>OX465175.1:19223413-24023413 GCA_949987655.1 Polymixis flavicincta
CTAAGATAAAGTTAGTCTGAAAATACAATTCCTGATCTATGAAAAAATTACAACATATTTGTGTAGTAAGTATGTTGGTTTATTATTCAATGTCAATAAATTATAGGGACAGTTGTACATGTCCACCTATCCTGTTATAATTATACACGAAGACACAAGTAATGAAGTCCTTATTGATGGTAAAATTTGTATAATGTCTTATAATTCTTACTTTTGTGTCACGTAGGCCATAAATTTACATGTAAGTACCTAGTATTCTCCTTTAATAAAACAAGAAGTATTCAATATCATTTATTTTAGTCGTATTGTCTGCTTCGCATCATCACTCCAATAATACATTCCCTAATGATTAAAAACAAAAAACACAAACTTTTTGTAGTTTTTCCAACATTATCAATAAATAATAATACTTAAAGTTATTTTATTAGTTATTTTATTAGTATAAAGTTATTATAAAGTTATTTTATTAGTTATTACATGCATGGTTATTTTCAGAGCTCATACCAAATTAAAAGGGCCTTTTTTCGTTTAAAATTCAACCTCAAAAATGTTTCTTCATTTTCTTGTTTTCGAAAGTCCCAGTCAGTGTACTACCACCTTAAGTTCAAAAGCAATAAAGCTGCGCAGGCGACTATAAAGAGCTTTATACATTATGAGGGGTACCTCGCAATATATCGCCGGTCACCGAGTCGGGAGCCGACAGAAATATAAGTGGACACTAGTGTTAACGTTATGTGTTTTTAAATGCATGTGCTATATGGGCTTTAATATGGGCAGCGTTCGGGAGGCGTCGCAATATCTTCTAGTCCCAAATACCACAGTGTCTCAAGACGAAAGTCTTTGACCAGTGTGTGTTGCCAGTGATGACCTATGGTACAGAGACGTGGTCGCTCACAATGGGCCTTATCAGAAGGCTTAAAGTCCCAAAGGGCAATGGAGAGGGCTATGCTCGGAGTTTCCCTACGCGATCGAATCAGAAATGAAGAGATCCGCAGGAGAACCAAGGTAACCGACATAGCCCGAAGAATTGCCAAACTTAAGTGGCAGTGGGCAGGGCACATTGCCTAGGTGGACCAATGACCTTGCGAAGACCGCGGGTATCCGCTGGATGTGGGAAGCACAAGACCGGTCGCAGTGGAGGAGCCTGGGGGAGGCCTATGTCCAGTAGTGGACGTCTTTCGGCTGATATGATGATGATGATGATGATATGGGCTTTACTATGACTATAATGTTTTTTGAATCGTTACGATTTCAACGTTTATCTGGATTACTGTGTTCGATCGTCGTCGACCAGCACTCTAATTGCTTAACGCACGATTAATCATACTCTGAATAATTTTGAAACAGATTGCCAATCCATGGCTTCATATGTTCGAAAAACGTGTCTGCTCAACAACGTAAACAACGCAATGAATATTGTTGAACTGTCAAAATGAAACAGATTATGATTGATCGTGTGTTACGCAATTAGGGTGCAGTAGTTACTGAATTGAATGTCTCAAAACATAAATGACATTAAAATATTTTGACAAAAATTACTGATCGATTAACATAGGTGGGTAACTTCTTGAAAACCCTGCACATGCTTTGTATGTATACTCATGTTTCCATAAATAAAGAATCTTGTATCATTGAACGTAATCCCATGGTACTGCAATATAGGTAATGTATCAAACTGAATCTATCTGAACGATTGATGTCTGTGTTTCTGGATTTGAAACCTTGGTGACTTTATTTTTAATTGTAATGACAATATATTTTTTTTCAAATATGCACATAAATGACACTTTTAAATAGCAAAATGCCCAATGGATAAGAAAGTAAATCCAAGTAGAATTAATGACAGCGCTGTCCTTTGCCTGTTTTCATAATCTGAATGAACTGAAATGTCCAGGAAAACGCTCACGCTTTGTGAATTCCAGTAGTTCTATTTTGGTATCATCAAATTGATACTGGACACCTTTATGATGATGATTGATCGACATTCAGATCGAAGAAGATACGGTTTTCCTTCCTTTTTGTTTATTTCACTCATATTTATTTTCAACATTTCCTTTTACTTTTTCCCAAAACTTCTATTTTCCGTTGCCATTTTTTAATCTCATAATTTCCAATCATCATCATTTCGGCCCAAAGACGTTCACTGCTGCTCATGGCCTTAGCTCATTATCAGCTATCTATTCTGCGAGCCTTGTGCTTTGCCACTGCCAAATCCGTTAGCTTAGTTCACCTGTGGATCACTTCAATTAATTTCTCATCAATTGCAAGCCATTTAAATCGATTCTCAACCACTCTCATCCAGTGTCTACCATCTCAGACCTCATCTTAAGAGGAAACAAACAAAGTATCTCAATTTCTCTGGCAATGCGCACGAAGTTAAACAGCGTTTCTACGAATGGCGATATATCGCACAGCGCGGGGGCACAAAATATAGGTGTACGGTAGTGCGAACACGTATCCTATGCGATAATGTTACAAGTGTAACTTGACTATTTATTTACTTACAGCAATATAAAGCTTAACAAGCCGCGTAATGTATTTATTACTTTTGACCTTTTTGTGTAAAATTATACGCGAAAACGTACAAAAAAACTTTAAGGTTTTATTTGCTCAGTGTAGAGTGCGCCTACGAAGCGCTACGTGCTACGTAGGATTCTTTATAATCCTACATTAAAATAGGGATCTTAAAATATATGCTGTCTTTATTTGTTATTTGCATTTTCTAAGATTTTCGTATTAAATTTTCATAAGTATGTTTGTCAATAAACAGTGGATGACCATCTTTAGATACCGAGACTCTTCCGTGCTTCGGAAAGCTCCGGCTGTCATTATTGGATCTTTGACAGTGGTTACGCGTCGTCAGAAGCCCGAGAGTTGACATCTAGTCTTACCAAAGGGTATCGTGCTACCCAGTTACTGGGTTTTGGAGGTCAGATAGGCAGTCCGTCCCTGTAAAATTCAGCTACATTTAGTTAGACTGGAAGCCAACCCCGACATAGTTGGGAAAATGCTAGGCTGATGATGATTGTATGTAAATAATTATGAGTGGAATGTTTTTTACCTCATTACCATTTAATTATATTGCCACAAAATGTATGATAGGTATTGCATTAAAATGCGTTCTCTGGGGATTATGCACGGTTAATAAACTAAATAACAGGGATTATGTAAATTATAATAATAATTTAATATACTAGTGCGATTTCCGTCGGTGGTAGCTTCATAGGTACTGTTTTACACCGTAAAGTTACATTTACGGGCCGTGACGAAAACTTTCTTTTAATTATTTCCTTAAATACGTATACCTACGGTTCGCAGCGTTTGGTTGCTGACTGTACGTATTACTTTTCAATCGAGAGGATTTCCAAACATTGCATAAAATATCATATAATCAGCCTATAATTTTCCCACTGCTGGGACACAGGCCTTCTCTCTGTGAGAGCGAGCTCAGTGCAAATTAGCGGATCATGCCACATGACAACGAATTTTTGGTTCTAGAACATGCCGGTTTCCTGACGATGTTTTCCATCACCGTTTAGTGAGAGTGGTAATGAAATATTTTACACAACGTAAAGCGCCTGATGTCTGTGTTCGAACTCACGACCTATACAACTCGCGAGTCGCGGCCGCTACCACTGAGACATCACTGCTCTTGATTCCCAAATAGAAATCTGAATTATCTATGGACATTTTAGTTTTCGTTTCATCTTAAAATTCCTTTACAACAAAAGCTCAACTCGAATCCAATAACTTGTAGGTACACACGGCTACACATCAAGCTATACATTTCCAGTTTAAGCTGACCTCGCATTGTATAGGATTTCCGTAGCGATCAGCTTAAACTGGAAATGTATAGCTTGATGTGTAGCCGTGTGTACTACACATAGTTTAAATTAAAATAAATGAAACTAAAATTAAGTATACTCTTCAATTAATTTTTATTGCTCAACATCTGTACTTTGAATACATAATGTACCCACAGTACATGTAGTACATACATATTAAAACCAAACCAAACTGACGGTCATAGAACTTTCCTATTTGGCATTCAGGAGTGGAACCTGTGCCAAATAAACGATTACAATGAGAATTCTGTGCCTTAAAAGTTGAGGCAGGAATCGGTCCCACACTGTCTGATTAAGCCTGATCTATTAAACGGCGTGATGTCATAAATTATGAATAATATATTGTGATAGTTCCTATTGTTTCAATGATTTCGATTGATGAATGAAGGATAAAAGGTAACAAAATAAAAAAATATAGTTAGGTACGTGATGTTTAATGTATTGCAGATGGCCATCGATGGAGGACACTTACTTACCATTAGATGAGTCGTCTGTTTGTTTGCCACCCAATAATACAAGGTGGTAAGGACAGGACACGCAAACTGTAGCCATGAATTCAGCATTTGGCGTATACAAGTATCGCAAGTTATAAAAAAATCTGCTGTTCCACAAGAAGTTCCACTGCTGGTCAACTTGTATGACAGCAATTTTTGTTAAGTATTTTTTTTTTGGGTTCAGAATTGTGCTGACTTCATGGTTACAGTTAACGCGATCGATGTCCCTGCTACTCAGTCTAAAAAAATTAAAATAAATGTAAACTATGACATGAAAAATGCTTGAAACTTTTTGAGTTGGTTTGGGAAAAATGTAGTTTTTATCTAGGTATAAAATTATTGACCTATCCAGTATTGGATATTCTATTCTGGGAGCCGACCCCAACATAGTTGGCTGCCTAGCTAGACAGGTCTAAGATACTCTATTTTATTAAAAAGTAAGAAAGGAACCCTATTCTATCATTCCAAAAAAAATAAACACCAATACACTTGCGGACAATATTTTTAAGCCACTATTAATACCAACGAAAGTCTTTACTCCCACCAAAATGTTTCCTCGCAGTGTAAATAAAATAAAGAAATAATTAAATTTTCGTATTTGGATCGTGGTAAAATATTTTTTGTAACATTAGGAACGGTAGTGGCCGTTGTCCGTGTCTCGGTGGCCGGACAAGTCTCGCCGGTCATCGATCACCGCGCGCCGTCGAATAAATTGTGGCCGTAAGCGTGGTCCAAGTTAGGAGTTACGACCGTTTTTACTAAATTCAATAAATAATATATTTTGAAGTTTTATTTGTTTGGTTCTCATACTTAAGGCATTTGTTTCAATTAAACAAGTAACAGGGATTTTTTAATTGTCAAGCACTCGGTCAGTTACTCAGAAAGTTGCAGCTAGTTGCTGATTCCAAAACGTAGATATCTATGGAGAAGAATGGACAAGAAATAGTTCTCTCCAAGGACAATGTCCAAAAAACAATATAGAACAAATCAATTTCTGTAATACATACAACGTTTTTTAATGTGACGATGATACAACGTTTTTTAATATATATTTTGTTGTTTTAGCAATGTACAAACATTGCTGCTGCTTGCTGGTATAATGTTGACCCTGTATTTTATTGCTTGTTTTGTTAAAATAATTAATAAACCCCAATTAAAACCGAAAACCTTCGGTGTAGCTGGAATAATTATGTTATATAACATGCAAATGTTATGAATCAACGGTTTCACATAATTTGAAAACACGATGGTGTCTCTCGATCTTCAAAAATGTAGACAAATTCAAAAAAAAATTGACCTACCTACCGTACCTAAATCCCTAAATTAATTTTACCAAAACACAACACAAGAGACCCATATGAACAATATCAGTTTATTAGGCAACCGTCTGACTCATACCATGTCACCAGCAACTGATTGTGTAGGTACACTCGCTCACGTTTGCGGTCACCCGCTATTACGGATTACTCTATGATATGTTGATTTGTATTATTGTTTATGATTGAAATTATAACGGACTGTTGAATTAATATTGCAGTTTAAGATTCGTATCGCAATCCTTGCAGACGTGTATGCACGTTTGTTTGTTAGCACTTTCAAGACTTAATTAAAATGACTTGACAGTTTACATTAATTGCTTTCGAAAAATAGAAGGAATTGTTGATACTAATTGTTATTTGAACAGTAGAAGAGTTACGTAAGTTTCGTGTAACCTAATTATGTATCTACTTGCATGCTAGTATAGATATTTGATCTAGAAAGTAAAGTTCAGTTTAAAAGAGTAGCCGATGGAAAGTTGCAGTATGCTAAAATAAAATGATAGCTTACCTAGGCCGTTTTGGTTCGGCGCATTTTATAAGCTGATAGCGAGTTTTGGAATATTCTGTTTTTTTAAAGGTTTTCTCTGACTCTAATTTTTTATAAAACTTTTGTTAGGCACCCCTATTAAAATACTCTAAAGATTTATTTTTTAGTGTTTCAATGACTTTAATTTTATCGTTTTTTTGACCGCAAGTGTAAATGTCACATTAAATTCGCGCTTCAATTTACGCTTCAATGTATCATACTTTTAAATCCTTGATACAAAACTCCATCAAAATACCTTAATAATGACACGATAAACGCCAAAACATTCAGTGAGTCCGGCAAAAAATGCCCGGGCGAAGGCAACGTATCCGTGAGACCGTGAGTGACACACGGGACTATTCGCGCCGCGGGGGTCGCGTCGCACTAACATTTTTACTGTTCTCGCACTCCATCGAACCTACCTGACCGTGTGTCAGTGTGGTCGAGTTGTTAGACGTTCGGAAGGATGAGGTTCGATTCTTGGGTTGAGTTTTAGAAATAAGGTAAACGTTTTATTTTGTATTTTGTTGGGTACCCATACACCGTTTTCAGATATTAGCAATTAATTGCCTAACTTAATGCTCAAAAATGTTCAAAAAGTTCGATAGTAGATTAAGTTAGTCGGTATGTTTAAATTTAAAATATATGAAAGTGTTAAACGACGAAGAAATTGTAAGTTTTTTATGCTCTACCTACATTGGTCATGCGTTCGAACCCAGCCAGGCGCATTACTTTGTGTAAATAATTTCATGACCACTGCTCTCAAACGGTGAAGGAAAACATCGTGAGGAAACTGGCATGTCCTAGAACCAAAAAGACATCTACCAACCCGCACTGGGCCCGCGTGGTGGATTGCAGCCCACTCCCCTCACTGAGAGGAGGCCTGTGTCCCAGCAGTGGGAACGTTATAGGCTGAGTACGTACCTACATTTAAAGTTATATACAACAGCTGGCTATCAACCATAAACTTAGACAAAAACGCTAGAAAAAATTAAAAAAAATACCCACTTAAAGCAAGTGACGCTACAGAGGGGTAGAGCCGGGCAGCGCCCGCGCAACGCTCGCTTCTCTTTTATTGCATTTCCATAAACACGGACCCTTTTTTCATCCCACGGCCCGTACGAGGAAAAAAATACACTTTTGTCAACGCCTTGATTGATATGGTAACCCTCCCTTGTTTTAGCAATAACCCAAAGTCTTTAGTTTTGTTTTTTTCTACATCGCTTCGTACATTTTTATTTGCTACGTCGAACAGGTTTGACATATCACTAAATTTTGTAAGAAAAATTACTATTCTCAGGATTTTTATACCGGCGGTGGCCGGGTGTTATAAATTTTGGAGTTTTTTTTTTTACCTCGCCGTTCATTGTGTGGGGAATTGAACGTTTTTGTACGTATTTTTATAATTTTTTTTTGTACCTGCGCTAGGCGCCAGTGGCCATGACATTTATTGTCAGGATATTGGGACACAATTAATGTTGATATTAATAACGAGGAAACAGACATTGTGGGGGCCATAAATTCTGATGATGGAGTGCAACGGAGAAACTTGCCCATTTCTTGTCAAAATATCGTTTGACATTTTTTTTGTTGGTTATTAATTTGTTTGTTTTACATTTATTCAGGCTAACTTTCGGTCATGTAAACCTACTGAAATTAAGTATTGACACCTTTCGTGAGCATTCCATAAGATCTTATTAGTCGATTCCGCGAATTTACTCGCCCAAAATGGCGAATAAATTCGTGGAATCGATTTTTTAAAATCCTTACTAATATTATAAACGCGAAAGTTTGTAGTATGGATGTTTGTTACTGTTTCACGCAAAAACAACTGAATGGATTTGGATGGAATTTGGCACACAGATAGATTATAACTTAGGTTAACACATAGGATAATTTTTATCCCGGTAGTACGTTCCCGCGGGATAATTTCCGACTTCCACGTAGGCGACGCCGCGGGCGAAAGCTATTAAGGAATAAATGATTTTGTTTAGGAGACTCGTACCTACAAAGTTAATTCATTTGTGGGCGAATTGACAACTCCAGAAATAAGTACTAGGTAAGTAGCAAGTTTTGAATTTTGTGCAATAAAGTTATGAAAAAAGGTCACCACAAATAGGTAAATGCAATAAACTGCATAAAATTCAAAACGTGCCAATTGCCTACTACGTACTTCTGGAGTTGTCGATTCGCTCACAAATAAAATTTCGCGTGAGTCGCTTGTAGAAAATAATATATTATCTTAAAGTGACGATTCGCCCGATTCGGGCGAGTAAAAAAGTAAAAGGAATGCATTTATTGGGAATTTTTGTGCTAATCGACTAATAAGCCTCCGTAAGTCGTCACTTAAGTTATCTTAAAAGCTAGTCACACCACCTCCAGTCCTTACCTGCAACAAAAGACAACGATACAGTTTCATTAGCGTAACCAATATCATGTATCGATTTATCGAATAAGGGTTTGTGTAATCGAATCAGGCGGTCGAGTAAATGGCGATCGATTGTAAATGAGAGCGCGCGCCCGATTTCACGCGGCGAAGCGGGGAGAATCGATTCTTCGGTTTGAACGTGCCTCCATTCACGAGCATGGGAGCCCAGTAACTAGGCCTGCACATGTCAAGCTAATAGAAAACACACTAATACCTATTGCCTTTTTAATTAGACGATATAATTTATAAACTGAACGAGTATTCGGTTCGTAATTAATGTCTATTGAGTTGAGAATTCATTGCAGTTTTTTTTGTTAGTGTTTTGAAAATGACTCACGTCTAATAAAAATGGTTGAGAGGAATGTATCTGCAAATGAAATGATAATTTCCGTGCGTCATTAAAATAATCTAAAAAAACTCTTGTAGCACCTTTTCTCAAAGTTCTCCAATTTGACATTCGGCATTATTAATGTTCAGTGGCATAATAGCTTAATAAAAGCTGTATTGCAGTTAAAAATGAATGATTCTCTTGTTACACTAATCGTCTCGCGGCTCCGCTGTTATTTATCAGTAGCTGCTGGCAGAAGCGAAACGTCCCCAATGATTTAGAGCCTCAAATTGCACGGCGCGGGATTACCGGAGCAATCATCTCGATTTAACATTATGTGCAATCAACACTTCTATACCTTTTGTATGCGAACCTGGCACGGGCATCTTGTTTGTATGATGCAGAATTTTAATTAAAAATATTATTTTGAATTAAATTACATCCCACCAAAAACAAACTTTAACAAATCAATCCGTTTAGAACATTAAAATCTAACATGCATCTAGATCTTATCATACACTCTAATATTAAAAAACACGCCCGTGAACAAGTGCCTAATCGTTTGCGATTAATCGTCGAAAAAAATCTTATCCGTGAGTGTCAAAAATTCGTCACTAACTTTTTGTTAGTCGTCCAGCAATTAAATGCATTAAGCAATCGCTTGAATGGCACAACGGACAAGCAAACTACCGTATTACGTTATAATCTGGACTAAGCCTCGGGGAGACTGACAGACAGGTAAGTGCTGCTACCGAACGTGACGCAAGAAAACAAAACCAAAACTCGATGTAATAAATAATGCGATGCGCCCGCGCCTATTGACTTCCTCCACACAATTAACATAGCAGGAAGCTTGGACTGTCATTAACCCGTCAGCGCACGGTGCCACCAACTGTTCCAAAAAGCATTACCTACTCGAATCACAGTTTACGTTCACCGCCAATATAATTAGGATCCGAATGCTTTATAAATACAAATAAATAAAAGTAGCGGTGCGAGGTGGCAACCCGCAATTTACTGGTGCGTTCGGCGAGTGCGCGCCGCGCTCAAATTGTCGGGTGGAGTGCAGTGTCTCCCTGACTAATGGACGCGACTCCCGAACAATGCCAACACCGTGTTATAAGCATATTTAATAAGTTCGCTTTTCAATTATTGATATCTGCAACATATGCCGCGGGACACGAAAACCTCTGTTTTGATTTTATTCGTTCACTTTAATTGTATGTTTTATAATGTTATTTATCAATGTGAAAAATCGGTACAAATTAATCTTGGTGTGCATGCGAGTTTGTGTCGAGCGTTGTATCTCGAACCGCGTATAATTCCATTTAACTGTATTCGTGAAACGTTAATACTGGGTAAACGCGAGTGTTTTGTCAACGTTGTAATGTCGTCCCACGCAGGCTGTGTACAAGCCACCGGGACCTACTTGGGGTCTCCGGTCACTTCCGTGTCTCGCTACTGCTCCGCTAAATGGAACAAACGACACTCCCGCCGCCCGGTCAAATTAGAATCTGATAGTTCGCTCCCGCTCTCTTATTGGTGACAGTTATATGTCGATTAAATTATAATAGGAACCCTACCATTTGCAGACAATGCAATGTAGGTACCTATTCTGGAGCAAAAATGTTTCGATAGAAACAAACGTTCTAATGGAGCAAGTCTCATCAATCAGGGTGATATGAAAAGTTAACGCTACTATTCTAACGGTAAATCTTAATAAAATGAGAGCAGCTCGGCAGTGGCAGGGTTAATACTGGCATTTATTATGGAGAACACTGCGCGCCTAGATGGTTTTATTATGTAAGAAAATCTAACGGAATGGCTGTAGAATACTGTAGATGATTCATGCAGTGTATAAGTATACAATAAATCTATAACTTACCACTAAACAGGCTTTTATCAACGATTCTTGCTTTAAACTCTAAATCCTCGGTTACTATTAGTGGGATTGTTGTGCCTTTTATTTTATGATTTGTAATGTAAAGCGGTTGTACACAGGCTTCCACTCGTCCGCTACATAAAGGTCGTTGCATACAATACATTTGTATGTATCGCGCGATCGAGGCGGATCGCGTAATTGACGCAATCCGATATTATCCGCGATGTAAGATCACGCATCGCGATGCGATAGCCTTATCGACTGTGACAGTATTTACCTGTGAATTGTTTAATGAGCTTCGGATTAGCATAATTGTTTTATTATTAGTTCTACTGTATTTCGGGTAACAGTTAGCATAGATTCATCAGATTTAAATGATAATTTTTCGCACTTTAGTGTGAACATATGTTTTTTATGCCGGCGTCGTTTGAATTTAGTCGAAAAATACAACGAATTAGCCTTATAAATCCTACTATACTACTAATATTATAAATGTGATAGTTTGTGAAGATGTTTGGATGTCTGTTACAGTTGGATGTTTGTTCAGGATGTTTGAGGTTTGTTGTTGAGGATGTTTGTCTGTTCAGCCGTATTTTCGTGATCGATCACGAAAATACGACTGCACGGATTTAGGTGAAATTTGGCACACAGATAGATTATATATAACCTAGATTAACACATAGGATACATTTTATCCCTGTAGAATGTTCCTGCGGGATTATTTCCGACTTCAACGCGGGCGATGCCGCGGGCAGAAGCTAGTTAAACATAAAGCAGTCAAAATGGGAAAATACACCAATCAATATTAGAATTAACTACATTTCAAACCACGCCCCAAAACACATATAAATAAATGCAAAGAAATAGGCTTCACAATTAAAACAGGTCGGTGAGCTAATATCTCTAATACGAGCTATGTTTCACCGTGTGGAAGATGAACGGCTACTATGTATAGAGTGATCATTGTCGGAGCGTGTTAAAGACCGGTTGGACGGCGTCGTAACGAGCGTTTCGTATACAATAGACCTTTTAGCGTCATGTGCTCGGACGTCAATCGCGCCAAGACGCGGCGTGTCGCCTCTGGACGCGAACCTTTATTGTCTTACCGATATTCTATCTCAGCTACAGTTACTTTTAATCAGTCTCGTGAAATTTCTTCTGATCTGATACTAAATGACGAATAGCCGACCTATGCCATGAACGTAAAACTTATAGACGTTTCTAAACTTGTTTCGTTGCGCATTTCTTGCGTTTCATAATCTAGGCTGCGCTTGATAGAAATAACTTATGAATATTAATTTTGCTATCTAGACCCATCTGTAAAATATTTCTTGAAATTATGTGCCCATCGGTTATTATAATAAACAAAGCTTAAAACGTAATTCCTAAAACATTATTTTAAAATATTATTGGAATGTTAGCGACGAAGACACGAATAAATTTAAAATCAAACGCTTACAATAAAATTAAAAATCCAACAAAGGATAACACGATAAACAATTATAAAAATATCCGTATTAGGTACGAGACTCGGTTACAACAACTATGATAACAAAAAACAAGTCGAGTCAGTCCGATTCGTATGAAAATAAAACACATTCAGGGACTGACGTGCGTCCGGCGTCACTTAGCAGCGCTGGAATGATGTGACAGCCCTTGCCGAACCGAATACCTTTTTTATATTTAAAATTAAAAAGAAAACAAGAAATCAACAAACTTTCTGAATCTGTTCCATTGTGTTCACGTTTTGGAAAAATTTAAATGACCGAGCGCTGGCCGCTTTTTTGAGAATCGGAATCTCGAATTCGGCGTTTAAATACATACGGATTCGCGGTTTAGCGCCATGTTTTTTCCATTTTCTGCACATTTTGGCGCGCCGAATGCGACGCGATGCGGTAGATTTTGCGCGATTAAACGCGGGAGGTCGATAGAATAAGTTGTTAGTGTTAACGATCTAAATCGTTCGCAAACACCTCAGCTGATGTGATTTTATATGGATAATAGTGGTAACAGACTGGCATTACTGTCGCAGGGATGAATTACATAGTTTTATGCGCGTTGTCGTAGATTCTGGTCAGTGCTTATGCTAAGAATTAAAGAGCTTTGCCATAATTAATTCTGAAACAAATAAAACGTAATAATGTGTTGTTTAATGGATGATCGTTTTTTTGTGGTACGTCGGCATTTGAGAGGCGTACGGAGCATCGATCGCAGATATTTAGAGTGGCAATATGAATGTATTTATTCAGGGCTGAGGGCGGCCACCGCCTAACAATGCTACGCTTGTCGCTGCCGCCACACCGCTCGCACAGGGCTGGCTCAACAAGTTTCACAATATGTGCGGTTGTTGTTGCGAATAATGGGACTCAAGTACGAAACAAACTCACAGAAAAAGGCTTACAACATACCACATTTGCAGTTAACTTGTACTCATTAACTAATACAACAAAATTGCTCATGTTCATTAGTGAGCAAACATGCTACGGCAGAAATCCTGACAAATTCTTTGTTACTTACATGCTTTAATTTACTCAAAGCCAATTCCAATCAACATCAATATGGCCATACAAGTGAACATACGGTATAATAACTGCATTTTTTCTTTAAATTCCTCTAGCAACCCTAAGTTATACGTCAGTGAATCAAGGGCTGACACCGCAGCTTGGTGGTCCGCGCGTCACAGCCCGCGCGTGCTCCGCGGCGTTCGCATGTATTTCAACCCTAAGCATTTACATATAGAGCCCCACATGTAGGCAGCTCGAACAATTGTTTTCATTGTAGTAGTAATTAGCTGAAAGTACCTAAGTATGGAAAAAAGATGGTACTTACAGAAACTTTCCTTTTTAAGGTTGAAGTTCATGTACGAATTACTTGTTTGTTTGCTGTGTATGGTAGTAACAAAGTCTATTAAAGTAATTAATCGTTTCGTACATTTCTGCCGCAGTCTGCATGTGTACGAGCATATCTCGCGGCGCGGGCGCTCCACTTTTGCTCATTTTGCACCCGTTTCCCATTTTGTTTACCGCTTTTACCATTGTTCGGGGGCCCGGGCCCATATAAATTGGACCGCGACGTTCTACACTCGTGACAGGTATATTTGAGTCGTCGATTTCGGCCGATAATTAATCCGTATTGTTAACTGAAACGGGCCACCCTTGTTTACCAATCGAACATCCCGACCCTTTGTCCTGTTACCATACTTTTAATTTGTGCATCCTTTTTGTTCATCCTTCTGAATTCATGATACGTTCTTTCTCTCTTTCTCTACATAAATCTAAGGAATTTAATACGCTAATAAAAAGTCAATAGGCGTACGTGAAATAAAGAATACAATTGCAATTAAACTTTAATTAAAATTGATGTATTCCGCTATTCACACAGTATAAAATTTTATGAATAGGATGCGCATGCGACGGTATAAACTACAACATAAATTGAATAACACCCCATATTTTAAAGTTCTTTGCGAAAAAATGTTGGATTAAACGAAGTCTAATGTTTCGCTCATTAATTGGATAGTGAGGTATGTGCTGCGCAGGCTCACGTGTTGTGGGCACAAAAACTGAAAATATGTTCGTTTTTTATGAAACAAATAAACATTATGTTATTCGAATGTCATTTCACGGTTATTTGGGGCACGCGGAGGTTGATTTAATTAATTATTATTGTATTAGTGAACGAACACAGACACCAGTACATTTTTTAATTAAATTTAAAGGGTTAATATTAATTGCAATTCAGTAATAAGTGGTTGAGTAATTGTTGCACGGACGCATTAATTTGCTCTATTTGTCTTCACATTGTTGTCTCAGATAGTGTAATATTTATTGGGTAATTTGCAGTGACATTTGTAATAAGTCTGCTGTAACATTTGTTATATAAATACCGTTATGTTGATCAGGAGTAAACTTACTTACGGGAGCACGTTTGGACTCGGGGAAGTAAATGTATTAATAAACTGCTAATATTAAATATCGTTTTTTGAAACATTTAATAGAAGTAACCTGAAGAAGTTTATTTTATTGGAACTATGTGGATTGTGTGGACACTTATAACTAGACAATAGAACTATATATAACACAATATGACACCTGTACTCCCCGAAGGGTATGGCAGAGGTGTGTACCTATAATATAAATATAATCTTATATTTTGAACTGTTTCTTCATTTTATTTTTTACACTGTTCTCATCTCACACTATGAAAGGTTTTTTAATATCTCGATTTTAAATAGTTTCTTGCCTGTTCTTCTCCATAGTGAGATCTACGTTTTGGAATGGGCAACTATATAACTTCCCGAATTTTTGTGTACTCAAAAGTGCCTGTAATTGTTTTAATTGAAATAAATGCTTTGAGTTTGAGTTTTAGATTGATTGCACCCACATTCCACCAGATAAGTTCTATGTATGTAATAATGAGCGCCTTGACAAAATAATATTTTATGATATTTCTGTTATTATGATACCAAGGTAGATATCATAATAAAAAAGATATATCATTAATTTGATAGAGTTATTTACAAGTTTTATTCGTGGATTTAATTCAATACATGTCTTTTAAAAAACGGTCAACCATGTAGGTCATTTAGCAATTATTATAGTAATTAAATGTTAAAGGTAACTTAATTTGTTCTTTTTCTTAATTATGTCGTACTTACCTAAAGTAATTGGGAAGTTACTTGCGTTTATGTTTACCTACTAAAGAAAAATTCATTGATTCAGGTAAATTGAATAAACAAGATAAGTTATTAAATAATTTACTTTAACTACCATTTAATTTTTAAAAAGCTTTTTTAGCTTCACCTGTATCTATGTTTGTTTGTTTGTAACCGACTCCTTTTTTGGACTTGATTTTGACCCACTTCAAACGGTCAGATTTCATTTAAACCTTGTAGACTTATCAAGGACCGATGACAATTCGATAATTTCAAAAAAACAAAATAGAAAATAAAAAATCAAAAATCAAATCATTTATTTTTTGCCAACATGGGTAGGGGTATAGATGTTACAATGTTTTTATAATGTTCTCCATGCTCTGCCTTAACATGGGCATGCAAAATTAAAAATTAAAATATTACTTTCAAAACACTTAAAAATTATTATGACAAAATTATTAAATTAGAAAATCATTTTAATCGTATTTCCAATGTCAAGGAGTATTTAGTAGTCAATAGGTAATTAAATAAATGTCAGAGTAAATAATGGATAAATAACTATAAGTCTATTCATTATTGGCCATAAGGATTCCCTTTTAGATATTCCTTCACACTGTAATACGCTTTATCAGTTAGAAATTCCTTTAGCTTCCGCTTAAATATGTGCGAGTTGTCAATATCTGTAATGCAACATGGCAATTTATTTAATAAATTAAAAAAGTAGACAATAATTTAATTATATTAAAAAGCGTGGGGGTGCTTGATATTAATTGATTATAAAAATACCTCAAAAAGCACCCCACGCTTTTTAATAGAATTAAATTATTTTCTACTTTTTTAGTTTGGTTTTAAAGCGTGTTTTTTAGTTTTTTTAAACTATTATTTATTATCTACAGGTACAAGCGTTTTTTTGGAGAATACATGATAACTATTTTGTGAAGCTTTTTAGTTTAAAAATGCTTCTTCAGACAGGCGCTGCGCGATAGCGCAACGCAACTTTTGTAGAACGATTTCCATGAAGTTTTCATAGAAATTATACGCGTCACGGGAGCCTTAAACAGTAAAATTATTTGTTGTGATCCCTTACACTACATAAGTAAAGATTGTGATTAAAATAAAGAACATCCTGTACATTTTCCAAAGCCTACAATTCCCTTAGTTAAGACAGTTGTAATTTATTTATAGGTCTTTTCCTTGAGGCTAGGAGTTGGTCAATAATTTAGCGACTTATTTAAAGTAATTTATTATTGTGCTACTGGCTGGCTTTAACACAAATTACTGACCTGTTAGGAATCTTAGGATCTGTTTCATGGAAAAAAAAAAAATGCTTTTTGAATAAGCGATTTTCCAGCAGAAAAATTACTCATTCACCCCACATTACCGTATGAATAAAACAGAGGAATTTGGTTTATTCGTTGATTCGTACGAATTTACTCGCCCGAATCGAGCGAATCATCACTTTTAAATATTATAATATAATCCATAGGCGCCTCGCGCGAAGTTAATTTAAATGTGGACGAATCGATAATTCCAGAAATATATATACAGGGTGTAACAGAAACCCTATTGCTATCCTTAAGTACTAAAGACAACAGCTGGCATAGAATCACTATACATAGTTTTAGCTCAAAATAAAATACTCTAAGAATTGTTACCAAATTTTCGGTTTCATATGTTTCATAAATGAAATCAAAACAAACGTGTCACCGCACTACGTAGGTCAATAACTTGCCACGTTACTTGCCAATATCACGATAAATCTCTTCCGAGAGATGAGTTTATTTCAATTTGATAAGTTCGGTTTCTGGTATCAACGTATTAAAAATTCTCATAAATTCCGAACATGTAGAGATAGGATTAAAAATCCTTCCAGTATCGTTTGATATCATCCAAAGAAGCCGTGCCCTTGGTATGGATATACCCTTTCCGTTACACGTTGTACATAAAGTTAGTGTTCTTTTTCCTTAACTATCACTGTTTCCTCAACGACACAAGACGTGCCAATTACCTAATACATATTTCTGGAACTGTCGAGTCGCCCACAAATAAATTAAACAGTACGAGTTGCATATATAGAAAATTAAAGATATAATATTTAAAAGTGATTCGCCCGATTCCGGCACGTAAATTCTTGCGAGTTGACTCAAGCCAGCAATTTACACCAAATTCATGAAATTACTAAAGAAATGCGTCTAATAACATTAAGTAGAGATTAATTGAAAGGCACCTGTTCAAAACAAAACATACGCGTGCTGATCGTCACCGCTATTCAACAGTATTGGATGTAAGCCGCACTAAATGGGGGCGATAAACCAAAATGCCATCCACCTTGAACGACCTACGGAACCCACCTGCCCTCGTACCTTTCTACAATATACGACGGTACTAAATCAGCCGGTCGCCTATGTACTATTGTGACGACATTTAAAAAACAAATGAATATCGAACGAATTGGAATATTTTTGAAATAAATTCTCTTCGTCTCTTTGGCCAGTGCGCAAACAACTGTGGAACCTTTTTGGTCTAATGTATGCGGCAGCGTCGAGCAAACAGCTTTGACAAAGTTGAAAGTGAGTAATTTCTTAAGAGATAAACTATTATCTAGACGTTTCTCACATTAGGATTTGCAATATCGTATCGTTTCATAAGCCTAATACACACTGCTAAATTGTGGCGTACCTATAGTCCAAAAACTGCACAATAACGTAGATGCGACTTCAAATCGGGATGAAACCCATACTTACCTATGTGTATGTATATATTCCAGGATAAAGGACATAATATATGCAGGTACCTATTTGTTTGAAACGTACTGCAAATTTTGTTTTTCTTTTGATAGAGAGATTTATTGTAGGCTACACCAAAATCTGTCACAACTACGATCACCAAAAAAAACAGTAAAAATATTTTTCATTTATAGTGGTAAAGTTGAACCCAAAACGTAGATAAATAAAACCTCTCACATCCTTTGTACTACAAAAGTACTAGGACATCAAAATCCTGTTCATTCATCATATTTAACAAAACATGCAGTAGCTTTTAACATTAACATAAAGTCGGGTCGGATCAATAAATTCAGTACAAATGTGTTTATTAAGTACTATATTTTATCGTTATGATACTAAAGTTTTGTTGCACTCGAAATAAAGCGGTTTCATTGAATTATTTATCAATTAACACTACCACAGTTTTGATATAGATAATCGATTATAAGATAAATGCCTATCGTGTTGATAAGAATGCTAAATTACATGTGTGTACTTCGCTTAGTAAGATTTATATTGTAGATTTGAATAGAAATATGGCAACCTTTATAATAACCTAGTGATTTTTCATTGAGTAATAAAAAGGCGAACAAACAAGATTATGTAAGTCTGTCAGAAGGAGCTTGTCAACGTTTTCAACATGTTTTATGTCCGAGGAAGCCTTATTGGAAATATGTATGTGATTTATTGAACTAGGTAAACGAATTCTTCAATAATACTGTACATTATAGCTTTTATTCACCATTATTCACCATTTGATATTTCACCATAGAAATTAAAATTGCCGTAACAACCATTCAAAATTCAAATTACAATTTAAACAATAACCCCCTTATTTCACAACAAGGAATTTAATTTAGATTTTGAAGTTTTGAATTAGGAACCTAATTATAAATGCCGTTCTTTTTAGAAAAGTGACAACGTAGTCCGGTGTTCGGTGATAAGTTGTCATTTTTGCATTAAGAACTTTACCCATATCGAAATGAAGTTGGAAATGCCTGGCTCAGAGCTCTAGGCTACAACTAAAGTTAGATCGCGTTATGTAATAAGACGGTTATTCGTTAATAAAAACACTGGCCACTGGCCAGCAATACAAACTTAACAAAAATCAAAAAGAGAACAAAAAATATAAAAAACCTCCACACTTACGCACTGCGCACCGTCGGCAAAGAGAATGATTAAAAAAGTACACTCATCAACATTATGTCTACCCGATGAGCTGTCAGGAGTGAAGGCTACCAACCGACAGCAGCTCACGTGGAAACCATGACCCTCGGGTTAAGTCGGGCAATGTCGGGGTACTGTTGATACGGGTAAATTATTGGTGGGTGTTGATTTTGAGACGAATTTTTTGTATTAGTGGAGTGGGTGAAAAACTATTTTGCTATATTTTTATACGTACGTAAGCTCTTGTTAGGTTAAATTAAAGATTAGAAGTCACATTTCTGGTTGAAGATCAGATGGCATTGATGCAGCAAGCCAGGAAAAATAAATGACCACAGTTCTTGTGACGACTCTTCGTCTGATGTAGGGCAAGACTAGCATCACCATAAGAAAATCCATCATCATCATCATTTCCATTTTCTCAACTATGTTGGGGTCAGCTTCAAACCTCACCTGATGCTGCCGAATAAAGTAAAGAGTTACTAAAGTGCTAACTGTAATTCCTCATCAGATACCTTCTAATTTTTGAAGGTTGGTAGTTATGCGTTCCTGCAAGTTATTACCTTTCTAAAACAGTTGTATAGTCTACTTAGTCAAGACGTTTATTCCGTACTTAGCACATTTCTCTATTTTCAACGAGACTTATCTTCCATTAACCAACCTCAATTATGATTGAATAAAAACATTAAATTATTACCATTCTTACCAAATTACAATAAGTTTATTAGAAAACATCAGTGGAACTAAAATTTGACACGACGCGCGACGTAACAGTGTGGGACCGAGTTTAATGCTTGTCTACTTTGATCGTCTCACATGTAACGCGTGACGTTTGTGTTCACATTCCAGCTGCTAGCTGTGAGAACCGATTACAAAGAGTCAAAAGACCTCCCGTAGACTGTGGAAGACGTCACCGTAAACCCTTAAAGACCCTTTTTGTATGAAAATGTATACAGGTTCAACAACATTCTGCAATAAATTTACGAGATCGATTGAACCGCGTAATGATCTCGTCTCACCCGTGATCGAATGTTATCATTTCTCGTTAAAAAATGATCCAATTAAAAGGTTCCGCAGCTTCAATAAGTTACCGAAAGCGAGTTAAAATCTCGCGCACACCCATTGTAATAATAACGCATGCGCCCTCAATATTAAATTTTAACAAGGTATTAATTAAAAAAACTAAAGCGAAATATCTTTAAATTTTCTCAGGACGCGCTCGCCCCCTCGCGTTATTTTATTTTTAATTCATTTTATTCGGCGCTGGTCGAGCGGTTTGGTACGCCCACCGGTGATTTAAAATTTTGATTTATCGGCGCGGGCGCTGCGCGGGAGAGTGCCTAGCGCGCATGCGCCCGCCTGCCGTAATTATAAATATGACGCGGTGCTAAACTGTGCGAACTGACCCGGCGACCCTGCGAGACCAGCGTTCGCACTCCTGCGCAATGTGCAACGTGCGTACTCACATCTAGCGTGTGTTTTATCAAAACGACCCTTAACATAAAGTGTTAAATCAGATAAACCGACGATTCAATCTAAGAACGCCTTTACAGTCTTTTGTTTTAAGCATTGCAGTTTGCTTTATTCGTAGTTTAGTTTTACAGCATGTTAACGAACTTACGAGTAGTTGTTGTTTGAATTGGATGTTCATTTGCACATTTTCAAATACTGCGTACAATTTCTATACAAATGTCAAATCATCAAGAAGGTTGAACTGTATATTAAAGGGATTGGCGAGGGGCAGCTGCCATCGTATTTACGACTTCCACAGGCGCGGGCGCAGCTTTACAACATAACCCGGGGCATTTGCTCACTTGCACTGTTTTATGCACCTGTTTCACTTGATTAATTGCTACAACCAATCGGCCTGTCATATAATTGTATCATTATCTACACGTTAAGAAAGAACACTTTGATGTGAAATGGGTTTTTGAAGAACCGCTGCTGTATTACATTTTTTTACGATGACAGGTTGAATTTATTCTCGGTATAATTCAAAAGCCCAATGAAAGATACATATTTATTGCAAATCCTAGGCAACAGCTGACCTTAAACTCATTTTTATAAAAATAGAAGCTATTTCAAAGTCTTCTGTTATAACTGTTTCGTAAATTGTTCTGATGACTAGCAATACCAACGAGTCTCCTAACAATGGGCTATTACCGACAACTGTTTTTCTATTGTAATATCACATCTAAGCCATATTACTTTGTTAAAATATTCACCTCATTTCGTATTCAACAAATATGAATTACGTCATTTCGAATAAAGTGTTTGCTAAGCTAAATCAAAGCTCGAACGGCAGTCGTGAAGCCTACATTCGGGTAATACATTCCCAAACAGTTTTCCAGCTATGTGCATAAGAAACACGGTGTTGGAGGACGAGATGTGAGATACACGGCACGGCGGTACACGGAATTCTGTGTGTGTCAGTTTTGAAAACGCCCGCAGTGTCCTTTGCCATTCAATGCAAATTCATACGTTATAAGAAGCGTTTCGAGGTAGAATTACTAGCATTTAGTCGCCTCCAGGACATAATTCCCGAGTTACTTTGTAATTTCGCAGGACTGACGCCTTGTTTGTGTAATTTAGAAGTTGCTTGTTTTTCTTTTTAAGTGTTTCACCTGTCTTTTATATGAGGTAACATGTAACTTGTGGCTTGCTAACTGAATTATTAGATTATGTAACTGTGGTGTGTTTTCTGCGGTTTTTAAATGGGTATTTTATGACGAATGGTAAGTGTGATCGTGAATGAAAGAATTGTTAGTTAGTTAGCTTCTGAACGTGCTGATAAACGGAGTAAACAAATTTCTGCCTTCTGTAGTACTATTTAAAGATCGTTATAACTTGAAATTAGTAATATATCACTTTTAGTACTGCCTACTAAGTTATAAAGCAAGGTTGTAAGTGGGCTCAACACAATAGTTTATTGAGAACGGATCTAAGCACACGACCTATCGATTAGAGGTTCAAAACCTTGCCGCTGGGCTTCTAACATCACGTAATCAGTTGCTTTATATACATAAATATTAATTTATATTACTTATAACGGTACCTACATATATGTACATAAGTATTATGCAACTAATTTAAATACTAAAATTAACAACAGAGACCGCAACCTGTTTGGATGGTTTCCTAGAAAAACTCATTAAAAACTTTTGTTTTTATTTTTAATTAACATAGCTGTGTGCTAAAAATATGCTATAATGTTTAACCAAATATGCTGATTGTTAGTGATATACGATTATATCTCTGAGTTACAGGCATTCTGTTTCAATTTATGAACTTTGTTTCTGTCACATACTCACAGAACAAAAGTTGTGTGTGTGTAAATATTTATGTGTGTGCACAGTTGCCCACTAAACTCAAACACACACATACTCATACCTACTTACTTATAATTATATATGCGGCAAGTAGGTAGGTTAGATAATTTGTAATAGAACACAAC
Organism: Polymixis flavicincta; assembly: GCA_949987655.1. NCBI lineage: Eukaryota > Metazoa > Arthropoda > Insecta > Lepidoptera > Noctuidae > Polymixis > Polymixis flavicincta. The sequence goes on from OX465175.1 coordinate 19,246,273, forward strand.
GAATATTACTGATGTAAGATCCCTATCAGTATTGTTTTGTTAAGTTCAGGCAATAAATTTTAACGGCTATTAACATGTATATCTATCAAGTATCAAGATTGGTCCTTCACCTGGTGACACCGTAGGTATAATGCACTGACGCCTGCGCAACTGTCATCCATCTTGGATGCGCCTGAGCACATCCTTCATTCTTGTTCTGTGGAAGATAGCGAATAGGTTATTTTGTTTGACGTTTGTCATTATCTTGCTATGAAATGGATGGGTTTGTGGATGAGGGATCGGATTTATTAATAACTAGCTTTTGCCAGCGGCTTCGCCCGCGCGGAACATTCATCCCCTATTTAACATCCTTAGGGGTGGAATTTTGAAAAATCCTTCCTTATTCCTTGTTTACATTATAAAGGGAACCTCTGTGCAAAATTTCAGCTTTCTAGGTCCAAGGGTTTGGGCTGGGCGTTGATGAGTCAGTCAGTCAGTCAGGACTTCTCTTTTTATTTATATAGATGTTTGAGTAGTGAAGTGGCTTTTACTAAGCGATACATTGCAGTTGCAGGTGACTGGATACCTCTGCCCAAGAATAGAAATAAAGAAAGAAACATGCGTTTATTGGCAGTACCTACATCATAAAAAAAGCATAAACAATTGAAAAAAAAAAAAAACTGGAAACAATGATTATAATGTCAAAAGAGTCTTGGATCACTCTAAGGTCAGATGACAACACAAGGTATACCAAATGACGCTGATTTTCATCTGCAACACACATGAACACATATCATTTTTTTTTATCAGCTCAAATTATTTACTGCCATATGAGCTTCCAAAGGTTTGCAAAACGTCAAATTGTGAGGAAAACATTTTGGTTCCGGTTTTCTAGACAAGCTATAAGCAACTGTTGTACTGGTCATTGGGCTAATTTGGACTAGCAAGTTTAATGGTACGTAGTCTAGGTAGGTTTTACTTTTACTTGATCTAATAACTTTTCGCTGTATCCTCGTTGGTTAGAAACAGAATAAATAAAGCGTGGGCGCTTGTGAGCTCCAATTCCAAGTAAACTTTTACAAAAAAAATATGTTTATTTAAAAATATAATCTCTAATTAATAACCTCACGTTAAATTGATTTTAAATTATTTTCCTGCTGTGCTAATGAGACAGTGGTGTGACTCAATAGCAGTAGCAAAATGTAAAGTATCAATCAACGTCGGAACAAGATAATTACTGCGTTCTATACTGCCCATCTAATTGTAAATGACATAATCTTCGCATTGCGACTTTATGCCATCATTATATTCATGAAGCCGTCCGTTCTAGGTGTCAGAGATATAAAACAGCTATTTATCTTGAAATCTTAACTAGGATGTTTCTATTATTGAGGTCGAATAAGGATGCACGGAGAGATATTTGGCAGCATCAATGAGGCGGAGCGTGACGTCGTCGGCGTGTCGATTACGAGGTGAATGTATTTCGATGGTAATCTCAACGAGCGACTGGCGGTTTGATGTGTCAATCCGAGCGAGCGTCGATCGCTATCGGCCGATAGCTCCTATTGGGCAACCGCCACGCTTTGTTATCCTAACGGACTTATAAAATTCGACGGCCCACGAACAGATACCGAGCGGACAACACCCGCTGCCTTTCCAATAAACATTCCCGTGAAGCCTCAATTTACATAGACAACTGACCGCGACAATTAAAGGTCTCGAATGAGTTTCACGCGTCCTATTTCTGCTTGTAACACGGCAATCGAGTACGCGGCCGGCCGGCGCTACGATCCGCACACAAATAAATCGTTAAGCGAATTTCCCAACATGGCTTCCGCGGATACGGCCAATGGGAGGCAGGGGGCGGTGCGGGGCGGGGGCGGCGCGGCGCTGCATCTTCGTGTGAAAATTTAAAAAATTACGAGCACCGCTTTTATTTTTATGACCGCTTCGACGATGCTCGCAGGCGCCCGTCGACCGACGTGATAAACTTCCACCGAGACACGATCGACAAGTTGTAAATTACTTTATAGCTGTACACACAATATTCGTACACTGAAATTACTTGTTTTCCCAGTACAATCAACGTTGACTTTCAACAATTTCAGCTGCAGACTGTAGATGAATCAATCATGAACAGACACATTGAACAATGTCACAGTGTACTGTTCTGTTCTGTCTAGCCTTCTTATGGATATTAGAAAGTTTAAAAAATATTTAATCACCCAAAGCCGCCAAGAATGTATGTACTTTATGAATAAATAGGTACGATAGCAGGCTCAAAGAACCTACACACAACATCAAAGTTCTGTCGACCCCCGCTATTCGGAGAGCCCTTCCGTCTATACGTGCCTGTTCCTATGTGAACGACTCACACAACGACACCGCTATTACATTTACATTACTACACGGCTGAAACTATCGTGGTGTGAGTGAACACGATGAAAATCTTTATTTTCACGCTCTATCTCTCTTTATCTAATCGCCCCGGTCAGATAAGGACGGAGCGCCGGAAAAACTGGCGCGGGGCGAGGGGTAAAGGCTACATCGATTCCGCGCTTTCACTGCTAGGGGCCGTGTAAACCTTTAAAAACATTGCTTTTGCCGCGCGATTGTCATCTCTAACTTTATATGGATAAGAGGAAATTTTCAGTGCGGTGTCGGGCCTGGTAAATGGATTGCCTCCCCCTTGGGGGTTCTCATAGTGGGATCTAGATGGTGTAGATATGCTGATAGGCGGCGGAGTGTGTGCGCGATGTGACTGCGTTGTGTCTGTGTGTGTGTAGCGCATAGCTTTGTGTTTTCCGGCTACAAAATTGTGTAGGTATGTACCTATTGTAAGAGGGCTGTTTCCGGGCTGGATAAATTTTGCTTGTGTTAGCAAATATATGAGGGGACGTAGGTATCCCTTTTTGCAATATAATTTTACGTTGTAGCGTAGATAGGTAGATAGATTAGGCAAGACGGAGGCTGTGATTTGATTTGATTAGGAGGTGTTTGCAGTAGGGACGGGGAGATAACGCTGATTGGATCGCTCGGGGGGCATGGCTTTATGGAAATATGTTTTTAATGTGGGTGGTTTATTGAATTAGCGGGAGTTTGTGTGAAGCGACGCGGGAGTAATCCGTTTGATGTGTCGCTGTTGATAATTAACTTGATGTTCAATGGGTCGGTAATATAATTTAGATATTTAATACGAGCCCTAATCACTTTCTAACCACAGGAATTTTGTTTGGAATGTTGTTTTTATGAAGCAGCTGTGTTTAGAAGCACGAGGGATTTTTCAAATAAGGTACATAATATTGTGCTGTGTCCACTTGATACGGTCAGCATAAATCTTTATGCTATAATTCCGCTTGTAAAAGCATAAAAGCGATGTTTTTGTTCACGTCACATTCACAATGGAGTCCTCTGTTGTCACAGCACTTAAGTTTACACTACAGTGGAAATTAAAGTGGCCAACAATATGTACTGTCTGTTCCTGATGCTTTTTTATCTTTGTCGGCGTTTGTTTGGTATTTTTTTGGCGTGTATGTAAGATATCGATCCAAGAGGAATGTCGTTGACAGTGAAATGGGTTTAACAATTAATAAACCTCTCTGATGTAGAGGACAAGTGTTCGAATACTCGGGATTCTTTGTATTTTATTTAGCCGTATCGTTTTTTAAGCCGGCATGCTATGTAATCAGTGAGGTAGCTATGATTAATCACTGCAGTGCAGGCATTCAGATTCTGATAAAGATTTTCTATCACAAAAACAATGAATTTTATCGTATATACTAAACAAACCTTTATTTTATTCTGCGTCATCCAAATACACCGTTTTCACTGGCAAGGTCCGTGCAATAAAAAATGACCCAAATAAAAAATAATCCGACTCGTAAAATTTACGACGTTTTCCAGCCATTACAGCGTTTGAGGAGAGAAAGTAATTCGTCCATAAAATTACGAGTAAACAGCCGTTTTTCCACTGAAATAAAACCGGGGGTGACTGGTGGGGCCGGTTATGGGTTGACTCCAGTAATCGGCTTACCATTGAACCCCTCTGATTTGACCCCCTTATCCCCTGGGATCATGCGTGATGCACCAACAGTTATAACTTGATGGGAACTCTTATCTCGTTTAATTTAATCGGATTCTGGTAATTGAGTTGTAAACTAGTGCAGTTAATTTTGATATTAAGCTGATATGAGTTACGAAGTTATATTAGCAATATTTGCATAGTGTACCTTGGATTGGACATGACTTCTGTAAGTAGTTAAAGTTAGGGAAGGTCCTAATAGTACAAGAGGTAAAGTTCTATAAAAGATGGCAGCTATTTCGTAGAAATGTGCAATATCTACGAGGTTAAAATGTAAGGAACAACTAATTAAATTTTTGATAACCAACGAAAAATTTCTACAATCATAATTATGCTGATTTCAAGGTATCGACGTCCCTATAAAGCAGGGATGCACAGACTTATTGAGACCATGTGCCACTTGGACAAATGATGAACGAATGACGGGCCACCAGCACAAATTAAAAACATAAAAATAGCTCCAAATTTAAATTTATATTATTTGTAAACCTCAGCAATATCTTTCCTTCAAATGTACGAGGGAATATTTTTGCTGGCGGGTCACTGGCATTTTTCCGGAGGGCCGCATGCGGCCCGCGGTCTGTGCATCCCTGCTATAAAGTTTACTGAGTCGAATTAGTTGCACTGTGTTTTAAAAGATAGGTTTACACTTTATTCCAACGTCAATATATGAATTTACAAAATTAGGTCTTATTTTCGTAGTCTCTCTGTTTTTATTAAGACCAACATCCATCTTTACAGAGCACATCTGTCACATTGCGACATATTTATATTTATTTAAATCATCCTTCAATAAGACACAAATATACCACAAAAAGGCACAAAAAAGTCCGCAGCTCGTATGTCACAAATGGAACTTCATTCGAGTTTACAGTGAGAAGAAAAAGTGTGTGTTATAGGCTCGGCTAATATGGCCGGCTCTAATCTTATGCTGGCACAAAGGAGCTGCCATGACGCGGCAGATATTGACGCAAACCATTTAATATTTAGGTATTCCAATATGCAAGTACTGACGGGTGGAACGGTGGTTACTGTAAATATTTTAGTTCTTATTATATTACATTAAAATGTGCTCTTATTTTTATTGTAACTGTCATTAATAAGAAAATAAGCAAAGGAAATATTGTTCGGTTTTTAATCGAGGGAATCTTGATCGAAACCTCATCTTAACGGTTTAAGCCACTACGATTAAAGCTGGCAAGCTTTTTCCCAACCATGTTGGGGTCAGCTTGCAGTCTAACTGGATGTAAATCAATACCAGTATTTTACATGGAGCAACTGCGTATGAAAGTCTAACCGCCACACGCATTAACTAACTAAAAAAAAAAAAAAAAATTATGAAAAGACTTATCTAAATCACTGCAGTAAAAGTGCCAAGGGCATTTAGATTAGGGGGGAATTTTCACTCAAATTCTCAGAAAACGGTTAAATGAAAATGTGTGTTGGATATTAATGGATACATATCTAAAATGATAACAATTGTAATCAATTACATTACATTAGTTGCAAGAGTACACGATTTACAAATCAGTTCTTTTATTTAACAAGATTAAATATTATTAACTGTACAGCGAAGGCCATGACAAAGATAATGTTATCATAAAATCAAAATTGTGTTGGAAATAGATAAAATGTCACAGTCATTATCTAAAAGATAATGCTCATAGTGGATTAAAAATGAACTATAGAGCTACACTGATTTGGTATTGCGCAGTACCTACATGATCTACGTGTTTGTTCAACAAAGTGAATCAGAATAGTGTGATCAGATTCAAAGGTGCGCAGAGCGCCTTGACGTGTGTTTAAAGCACTAGACTACGCGGACACTCGCCCATCGGATGGACCGACTAAATTAAATCTGCAGTGGGCAATCCTTTATATGAGTACACATTGAATATTTAAAAATCGGAGATGGTAAAAATCGTGAGACGAATCACAACAGCCTCTAGACAAGAAACTTCATGAGGACCACGACCACTCCGACAAGAGTGTTAAGAAGTTGAAGATAAAAAAAACTATCGAACTGCGAAAAAGTAATCAGCGGCTACGAAGCTGGTCCCATGGGCATTTTTCCATTTTTTAGGTCAATACAGGGTAAATTTTAACCAGTGCGTAAACTGTAACCATGAATTCCGCATATCATTCTAGGGGGTCTAAATTTTTCATCGGCAATACGATAAAAAAAAACAGCTGTTTCATAGAAAAGTGCAATAACTACGCGGTCTAAATGTATGGAACAGCTGATATCGACTAAAAATTTCTACGCCAGGGAGTTTAGAATGATATGCGGAATTCATGGTTACAGTTTGCGCACTGATTAAAAAATGTATTCTGTAGTGACCACACCCTTAAATGTGACCACGCGTTTCTGATACACGCATCTTTAACAGTCGTTACTTACCAACTTACTTGTGAAGGTCACATAGGTAGTTGCTCTATGTAAACTGGTATTCAGCTACATGCGGTTTGACTGGAAGCCGGGTCTAACATATTTGGGAAAAGGCTAGGCCGTTGATGATGATTTCTGATATACGTTGTGTAGTAATGTTCTGTCTGTGAAGCCTTCTGTTCTCGTCTGTACCGTTGGCTGAAGCCGACACAGTCACTTACGATATTAAATCGGACAATACAGCCGCGCTGCGGTCACGATAATCTTTGGTAGTATTCGATTCTAGTTACCGAGAACCTCCGCTGTTCCGAATAGTTCCTCTCGTAATGTTTTACGACCTCAATGCTTTTTATTCGATAAATGACATGACAAATTAATGGATTTATTATGAGTCGGATTGCTCGGCTCTTTTTATTTTGGTGTCGGTTTAGGTCGAATGCATTTTTAATTGAGTGAGGCACTTTTGTGGACTGTATAAAACGGCCACCGCATGCCGTGGATATTTTTTGTCTGATTGACGGGTAGTAATGGGCAGGTGCGTAAGAGACCCGCCGATAGCTACCTCGCTTTTTCGTTTCGATATTCGAATATTCACTTTTTGTCGGTCGCGTCGTTTTGCGACTCAACGTCGAGTATTTTATGTTGATTGTTTTAGCGTACATTAATAGGGTACTAAATTTTGGCTCCATAATGTTTTCGGTAATAATGTTTCGACGCACATTTTGTTTTAATCGCTTTTGTCTTCGAAAATAACAGTCTCTCTCTGCAGGGTTGTTAATTCATTCATTTGTATGTGGACCTACATTCTCGTTTTAGTGTCGTCATTCAGTTGTCATTTTGGATATCCTTTTATGAAATCAACATAATCATAAATTGTCTACATCTGTGGAACTTTAAACGCTAAGTATTCAACAATTTCAGTCGCGTATTCTTATTTTATCTTTATTATGCGAATGCCCTTTAAAAAAATATACTTAAAATAATAAACGCATTACTGTCACTTTACTGCATAATAACTTTTTCAACGAGTACAATTAATAACAAAAGTGTTGTAATACAATAAAATTAAAATACAATTTCGTTTCGATGCAGGTACGTGCGCGAATTGATCAGCTGTTTCATATACCGCACACGTAAAAGTATACAGAAGGAAATTCATCACCATTGTCCTCAAAACTTATGGTCTCATAAAAGCCATCAATAAGACGTTTACCATGACCCTTTCAGCTATGCCACCAAAGCTGATGCTCTGCTAAACCTGCAACTAATTTAGCATCACTTCACTTCAATCTCTAAATTATTGTTTTTTTATGTTTTTGTCGAGTTTCCGTAAAGACCCTTATACTAGGTACCTATACTAAAGTATAACAAAAATTAATCATCAGAAAATACACGGGGTGATTGAGATTTGTTTGTAGAATTTAATCTTTTTGTTGTATATTGTGTGTGTGCTATGCTATATGTCAATTTACACGTGTTCTTTATTTTCTTTTGTTAAACAATTGTTGCAGGAACAGGCGGGGTGCCTGGTCCTGCAACTACGGTTCCTTGCACTATCTGTCTAGTTACTGTCAGTGTCAGCCTCAAGAAGGTGTTAACATCGAGAAGAATTCATTGCATTGTCTACAATCTATGCTCTATAATTTTGTATCAAACAAATTTCACATTGGACACTTAATCGGTACAATATTGTGGAATTTTTTTTAGAAAATCAATTGAATTCTTGTCGATTTAAACATATTTAATATACAGCCAGCTTTGCCTGCGTTTGTGTTCGCTCTCACATTTAATCCGTCTACCTTCAAAACAAGAGTGAACATGCAATCCCCCCTCATCGTCAATCAATCCGGCCTCATCAATTGCGTTCTATCAGCAATCCAAACAGCATTAAAAAAAAATGAGACTACTTACTTACCCTCATTTAGCATGAACTACATGACCTGTATATCAAACTAGTCACGGAATAATAAAACTAACGTTTTTAAATTTTTGTTACAGTCGCTTCAAAGCGCAGCTCGGCGGGCAGGCACGTCGTGTGCCAACTGCAAGACGACGACCACGACGCTATGGCGACGCAACCAGAACGGCGAGCCGGTCTGCAACGCGTGCGGCCTTTACTACAAACTACATAATGTGAGTACAGCTTTATTTAACACTGAATAACGTAAAGAACTAAGCCGACAATGTCGCAATTACACAACAACATAATTTTAGATCACAAAAAGCATCCAAATTGCTTGACACACTTCCAATCGCAATGGGTTTCACTATGGTTCCTAATCCATATGCTTCATAGGTTTGCAAAATTCCTCTGCTCAACAACTCAAATAACGCAATGGGTAACTGAATTGTCAAAATTAAGAGGAATTGCGATGGTGGTTTCAAATAGACTGTCACACACGTACCTATAACTGACAGAAACAATGCTTTACCAAGCCGATCTATTTCTAATCTATGTGTCACAGATTACATTATGCTTTATTGAGGGGCTTGTGACTAATTAATAACAGCCACATGGGTCGATCAATCTGGTTAAGCTGCGCTTTTCGCGGTTGGTCCATGGATGGGATCTTTACATACCAAGACCACTGCGTGCTTCGAAAAGCTCGCTAAGCCGTCGGTCTTGGCTCTCATTCGTTGATCTTTGACACTTGTCACAGGACGTCAGAAGCCCGAGAGTTTGACTACCAGTCTTACCAAGGGGTAGCGTGTTACCCATTTACTGGGTTGTGGAGGTCAGATAGGCAGTCACCATGTAAATACAAATGTTCGAGTTTTTTTAAAGCTCAATCACTAACCACCAAGCCTAATAAAACATACCGTGTATGAGTTTGGTTACATGACATTACAATGAGATGTTTTTCCCTGAAAATGGTATATGTCACAGACTTAAAAGGATCGTATAACGTGATATCTTTCTTCTTTTTAAACGTGGCCATAACTTTTACTTACTCTATATAAATCTGCAAACATATTCTTGAAACGACTTCTATGTTACGCCTTATGACTAACCAGAATAAGCTTTATAACTTTCCAAAACCAAAGAATTTAGAATTTACAAAAAATAACGAAAGAATGAAATTAATTTATAAAAATATACTCGTTTTTGCCATCAGCTTCGCCCGCGCGGAACTCCTTATTCCTTGTTTACATTACAAAGGGAACCTCTGTGCAAAATTTCAGCTTTCTAGGTCCAAGGGTTTGGGCTGGGCATTTATGAGTCAATCAGTGAGGACTTTTCTTTTTAAATATATAGATTACTAGCTTTCGCCAGCGGCTCCGCCCGCGTGGATATCGGTTATCGGGTAAAAAATAGCCTGTGTCCTTCTCCATATTCCAGGCTATATCTTTGCCAAATTTCATGAAGATCGGTTCAGCGGTTTAGGCGTGAAAGCGTGACAAACACACAGACAGAGTTACTTTCGCATTTATAATATTAGTAGGGATGTAAAGTCTACTTGATGTTATGTCAATTATCGATAAAAGGACAATCTAAAGAAAAACGTAGCTATTCTCGTAGCAATAAAGTCAACTTTAAAACATCTTCAACACTTCTTTAAAAAACATGATATTTGAAATTGTTTTATTGGATGCACACGGAACGTGCATATAATTATGTGCTTCGAAGTATTGTCACTACGGTCATAACAACGTTAACCAAAGTCCATAAGTTCTGAGCTGAGCTGCATGATTACTGATAAATGCGTGCACTGACGGGACAGCTCCACGCTTTCCTCAGCTCTTTCCTCATAATACCATTTCAGACACCAATCCAGATGGTATTTACATGATCTGACCAAGATTATGTCTGTACTTTAAAAGAAACTTGGAACGTCTGTTATATTTTCGGCCTTCCTTCTCAGAGTAGTCAGATAGGAAACGCCGACCTCATCTAGTATTAAAAATATAATTGTATTGTATGTTTGTACAAAACCTACTTACGGACATAAATCAAATACTTTTATCAAAATAAAATGATAAAGAAAAATGATGTAGTAAATTAACTTTAAAAGCAGGATGTAAATTTGATATAGATTTATGTTATGCACACGGTAATTATAATTCGTTCGCACGAGTCTAGAATTCACTTCTAAAATCATGCCTGACTAAGCTTGAATGATCGACTGGTTCTGAAATGGCAGAAATATCATATTCCTTAAAAGGAAAGTGATTTAAATCAAGTATTCAAAACAATATAATCAAATACCAGACTTACTGTAAGTAATGGATATATGTTGTTGATGTCGACTCGTGGTAGGCAGAAACTGTAGACAATTCCTAACTTTCATTCTAATAAGTATATACCGATTAAGGGCCAGCGGCCACTTACGGCACGGCACGGTAAGGGATTTTTGAGCCACGAATACAAATGAAACTTAATAGTATGCTAGTAAAATTGAAAGTTCAACGGCAACGATGCCGCGGTATCCTTAGGCATGCCGCGACCTCCTTAAGCATCATCATTTAAATTTGAATTTTATTGTCTTACAATTAAGTTATATTCCTATTCGTCACATAAAATTTATTTCTCATCTCATTCGTTGAAATGCCTTCAAAGTCTCCTGCCTCTGAAGACTAAAATTTCTTTGGCACAAACACTTATTCAGCCGATTATAGATTATGCCGACGCTTGCTACTTGGATGCTATTGAGGAGCTATTAAACAAGCTTGAGCGCCTGCAAAACCTGTGCATTCGCTTTGTTTTCGGTCTTCGAAAGTATGACCACGTTTCTCATCTTCGCAAGGAACTCAAGTGGCTCCCAATCCGCCTTCGCAGGAACACTCGGATTTTATGTCTCCTCTTCAACATCCTACACAACCCTTCTTATCCTTCCTACCTGCGTGAGCGTTTTTCTTACGCTCGTCCTAGTGACGCACCGTGTAGATCACACCTTAGATCCCTCCTTAAGTCCCATCCCCATAAAACTAGTTAATAGGTCTTTACCTATGAAATTGCCGTTTTGTATGAAAAAAATTAAACGAATTTTTTTCATGAATTTTTTATTTGTATTAATCGAAGTAATCACCCATGCAATCAATGCATCTTTGCCATCGCAGTGGCAGTTTATTGATGCCCTTCTTAAAGAAATCAGCTGGACGGGAGGCAACAAATTCTTCAAAGGCATTTTGTACTGCCTCTCGGGTATTAAATTTTTTTCCCGCCAAGAAGTTATCCAAATTCTGGAAAAAGTAGTAGTCTGTAGGCGCAAGGTCTGGTGAGTAGGGCGGATGACGGAGAGCTTCCAACCCCAGTTCTTGCAACTTGGAGACCGTCTGCTGTGCAGTATGAGGTCGCGCGTTGTCGTGCAGGAGCAGCGGAGACGAGCGATTGACCAATGCTGGTTGGAGATGCGCCAGCTTCTCCATCATTGTGTTCAGTTCTTCACAGTACACATCTGCAGTAATGCTCACCCCGTTTGGTAAGAAGCTGTGATGAATCACACCGGCGCTAGACCACCAAACAGTGACCATCACTTTTCTCTAGGGGTAAGTTTTCGTTTAGGGCATTGTTTAGGTGCTGAACCAGGATCCAACCAACTTGCTGAGCGCTTACGGTTATCAAACAGAATCCATTTTTCATCGCAGGTAACAATGCGGTTCAAAATTCCTTCATTTGTGTGTCTGTTGAGCAGTGCAAGGCACGTCTCGACGCGTACTTCGCGCTGGCGATCATTGAGTTCGTGGGGCACCCATTTGTCAAGCTTTTTTACCTTGCCAATTTGACGCAAATGGACCAATATTGTTTTGACGCTAACGTCGAAAGCTGCTGCTAATTCAGCCGTAGATTGTGTATCATCAGCTTCCACAATCGCCTTTAATTCGTCATTGTCGACCAAAGTCTTCGGACGACCGCGAGGTTCATTTTTCAGGTCGAAATTTCCAGAACGGAAGCGAGCAAACCAATAACAGGTGGTGCGTTGGTTTGTAGTGTTAGCTCCGTAAACGTCGTTGATGTTGCGTGCCGCTTGTGCCGCGTTGCTGCCACGACGGTACTCATATTCCATAATTACTCGAATTTTTAACGTATCCATGATGACGAAAAAGATTGAAATGCGATGAAAATGTAACACTAATCAATAAAGAAATGACTACTTTTAGAAAAAAAAATCCATGTTTTTAAAATAAAATTAATTTGAAATTAGAATTCTTAGCCAAACAAAAATTATTTTGATTTGAAATGGCCAGTACTGCAGAACGGCAATTTCATAGGTAAAGACCTAATATTATTCTTATTCCTTCTCTGTCCATGCTGTAAGATTGTGGAACTCACTTCCGCCTAGCATTCGTGACTTAAAAACTATTTCCACATTCAAATGTCGAGTAAAAGAGCATTACCTTTCCTCTTAATTGTGTATGTATATAAATATGCACATATATATAATAGTTATATATTTTATCATTATGTATTTATTTAAGTATAAGTATGTAAATTTTCTGCATTATATGTGTAAGCATATTTTAGTTTAAGACGTCATATATTCATATTTTCTCTCCTTGTTCTCACACACTATTGTCTACATTTCTTTTTCATTTCTCCTTTCGCAGGTCTGCTGGAAGAAATTTCTAAAGAAATAAGCAGTACCTTTGTACTCATTGGTTGTTTATGCTGTCTCTTCTATGTATTTTACTGTGTGTACATAAATAATAAAATAAATAAAAAAAAAAAAAAAAAATCCCTTGCCGTGCCGTGCCTTTAGTGGGCGCAGGCCCTAAATTTGTTTCTAATCCTAAGATCATATTATTACTTAGATAACATCTACTTATAGATAAAGTTAAAATATTTTGCACCCTAACTGGTGAAAACTCCCTTTAATAACCCTAAATATCTAACCCTACTTCTCCAAGTATAAATAACACCCCGACCCCAAAATTCAAATTAAAAATCAAATCGTCTATAACCAGAATAAAATAACTCTAATAACATCCCAAATCTAAATCGGTCCCTCGCCGGTTAATCCCGGGGTGTCCCGGGGCGTCCCGAGATCCCCCCGGGACAGTTGACGGTATCTTGGTGACAGATAACTGGGGGTAAGCAGTAAGCTGGGCTTGTGATGCATCATAAAAGGCAATATGATTGTTTCAGATGAATTACGATTGCGATAACGTCTCTAAACGGTTAAATAACGTTATGTTAGTGTTTGGGAATTATTAATTTATGAATTACCGGTAGTTTGTTGGTTTTAAGACCTAGGTGAGGTTTTGCATCAACATGTAGGTAGATAAATCCAGTAACTGGGTTCTTTGCTGTCTGGATTTTTGGCACAGGTGGCCCACTGGGAATGGCCGTGACTTACGAGTGGTCGCGGTTTCGAATCCAAGCAGGAGCATTCATCATCATCATCATTTCAGCCGAAAGACGTCCACTGTTGGACATAGGCCTCCCCCAAGCTCCGCCACTTCGACCGGTTCTGTGCTACCCGCATCCAGCGGACTGCTGCGGCCCTCACAAGGTCATCTGTCCAGCTTGTGGGAGGCCTTCCAACTTTTCGTCTTCCGGTACCCGGTTGCCACTCCAGAACTTTTCGGCCCCAACGGCCATCTGTTCTGCGAGCAATGTGCCCTGCCCACTGCCACTTAAGTTTAGCAATTCTTCGGGCTATGTTGGTTACTTTGGTTATCCTGCGGATCTCTTCATTCCTGATTCGATCACGCAGGGAAACTCCAAGCATAGTCCTCTCCATCGTCCTTTGGGTAACTTTAAGCCTTCTCATGAGGCCCATTGTGAGCGACCACGTTTCAGTTCCATATGTCATCACTGGCAACATGCACTGGTCAAAGACTTTTGTCTTGATACACTGCGGAATGTGGGACGAGAAGATATTGCGAAGCTTCCCGAACGGTGCCCAGCCGATTCGGATTCGACGATTGACCTCTTTCTCGAAGTTGGACCTACCTAACTGGACAGTTTGGCTTAGGTAAATGTACTCGTCCGCAACTTCGAGTGTAGCGTCTCCGACCGTTACGAGAGTGGGTGTTACATGGGCATTGGACATGACCTTTGTCTTGGCCATGTTCTTTTTAAGACCCACTCTTTCGGAAACTCTACTGCAGCAGCAGGAACATTACTTTGTGTGAATTATTTAATCACCACCGCTCTCAAAACGGTGAAGGAAAACATCGTGAGGGAATTAACATGTTCTAGAACCTAAAATTCAAAAAATGTGACATCCGCCAATTCGCACCCGCGTGGTGGATTATGGCCCACTCCTTCTCATAGAGAGGAGGCCTGCGTCCTAGCAGTGGGAACATTTAAGGGTGATTATGCTATGCCTATGCTACACGTTATAGGAGTCTGGTTTGTCCTTTTATGTTTCCACAATATGTTATACATCAATTACCTACCGTTTTGTCATTAAATGTTCTTTGTAATAAATTTATTTTTCTAGTTTTACAATAAAGCCATCAATAAACTTCTAGCTATCTGATGATCTACTTATGATCCAAGATGTACGTACACAACCACGGCAACACATCAAGCTATACATTTCCAGTATAAGCTGATCTCGCATTGTATAGACTTTCCGTACAGTGCAAGATCAGCGTAAACTGGAAATGTATAACTTGATGTGTAGCCGTGTGCACGTGCATTGCTAACAAGAATTAACTCCGATTATGGTGTGGATGTACCAGTATTTCGTAGAATTAAAGAAAAACGAGTTTTACTCAAACGATCGCCTTTTATGGAAAACTCTATAAAGAAATTAAGAACCTACCTATTAATAACATAGGTAAATGTCTCCATAGTTTCAAATATATTTTGTTCATAAGTGAATTAGTCAGAGCAGAGGTAAAACCTTTAGATAAAATAACAAAAGACTAGTTAAGTACCTACATTGAAAGGTTATTCAATTAGCACTATTACGCAAGAAGAGGTATAGACAGTGGCACAAATTAAATGAACCAAGATTTCGCTCCAAGATAGATAATAGATAAAGTGTTACCGAACACTTTGAACAATGGTAGCGTTTCCAATATCCGGCTGCGCCCGTAAAAATAGAACCCGTTTTATCGCAGATTTAACAAGATGTTAAGTTTAAATGTCAAGCAATACTAAGTAACAATTCTCACGACTCTCACAGTCCGTCGAAACAATAAATATAAACCCTCACGCGATCCCGATTCCCGCCGCTGTACATTCGTACGGAAAAAGTACAAGCAACACGCGGGCTCGGGAGCAACAATGACAAAAATTAACTGTCAAAGCGACCCTTCGCTGAGGACTCTCGAGATTTTTTACACTGAAATGTATACTTTATTGCCGAGTACAAGTATCAGGGCAACAATGTTGTTTGCTCTAATTATTCGGAAGGAGCGACAAAGGAGCGAATGGGAGTGCCTGCTACTTCAGACGTTGAAGGCATAATGACGGGGGCACAATACGGGAATGGCAGAAGCATTGTCAAGGGTCTGAGCCCGCCTCTTCATACATATTTATACACGGCTCACTTACACATTCGCTACAGATTCCATGCCCTTTAAGACAGATTCGAAATGTAATATATAATTAATCTAATACAATCGCCAAAACCATGTTTTTAGCGAATCCATGAATAGTAATGAAGAGAGATATTCAAATTTTGACATTAGTTGTTGACATATAAAATTGATACCCGGATTGTAAACTCGCACTGTTTAAATAATACAGTTTATTCAACAAACTAGAATAATTTAGCAATTATTAAATGCGTATGCATGAATATATGTATCTCACGTGTGTATAACATAATTTAATGGCATAATAAATTTAATGTTATGTCGTGTGAACGAGGCTTAGAAATAGTCATGGTCTTAATTTGAGATGATCTGCATTCGTGGATATTTATTACGATGTCAAGTTCTAATAAACCTGCTTCAAATATATCTCAAAACTTCAAATTTTTTTGGTCTATAATGATCAAATGATGTGGGAAAATTGCATCGGGACCAAACATCACACATAATTTTTTTTTTATACTCTACCGTTGGTCTAAAGTGGTTTCGGAAGCCGACTGGTTATGTATAGAGATTATAAAAGAAAATTTAAAGTAACAATGTGTAAAGAAATACAGTATAATATCAGCCAGCCCCGAGGCGGACACATCGTGATCGATTTCAGTCAAAAAACGCAATTCATATAACAAAGCACGAGCGCATTGTGATTTTGAGCCAACGTCACCCTCCCACGCGGGACCTAATCGTTTTGATACTTATGAATAAATCAAAAAAATATTTTTGTTAGCTTAACAAAATTTTTGAAAAGTTTTTGTTCACACAAAAATAATGTTTGACTTAGTAGAATTAGAATTTGGTAGTCATCTTTGATGTGTATCGTATACCAATTTACATCCATAAAAAAAATGTTTTTGAAATATTTCAACCGTTTACCTCATTAAGGAAAATAGTTTATTTCATATGTAAATAAGGAGGCTTGGATGACATCGAGACTATTTTGAACAACGGCGCTATCAGTCCGGATTATCCAAAGTGTGATGTTTTATGTTTAATTTGTTATGTGTAACATTTTAGAATATTCTCACGGTTCTGGAATTTCGATACGTGTGATATTTATCAGAATTTCAAATGCCTATGAAAACAATGCAAAAAAAAACATTTCAATAGAATATAGCTTCAACCAGTTGATAAGTTATTCTTTCAACATGATTAGACTTAAGAAATGATGAGTAACACAGCATTTGATATGCTAATAATTAGCCGGTTATGCAAAACTGTAACATGAAACTTATTTTTCATATAAATATCAGGCTATATATTCGGTCAATCTTACCATATTAAGATATTATTCTTTCATGCTAAAATTACGAAAAAGGTCAAATATCAACATCGTTCGGGCGGCGTTTTGTTCAAACAATGCTCAAGTATGTTTACTCAAAATATATCCTTTAGTGGCCCTATTTGGTTGTGTAACTTAACTATAAATGCCCATAAGCGCCCAAATTGCCTTCATACAGGCCATATAGACCCGAGAAGCCGACAAGGGTCTTGTTATTTTGGCCTAAGAGGCCATAACGCTTTGTGTTATTGTTTTTAATAAGAACATTTATTGGATTGTGATACTGTTTTGCTTGATTGATGTGGGAAACTAATTGAATGGTTAATTTTTATTGACTTTTAGTAAAGAATTTCATTTTTTATTTGGGTAACTTTCATTGTGTTTGAGGGGCTCGTTGGCTAAGTAACAATAGCTGCACGGGTCGATCAATCAGGTTAAGCTAAGCTTGCCGAGGTTGGTCCGTGGATGGGTGACCATCTTTACATACCAAGGCTTCGGAAAGCACGTTACGCCGTTGTTCCCGGCTGTCATTAGTAGATCTTTGACATTCGTTACAGTCGTCAGAAGCTGAAAGTAGCCTTACCAAGGGTAACATGTTACCCGGTTACTGGGTTGTGAAGGTGTGCTGGTATTCAGCTGCATCCGGTTAGACTGGAAGTCGACCCCAACATTGTTGGCAAATGGCTAGGCAGATGTTGTGGGTAACATTCGTTGGGTTTCATTATAGAGCAAACGGTGTAGCTATACTGAAATAAACTGAAGTTGAAAGTAATTTTTTACCCCAAAAAATATGACAATGAATTGCAAAATTTGCCAACATGGATGAGTTGACAAACTGTTACAACTCCCAAGGGTTCGAACTTAACTCAGTAGGTACCAATAAATACGTGATTGAAAATAAATTATTTATTTGGCCATCCACAATGGCCGGTTAATAGGATTACACAGTACGGAGCGTGGGTTCGAGTCCCGTACCTGCCCACCGCAACAAAACGAGCCGTCCGTATGTTCGACTCACTTTTTATAAATTTGTTTATTTAATTTATCACGCTCGTTTATACGTTACTTCCTTCGTGTTATAGCCGATTAGCTTTTTGTGGTTTGTATTCAATTTTTTTTTCGACCAACCTTTTGCTCCCAATGAATTGGTATTAAGTTTTTGCGGTACCATCGATTGTTTTCTATTTCTTGCTCGCTTATCCGACGGCATGGTAAAGGGAAGTTGAGTTTCATTTCAAGCTTCCTATAAGCAATAATCAAAGGTATTTTTTCAATGTAAATTGCTTGTCATACTTCATAGAGCTAATAAAGAAGACGAGCTTTGTAATATCGCTAATAACTATCATTCTATACACTCTAAAACATTTGTAACAAGTCTTATTACAAAAAGTTTCTTAAGCGCTAGCCAATAAAACACTAAACAAATTAATACCTTATTACACATCGGACGTTTCGTTCCTAGAGCGGTGTGTTAAGTGCCTGCCATACAAAAGTATTGGATTACCAGTTCGTATGCAGCTAGAGAGAGAGGGACCATAATAACAGCTCAAATGATACATTTGGAATACAATGGGGCGATCAATTCAATTTTTGAATCGAGAACGCTCTTCTAGTTTTCTTTTTTTATCGTCTAAAGTGCTGTTTTGTTCAGCCAACATCCGAGGGAATTTGACAGTCACTGTTTTTTCACCCGTTTTTCTCTGACATTACATTTAATGCTAGGCTATGGATACAATGTGTTTGAGATAAGGATATCTTCACGAATTTGTCCGCTACTCTTTTTGTTAGCGAGATGTTTATTTGTCTAGACCCAATACTGTGAAACTGTGTAACAAAACGCTCACGAAAGCACAATCCTTGTCTAGTCATAGAGAAATCTTAGTAAGCAGTTTTTATTTGAGACGCGTAATCTATGATTTAGTTCCTCACTGCGCTACAAGTCTCGCAAAATGAAGTTTGCATTTCCAAGCTGACTTAAAGTTAATCGCAGCGAACATGCGAAAGTTAGGCTTGTTAAAATTCTCTTCGCAACCGCCAAACATTGTGGAACATGGCCACCGGTGGTAGAAGTCAGGCAGCCAGGCTTTAACTCGCGTGTGAGATAAAAAAACGAGGTACGTTTAATTTACTCATTACGTTACATTACATATTCGTCGGTGCGGCTGGCTGCCGGCCAAACGGTCGACGCGTTTGGCCGAATGTTATAATGACATCAATTTGAATATTCAACATTGAACAGCTATCCCATTTACATAAGTTCGACCGTTGAATTTTGTGGCGATGCAAATGCTATTCGCTACACTAATTGTGATGTTCATTGTTCCAGTTAACATTTCCAATGTTAGTTAATTATTCTTACTGTTTTTAACTTGTTAAGGGCTTTCTTTGTTGGCTTAAAATTGGGCAAAATTCAAATCTGTTGGTTTTGACTGATTGTATTGGACAGCTTTATGGCTTCTGTAGGCATAACTCTATTGAAGAACGTATCCCTTGTCTGATTAAACCCATGACAACCTAAGGACATCAGTTCCAGTTGAAGAATGAAATTTGCGCTTTTTCAAAAGACTGCAGTCTAAACGCTTGTTAAACTTCAGTTGTATATGTGCCAAATAGAAATCAATAAAACCAACTCAGTTACTTTTTTTCAATAAAAGAAAACGTTTCTTTTTTTAACAAATGTGTATAATTTTGCCAAAAAGTGATCACATAAAATAAAAGGAATAAAAGCGGGCGTTCGCGCAGTAGGCCGGAAAGATTTTATCTGTTGGCAATACAGAAAAAATGGCGCCCACCGGAAGTGTCCGAGCGGCGCGCGGCGCGTTACTATTTTTTTCTTTTTTTGTTTTAAATGGCTTTTTCCCGGCAGCGTTCGGCCGGAAATGCGTTTGCGTAGAACTACCTTATATTGCCGAAAAGCGTTATGTTCAATAAAGTTTATAAGCAATTTTGATTCTTGCGACTGATATGTTTAGAGTAACGTATCGCGTATCAGGCTTCTGGTCAGATGTTTCGGTACACTTGAGGACGTGGTGAGTGTAGCGCTAAATAGGATGTTTTTATTCATGAGCCTTAAGCTCCCATTTTGTTTAGTGCGCGGGCCCCAGCTGATTTACTGTCTTGGATATAAATTTTGTGAAAATGTGAGAATTATTCACGAAACTGCGCAAAAGCAATTAAATATTTTAAGTACATAATAAACGAATATGTCTTGGAAACTAGCTGGAGTTCCCAGGCTTTTAATTTAATCTTATTTAAGTAAGTGTTATTATCCAAAAATCTAGAATTTGAAATGTAATTAAATTACCTACATGTAATTGACATTTATCCTTCTAGTTCTGGGTCAAAGATAAACAACTATCCTCCGGCTTCAATTGGATTCTGAATGATGTTTTTTTTTTTTTTTTTTTGGTTGGGAAATCATCAAATGACTTCTCCTGCTGAGTAGAGCAGGAGGGCGTGTCAGACTTTTACTGTCTAAAACCCACCCGTGTTCCCTCAGTAGCCCGTATGCCAGGGGCCGTGGTATCTCTTTCGAACAAACCCGCACCCCTGGCAGGCATCGGCCCTTGCGGACCCCACCAGTGGTTGCTGACATCTTTGACGGCGCGCGTGAGGAACACAACGCGCTGTCCCGTCTACCACTTTTCGGCCGCAGAGGATAGGGAGAGCGGCTGACGCTATACCGACACTCCTCTTCCCCTGCGGCCCCACCGCGTCCGCCATCAAACGGTGGCGGCCCCGTCCAGGCCAAGGAAGGGAAGAGCGCTGCTCAGAAGCACCGGCACTCCTCCTCTACCGCAGCCTGTAACCCTCAGCCGCGATGCCTCCCATTCGACATCGCGGCCCACCTCAGTTGCGGTGCACCTCACCGCAACCTACGTTTTGGCCGCTACGTCAATGGCTTGAAGGCAAAATCCCTGACGAGCGGCCCCACCGTTGGGTTCCTCTTGGCTTCACCGTGGATGGGAGACCACGGTTACTAAGCCCCCCCGCAACGACAATGCGGGAACCCACTCGGGGGGGTCTGAATGATGTAAAACCACAATATAGATATTTCGAAAAACTATAAGCATGCAGTAAGTAAAATTGGCGAAAGAAATCCAAATCACATCTAAGTTTTGGCAAATGCAACAGGCTGGCTAGTCCAGAAGAAATCACAAGTACCCCACGTAACGGTCAAACCAATTTCCATTTCCACTAGTTCCATGGGGATATTTAAAAAAGGAACCGAAATAGCAGCTGCGCGTCACTCGGCGATCGTTCGCGCGATAACTCGGTGTGTCCTTCTACAAAACAATTACCTACTTGCGCTTGCACCGAGTTTCGCAATACTCATTGTACGCAAGCTTTTGTCGATATATTTGTTACTATCGATATTTCGAGTGCTATTCTAGTTTCGTTTGGCACTTTTTATTTGACTGTACTGTATCGATTACGTTGTTCCTTTGAATATTTCTGGTCAGTAAGAATTTTATTTTCAATTTTGAATATGCATTTCAGTTAGCTCAAAATCATTTGCATGGTAATATTCAAAAGCATTGGACAATACCTTGACTTGATTTGTAAATCAGAACAGCTCATTTAAAATAAAATAAAAAAATGCATTAATATTGTTAAAGGACGTCATTCAGATGGCAATCACAGCGACCTACATGACATTTAACAAAACAGTCACTCGCTTAACTCCATAAGAATAGAAAAACTATTATAGGAAAGATGTATTATCTGATAACCGAGGTTAGTAAAGTGAACGTCTTGTAATTAGGCGATGAAACGCCGGGAATGAGATGATCGCAGATCTGGCGCTGCGCCACACTATCAGCGCCATCTAGCGTGATCTACGAGCACAGAAATAATCCGCACGTTCCTTTACATTAGAATTTTATTTTTGAAGCGATAATTTCACCAGTACTCTAAAAAAAGAGTGGTATATGACAGCGATACCTAAAACAAAGCACATAATTAACGGACAGTCTATCAAGCGTATTAGTGTTGCACGGTTGATTGCTTCCATGAGATGTTCGGTCCGTTACCCCTCCAGTACATCTGTAAACATCTTCCCGATAAACATCTGACGTTTGACACAAAGCGCGGTTGCGGGAGATAGTATCTCAAAACTATCGTACCCAACCCCCCGCGCCGCGCCCCCGACTTCCTCTCCTCCGTCTAATTATTTATTTATGTCCTCCTATCACACCATCGATGCGCTTGAGTGCAAAACTGTGCGGGCATTACACGAATTCATATTTAGAACTCCGTTTCGTTATCATGTAGGTAATCTCGGTGACAGTTTAAACTTAAATTAGCGCAATGTCTTCGTTTTTTTGGGGTCGTTTTATAAATCCGGGATTTGTTCTCGACTGGAGTGCTACTGTTTGTGACAAACGTTGTGTTAATCTGTTTCTTTTGTCCCCGTATGTAAATACAAAAATGTCTTTGTTAGTATTCAGTATTTGACAATACGTTATCTTAATCCTAGCAAGTACTTATTGCTCACTTGTATCTTTGTTTGAGATTGGGTACTTTTGTGTTTCTACGATGCCGAAAAATTTGGACAAAAAATGCTTGAATGCATTAAGAACCTATGAGGAGCACTCATTTCAGTTGACCCCAAATACTTTAAAATTAATAATAATTGATAATACTTCGTTTTACACCGGCACGCAACCGTCGTAGTATAATTGGACTAAAAAAAAAAACTTTTATGACATCTCACTCGTACAAAGTGGCCAAGCCAAGGTGTAATTTGATTGAAAGCACCAAAAAAGTCTCGTAATCATATAATAAGTGGTGGAATAATTAGTGGGGGTTTAGGAGCAGGTGCCTTGCGCACGCGTCGATACGAGCCGCTTTTACTGCTGACCGAACGAAAGACAAATGACTATTACATGTTATAAGATAGTGGTTTTTGTTCTTTATTTCATTATATGACGGTTGTATAAAATGTGGTAGATTAAGTTGTAAAAGCAATGGCAGCTTTTTTAGTTTTAATTTTAGTCTATTTTATTCGTGTTAGAATTTATAACTTTTAATGTTTTGTAATTTAAAAATTAAAAAACGAATAAGTTCAAAATAACTGTGTTCAACTTCCGTGTTCAATACCAACTTATTCAGCTGTACGCAACATTAGTGTTGGGAAGCAGAAGTTATCGATAATCGAGAAGCTGTTAAAGTTTGTGTCGACGTGGACAGTTACGAGGTCTCGTTGGCGGGCTGCGGGCTCGTATGAATTAGTGTAGCGTGGTAGCATCGTGAGATTTAGTGCGGACGCCGCCAGACTCTAATTGGACCGGGTTCACTGCCACAGGCGCGAAACATTTAAATTTATTGGTTTCCATAATTGTTTTTGAGATGTGAAGTTGGTGCTCCTGCCACATATACTATCTTCATTGCAAATATGGTTTTTTGTAATACCGTTATATCTATGCCTCAATCGCATAGCTACTAGACTATTGTTAAATGAAATAAGGTAATTAAAATAATGTCAGTCACATTTGAAAGGGATCGTGACAATTCAATGCGGTACTTAACGCGCGTCTTGCACAACTGTCAGACTTTGTATTTCTTAATCCTTATCTAGAGTGTTAATAAAACGACAAACATAACTTCAATATCAACTCACTAAATTGGAAATGTCGATGTTTTTATCGATACCTGATAACTGACATAATAATAATTTGTTAAATCCGTGTCACAAAATATACTAGTACATAATATAATAAGATAAGGATAAATCATAATGATACTTTTGTAAAGAAACGATTTAATTTCACTAGATATCACAGGCAACTAATCTACTACAATAATTGCATTTCACTGATTGTCTTGTTCAGATGATAATTACTAAGTGACATTTTAATTGCGTAGTTTAATTACATATAAGGCTATTGAGAAACCGTATACTTCACGAATTTATCTTTATTTCAATCACGTTATACGTGAAATGATCGAGAGCATGGCAAAAATGGAACGTTACAATAATAACCGATGCATAAGGCTTCGCTCACACTATAAATCGTGAATGTCGATAAATTTGGCGGGTGTATAAATCGTCGTTTCAATTATCCCCCGGAGTAGCAGCTGTCGGCGCACTCCCGACTACTGCCCAGAGTATTTATTTTAATCACGTGCACATATCAAACACGACCGTGTTTTATCGACATGTCTTGCAACACATCCTTAATTATGAAATTTACTTATTTTAATTCTTCAATTTCTATTTCAATTAAATTGCATACACCTAAAGTGCATGTTGGGTGATTAGGCGTAAAAGGTGAAATTGCATTAATACCAGTAATTTCTTTCGTATAACGTTATGGTTGTTATTTTTCCTAATTAAATTAGTTGCGTGATCCGGCAGGCGTTAGGTGGTGTTAAATAGTTGAGGCGCCACTTGATTAAAAGCAGTCGCCCTATTTGATTCATTGCCACACGAGCATATAAACTACCAGAACCTACTCTTTCCTTTACGAGGAATACTTAAAAGGCGTTTAGTTAGCGGAGAGCGTTTAGTGCACCATGTACGTGAATCCGAGTTAAAAAGTGGAATTCGAGTAGAAAAAGACTGGTATGTTCTAATGACTTACTCTTGCTTTGAAAGGGAGTAAAAAGTGATAGTTCCCTAGATTATTGTCGAAAGAATGTGGATTAATGATGATCTGGATTACTTTTTATTAGGTATTTCAATGATTAAATTCAGTTTAGCAAGAAAATAAATGTAGGTATGAACTATTTTCTGCCTTAACAAGAAAAAGCCAAGTCTTGTTCATACTAAGAACCTAGTCATATTAATACGAAATGGCTACGCCAAAAATGACAAAGCCTTACTTTAATTGACAGGTTTGTGACAAATCCGAAAGTGATGGTATTTTCGTAAGATGATTGTACAAAGAAGTTCTTTTTCTTAAAAATGAATACAGTCATATTTTGTTTCGGCCTAAAGCTCCATCCCGCGGGTTTTCAGTAGCCAGCGCGGGCGCCGAACACGGTTGATTGCGGCGCGAACTAACTATGCGGAACTAATTCACCAGAGACATTACCGCAGCCGCTTTTTGTCATTAGTTCATTGCACACGTCAACGAAAATATACTTTTATGAGTTATGTTTTGAAAGAAAAAAATATCTATTTCTAGGGTAGCTTTGCGAACCCTTTAGTTTACACTAGGTTTATTTTCACTGAAGCGTCTAGCTGAAAGGAACCGATAACCGAAAGATTTTATTTTGGGGCTGTGGTTCGTTGGTCTATTTACAAGCGCTACTGTAGAGTATGAGGTCCTAGGTTCAATTCGCGGGTTGGGCAAAGTTTTATTGGATAGTTCGTTGCTATAGGTACTCTGCCTCCCTCTGGCTCTGCCCAACCCTCCGGGGAAACAAGGTGTGATGTTATGTTAAATAAAAATAACTTTACAATGGACCTAATTATGGTGCATTTTTGGAAATAAGAATGCTCCATATTCCCATGCAACAGGTGCAATTCTAAATGTTACTGCATTTTACCACCATTACCGACACTCCTGGCTACTGGTACTTTTAAGTAATGTGGCCAAATATATACAAGATTATGAGACAGTAGAAGAATGGCAGATAAGGGAACGCACCGGTAGACTGGACTTGAAGTATACAAATTTTACTAATCATCACCTAAAATTGTTAAACATAGTCCACGATACCAGTCTGTAAAATTATTTAACAGGCTGCTTTTAGACATAAAAAGTAGACATAAAATGATGATGATGCTGTAGAAGAAGTGTAATTTTATGTTTTTTTTTTAGATAATCGTATATTGTTTAATTTTGTTAATACAAATTGATTGATCTAGTTTAGCCATAAATTTTAAATTATTATTTTTGAATTGAATTGTTTGATTGATTTTATCAATAATGTTAATTTGTCTTTTTTTAATTGTTTTATTTTTATTATTTTAAATTTTAAGGTGTTGGCTATATTGGTTAATTTACGTGTGGAAACACTATTGGAGAAACGTAAATTAATTATTTTTAATTGGTTGATGGAATTTAAGAAATTCAAATGCAATTTATTTTATTGTATTGTATTGTAATTGTGTAAGTTCAGATACAAGTTACTTGTTTATGAATAAATGACTATGACTACTCAGAAAACATCGAACGAAATAACGTACAGTATTAGCCGAAAAAAACCAGACACCGATTATTTTTAATTACTTTTCACCAGTGCAAATAATTCCCCGTAGTCTTTGTGTGGCCTCCGCTGGCGTCCGCCGCGGCCAATTGACAACGGCTTGTTTGTTTGTGTTCCACGCTACATCTCCTACACTGCTCTTAATTGCAACTTTCGACACGATTGTCGGGACTACTTTTTTTTGGTCGGTCGTGTATTTCTCGTTATTGATTTGAAAACTGAATTGATGTTAGAAGAATTGTTTCAATGATTTTTTAGTTGACCCATCTTTATGCTAGGTATAGCAAAAATGGCCTATAATGTTTCCACTGCTGACCCACAGGCCACCTCTCAGTGAGAGATTAGTGGGCCGTATTCCACCACGCGGGCCCAGTGCGGATGGTAGATGTCACATGTGTCCTCAGGATGTTTTACTTCAACCTTTTTAAAAACCGCCCTTAGCCACCAAAAACGCCAAAATTTGAATTTTACCAGTTAAATAGGCACGGCGCTCTATTCGTTTTGAATAACTTAGAAAATCTTAAGTCTTATAAGTTTGATGGATGAATCCTGCCTTGATATAATCAAAATTCTGAATTCTGTGTCACAAACCGTATTATTGTCTTTTACATATCCTGGTCTAATCAGATCCGTGCAAGCTTTCCAATTTAAGGAATTTCAGCACTGTTTTCAAAATATCCATTCTGAAAATTAAACTGCTTTCCATTTCCAAAGCTGAGAGCGATTACACAAACATTATCAAGATTCGACCAACGAGTTATGGCCAACTTGTTAATATCCTATTGCGAGATAGAAGCTTCCTAGAAATTATCAGTTTAGCGAGAACTTGACAGAATATGTTGGTGTTTAGGTTGATGGCATCGGTGAGATTAGTTAGTTACGATTGGAGATTTGAGGCAAATAGGAGAGAAATGGGCTGATTTCATCTGTTACACTATATCTATGACTGCACCCTTGATATGGAAGTGAGCTGATTAGCTGAGAGCTGAACTTTTGTTAAAAAGATAAAATTAAAGATAAAGTTTAAAAAAATCAGCTGCTTCATACATTTTGACCATGTAGTAATTAAACTTTTCAATGAAACAGGTGACTTTTTTTTTTTGTAAAACCGACTACAAATTTCTGCGCTGGGGGATATAAAATGATGTGCTGAATTCATGGTTACAGTTTGCGCACTGGTTAAAATCTTATCCTCTATGAGTGTGTCGACATAAAGCGACCTTATTCCCTTGAAAATGAAATAGATGCTCCAAAATAATAAAATTCTAGGGGCTCGTGGCTATGTAATAACAGCCGCACTGGTCGATCGATCAGGTTAAGCTACACTTGCCGCGGTCGGTCCGCGGATGGGTGACCATGTTTCAAACCGAGACCACTCCGTGCCTCGGAAAGCACGTTAAGGTGTTGGTTCCGGCTGTCATTCGTGGATCTTTGACAGTAGTTACGGATCAAAAGTCCGAAAGTCTGACAACCAGTTTTACCAAAGGGGAGAGTGTTACCCAGTTACTGGGTTTTGGAGGGCAGTCGCTTCACGTGAAATACTGGTATTCACATGCATTCAGTTAGATTGGAAGCCGACCCCAAAAATAGATGAGAAACGGCGATGAAATGATGACGATGCTTCATTCAATAAAACTTCTGGTGACCATTCTCGTTACGGGAAGGTACTTCTATGCCAAGAAGTTGGAGTCTTAGAGGCCCCAAATCAATTTTTAACAATACATTAACAATAAAATATTACGTCTTTCAAGAACAGTAGTCCTTTGAATCGATTCGTTTAAACCTTGACTGAAATGTGTAAAAGCAGATTAATTCCGTATCCCAGCTCTAAATTCAGAAGCAATTGGGCCTCGTAAAACTAGGTGCGCAAACGCATTATTTATTTCGTTACTACCAGTTTTATGTGCAAAAATCAAACGCAAGCCACGCGACACGTAATGTAAGATGCCAATTAAATTATCCCTGGCCGCAGGTTAACGATAGTAAATTCTTGCCACTGAAGCCGTATAAACTAATTTTTTCTTTCATTAAGAAAATATCGTATGGTGAATTTAATTATGGAGGGGAAAGAAAAGGAGTTTTTTACTAATTGCTGCTTCTTTGCTATTGTCTGTCACGTTATTCTTACGATGGTTACTATAATTGTATGCTTAAAATTACTAGTAATTGACCGTTCAATTATTGTTTTAATCTTGATCAAATTCTTCCCCCACAAACTATGAAAGCCAATAAAATCTAATCATATTTTTTTTGATCGGCGTAAACATATATTATTACTCTCTCTTTTCATCGTTATCTTCTCACTGTAAGACGTCCATTTATCCCGCAATTTATTTAAAACTACCGGTACATTGCTGATCAAAAAGTATTTAATACTTTCTCTCCTACTTTGGAACTGTCAAACGTTGCTCTCACAATTCACACGTCTCGCGAAAATGCACACCGAACTGTATTTCTTACCATAATGAGTTGAAATATAAAACGCGCTTGAAAAACTCGCACGCGATGCTTAAGGTGTCGCCAGCTCGCGGCAAATTAAGAAGACAATGCATCGGAATGGCGTACAATTATTTATTGTTTCACGTACAACTAACGACGTGACAATAGCTTTTAATATCACAAGAACTTTTTGCTGAACTCATCACAATCACGCTCTAAATACCTGACGTTTTGAAGGATCGATCCAAACTAAGAATGCTTTTTAAAATTTCGAAGTTGAAAGCCCTTTATATTAATGTAGCGATTTTAGCTGCAAGAGTGAGTGGTGTGATTTAAAAGGGAAAAAATAAACCGCTTTATTCCAGCGCTGTAGACGTTGTCGCCTTAACGATCTTAAGTGAAGTGTCACTAATAACTCCACTAAATGATACGGACAGACAGTGCGCACAACTACTGAAAACTGTATTTTTATCACTGATATTCGATTGACAGCTGTCTTGCTTTTATTAATTGTAAACTTTCTTGCCGAGCGAAAGTCTGATACGCAAGTAAAAAAAATGTAAGTTACTTTTGTTTAGTACAATTACTTTAACATTTGTTCGAAACATTTTGTTGCGATAACATCTTTAGGAACACTGAGTAATAAATATGATTCCCGTACTTTTTCAAGTACAGCAATCTAATTGCAGAGTGGCTCAACATTTTCTAAACGCAATAACTCGTGCAATGCAAGAAAAACTACTAACTAAGTTGTACCGCTGTCGAAAGCCATAACATTTACGTTTTTTAACACCAATTCATCATTAGATACACTCTTTAAACTATAAATCACTCGTCAAGTAACAAATAGGTGCATTATAGACGAAAAAACTGGCAATTTATAATCAGAAGAATGTAAAAAAAGTTAATCGTGTAACAATTACTAACGACTAACAGCCGGTTACCTACGAGTCGTTATTTAGGTAAACATTGACAAAGCGTGTTTAAGATAAAAACTAAAGTCCCACAGGGTAATAGCGTCATCGATTTCAATACGGCAATTTACTCGTTTTTGCCCGTTAATAGGTGTATAGTGTTTTTGCTCTATAATTGGTGATAATTTTTAAAATATGTGGTGTTGCTTGCTTCAATTTTTATTGGATCTTTATCTATTGATTTACGTGAACTTGACACTATGGCTTTTCATAGCTTTGGTGTGTGCACATTCAAAATGAATTATTGAAGCGGGACACTGGCCTCTATCCGCCATGTCTTCGAATTTTTGGTTTTAGGGCATGTCGGTTTCCTGTGAATGTTTTCCTTTACCGTTTTGAGAGCATTTATGATGAAATACTTTACACAAAGTAAAGCGGCCGTCTGGTTTCCAACCTACGACCAAACTACAACTGTGTGTCGTTCTCTGGGTCATCACCTCACTGTTCTGTTGCTGCAATGTTTAATTGATGAGCAAATAATGTTAAAATGGCAGCCAATTTCATATTCAGTTTCAATCAAAATAAATCAAGATTGTGAACCTAAAAGGCTTTATAAGAGAATTCGTTTAAAGATGCATTTGTTTAAGTGCTACCTGCTTTTATATTACCTTCATGATTGATATCAATATAATCGTTATCTCGGCTACTTTACCCCATCTAGATATCGGGTTAAGGTGGCTACATCTCGTTTACAGCGCTTTGTTTCGCTACAATAACGTGTCACTTTTGTTTTATCGAACGTTACGCCACAATTTTACTGCTCTGCGATTGGTTAGTACGTCCTTGTTCCGTTTCATTACAATATTTATGTCCAATAAAAGGCATGTTCGCCGTTTTCCACCAATTAACGACATAATAAAGCTTTCTAGCGGTTGGAAAAAATTACAGCCAGGGGCCGTGAGCAACATTTTCCATGGCATTGTGGTATGAGCCTGTTATTTTCCCATTTGAGCGGTTTTATGGCTGTGTTTGTGCAGATGAGTGCAGATAGCGTAATAAGCGCACTCTCCGTTCTAGAAACATAACGCAATTATTCGCACGCACAACGAGACGCAATACGCGTTTGTTCTTCGCGAATATTTCGCTTTGTCACGCCACCACTGCACTGTTTTTTCTGATGTTTTACACCGTATCCGATGTTAGCAGTCGATGTAACGCGTGCAGTTCAACAGAAACGGTATAGTCTCACAGTTTGATTGCGTAAATTGGTCTCCGTATGCGTTAAATGCACGGTAGCAGTCGCATATATAGTTTTATGCTAGTTATATTTATACAGCACGTCCATAATGCGTACCTGGGTATAATTTTATAAAATACTGAGTATTTTTCTAAATAGTTTACTAATTAGAGCGTATCGTTTAAACGACGCTTAATAACATAGCAAGAAATCAATATATATAAAAAGTAAACCATTTATTAACACAGTCTAAATTGGTCCTCTTGCTACTTTATACTGGCTGTTGTAAGTGCAGGCAGGTACTGTTCATAGTTTATTCAGCATAGCGTGTTCAGGCGATATTACATTGACAACTAGATGCATGTTGTGCATGCCAACTGTACCTACCCGCTGTTTTACTAACCCTGAAATGTATTGCACGAAACTCTATCGAATGACAAAAGTGGAATTTTAAATCGAAATTACTAGTTAGGTTTTTATTTTTAGTTTTAGCTACTGGTATTTTTTTTTAAACATGTCTGTAAATGGAATTTTATTTGCCTCATGAAATTATTTTGCTATTTTTTGGGATTTTCTTGCGTATAATACATCTATCCTGATTGCATATCACGAAAGGTTTGTATGTTTGCGAGTTTGGATATTTGGTTGTTTGTTACGCAATCACGCAAAAAGGGCTGAACGGATTTCGATAAAATTTTGCACACAAATAGTTTATATCCTCGATACATAGGATACTTTTATTCCGGTACTACGATCCCCATTTTTCTCGAAATTTTCCACATCCACGCGGGTGAAGCCTTTTGCAAAACCTAGTTACTTCATTCATTTTGCAGTAGTAGTCAAAATAAATAGTAGAATAATAACGTATTAACCTTTAAGAACGAGCTAAGTATTTGCTGTGTTTAAAGTCTTAACTCCAACGTAGAAGAATACGGCGAAAAACAGACTTCATGGACACTTGAGGGGTGTATTCATAAACGATGATTAAAGTTACTAGATGTTTAAACGTCAAAAATGTATGGTTAATCAGTCGCTAATCAATACTTAACTTTAAGCAGCGTTTATAAATAAGGGGTCACTGTTTAAATCAATGTTCAGAATTTGGTTTACCCACATTTGTTTGCCAAGATGACATGTCATTATTTACAGTTGTTACTATAACCTAATACATACGTCCTTCACAATTCTACCTTCGATATAATATTTTGACTTCTACAAATCAAATTCATGTTAGCTACTACTACTTGCAAGTATGTATGTTTGGAACAATTTACAAGAATGGGCGCATACAGTAATGAGTTTGGCGCACGCTATGGTTCACTTGAAGATCGCTTCAATTTGTTCACTATTCTGACTGTTCTGGGGATTAAAATGGCCTTCGTTGATATAACTTAATATGAAGGAAAAGTGTTGGGTTAAATTAGGATGTACGAGTAGATATACCTCCACGAAGCAACGCAGCTATGTATACATAGAGATTTAAACTCTTTTTTGAGATAGTCTTGTCTTTCCGCTCTTAATTAAATGGTTAGAATGTAAGTTATTGAATGGACCTACAATACCCATTTCTTCCAGTGGGTGTCGTAGGAGGCGACTAAGGGACTTACTAGAGAATGGGCGTACCACCATACTGCGATCGCCAACCCGCCTGCCAAGCGTGGCGATTATGGCAAACCTGCACCCCCCAAAAATGACGAGAACCGGTCGAAGTGGCGGAGCTTGGGGGAGGCCTATGTCCAGCAGTGGACGTCTTTCGGCTGAAATGATGATGTTGATGACCTACAATAAGGCATCTACTTAATAAAGAGTTTAAAAGTAGTATTTTTGTATAGGTTACCTATTTACCAGACACAAAGCCATATACTCGTATGGTACGCCGAACTATGTACGCACTCCAGGTGGTAAAACAGGAAAAATATAAAACAAAAAAAAAAAAACACATATGTCTACATAGCAAACGCGCCTATAATCCCTGAAGGATTAGGTTGAGCTGTACCCACCCATAGTAGCTACACCCACATTTGGCCATGTAATTGGGGCTAGCGGCACTACAAATAAAATGCTTCGCAACAAAAATCGAAAAACGCAAAAAGAAAAGTGGCGCCATCTACAATGCAACAGGCGAACTATCTAAGCAATTCTACATCGCGCAATCAGAGTTTACCACGCCACTCAAACATATACAAAATCCCGACATCAACTGTTGGGCAGTTGCCCGGACCAGACACAATACCCGTCTGGTCGGAGGATCCTCCTTTTCAATAGAGGATGAGCGAACTTTACACCCTGTTCCTCATACCTCTAAATTGGTGACCCCGACGTGAATACCACGCAGTATATGCGCCCTCACGGCCCTAGCCTCCGCAGAAGACGCCCTTGGCGTCGGAAATCCCAGACTGATTCCCGGCTACCGTAGGGGTGGGCTCGTAGACGGCGAGTAATGGGTAGCTCGCTGTCCGGCAAGGACCAAGCTCGGGTCGACAGCGCGTTGTGTTCCACGTGCGTTTCAAAGAGATGTCTGCCAGAGGGGCGGGTTGTTCGAAAGAGATACCTTGGCCCCTGGCACACAGGCTACTGAGGGAACACGGGTTTTAGTAAGTAAAAGTCTGATACGCCCTCCTGCTCCACCTAGAGCGGGAGAAATTAAATGATGATTTCCCACCCTCAAAAAAAAAAACCCTAATAGCCGGGAACAAATCCAGACTCCAGTCACTGAGAAATTTCTGATGGAAAATCCAAATCAAGTCTTCCAAACCAAACCATAACCATTGCTACCCATAGAATCCTTACAACCGACCCACATTCGTTCTGATAACGTCTCCTGCCCGTATCATTGCATGCAAAGACCGTGTTTAGTCAGATTCATAGCCATATGACCGCTGTATTTCTGACCGTAATTATGAGTCCGTGGAAACTCCACGCTGATAACGTTAAGCGCATACTAAGTAGCCACGAGGAATATGGAACGCAAAAATTGGATGAGGAAGTTCCTGATGCTAAAGGGTTTACGTAACGATTGAAGCACGTCCGCTATTATAAGTAGAAGGTAGTATGTACTCATGAAACGGTTATGTAGTCTACTTTTATCTTGTTTCGTCTGTGACTCCTTAGCGGTTGGCAGATTCGATGGTGGTGATTCAAAGAGAGTTTAGGGTAGAAGGTTTTTAGCATATGAAGTGGCTCTATCCCAATAACAGACAGGTCACAAGAAATAAATACTGCAAAGTGCAAAAAAATACTTTAATTTCGGAAGGTCGGTGTCTTTGTTTTTTTTTTTTGCCAGCGACTTCCGATATTAATGTAATTTTAATATGCTTTTATTTTTCAATTTTGTTTGTGATACTTACATAACCCCACAAAAATTTGTATACCTTCACTTGCTAAGTAAATAACAGTGACAGGAAATTATTGTTGTTACAAAGTGCAAAAAAAATTGTATTATTGAATTTAACTTAAAAACCACTAATCAAAAACTTACCAAGTTTATATAGGACTACTTGATAAGTATACCCTTTCAAACAAAATATAAATATTCCAAATCGGTTTATAAATTACGGACTTCTGAGCTAACAAACATAAAAAAAACAACCTAATTGAGAACCTCTTCTTTTGTTTTAAGTCAGTTAAAAAGCACTGTCCCACGTGATTTAAATTAACTTCATTTCTATTTGTGCCTATTTCCTCAATTTTAATATCCCTAAAATCAAGTTATCGAAACACAATTTGGTTGACACACGTACCAATACACTACCTATTTCCATATACACAATCCACTGGGTACATGTAGGCTTCCCCCATCTAACTACAGAACGGACAGTGGAAACAGGCAGACGTAATTACCTGGCATAAAGGCCAGATATTAAGCAATTTCTGCGCGAACGAGGCGGATGTCTTGTCAGCTACGTACCCCACTACTTTTGCCCTCGTCCGCTACCCACCTATGGATGAACGCAATCCGTAGATGCTATTGTCTAGCATACTAACTAACCATGCCTATTAAACATTCCACTACCTTTATAGACATGTGAATTACTTCTACGTTCAAAGCTGATTCATTAAAATCTTATTAATTTATTCCTGAAATGGAATTCATTAGCAGATCGCGTTACAAATTGCTTGGCATTCAATATTTATTCGTCTTTATATTGCGTGCGATAATAAAATTTTAAAAACACATAAGTAATCAGGACTATGATATGATCTTTATCACCAAGTCATCTTGTTTACTCAACTATTCGCGTTTGCATCTTAGCTTTATAGTATTTCTTCTACACACATTTTTATTACGGGCAATAAAAAGCAGGTACGTACTTTCTAACAAGGAACTAATTTGCAATAATTGATACGGAAAAATAAAAGCTACCAGACCGTTTTACGTGTGCGCGCTCGAGTGGGCAATTAAGAAAAAATATAGCTAGCAAAGGCTTCGCAATGACCTAATTTGGTTGCAGTCTAAATCTGCCGGCATGCAGTGATGTTAATGCATTTTATATTGGTTCAATTGGGAGGAGAGACGCGCGCCGGCGCGGTATGCGCGATGTGTGGGCGATTCGCGGGAACGCATTAGGGACGTCGGGATCTGGCACGCACTGGACTACGCAGTACTTTAGCAACAGATTAATGAAGCTTTATCACTGTCCGTCTGGAGAAATTGCACTTTGTACTGCGTTTGAGGAGTCTTGATATAGGCACAACACGCCCCTTGACTAGATTGAATAAGACCAATGCCAAATCGTCATAGCTTGCAGAGTGAGCAAGCTAAAGTGGCAGTGGGCTGGCCATGTTTGTCGAAGGACCGATCGACGGTGCAGCAGACGAGTCCCAGGACTCCAGAGTGGAGACCGCGTATCGGCAAACGTAGTGTGGGATGCCCCCAGCTAGATGGATCGACGACCTTAAAAAGGTGGCTGGGACAGACTGGATGTGGAGGGCGGAGGATAGAGTGTTATGACGCAGCCTGGAGAGACCTATATCCAGCAGTGGATTGCGATAGGCTGAGTTGATTTGATTTGAATGCCAAATATCCCAGAAAAAGATCCTGGTAATTCCTCATCATCTTTCACTTTATAGATATTCCAACTTCGATTCAACATTAATTCGGCCACAAAAGGCCACGACACAAGTAAACTCAATTGTACATCGCCAAAAACAAACACAAACAAGGGCAGGTCATGCGCATGGGCTGCGTTCGCGCAGGCGCAATGCAATCGTGCGTTTAGGGCCCACATGCCGCCGCCAAGTTCCCTGGAAGGCGATGAATAACTCATTGTCCGTCCGTCCGTCCGTCGTGACGCACGGTTCTAAGAACAACACGATGCAAAGCAGAAGTGACCGACATAGTTGACCCGAGAATTTGGCAGAGAAATTGCACAATTATGGAAATGTATATGGGTTTATCTGATGGGGAAAGCACGTTGCGGGCTTTATCTTAACGTAATCATGCAAAAGACTGAGATGGCGTCTCTTATATTCAGTACATGTAAATAAATAAACAGTCTCCTTGTTGCCTATCCCTTCATTTTAAACAAGAAAGTCTTCGGATCGCATCGCGGATTTTCTTTACCATCACTACGATCAATCACAAACTGAATGACTTTAAAGGATATTGCATTAAACATTCGAAAAATTTTATTGCTCAGCAATGTAAAAAAACGCAATGGATGTAGTTGAACTATCAAAATGCAAGCCACTGTTAGTCTGTAACACAATTACTCCGCAGGACGACGTGAAGTGATGTTTCCACCCATTTTCATACAGGAAACTCGCGATCCATATAGTGTGAGGACCTTAACCTCAAATCGCGCGTCACCGCAGTTTCCCACCAAACGCGTATACGAGACCAGGCACAGTGCATCGCTGCACTAATTAGGATGCACAGTGTGACGCCGACGGCGGCGGCATCGGACACCAAACAGCTGAATATTCGCACACAACTATTGTGATACCATTTTATGGTTTCGGCCCGCCTTTATACTCCGTAGTTAGCATTCTAAATTGGTACTGCAGACGTTTTTTCATACCGCTAAATGTCGTGTCAGAGCAATAAAATGGAATACGGACGGTTAACATTTTGTGTGATTCAACAAGGGACAATTACGACTTATTAGCCTCGTACAGAATATTGTGATGGTTCAATTAAGCGAAATATTATATTCAGAGTGAATAATTTGACCGATACGTGATTTGCTTGTTCAAGTAAATCCTAGTTGCTTTGTTTTATTAATGATAATGGCGGCTGCACGTCATAGTGTCATTCTCATTCAGGACAATGATAGTTGCGTGCGTCTTTTGTTTTGCTATTAAGATAATGTTTTTCCCTATTGTGGTACTTTTTAACATCATCATTTTGGTTTCCATTTACTTTAATCTTCTCCAAATCTCTCTCCTATTAATCACAATCAGCCTATAATGTTCCTGTGTCTTCTTCTCCGTTTGAGAGGAGTGGTGATGAAATCACGACCTAAAACTGCATAAGTTGAGTATCAATCACTTCTGGAGAAATGAAGGCATTGTATAACTGACGAAACATTCGATGACGAGCTTTGTGTAATATGTGTATGTATTGTGCAACAGATGACGACGAACTTTGTGTAATTTATGTTTATATGTTCTAGTATTGTTCTCAAGTGAGTGACATATGTATGTCTTTATTGAGAACTAGCTTTTGCCAGCGGATTCGCCCGCGCCGAACTTTCATCCTCTATTTAACTCCCTTAGGGGTTGAATTTCGAAAAATCCTTCCTTATTCCTTATCTACATTATAAAGGGAACCTCTATGCAAAATTTCAGCTTTCTAGGTTCTAGGGTTTGGGCTGGGCGTTGATGAGTCAGTCAGTCAGGAATTTTCGTTTTATTTATATAGATAAAGTTTCTTTAAACATAAGTCGGGGCCAATACCACGGAGTCGCCACTGCTCTACTGCTTGCTCCCTTTAAAATGTACTCGAAATAAGTTTTCACAAAACTGCCTTTTATGAACATCACACTAAACCCCAAAATCCCTTGTCAACAGGTAAACCGACCCCTAACAATGAAGAAAGAAGGTATTCAAACAAGAAACCGCAAGCTAAGTAGTAAGAGTAAGAAGAAGAAGGGTGGAATGGGCATGGGAGGGGGTGGCGCCTGCGCATTGGCCCTTGGAGGAGTCATGGGAGACATGATCAAGCCCCTAGGAGACGGCAGCAAGGGTTTCGGCGGGTCCGCCTTCCCCTCTGCCATGGACTTCGGTAAGTACTGTAAGTTATTAAGTGAGGTTAAGTAAGTTAGTTCTGTAAGGTAGAGTAGTGTAGTAATAGTAGTGTCTGTGAAACTTTTATTGCGGATTGGCAAAGAGGAATAGTACTAAACTCATAAGTCCTAAGCATTTTGGCCGATTTTTTTTTTAACTCATGTAATGGCAGCGAGCCTAAACCTTTTAAACGGGACAAGTGCATAACTCCTTACTGCTAATGAGAATTTTCTTTACGAAAAACCCAATAACGTCTCAGTCAGTCATCGAATGAGGATTTCACGCTCCTCAGTAACGCTTGTGTCCACTAGGTTATAATTTGTGAGATATAATTAACGCACAGTCACAAACAAAACACATTAAGTAATGTGACACTACTGTCTATGGACCATTTTTTCATTTTTTTCATAAGGTTCAATACACACACGTGTAAGAAAGCATGTTTAACCCTAAATTCACTACTAATACATTATGTATGATAGTGTAAAAAAAAATCTGAGTTAATAGTTATTTAACATCAATATTTATTATATGTAAAATTATTGTTTTTTACTAGATGTCGGAACAAAAACATAATCACGCTGTTTTATGACATTTTTGCAATAAACATCGTCATTATTTAAATTTATATCAATTCTCAAAGTCGACAGATAATTTAGAGTTTACGACTCTGCCTCTTATTTATGTTTTTATTAAAATATTTATGGTAATCTGTCTATATATTTGTCTATGTAATTAACAGATTTACTCGTAAAATGTTACAATTTGCATGAGCCGTTGGATTGGCAGGCCAATTAATTTTAACTGAATATCTCACCTCACTTAAGTCTAATTATGTTCGGAATTATGCATAGTAAGATGCAAAGCGGTTGGAATTGTATACCTAGTTATCTTTGGTTCAAGAATAATAAAATTAGTAAATGCAGTAGGTATATACAGTGTAAATTTTTAACCAGTGTGCAAACTGTAACCATGAATTCAACATAATCATTCTGACTACAATGAAAAAAAAAAAAAAAAAAACTGTTCCATACAATTTGACCGCGCAGGTATTCACACTTTTCTATGAAACAGCATTTTTTCTTTTTGTATAACCGACGAAAAAATTCTACGCTAGGGGGCGAGAATGATATGCCGGATTCATGGTTACAGTTTCAAAATCAAAACTTTCTTCACCGCATTTCCCTCATTCCTCCCTATAACATGCCCATACCGTGATCTTTTCAGCTACCGGTGCCACTTCCTATTAGGTACATTTCTTATTCTATCCATTCGTGTAACACCACATATCCCTCTTAGCATTCTCATCTCAGCTACACGCAATTGACTTTCATTCATCCTTTTTGTGGCCCGACATAAAAATACCAAACAATTACACACATTAAATAAATCTCCTAATTACTTTTAAAATCCTCCCATTCGTTTCAAGTTAAATCCAAACAGTTCTCCAGTCGCAGGTAAAAAACCTTACAGTATTAACTTAATTAAGACTTAACTAAGTAATGAGTTAATGAAGGGAAAATATTAAGCGTATCAGCAAGTTATCTGGGAGAGCATAGAGATGAATAGGTTCTAAGTTGCAGACTGGTTTTGCAGACCATTACTTGTAATCTGTAAATAAATTCAAACTAGACTTTATATTTTATGCGAGTTAAATACCGAAGGGAAATCAGGAGCATTAACTTAAGTAATATTGATTACTACTCGTAGCTTTTACCAGCGGCTTCACTCGCGCGGAACTTTCATCCCTTATTTTACTCCCTTAGGGGTTTTTTTTTTTTTGGGTGGGAAATCATCAAATGACTTCTCCTGCTGAGTAGAGCAGGAGGGCGTGTCAGACTTTTACTGACTAAAACCCACCCGTGTTACCTCAGTAGCCCGTATGCCAGGGGCCGTGGTATCTCTTTCGAACAAACCCGCACCCCTGGCAGGCATCGGCCCTTGCGGACCCCACCGGTGGTTGCTGACATCTTTGACGGCGCGCGTGTGGAACACAACGCGCCGTCCCGTCTACCACTTTTCGGCCGCAGGGGATAGGGAGAGCGGCTGATGCTATACCGACACTTCTCTTCCCCTGCGGCCCCACCGCGTCCGCCATCAAACGGTGGCGGCCCCGTCCAGGCCACGGAAGGGAAGAGCGCTGCTCAGAAGCACCGGCACTCCTCCTCTACCGCAGCCCGTAACCCTCAGCCGCGATGCCTCCCATTCGACATCGCGGCCCACCTCAGTTGCGGTGCACCTCACCGCAACCTACTTTTTGGCCGCTACGTCGTCGGCTTTGAGGCAAAAGCCCTGACGAGCGGCCCCACCTTTGGGTTCCTCTTGGCTTCACCGTGGGTGGGAGACCACGGTTACTGAGCCCCCCCGCAACGACAATGCGGGAACCCACTCGGGGGGCTCCCTTAGGGGTTGAATTTCGAAAAATCCTTCCTTATTCCTTGTCTACATTATAAATGTAACCTCTGTGCTAAATTTCAGCTTTCTAGGTCCAAGGGTTTGGGCTGGGCGTTGATGAGTCAGTCAGTCAGGACTTTTCTTTTTATTTATATATATAGATAAACTTAAGGGGTGTGTTTGGTTTCACACAGTCATGTCCGTATTGGGACTCCGATTTTGAGGACCTTTTTTTGCAAATGGCATCTCGCAGCATATGAGGTTGCCGGCTGCTTAAACGGACTGGTCTGTGGTTGCCTCAAAACATTAAGGCTCCCAGCCAGGGTTTGGAGGACTAGATTAGTAAACCTTATATTGATTTGCTCTTTTGATTGTCTTTTCCATAATTATTTTTATGCGGATACAGAAATCAAACGATGATTCCATGAAAATATCAGAAATCTTTTGTAAAATATCACGGAACTGTCTTAGGCCCGTATTACAGAACGTCACTCAATACTCAAGCATTACTTAAAACTAGATTCAAGCCATTTGATTGGTTGAAACTAGTTTTAAGTAACGTGACGTTCTGTAATACGGGACTTAGTTGTTTTAGAGCCGTCCTAAGTGCTAGACCCTGCCAGGGGTGCGGGTTCGTTCGAAAGAGACACCACAGCCCCTGGCTTAAGGGCTACTGAAGGAACACGGGTGGGTTTTAGTCAGTAAAAGTCTGACACGCCCTCCTGCTCCACCCAGAGTGGGAGAAGTTATTTGATGATTTCCCAAACAAAAAAAAAAGTGCTAGACCCAAGTTCCATTCTCAGGTCAGGCAAGGATGTAATAGCATGTACTAGCAGCATACACTTTAGCATTTCCACCTTTGAAACTGAAGCTATTATAGTGACGTATAATGCGCTTAGGAATTAAGTAATCAGTTTAAAAGATCGTTTAATTAATAATTGTCTTCTTTGTCCACCAGGTCAGCACCAAGTGGGTCTGGTCCACCCGGCGGCGGCGCATATGTCGCACTGGTACGGGGCACCGCACCAGGGCTTCGCCCCTCCACCTGCCTCGCACAACCCCTACCATCATCACCACCTCGCGCAGCTCAATTCTATGGTAAGTTTCAATAGCAAAATATTCAGTGCCTACTAGCTGTGGCCCGCGGTTTGACCCTCACAAGTCTCGATTCGGTGACATCAGAATGAAAAGCCAAATCCGTTCAGCCATATTAAGAAAAATTATTTAATATTTTGCTCTCTCCTGTGATGTAAAACGGAAATTGTTTAATGAAATCCTCATGTTTTATTACCGACGATGATTTCAATTTCATCCGGTTTGATGTCAATGATTTGATCAGGATTAAATGATCCACTCAATTTGGAATCTTAAGTTTTCGTGGGATTTTGAATAGGTAGCAGTCAAATACTCTACTGATTTTAACGAAAAAAATAATAGTTTAAAAAAACTAAAAAAACACGCTTTTATTGGTGACCGAACTAAAAAGTAGAAAATAATTTTTAATTACAAAGAGTTTATATTACAGAAGTAGGAAGTCAATAATTCAATTCAGAGTAAAAAGCGTGGGGTGCTTGAAATTTTAATTATTACAACTATTCTATTGGCAACCATCTATGAGAGGAGAGTCATGAAAATATAGGAAAATGCACCCCACGCTTTTTACTCTGAATTGAATTATCGACTTCCTACTACTGTAACATAAACTCTTTGTAATTAAAAATTATTTTCTACTTTTTAGTTCGGTCAGCAATAAAAGCGTGTTTTTTTAGTTTTTTTAAACTATTATTTATTTTCCATTTTTTAGTTCGATCAAATTTTTATCGGGATTTTTTTTTTTAATTAATATTTTTTTTAAAATGTTTAATTTTTTATCGGGTTATTGCATTGTCATCGGCCCTTAAGACGTGTGCAAAGTTTCAAGTTGATCAGACGTCTAGAAACCAGTGAAAATTAGGCTCAAAGATTCCGTTACATACATAGATACATACATACATACAACCCGAGCTAATAAAAGCGTTATAATAAAAGAGAGTCTAATTTTACCATAGATGTCTGGTCATGTCTGTATAGTTCCCAAAAAAATCACCAAACCTATCGTAAAAATTGATGGCATTGTGCTGTCTAGACGTCATCAATTTTTGAAGGTAATTTTTCCATTAAAATTTTTGGACATTTAATTTTTCGTATATGATTAAAATCTACAAAAAAATCCCACATAAATTCTTTGATTTAAAATCTTGTATTTTTGAGGTTTGAGAACTAGTATTGCTAGAATTAAACGGTTATTGCATAAGAATTAAACGTGGGAAGCGCAACTAAAAATATTTTT
The DNA here is from genome assembly GCA_949987655.1 of Polymixis flavicincta. Lineage (NCBI taxonomy): Eukaryota > Metazoa > Arthropoda > Insecta > Lepidoptera > Noctuidae > Polymixis > Polymixis flavicincta. Next base: position 19,289,192 of record OX465175.1, read on the forward strand.
TATTTCGTCCAATAAAATCAGAGTAGGTATTTAGTATGTAGATTATGTAGACTAATAAAATATGTAAATATCGGCCATTTATTCAATAAAAAATCTCACCAAGATTTGAAGGCAATGGAAAATATTAATTTATGCATGCAAAATACTTTATACTAACTGATTATATTACTTCAATTTCTATGGATTAATTCGATTCATGGAGATGAAACTAATATAGTCACTTGGTTTAATAAGTATTTACATTTAATACAGACGCCAGCACATCAAGCTACCCCAATCTGTCAAATTTATTTGATAGATTTTCAACTTTAAAACCTACGCATAAGGTTCATATTCAATTGGGAAAATTTGGCAGATTGGGGTAGCTTGATGTGCTGGCGTCTGTACATTAAAAATACAAGTCATTAGATCTGATAACAGAGTTGAAATGAGCGATACAAACTTATAAATGTAAAAAATCTGTCGATTATTAATCACTAGCTTTTGCCAGCGGCTTTTCCTGCGTTAACGAATTTACACGAGACCTTAAAATTATAGGCCTAAACCCTCCTCATGAATCACTCAGTCTATTGGTGAAAACCGCACGAAAATCGCGAAAAAAAAATTGCTGTTCCCTACATTTATGCTCGCCTAACTCGTCAAAATGTAGGGAACAGATGATTTTTTTTTCGCGATTTTGGGTTTGGTCCCATAGTAAAAGTTGTTCATAATGATGAGTACAATCATGTGTTTAAATGTCGGTCACTAATTATCAGTCACCCTATACATTCATTCTCAAAACTTTCCGTACGACAATATCAGTCGACCCGCACGTCATTTTCAATGCATTACCTATTAACACTAATAAATATTAAAAACAGAAAATTCTGTTTTGATGTTTTACAAATTATATTGTCAGGTATGAATATTTATGTTATGCAACATAAACTTGTAAATAATGTAATTCGTATATTATGCAGTTTCGTAAGAATAAGTTGGATGGAATGTAAAATGATCCGGTATAATTATTGCTATTAGTTAAGTATGCCTGATTCTAATGTTTTAACGACGGTTATTGGTTGAAAATAACACCTCCTCCATAGCTTAGCATAGAAGATATTTTTGCCAATAACACTTGTCAATGTTGTAGCTTCCCATATGTGAAAGAACTTTCGGAAACTGATCAATAGTTCTCAACACAAAAACTCACAAGTTTTTATAATATTAACACTTACCTGTAAAAGTTCAGCGAACACTTTATTTAAGTTATTTTCGAGTACTTGATTTGACAAACAGACATCGTAATTTAGGAGTTTTTGTAAAACAAATCAAAAGATACGAAACAGCTCTCATACATTTTCAGCTGCAGACCAAAATACAGGATAAGTTTTTACCCAGTGCGCAAATTTTAACCATGAATTCAGCATATCATTCTAGATCCCCCTACCGCAGAAATTTTTCGCCGGTTTTACAAAAAAAAAAAATCAGCTGTTCCATACATTTTGACCGCGTAGGTATTGCGCTTTTCTATGAAACAGCTGTTTTTTTTTGTATAACCGGCGAAAAATTTCTGCGCTAGGGGCTCTAGAATGATATGCTGAATTCATGGTAAAAATTTGCGCACTGGATAAAAACTTATCCTGTATAAGAGGGTTAATTTAAATAAATCCTGAAAAGTTATCATATTAGGTATATCTATGTTTACTACAAATAACAACATTAACAATATTGTTTTCTTTACAGACTGGATGGAGGAGTGAGTACACGTGATAAGTCAACCAAACACAGGAGAATGCAGTTATTAAAATAATGTCTTTCGTATACAAGAGTCTTGTCCCCAACGGACAGACACAATGACCTTACAAAGAAATCAGAGGCAACAAAACACGCTGTGATTTCGTAATTATGAGGATTCACTCATAGGAAATAAACTCGACACATCACATTAATGAATAAGACTGTTGAACAGAATTGACGTTTACATCTATATAAACTAGGCTGAGGTCGCAACGACAGCGGAGAGCGACGGCGAACACACTGTGATTGACGAGGCTTTTGAATTCAAGAAAAGAGCAGCGGTTGAATTTTGAATCGATCTTTGAGGCTCCCCTGTTGAGGCAAGGCCGTCGCACGCTCCGCTTAAAGTCGCACCTCGCCTTACAGTTTGAATTGAACTGAACATATCCTGATTTTGAACACATGAAACTTTGTCCCAGTTTATTGTTCCCCAATGAAAGACTTTGATATACCACAATCAGTTTCCTACAAGTATTAAATTAAGAGTGTTTTACATGATGTAACTAGCGAAATTGTACAGTATTATAATATTAGGTAAGGTCGGTTACGAAGTCTTAATCATATAAGTATAGTTCAAAAAAGAAGAAATAATTTTGTGTATTTGTACATATCTCTATAAGTTATATTCCGTTCCTGTGTACATTGATTTTATTTTATTTTTATATTTAATTCGAACTTTTCGTTTCGCTATAGGAATTGTAATGTGTTCAGAAAGATAAAGCGAAGATGTTTTTTTTTTGTACATTTTATTATTTGTGTAGATGTTATATGAATGAAATGCAATAGTAATTTATGTAATAGTTATACATGCAATTTGTAAATAAATAGCAGTTTTTAATAGTGACATTTCGCAGAACTGATTTTGTTAGCGCATTAAACATGATTTCGTTAAATAAATTATTCAAGTGGTCACTAAATCGAGTTAGCTATTGAATATTTATGTATAAAAATAAAATTTGTTTGTCACAAGGTGTATTATAAAGTTTTGTATCACATTACCGTTGTAAAATTAAGAATATTGAGTGGCCATAAATTTAAAAATTACGGGGCTGTGTTTGTGGTTGTAAACTTGTGTAACATATAGCATAAACAAAAGAAAGTTATTTTGCGCAAGGTGGTAGTAACACAATGTTTTAATATTACCATGCACCTTGTATAAACTCATTATTATTTTAATCCATGGGTTGTTTCGCTCCAATCAAACCTACCTGCATTAGCCGAGTTATGACCATTGAATATAAAAACACGTTACAACCACAAACATACTCCTGTACCCCAAAATATGTAAATATGAAATGTAAATGGAACATGTAGAAAATAAATGAAATCATTATAAGACTATCAGAATTAAAAGATGTAAATTAGAGATCACTGCAAAACAGCCTATAACGATATCCCGTACCTAAAGTTTTTAGTTTTTAAAACAAAACATTGTGAAGTTGTGTATTTTAAATGAAATTGTGAATAAATTATCAATATTGATATTAAACGTTTATTTTATTTCCCTCCCATTCAAAAACTAAACGAAGTTAAGCTCATTGATTTGATAAACATGCACGTAATTCCAACTGTCCCTTTGAAAAGAGCGGAGGTCCCTTTAAATTGGAAAGCAGATCAATTGACCATCCAATTACGTCGTCTTATACGTCGCCCGCCATAAGTCACAGGATCAATTCCGCTATTCTGCAGAAAAAGTCGTCCAAAAGTCGCGCTTATCTCGCGGCAAATTGAAAATGCAGCCGGCCGTGTGATTGTGACGCAACGGACCCGATGCCGGCGACATATGGACCTATTCAATTTTAATCGCATTTCAGAAGAATGGACATCGGATAAAAGTACCTATAAAATGGTTCCCGGGCCTCGATAGGCCTTACTTAATAACTTGGTTTTATTTGCGGTTCATTCCGACGGATTTTAAGGGTGCCATTGTTGATTCACAATTATTGTTTGCTTTTGATCTTTTTAAGTTGCATGGTTATTTTGCGGACGCTAAGCGTTCATGCATCGGTGAAGCTGTGATCGTACGACTTGACGTTTGTAAAGATTTCTGTTGCAGACTTCCTTATGAGTTTTGATACATTCTTTGTTGATGTTTGTTGAGGTTACCTGATGACACAAACTAAACATAATTGTGTGTGTGGCTTTAGCAGGAAGAGACACATTCTATTTCACCGAGAAACACACAGGGCAGGATGATATCGCAAGACTCTATTCGTTTAAATAAGTTTATATAAGTATCTTTTAATAGTAGTTTGGTGACCAAAGCGAAATGAGCCTAAGGAAGAAGAACATTTCTTAATAAACTTACAAAAACATTTACTGTAAAATCCGTTGTAGACCAACAGACAGAAGTTATTCAAACAAAACTAAGACAAAGATCTTGGCTCTTTAATCCTATAGTTTTACATTTATATTCTTCCCCAAAAACAAAACGAGAAATGGCTTGTTTGTAGTTTTAAAAATGAAACGGCATTTTGCTCGGGAGTGGAGCGGGCATAAGTCACCGGCCGGCGGCGTGGCCAGTCCACCGTGGTGATAAATGCACCGCTAGCGCGGGAAAAAATGTCGCCGGGAAAAAACCGCGGCATCACTCCCTGCGATTTATTGCACACGGCAACACCGCGGAATATTCGAGAGCCGACACTTGGACGAATATTCTTACACCTAAAGCGGTATGCGACGTACCCCCCGATGTGACGGAACTTCGCACTTGGCAAAATTACGAGCGTTAACGTGCGCGGGTATGTTCGCACCGTACGATTTATTTGTTTAATTTTATTGAATGACGCGTAATATATCGTGTAATTGTCGAACGGGCACGCGTAGCGGTTGATGCCAATAAAGTTGGAAAATCGTTCAATAAAATAAACGTTTTAATCAGATTTTGATTTCGATTGATTCTGAAATTGACAATCACAAATGCTCTGACGAAGATGTAATGAAAAATGTTTCATAGCTATCACAGCTTCATATGCTTAACAATAAAAAGGAGGTAAGTTCAAAAACTAAAACCCGACTCCTGAACAATTACGCTCTAAGAAGGATGAAACAAGAAAATATTCTTAGCTGAAAGCCGTGGTCGTATGCCATCTTGCCCTAAAGCTTAAATAATCGCTTACTACCCACTATTAGAATGTGTATGGTTTTTGTTTAGAGTGTGATTTTTCAAGAATTAATCGGGCTTTAGTATTTGAACTTACTTTTATTTAAACTATTTTGTGGTGTTTTTTTTTTTTGGCTGGGAATTCATCAAATTACTTTTCCCGCTCTGGGTGGAGTAGGAGGGCGTGTCAGACTTTTACTGACTAAAACCCACCCGTGTTCCCTCAATAGCCCGTATGCCAGGGGCTCTTTCGAACAAACCCGCACCCCTGGCAGGCATCGGCCCTTGCGGGCCCCATCTTTTGTGCTGACATCTCTTTGAGGCGCGCGTGGAAAACAACGCGCCGTCGACTTGGGCTTGGTCCTTACCGGACAGCGAGCTACCCATTACTCGCCGTCCGCAAGCTCATGCCTACGGTGGCCGGAAATCGGCCTGGGATTCCCGACGCCCAGGGCCTCTCCATATCCTGCGGCGGCTAGGGTCGCGAGGGCGCGTAGACTGCCTCTTCCTCACGTGCGCCGCCTCCCTCTTCGCGAGTATCACTGCTTCACTGAAGGAGGTGACGGCTACCCATGCCCTCTCGCTCCGTACCATGGCCTGGACCAGGGCCGGACGCGAGAGATTGCCGCCGCCGATCGCCTCCACGAGAACTATTTTAAAATATAGAAACAGATGAACATACATACAGACGTATCTACAAACACACCAGTAAAAATCATAACCCTCCTTTTTGCTTCGCCGTCGTCGTGTAAAAGGCAACAAAACATGCGTAACCCTAAACTAGATAATGATTGCAATTAAAAAGCAGGCTCACATTCACACGGCTAAGGAGCAACATTAACCAAATAGGTTACAAACGTGAACACAATTCATTTTAGACAAATTGCAAGAGCCTGTGTGAGATTAAATTGAAATGGCCCATTGTATCATTTCTGGTTTCCACAGCACTAGGAAGACGGCAGACTTGTGGGGCAACGGTCTGAAAAAGCTTTTGACAATAGCAACGCAGCTCTTAAACTATCGAGGTGAATTTAATTGCTTGTTTATTATATGTGTACCGTCTTTGTAATTGGTTTCGATTAAGAGATTAAAAGTGGTAATGATTGTGTTTCAGAACAAGACAAAAGAAATTGTTAAAAAAATCATCATCACGACTTTTTCCGAAACTTTCACTAAAATGATAGAAAATCTTGAGACATTGAAGAAACTTTTCATAAAATCAAGCCAATATCCGTGGTGTACCTAGCTACACACACAATCAGTGTAGGTAGGAAAAACAAAAGCTCAAAAAAAGAGATAAGTAACAAGGGTCATCGGATATACACGAAACGGCTGGACCGATTTTGGTGAAATTTTGTTATGGGGATACTTCGAAGTTTTAACCCTAGCGAAGAACATAGGCTACTTTTTATCGACATACCACGCGGGCGAACCCGCGGCTGGAAGCTAGTTATTCATATTACGACGAATGTCAAGAAAACCCGTCATGTTTTTTTTTTCCGTTGATGTTTAGTAAGAAACCAATGGATGTTTTCCAATAAAATAAAATAAATAGAAAACAATCAGTTTATATATCAAATCAAATTTGCACATAGGCTACTTCGTTCATACGAGTATGGTCAGTCACCATAATAACGAAGTAGCCTATGTGTAATTTGAACCTATCAGAATGTGACTATGAAATTAAACCGACGCTCTGTCACTATTGCTGTATAAACTAAAATGAAGAAATGAAAAGCTATCTACACTTTGATTGATGCACATTGGATTCCCTATCTATAGCAACTGCGTCAATGCCGTCGATGGAGCTGACAGACAAATTTTTACTTAAGTTTTAGGTCAGTGTCAGGTTATATAGACGCTACCACATCAAGCTACCCCAATCTGTCAAATTTATTTGATAGATTTTCAACTTTATTAATTGAGCATAAGGTTCATGTTCAATTGGGAAATTTTGATTTTTGAATTTTGAAAATAAAATAGTTTTTTTTACTACTTTCCTTGCAATTCCTTTATATTTTCTCACCTTTTAAACCTTCCTTGGACTTCTACAAATATTTAAAAACCAAAATTAGTTAAATCGGTCCAGTCGTTCTCGAGTTTTTGTGAGACTAATAGGTAAACGTCAATTCATTTTTGTGTTATAGATAGATATAGTAGGATACAACCCTCCTAATTCTAAGTTCATTTAATACCATGACTTTTTCGGCTATAGGTAGGTATTATTTATTCTTCTGCCACCTGTAGCTTCCAGCAGTTCCATGATCGCATGCGCACATTCCACATCACTTCAACATCGAACAAGACAAAACATTGTAACCAACAAAACACAACATAAACCCAAGCCTCTGATTTTAAAGAAGTAAATGTAACTCCACAAATCCTTAGGGACGCCTCATAGTCACCGAGTCGTGAGTAAGGGATCGTACACACTCGAGCGCCCGCGACTATCCGGCTGATCCGGGAATCAATCCGGGACTTAGACGGCGTTATCTCGCTGACCCCGCGCCGTGTCACGACGCGTTTGATTTGCTTTTCAATTTTGTACTGGCTATTCTTTCTGTCGCTTCATTGAGTCTGAATTAGAGGTACGCAAACTGATTTTTACTATCGGGGTGACCAATATGAAGGGTTGGTGTTGACCGTTGATGTTTGTTTGGGTCTAGATATGTTACAAACTTTGCAAAAAGGACCATAATCAGATACAAAACGATTTCATTTTTAAACACTATGGTTACTATATTGCCTCTTCTGCTACTTTTTTATGGAAATACTGATAATTAAAAAGATTATATATATACCTACTGGAATTCTTACTGACATCCATGATCAAAAATTGACATGTAATTTAGATAGTTTTATACGAAAAAGCCAGTAAATAAAGTTAGATACCTCCGTACCTATGCCTAGATATACTTAATCAGTTATCTCAAACACTGCAAAATATCCAGTAGCTAAATGAGCCATTAATCTTTATGGTGGAGCCATAATTACCGTTTCTATTTTCTGCATGTAATTATTAAAGCAACATTTTCATAAATGATATGAATCTAATAAGCGGTTACCTACCGTTTCGTAAATTCTTTAAGCAAACATTAATTTGACAACAGCAAATAAGCAGGATATTATTTCTTCGTGTTAGAAAAAAATAGGTAAAATCCAGCTGTATCCCGTTAGAATTGAAGCCGATCCAAATAGTTTGGAAAAACATGGCAGATGATTATTGTAAAAAAGTAGGTATCATCAATGCCGTATCTTAAAGAATGTTGGCATTCTAATATCAGTCTCAAACTGTCAAAAATACCATAAATTTCCTGGCATTTAAGACATTGTTTGTCACTGAGATGATATTGCGACTAAATTTTGAACGTTGAATTAGAATTGCCTAATGTTCAGCACAAAAAGTGCGTAAGTGAGTGCGTAAGTAACGATCACAAACAGTGCATAAGTGAGTGCGTAAGTAACGATCACAAAAAGTGCATAAGTGCGCACCGCTCCACTCAAGTGTGTACGCTTCTTTATGGCGTCGCAAAATCCTAAAGTCCAATGTTTTCAACAGCTTTGAAAACTTATTTTCACGACTGATACTAGAAACTTGATATGTAACTTTGATATCGTTTTACGGTTACTTAAACATACTAAACATAAAAATGTTTAATATTGTAAACTCGATCATTAAAGTGTGTAACAAATGATGACGGAACCAGTTTGAAGACACACTGGAATCAGAACATTCAGTTCCTGGAACTACTCCTATTAGATAACAGATCAAAGATCATTTAAATTAAACAGAAACGATTAACTCCCAGACGGAATTCAACTGTGAGGCGGAGGCGACATTACGAATAAAATACCTATTTGAAATGACGCAGCGGCGAAGACTCGTCGACAACCGAACGCAGCGTAGAGCAACGTAAGTTATTACATCTTATAATATGTTATTTACGTACGCAGCTCATAATAATAAACAAACTGTGTGGGTATTGAGTATCTGTAACTTAATAACGTTGGATGCACCTGCCCGCTCCCTCCCTCGCACATTAATATTATAATATATACAAGGAAAAAGACCCTTTAATGCATTCGGCAGACGAACTGCTGTAATTATTATTTGGTGTAAACGTATTGAATATTAACTCCAGTATTGGGGGCGAGTAATAATCTTTTTTTGAGGCCAGAGTATGCTAATCGCAGCGGTAGTAACGGACGTTGTATAAGGATCTTAAGACAGGTGACACGGTCGACAAAAACTGACGGAATTTTGATGAAATGATGCAGTCATATTTTTGAATTGTTTGTTGCAATATGAATGGACAAAAACGTTTGGTACCGAATTTTGTGGCAATGTGAATTGTAACTTTGAAGACTCTCCTTTGAATTGTACAGTAGGAATTTGAAAAGTAGTGGAATTGAATGCAATTCAATCCATCAAGTAGGAAGTATTTATTGCAATAGGACTCATCCTATTGAAATAAATACAATATTTGTCTTTACAAAGTTTTCAATTGAGACTGAAAACACAAAAACTATTTCATGAATAAGTACCTAGTTTTAACAATTGATGTTTTTCTACAAGAGATAACTGAAAGTTCTTATCTAGGCCTTACAAGACTGAAAACGATGTAAAATCTAATATCATATCATGTACCTAGGTATGGAATGGAACAGAGCCAAATAGAATTTTACGAATATTTTTAATGAACAGGTGTTTTCCTGGAAAAGAGAACAGAAAGATCTAGGCATTATAATAAGACTGCGCATGTCTGGGCTTCTTGGGAACTCCAATAATTAATTTATTGGAGTAAACAAACCAATAAAATACTAGGTAATTACATTTGTCCAATAGGTAACGCTTTCGCGGCTAACTAAGGTTAAGACTGATTAGAATGTGAATATTCATAAAAAATACGGTATTTAGCCCTCTCTACTGTCATAAGAGAGCAGTGGTGGCCAAGTGGTAACGGCCGCGCCTTACGAGTTGTAGGTCGTGAGTTCGAACCCAGACAGGCACTTTACTTTGTGTAAATTATTTCATCACCACTGCTCTCACAACGGTGAAGGAAAACATCGTGAGGAAACCGGCATGTCCTAGAACCAAAAAATTCGAAGACATGTGACATCTACCAACCCGCACTGGGACCGCGTGGTGGATTACGGCCCACTCCCTCTCACTGAGAGGAGGCCTGTGTCCCAGCAGTGGGAACATTATAGGCTGATGATGACTGTCATAAAAAAAAAACCGAAACATACGTTGAGGGAAATCTTCGTTTTTAACGTACCATCAATACAATGCAATAGGAAAATAATGTTTCAGAAATATTTGTGCTGTAAATTGAGGTACACATTAAACCGCAGAATACCTACCAACATTAACGTACCTTCAGCTTATTTTCGGGAACGTCACGTACTTATTTGCTATTCTAATTAGGTATGTTGTCAGAATTTCATTAAGCCATGCCATGCGGGTCTGCTTACAGGAATGTCACAATATTTGAACAATCGGGGCTCTGAAAGGTGAAACGAGCCTTTGTATGTGAGACCTGGTTTTAAAATTATTAAACTTGTACATTCTAAAATAGTTTTACCTAGAGAATAGAAAATGTTCTGTAATAATTTGTTACCTTTTGAAACCACTAGTTGGCCTAGGACGAACACGTGAAGTCAAACGTAACATTAATTCGAAGATTTAAAAACTGAAAATAATTACGCGTTTCGCCCTTAATAATACATTGTATTGAAACTTTATGAGCCTTTTCCCAACCATGTTGGGGTCGGCTTCCTAACCGGATGCAACTGAATACCAGTATTTGACATGGATCTACTGCCTATCTGACCTCCAAAGCCCAGTTATTGGGTAATACGATACCTCTTGGTAAAACTGGTAGTGAGACTTTCGGGGTTCTGACGACCCGTAACAATTGTCAGGAATGACAGTCGGTACCATCGGCTTTACTTGCTTTCCGGGGCACGGAGCGTCTTGGCATGGAAAGATAGTCAGACGGTGGTAATTGTTTTACCTATAGAACAGAAAATGTTCTCCATTCATTTATTCTCATTAGAAACCACTAGTGGACTTAGCACGAACGCGCGGAGTCAACGTCACGTTCGAATGATTCTAAAATTGAAAATAAAGTCTCCTTTCGCACATATTATTTAGTGTTGAGACTATTTATTATCTGTGGATGATACCTTTGTGCCTGTCCCAAATATTTACCAACTAGCAGCGCGCCGCGGTTTCACCCGCGTAGTTCCCGTTCCCGTGAGAATACGGAGATAAAATATAGCCTATGTCAACCGGGGATAGTGTAGCTTCCCAACGGTGAAATAATTTTTCAAATCGGTTAAGTAGTTTCGGAGCCTATTCAATGCAAACAAACAAACAATCAATCAATTCTTTCCTCATTATAATATATTATTAGTATAGATACCAAAATTCTATAGTATAATTGTATGTTGATCCATAACATATCGAGACCACTCCGTACTTCGGAATGCACGAAAAGCCGTTGGTCCCGGCTATCATTCGTAGATCTTTGACGGTCGTTACGGTTCGTCAAAATCCCAAAAGTCTGCCAACAAGTCTTATCAAGGGTACCCTTTTTTTTTTTTTTTTGGTTGGGAAATCATCAAATAACTTCTCCCGCTCTGGGTGTAGGGCGTGTCGGACTTTTACTGACTAAAACCCACCCGTGTTCCTTCAGTAGCCCGTATGCCAGGGGCTGTGGTGTCTCTTTCGAACAACCCACACCCCTGGCAGGCATCGACCCTTGCGGGTCCCATCACTTTTTGTGCTGACATCTCTTTGAGGCGCGCGTGGAACACAACGCGCCGTCGACTTGGGCTTGGTCCTTACCGGACAGCGAGCTACCCATTACTCGCCGTCCCCAAGCCCATGCCTACGGTGGCCGGAAATCGGCCTGGGATTCCCGACGCCCAGGGCGTCTCCGTATCCTGCAGCGGCTAGGGTCGCGAGGGCGCATATGCTGCCTCTCCCTCACGTGCGCCGCCTCCCTCTTCGCGAGCATCACTGCTTCGCTGAAGGAGGTGACGGCTCCCCATGCCCTCTCGCTCCGTACCATGGCCTGGACCAGGGCCTGACGCGAGAGATCGCCGCCGCCGATCGCCTCCACGAGGACACGGCGGTGCTCCGCCCAAGCAGGGCAGACCGCCACCGTGTGCTCCACCGTGTCCTCAGGGCGATCTTCGCAGTGGAAACACCCGGGCGTTTCCTCCCGCTCTATCCGAAACAGGAACCTCCCGAAAAACCGTGTCCGGTGAGGACCTGCGTCAGGCGGAAGGTGAGGACGCCATGCCGCCTCTCAAACCACTCCTCAAAGAGGGGACTTACCGCCGCAATCGTGGCGTGCCCAATCAAGGGTACCCTGCTAACTGGGTTGTGCAGGTCAGATAGGCAGTCACTCCATGTAAGACACTAGTATTTAGCTGCATTCGGTTAGATTGAAAGCCGACCCAACTCAATTCAGAAAAGAGAAAAGGCTAGGAAGATTGCAGTTGTATTTTCGATAAAAAAACTTCCGGCCTTCGTGCTAACGCCTCAGACATTATGTTTGGCAAGTTATTTTATAATTTATTTGGCACTTATATGTTTTACTGTGTTTTAATTTATGCCACAATGGACCTCATAAAAAGGCTTAAAGTCACCCAAAGGGCGATGGAGAGGGCTACACTTGGAGTTTCCCTGCGTGACCGAATCAGGAATGAAGAGATTCGCAGGAGAACCAAAGTAACCGACATAGCCCGAAGAATTGCCAAACTTAAGTGGTAGTGGGCAGGGCACATTGCTCGCAGAACAGATGGTCGATGGAGGTGGATCCCACAAGAAGGGCAGATGACCTTGTGAGGGCCACAGGAATCCGCTGGATGCAAGAAGCACAGAACCGGTCGAAGTGGCGGAGCTTGTGGGAGGCCTATGTCCAGCAGTGGATGTCTTTCGGCGAAAATGATGATGATGATGAATTTTTGCCATTTTACCAAACCCTAGTTTAGAGTTGTACATTCCATTTAGGTAAACTCACTATTAACGAAAGTACAATTCTCCCCTTCGATTTTTATGACTAACAAATGACAAGCAGCTGAAACTTTAAACATTCCAATTTACTTTTGTTTCAAAATAAAATTAAAACAAAAATACGTGTTTCAACTGTTGGCATACATTCTTTTTTTATCCAAATAAAGACAAGGGAACAAATTTGTGTAGTTACCAGACAGTAAAAAAAATCCCTGTGATATCCATAAGCATAAATCATCATAATTTCAGCCGAAAGACGTCTACTGCTGGATATAGGCCTCCCCCAAGCTCCACCACATAAATAATAATATGAATATTAGCATGGGTAAAGTCAAAAATTACTAAGCAAATTAACTTAAATTGTCCGTATATTCAAATCACAACTGACCTTCTTTGTTCTTCTAACTGAACAGACAGATGTGCTGCTGGGGAGTTAGTTGCGCCACTTCTTCTTCCCAGCTAAAGCACTAGGAAGTGGTGAAAAGCGGGTACTTTAGGGAACTGTCTTATGTAATTTAGACGTTCAAAAAGTGCTAGCCTCAGTTAGTTTGAATAAATGACTTTAGATTTTTTGACAGTTTTATGAAATGGCAATACACGGCACCTTGACATAGGGTATTAATCTGCTAAATAATTTATTTCCTTGACTGTAACTAATGCTAAGAAATTCAACTAAGGCAACAACAGACTGTAACTTCACTCTTTTTTTATTACTTGAAGTACTAGCACACAGGCAACTGAGACAAGACGGGTTGGTTTTAGTCAGTAAAAGTCTGACACCCTCTGACACCCCTCCTGCTCCACACAGAGCGGGAGAAGTTATTTGATGATTTCCCAACATCTTTTATTTTTTATTTTTTAAATCTCATAAAGATAGTAAAAATCCTTGTTAAAAATGAGGCACAGGTAATCTTAGTACCTGTGCCAGGTATTTTACTGGCCGGTTTATGTGCCGATCGAAAGCACCCTCACTTCCGACCCTCTAGCGGAAGTACTACGCACCTTTTAGTGCCTACTATACAGTTTTGACCTGGTTATATTACACCGGTTGTGTTTTCATCGTAAGGTGTTAAAGCCTTTTGTTTTCGTTGTTTGTTTGGTTTGAGGCGTTTTGTAAATATAAAACAAAGTTTGTAGTGGATTAACACAAGTTTATTTTTAACTAGCTTTTGACAGCCGCATCGCCCGCGTGGAGGTTAAAAATTGTTCTACAGGAACGTACTACCGGGATGGGAAGTCTCCTATGTGTTAATCCAGGTTTAAATCTATCTGTGTGCCGAATTTCATTCAAATCCGTGCAGCCATATTTGCGTGATTGGGTAACAAACATCCGTCCAAACAACTAAACATACAAAATTTCAAGTCACTAATTATTAACGCCGTAGAGAAGGACCCGAGTTATTAATTAACGGGTCACCCATGAAAAGGGTGTCAAGTTTTAAATACCTGGGGCATTGTCTTGCCGCTGAACTCAGGGACGATATGGACATTGAGAGGGAGCGCAGGGCTCTAGCGGTCCGGAGTAATATGTTGTCCCGTAGATTTGCGCGGTGTACAGACCAAGTAAAAATTACACTTTTCAAGGCTTATTGCCAAAGTTTGTACACGGGCAATCTATGGGTCAATTGTACGAAGAGATCGCTGGATGCCCTGCGCGTCCAATATAACAATGCTTTCAGGATGTTGTTGAGGCTGCCTCGTTACTGTAGCGCGTCGGAAATGTTTGCGCAAGCGCGTACCGACGGCTTCCATGCAATTATACGCAAAAAAACTGTGTCGCTACTGAGGAGAGTGAGGGGTAGTCAAAACAGCATCCTGAAAACTGTAGCCGAGAGCTTCGGCTCTCCGATTGTACAGCAGTTTGTGCGGAGGCTGATTTTTACTAACACTAGGCAATAAGTTTTTATGTTACTAACACTATATGGATATTTTATGTCCGAAATAAAAGTATTCTATTCTATTCTATTCTATTCTATTAAGTTATTCTCATTAATAGATTTTAGTGGCTTATTGTTTGGTTATTGGAGTGGCGACCGCGTACCGGAAGACGTAAAGTCGGAAGGCCTCCCACAAGGTGGACATATGACCTTGTGAGGGCCGCAGGAGTCCGCTGGATGCGTGAAGCACAGAACCGCTCGAAGTGTTGGAGCTTGGGGGAGGCCTATATCCAGCAGTGGACATCTTTCGGCTGAAATGATGATAGTCGATTTGAACGATTTTACTGTAACGTAATAAGATTAGTTCGATTTTTTATCAGTACTTTTTTTTCTTCACTATATTGCATAAAATTCGAAACGTGCCACTAGCCAAATATTATATTATATTATTCTGGAGTTGGAGCTGCATGTCAGTGAAATGAACATGCTCCGTTGGTCTGGAGGAGTTACCCGCCTCTATGAGTACTACATGAGTTCATCCGGGGTTCATGTATGGTCGCTGATATTAGCCAATAGCTCCGAGAAAATCGCCTAAGTTGGTACAGCCATGTGATACGTTGTGAAGAGGACAATGTGACCCGTAAAGTGATGGCCATTGAAGAGGGCAAGGAGGAAAGGACGCCGCTCAACTACCTGATTTCGACCCATAATAGAGGACATGAAGACGTTGGACATACGCCCAGAAACAGCTCAGCACCGCCAAAAATGGCGAAATTGTATTGGGTGGGCTGACCCCGTATGGGACATGGCAAGGAGAGAAGAAGATTATTCTGGAGTTTTATTCACATACATTGAACTAATACTATACAAAAATAATTAGACAGTATGTACAAGTATATATAAAATAAAAAAAGGAAGAGCTCACTGGGCATCAAAGAATTCGTCCGCATCGCTGTCAATGGCAAACGTGCTCAAAATCAAAAGGCTGGCAGCGTTGCCACGTTGATGGCAATGCTGATTGTTTGAATTCTTTCTTTCTTATAATTCCCTTTCTTTATAGAGTTTTCGACTCGCCCATAAAAAAAAAAAATCTTCCGAATCACCTACAGAAAAAAAGTGTCGATTCGCCCGTTTCAGGCGAGTTAATTCTTACAAATTGACTTATAAGCTATTCTAATTAATTTACATGATACTGTCATCATTATTCTATCCTAATACTTATGGCTAGATAGCCTGGCTTAACTTCAACTCCTCAATTTCCCATTGCACATTTTATCACATAGTCGAGAGTTTCACTCAAGATTCTGTAAAATTATG
Source organism: Polymixis flavicincta (assembly GCA_949987655.1). Classification (NCBI taxonomy): domain Eukaryota; kingdom Metazoa; phylum Arthropoda; class Insecta; order Lepidoptera; family Noctuidae; genus Polymixis; species Polymixis flavicincta. Next base: position 19,305,294 of record OX465175.1, read on the forward strand.
TACGTATAATGTGATACACAATATACCACAGAAATATAATCTTTCAGAAATCCAAATAATTATACAAACTGCAACACGTAATACAAGAAACTTTATATGTCATAGTAATAAGCGATAGCAACCGATGTGATAAGGGACATCGAGATAACAGCCAATATCTTCACAGCTTTAGCACCATCGGAAAATGCTAAATTTAAATATGAATTTTAATGGCTGGTCATATTTTTATTTTATATTTATGTTAATATGGAGTTAGTTTAATCCAATGATGTTCTACTTGAAGTAGGTGTCTAACTTTTGTACATTTATAAATAGAGTGTCTGAATTTGTACATATAATTAGTCTGAACTGCACTCTTTACGTGATCAGAGGATCTGGCCATCAGCATTGCCATAAGACATGGCAATGCTGCCAGCTGTTAGGAACATTTCCTTTTGGCAACGGTGCGGATGATTTTTATGCCCTATAATTGTTTTCTTTTTACATTATTATTTTATGACTGTTCGTTTTCAAATTATGTAAATGTTTTCTATTTCAAATTAAATGTTTTAATTACTAAGTAGATACTCGTAAAGAAAATGTAAGAGATCATGTTGAAAAACAATGAAATCCCTTCACACACATAGTCATCTCTTGGTCTTAAAAACAATATTTTTATGCTAAATCCGCCTCCTACAGACACCAGCACATCAAGCTACCCCAATCTGTCAAATTTCTTTGATAGATTTTCATCTTCATAACTTAAACTTAAGGTTCATGTTCAATTGGAAAAAAATGACAGTTTGGGGTAGCTTGATGTACTGGCGTCTGTACAATGCGAGGTCAGTTAAAACTGGAAATGTACAGCTTGTGTATTTAATTTTCGGGCGAAATTAGCATTAAAATATTGTACAGACACCGTCTACCGGCTTTAAGTACATTGAGAAGTCGGCTTATTCTGGAAATATATAGCTTGATATGTCGTCGTTCGTACAATGAAATGTATTTTTAAGACGTTCATCATAGTCTATTAGTTTGTTTACAACCGCATAATTTCTTCCATTTCTTTGACATAAATAAATATGATCCCATTCCAATAATTTTGCATAAAAAAAAGAAAATAAAACATCTACTTATCGCTGTCAGCCTAGTATTTTAATTGCGTGTTCGTTCAACTAATGCCATTATAATCTGCAGTAATTAATAACTGTGGTGTAATCTTCGTCGTTAACTCGGTGACAACGTGTGCACCTGCCCTTTAACATCTTTATATCTTTGGTGAATCTATTAGTTATAATTAGGTAAAGAAATGTATGGATATGTGATACCTTTTGCCAACACTATTGTTCTATTCTATTCATTTTTTTATTATGGCAAGCAAAGCCGATGTCAAGTATTCTGCCAATGTCTAAAGTTAATTGAAAAAACATGTGTGTGTTATTAAAAAAAAAAGGAAGAAGAACGATCTTCGATGATACAGTTGGGCTTAATGTTGATCTTGTGGTAGTTCTGGACTAAAACAAACAAAAAATAATACAAATTAACACTATTGTTATAACATAACTGACTAAATTAATTAATTATTAGGTAGTTCTAAGTATACAGAGAAGTACAGTGGAGGCAAATACCTTTGTCTACTTTTGTAGGTACTCTAACTTCAGAATGTGGATCTACAACACCACATGAGAACTACGCATCGATGACCTGACGTCACAAAAATCCTGCATCGGTCTATCAGTCGGGTTCAGTCCGATTCAGTTTGTTCCTTGCTGACGTCTACCAGCGATGCCCTAAAACGAGGTTCGTACCCCACAGGGGTTTCCCTTAGCGAGCAGTCACTTTAGTTTAAAGTTTTTAAGCTCTGGCTAGTATTCTTTCCGCTGCTAGTCATTCACATAAAAAAAAACAACCGTCGGGCAGTTTCCCACCAGACACATCACCCATCTGGTCGGAGGGTCCTCCTTTTTCTATAGAGGATGAGTGAACTTTACACCCTGTTCCTCATACCTCTATAAGACTATGAAAACTGTGTCGCTGGTACCGTGCATGCCTAATGCTTGTGTTACTGCCAGGGGTGCGCGTTGTTCGAAAGAGATACCGTGGCCCCTGGCACTCAGGCGACTGAGGGCACGGGTGGGTTTTAGTCAGTAAAAGTCTGACACGCCCTCCTGCTCCACCCAGAGCGGGAGCAGTTATTTGATGATTTCCCACCCAAAAAAAAAAAAATGTATGCTTGTATTAAAAACTACCACAATTATTTTTTTAATAGCATAATAATCAGCCTACAATGGTACACCACTGCCCTACCCTTCGGGGATACAAGGCGTGATATTATGTTTTTGTTATATTATTTTACTGAGCTGATTTTTTTTACCCGACTGCTCATGTTTTACGAGTGTATGTATGTATGTACAGTCACGAGCATTAATATGTATACACATCGCCAAATTCAAAAGCGATTTTCTTTTAAATAGCGATAGCAACCTTGAGATAACTTAGGTATTCCACTAAAGTGTGGGTTCCAAATTATTATTTTCATAATAAAATAAGATTACGATTAGTAAAAGTGGAAAAAAATACTTTTAAAAGTTGGTAAGCGTATATACATATTATTGCTCGTGCCTGTATGTATGCATATTTCTCTGGTACCCTCTGTAGCCTAAACGGTTTGATCGATTTCAGCTTGAGAGGTGCCATTAGATTCGTCTTAATTGTGAGAGTGACACTGGGTATTTTTTTTTTTTTTTTGTTTGGAAATTATCAAATAACTTCTCCCGCTCTGGGTGGAGCAGGAGGGCGTGTCAGACTTTTACTGACTAAAACCCACCCGTGTTCCTTCAGTAGCCCGTATGCCAGGGGCTGTGGTGTCTCTTTCGAACAAACCCGCACTCCTGGCAGGCATCGGCCCTTGCGGGCCCTATCATTTTTGTGCTGACATCTCTTTGAGGCGCGCGTGGAACACAACGCGCCGTCGACTTGGGCTTGGTCCTTACCGGACAGCGAGCTACCCATTACTCGCCGTCTGCAAGCCCATGCCTACGGTGGCCGGAAATCGGCCTGGGATTCCCGACGCCCAGGGCGTCTCCGTATCCTGCGGCGGCTAGGGTCGCGAGGGCGCATATGCTGCGTCTCCCTCACGTGCGCCGCCTCCCGCTTCGCGAGCATTACTGCTTCGCTGAAGGAGGTGACGGCTCCCCATGCCCTCTCGCTCCGTACCATGGCCTGGACCAGGGCCGGACGCGAGAGATCGCCGCCGCCGATCGCCTCCACGAGGACACGGCGGTGCTCCGCCCAAGCAGGGCAGACCGCCACCGTGTGCTGCACCGTGTCCTCAGGGCGATCTTCACAGTGGAAACACCCGGGCGTTTCCTCCCGCCCTATCCGAAACAGGAACCTCCCGAAACAACCGTGTCCGGTGAGGACCTGCGTCAGGCGGAAGGTGAGGACGCCATGCCGCCTCTCAAACCACTCCTCATTGAGGGAACTTACCGCCGCAATCGTGGCGTGCCCAACACTGGGTATATCAAAATGAAAAAAAAAAAAAAAACATTTTTGGCGCCATTTTTTCGTCTTATTTTTTTTCTAAATCCTATTGAGTGGGATATCAAAATAAAGGGTTTCATAAATAGCGGTCTCATTAACTTCAAAAATGACTAAAAACGGTGAAATAACAAAATAATTTGCTAAATCAAAAAACCCGACTGCCTAAAAAGTGAACTTTAAAAATTAAAGTACATTTTTTAGGCAGTCGGGTATTTCTGAATAAACGCTATCCTATATTCTGACAGAAGAGTTAGTGGACAGTGTGCAAAGTCAACTAAAATATGATTTATTATTAATTATATAAAACTATCCTCCTTTCACCACAAATTAGTGAGTAAAATGTAAGGTAACGCGATCCAAGCTGCGCCCGCGCCGTCACCCGGTGAGATTACACGCGGATCAACGCACTCAGGACGCGTGCGACGCACCTGCTCGAGTTACGATAGGAATTCGACTATGGGCTTATGACTTCAACCACCAAATAAACTAAACTTTATCCGGGTATTATTTCCTTCAGAAATAACACTGCAGAAAACAAGGTTTATAACTTCTATCCGCTTCTTCTTCTGTTCTTCTTTTGTAGTTATGTTTGTGATATTCCTGTGCGAGTCTAATAAATACTTTTTCTTTCTTTCTTTCTTTAGAAGTCCTAAAACTCAGAACATGCTGCCTGAAAAACAGGTGTACGTTCACCATGACTTTTTGAGCCTGTTAAAACCTACTCCTGCATGTATGATATTTAGACGAGAAGATCGGCTATGGAGTAGGTAAAGCTGTGACCTAATGCTGGCCAAGGTTAGGCTAGAGAAACCAGGGCCAGAGTCGCATGAAACACCTGGATGAGGGCTGCAAGGAACCGAGAAGTATGGCAGAAAAAAGGAGAAGCCTACACCTAGCAGTGGGTGATTCCGGGGCTGAAATGGTGATGAATATGATGTGAGCTTTTTCAGGTCCGCACATCTTCGCCTTACCTTTTTATAAGGTATCAATTCTATAGAATTTCTCAAGATACCTACAGAGACTAGAAGCACCTCACTTACCTACTCAAATAGCAGTACCTATCTACTTTTCATTTTATTAGATTATTTTAAATATTGTGAATGAGAGAACGTTGTGTAGGCAGACTGTAGATTTGTAGACGATTTTCTATTCTGTATTCGTCTAAGTACCTGGTACTTATTGCCAGGCCTGCACTGTCCTCCCATACATTTTATCTCTGTAATTTGGAAACATTGTTAAAGCCTAATTATTTTTAAAAAAAGTAACCGTGGAATTTCTTGCCGGCTCTTCTCCATAGGAAACAACAATTTGGAACCATGCACCTACGAGTAGCTTCTTACTTTTCATAAGTGCCCATGCAGGTTTATATGAAATAAAATATTTTGATTTTGATTTTCAAGTCACTTATTCGCATTTCTACTACAAACTACCAAAACATAAATAAGTAGTAAAAGTTATTGTGATTTCAAACTGTAAAGTTTGAAAACACAATCCCCCTTATTACAAAACAAGGTTTTTCTTTAGGCAAGGTTTAAACCATCGAGCCTGTTTTTGAAATAAGAACTTAGAACAAGTTAGTCCAGTGCTAAATTGTCAGTTTTGGAAAAGGAGCTGTAATTCTATTTCAGTTAAGTTCTAATTTAAAAAAACAGGCTCGAAGGTTTAAACCATACCTAAAGATAAACCTTGTTCTGTAATAAGGGGGACTATCATTTTATGTTATTTAATTCAGTTTTAGGATCTCCCGATACAATAGCAATAAATATATATATCACAATTAAAAGGAAGTCGGAACTGACAATTTTGTGAATTAACTTCTTGGTTTGGGTGCACCTTGTTTAAACAAATGCACCTGATCGATGGTGTTCGCTGCACCTTGCTCCAAATGTTTACTGTTGCCATACAAAATTGTAGAATCAGAAGGTGAATTCGGAGTCACAGTTACATAAACTCATTTGAATTGAGTTGACATGCCAACTTTTCGTTATTAACGCCAAAATAAATTAAATATCAGATCAATCTGTCTCTAACTATATTGGGATGGGTTTCCAGTCTAACCGGATGCAGCTGAATACCAGTTTTAAACATGGAGCGACTGCCTATCTGACCCCCACTACCCAGTACTGGGTAATAGTATACTTCTTCATGGTAAGACTGGTTGTTAGACTTTCGGAATGCAGCCAGTACCAACGGCTTAAAGAGGGTCACCCATCCACTGACTCTGACACTGTTGTTCGAAAAAGATACCGTGGGCTCTGGCACACAGGCAACTAAGAGAACACGGGTTGGTTTTAGTCAGTAAAAGACTGATACGCCCTCCCGCTCCACCCAGAGCGAGAGAATTATTTCATGATTTCCCACCCTTAAAAAAAACCTATCCACAGAGCAATCACGGCATTCGTAGCTTAATCTGATAGATTGACCCGTGCGGCTTGTCATTACATAGCTATAAGCCCTTTCTAAATTCTGTAGCAGGTACATAAGTACTACTAACCCAAATTTAAATGAAAAACAATAAAACAAGTACTTAGGTTTTTTTTTTTAGATTAACTAGCTGACCCGACAAACGTTGTCCTGTCTTAACCATGAATATATTACGCGCAACTTTCTTATTATTTTCTTCATTAAGAACCTTCTGGCAATAAGAAACACAACAAAATAAGAATTAGCAAAATTGGTCCAGCCGTTCACGAGTGATGCCGTGACCAAGGGAAATGGGGATTCATTTTTATATATATGTATAGTATAGATACCTCTAAAGTTTTCACAATTGAGAACGATACTTCTGAATGCTACGTGCATTGTAAAAGATACATCTATTTCACTCATTTACATCATTACTACAGCTTACTATCTCCTTCTAACTTTTGTTCTATTACAATATCTCTAGCTAGCATCTTAGTAGAATGATTTTACTTTTATTTTTTTTCAATAATTCTAATAAAACTTAAAAGATCAAGATCATATATATTTTTTTGGTTTTGTTCAAGACCCGAATATACCACAATTAATATCACCCCGTGTTCTATCTTATGTAACAGATATTCTGAGCTCTCTAAACTGTGATTAGTTAGCCAATTTTGATAAGCTGATACTTAAATAAAATGACGAATGTAATTGCATTTGCTGTTGGTACATACCACAAAAAATGATAATAAAAGAGAAACATGTCGAATTGATAACCTCCTTCTTTTTGAAGTCGGTTAAAAATAAACTTTTAATAAAGTGTAGGGGACGATCCAACAATCCAACTTTTTCTAATACACTGAAACCTACCTCGCTTATTGGAATATTTTGAGAAAAGAAATTCAAAAAGGCACAGTGTAACAAGCTTCGGGAATGTAGTGAATTTAATTTAATTTATTTAAAAATAAAAATCCCCCATTCGTACTTTGAATTGTTTCACCTCATTACGTGCACGAATATCACCAACATTGCTTGGATTTTATGCTCATTTATTAGCCAAAATTCAACTAAACCTTGCTGAATATAGAGTTCAATTTTCAAACACTAATCATGCATGCTGGCTTCCATCGAAGACGGTAACTATACAAAATTCGACTCAAAAGTTCGGGCTAGAAATTTCTGAATTGCCTGATTTTATATCTGCCCTGATTATGAGGAATATCGTAATCGCATTTGTACTTTAAACCAAAGTTCATAAAGATCAAAGTTCTTTGGATACCGTAGAATTTCTTAGGTGTGAAAACACAAGCTGGCCGTTTGTTCGGACGTAGGGTGAATGCGACAATTTTGCTCATTCGAATACAGAAGTGGGACTAATGGTTCGCTATTTTTATGATACCAATTATACCGGTTTTGGAATTTCTAATGGTAAGGAACATGACTTTATCATGCATTTTTTTTTCATTGATTTCCCGCGAGGTCTGAATTCAGCAACTTTTTTTCGTTTGATTCTTATAAAATAACCTGATATTTTAACTACCCATAAGCTATAACACACGTCTTCATTATTCCCTGTCAGCGACAAATTATCACTCAGACGCACACTCTATAACTTAATTAATGTTGACGCAACATTATGACAAAAACTAAAACTGTCACACAATTTAATTAATTGAGAAGTTTCAGTAGATGCGTGTAAAATTTGCATATACACAGCGTTGGCTATCGCAAAACAAAAACACGATTTTGAACTCGAGCCTCACATGAAATAAATCGAATAAAAAAATCGATTTTAAACGTTCGATCTGCGTCGGAGTGGGTGCAATTAAAGAGTTCTGAGAATCGATGCTCGGGAGTGCACGGAGACTGCACGAATATAGTTACACCATTCGTATGAACAGGGGATAAAAATAATTGTATCTATATGTATCGTAATGCACATTATATGCTTCAGTCGTGATGGTTACTGGACTAATATTTTATTCTCAGAGACAAAGCAGAAACATAATATGTATGTGGCTACTAAAAATATAATATTCACAACTGTGATTCAAAATGTGTGTTTACTTTAAACCTACTAATATGAAATGTGAAAGTTACCTAGTATGTTTAGATATTTAGATGTTTGTTACTCAATCACGCAAAAACCGCCAAACGGGTTTGGATGAAATTTGGGACACAGATAGCTTATAACCTGGATTAATAACATATAGGATACTTTATCCCGGTAGTACATGCCCGTGGGATAATTTCTGACCACCACGCGGGCAAAACCGTTGGCAAAAGCTAGTATTTTATTTAATTATTAATTATTATTAGTATTTAAAAATACTAGAGAGCTAAATAATAATAAAGTCGAAAATCTTTCATGTGCCAGGAATACTTAGTGATGAGTATGACGCAAGACCGGTTCGTTGCCTTAAAAGCCCAAGTAGCCAGTTTTGGAGGCACCACAAGTGGACGATTTTAATCAATATTGCATACTTATCAGCAAAGACTCTGATCCGATTAAATAAAGGTCCCATAATGTCAATTAAAACCAACTTACGACATTCATCCGAATGGTAATTGCATTATAATAAAAGATAACAAGCCCAATAAAATTAAAAATCCGGAAAAAAAAAAACGATCGCATCTAATTTCCAAAATTTATCTCAAAAACGCCCCTATAAAGACCATCATAACCGAAACCTAATGAAACCCAATATCGATTACAATCGATATGGCATTACAAAACTTTATCGATAACAAAAGAGCTGAACAAGGTGTTTACGATTCCGATTTTGATCGCGAAAAACGTGCCACAAGACAAAATCCTTAGCGAATAAATTATATAGAGAGTCGGCTGGTCGTTGTCGGGCCCTTAATTGGGCCATGTACAGTACGACGGAAAAAACGTAACATTTGTTAGGTATTCCAGGAATTATACACTTGTTGGACTCTGGACGGTCCGGTTTATTTTCAGTGTCCCGTAATGAATGGTCTAACGAGATAGATAGATGATATCGTATTGCTTCTCCGTATTTCGTTGGAGTTTAGTTTCGATAAATAGTCATGAAAAATGTAGGCCTAGCCTTATTAGTTTTATGTACCTACGTTTTTGTATGTGAACCAAGTTTTATTAATCTGTTATCGTGTGGGTGTGTAACTACATAAATATAATAGTGTAGTGAAGTGTGTGACAACAAGCTGTTGTGTTGTGTTGATGGCTATTATCAATTAAAATATTTAAACGACAACTAAACTCATTCAATTTATAAGTTTAGTAAATTAATCACTTGCTTCATAATACAAGATTAAATATTAACCAGCGCGCATACTGTAACCATGAATTCAGCATGTCATTCTAGAACCCCAGCGTAGCATTTGCGTCGGTTATACAAAAAAATCTGCTGCTTCATACATTTTGACCGCGTAGGTATTGCACTTATATGAAACTACATATATTTTTTAGTTTATCCAACGAAAAATTTCTACGCTGGGGGTCTAGAATGATATTCAGAATCCATGGTTACAGTTTGCGCACTGGTTAAAAATTTACCCTGTATAGGCTAACCGTTCATAGTTCGCTAGTAGGTACTTTCTCACCATCTAGAACATCTTTACCAAAGTCAAAGCATTTATTTCAAATAGGCACATAAAAGGCACTTTTGAACTTCAACCTTAACATTAAAATAGTATTGATTCTAGTCGCTCCTTCCAAAAGGTATTTTCGTATGGAGAAGAATGGGCAAGAAACTCCAATGTTACTCTTTTAAAATGCTATTTATACTTAAAACAAATTCTATAATTACTGTATATTTAATTACAAAAAAAAAAAACCTGCAAATACAAACATGACCACTGGACATCATACATGGCACAGTCCACCTGCATTACTAATGACGGTCGCTGGCGACTGTTCCGTAATCCCGGGATTACACGCGGGATTGGGCCAATCGAGCGCCGCTCAGTGTGCTGGGACAAATTAATTTGTAAAAACTAGTGGCCTGGATGTTGTGTAAAGAATAATGTAAGAGAAAAGCTGTAAACGAATGTCCGTAAAAATTATCTTCTTGAAAATATAATAGACATAGAAATTATTGGATTTCAAAAAACTCGATATAGTGCATATAATTTGTAGCATGCTGCTGTAAGTAATCATTACGCTTAATAGAAGAATGGGTAATTGCAGTCGGTTTTATTAGGAGAATAAATCAGTCTATAATGTCCGCATTCATCGAACGCCTCCGCTCTGTGAGATGAGGGATGTCTGAGGGATGTTCTCGAATCTACTGTTTCTAGGATGTTTTTTTATTTATTTGTTAACATAGGTAAATAAAATACAGATCTTATGTTTGATGAACAGAGAAGCGCTATGTTATGCCCGGAGGCGTACAAATATGGTGTGGAAATTCTAAATCACAATTACAATAAAAAAATACTAGAAGTATTTAAAAAAAACATGCATAATAATTATGGCGATTATTGAATTAAAAATAAATTGAACAATTATATAATAATTAATACCAGTTATGTCAGACCTAAATGAGGAATTATTAAAATGTAAAAAAACGTATTAAGTCAAAATAATTTAATGTCAATATTAATAATTGTAATTCTAAATTAATTCGTCATTTAAGTATTCGTAAAGAGTATAATAACATTTTTCAATTAAAACAATTTCATTTTTTTCTTAAATTGTGTTAAATTTAATTCTTTTACGGCGTCTGGGATTTTATCATAAATGCGTGAAGCCACACCCAGGACACTTTTTTTAAATAATGCAGTATTACATTTATAATTTCAGAGCAGTGGTGATGAAATAATTTACACACATCACAGCGCTTGTCAGGGTTCGAATCTACAACCTACAGTTGCTATCGAGGTCATCACCACTGGGCCAGCACTGCTCAATGAGTAGGCAGAAGGAGATATTCGAGTTCCATAAGTCAACATAATAGGGATTCAATAGAGAGTGAAAGAATTGGCTCTTCTTCACCTGGATAACTTCTAGATTTCAAACTGACGTGTTGAAAACGATGCTGATGCTAGCAACTTATCACTAGACGTAATTATCATCTAGTCATCTAGTAGAAAGAACACCCCTCGTAGGGAGCAGTGTTGGCCCAGTGGTAACAGCCTTGTACGAATTGTAGGTACGAACCCAGGTAGGCGCTTTACTTTGTGTAAATTATTTCATGACCACTCATATCAAAACGGTGAAGTAAAACATCGTGAGGAAACCGACATGTCCTAGAACCAAAAAAATCGAAGACATGTGACATCTACCATCCCGCACTGGACCCGCGTGGTAGATTACGGCCCAATCTGTGTCCCAGCAGTGGGAACATTATAGGCTGATTTGCTACACAGCACACTCTTTTCCCATAATATTTCACCACCTCGTTTTCTTCGTCAACTTTACCTCTCATCCATCGCAATTTTTTTTTTATAACCCACCCACATTATCTAGGAGGGGAAGCAGATTTCTTAAAAAAATAGCGTTGTAAAGTTCTCAGCTAATACGAAAGGTGAAGCGACAGAGTCGGAGCGTGTCGGTGAACGTAAATTGTTTATTATTTTTTATGGGATTTTCATGAGGACGATCGTCCCAGACTCGTTAAAGGTGGTTACAAAGGAAAGAGGACGGAGTGAATGGAGTGTTAACTCAGAACAATTTTTGGTGTGTGTTAAACACGCAATAGTAATGAAACTTCTACCGTAAATTGATGTTTTTAAAGGTGATTCCTTATTAAATATGGTTGTGAAGGAAACAGGATGGAGTAAATGGAGAGTTACTATACTTTCCAGAAGTCGAGTTTCGCTTCATGGATGTAAGATCACAGAGATCTATCTCAAAATACTCGAAGCTAGTTTTAAAACGTGCAAGAAGATTTTATTAAATAATAGATGCTTTGTTGGAAGTGACACTATTGCATTAGGTTTAATTTAAATGGAGGTAACGGCAATTTTGTCCTCAGTAAAACCCACAGAGGACAAGATTGTCAAGGCCCGCGTTAGCAGGTTTAAAAAAGGGTGAGAGCGTTTGCCGAGAAGTGCGACAAAACAGGCTGGATCGTTGGATCAATAAAATTATAAACCAAGTCTTCCCTTCTTCTTTTCGAGTCGATGGCACAGATTAAAATATTATGACCAATGTGATATATGAAATTGTTTTATCTCTCGGCGACAATTTTAACTTTGCACTCCATTTCACCATAATCTACGTCAGTTACAAAGGTTATTGTATGTCGCTGGAATTTTTTCCCTTTGTTTAAGATTTTTTGGCATTTTTTAAGTAATACCTTACAGTTCAAACTATTTTACTCAGCAAGGTGCAAGTACATTGGTATTTTACTGTTTTTATTTGTGAAGCGTGACTAACCGCCGCAATCCCGAAAAATGCTGTGCATCTTTCATTATAATGTCGAGATTCTTATGTTTTATAGCAAAAATAAAATGGCAAAAATATATTTAAATTAAATGCGAAGCATCAAACAAAATGTTTCGAAAATTACTTTTGCTTTTCACCTGCTTCACACAAATGATTCACTGACTGAAGAAATGAAATTTATTGAAAAGATGATAAGCAAGCAATCGAGTAGTTTTTTAATAGGTACACGAAAACTGGAGGCATGACTACAGAAGCAGAACAGGTACATCAAGACCATCAAGCGCAGAACGTGGGAACGTGGTATGGTGATTTTAGTCTAGGTTCATCGTCTTCACATATAATTACAAAATTATTGTACACTAATATTGTTAAATATTTTAAAAGAGTTATGGTAGAGTTTCTTGCCCATTCTTCCTTTTGGAAGGGCCGACTAGAATCAATTCTATTTTAATGTAAATGTTAACGTTCTAAACTGCCTTTTGTGTGTCTATTTGAAATAGCTTTGACTAGGAACTCAATCACTTCTACCAATAACCGCACAATAATCCAACCTACCTGTACGCACCTTCCCAATTCAGAACCCAACTTAGCCAGCTCGTTGGAACACAAAAGCGAACCCGAGCACGACGAACATTTAGCTATCGGAGCGTCTCTCATAACACCGCATTTTCCACTTTTCCCCAGATTTCCCGAGGTGAAATCGCTAAGCGTCGCCTTGATGTTTGAGGATGAGAAATGAACGGAAGGGGGATGGAAGCCGAGGGGGGATGTATTGTAAACACAATTACCACCCTGCGTCGCTCCCAGGGCAACAAATGGTGGCTAAACGACCCATTCGCCTGTGATTTGTTAGCAATATGCTTGAGATTTGGAACAGAAATGACTTTAAAATTCGTTTTGCGTACTTGTGTAACATGCTTTTGCTGGCTCTTGTGTCGTGGGTGTTCATTTCGATTGTTATATTGCTTGAATTGTTTGTGTTGTTTATAATGTTTGTTGCCTAGATTAAGTCTAGTACTTACCGACGTTACTTTAGACAAGTTAGGTTCCATCATGGAAAGCTGTAAGCCTACTTACTCTCCGTAAAAGTTTCAGCTCTATCTAAACCGTCCATTTTTAACCGACTTCAAAAAGAAGGAGGTCATCAATTCGACATGTTTATATATATATTTTATGTATGTTCGGGCATAACTCCGTCATATATAGACGGATTTCCAAAATTATTTTTTTGTTCGAAAGGGGTTTATTCCGAAATGGTCCCATTAAAAAAAATATGTTTTAATATTTTGTCAGACCCTATGGATTATGTTATCTGAAATAAATGTTCTTTATTTTTTTTATTAAAATTACATATAGATCTGATGATGCGTTTCGGAGACAGATAACGGAACTCTTCAAAAAATTACAGCAAATCAACCGAGAATGCTGCTATCGTATAAATATGCATTGTTTTGACCCCAAGGATGATTAAATTTCGAATTGGTGTGGGGTAAGTAACTAAAAAGTGAAAAATAAAAACTTTTTTCGATCGATTTCGAAGGTTTCTAACACGATCCTAGGTCTTTTATTGAAGGGCTAGTGTAATCACTCATGCACTGTAATAAATTATAGTGATCTTAAAACCTGTATTTTATAAAACAACAGTGGCGACACCATGGTTGTTATTTTCTTGCAAAGATGACATGAGACATGGCTCTATTTTCAACCGACTTCAAAAGGGAGGAGGTTCTCAATTCGTTTGTATGTATGTCCCGTGATATCTTAGGCAATTGTTTGAAACTTCGTTCAGGTAGTTTTTTGTCTTAGCTTCGATATTACGTATTTAATCCACTTTGGGTATCTTTATGATGTCCTAATAGGTACTTCTTGTCACTTTTGTTCACATAGCAAGAAGTGGTTTACGAATTGGTGGGGTAAGTACCAAACTAAAAAGTAAAATGAAAAAGTTGACAATAGATGATTTTTACAGCTCTTGATGACATCATCAAAATTAAAGCGTTTCTGTAAACCAACATATAGTTTTCATGAAAGTCTTTGTGGACCCTATGATTATTATATCTAATAAGATGTTATTAGATACAATGATCATAGGAAAGCAAAAGTCTAAAGCAACATAAATGAGGAATTCCAAGTTATTAATTCAACACTTTAACCATGATTTGTTGACAAAACGTAAGTTCAAATATAGTATATTGGTAGATTATAGTTTTAAACCTTTATTACTAATGAACGAAGAAGAAGGAGGTCAAAAACTAAGAATGAATAGTGTATCATAACCAGTGATAGGAATATTATAGTTAGTGCCTATTTGCCTAAACTTCGAAGAACAGAGACAAGAAACGGAGACTTACTGAAGATTTTACCGAACCCCGGGATTTTTTTTTTGTCCTAAGACAAAAAATATTGTTCCCGGGATTCGGTAAAATCTTCAGTAAGTTGAAAATAAGCTTTATTTAAGATGTGTAAAAGCTATATTTAACTAAACTTGCAACTACCAAATTTTCAGGATTTTCACGTAAAATCCCGAAATAAATAATCTTACTTTAATTTATGATTTGATACAACGGTTAGTTGGATTATAATTGGAGGAATATAATTCGAATACATGAATTAAAGTTAGATTATTTATTTCAGGATTTGACTTGAAAATCCCGAAAATTTGGTAATTGCAAGTTTAGTTAAAAATGGCTTTTACACATCTTATACGGGATAAGTTTTTATCCAGTGCGCAAATTTAAACTTACTGAAGATTTTTCCCAAACCCCGGAAAAAAATAAAATCGTCCTAAGGAAGTCTCCGTTTCTTGTCTCTGTTCTTCGAAGTTTAGGCAAATAGGCACTACCTATTCCTATCACTGATCATAACCAATACCTAAATACAGATTAAAAAGCCGAACAACTTTTACAGAAACTCGTATCAAAATCGAATTCAACACACAACAAAAAGCCTAAGTATTTATAAGTGTAACATACAACAATACAAGATCCTCGTTAATCCCTTACGGTCATAACGAGGCGGGCGCTAGAGGGCGGAGCCCCGGCCTCCACCGGCGTCCCGGAGCATGCGGCATAAACAACTCAAGTTACAACATTTAATTATCGCTGTTTATTAAACCAGGTTCACCTCGCGAGATATGAATCATTGTTAAATGATAACACTGGTAAGGATGAAAGAAATTATCATTCACACCTACTGGAGATTGGATGGTGGGTACCTACACCTCGGACAGGATTTGGGTTTGTGAGGTTTGAAGAATTGGGTGCCAAAATCGTGGTACTTTTTGTTGTTGAGGTACACCTCGCACAGCATGTGTAAAAGGAATATGGTATGCCGAAACCTGAGGTTGTGGGTGGCTTCGGGAAAACAAGACGTGACGTTGTTGTGTTGTGAAAGCTCGCCTAAAATGTTGGCAGAGAACTCTATTTATTTGGCAAGGAAGCCTAGTTAGGTAGCTAAAGTTTCAACACAACTATGTAGATTAGGAAAGTGTTAGTACGATCGTAGGTCGCCCTACCTGTTCTTCATGTGTCAAAAATTGTACAGCTGACAATGATAACAGAAGACAGTTTAGTTTTGTTGGTACTTAGTTAAATACTTTAGCCATATCGTACAATGTTTTGAAGTGTAAGCCATTTGCTATGGCAATAAAGAACTTGCTTTACTCAGAAATTACAAAATTTCCACAACAAACACTACCGTTTTATTTCACTTAAAAAAAAAAAAAATTAAGCATATTGTAACGTTAAATAGCATATAGAGTAGCAGAAAATCGAGACGCTTCCAGCGATTCCTCATTTGTCAAATTATGATAAGTAGTTTCGAAGTTATGAGGGAACAGATGAACACACATACTACATACGTAACGATCAAAATTATAACCCTCCTTATTGCTACGCCGTAGTCGGGTTCTTTTTCCTTTAAAACTTCGGGAGTGTATTACTCCACTGTTCGATAATGGACATCACAAAAGAAACATGGTATGGTTTTGTCTTATTATTAATATTATTTGTACGGAAACAAAATACTAAAATAAAAGATCATTAAAAAGTTATGAGCCAACAAAGATTCGTTTTTCTTGCTACTTTAACCTAACTTTGGGCGTGTTTAAGTAATAAAACATGTGTAAAATCTCCAAAACCAAATCGGTATCGACTAAACTCAAATATCGAAAAGTTCAATCAACTTTATTGGCCATGGATTTGTGCAGTGGTTTTTTCATAAAACCCGAGCTTCCGAAGGACTTTTCTTAATTTGTACGCGCCCTTTTTACTATAACTGATCCTGCATCTCACTCAATAATGTTGTGCATGTTGACTAGCGTGTAACTGTGCATCACTGATACTACCTCTGTCGGACACGATGCGTGGTGAGACAGCGTTCTTTTTAGCCGGCCCAGCAGTGAGTTCGAGCCCGCTGCGACTAGATTCCCCTTAAGTCAAAACTCTGAAATTTTGCATGCTACTTTTACCCTAGCTAAACATGTTAATGCCATTATACTTAACAACATTGTATACCATGCTTTGTGCAAATATATAATTTATATATTTACTTCCACCCCCTAGGTACCTTCTCTACTACAACACGAAAGATTAATCCAATCGCAGCCGTATACGGATATTACTCCTCGCAAATACATATATTAGAAGTGCAAAGTTTATTCTGATTTACGATCTTCCAACAGCCTTGTAAGTTGTAGATGTAATTTAGCAAGCTTTCTATTGTTACTATTATTCACACGCCCCCTTTATTTATGACCAAGGTTATATGTGTATATAAAACTTTGATATTTATGCTATAAGCCGTAATAAGCATGTATCCATATCTTCCTATTTCAAGACAAATATCCACCATTGCTCAAACGCTTGTGATAAAAAGCAAATCAGGTATCGACTTTTAGTTAAGGGTGGTTTTTAATGAACGAGCAAACGGATCATAGACTCGAAAAATAGTAGCGAATTAATACAACATAATATTAATATTTGAATAAGAAATTCACGTTTTGAAAACAGTTTTCGAAAGTTGAAGAAGAAAAAAATTGTCAAAAGAACGTTTTTCTTTCGGCAAGATAAACCATTGAGTCTGTTTTTGAATTTAGAACCTAACAGAAATCGAAATACACTTACCTAGTTCCTTTTATGTTTTTGACGGTTTTCATAATTAATATAACAAGCAATTACCCCTACTTACAGATACCGGCTTGTATTCTACAGACTACTTATTTCTATCTATTTCCTATAAACTATTCCAGTCACCAAAACCACACGCCAGATTTACGTGTCAGTCTCGTGATAGAACAGAAATCCCGAAGAAGACTGCCACTTGCAGGATAACTATGTAGATATATACAAATGGGTATATGTAACCGTAATTTTTAAAGAAAACTCATCTCCCAAAAAGAAAACCGCTCAGCCAGTGGAACGCTCGGCGCACTCATAACAAAAGTGCGCAAAGCAGAGCATGCGCCGGCGGCGGCGCTCGGACGGGCCATTTATCGCACGCGCTCGCCCCGCACCCGCCCCCCGCCCGCGGTGCCTGCACGACCACCACGCCCTGTGCAGGAACGGACCTGGCGTGCGTGCTGGTGCTAAAAAAGACACAAAGTTCTAAGGCAGGGTCATTAAAATATATTTTCGGGGAACGGCATGAAGTTCTGAGAGAACAATTTTCGGACGGGCTTCTGAAAAAACCGCTATTCTTTAAAAAAATTGGCGAATTTACGTGGAATCTTGTTAGAACTTTGCGCATGAACTAATATGACTGAAAACCTTCACAAAAGGACTTTATTGAACAATGATAGAACGAAAGTAAAGACGCCAGCAAATCAAGCTATCCCAAACTGTCAAATTTTCCCAATTGAACATGAACCTTGTGCTTAATTTTTAAAGTTGAAAATCTATCAAAGAAATTTGACAGATTGGGGTAGCTTGATGTGTTGGCGTCTGTGCAACAAACAACAAAAGGATTTAGTAGTTGAACGAAAACCTCAATTAAGTATTTTAACATTTCAGTCGTGAACTCATTTTTTGCCTTTGATTCTTAGCAAACGGCTACTTCATACTTAATATAAATCATCATATTTTTACTCTATATGAATATTTCATTGCATGATCTAACTACGGCCCTGCGCACGCGCCCCAAAGCGCGAGGGCGCGCGAAATACCGACCGATCTGTTGTGGAGCCGCCATTATAATGAGACGTTATTTATTGGACAATCCCACTACTAATCACCTCAGACAAGCTGTATTCATATTATTTTATAAAATGTGTAATGGTTATGATTGGAGATACCTAAGGAATATTAAAATTTTGTCGAAATACATGTGTACCGGTCGAAGTGGCGGTGCTTGGCGGAGGTCTATGTTCAGCAGTGGACGTCTTTCGTTTGAAATTGGAATGATGACAGTGTACCTTTGTAACTTCAGGGGTGCGGGTTGTTCGAAAGAGATACCGTGGCCCCTGGCACACAGGCAATTGAGGGAACACGGGTGGGTTTTAGTCAGTAAAAGTCTGACACGCCCTCCTGCTCCACCCAGAGCGGGAGAAGTTATTTGATGATTTCCCACCGAAAAAAAAAAACGCATGTAAACTATAACGTTAGCGCAATTCCAGTTTGTTTTCACCAGTGCTGGAAAAAACATACATTTCGATAGAAGAAATTAGGTATCATCTAAATCAATCTACCTAGTCTTTTCCCAACTATGCTGGGGTCGGTTTCTAGTCTAACCAGATGCAACTGAAAACCAGTATTTTATATGGAGCGACTAGGTATCTTACCTCCACAACCCAATTACTGGGCAATACGATACCCCTTGAATTGATGAAGAATTGATGTCACACTTTTGGGCTTGTGACTACCCGTAACGACTGTAAAATATGTATTTACATATGACAGCCGAGACAAACAGCACAACATTCACAAAAAAAAAAAAAAAACGTTTTGTAAATTGAAAAGATTTTCTCATTTTCTTTTAATAGGACAAACATTTTTCTTTGAGATCTGCAAGCATTGTTACGTTTTTACTAGATGTGTAACGCGATTACCCCGCAGGTTTCTTCATGTTTGACATGATCCTTTAGGTTCCTGTACGAAATCTAGGGGCGAGGCAAGGTGCTTTATTATTCATCGACAACTTTCCCTTTTTTCATATAATTTTGTCCACAAAAAAGCCATTAACAATTTTAAATGGTACTTAGGTCTTAGATCTGCTCTTACAAATCTATCCAGCCCCTAACACATATAGTAGCAACAAGCCCCACTATCGATGATCGTACTCAGCCATTAACTGTGAACCATTACGAGTTTAAGACTTATTAACATCACAGCTTCGCCTGACAGCTGCTTAAGAAAATTAATCTTGGAATGAAAAATGATA
Source organism: Polymixis flavicincta (assembly GCA_949987655.1). Classification (NCBI taxonomy): domain Eukaryota; kingdom Metazoa; phylum Arthropoda; class Insecta; order Lepidoptera; family Noctuidae; genus Polymixis; species Polymixis flavicincta. Next base: position 19,324,972 of record OX465175.1, read on the forward strand.
AAATTGCTAGTCTGACCGACCTTACTTGGATGTACATTATTTTCGTATCGCTCACGTTTCCTTTTGGTAATTACTTTAAGTATAAAGAATGGACTAGTGTATCATTGATGAGAAAAAAAAAAATTAAGTATGTAATTTAATTATTCAAAGAAAATGGAAGTGAGCAGGTCACGTGGCTGGACTGGGCTTAGAGAAGTTAGATGGATGGAGAGAGTTATAAAATGGACTGGATTAGGAAGGACTAGAAGCAGAGGCAGGCCTAACGCTATACGGGTAGATAAGATACTGGAGATGTCGGGTCAAAACCCGCTAAACATAGCAGCAACGATAATTAGGAGCATTCATTGGAGGAGGCTTTTACCCGAGCCTTGTTCCCCACAAACTACATATCTACAATTTTATTCTCTATATTAAAAGGTTTGTATATTTTAAGCTAATAGATTGCAGTTTTCACGGAAGTAAACAAAGCTATATTATTCTTTTTATGTAATTTAATAGTCTAATGTTATAAATATCTTGAGTAGCAACCATAACAGTTTACAGTGATGTGTAATCAGTTTAAATAGGGTGTAAAACTTCACATAGCTGTAATCTGCGCATACCTATGAATGTATATTGATTTCTGGTTCATTTCATTGGCTTTATGGAAAAAAATTAATTGAATACCTACCTATACCATCGTTCTGCCTGGTTATTTATAAAGTATTGAAAACGTGTCTAATTGCAGGTTTAGTCACACAGTCAGTCCATTGCTGGAATAGTACCACCATGCAGGTAACTGTCTTCCTGCCAAAAATGCAGGCAAAGCTGGATCAAAAACTGATAAGTTGCTAAAGAAATATCAACGGTCCCTACGTACAATCACCTAAGTGGTATAGATACGTGATTTGCATGGTTTGTTTTCATGACCTTCAGGCCAACTTATACTATCGTTTAGTTTAACAAAAATAAGTCTAAGATGGCAAAATGCACTTTAAATCCATCATGACATTACATTAACTAGAACATGATATACACGTGTTTGAAACTTTGAAGCGTTCTCCTGTAAAATTTGTCATTTGTAGTTAGGGGATTATACGTAGGGACCGCCGCGTCTATATGAGAAAGTCACATTGTTAGACTGTACCACCACAACATCTCGCTCTGGCTTCCGCAATCCAGCACACTTAGCAATTCTAATTCTCCTCACGTTCACTCACAATATACGTAGTTGTCACCACTCCCGCTATTCTTTGAAACTTAGGACACTTGGATTTCTTAGTAGAGTTGGGTGCAAGAGCTCATACTGACGTCATCCAACCACTATACGTATAAGATTTAATCACACCTGTGTACAATAGGAACCTACCTAACTTACACATTTACTACTCTTGATAGCTCTGTCTCACCCTAGGTGACAATCGTTCAATGGGGAAGGCAACTGGCAAAATGGCGGTATCGTACCTAGTTCCCAACACAAGCCAATATTATGAGGCATGAGGTGGATTTATTTTATTTTTGCGAAATGACAGTCTGTTGTGTTCCTAAATACTCCAAAATTAGAGTGCATCATTTCCTGATTTCAAACTCTTAAACTAGAAGATTGTGGTTTAAGGCGGAGATTTCTTGAAAATGCTCAAAAAGGTGGTTTTTAAACCAGTGTATCTCTATAACCGTAAATAATTTAGAAACATCAAAATTATAAGGTATTTTGCAAACAGTGATGGAACTCAAAACATAATTACATATATTTTAATGCATCAAAAAAAATCATTAAAGTCACGTCATAATTATCTTTAAAACCAGTTTTATACCATAAAATTCCAAATGCATCCTGTGATGGATTATTTATTATCAAACAGTTAATATCTAACTTGATATGATTTTATTTGCATGTTTACGACAATGCTTCCTCATTTATTATTCGAATTTATTACAACAGATTTTAACCCGTATCGGATTGCAGTAAGAACTATTTTCGCTCATAACAACAGTACGACGAGTACATTCAGTCCCACAGGGATCGGTCCTGGGGCCGTATCTGTGGGACATCGGGTACGACTGGGTGCTGCGCGCCGACCTCCCTGGCGGCGTCAGTGTAGTCTGCTACGCTGACGACACGCTGGTCCTGGCGCAAGGGAGGTCGTACCAGGCGGCGGCTGACTTAGCGACACAAGGGGTTGCGACAATCGTGGATAGGATCCGGCAACTGGGACTCGAGGTGGCATTGCACAAGTCCGAGGCCATGTGGTTTCATGGTCCTCGGAATGCGCCACCGATGGGTTCCCAGATAACGGTGGGAGGGGTTCACATCGGCGTCGAGTCGACGATGAAGTACCTGGGACTCGTCCTCGACAGCCGGTGGAACTTCGCGGAGCATTTCCGCCGTTTGGCTCCCAGACTGGAGCGGGCCGGGGCTGCGTTGAAGCGGCTCTTGCCCAATCTAGGGGGGCCAAACGCCTCCTGCCGGAGGCTCTACGCGGGGATCGTGCGGTCCATGGCCCTATACGGGGCGCCGGTGTGGGCGCCTACATTGAGGCGCCAACCAGCTCGCAAGCTGAGGGCGTCCCATAGGGTCATGGCGATCAGAATGATCCGAGGATATCGCACGATCTCCGGCGAGGCGGCGGGCCTCCTTGCCGGATTACCGCCATGGGATCTGGAGGCAAAGGTCCTCGCGCAAATATGGGAGTGGCGCGAGGAGGCCAAACGCCGGGGCGTAAGTCCGCTGCCGCGGGAAATCGCGGCACAGCGGACAGAGCTCCGGCGGGATCTCATGGTGACATGGAGAGAGCGATTGTCGCAACCCAGTGCTGGGCACGCCACGATTGCGGCGGTAAGTCCCCTCTTTGAGGAGTGGTTTGAGAGGCGGCATGGCGTCCTCACCTTCCGCCTGACGCAGGTCCTCACCGGACACGGTTGTTTCGGGAGGTTCCTGTTTCGGATAGGGCGGGAGGAAACGCCCGGGTGTTTCCACTGCGAAGATCGCCCTGAGGACACGGTGGAGCACACGGTGGCGGTCTGCCCTGCTTGGGCGGAGCACCGCCGTGTCCTCGTGGAGGCGATCGGCGGCGGCGATCTCTCGCGTCCGGCCCTGGTCCAGGCCATGGTACGGAGCGAGAGGGCATGGGGAGCCGTCACCTCCTTCAGCGAAGCAGTGATGCTCGCGAAGAGGGAGGCGGCGCACGTGAGAGAGAGGCAGCATATGCGCCCTCGCGACCCCAGCCGCCGCAGGATACGGAGACGCCCTGGGCGTCGGGAATCCCAGGCCGATTTCCGGCCACCGTAGGCATGGGCTTGCGGACGGCGAGTAATGGGTAGCTCGCTGTCCGGTAAGGACCAAGCCCAAGTCGACGGCGCGTTGTGTTCCACGCGCGCCTCAAAGAGATGTCAGCACAAAAAGTGATGGGACCCGCAAGGGTCGATGCCTGCCAGGGGTGCGGGTTTGTTCGAAAGAGACACCACAGCCCCTGGCTTAAGGGCTACTGAAGGAACACGGGTGGGTTTTAGTCAGTAAAAGTCTGACACGCCCTCCTGCTCCACCCAGAGCGGGAGAAGTTATTTGATGATTTCCCACCCAAAAAAAAAAAAAAAAAAAAAAAAACGAGTACATTCAAAATTACCAGGGCCATTCGTTCAGATTTTTTTCAAAACAGAGTTACGAGGAGTTAACGTGATTACTAGGAAATATTAAAGGTTTTAAACTCACCATGTATCTACTTGCTCTTGATTTCAAATACTGAAATCACTGAGAATAACGTAATATTGAAAGAAAACCTAATTCATAAATGAACATGAGGTAGAATGAATGAACGAAATTGTGACGAAATGTCAAATTGATTGTAGGCTGTATGGACCTATAGCTATTATCACGCCATCTACAATTAGCTTGACCCGATCTTCCGTGTACTTAATAGAATAAATTTCTTCTTTTTAACAGCAACTGTCGTAAAATATGCCAAATTTTGACACAGCTTTTAGCGCGTGGCCACTATCAGTACTAACGCCACCATATTGTTTCGAGAATATACTTTCTAAACCAATTTCCAAAACAAAGCCTTACAATGTTATTCAGGTGCCAAATGATCCTTGTAGAACTTTTCATAAAGCCGGGTCCTGATGGTAAGCGATGATGTGGTTGATGATGGAGCTCGCTTGCCTAGAAGTATTCACTTGAGACTTGAAGACACCTAAGTTATAGTTATCAGAAAACACAGGCTCCAGGAGTTCCGCTTCTAAGCGGTGCGCACGATGAATGTGCTGCCAAAAGATTTGTGTGTCAGCAGATATCCAGCATATCGCAGTGTCGCATCGCCATTCCTACGCTAGTCCTCTGACTTTGTGGATACGCCGTACGGCCGCAGGGTTTTAAATATGTGAGCACCATGACTCTATGATAAAATATATTTATCTGTCATTGCTTCATTTTTTTATTCCTTAAACCTATTATGGGATATTCATTTTATTCTAGATGTGTTCAGCCTCAAAAATATGTATAAGTACCTACCTACATCGACAAGAATTAATTTGACTGTCTAGAATTCCGTGCTTCGAAAACCACGTTAAGTCTGCGTCTGATCTCTCTCCTGTCGTGTCGGATTGCCATCCCATCGGACTTTGGAATTCAGGGACGAGTTAGTGCCCCTGTGTCTACGCACATATGTGTACCTACACTATAATATCTCCCGTGTAGTAGCCTAATTTTCCGTTGAGATTGGCCGCCATGGCCATTTTCTTATTATCAACGTGTAATAATTACAAGACATTGCTACAATTAAGTGAGAAGGGAGCAGTGGTGTCCCAGTGGTAATGGCCGTGACTTACGAGATGTGTAGGTCGTAGGTTCGAACCCAGAGAGGCCCTTTAATTTGTGTGAATCATTTCATCACCACCCCTCTGAAAACGATGAAGGAAAACATCGCGAAGAAACTGGCATGACCAGGAACAAAAATTCGAAGATATGTGACATCTACCAACCCACACTGGTCCCGCGTAGTGGATTACGGCCCGCTCCCTCTCACAGAGACGAGGCCCGTGTCCCAGTCCCAGCAGTGGGAACATTCTAGGCTGATTATGCTACAAATAAGTAGCCAATGTCTAATAAACTTTGTGGCTACGTATACAAACAATATTATGGATCGAATATTGTAGATAATTAAATTAATTCTAGGTTTTATTTTTTTGAGGCTGACAAGACAATAATTACACTACTTTTCCATTTAAAATCATAACAATAACAAATTCTGTTAAGTAACTGTGTTCAGCTTCATCATATTTACGACAATCACTTCCCGTCATTCGGCGACTCCTAATAAGGTCACGACGCGGATGTAGACGCTTCCTAGAAGATATATCTTTTATTGTTGTTGGATCTAGGCCTTAGATCTATTGAATAGGAGAGCAGATTTTTTTTTTACATAATGACCTAGGTACTATGGTTCATTATTAATTCATGTTAAAAACATACCTGCCTATATCCGTGCTGACCTGACTGCACCAATGAAATCATCTCGTGTTCTTTTTAGTTTAAGTAATTGTTTGTCAAAGGTTGGACCTGTACGGTGATTAAGAAAAAAAAAATCATAATCATAAATGTGAAGGCCGCGGGTATCCGCTGAATGTGGGAAGCACAAGACCGTTCGAAATGGAGGAGCCTGGGGGAGGCCTATGTCCAGAAGTGGACGTCTTTCGGCTGAAAAGATGATGATGATGAATCATAAATGTTGTTCGAAAAGTTAATTCCTTAACCGGGGTCTCAAATAAACACTATAATGATAAAAATGCAGATGAAAGATATAAAACAACAACTTTTAAAATATTGTCTATTTGTCGAGAAGAGTAGCATCTAAACGTGCATATCGTGCACGTTCTCCTGGGATAATTTCCAATATCCACGCGGGCGAAACCGCGGACACAGCCAGTGTGCAATAAATGTAATAAAACACATTTAAACAAACACGGACATCATGCAGCCAAACCTCAACCTGACCGCAACTGACAGACAATCCCTGTGGTTATTCCAAGATTCGGTACGTACCTTACCTCTTCCAGTAACTCTATGTCCACGACCAAACAATTCGGCTACATCACTACGAGCCACAAAAACTAACAAGGATTACAGGGGAGTTAAATGGAGCTAATTAAAACTGATCCAAGAACTGTTTAGCAAGCTACATTGTTTTGCTACCATACAGGATGTAACGAAAAAAAGTATCGAGAAGTCGAAAATTGTGATAAATTAATTTAATGAAGACGTTTTTTGTCACAATTCGCGTTTAGTCATTTTTTTCACACACAATTTAGCCATTTTGCGGGATATTTCAATGGTTTCGTGTCTAAAGAGAAGAGGAGAAGGAGAGGAGGAGGAGAGGAGAAGAGGTAGTTAGATAGGAACAAAGACGAGTGTAATCAGCTTTTGTACTGCAGTATTAAAACTGTTGCACTGGTGTTAGCATTTTTCCTTTACGAACAGTCACCAAACCAGGGTCGTCGTTTATAGTTGAAATTAATCAAGAAACCGATGCAAGTTTTCGAATGAAATTTAATTTGATGAATGAAGTGTTTGTTTTCTATTTAATCAATTTTATTTTATTCGAAAACATCGGTCTCTCATCGGTGATTCTCTTTGAGTAGCATTGTGTAGGTACTAACCTACACGTAAATGCTACTCAAGATCATCACTTTTAGACATTTTAGAGAGATATTAGATTTTTATGGATCATCAACATCCACAGGCCGACTTAACCCATTGCTGGGCTAGGCCTCTCTTTTCTTGAGCCAATAAAATCCCCAGCTCCTGTATCTGTATGAATTTTTCTTATTAATCAATTTACTTACTAAATGGACGTAGAAATCTGCCTTTCCAAATCTCGGAATTTAGGGCAACTGATAAATACAACTCCGAAAGATCTTGCTATCCAACCAACCACTGATTTACAGCGTCCAAACAACTCACACAAATCCCAAACATATTCAAGAGCTTCAACAAATCCCCAAAAGTTCACAGCCCATGGTTCTGAGATGATAGGCCATCCGATGAGTCAGCAGCATACGCTTCTCATGTTCGCCGCTAGACGGGGTTCCATACATACTAATTCGATGTTTCGTTGTACCACGCGGCCATTCAACTCTTTGTTTTTTTTTGCCGATGACACATTACAATCAGAAACGTGTAAGTAGGCTATATGTGGGTACAAAGAGGCAGAAAACGGATGTACACCACATTAGGTCTGTTGCGACGCGACGCTTTTGTTTTTTGCGGTGCATTATGTGTAGTTAAATAGGCCTACTGCATCATGTTTTTGGCAGGAAAACGAATAATCAACCTGTTATATTCCCACTGCTGGGACCCAGGCCTCCTCTGTGTGCGAGGGAGTGAGACGTAATCCAACACACGGGGTTAGTGCGGGTTGGTAGATGTCACATTTTCCAATTTTTGGTTCTAGAACATGCCACTCCCCGCACGTTGTTTTCCTTTACCGTTTTGAGAGCAGTGGTGATGAAATAATTTACACAAAGCTAAGCGACTGTCTATGTTCGAACCCACGACCACGTCGACTCGTAAGTCGCGCCGTTACCGCTGGTGGTGGCCACCACTGCTAAAAAAGGCTGGCAGGAATACAACTTGTTAAAGTACCTACCTAGGTTGCTAAGTACTGAGTTTATATGTAACGTGCTGTTCCAAGATAGGTACATCTCAAGTTATGTTGTGTGCAGTTCCTTTTTATTAACGTGAGATACATACCTAAAGACGTATTTATCAGCAGGTATGTCTGAATGATTTGTGATAATTTGTGAGGTCGTCTCGATATTCGACTCATGTAAGTCTTAACAAACTAAGAGGATACTAGAGACATTGTAAATAAGGTCCTATCGGCGCCGCCGTGTAATGCCTATAAATAAATATCACCCGTCTCTCCACTAGTCCAATGCTTACTCAAGGATGCATATCCGGTAGGCTCGCAATCCTTTCCTATCCTAAGGGCACGTCTATCTTACCATTACCGAGCCCTTGGTCTACTTCTTGATATGCAATGGCTTCTATAGCACTATGAAGCATGAGGCTCCAGGGGCTAATGCAAATCTTGGAGTTCATTCGATTAATCGAGTCTGGTTAATTCGCGCTGGGATAGATGCATTTCATTCATTCATTCAAATATAAAAAATACAAGCTTCTGCTCGCGACTTCTTCCGCGTGAAATTGCTTGTTTTAACATAAAACATATCCTATAGCATCGCATCGTCCGCCGCGATATGCTTCGGTTTTTCTTCCCGCGTTCTCTCTGATTTTTCTTTTCACTGGACTCCTTCGAGTCGTGGCATAATTTCCTCAAAAATGTGGCTATAAAATGCAAAAAAATAAATCAGATTCGAATGGTGTTTAATAAAATTTTCCTCTTTATTATTTCCTATTTAAGTATAGATACGAACAAGTATTCTCGGCTAATTTTTGTGTTATTGCAGCATGTATCCGGCTTAAAGAATTTATCATTCCACTTATAATGAAATACAAAGTGGTATGTATGATAATACAGTACAACACAATTTCCTCTAGAGTATTAGAAGTTATAATGTATTCACATGTTTGTTAAGCTTATTTTTAAATGTATTCACGCTATCGCATTCGTTTCCCGTACTGTTACTGACTAATTACTCATTATTTAATTGACCCTCCATCAAACCTTTAAATACACATCGTGATAGATGAAAACGATAAGTCTACTCTCTTATCATATTAGGAGTTAACACTTTCATCTACAAATGTGGGTGTACAGACGTAACCTCCGCCTACTCCATACCTCGGTTTACAAGTAACGTTTATGTCAGCATATTGCCAGAGGCTTTTGATTGTAAATAACAAGTACTAAAATAGAACTGACCGTTTGTAATGTTCTACAATTAATCATGGGTTTATTTGAGTCCCCTTATGATTGCTACAGAATGTATTTTTCCATTAGCTTACTTTTTACTGTGGGTGAACATTACTTGTAAGGATCAATACCGTTCTTGCCATTAAAGTTTGACTTTTACAAAGTTCAGTTAATTCTTTTTAATAACGTCTGAAGCATGCATGGGTATTAGCGGATTGGATTCATCGTCCTCATCGTCTATAGCCGGACTTGACCCACTGCTGGCCTCTCTTTTCTTGCGCTCATCCCCACGCTCCGGTGCCAGCGTCATCTAGGATTTTTCGTCCGCCCATCTCGTCGCCGGATGACCGATAACTCGTCTTCCAGTTCTTTGGCACCACGCAGTTAGTTTAATAGCAACAACTATGCCAAAAGACTTGATCAAAACACGGTAACATCTGCCGAACGCAACGAAACCCCTAAACGTTCCCATAGGCCTACAGTCACAACAAACACAAACGTAATATCCATTCACAAAACCTATTATGTTAATTTAAAACACATCAGAGTGTCGATAAGATCGGCTCGTTCACACCACACCTCCCAAAACAATAGTTAATAAGATGATTTATATCGATCTGAGATAGGCGTTCGACACGTCTCGACATCGCCTTAGCATAATCTGTGGTTCGATCGAGTGCTATATCGATCGGTACAGATGTTTGCGGCGCTCGGTTATGAGTCCCCCCCCGTGTATCGCTGTGAACTAGGGATGGGATCTAGTGGGTTGAGCCTGATATCCTTGCTTTGGTGTTGATGTAGTGATGTACCTCTTCGTGTGGTAGTGGCGTAGGATTGGTTTCGTTACAATGATAACTACATGTGTTTGTAGAAGCGGTTTTCAAAGTCTTGGTTGTCATATCTTTATGACTAGCTGCTATTCAATAGTTTGTGAATTTCTTTTCGTCACGTTACTAAATGATATTGCAAAAACATCTGCAAAATTTATTAAAATATGTCACTGTGTTGATCCACTTTCATAAAGTAAAACAGGAAAAAGTCGAGTTATGTTTGCATGTAATTGAAATGCAATTGGATCGAATTTGAATAAAAATGCGTCATGTTGATGGAAATCCCCAGTTACTTTTTGTATGACATAAACTTTAGAACTTCTGTGAAAAATATTGTTTATTGTGACCGCAGATCATGCCAAATTCCATGGAGTCCAAGATTTATAGTGCGTAAAGAACCAGTCAGGAATTTAGGAAATTACATATTTTTTTTTTTTTGTAAATGAAATGTTTGGTTCAATTTTAAAATCGATTTAAACTTTGCTATGTTGGTATCTAATCCAGGTCTCCTAACAATAAGTAGCGAATCTACGTTTCTGCGAAGCGACAATAAGCCGATTGACTCGGCCCAGATTGACGTTACCGCCCAGAATGGGGCAATTAATTCGGTAAGAGTTGCTTATTTGCCGTGGGCCAGCAGCATGACACGGTGGTTTCGCTCGCCCTCTATTCGAGTTATAAAATAATGAAAGGCGAACCGCCCGCTGTGTTCTACAATTGCCCTGCTTAGCCGCCTCACCACCGGCCGTTTAGCTATTTTAATTTTTAGTTTGTCTACTAACGGTGTATTTCGTAAGACGGTATCGGAAAGCAATCGTCGGATTCTGCGCTTCAAGTCCGCCTACATACGGCCTGACCGTTTGTTACAATATTAATTTAATTTGAGAGTTGGTAAGCCTCGTATGTAACACTCCTCGATGTTTGATTGCCCTCTTGTTCTCAGATTCATTATGCGATGCAAAACAGCACCTCCCATCATTGTTACGGAGAACTGGTGATATAGCCGTGTTGTTGGGAGTTATTCACTTTGAGAATCATGTAGCGAAATGATGAGAAGGAAGATTCGAGCACTGATGTACTGATTTCTCGCGAATGTTCAAGACAGGCAGTAGACATAGAAAATATTGTAAGTAGGCACGGTCACTAAACGAAATAAGTAACCAGGGTCGTCAGATATTCCTAGTTGATGTTTAGTAAGAAATCGATGGATGTTATCTGATAAAAGTAATTTCAATTAATAGAAAACAAACAGTTCATTTATCAAATTAAATTTCATTCGAAAACATCCGTAGGTTTCTTAATAAACTTCGACCATTTGGAAAAGTTCAATCAGTACCTATGCAGAAAAATGAAATGGCGTTGGATAGGACATATGTTGAGAGATAAGAAAGAGAAATGACCAGAATAATAACAGAATGATACCCTTGAGAAATCAGAAGAAGTAGAAGAAGACAGCCAAAGCGGTGGGAAGATGATTTGAAGCAAGTAGCTGGTCCAGAATAGTTACGTACAGTAAAGGACAGAAGCAAGTGTTAATCTTAAGAGGCCTTTGTCGAAAGACAAGCTGTTAAGAGGGGAGATAAGCCGAATGCTGAGAATATGTTTTAATTTAAATTAATTTACGGTTTTCTTACCACCATTGTTTAAATTTTAAAGTAATGTTTGGTCATTAAGTTAAAATCTAACGCCTATAAAAGCTTAATAATTTTTTTTTATGTCCGACGACCCTGATTAATTATTTCTTTTGGTGAAAAGCTTAGCTTTGACGTATAATTCCTTAGAAGTCAGTCATGTAGCTTTAGCGATAGCTACGTTGTAGGAAACCCAATAAGAATTAGAATCACGTAGAATTCACAGTTTAAAATATGGCAACAACTAGACAGACTATATACCTATTATGATAATTCTGTTCTGTTGCGTAAGTACGTGCGTGATTTGTTTCTAGAATACTTAATATCATCATCATCATATCAGCCGAAAGACGTCCACTGCTGGCCATAAGCCTCCCCCAAAAGTGGGGGATTAGCCATAATCGCCACGCTTGGCAGGCGGGTTGGCGATTGCAGTATGGTTGTCAAATGCATAGAGAACGCTGCTGCCCATTCTCTAGTAAGTAAGTCCCTTAGTCGCCTTTTACGACACCCACGGGAAGAAATTGGATGGTGTTATTCTTTCAAGTCCGGCATCACACGGAACTGGACCAATACGTAACATGAGGTAACTCTAAAATATGTTTGCAATCTTTCAACACTTTTGACGAGATAGGATCGTCATTCATGAAAATAAGAAAAAGTTAAATACAAAAGAAAATCTATCATCATATTGTGATGTTTCCTGCTCATAGGTTGGAAGAGTTCTATCGAAAACGTTACAGTACTAGATTAAGTTTTTTTTTTTTGATAAAACAGTTATCTATATATATAAAAGAAAGTCGTGTTAGTTACTTCACTTATAACTCAAGAACGGCTGAACCGATTTAGCTGAAAATTGGCAGGGAGGTAGTTTAGAGCCAGGAGAAGGACATAGGATACTTTTTATAGGTAGGTAGGTAGGATAGGTAGGTAGGGTAGGATAGTGTAGTGTAGGGTAGGTAGTGTAGGATAATGTAGGGTAGGATAGTGTAGGGTAGGTAGGGTAGGTAGGGTAGGTAGGGTAGGTAGGGTAGGTAGGGTAGGTAGGGTAGGTAGGGTAGGTAGGGTAGGTAGGGTAGGTAGGGTAGGTAGGGTAGGTAGGGTAGGTAGGGTAGGTAGGGTAGGTAGGGTAGGTAGGGTAGGTAGGGTAGGTAGGGTAGGTAGGGTAGGTAGGGTAGGATAGTGTAGGGTAGGGTAGGGTAGGGTAGGTAGGGTATGGATTTTGTATGAATGACTTTTGGATGGACAGGACAACGTCTGTCGGGACAGCTAGTTTGTTATAAAGCAATCACGGCACACATACGCACACTTGCTCAGACACACACATTTTATTTCTTTTATTTCCTTAATAAACTTACAATGGTACCACTGATGACATGAAATCAAAAGGCATAAGGTAACAATCACTGAACTGAGTAGTCAAAGCAGATAGTAAACAAAACGTTATTTAAATTAACTCAATCTATTTATGCACAAGACCTAATAAACAAATTAAAACAACTGAAAAGATACCAAAAAAAATAAAATTGTTCCCCAGAAAGTTTCGAGTAATTTCGCAAGTGTGACACGCAAGCGCGGCGAGGTGCGACCGCGCGGCGCAGGCGTACCGTCATGTGGCCGGCGGTTGTTTACACCTAAATATATGTACGTGCAGAAGGGTAAGTAAGCACAATGCATAACCAGCACAGACTTAGAGAAAAGCACATGAAACGCCAATTTTGCAGCAATTTTTCAAATCGTTTCGTATTTTCAAACTTGCAGCTATCCGATTTCAGTCTGATACGTGGTGGAAACCCGCAAATTTCCCGAACCAAGTGTTATATATACACGAGATGTTAGATATGCAGTAACCAAACCATTGTCTCCTTTCTAAAACTCCAGAGTGATGTCTAGAGAAATGGCAATCGTTGTCAAATGGTTTCGTATTTTGACAATGGCTTTGAACAACTCGACATACCTAAGTACGTTTTTTGGTTGCTTATGTTAATGCTAATAGATTGGCCATTACCGTATTTCCTTAAAATTTTCCAACATCGTTATCCCTGATATGTAACGCTACTATGTCGAGTAGGTGCTAGGGGTTTTGACAATCATTCTTAGTCATGAAAAGTGTTTAGTACCCGTACCCCATGAGTTATTCCCATCATGTAACTCATGCTGACACGAGAAAAGAAGTGGTTGGCAATTTGCAAAAGTCTACCACAGCCCCTGGTAATCTGGTAGTACAACTTTCGGGCTTCTGATACCCCGTAACGACTGTCAAAATCCACGAATGACAGACGGGAACAACGTTAACGTGCTTTTCGAGGCACGGAGGGCTCTTGGTATGTATAGATCATCCATCCACGGACCAATCGCGGTAAGTGTAGCTTAACCTGATCGATCGAATTGTGCGGCCATTATTACTTAGCCACTAAAGGGCTAGTGGCTGTGTAAAAACAGTTCGAACTTTGGGCAGCAAATTTGCTGTTACTTTCTATGTACATTAATAGAGGCTATAGTTTGACAAGCAAATGCCCCTTCTGCCGCTTACCTACTACATCATGTCCACGGCCGGCGCGGCGGTTGCTATCGCGGCATCTTCACGCCGCGTGCGCCGTGCGTGCGGACCGCGGTCCCCTTCCACAGCTAAGTTGATTAGTTAGGACGCAGCTTTATAACCAATTGGGAAGGGGTAAGAGTTTTGGCCGGTGGTGAAAATAATTAAAAGTATTTTTTGGAAATCAATATATTGGTGGAATTATATATTTTTAAATTATTTCCTTGTAGATTCGTAATATCCCTAAAGTATCTTGACAAATCTTAAAAGTAGTAATGAAATTTCATTTTTAAGACGGTGTATGAACCCAGCCAGGCGCTTTACTTTGTGTAAATTATTTCATTACCACTGCTCTCAAAACGGTGAAGGAAAACATCGTGAGGAAACCGGCATGTTCTAGAACAAAAAATTCGGACGACATGTGACATCTACCAACCAGCACTGGGCCCGCGTGATGGATTATGGCCCAATCCCTCTCACAAAGAGGAGGCCAGTGTCCCAGCAGTGGGAACATTATAGGCTGATGATGATATAGGTAAACGGTATCCTCATACATTGCTACAACGAAACTTAACTCGCAGCAAGTCATTTGAACAATGCAGTATTTTCATTTTGTCCAGAAACTCAACAGAAAAGTTCCAGGACTCGTAGCGTTTTGCTACACATAACCACATCCTTTACGGTAATGTGTTTAGCATGAAATCGTATGGCACTCAATTTACTCACATTTTATATGTTTTTGAACAACAGCTGAAAACCAAATAGTTTGACTGTTTTTGCATGCAAAACTGTATTTCACATTATTAATTTAATCTTTAAAACAAAATTTTGAATGTGGTTTTACTTTGACATTTTAGTCACACACTGTCATCTGTCATTTCATTTTAGTAAAAGACCAAGCACAACACAGTACGTAATTAATTTATAATCATATTTTAAGATTTTTAGCATAATACCACTGGTTTTTTGTCATATTTACTTATAGTTAATTTCAAAATATAATTTAATAACAAGTTATTTGAATATTCCACGGTTTCTGAACTTCAATTCGATAAACAATAGGTACAACGTAAGTACGATGCTCTCCGGATCCAAACAAACTAACAAACGGATCGAGTCTTCCTCAGAAACAAATTCACAAATCACAGAGAACGTGCAGTTTACATGAACTTTAATCAATGAAGTTATGTCGGCGTCTTTACGGTTTAACTAAGCGAACACATTGAGAGGTACCTCCTCAGAATGGATGTGGTATGGACCCGGCGGGTTGCTGCTTAAGAATTAGTAGTGTAGGTTTAAATTGTGACTGTTGTTGTCTTAAGATTTGTGTTGTAATGTATTTTATGGAAGTTGCTTGTGTTGAATTATAGGAGCTAATTTTCAAAGAAAATCTTGGTAGTTTTTGAGGAAATTATGGGTTGGTACATCTATCCTAAGTGACTAGTTCCATTTACAACGCTATATGCGACTATTTCGAAAATCTCGATGATTCCGGGTGGCAGGGACAACGCACAAACAAATAAACAAACATTAATGACGTAGATTTTTTTTAAATTAATGGAACAGCAAATAAATAGTAATTGTAATGATAGTAAATTAATGTATTGGATGACAAATTGTAGTAATAATGTTTTTTTTTTTAATTGCTGTAGTTTTTAAAATGTAAGTATAAATTACATAAATAATGTAAATATTTTCATGCCGAATGGTAAAATATGGCTGACCTTTGATGTATCTTTTTAACTATTGTGTATTACCCATATTTGCAAAATAAATTTCTATAAAAAAAAATTACCGACGAAACATTTCATCACAGTGGTTCGAGGCAGCTATAGGCCCTGGAACTTCTTCCAGGGCCCGGCTGCCTCGAACCACTGCGATGAAATTTTTCGTCGGTTTTTTTTTATTATAGAAATTTCATCGCAGTGGTTCGAGGCAGCTAGGCCCTGGAACCTCTTCCTACGGCTACCTCGAACCACTGCGATGAAATTTTTCGTCGGTTATTTTTTATTTATTTTTAGGTATCCTCATGCCTCGAGGGATTTGGGGGATGCTTTTGCTCACCAGTGAAACAGTGTAGGCTAAATAAAAAAGGGGGTTTCAGAATCATATAAGTACTGTTTGCATGGTGATAGGTTCTGCGTCGAACTTTCTGCCACTCTGTATATTGCAGGCCTCAACATAGTAACCAACTTGTAACCAACTTTTTGTAACAATATCATGATTTTAAAAGGGTGTCCATTGAGTTTCTTGCCCGTTCTTCTCTATAGGTACCTTCGCTTTGGAATAGGCAACTAGCTTCATCTTTTTAACTCACCGACCTTGACAATTCAAAAGTGCCTGTAACTAACTGATTTATTTGAAATAAATGCTTTGAGTTTGAGTAAGCAATAAACATATCTTTATATTTAAAAAAAAATATTATAGTCACCTTGCTGTAAGAGGCAGACTTTAGAAACCCGGTAAAGTTTTCCTAAAAAGAGTAACATTTAAATAAAATTACGGCCACAAGTTAGACACTTAAGTGTTTTAGTCCTTCCTATGTAGTTCTGGAAAATGTATATTCTGTTATCTTTGTTATAAGAGAGACTGTACTGAACTTAGCTAATTTATAAACTTTTTTCAAGTTTGCTCCCCAAACTAATTTAAAACTTTTGTTCTGGGTGGAACTGAAAAAATATTTCGGCGAATTTTAGTAGGTAACGATAAATTAATTTCAATGAAGATTAAGATAAGGTAGGTAGTAAAAAATTCGAAATTTTGAAAAACCTAAACCTTGTAATTTTAGATACCTAAGTTATTAACATATCGATCAACTTACACACATAGGACATACCATCTTATGAATATTAATTGAGTAAATTGTACACATACTTTTATTTATTATCGACCTATTTTGCAATTTAACCCCTTATTTATAACCGTTGCTTAACGTTAAGAGATATTTAAACGTCTAAAATGTGTGGTTAATCAGTCGCTAATCATTATTTAACTTAAAAAAAAAGTTTATGAATAAGGGGGTAAATGTATAACAAGCAAGCACTCGACGCTAATTTCTGTTAGAGCTAAAAATGTCTAAACTTTCGTTGTACGTATATTTTTCCTGACAAATTAAACCTATACGAAATGCTCTTTCAGCCGTTTTCCAGCTTCTCGTTTCTAAGAAACATATGCTTGTCTATGCTACCGTGTTCTTTTTCTAAACTCCGCAACGGATGTTGAAGCGGTTTGTACAGTCGCCAGCAGGTCAAGCTATCCCAAACTGTCAAATTTTCCCAATTGAACATAAACCTTATTCCTTTGTAATAACGTTGAAAAACTATCAAATAAATTTGACAGGTTGGGGTAGCTTGATGTGCTGGCCTCCTGTAACATAATATAGCGAATGTATTCCGGAAAGTTTATGTGTATGACACATTAATATTAAACTTACACAACTATAATAAAAATCATCGTTGTTTCGTCAAGTCGTAACAACCGTGGTTCGCTAGTTTCTACATAAAACTAATTTCTTAGTTCGCTGGCGCACGCGTCTAGTTACGGGCTCCTATACTTGCTGACTCAGCATCTACTCTTTAACTCTTCCCACTGATTGTTCCGTTCGGCATTGTCTGTCAATATACCCCCCTCCGCCCCTCCCTGCTCTATGGTAGACAGTTAATTACTTTTCATTAGACAATAAGCTTAATGTTTGGGCAATGGCGTTGTGAAATCTTCTTGAAAATGTGTCTTGGCTTTGTGAAGATGTTTGTCTAGAAATAAACATCGTGTTTCGAGAAAATATAAATTGTAAAGGGATGTATTCATTGTTAATGGCTGTTGAGCATTGCTCTCTAATAAAATATTGGGTCCTACTCCGGTGAATGTAATGCTTCTTCAAATGAATTAATATGTACCTATCTAAATGTTAATAAAATTCAATTCATACGGCCTGCGGCTATACTTTGTGTATGTTCATCACCAGCGCTCTCAAAAACGGTGAAGAAAAACATCGTGAGGAAACCGGCATGTAATGCAACGATTCACTTTTTAGAATTTCATCGATAGAATCGGGACCTTAACGTGCTTTCCAAGGCACGGAAGGGTTTCGGTATGTAAAGATGGTCACCCATCCACGGACCGACCGTGACAAGCGAAGCTTAACCTGATCGATCGAACCGTGCAGCTATTGTTACTCAGTCATGAACCCTCTATGAAAACAGTAAATCGCCGGGTTAAAGGCAAAACCAATTATTTAGTCCAAAAAGTCAATATAAAATTTACCATACGCGCGTTTGTAAGGTTTGCTATTAAAGTTATGTCATTAAATAGTAATAAAATTATATCTTTAGCAAATATAAGAGCGTGTTCTATAATAATATATGTTTCAGGCAGTTATATGCTAAATAACAAAAAAGAAATAACTTCATTTGTCCAAAAAATAAATTATAACCCCCTTTACAGATGCGCTTACGCAAAATTTCACATTGACTTTTTTTGGCTAAATAATTGGTTTTGCCTTTAACCCGGCGATATGTAGAATAAATGTATAATAGTTACCTTGGTGTAAACACAGAGATAAGTAGGCTAAGCAGTCGCGTTGGCGAATCTTTCGCCAGTTTAAGGTTCTTTCGACGAAATTCTAAAAAGTGAATCGTTCTGTTGGCGAACCGATCGACGTAGAAACGAATATCGGAAAATGTGTCAGAATCATACCATCTAGATACAAACAACGTACTATCGAGGCTACGCAAAAACTTCCCAAGTCAAAGTTAATAAAATTTACATGGTAAGAATTTCCCAAATCGCTTCAGGCGTTTTCAAGTAATCGGGCAACATACACAAAACATCAAAAATAAAGACTCCGATGAATTGAGAACGTCCTCCTTTTTTGAGGTTGTGGTAATTTTAACCACAATTTCCCTTCGCATTTGCAAAATTATCCAAAGCAATTTCATAATTGCGATTGCAATAAAATTACCTTTGTAATACAAATTATTTACAAACTAACAATACAAATCGCCTTTCCTAATCAGGTCTCTTTTAATAACCAATCACCGGTCAGCCAGGTCAACAGTACCCCTGCTGATTTGATATTCACCTCGCTGTACATCACCTTGGAGTCATAGGTTGAAGGTAATCATTAGTGAAAGGGAAACATCATTGTATAACAAAGTCATCAATGACTGTGATTGTAAAGTTCTCCCGCAGAAGGTGTATTGGGCATGGTTATGTGTTGAATTCTGAATAGAATATGTTTTTTTTTTAAATAGGCAATTTCACACAAATATCTTAAAAATAATGTATTGCGCAATATGTATAAATTGTAAATAAATAAATAATAATAATAAATCATTTAATTCAGGCAACAAAGACCCATAACATAAATACCTTAATAAATGGTAATAATAGTATTTTGCTGCATACAAATTATTAAAGCTCGGTTCATTCTAGTGACTGTTCATTTTTATAAGCTTTTATACATTTTAAAAGCTTGAGGCACTGAAATATCAGTATCACAGGTTGATTATCCAAAAGAATAGTACCTAAACCTGTAAAACAAATAATGTACCTAGATCAGTGCTTTTACTCGTAAAATGCAAGTGAAAGATTTCGAATGATGTCAAAAATTAACCAAAAGTGAAGCATCTGGATATCTGCTTTAAGAATGATAAAGTTACACTCATATGGAGAGGTACGGTAGAAAAGGCAAAAATAGAATTAGGAATATTTCTGCCGTTGGTCACCAGAAGAAGGTTTTTTTTTTTTTTTTTTTTTGGGTGGGAAATCATCAAATGACTTCTCCTGCTGAGTAGAGCAGGAGGGCGTGTCAGACTTTTACTGACTAAAACCCACCCGTGTTCCCTCAGTAGCCCTTATGCTAGGGGCCGTGGTATCTCTTTCGAACAAACCCGCACCCCTGGCAGGCATCGGCCCTTGCGGACCCCACCTGTGGTTGCTGACATCTTTGACGGCGCGCGTGTGGAACACAACGCGCCGTCCCGTCTACCACTTTTCGGCCGCAGGGGAGAGCGGCTGACGCTATACCGAAACTCCTCTTCCCCTGCGGCCCCACCGCGTCCGCCATCAAACGGTGGCGGCCCCGTCCAGGCCACGGAAGGGAAGAGCGCTGCTCAGAAGCACCGGCACTCCTCCTCTACCGCAGCCCGTAACCCTCAGCCGCGATGCCTCCCATTCGACATCGCGGCCCACCTCAGTTGCGGTGCACCTCACCGCAACCTACTTTTTGGCCGCTACGTCGTCGGCTTTGAGGCAAAAGCCCTGACGAGCGGCCCCACCCTTGGGTTCCTCTTGGCTTCACCGTGGGTGGGAGACCACGGTTACTGAGCCCCCCCGCAACGACAATGCGGGAACCCACTCGGGGGGGACCAGAAGAAGGTTAGGTATAATTTTCTTCTTGCAGAGTTCATTTTAAGAAGACACCTGTAGTGACGTAATGATATGTAATTGCAGTGGCAGTGGCTTCAATCAAGCAAAACTCGTTTTTCTAAAAAACCCGGGCCACATCCGTTAATTATACGCATCATCACATTTGACAAAAATAATGTAACTAAGGGCTGATTTTCAATAGACGGATAACTTTTATCTGAAGGACAAATCTGACCGTTTGGCATATTTTCCATACGAAAGCTGTCAAACTTACCAATTTATACCTCAGATAAAAGTTAAATGACTACCCTCAGATTTAAAAAAAAGGCAAATAGACCTTTGTTTTAAAATCTGAATACTACCTATTGAATAATCTGCCCTAATTGTTATTTTATATTTCTGTTCCTTATCTACATGGTGTAGCCGATAATGTTAATGTTACATTCGCGCACAACATCGCTATGGGCGAAATGTTTAATTGCTCTATCCATTTTTGATTTCACCAACACGTAGGGACGTTAATGTTAGTACGTAGTTTGTTACTGCTAGTTCTGGATAAAACTTCAAATTAATGCAGTCCTGCGACCAGCAATATCCTTTGCTCAATAGGAAAATGCGCGTGAAAAACATAACTCCGTATGTTCCCACTGCTGGGACACGGGCCTCCTGTCGGTGAGAGGGATCGGGTCGTAATCCACCACGCGGGCCCAGTACGGGTTGGTAAATGTCACATGTCTTCGAATTTTTAGTTCTAGGACATGCCGGTTTCCTCACGATGTTTTCCTTCACCTTTTTGAGAGCAGTTGACAGTTTGACATAATTTACACAAAGTCAAGCGCCTGCTTGTGTTCGATCATACGATCTACAACTCCTAAGTCACGGCCATTAGCACTCTGCCACCACTGCTCCGCAATAGGGTAACAAGGTAATTTGTCTTTTTATAATATTGCAGCTCTCATGCCTTTAGCGATCCTGTTCTTAGACCCCAATTGCAAAAGCACACCACCAACTTTTGACCTTACATCTACACTATTACAACCATCATCATCATTTGATGACGTCGATATATTCTGTTGCGCTTTGGGTGAATTCGAAAGATTAGTTACCTATCAAATTTGTTATGGTACAAGCAGTGCATAATTTTTTTTTTTAGTTTTACTACGATATCGTATTTTTATAGCCTGTTAGGATATTTGTATGTTTAGAGTGAATAAATAAACTAAAAAAAAATGCCTTGCCATTTCCCAACTATGTTGGAGTCGGCTTCCAGTCTAACCGGATGCAGCTGAATTACCAGTATTTAACATGGACCGACTACCTATCTGATCTCCACCACCCAGTTATAGGGTAATACGATACCCGTTGGTTGTCAGGTAATCGGGCTTATACCTGTAACGACTGTCAAAGAACCACGAATGACAGTTGGGACATGTTCTGAGGTTGGGGCCAACGGCTTATCGTATTTCTGAGGCACGGAGGGGTTTTGGTATGTAAATAAAGCTGGTTACTCATCCACGGACCAACCGCGGCAAGCGTACGAACCGTGCGGGTGTTACTTAGCCACAAGCCCCGCCACTACACTATAATAACCCAATAACATATAAAACCAAGTTGCCTCACATTCCACCTATCAAAAACAAAACCAATGAAGTAGAAAGCTAACACCGTCGATCACCAAAACCTTATCTATACATCGTGTAGACACACATAACTATCACGACCACTAAACTCGGGGGTACAGCAGTCGTGTCGCTACGACATTACCTTCTTGTATTTGCATAGTAATCGTTCGGCTAGCTTTTAATTATGCCGAGGTAGAAGACAGCTACATATTGAGAGAAAGTGGAAAAGGTTCATTTGAAACAAACGATGATCAAGAAGTATGTGGATACTTTGTTGCTAAACAGAATTCGTTAAAATTATGTGGACAGATGATTTTAATACGAATAGATGACAAGTGAGGTCCAAGGTAGAAAATGTACAGACGTCAGCATATCAAGCTACCCCAATCTGTCAAATTTCTTTGATAGATTTTCATCTTTATAACTTAAGCATAAGGTTCATGTTCAATTGGGATAATTTGACAGTTTGGGGTAGCTTGATTAATGTGCTGGCGTCTGTACTTACTGATATTTACTGGGAAAATTCCGAACCAGCACCCTACTTACGTGACAACTATTAATTAAAATCTGAATCAATTGATTCAGATTTTAATTGATAATGTGAAATTGAAGGGCTAATCAATTCCTCATATGTTGCAAAAACTTGTCAAATTGAAAGCCATTCCTACTGCTAAGTGCGTGTTCATAGATCGGAATTTCAGAAAAAAAAAAAAAAAACAATTTTCATTGATTTTGACAAAGCAGCTGTTACAAACAAGGATTAAGTTAAAGTACCTAATTATTTAATTTCTACGGCATATGAAGGAAATGCTTAAAATAGTCTTGAAACTTATCATAATATGTCACTCAGGCTTGTTCTTTTTTTGATTGTAAGTGTTTATGTGTACCAGAATTTTACGTATATAAATAGTGTAGTGGAACTTTTGTTTTTCGACCTGTCCAGTTTGTGAGTTACCGTTCGGACCCAATACAACCGGGCTTCGTTTTTGGTCGTATAAGTAGTTTTATTGTTTTCCTAGACACAAAATAAACTTTTAATACGCTGCTGTAATTGGAGGATAATTATTTCGGTTGCGTGTTTTTTTTATTTATTGGTGGAAAAGGGTTTGAGGAGTAATTAAGTAGGTTTGTTGTCTAGTGCGGCAATAACAATGCTAGAGGGAATAAATAAACTTTTTTCGTAGCATTTGCTATGAAACCTCGTTGCTCATGATCTATGCTTATCAGATATATTTTTATGTATGTAAATTAATGAGCAACTGGTGGAAAATGGTGATGGTGGGTCTGGCTTATGGTGTAAAACTGTAATAAAGAGTATTAACTTATATTCTAAATCTAACTAACAACTTTCCGCATTTGATGTAAGATTTGTGCAAAAATTTATAGGTCAAGGGAGATGCGCAAAGCTACCTTCCAAAAAATTCACATTTTCAAACGGTTTTTCACATTTGGTATATTAATGTCAAACTGCATTTAATGACTATTTCATGAATTACTATTCAATGGGATTATATGAACTTCCGTAAAACCATATATGTTACGGTCGCAAATCATATTTTAATCACAGGCGATCTGACACTGACTTGCAAATAGCAAAAAAACGTGGGATAATTTGAATTTCGCGTGCGGATAGCATTCCCCTTCTCTCAGTTGGAGCTGAGTTCCGAACTTTTACATCACAAGCAAATATGACGATGCACTAGCTTTAAAAAAGAAACGCATAATAGTCGGGATTGCCATGAAGGAGATGTTTAATTACTGTAATTTTTGTTTTAATTACATAGTAATTAAATAATAAATAAAACAATAATTACAAATACCTACCCACCATTTCAACATTCCCCTATCCAAAGAAATTCGAAACAAATAAAAAAGCCTCCAACCTCACAAGAAATAAAAAGCCTTTTCGAACGTCAGCTTTAAAGTGATTAAACCGAAAATTTATCTTTAGTTCCTTCGTGACAATGCCTACTGTAAGTAGGTGACTCTAAGGCTTTCATGCCAGCTGGCCATTGAGGTACATGGTGGGGGCAATAACAATTAATTAGAACAATGTATGGTCGCCTTATGGGCACTTGGGGCAAGCCGGCTCAATGTCGAAAGGTGGTAAAATACTAGTTCTTAGAATTTTCCAGTGACGTATGTAAAGTGGTGTGGATTTTGTAGTTAAATATTTTGGTTTATTGAGTGCTGTTGTTACCGAGTTGTTTTTATTTGATATGCTGTATGGTTCATATTAATGTTGGACTACGATAAACGAATGTATAACGAAGTTATAACTAATCTAACGGGCATGGGTTCTCCAGTTTAGAAGACTGTCTCCTCAAGAATCCCGTTCTTCTCCATAGAGATTCATCTTTCTGACTAAATGATCAACTTTATGACAATTCAAAAGTGCCTATAAATAGTTTAATTGTTTTTATATTCCTGTTATTATTTCGTGTTATAAGCTGTACCTACAAAAAATTTAGAGGCAGTTTGAAATTTTTGAAACAAATTTTTTAACTAAATCGTTTTGTGCTGAAACTTTAAACAAGGCTTTTCCGAGCACATCCGGAAAAACTTGTCTTCGAATTGCCTTCCTTGACAAAATCCAGCCAAATAGACAAAAATTACCATTTAATATTGATGCAGGTAGGTACAGAGTCAACAATAAAGCTGTATAAAGTACCTACTAATGATAATTAAATTAATAAGTAATAAATGTATCAGTCACAAACATGACGTGACCGTTTCGACACTGGAGGCCGATTCACAATGTCGGTGGGCATCACGGTGTGAACTGACGATAACTGGACTACTACCAATGGCTATAGTCCTTATTTATATAGATGCTTTGATTTTGGTCATATTTATGTATAACTTCATATAATCGTAAACATTTCACCGTCATTACAAATATTTTTATGCGTAAATCAGATGACAACTTAAAAAGTTCTCGGTCTCTTGATTTTCGTAGCAGGAATCAATTTTTGCCGAATTCCTTTTCATTCGTTTTTTAAACAATTATTTTAAATCATATTATTTTTATCCTATCTACATTTTTTTTTAATTATATAAAATTTGAATAGGTTAAAGAAATATTAGGTAAACAATACTCCTGGCTTAGTGCTGATTATATAAAAGGCTAAGTTTTCAACTAAGTAATTACTTATATTATTATTATATCATCATCTGCCTAGCCTTTTCCCAATTATTTTGGGGTCGGCTTCAACTTTTATCGCATGCAGCGGAATACCAGTATTTTCATGGAGCTACTGCCTATCTGACCACCATAACCCAGTAACTGGGTAACACGATACCCCAGGTTTTCGGGCTTAAAAATAAAAATCTTGAAATCCATGCAGTCAATTACCAATTCGGTAGAGCATGAATTAGTGCTAAAAAATCTTCATAAAAACATTAAAAGCACGCACAAAAATTCAAATATGAGTCCCCCACAAATCACGGACAGCCATACATCACCGATACACAGTCCTACATAAGTATGGTATACGTAAGTACCTACGGTACGGGTCGGTCCCGCCTCTCTACGTGAAAAATGCGAATTACTTTTGAAGATGGCCAGCGAGTCAGAAACTCATTGTTGTCCCGATAACGAAATTCAACGATGCGATGCGATGCCAGTTGCCACTCGTGTCGGCGGCTCGTGAAATTATTATGGCTGGAAAAGTGGCTTGTGTACGTAAATATCGGTTGTTATGTACTTTTGTAATAATAGGTCTTTACCTATGAAATTGCCGTTTTGTATGAAAAAATTTAAACGAATTTTTTTCATGAATTTTTTATTTGTATTAATCGAAGTAATCACCCATGCAATCAATGCATCTTTGCCATCGCAGTGGCAGTTTATTGATGCCCTTCTTAAAGAAATCAGCTGGACGGGAGGCAACAAATTCTTCAAAGGCATTTTGTACTGCCTCTCGGGTATTAAATTTTTTTCCCGCCAAGAAGTTATCCAAATTCTGGAAAAAGTAGTAGTCTGTAGGCGCAAGGTCTGTTGAGTAGGGCGGATGACGGAGAGCTTCCAACCCCAGTTCTTGCAACTTGGAGACCGTCTGCTGTGCAGTATGAGGTCGCGCGTTGTCGTGCAGGAGCAACGGAGACGAGCGATTGACCAATGCTGGTTGGAGATGCGCCAGCTTCTCCATCATTGTGTTCAGTTCTTCACAGTACACATCTGCAGTAATGCTCACCCCGTTTGGTAAGAAGCTGTGATGAATCACACCGGCGCTAGACCACCAAACAGTGACCATCACTTTTCTAGGGGTAAGTTTTCGTTTAGGGCATTGTTTAGGTGCTGAACCAGGATCCAACCAACTTGCTGAGCGCTTACGGTTATCAAACAGAATCCATTTTTCATCGCAGGTAACAATGCGGTTCAAAATTCCTTCATTTGTGTGTCTGTTGAGCAGTGCAAGGCACGTCTCGACGCGTACTTCGCGCTGGCGATCATTGAGTTCGTGGGGCACCCATTTGTCAAGCTTTTTTACCTTGCCAATTTGACGCAAATGGACCAATATGGTTTTGACGCTAACGTCGAAAGCTGCTGCTAATTCAGCCGTAGATTGTGTATCATCAGCTTCCACAATCGCCTTTAATTCGTCATTGTCGACCAAAGTCTTCGGACGACCGCGAGGTTCATTTTTCAGGTCGAAATTTCCAGAACGGAAGCGAGCAAACCAATAACAGGTGGTGCGTTGGTTTGTAGTGTTAGCTCCGTAAACGTCGTTGATGTTGCGTGCCGCTTGTGCCGCGTTGCTGCCACGACGGTACTCATATTCCATAATTACTCGAATTTTTAACGTATCCATGATGACGAAAAAGATTGAAATGCGATGAAAATGTAACACTAATCAATAAAGAAATGACTACTTTTAGAAAAAAAAATCCATGTTTTTAAAATAAAATTAATTTGAAATTAGAATTCTTAGCCAAACAAAAATTATTTTGATTTGAAATGGTCAGTACTGCAGAACGGCAATTTCATAGGTAAAGACCTAATATGATAGGACGGTTTTATTGTTATCTTGGTGTGGATACGAGGTGGACCTGTAGGTATAGTTGTATTGTGATTGTAATTTGCAGACTTCAGTGCAGGTTCATACTTCAAATGAAATGCCAATTGATAGTAGATACAGCATCTTAGTACATTAGCATAGCTTTTTACCGACTTTTTGTCTAAAATCTAAAAAGTTTTTGATCTTCGCTTAGGTAGCGCTGAATGCCATAAGTATTCCGAATGTTTAAATTCAACCATTATTAAAAATATCTAATGGACAAATAAAAATACAAAGGCAATAGAAATCTCAAGTAGCCTTAATTAAGTTACTTTTAAATTGTGTCTTATAAAATAAAATATACTCTAGTCAACAATTTAGTAATAAATGTTTCGTAAATTGAAAGTATCCTAAAACAAAATAACTTAAGAATTAGATGATAGGTGCAAATAAAGTTAAAAAAGATAATAAAGTCATGGTATCTAAGTCATAATATTTTGTTACTCTTGTGTGTTGTCTTTTATGTTTTTTTTTTTTTGTCAACCTTGTTGTACCTAGATTACAAGTACCTAAATTCGGTCTTCTATAATTGGAAGCGCACACTGTATTTGTACCTGTTCTTTATATGGTACTTGCATGTAATTATGTAGCTTCAGTTGGAGATCCAATAAATACATAAATAAAACGTATTTTCAATATATCAAACCCAACATAGATTGGGTGCGTGCGCTCTAAACAGAATTGCAGAAATTCGGATGAACGGTATCGGGCAGCGGACACGAGCCTGCCAACTGAGACCTCGAATACACTACAAAATTCTACGCAGTGCATGCAAACGTTTTAGATAAACTTGAAATAGCTATAGCTTATTGTAAGGTATGAAAACTGTGACCTCTGAGTTTGTTTCGGCCTTTCTTCTCAGAGTAGCCGACCTCATCTAGTTAAAAAAAATATGATTGACGTGTAGAAGTGTTTGTACGGTTTACTTACAGAACTAAAATCATATATAATTAATTTTAACACCAATAAGTTTTCCATTAGGAGTTCCATCATTTAGGTTAGACTGGAACTTGACTCCGACACCTGGAAAAGGCTATGATAATGGCTTGTTTTTTAATAAAAATTGTTGTTATTTTGAAATAGTTACAAGTCGAAGGGGTTCTATGTTTTTAAACAAATTATAGTACAAATCCAATGTTCTTTATAATGTAGTTCATTACATAGCACGGTAGGATCCTACTACTTAGTTTAACATTTTAAAAGTAATAATAGTTATTTTAAGTAAAAAGTAGATAATATACAAATCAATTCTTTTTTAAGTTTAAAATACGCTTCTTTATTAAAATGAATAAACCCAAAATTCATAGTTAAGACAAATCCGAAGCGTTTTTCTGTGTCACCGATTTCAATCAGTTTTTCGGCACATTGCTCTGAAATTTTTCCATATACTGTGTTATCAGTCGGTTCTGTTCCACGTGCCCGGCCGATCGTTAATTGACTTTCGGCTCCAAGTGTTTCGGCCAGTCATCGCTCTAGTTTTGTATTTTTGGCGCCTATTCCATTCCTAACAGCCCTCTATATTTTTTTACATGGCAGATCAATTATGATTTCGAATTGGTTTGATGAATCTGAATAAAATCCCATTGCTGTTGTTTAATTGCCTTGTTGGATGTTTGAAAAATGGTTTAATCAATATAAACGTTTTGTATAGGCTACAAATAGAGGTGGGCTCTGCCTCGCAAACAATAGTGCTGGTTTTTTTTCCTTTTGTGTTCTAAAATTAACTTGTACGTATTAGATTTTTAGAGCGAAAATTAAACATAAATGAATTAAGGTTAAATGGAGGTTGTAAGTGAAACTAATAACATTGGTGACTTTTGTTTTGAATTCAACTTTTATTCTAGAAAAACAAATTTAAGTAGGTACCTATTTGTTTACCCAAAATAGTTAATCGTAGAGATGCTTATCGTCACGCACTTTCTTGAATGCTCGTCAAAGTAACGACTTACAAGTTCAACGCCGAAGGTTACGACGCGGCGGGCGTTTTAAAATGTAAGTATCGAAAATAAAACATTTTTTTATATTCTCACGCAAAAGTTTCGAACGTATCGAGCGTCGTATAAAAATATTTTAACATAATGAAGTACTATTGCGCATTTTAATTGGACATGCGCTTTGAACATGCGTGTACGCACCAGCCGAACGGACGCGGCGCAGTCGTAAAAAAAAATCAATTTCAATGCAAATAACTACGAAAATTACTTTGAAATTAGCATTTTCGCTTTCGAATTCGCGATTCCATCGGTTAATTGTCGCGTATCTCTGTATCGGTGTTTGTAAAAACGTAACGGTGCATCCCTACGTGCGGGCTCTTTGATATCACTTGCGATAAATTATAACAAACTTCCTTCTTAGAACTAACAAGCATGGGGGACGGACTGTAACTGTAACCCTGGGAGTATTGAATATTTCGGTTGAATCTTTTAGAGTTCAGTAATCTGCGGAGTTATTGCATAACTCACTAGGTAACAATAGGAATAGCTTTCATTATGACAGTTGAGCAGACAAAGTTGCTGGGCACGCCACGATTGCGGCGGTAAGTCCCCTCTTTGAGGAGTGGCTTGAGAGGCGGCATGGCGTCCTCACCTTCCGCCTTACGCAGGTCCACACCTGACACGGCTGTTTCGGGAGGATCCTGTTTCGCATAAGGCGGGGGGACACGCCCGGGTGTTTCCATTGCGAAGATCGTCCTGAGGACACGGTGGAGCATACGGTGGAGGTCTGCCCAGCTTGGGCGGAGCACCGCCGTGTCCTCGTGGAGGCGATCGGCGGCGCCGGCGGCGCTCTCTCACGTCCGTCCCTGATCCAGGCCATGGTACGGAGCGAGAGTGCATGGGTAGCCGTCACCTCCTTCTGCGAAACAGTGATGGTCGCAAAGAGAGAGGTGGCGCACGTGAGGGAGAGGCAGTATATACGCCCTCATGGCCTTAGTCGCCGCAGGAGACGCCCTGGGCGTCGGGAATGTCAGGCTGATTCCCGGCTACCGTAGGCGTGGGCTTGCAGACGGCGTGTAATAGGTAGCTGCTGTCCGGTAAGGACCAAGCCCAGGTCGATGGCGTGTTGTGTCCCACGCTTTAAAAAGAAAAAAGTTATAATATAAATATTATATTATTTATTAAAAAAAGATTTTCACCGATCACTCACACACGTGTGTATGTAATGCAATAATTATGATATTAATAACTAATACTCAGTAATTGAGTTTTAATTAAAGTGTAGACACGTTCTTATTGGGTTTTATTGATACTTGTATGTGCGAAGTTTTCGTGTTTCTATTTTATTTTTAAAAGACACGCACTCCACTGTTTTAAAAGGAGAAATTAAGTTGCTTTCCACACATTACTAAGTAGGTATGGACATAATCTTCCAAACAAGCATTTTTTTTTATTTTATTAAATGGTATGCTTCACAGCAGTATATAATATATGTAACTACTAGATAGGTATATATGTCCTTGTATGCACAGGCCATATTTGATATCTATCAACAACGTCAGGAAAGATCACGACGTTGTTTCAATTCTCATGTTTCCTTCACAGTTTCCTTCTTCAAGAGAAACATCAAAAAACTTTTAAACACTAGTGCTAATCACACAACACATATCCTCCATTTTCACAGCCTACCATCAAAGGATACCGATTCTAAGATACGATTTACTCATAAAACATTTTCAACAAATATTTCAACGCCTTTTATAGGGTAACCATTAATATCTTTCCCAGAATCACATCTAGATTTTCCTTAGCTTTCTTTGCCTAGATCTATCGGCTCCAGTCTATCTATCACACCATCTAGGGGTATCTAAACCTAACCTTTGACTAATTATACGAAACTTCTAAATCTTGATTGTCAAGTTGTATACTTAGGTAGTTTAGCTTTTGGAAATGAGAACCCTTAAAAGTTACATCATCGGTTTTAAAGTTTGTGAGGTCTTTGAACATTTTTTACGTTTTTCCGGTAATTTTTAAAGAACAAGATTTATACCGCTATTAACTCATAAAAAGACACGAGTAAAATCTTTTTTTAATAAATAATATAATATTTATATTATAACTTTTTTCTTTTTAAAGCGTGGGACACAACACGCCATCGACCTGGGCTTGGTCCTTACCGGACAGCAGCTACCTATTACACGCCGTCTGCAAGCCCACGCCTACGGTAGCCGGGAATCAGCCTGACATTCCCGACGCCCAGGGCGTCTCCTGCGGCGACTAAGGCCGTGAGGGCGTATATACTGCCTCTCCCTCACGTGCGCCACCTCTCTCTTTGCGACCATCACACCTGCGTAAGGCGGAAGGTGAGGACGCCATGCCGCCCTCACCTTCCGCCTTACGCAGGTCCACACCTGACACGGCTGTTTCGGGAGGATCCTGTTTCGCATAAGGCGGGGGGACACGCCCGGGTGTTTCCATTGCGAAGATCGTCCTGAGGACACGGTGGAGCATACGGTGGAGGTCTGCCCAGCTTGGGCGGAGCACCGCCGTGTCCTCGTGGAGGCGATCGGCGGCGCCGGCGGCGCTCTCTCACGTCCGTCCCTGATCCAGGCCATGGTACGGAGCGAGAGTGCATGGGTAGCCGTCACCTCCTTCTGCGAAACAGTGATGGTCGCAAAGAGAGAGGGTGTATTAAAAATAAAATAGAAACACGAAAACTTCGCACATACAAGTATCAATAAAACCCAATAAGAACGTGTCTACACTTTAATTAAAACTCAATTACTGAGTATTAGTTATTAATATCATAATTATTGCATTACATACACACGTGTGTGAGTATATTGTTAATGTATGTACCTATATTGTGTATGTTGCGTGTGAATTGTGCGAGCGTAGCAGTTGAGTTGGAACGTCGCCTGGCGTCGCGCAGGGGCGCAAGGCAGACGATGCAATCGCTCAACTGGTACCGACAGCAATGTAGGGTTGGGAAATGTTTTAGAAATGAATAACTATTTAAACATGGAAATAAAAATTTAGTAAAATGGGTGGTCAGAAAAAAAAATGTGATAACGGAAATGTTAGAATTATAGTGATGACAAAACGTTGCCTTACGGTCCGCAGAGCATACTTTGGGCAATTTATTTGCCTAAGAAGCGAATTCCGATAAATCCTAGTAGATAGACTCCAAAATAATAAACAACTGCCATTTAACAAAATATTCTCATAATATTGTACCTTGTGTGAGCTCTGTAACGACAACAAACTACCAAACCAAATACCTAGGCTAGGTAGGTGCAAGAAGAGGTTGGCCCATAAGCATTTCACCTCTCAAGTTTCAGCTATTGCGTAGCAATATTTTGTAAACTAGTGTGAACTTCAAATGATTAAAGATTTGAACTGTTTGTGAACCTACGGGCGATTTCAATCTGAGCACTACCATTTTTTTTTTGCTGTGATTTAGCTTTCCAAAATCTTTTTGTATCCTTCTTTTGATATAGCACCAGCAAAGGTATGATATTGGGGGCAGACGAATATTTTTTATGCAAGTATTAGCTTTATGCAGAGTGATGGCCATTTGACTGACTGACTGACGCAATTTTATCATTTTTTATTTCTTAATGAATCACGTTTATTGAAAATAATGTATTTACTTTTTTATATATTAACCATTTATGTACAGACGCCAGCACATCAAGCCATCCCAAACCGTCACATTTTTCTAATTAAATATGTATCTTAGTATTTTGTAATAAAGTTGGAAATCTATCAAATAAATATGACAGATTAAGGTAGCTTGATGTGCTGGCGTCTGTACACACACATAACAGACAAGAAGAAAATAACTGAAATATTGGTACAGAGGTGATGCTCATTTCTAAAGAAATCTCTTCCAGCGTACCTAACGATTGGAGATAACTTAAACAGATGTAGACAGCATGTGTAAGAGTAAATTAGAAAAAAAAATACATATAATTAAAAACTATTCACTCAATAACCCAAAACACAAGCTCAAGCTTTATTTTAAAGTTATCTTTAAAAGCACTTGAACCAAAGGCTATTATTTGTCCGCAGTACTTTTGCTATCCCTACTCGCGCAAAAAGCTTGGCAAGTTCCGATACTATCAACAGCACACGTAACTACGTATGATTAATTAAAAACAATAATAATTTTAATCAGCCAGCGACGACCACTCCACTTTGCTCTATATCTCTCAATAGAGCCTATTCAGGTGTGAAAAGTGTACTGCCAACATACATTTACTACCCACCCAAATGGATTTCCACCGTAAAACTGGGACAGTAAGATACAAAATTGATTGGGAATATTTTTGGTACAGGAAAGTGCAAATTTGTAAATAGATCATTAGTGACTACGTCATAGGTAGACAAGCAGGTGTCGGCACCTCCATTCTTAAAGGATATCATCACAATAATTGTAGGTACAATGTAATTGCATATCCGACCGTCATTTTAAGATTAATTGATAAAAAACGAGCAACGTTTATGACGTAATCTACGTGTTATTTGCACTTGAGTGTATTGAATATGAGTTAATTTATCGGGTTATTGGCTGTAATTCTTTTCATATTGACTTTTTTGCGGTTCGTTACGCCACGAAGTCAATGAATAATAGGTACTTAATGATCGTTGCGGTATTTAACTCATTTATTACTTTTCAAACAAGGATGTATGCCAAATTTCTCCCTTGTGTATTTACTTTGTATTAATCTATCAAATGCCAAATGATGGGTTAGATACCATCTAGTACAGGTTCCTGAATGACATAAAATGTTATGTCTCTAAAATGTATATCGGCCAGAATCAAATACTTAAAAGATTTTGCTACTTAAGTACTTCATATTCATAATTTCAGCCGAAAGACGTCCACTGCTGGACAAAGAAAAGCACCACCACTTCGTCCGGTTTTGTGCTTCTCGCATACAGAGCATTCCTACGGCCTTCACGGGTCATCGGTCTACCGGGGGAGGCCGAAGGAGGCCTTCCAATACAACGTCTTCTAGTATGCGGTCGCCACTCCTAAACCGTAGTTAGGTATTTACTTAAATTTAATTATTTTAATAGAAGACTCGGCGAGTTTAATCTTTTTAAAATTATGAGAGAATGTATAAATTTCACTGACCGAGCGTGGTTTGACCAGATTCGATTAATCGAATGAACCCCTAAATTCTTCTGTTCAAAACATACAAATTGAACAGTGCCAATGTCATATAAAAAAGTGTATCATTAAAGTAGGAACACAGATAGGAAATGATCGATCAGCAGTAGATTAGCCAGTATATTGAACAGCGGTTGTTTTAACCGCAGTGACGACTTGATGACGGCTCGCGTGATCAGTACGATCAACATGATCAGAACGATCAACACGAGCCCTAACCGCAATTGTTGAGATCAGACCTGTTGGTGAATCAATTATGTGGATTTTATTAAAGAGTGGGTTGATTTTTGTGGCATGTTGTGCAGATAAATGTTGTTTATAGTTTTGTATGAATTTGGTTTAAAAATAGTGTCTAAAAAGTTAATAAAGGCATTGAAGAAGACTATAGAGGTGTAAATCAAGTAGCTTCTATAAAATCGATGGATTTTAATTTATTTCACCATTTATGTCCAGCGGCCGGAGCAGGGCCACAATCCACCACGCGGGCTCAGTGCGGGATGGTAGATGTCACCTGTCTTCGATTTTTGGTGTTAGGACATGCCGGTGGGATGGATAACTTCGTGAGGGATCACGAAGTTATCCTTCACCGTTGACAGCAGTGGTGATTAAGACCTATGATCTCGCAAGTCGCGGCTGTTTTCACTGAACCACCACTGCGCGTAAAGTGATACCGTTTAAAGAAGCAGTTTTTCAGAATGCTATGATGATGAAGATGATGAAGCAGCTTTTGCTTGATTCAACTATACAATGGACAACTTTCAACGAAATTTCTTTTTAGGAACAAAAACAAAAGCAGAGCTACCAATCACGCAGATCGAGGTATTAAACTCGAGGAAACTTAAGATTGAATTACACAAGTGGCTTAATGAATGTAATTTTTACAGTTTAAAATGTTTTATGGATGTGAGATGTTGATTCCTTTTGATGATGTTGAATTTTTGCATGCTATGTTTTAGCGAAACATGTTGATCTATTTTATTGATTACTTCTTACTCGAAGCTAAAAATCTTTCTACCAAACAATATGTCACAAACAAATCCAGGTACACAAAAGCAAAATACTAATACTATCAAGAAATGCAATTACACATAACATGCGTGTATCCAACTAAACATTGCAACAAGCGATCGCATAATTCATTCAGAACCATGTCGTTCATAAATTACCCAACTATTTCGATAACACGGCAAATTTAAATTTATGCTGAGTGAGTATTTATACGTTTTAAGGCGGGATCGACTAAAAACATGGCAAGACGAATAATCTCACGTCACGTTGGTATAGCGGCAGTAAGTGCT
Source organism: Polymixis flavicincta (assembly GCA_949987655.1). Lineage (NCBI taxonomy): Eukaryota > Metazoa > Arthropoda > Insecta > Lepidoptera > Noctuidae > Polymixis > Polymixis flavicincta. The sequence continues at coordinate 19,360,283 of OX465175.1, forward strand.
AGTGCTGAGCATGAGGTCCTGTCTTCGATTCCCAATTCGGGCAAAGCATTATAATAATATATATTTATTTAGGTACAGAGGCCAGCACATCAAGTTACCCCAACCTTTCAAATTTATTTGACAGTTTTTCAACTTTATTACAATACAATAAGGTTCATGTTCAATTGGGAAAAATGTACAGTTTGGGATAGCTTGATGTGGAGGTTGTGTAGTACATAAGGGACTTATAAACTACGCGCAACTATTTACATGGTGTTGTACTTACAACGAATTGTTGTTGATTTGAGTCGGAAGAGTCAAAAAATTAAATTTTCAAAAATTCAAAGTTTTTAAAGAACCACAAAAATTTAAAATATCATACAGATTACGAAACAACTCACAGTTATTATTGGTTTCATAGTAAAATTGCGTGAAATCGGGGTTTAAACGCAAGCTGACCGAAAAGGGGCGTGGCCTAATCTACGCCATTTGCAAACTCGGCATTTTTTTAAATTTAATAGCTCGCCAGGTGAAGGGAAAATAAATACTATTTGCGTATGGAACTAAAGAGCCGCAGCGTCACATCTAAAGAGCCGCAAATGGCTCGCGAGCTGCAGATTGCCGACCCCTGCTCTACCTAATTATTGGGTTATCTTATCAGGAATTTATCAATAGCAGCTCGGTTCCTAGATTTGTGCTCGTTTGATGGCATTAGGCCTCAAACGAAGAACAGAGATATAACATAACTAACTCACTCGTGAGCGTATTCACAAGAAGTTGGCAAAATCATCCTAGCGCTGATTTGCTGGATTCGTTTTCTCTTCTACGTATCATTATTGTAAGTCAATAAGTAAGTAAGTTTATTTCAATAATTATTTAAAATTATACAAATATCTTATAGGCTATATGAAATACCTAGACATCTGTAGCCGAACTAGGCGAAAGCCTGTATTTCGGCTATCAGCGCCAAAACCTTCAAAAAATTTACACTTATACATAGCCAGCAAGTAGAAATGTTAGCGTTTGTATATAAACAAAGTATAAACATAATAATTCGATACAATGAAAAAAATACAATAATTAAAGACAAAATTGAAATAAATTAAGTAAGTAAAATTAAAAACAATATAAGTAAGTTAAATAAAAATAATAGTACATTATGGTACAAGTGTGTAACGTTGGTGATTATAACTCACTAGTGAATAATAGTAATGAAAAAGTCACAGTTTGATAATAGGTGTCATTATGTGCCTAATTGCAGTGAAATTAGAGCCATTTTATGAGCAAGTGTGTTGAAAAAAATTAAATTAAATAAAAATAAAAATAGATCTTGATATTGTGTAGATGTCCTCTCTTTGTGTGATATGATTATGTGTGTACGTGAATGTGAGAGGGTGAGTGTTTGTGGTAAGTAGTTAATCACCGTGTTATATGTAGAATCAATTCAGTCTCTTCTTAAGTTCGTTTTTGTAAGTATTTATTAACCTTTTTCTTACATTCTTTTTTTATAGTGGGGATTTCTCAAGACAAAGTTAATTTCGTTATATATGTATATGTATGCATGTATCTATTTAGGTATGTTTATTTTTCGAGTAACCTATGCCTTATGTTGCACCTGCCATGTGTTCCCTCTGCATCATCCGAAGGTTGACTGGTAGAAAATGCCTCAGGCATTAAGTCCGCCTTTGGACAGTATTTTTTATTTGTGCATGAAGTTTTAATAAATAAATAACTATAATTTCTTCCCATGGTTGTCGTAGAAGGCGACTAAGGGACTTACTAGAGAATGGGCAGCAGCGTTCTCTATGCATTTTACCATCATACTGCGATCGCCAACCCGCCTGCCAAGCGTGGCGATTATGGCAAAACCCCTTTTGGGGGAGGCCTATGTCCAACAGTGGACGTCTGTCGGCTGAAATGATGATGATGATGAAATAAATAACTGGTGTAATTTGAGTGTTCTATAGGAAAACGTCTTCCTAACCGTTCGGGAAACACAGGCGTAATGTATGATGTTATGTTCGATAACACGGCAATTTAAATTTATGTCGAGTATGCATTTTATACGTGCAAAGGCGGGCTTCGACTAAAAACAAGGCAAGACGAACTATCTCACGTGATCTTGGTCTCGTTTGGTCTTCCTTAGACATCCACTTTTACCGCTGATTGGATTGTGCGAGTTTTATTTAGTACTAGCAACCCGCCCGTGTCTTCGTTCGCGTGAAATTTCTTCTTTTCAACCGACTTCAAAATGAAGGAGGTTATCAATTCGACATGTTTTTTTTTTTAATGTATGTTCGGATAAATAACTCCGTCGTATATACACGGATTTGCAAAATATTTTTTTGTTCGAAAGGGGTTTACTTTGAAATGGTCCTATTAAAATTTCATATAGATCTGATGATGCGTTTCGGAGACAGACAACGGAAATCTTCAAAAAATTACAGCAAATCTACCGCGAATGTTGTTATCGCATAAATATGCATTGTTTTGACCTCAAGGATGATGAAATTTCGAATTGGTGTGGGGTAGGTTACTAAAAAGTGAGAAATAAAAACTTTTTCGAAAAAATAACAACCGACTTCCGAAATTAAAGTTATTTTGCACTTTGTAGTGTTTTTTGGAAGTCAGTTGTTATTTTTTTGAAAAAAGTTTTGTATCATTAAAAAAAAATCCTATTGCTATGCCTCGGTCACTTCGTTTTAGTGTTCTTTCTTAACTTTTGTTTTGTTCGGTTCCTGAGGATTACAGCGTGATGTTAAAAATGTTAGCGTTATAGGTAACCGTCTTAAAGAATTGGGCTATCAAAGTATTCTTCATGTAGTTTTTTTCGTTTTGCATAGCTGCTAAGGATCGTGCGGGATGTTAAACATGTTAACTTTCTGAAGAATAGAGGTGAATATCAAATGCAAAAACAATTTTCGAATCCGACTAGTAGTTCCAGAGATTATCGCGTACAAACAAACAAACAAACTCTTCAGTTATATTATTAGATACTAAATATTATAATATATAGGTACAGATATATCGTATTTGTGTAAAGCGTGTGATAGTGGGAAAGAATGGGAGGAATTTAGTTGGCTTTTTTCTTTCATTCGTGTCTACGTTTTTTTATTAGTTTTTAAGTTTGCTTTGCCAATGCATGTTTAACGGGCTGTGCATAAATACAAGCCGCCTTCAAATCTCACGAGATCTTGGTACGAGTGTCTTCTGGTTTTCTTAGATACCTATATGTGTGGTGTGCCGCCATTTTCAGCGGATGTAAAAAAATTGCATCTACGTGAAATTCTAAAAAACAGGATAGGAATGTGAAATTAAAGAATGTGGATTTCCTTCTACGATATTACGTAGGTTACTGCTTTATATTTTTGTGAACAAAAAAGATTTTTTTTATTAATATTTGCTTAAGCATCTGTTTATTTTTTTCGTAAACTTATTTCGGTCGCATTTTAGGTTGAAAAAGATGATAAAATATAACTCGTTGGATTATGATTTCCAAGAAGCGCAGACTGCATAGATATAAATAGACTCAGATCTATGCAACATTGTAAATCGTACAAATAGCTCTGACCTTTTCGCTACACTACCCACAAATTAATCAACTTCTACAATTCAAATAAGAATTCCAACCAGGAATACAAAACCAGTAACATAAATGAACTATGTTTTAATAGAAATTGATGCATCGTTTTCCAAAGAGAAATTAATTGAGCCCTATCTATGTAGGTGCCTATAATGTATTAATTCCTACGATGACGAATATAGGCCCAGTTCAGTTTGCAGCTAATATTTTTAATGTAGTCGCTTCATTATCGATATGATGGCGATCTGTGTGACGAAACACGAAGCAAATATGATGCATTGGCACGATCAACGATAACAGACGAACCGTTTAAAGTATGTCGGTAGTAGGCACTGGAAGTAATAAACAAACGATTATCAACCTTATTGCATCTACAATAAAAAGAGTAAAAGTACGAAGGGTCGTTCGTGAAGTGCATGTGTAACTTGGTAGTTGTTTCGCTATCGCAATTAGTAATGTAGGAAAATCAATGAGGGCTCATTTCGTAGATTACTCGGCTGCGCGAAATGAATGATCGGACCTTTGTGCTGATGTACGACTATCTTTTTCAAAAGTTTTAAACGTGAAAGGAACTTATCTAGCAATGCGGTTAAATGTTGCTTGATTGCAATCATGTAGGTAGTATTTTTTATTGAAGCATTCTATATCTTATGGTGCCAATTGGATATTGTTTATGGAACATAGTTCCTGTTCTAGATATGGACTAACAATACCATAACTCACAAATCGGACACATAATGGACACAAATTAAATAATACAATAACATTAAGATCTTAATCTAGTTTCATCACAGCCATATCTTTCAATCCACCATATAAACATCCACAAAACAGATTTGTCACACGACCTCCCAGTTAGAATTTAAATGCGTAATTAAAAACAGAATGAGTTAGGCCTAGACAGACTGATGAAATATTCTAATCAGTCACTAGTCATTGTAAAAAGTGTGGTGGTTTGCCGTGCGATGGGCGATAAGGCCGTGTCACACGGGCGCGGGGCACAAACGAGCGATTGTGCGCCCGCACACGGCGCCTCCGCGCTTTGCATAACAAAGGGCGCAATTTGGAGGAAAAATGGCCACGATCTCGGGACATCTCGGATGAATTCGGGTTAGTTCGTATGGTCTGCTCGTGTCTATTGGGTTTGAGATTTAGAATTGTTATGGTATACTCACGATGCTTATTAGTCGACATGAAGAGCTTGAATGGAGAAAGATGCTCATATTTTTTTTGTAATTCTGCTTTTTTTTGTGGCTAGCCTTTAAAATAACTTGAATGTTCATAGGTTTACATGCACTATATACAGAAATGACTACCTCCGTATAGGTACCTATCAGATTAATGTTTACACGCCCAAACTGTAAAAGGCTCTTTAAGTAAATATGCTCCTCTAACTTTCAAAGAAAGATGTTGACCAAAGTGACCCTCATGTCTTACTCATTCGAGGTCAGAATAAAATTTTGAAGTATTTTCACATCGTGACGCCCAGGACAGATTTGAAATCATATTTTTGGTATAATTCCAAGCACGTTTGAACTGATATAGATTAAAATATGACGATATCAATCTAGATATTTATTATTCATCTCTTGCACTGCACGACTTGCATTTCACCTAATGAATATTTTACAGAGTTTCTGTATAAATATGAAACACGACTTTTGTAAGTATTATCTGTGGTTGAGATGGAAAAGTCCTTGCATGTGTCTACTGGTTTCAAACATGGTGAAAGGTCTGGAGATCTTTGGTACAAATGCTATAAAAGGAAAGTGTTCAGTAGGTACCTACCAAATGGCGTAATAATACTTGGTCGTTAGCTACTTTACCCAAATTCGGACAGACTTGACTAATTCGGGTGTTTCTGGTGTTTCGGGTGTTGGTGGTACCTAAATATCAAATAACAAAAATAAAGAGGATTCAAATAATGAATGTACGACCCATTTATCTACTTATACCTCTTTCAAACCCGATTTACCATGTGCCTAAATGCAATAGACAGAAACAAAAGCACCAAACTCAGAAATTCAGATCATTTGTTTCAATTGAACCAATTATAGCACTTTTTAATTGTCAAGGGGTCGGCCAGTCAGAAAAATGAAGTTTGCTGACCATTCCAAAGCTTACCTATGGAGAAGAACGGGCAAGAAACTCTATGGACACTCTTTTAAATCAAAATATTGGAACGAAGAGCAAAGACAAAATTTAATTTTAAGAAAAGGTATGGTCCTCATTTTACACAGCTTCCCAAACCCTATAACATGAACTGCTATTAATTAAAGCACATTGGCTGTGCTTCAGTTAAGGGCTACACTTCTGACAAAGCAACTAATGTGTAGATCGATCGATCTATCTGCAACGGTTAGCCACGTTTGACGCTGTATGTCTTGGACGAATGACAATCCTTTACTGATCGAGTCTTTCTACTTTGGAGTAAGCTCTCGATCTGTGTCAAACGAGATGTTTTGGTACCTACATTGAAATCTGACTAACCTTTTCCTTACTATGCTAGGGCCGGCTTTCAGTCTAACCGGATGCAGCTGAATATTAGTTATTTACATGGAGCGATTGCTTATGTGGCCTCCACAACCCAGTTCTTGACAATACGATACCCCTTGGTAAGACTGATTGACAGACTTTCGGGCTTCTAACTATCCGTAACGACTGTCAAAAATCTACAAATGACAGCCAGGACCAACGGCTTAACGTGCTATGTAATTGATGGCCACCCATCCACGGACCGGCCTCGGCTAGCATTGCTTAACCTTAAAGATCGACCCGTGCCCTTACGACATATTTGTAAAAGAAATGAATAAGCACAAGCACATGAGTACCTACTCATGTAATACATTTCTGTTACAGTTATAGGCTAACTATCCCTAATATTAATTAGTACTTAAATACTAACTAATTACTAATTGAGCGTGGAGTGAGCTGTCAGTGTCATCCCACTGATGCTAGGGATTGGCCAAGCATTAGGTGAAATGACACTGACAGCTCACTCCACGATCACTTCACGCGGTGAGATGGATATAGAATAGACATGCTGTAACCATCTCACCGCGTGAAGTGAGCGTGGAGTGAGCGGTCAGTGTCATTTCATCTAATGCTTGGTCAATCCCTAGCATCAGTGGGATGACACTGACAGCTCACTCCACGCTCACTTCACGCGGTGAGATGGTTATAGAATCGACATACTGTAACCATCTAACCGCCTGAAGTGAGCGTGGAGTGAGCTGTCAGTGTCATTCCACTGACGCTAGGGATTGGCCAATGACCATGCAAGCATCAGGTGGAATAACTCACTCCACGCACACTTCGCGCGATGAGATCGTTACAGAATAGCAATGCAGAATAGCAATGGAGATTTAGCAGAGTGATTGTCATTCCCAACGTTTTAAAAATGAGTCTGTGTCTTCATTTTGTACGTCTTTTACCTTCAGTAGCATGATCATACGAGAACCAGCATCCTAATTGTGCAACACACGATCAATCAAAATCTGAATGATTTTGGTGGAAATTGATAATCCATTGCTTCTTATGTTAGAAAAAATTGTCTGCTCGGCAACGCAAATAACGCCATGAATATTGTTGAACTGCCAAATTGAAAGTCATTCCTAGTGTTAGTGCGTTAAGCAATTACCCCTCAGAATCATATGACAGAAACTAATAAGTCTAACTTGGAAATGGTGAAAAATAATGTTAAAATCACTTAATTTTATAATAATGTGAGCAAAGAATATGCCTTTAACAGTTCCTTCTTCCTGGGGAAGAAGAGTAAAGGCACCAACTTAATGAGTTTTCAAGAAATGTTCTTTTTTCCCTTCTTTTTTTGAGGAAAAATTACAGCAAGAGTACCCCTAAACATGATTTTTTAAAGGAGGTCTCTACACATGAAGGTGTAAAAATTTATTCCCACGGTACTTAGATTAAAAGAAAATGTGGAAATGTTTGTCACAGGATTGTTTCGTTGTTTCGTCATCTGCAGACAATTAGCATAAAGTTTTATTGAATATAGATAAGTATAATAATGAGGACTTAGTTAATGTAAATGTTATCTCGAACAAGCAAGAAATGTTCAGTTGTATTGTGAGTGGTGACGCCTATTGTCATCGCACAATGCGTCCGTATCTCGTTAATTACATTCACGCAGACTAGCCAAGCCTTCCTATTGCCGAGGAGTTGCAACAACCTGCGTGCTTGTTTTTCATAACAATCGCTTGTTTTTACAAAATTTGCATGCGCCAGCAGAAACAATACGCGGAGGAGTCGACTTGTTAATATCACTGAGAATTAACCGGCAGCGGATTGTCGCGCACTCGACCACTGTAAACAATACAAAACGTCGCCGAGCAAAAACAAACTATAGAAACGGAGCCACAACAAGAAGAATAGGAAAATTGCTTTTGTTTAAAAAAATCTATTTGTTCGTGTCTCGAGATGAACGCGCCTACGGTGCGTCGGCGGGCGACCAATCGCGCGCAGGCGGCTTCCCGCCCCCGCCGGCCGGGCCAATGGCGGCGCGCGCGAACGCCGCAAGAGCAGTTTCCTTTTTTAAAAGTTTCGCCCTCGCCTTCCATCCGATTTCCCGCCTCGGCTCCTTAAGTTATGGACGATGAAAAAATACGTTGATTTATTTATTAAGACGCGAGTTTTTGCGATGTTAAATTATGATGTTGGCTGAAGCAGCTCCCAGCACTGCTGAATGGTTCGCAGTTTTTTCGGAGAGCTCGGGTGCGCCCGCGACTCTCATATATTTTAATTTCATTGGATTTTTATTGTATGAAACGTGCTCGCAATGAGCAACGTGTCAAGATACATCTAAGTTATTCGCCACTTACTTCATTTCATTCTCACATTAAACTCATCGATAGGCTAAACACATTGATTCAGCTTGCAGTCAAGTTATACACTGTTGATTTATTTCTTAACTACACTCTATTTTTCTCTACTTGAAAAACTTGAACACGCACTAGCTAATTGATAAAGAAGCCAGTTTGTTTAGTTAATTAGTAAAATAATAATTGGAAAACCGTTTAGATTACCTATCTAGAGGCTGAAACTGCTTACTTGAATTTCCACAATTCTTGAATTTAATTTAAGGCTTTCAACTTTTCGGTACAGCAAATAACCCAAAGTAAATTGAGACATGGGCAGAAATATGAGCACCACACTACAGGAATTAGAAACTGAAGGAGCTGACAATCTGAAACAGTGATTTTTTGAGTATTAGAAATAATTTTAACACTTAAGCAAAGATTCAAACTTAGGGTAATTCTTTTAGGACTAAGCTATTAAATAAATTGCAACAAACACGTTAATGTTAGACTTGAAGTAAGTAGGTAGGTACCCAATAGCAATTCCTTCAGAAATAAGACCATAGTCTTCAATATTAAGCATACAAGTAAAAATATCTAAGTAAGTCCTTTTAACTTTATGACAACTTAATTGGGACAAATTTTATAATACTGATGGACAAGCCAAACCAGTACATAGCAGAATTCTTTTGGGTTACATTAGGTGATCACCACCTCTATCTAGAAAATTTATGTACTACGAGTTACAAGGTCAAAAAAAAAAAAACTACCCAAGTCTCCTCAGTTTGGCTCTGTTCATTTTGATATGTATTTTCTATACTTTCAAAATGTGAAATTCATTTCGTGATTTTCACTTCCATTTTGTTAACTCAGTAGTGATTGTGGCAACCACACTACCTTCATTGGCGCACTAGTACAGTCACCAAAAAAGATAAGAAACCACGGTGTCGGATATAGTTGAAGTTTATTAAGAAACCGATGGATATTTTTAAATAAAAATAATAATTTACTTAATTAATAGAAAACAAATATGTATTTCATGAAGGCTAATAAAAATTGTTATTTCTATTTTTATTAGCCTACACTGACCCACAGCTGAGCAAAGTCCTCCCCCAAGTCCCTCCAAGCATTCTTTTCTAGGGCCACCTCGATTCAATCCTTGTAATACGCATCTAGGTCATATCGCCACCTCTTTCTTGGGCCGGCCTCGGCGGCGCCGTCCATCTTCAGGCACCCGTGAGAACAGTTAATTTATAAAACTACATTTCATTTGAAAACACACATCGGTTTCTTTAAAAAACTACTACTAAACTTCAACTATATCTGACGACAATGGTTACTTATTTTGGTGACTGCAACTCGCTTTGCTTTTTTGCTTTGGTGTCACAATTAGTGGAGATGACTACCTATAGATCATCTAGCGACCCTGCACATTCCGGCTTGCCAACCATCTCCAAAGTTTTGGTTCACGTCGGACCGGCTTAACCGTCCCCAAACCCCCCAGTTCAATCTTGGAGGAGGCTTTTGCAAAAATTACTATTTCTTTATGCCAAAACCCAGTACCTAATGATGGTCAAGAACAGACCCATATTCTTTAGATACCCCATATTCAAAACCCACAAAAGTAAAGTTTAGCGTGCATTTTTCTAAATACTGTCGGAAGACCAAATAGACCACAAATAAAGTATTGTTTCAAGTTATAAAATAAAAGGGACTTAAAAAGAAAATGGGCAGCTACTTATCTACTCTCGTAATCCCATGTATAGCGCTAAAAACTTTTAAAAGAATCAGTTTGCTACTAAGGGTCATGAAGTGGCAATTTCCCTAAAGGGGAAGCCTAGCGTAGTCGGGGTTATTGTGAAGTCCATGATCAACAGTGGACGTTGGCTATCGTTTTGACAGTTCAACAACATTCATTGGGTTTTTTGTTTACGTTGTTGAGCAGACAAAGTTTTTGAACATATGAAGCAACGAATTAGCTATAACTTTCAACATGATTCTAATAGTGTGTGGCCTTCAATTTTATGCCTCCAAAAAAAAAGGAACCCAAAGAAAGGCGTTTAAAGCTCATCTGTACTAATATTATAAAGAGGAAAGATTTGATTGTTTGTTTGCATTGAACATGCTCCGAAACTACTGAACCAATTTGAAAAATTATTTCACTGTTCGGAAGCTACACTATCCACGGGTGACATAGCCTATATTTTATCCCCGTATTCCCACGGGAACGAGAACTGCGCGGGTGAAACCGCGGAGTGTTGCTAGTTGGATATTAACCTCCTGAAAACTTAAATTATTAATGGAAAATTACCATGTTTTATGCAAAAAAAAAAAACGTAGGATGGATTGAAGACTGTTAGGGGCAGCACTATATCATCGTAACGTTACGCTAAGAAAGTTGGTATAATGGCGTGCATGCTATCTGGCATATATGGTAAACCATTTAATTGTATGTGTTATGTTTGGTAAAGTTAATTACTTACCTAGATTGCTATTATTTAAGTATTTCTACTTTAGTATCATTCACTCCCACATGATAGTCTTCTGTAAAGGTTCTAAATGTAGACCCTTTACAGAAGACTATCATGTGGGAGAGTAGTCTAGAGAAGGTAAACAGGAAATAAGAAATGTCTTATTTCCTGTTTACCTTTTCTAGACTACTCTTAGTAATAAAGTAATATAGCAATATTTCTTTGTTGAAAACCTTAAACCTATTTACAATTCTTGTACCTTGAATTAGATATAATAAGTAATTGGCAAGATGCAGCATAGATACCTACAGATAGTCTTATATTCTTCTCAGATTTATGCAAGAAAGCTCATGTAGTTAAATAGTGAATCAGTAAGATTAATGGCAAAGCTTGCCTACCGCCCAGTTGTTGTAAGTTCGTCTTGTTATTTGTAAGGCAGGGACAGTAATTTATAAAACTTATCACATATGTCATGTTATAAAAACATTTATGCTCAACACCAATAACTAACCATTCAGTAAAGAAATAAATATATCGCAACGAGCGACAACGGCGTCAGAAAAGTTATTCACAAACAACATGATAATAATGCGCTATAAAATAAAAGCCAAACTATAATTACAAAACAATCTAAAACAAAATAATCTATGTTATCAGCGTAACTGAAAGTTATCAGTCGATATCAATCACAACACGAATATAAATCAATCAACAATAGTGCAGGTTATCACGCGTCAATCTTTACCAGAAAACACATATCATTTGCCTAATTAGATTGGGCGTTAAATCGCCAAACAACCATTTATAATCTGTTCATTTAAAAATAATGCCGCATAAAAAACTCGTCAAAGATATTGTCAGGAGATACCGGCCAAACTCTGTTCGCAGGCATCGCTTAAAAAACTCGAAAAAACTCACTCGAGGCGATCCGTGACTCCTATTTTTTTGTTTTATTATTTTTAATTCATATTATCGTACGGCTATCCCCTTTAATTTTGTTTTTAAGTATGGCCCTCGGTATGCTGGCAGCTACGTTTATGGATATTCAGAATTCCGTGGCGTATCGTCCACGGGGAGATTTCATTTTATGTAAATGTGATGTTCGAGTGCGCCTGCGCCGGCGCAGGTGCGGCCTGTAATTGTGACAGATGTAACGAACTCGCCTAACCGATAATTTATTTACAATAACCAATGTTTAGGCACGAAGTAGCACTAAACTGCTCCAGCAATTTGGTTGTGTATCCCCACAATTATTCGTTGTAAAGCGGTAAAAGTAATTTTCAGGAATAAAAATATATTTGAAATCAACTGTAATTTGTATTGGGTTGAAGCTGTTGGCGTAAATAATTGGTAACTGCAACGTGAAAACATTTTTAGTAAAAACCTTCAATTGAATGAAACACATCACTTTCATAAATAAGATATCAAGAAAGTAATGCACCTGTATGTTACATACCCTTCTAAACCAACTAAACTAACATCCAATCACGACCAAATCACTACAAAATCAGTTATTAAGCTTCAACTTCCTTGACAGTATCACACAAATGTATTCAGTAGTTTTTTCTTCAGATAACAGAGATAGAGCCGCACCTGGCCGATCAAGCACATCACTGTTACGTAGGTATACACTGTCTATTCACCGACGCCAGTTATGTAAAGAAGCGATAGTTTTCGGACATGACATTAGAATGGAGCTAAAAAAATGTTAAGAGCGTTCATCCCACGCGGGCTGGCAACAACGCATTTACAGTAGTTACCAACGATCTAGACGATCTAGTGCTTGACTGAAAAAAAAAATACCTTTGTTTGTATTTAATGAAATAATTACGAAAAACTACTGTAAATGCGTTGTTACAACCCGCGTGGGATGGACGCTCTTAAATGATGAATGCGATACAACGAATCATCTTAAAAAAAAGGATATTACCGATCTGTTCTAGCTAGATAGGTATTTGGTAGTTTTAGTTGTGATGTATCCATCTATATATTAATACGTGAAGTAAAAACTTTGTACCTCTTTTACGAAAATTACGCTGACAGAGGAGTATAAAATTTGGAGTGCAGAAACATAATACTTTTATTTATAATCAAATCAAATCGAATCAAAATATTTTTATTTCATATAAACCTGCATGGGCACTTATGAAACGTCAGAAGCTAGGTGCACGGTTCCAAATTGTCGCTTCCTATGGTGAAGAGCCGGCAAGAAACTCCACTGTTACTCTTTTAAAAATCATTGGCTTTAACAGTGTTTTCAAATTACAGAGATAAAATGTATGGGAGGACAGTGCAGAGCTGTCAATAAGTACCAGGTACTTGGTACAGGACGAATGAAAATACAGAATAGAAAATCGTCTACAAATCTACAGTCGTATAACTAGCTTCTGTCAGCGGCTTCACCCGCGCGGAACTTTCGTCCCCAATTTAATTCCCTTAGGGGTTGAATTTCGAAAAATAGTTCCTTATTCCTTGTCTACATTATAAAGGAAACCTCTATGCAAAATTTCAGCTTTCTAGGTCCAAGGGTTTGGGCTGGGCGTTGATGAGTCAGTCAATCAGTCAGTCAGTCAGGACTTGTCTTTTTAGGTCCAAGGGTTTGGGCTGGGCGTTGATGAGTCAGTCAATCAGTCAGTCAGTCAGGACTTGTCTTTTTAGGTCCAAGGGTTTGGGCTGGGCGTTGATGAGTCAGTCAATCAGTCAGTCAGTCAGGACTTGTCTTTTTAGGTCCAAGGGTTTGGGCTGGGCGTTGATGAGTCAGTCAATCAGTCAGTCAGTCAGGACTTGTCTTTCTAGGTCCAAGGGTTTGGGCTGGGCGTTGATGAGTCAGTCAATCAGTCAGTCAGTCAGGACTTGTCTTTTTAGGTCCAAGGGTTTGGGCTGGGCGTTGATGAGTCAGTCAATCAGTCAGTCAGTCAGGACTTGTCTTTTTAGGTCCAAGGGTTTGGGCTGGGCGTTGATGAGTCAGTCAATCAGTCAGTCAGTCAGGACTTGTCTTTTTAGGTCCAAGGGTTTGGGCTGGGCGTTGATGAGTCAGTCAATCAGTCAGTCAGTCAGGACTTGTCTTTTTAGGTCCAAGGGTTTGGGCTGGGCGTTGATGAGTCAGTCAATCAGTCAGTCAGTCAGGACTTGTCTTTCTAGGTCCAAGGGTTTGGGCTGGGCGTTGATGAGTCAGTCAATCAGTCAGTCAGTCAGGACTTGTCTTTCTAGGTCCAAGGGTTTGGGCTGGGCGTTGATGAGTCAGTCAATCAGTCAGTCAGTCAGGACTTGTCTTTTTAGGTCCAAGGGTTTGGGCTGGGCGTTGATGAGTCAGTCAATCAGTCAGTCAGTCAGGACTTGTCTTTCTAGGTCCAAGGGTTTGGGCTGGGCGTTGATGAGTCAGTCAGTCAGTCAGGACTTGTCTTTTTATTTATATATAATATATACACTCGTAGATAGATAGTGTTTCTGTTAAAATGAATTATGGTTAAATTTCAACCACTGGACACTAGTAGTTTTTATTGGTTTTACATAATGAGCTTAAATAGCACTTGTTTGGTTTTGTTGGAAATAGACAACTCATTTCATTCGATTTTTTGAAAAATCAACCATTTAATTTGAAAGGGTAACATAAATTTTGCTTTATTATGTTGTCGTAGTGCGTAAAACTTATCCTAAAATATTTGTTTACAGCATCGGCTATAAAAAAAAGGAACAGTGTATACGCGCTTATGCGCATGAGTCACTAATTAGAATTCAAAACTAACAAGCAACCGCTACTAACCGGTGTCGTGTATATCAACTTCTGTAATTACTTTTTTATAAGATTAAAATATTTTAAATAGACTTGACTGACATTCTAGTGATGCTTAATTTATTCTTAAGTTGTGATTAAGCTGTGTTTGGTTATAGTGGCCTTAACTTGATACGAGTTTAGATTGATATTATTATTGTATTAATATTTTTATGTCTCGCGGCTCGGGTACTATTTGGCCACCCAAGTTATATTATCAAGAGTGGGTATGTGTGAGGTCATAGAAGAAAAAAATATCATAACACATGTTATTTAAATATCTATGTCATATTCAATATCTCCCGGATGAGAGTGACTTAAAAAGTTGAATACTTAGGAAAGTTAAAAAGTTTATTAAATAAAATAGTTTTGATTATATTATTTGTATTTCTAAAAGATTAAGTGTGTTCTGTAGCAGCCAAGTTTAATCCATGTCACCTAAAAGAGTTTTTCCCTCATGGAAAACAGTGTACCTACCTACCTTATTTTAATATGAAAGGTCAAAGATAAGCTATTAAAATTCCTATTTAAATACTATTATTATAAGTATAGTTAAACCTATTTACTGTAATGATAAACCCACCATTTTAGCAACAAAGTGTAATTGTATAGTTTGTGTAAATAGTATTTCCTTGTAACTGGGTAAGTAGCTGTATTAATTAGCTAATTATTATCAGATAACGGACTATGTGCGCATGCGTAGCATGTATTTATGTAAGGTATCTTAGTTTAATCTGAAAACGTATGAGTTGGTTGGTGAAATGTTTTTTAATTCATTAATATTGTTTGGTTGCTGGAAAATATTTATCGTAATAATATTATAGTGCGTTTGTTGATTTCCGCTGTACAACATGGATATTTCCATAGGCCCTTCAATGCAAGCAGTGTTTCAACCGCATATATTCAATGCTAAGCAAACGGTTAAATGTAAACATCCATCCGTTTGCTAACCATGGCGGTTTTTGGTTTGGACTGGTCGTAATTTTGACAAAACCCTTAAAGAAGAAGATACCAGATAAATATCGGAAAATTCCTGAAATATAGCTTGCATGAAGTCTCCAAATCGACATCATTGCAGAATAATATCTATGAGTGAGAATGAAAACTACCTATAAATTGTTTTCGGCTAAAATAACTTTGAAATATTCTATCTTATTTGTATGTGTAAAATATATTCTAAACTATGCTGCCGTCCTTTTTCTAAAAGGAGTTGACCCTCACTTAGTCAATTTTTACTTTTCAATAGAATCTAAGAGAACAATTCTCTATCTTTCTGTTTAACAAACATTTTTACAATTCACATAGCTCCCAAGGTATGAGAGTTTGTAGGCCGTTAACTGGAAAGGATTATTTAGGATAAACGGAAAGGAATATCATTTGATGTATCCTACAATCAGTAGTAACTGGAAATAACTCTTTAGGATAAACAGAAAGAAATATCAATTGATGTTTTCTACAATCAGTAACGTAGGTATTTTTTTTGTATTTTTGTCAATTTCTCGGAAACAACTTTTAGGGCTTAACGCCTGTCTAGTTCCCTCCCGAGTGGGTTCCCGCATTGTCGTTGCGGGGGGGCTCAGTAACCGTGGACTGCCACATACGGTGAAGCCAAGAGGGACCCAAAGGTGGGGTCGCTCGTCAGGGCTTTTGCCTTCAAACCAATGACGTAGCGGCCAAAAAGTAGGTTGCGGTGAGGTGGGCCGCAATGTCGAATGGGACGCATCGCGGCTGAGGGTTACGGGCTGCGGCAGAGGAGGAGTGCCGGTGCTTCTGAGCAGCGCTCTTCCCTTCCATGGCCTGGACGGGGCGGCCACCGTTTGATGGCGGACGCGGTGGGGCCGCAGGGGAAGAGGCGTGGTGGTATAGCGTTGGTCGCTCTCCCTATCTCCTGCGGCCGAAAAGTGGTAGACGGGACGGCGCGTTGTGTTACACGCGCGCCGTCAGAGATGTCAGCAACCACTGGTGGGGTACGCAAGGGCCGATGCCTGCCAGGGGAGTGGGTTGTTCGAAAGAGTTACCGCCGCCCCTGGCACACAGGCAACTGAGGGAACACGGGTGGGTTTTAGTCAGTAAAAGTCTGACACGCTCTCCTGCTCTACTCAGCGGGAGAGGTCATTTGATGATTTCCCACCAAAAAAAAAAAAAAAACGCCTGTCTAGTTAAAGGACGGCAGTAAGGTCGAACTGGCAATAAAAAAGCTCATGTATTTTTATCTAGATACTTGGGTAGTATACTTACATTGACATCAAAAAACCGGTCAAGTGCGAGTTGGACTCGCGCACCGAGGGTTCCGTACAAACCTGTGGGTATATAAGTAAAAGTTCAAAATTGTCAAAAATATTTTTTTTTTATATGACGAAACAAAAAATTTTCGGTTTTCGTAATTTTTCCTATATCTGTACTATAAGACGTGACTTCGTACAAAATTTCAAGATTCTAAGTTCACGGGAAGTACCCTGTAGGTTTTGATTCCCGTGCGAGTTTCGAAAATTTGCGGAATTTTGCGGCCTAAATGGCTGTATCTTTTGATTGCGTTGACTTAGAAGGTTGATTTTTCTACAGCTTCCAGGGACAGTAGAACTAAGTATCATATAGAAATTTCAGTTTGATACCTCCACGCGTTCCTGAGAAAAACGGTCTTGACAGACGGACGGACGGACGGACGGACGGACGGACAACAAAGTGATCTTATAAGGGTTCCGTTTTTTCCTTTAGAGGTACGGAACCCTAAAAATATTGAATCTGTATGAGACGGCCTTTAGCTAAGTAAAAATTAATAAGCACGACTTTCCAACCAACAATGTCACTTATTAAGTATACCTACATAATAATACAACTAGTAAACTAGTTACATAACTGCTACAGAGGAAGTAAATGATGTTCGTTGTTCAGATACTGTTCCAGATAACGCTGCCTTGCATTCGGGAAATCAACATTTTTTGAATACCCGCCCGATATGCATCTACATAGATTTCTACCTTTTACGTTGCTTAACATACTTGGTAAATAATGTTTTACAAGTTTTATATTTTGGACTAGTCTAGTAAAACTGGAATACTTAAAACAACAAAATTATGGCTTTGCCATAAGTTCCTATTGAATGCCAATTCATCGATCGGCATATTGGTTACATAAATGCCCAAAAATCTATTGGTTTGTTCCAGACTCTTATCTCAAGTGCCTTGTCATGTCTTTCTTTCTTGTTAGGTATGCTATTAACGTTTTCATGTTTATCTCATATATATAAAGTACGCTTTTTTTCATAGAGTGATATAACGATGTAGGCTGTATGTGCTACAGCATAAATTCCTTTTACAAAATACAATATCAAGTTATGTTTAAGCAACGACAAAGCTTTGACCAAAGAACCAAGCTTAACGACCAAAACGAATGTAAAATCATTGAACCCACATGTTCTACACATCGTTACTAACATATCACGTACAGAGCCAAGGCGAAAACACGGCGTCTTATAAAATATTGTTAATGCAATAATAACGAGATCTCGGTTATGTAAAGCTGCAATATTTTGCATTTAATAAGGGCCGTACATAGCTGGCCGCGTGGCCGTCGGCGAGAGATGGATCCTCAGATACTGAAGCACTTCGATCGAGACTCGTTCACTATGAAATTATTGGGAAACTCGATTCGTGCGCGATGCATCTGCCGACGACGCGCCAGCCTCGCTAATGTTCCTTGCAAACGATCCGAGAAAGCCGAGTAGGTTTTAGAGATAAATCTGAGAGATAGGGAAAATACTTTCTTACTTCTACGGCCGTTGCATATAGTTAGGAAGTTTGCAGTGATATTTATTTGAATTTCAATTTCTTTACTGTTTTATTATATTTCTACGCGAAATGCTTTTTCGTTTGGTGATAATAAATTAATGAAACAGTATTGAAGGCATCTTTGTTCCGACACGTAAGTGTGTGGGCCTGCGGGAGGGGCGTGATGCGGCACCTGTACCGATCGTTTGAATATTCCTCCCAAATCGATATTTCATGTGATCGCCGCTCATCTGTAATTAAGTTTGGATTAAAGTTCTCGAGTCGCTAGGCGCTATAATCGTCACTTTTGTTGTTCGTGCGTGTTATTTGTTTTGGGGCAATGACAATGGTGTTACTTTTGGGTGGTAGAGTCACTCTGCTAGTATAATCTTTGATAATGTGCGTTTTTGCTACTGTTCAGAGTTCAGATGGTATGATGAACAGTAGGGTAAGCTTCTTACTTAAATTATGCTATCGTTGAAATACAATTTCTATAATTTACTGTAGCTGAAATTCTCTTAGAGAAGTTTTAATTCTAGACCATCAAATACATACTAAATCTTTTTTAAGTACATCAAATAGATGCAGTTACTTTATTTTATTACGCTTCTCTTTGTAAATAATATAAGCTTTACTTACAGAAAACATAAAAAATACCACCAGTAAGCTATCATGGTGGTATCCCATTCCCGAGAAAAGAAATTTCCACCAACCTCCGATGAGAGTCCATACCCAGGAATGGCCACGTCGCATACAATAAACATGCTCATAAATAAATAAATAAGGCCGAATTTAATAACAAGCCCGGGCCTAAGTAATGGCCGCCAGAAGGCACCGGTACATATATTATGGCTCACCATTTTATAAACTTTTACGCGCATTTCTTAGCGTTGTATTAAAATGTTTGAACACTATAATTTGGGAACGAGAGCTTAACAACTTTTTTTAGAGGAGTCAAATATTTGGGGAGTTTAGAGACGGTTATGATCGATAACAGTCGACTGAGCTGTACCTACTGAGCTGAGTAAATATGTACTGTGTCGAAAGTTGAACTTCAACTACTGCCTACCTGATAACTCCAAAAAACTTGTTGTAATCAACTGAAACGAGCAAATTACGTTAAAAGATCTTGCCCTTAAAGCTCTAGGATCTGAAAACAACAAACCATATTTTCACTAAGATTAACGAAGATGATGCACACACAGTTGTTAGACAAAAGTGAACAACATTCTAAAATCGATGACAAAAGCAGCATATTTTAAAATACTCTGATTCAGAACAACTTCATAACGAGAACACCAAAACGTGAACCAAAAACATTCATATCGAAGCGATTCGACAAATCACCTATCAACGAATACGTGAGGCGATAAAATTACAATACACACCTCGGTTATGTGTGCCAGCCCATAACGGCCACTCGGCTTAATATTGTAGAAAAAGCAGGAATGTGCTAAAATGGGCCATGCTGTGCCATATTCGACACGGCTGGTGACGAATCCTGGGCCAAAAGAAACAATTTTTAAGCATTCCGACGAAAACAATTGGACTTCTTACGCCTCGTCGTGCCGTTTGTGAATAATTTGAGGACAACAGAAAGGTTTGAATGCTGTCGATACACAGATAAAATGTTGTAGACCGTACGTGAGAGGATGGTATGAATTAGTGATGCCAACCGTGTGAGAAAAACTTTGTAATGGTGTCGATGCTATGCCGATAATCTGTTTAGTGGTTATTAATATTTGGGAGCGAAAAAGTGGTGGCCCGGTCATGTTTGCGCGGTTGATTCTTTGAATCTGACTTGGTTGGTGTTCGTATTCAAGGCGTCAAAGCGACACAATAGAATTTGACTGATGCTTTAAGGACGCGTTTGCAAATCTGACAAAAATAAGCAGTTTTTCGGTACTTTTTGGGACAAAATGAAATTTTAATTTTAAACGAATTGTAACTAATAATAGCCAAAGATTGATTACGTGTAGGTACTAACCAAAATTTGCAATTTTTGTTTTTAGAGTAAAAAGAATTTCCGTTACCTGTTCTCACAACATTGACGATACAGTGTTGAGTTTAGGAACATTTTTCTTCTATTTAATAACATAAATTCAATTATTTAAAAATATTTTATGTAAGCAGACATGTTTAACTCAAAAAGGTTGCAAAAATAACTATAAAATGCCGGTTGTGATGTTAGAATAGTACTTTACTGCTGAATTATTGACATTAGCCATTGTGCTACGCATGGCGTAGCTCTACGCCACACGTCTACGAGAGGTGGTTGCGTAATTGTGTTATGTACGTAATCTATTAAAAAATTAGACAGGTGTCGATGGCTGCTGTCATTTATCAAAAGCTTCAATGTATCTACATATCGTCATCATCATTTCAGCCGAAAGATGTCCAATGCTGGATATATGCCTCCCCCAAGAGGTTTGCCATAATTGGCACGTTTGGCAGGCGGGTTGGCCATCGCAGTATGGTTCTAACAATGTATAGAGAACGCTGCTGCCCATTCTCTAGCAAATCCCTTAGTCGCCTTTTACAACACCCACGGGAAGAGATAGGGCCGTGCCGGGCACCAGACGGACATATGTATATATACATATCTACACATGTATGGATATCCATTTTTTTTTTTAAATACTGTAATAATATCAGAACAACGTGTTTTCA
The DNA here is from genome assembly GCA_949987655.1 of Polymixis flavicincta. Lineage (NCBI taxonomy): Eukaryota > Metazoa > Arthropoda > Insecta > Lepidoptera > Noctuidae > Polymixis > Polymixis flavicincta. The sequence goes on from OX465175.1 coordinate 19,381,339, forward strand.
GTCAATGATAGCAGGGATGGCTTTCGCTCCAAAACGCGAGACCACGTCTATTGAAGCGCAATGTTCAAACACGCTCTTACAGATACTGCCAGTGATTATAAATCTAACATACTTTACAGCTCTCAAAGCTTAAAACAAATGCGGTACGCAGTAAATTAAGCCATCGACAGTGTTGCTAGGATGCCATCACGAGCGCACGCTGAATAGTTTGCGATTGCGCTGCGTTTTTCAAAGGCATACCTGGCGCGGGTGCGAACGTCGTGTGTGACGACTTTATCCGTCGAGTGCACGTCTTTGGTGAGCGGACGCCGCGATCTAGATCAGCGGCGCCGACTCGCGGCGGCGCGATGCTATCGTAAAACAACCGCGCGACAATTGCTAACACCGGCGCCGAACAACAACGCGAATTATTCAAAGAGAGGCATCCAGCGTGTGTCTGTGCCGCCGACTGACCGCCCCGCGCCCTGCGCCCTGCTGCCATTGTTGACATACCGATTTCTAAGAACGTGTAATTTTAACGTTCATTTCGACGATGCATTCGACTCGTTGCACGCAGTTGGAGCTTTCAATCCATAAGACCTATGTTCACGACTTGAACAAAATGTTGTCTTTGTTTATCTCTTTGGGTAGACTATTTACTTGAAATTCTTAACCCTACATGGTCAGACATGTAACCCAACAGGTACATTTGATATCCTTATTAGCTTATTCACGGAACGGGTCGTAAAAATGCCAGAGCACAGTCATCTAGGCGAGATAAAGCTGGACTCGAAACGACTCACGCACGCCCCATTCCGGAGTAGCGTTAGACTTGTACTTAGACGTGGGGACACGTCGGCTGCTCTCGAATGCTTTCAGATGCTCTGTTTCTGGGAAGACGAGGAGAGGGAGGGGTCGAGGGGGGGCGGGATTCCGTCACGTGCGCCCGCACATCTGATAGCGGCCGCCGCCGCCGCGGGGAATGTTACACGTTCGGGCAAGCCCAGCACGCAAATGCTGTGCCGACTTGCGATCTGTGAGTTGCGAAATTGTAGCCACTTCTAGATCTAGGCAATATGAAGTTAGTTTAGGTACCAGTTCATGTCACCTGAGACAGTTAGAATTTCTGTAGAGGTGGTTTCATTTGGTGGAGACATGCAACAATTTTCAGCGATATTATCGGTAGCATTCCTGAAAAAGTTGTAAACTGTAAAATAGGTATTTAACTTAACGTTGATGCTTTGAGATTCAAATAAATTGAGGTTCAGAAAAACCTTATTTTACTGGCATAACGAAAAATATTAATATCTACGTTAGATAAACGCGCTAAGTGGCTGTTGCTTTATGTTATCGAAATCCTTCAATTTAACTAACAGACAGAAATCATACTAATATTTCCAACACAATGGCACTAAAACGATTTGTTAATACACAAAATAGAATAAAACTCGTGCTTCTAAATATGAATTTGGCCAAAAAGCGTCACGGCATACGCATGCGCGGAGACCGCCGGGCGCGCTTGCCGCCCGTGCATTCCCGCCTTTTTGCCTGTCACCGCCAGACGTATTTATTGCAACACTGATGGCTGTTAGTATTGCCACAGTCGATACTCCTAAAAATAGGAACATAATTTTTGAGGATTTATTTCCTGTATGAGGATTTTTTCCTTTGAGAAAATCTTGACATAGGTACCTACTTAATGAAAATCGTATGCGTAGATAGTTACTTACACGGATCGACTCTCAAAGCATAATAAATAACTCAATTATTAAACTCACCTGCTCGACACTCTGATGAAAACTTCTGCAGGCTGCAGGGCAAGGTAAGGTAACCATTTAAATCAAAGAAGAACCCTTGGCTTAGTGACTCGGAAAAACTTTTTCCAGAAGGGAAAATTTAGAAGTTTTCTAGTCGGCAAAATTAAGAAGCTGAAGTTGCAAATTTTAAATGAAATTATTATTTGCACACCTTGAAATTAATTAAATTTGAGGAAAGTGAGAACATACTATGACCAAAGCTATTAAATGAATAATGTAGATGTTACCGGAAATGTATGTAATCCGTCATTGTATACAATTCCTAGGAAATGTATGTAATTCCTAAAATCGCACGGAAAGGTGTAAAATAAATTATATTATACACATTTCCTAGGAAATCTATACATTGTCTAAATAGCAATCGGAAATGTAAATATTTGGATCTGTCCAATCCCCTGGAACCGGCCAGGCCGACCAGACAACATACATTTAGGTGACAGAAACGAATCGCCGTAGATCCGACTCCACGCAGTCTTGTCTGCCCTACCCCTAGAATATAATTTTGAATCGCGTCGGCGCGGAGGGGCGAGGCGGCCCGCGAGCTGAGGAGCAGGTGGTTGTAACGCTCGCCGCCGCAGCTGAAGCTGGCCGCCTAAGCCGGCCAGCAGGCCGAAGCTGTGGTGGTGAGCGTTAAACCGTCTGCGACGATAAGCTCGCGTGGGACCGCCGGAGCCTCGCAGCGCCGGAGCCGTGGCAGAAACCATGCCTGCATTCTAACTAACGAAAAGTCGGCCTTACATACTTCGCTCCAGTGAATTTTCGAACTGGCGTACATCGAGATCCTGTACTTTAGAACTAACATACGTCGACATTTCAAACTTCGACAGTCAATAGCGGAGTCACTGTGATTACTCGAAACGTTACCAAACGAAAGTTTGACTTTATAAGAATAATATAAGTCGATTTTGTGATAAATACATTTTAAAATTTCCTAGATACTTGATTTTCGAAGCTTTAATTAGTAAGATAATATGAAGATTATTATATTCTACGATGACTGTTACCTGAACGTTGTTGTCTCAACGAGTGCTTTATTAAAAAATATTATTCTCATTTTAACAACGTGTTTTATTGCAGCAACCATTATTTTTATACATTTCCTAATACGATATTGGAATTATATACAATTCCTAGGAATTGTGCACATTTCCTAGGACATTTATGTATTAAATAGTTTTTGAAACAATATTTTATATTTCCTAAATAGCTTCGGAATTATATAAATATCCTAGGATTTGTATACAATTCCTAGATTTCATACATTTCCGGTAACATAGATACCTATACATCACCAAACAATTCCATTTCTCTAATACGGCAACCCTGATTTCGAAGGATATAAAAATTTGACAACGATCCTCTCAGCTCTGATACTAAAGCCTATTGTATCAGGTTTTGTTTTATCCCTTTTTCATACTCGTTCGCGCTACTTCATACACGGGAGCTCCTCTGTTGGAACAATAGAATATCATAAGATTCTTACAAAAAGCCGTGGTTATGATACATGCTCTTAAGCCGGCAAAAACACTTTCATTATTATTACTTAGATACAGGTAGATACTAAGTGGCTACTGTGCAGTACAGCAGGCTAAGCATAACGCTTTCTATTTCTACCAAGAATAGACAGTGCTTTTTCAATACAAAATGACATTTCGTTTCTCAATTTTTGACATCGCACCGTAAATGTCCTTCTAAATAAAATCATTTATTTTTTCAGAAAACACTGTTACAATGGTGGTTATTTGAGTTTACATGTTTCATGTGATTCTACCGTAAGGTAGGTATGCAAAATGTGTACAATATAAAATACAATCAACAAATAAATAAAAACAGTCTTATTAGTCATAAAATACTTTAAGAGATTAAATTAATGCAATGTCATACAATTTCATGACTTATTTAATAATAGCAATATTTAAATAATTTTAATGTCGTTCCTAGAATTACAATATTTAATGATACATCCATAACAATTGTTATTACTTGATGTCACTGTGAGATAAAAAAGGTCTTAAGTTTGGAAAAATTATCGTTTAAGAAGTCATTCAAGTTATAGTAACATTTATTAACTAAAAGGCTCTTTAGACTTTTCTGAAATAAGGCTGTATTCATTGCCCTTATTTGTTTAAGTCATTTATTGAAAATTACAGGAGCCATGTCGAACACACTTTTGTGCATTAAAGCGTTATATTATGTTCGGCGGACACACAGGTGAAATGCGTCACGTTGTTGCCTATTCTTCACTTTTGAGGCTAATGTAAATAATTTATTATTGGTCTTAACAAACACTGAGACCTCATAGATATCTATATATCTATGAGGTCTCAGTGTTTGTTAATATTTGTTTGGCAATATTTTAACTCTCCCAAGCCTATGCTTGGGAGAGTTAAAATATTGCACTCCTGGAAAAACGGTTTACAGGTTTCGATCATTTGAAGCCCAAACATAGCCCTTGTGCACCGTTTTTGTGCTTTAAAAATTTAATCAATATCAGTCGAATCTCCCCAAAATAATCACACCACACCTCAGAACTGAAGCAACTAAACCATGATAATTATGCAGTTAACAAGGTATTAACTTTTGCAATCTGCTTTTACTCATGTAGCGCATATACTGATTGATTAATTCTTTTGTATAGTGTTTAAATCTGGGATTTCCATTTTAATTTGTTATCCACAGTAAGACCAAGAAAGTTTATTGTTTGCACTTCAGACACAGGTTCATCCTTATAATTAAACTGAGGCATAATTGCATTCATACGCTGATAAATATGGATTATTTTAGTTTTTGCAATGCTAGGCTTCACATTATTGCTGTGTAGCCATTGAATGATAGCATTTTACAATCTGTAATTTTGTCTTTCGTTTCTAACAATCTTTGTCTAGTACCTTTTTCTATGTAGACTATTTCAGAAGAATATTTCTTCCCAAACTGTCAAAATCACACTGATAACGAACTTTCTACTCGACGGCCACAAAGTATATACGATTATCTACAAAATCATGATTCGTTTAGAACGCATAACTCTGATAATTAATAGAAAAACATAGCTATCTTGTCCTATAGTATATCATTTAGTTAATAGTCATGTCTATTCTTCCGTCGACAAACTGTGCTCGTGCTAAGCTGCAGAGTCATAGAGGACAGTAATTATGTCTGAGTTATGAGGCTTGTCAAAGTCATGGCTTTCTTAATTTTTAACAACCATATGTGTGGTAATTGCTAATCAGGGTCTATTGGCCATGTATAATAACAACCCCATGAGTCAATCGATCCAGTTAAACTACGTTTGCCGCAGTTGGTCCGTAGATACCAAGACCTCTGTGTGCCCCGGAAAGCACGTTATGCTGTTGGTCCCAGCTGTCATCCCAGGTGTGTCCCAGGTGTGTGAGGATCTTTGATAGTCATTTCTGGTCGTCAGAAGCCCGAAAGTCTGGCAAAGTTAACAACCAGTCTTACCCAAATGGTATTGTACGCAATACCCAGTTATTGCGTATTGTGGAGGTCAGATAGGCAGTCGCTCCGTGTAAACTCTGGTATTCAGCTGTATCCGGTTAGACTGGAAGCCGACCTCAACATAGTTGCGAAAAGCTAAGCAGATTGATAGGGCAATATTCTAAGCAGGTACAGTCACGAGCACTAATATGTAAACACTTTCCAACGTTTAAAAGCGATTTTCTCATCTTGCACTGATTGTAGCTTTATGTTATTATGAAAATAATACTTTGGACCCTACACTATAATTAAATACCTAGGTTATTTCAAGGTTGCAATTGTTATTTAAGAGAAAATCCCTTTCGAATTTGGCTATGTGTATACATATCAGTGCTCGTGACTGTACACTTAGGCCTGCTTGCACTACTGATTACGGGGCTTATTTATAAACGTTGCTTTAAATTAAGGTACCCGTAAACGTGAAAAATTTAGCGTTTAACAGTCGCTTACTTACTATTACTTAAGTTTAAGTAACTTTTATGAATATAGGGGTAGATGTGTTTAGTGTCAAAGTGTTGAAAGCAAGTCTTTTTATGCAACAGCAACAGGCAACTTACATACGAACAGGAGAAGCTAATTAATTTTAACATATTAGTCTGATTGTCAACTGTACGATTGGAAGTAGTAGCTAGAATCTAGGAAGTAATAAGAGAGGCCTATCATTCATAGCCAGAATATTAAAAACAGGTATTTTATTCTTCCCATTACATTTCAAAAGTGTATAAAGGCTCCTGCAAATTGGCGCGACGCGAAGCTAACAGAACAATTTCTAAGAGAACTTCATAGAATTGTTCTACAAGTCGCATCACACTGGGCCCCAATTATGTATCGTTATAATGATTCCCCGCGGAACGTTACTACGTTCAAACTACGTCAATATCGTTTTTTTAAGAAACCAATGTAACGGTTTTTTTTTTGGGTGGGAAATCATCAAATGACTTCTCCTGCTGAGTAGAGCAGGAGGGCGTATCAGACTTTTACTGACTAAAACCCACCCGTGTTGCCTCAGTAGCCCGTATGCCAGGGGCTGTGGTATCTCTTTCGAACAAACCCGCACCCCTGGCAGGCATCGGCCCTTGCGGACCCCAGCAGTGGTTGCTGACATCTTTGACGGCGCGCGTGTGGAACACAACGCGCCGTCCCGTCTAACACTTTTCGGCCGCAGGGGATAGGGAGAGCGGCTGACACTATACCGACACTCCTCTTCCCCTGCGGCCCCACCGCGTCCGCCATCAAACGGTGGTGGCCCCGTCCAGGCCACGGAAGGGAAGAGCGCTGCTCAGAAGCACCGGCACTCCTCCTCTACCGCAGCCCATGCCGTATGTTCCAAGACAATTTGTCGATATTATTAATACGTTGTCAGCAGTATTCGTGTGAAGTGGTTACGAGTAAGGAATCGTTAAGTGGTCATAGTGAGTGAGTACCTAGTTGATATATTTAACAATTATTTCACTGTAGCATGGTAAGACCATCCTTCCCTTCATTGACAACAAATATTATTACATTCTTAATCACGTCATTGCACTAAACACTCTAAATTCTAAACACTACTTAGATTCACATTATAATGTATTAACAAGGTTTGATAAAAGTGTATGACACTACCTACTTCCGATTTAATAGAATAAATATCGATAAATAAATTAAATTCAAGGTTCAATCAACTCAGCCTATCGCAGTCCATTGCTGAACATGGGCCTCAACCAAGCTGCGCCACAACACCCTGTTAAATTGAAGGTTAAATGTGGGTAAATTGCAAACATTTGGAGTCCCTATGTGTAAAATTCTCAGACAGGTACGAACAGTTACGAACAGGTAATAACTATTGAGTAAAAGTTCACTAATAATAATCCGGTTCCGTGTCGTGCTGGACGTAAAGTTCCGTGTCGTGCTCGACGTAAAAGAATAGCACCATCCCATTTCTTCCCCTGGGTCTCGTAGAAGGTGACCAAGGGACTTACCTGCCAGAGAATGGGCAGCAGCGTTCTCTATGCATTTTACCACCATACTGCGATCGCCAACCCGCCTGCCAAGCGTGGTGATTATGGCAAAACCTCCCTTTTGGGGGAGGCCAATGTGCAGCAGTGGACGTCTTACGGCTGAAATTATGAATGGTGAATTTTAATTTGTATTTTTCTTTTTTAGTAACACATTTTTTATAATCATGTTAAAAATACATGGCTGGAGATGGTTGGTTATTATACATTTTCACACAGAAAAAAAATAGGTTCGTAATTTTTACCCAACACAAGTCTGAAGGCCAGTCCACATCACGACGATTTGAATAAATTGTATAAATATTTGGCCACGGGTTTTGTCACGGAGACCTCCTCCGGAACACACACAACACAAAAGGATATCTACGCCATATATGTTTTGCTGATTGTTACGGAATGTTATCCTGCGAACATAGTTAGTGCCATTTTTGAGAAGTTTAGATCCATTTCTTGTAAACTACATTTAGTTTCAAAACGAAGGGACTTACTTGCACCTACTCGTAGGTAGCTTTTGATGAGATCATCATCATCTTAGTCTTTACCCAACTATGTTGGGGTCGGCTTCCAGTTTAGAAGGATGCAGCCGAATCTTCTTCTTTGTCGTGTCGTTCACGGAGTTAATACAAAGGTATCGTTGATTCCAATTGCTGGTTTTAAAGAAGCTGATAAGAATTCTGGCCTTCGACAGCGTTATCGTTGGCCTCGCAAAGGTCTTCCATAGTGTAGGTTTTAGAGCACAAGAGGTGGGACATAGTTCGCGATGTGGCTCCACAGTCGCACTGCTGCTCGTCAGAGTACCATCTGACCAAGTTGTACCGGCAGCGGGCCACCTGGTTACTTACTCGATTAATCGATTTCCAGGTGAGCCATGGCACTGCGTTGTCCGATGAAAGCTTTTCTGCAGGCTCAACATAGTAAGCTGGAGGGGGCTGTTTGAGAAGTAACAGTTTCGATATACACGAATACCAGTAATTTCACCACACCTGACTACGCGACTGTCAAAGATTCACGAATGACCGCACCAAAGACAAGACCAAAGGTTTTATAAATTATGATTTTAATGAATTGTATCTTTTATGATAATTTTTTTTATGTAAGGTAAGTGAGCTGATTTAGGACGATCTAAGGGTGAAGATCATAAACAGGTTCAGTCGTTATGTTCCTTCTATTGGCTAAGCGAACTTATTTATAGGTAATAGACTAAAATTTTGACTGTTAAAATTTCTTACCAATAAACCTTCATCACCAATCACTTTTTGCATGCCAACCAAAAATGTATAATATTATAATAATAAAATTGTTTATTTATAAAAGGGACACATACACAATAAATACCTTAACAATTCAAATAGAGCACAGTTGCTAATTTGCCTGAACTAATTTGAACAGGTGCTTCAGGCTAGAAAGTGAACAAATACTCAATGTAAATCAGGAATAAGTTTAAAGTAATTAAACAAAGAAACCAACCCGCACTGGCCCAGCGTGGTGGATTCTGGCCCAATCCCTCTCACCGAGAGGAGGCCTGTGTCCCAGCAGTGGGAACATTATAGGCTGATGATGATGATGATGACTTTAAAGTAAAAACATTATGCTGTAACAACTCACCTGTATTCCTACAATATATGCGTTGTTTTTTACTAATCCTGTTAATTATTTGTTTTCCAAACACAACTAACATTACAGGTTGCCCCAAATCGGTAGCTGTTTTTCCATTGCAGCTTATGACATGTAAAGTATTTATTGTGAACTCACTCAGAGAACCAAATCCACCCTTTCCACGATTTCGTTAAGTCTAAGCTTACATGCACTTGATTCGTCCTAAGTTCCTAACATAGTGAAATCATCGTGCACCACCTTACCTCATTCCTGGATTTCAAGGGTTAACGAGGTTACCTACTACACCATTATTACCAAAATGAATAAACTTTTTGCATCGTGCGCAATATGGGATTCAGGGAATTTAAATTTGGTTGAATTGTCAAGCGGGCTAAAATAGTTTTGTGAAAAAATTTTAGGGTAACATTGGAACAGGCAACGAAAGATGATATTTTACATTAGTCTGGTCCGCTCATAGTCCACTACATAGGTGCAAAATTGTCTTTGAAAATAATCTGATAGAATTTCACAATCCTTTATTGAATGCCACGAGCACTAATATTGATAAACTAAGCCCAACATTTGCAAATAGCAACAACATTTCAATTTCCAATATCTGCAGCGCTTTCATAACTCATAAAGAACAATCGTCATTGCCATGTGTCGACGTTCGAACAAATACATCAGGTGCGTCATGCTTGCCCAGTGCCTGGTACTTATAAATCATTGCTCTATGCTTCGTCCTTCAGCCTCAATACGGCGTCCTGCTGTTTAACCTCACAAATTTACGATGCCTCTCGCAGACCAGATGCCAATCGTATTCCCAGCGTTATTTCAACAAAATGCATGTGATTTATACAAAACTCATCGTACGCAATGCTAATATATCTTTTCTGACGTAATATTGGGATTGGAAGTGTTGCAGTTCGTAGTGTTGCAAGGAATTACGAAATGTATCTTGGTAAGTATATTTTGCACACTGTATTTTTTGGTTGATACAGCCCAGAGCAGTATAGAAAGTTTCACTTTTTTCGAACAAAATCATCGCATTGCTGAATATATGAGCCTCCGCAACACTCCACTAACACAAATAGTGACAGAAATACAAATAACACCTATCTAAGTAGATGAAATAGTATATTATGTAAGCAAAAAGATGGATACTTTGTTTTTTTGAGGTTAGGTAATCATCAAATACTTCTCCCGCTCTGGGTGGAGCAGGAGGGCGTGTCAGACTTTTACTGACTAAAACCCACCCGTGTTCTCTCAGTTGCCTGTGTGGCAGAGGCCACGGTATCTCTTTAGAACAACCCGCACCCCTGGCAGGCATCGGCCCTTGCGGGCCCCCAGTTGATGCTCTTTGAGTCAAAAGGTGTATATTGCCATCTGCTTTAAAAGCTACAGTGAACAATCAACTAGAGGACAAGCTCGTTCCAATAAAGACCTCATCTAACGCTTTCCACCAGGCGTGATCGAGGTCAAGAGCAGGCTCATACAGCAATAAAAAAAGAATACTGAATTCCTTTATCGTAGTATACCATAAACGGTTATTATGTAAGCTGAGAAGAAGAAATTAGTCAAAATCAGTCCTGCAAATGTAAGGGAAGTAGATTTGGAATTTAATTTAGCATTTTTAACTTTGCTGACAACTGCATGTAAACTTCAATAATATCTCAGTGTAATATATGGTAAATTATATTATGGTGAATATCTTATAAGAGGTCAGTGTCGTGTCTACCTCGTGTCTGCAAAATACGTGAATATATCAAGGAATCGCAAGTTCCCCACGTCAAGGCCCCACGATTTCCAACACGAATAAATATTCCTTTTATTCCAATTTGTCAGCTAAGCCACTCTCAGCGGCGACTTATCTCCGTATTCAACGGTAAGCTCCCGCCAAAACAATACGGCAGTATCGTTAAAAAATGTGCTTGAATACAGCATTTATCATCGTTGATTAAATACCATTGTTTTGTATCGGCAGGCTCGGGGTCCCCGGCGTCGTGCTCGTTTTGCGTCTCCCTCCGTGTCTCGCATTGTACCCGCACGGAGACAATAAGTCTGTTAAATTGGCCTCCTATACTCGTTATATTATGTGGCCGAGGAGTTCGTATTTATGTTCGCTTCGGACGCGTGCTCGCCGCTTGCGAGCCCGACTCTTGTAAATTCTTGCGAGCCAACAAAATTTGTTTTCGCTGCACTTTTATTATGATTTGTTCTAATATCGCGAGCTTCGAGCATTTTTTACGATGGCACACAAACTGTATCTTTGTTGGTCGTAACGAGAATACATGGAGGTATTGTTAACTTTTCTTTGTACAATTTGCTTATCATATTAGATTCAAACTAAAGTTCCGAGAAGAAAAAGACGGTATCAAAATAGTGGTACGCCCACGCCGCGTCGGCAGCCGCGCTCGCTGAATCACGTACTGCAATTTCCAAATCTAGATTTAGGAAGGAACGGGCTATGTCGTGTTCTTGTAACTGAATGCATTTCGAAGAAGAAATCTCAGTCAAGTGTCCTATACGTGACAATATACTCAGCGGCGGCGAGACTTCAATGGAGCCACGCGCGTGCCACTATGTTTTTCCAGTTTTTCCACTGGTCGCTATAAGTACCTGCCGTATTAAATTATATTATACCTTCTGCACGCGTACGACAAATAAAAAATCTTGAAACACTATTAATACACGTAATGATATTTTTCCGAATGCGAGACGTAGAAGTCGCAACAAGAAGACGTTCCGCAGATCATTTTTGCTTATCTTACCGTCGCTAAGTCGCAGGAACTCGACACAAAACATCGCACGAGTCGGGATCTCCTTTAATTAGTGCGAAAACAAATGAGAAAATATGACATAAATTATGATCAAATGCCGCCTCAATTCAATCATTATTATATGAATGACTGTCATAACGCAGTCCTAATTAGGAGCGTGGTTCATCTCAAGCTCATAATTAATTTCAATAAATTAATATTGAAAAATGAACATGGTCACATAACGAGATCATGCCGTATCGAGAACGTCTAACAAAAAGGTAGAATGCTGCGGTTGGCAATACAAATGCAGCTCGGACAAATACGAACGTGGCACATGAAAAACTGGAATCTCTCAAGCGTAGTATTAACATGGTTAATTAGTTTATTAATTAGCATCAATTAATCGTAATACAGCGGCACGGCGAACCCCTGGATACGGGCGGATAGCTTTTCCGGCGAAGCTTAGTTTTTAGAAGACAATTAGCATAATGTCTACGTAATAATAAACACGATTCCCGCAGTTGCCGACAGGTTTGTTATGAAATTTTAATACTATCGACTGCTCCTTAAGGAAAAACAGGCTGAGACCGATACTAGCAAAGAAACCAGCGGGATTCTGTTTGATTTTCTTATTGCAAACTTCTATGAACAATAATAGGTCGCTACGCTGCTCCGAGTCAAAGTTGTGAAAGCGAAGCGGGTGCTCATTGAATACTAATTCAAATATTTGCAACGGATGATGCCTCGGCCCGAGTCAAGTAGACATTGATAAATAAACAGCTGTCAATAGTCTGTCCGGGCGGCGGCGAAATTCGAAAATGGTTTGGGTTCATTAATAACCGGAATGGATCGTAAGTCGCGAGCGAGATGATGGTGATACGCTACCTGTGTTCGTGATTAGCCGCCGATGGCCGCGACTGCCCCGCGCCCTGCTCGTGGAACAAACGCATCATATATTACAATATTAATTTAAAGAACGCTTCTTAGCAAATCTCCTCTGGAGGCAGACATCTAAGCGTTTAATGAATTCTATTCGCGTATCAAGTTTCATGTTTAAGGAAAGCGATAAATCAATAGGACTCGCTCATGCGGTGTCAACTTCTCCACGATTTATAGGTATGTCGTTTAACTCACGATGACAGATTTTAGGAGTTGTGTAGGCATACATTATGTGGTTATGAACAGCACCTCGGGTTAATAACGGCACGCCGGGAACGCGCGCTTCCACAAGGTCACAGTTTTATTATATTTTTAGTGGCGATTAGCATAAAGTTTTGCGCGTCGACGCATTTCGTTTTATTGTGGTATTTTATGTTTAGTATTATAAATATTGGCAGTTTCTTCCTCGTGGGTATCAGTACGCGCGATTAGGGTTTGAGCGCCGGCACTTGTCGACTCATTTATGGATCGTATACTTGGTTTACAGACGCCGTTCTAGATAACGGTGTATTGATGGCTTTCGGATTAGCCCTTCAGCGGGACGACTGAAGGCTCGCTGTGTAATAAAATTAGCGTGTAGTGTTAGCTTTGTCGCGAACGGTCGTATACTTTTTATATGTGAGTTAAATACCGAGCCGGACCGAGATGTCGATCGGTCATTAGAATGGAATTCAATAAACTAAATGGCGTATGGTATGAGTGAGTGTTCGGCTCGCTACCGTGTCGTATCAGATTCGGTAGCGGTCGGCTATCGCGGCCATTACTTTATCATCTCTTATCGAGCAGCGGCTGTGTTCCGAGCCGAACGTCCCAGATGTATCTGTCGATACTTAAATATCATAGAGGGTTATGTTAGTTTTATGTGACCAAAAAAAGTTAAACAGCGCCTATCTCATGATCTGTTTGAGTCAGTAACTAGAGGTTAGAATTCGAAGATTCCGTATAAAAAATAAGAGATCGTTAAAGAAATACTTTGCATGTTTTGTTTGAGATATGAACACCAACTCTTTTGGACGAGTTACGCTTTTCAAAGTCCTCTCAATGGCTTTGCAATAGAGTTTATTTTGCGATAGCTAGTGAATGTTCTAACTTTTCAATGATATTTTATTACAATCTCTAACATTGACCTGTTAAACATTGTTTATCCAAATGATTTATTTTCTGTCGTTTCATTAATGTTTGTTGGATGTGATTCATTTTGGTGTCCTCGGTAAATGTCATCCTTATTGGTTTTTTTACTAGGTCCTATTGTAATAGCGTCGTATGCATACTCTCAGTTAGCTTTGATATTATAGCCTTTATATTATATATGTCTAGGTATATAGATATATTGTTCTGTTTCCAAACTGTAAAAGTTTAAAACTTTGGGTTCTTGCAAGTAATTACTTGACTTTCTTATTTTGCTTGCCCGGTCCTAACCAACAATCACATTCTTTTTTCTGGTTTCATATACCCCACACCCAATGGGAAACAAGTTCCTACATTCCAGTAAAAAAAACAAGTCATTTATACAAACTAATTACAAAATTACATATGACAGTCCCCCAAAACGCCCACCCTTCAGTGGTGAAGGTTCCTAGTGCTATAGCTGAGAAGAAGAAGTGGCGCAACAAACTCCCCAGCAGCACAGCTGTCTGTTATGTTAGAAGAACTTGATTCTATCCAATCAAAATCAAAATAATAAGACAATGGTAGGCATTACGTACGTAAAATTAAAACTCAAGTTTTATTCAGATTTTACTCAGTCACCGACTATTGGTTTTACTCTATGAGGAAACTTTTTTTTTTCAGTAAATTTCTGTGTTCGACTAGCTATGAGAAAACTAAAATGTAGCCTGTGGAACAGTGGCGTATCTAATCTTAAAGGGGCCCTGTATCCGAATTTATTAGGGACCTCCTTTTTACCCCTCTGCGGCCAGGCTTAAAAAAACAATATTTCTTATTTTTATCCAAACGAAAGTAAACAGCGTCCTACTCCTGATTCAGGAGGAGTGAGAAAGCAAGAGCGACATCATCAACAAATGAGGTGTTGAATATATTTTTTACATGCTGTATTATAACGTCGGGGCTCTAGGGGGCCCAGTAGCTTGGGGGCCCCGTATCGTCAATATGGCTGATACGGTGGTAGCTACGCTACTACTGAGGATATATTGCGCGGCAGCGCGGGCGCGAGGTTGACAGCAAGACTGACAGTCCAGGTTAAGAATTTGAAGTAATGTCACTCGTAAACATTTTATTTTATTTTACAAGACAAAGAGCCTTCTTAGAGTTTCCTTCAAAGAACATAGGTTTCTTTTTGTAAAACATTCTAGTGACAGCAAGCCTGACTTTTCCTACGAGTACTCCCTATACCTTCAGCAGGTATCAAACCTCTTCTCATTCTGACATTTACGACTAGCCCATAAACTGAACCCACTAAAAAGCGTGAACACACATTATGTTTAATGAATCCATAACGCTAACCAGCCCAGCCTCCTAAAATTAATTTATAATCATTATAACTTATCATAATTAAATATTGGTTTTGTAAGTGGCGAAGCGGCGGGGTGCTCCGGTGGCGCTACCGAAGTCCCCGGCCCCCAGGGGAGCACCCAGACAATCCCACGGTACCAACATATTCAAGAATGTCAGATTTGAAAAAAAGTCATTTTTTGCTTCGAATTCCGAGCGGAAGTGAGGCAAAGATTTTTATCATAGTTTTATGTTGTAGTTTGATTTTATTTTTATTACATACCTATATTATATTTGGAAACAAAAGCTTTAGACGGGGAGGGTACAAAAAGCCTTTCAAAAACATCATGATAGACTTAACATAAGGTCATAACTGGTAGGTATTTATCTAAGTATGTAGATGAGAATTTTCCAAATACCGGTAGAGGGAAATTATGAATATCTGGCTGGTTAACTTCTAGGTAACCTAAATCAAAAGTCATTTATTCAATGTAGACTGAGAATGATTACTTTTTGAACATCATAATCATAATCATTTATTTGCAAGGGTAGTATGTAGGTAATTGAGATCCTAATACATAGTCAGACATAATTTGACATGCAAAACAATATGTTACATTTATTATATATTACGCTCAATGGCATGCTTTCTATCATTCGTTTTTTCAATACATTCAATATTAATTATCGTCACATTAGTTTAAAATAGATTATTTAACATTATTTAGAAATTAATCATGCATCAAGATTACATAAGACAGTCCACCAAAACGCCTGCCCATCATCACTTCCAAGTGGTTTGGCTGGGAAGTAGAAGTGGCGACACAGACAACTCTTCTGCAGCACAGCAGTCTGTTTAGATAGAAACACTTGAAATAGAGATACGAGACTTGATATCGATAAAAATTGATTATACCTACCTACTTAAAATTATATTTTTAGGGTGTGGGCAGCATTTTCGTAACCCTTCTTGGTTCTAAGGGGATTTTAGCATAAAGAAATTCAAATAAATAAAAGGTAATATTATTTTAACATTAGCATTTAGGGCTCTATCAAAACTATTTATCAAGTGCACATAACTTCCCATAGAAACAATAGTTAAAACAAACCTTCCTAGAAGACCAGTCGATCAGTAACGAGCGCCCAGCGACCATCACTCACAGCTGTTCACTTATAATGATGTTAAAAACGTTACCTAACAAGCCATCTTGTCCACCCATTGTACTCAATAACAAACAAAAAGAAAAAAAAAAAAACTTAAAAAATGACTCCCAATTTATTTAGAATATAAAAAACTCACATCTCTCCTGACACCGACTTGGGCGTCCTCCTTTGCTTCACCATTCTTTTTTTAAACGCTTTGACATTTGGGAGTCGGGTCACTTATTAAATTAGTCTTTGTATTTAAATTAACGATTAATTTATACGTATGAGTGCTTCTGGATGATTTTAGGACGTTTTTTTTAGTATTCTAAAACAAAGTTAGAAGACAATAATCATATTTAATTAAATGTCGTTATTTCAAAATGATTTCGGTTCACAGATTTGTTATACTTGTAGTTGAAAATGATACTTCTCAAGCGCAGTAGCATATCGGTATCATTTAAAGTATTTTTTGTACATATGCGCTGTTCACAATACAAAATGTGAAGATATATTTTCTTTTAAAGAAATATGGCTACTAATCACGCAACTTTGGCACAAGTGTTTTGTTTCGTGCTATAATTTTTAAAATTACTGTTCTGGTTTGTGGGCTAATTGTTTACTGACTGCCCAGTACAGTTTACAAACGATGTAGTTTTTGAAAAGAAGAAATAACTACAGTGTGGAACAATGTGCTTTTTTGATGAATTGCATGTTTTTTCCATTCACATTTCAAATTCTATCATTTTTATGAGCTGAGCTTTTCTCTTTAGTTTTTCAAATCCTATACCTTTGCCTTATGATTTCGTATTGATCCGTCAACGTAGCAATGTTAAGTCAATAAATAAATAACAAATGACGTTCCAAATATGAATAGCTAGCTCTGAACTTCTCTCCCACGGGTTGATGGGGCATGGGACCTGTTTTAAAATAACTACCATTCCCGAAGCCATATTAAATTTACGAACCAACAATACCTCAACACAATAGGCATTCTATCTAAAAATCGTGCGAGAACAATCCTACATACACCCAACATCCAATTCTAAGTTCTCGGTAACAGTACCTACACACGAGAGTAACTGATGTCCAACATTAATCCTAATGTACGTATCTAAACGTCGTTTGATCTCCAACAAAAATATTTCAATATGTCCGATAAAAGGTGGAAAGAAAAAGCCCGGTCGAATGTGTCCCGGCTGTCGTAAGGTACCAGTGCTTCTCGGAAACAACGCGGTCACCGTCATATCACAGCCGTAAGGCAGGCCCAACAGCCTCACGAATGCCAGTATCGATATCATTGACCAATAAGGTTCCATTTAATTTTATCGTAAATAGTGAAATTGTTATTTTATGCGGGAAGGACTAGCTGACTGGTTTGCAGTATTTTAATTGTTATGTCTGGCGGTGTAGCTTTGTATCGCTAGCTTTAACTTGGCAGAAAACAGAGTTTACTCTGTGCTTTTTACAAACAACACTATTGTTCATTTGAATATTTATAAATAAAATTAAAATGATCGATAGAAAAAGTCAAGAGGCAGTGTTTTGTCCATCACTAAACCCATAGAGGCGCAGGCGCACGACAGATGATCAGTCATGCGCGAGATGCTGCGCGATAAGCAAGCGGTAGCCGCTCATTAATCTACCCACTCCCCACTCTAACCCACCACTTTACCAATTAACCGGACACGACTGTACATAGGTATCTACGGTTCCAAGAAACAGATACAGTTATCCTAAAATATCTGACAGAACAACAAATATCTAGTAGGAGAGAGACATAGTCAATGTGACAATATTACAAGATTTATGACACCTATTAGGTGAGTCATATTTCATTTGACATATTCAAAAGAGTCTAACAAAAAATTGTGCTACTTGAATTATCATTGGAAATTTCCAAAAAAAAGTTAGCAAATTAATTTTGTAAAGATGTGGAGTCCGAAGAATGGGTTATTTAAAGAATGATTTATTTCAGACTCTGAGTGAATATAACTCAGCATCAGAAATTAAAATATTGTCAATAATTTATTTACACAGTCAGTGTCGAATATTTTATAGAGTCATAAACGTATTTCATTCTCCTTCGTCACTTTCATTGTCCGAGTCAATAAAATTAAAATTATTGCCCGTATTACGTAAAAAATGTCCGAACAGTGTTATTAATCTCACACGTAGGTCAGAAAGTTTTTGGGCTTATTAGTCAATTCGCACGAATTTACTCACCCGAATCGGGCGAGTCGTCACTTTTATATTTAATATTTTTTTACAAGTGACTCGCACGAAGTTTGTTTAATAAGGGCGAATCGACAATCCCAAAAATACGTAATAGGTGATTGGCACGTTTTGTATAAATCGTTGAGACAACGAAAAGTTAACGAAAATCTTTATTTAATAAAATGCCAAGTGCCAATTGCCTAATGCGTATTTCTGGAATTGTGGATTTGCCTGCAAATAAATGTCTTTGTGCGAGTCGCCTATAGGAAGTATTATTTAAATAGCTTTTGCCAGCGGCTTCGCCCGCGTGGATGTCAAAAATTATCCCACGGATGTATACTGGGATAAATAGTATTCTATGTGTTAATCTAGGTTATAATCTATTTATGTGCCAAATTACATCCAAATCCGTTCAGCTGTTGTTGCTTGATTGAATAACAAAAATCTAAATATCCAAACATACAAACTTTCAACCTTATAATATTAGTACGATTTAAAAGTGAAGATTGTGACGATTCGCCCGATTCGGGCGAATAAATTCGTTCGAATCGGCTGATAAGCCAGTTTTTGACACCTAACGGACAACGAACGTTTTTAAAAACACAGTAACGCACCGAACTGTTACATCCCTAGTCTGTGCTGGTAAGTGCTGACACTAGTGCTTAGTCAGCACCGGGCCTCCTAGAACATGATTGCCCACAGTCTACTAGCCAGTTCGGGTTTGGCATCCAAAGAGTTGGGACGTATACCGAATTTTCCCCAAATTAAATTGTCCTTGGTTAGGTTGGCAATAAACCTTTTTTAAAAAGATTCCCGGAATTTCAATTCTAACATTTGGTGGCAGCGGTGGGATAAGACGTCCCCAGTGTCCTTAAAACGGTTTATACGTCACCGGAAGTAAAATTTCATGTGTATCTGTGTTCCTGAAAGTGCCCAGTGATTGTGTCGCCCAATAAACACTGAAACCCGAACTCATCTCATCGGAGGTCGATACTTTCCGACCTGGTTCCAAAGCTGCATATCGCCGCCCTGGGTCCACTGCGTAGTAAGTGGTATTACGTTGTTGGGTAGCACTTGCTGCACCCAACCATATTGTATCCAGCGCCGACCTGACGGCAACCGTCGGCTTCTCGTCCATAAGTCCAAGGTAGACGTAATCTGGCGAGTCCAGAATGAAGAGTTCCTACAAGTTGTTCCTGTAAGTCCAAATTACCTTATCCTGTGAAATTTGTGTGTGTTGTGCGTTAAGTGTCCGTAACGATATCGCGTATAATCCCGTGTGTTAAAATAAGTTAATAATTTTAAGATTAGCTTAAAATATTTATAAGATTCAAAGTAACGTGTTAAGAAGCCTACGCTTCGATCCCAGTCGTCCTTATCAGTTGCGCATAACTTAAACATCCGTAGCTCACGTAATTCTCAGAACCAAACACCTCTTGTCCATACCAGTAATTTATCATCACGCCAATAATTCTTGAAGGGTTAAGCAGAGGTTTATTGATTTATAAACAAATATGACGGCTAGAACTGAAGCTAAAAAAGACATCAAAGAATTAAAAGGTGAGGAGGAAATCCCGTTAGGTGTCGTGCTAAAGTTTATTAAACCATTCAACGGCGACAGAGACAAGCTAACAGCTTTCATAAGAAACTGTGATAGCGCAATATCCTTGGCGTCCTCTCAACAGGAAGACGTAGTTTTTAAATATGTATTAAGTCAATTAGAGGGCAAGGCCGAGACCGCGTGCTCTATTAAAGAGTTTGATACATGGTTATCACTAAAAGAATTTCTGAAAAATCAGTTTGGTGAACGCAAACACTATGCTCACCTGCTCACTGACTTACAAGACTGTAGGCAAGGAAGTCTAGAACCCGTTAGCCAATTCTCCTTGAGAGTAGAAACCTGTTTACAAAAACTTCTTACAGAAGTTACCGTTTCCAATACGAAGAAGACCGAACTTCCTGGTAGATTAGCCGCCATGGAAGATCTCGCTCTCCATACATTTATATTAGGATTAAACCCTAAAATCGCCAATATTGTGAGATGTAGAGATTACAAGACCCTAAATGATGCTATTAACGTTGCGATATCTGAAGAAAAAATACTTCAGTTCTCCTACCGAAATTTCAACAGGCAAAAGGGTATTGAACCCGTTAAAAGAAGTGAAACAAATACACCTCACGCAAAAGTTTTTATTAAAAGTAACAATGGTCAACCCAACATTGCTTTCAACGATTCTTCTTTCTGTAGATACTGTAAAAAGTCAGGACATATTCTCGAAAATTGCAAACTGCGTGAGTTCAACAATAAAAGATTTTCAAATGGCCCTCAGCCATTTAGACCTTCGCCGTTTAACTATAAACAAACGGATATTAAACCCAGATCTCATGTAAACTACACTGATAATCATGAAGAGGAGGGTAGAGATGAAGTAGATGAACCCATTAATTATACTTTAAACTAAATAATGTCCCGTTTAAGTATCGCACGGGGCAAACCCCTTTTAATCAAGCCGATACTACCCGTACTAATATTAAGACCAATGGACAGGGTAACCAGCCCCAAACTCACGGTCTTTCCAAAAGTAGGACCACGCCGCAGGGTAACCAGCCCCATAAGGAAGGTCTGTACCAACAAAACATTAGGACCAATGGACAGGGTAACCAGCCCCAAACTCACGGTCTTTCCAAAGGTAGGACCACGCCGCAGGGTAACCAGCCCCATAAGGAAGGTCTGTACCAACAAAACATTAGGACCAATGGACAGGGTAACCAGCCCCAAACTCACGGTCTTTCCAAAGGTAGGACCACGCCGCAGGGTAACCAGCCCCATAAGGAAGGTCTGAACCAACAACACATTAGGACCAATGGACAGGGTAACCAGCCCCAAACTCATGGTCTTTCCAAAAGTAGGACCACGCCGCAGGGTAACCAGCCCCATAAGGAAGGTCTGAACCAACAATCCAATTGTAAACCTGAAAAAGAACTTAAAATATATGAAATCCTTACCCGGAAAAGATACTTACCTTTTATCAAATTACAAACATTTGTAAATAAAAATCCACTTACCTTCCTGATAGATTCAGGAGCATCACTCTGTGTTCTGAAAAAGAAAAGTATAACAAGTACTCTGCAACTAGAAGATAATATCGTCACAATTAAAGGAATAGATTCCAAAAATGAAACTATGAAAAGTGTAGGAAGTTTTAAACTACAATTACAGTTCAATGAAAAACTAAGTATAACCCATCCATTCCAAATTTTTGAAGATATAAACTTACCTTACGACGGTATAATAGGCACCGACCTGTTTACGGAATATAAGTGTCGCATTAATTATCAGACAGACTGTTTAGAAATAAATAACTGTAACATTAAATTATCCTTCGATGAACCATCATATGTCATTGAGCCCCGTACCGAAACAGTAATAGAGTGTTCCGTGAAAAACCCTGAATTGAAAGAGGGAATTATATTAGATCAACATATTTCCGATTCCCTTCTTATATCAAATTGCCTTGTTAAAGTAAAGGACAATAACAGAATTAATTTGACAGTTATCAATGTATCCGAAAAACCAGTTCACTTAAACGCTAACCTTATGCTTACTTTAAGTTCACTTAATCTTACTCAGTGTAGTATAATACAACATAATAGATTAAATAATAGCCTAGAAAGGTCCCAGCAATTATCTAAACTACTGCGAACATCTCATTTAAATCAGGAGGAACTATATCATCTTAATGAAATTTGTCATCAGTACTCCGATATTTTTCACTTACCGGGAGACCAATTAACCTGTACGGATGTAATTCAACACGAAATAAAAACTAATTCCTCACAGCCAATTAATGTAAAATCGTACCGATTTCCAGAAATACACAAAGAAGAAGTTAACTCTCAAATAACAAAAATGTTAGATCAACAAATCATTAAACCATCAAAATCCCCATGGTCATCCCCTATTTGGATAGTACCTAAAAAAGATGACTCCACCGGGCAAAAGAGGTGGAGAATAGTAATAGACTATAGAAAATTAAATGATATTACTATTGGGGAAAATTACCCAATTCCCCAAATTAATGAAATATTAGACCAATTGGGTCAAAGTAAATACTTTACAACCCTAGACCTAGCTTCCGGTTTTCACCAAATTCAAATGTCTCCAGAAGACGCCCCAAAAACTGCATTCAGTGTACCCCAAGGTCATTTCGAATTCAAGCGGATGCCGTTTGGTTTAAAAAATGCACCCGCAACCTTCCAGAGAACAATGAACACTGTCTTGTCCGGATTACAGGGTGTTCATTGCTTCGTGTATTTAGATGACATCGTCATTTACTCGCATGATTTATCTTCCCATATCAAAAAGCTTTTTCTTGTCTTTGAAAAGTTGAGAAAATTCCGCCTTAAACTTCAGCCGGACAAATGCGAGTTCCTGCGAAAAGAAGTCGCCTATCTAGGACATGTAATAAGCAGTGAAGGCGTTAGACCTAACCCTGACAAAATAAAAGCTGTCGTGAATTTCCCTGTACCAAAATGCGTTAAAGACATAAAATCATTCTTAGGTTTAGCGTCATACTATCGGAGATTCATACCAGAATTCTCAAAATACGCTAAGTCCCTTACCGCTCTTCTAAAAAAAGATATTGATTTTAACTGGACCAATAATCAACAATTATCATTTGAACAACTGAAAGAGAAATTGGTAACTGCACCAGTCCTTATCTATCCTGATTTTACAAAACCTTTTATTTTAACTTGCGATGCGTCAAATTACGCTATTTCAGCTATATTATCCCAGGGTGTAATTGGAAAAGATCAACCAATCGCTTTCGCGTCAAGGACACTTAATAAAGCGGAATGTAATTATAGTGTCACAGAGAAAGAATGTCTGGCCATTGTGTACGGAACCAAAACATTTCGTCCTTATCTTTTCGGCCGTCAGTTTAAAATATTAACAGACCATAAACCCCTAAACTGGCTTTTTAATTGCAAAGACCCTGGATCTCGATTAATCCGTTGGCGCCTTAAATTAGAAGAATATAATTATGAAATTCAATATAGGAAAGGTAAGACAAACACAAATGCTGATGCCCTTTCGCGATATCCAATAAATCCTTTACAAAACATGGAGGAAACTCAACCAAGTAAAACATTACCTGATAATTACCCAATACCTAATCCTGAAAATGTTCCCACTGACCCTGATCAAATACTTACCGATGATGCAACTCCTCCGCAGTCCTCACCGCAATCAAATCCTGGAAGCTTAGACTTACCTGATGATTTTGTCCTTCCTGAAAACCTGGAACTCCCTGATGACTTTAATATACCTACACCACAATCCAGTGAACTCATTAATGATGACGATACCTATTCCAAATGCCTTAAAGCTATAAATAACAGATTAGTTACATTTAATACCAAAATCCTCGAACATAATGAAAACCTTTTAAAGACAAAATCAAAACATATTGTGATACCTACCTCAATTGACCTTGATGAGTCAAACCGTTATGTATCCGAAATTATCGGTAATATGACTGAAAGTAAAGAATTCCTTGCATTGGAAAGAACTCTATATTCATTCTTGACGTCTAAAAAAGAGAATACCATTTATTATTTACTATTCACTAAAGTGTATCATTATGAAACATCTACTTACGATGATATCTTTAAAAGTCTGAAAAACTTAAAGAATTACCTTTTATCTGAAAATATAAACGAGTTTAGCATCACAGATTTCAGAAATCCGTTTGATAGCCATAATTTAATAAAAATATATAACATAATCACGTATCTATTTCATAATACTAGTATAACCATTAATATTTACAAAAATATTATAATGTATCCAACTATGAGCGAAATCGCTAAAATTATGCGTGAAAATCACGATATTCCTATTTCAGGCCACTTAGGCTCTAACAGAATGTTGAAAAGAATCCAAGAAAAATATTACTGGCGTAATATGCGCAGTGACATTGAAAATTATGTCCGCAAATGTGTACCATGTCAAGCTAATAAAGCGCTACGTCAAACAAACCGTGCACCGATGCAGATCACCACAACATCGACGCAACCATTTGAACGCGTAGCATTAGACATCGTAGGCCCTCTTCCTGAAGTAGGAAGTGCTAAATTACGATTCATTCTAACACTGCAAGACGACTTGACAAAATACTCAGCTGCTTATCCTATCTCTAATGCTACCGCAGAAGAAACGTCTGAATGTATGATCCATTTTATCGCGCAATTCGGCATTCCAAAAACCATCCTAACTGATCAAGGCCCGAATTTTACGGCCGAGCTATTCAAACAAACTTGCAGCTTTTTAAAAATTAAACAGCTTTGGTCTACCCCTTACCACCCGCAAACACAGGGAGCCCTAGAAAGGAGCCACTCAACTTTAAAAGAATACCTAAAATCGTTTGTAGATGTTAACCAAACTAACTGGCCTCGATATGTCTATACAGCCATGCTCACCTATAATACAACAGTTCACAGTACTACAAACTTCACCCCTTATGAACTAGTATTCGGTCATAAGGCACTTATACCCTCATCCATATACGACTCCGCTCTGGAATCCACATACAATAATTACGTAAGGATCTTACAACAACGTCTACGAATTTCCAGGGAGAAAGCTGTAGAAAACATACTAAAATCAAAAATAACCTCCAAAGCTTATTACGATAAGCATACGAAACCAACAAAGTATAAAGCAGGTGATATGGTTTACGTGAAAAATCATTTACGACTTCGTAAAGCTTTATCACCCATTTGGAAAGGTCCCTATAAAATAATTCGGATAAATGGAAATAATACACTTACCTTATTGATGAACCGTCGGCATGTAAAACATCACTATGATGAAGTTAAACTTGCCGAAATAAATGATTAGTCTAGTTTTATATTTAGTTACGTAAATTAGTTTTATAACTTAGAATATTATTTCAGGATTGCCTCGGCGTGTATCTCCATTATCTCAGCTGACGTTATAGAACCCATGAAAGAAAGTACTGGAATCTATTTTGACCCTGTGGGAACCTTGAAAATATCTAATAATTATCTTCACATATTAGTCCCGACTGATGTTGGATATATACAACCTCATATAGAAAATATTAAGTCTGCTTTGGGAACTGCTAGATTTCTTTGCCGACAGAACGAACTAAGTGTCTCAAAATGCCATAACCTCTTACAACCCTTAACATCTCGCCTTGACAGTATTTTAAAAGATTATAGTGCTAAATCTCATCTTATTCCCGATAGAGATAAGAGATCTGCGTGGTTTGCTGGTATCGGTTCCCTTTTCAAACAAGTAATTGGCACAATGGATGAGGACGACTCAATCAAGTATAACTCTGCAATAGAACACCTAGAAAACAATGATAAGAAACTTTCATCTCTTCTAAAAGATAATATTTTGATGACTAATACGGCATTAAATAATTATAATGAAACACTTAGAATAATCAAAACCAATGAAGCTCGATTAGGCAACGCTGTTGAAAATTTATCAGCCGTATTAAACAATGTATCTAATATACATAAAGACTTGTACATAGAATCTAAAATGAATGAAATTTATAATGAATTGTTTTCTAGTTTACTAACTTTATCATTTAGACTTGATGATATTATTAACGCTATAATGTTTACGAAAAGTCATTCTATACACCCCTCTATCCTAACCCCTAAACAACTGTATGAAGAGTTGATGCGTAGTGTTAAGGATTTAAATAAGAATAGTGAACTACCTGTTAGCTTAAGTTTAGATAGTATCCATGTGCTAACTGACTTAGCCCAGCTATCGTGTTATTTTATAAGTAGTAAAGTAGTGTTTGTAATTAAGATTCCCTTAGTATATAAATCAGAATATGTGTTATATAAACCTATCTCGGTACCTATCCCACATGATGTGGGCCAGCCTCATTCATATGCAATGATTATACCTAATTGTAATTATATAGCTATAAGTAAAGATAAATTAACATATGTATGCCTTCAGGAACTAAATAAATGTGTCAAAAGTATTAATCAGTTTTATATATGTAATAATCTCGATGCATACTCAGTTCAAGATATGCCTACTTGCGAAACCGAGATGTTATGTAAAATTATTAATAAATTACCTCAACAATGCGAAACTAAATTGTTCCATGGGAATATAGATATTTGGCAAGAATTAAAAAACAATAGATGGCTATTTGTTAAGTCAGAACCGACCAAACTTACCCTTGACTGTAATTCACAGATAACAGAGTACAAATTGTTAGGTACTGGTGTTATCAGTCTAGAACCGGAATGTAAAGCTTATTGCAAAGACAGGGAACTTTTATCGAAACCTTATTATAAAACAGTTATTAAACCTGTAATTTCTGATTTTAATCTTATCAATGATCCTTGTTGTGACCAAGATAAATTCGCGTTAATGAAATCAAAATTAAAACCTTTAAAGTTAAATGATTTACACCTAGAAAAACTTGTAACTGTTTCAAATCACCAATTAATGTCAGATATTGACAATATTATTAATGAACCTAGCCCATTTATAAAATATGAATCTCATTATCCTATCATTACCTATTGTATAATTATCCTACTTTTAATTTTTCTATGTTATAAACTTTGTAAAAAATTCGGTAAATGTCCAACTCCCAAAACTAAAATAGAATCTAATAGTTTAACAGATGAGGTTCAGGAATTAGAAGAAATTCCAGTCCCTAGACTTCGCATATCGCCCTGAAACTTATGTAAAAAAAATATATATATAAGTTTCATCTTGTTGGGGGGGTTGTTACATCCCTAGTCTGTGCTGGTAAGTGCTGACACTAGTGCTTAGTCAGCACCGGGCCTCCTAGAACATGATTGCCCACAGTCTACTAGCCAGTTCGGGTTTGGCATCCAAAGAGTTGGGACGTATACCGAATTTTCCCCAAATTAAATTGTCCTTGGTTAGGTTGGCAATAAACCTTTTTTAAAAAGATTCCCGGAATTTCAATTCTAACAGAACGAATTTAAGTGAACGCTATACTTATTCCCTCGGAAACCATAAGAGTTCATAACATTTGCAACTTACTGATATTGCCAAGTTTAAGTGGCCTACTTCATAATATAACTATGTTGGTACATTACACGCGGACGCAGCGATTTTAATGTCGTTCGGTAGCAATCATAACGCGGGCGACGCTCCGGCAGTTACTGAAGAGAATTTATCAATCAAGTGGCGAGTTTACGAGTACTGTCGACTTAATGCCGCTGCAGTAAAACGCTGCGTTTGTTTAATGGAATTCATTCGGGTAATCATTGAGGGAGTAAGCGCGCCGCGGGCGGCCGCTGCCGAATTTAAACCAACAACTGTTTTATACCCTTTGTCGACTACCGAATGTAAAATACTAATTCGCAAAGATAATTAAATGCAAAATTATGATTCAGAACCGTGTTAACTCTTTTCCTTATTATTGAAAAGGTTGTTCAAAATAAACAAAGCGAGAGACGAGTTGGCCCATGATTGATACAATACTGCGTAAGGACTGAACTCGGTGTAAAAATAGATGAAATAACTTGTGTAGGCATTCTTACATCGTGGTCAGTAGCCCTATCCATCATCCACCTTAGATTAACAATACTGGAATGGAACTTATCAAATGTGTACTTAGGTACTTGACGTGCAATGCAGTACTCTTGCGCAAGAAATAATGTGCATGGAGGACATGTCAATAATTACTACTACCCTACAGTAAAAAATCTTCTTTAAATCTATATATATAAATAAAAAGACCAAGTGGACAAGTGGTAACGGCTGCGACTTACGAGTTAGGTCGTGAGTTCGAACTCAGGCAGGCGGTTTACTTTGTGTAAATTATTTCATCACCACTGCTCTCAAAACGGTGAAGGAAAACATCGTGAGGAAACCGGCAAGTCCTAGAACCAAAAATTCGAGGACATGTGACATCTACCAACCCGCACTGGGCCCGCGTGGTGGATTACGGCCCAATCCCTCTCACCGAGAGCTGGCCTGTGTCCCAGCAGTAGGAACATTATAGGCTGAGGATGATGATGATGATGATGAAATAAAAAGAAAAGTCCTGACTGACTGACTCACCAACGCCCAGCCCAAACCCTTGGACCTAGAAAAATGAAATTTTGCACAGCGGTTCCCTTTATAATGTAGACAAAGAATAAGGAAGGATTTTTACTACGAAGGAATACTAGCTTTTGCAAAAGCTAATATATTTAATAAAAAGTTCTAGGTCAAAATCAGCATAATTATAATCTTCCCACTGCTGGGACACAGGCCTCCTCGCTGTGAGAGGGAGTGAGCCATAATCCACCAAGCGGGCCGATTGGTGAATGTCAGATGTCTTCCCATTTTCAGTTCTATTATAGGACATGCCGGTTACTTCGGTTTTCCTTCACCGTTTTTAAAGGAAATGAAAAACACAAAGTAAAGTGATCTGTTGTAAGTTGTGGGTAATTACAGCAAATTCTTCTTTATAGTGAGTGCTTTACAAATCTCATACACACATAGATTAGGTATCCATGATTAGGAAAAACCACCTGTAGGGCCCGTAGCGTTGAAGCCCATATGTATAATGTACCAACCATACTACATTTTACAAGCGTCTTGTTCGTGTGCAATGGTCAATAGTCATCATTATCATTTCAGCCGAAAGACGTCCACTGCTGGACATAGGCCTCTTCCAAGCTATTTCTGAGGGGATTTGCCATAATCACCAAGCTTGGCAGGCGGGTTGGCGATCGCAGTATGGTGGTAAAATACATAGAGAACGCTGCTGCCCATTATCTAGTACCTATGTCCCTTAGTCGCCTTCTACGACAACCAAGGGAGGAAATAGGATGGTGCTATTCTTCACGTCCGGCACCAACCGGAACCATGTCAATAGTATTTAAGAATATTCCCAATTTTTTCAAAAGTTTTGACAAATATCTTCCATGGACGAAATGTTTTCATTTCATTTAATTTCATTTTCAAGTTATCATTCTCCTGCCCTCAATAAATAAAAGGAAAGTCCTGACTGCCTGACTCATCAACACCCAGCCCAAACCCTTGGACCTAGAATGCTGAAATTTTGCACAGAGGTTCCCTTTATAAAGTAGATAACGAATAAGGAAGGATTTTTCGAAATTAAACCCCTAAGGGAGTTAAATAGGGGATGAAAGTTCCGCGAGGGCGAAGCCGCTGGCAACAGCTAGTCCTGATATATTCGTGGTCGGCGCAACATATCTTTTTCTTCCACACTGCTCTATAAGTCGTCATCTCGGTTGTCACACCCTTTCTAACCATATCATTTCACACAGTCCAACCATGTTTCTTTGGTCCAGTGGCGTAACTAGGGTGGGGCAGCCAGGGCGAGAACCCTGGGCGCCTATCGAAGGGAGCCGCAAAAAGTCGCCGATTACTAAATAAAAAAAAACAACAACCATTTCATACTGTTACCTATATCTAAGAAATCTCAGGAGCTACTTGAATATATTGTGCAAATGTGCAGTACGGGGATGAAAGCGTATTTCCAAATCTGCCAATTAGATACTATTCAAATTTTCTTAAAATTGCAGCATTCCGAGCGATTTTTTGGCAAGTTGAAATTAATTATTTGGAATATTATTAATTAAAGGGAGCAGTGGTGGCCAAGTGGTAACGGCCGCGACTAACGAGTTGTAGGTCGTGAGTTCGAACTCAGACACGCGCTTTACTTTGTGTAAATTATTTCATCACCACTGCTCTCAAAACGGTGAAGGAAAACATCGTGAGGAAACCGGCATGTTCTAGAACAAAACATTCGGAAGACATGTGACATATACCAACCCGCACTGGGCCCGCGTAGTAGATTACGGCCCAATCCCTCTCACAGAGAGGAGGCCTGTGTCCCAGCAGTGGGAACATTATAAGCTGATGATGATGAAATTAATACCCTCGTTATTGAAGGCTATAATTGGACGAGAAAGGTTATCCGACCTAGCTTTGCTCAGTGTACACCGAGAAGATAAATTTACAAAGGGGCGCGAATGTGATGCGTGCCCTAGGCGCTATTTTCTATTGGTACGCCCCTGCTTCGGTCTCCCCCTATTCATAAGAGTAAGAGATTTTTTTTTGTGTGTTAATGTAAGTCGATGGCTATAAAGCCATCGACTTACATTTTCAGGTAAACAAGAAAATATCTTTCACCTCTCTCTTCAGACACAAACAGAAGCCTTTACAAAAATATAATATTTGGATGTTATCTCCTAATGTGCGATATCCTTATCAATCAACTACCGAGGATCACCAATTAACACACGATACCTTTCAATTTATATCATGTTAATTAAAAATAAAGACTGGGACAACAAAACGAATATCCAAATTAAGGTGACACTTGTTCACATTTTTTCCATACAAACTTCGGGAGGGTTTTAATCCACTGTTTGACTACGTACATCAAAAATTAAACATGGTATGGTTTTGTCTCGTTATTATTATTGTCTGTACGGAAACAGAATACTAAAATAAAGAGCTATTAAAAAGTTATGAGCCAACAAAGTTTCGTTTTTCTTGCTAATTTAACCTAACTTTGAGCGTGTTTAAGTAATAAAAGGAGTGTAAAATCTCGAAAACCAAAACGGTACCGACAAAGTTCAATTAACAATAAGTTCAATAAACTTTATTGGTCATTGATTTATGCAGTGGTTTTTTCATAAAACCCGATCTTCTGAAGGACTTTTCTTAATTTTTTCGCGATTTTTTTGCCAAAAATGCTCCTGCATCTCACTCAATAACGTTGTACGTGTAGACTAGAGTCTAACTGCTCACCACTGATACTATCTCTGTCGGGTACGAAGCCTGGTGAGACAGCGTGATTTTTAGCCAGGCCCACCAGTGAGTTCGAGCCCGCGCAAAGTGTGCCCTTAATACATACCTCATATTAATAAATACGAGTCGGAGTGGTCACATCTACTTAATTTAGACGATTTACCGTATTTCGGATAGCGTCGGGTACCTTCGGTCGATTCTCGGAAGTCGTAAACGCTCGGCATGGCTGCGCGGGCGCATTTGTAGGTATACATATCATCCAGCTTTCTACGTATATGTTGCTGGATGTTGGCGTTTCGGTCGTTTACCCGAAAATCCGGATGAAAAAAATATAAATAATTGGTTTAGTTTGGTAAGTAAGTGGTTGGATGTGGGTGTCTCCGTTCCAAGAAGTCAGGGATGGTGCCATGAAGAATAACTCCTGTTGGCCAGCACAGGTGTCAGCTAAAAGATACGTTTAACGAAATGATCTCATTTTGCGTTAGATTTGATCTTCTGATTACCTAATCCTATTGCCTTGGCAAACTTCTTGTACAGAAACCGACAGTTAACGTATTGTAAAATATGTCATGCGCTAGTTGTTGCAAAGATTTCCACTTTTCCCTGTGAATGAAAAATTCTTAAAAAGCGATTTTTTTTAAACCTCTGTAAATGAATATCTAATTTATTTTCTTGAATGGCGTGAGAATTGTCTCAAAATTCATCTAAACCCCCACAAATAGACATGGTCGGAAACTTTGTTATGTAGATGATCAATTTCCCTCACATGATTGTTAACTCTGCATCACCATAAATACCACGGCCCACGTTTTTCACGTGTTCACGCGGAAAGTCTGATCTTTAAACGTCATAATTTATTGGCTATTAATAATGGAGATGTAGTTTTTGCATAGCAAGTTGGACATGAAGGCATGCCGCAGGTATTCAGCCGATCTAAATAATAACTGGACGTGTACGTGCGCAGTGTCCTAGAGCATCCGTTTAGCATTACAATGGCGGGTAAGAAAATAATTGTTTTTCTTCGTACTTAGTTATTGTAACCCTTAAGTGAATATTGATTGGCTGTTCTTAGATCTGTGTTTCTATTAGTTTGAGCTATCTGCCTTTTGAGTTTCTCATTGTGAGATCAGCTCTCTGTTGAATTTTCTAAACTTGATTTTGATGCAGGTTTTGAGCATAATACTCCGGATATTATGCTAAAACCGGCTGTGGAATTTAGAAACAATGTTTTAAAAAGAAGGCCTTGTTTTCATCAAGTTAGTTAGCAAGTTTAGCAAGTTAGCTACTGTTTCAGTTCTAGTTTAGGAAGGACTTAAAGTGGACTTGGGGTCCGGTGAGGTTATTCCAGTCACCACCTGTTGGTTGAGAGCTTCACTACCCAGAACATTGTCACAAGTTAATCGGTGGGTACAAAGCAACGCGTAAATGTGGGTAACAGTAATCTAACTATTGCAATAACTGAATGATAGACCAAACCCTTTTGTAGTTAGATGCTTACGAGCGTTTTTTCTGAAAGTTGCAACGTCGCAAATAGCTGTCAAATATTTACCTGTTTTGATTAATTTCGTAATATTACTGTATATAAATATGAAAAATCGCTAACTAGTGACCTAAAATATTAATAATGATTTGCAATTATAACACTGAATTAGATGTTGTAACCGTTTTAGGTGTAAAAAAGTAATTTTGAAAGTTTCCAAGTTTTTTTTTACATCTATAACTAAGTATTCGGTGTTAATATATTAATTATTGCATTTCAAAATCAATATTTTAGGTCACTACTTAGCGATAATTCATATTTCCATTCAGTAATATTAACAAATTAAGCAAAAAAGTTAAATATTTGACAGCTATTGGCGACGTTGCCAACTTTAAGAATAAACGCTCTTACGACTGTAGCTAAAACCTGCCACTTGCCTGCATCAAAATTCTGTATGTGTTTTATTAAATACCATCTTCACAAGTTATGTAGAATCCTATTTCTACAGAAGCTACGAAGATTAATATTCTACTCAAAGGTGAATGGGGTGGCGTTTAGAACAATCAATAATAGGCAAGCAATAAATTCAGTCGTTATTTACCAAAATGTCGAAATCAAGCAATGGTTTGTCGCATTCCTGCGTTTTGTAAAGGATACGAGAGTTATGTTTTATTCATAAGCCACTATAATGTACGTCGCAAATGTTTCTACAATGTCCTACAACTAGGTACAATAAATAAATAATGTGATGGGGAAATAATACATTTATGTTTGTCTGTACTTTCGTGTGGTGCCGGAAGTAAAAGAATAGCACCATCCCATTTCTTCCAGTGCGGGTGTCGTAAAAGGCGACTAAGGGTCTTACTAAAGAATGGGCAGCAGCGTTCTCTATGCATTTTATCACCATACTGCGATCGCCAATCCGCCTGCCAAGCGTGGCGATTATGGCAAAACCCCCCTTTAGAGGCAGGCTTATGTCCAGTTTCGGCTGAAATGAATACTCGTAAATGCTTGCCAAGACACTACTTCTAACATTTTCTCAACCCCTGCTTACTTTAGGTCAGTAGTTTGAAATGAAATGAAATGTTTATTTAGGTAGGCAAATAGCTCTTTTAGGACACTTTCACATGTCAATATTTTGATGGTCAACATTTTAAAATTAGATGGCGCCGACATTTTCTAGCTTACTGATTCCTGAGAAGAAATGCCGAAATAAATTCAGAGGTCGCATGGTCTCTTTCAAAGTCCAAACATAAATAGTTTATTGGGACCTTATGTGAGTCTAACAATGTAGGGCCAAGTCTGGAAGAGCTGTTTGACGAAAGTTTATTTTATTCTATTCGGGAAACTTACATCTAACATAAACAGTGTTATTAAACAATATGAAATTATAGGCCTTTTACAAAATGCTACTGATAAACACAACATTAAAAAAAAAAAACAAAAGAAGTTTGGTACAAAATACCTATGATATAACTTCATCATCATCATCATCATTTCAGCCGAAAGACGTCCACAGCTTGACATAGGCCTCCTTCAAGCTCCATCACTTCGACCGGTTCTGTGCTTTCCGCATCCAGCGGACTCCTTGCGGCCCTCACAAGGTCTTCGGTCCATCTTGTGAGAGGCCTTCCAACTTAACTCACCACTAACTTAAGAAATAAATATACACGATTTAGGGCTGATTTTACCAAAGTCAGATATCTTTTATCCGTAGAGTAAAATTTACGTCTGACAATTCTACTATGGAAGATCTGTCAAAAATTCAAAATTTATTATCAGGATAAGACTTATTCTAAGTATAATTGTTTGGTGAAATTCGCCCTTAATTGTATAGTTTTAAGTTAAACGTTTTTAGGTCAAGTTTTTTTTTTTTTTTTAATAGCGTGTATCAATTGCTGCACAGACTTAATTCGTCTTTTCTCTTGCTCTCGATAGTCTAAATCTAACAACCAACAACATTCCAACCGAACCAAAAGCCTCCCATACACCACGATCCATTCAAATAAACGACGTCAGAAATCAGAGTGAACGCACAGCTTATGGCGCACTCCATTTCCATGTCATTAAGCGGAGCGAGTGTCGAACCAACAGCTTATTAATATCGTGTAGCGGTCAAAAGTTAATCGGCTTCAAGTCTCTCGTATCGCCCACGAAGATTCATCACAATCGTCATTATTCACACACAAATTATGTAATTTCAATAAATGGAGCTTATTGAATAGTGATGAGCGTCGGTAGGCCTCGACGGGACCCCTGGAGAGAACCTGCACTTAACAAACTACCATTTTACATATCGTTTATCAACGGAATAAAACTTCACGCTTCATTACCGTTTCGAAACTGCTTAGAAAAAAATCCTCAGCGTAAACTCCGCAATGTATGATAATGATACATGTTTAGTGACGCAAGGGTTGGTTCCGTGGTAGATGGCTCTCCCAATAAGCACTTAGATCCTCATTGTCTAAAATAAATGTATTTTGTTTGGATAAATCGTGCGAGAGGCGCGGAGGTCGCGACGAGTGTTAATGAATCTGAACTTTATAATAGAATGGGAACAACAAATATACATATGGATAAGTACGAGTGCTTCTAAATGCATCAGATCCTATTGGAAATATTCATAACTTTGATAGAGTATCATCTAGTTCCTTCCAAAAGCTGGTCCCCGTGTGTTTAACATTGAGCTTTTGAATTATTTTACCTGTTTGATTGATTGTTTCTTTTCTGTTTTATTTTTTTAAGAACATTGCCCCACACTAGGAATTTCTCCTGTACTGTGGGTGCAAAAAAAAAAAAAAAAAAATCAGTGCGGGAATCGAACCCGCGACACGCAGCAGTTAATCGCTTAACCGCTGCGCCAACCGTGCCGTGCCGTGAATGTTTCTCATTTATGAGAAGGTACTTTTCTATGTAACTATGGTGTACCTAAAATTTAGGCAAACTATAACTTAGAAAGATGCCCTTCGCTCTCACTACTTACTACCAATTTAGGTAAATAGGTATCTAAGCTTTTAGGCTTAGGTATATATTTGTAAGAATATAAACTTGCTACTTTTTTAGGAAGCATCTGCCAGAATTATTCTGAAGGATATTAAAGGTTTTAAAAGTAGACCCGTTCTGGTACCTACTATTTCATTCAATTCACTTCATTTGTACCTACGGTCATACATAGGTGCACAAAACTATTTCCAACGAGAACACAAGTTTATAATTTATCATAGCTGTTTAAGAAAGCAGTACAATAATAAAGCGTTAAGTGCTTAGCGACTCCACACGTCCATAATTGATTTATAGGCAAATATTAAATCTGTTCTCGCCAGGCCCCTCATGACTAATGACCGTAGCCAACACTATTTAAGGTTTTGTTTTTCACCCATTAATTCAACTCATGCACACTTGTCAGTTGATTGACGCACTATTTTGTGCACAATGGGACATGTGAACTTGTTATAAGGCAGCATAGAAATATATATTGAAATGAGCCAAGAGCGACTTTATGTGGTTCAAAATTGAAATCAGACCTTGAGAGAATGTAAGGAGCAAGTTGCGTAAAGCTTTACATAACACCACCAGCAGAAGAATGCAGTTTAAAAGTCAGTATAATTAATTTACATGCGAGCATATCAATCACATGTGTATGGTGAATATAAAATGTCAACAAAACGTCGCAGCGCAAGAGCATCACACTTATCAAAACAATACAAAACGCGGGTTGTAGTCGATAATGATCGCGGCCACGACAACCCTCTAACTCCATTTTTTGTGGGTTGACATCGCGCTAATAATACTCATGAGAAAAATGCGCGCCGGACCCCCGTCATCTTCCTTTTGTTTTTAATTTCTACCTCAGTGGCACCGATTTAATTGGGCTCAACTCGACCGAGCGCACCTTCGTATTTCACCTCGGCTCGCTTCATTTGAATATTTAAAGCATTTCGGGTCCCCGCCGTATTATTTTGTTTATTTACACAATATTTATATATTTATTTCAGTGCCGGCGTCATTTATTCGGTGACGTGACTTACCGATGTCGCGTCCTTCCCAGTATCGACATAGTTAACGCGGTGAATTCTCTCGCGTTCCATTTAAAAGTTTGGAGTTCTTTCTTTGGTTTGTCTTTTTGTCCGGCCGCGTCGCTGCCGCGTGTGGCGAGCGCTGCTCTTCGTTGTTTTCTCGCCAGTCCTTATCTTCGACAAGATTGCTCGTTTTTAAATGAAGTTATATCGTCCCGATTGAACACCGAACCACGGAGGCGAGGCGAATTTTTAATTAGTTTCCGAAGATAGAGAATTTTAAGGAGGAATGCAGGAACCGTGTTGGCAGTGCGCGCGGATATCTTAATTGAGACGAACGCACCGTTTCGAACACCGAGTGGCGATTTGTTAAATACTGCAAGATTAATTATGAATTAAAGACTTAAATCGACGTCCGTGCAGCGGTGTACGCTAACTGAATGTGCCGGTATTCGCTAATGAAGAGAATTAATGAACGCCATTTTTCGTAGTGCCATATTGAAGGATCGCGTGTAGCCGCTGCGCAGGCCCGTCACGTCAGCTATGCGATTATTTCATTAGCAATGATACTTGTAGAAAAAAGAATATGACTCACATTAACTCTCGTAAATGACTAACTGACAATGTAATTAATATTTATTTAAATAAATGAATTCAAATGCAAAGACAAATAAATGGGAAATATTACTTCGTAGGCACAAGAGCTACGACATTGAAGCCAATGTTATCCGGGTCCCTGGCGATAAATTGGCGGCAGACCTTCACTGCATCTTCCAGGAGACTGTCCGGAGTGGTAGCGCCATGGTTTATAGGATAAGACTTGCGTCCATCCAATTCGAACAGCTGGCCGTTCTTGTGGATGAAAGTAACGAAATGATTGTTGACGGGTTCGTCGGCCTCGCCGCTTGGTTCGTTTCCCGTGTGCACTATCTCTCTATAGGCATTTAGAATAGCGGCAGAATTCTCTAGAAGCACTCCTTTAGCAGACGCATCCAGGTTCTTGGCTTCGTCGAGGTAGCTCTTCAACAGGCCGTCGTTGATTTCAATGCGCTGCGTGTTGTTGGCGATGCTGTGCACCAAGGCTATGGTTCCGCAGACGTTGCTAAGAACTTGCTTCAGGTGGAACACATCTTTCGGAGGCTGTAGGCCTTTGGTTTGCAGATCTTTCTCCTGGTCGCTGCGATATTGTTCGTAGGCTTCGGAGAGCGGGAAGAGCAGGACTACGGCAAGCACAGGCCGCGGGACCCAGTTCAGAGCGTCTTCTTCTAAACCGATGACGTCAACCATGCGCCATTTTTCGGACACACCCAACTTCTGCAAATACTTGTTCATGGTTTCCGGGTTGGATTCCATGGGTAATGCGACTGCCATGGTGGGTTTTATTCTTGATCTATCAATGGATTTTCAATTGAAATCAAAGAATTGTATCGGACAAAATGTTGCAGATGCCATTCACACGCTAGACGTCAATTTTTCTTATTTTTCTTTGGCTCAAAAAGTTATTTGACGTTGTAATAATACTTTTTCATAAAGGTTTTAATGCGTAAGTCAAAACAGTAAATACCCCATTATGGTTTGCTCCGATTTACCTCCTAATAGGCACAAAACTTATAACACACAGATATTTTTAACATCGCAATAACAGACCACATTATGATGCAATTTATACGGCATTATAGGCCCACTTTGCCACAGCCTATAAAACAAAAACCTTACCTACCTACGTTACTTTTAGAGTGTATAATTAACTGACCATTGTACTTAATAAGACTAATAGTTGGCAGGTCTGGTTGTTAATATAGCACTTTACACCATATTATGGGTACCCAGCTAAATAAGTAGGTACATACGACCTCGTAACTGCTTTACCGCCCTAGGTTAAATGTCACTTGCACGTCAAATAACGACGATTTCATTATTTTAAATCAGTATTTATTTGCAGTGAAAAGTGTCAAACATTATTTATTCCCTCGCACTTAATCACTTTCTTCAAAATGTTTCCGACATAATTTTGAACTCTGTTTAGTTAAAATAATTATCTACGAATTGCTTTAAAGCCACAATTCGTAGTTCAAGTTTAGTGGGTCTTTCAGAAAATGGTAGACGTTAATTTCCGAGCATTTATGATTACAATAACAAGTGGTTTTTTTTATTAATAAGTATGGGAACTATAAACTACAACGCTATTTCGACAGTTGCTTGTCCCATTGTTTAGTGAAATGTATTGAAAAACCAAGATTACTTGATCTTAGTGAAAAAATGAAATTATTGCGAGTGACATCAGAACTCATCTTGGTCGGTTGGCGGTTTAAATAAATTGAAAAAAAAAATACCTACTAAGGTAATGTGTTTCTAATTTTTTTTTCTTCCGACATACTTAGAAGCAGATATGCTGGGAGTTGTTGTCAATGGCGGTAAAGCAGTTACGTGGTCGACTGTACCTCATATCTGATTTAACTATCCCCTTCGTATCAGCTGGCAGATATTATTGGCATAAATGTATAGGTAATCATAATGAATTGGTACAAAAAAGCAGGTGTCTCTATAGCTCCGTTTATTCACTTACCCGTCCGTCCATACATAATTTTTAATACATTTAAGCAATTTATGTCGCAATTAATGTAATGAACAATTGACACGAGCATTAAAATTCTAATGATATTTTCTTTTTATTTAAACTGCATTATGGTTAATTAGGTTTCAGTTTTTGGTTTTTAATCGTACGAGTATGTTTATGACAATTCAAAAGAAGTATTCAGTGGGGATTCTATTCTAAGAATAGATTCCTATTTGTATTTGAGGGTTAAGGAATTAGGTACTAGTCACTAGCATTCATCAGCTGCAATTGGTAGACGTCTCAGATGGAACCTACTGGTAAGTCCACTGATATTAGCATACTGCAAATAAATATTGGATGCGGTTATAACAATAGCCAGACGGGTTTATTGAGAGAATATAGCTACTGGCTAATTGCCCTTATTTACACTGTAAACACCATAAACTCCACAAAGCATAGGTGGGTAGGTACTTATAATAATTATTGTCCTTTTGAATTGACGCGATTACATATAGGTATTTTAAAAAGCTGTATACCACTAAAATGATCGTTAAAGTAAGGGTACCAAAGTACTGGCCCGCGGACGACCTGCACACTAATAGCGTAACACACTACCAATAACGATTTATATCATTTTGAGGGATATTGCAAATTCATTGCTTTATATGTTCGAAAAAAAAAAAAACTCTCCACCATTGTAAATAACGCAATGAATTTTGTGGAAAAATAATTTGTGGGATACCGCAGTGTCTCAAGACAAAAGTCTTTGACCAGTGCGTGTTGCTAGTGATGACTTAAGGCACTGAAACGTGATCGCTGACAATGGGCCTTATCAGAAGGCTGTCACATTTCAAGCATAGCCAGAGAGCTATGCTTGGAGTTTCCCTACGCGTTCCAATCAGGAATGAACAGATCCGCAGGAGAACCAAGGTAACCGACATAGCCCGAGGAATTGTCAAACTTAAATGGCTGTTGGCAGGGCACATTGCTGGCAGAACAGATGGCCGATGAGGCCATCTGTTCTGCCAGCCAAAGGTTGCCAAAGGTTCTGGGGTGGTGACCACGTACGGAAAGGCATAGAATTGGAAGGCCTTCGAGCAGGTAGACCGATGACTTTGTGAATGCCGCAGGAATCCGCTGGCGGCGAAGCTTTGAGGAGGCCTATGTCCAGCTGTGGACGTCGACGATGATGATGAAACGCTTGACAATTAAAACTTAATCTTATTGACTTACAACACCTTTAATCTCATACCCACACAAAAAGAACCAGCTTGCATAAAATTAACTCAAGTTACAATAAGAATTTATAGGCACATGCGTAACTGCACAATTTATTACCTTTATTACCGGTATCGTAGCACAATGAGCTCGTTTCACAAGAGGCTTGCATCAACGGAGGCTTACGGAGGTAGGTCTGTCTACGTATTCGCAACATGCCGTGAGCTCTCAATGGGTCTTTTGAGACGTCTTCCCCTTCATTAAAGTGTCGAATATTGTCAAATAGGTATAGCGCGCGTCCATTAAGGGCAAGAGTGGGCGGTGATATTGAGAAGTTATCGGGTCGGGTGTGCGAGGTATTAGGCGGTGGTGATGTATCTTAAGATAATAGGATTTACTTTAGTTGTTACGTATAAATACGGGTAATAATGGAAATAGTTAGATACTTACATAGTGTTGTCGGATTTCGATGTAGGTTAGGTAGGCTGGGAGGCTAGGACATCGCAGAGCCGTCACACAATAACGCAACCGACAAATGTTGTATGCCGTCAAATTCAGCAAACGATCGCGATCGGCCGTACACGACTGCATTACAAACGTAATGAAGGACTGCAGATCAGACTCGGCTGTTAAAATAGTCAAATCAAATGCGGGTTGTTTTCGTTTCCCAAAGTAAAAATTTTGTCTACCCCGATTTTGAAAAGGTAATAAAAAGATAAGATAATACGTATATCTTATCTTTTTACTACCTTCTGTCTTCGGTCTGTTCAAAAAGTATGTGATAAAAGTGTAAACATATGGATTAGTTGGAAGCGTGTTACCTAGGTGTCTATGTTCCTTGGTCTTAACGGTGGATGCCAATTTCTAGAGCCATTTAGATACAAATTGAGTACTTTAATTTGATGTCTCTTAAGTTTTTAATTTGAGATTTGCAGTTAATTCTGAATTTGAAAAACAAAAGAAAAACAAACCAAAACCTTGGAAAAGTGAGTTTGAAAAAGTGGTGAGATATACTTAAAGTTAAACCTTCTAAATACAT
Source organism: Polymixis flavicincta (assembly GCA_949987655.1). Lineage (NCBI taxonomy): Eukaryota > Metazoa > Arthropoda > Insecta > Lepidoptera > Noctuidae > Polymixis > Polymixis flavicincta. The sequence continues at coordinate 19,422,865 of OX465175.1, forward strand.
AATTATTACTATGAGTGTTCCAAATTCCTTTAATTTTCAGTGATTCCGTAAGAATTTAACGTGAACAGGGTTTGTTTACACCTTTATTACATAATTTTGGAACAAACATTAGGTAGGTATACAAACTTAGATTTAAATATAATTAACAAAGCTATGGAAGTCAATACCAACTTGGCACTTTCACTGGAATGCGACGTATCCTAGTGCCAAGTTAAGGTGTTTCTAAGAATTGATCAGTAAGGCAAATTACTTGGCACTCGCAAAATTTGGCGGATTATAAGTCAGTGCCTGGGACGCCCACGGGGCGCTAGGCAATAAATTAGAACCGATTTCGTGCTGCTGTAAATACCTACCGACCTATATTCTTTTTTTAGCTTTTTCAAGCCTTCAAGATGGAAGTTGTCGATTTCAGGACATGACTGTGCTGGAATGGAAACCGCGAAACAGCAGATCTAGACAACCAGCTAGTCAGAGAGAGGGAAATAATTTCTGAAAGGGCAGCTGAGGTGAACTTCATGGGTAAGCCTAAGAAAATGAGATAAATATGTGTTTTGGGGCAATATGGGACAGACCTATTGTGTGTCAACAAATACTTACATACCTACTAGATTAAAGGGCATGATTTACTTATTATACTTTATTTGTAAGACTACGATTGTCAAAATATTGTTTAGGTAACTATCACTAAAACATCCAGCAAAAACTTAAGACAGGAAACAACATAATCTAACTGTATTTGACACCTATCTGTAAATTCATTCTCCGAAACAAAACCGTCTATACACTGCCACTGTCATTATCGATACATATCTTCGGATACGTCTGCGGTCGCTACCCATCTAGCTCCATGCTTCTAGGCGGGGCGACGTTCGAACTGACTACCTTCAATTACTGGCCTAAGAGCGCTTATTATTTAGAAATTCAATCGGTAAATACAATAATCGTTTCGCATGACAACGCGTTAGCCGGCGGCATGCCGCGGTCCACTTTCAGTTTTGTTAGGACTTAATTAGGTTTCGAATCAGGATTATAAGCTTATTAATGATATTATGGTCAATTCTTGTCTTTGATTAATTTACATTAGGTATGCCAGGTTCATTATGCCTGGTTTGGACACTGACCCCCTTATTTATAAACGTTGCTTAAAGGTAAGAGATGTTTAAACGTCAAAATCGTATGGTTTCACAGACGCTAATCATTACTTAACTTTAAGCAACGTTTATAAATAAGGGGGTATAATAATTTGGAAGTTCGTATGGTTTGCAAAGCGGGCCGATTATTTTCTACTTTGCTGATATGACATGGCCAGGTTTTTGGGAAATAAGGGACAAAACTTTGTTTAAATAAAACATATGTTCATGCATCCAACTAAATATTTATTTCGCCCATTTACAATATAAATTGATGATAAATGGCTACGTTTCATCACTAGTGAGCGCGCCTCAAACTCAACTACGGTTTGTACTGAACAATTTCATTTGGCGATCTATCCACCTAACACTATTCAATGTATTCGATATATTTACCAATTCACAAACAGTACAATCGTTAAATACAATATTTAAACATAATAAATACCAATGCGTATGTAGATAATATTAAATTATTTATAAAAATAGCTGAAGAAATTTTTGGTACGATTATAGCTAATTACGCTAAAATTAGGTTTTTAAATACGAATGGATTAAACTAGTGAGAAATATGTAACATTAACATAAAGGAATACAATAATCACGCATAACCATACAGTAACTAGTAGAATATCAGTCGAAATACATTCAGCTTAGGTAACTCAATACTTGTAGTACAATAATTAATTCATAGAAACATCAAAATGTTTAAAAACTTCTATTAGGGTATGTTTCACCAACCAAAATATTATAATTGGAATAATTTGATATAAAATTGACAAAAAAGCCAGAAATAAAATATTTCCGGCTGGTGAAACTTACCGTTACGTGTATAATATAAAAATGTATAAAATTAAATCGAGACGTTATTTTATTTGTAAGAACAAACACTGCTTATATTCGTATGTAGTTTGTGCTGTAGGTTATTTTTTTAAATAGCCATCAACTTGACAAACCCATTCTGTTGATGACATTATAGACAATCATTATAGTAAATTAGCTTTTGCCAGCGGCTTCGCCGGCGCGGAACTTTCATCCTCAATTTAACACCCTTAGGGGTTGAATTTCGAAAAATCCTTCCTTATTCCTTGTCTACATTACAAAGGGAACCTCTGTGCAAAATTTCAGCTTTCTAGGTCCAAGGGTTTGGGCTGGGCGTTGATGAGTCAGTCAGTCAGGACTTTTCTTATTATTTACTAGCTTTTGCCAGCGGCTTCGCCCGCGCGGAACTTTCATCCCCTATTTAACTCCCTTAGGGGTTGAATTTCGAAAAATCCTTCCTTATTTCTTGTCTACATTATAAAGGGAACCTCTGTGCAAAATTTCAGCTTTCTAGGTCTAAGGGTTTGGGCTGGGCGTTGATGAGTCAGTCAGTCAGGACTTTTCTTATTATTATAGATGGGAGCAATTTACCCCGCTAGGTGTCGCATCGTCACTGGTGTTGTATAGTACACTGAATAATTGAATCTTTACTTATTTTGAAATGGTAGAAATGGTATACAGAGGTAAAAAAATTGAGTTTATACGTAGGGGAAATCTTCGGAGCTGCTGATCCGATTCCGAAAATTCTGCCACTAATGAGAAGCTACATTATTAACTACGGGAGCGCATGCAATGGTTAGTATAGTTCAAAATATTCCACAGATTGTTACCACCAGCCAGTTACCAGCGACGGTGGCGTCATCTGTAATGAGCTTTGCCTGTTCCTCTCCATTTCATGGATATTCACAATTCTCTAATGTTTTGTCAATTGGGCAGTAATGGTTTGGATTATTACAATTTTGTTGCTTTTAGGTAGACAGTTATGAGTATTTATTGCAATTATGGGATGCAAGTAATTAAACTTAGTGTCCATTAAATATATATACAAGTTAATAGATGAGACTTAAATATCTTAACGGTTGTTTGTAATTATTATGATAATGATAACCATTACAAAATGGATGGTATATGTGACATAATAGGTCACATCACTATTGTGTATTTTAGTAACTAGTGAGCGCGGCACTAGTCTGGTTCTGGGGGATATGGACAGCCATGTTGGGATCATAGAAATGTTTTAAATAAAAATTTAATTGTGCATTCTCATTACAAAGCTGTTTAATTTACACGGCCCAAAACATAAATTGACAGTATATTACCGAGTGCTATAATAACAAATAATATATAGTAATATAACAAGGCCGCCAATGATGATGAAGATGATAATTAAAATTGGTCATTGTTGTAGTTACAATAAGTTGCTAATTTCCGTGACTGTGAGAAAGATTGAATTTAATTTCTATGGAAATTATACATCTCGCTCTAATCTTAATGTTTGTCCGGTCTACCAAGATGGCGTAATGTTGATGGCTATTGAAAAATTATGAAGTTTACAACAGTTATACGGTCATAAAAACTAGATAATACATGTAATAGTAAAATATAAAATGTGGAACAATACAAGTTACGATTACACACGAGTAAACACATTAACAGATGTAAAGATTTTATGAAATTGTTCGTTGGAAATATAAACCTTAACACCTAAAACTTAAGAGCTATAGTTAAAAATCTAACGCGTAAACGTATGAAAAATATCACTTGATTTATCGGAAAGACTTGTATGAAAGACTTGTTAATTTGGAGTAGAAATTGGAATTAGTAGTTTTACATTGTGTACTTATATTATTTGGTATTAATATTGCATTGCTTTCTATTGTCATTAAATATTACATTATCTTTGTTGTTAGGTATACTGTGAAAGGTACAGTCGCTTATAAAATTAATGGGTCAAATATAAACACTATATATTTTTGTGTAATCAGATATAAATTTTATCTTCTAATGGAAATTAATAACACTTCTGTAAACTGCTTTCTGTAAGCAGCTGAAATTGTAAAAGTAGCAAGTGACTGTACTTCTGCACTGGTTATACAATTGCAAAATTACAATCTTATTATTTTTCTAAATCGCGTGATGAATTTGACATATTGCCACTTTTTCCAATTTAGAAATCAAGAGATCAAAATATTTAAAGCGTTTTATTTTATATTGTAAGTGTAATTAAATACGAAAAGTCAATTAGGTGAAAATGTAAAAAAGATTTCGTGATTTTATAAATGTTAATATGTAAAATAGCTTACGAAAATTGTATTAAAATTCATCAAAATACGATATAAAAAGACTAAATCAAATTTGCACCATTAGATTAGGGAGAATTGCAGATACATTTCGATTTTACGAAGGGCATCTTATAAGGAGTACAGCAGAGTCTTTGGGTATTTAGAAATATAATAAATTCATATTATTCTGCGTATACAATTATATAACGTAAACGACGTCGCGACACAGTAGAAAATACTCTTCTCCATTAACAAAAAAAAATTATTCCACATAAAAGACGGACTTAAATTAATTACAATATTGAGCAAAGGAATACGGACTAAAATGATAGATATATTTTAACTACGATGTCGGGTAAAAAAAGCTTTAAAACGTGTTTGCGTAAATATAGTCTCTAAAGCGTGGGTATAAATCCCAAAATTACTTGTCAAACTTTTGTTGATGATACATTATTATATTATGCAAAAGCAATACTGATTATAATAACGTTACTGTCTATTTTGTAGAAATAGCTCAAATAAAATTCATACAAAAATAATACAAATATACTTATAATGGTTAACTTACGATTAAGCTTCTAACCGTCAATTTATAAAAACGTTGCCAAATTAATACTTTTTAATAGGAATCATGTCGAATAAAATCACAAATTTAAAAAAAGTTAAGACACAAAAATGCATGAGACATTTGAAAAATCTAAGACCAAAGAACAAACGTTTAGTAAAAAAAAAAATGAATTCCTTAGTTTAAAACTTAATAACTTCAAAAAAAAGTTGCAATAGAAAAATAAAGGTATGATTTTTTACTTATATTTTCTTACTTTAGAATAGAAAGTAGCATACAACGTAATCACAAAGTAAAAAACGCAGATTTTTCTATTTTTAAGTTTATCAAGTTTAAATAGGTAAATTAACATTATATCACTGTTTTATGGCCCCGACAGATAAAAACTAAATGCTTCCTGTGCCAAAACAAAAAATATAATTTTATTCATCACATAAAATTAAATCTAATAATTTTATTCCATTCGAGGAATGATATGCATACCTAATATATATTTATTAAATTAAAGAAATATACTACTACAGTATTTCGCTATGTTACGCCTTTTGAATAAGAGTAAGCAATGGAATTTCGTGCAACTCCTTGCTACAAAAAAATTAACAGGCGTCATGGCCATAGCAATTCGAGTTCAATAACGTATAATATTATACAATTTAATTTAATCAATTCATTTCATATAAATTTTTATGACGGAAATGTTATTATTAAATAATTCACTGTTCAAAAATATAGAAACGTCATTTTCTTTCGCACCATTGTAATGGCCTACGATGCCAGTCTTATTTTCTTTTCCAACCTAAATCTTATGTCTTTCTTATTACCGTTCGTTCACTATTCCCTTTGAGCCCATAAAGGTATAATGGTGCAAAAAAAAGCCCGTTTCAGCCATTTTGACCTACAGCTTTACTAGCATCTAACGCTAATCATTTTAGCTGATAGATGTAGGTACAGTAAATACATAAATATTCTTCAAATCTAAATTACGGACTTAGCATTTTTAAACGCATTTACAACAACTACATTTCATACTTTTAATAATCTTGCGCAGGTAATTAAAGTTGTTGATTTTATATTTAGCACTGTCAGAGCAAAACTGGCGTAACCCATGTTGACTATCGAGGACTTTCTTACAAGTAACATGCAAGGTAATATAGAGTGACTTTTATGTCAACGACAGAAGGTTCAGATTAAAATATTCGTATTTTTTTCGAGATGAGGGGTATCCATCTTTGCACTAACAAGCTAACTTTAAATACTCATATAGCAATTCAATCCCCAGTCTTCTGAAAGTCCAATCAAGCGGAAGTGTTGCCAAATATTAGTTAGCTGTTGGTAAATTACATCAGCCAATCCAATCAAGTCTCATGCCATTTGCCAACAAATAAAATTAAATAGCCAATCAGAAACCAGGTATAGAAATCTTCATATTTCTCTTACTTCTTTAACAATGTGACTCTCCGTTCTCATGGTGTCCTGAGTCGAAGGAGCTGAGATGTCCGAGTCCTTTCGGCGGGATCGGGGGAGGTTTCTCTCCTTCGTCCACACGCAGTGGTTCTGACATCATTGAGATTATTTCCTCGTATCGTAGCGAGTCTACTGTGAGGTCGAGATCTGAAAGAGATGTGAGTGTTGTAGTAACTATTCGTTCGATGTACTCCAGTGGAGTATTGAATAGCGCTTTCAGATTGACAGTATGAAGTATCATGACACGAAAAGTAGAACGTAATATTGGCTCCTGCAACACAGTTATATAACTAGAGCAGGAGCCAGAGAAATCTACAACTTGGTGTACGTTCTTGGTTGGCAATTTATTGCCAACCAAGAACGTACACCAAGTTGTAGATTAAAAATACAAAATACAAAAACAAAAAACAAACAAATACAAAATGTAAAAATACAAAATGTATTTATACATTTTGTATTTTTTTGTAGCAAAAAAAAAGTTAATTATGAAAATTTATTATGGTAATCACTAAATATGAAAAATCCTATTCTTTTCACAAAATCAGCGCATGAATTATAACACGACCGGATAAGCTTGAGTTGTTAACCGATAGCTTGCGCAAGTAGCCCATTATAGAGAGGAATGGACAAGAAAAATGTTCCCATGTATCATGGAATTCAGCAGTAAAGAAACATAGTGCTAAAGTACCTTTTGCATACGCCTGCATGCTTCAACAATGGAAAAAGAATTGTGTATTCTATCCTCGAACCTTCGTATTTCCTCGGGGAGTACGTACCTTTGTGCAGATGAGCGTGGTCATCAGCGTTGCCATACGCATGATCGACACTAACGCCGGAATCTCGCGCGTCGTCAGGTGTATCTATAGAACGTGTACCGCGCCGTGGAATCGCAGGCGGAGGTTCGATCCAGGAGCGTTTGTCTCCTGTGAAAAGGAAGTATTTACTTTAGAAAGTTTATCATCATCAGTTGTGATCAGCGCAGCATGTCTTCGTTAGTTCATAATTTTTTACCACGACAAACATGAGGTTGTTGTAAAAAGATTGAGCAAGTTTTGCGGGTGGGACTGACTGCAGAAGTGCCGAGGCTGCACAGGAAGGACCGTTACGGGGAAACTGGCGCTTCCCAAGTAAGTAAAGCCTTTGTTAGATCGCGAATCATATTTTTTTAAACATAGTTACAACCTGACACGGATCTACTAATTGCAAAAAAAGTAAGAAAATTTCAATCACCTATCCTCCTTAATCTAGTCGAGGGCTCGAACTCACTAGTGGGCCTGGCTAAAAAGCACGCTGCCTCACCAGGCTTCGTGTCCGACAGAGGTAGTAACCGTGATGAGCAGTTAGACACTAGTCTACACGCACAAGATTATTAAGTGAGCTGCAGGATCAGTTATAGCAAAACAGGTGCGTAAAAAATTAAGAAAAATCCTTCGGAAGCTCGAATTTTATGAAAAAATCGGTGCATAAATCAATAACCATTAAAGTTTATTGAACTTTTCGATATTTGAGCTTTGTCGGTACCGACTTGGTTTTGGTGATTTCACACTACTTTTATTACTTAAACACGCCCAAAGTTAGGTCAAATTACTAAAAAAAAAGCGAATCTTTGTTGATGATGAAATACCGTGTTTAATTTTTGATGTACATTGTCGAACAATGGAGTAATACACTCCCGAAGTTTGTATAGGAAAAATATGGACTAGATTCACCTTAAAAGGTACTTTTGAACGTCACAAATAACAAGAAAATAGAAAAAATAATTCTAGTTGCAACTTCCAACAGGTAGTACGTATGAAGTATCTCCCGTGTTGTACGGGGACCTGGTGAAGGTCGTGATGGCAATCTTTAGGAGCAGTGTCCGGCAGTGGACAATTTTCGGGTTATATAATGAAAAGATGACTGTACCACTTAAAGAAGTGTTATAAACTTACCGGACATATACTTAAGATCTCAGTATAGCTTAGTACTACTTACCCGAAACCCTGGGCGGCAATGGTGGTGCGTCACCGGGTTCACTCCATGAAGCACGACTGTGTCGGCACTGTTCTACTAATTCACCGTCGATCGAATCCCTGAAAATAAGAATAATATTCAACGGGCATTTTACTCCGAATATTTCTCGACATCTATGCTTCGGCACCTGAGAGATTGTATAAAGCGTATGGCAGGATTTGCATACTTGTATCAATAATATAGTTGTGATACAGGTACAATAGTCTTTTATTGTATTTGTTTAATTTTAAATATTTTAAACCGTCTCTTTGGTTTAAAACGATTTATAACCACTCTTAGTGTTTTTTTTTTATATGTCTATACCACTCCTACTCCCTGAAAATTAGAATTTTAGTTTAATAAGATTTATTTACATCTATAATAACACAGCATATTCATGTTTATACACGACAAACTGCCTTATGTTTTACGATGATTTCTGTACAGTCGCCAGCAGGTCAAGCTATCCCAAACTGTCAAATTTTCCCAATTGAACATAAACCTTATTCCTTTGTAATAAAGTTGAAAAACTATCAAAGAAATGTGACAGATTGGGGTAGCTTGATGTGCTGGCCTCTGTACAACTACTATAAAACCTTCTCGAAAACTGTACTTACCGGTACTTCTCTAGAGGCAGCCTTGTAGGACTCCTCGGATCTCCAGACTTAGGTCTGATAGGTAGCGGCGGAGCAGACTTAATCATAGAGTTGTCCTCCACACAGTCACGATTGTCGCTGATTGGTAGACTGCTTGACATTATGCTTTGCTGCTCCATTGCGTCCTCCATTGATAGCTGTTGGTACATTTTAATTTTTCAAACCTCATAAGTTGCAATAAGAGTTTAATACTTAAGTACACTATCGCAGTAGGTTAGTGATGAGAGAGATGTCAGAGGCAAAATAAGTAAATATAAAGACTGCCTCATTGGTCTAGTTGCCATAAGCGTTACTGCTGAGCATGAGGTCCTGGGGATCGATTCACGGATCGGGCAAAGTGTTATTGGGTTTTTCTATATAGAATTTCTCGGTAATCGCCCGAAGGCTCATCGACGTGATGTTGCTTGCCTATCGGTCTTCTACAGACTGTACTTCGGAGTGTGCGCAGAAGTTCCACGACCTGATACCACCATCGCCCTTTTACTACCGGACGACACACTGTAGGGTACCATCCGCATTTGGTCGATATCCCGACCAGTCGTACCCAGCGCTACTCCTCCACATTTATGCGCACAGTCAAAGTGTGGAACTCTCTGCCTGCGTCTGTGTTCCCTTCCACCTTCAAAACAAGAGTGAACAGGCATTTTCTGGGCACGCCTGATCCATCATAGACCTCATCAATCGCTTTCTATCAGGCGTGATCGAGGTCAAGAGTATTGAAAAAAAGAAGACTGGATTAGTGCCCGGTTGATGGCAATAGGCTCGCCCCCTATTACATGGGACTTAAACATAACTGGCGCAATATGGTTGCACTATAGGTACACCTCTGCTCGACCCTTCGAGGAAACAAGGCGTGATGTTGTATTTGTATGTAATTTTAGGGATGGTGCTTAGGCAACATAATTTTGCTCTTCGTTTATAAAACGTGGAATAAATTACTAAAATAGTCTGGAAATAAATAATCTGTTAAAACGTTTGTTTTGTCGTGTTATCCATAGACTACTTGGTCGATTGTTGTGTTTCTTATTTTGTATAGTATCTAATAGTTGACGTCACTTACTGGTTTGTCATAGAGATGTCCATCGTCGTAGTAGTTATCACTTTGTTGAATGCTTTGAGATCGTTTGTCTAACGCTGGGACTGGAGGTAATGGTGTGCTAGAAATGTGAATAAAATATATTGAATAAATATATTGATATAATTATAAATTGATTATTATATTTCCTTTATTCCGTTAAAAATACATATAAATTACATTTTTAAATATTATTATAAAAATATAAAAACATTTAAAAATATAAAAAATAGTAGCCCACCGGTATCGGGAACAAGGTCCAAGCTACCGGCGGTCAGGGCTCCAGAGAGAGAGGAACCTCCTAACGATGCGAGCCGTGTCCAGGAGTACCGCTTTCTGGATCAAGCCCTTGACCCAGCTGCCCAACGAGAGCCTCCTCAGATGTATATTTATTTTTATCTGGTTAGGTTACTCTAGCCGGGGATGGTCCGTGGTTGTGTGACCTTCTTTACATATCAAGTACTTCGGAAAGCACGTTAAGCCACGTCCCGGCTGTCATTCGTGGATCTTTGAAAGTTGTGACGGGCCCTCAGAAGCCCGAGAGTCTGACAACCAGTCTTAACTGAACCACGAGGTATGGTATTAGTATTTTGGAGATCGGATAGTTAGTCACTCCATGTAAAATAATGGTATTCAGTTGCATCTGGTCAGACTGGAAGCCGACCCCAACATGACTGGGATAAGGCTAGGCAGATGATGAAGGAGAATACACTTACTTGACAATACTTTCTGATAGTTGTCTTCGTGCACGAGCCAATCCCGGTCCTAAGTTCTGTCGTAGCTGATTGAATCGTTCAACGAGTCGCCTGGAAATTTGAAGAAAATTAGTTTTGTGCCACCGTGTGCATATCAATAAAAACTTGCTTCAAAAGTACGTTGGAAGCCTTATCAACAAAAATAATACCTTCTCTAGAAGTTTGTAACAAACCTATGCAACGGCTTTACATCCTCCGGTGCCAGCCTTCCATGTAGAGACAAGCAAGCATCGACTACAGCGAGCTGCGAAGACACTAGCCTCCTCAACTGAAAGGAAGAGAGGATCATTGAGCATCGAGGTAACAAAATAATAAGTTAATAAAGAATTGATGACGTAAGGGCGCTCTTACACGGGTAATTTTTTTGAGCAATTATTGCTCGGCAATCTGGATCAATTAAGTGGAGCAATCTGGAGCAACAACAATAAATTATGGACATGTTTCGGAAATATTGCTTCAGATTGCTCCATATATTTCATGAGTTGCCTAAATTGCTAGATGTTATGACGTCATAGCTGACGAGAGTTGACCTGGATAGAGCAATTTTAGTTGTTCGTGTAAGCGCCTTTAGTTGAACATTGGCGATATCTACCACTTGGCGAACGCCGTCTGGCTACGTAGTACTTAAAACTGCATACAGTATGGAAACGCCGTTGCTGACGATATGCAAGAACGAAATCTGAACGTAACTTGAATCTTTGAACATTGAAAAGCGAATTTGCCATGTAGTGCTAAATATCACAACGCTGTGACGTATTCTGTTTGCCTAAAATGTAAAATCAATAAATGGACCTAAACAACAAGGTACAAAGGCTTGTGGTCTATAAATAGTCTTTAATTTTACTGAATTTATTTTGTTTGAAAATTAATGTTTTTTAATGTATGGTTTATCATTTAATATAATTACATTTTGCTAAACTTTGATGTTTTCATTTATTGCTTATACAGCATAGAAACCACATAGGTGATATTGTACAACATAATAAAGTTTAAATAAATTAAAACTGCACGCCTCTTCACTAAAAATTTCAATACAAGCATTAGAAATGTGTAACAGTGGAGGGGAGGGGCGTGCAGTTTTGAACTAGTCGATCCTTAAACGCCAGTAACGGTCATAAAGCGAAACAACACTACCTGTCAGTAGTTTTCAGAAATTCCACTAAATACAGACTATCGTACTCGCACGGTTTATGTTTTTAACTACCCGAGTCTTAGGCAGTAGTATAACACCCACCTTGGCCGCAGCGGCGGCCTCCCGTGGAGTGGCGAGGCGCGCGAAGTCGGGCGTGAGGAAGGCCTGCTCGTACTTGGAGATGCCGCCCTGCACGTTGGCGTCGATGGTGCCCTGCAGGCGCATGGACAGCGGGTTGATGTTCAGCGTGGGCGCCGCCGTGTACTGGGAGATCAGGCTGCGGAGCTCGCGCTCCGTCGCTTCCATTGTTTCGCACGCGTACTGGCAGGGAAGAGCGTATGAATGGTCAGTTGTTCAACGAAAATATAAACTTACACCACAGAAACTGAGGTTAAGCAAGCACGGAGCATAAGAGCATTGAATAAAAGTGCTTGTACGAAGAAGCGTGTTTAGTCAAGAATAGGTTGTAGTAGGTCTTTTCAATTTTTTTTTTTAACTATTCTGATTTGAAGATTGGGACGAAATATGTAACAGAAAAATAAAACCAAATTGATTTATATCCATTTTCTCAATTAAAAACGATGTAAACCAAATAAATGTTTCGTTGTTTTGAGTTTACCGCCAAAACGCTCCTTACTATGACTTTTTATCACGTGACGTCAACTTTGTGTAAACTGAAGTAGTTAGTAAGTAAACAAATGAATGTCGTGCTTATAATTAACAAGATTTTTTATGGATAGAAAGTGAAATCACTGGTATGCGGTGCCTCTGTGCACAAATACTTCTAAAACTGCGCCAAACTAAGTATTTGTACTGGTGCTGTTTACATAAAGCTGACGTCACGATGTCACGTGATAAAAGTCATCTTAGGGAGCGTTTTGGCGGTAAATTCAAAACAACGGAAAAGAAACTTGATTTTAATCGTTTGTAGTGGAGAAAATGGATATGAGAAATTTGTTTATATTTTTCTGTTAAATATGTCGTCCCAATCTTCAAATTAAAATAGTTTTTATCAAATTGGAAAATACCCTATTAAGATCATTGACTAAGAATGTCCAATTATTCTTCGTCCTAGTTCGTAAGACCTTTTTGGGGACCACTGTCCAAATTAACTGATAAATTAGCTAAGTTACAGGTATTTATTATGCATTCTAATATAATCTATCTCATGCAAGTAGATATATGTAGCAGTAAGTAGTAACAACAAAACAGAATACTCACTTCAACCGGTGGTATTTCTTCTACAGATCTTGAAATCACTTCAGACCACCTCAAAATACCTGGTAACGTAACTTCAGTTACTAGTGTCGTCCTTTCAATCCAGAGACTCTGAAAATTAAACCCCATAATAAAATAGGCACCATTCATCCTGCACACTTCAGACTGTTCAAAATTATTCTCATGGATAAATAACACAATTTAAACGCGAACTCGTATATAGTATAAATTAAATGTGTCTTCATCAACCTACAGAACTCCACTGCTGCACATAGGCTTTCCCAATTCTTCTTCGTCATTCCGTCAAAGCTGAGGATCGTGACCACATACGACGCGTCTCCAAGTTATGCAATCTTTTGCAGTGTGACTCGGTAGATGCTGCCTCCAACAGCCTTCTAGATCGCATCTGACCATCTTGCTGATGCTCAGCTTTGAGCGAGTTTTCCTTCCATCAGGCCCAGTATCATAAGCCTTCCCAATTGCATACCTCTAACCTTAATTTTCTGGCACTCTCAACTATTTCTAATCGTCAAACTAAGATTGCCCAGTCAACCAAGCTTCATCATCATCGTCATTTCAGCCAAAAGACGTCCACTGCTGGACATAGGCCTACTCCAAACAGCCCCTCCCTGTTTGGAGTAGGCCATTGCCATAATCGCCACGCTTGGCAGGCGGGTTGGCGATCGCAGTATGGTGGGTAAAATGCATAAACAACGCTGCTGCCCATTCTCTGGTAAGTCGCCTTCTACGACACCCACGGTAAGAAATGGGATGGTGCTATTCTTTCACGTCTGGCACCATACGGAACCAAGCGTATGAGCAATTAATTCGCATTTTAGCACAAAACACAATTAGTTACTTTACCTTGAACTCGTTATCCTTATCAATAGGTGGCTTCTGCAGCGGTCGGTCACAGAGGAAAGTGTCGACGTCATTGCACGCGTAGAAACGCTTTACTTGGTCAGGAGTGCCTGACGGCCATTGACGCCGAGACGCAACCGGCTTTACGTTACAGATTTGTATGTCTGTAAAATGGGTCGACAATTTTAGTAAATAAATCATAATTACTAAAAAAAAAGCGAGTCCGACTCGCACACATAGAATTCCGTACCTAAAGCCAAAAGCTTCGAAAAACGTTTCTAGTTGGGGCCACCTTTATTTTTTTTAATTTTAATTAATGTATTTTTTTAATTATTTGTAGTTTTAGCGGCAACAGAAATACACTGTCTGCCTATAACGGTTTAAGAGATATAGCCCGCTGACAGACACACGGACGGACGAACAGTGAGCGTTTAGTAATAGGCATTTGTTAGGCGTTGTCACCCTTTAGGTACGGAACCCTAAAAATGATGTTTTTATAAAAGTTAGCACGAAATACCATAGCAGCTTTCTGGAGAAGTCTCAACTACCTATCTCTGTGGTTATTAGTGACCAGCGTGGAATGCTCCAGTGTATGATAATCCGTATACAATGTAAAAAATGCTGAACAACAATCGCGCCGGAAACATGATGTTGGGGATGATCTAGTCTTTGCCATGAATGAACAGAAACATTCGCATGTTGTCAGTAACACTCCATTCCATGTTGCTAAAACAATTTTGTGCATGAACGTGCTGGAGCACAGTGCACTCACATTGTCCATCGTTGGCGATGATGGAGTCGTCGGGCGGCGTGTTGCGCATCAGTATGTGCGCGGCGACATACTCCGCTTGTAGTCTTTGAGTGAATGCACCGATACGCTCGTAGTCAAGGCCCCGGTAAACAAATTGTTTGTTCTGTGAACCAATCAAATGAATTTAGCATAACTTAGTAATTAAAATAGATTAAGTTTTCTTTGAAAAAATGCATGAGAAGTTGCGCTGTTGGTTGGCTAATCGTAACACCAACTCAACATTTAGGAAAAATACATGATGATACTCGTACAACTTTGAACATAGTGATACTGACGATAAAGTGTTATATTCAATATCATCAGTCTCCATTCTGCAGTCCTTTTAGCTCTGTGTAGAAACTCAGCTGCACTCAAGGAAGGTGTTTTTATATCGACAGTGGAAAGGTAAAATAGCTAAATCGCCAAAACCTGAAATCGCAAGAATGAATTTTAAAGATTATTATATCAAGAAAAAAAAAATGTTATGGTTTTTTTCTGTGTACCTAACTTATATTTCCATAAATCATTTTTTTTCCTAGGATATGAATCGTAAATGATTTCTAAATCATACAACTTTAAAATTGATTCCTGAGATTTCAGGTTTTGGCGCTTTAGCCATTTTACCTTTCCATTGTCGATATCTTAAAAAAAAAAATTACAGTAGTGTTTCTTACCCTCACAAATAGGGGACATCCTTTCCCATAGAACCCAACCCTGAAGTACTCAGGTTCCGGTCTCAGTTGTTCCATCACAGAATCCAGGAATGTAGCGTGTGTTCGCAAACAGTTCGATAGACGAGGGTAGTCGCATAACTTTACTTCATACAGTGTTGCTAGCTCGCGGAGAAGTGGCAGGCCTTTTTCCCAGCACTGAAATAAAATACGAGTCTTTTGTTATTACTGCAAAGGTTGGTCGCCTACCGAATGCCTTTATGTAGATACTGGCAGCCAACGAAAGGGCTTTGTTTATGTTCGAACTGTCAGGAAGTTCTAGAAGGAATTCGTCAACTAATTTTATATAGGTGTTATTTCGGAAGAATTCGGTTTATTGACAGGCGCGGAACTGTAAAAGACGTGGAATAAACGTGAAATTTATATTTATACGGACGTTTATGATTTGTTCATCGATCCTAGTAACCTAGGACTCTCGGAGTCCTACATTACCATGTCATTTTAATCCCGGACGGTATAACTACGGCATTCTGTCGCAATTTCACTCAAAAAATGTCAGCTCTGGAGTATCCGGTGTTTTAGTATGAAATCTCGGGACGTAAGCCCAAACCAAGAATGATCGCTGTATGAAAACACCCATAAATTCATGTGCAGACTGACATATTGAACAGTGCTTTATTCTGGTTTATTTTAGCCTGCATCATCCCACTGCTGGACAAAGGCCTCTCCCCATAACTTCCAGCACCTTCGATCCAAGGCAAAAGTGGACTACTGGTTGTTTGTTTTCTCCAGCTATCCCACCTCGTCATCTTTTACGGGGTCTACTCCAAAGCCTTCTGGCTGTGTCAGGGCTCTACGTAGTGCTTTATATAAACAGATTTTACAATGTTAGCTCCAGACATGAACCCTGCACATTTACCCCAAGCCAAGCATGTTCTATGAAACGCACGTACTCTGAGACTAGCTGCCATTTCAGGCCGTGAATTGTCAAAATAAGTGAAAATATTTTTATACCTTTCCACGGTTAAAATACTGCAGCACTTGGTTGTAGAGAGCTTCCTTTCTTTTCCACTCGGGCGTCTCCGGGTGCTCT
Source organism: Polymixis flavicincta (assembly GCA_949987655.1). Taxonomy (NCBI): domain Eukaryota; kingdom Metazoa; phylum Arthropoda; class Insecta; order Lepidoptera; family Noctuidae; genus Polymixis; species Polymixis flavicincta. The sequence goes on from OX465175.1 coordinate 19,439,371, forward strand.
TGGTCCACGCCTGTCTGATCGCTCTCCCAACTCAAAGTCTCTGCATACAACTGAAATGTAAAGAGAATTGTTGACTATTATAAAATTCATACACAGATTACCGCTTTTTTTCCAAAAAAGTTTTATGATGTTTGTTTTAGCCACGTTTCGTTTTTCGCTAACGAGGAAGTTATCTTATTATATTGCATTCACAACACAAGAACAACGCAAAGGGTATGTCATATTTAAAAAAAAAAATGTAAATATCTGGATGACCGAGCTTCGCACGGCTTTTTTTTTTTTGTTTGACGTTTTCTAAAAATGAAACCTAGCTAGATCGATTTATCACCCCCGAAACCCCTGCAAACTAAATTTCATGAAAATCGATGGAGCTGTTTCCGAGATTCGGATTATATAAATATATGGTGTTAAAAAATTAACTGCAAGAAAAGTAAGGACTTGTTTAGAATTATAAATAAAAAATATTTGCGAAAAAAAGATTTCAAAATTACAACCCGTTTCCGAGATAATATGCAATATTTTCACTTCGAACAAAATTATTGAATATGCGCACTGTACACCACACGCGCGCCGGCGCCGGCGGCCTAGGACACCGCTGCCGCCCCGGCGCACGCGTGAGTCGTTCACCCCTGCGACACGACACGCGACGGCGCAAATTCGTAAACAGCTGATTCTAATTTTCCCATCACATCGGTACAATGGCGGCCCAAGACGCAAGCGCAGCCCTGCGTACAGTGCACAAAAAATATTTAATGTGTTCGTTTTTCGATGTCCGTGGACGAAATTCTTGCAGTTAATTTTTTAACACCTTATACAGGGTTATTGGAAAAACACCAGCAAAAAAAAAATCTGCTGTTCCCTATATTTTGATGAGTTATACGAACATAAATGTAAGGAACAGCAGATTTTTTTTTCGCGATTTCAGGTTTGGTCCCATAGTAAAAGTTGTTCATAATTATGAGTACAATGACCTCTTGAGAGGTTGTTGGTGTTTTTCCAATAACCCTGTATATACAAGAATTGCTCGTTTAAAGGTATTAGATAGATATGTGCTTAGAAATTACTTACTGCTTTTTAAGGGGTATGTAATAAAACTTTTGTTGTAAAGACTTACTATTTATTGACAACATACCAATAAAGTGCAGCCAGCTTCAACAAAGTTATCAGACGCAATGTGAAGATCGTGCAGTTTGTACACGTAGCGCAAGTACATCTCCTTGCGATCGATCTCATTCTTGTAGAAGTTCTGAAATATGAAAGAGATAAATATGAAGAGTTGGCCAAACGTTGATATTGTTTTAATTATTGTATTTATTAAGCGCTTTTTAAAGCAGTAATGCCACTAAGTGCGTTACGCACGTTTGTAAGCCTGCGTGTTTTCCTGCACATGTTGAGGATAATTTCCGGCTAGCATAGTCGAATCAAGGATTCTACTTAGTGCGAGTTTTAACAACATATTTTTTGAACAGAATGTAACATGTGTCTAAACGAAACTATTTGTAGACATCATGTTTTTGGACCATTTCATCACATCCTACGTGTAACCCACATTTTATAATGACTACACTCACCAATAAATTAACAGTAGCAGCCATCCTCTTGTCCCTGTGCTCAGCCCCCTGCATCACAGCGCGATAGTCCAGCAATCTTTCCAACAAGCGGGTCACACACGCTACGAACGCTGCACCGGCTTCTCTCCATCCTTCCGTTGATACTCGTTCCATCAACCTGATATTATTACAAAGATGTGAAGAACTGAAGATAATACGGGAAGCAATCGAGTTGTAGACTACCACTAGGAATATTCATTGCACAAGTTGACTGCCTCAGTTTCCCATTTCTGTTTATATGATCAGTTGATCACTGTCACCGAACATAACACAAACAATCACCCCGAAACAGAATTTGGTTCATGGAACAAGGATAGGATTTGTATCTGCATCTTCCAGGTTTTAAATGAGGAAAATGACATGGCGGACCTGTAGGCCAACTCGCGTAATTAAAAATGTAAAAAATCTAGTTTTAATCTCATCGATAATAATCAGTGTCAACAACTTTTCGTAAATGTAGGGAAAAATAAAAACGTATTTTTGACAGATTGGAGACAAATAGTGGCGTTCTGTAGTTTTTGCCACCCCCATGAGAAGCGTGAGTTTATGTATGTATGAGACAGATTTGTTCTTAATTGAAAATACGAAAATTGCACCACAGGTCACTATAAAATGGCAAAAAAAAAAATGGTTTGGTCTATCTATTGACACGAAAAGAAGACACGGCACTCGCAGCAAGTAGTTTTTCCGTAGTTTTATTTTACAGTAAAACTTTTTAGTAGTAATTGCCGTCGTAAACTGCCACTAAGTCAACTTGCGCAATAAAACGTGCACTATACTAAAATTTTCAGATACTTAATTATAACATTCAATAAGAATATTCTTCACAAAATACGTTGAAAAACAAGCTAACATTTTGTTTGTGTGTTATCAAACAAGTTCACCGAACAACTGACGGTGAATAATTTGAGTAGGTAGTTGTGTCAAAGTAATTAAGGAGTAATTAATACAAATAAAAACGTGTTTAGCTAGATTGTTGGACTAAAATAATGTGTTCTTTTTTTATTGTGATGTCATAATTAACGGTTGTGGTACTTACACTGAGCTCAAATGTTCCCTGAGTAGCGTGAACAATACAAGTATGATTAGAAGAATAATTTTGTAAGAAAGTAACATTAAATCGATGTCTAGAAATATTAATTTTAATGTACTGAAGAGCGGTCAGAAATAGTTTTTTTAATGAAAAAATAAATGGCAACTCTAAACGAATAAATTGCAACGTCATCTTGCTTTTTTTTTGTTGAAAGTGGGAAATCATCAAATAACTTCTCCCGCTCTGGGTGGAGCAGGAGGGCGTGTCAGACTTTTACTGACTAAAACCCACCCGTGTTCCTTCAGTAGCCCTTAAGCCAGGGGCTGTGGTGTCTCTTTCGAACAAACCCGCACCCCTGGCAGGCATCGGCCCTTGCGGGCCCCATCATTTTTTGTGCTGACATCTCTTTGAGGCGCGCGTGGAACACAACGCGCCGTCGACTTGGGCTTGGTCCTTACCGGACAGCGAGCTACCCATTACTCGCCGTCCGCAAGCCCATGCCTACGGTGGCCGGAAATCGGCCTGGGATTCCCGACGCCCAGGGCGTCTCCGTATCCTGCGGCGGCTGGGGTCGCGAGGGCGCATATGCTGCCTCTCCCTCACGTGCGCCGCCTCCCTCTTCGCGAGCATCACTGCTTCGCAGAAGAAGGTGACGGCTGCCCATGCCCTCTCGCTCCGTACCATGGCCTGGACCAGGGCCGGACGCGAGAGATCGCCGCCGCCGATTGCCTCCACGAGGACATGGCGGTGCTCCGTCCAAGCCGGGCAGACCTCCGCCGTATGCTCCACCGTGTCCTCAGGGCGATCTTCGCAATGGAAACACCCGGGCGTTTCCTCCCGCCTTATGCGAAACAGGAACCTCCCGAAACAACCATGTCCGGTGTGGACCTGCGTCAGGCGGAAAGTGAGGACGCCATGCCGCCTCTTAAGCCACTCCTCAAAGAGGGGACTTACCGCCGCAATCGTGGCGTGCCCAACCGTCACCTCGCCTAGCTTGCGTATACAATTTTGGGTGCCTGGCGATCTATCATTTACTGCCGTGCTTTACAAAGATATTTTCGGGATTACGCTTCGGGATTTTCGTCCCAGATTCTGCAGCATTCCGCCACACGTGTGTGGCGTGTATTACCTAATCGTATATCAGGCAAAAGACCAACATACTCTTTTACCCTGATATTCAGGGGCATTTCCATTGTAACAACAAAAGGTAACATAATTGAATTACCAATTACTTACATAATATCAATGATCGTCAGTCTTAGACCGCGTTCGTACAAACGTAAAAAAATCGCGACGGCATTTTATCGCGCTTTCGATTTTTGTACTCTAGCTGTTGAACCGAGCATTCAGAATCCAATAGAGTGCATTTCAGCGCGTCGACAAAACAAACTGCTCGAATTTCAACTCTTGGCAGTTAGCAGTGGATTGAAGATCCATTGCGCGAAAAAAACATGGACTTTATTATCACGAGCGAGTAAAGTTAGTTTTCTAAACATGTTGCCCCTGTCCACCTCACTTCATCTGTGTGGGGTTTTCAGCCGTCATCAAAGCTAGACACAACTTGCTAATAGACGTTAGTCCTACTGGATTGGTTACTGTGCCATAAACTAGGTCAATTTCAAAAGGTACTTACACAGTATCAAACAGTCTTCTGTAATGATCGTCTGCCTTATTGTCAGCGACGAGCGAGTCAAGTTTGTCCACTAATGCTGCCTCCGTACGCCTCGCTTCACCCGTGTGGGCCCGTTCAGCTGCCATCAAAGCTACTAAAGCGCCTAAAGCGGCCCGACGTAACTCACTAACGAGAGTTATTTCAAGAAGAGCGCCTACTGCTCCTGGTACCAAGTGTAGTTGAGCGGGACCTGTCACGAATGGTATTCAGTATTAATGATTAATTATTGTTGTTCTTACTTTAACACACCCTTTAAAATTGCCGATAAAGCACATTTTATAAGAGGTAAATGGCATTAGTCTTGATTCGGACTTGCACTATCTTCATAAAACTGTAACTATTCTAGAAGTAAGTTGTCGAAAAATGTTCGTTCAACACACATTAGTTTTTAAGCTCTAAAATACCGTGTCAGTAATATTTCTCGTTGCATAAAAGTCGGGCCTCACGCAGTAGCTTGCATGCGAAAATCATAACCAAGCTGGCAAAATGTAATCGTGAAAAAAAAAATCGTGATGATTCTGTTCACTGCATTCAAGCTGCTGTAAAGGGGCTTACATAACAAGAGAGCGTACTTAAGTTCATTTTTATTTAACGTGCCTATCATATCACCTATTACACTCACACACACACACACGCCCACAACTGCTGGGACACAGGTCTCCGCTCTGTGAGAGGAAGTGAGCCGTAATCCACCACACAGGCTCCGTGTGGGTTGGTGGATGTCATAGGTCTTCGAATTTTTGGTTCTAGGACATGCCGGTTTTCTCACTATATTTCTCTTTGCCGTTTTGAGAGGAGTGGTGATGAAATAATTTACACAAATAAAGCGCCTGTTTGAGTTCGAACCTATGATCTACTGCCTCATCCTATAGGCAGTTGTAGGTCCAACTGCCTCATCCTGTCGGACGTGAGCGGCTTTCCGATCCGATACGATGCGAGCCGTTTGGTGGACATTACCCCTATCACAGTATACCCATGTTGATAGATAATATTGTAACGAGCTCACCCAGCATGTTCCACGTGGCCAGCACCCGCATGCCGGCGGCGGCGCGCATGCGCGGGCGGTCGGGCCCGCGCCCCGACCAGCGCTCCGGCTGCAGCGCGCTCGACGTCACCAGCGCCACGCCCAGCTCCATGTAGCCCGACCACAGCTATGGACGAAATGTTGCTCATAAGGGGATGTAAATTATATAATTCGAATAAAAGTGAAACAGGTCATACTAAACGCCCCTTAGGCTGCTTGCACAAAAAATTAAGACAAATTTAGCTTAACACTTAACGAATTTAAAACACTATTCTGTCTCTGCCAACATGAAACAATGGGGCAGGCAACTGTAAAAATGGAGTTTTTGGCGGGATCGCGTTGGAACATGTCGCACGAATTTTCATTTTCATGAAATTTTGTGAAATAGCGAATTAAATTGTATAATTTTGGTAGTGAATTATTCAATTTAGTTGCGTGTGAGTCAGGGAGCGTTCAAGTATTACGTAACGCATTTTTGGTAGATTTTAGACCCTCCCTCCCCCCAATGTAACGCATCGTAACGTTTTTCTGTACCCCCCCCCCCCCCCCCTAAATGTTACGTAACATCTAAGTGACCATTTTTACCTAAAAGTCACAAGAGAATACAGGAGAAATTCCTAGTGTGCGGCAACATAAAAAAAATTCGATTCACGGACGTGAGCACTATACCACGCCAGATTAGGTTCTGCTGGATCCTGCAAGCTATCTTCAGGCTTTCTATATTCCGCCGAAACATCGTAGTCGACAATATTCATTTCACTCCAGACCTTAGCAAGTGTTTCCCCAACGTGCTGAAAATTGCGTTTTTCTAAATCCTCATCAACAGTAATTCCTTTGTCGTCGAGATGAGAACCAAAATGTTCTATGAACAGGGCGTCCAGGTTGTATTTTTTGAAGTATTAAATGGCAAAGTTCTTAACTTTCCGATATGGCAGATTTTCGTCCGGCACACTACCTACAAAGATGATAATCACTGGCTTTACGGTGTTCGATTCTGTCATCATTAAGGGTTTGAATGCAGACACTGATAAAAGTGATTCGACATTATAAGCATGGGTGTTTGCTGTGGAGGATGCGTGTTTCCCACTCCTTATGGATATGTTTGTCGGCCCGCTGTAACCAACAGCTTCTTCCTTACCAAACCGTCAGGATCCACGTTGACGCCGGCGTATACAGAAGCAATAAGTTTGTGCCGCTCTGCCACGACCCAGTCATGGTCAGGTAAAAGTACTCTGTATTCCATATGCATTAATAGGGCTCTCTCTGACTTTTCACTGCCGGTAAACCTATTGGTACACGGGTCTTATCGTCTTGAGAGAGAACAAATACTTGCTGCGGTCCTGGGACCGCACCTGGAACTGCTACAATCAGGTCAACGGAATATCTCGCGTCGCTTCTGGAAGCGACGCGAGATATTCCGTTGACCTGATTGTAGCAGTGCAGAATTCCCCGTCCTCGTGCTTTTTGTGCATCTCGGTGTGTGGTCATGCTAACTTTACGGGTACGGTGCGTACATGCCTCCTTTCCTCTTGAGTGATAGAAGCGCGTGGGAGTAAATGAAGATATGTGCCGCTTCGAGAAATTTGGAATCCCATCAACAACAGCCTCTCATGCAGGTCGGACAGAGTGAGACAACTCCTAATCATCTCTGTTCGTCGGCGTTCATCAGCTGCACTGCCATGAATGGCGATGTTAATTATGGTCTCCAGGAGAGCAGGTTGCGAATCAACCAAAGGGGGCTGGCCAGGGCTAGATTGAGGTTTTATTGCAGCAGGATTGTTTTTCCGACGTTCAGCTTTCTCAAGTTTTTCTTTGGCTCGAATTTTTTTTGCACGCTTGGCACTGTCTCTATTTTTCTTGAAACATTTTTCATCTTCTTTTAATTCTTTCCGAAGTTTTTTTATTTACAATCGAGGGATTCCCCGTAAACATAAACGAAAAGGGTTGCCAACTTAGGACATTTTAATTCTCTAGTTTTTATAAAAATAAAAAAAGTTACGTAACGCGTTGTTCCAATACCCCCTCCCGCCCCTGTAACGCACCGTAACGTTTTACAAGACCCCCCCGCCCCCCAAATTGCGTTACGTAATACTTGAACGTTCCCTCACTAGTGAAGTGAAGGTGAAAATAACTGACTAACGTGTACTTTTAGTGTTCCACCCAAAAACTCCTAATAGATTGTAAAGTTACTACCGCTTTAACTTTGACTTGACTAACTAAAGACGACTGTGACTTTTTTGTAACTTCGTGCCTGATATTGGGCCATTTACTAGATCGAAAAGAAAAATTACTTGACACTGGCTAAATGCACAAGCGTGCGAAAGCAAAACCCAAAATAAATGACGCTGTCGTAGGTAGTTCCTGTTCCTTAATGTTTAAGAAACTGGCGCATTGTTCTGTTCCTAAATATTCTGAAATGAAAATTCAGCATTTCCTGAACGGCCCTAAAATTAGGTTTTAGCTGAAAACTTGAAGAAAGTGATCACGAGCACATATTTAAAGCTTAAAATTCTGATAAAAAAAACTGTTGTTGTGGTTGTCAAACACTTGATTTAAAATATTGAAATCACAGAAAATTACGAAAACCAAACTTATGACAATTGCGATACTTTTATTTATTGCGATTTGTCCAAAGCATTGGATTGTGTTCTTCACGAAACATTGATCTCGAAACTTCGTCACTGCGGAATCCGGAACGCCTCCTTAGGTCTTCTTATTTCTTAGTCGTATAAGTGATAGGATTCAGAGAGTTGACACTAACGCAAAAAGATCATCCGGATATAAAGATAGAATGGGGGCCCCCCAGACTTAATTTTAGGCCCATTTTTTTTCTTTAAAGTATAAATGTGATTTAGTATTGTTGGCAGACGACACTTCACTTTTATTTAAACTCAAACGTAAGCAACTGGTTCCTGAAAATTTAAATAGCGCCCTCGCAAATGTAGTTAACTGGTTTAATGTTGTTAACCTACTTCTTAATGAGAAAAAACACTAACCCCCTTATTGCATAAAAACTTTTTTCAGAAAAATAACAACCGACTTCCAAAGAAACACTACAAAGTGCAAAATAACTTTAATTTGGGAAGTCGGTGACTTTGGATGTGTATTTTAATTATTTGTCACCGCCTTCCGAAATTAAAGTTATTTTGCACTTTGTAGTGTTTCTTTGGAAGTCGGTTGTTATTTTTTTGAAAAAGTTTTTATTTTTCACTTTTAAGTTATCTCCCCCAACCCAATTCGAAATTTCATCATCCTTGGGGTCAAAACAATACACATTTATGCGATAGCAACATTCGCGGTTGATTTGCTGTAGTTTTTTGAAGAGTTCCGTTGTCTGTCTCCGAAACGCATCATCAGATCTATATGAAATTTCAATGGGACCATTTCGGAGTAAACTCCTTTCGAACAAAAAAAGAATTTTGCAAATCCGTTTATATACGACGGAGTTATGCCCGAACATACATAAAAAAAAACATGTCGAATTGATAACCTCCTTCTTTTTGAAGTCGGTTAAAAACAAGGTTTTTCTTTAGGTATGGTTTAAACCATCGAGCCTGTTTTCGAAATAAGAACCTAACTGATATCGAAATACAGCTCCTTTTACAAAACTGACAACTTAGTACAGGGCTAAATTGTCATTTTTTAACCGACTTCAAAAAGAAGGAGGTTATCAATTCGACATGTTTATATTTTTTTTATTTTTTTTTATGTATGTTCGGGCATACCTCCGCCGTATATACACGGATTTGCAAAATTCTTTTTTTGTTCGAAAGATGTTTATTTCGAAATGGTCCCATATAAATTTCATATAGATCTGATGATGCGTTTCGAAGACAGACAACGGAACTCTTCAAAAAATCACAGCAAATCAACCGCGAATGCTGCTGTCGCATAAATATGCATTGTTTTGACCCCAAGGATGATGAAATTTCGAACTGATATGGGGTAGGTAACTAAAAAGTTAAAAATAAAAACTTTTTTCAAAAAAATAACAACCGACTTCCAAAAAAACACTACAAAGTGCAAAATAACTTTAATTTCGGAAGGCGGTGACAAAGAATTAAAATACCTACACATCCAAAGTCACCGCCTTCCGAAATTAAAGTTATTTTGCACTTTGTAGTGTTTTTTTGGAAGTCGGTTGTTATTTTTTTGAAAAAAGTTTTTATCTATTAAGAACTTTACCCAAATAGAAGAAAAGTTGGTAATGCCAAAACTGACTGACAATTTTAGGCTAGAACTAAAGTTAGACCGCGTTTTGTAATAAGACGGTAAATGTTTTAAGTTAACGATACTTCATGTTAGACAAGTATAAACTAGTGTTCTCATTAAGAGTGAAGAGTTGACGGTGAACCGAAGATAACCGACGAAAAATTTCTGCGCTGGGGGGTCTAGAATGATATATGCTGAATTCATGGTTACAGTTTGCGCAGTGGTTAAAAACTTATCCTGTATAAATGCTAACGGCAAGTGGCGTCAGCAGTGAGCGCTACAAAGCGAACACTTCAGAAAATCCCCATGACAAAGATGTGACGCGGCTTACGGTGAAACTCTGTATGTGGCCAATGAAATTTATAGAAGGTTAAGTTAAATTAAAATAAGTTAAGTTAAATTTAAGAAAGCACAGTAAATAGCTTTTTAGCGCTAAAGATGTTGTTAGTGAACATGTCAATTTAAAAACTTTTACTTTGTAATAAATAAATAAAAACCTATGAAATCTCCTGTCAACGTCCAACATACCTGTGAGTCAAACTGCGGTGGTTCATCTCCTAAGAACCTTTCAAGTAGCGGCTGTGCGAGATCTTGAAGGGCTGACAACAGCACTTTACAGCTTTGGACTCGTAACACCATCCAGTCTGCTGGGAAGACCTGACGAAATACACAAAGCTATTAAATCAAAAATCAAAACTAAAGACATTTCTTCAAACTAGGCTGAGAGTCAGGACTTTTTGACAACATTACATAAGACACTCCCCAGAAAAAACAGGTCTTTACTACTTCCTAGCGCTTTAACTGTGTTTGGATTTAGGTAAAAGCAGTGGTGGCCAAGTGGTAACGGCTGCGACTTACGAGTTGTAGGTAGTGGGTTCGAACCCAGACAGGCGCTTTACTTTGTGTAAATTATTTCAGCACCAATGCTCTCAAAACGGTGAAGGAAAACATCGTGAGGAAACCGGCATGTCCTAGAACCAAAAATTCGAAGACATGTGACATCTACCAACCCGCACTGGGCCCGCGTGGTGGATTACGGCCCAATCCCTCTCACCGAGAGGAGGCCTGTGTCCCAGCAGTGGGAACATTATAGGCTGATGATGATGGATATAGGTAACTGCATATTTATTATTCTATTTATAAGTTTGTGAACGAGTAAAAAACTCTGAACAAAGGTGGCATTGACGCTAGAGGCATTTTGTACCAGTTATCCTTTGATTGCGACGATTGAAAACAAGGTTCTATGGACTTTCTAGGCTAACACTAGCAACGATACTTACGTCCTGTTCAATAAGATGTCTGAACACTAAGAAGGCTCGCATCAAGAAGTCTTTCAAAGGCTTGCGGTCATGTGGGTGTGGCGCGAGATGGCTCCACAGTCGCTGGTAGTGGACAGGCTTTAGCAGTTCCATGACGCCTAGGAGACCGGCTACCATTGAACCCTTAGAAAGAAAAAGAAGGCATTATTATAACTTTTTTTAAACTTTGTAATGAAATGTGTTATGACTGAAATTCAGGAGTTACATTGCAGGAAGTTTTAGAGGCATGAGGAACAAGGTGTAAAGTTCACTCAACCTGCATAGAAAAGGTTTATAATAAACGATACAAGACTTGCAAGCACAGGCATGTTCTCTCCAATAAAATGCAATACAGTCACCACCAGTACATCAAAGATGTTCAGACACAGGCCACCCACATCTGAGTCTAACTCATCATCTTCAATGGGCCGATTTGGAATGTATTACTTCTACTAATGTAATGTATAACTTCTAATAATTTATCAAATAAAGAAAGTACTTACAAGCACAGGCGAGTTCCCTCCAATCAAATGCAGTACAGTCTCCACAAGTACATCCAAGGTATTCAAACACAGGACATCTACATCGGGGTCCAGTTCGTCATCTTCTATAGGTCGGTCTGGGTCGTATTTCTTCCACAGCAGAGCTACTAATTCTCCGATCATTTCGGCGCACTGTGAGAGTTCGTCTCGACGAGCGAGGTGTACTCGTAAGTGGTGGCAGGCTGTGGTAAGGATTATGTTTCTGGCTTCTGGAAACGAAGATAGAAGAATAAAATATTTGTATGTTGGACAAGCCGTAAAATAATAAAATGGTTTATTAAGAACTAACACTTTGGTCATCTCAACCTGCAGGCTTAGCACGAGAACCGGAGACAAGCGTTTTGACGTTGGTAGAATAGACAAAAATGACGTTAACGCATTGACAGTTGACAGTTTTGCACCGAGAAATGTAGACAAGTGATTTCTATCCTATAGTAGAGTAGAAATAAAAAGCGTCATGCTAAGTCTGCTGAAGTTGGAAGACATCAAGGGGTTTCTGCGTAACCAGTGGTACGTCACGTTACCTGGATCCTCCCCTAGCGGCCCTTTCAGTATGTCCTGCGCGGCGTGCAGACGCGCGCGCGCCAGCTGCGGCGGCGGCGGCGGGTGGTGGTGCGGCGCGTCCAGCACCAGCGCCGCCGCACGCGCAGCTTCGCTGGCGCCTAAAGCGCCGCATACTTCGCGGGTCACTTCCGCCCACGACGACATCAGGGCTACCTGTAGTTGGACGTGTGACATTAGATAGTCACAAATACCTAGACGTTGGTAACGTATCTGTTTATTGTAAAGGGGCACTGGGCTTTCGGCAATATACTTTTACGCAATTATGCGTAATTGACACGCCGAGTTCATTCGAGAATGGTATTTAGCATGTTTAAACAAAGCAATGAATCGTTATTATATGTTACAGACAAGGCTATGAATCGTTTCATGATAACCATATAAAAAGTAGCCATATGTGTGTGGCCACCAAGCATTGAAATCTACAATAAGGGCAACCTACTTTTTTCACATTTATTTTAATATTTGTGGCCTATTTCCAAATTTCCAGACATGCACAATGCAACAGAATGAATGTAATGTAGAACACCAGTGTGAAACTCGATTAATCGAATGAACCCCATCATCATGCATCATGGTGCTACAGAGACCATTGCATAATCAAGGAGTAGACCGGAGACGTCATAATTGTAGGGATGACGTGCCCTTAGGATAGGGAAGGATTTATGAGTCGTACCAGATATGCGTTCTAGAGTAGGCAATGGACTAGTGGAGAGACGGGTTATATTTGTCAATGGGTCGCGTGCTTCATTAGTGACTCTTTTGCCGGAGTAAAATTTTCAGCTTTTTTCTGCATTGCTCTACTGAGTTAAATGTTGCTGTTTTCAATATCTTCGTCTGAAGTCTCTCTGGTATCCGTTTTCGGTTTGTTGTAAATCTCACTAGCAGCGTTTATAAATATTTTTATATTTGTTTGTGTAAGTACATAAAGGTTTTGTAGTAAATGAGGGACTTACAAAGTATGCATAATTATTTACATGGTGTAAGCACAGACTCCAGCACATCAAGCTATCCCAAACTGACAAATTTGCCCAATTGAACATGAACCTTATACTTTTGTGATAAAGTTGAAAATCTATCAAATAAATTTGACAGATTGAGGAAGCTTGATGTGCTGACGTCTATACAGTCAGCGTCAATAACGTCGGGATAAACAGACTGTTCAAAATGATATAAACAACTATGAAAATTAAACTTTATCTCAATTCGATAAAGTTCTTGTCAGAATGACAGGTGTCGTGTACGGTCTTCATTCTGAAACATTCCTTGTGTCATTGACTTAATATTTAATTTTCATAGTTGTATAGATCATTTTGAAGTCTGTTCGTCCCGATATTTTAGACGCTGACTGTACAACGAATTGTTAGGTAAATCCCTGCTCTCGTAGCTAGATCAATGAGTAATCTGTATTTAGGAGAGACAGTATCAAATTGGGGGTCGAAACTTTGCGTTCTTGCTCGTTGCAGCGTTCGTGATCTTATTTCCGTGTACATAATAAATTGATTCCCTTGTCGAAGTATTGCAGTTGCTGTTTTAGGTAGTCGTTTCAGTGTACATGGAATGGCCGATTCTCTTGGATCTGGCCTTATACTGTATTGCTGCACGTAACAGATGTGGTTCGCGCCTATAAACATGTCCGATGTAGCACATCCTACCATACAGGCACAATACCTGATTTATATAGACAAAAAGAGACAGAAAGAGAAGAACCATTTTAATGGAACATATCTGAAGGTCCTAATAACGGAAATTTCAGCTGAACATATATCACAAACCTGAGCCGGCGCCAGATGTTCCTTATAAGGGTGTTGCGCGAACGCTTTTAGCGCATGCAGCGCCGCCCGCACGTCCCTCCTGAAGCTGTCTTCATACTGGCCGCCAGTCGCGCGCGCGAACAGCCGGCGCGAGCGCACCGCCAGCCTGAACACGGCCCCCAGGGAGCGCAGGCACTTGCGGATTGGCTCTTGACCTTCAGCGCTCGCTGCCCACTCGGCGCAGTGTTGTACTGATGACAGGAGACCCCTGTAAATGAAATAGAAGATCATTGTTGTACAGTCACGAGCAATAATATATATACATTGTCACATTTTCTAAAATATCTTAACTTCTACCAATCCAAAAATATGTGTGCGGCTTTTTTTTCTAAATTACCTAACCAACAAACCGTGTCAAAAATGAGTATACAACGGTTTCAAAGTAATGTAAACGAAGCAAAATTAGTAAAAAGTTTACACTTCCAATGTCATTTTTAAGCCTCCATGACAATTTCTATTACATGTATACAAAATGTAATGTATACGTGTTATTGGAATTGTAGTGGATACATCAAAATGAAATTGAAACTGTGTACCTATTTTTTCTTGTTTTATTAAGTTTATTCATTCACCATTGTATCATACAGTAGTTTCTAAATCGGACGAATTCAGTGCTGATGATTAATACAATCATCATCAGCCTGTATCAGTCCACTGCTAACAGTTCAAGCTATGTCGGATACTTTTGTTCTTTGTTGCATGATTATGATCTAGCTGCACTTCACGACAGCAAAATTAAAAAAAAACCCCCGACCCAAACAAACACCTCTAAAAAGTTAAAAAAAAATTGTTTCGTCTTGTTAAGTTTAATAGGAAGTTGTATGTAATATTTTGATAACAGCGTTTTACGTCGGGGGACGGTCAATTAGGTAATGTTTTTTTTTTTATTTAACTTTTATTTCCTGCTTTTTAAACTTAATGTAGTAATAAAAATACGACACACGTCATCATCGAAACATGTGTCACTTAAATCTGCGCAGCTTTACGTATGTTTCCCACAGTGAACCTTGTTACAAAATTATCCTCATTGTTCGTTGCTTCTCCATCATCAAACCCTGATCACCATTTATATATTCATTGAGACCTTTTCAATGAGCCCAAACACGATACTTCTGCTATTTTTTGGTGAGGTAATTGGGTATCCTGGAAATACGAGGTGAAGCAGCAGCATCAGTTTAAGGTTACTTTGTTCGTCTAATATAATTAAAGTAAAGAATACCAAATTTAGACTCTATCAGACACGTGGATAGTGCACAAATCCCTTCATCAACGTGAAAATAGCTGATAATCTTGAAACGGCTGAACCGATTATGATAAAACATGTCCAAAAACTACTGCTATTTCTAGAGGTCCTACTACCTACTTTTAAATTAAGAAAACCGTACCCAAATCGGTTCACCTGTTTAAGAGCTACGGTGCCACAGACAGACACACATAGCTGTCAAACTTATGACACCTCTATTTTTGCGTCGGGGGTTAAAAAAAACAACCGTAATGCGCGCTTATCCCTCTGTATGATTTCCAATGTTGTCGTACGAATCTAATAACACAAGTTTTAGGACGGCATACTGAAATAAAAACAGTCGACGGGCGTGGCGTGTCGATGCCGCTTGCTGATTGATGGCTACTACCTATCAGTTACCTTACATACATAATCAACCTATAATGTTCCCACTGTTGGGACACAGGCCTCCTCTCTGTGAGAGGGAGCAGGCTTCCACCACGCGGGCCCAGTGCGGGTTGGTACATGTCAAATGTCTTCGAATTCTTGGTTCTAGGACATCAGGTTCACCGTTTTGAAAGCATTGGTGATCAAATAATATACACAAAGTAAAACGCCTGTTTGGGTTCGAACCCACGACCTACATCTCGTAAGTCGCGACGTTACCACTGGGCCACCACTGCTCACAACATGTAATAACGCAAATTTGTGATAAAAATTCCAATAATATACGATATTATAAGATCGTATATTTATGTATACCGATTTTGTCAATTAGGTAAAATCACAACTGCTACTTATTTCTGAGCTCAAGCTGCTTGAAACTGTTGCTTTGTTATTGTATACATCATTTTGAAACTGTACTGTAAACATATTTTTGAAATTTCCCTGGGTACATAACTGTGTAACTAAAAGTTAGTATATTTTTTTGGTAATCTATTGTTAACGATATTTTGATAAAAGTGTGTAGTTCTTTTTGAGGCAATTTAACGTTTATATTATTATTGGACACAGTTAGCATACTGATTTTTGCAATTTAATGTTTGATACATTAATTTGAACATTAAGGGCGTTTCTATGTTATTACTCGTGACTGTACGAAGAAACACTTTTTGAATTTGAATAAGAGCCGATTTTCACTAAATCCGAGAGGAGAGGTGTCTCAAATAATCAATGGATTTATGTTATTTTTGCATTTCTCCGCTTCATCCAATGAAATTGGTTGTTAACGTTTACGATACATTTCTCTTCCCCGTTTTCATTAGAAATCCGCAGTTGAGTCTTATTTTAAGCACAGTATAATAAAGCAAGCAGTATTACGTCTTCGTTCAATTCGGTCGTACGACTTCGAAATCTCGGTGTCTACAGTCGCGCATGCGCCGCAGTTTCGTAAGAACGTAAGTGAAAGTATCCATTGGCCAGAATAAATGAATAATATCTCAGACTATCCGAATTGCTTCGGCTAATGTGCAGAGATGATTTAGCAAACAACCCTTACACCATAAGCGATCGGATTTGTGAAATACATTTTAATGTACCTTCAACAAATCGCAAGGTTTTAAAAAGTATGGTCTCCCATCATTAACGTCGGACTTAAAAGTACAGTTTCAATACAATACACTCAGTGAGCAACCCTTGTGTTTATCTAACGAGCGGCCGTAAGTAATTGTTCAAGGACACTGCTGAGACGGAATACTGCTTACTTTATTATACTGTGCTATAAGTAACAGAAAGATTAACCGATGGCTAAAAGGAAGTTGACGCGCAATATTGTGATAAGCGTATCCTCGGAAACGTAAAATTGTATAATTAATCTACTTACTTATTATGGGAAAATTAGCATACTATTGAGACAAATACAGATTAAAATAACTTACTTGTACACAAGCGCCGCTGAGAAATGTTCTTCAATATAAACATCGAGTACTGGTCTAAAATGTTGAAACCGAGTCTCATCAAGCAAGCTGCATATCGATATCAGAACAAGGAATACTGTGCCGGAATGTGGAGTGCTGGAAAAAACGAAAATTACCTATTATTTTCATCAATTAAATATAGCACTTATGCGTGTTTTTTAGGTCCTAATGTGGATTTAAAACCATAGTTTATTGCGGCAAGTCTGACAACAAGGTTTTTCTAAGTTTGTGATATTGATGCAGTAGGTTGTTATTTTGACCAACTAATCATAACAGCTAGTCAGCTACCATTACATTTTAGAGAAAACTTAAAAAATACCAGTGACGTATTTGTTAAGTTAAACATAACATCACGCCATGTTTCACCGAAGGGTTGTGCTGAGGTGTACAGTCACGAGCAATAACATGTATACACTTACCAACTTTTAAAAGTAATTTTCTCCACTTTTACTAATTGTAATCTTATTTTATTATGAAAATAATATTTTGGAACCCACACTGTAATGAAATATCTAAGTTATCTCAAGGCTGCAATCGCTATTTAAAAGAAAATCGCTTTTGAATTTGGCAATGTGTTTACATGTTATTGCTCGTGACTGTACTATGGAAGAAATCCATATCCATACAGTTTGCAAACAAAATCTCGTGAACACGATGACTACATCTGTTAACCGCCCCCTACCGCCCCTGCCGAGCGCTGCAAGCAAAAACAGTCCTTACGGTATATAGATATAAATGTCCCTGATAGTACCTACTATATAGTACACCCATATTTCGTCAGTTATGTTTAAGTCCTTTGTAATATGTGAGCCTATTGCCATCAACTGGGAAAAAATCTTTACTCTGGGCTGCTACTGAGAAATTCCAAATAGAAAAACCCAATAACACTTTGCCCGACCTGTCGAACCCAGGATCTCATGCTCAGCAGTAGCGCTTGCGACTACTAGACCAACGAGGCAGTGCGTTAAGTTTTCTGTCCAAAATAATAACCAACTGCATGAGTTGACTTAAAATAGCGAGAGTAAAATAGCTTTCGAAAACCAAGACTGAAGACACAATAAATTTTCGTGCAATACTTGCCTATTCCCATCCTCAGTAGAAAACAAAGCAAACAATGCATCTAGTACATCTCGGAGGAACTTGATAAGTTCTTCACAACTGAGTCCGTCACCAAGCCTTAGTACTCGTAGTAGTGTTTCTTGTACCTTCTCCGGTCGCGCGCGCCATTGAAGTAATGCTAGGAGATCCTCTGCGAAGAATATAACAATTATATGAAACTAGCTTTTGCCCGCAGCTCCGTCCGAGTGGATGTCGGTTATCGCGTAAATAAATAGCCTATATCCTTCTCCATATCCCAGACTATATTTCTGCTAAATTTCATGACGATCGGTTCAGCAGTTTAGGCGTGAAAGTGTAACAGACAGGCAGAGTTACTTTCACATTTATAATACTAGCTTTGCCCACGGCTTGCCAGCGTGGATGTCGGTTATCGCGTAAAAAAGTAGCCTTTGTCCTTTTCCATATCCCAGAGTATATTTCTGCCAAATTTTATGACGATCGGTTTAGCGGTTTAGACATGAAAGCGTAATAGTCAGAGACAGTTACTTTCACATTTATAATATTAGTATTAATATTAGGATTGTGTTGCTCATTGCATCGGATTAAAATGAAATGTCACCAGTTGAATTTAAGACCATGAGAGACCACACCACGAGTGGCGATGCAAACATGTTTACAGGACGCTAGATACGGGCTTATACTTCATCCATCAAGGGGTGGCTTCTACACGTCATTCTAAACAACTTTTGCTACGAAACTTAAGAGTTTCGGATATGTACGATTCGTGAAAAAAAAAAAAAAACAAATGCCTATTCAACAGCCTGCAGTCAAGACTACTTCGATGCATTTATGAAATTTTAAGTGAGAAGTCAGTGCGGTTCGTAGCCTTAGTGTTAAAATATTAATTTACTTATAAGAAAAGGATGATTTTTTGTATCATTACTAAATCAGTTTAAAGACTCATCGAGCAGCGAGTACTCCAATGGCCTATATATTGACGACGATAGTTAAATTAATAGCGTTTGAACTCACGACCTCTTGATTGGCAATCAGTTGTTTAGCCATTAGGATTTGTTACTGTGTTGGAAGTTTTGTTTACCGGTACAGTATTGTATTAGGAATGTATGAGTTTTTACTAACTCAATCATATTGCGTTGGTTCGTTGTGATTACCCGCTTCGCAAGCACGAAACACAAAACAAACGAGAAAGCGGGTTTGTAAACTAGAAAGAACTAATATGGCTTTTTCAAAATCATACGTTGGCAACATTGGAAATGGAATTTATTCGATATAATTTATGTGTATAAGTATGTATACAGGATGGCAAGAACATCGACGCGCAAATATTCCGCACATCATTGTAGACCTAGCGTAGAAGTTTTTCGTCCGTTATCAAAAATAAATCTGCTGTTACATAGAAAAGTGCAATATTTACACAAAATGTATGAAACAAAAGATTTTTTATTAATTAATTATACGACAATAAATTCAATGCTGACTCATTTACTAGAAGCCATGGGTAACAGAAAGCGCGTAATGTCCCTGCCACCCTGTATGGAGAAGAAGACTATTCTCTTTAATTCAAATATGTTTTTTTTTTCGGTGGGATTATGGTTGCCTAGCTAGAGAGTTGAATGAAGAACCTATTATATACTATTTAAAAATACCTCTCAACTTCAGAAATTATTCTTCACAAGTGAAAATTTGCGGCTCAAATGTTACAAAAGACAGCAAAATAGTGACTTACCATTCTGAGTCAACTTAGTGGAGCACAATAACGTGCTGATGGTGCAGTTTTCTTTGGAGCTTCTTTGGAATGTTGGCACCACGCCGTTGACGGAACCCGAGCGGGCAGCGTCAGGCGCGCAGGATGGTAGTGATAGGTAGCTTGCTGATGTTAACCTGGGAAGTAAAGTAACACAGTGTTTAACGATGTCTGGATCTTTTAACGTGGCCGGATATCAAATCTTAATTTACTGAAGTAAAACCAATTCTTCGTACAGTAATCTGTACGAAGAACAAAAAGTGCCTCTAAATAGGGTATTTTCCAATTTATTAAAAACTATTCTAATTTGAAGATTGGGACGAAATATGTAACAGAAAAGTAAAAGTAAATTGATTTTCTCAATTAAAAACGATTTAACCAAAATTTATTTTTCGTTGTTTTGAATTTACCGCCAAAACGCTCCTTACGATGACTTTTGTCACGTGACGTCAACTTTGTGTAAACTAAAGTAGTTAGTAAGTAAACAAGTGAGTGTCGTGTTTATAATTAACAAGATTTTTTATGGATAGAAAGTGAAACCACTGGTATGCGGTGCCTCTGTGCACAAATACTTCTAAAACTGCGCCAAGCCAAGTAATTGTACTGGTGCTGTTTACACAAAGCTGACGTCACTATGTCACGTGATAACAATCATCGTTAGCAGCGCTTTTGCGGTAATTTAAAAACAACGAAAAATAAATTTGATTATAATTGTTTTTAATGGAGAAAATGGATATTAATAAACTTATTTTTATATTTATATTAAATATATCGTCCCAATCTTCAAATTAAAATAGTTTTTATCAAATTTGAAAATACCCTATTGCGAGTCTTTTGTTCGCTGGCAAACGGCTACGAAATGGGCTTCCATTTCGTCGACCGCGGTCATTCATGTGGTTATAAAAATTATATTCTTCTTCTTTTTCTTTTTGTGAAATTGAAATATTACTTTGCCAGCCAATCATTCATCTATAAGAAAAATAAAATAAAATAAAAAAACAATTTCGGACTACTCTGTAAAAAGAAATGAGTAATACGCAAAAAAAAAAAATTGCAGCTATCATTATAGGGTTTCCTAGAGAACAACAGAATAGTTTCAAGTCACTAACGAGCGATAAGGTTGAAAGTACGGAGTACATGCGTGAGTGAAAGATTTTAGATACATACGAGTCGACATGAAAATATTCTCCTTCTTTTTGTCGGTTAAAAACTGTACGCTGTGTCACTTACTTGATGGGATCGTCGCACTTGTACACGTACAGTTCGTGCGCGCCATCTCGTAACGTGGCACCGCTCGCTTCCATCAGCCGAGCGAACGCGAAGCCATAAAGCTTTCTCTCAGTTTTATCTCTCGCTGGAAAATCAATTAAATATCAACAATAACTAATTAATTGTTAATTAAGGCGAACGACGAAGAGTCTTATATGGTTTTATGAGTAAAGGCTTCGATAGTAAAACTGTTTATCCGCGTAGGTTTTTCTTGAAACTTGTTACAACTAGCATTGTCGTAAAGTCGACTTTATCTAGTTACGTAGATGGTTTAGTTTGGCATAAAACCACGAAGATCGAGAAACCATTCAGCGTTTACGTATTTGAAAGGTACCGGTGTACACACAAGACAAATGTTAATTTAGTCTGGAATAGCAACACACCTGCGATTCTTCTGGTTTGCAGATGTCTATATGCGGCGTCGACGGCATCTTTCATAACCTACCTATCATCAAGAGGTCCGCTTGACTGACAATAAGATTATGGTCGTAAGTGAATCGAAAGGAGGTTTATATCCAGCCGGTGATAGCTGTGGGCAGTGCTCGCGGCCGTGACTTACAAGTTATAGGTGATAGGCGACTAAGGGACTTTGGCCAGCAGCGTTTTCTATGCATTTTACCACCACACTGCGATCGCCAACCCGCCTGCCAAGCGGGGCGATTATGGCAAAACCACTAGTTTTTTTTGGGCGGGCTTGTGATTGTGAATCATGGAGCTCTCAAATAGGATGTGTGGAGGATTACAGCCCACTACTCACCGAGGGGAGGGTTGTGTCCCAGCACTGGGAGCATTATAGGCTGTTTGAGAGTGGGTGGTTCCAGGCTGAAATGTTGAAGAAGTGTAATTGAACGCAATACTTACTAGAACAATGCCTGAATTCTATCCGCACATGAGCATTGGTAAACGTCTCCAGTGGCACGGTGAGTCGTAGATGTTCGCCCCACGCGGGACTGTTGTTGTGGTACAATACTACTGACTCATAGGACGTTGAGCCAGTGCCGCTTGCGCCCCATACACATTCCTATGAACATAAAGACAAATTTTATAGTATCTATCGGACAAAATACCGAAATAATGCTTGTGTTGTGTTGTGTGATACAATCATGTGTGTAGGTACGTGATAATCAAAATCAAAATACTTTATTTCACATAAACCTACATGGGCATTTATGAAACATCAGAAGCTATGTACACGGTTCCAATTAGGCGTTTCCTATGGAGAAGTCAGAGCCGGCAAGAAACTCCACGGTTAGTCTTTTAAAAATAATTGGCTTTTACAATGTTTATGTACAGTGAATTGAAAATTATACTGTGTTTATATTACTCTAATGTTAATTTTTAAAGAGCGAAAGAACGCGAAGCATCAAAAAGTTCAACATCTAGCTTACTCACACACTGCGCGTTAAGACTTTAGGGATTCACCGCTTTGAAACCGGACCATTCGACGTCCAGTTAACAATTTCACAAGATCACCGATAGATGGCGCTGTCAGTCAAAATAATTGATGCAATGACTTGCACCGTTTAAAAAGAATTTGTACTGCGGTTGCGACTGCGGTCGACCAGTGCAATGAATATCGGAAAACACATTTCGCATTTTCCTATGAAGCTGTAATCGCTTTAAATATTCTTTAGTATGCTACCGAGATTGTTATCCCCGAAGGGGTAGGCAGATATGTCCACAATACGCCAGTTATATTTAAGACCCATGTTATAGAAGCGTATTACCATCAACCGGACACAAAACCAGAAACCAGGCTGCCATTGAGAAATTCCTGATGCAAAAACAGAATAACACTTTGATGGACCTGGAAATGGAACCCAACAACTCATACACTCAGCAATAGCACATGCGTCCACTAGAGCAACGAGGCAGTTATGCAAGTGCGTACTTACATTAATAACTTGCCCCGTACTATCATGCACAGTAACTGTAGCGAGGACATTCTTCGCCGTACTTTTCCCTCCTCGTTCAAACTCAGCTTTCTCTAGCGTAAGATAGAGGTCGTTGCGAACGTCCCCCGGCATGATGACGTCAGGGAAGCCTCGTTTAGCTGTCACTGTGGCCCCGGAACTAACGGCTTCTGATATGCTGCCTGCGTTTGCTAGTAGTCGCAGAGCTACTACTATACCTGGAACAAAAATGACAATAACAATAATATAATAGGCGTTTTTTTTTGAGCGTGGGATATCACAAATATCTTCTCCCAGTCTGAAAGGAGCAGGAAGGTGTGTCAGACTTTTACTGACTAAAACCCACATGTGTTCCTTCAGTAGCCTATGTGCCAGGGGCCACGGTATCTCTTTCGAACAACCCGCTCCCCTGGCAGACAATAATAGGTGTTGACAGTCATGAAATAAGGTTGTGAATAGAAGTTTATGAGACTTTTAACAAGGTGATTGTATAACTACTGATAAATAATTCATCTTATTAATCGATTGCAGTGGTACTAAGAAGTCATTCCTTTATTTCCTACTAGCTTTTGCCTGCAACCACGCCTGCGTCGAGGTCAAAAATTATCCCACGGGATCGTAGGTACAATAGGGATAAAATGTATTATGTGTTAAGCTAGGTTATAAACTACCTGTGTGCCAAATTTCATCCAACTACATTCATTAGTTTTTGCGTGAAAGAGTTCTATACATCCATACACACAAACTTTCGCGTTTGTAATATTACCTAGTAAGGATAGTACGAGTAGGACTAGGACGTAAGATATCGACCAGTAGCTTGCCACTGCGGGGAAAATAGCTTCTGCTCTCAAAGAAGAATAAGACGTGCTACACTCTTGTTCGGGTAAGCAATATTCAGCCGCGCAGCAAACTCCAATGTAAATTTTCCACCCGGTTGTGCCGAATGAGCTGATCTGAACGCGCGCGTGGATCACTGCGCTTAATCAAGTTGGCTATTATAATTGATTAGCTGCCCGTCCCGGCTTCGCACGGATGGGATTTTCGTTCGACTGTTTTTTCTCCGACTTACTTTGCAAATCCGACTACCAAGAAAAAGTCTTTTCATTTATCGGGTTAATCTATAGCCTAGGACACTCACAAATAACGTGGCTTTCTATTGGTAAAATAATTTTCAAAATCGGTTCAGTAGATCCAGAGATTACCCTCTACAAGCTCACAAACTTTACCTCTTTTATTAGTATAGATTATAGCAATACTAAAAAGACAACACTTTCAGAATAAAACACGTGAGAACACAATGTTTCGTGTTCCTCTGAAATCATAACAAGTTACCATAACACTGCGAATGATCATTTTACACAATTTCATTGTTGACTAAACAAACTTTAAATTGAATTGAGGTCGATTGTTTCGTAATTAATAATTTTGACACAATACCTCAATTCATTACATAACATTTGTTATTAAATAACCTGCATGTGCCGACGAGAATATCGTATTAATAAATTATGCTAATAAAGACTATTAAGTGTATAAATGGCACTGTGAAGCTCAATTAACAATGCAAAATAAATTGCCCTTTTCCTGTAATCCTTTGATGATACTATCTTTACTTCAACTTGTTCATCCTTTGAAGGGGGAAGCCATTTATCAGAATTTGAGATGCTGGTGATAAATTATAATTAGACAAGGCGAAAATTACTTGTCGTTTTATTTAAATTATCGTTTGAAGCAATATTCGAAAATAAGACTCGAGGGTAGATTATCTGAGAAAACGAAATATGGGAATTACTATAGGTACGCACGGCTACACATCAAGCATCTCGCACTGTACGGAAACCTTATACACTACGAGATCAGTTTATACTGGAAATGTGTACTGTAATGTGCTTGATGTGTAGCTGTGCGTACAACTCTGTGTAACCCTTCGGGAACTACAGGCGTGATGTAATATTGCGTAAAGCATCTCTATAGTATAAGAGAAATGGTAAGTGCCTAGATGATTTTGTAATCCAGTTTCCAGGATCAAGAAGTTTAATATTTTTTTCTGAACTTCCAGCAACACATACATCCATCTAATTCAACACTGTACATTGATTTTATTGGAAAAATGTTATTGTTACTAGGTGTGGGAACGATTGTAGTCCCAGAGATATAGTTTTTAGAATTGATGTCCTTTTGCCCGCTTGTCTTAAGTTCCGGATTGGCGCAAAAATGGCCAAATGGATAAATATGAAAATTGGCATACAGATAGTTTTTAACAAGGATTATAAATCCCGGTAGTACATTCCCGTGGGATATTTCTGGACATGAATGCGGGCGAAGCCGCAGACAGAAGCTTATACAGCAATAAACAACATAACCAACATCTATCTAATAGATATGCAATCGACATTCTCTTGTTTCACACAACCGGTGTTCTAGACGCAATAAGTAACGTTATCTAATGTTTGCAATTTATTCGCTGATTTAATAATGTGACTTGATTATCTGTATATTTGTGGTATCTGTGATTATTTTAAGGTCTGTCCAAGGGGACAAATAATTTGTTTTTAATTTGTTTCTTATCGAATCGAATTGTCAGGAATAATACATAGGTAAGTCAATCAATCTGACGGATAAGCTTGCAGTCTAACCGGATGCAGCTGAATACTGATTTTACTTACATGTAATGACTGCGTATCTGACCTCCACATATTATATATTATACATAGATAAGTAAGCATATCTTTTTTTGGCACGTTTAAAAACATGATCATTAATTTTATGTGGGTGAGTACCCAAAGAAATTCTACTATTATCTACCATTTGAATAAAACCGCGGCATAGTGGCCAGCCCAGAAAAATGAGCTTGCCCTCAAACTCAGTGGAGATCAAGGCCTTCAACATACAAGATTGAAGAGACATAGTATCCCAAATCTAAAAGATAGATTAATCAGGATGGAATGAGACACCTTCCCAACAAGTGTCTCACCAAGCTAAAAAGTCTAAACAGATACACTCGTTTTAAACAAAGCAGTGGCTTATTGATGTGTCCAACAAATTGCCGCGGAGCAGGAAAGAGAAAAAAAATAAAAAAATGTGGCCAGCTTTCTTCTGACGTTTATTTAAAACCTGTTTATGATTTGTAACACACAAAGCACAAAAAGCCGATAAGATAACACTTTAAATAAAAAATTGTCCTCTGATTGGTCGTGATATAACATCGCCACAATCATCGACTGAAACAATTTTTTCGCTAGCATCATTCCATGGCTGTTTAATTTTGTTAACCTTCAAATTCATTTAGTTCAATAAAGTTTATGAAACTAATGATATCGTGTTATTTGAATCAGCATAGTTGGTTTAGCAGGTACAAGTCTATACCACCAATCAGCGTATCCTTTACGACTATGTTGGCGTCGGCTTCCAGTCTGACCAGCAAGCTTAGCATTACGCTTTATATTTCTACGAAGAATAGACAGTGCTTTTTCAATACAAAGTGACATTTCGTTTCTCCATTTTTGACATCGCACCGCAGATATCCTTCTACAATCTGTCATTTAGTCTTTCGCTTCTAACGTTCTTTGTCTAGGTCCTTTTAAATGACTATTTCAGTACAATATTTCTTCGCAAACTGTCAAAATCACACTGACAACAAACTTTCTACTCGACGGCCACAAAGTATATACGATTATCTACAAAATCATGATTCGTTTAGAACGCATAACTGTGATAATTAATAGAAAAACATAGTTATCTTCTCCTATTGTAGGTATAAGTTATTAGTCATTTCTATTCTTCCGTCAACAAATCGCTGCTCATGCTAAGCATGCAGATGTAGCTCAATAACAGTATTTTACATGGAGCTACTGCCCATCTGACGTCCACAACCCACACTGAGAAAAACGGGCTACTTAAAATTGGCAAATTTGTAATGTACTGGCAGCCAGATACGTATAATGTGCTTTTGACATGAAAATTATAAGAGCCATACTTATAATGAAACGACACCATGTTAAGTAAGTATGCGGCATAATGCTCTGTAAAGACAATGTAAACAAGTTACTTGTAATGAGGCCGCATCCTTAATACGTAAGCCGCATCATGAAATTACTGTGCCCGCATTATTAACGTTTACGTATGCGGTTTAATGATGCCGCATATGTATTAACAGAGCAGCATACGTAATTTACTTAACCCGCAACAGGAAAAATGTATGCGCTATACGAACGAAGATATACAGCCGCATTATTTCAGTATCTAGGCTCTTTACAACAGTAACTGGTTGCCAAATCATTGTACTGACTCCGACTCATTAAGTAATGGTCCCGGTTACGTACATAATGTACGAGCAGGGTCGGGGATATGCCGATACATTTTACGCACACTAGATAATTAATAATGTCTCCGCCTACATAATCATTTACGTATCCTGGCTCATTTTACGAACTCCGTTTACTTACTGACTGTGTTCGGTGCATAGAATCTTTATGACGTCCGCCGCATCATGAAATTACTGTGGCGCACTCTTATCATTTACGTATGCGGTTTAATGATTCCGCACAGAGCAGCATACGTAATTTACTTAACCCGTAACATAAAATATGTATGCGCTATACGTACGACGTTATACAGCCGCCTGATTTCAGTATCCAGGCTCTTTAAAACAGTAACTGGTTGCCAAATCATTGTACTGAATCCGTCTCATTAAGTAATGGTCCCGGTTACGTACATAATGTACGAGCAGGGTAGGGGATATGCCGATACATTTTACGCACACTGGATAATTAATAATGTCTCCGCCTACATCATCAGTTATTACGTATCCTGGCTCATTTTACGAACTCCGTTTACTTACTGACTGTGTTCGGTGCATAGAATCTTTATGACGTCAGCCGCATCATGAAATTACTGCAGCGCACTCTTAAAATTTACGTATGCGGTTTATTGATTCCGCACAGAGCAGCATACGTAATTTACTTAACCCGTAACATAAAATATGTATGCGCTATACGTAAGTACGACGTTATACAGCCGCCTTATTTCAGTATCCAGGCTCTTTATAACAGTAACTGGTTGCCAAATCATTGTACTGAATCCGTCTCATTAAGTAATGGTCCCGGTTACGTACATAATGTACGAGCAGGGTAGGGGATATGCCGATACATTTTACGCACACTGGATAATTAATAATGTCTCCGCCTACATCATCAGTTATTACGTATCCTGGCTCATTTTACGAACTCCGTTATTTGCTGACTGTGTTCGGTACATAGAATCTTTATGACGTCAGTCGCATCATGAAATTACTGTGGCCCAAAAACAAAAAAGTTGGCCGCCACATTGGATTTTTTAATATTTTCAACACTGCGTTATTTCCTTGTCAAAATAGTACCAAAACCGAGTTTCATTGAAATCGGCCCACAAACAAAAAAGTTGGCCGCCATATTGGATTTTTTAATATTTTCAACATTGCGTTATTACCTTGTCAAAATAGTATCAAAAACCGAGTTTCATCGAAATCGACCAAAAAACAAAAAAGTTGGCCGCCATATTGGATTTTTCAATATTTTCAACATTGCGTTATTTCCTTGTCAAAATAGTAGTATAATTTGTATGGTAGTTTGATTTGGTATGTAGTTTTGTAAGTTATTCCAGAATACCTGCTGTAATACATAATTATTGTATGTCTACTCGGCAGGACATAGTGGAACTTAATTAAATTAAGCTCCACTATGTCCTGCCGAGATGATCAAACAATAAATTTTATTGTTTGATCATCTGTATAACCTATGCCCACAATAAAAAGATTTGATTTGATTTGAAGGATAATAGTATTTTTTCAAACAGTGGGAAAAATATAGTATTTTAGGGAAGTTCATGAAAATAAAAAGTAAACAAACATGTTAGGTTGCCATGCTGACGTGTCATGAATGAGTTTTGTTGCAAAATTACATAATTTCCGTTGCGGGTGCATTCCAGTCACAGTTTAATACAAAGAAGTGCGAAAATTTAACTAACAACAGTAATGTGATAGTAGTAAATAAAATACATCATAGCGAAGGAATTAAAAACAAAAAAAAAAAAAAAAAAACATGTAATCATCAAAGTTTTAATCAAATTAAATGTTAAAAGTCTCAAAGATACATTTATTTTCTACGTCAAGTAACATTAGTATTATCTAAAAACTAGTATTGTTAAGCTAATACAGCACTTCAGAAAAAGTGACTAGTGATTTTTGAGGAAGCTTGCCCTGAAAATAACTCATGACAATAAAGGTACCATATAACTCGATAGTCAAAGCATTCACGGGGATTCCCGAGTACCTAAGTAAAAAAGCAAACAATGGAATGTCGGTAAAACAGACATCGACCGAACGATCTACTCACTATGTCCACCATTAACGCCATCTAATAAATCGATTGACAATTAATTCCAGTCCGATAATAGTAGGTTTTACTGAAGCTAACTTAGTGTACGGACTACGTAGCAAAGAAGAATGCTTATTTTTGACCTGACTATGTATAGAAATGAAATAAATCTTAAAATATAGCTTATTGAATTGTATATTGATTACGCTTATCACAATGATAAAAGAAACGCAGGAAAAAAAGATTTTTTAACATTAATTTAAGCTAATTCTACGTCATGACATATCGTATTGACATATTTTGAACGCATCCAATCATTCTTTTTTTTTAAACGTTCCATTTTAAACATTGCTGGTTGACCATATTTAACTTCGTTTCGTAGTTTAATACTTATTTTACGTTTAATTTGATCAGTAACTATTTCTTTATTAGTCATGGGATAAATTAAATTATATAAAAATAACACAATAATTGAATTAAATTAATCATTCAGTGTTTCATTGAGTGTCCGCAAGTGAAATGGATTTTTTGACATTTAACAGTTCTGTGATTTGCATCGGCGGTCGGCGCCAGTGTTGCCATATATACGGATTTGTCCATATTTGTACGGATTTTGGAAGTCCAGTACGGATGAATCATGCTTACGGACTTTTATACGGATTTACGTACAGATGGACTCAACCTCAGCCAGATGCTGTACAGAGCATATTCCGAAGTTTTTTTCGTAGTATTCATTATAAATCACATTTTAGTCCTCTGTCGCAACTATTATTTTCATTTCATGGAAATATAACATAATAGAGCCGTAACACAAACATGAGATGTGGGGAATACCGTGCCATAGGTCGCGTTCGAAACCGTGTATCAAAGACAAAACCTTTAGAGCTATTGTCTTTGATTGAAAAGGACATTAAGTGTAGTTTGAAAACAATGGCTGGAAATGCAAAAAATCAGGCATAATTTAGCGCTTCAACTTAGATTGGTTGGCTGAATCTACTTTCAAGGTTTTGCTGAAACGTAGCAAGAAGGATTTTGCACGTTTGCATTATGTAAAAAGAAATTGAGTGACTTATCTATTGGACGCGGAGGTAAGACGAATATTTTTAAGTATGTACATGAACACGACTAAACATTGAAATTCAGTACCTATAACGTCCTAAAGATCTGTTACAGGTTTTTTTGCCAAAAAACAATGAAAAATGGTGAGATTTTACTGGTAATACGGATTTTTAAAATGAAAATATAGATTTCACGCCTCCTCCATATGGCAACACTGGTCGGCGCAGTCTTAGCATTGTTGACTTAGGGGCAGTTAGTTTAATCCGTCGCCCCCTACTTCTTAGGACCCGAGATGGCGGCGCGTAGTGTTCCACGCGCGCCTCTCTTTGATGTGGGGGGGAGTTTAACACCTCACTCCCCCCCTATCGCGAGGTGGCCCGCATAGGCGGGCCGGCACTAGTCGGGGATCGCGGAAGACTTACTAGTTCCCGTGATCCCCGGCGTAAGTGAGAGATGGAACACCGGGGTGGTTTTAGTCAGTAAGAGTCTGACAGACCCCTCCGCCCTCCCCGGGGCGGAGGACATCCATGAGGATTTCCCCCCGTCATCAAAAAAAAAAAAAAAAAAAGGGGCAGTTAGTTTCAAGGAATTAACAAAGTAAAAAGGATGTTTTATACCATAGTTAGGTAAATACTCCTATTTTAGACAAAACATCGAGCGTACCTAATTAATTAGTTCATGCACGTTTGTTTCATTATTTTTGGTACCTAACGCCAAATCCTAACCTAAAAAGAAACATTAATATTTTTTGGACTTCGTGGCGTTTAAATCGCCAAAATGACTATAAGACATTATTTTATAAACTTATATGAAGTATTTCTACTATATCATATAACTATACATATACTTTCATTATCAGGTTTTTAAATGTATGGAAGGTGGGCATTGTTCTTTTTTACTGAAGCTGACTTAGTATACGGACTACGTAGCAAACAAAACAGAGACACCATCATCTTAAATAAAAAACTTTAGATTTCGAGGCCTAAACTAAAAACTGAGAGAATTTACAAAAAACTGTAGATCTACAGTTAAAACTGTAGGGTTGGCTACACTGACCGCACGTTAGAATAAACGCACCGCGCTCCCCCGCAAGGCACTGCGCAGAGGCTCTAAAACAGGGAATCAGCCAAAAATTGGACATTATAGAATCGAACACTAGAATTTACCAGAAAGTGAAGAACTATTATAAAAAAAAAGACTTTGCATTTTGCCTTTGATTACAAAATGTGTTAATCAATAACATAAGATCAGGCTGCATGGGCTAGATTCCTTTGCCTTCCCGCAAGGGTAAAGAAAAAAAAAAAATAAAGAAACATCGCGAAGGTCACGAAACGCTACCAAATAAGGTAATGTGTTGCATCAGCCCGTGACGCCCCGCCCCCGGCGGCGCCAGAGGCGGGGGCGCCTCGCGGCAACGGCGCGGCAGTCAGCAGTCGCCTGAGAAAAACAGACCGAACAACACGAAGTCTGGCTGAATTATGATTAGTGATTTTGTGCTAAAACGCGTCGTAGCGTAGCCATCATGGAATTTATGGAAGAGATATTAAACGCCGGTTTATCTGAAATAATACCATTCCTTCAAGGTAAGCCAGTTTCTCGGTTTTATTTAGTCAAGATTTTTTGTTTTATTTAGATTATAAATTTTCTTAGATCTGTCGCACTTTGAAATAGTATGTTGCGTCATAACATAACCCCTCGTTTTCACTCATTGAGTTATTTTCACTCTCATCTTTGGTGGCATGTTTGAACTTGTCTGATAGCCTTTTACATATAATACTACTTACAAACAAGTTTAAAACCTTATTATTGCTTGTTGGATAAAGTTGTAAACTTTACTAATCGGTAACGGACAGCATTTTTTAACCGACGAAAAAAAAAGGAGGAGGTTCTCAATTCGACACGTATATTTTTTTTATGTATGACCACTCATAACTTTTTATTGAGTGGTCCGATTTCAAAAATTCTTTTTTTATTGGAAAGAGTATATCTAAAAATCGGTCCCATTTAAATATGAAAAATTATATCTGCCCCTAAGGGTAGAAAAAAAGGAATTTATTGATAATTTTCCTACTGAATTTTCAATTGTGAACCGATTCTGTTGAAATTAACCAAACATTTATGATGTGTGATGACACCACAACATAACACGGATCTGATGATGGCGTCTCCATTATTAGATCAACTCCAGATCCCTGTTATGTTGTAGTGAAGTCAGTTCCAAGAGGTCCTCAACAGTGTACAGGTGGCGCCATACAAACTTTGGCGCCGACTCGAAATTAATGTGGAGCTTAGCTGGACTAAAACGTTAATTTTTTATTTTTTCCTTTTTTTATTTTTTCGTCGGTTCAATTTTTTGTTAAAAAGATTATTTTTTTTTGTTGAAAACCAAGAGACGGCCCAAAAACCTGACTCTCCGACTGAACATGTAGGCAATTATAAGTAGGTAGGTACTTACCTACATAACAAGTTTTGTACATGTTTGTATTTGTATTTTTCAGACAATCTTATAACATCACTTGAAACTGCCATTCTGTTAAACGATGAAGATTTGAAAGAAATGATTCCAAAGATTGGCCCCAGAATAAAATTTAAAAATTGGCTACTACAACATCAAAAAGCGACCAGTGTCAATGTACGTACCTACTTGTTTATTGTACATCTTGTATTTAGCTAATAAAAATGTTTTCGATTTTTTCTCTTGGACCGATGCCGTATACTTTTAAATTATTTTTCTAGAACCTTGAAATTAGGAATGCTGGGCTAAACGACTCAACTCAAAACGCTGTACGGGACACTGATGCCAGTGATAATGCAAAAATCTCTACAGATTGTACTGCTGCAGCTAATAACACTGTGAGTAACTTATAATAATAAAATTACTCATATATATATTTCTTAGAGACCGATGTGGGGATGCATCGAGATGTGGCCGCGGTGGACAAGGGCCTCACCCCGCTCTCCTTGGCTAAAGAGAACTGGCGCAAGCCTGTAGTGCTTGACACTAAGGATCGCATGGAGGTATGGCAGAGTAAGGAGCTTCACGGACGCTTTTTTCGGGCCCTACATGGACCCGATGTAGACTTACTAGCGTCCGTAGCCTGGCTGCGTTTCGGTGACCTCTTTGGGGAAACCGAAGGTTTTGTCTGTGCAATTATGGACGAAGTTATCATGACGAACAACTACCGGAGATTTATTGTGAAAGATGGTACGGTTGACATCTGTCGGGCATGCCACCGTCCGGGAGAATCAATCAGACACATAATCTCCGGGTGTTCTCGTCTAGCTAACGAAGAGTACTTGCATAGACACAACCTTGTAGCCAGGATTATCCACCAGCAACTTGCTCTGAAATACAGCCTTGTGGAATCAGAAGTGCCGTACTACAGGTATGTGCCCGACCCAGTTCTCGAAAATGGGCATGTCACACTGTACTGGGATCGATCCATCATCACTGACAGGACTATTGTTGCCAATAAGCCTGATATAGTGGTGGTGGATCGACTAGAGCGGCGTACAATGATCGTTGATATAACGGTCCCGCATGACGGGAACCTCGTGAAAGCCGAGAAAGATAAACAAATCAAGTATCTTGACTTGGCTCGCGAGGTTGTCGACATGTGGGATGTGGACTCAGCGATCATTGTACCGATAGTCGTTTCAGCCAATGGCTTGATAGCCAAGAGCCTCGACCAACATCTGAGGAGGCTCTCGTTGGGCAGCTGGGTCAAGGGCTTGATCCAGAAAGCGGTACTCCTGGACACGGCTCGCATCGTTAGGAGGTTCCTCTCTCTGGAGCCCTGACCGCCGGTAGCTTGGACCTTGTTCCCGATACCGGTGGGCTACTATTTTTTATATTTTTAAATGTTTTTATATTTTTATAATAATATTTAAAAATGTAATTTATAAGTATATTTAATGGAATAAAGGCATAATAAATTACTCAGTTTGATAACAAAACGTATTTCGTCGGCCTAATTCGTTAACCTGCTAAGTCCATTTTTGTATAGTTTACAGTGATTGTAATACAATACTGACAGGCTGCCCCACCCTTTTTTGGTGCTCACTTAAATTTTTATTTTGTAGCTTAATTTGGTAGGTACTTTATGTTTGTGTTATGGACCAAAAGCATTGTTTACATAAGGCCATCGCTGGCTGCCAGTCTCACTGGCTTGAAAAATAGACGGGCACTTTATTCTCGCCAGCGTTGCTGGCTTGGCTTGCGATGGCCTCGTGTAAACCTTGCTTAAGATAAAATTGAAAATGCCCATCATTAAGATAGGACCGGGTACCTATTTAAGTTTGTAATAATTCTTAGATTACGTTTTGTTTTGTTTCAGGTATTGAAACTATTAAATGTAATGTTATTTTCTTTAGTAGATTGTATGAGTATTTACAAGGCACTAGTCAAAGTTAGTGTGCTAGTAGAATATTCATAGTTTAGGTATATTGTTTAACCAGCAAAAATGTAAGTACATCCGTATGTATAGTATTTATTTGGTACATTATTAAAACCCGTATTATTACAACTCGTATAGTTATGCAGGCCATACACCATCAATTCGATTGTACAATTGGCATGACACTGCCGATTGGATCCAATCGAATTGACCGTATGTGGCCGTGGATCGGCAGGCAGGACAGATCGAATTGGCGGAACAATCAAAATTCAATTATTTTGGCTGGATCATGCCGATTGGACCGTGTATGGCAGTGGGCGATCGATCGTATGATTTTTCTTAACCGACTTCAAAAAACAAGGAGGTTCTTAATTAGATTGTATATATTTGTTTTATCATTGTTTGCGCATATCTTCGATATTTATAGACCGATTTTTATGTTTTTTTTCTTTTTCTTTATTTGTCCGATTGGACAGTTAGAATTGATCGTGTGTGGTGTAGGTATATGGACGAACTGCAGATTGGATCCAATCAGCAGTATCATGCCAATTGAACGATCGAATTGGACGTGTATGGTCTGCATTACTAAGTAGTATATACCTATTTAGTATTCAATAGTATTTATCATTAGCTAGCTTAACTTGGTAACTGCGCGGCATTTAACCGACTTTAAAAAGGAGGACGTTCTCAATTCGTCGGAATCAGTTGGAGTGTTGCCTTTGGGGCCTATGGGAAAAAAGACTCAGAATCTTTTTAATTTTTTTTTTTTGAAAAAAAAATCGTTTACCGATGACTTTTTTTTGCTTTTTTTTTATTTAGGGCACATATAGTAACATGTTTAAACTTATAATTTTTTTTTCGTTAAATGCATATTTACTGAGAACTTATATCGATTTTCGATCATTGTCCCCATCAATTTATGTCATGGGCATGATGTGTCCCCGACTCACAGTTATTTAATTATTATCACGAGATATTTAATTATTAAAAAAAAGTAAAAAAATCTTCAAAGTTAAATTACTCGAAAAATATGCATTTTACGAAAAAGAGTATAAAAGCCTAAATTGTTTGTATGGGTATCCTCAATTAAATAAGAGCAAAAAAAGGAGGGACAATCGGTCACCGAAAAAAATTTTTTTTACAATTCTATTTTTTTTTTTTTTTGGTTTTATTTACTACTCATAGAGCTCCGAAGGCTGTTCTCCAACTGGACCATTTACTCATTAATTTATCAATTTGTTCAACAACTTTAAAAAGTTGGTATCAATAGTGTTTGTGTTTTACATACAGGAAAGTTTAGACGGCAGAGCAATACTCAAAGAGGGAAAAGGAGGCTTACTGACGGAGGTTTCCCGAAGGAAATTGAGCCAGCTGCTAATACACCACATACTAGAAAACAATTGTGCGAAGAAAATTTCCAGTGAAGAATTTTATAAACTAGCTACCGAAATTGTGGAAATATTTCACAAGGAACGCGTTGTAGTGTATTATTCTGCATATTTATCAGCTACAAATAAATTAGCTAAAAAAAATGCTAGCGGAAAGCTCTACGAGAGCTATATAGCTCGAAGGAGAAAGTTGCGAGAAAGTGGACAGTTGCCGGGATCTAGCCGTTCATCCTCGAAGTCGTCCAGATCATCGCTCAGATCCACGCCAACTATCACAGATGATGACATTTATAGCCTGGAATCTCTGGAAAGTGGTAAGCAAATAATCGCTAGTCACCTTTTTCGTGATTTAAATGTACTACGGGCGACTGTACTATGATGCCCTTCCTCTTGTTGACTCATCGTGGAAAAGGTGATATAGCAGATTACTTCAAGGATTTCCCAGCCTTAAAACAATCACAAGGCTATACCTTGGTAAGCATAAACCGCAGCCGCTTATTTTTTACATAATCCTTGTGGTTTTTCTATAAATAACCACAAGGATTATGTAAAAAAAAAACTTGTAGAATACTTGTCAAAACTGTCTCAAACATTATTTCGTTCAACTGTGTAGCCAGCAAGTATTTTTACAAGTATAAAACACATTTGCGTTTACAATGAAGTCTGTGACATGTATTAACTCGTCTGTGGCCCTAGTGTGAGTTTCTTTTAACTATCTCGACTTTACGCATCGATCGCGTTTTGCTCTCTGATTGGCCCTTCACCAAACGAGTGCCAATCGGAGAAAAGCGGTCGATGCGTAAAGTCGAGATGGTTAAAAGAAACTCACACTAGGCCCTCTGATACATTGACAGCGTTCTCACCTACAAAATACAAACGTGGTTTAGACAATTAATGTTTATTTTATTGCAATTTCTGTATATGAGATCATAAACATGTAGGCGACTAGAAGTTTTCAACTAACAAGTTTCATACAAGTTTTGTATACTTACAACAAGTTTTATACAATCATGTAATATAGTTTCATAACAAGT
The DNA here is from genome assembly GCA_949987655.1 of Polymixis flavicincta. Taxonomy (NCBI): domain Eukaryota; kingdom Metazoa; phylum Arthropoda; class Insecta; order Lepidoptera; family Noctuidae; genus Polymixis; species Polymixis flavicincta. The sequence continues at coordinate 19,476,512 of OX465175.1, forward strand.
TTTGAACAACATATTTAATACATGCGAAAAACTAAAACATTGCATTCAATTTGTAAAATACATGTATTATACTTTGGTGAAAACGAGGGGTTATAAGACAAGTGTCTGAATTTCGATTGCCATGTAAAATTCGTAATGTTAGTTCCCGTATCTGCCACGGTTCTTCTCTTTTCGCACAGACTCTAGTCACTTGCAACACTCGCGCGCTGCCGACATTGCAGAACGAGATATTGTGCAGGCACTAAAAGAGACAAGCTATTCTAGTTCTCGCTCAACAACCCAATAACCTATGTGGTAGCCATCCGGACCTTTCTCACCAGTGGAAATAACGTGGCGCACATTTATTGTATTCTTTTTTTCAGTTAATGAACGATTTCAGTCGTCTGTATCCGGGAAAGGAAAACAAATTATTTTCCTCTATCACCCTCAAAAATGAAGAAATTATAAAATATGCTTCATTAAAATTACGAAAAATTAGAGACCAAGATACGAGAACAAAAATAGCAAATATAATTGCACTGATTGACGGTAAGAAGTTTTGCTCAAATATTAGTTCTTATTATTAATCTTTAACTATGACGTGGAGTCTTAGAGGCCCATTCTAGAAATCGCACAGATTTGTGACTTCCCCCTCCCCTCAGCACCGAGCAGCTCAGTTAGTGTATTGAAAAAATGACGTCCATAGTGTTTTTTTTTTAATTTTAGTAAAATTAAGTCTTAAAAATTAACCGAAACTTTTTTTTTTTCTTTGAATACAGAAGATGAACCAGAGACATCTAGCAATGTTGCTTTGATGTTGCTGGCTTATGTCATCAACATTTCACCTGCACGGAAAATAAAAGGAAAGCCAGCGTGGAAGCCATCCAGAGCAGAAGTATGCGACGGCTATATATCGCAAGCTGCTTCTGAAGCCGACGTTACCAACAAGATCATTCAAAAAAAGGAGAACCTGCAGAGGCTAGGCCGCACAGTTCAACCCTACGTTATTTTTGTTGGCCTTACCGTTACTGAGGTAAAAGTAGCATATGTGGTAATAAATGACACATTGTATAGTTTCAACAAATTAGTAACAGCAGTAGACTGTGCATTTAAAATATTTCAATCGATAGGAGCTTGTTACCCGGAGGAAGCTGGAGACATATGGCTTTTTATTCAATTGGGTTTCTACGATATTAAAACTAAATTTGACAGGCCCACACAGGCTGTGAATAGTCTTTTAACTGATCTAGAGTTAATACTTTAAAAATGTTTACCTGTTACTATTGCAAAAAAGCCAGTGTGTCTCCGAATTTACTTATAACTCATGTGCGAACTTTCTGTAAATTAACGGTAGGATTTTCCGGATTTCGGTGTGGTGAACAAGGGTGTTATCGTCATTATATTTCCTCTGCATCTTTCAAAAAGCACTTAGTTAGAGAGCACCAGTCATCATTGTCAGTCTTGCCTCATCCAAATAGTAACAAACCGATTGATACAGATACAGAAGCCAATATCTCAAATTTACCTTCAACGTCAAGCAAAGAAACTTACGAAACGGCAAATACGATGGAATCTCTACCAACTCAAAGAGACGAAAACTCTCTTGGTCACCATGCTGCAAGTCTCGTTTCCACTCTATATGCTAACCCAATAATACCGCGTAAAGCCGTACAAGTTCTTGTAGAAAATCTTCAATTATTTCATTCTAAATCACAATGCATTATAGAGCGACAGTTTAATGATATGGTACCACCAGACCAAGATAATGTTCATGTTAAAAATGCTTTAAAAAAAATATTTAGCGCGTTCAGCGATGCGTTTGAGAATTTAGATTCGGAACACAAACGTTTAAAATATTTTAATGAAATAGGAACTTATTCTGAGCCCCTTGAAGTGGTTGTAGGTCAACGTAATGAGTCTAAAAAAACAGCGGCTGGTTTGTTATTAGTACAAGTAAATTGTACAATGCAGGTGATTCCGTTAAAAGAAAATTTAAAACTAATTTTTTCATCAAAAAATTTCATGAAGGATACTCTTGAATATTTGGACACAGTACAAAATGACTCTTTCGGTATTGAGAATATTGTTCAGGGTTCAGTATGGAAAAAAATTACAGAAAATTCTGTAGAGCATGATGCAATGATTTTACCATTAATAATCTACTTTGACGATTTTGAAATAGGCAATCCCTTAGGAAGCCACGCTTTTTTTTTTTTTTTTTTTTTTTTGGGTGGGAAATCATCAAATAACTTCTCCCGCTCTGGGTGGAGCAGGAGGGCGTGTCAGACTTTTACTGACTAAAACCCACCCGTGTTCCTTCAGTAGCCCTTAAGCCAGGGGTATGGTGTCTCTTTCGAACAAACCCGCACCCCTGGCAGGCATCGACCCTTGCGGGTCCCATCACTTTTTGTGCTGACATCTCTTTGAGGCGCGCGTGGAACACAACGCGCCGTCGACTTGGGCTTGGTCCTTACCGGACAGCGAGCTACCCATTACTCGCCGTCCGCAAGCCCATGCCTACGGTGGCCGGAAATCGGCCTGGGATTCCCGACGCCCAGGGCGTCTCCGTATCCTGCGGCGGCTGGGGTCGCGAGGGCGCATATGCTGCCTCTCCCTCACGTGCGCCGCCTCCCTCTTCGCGAGCATTACTGCTTCGCTGAAGGAGGTGACGGCTCCCCATGCCCTCTCGCTCCGTACCATGGCTTGGACCAGGGCCGGACGCGAGAGATCGCCGCCGCCGATCGCCTCCACGAGGACACGGCGGTGCTCCGCCCAAGCAGGGCAGACCGCCACCGTGTGCTCCACCGTGTCCTCAGGGCGATCTTCGCAGTGGAAACACCCGGGCGTTTCCTCCCGCCCTATCCGAAACAGGAACCTCCCGAAACAACCGTGTCCGGTGAGGACCTGCGTCAGGCGGAAGGTGAGGACGCCATGCCGCCTCTCAAACCACTCCTCAAAGAGGGGACTTACCGCCGCAATCGTGGCGTGCCCAGCACTGGGTTGCGACAATCGCTCTCTCCATGTCACCATGAGATCCCGCCGGAGCTCTGTCCGCTGTGCCGCGATTTCCCGCGGCAGCGGAGTTACGCCCCGGCGTTTGGCCTCCTCGCGCCACTCCCATATCTGCGCGAGGACCTTTGCCTCCAGATCCCATGGCGGTAATCCGGCAAGGAGGCCCGCCGCCTCGCCGGAGATCGTGCGATATCCTCGGATCATCCTGATCGCCATGACCCTATGGGACGCCCTCAGCTTGCGAGCTGGTTGGCGCCTCAATGTAGGCGCCCACACCGGCGCCCCGTATAGGGCCATGGACCGCACGATCCCCGCGTAGAGCCTCCGGCAGGAGGCGTTTGGCCCCCCTAGATTGGGCAAGAGCCGCTTCAACGCAGCCCCGGCCCGCTCCAGTCTGGGAGCCAAACGGCGGAAATGCTCCGCGAAGTTCCACCGGCTGTCGAGGACGAGTCCCAGGTACTTCATCGTCGACTCGACGCCGATGTGAACCCCTCCCACCGTTATCTGGGAACCCGTCGGTGGCGCATTCCGAGGACCATGAAACCACATGGCCTCGGACTTGTGCAATGCCACCTCGAGTCCCAGTTGCCGGATCCTATCCACGATTGTCGCAACCCCTTGTGTCGCTAAGTCGGCCGCCGCCTGGTACGACCTCCCTTGCGCCAGGACCAGCGTGTCGTCAGCGTAGCAGACTACACTGACGCCGCTAGGGAGGTCGGCGCGCAGCACCCAGTCGTACCCGATGTCCCACAGATACGGCCCCAGGACCGATCCCTGTGGGACACCGCACGACATCTCTCGCCGGTTCCACTCTCCGAGGTGACCGGGGTAGATGACGGCCCTGTCCGTCAAATAGGCCTCGACCACACGACAGAGGTAGGTCGGCATCCGGTGATACCGGAGTGCCTCCCTTATGCAACTCCAGGGCAGGGTGTTGAAGGCATTGGCGATGTCTAATGACACCGCCAAGACGACCCCACCCCGGGCCACAGCATCCCCCGTCGTGAGGGCTCGCACGCGCATGATGGCGTCCACCGTGGAGCGCCCCCTGCGGAAACCAAACTGGCTCTCCGCCAAATCCGGCCCCACCCGCACCAGCCGCCCGACGAGGCGGTCTGCAATTACTCTCTCAAAGAGCTTGCCCACCTCGTCGAGCAGCACAATGGGCCGGTAAGCGGACGGAGAGTCCGCTGGGCGCCCCGGCTTCTTGATGAGGACCAGTTTCCCCGTCTTCCAGCGAAGTGGGAACTGGCCCTCCTCCAAGCATGCGCTTAGGAGCCCTCTTAGTCGAGGCCCGAGAGCCTGCAAGGCCAGGACCCAGGCTTTGCCGGGCAAGCCGTCGGGTCCTGGGGCGGTATTCTTGGCATTCAGCCTACGTACCGCCACTCTCAGGTCTACCTCGGTCACCTCTGGAGAGTCGTCGTCGTCGTCGGTGTGGTCCGCATCGGGCACCGCAGGAGGCGGAGCCATAGGCGGGGGAGCGTGCTCCCCTCGTGAGGGGAACAGAGCGCTCACCACGTCCTGCACGAGATGAGGCCGGAGACTCTGCGTCAGCGGGGGAGCCCACGGGCGGATTTTATCACGCACCGTTTTGTAGGGGCGTCCCCACGGGTCTCTGTTCAGAGTCTCCAGCGACTCCTCGCGGGCCACAACTCTGGCCCGCAGGATCTCATCCCGGAGGGCGGTCTTCGCCACTCTGTACCCCTCGTACAGCTCCGCCTCAATGGCTTCCGTATCCGGAGGGCGGATACGGAGCCTGCGGTGCCTGGAGTAAAGGTGTCGCGCAGCAACACACGCCTCGCGCAGTGTTGTCAACTGCGGCGACCACCAGTACACCTGGCGTGAAGCACGACCTGGCTGGACCCGGGGCATTGCCACGTCACATACCTCGGACATGGTCTCCCGGAACCACTCGGCCTCGTCGTTGATGTCGGCAGGCCTGTCCGGTGATGACACCCAGGCCTGCACGATCGAGGCTTCCAGGAGAAGCTCCCGGTCCAGCTGCTTCAACGCCCACCGCGGACCACACGGGGCCTGTCGGACCGGCGCGCTCGAGGTCTGGGCGGAGACGTCAAACCGGATGTACCGGTGGTCGGAATACGTCTCCACCCCCTCCATGACGCGCCAGTCAATGACACGCGGCGACAGAGCGGGGCTGGCGAACGAAATGTCCACCACCGACTCACCCCGCATCCGCACACACGTGGCGACAGAACCCCGGTTTAGGACGACCAGGTCTGCTTCCAGAGCCCAGTCCTCCACCATCCTGCCCCGCACATTCGTCAAACGGGAACCCCAAGCCAAGCTCTTGGCATTGAAGTCCCCGAGGACGAGCACGGGGAGGGAACGAAACCCGACGACGACGTCTCTCAACTCCGCAAGGGAGTTGTGGAACTCGGCGAGAGTTCGGCTCGGGGAGAAGTACACCCCTACCACGACAATCTCCCCGAACCGTGCTGCAACGCAACCCCGTCCCCTCTTGACACTCTCGAGGGTCGGGGTACCGGCGGCGGCCGACGAAATGAGGGTCACTGAGCCGCTCAGGTCCTCCACCCAGTCATCCCTGGGCGGGACAAAGTACGGCTCAGCGACCACGGCGATGTTAATCGACCACTGCGCCATGCTCTGGATCAACAGATCCTGAGCGGCGGCGCAGTGGTTGATATTCGCCTGGAGGAGGCGTAATGGAGCCGTTACGTACACTCCATATTACCCTCCTCCGGGGCCCCCTGGGCAGGCCCAGCCGCAACGGCGGCGGCAACAACGGCGGTGGAGGCGGCAGCGGCGGCGGCAGTGGCGGCGGTTGCGGCGGTGACGGCGGTGGCGGAGGGCTTGGCCCTGCCTCGGCCCCTGGCTTCAGCGGGTGGAGCGCAGGCTTTGCTCCCAGCCCGGTGTTCGGCCGGCTTGCCAGCTGCCGCACATAGGTAACAGTGCGGCTTGGCAATGCACGAGCCGGCCTTGTGACCGGGCTGACCGCAGCGGAAGCAGTGGCTGCTGCGGTCCACCTCCGAGGTGCATTGCACTCCCACGTGGTGGCCCACCTGGCAGCGGAAGCACCTCAGAGGTCTGGGTTCCAGCAGCTTCACCTGCGCTGAAACCCAGCCCACCAGGAGCCTTCGACCCTCCTCCGTTATCTTTCTGGCCGCCGACACGGGGCAGCTCACCGTTACGGTTCGCATCCCCGTGTTGTCAGGACGGATGGTGCCTGCCTTCACCTGCTCGGCAGAGCATTCCCCAGTCCTGACTACGGCGGCCACAACCTCGCCCTCCGTCACGGAGTCGTCCAGGCCCAAGATGCGCATGTCAGCGCACTTGGTGGGCCTGGACACTCGAACCTCGTCCGCATCTAGGGACGCCCTGAGCCTTTCGGCCAAGGCGTCAGCGGTCGGGCCACTGGCCGCACCAGGGATCTCCAACATGCGGGCTCCGGTCGCAGTCACCCTCATCCGCATGCCGTTGGAGACACCCAGCTCCGCGAGGTTCACCGCCGCCCGTGCCTTTGAAAGCACGTCGCGGTAGGACACGCCCTTCTTCTCCGCTTCCGGCTGTAGTGTTATCACTACAGCGGCGGACTTCGGGGCGCGTAACCTAGCCGCGGCGCTACGCTTTTTGCGCCGCTGCCGCCTCTCCTTCCTTTTGGCAGACCTCGCTGCCTTGCCCGCCTTCTTTTTCTCCCCGGCTACTTCCCATTCGGCGTCAGCCGCGGGAGATGGGGGAGGCGGGGCCGACCGTCCTGGCACCACGGCTGGGGGCGTAGCCAACTGAGCAGCCACCCCGCCCTTCTTGGGCTTGGGCGGCACCGGTTTCGCCGGGGTCCGACTCGACTGTGATGCCGACTTGGCTGTGGCAGTCGTGGCGACGGCATAAGTGGTCCTCTGCTGGCCCGAGACCGGCCGATTCGCCGCTAGCGGGGGGCGCAAGACGATGGCCTCCAGGGTGGAAAACCGGCTCTGGAAGGCTGCCAACTCCTTCCGCACCAGACTCAGCACCCGGTCTTCCTCCTCTGGCTTGGTTCCACCTTGCCCATGCCGCGCCCCCTTCTGAGGCACAACCGTGGGGCCAGCTCCTCGGAGCACGGCCAGGTCCGCTCGGAGCTCCTCGTTCTCCTTTCGGAGAAGCTCCATGGCGGCCGTCAAACGGGCGACCTCCGCCCGCATCTCCGACATACCGTCCGACGGAGGTCGGGAGTATAAGTCCTCCGCTGCCGCCATAATGGAGGCTATGGCTGCGGGTATGGCCTTGCCTTTCGAGGACTGTAGCCTCTTCATGGACACACCCTTGACTGCAGCAGCCACAACCTCCGCGAGTCTGGCCGTCCGCTCCGAATTGGAGCCGCCAGCGTTGTCCGGCTCACCGCCAGACGACTCCGAGAGGGCCCTGCTGCTGGTCCCTCCAGAAAGTTGCCCCTCGGTTTCCTGAGCCTCAGCCGCCTGGGCCGCCCCGGCGCTCGGCTCGGCGGGTTCTTTTGGGGTTAGGCTTCGGCCTAACCGAACCCCACCCTGCCGACAGATCTTGCCCAGCTTTAGAGCCGAGGCCGTCCCGCCATCCGAGGACGACCCCTGGCCGTCCTTTGGTTTGGGGCGCTTCTTGAGGAACTCCGTCCTCCTCGAAGCGCCCACCGCCACATGCTCCGGGCCCTTTTCAGAGCCCTTCGCACTGGATGCGGAGTCGGACCCCGACCCCGCATCACTCTCCTCCTCTACTTGGTTTTGTTTTGTTTTAATAAGTTTTTCCATATTAGATCCCACGAGTATAAACGATTAATTTACTCAAAAAATAGTGGTTCGCACTCGAGACTAATTAAGCTACCCATTAGTCAAGCTTACAACCTCCCTCACGGTGCGCCGCCGCTTGGAGGTTTGGGGTAATTTTTTATAGAGGATTTCTTCCTCGCGGCCCGGGCGGTTAAGCCAAGGCCCTCGACCCCCGTCAAAAGTCAGAGACATGACCGTGACAATCTTCGGGGCTACGAGATTAACGGTGGCAGAAGGAGAGCACTCCTTCTTGCCTGCCCGGTGGCAGGGTGAGTGCACACCGAGCCCGCTCTTACTCCGCCGCTGTGCGTCTCTGCATGAGCGCAGAGATACACGCGTTGGAGCGTCCCGCCGACAGGATATTGGCATACGGGCAACGACACCCCTTAGGCACAAGTACCCAATGGGGTGACATTGCCCGCATCCCAGGGTGCACCGTCCCGGAGACTGGCCTTTCCCCCAGACGTATCCAAGGGAAACTCCAGCCCACGGGCACACGGGGAGGTTTCCTGTCCAAGCACCCCTAGGAAGCCACGCTGGGATTCATAAACTTGGAGCTATTTATGCCTCAGTACCATGTCTTCCACCTCACTACGTGTCGCTTTTGCAAAATATTTTATTATTGGCTCTTTTTCACTCATCAGACAGAACAAGCTTTGGAAACAACATAATTTTTCAAAAAGTTTTTGATGTTCTTAATGATTTAAGGAACAATGGTATTCATGTTGAAACTGATGTGTATACTGGCAAAATTAAGTTTTATGTTGCAGCTGTGACGGGAGATAATTTAGGATTGAATGCTATGTTAGGTTTTGTTGAAAGTTTTTCTGCAAATCGGCCATGTAGAATTTGTACTGCTAATAAAGAACAAATCAAAACACTGCTTTATGAAGATGACACGTTGTTGAGAAACAATGTCAATTATGAAAATGATTTACATTTAAATGACATTCATATGACTGGTCTTAAAGAAAAATGCTCGTGGCTTGCTTTAGATGGGTTTGACTTATTTCAAAACGTCGCCGTAGATGTTTTACATGACTATCTCGAGGGTGCTTGTCGATATGTGATGCCATTTGTGATACAGAATCTAGTGTGTACTCAGATGCTAATTTCTTTTGACAATTTAAAATCAAGAATACGGTATTTTAATTATGGACCTGATTCTACATCGACACCGTGCGATTCTGTAGCAAAAGAAGGCTCAACATTAAAGTTAAAATGTTCGGCTTCTGAAATGCTTACCCTTGTTCGATATTTTGGGCTGATTGTCGGATATAATGTCCCAGATGAAAACGAAGTTTGGTTCTTATACATCAAATTAAGACAATTGTTGGATAAACTTTTGAGTCATAGAATCCATGAAAATACTATTGATCAAGTAAAATTTTCAGTAGCTGAATTAAACGAGCTCTATCGAAAATTTGCTGAAACAGACTTAAAGCCAAAGTTTCATTTTCTTACACATTATCCAGAAATGTTAAAAAAATTTGGCCCACTTACCCAAATCTGGACAATGAGGTTTGAAGCCAAGCATCGTATATCTAAATTTGTGGCCAGAGCATCACACAACAGAGTAAATGTTTGTAAAACAATAGCTATTAAACATCAATTAATTTTAAACGATACTTTTCTTAAAAATGAAACTGTAAAGACGATCTCTTATGGCAAAAAGGCAAATATGACAGAAGCGCAAATTGAAAATGTAAGACAAAACTTTCATTCTCGAGGTATAATCGATAATAATTGTTGGTACTCATTATCATGGGTGAAACTGTATGGTGTCCGATTTGAGCTGTCGTCAATTGTCATTCTAGATATTTCAGAATCTTCAGGCTTACCAAAGTTTGGTGAAATAAAAAATATTTATTTACTTGACAATGATGAAGTTACATTTGAGTGTGTTTCATTAGAGTGTATAGATTTTAATCAGCTTTACTATGCGTATCAAGTGATGAGAACCAACGATTACCTATTACATAATTATAATACCCTTGTTTCGCCTGTACCGGCTACAATTACTATAATGTCAGATTTAAAACTTTATGTCACTGTTCGATGGACTTTAGAATAACAACGACCATTACACATCACATACGACGTACGTACCCTTGGGGTAGGACTTCCCATCATATTAGCACCAACCTTCTTCGTTTATTTTTCTCTCATCACACACTTACATGCATATGTAGTCAAACTCCGAAGTCCCGGCGCTCCTAGGTTTGCCTAGTCAAACCTCAGGTTTGACAAGAAGCCTTAGTCAAAGTCCAAAACTAAAGCGTGTTTTGGCCTTTGACAAAAGAATTTATGGTCAAACCTTGGAGAGACCAACTTGGGTAGTCAAACGCCGAAACTCAGTACGATCAAATCGGGGTTTGACTAGTCAGACTTAAATTAGGGACAGAATGGGTTATATAACCTAAATATGTATGAAAAACTTCATTCATTTCCGATGTTAGATTCAAAACTGCCTTACTCCTGTAGGTCACGTGGTCCTGCAGGTTAGAAATTTCGCAGCGGAGTAATTGCGATTTGATCAAATTGCGTTTCGGCGTTTGACTTTCCAAGTTAGTCTCTCCTAGGTTTGGCCATAAATGCGTTAGCCAAAGGTCGAAACACGCTATTAGTTTTGGACTTTGACTAAGCCTTCTTGTCAAACCTGAGGTTTGACTAGGCAAACCTTGGAGCGCCGGGACTTCGGGGTTTGACTATAACACATACAACACGTGCAAAAATTCAGAAACACACCCACCTGTGCGGATCTGTTGCCCGCAGGTGATACAGTTTACACATTTTACGTACCCATACCTTACATTATATACCGTTTTGCAAAAGCGTGAATACGGGCCCACCACCAATTTGTTTCTTTAACTTAACTTCAGGTTAAACATCAGCCGAGTTTCATTTGTTGTTTGTATTCTTTCATCGTATTGTCATTTATGCTTTTAAAATCAGTCAAATTTCGTAAAAGTAGAAAATATCGAAACTCGGTACTGATGTTTAACCTTCACCTAGGCCATGGGGTAGGGGTGCACCGCCCCTACTGCCAAAAGGTGGCTCTCGGATCGCTACCAAAACGGGGCGATCCCCACATTTTGTATTTTTTTTTTGTAGAATACCGGTTATATCAGTTTAAAGTCGGGCCTTGCGACATAGGTTCCGCAACTAGTTAGGTTTATGCGTATGTATTAGCGTTCGTATGCGAACGAGCTTTAAGTTAAGTTTACCGTAGGCCTAGATGCATTGGTTTCCAGCGACGACCACGCGGACTCCATTGATGCCAAGGTACCCTTAGAGCCAGTCCACACGGCGCGTTGCGTCGACGCAACGCAAAATGTAAAATGACGCAACGGCAGCGCTGCGTCGACGCAACGGAGACGCAACGCGCCGTGTGGACTGGCTCGTACTAGTGATTCTTTGGTCGGGAATCCTAGGTTGCTCTTACTTACCCGCTTCCGGCTCGTGCTACAAATACCGGAGATCTGAGACATTGTTCATGTTGATAATGGACTGTCTGTTGCCCTAAAACATTCAGACGAAATCTATATAAGATAGGATATCTACTGACGCCCTTATATTTTAATAAATATCTAATCGCCAATCCTCTCGTTCTTTTGCGTATTACGTTTTGTAAAGGCCTACTCAAACCTGACCGATATCCCGACCGGTATTTTGTATGGCATTACCGGCAGCAGTTGCGGAACACCTTTGAACAGCGCGTTACCGCATACCCATCGGGATATCGTTATCGCCACCGGTACGGGATACCGGTCAGATTTGAGTAGGCCTTAAATCTTGCAATGGTGGACGCCTGTCAACAACCGACAGACGGTGAAATTCCTCGTTCATAGTTGACTACCATGTAATTCTAGAATAGTATGATTAATTAAGCTTGTGGTTTTTTTGTATGTCTCAATTTTACGATTGAAAATAAATAATATGAATCTTTTATGTCTATTTCCTTTTAAGCATGTAAAGTTATAAAACTTGTACAGGGTTTGAGAACAGAACTTCTTCAGAATTTCTTCTGTTAATAACCTTGTAAAAGTTTAAAAAAATAAAAAATGATGTATCATTGCTGTGTAGGTAGTACCTACACTAAATGTATATGTATCGTGAAGTATTATTTTATCTAAATTACCAATTAGTGTATGCTTTTCACTTACAGGTCCGATTTGGTGCTATATCGGTGTAGCTGTTAAGTTTGCTACAAAATTATTTTGCATAATAATAATAATAGCCGCACTAATATCGTACAAATTCAACAACAGTAGGTAAAGCCTGACCAGAGTTTTAAAAAAACCCTGCAATGAGGACGCGACCTTTTGTGATATATTTATACGTAACTATTGCCAGTAAAAGAAATTAAATCTGAAAAATACCGCACGCGGGTTTTAAAACATCTGGTCAGCTTTATAATGATACATCATTCTTTACCGTACCCGCACCATTATTTATAAGTAGATATCTATGTGACCAGTGCAGGTTGTACTACTTATACTACAAAGCATAATGTGTATAAAACTTATTAACTGTTATAGTAGAGGTATGAACGGGAAGTCGAAGCGTAGGCAGACCGCCATTCCTAAGATGGCAGGGCCGACCTCGACCAGATACGCCGCATCGAGGATGACATAGAAAAACCATGGGAGAAGCATAAATGTCCAGCAGTGGACGAATATATATGCTGAGAAGAAAAATAAAAGGTATGATTACTAGTGCGGGACAATATGGCACCATACCATTCACCATACCCGTCCATCTACACGCCCGAGTACATGCGATACTGCTACGGGTATAAGGCATGGTGCACTATTGCACTACGTGTTACGTATTGCACATCATGCCTTACGATACTTGTACCTGTATTTTCCTTATGCTGGCATGGTTACAGTCAACGTCATTAATATATAAATATATACAGCCATCGAGTCAAAATATGTAAACACCAACCTTATTGTCAGTGACATAGAGGCGTGTAGATATTTTTGAGCTCTTGTTAACGTATATATTTTTATGACGCTGGCCGTACATACAAAGGTGTTCAGATATTATTATATATTAACCAATCAAAGTCAATGAAATTTTGTACACACGATCGAGAAACTAATATCTAGCTAGGTCTGTGGTTTATTACATTTTCGTAAAAATGTATAGTTTAAATATTGCAGGGGGTTTTCATATTTTCATTCAAAACTCCCTGCAATATTTAAACTATACATTTTTACGAAAATGTAATAAACCACAGACCTAGATATTAGTTTCTCGATCATGTCTACAAAATTTCATTGATTTGAGTGTTTAATATTCAAAATAAGTATCTGAACACCTTTGTATGTACCATGCGCCAGCATAAGGAAAATACAGGTGCGAGTATCGTAAGGCATGGTGTGCCATACGTAACACAGTATAGTGCACCATGCCTTACTATACCCGCAGCAGTATCGTACGTACGCTAGCGTGGTACATAAGTATGGTTCACCGTGCTTTACTGGTCCCGCACCAGTATCGTACGTCCACTGCCGTGGTACATACGCACGGTTCATCATGCCTTACTGTACCGGCAACGGTACCTTACCTCTACTACGACAGTTAATACGTCTGACACATCATGCTTTACTGTGCCTGCCACAGTATCCTACGTATGCTGCCACGCTGCACACGTATGGCGCACTATGATTCACCGTGTCCGCCATAGTATCGTAAGTATGCCGCCATGGTGTACACGTATGGCGCACCATGATTCACCGTGTCCGCCATGGTATCGTAAGTATGCCGCCATGGTGTACACGTATGGCGCACCATGATTCACCGTGTCCGCTATAGTATCGTAAGTATGCCGCCGTGGTGTACACGTATGTCTCACCATGATTTACTGCATCCGCCACAGTATCGTACGTATGCCGCCGTGGTACACACGTATGGCTCACCGTGCTTTACTGTGTCCGCCACAGTATCGTACGTATGCCGCCGTGGTACACACGTACGGCTCACCGTGCTTTACTGTGTCCGCCACAGTATCGTACGTATGCCGCCGTGGTACACACGTACGGCTCACCGTGCTTTACTGTGTCCGCCACAGTATCGTACGTATGCCGCCGTGGTACACACGTACGGCTCACCGTGCTTTACTGTGTCCGCCACAGTATCGTACGTATGCCGCCGTGGTACACACGTACGGCTCACCGTGCTTTACTGCGTCCGCCACAGTATCGTACGTATGCCGCCGTGGTACACACGTACGGCTCACCGTGCTTTACTGTGTCCGCCACAGTATCGTACGTATGCCGCCGTGGTACACACGTACGGCTCACCGTGCTTTGCTGTGTCCGCCACAGTATCGTACGTATGCCGCCGTGGTACACACGTACGGCTCACCGTGCTTTACTGTGTCCGCCACAGTATCGTACGTATGCCGCCATGGTACACACGTACGGCTCACCGTGCTTTACTGTGTCCGCCACAGTATCGTTCGTATGCCGCCGTGGTACACACGTACGGCTCACCGTGCTTTACCGTGTCTGCCACAGTATCGTACGTATGCCGCCGTGGTACACACGTACGGCTCACCGTGCTTTACTGTGTCTGCCACAGTATCGTACGTATGCCGCCGTGGTACACACGTATGGCTCACCGTGCTTTACTGTGTCCGCCACAGTATCGTACGTATGCCGCCGTGGTACACACGTATGGCTCACCGTGCTTTACTGTGTCCGTCACAGTATCGTACGTATGCCGCCGTGGTACACACGTACGGCTCAACGTGCTTTACTGTGTCCGTCACAGTATCGTACGTATGCCGCCGTGGTACACACGTACAGCTCACCGTGCTTTACTGTGTCCGCCACAGTATCGTACGTATGCCGTCGCGGTGCACAGATATGGCTCATCATTATTTAACGTGCCCGCTACAGTATCGTACGTAAGCCGCCATGGTACACACGTAAGGTTCACCGTGTTCTACTGTGCTCGCAACAATAGTATACGGGTGTTGCAATCGTAGTTTCAGGAGTATTCAGTGCGACTTGCGCACTACGTATTACGTAGCCGGATGTCGGGCTACGTACGTACGTACAAAAATCGACCACGAGTAAATTACGTAACCCGCTCCATGATGAGCGTCAGTATGCCGACTACGTATGACTGGCTACTTACGCGTAATGGAGCGGGTTACACACGTCATTGTGGTCGATTTTTGTCCTTATTTTACGTAGTGCGGCAGAGGAAATTTTTCTCAGTGCAGTTACTGGTTAACACGATACCCTTTGATAAGACTTTCGAGTTTCTGACGACCCGTAACGACTTTCAAAGATCCGAGAATGACAGCTGGGGCGTTTAGGGGGGGGGGTTGAGATCTCACGTGAGATTATGAGGAGGGGGTAAGGGTCGAGCCAAATCTCACGACATCTCACCAAAGCGGGGGTGGGGGTCGAAAAATCGCCAAAATTGCCTCACGTAATTAATGGATGCCCCCTTATCACCATCCACTAACCAAAAGCGACAAGCGTAGCTTAACCTGATCGACTTTCCAGTGCGGCTATTATTACGTAGCCACAAGCCCGTAGATGTGATGTAGACTTGTACCTGGGATTGGGTACAAGTCTACATCATCTGCCTAGCCTTTTCCCACCTATGTTGGGTTCGGTTTCCAGTCTAACCGGATGCAGCTGAATACCAGTATTTTACATGGAGCGACTGCCTATCTGACCTACACAACCCAGTTACTGGGTAATACGATACCCCTTGGTAAGACCGGTTGTCAGACTTTCGGGCTTCTGACCACCCGTAAAGACTGTCAAAGATCCACAAATGACAGCCGGGACCAACGGCTTAACGTGCTTTCCGAGGCACGGAGGGGTCTTGGTATGTAAAGATGGTCACCCATCCACGGACCAACCGTGGCAAGCGTAGGTATATTCATATATTTCTATAGAAGCAATAATTAGCATACTTAGGTCATTAAAATAATTAAGTATGCAGTACTTAAGAAGTAAATAACTTACCATAATTAGGTTGTCCTGGTAGGATATTACACTTATTGGTTTGTTTTCTTATTAGCATGTCGTGTAACTGATGGAAGTCTTTCTCTTCACATTGGTAGACCTAGAAACAATAGGGTAATATTGATATTGTAATGCAGATTCAATTTTCAGAATAAAGGAATACTATCTAACTGATAACACTAGCAAGCTTTAGGAATTGTTGATTTATCTATTTCTTTACTACGCCTCACATTCGAGCCACGCAAAGCTCATAAAGCACAACTGTCTCAGCTAAAGTATGCGCTTCGGCAATCATCGTTTATCTTCGGTAATACGACAGCGCCATTATGAGATTTAATATAAAGTTTTTACTTATGCTGTCTTACTTCAATCTCTAGAAGTGGTTGTGCCTTTAAGGCTAAAAGTCCATTTTCGTTGACACTACAATTGTTTCAAACTCTCTTTAAACGTATAGGTACTTCTATATAACTCGGCCAGTAAGTAATAATTCGGCCGCTAAAGGCCTCCTGTCCTAGCCACTGGTTCCCTTCGTTCTCCAGTGCCTTTCATAGACCATCTCAACAAACTAGACATTAGGGATTATAGTAACACTCACTTTAAACGTATACTCCTTCTCTCCAGGATGTTGTCCCGGTTGTCTTAGGAACTCAGCTAGAGGTAATACTCCGGCCCCCAAAGGCCTCCTAGCCACTGGGCCCCTTCGTTCTCCAGTCCCACTGCCACTGCTGCCGGCGCCTGCCCATCGACCTACCCGAATGACCCACGCGACCAGCCATAGCTCGCGAGTGAGATCTGTTGTTGATAGGTCCTGAAATAGATGTTATATACGATAACTTTTGTTAAAGAGATTGTAAAGACTATCGCACATATAAGGGGCCGTGCAGCAACGCAAGGCGCAGTACTGACCGGTTTTTTTTTTTTGAAAGTAATTAATGATCTGCGTTCTGATATAGCTGAAATATGCACTAGGTTGTACTAAAAGTACAAAAATAAATGTTTGTAACTGTCAGATGCTGGTATGGAATATAGTTTGATATTCGGGTATGTTTTTGATACCTTTTGTAAATTTTGTTCGAACAGGCTTCGAATCTATCAGTGGAAATTAACACTAGGCCGAATGAATTGATTGTTGAAATTGTCATTCAAGAATCAAGAATGATTTATTTGCAGAAAATACAGGTGGTATGAGTAATAAAAGTTTGGTGTAGACCCCCAACTTTTGCATGCATGCAACAAGCAAAATTCAAGTTTACATTAATCAATACCTACCTAAATATTCACTACAAAACTATACTTTTAAAATATATTTTTGTGTGTTTTGCATTAGTCTTACAAATACATAAACAACTACAATGAATTGGTTTGTAGGTATTATTACGTCCTTGTTAGGTTTGGAATAGTGATAATGTCATACTGCAATAATGTATGAATCACAATACATGACTACTGCAGTTTTGCCTCCATGAACTTTCGCTGAAACCATGAGTCTTTTGTTGACGGTGACATTTGACGAACCAAGAAAGAATGTTTAGGTTTTGATATAGCGTTACTGCGTTACTCACGTGCATCATCGTCTACCTTGCCTTTTCCAAATTGCATTTTATGAGCCTATCTACTTATCTAGGTATATAAACACAAAATTAAATGCTGTGTGTCAGTAAACGTATCATTTGAGTAAGGTTGGATCGATTTGATAATAATAATAATAATCGTTTATCTAATATATAACATTTCCATGTCACAATGTTAGTTACCGTACTCCTCCGAAACGGCTTTACCGATTTTTACCTAATTTTATATGCGTATTCAGTAGGTCTGAGAATCGGCTACTATTTTCCATACCCCTAAGTGATAAGGGTTTAGGCAAAACAACGTTTGCCGGGTCAGCTAGTTTATTTATAAAAAGGAGCATATTTCCAAAGTATCTTAACAATTAAAATAGAACACTGTTGCTTATTGCCTGAACTAGGTTGAACCTGTAGCCTGATAGGTGCTTAGAGTTTCAGGGAAAGAAAAACTGGAAAAGTTATCCGGAGTGTTGTCAAATTTTGGAAAAACTGAACGGGTTTTTTATGGTATTTCTGTTTGAATGATTTAATTTTGTACAAGAGAGGAACTTGTGACTAACTAATAGTAACCGCACGGGTCGATCGATCAGGTTAAGCCACGCTAGCCGCATTTGGTTCATGGATGGGTGACCATCTTTACATATCAAGATGCTGCTTAGAAACGGCTTAACGTGCTTTAAGAGGCACGTGCCTCGGAAACCACGCTAAGCCGTTGGTCCCGGCTGTCATTCGTGGATGTTTGACAGTCGTCCGGGTAGTCAGAAAAGTCTGACAGCCAGTCTTACCAAGGGTTATCGTATTACCCAGTAACTGGGTTGTTTAGATTAGATAGGTAGTGGCTCAATGTAAAATACTGGTACTCAGCTACATCCGGTTAGACTGGAAACCGATCCTAATATAGATTGGAAAAGGCTACGCAGATCATGACGTCTGTCGGGTCAGTTAGTTTCTAATATTTTATTAACAGTTTCAGAACTGACTGAAGGCCTTATTCATAAGCTCTTCATACAACTGTTTGAAGCTCGCAACAAAACTTTGTTGCGAGCTTCGGCTCACCCTTATCTCGTAGCACATACTGCCGCAAACATCCACAAATTTAACTGTCATGCAAACGCTCAAACCGACTAGATCAAGTTAGTATGGAATCGCAATAGACACTATACGATTCGACCACGCCTCTGTAGTTAAATAATTCTGAACAAGAACGCATAAATAAAGACTAATAAAAAGTCCTTCACCTACAAGATAATCTTGGCCTTTAAACACCTGCCTTAAGCTTCGTGTCTTCGACTAATTGCATTGGAATTGACCCTACCACTTCGGCACGTTTGAGTAATAAGCAGTTAAGCACGCGCATGCACTCAAAGACGAATTGGCGCAGTTTTGTAATTAATGGTAATCTATGCATGAACAAATAAATAAAATTGGAGAGTCGGTTTGCAATCTCAAAATAATAGCTTTTACTTAAAGCATAAGTATATACGGTGTATAAAATTAAAAATTGTCTGTCTGTTTGTTCCGGCTAATCTTCGAAACGGCTGGACCGATTTGACGGGATTTTCACTGGCTGATGTTATAAGAAGTAACATAGGCTACTTTTTGTCCCATTAACACGTTTCCGTGGCATAATTTCAGACATCCAAGCGAGTGAAGCCGCGTGCACAGCTAGTTAAAAAATAAAGTAGTTTTTCGTGTCTTTCTGTGTGACTGAGCTACGCAACGGATTTTGAGCTTTCGCCATCCTTTAGAGAAGGTTTATGTGTATGACACATTATTAAAAAACCTTCATATAACATAGAAATCACGATGTTTTATCAAGTCCTCAACCGTGCGAAGCAGAGGCGGCTCGCTAATAAGAAATAAAAATAACATAAGGTTTTCTGTTTACTTCGGTAACAAAACGAAAAGGCTTTGTCTCATCGGGCAACTTGATTTTGTCTGCTTTAGTCTATTATTGGCCAGCTCTAATTCATTACTTCTTCAATAATAAGCCCACCATAACTTTAATCAATCTGTAAATAACCATTCTTATCGCAGCGGCCATTAGTCCTTTAGCCAAAGCAGCTAAAAAGAGTTGTGCCTTCTGTTATCGACACCTCGCCATATACTGCACTGAACCAGTTTCCTTGCCTTAACCTCAATGACGTGTTACAAAACGGAATAATCAGCCTATAATGTTTCTACTGTTGGGACACAGGCCTCCTCTCTGTGAGAGGGAGGAGGGCCGTAATCCACCACAAGGGCCCAGTCGGGTTGGTAGATATCACATGTGTTCGAAAAATTGGTTCTAGGACATACCGGTTTCCTCAAGATGTTTTCCTTCAACATTCTGAGAACAGTGGTGATGAAATAATTTACACCAAGTATCTCTATGAGAGGGAGGAGGGCCGTAAGCCACCACGCGGGCTCAGTGCGGGTTGGTAGATGTCACATTTCTTCGAAATTTTAGATAGGAAATACCGGTTTCTTCCCGATGTTTTCCTTCACCGTTCTGAGAGTAGTGGTGATAAAATAATGTACACAAATAAAAGCGCTTGTTTGGGTTCGAACCACGACCCCTACAATTCGTAAACGGTTACTACTGGGACATCACTGCTCTTTATACCTTCCTCTATCTACTTTAAGGTATTCTATCTACAGGTAGCTCTTTATTCCTATCGATAAATATTTGCAGTGAATTCAGCAAGATCACAAAAACATGAGCATAAATTCTAAGAGCTCTAAAATAGCACTGCAAAATATCGATATGATCGCGTACGGAATTGAATTGTACCGATATCTAAATGTTAAATCGATAGTGTTAAAGCTTGTATTGTTTCTACTTGAATAACATTTTATCGAAGCGAAGCATATCGGCAGTAAAGCGGAAAACGATTTCTGATTACTATGCACTAAATACCCAATAAAATAATATTCATAATAAAACAAATGCAATCATACTTTAAGAGCGTAATGGACGGATCACAACACATGACTCCGATAAAGATTAACGCTGTTCTACTCGTAATTCGTTGGTATTAGCCGACGATAAGCAAGCAAAACAGTGTTGTTCTTTTGTGGCACAAACTGCTTTAAAAAACAGCGCTATACTCTCAGTGTGACTTGTCAACTTTCAGCAATTGTCGTGGCTTTGCGGTGATTCACTATCGAGCTTCACAATGGCCAGGGTGTCTATCGCAGCGGGATTTTTGAAAATCGAACAGTGCGTTTTATCAACGCGCTGAGATGCATTCTGTAGGATTTTCAATGGTCGGTTCAACACCAAGAGTTGATAATCCCACGCGCGATAAAATCCTCTCGCGACGGTTTTAATTCAGTGTGAACGTCGGCTAAGGACGAAGTTGATTATTGACTACTTACCGCAAATAAGGTAGTGTTAGCCTGCAGTCGATCCACATAATTCGAGAATCCGTCTCTGGCTATCCTGATCCGGAATCTCTCTGACAAAGGTTGACCCCTCCTGGCGTCATGAAGCCATAGCAACAGTTCTGCTTCGTCTCCTCCCGCTGTGTGCCCGAAGTCTCTCATACTGC
The DNA here is from genome assembly GCA_949987655.1 of Polymixis flavicincta. Classification (NCBI taxonomy): domain Eukaryota; kingdom Metazoa; phylum Arthropoda; class Insecta; order Lepidoptera; family Noctuidae; genus Polymixis; species Polymixis flavicincta. The sequence goes on from OX465175.1 coordinate 19,497,361, forward strand.
ACATGAGGTGGTGGGATTGGACGGTGGTCGTGGTGCTAATGTTTGAGCTGTTTGAAGTGAGCGTGCCTGAGTTGAAGCTGCTGCCCGAACCGCCTGCACGGCGGAGTGTGCCTCGCCACTGCGGAAGAGAAAACCGGTAAGTTTTATGATTACGATATTTATGAACATCAGATATATTTACATCCCTTCAAAAGGGAAAGTTTTGCGCTAGGGGTTCTAGAATGATATGCTGAATTCATGGTTACAGTTTGCGCACTGGATAAAAACTTTTCCTGTATAGGTACGAGAATATGATTCGTAACCCTTCAACATCTCAAGATGGAAAGCATTCACTCGAAGGGCCAATAAGATCATGGTCATACATAATATATAAGACATTTCGAAATTTTATTCAACAAAATAGCAAAGTAGGTTGGATACGTTGATTTAAGAGTACATTAACTTTTTCTAGCTTAAACCCTATGCCCGCTAACTTTAAGATCCAATGTCGCGAGTTCATTAGGGCGCACGCCTAGTTCCTTTATCCATAATTACAAGCTGGTATCATTACGAGACATAAGACAAGTTTTATGTGGAGCGACTGCCGTCTGCCATCCGGATTAATTACAGAAACCGGGTTTGTGCAGTACAGTGGTAGTGGTGGATACGGAATGGAAGTCTGCACATATCGAAAAACTAGTGCGGGTCTCTTCCAATCCACGACACTTGGTCATCCAACATTCAAATGTCGCCTACTACACGTAGTTATACAATTACATACTATGTAAACCGTTAAAATGTCCGTCTGTGATATTAAGAGAGCACACCAAGCGCGATGCGGTTTTTGCACCTAATATCTACTGTTTTTTAGGGTTCCGTACCTCCAAAGGAAAAAACGGAACCCTTATAAGATCACTTTGTTGTCCGTCCGTCCGTCCGTCCGTCCGTCCGTCTGTCAAGACCGTTTTTCTCAGGAACGCGTGGAGGTATCAAACTGAAATTTCTATATGATACTTAGTTCTACTGTCCCTGGAAGCTGTAGAAAAATCAACCTTCTAAGTCAACGCAATCAAAAGATACAGCCATTTAGGCCGCAAAATTCCGCAAATTTTCGAAACTCGCACGGGAATCAAAACCTACAGGGTACTTCCCGTGAACTTAGAATCTTGAAATTTTGTACGAAGTCACGTCTTATAGTACAGATATAGGAAAAATTACGAAAACCGAAAATTTTTAGTTTCGTCATATAAAAAAAAATATTTTTGACAATTTTGAACTTTTACTTATATACCCACAGGTTTGTACGGAACCCTCGGTGCGCGAGTCCAACTCGCACTTGACCGGTTTTTTTTTTGAGGATGGGAAATCTTCAAATAACTCCCGCTCTGGGTGGAGCAGGAGGGCGTGTCAGACTTTTACTGACTAAAACCCACCCGTGTTCCTTCAGTTGCCTGTGTGACAGGGTATCTTTTTCGAAAACCCGCATCCCTGACAGATTTCTAATTTGTTAAGGTGAATCTAGACACGCGGTAGCGTGTCAAGCCAAGGTAAAGCTAACAGAACTGGCGAGCAGCACCGTGTGTACTACACGAACCATTTGGAGCCACTTTTGACTCAAAAAATAAGTTGTCATAAAATATTTTATGTTGTTTTAAATAAATTTCAGGCCTGACCATTGAACTTGGCACCCATTAGGATCTCACTTTTTGTCGTTGAAGTCAACAATCAAGGCATAAATGTCATAATATCGAACTTGGCTCTCATTTCACTTTTATGTTTTTTATAAGATTAAATTAACTTTGAGGGTTGTATTGATGATTTTAATGATTATAATTCTTTAAATACACATGTGTTACGGTCTATAGAATATTTTAGTCATTATTCAACCTAGCACTGACTTGCTAAATTGGAAAACATGTTAGAAAATTGGAATTTCACGGACGACCTTAGAGCATTCACCTTTAGATTATCTTTTGCAACTTACAAGTAGCTTAGAGGACCAACGTGTCGAGAAACACAAAAATGTTACGGTTTTGACGGATTCAGAATCAGAATTTGCATGGATACATATGTGTTCCATATGTCCTGTAGCCTTGGACTGTAACGCGGACGGAAGATAAAATTATGTGACACGGTTTATTCGTGTACAAGATCAGACTGCTGGAAGGCTATGACATAATCAGTTCATGGTCATTCAAACTTTCAAAGACAATTATTAAAAACTGTTTTGACACAGCATAAAGGCTTCTTCAAAACAGGTGCGAGGTAACACTTCCATGCAACAATTTCCATGCAATTTTCGTACAAATTGTACTACGAGTGTCGCGTCGCGTCTATTTGCAGGAGCCTTTAAACATAAAACACGATAATCCGAAGTTATGAAACTCGACCTGTTAAGTCACTCACATAGCTACGTACTTTCCATAGAAGGCAAGAATATATTTACTTACATTTATGGTCGGTCGCAAGCACAGATTTGCTGAGTCCACATAAAAGATACCATACCATGTTTGTGAAGCGATCAAGTGACTGCCATCGAGTATGCGATTAATTGTGGGTGTACAAGAAATGAATAAGGTGGTGGGAATCTAGTCTGAATCCAGATATACCTTTAATCTTTTCAAATAAAACAGGAACAGTTACCCTCTTATTTATAAACATTGGTTAGAGTTAAGAGACGGTTAAACGTCAAAATTTTTGTGTAAACAGACGCTAATCATTGCTTAAATTTAAGCAACATTTTTAAATACGTGAATTATTGGTAGTTAGATTTCATTCACACTATTTCGCATCTTTTTCGTTGCTTTACTGGTCGACAGCGCTACTGCTGAGCATAAGGTCCTGGGTCAGATTCCCACGTTAGGCAGTGTTATTAGGATTTTCTATCGGGAATTTCTCTTTAACAGCCAGGAGTATGGATTTGCCATGACAATAGGCTCGCCCCCTATTATATAAGACTTAAGCGTAACTGGCGAAATGAGGGTAGGTATACTATAGGTCATACCTCTGCCCAACCGTTCGGGGATACAAGGCGTGATGTTATGTTCTGTTAATTACACATCCTTCAGCAGGCCTACACAAAACACATTTTTGCAATGACATTACCTGCGGAAAGGACACGACGTAACCTTTCCGCAGGTAATATCATTCCCATACATTTTGGCGTAGCGTTTGGCGTGAACGCTAACAGAAATGTATTTTGTCTCTAGGCCCTGCACCCTAATTGCGTAACTCACGATCCATCATAATCTGCTTCGTTTTGAAACAGATTGTTAAACCATTGCTTCATATGTTCGAACAATGTGTCTGTTCAACAACGTAAATAACGCAATGAATATTGTTTAACTGTGAAGACGAAACCAATTATGATCAATCATGAGTTACGCAATTAGGGTGCAGGTCTTACTGCGCCAAAAACCAACGTGTTTAGAGACATATTCGTTTCAGAGTTGGTACTTGTTGTAAACCGAAAAACATCACCAAACTCGACACAAGTGAGTTGATCAAAAGCAAAACTCACTCGATATCCTGAAAAGGGTACTCCTAACGGGAATCCTTTACACTTCGGGAATTCAGCTGACAAATAGTGAAATAAGGAAAAATATCATTAATTACGCAGTAAAATGCAATTATTCACCTGTGTAAACAATGCAATAACATTTATAGGTAAGTACTAAATCCAACAGGTATAAAAACAAGCCTGAGATATATCCCACAGAAGTTTCCTCAATTATGCCTTTGTATGTAAAACATCATTAAAATAATCCCAAACATAGCAATAAACTTGCATTTATAACAGTTCGGATATTAAATATTAGTTACGGTGTAAATGAATACTAAGGTTTCCGGTGGGAAGCGAGGAACTGATATAAAATATAGTTTATGTTCCCATAGAGATCGTTTACAACCGTAAGCAGATGTATTGCAAGAAGATTAAGGGAGCTCATAAAGTTATATCGACATTGCATCCGACCTTATGGCGTAGATAGTTTGTATGATGGAAGCATGTATTTGGCAACGATTCTGTTGTACTCTGAATAAACCATGATTTGGATGCTTGTCTATGAGATTGGTTGGAGTAGATATTAGACCTAAAAATGTGGATCAATAGTTATAGAGCGGATTCATCTCATCACCAGCCTTTTCCCAAATATGTATGTCGGGGTCCGCTTCCAGTCAAACTGAATGCAACTGTATATCACAACTAGGGTTGCCCACCCGTACTTTATAATAAAGTATTGTACGTTATTTCAGGTAGTTGTACTCTATACTTTATGAGAATTTTATTTTTACTTTAGTATTCTATCTATCTATGTGGGAGTTGACAACTCTAAACGGTAATGGTGCCGACCACCTCTTACCAGTTCGTCAAAAATCGTTTTTTTTTTTTGCATTTTTAATATGACACTGAAGAACTTGGACGGGCATGACAAAAGTTAATTATATATTAAAAAAAAAACTAGTTTGAGCAGGCGATTAACGTGTACCTATTATGTCAAATGAATACTCGAAGTCTCATTTTACATTTTCTGGGAATATTCATTGTTGTATTATTTCCTTGTTTTGCAAACTTTTGGTATCACAGTCTTAACGAATAAGGAAGCCAATTCAAGTACACGTTAATGGCTGTAACTCCCACTTAAGTTTAGATCATGTTTGAAGACGCATTACGGGTAGCTTTTATCGCAAATTCCTATAATTAAACGGGTATTCTCGTTTTACTAGTACAACCTGAATCAGCTGTGGGGTTTATATTATTAGGTTTACTGGTTTTGATGTACAATTATGCATCTATTAGTGTTGAGGCGATAATAGCTTGAATTAGCCACATCAAAGTAATTTATGTAGTTGACTCGATGATGTAGCGAATTGAACCAAGGTAGCTTTACAACTATAAATATATCTGTATAAATATACGGATATATATTATACAGGGAAAGTTTTTATCCAGTGCGCAAACTGTAACCATCAATTCAGCATATCATTCTAGAACCCCTAGCGCAGAAATTGTTCGTTGATTATACAAAAAAAAAATCTGTTGTTTCATAGAAAAGTGCATTACCTACATACGCGGTCAAAATGTATGGAACAGCTGATTTTTTTTTATATAAGTAAGGCAATAAAATTCTGCACGAGGGGGAATTATATGTTGAATTCATGGTTACAGTTTGCGCACTGGATAAAAACTTTTCCTATATAAGATAATTATAAAGCTGAAGATTTTGTTTGTTTGGTTGGACGCGCTAATCTCAGGAACTAATTGAAAAAATATTTTAGTGTTGGATAGCCCATTTATTTAGGACTTTAAGGAGCCGAGCAAAAAGAAAAAAAAAACACGAATACGAAGTAGTCGCATGGGCAGGCGGTGCGACGCGGCGGTGTGGGTCGGGGAGCAAGAAATTTGACGCGGACGAAGTCGCGAGCTGAAGCTAGTTTCACATTTGCCATTTTGTTTTTTCAGTTTAATGCACATACATCCATAAAGTCATAAAGTATTACGCACCCGACCTTTCTGACAACATCACCAATAAGGTCACTATATGTCCTACAAGGGCGTCCCCTCCTAGCGTTCCCACTCAGACCTGCCTTGCATTCATTGTATGTATAACATAAACAGAAAATCTAATAGATTTTTTAGAAATCCCTAAACAATCATGGAATTTCAAAGGTCTTAAGGTTTGTAGAAGAAAGGTTTGTGTCGATAGGATTCGATCAGCCGATCTGGGCCTGGAGACAAAATATATTTCTGTTAGCGTTCACGCCAAACGCTACGCCAAAATGTATGTGTATGACATTACCTGCGGAAAGGTTAGGTCGTGTCCTTTCCGCAGGTAATGTCATTCCCATACATTTTGGCGTAGCGTTTGGCGTGAACGCTAACAGAAATATATTTTGTCGAGGAATGTGTTTTGTCTAGGCCTGCCGTTCTGTAAAAATTTCACCGTGAAAACGAAAGTGAAGGGTAGATTGAAGTCTGATGACATTCCCCCTGATTTTAGGGATTGACACTACTGACGCTCACTTTAAGCTCACTTCACCTTCGTTTTCACCGTAAGATGTTCATAGAATAGCACTACAGAACTGGGAAGCGAAATGTGATGTGTGATATTGCGTGACTTAACTCTTTACCAGAACTCACGCCGACAGATAAACGTTTTGTGAATACATACTCGTATATTGATTCGTTACAACTTGTGACGTAATAGCTGCACCAGATAAAATAAAATACGTGCTATGCATACGTACTCGTAATTAGCAATCAGTTTCACAAAACTATTGTTCCTGAATATATTTAACAATGCAGATTTGCGTATTTTCGTACGTAACTACCTGATAGTTATATTGTAACATAAGAACAAACAGGAAAGGTCTCATCAATGAATATTTACTAAAGACAGGAAAATGCAGCATTGGGTAAATCCTTTTAAACCAGCTGCAATAGGTGCAGGTGATTTCATCTGTTTACATTTTAATACAAGTATCCTTATACCTGTTGTTGTTTGAATTGGTTAGGCTTGTTTGTCACACTAATTATCACCGGTACCATTTTGAAATGCAGCGTTAAGTAGTTTTTTTTATTAAAAAGTGATCTTATCAGCGCCATCCACCCGACCTTATTCCAATTTATTCGGAGTCTGAGGAGCACGATGATTTTGATGATCAAAGAAGCACCTTACCAAGTTGAGAAAAAAAAGTCTTCATTTATTTTCGTTCCATATATATATTTAGTATGTATGTATTTATGAATTCTTTATATAGTATACTAGCTTTTGCCAGCGGCTTCGCCCGCGCTGAACTTTCATCCCCTATTTAACTCCCTTAGGGGTTGAATTTCGAAAAATCCTTCCTTATTCCTTGTAAGGGAACCTCTGTGCAAAATGTCAGCTTTCTAGGTCCAAGGGTTTGGGCTGGGCGTTGATGAGTCAGTCAGTCAGTCAGTCTGGACTTTTCTTTTTATTTATATATAGATAATATATCTGAGTATCTATATTAGTATATTTATCTTTATTATTTGCGCAAACATCATCCCCATTTAATGTCCAGACTAATCACAGTCCATGCCAAGGTTGCCTGGAAGAGATCGCGGAAAGCGATGAGGCCGCCTATTGTATATTTTGTCGTGTACCTTGTTTTTTTTTTGTTGTTATGTATTTTTGAGGTGTACAATAAAGTATACATAAATAAATAAAGGGCTCGTGGCTAATTATGTAAGTTAAGTCACGCTTGCCGCGGTCGGTCCGTGGATGGGTGACCATCTTTACATACCGAAATCCCCCCGGCAGTCGTTCCTGGTCGATATAATCCCGAAAGTCTGACAATCAGTCTCAACGTATTATGTAACTGTGGAGGTCAGATAGGCTCCATGTAAAATATTTCATCATCCGTTTAGACTGGAAGCCGACCCCAATGTAGTTGGGAAAATCTAGCCTTTCTTAGCGGAGTAATTGAGTAACAAATGAAAGAGTTGGTACCTAAGGTCTAATAAAATAAGCAATGAAACAAAATGCAGAATCGTTCATTAAAAAACAAAGTATTACATTTTCGGGTCAAGCCACATTCACAAGTGGTCTTAAACATGTTGTATTACTGGGTTAGATAGGTCATCTTATCTCACCTCACCTAATTCATGAAGTACTAGACAATCTTCTGTTTAATTAGGGCTATATCCTCGCGATGAAGCGAAGTACACAATACATCTTTGTCATACCAGGGATTTCTACGTGTCGTATAGTATCATATTAAGATATTGGACTTTATTTTTTATAAACCTGGGTACTGTTGTGTTTATTTTTCTTTGCTTGTGTCAAATTATTTAGTTTGTGTAATCTTCCTGTTCGAGACCCATTCCATTGTTTGTCTTTCTGACCCATTTAGTTAGTAAGTATGCAAAATGGTGTAGGATTGTGAGCAAACTCACCGCTGCTGCCCTTTCTGCGCTTTCCACGTGCACTCTGTATAGTTCCACGAGGCTCATATCCTCAGGATCAACCGCTTCAGCGCCACGACGCGGCACCAGCTCCAGACCAAGCTTTCTGAAAATAATGAAACATAGAACATAAGACTTTTGTGATATTTCAAGGTAGTTCTTTGATTCTTTTGTTTTCAACGCAGTCGACTGCAGGCAATACGTACTGGAAAAAGTCTTCTCTCAAGTTGCGCTCTATATTTTACTAACGCGACATCGAAGGCCAATAGGAGATAATTGTTTTGTCAAAACAAATACATGCTTTGGGTTTACTGGTCTTCTTGGCGTGTCGATGGCAAAAATAACACGAAAAAATATTTATAGGTAAGTTTTTCAAATTGTTTGGCCCGAAATTCAGCAACGCGAATACCGTTCGCTGACGCAGTCATAATGTCCTCTCATGTACCGGTGACAATACGGTGCAAGATCGGAAGTGAGCCATTGTCTGTGAACAGACGCCGCATACACACACGAAGGTATGCGCCGTCAAAGAACCACTTGTGGAGGTTGTCCCTGCTGCGGCTTTGGATACGAAGTATATCTAAGGCTTTCCAAGTAGGTCATGGTATCTTCTGCCCGGATGGGAGTCTGTCTAATGGTTAAATAAAATATTCAGGAGGTTTAAGTAGTTCTTGCTAAAGAACACATCTTCACTCACGAAGTCACGACTCGCGCACCCAAGATTTTTTTGCGGCGTTTAAGCCTCTGTGGCACTGGATTCAATTTGTGGATTTGATGGCGTGGGTCATCCTGTAGCGTAAGGTGGTATTGTGCTAACAATGGCACTGGTGTTATTATCGTTATGTTTACAAATTAAATGTTGCGTAAAATCACAAAACGAAGGCGATAAAAGAATACTTAGCATTTCGCACAAATATCTATGTAGGACGCTATCAGGCCTGACTTATGGACACTTTTCCTGATGGAGTCATTAATCTTCAAATTAAACGGTGTTTAATTCTCTAAGGTCTTTTCGTTTAAGGTGAAACTGTCAGGGTACTGCGAGTTTTATGTTTGCCAAAATATGATTTTGCGACCGCAACAAATATCATCATCATCATCATTTCAGCCGAAAGACTGCTGGACATAGGCGTCCCCCAAAAGGGGGGTTTACCATAATCGCTACGCTTGGCAGGCGGGTTGGCGATCGCAGTATGGTGGTAAAATGCATAGAGAACGCTGCTGCCCATTCTCTAGTAAGTCCCTCAGTCGCCTCCTACGACACCCACTGGAAGAAATGGGATGGTGCTATTCTTTTACGCCCGGACACTACACGGGACAAATATGTATGTATTATAATCATTATAATCATAAACAACTCTCTAAGTTCATATTATTCTATCCAATTAATATTTGGAAATTATATATATTTGGTGAAATCATTATATTTGAGGCCAATACTAACTTCGACGTTGTTGATTCTACATTCTGCTAGATTTGCGCAACTTTAGGCAAAACAAAAAACTAGTGTTATTGACACAAATAAGGTATTCTCAGTACCTACTTAAATGAATGACGACACAGATCAGAAAAACGGTTTATTATAATAAATTTCCTTGTATAGGTTAAACCCCCTTCTACGTGCTTACGTGCATACCTGACCGTGCGAATAATATGATTCATCGAAAAAAATGTTCTTGGAAAAACAAAACCTAAGGTTGCAAATATTTTGCGTTAAATGTCAAAGAGCCATTTACTTTTTTTAATAAGAGGGGACAGACCGCAGACCATTTTTTTGGCAGCTGTGTATTAAATTCAGGTTACCTAAACAGACCGGTTCTGGCTTTTACTGTGTCTATCTTTAATCTTAACAGTAGGGTTAGCATGACGCTTTGTATTTCTACGAAGAATAGACAGTGCTTTTTCAATACAAAGTGACATTTCGTTCCTACATTTTTGATTTCGCACCGTAGATATCCTTCTACAATCTGTCATTTAGTCTTTCGTTTCTAACGATATTTGTCTAGGTCCTTGTAAATGTAGACTATTTCAGAAGAATATTTCTTCTCAAACTGTCAAAATCACACTGACAACAAAACTTTCTATTCGACGCTCAGACCAAGAAAAAAATTAGACGGCCACAAAGTATATACGATTTTCTACAAAATCATGATTCGTTAAGATCGCATAACTGTGATAATGAATAGAAAAACATAGCTATCTTCTCCTATTGTACCTACATCATTTATTTAATAGTCATGTCTATTCTTCCGTCGACAAGTCGGTGCTCGTGCTAAGCCTTCTGATCTTAAGGTATAGTTATCCCTTCAGCCGTCGCCGTACGCGAGCGATTCAGAGGCAATAAGTTCTACATACATTGGGTACGGATTTTGGCAGATCATTAAGATCTGAAGGTAGAACTTCTGGATTCCAGAACAAAACGAGTAAGTATTTGTTGGTCGTATTTGTTAATATAATTTAAAGTCTTTGATCGGATTACAATAAGAAGCTTTTGAAGCTATTTAGACTTTAAAAGCTTTTCTAACAGGTAAGACGCGACATATCTAGAACAATTTCTATGAAGTTTTCATACAGAACCACAGAACAGACAGATAGAAAGATAGATAAACCATTTTCACAGAAGAAAAAACAAAACACATAAAATGTACAATTAAATTATTGGTAGCGAGTAATCTCCGTCCAGTCAGATACCAATTGCAAGTAGGTAGGTATTATGGGTAATCAATGATCCTGTAACAATTCTATAAGTTGATTCGTTAAAAGGCAATATAAAATGTGCTGGAGTAGAGACATTGATCCAATTTAAACATCAATTAGATTAACGGTGATCAAGATTTAAAAACCAATTTGCTGTAAACGGTTGTAATTCTATATGGTCGTGCAGTTAATTGAAGCGGCGGAGATTGCAAATAAATAATAATTATATGTTTCAGCAATACTATTTTAAAAGCCAAATTAGATGAACGGGTAAACGGTCACGTAACCGCCGTTGTAGTCTGAGCTTTCAATCAACTCACGCGCATGTTGTTATTCAACTTCAAATGCGACACGAATAAAATAAACTTTATTGGTATAGCATATAAGGTATAATTTCCATTCAATGTTTCGTTGTAAGTAGGTTGTATTGTTAATTTGCATTTATGAGTTTTCCTGGACGTCAAATGTTTGAATGGAATTTTGAAATATTACGCATCTTAAATATTTAATAATAATTGTGAAATAATTAAGTGGGAATTTAATTTTAGCTGTCAAGTAAACGGAAATTTAGGCTTGTAACAAATAATTACAAAATCAGAACAAATAGGTACTCAGGATGAACAATAGCATGCATGTGTTTAGTAATAAACCCATTCGCAATTAACGGTTTCTGCAATCTTTTTCCGAAGATGTTTGGGATCGGGTAAGTAGTTGCTTCCAGTACATAACCTGAAATGGAAGCTATTTGGCTATGTCTTTTGAAGTCAAGTGAAGGCAAAGATATACCTGAATTGTGACAAAAAACGATTGCATTGATTACTAAATTGGTCAATTTTTATCATCGAAATGAAACGTTTATTTATGTAACTAGATCTTATGTGTCACTTTTACACGTCAATATTTTGTTGGACAGTATTTAAAAACTAGATGGCGCCGGCATTTCCTAGTTGAATGATCCCTGAGAAGAAATGCCGAAACAAACTCAGAGATCATGGTATCTTTTGAAGTCCAAACATTAGAATGTTACATGAGTCTAAAAATGCAAAGCTCTGTCTGGAAGGGCCTTTTGAAGACTCATTGCAGCTTTGAGTTGACCTGTCCCAACAGACGGCTTGCTTGCATCAGTCATCGTTTAAGTAGCTCATTATGATAAATGATAACCCATTTGACGCATTTGTCATAACTAGTAAGTATAGGTATACTTACTAGTCTGCTGTCAAGTGTGTGTATACTGCTGTCAAAATCGAATACGGTAAGTACAATCACACTCTTTAACATGGCATACCTCAAGATATTGTTGTATCCACGATTGTTATGCAGGGTCTATAACGCTGTTTGATAATGATTAAGCATTTATTTGTTGTTATGACTCAGACCATGTTTACGTTCTTGTGTCAAATCCCGGCTAATGAGACACAATTAATTTTCTATTGTAATGGCCCCATAAGGGCCACGCGGTACTTAACCGATAGAGATATTTCACATATTTTGCAATCATTTGAATAATAACAAATATTGCGACATTATGACACACGGTTTTAAGTCCATGCAAATGATTGTTTTTTAGAATAATGCACAATAATTGAACGTTGTAATTTCGGATTCCGGTTGTATTAGAACTTTCGTTTTACCCAGTAACTGGGTAACAAACTTTACATACTAAGACCCCTCCGTGCCTCGGAATGAATGTAAAGCCGTTGTGTCGCCTGTCGTTCGCGGATCTTTGACGGCCGTTACGGGTGGTCAGAAGCCCGAAAGTCTGACAGCCAGTCTTACCAAGGCGTATAATACCCATTATCTGGGTTGTGGAGGTCAAATAAGCAGTCGCTCCATGTAAAATATTGGTACTCAGCTGCGTCCGGTTAGACTTGAAGCCGACATCAAGGAAAAGGCTAGTCAGGTGATGATGACGACAGTTGTAATTCCCTCTAAACGAATTTCTTTACGGAAAAATAATTGAGAGAAATAAAGTGAATCAATGAAGGATTCATATAGGCATAATTAAAACAAAGGGGTATTGATTTAGAGTTGAAATATCCAAAATATAGGTTAGCAAAGCATTGTAGAAATTGTAGTTAAGCTCACAAAAACTAAATTGCTAATGGTTTTTAGACCATGTTTTTTTTTTCGCAAGAAAGTTTTGCGATAAAAAAAAATCGGTACAGGAAAACATTTTTTTTAACAAATCTTTTCAAAGTAACTAGGTACTCTCCAGTAGCATCTATACAGAGTTTCATGGGTCTGCAACAGTTTTCGAAACACTTTTTCCAGTCCGCCGCAGGCACCTCGTTTACCTAAAGCCTGCTCGAACGCTGACAGCACATCTTCCGGCGACGAAAATTGTATCCCTTTGAGCTGATTTTTTATTTTCGGGAATAAAAAGAAGTCACACGGTGCTAGGTCAGGGCTGTAAAGAGGGTGACCCAGGAGTTTGACCGGCATGCTGTCCAGGAAGTCCCTCGTTTTGAGCGCGGTGTGCGAAGGCGCTTTGTCGTGGTGGAGCAGTAGCCCGCGGAGCCCTGTGTTTAGTCGCTTGTTTCTCACAAAAGAAAAAACTTCTGCCAAGCATTTGGAAGTATACCATTCAGCGTTGATGCTACTTTGGTTCCGTAAAGGAATTGACACCAAGTAGCCAGTCAAATTGAAAAAGGTCTGCTAAAGCATCTGCTTGCGTTTGGACCGGCTGTTTATAATTTGTAAGTCGGGGCTGATACCACAGGGCCACAACAGTGAGATGTTTCCACTGTTGAGAGTGTGCGACACAGGCCTCTCGGTGAGAGCGAGTGGGTACGGCCCACTCTCTCTCATCGAGAGGAGGCCTGGATCCATCACGCGGGCCCAGGGCGGGTTGGTTTGGCAGAAGTCACGTTGACACATACGTTACTTATTAAAAGTCTACACCTGTCCAAATATTTGAAGCTTAAAAGGCTTTTATGCTTTGGTGGTTAACACCGGCAGGTACTTATTTGCTGTTCAAGTTTCCACCACTGGCGTGTACATTGTCCCATGTCTTAGTAGTTAACTGGAAGTGTAAATTAACAAGATCTTCAAACAAAATGAAGATTTTAGTATTTAAATGTCCTTCTTATTCTATGTTCAGATACTTATCTTCAGTCAGACCAATCCTATTTGAATTCTAGACTGATGTGATTATGGAAGTCAGTTATATTGGTTTTCCTTAAAGCACGTTGCACGATTGTATTTGTGACAAGAATAACATGATATGAATATTTATTACTTTTTTATGTGGACTATGCAACAATGTTTTATAACCAACTATGGTTGACATAAAAACACTATAAAAGTGTCCCATTTATGAATGCTATGGTAACGTGGTCAACTTTTTACGATCTGGCAAAACCACAAGAGAGGGTACCTGTCCAGGATACTTCCCTATGTACTTCCTAAAATTCTAACCTCGTACCTACAGACTTTTTTTTTTTTTTTTTTTTGGGTGGGAAATCATCAAATAACTTCTCCCGCTCTGGGTGGAGCAGGAGGGTGTGTCAGACTTTTACTGACTAAAACCCACCCGTGTTCCTTCAGTAGCCCTTAAGCCAGGGGCTGTGGTGTCTCTTTCGAACAAACCCGCACCCCTGGCAGGCATCGACCCTTGCGGGTCCCATCACTATTTGTGCTGACATCTCTTTGAGGCGCGCGTGGAACACAACGCGCCGTCGACTTGGGCTTGGTCCTTACCGGACAGCGAGCTACCCATTAGTCGCCGTCCGCAAGCCCATGCCTACGGTGGCCGGAAATCGGCCTGGGATTCCCGACGCCCAGGGCGTCTCCGTATCCTGCGGCGGCTGGGGTCGCGAGGGCGCATATGCTGCCTCTCCCTCACGTGCGCCGCCTCCCTCTTCGCGAGCATCACTGCTTCGCTGAAGGAGGTGACGGCTCCCCATGCCCTCTCGCTCCGTACCATGGCCTGGACCAGGGCCGGACGCGAGAGATCGCCGCCGCCGATCGCCTCCACGAGGACACGGCGGTGCTCCGCCCAAGCAGGGCAGACCGCCACCGTGTGCTCCACCGTGTCCTCAGGGCGATCTTCGCAGTGGAAACACCCGGGCGTTTCCTCCCGCCCTATCCGAAACAGGAACCTCCCGAAACAACCGTGTCCGGTGAGGACCTGCGTCAGGCGGAAGGTGAGGACGCCATGCCGCCTCTCAAACCACTCCTCAAAGAGGGGACTTACCGCCGCAATCGTGGCGTGCCCAGTACCTACAGCCTCTGAACTACTTAATACAGGATGGAAACATCGACGTGCAACCTGTTAGCATGAGTTCAGAACATGATTCTAAACCAATTCTGAAAGATAACCTCTGCTCTCCTCTGTCCCATACATTTTGACTTGCGTAGTAATTGCACTTTACTATGAAATGGCATTTTTTTTTTAAATTATTGTCTACAAATTTCTACGCTATGGAATAGCATTTTTTTTTTTAATTATTGTCTACAAATTTCTACGCTATGGGGTCTAGAATAATGTGCTGAATTCATGGTTTCAGTTTGCACGTCGATGTTAGTGCCCTTTGTAATGCAGCATCGATTTATTTGCCTTCATCCAAAATAGGGTAATAATATGACTTCACTTACACAGGAAGATCCATTTTCTACTACGCTAGACGTCACAAAGTAAGTATTATTTAGGGTTTGTTTCATGTATATTAATTAGGTAAATGCTACATTTCCGAAAGCTTCGTTTTATAGTAGGTCTCTATCTTATTACCGGTTAGTTACGACATAGATAAGAAAACACGTAACTGGTATAGATGGACGATGACACAAAATACAAAAAAGGCGCTTTTACGCCTATCCCAAAGAGCTCCGAGCAATATGCAAAAATGTTGAGAAATTCCCAGACTAACATAAGTATGGCATAGCGTGGCCACGTGGTTATATTGGATGCCTTCGATGCGCGCGAAATAGTAACCGGTTTGCTTGTATTTGCAAACGCTCTCCCACACAAGAGACATTCCAGGACATTTCAATTTGTTTAAGGCCAATATATGCAAGATTGTAATCCTGATTCCTAGTATCAGTAAAGCCTAGCCATGTGAGCAACTATAGGCCGTATAAACTCTGTAATGAAAATAAGTCCCTCCATCCATACATATTGTTTTATTATTCACCATTTGAAGGTCCTTTGCATAATATATGCAAAAGTAAGTATACTTTTTATTCTTGGACAGACACTGTCGAAGCCGTTTAAAAGTTGACAGTTCAGCGAAAGTCGAGACAATATCGTGTAAGTAATTATTATGTGAGCAAACAAAAGGTTTGATCTAGGAAAAGAACAGACTGGACATTTGGAGCTGGCTGTGATATTAATAAGAACAAATAATGTGAATACTGTGTTCTTATTGGCTGATGATTGACTAAATAAATCCATGGTATGGGCCCGTTCAATGTGCAACACAGAAAGGTCACCAAACCAGTTATTCAAGCGACACTGGCTGATGTCTGGAAGTGGTTATCGCACGCCACCCAATGCGCAAGCGACTAAGAACTCAAAAAAAAAAAACAATCTTCAAAGAAACTTCACCTAGGAATTCACGGTGTGATGATGATTCATTTTAAAATCTTCTATAACTTTTTGGCGAGTAAGGACCTGATATATTTGTATATATTTCAAGGCTATGCACATATTCGGTTGCTGCGCCTAACTGTATTTTCAACATAATTGTATAGTCAGGATTCGTGTATTTGTAGAGGGTTTTCTTCGAATTTAACGTTTGTGATACTTCCAAAGAACTGTTGATTTCTTTTTACATAACTGGTATATTAAATGTAAGTTGTGAACGATGCAGACAAGGAAAGTAGGTGTGTTGGTTATTTCGAACGGGTGAGGATGGTCAGAATGGACGTGCACATTAGCTTGTGACGATTTTGCATGTGGTTGGCAAATCGAACTGTTTCTTTATTACATTTACATAGGTATGACGACACTGTGTTAATAAATCTTATCCCAAATAAGAAGGAAGCTTCCTATATGTCCAAGCTCAAGACAAATAAAAACATCGCCATGATGTAACCTGCATGTCATTTTCCATCAATTCATCTTAATTGAAGGTACCAGACAAGTACCAGCTATACATATAGTGTGAATATTCTTTCCTCATTCTCATGGTCAACGACCAATTGACATAGCATAGCCACCTACTTAAATATTCAGAGTTGAATGAACCATCTAATCGACGGTTGATATAAGACCATAAAATTATCTGGCTACTATTTACATTATGATGACGTCGGCAATATTTCCAATATCTCGGGATGCGACGTCATACAAATATTTAAATAGAATCAGTAAGTATATGCAATATAAGCTCTGTTGTGTTTTTTATAAGTCGTCAATCTATAACGGTTAGCATATTTAAATTTCCATGTGGTTTTATGGCATAAATGCCAACTATGGCTTACTACATCATCGTAGTATTCAAATAGCGATGCTTACGTCATTAATCTGTATTATACTTATTTCTTAGTATGGCATATAAATAGTTAAATAATTTACGTTTATTATAATGACATGCATTATAGTTAGCTTGTTTTATCCAAAGCTTTAACAAAGTTTGTGAAATTCTATGTCATTGTTACTTGTAACAATGACATAGAATTTCACAAACTTTGTTAAAGCTTACTTGTAAGTTAGGCTATATTTTTTACTTGTTCACGATCGTTTTTATTACAGGATATTATAATTAAGAGTTAGATAAATGGTCTATGTAAGTTTTTTGTTTCTTCTATGCAATCTGCATGACGTGCATGACTTTGCTAATAGTTTATGTGCTATGCCCTTTTCAATCTTTCTTGGTGTTGTTTAATTTGAAGCACCAAATATAGTATACGGATATGCCAGTCACATGAGAGCATATAAAGGAGCAGCACGTTGAAGGTCCCAACCACCATGACCGGTCATAGATTGCTTTTGAGGCCAAAATCTTCTAGCTAGACTGTATCTTCGTATTCATCATTATCATATAATTTATATTTAAGTTTTTCTGTTAAAATATTATCAGTTGAAGCGTTTTTGCTGAGGCTTGACGTGTCTCTCTGTACCTCTTTGTAAAAGTAGGGTGACGCAACAGACCTCTGGTATTGCTTAAGGTGACACTTGTCCACATTTTTTCCATACAAACTTCGGGAGGGTTTTACTCCACTGTTTGACTATGTAAATCAAAAATAAAACATGGTATGGTTTTGTTTCGTTATTATTATTGTCTGTACGGAAACAGAATACTAAAATAAAAAGCCATTAAAAAGTTATGAGCCAACAAAGATTCGCTTTTCTTGCTAATTTAACCTAACTTTAAGCGTGTTTAAGCCCTCGCATGTCAAGTGCACACCATGTGTAATAAAAGGAGTTTAAAATCTCGAAAACCAAGACGGTACCGACAAAGTTCAATTAACAATAAATTCAATAAACTTTATTCGTCATTGATTTATGCAGTGGTTTTTTCATAAAACCCGATCTTCTGAAGGACTTTTCTTAATTTTTTCGCGATTTTTTTTCCAGAAATGCTCCTGCATCTCACTCAATAACGTTGTGCATGTAGACTAGCGTCTAACTGCTCACCACTGATACTATCTCTGTCGGATACGAAGCCTGGTGAGACAACGTGATTTTTAGCCAGGCCCACCAGTGAGTTCGAGCCCGCGCAAAGTGTCCCCTTAAGTAGGGATCATACTCCATCCTATAGGGACTCGGAGAACAAGGCTCTCATAGGTTAGCTAAAGATGCAAATTCCTGTTGTATTTAATAATGATCTAATGTTGAAGAATGTTAAATTTCTGTATTAAATTAATTAATTAATTATTTTGGTTTATTTTCGCCTGACCCACTGCAGGGCAATGAGCTCCCTTTCTCCTTTCTACTCCTCTCTGTCTTGAGCTAGTGTGGTAATCCTGTCTTTAGGCGTCAATCTTGTCCCGCCCGCGCCATCTTCTCCTGGGTCTTTCTCGATGTCGCCGGACGTTTTCTGGGATTTGGCACATAACTCGTTCGACATCCAGCAAAAGTATCCGGCAAAATTGGATAATTGTAAACGTAAGTTATGGGCTATCACATATTTTGTGGTCCTTAAGTTGACTATATATATTCTGGTACTATATATCATAATCAAATCATAACAATGTAAAATTAATTTATCTTAACGTGTTTACAGGCAAAACCATACACGCACAAATGAATAAAAAAATGAACAATAGTGCCATTGTGTTAATACCTAATAAAATTAGTCTTGTTAACTAGGTACAGCATAGGATGTAGATTTATAATTTTAATTTTATATCTAAATTGTATAAAATGCGCAAAAATAATTTATATGTGGCCACGGCCACCTTTTAAAATAAATTCCTAGCATAGACTAAAGACTTGTCTCTCAGACCCAGCCGAAAATAAACGAGAAATGAAGCTAGATTTCATCGTGACAGACCAAACAGGTAAATCAAGTTTTGCAGAACTCCGGCGCATCGTACTTCATCACGTTACGTCGTTTCATTAGACAAATTATTTCGTAATCCTTTATTTAAAAGCTGTTTTGTCCGTTGTAAATTTTTTAACATCATTTGGTATCAGAAAACGTGCTACAAAAGTAGATTTTTGGTTTTACGAAGTGTTTAGAGGAATTTTAAGAGTTCTGTTTTATTTCCAAAATAAATGAAAATTAAGTTTTCTCAAATCCCACGAATTTTCGCGTAGGATTTATGGGGTAGGTACCTACTTAATTTGTTAAAGGAAAGTGTGAAAGGAATACCTACGTCAAATTACTAGTCATCCTGTATAGAAGTAGGTATTTCTTAATTGGTATTCGAGTTACATTTATTGTAGTAAGACTGTTTTCTTTAGATAGGAACAAGTAGGAGTTTTTTAAGCTCCATTATTTCAGCAGAAAGAATATTCTAAACGCTGGCGAAAATACCACGTGGTACAGCTCCCATTATGAGAAGTCAAATACTGCCTGCAGGATTACCACGAGAACCGTAGAAAAGCGTTCTATCAATCGACGGAAGAGTAGACAAAAATTACGTTTCTGTGTAGACAGTTCACAGTTTTGAACCGAGAAATGTAGATACGCGATTTCTATTCTATGGTAGAGTGGAAATAGAAAGCGTCAAACTAAGCCTTCTGGTCAAGTCTAAACAAGTCGCAACAACAAAAGTAATACAACTAGGAACATATGCAAACAAAATCGCGCCCCTAATGGTAAAAGTAGAATATTTCCTTTTGCACGGACATCGCTCAAAATAATAAATGGATTTTAATGAAGTTTAAAAAATCTGCAGGCCGAAAAGATAATAAATCACCGCCATACGTTCAACGGAATGAGAAGCGAATATTTTCGCAAGCTACACCGGAGTCAGCAAAAACTAGTCTGCTAACTTGAAACGTTTAGAAATGTCCGAAAGAAATAAAAATAATGAACACAACGAGCTTGCTGATAGGCTATTGAAGTTACGTAATCATGTGTTAAAGTACTGAATATGGGCAATCGGGTAAAACCACATCGCAGCAGTATGAAGCTTTTTATACTGACCTGAGGTACAAGTAGGTACAGACGGTCGCATGCCTGACCATTGAGGCTACAGCGGCCGACAGCGCTTTGCAGCGACCGACGATGGGACCCGTAATTACTGAGACATATAATTGACTCTTTATTAACAGATATGAAGAAGGTACTAATATGTACTGAAGGCAAGATCTTATTATTGCTTCGGTCAGATGCAAAAAAGCGCAATATTTTTGCATTACAAATGCCCGACACTTGTCGTGGCAATTGTGAGTATTATGATTGTCGACAAAACCTTTAATTGGAATGTTGGGCTAATAATTTGAAAGTGATTGGTGATTGGAAGTGGTTTTTATCTGCATATCGCTTATCATGATATCAACCCTTCTCTTATCAAAGCATCCATCTATAGCTGGCCAGCTGATCACCTTAAGAGCCATTCCCGAGATCAGCCCGAAACTAACCAATACAAAACGTGAACAGGTTACTAAGATCTTAAAATAAAAAAAACCTTTATACCTAAAGTATAAACAAAATAATGCAACTTTCAAAGTAAATTACTATGGCCCGAAAATGTGTTAATTAACAGCCGCGAGCGGTCCTCACTCTTCGAAACCAGTCATCAAAATCTCGCCAAAAAAATCGACATGAAGATCAAAGTATGGCTCACGGTGCAACCTCACATTGGAGTCAAAATCCTCTCGAGCCGCAACCCGTTCAGTACCCGTGGCTAGTGGCTACTGTGCATTAAGAGGGAGACGGCAAATTTACGACATTAGCGAACTAGGCTTGCGGAAGAGAGAGACAGCTATAGATGCGCGTGCGCAACGTAGACGTTCAACATCGGTAGAAAACCCGCGCGAGTCACCGTGTGCGAGGCCGATCGAATCGGACGCTCATTCGTTCAGTTAAGTTTCCGACACACGAGCAGCTGGTGCGTTGTGCTGCGGGCCCCCAGTTGCAACTCGCTTTACTCCGCTTCATTATATTATAGGACATATCCCTTGTAATACAATGACGTGAACTATTGTAACAAAGTATTTTTAGACATATTTTATGTGAGACTGTGATCAGTGTTGTGTACAAAGAACGAGCGACTTGCGATCATAATTTTTTTAAGACCAGAGTGGCTGGAAAAGTAACAGTTAGGTTTAAAAGGTAAGTGAGTTGTGTCACAAAAGCTTAGTGGAATGGATTGAGTCGAGCTTAACTCATATCGACGACGCGAGGAATGTTGTTTGACAGCATACATGTGCGGGAACAAAAGCCTTGTGCATAGTCATCACATTTCTTTTTTATTCTGCCCGCTGTCTTGCGAGGTAGGAACGGCGGGTAAGTAATGAACGAACGATTAATGGGTTCATATAAAAGTTATGATGTTATGAATTAAAGACGCCTCGATGTGCCAGTGTAGAGTTTCTTATGGTCACAGGTAGCGGCTGTGTCCCCGTTTACCTGAGCCACGACTGAGGGGGAAAGGGACGCCGTTCTATTTACCGGGAACTCCATTTGAATAGAATGGACAAAGCAAGTTCAGCCAAAGGGATGAACATATTTAAACACCACCTTGTTTAGATAAAAAATTACCACGTTTTAATTCATAAAAATCTGGAATTTACGATATTTTTTGAAGTTTACAGCACGTGATGTATCATTACTAGATTCCCAATAAGAAACGGTAATGTATGTGCTTAAACACGCGAAATTCACGGTCCACGAAACTTCATTGAAGATGTGCCGACCAAGGACACAGTTACTAAAGAAATAAAAACAAACCACTGCCCGCCTAATTTCGTTACAACCCGGACATGTTCACGTACAAAACAAAATAACAATTACCTCGACAGTGACTGTAGAAAATAATTTCCTACTGTTCGAGTGACTGCGTACTAATAATAATACACAGGTAGGTAGATACAATAGCCGGAGTTAATTTAGGCGACATAATTAATATTAATTTGCCACATTAGGATCACTTAATACATTTTTAACAGGAATTTCCAATGTAATGACGTTAACGTAATCACGCAGTAGGATATAGTGTCATTATCTAAGGCGATCGTGTAAAAAGGTCAACACATCAAGTAGTTTAAATGCGATTTCATAACATTTACCGTACAGCGCATTTAAATTTTAAATAACGCGTGAAAGAGTGTAGGAAATTATCGGGTTCCCATTAGGTACCGTGTGAGAGTTTCTTTGGTATGATGCCACAAAAGGGGGCATCTTTAACCGGTCTCACATATTATTCTTGTCACGGCGCGCGGCCACGGCACCTGCATCCATGATGACGCCGAAGCGCCTGGCGATAACCTCTAAAACACGCCTTGAACTTGCAAACTTGTTTAAGTATTCGTGTTTCTCATATAAAAATAATAGTAACACTAATTGGCAGTAAAGTCACGGTTATTCTTGTCTTTATAAGGCTCCCAAGTTCTTTGAACATATTCAAATGATCCCGAGAATTCAAGAAACGGAATTTGAGTTAATTATTCCAGGATTCTTGTGCTTGGCACTGGAAGAGATAGCAGAGAAATGCAGATAAATACTAAGCACGTTCGAAAGTCGTATTATATATCTCATTACGTACGCTGCACACGCGCTATCAATTAGCCCGCATAAGTTTTACAAAGCGTGGTTTTGTTTACAAACCCATCGAGAATTTCAAAGTGCATCTTTGACCCCAGAATGATAAATTATCATTATCTGCCGTAGGATATCGATTCTTTGCAATTGCAATATACTCTGTAAATAATGTAAAGAATTTTATCAGAGCGTGTAGTGAAACATAAGCTGGACCGCATTAACGCAACCGCAGGTCCACATTAGAAGCGCATTTCCGTATGAATGGACACAAAACATGACGAAAGGCAGACACGCATAGTCACCGCGGATGTTATGAGTTTATGACCCACACATCGCTTATTTGGTCACCGCCTATTTTTTAAACGGGTTGTTCTACTTGTGTTAATAAGTACCACGTGTTTTCACATTGTTTTTCTACAATGTAAACAATACAGGGAGGAATGCCACTAACAATCAACGCAGTCAATGAGAGTTAATTATATCAGACACGAGACGACAGCAGCCGACCAAACTGAATCAGTACGTTCCTTAGCCGCGAGGCTGAGACGTAAATTACAACAGAAGCGACAAACTGGGCCGTTCACTTGCTCTGCAAATCTGAACGTTACCTAATATTCGGACCAATCGTTTCACGTCATTAGCCACGCTTTCTGATGAAATGCTTATTGTCTGACGAGCTATCGATACGAGAGGTTTGAGATTCTTTCCCACGAAAGTCGCCGGGTATTGTATTATAAGGTTTGAACGTGTGCTGTGCAGGTTGAAGCGACTCACATTTACCGCAATTAGTGTCCATTCAGTTGAGAGTCGACGCGTGCCGTTTGAGTCAAATAAGTATGGCAGCTGCATGTAGCTCATTATCACGAGTTTAGCAGTGAAATCTGACTTCTAAAGATATGGACAAGAATTTCCATACCTACGCTTCACAGAGCTTAATTTTTTGATTTACAAGAAGAACCTAAAACGCCAAAGTAATTTATAATGAAAGATAATAAAACTGATTTAGCATCGCGAAGTGCCGCCTGTGCCGGTGATAAATGGTCTGCGGTAACAAGCGAGTGGAACAAGGATATGCAGTTAAGAGCGGTACAAAGGTTCAGGGACAGAGCCCACCCGGCACTGCCTGTGCGCCTGTGTATGTCATAAACAGCGGAATGTACGCCTCACCTCTCCCCCTCCGCTGCCCATTATCAGTCACGGCGTTAGCAAACAACGGGTTCCTCAAAATTTATCATTCAGGGAATATGACGACATATTGATATCCAACCGAATACACAAATGAAATGAGCCATTATTTGTGATTTGATGATAGTGAATGTAAGAATCGCAAACTGTTTCCAAAATAATGTTGCAGTCGAGCAATTAAGTTGGTAGTTAAGATATCAAATATTAAAAGCTATAACGAACTAACTATCCTCCGAAACTAATCGATTGTCGAGATCGCGACATGCAAAGTTGGCAACGATTGTCGCCGCTCAAACTGGTTCCGCGTAAAATTCGCGTTGCCAAGCGATGCATCAGCCAGGGTCGGTGGAGGTAAAGCAGCGAGGGGGCACGGGGGCGGAGGGAGGTTAAAAACGCAGGAGGCGCACGAACAGCGGCCGGTCGACGACCCGCCACATGCCCTGCGCCGGCGCACCATTCGCCTCCACCGCACTCCATCCTAACACGATTACGATTATGTTAGCAAAACAGTAAAAAAAAAAATAAGTTACATGCAACATAACAATCATGATGCAAAATTTATCGTGTCAGCTACATGGAATAGCTGCGTAACCTGACATAAACGGCATACCTAGTAAATTCTATCGATAACAGTTATAACAAGCGTTCGTCTCCGAGCTGATTCCATAACACTTTTCAATGATCAATTAATATTGCCCCCTGCGAGCGACCTAAATAACGCATGCTAAATGCGACACCGCGTAGGAACGAGATCAAGAAGTCGTCAAGGTTAGATCCATTTATCATGAGTTGTCTTCTAGACTGTACCCATTCATTCTATTATACACATCCTACGGCAATAGACCAGAATGAACACAAGCATAGTTAGTAAAGTATAAAAGTCAATACGACGACTCCACATTATTGACACGTGGTGTTAGCGGCGTAGAAAAAATATTGGTTTATAAAAAACCGCTGGACCCGACTGGACAAGGCGTGGGCGAGAGGTAGCTACAGCGTTAAATTATGTCTGAGGTCATTGATTGAGAAGACCAGACCTAGTAAGTACCTACATGAATTCGTGTTCCTTCACATAACTGTTTAATCGAATTGGGTTATTAGCTTATAAAGCAAATATTTATACAAAAATGAAGACATGAGAACGACGAGTCGTCGCAGCTGTTACGCACATTGGTGGAATCAAAACACTAATAAAGTTTACCGTTTAAGTTCTAATTTCGTATGGGTGGCGTATGGCCCTTGTCACGAAGTTAGTTAAGACGCGTCGATGTATTTATAGTGGTCTTTTGTGACTGGTTTTCTAATGTAGACAAAGGGTTGCTTTAGACTGTCTGCCGTTTGTTTTGGTTGTAAAGTACAACATTCATTTACAATTGCATGATGGTAGGTAAACATAATACAAAATTAAAATAAATCTGCAAGTGCACCTATTTTAGGGCTTTGACTGCATAATGTTGCCTTATTAATAAAGGTTAAATGCTTTGTAATCCCATCTTTATTGTTTTTTTTTTTGTTACAGACAACGAAGTAATTAAACACATCCAAGATGGCAGTATTTGGCTTGGTGTCATCAGTAGCGGGCTTCGTGAAGGTCCGCTACCTCATCGACAAAGCTGTCATCGACAACATGGTGTTCAGAATGCATTATCGCATCACATCAGCCATATTGTTCCTGTGCTGTATACTTGTCACCGCTAATAATCTTATTGGTGAGTTTTAAAATAGTATTCCCTTTTTAAATTTAATTTAGGGTTTAAGATAATTCCCTGCGGTACTCCAAGTGATTTTGCACGATATTTGGTTGATCTTGAGATCGTTATCGATCCTTGCTCTTGTAATGACAGTAGGAAATTTAACTTAATCCCGTACCTACAAATAAAATATGTGTAAAGCAAATTCATATTTATATGGCAATGTTAGAAAATTGCTTGTATCAGCTAGTGATTTGCTCACGGAAGTCGTAAACGGGATATGGGTCATTGTCGTATTGCTAGACAGGCAGACGATGGGACAGCAACCTGTTACAACTCATCTACCCGTATTGTCTTTAAATTCTATACTTTATTATGCGGAACAGTGCCGAGCAATAAAGCCCAGTACTATGAGAAATGTCCATGAATATAAACTGGCGATAGTATGAATGCTACAAGGTATTTGGAAGTCATATCAATACGATAAACTGTTTTGAGTACGTGTGAAAGCCAAACATTGGTATATTCCATTTATATATGTACCAGTGCAAATATTATCATTAGGTTCGTTTATAAAGACAATCAAACATAACCGAGTGACAAACCCATGAAATCAACGATAGAACTAATTAGATAAACGCAGCCTCTTCCGAACGTTTATTCCTTGTGAATTCAATATCATCTATTGAATTCAAGGGAATTTTGTTCCCATCCCACAAGTGACTCACCTAACTAAATTTATTCCCCTATTCATGCTCAGTAGAGAATCAACCTGTACCTTAACAAGGTGTATTATAATTAAGTTCAATATGGAGTTATTTAATTATTGTTAACCTCATTACTTGAAATAGGTTTCTTGATAAATCGCCTATTTAAGTATTGTTATTATAATTAACATTGCTTGCAATACTACTACACAATCGGCTATTACATTTTATGTCTTTCAGTTTCATCTACTGCTCTACTTAGCTCATATCCTGAAGTAAGTTACGTTAGTAATTTATTTTTAAATAGGCACGATTGAGAACATACTCGTTTTTAATTCATACACAACAAGCAATAGGGATTATACAAAGAAAAACCCCGACTTGATTATTGTCCACAATCCCAAGCCGTGCTCAACAGACCCTTTGGTCTGTCGAGGTAATCGAGTTTCCTGAGTGATGGACAGGCAACCTCTCATTACGAACGTATCATCGCAATTTCTGAACCACAATCATTTCAAGCTGCGAGCATGAGAACGTACAAAGCAACTATAAATTAAATTAAGTGTGTAATAAACTACGAAATTATCTTGAGCATATCACCCACGAGAAAGTACAAAACCGAGAAATTGTTACATTAAGTGAAAGCTTATTAAAACTGGAGCCCCTAATTGCAAACGTTTGTGTTTTTAAAGATTCAAAGTCTGACCTAGACATTAACCTAAAGACCGAATAACACAAAGAGTCTAACCAGAAATAACAGTCCGTCTCGTCTGATCTCGTAACTACCGTAAAAGTGTGAATCATTTTCAGGTCATTGTTCAGAACAGGAACACCGTGTGTGTAACAGTTACCCAAATTGAGACGTCATGACAAATTGATTGTACAAACATACACAAAGTCGTAAACGTACGTGATAAGATTCAATTCAGTAGAGCGAAACGGGTCAGTGAACTTACAAAGCATACAAGATTATGTATTAGGCGACAAGTGCACTTGATTGAACCGATTGTGGAAAGTTTGTGCATAGTGATTTGCGTAGGCGGCTGAGATATATCATGTGCAACGGCTGCATCTACCTTTGTATTGATGATTATTCTTCTCAAAACCAAAGTATTCTTACTGTAACAATAATTTATGTATTTCTTGACCATCTTGTATGCCAATATTGCAACTCATTAGTGAGATCGATCATTGAGAGATATGTGCAACGGCTGCATCTACCTTTGTTTTGATGATTATTCTTCTCAAACCCAAAGTTTTCTTACTGTAACAATAATTTATGTCTATCTTGAGCATCTTGTATGCCAATATTGCAACTCATCAGTGACATCGATCATTGATCATCTGCTAATACAGATCCGTCTTCCTCATATGGTTCTTTACATTACAGTGCAACCATTTCTTATTGGATAAGGCGCTGATCATCAGTTCTATTTTCCTGGTGAGCATAGTAGAATCGGATTTTTCCGACAGGAAATTCAGAGTTATTAGTACCTACGCTGAATCCCGATAAATAATGGCTAGTCCACCCACACACTCATTGTCGAATTTTGTATCTTTTGCACGGTTAATTTATTTTTTGCCTTTTAGAACAATTTAAGCAACTGTTACGAAGCTTGTGCACTTGACATTAGAAACTCCAATAACTCATTTAAGAAAAAACCTACACGATCTAATTGTGTCAACTGATCACCTAAACATAGAAAACTAAAGGTCACGGAAATCTTTTTACGGTCGACTGATATTGTACACTATTGTACAGTTCAAAGTCAAATACAATGTAAAACGTGTTAATGCTCCTGTTTACATGTTGAACTTAATTTATAAATAGCCTTTATTGCGGAAGTTTATGTTATGTTACTAGTGAAGTCCTGTGGAAACCCTTCCCATAATTTACCGTATCCTATTTATTCCTCTTCATTAACTTATCTTTAGTAGGTATTCCACTTCCACTATCTTCAAGTGTTAACAGCTTGTAGTTGAATGTTAGCTTCTCGTTTATAGAAGGCTAGCTTCACTATTACTGGGCCTTCCTGGAATTCTGATCCTGAATTATCTCATCAATCATCTTGAATGCAGCTTCAAGTTCATCAATTCAATTGTCAATTACTACCGAATCATATTAATGCTTCAAGTTTCTCTTATATAAGGCGCATCTGGACGGGTTCAAGACAGAGGCTTATTCGAACCATAACAGTTATCATTATTATACACATGATAAAGACCATAAACAATCGTTAAACGTCTCGTATACACATTAGGTACATTATCCCCAATTACCTAACGATATAGTGTGTTAATGAAGCGATTATGACATCCAGTATTTTTGCTTGCCTGATTCTTATATGTAACTATTCGTTATTTATTTAACCGAAGACTTTTGCATATCTATAGCCTTATACTGTAGCATCATCATAATTATAGGTATTAGTTGGTTAAGACTGGTAGTCATACTTTCGGGCTTTTGTCGACCCGTAACGACTGTCAAAGATCCACGAATGACAGCCCGGAGCAAAGGCTTAACGTGCTTTCCGAGGCACGAAGGGGTCAAAACTTTGGGGGAAAACCACAGTCTCTGCAATATTTACGGATTCAAAATAAACGCCTAATTTACAGATAAAGAAACAGTGCAATAAACTAGTTCTCAGCAAACCGAAGATACTCATTACCCATTATTATGTAAAGAACGTGATGATAGGAAGTGTTCCAATGGGCCGGTGGAACAAACGATGTTTATGCTCAACGTTATCGCAAGCTCCCCATTCGATGAGCCACAAACACAAACAAACTACTGCTTAATAGCCACTTGTAACGTATACTTATTAACCTTCTGACGATTATTGCTGTATGAGCGAACGATAAAAATAGAATAAGCTATTCAAATTCAGTAAATAAGGTCGTGATTCGTGAGATACAAAATTTACATGTGAAACGTTCAAGGTTTGTATCGATTTCAATAGATATCTTCTGCGATTGCACGATTTGTACCCTATCTTTAATGTATAGTGAACTTACGGCATTGTCTTAGTCATATTCCTCATCTCAGAACTTGACAAAACATATTCTGCTTAACGCTGCAACTACTTCTATTATTAGTTTTCCTTATTTGTGCTGGCTGTTGACCAGTTCGTGACAATTTGACATCAGACATATTAGCCAAACCTGCGTTTACCTTAACAATTATATTTAGTATCTATTAGTCAACAGAGAAATCAGGTCTAACAGTTTGAATTCAAAAATAAACAATTACGAACAAGTATGTTAGTAATTTACACGACTCGAGACACGTAATGGGTCATTAGGCCGTAGCTCATTGTCTGTAACTTTCCAACAGTGTGTAGGTTAGGTACCATACCATCCAACAATAGTAATATCGAGTAAACCTGCATACTGAAGCGTTCAGGTTCCTTACGCTAGGTCACGTACTCAGTGCACATTATCTCATAGGTAGTTAGTCAGCAATCCTTACGGAGTTTATTGCAGCGTTGCAGTCCGTGATATTTTGCCCTACATGCAGCCTGAACAATCACATTTGTGCCTCAGGTGTTGGTAATCAAAACACAGTCGTTAGCAACGATAATGGTTACAGATTGAATGTTACTATGCATCTCGCTGTGAGAACTAGCTAACGAGCTTTTATATTAGGTACTTGCTAATAAGGACACTGAACTTAAAAGCCCATTTAATCTATCGTAAAACTATCTTCCGTAAGATACTACGGATATTCTGTACATAGTTTGATGATCAAAATTCTAAATTAAACTAGTTTAACTCCATCATGATTGAGATGAGTCACATCGAATAGGTACTTTATCAGACTTCGGATTGTAAAAGAGATGTTGGTAGATAAAACCTTGTACTTTATAACAAACAATAGGTTCATAAATTTGGTCATACATAAAACTGACACTGCGCACATTTTGCAATCGTCAACATCATGATGAATATTGTACTATAACGTCACGACCTAAATTCTTCATTCCACATTAATTATATTATTTATATTTCTGTATCCATATGAGCACATGTATACTACGAGTATATTTATGTTTTATTTATATGACAGTTAAGTTCATACAGTCCAGCTCACCATGACCCAGTAACAACCAGGCAATCGCAGCAAAACGAGTCTTTCAGGGTACTAATGATTGAACCGTTTTAAATCCTTATCGTGTACTTTTACCAGTACAATGCAATGTAACTTAGAATTAACATAACTTGAATAGCTTGACGATAACATTAACAGCATAGGAAAGGTAATTTGCTTGGTTTGTTGATGGGTACAACTTTACTACAAACAAACCGTTGCGATTATAATGCAGTTATATTATTATGTAGCTTGCGTTTTCTCTCGATTGTTAGAATTTATGAAGTCAATGCACTACGTCGCGATAAAGAAAGCTGCTAACTTACATTCGTCGTAAATGGTCTCTTTCTATTTTTGTCTGATTGCTAATAGTGAGCACAATTTTTCAATCATAGCCTATGTCTAATTTAACCGCTCAAATAGTGACGGTATACCCAAACGTAATGTAATCATTAAACTTTCACTGTGTGCATAAAGCGCTGCGCTATATGTAAGCGTATGGACATTTAAGAGCTGGTTTCTCCAATGGAACTGTGCGATCAGCTCATCTAAACTGCGTTCAAGAGCTGTCAGTGTCAACAATGATGTCTCTGACAGCTGTTAAACGCCGTTAGATAGGCTAGTCCCGATCAGATTTATTGGTGAAATGGCAATGAGTGTGATAGACTTTTTTGTCTCTGCGTTAATTATGACGGCATCTGCAATAGCAACAGCACTCTCTCTCGACCCTTTGAGCAATACAAATGTCACAACGTTATTTGTCAAATCATTCTTATTTGTATTTCGTTCGAGATTCCCAAGACGATGATAAATGCACTAACAATTGTAAGTGCTCGTTATGAAGCAATTAGCAAGCATGTGACTTTAGTCAATTCGACACCTCGGCTGTTGAGTCAGAGTAAACGGTATTCATAATATATAATACAACATTTCGCAATGTGAAATAGCCTTTCCATCATGTACCTATATTATGACATTTCTGAGATTTTTGAACATGATAGCTGCAGTTACTTTTCTTTATAAAAGGGGAAATGTTTTGCTATTGTTATGTGGGTAATCAAATGACCTAGCTACTTTATTAATAACACAAATTACTATCAACGAAGTTTTCTGCTTCAAAATTACAGTCAATCATAACAATTAATGATACCTACATCAACCTTTTCCTAAGAGGAAATCGGAAAATTCAGATACCTAAACGTTAGAAAAGGGCATTATGTGCAATGACTGGTTAAAACGTGATATTTTCAGGATTTTGCCTACAGCATCCGCTATGTAGTAAGCTGGTCACTCCCAACATTGTCATGTATAGGTACTGAGGTACCGATATGTCGACCACTTCTGTAGTATTGACATGGTATTGTATACTTCAATGCTATCCGCGACAGCCCCAGTTTAATTAAATGAGATCATTATGACTGGACATAACAGCACAAATTTAATTCTCGTTCGTCCATATTTAATGCAATAATGCTCATTACTTACATAGAGGTAATATTATAACTAGGTATTTTGAGTACATAATTATTGCAAGGTCAATATGGAGATTAAATACCTACATAACATTCATTTTATCAACGACTGTCTTAAAACTGTTTTTTAAAACAAGGCCCGTTCTTGAGACAAAATCAAGAACTTTTGCACGTGATTGGGTCGTTTAAAATGATAACAGGAACATACAACATCGGACCACAGCCCTCCACACGACCAAGGTGATTTGAATCACGGTCGACAAATTGCGACAGGTTGTGGGGCAGATGCACTATTACTGACGATATTAGCGCATCCGCAATCGTTGTTGCAATGTCAGGGCCATAGAACGAACAGCTAATAATCTACATATCCATAGCTCGAAGCGTTTCAATGGCCCTTCAAGGCCTGACATTAATAATAATGATCATGTTAATGCAGACTTCGAAACATAACTGTAAGTTTAAGTAGTCGTAAAATGACTCATGGTCATGGTCTTAGAAAGCTAGCAACTGAGATTAAAAGCTTTTAACTTTTAAGGAAAATGCAAACATAAGTTATATCGCGTAACAGTGAATCATCACGACTTCCTTTTAATCCACGTCAGGTAAAAATCACAGAACACGAATTTGCCTACGTGCCCGGTGAGGGTACGACTGACTCTCGCAATGCAGCCTGCGGTTTTTGGTTTCACACTTGAGCTCTTAAGAAAAATTTGTCTTTTGTTATTCTTGCATATTCATTGAAGGTCTGAGAAGGTGTTATATTGTAACAATTTCCATTGTACAGAAATCGTAGACACAAAAGCGTAGGTTTATACTTAACAATGCATTAGAAATCCTTATCGTCTATTCCCTTCCAGGCGACCCGATCGCATGTATCAACGACGGAGCGATCCCTGCCCACGTCCTCAACACCTATTGCTGGATTACCTACACGTTCACACTTCCGAATGCCCAAACCAGGGGCATCGCCCATCCTGGCCTTGGCAATGACTACGGCGAAGAGAAACGTATCCATGCTTACTACCAGTGGGTGCCTTTCATGTTGTTCTTCCAAGTAAGCATTTTCATTATCATTAAACTCCGATTATCAAAAATTGCGATTTCTTTGTACTCGATCGAGAGGTCTCTGTATAGCATTGCGTAAAGTATGATGTAATTTTTCAACGAGTGAGTAAACCTGATGACTTGCTGCCTTTTAAGTTTTTGTTGCTAGAAACAAACAGGTTTAAAGTTCAATAATGTATTTTCTATTCGAATACATAATGGCGTGTGGACTTTGGCATTTTTCGTAATTGATGTACCTAATTGACAATTAACCTCATTTTTCAGGGTCTGTTGTTCTACGTGCCCCATTGGGTGTGGAAGAACTGGGAAGAAGGCAAGGTCCGCATGATATCAGATGGCATGCGTGGAACAGCTGCCAGCATAGCTGATGACAAGAGCAATCGTTTGGTAAGCTTCAAATCATTCCCTATGCTCCTTGAATATTCCCGGTGCTGTGGCAGTAGAATAACAAACAGATAATGTTCGTACATTAATAAGGCCAATATACATAGGTATCTTGTTTCTTAATAAAGTGGAACAATTGAGATAAGTCCCGATACTAATGAAACTTGATGAACGTCCCTAATAAGACAAATTAACTGAGCCTGGAACGTCTATTATGTGAGATTCTGTTCTGTTCATAGGCTAATATTCGTCTTTGTATGTTACAGACTCGTCTTGTCCAGTATTTGGTGGATACCAGACACATGCACAATACGTATTCCTTCGGTTACTTCTTCTGTGAGATGCTGAACTTCATTAATGTGGTAAGTAGTTTTGAAAGACAAATTTAGGCATAAAATCACGCCAGTATTCAGAGGCAAAAGAGCCCACTACCTACATGCACACACTTTGCTAGGTATGGGTGATAAGCCAGTTTAAGACAACTAGTGAACGTGTATCGTCACGCTATGAAATATCAAGAGTGCATTGTCCTGCATCAGATCGCCTACAAAGATTAGATCCCATATAATGGGAGGCGTGCCTAAATCTTGTATTAATTAAATGTTCTGAAGACATCATTCGTTTACATTCTCACCTAGCTTAGCCTTTTCCTAAGACTGTTGAAGTCGGCTTTCAATTTAACCGAAAGCAGTATATTATCAGGAGTCTGACCCTCACAATTTTTCACTTCAGTCGTTTACATGAAACTATTTGTATTTTTCCAGGTCGGCAACATATTTTTCTTGGACACATTCCTCGGTGGTGCATTCTTGACTTACGGTACAGATGTTGTGAGGTTTTCTAACATGAATCAAGAGCAACGTACTGACCCTATGGTAAGGAAACAAATTATCACCCTTCATTTGTTTCTTAGCATTGTAATCAGTAGCTAGACATTATTTCTGTAAGTACTGAATATTATCACGTAGTGATGCATAGCAACATTTAACTAGTTTAATAAGTTACTAGAGAATATACATACATCTATTGCACCATCAGCTGCCTGTTTACTCTATTCTATTGTCTTTACAAATACTAATAGATTATATGAATGAGAAAAACAAACACAGTTGTAACTACAACTATTTGCTTTTGGGTTTAGGTATTATTTTGAAGTGTTCAACAGTTGCAGAATCACCTTAGTTCGTGTAGGACATTACATAACTGATTTATTTAAACAATATCTAAGGTTTGTTATGTTTCTAAATCAGACGGATTCCATGCTGATTTTACTCAAGTGTTGTGCTCAAGAAAGATTAAGATAATCTTTCTTGAGCACAACAAGTATGGACTTATGCTTATACGTTACCAAATATTAGGTCTTTACCTATGAAATTGCCGTTCTGCAGTACTGGCCATTTCAAATCAAAATAATTTTTGTTTGGCTAAGAATTCTAATTTCAAATTAATTTTATTTTAAAAACATGGATTTTTTTTTCTAAAAGTAGTCATTTCTTTATTGATTAGTGTTACATTTTCATCGCATTTCAATCTTTTTCGTCATCATGGATACGTTAAAAATTCGAGTAATTATGGAATATGAGTACCGTCGTGGCAGCAACGCGGCACAAGCGGCACGCAACATCAACGACGTTTACGGAGCTAACACTACAAACCAACGCACCACCTGTTATTGGTTTGCTCGCTTCCGTTCTGGAAATTTCGACCTGAAAAATGAACCTCGCGGTCGTCCGAAGACTTTGGTCGACAATGACGAATTAAAGGCGATTGTGGAAGCTGATGATACACAATCTACGGCTGAATTAGCAGCAGCTTTCGACGTTAGCGTCAAAACAATATTGGTCCATTTGCGTCAAATTGGCAAGGTAAAAAAGCTTGACAAATGGGTGCCCCACGAACTCAATGATCGCCAGCGCGAAGTACGCGTCGAGACGTGCCTTGCACTGCTCAACAGACACACAAATGAAGGAATTTTGAACCGCATTGTTACCTGCGATGAAAAATGGATTCTGTTTGATAACCGTAAGCGCTCAGCAAGTTGGTTGGATCCTGGTTCAGCACCTAAACAATGCCCTAAACGAAAACTTACCCCTAGAAAAGTGATGGTCACTGTTTGGTGGTCTAGCGCCGGTGTGATTCATCACAGCTTCTTACCAAACGGGGTGAGCATTACTGCAGATGTGTACTGTGAAGAACTGAACACAATGATGGAGAAGCTGGCGCATCTCCAACCAGCATTGGTCAATCGCTCGTCTCCGCTGCTCCTGCACGACAACGCGCGACCTCATACTGCACAGCAGACGGTCTCCAAGTTGCAAGAACTGGGGTTGGAAGCTCTCCGTCATCCGCCCTACTCACCAGACCTTGCGCCTACAGACTACTACTTTTTCCAGAATTTGGATAACTTCTTGGCGGGAAAAAAATTTAATACCCGAGAGGCAGTACAAAATGCCTTTGAAGAATTTGTTGCCTCCCGTCCAGCTGATTTCTTTAAGAAGGGCATCAATAAACTGCCACTGCGATGGCAAAGATGCATTGATTGCATGGGTGATTACTTCGATTAATACAAAAAAAAAATTCATGAAAAAAATTCGTTTAAATTTTTTCATACAAAACGGCAATTTCATAGGTAAAGACCTATTATTTAATTTACCTACTTTTTCTTTTCCAGATTGAAGTCTTTCCAAGAATAACAAAGTGTACATTCCACAAATACGGAGCTTCTGGAACGATCCAGAAACACGATGCGCTATGTGTGCTAGCCTTGAATATCCTCAATGAGAAGATTTTCATCTTCCTGTGGTTCTGGTACGTTGACCTCCATTTACTTTGGTTTGCATAATTTCATGCATTGCTAAGTACTGTGTGAATTTAAAATATTGTTGTAGGTGTTAATCGTATCAGTCTGTTTTGCTTCTTAGGATAATATTAAAATTATCTTTATACATAAAAAGAAAAGTCCTGACTGACTGACAGCCCAAACCCTTGGACCTAGAAAGCTGAAATTTTGCAGAGGTTCCCTAATGTTGACAAGGAATAAGGAAGGATTTTTCGAAATTCCACCCCTAAGTGAGTTAAATAGGGGACGAATGTTCCGCGTGGGCGATGGCGCTGGCAGAAGCTAATATTAGATAATATGACCACTTGAAAAACGTAGCGAACACTTTTACTCACGTACCTACTGATAATATTTTAATAAGTCAACAACATCATCATTATTTGCCTAGCTCAGCAATGTTTTTGTCCGCTTTCTGTCTAACCAGATGCTGCTGAGCACCAGCATTTTTTTATATAGAGCGCCTGCCTATCTGACCTCCACATCCCAGTTACTGGGTAACACGATACTCCTTGGTAACTTGCTAGCATAAAACGTGACGTCACTCATTTGTTTATTTATTTCCAGGTTCATCATCTTATCGGTAGTAACCGGATTGGCCCTAGTATACTCCGCAGCAGTAATCCTATTGCCAAGCACTCGCGAAACGATCCTCAAGAGACGATTCCGTTTCGGAACACCGGCCGGTGTCGAGTCGCTCGTTAGAAAAACTCAGGTTAGTGTTTTAAGAAATACCTAGTAGAAAGTCAGTATGCAGATGGATATAGTGGCAGTGTAGATAATGTGAAGACCACAGTCAGAACAGCTTTTGATTTGAAATTTCCTTTTAAGCACAATTAACCTTAATGTTCATACAATGCCTTTGGAAGCTCTTAGATTTTGATGTAGTTTGCAGCTGTATTTTAAACCTTTCCATTGTATTTCCAGGTGGGAGACTTCCTACTTCTGCACCTGCTGGGTCAGAACATGTCACTGCGTGTATTCGGCGAGGTACTGGACGAGTTGTCTCGAAGGCTGCACATGAACTCGAACGCACCCTCCGCGCCTTCGACCCTCGAGATGGCCCCCATCTACCCCAACATTGACAAATACGCAAAGGAAACAGAGACGTAAGTTTCCAGACTGAGCTTAGACAATACACGCAACACTCCCAGAATTGTCCTAGAAAATGTATGCAATTTTGTCTCGAATACGACTTCTGAGAAATGAGAACGAATGAGATTCCTATACAATCCATTTCGATCCGTCTCGATTCTTGTATCCGAGACTACTTTCCGTGAAGAAGGTATAGGACGCGCAGTGTATTGTTCTTTAAGTAATTGTAACGCTCATTCGCAGTAATGTAAGAAATTCAGTTCCAACGATATGAATGACCATGACATTCCTTATTTTACCTGTTTATATAAGACAAGATTTGCCTTTTTTGCCTTGAGCTTTAAATTAAGTGAATCTATACGATTTATAAATTAGAATAAATTGTTGAAACTTTTCTAATAAACTTACTAATCAATTTATTTGTTATTATGATGGAATTTGCTGTGGTACTACGACTTTGCGAATAAGCAACATTTTACTTTTTACTGAATGACGATATTTGAATTACATGTTTAGTTAGTTTTGTAAGTTCGAAGCAACTCGCAGATAAATGCAATTGATATTTAAAAGTACATAAATAGTATACATACCTACATTCATTTTTATT
The DNA here is from genome assembly GCA_949987655.1 of Polymixis flavicincta. Classification (NCBI taxonomy): domain Eukaryota; kingdom Metazoa; phylum Arthropoda; class Insecta; order Lepidoptera; family Noctuidae; genus Polymixis; species Polymixis flavicincta. Next base: position 19,535,194 of record OX465175.1, read on the forward strand.
TTAAGTATAGTATAGCATATCTTTTGTATTAGGATATTAAAAAAATGATAGAGGTTGCAGCAAGTGGGATCTGAGCAAGTAACATCTAGGTATTTTTGTTTTATTTTTCACCATTATATGTTATAATAACGTATAATTAAATGACTTGCCCATATCGTGTTGTTAGTAACCTCATGCGTGAGATATAGAAGACATTTTTAATTATAACATTTTCTTTATATTTTTTTCTTATTATGATAAAATATTGAGACCATAGCAATGCATTTTTAATTAAATTAAATAAGTGATTATACTCCAATGAAATCTTATACAGGCTGGTCTTTAATAATGATAATCTAATTGTTATGAAATATTCAGTGAGTTATTTGTAGTGGAATTAAAACTATAACAATTCTTCAGAATACACATATCGACTTTAAATTAAGTCTTTCAATTACAATTAAGTAGATATTATATGATTAGAGTATATTATACGTGCTTTTCTTTTGTTCCATTTGTTTAGTAAACAACGTGTTTTTACATGTAACTAATAGTTTTATATTTATGTGAATGAATAGCTACGTCTGGGAGTATCTGCTGATAGTCAAATTTTATATAATGTTACTTCAATCTCGTGATTGATATCAAAAGTATATTTGGTACTAAGGAAAAAGGGAAATCATAAAATATGTATGAAGTGTGAATGGATTATAATCAAGGAACGTTTGTCTATAAGTTCGAAGTGAATACATTATACTCATAAATTGTTCCAAATGTGCCATTAAATAAGATGTCCAGAGGGAAAGCCACGATTCTCAACGTATCTCAAATATTATTGTAGAATAAGATTTTGAGTCATGCATTATATTAATAGATATGTGTGTATGAATTGATAAACTTTCTTGGAATCTCGAAAAAATGTCTTCCATACACTCGAGCAGTGTTTTTTATGGAACTTGACTTCTGCAGTTTGCCTTGTATTTACTAGTTTTTAATATAAACTTTGCCATTCCTATGTAAAATGTATTGTAGAGGATGAACGATGCTGCCTTACTTCCTACGTAATATCTCTGAGACTGCAACAATCATTATTTCAATGTGTTACATTGTCTACATTATTTTGGTAATAAATGACTTCAAATAATTGCATTTTCGTTTTATTTGTGTACAAAAAACAAGCCTCAAAAATATTATTAATACAGAGTATCTACTAAAAAACAAAAAATTAAAAAGTAATTAACATTGGCTTCAAACTAGGTCATCCTGTATTTTGGGCCCTAAAAACGGATAAAAACAACACAGACAAAATAACTTAAATATTCAATTCAAATCAATAAGCCCCATAAAGCGAAATTAATGAGAATGCTGGAAACTTCGGAGATTGATGAACAAGAAACCAAGAGCCCAACAGAAACAAACCAGCACCCTAATTGCGTAACTCACGATTCATCATAATCTGTATCGTTTTGAAACGGATTGTTAAACCAATGCTTCATATGTTCGAAAAATGTGTCTGTTCGACAACACAAATAACGCAATGAATATAGTTTAACTGTGAAGACGAAACCAATTATGATCAATCGTGAGTTACGCAATTAGGGTGCAGGGTATTATATGTTAGTATGATAAAATAGGAATGTTACTTACAAGATTTGACAAATAAAAGAATCATGAGAGTTTTTTATAGTAATACAAATTTAATACGTATAACAAAAGCCAAATATTAAAATGAAAAGAACACATATTCTTAGCAACTGAACCCAAAGTATTATAACAAGATTAGAATTCTCCCTAAGTATTCATCAAAGTTGTAAATATAGGATGGTCACATATTTGCCGGAAGATGCGTCGGACGTCACTTAATTTGGCCCTCTGTACGGTTTCGTTACGGTACTTTGTAAATATACCGCGCCGTAGTAAAAACGTGTCAATGTACAAGCTTCCATAGTAATCCATACAACACTGACGATCGTGCCTACACATAGTGAATAAAGCACGGCACGGTTGGCGTAGTGGTTAAGCGATTGACTGCTGCGCTACGTGTCGCGGGTTCGATTCCCGCACGGAAAAAATATTTGTAAGAACTACAAGTAGTTGTTCCGAGTCTGGCTGTTTGTGTATGGTTTTTTTTTTTTTGGGTGGGAAATCATCAAATAACTTCTCCCGCTCTGGGTGGAGCAGGAGGGCGTGTCAGACTTTTACTGACTAAAACCCACCCGTGTTCCTTCAGTAGCCCGTATGCCAAGGGCTGTGGTGTCTCTTTCGAACAAACCCGCACCCCTGGCAGGCCTGTTTGTGTATGTGAGTTTAAATGTTTGTAAACGCACCCGTAATACAGGAGAAATTCCTAGTGTGGGGCAAGGTTTTTCTAAAAAAAGCATTGTTATTCACGGCAAGAAAAACGTGTGTGCAAAGGGCCATAGTATGCTCGACGCACTAATGCATCAACGTGTGTGTGTAAGGTTGAATGTTTCATTATCTATCTACTAGTACGTTCTGGTGTTACGCGACGCATCTTCCGTCAGATGTGCGACCACCCTTAGTGTCAAAAGTATGAGAAATTAGGAAAAACTAATGATAGATGTTATTGCAATTTTTTATCATTTGTGTAACATGCGACATTTCATTACCTAACATATAACATATTAAAGTTAACTTGTTAACTATTTATTATCTAATTACTTCCGAGTTATCCTCATTTTCGACTTAAGCACTCCCCAAAACCGAAACCCACGATGATTACTCTTGGGCACGCCACGATTGCGGCGGTAAGTCCCCTCTTTGAGGAGTGGTTTGAGAGGCGGCATGGCGTCCTCACCTTCCGCCTGACGCAGGTCCTCACCGGACACGGTTGTTTCGGGAGGTTCCTGTTTCGGATAGGGCGGGAGGAAACGCCCGGGTGTTTCCACTGCGAAGATCGCCCTGAGGACACGGTGGAGCACACGGTGGCGGTCTGCCCTGCTTGGGCGGAGCACCGCCGTGTCCTCGTGGAGGCGATCGGCGGCGGCGATCTCTCGCGTCCGGCCCTGGTCCAGGCCATGGTACGGAGCGAGAGGGCATGGGGAGCCGTCACCTCCTTCAGCGAAGCAGTGATGCTCGCGAAGAGGGAGGCGGCGCACGTGAGGGAGAGGCAGCATATGCGCCCTCGCGACCCCAGCCGCCGCAGGATACGGAGACGCCCTGGGCGTCGGGAATCCCAGGCCGATTTCCGGCCACCGTAGGCATGGGCTTGCGGACGGCGAGTAATGGGTAGCTCGCTGTCCGGTAAGGACCAAGCCCAAGTCGACGGCGCGTTGTGTTCCACGCGCGCCTCAAAGAGATGTCAGCACAAAAAATGATGGGGCCCGCAAGGGCCGATGCCTGCCAGGGGTGCGGGTTTGTTCGAAAGAGACACCACAGCCCCTGGCTTAAGGGCTACTGAAGGAACACGGGTGGGTTTTAGTCAGTAAAAGTCTGACACGCCCTCCTGCTCCACCCAGAGCGGGAGAAGTTATTTGATGATTTCCCACCCAAAAAAAAAAAAAAAACGATGATTACTCTTATTTAAATCACCGCCACCTTGGATTTGTAAATTTTCTTCAGTTTCATCACCAGGATCACCCTCGAAACCCCTATAAACCATGGAAATGACACCCATGACGATTAATTCGTTTCTTTAAATATCCGCCATATTGGATTTTAATCCTTCTTTTCGCATCAGCGACCTCGAAATCTATGAAAATTATAACTATGACGAGTTATTTCGCAGCAATCGTGAGCCGCCACTGTTCTTAAATTTAAATGTTGATATCCCAAGCAACCCTGAACGCGTCTTCTATTTCGTCAGCACGAGAACCCCACTACGTGTGCGTTAATTTTGCAGTCAACAAGATCAGTCTGTGCATTCCATTCACAAAACCATGCTGACAAGACTCACCTGTTCCCCCAGTCCAGTTTGGCGACGAGCTTGAGCCTCAACGCTCGCGTTTGGTCCTGGGTCAACGTGCCAGCTAGGAGAGCTCGTCTGCCGCTGAGGAGTTCCCGCATCACCTTGGCTACTGCGCTGAACCTGTAGGTCTCTCGCTCCTGGAAAAGATGTTGAATGTAAAAAAATTATTTCATATGTAGGTTACTAACTTGTTGCTCTAGTAGTCGAAACCAGTCGCAAAGGTTCGATTCCCAGATCGGGTTTTTCCATCAGCAATATCTTTTTATTCCTTTAGTCTGGATTAGTGCCCGGTTGATATCAATGGGCACGCCCCTAATACATGTAGGTACTAAGAACTAGCGAAATATGGGTGTATCTAATCTACTATAGGTACACTTCTGCCTTCGTATGTTCGAAAAAGATTAGTACTTAGTATTTAATTGTTAGCTCATACGTTGCAATGCCTTATTCTTTTTTCTTTTTTTTTTGTTAGAAATCTTCTCCCGCGCGCAGAAAATATATAAGTACAAAGCTTCTTCGCTTTCATCACAATCGGTCGAGCCATTTACGAGTTTTCGCGAGACTAAGCCCACTACACACGGATGTAAAAATATCGCGGCGGGAATTTTATCACGAACTAGATTTTCACTGTCGGTGTTGGGCCGAGTAATCGAGTTTTGAGAATCAACGACTGCATCCCAGGGCCACCGCATCAGAAAAACACACTATTGGATTTTCAGCTCTCGGCTCTAAGCAGTAAGGTTGAAAATCCAGTGCGCGAAAAGAAATCGCACCCAGGCCCACACTCCCAGAATTTGCGCTAGAAATCACAAGGTATTTGAAAATGTGAACAAAAAGATACCGGATACTAAAAACGCACACATGCATAAGTGCCTTATTCTGCACACATTGTTAAAGTGAACTGACCGAAAACTCAGAAAAGTTACTATTGTTAGTTATTGTTATTATTTGTAAGGCGTAATAAAATTACCAAGAACAATGTGACGTATTCTATGATACTTTAGAAATTCCATTGCATTACATATTATTCAGAACTGACAAATGTTTTGATGATAAGTGACAGGATGACCACTTACATAGCTGAGATTGTTCCCCATTGCTGGCAAAATTGGTTGTAAAGTTGTAGGTACTACTTTACATTGAATATTTCTGTGATTTCGTCGAGTTTTACCATCATGAAGTAGGTGCTAATACATGGGATTTACATAAGTTACGATATCCAAAACGGTAGTTTCATGTATTCATATTCAACTTTGTAAGAACAGGCTTCACACGGAACAGGACAAACAATGATTCATGAATAACTAAGAGAAACAAAGGAAACTGTGAATAGGCTATTTAAAATGTCAAATATGTACATGTTATACAAATATTGCGTACGCTAAATAGCTGCCATAGCATGTACAATTTCTGTTTAAGTTTAAACAGCGAGATGAAGATTTTTAAGTATGTTGTTATGTTGCGCAGAAAAACTGGAAATGTGATATTTTCAGTTAAATGCTGTATCTCACAAATCTCATTAAACTAGCGGACCTGACAGACGTTGTCCTGCCCGATCTGCGCCACCTACGGGGACCAACAAATTTCATCAAATTCGCTCCAGCCGTTTAGGAGGAATTCAGAGACACGTACAGAAGAATTATATAATTATGTTTAAAGATTATGTCAGCGACGAAATGCAGAACAAAAAATTTGAAATTTTTGTTACATTCCCTTCAAGTCCTCCAACTGATTTTATCTACTTATACAATCTTGCTATGATGAGTCAACGGTGCAAAATAATCGGATATACGGTTATCAGCCCATCTTTGTAGTAAAATATATTTCCGGTTTTTCGAGATAATTTCAAATACAATACTCAGTAACTGATGCACTTAGAAGTGAGTAACTATCTAAATTGATATCTTTACATTGTTTGTATTTTATATCAGTGATTCATTTTCATAAAATATTAATAATATTCAATAAAACATTTCATTGTTATTGTCACACTATCTGTACCGGAAAACGGAAAAGTTTCTCGATGTCACATAAAGTATAAACATACATTTTTATATAAGTACCCATTAAAGTTCAATCCAATCGCTAGAAATTCTATCCGCGTGATGCGTTTCCTGTCTCGCCCGTATGCCGTTGCTAAGTAGACAATTAACTTTGTTAGTAGCAAAATGATTTGTTATATTAGTTGCAATAAATAATATTACACATTATAATAATTTACTGTTAGTTAATTGCACAGTTCTCGTTGCTTTAAAAACGAAATGAAAGGAAAAGTCAGTGATTTATTTCTGAAGAAAGAAACTGCTTTATTAGGTCCGTACATTTATTTGCGGAAAAAGACTGTAATGCAATACACCTGAACCTGTAAACCTGTGATTGTTATTTTTTATGCTCATTTTATTCAAATTTTATTTATAAACGTACTTATCAAATTTTGATTGAATTGTAATTGTATGTAATTTTAATCAATTTATCTGTGTGTTCTTGTCCTATTGTTATGTTCGTGCCATATTATTATGAGTCTTATGTTACTTGAAATAAATGATTTAATTATTTATTGTGCAAAATTTCAATTTTTAAACCAGCATTTTTATACTAACTTTGGGGGTGGAAATTATCCCACGGGAACCTAAAACCGGGATAAAAAGTATCCCGTATTAATCCAAGTTATAAACTAAAATCATCTGCCTACCGCTTTCCCAACTATGTTGGGCTCGGCTTCCAGTCTAACCGGATGCAGCTGAATACCAGTACTTTACATGGAGCGACTGCCTATCTGACCTCCACAACCCAGTTACTGGGTAACACGATACCCTTTGGTAAGACTGGTTATCAGACTTTCGGGCTTCTGACGACACGTAACGACTGTCAAAGATCCACTAATGACAGCCGGGACCAACGGCTTAGCGTGCTTTCCGAGGCACGGAGGGGTCTTGGTATGTAAAGATCAGAATTCAGATCAAAAGTCACCCATCCACGGACCAACCGCGAAACGCGTAGCTTAACCTGATCGATTGACCCGTGCCGTTGTAATTACTTAGCCACAAGCCCAGCCACAATTTGGAAACCAGAATATGTGCTGAAATAACTTTACAACGAAACAAAGACGATACATGTAAGTACTGTGCAGTATGATTCACTACAAGTAGCTACTTTGGTACGTATTGAGTGATCCATACTATGATTACAGCTTTACTGGCGGAGAGATAAACACAGCTGCGACGATGAGATGCGTTTGATCAGAGGTCAGAGACGTTCAGCTTTAACATTAAATAAGTACGTAGATCTACGTACCTGATGCTAAAGTTTATTTAACCGACTTCAAAAAAAAGAGGTTATATGTTCCACCGAACGTATTTTTTTTAAATGTATGTTCCTCGATTTCTCCCCCATTTGTGGACCGATTCTCAAAATTCTTATTTTATTTGAAAGAGTATACTCCTGAGGTGGTCCCATTGGCACCAAGTCAGGATCTGATGATGGATTCTCAGGGAAATCGAGGGCAACCCTCAAATCTTATAGCTATTAACAATGATTTTCCTATGATTTCTAATGCTATTGAGACATTTGCGTATGGTGGTCAACATCTCATGACGCTGAGCTAATGATGGAAGGTACAACTCTTTAACTTAGGAGTTTTTTTTTTTTTTTTTGGGTGGGAAATCATCAAATGACTTCTCCTGCTGAGTAGAGCAGGAGGGCGTGTCAGACTTTTACTGACTAAAACCCACCCGTGTTCCCTCAGTAGCCCGTATGCCAGGGGCTGTGGTATCTGTTTCGAACAAACCCGCACCCTTGGCAGGCATCGGCCCTTGCGGACCCCACCGGTGGTTGCTGCCATCTTTGACGGCGCGCGTGTGGAACACAACGCGCCGTCCCGTCTACCACTTTTCGGCCGCAGGGGATAGGGAGAGCGGCTGACGCTATACCGACACTCCTCTTCCCCTGCGGCCCCACCGCGTCCGCCATCAAACGGTGGCGGCCCCGTCCAGGCCACGGAAGGGAAGAGCGCTGCTCAGAAGCACCGGCACTCCTCCTCTACCGCAGCCCGTAACCCTCAGCCGCGATGCCTCCCATTCGACATCGCGGCCCACCTCAGTTGCAGTGCACCTCACCGCAACCTACTTTTTGGCCGCTACGTCGTCGGCTTTGAGGCAAAAGCCCTGACGAGCGGCCCCACCTTTGGGTTCCTCTTGGCTTCACCGTGGCCGGAATCCACGGTTACTGAGCCCCCCCGCAACGACAATGCGGGAACCCACTCGGGGAGGTTTAACTTAGGAGTTAGGTGCAGATTCGGGCATAACTTCGTCATATTTGTCAGACCGATTTGCAAAATTCTTCCAAAAAACACTAGAAAGTGAAAAATAACTTTAATTTCGGAAGTCGGTGACTTTAGACATGTATTTTATTAATTTCTTGTCACCGCCTTCCGAAATTAAAGTTATTTTTCATTTTCTAGTGTTTTTTGGAAGTCGGTTGTTTTTTTTTTTTTTGGAAAAGTTATTTTTTGTCATATTTAGATAACTACCACGTACAGTCTGTTCAAAAATTATCTGACGGCAGTGTAAATAAAACCATCAGGTTAAATTTTAACGCTACCACTCATTCAAACGAATTAGTGACATATTCATCAATATTTAGAAGTTTTCAACTTTACACAGGCTGGCAGGGACATCGACGCACTCCCTGTTACCATGGATTTTGACTAGATGATTCTGAAAACTCCTGCATTGAAACTTTTTGTGGGTTATTTTAAAAAAAAGTGCTGTTCCATATATTTTGGCCAGGTAGGTATTGCACTTTTCTATGAAACAGTATATTTGTTTTTATAACCAACCAAAAATTTATGCACCAGGGTGTATAAAACAATGTGCTGAAGTCATGGTTAGAGTATGCACATTGATCAATCGACACATCGAAAAATCTAGAACCACAGATTGACCACTGCGCTAGCTACTTAAAACAATTAGGCATTGTTCACAAAGTACTTGTGTGGGTATACCATGATCAATGAGCAGCTAATTTTTTCACATACTGCATGGGCTAGCAGATTAAACAAAACTTCTGACACTAAATATTGTTAATAGTATAATGATTGCAATCAATACAGACAATTATTTTTTATCAAAATTCAGACATCATCCCAACTGATTAGCATCAACCATTGCATCATTTTCTATCTTTTACACCACTCCAGAATGTCTTCAGTGAATGCTTTGTTCTAGTTGTCATTTGTTACTCTGACTTTTGACATTTCTCTCTCTGCTCCTTCAAGCCATTACCTCAGCATTTCTCAGCTGAAATGCATGCAGTGCTGGACATAGGCCTCCCCCAAGCGTCGCCATAACGATCGGTCCTGTGTTTCTCTCATCCAGTGGATTCCCGCGACCTTCACCAGCTTATTGGTGAAGGTCCACCTTGTGAGTGTCCTATCAAAGCTGCTCACTTCTGATACACAGTTGCCACTCCAGAACATTTTGGCCCCATCAACCATACATTCAGCGGGCAATGACCCTACCCACAGCCAAACCAATGGATTGGTTTCCACAGGAAGGAAGTAGCCATTTGCCAACACTTAAGTGGTTTGCGAAAGTAACTATGTTTGTCTGTCTGCTTTGCTGCTGGCCTTTTCACTTCTTAAAGGCCGATAAGATTTCGATGAAATTTCCAACATTTACACGGGTGAAGCTTCGGACAAAATTTAGTAGTTTTAACTTCACTTACCACATAAAGCTTCTTCCATAATCTAGCCCATTCTCTCAAGACGCATGCTATCTCCCGGACCAGTGGATCATCCTTCAGTTCAGCTATAGCAGTAGCTCCTGATCCTTTCACGATGCATGGCCGTATCGTCACCACGCATGACGGAAATATACCCCACGATGACCTGTTCTTTGAACTGAAGCCTCGGTACCAGACTAGAAGAAATATAAATAACTGATAAATATCTTAGTAAAAACAGTTGTAACTAGGTAATGGCCTGTTTAATCACTTTCAGATAATTTTGGTAATTATTCAATATTCTTTTAGCTAGCCTATAATGTGTCACACAGCTGAGCAAGGACCTGCCTTTTTTCTTTCCAAAGCTTGTTGTCTTGTGTTATCTCTAGCCATGGTGGCCCTGCAAACAAGATCAGATTTACTAAACTACTTAACAAAAATCTTTAATTCATTCACTGACGAACAAGGCACAGCCTTGACTGATTGGCTCTAAGCAAGTTTGTATGGAAGTTCATCATTTTCACCAACGAAACCCATTGAGCACACAGCTTCTCTACCTGGTCATTGTATAAAATTTATCTTCTGTATTTTTGTTATTTATTTTATGGTTAGTGAGAGTTTCTCCAAGACCGAAAAAAGCCTTTATTTTGAATCTTGCTCCCAAATTAACAAATATAATATATATAAAAGTTCATGCACTCAAATGAAGTCTAATCAGTTACTTAATCTGCTTTTAAACAACATGTCAACAGTTGTAATATTGTGTGCTGACAAAAATAACATTTGACTTAACATAATCACTTCACATGAGATTAGCTTTACTGAACCTGGGGATTAATACCCACAAAATAATAATAATTGTCCTTACTCATTTATTTTCATTTTTATGTTTTATATTGTGCATATTCTAATACAATAAAAAAAATGTAAGTTTAATAAAATAAAATAAATACTGATTGGCCTTATTTATTTTAATTTTGCCAGTTGCATGACACTAATTTAACAATTAGTGATCTAGGATTTTAATTAAAAGAGCTAGGTCTCTTCCTATGGGTCAATTGTCAGTACTGTGTGGGCAGATAATAATAAATAGGTACATTAGTAGGTACATAATTATGTTTCTATTTCATTACAGATAAGCTTTTAAAAAAGAGAACTAGAATTTGTTAGTCATTAACATTTCAGATTGTGTTTTTGTGTCAATGTCTGACTGCATTTTAATGAATATTAATGCATAATGATGTAACATAGTGAACTAGCCATATGTTCTGTAACTCGGGTTTTATAATACACAGAAATCATTATGTACACATGGCTACACATCAAGCTATACATATCCAGTTCACGCTGATCTCGCACTGTACAGACATTTTATACAATGCAAGATCAGCTTATTCTGGAAATGTATAGCTTGATGTGTAGCCGTGTGTACTAATTATTACACACACAGCTTCTAATTATTTTTTGTTTGTAATTATTTTGTATTTTTTATGCTTCTAATTATTTTGTATTTGAGTTTCTTATATAAAAATAATTAGAAGCTCATCGCATCAAGCTATACATTTCCAGTATAAGCTGATCTCGCATTGTATAGGATTTCCGTACAGTGCATAATCAGCTTAAACTGGAAATGTATGGCTTGATGTGTAGCCGTGCGTACCTATAGTTTGGGTAAAAAAAAATTAAAAAGTTTAGTTAATTAAAAAAGATTTTTCTTAGCTTGGTGCAAACAATTTTCGATTTGCTTTAGCCAATATATGACAAAGGAGTAACACTTCAATCATTTACCTCCATTTTCTTCCAATATCTGAACAGTCTCTCCAATTTCCAATGGCAGTCCTGATCTGACATCTCCTTTCCAGTTATAAACGGCTGAAATTAAGATTATTTATTTTATATATTTATTTTGTTTGACCCTCCTACTGTTTCTGATTCTAAAAAAAATTATGTTACAAGTTACATAATTTAGAAATTAGAATTTGCGAGGCTACATTATCACATTCTCCTCTCACCAAACATTTTGAACACAATATTTCTCCACTATCTGAAGAGTCGTCTTGTCTTGTCTTTGTCCTACAGCTTGACAATGGTGTGTATTATTATGTTGAACACATTCTTGACGATAAACATGTTAAAATATTTTGTTCAGTAAATTTTCCTGCTAGTACCTAGGACATGCATATAATGTTTTTCATTCATCAATAGTGGCTATGAATGAATCAGAATGAATTGCCTTTGTCTTATTTATGTGTTGCAAATAACATCGGCCAATGGGAAGTGAATGAAACCTTGAATGAAGACAGATAAGATAGTTTGTTGAGATCTGCAGATCTTAAGTTTCTTTATCAAACAATTGATTTTTTTCCTTATTCTTGTAAAACTCATTCTAGCAGCTACCACTAATTGTTTTTCTAAAATGTTTCACTTACAATTTTTTATTCTAATTCAAGCATCAATACATATATTTTAATAACAATACTGTCATTAATTTTATGTACATGTCGTTACAAAAAATTGTAGTGAAACATTTTTTAAGTTTATTTGAATACTGTGGAACTAAAACTAAAATTATATTTATTTCTTTTTTACAAATATCAGATATATCAGTGTTTATGTACCCTTAGAATCTCTTATGATATCTTGAAGATGTGGTTGAAAGTAAGACTTTAAGTATTCTATAAATAGGCAGAATAAAAAAACACCTTGATTTCAAAAACAAGGCCGGAAAGTAAGGAAAACACAGACATGGTTGACAAACAATGGACTTATTCAATGGTCAAGCAAGTTGCATATGAGATGTTATCAACTCATCATGGGCCTATCTAGTATGCCTTTCCATTACTTGTTAAAATAGTTAAAATTCATAACATGTTATTACGTTTCCGCTGTAATTGGCAGGATGTATCCGGACCGCGTAATGCTGATTGATTAAAAAAATTACAACTTACCAACAGCTAGCTTTGGTGATTTCATAGGATTCCACATTTTCACACCAAACGCTGCCAGCTTCCACGAATTTCGTACACAATATTCACTGAATCATAATTAAAGAATTGAAGAATTTCATCCGAAAATAGATAATCAATTCCGAACAAAACCTGCGTTCGATCAAAATTTTTGACAGAAGTGCCGTGAAAAATAAAACAATAAACAACAGATTATTAATGTGTGCCTGTTAGTCGAGTATACATTTTAAAAGCCCCGCCCGCACCCTTTAAGGTACGAGACAGTAGAAAATCAATTGTGTCTCATTAGCGGGGCTTGATAGATTTTAAGGTAGAAAGACAACGGCTTTTGAATGACGGAAAAAAAGTGATGATGAGCGAAAATACGTTATTGTGTACGTGATTTTGTTTACATTATGGTGTTTTGATGTTTCTTTTCCAATAGGTGGTACGCTGCCCAAGTGCCCAGCCCAACCCAAGAAGCTTATAGATAAAAGTGGAGGCAACACTCTAAATATCTAAGTGAAGACGACTGTGGGCTAGCGCTCTCTTTCTAAATACATACATAAGAAAGAGAAAGCACATATCACTGTCTCGTTCACTTCATCTGTATGCATTTAGAAAGAGAGCGTTATGTTAGCCCACAGGTTGTGTTCACTTTTTTATTTGGAGGCCACACTCCAAATAAAAAAGTGAACACAACCTGTGGGCTAACATAACGCTTCCACTTTTACCTACAAGCTTCTTGGCTCAACCGAATCCTTCTGTAGGCTTTTTTCTCAAAATGGCAAAAGTCGTCAGTTTTCTTCCTCATTAGTTCGATATTATTTTACTGTGAATCTTTTCAATCAACAAGATTAAATAAATTACTCAAAGAGTAACTAATTGGATTGTTTTTTCGTTAACAACATTCAAACGAAAGTAAGACTAGTTAAACCGTCCGTTTACTCAGAATTCCAAAACAATAAACGGTCGAACCACTCCACAAACAAAGATCTCTTGTTTTTTTCGAGTTTGCGATAAGAGGGCGGGCCACCCACGACGCAAATGGTTGCGATGACGTCATCGTGGCCGCTTTACGGTATTTAATTCGCTTGGCCGGTCAAGCGGATAAGATTACACTAATTAATATCTCGATACAATTAACCTGTGGCGTCCAACTATCGTAAAACGTCAAACTTCCGTCAAGCCCGGCGCCGATTTCTGACAGTGACAGCTGACATGTTTACGATTACGAATTTACGACCTCGCTCACAAAAAAAGGTCCACTCAAGTTTCTATTGCTTCTAGCTAAAAAAAATAAACAGTGTTGGGTTCTTGAATCACCAGGCCATTATATAAATTGTTTAGCGTACTCAAATTTTATCATCGTTTTTTATAAACCAATGTTGAAAACGGACAAGGGGTCGAAAGTGTGTTTGTTGCCGTAATAGGATGATTTCTGATAAAATTACAGTGTTGGTTTGCACGAAACTTTGCTTGTTTCTTTTTGAATAGACAAGTAATCTAACAGGAGTGTTTTTTTGAAAGTTGAACCTAACATCTTCATATTATTGAAACTCAAACTTCAGACTACGCGGAGCCATTTTTATGAGATCTTGTTTACAACGCATGACTTTGTAAACGCTCATCCGAGTTATTTTGAGTGTTTCAAATAAAAAAAATGGTACTAGAATACTATATAAACCTTTATCTACCGATGTTATACTGGCATATTGTAAAAATATGCCAGTATAATTGTAATATAAGATTTTCTGGAAGAGATAACTAATTGGACATGTTTTTTTTGTATTAGCTAATTTTACATGGTACTATAGGTTTCAAAATTTGAATAATTAGTCTAAGCCGCATAAGAAGGAACTAGACTTTCTAATTAGTGTAAAAACTTACTCATTGTCATGGAAAAAAACAAAGATATCAAGCTCTGAAATTACCTATAAAAATGTAGAGTTCGAGAAAATCGTACGGACGTGACTCACTCACTCTACGAAAATATCGATAACTTTGGTTTAGGAATAGAAGTTCACTGTAGGAAATAATAACAAAATTCAAGTTACATGATTTTGATTTATTAAAAAATGTATTTTACTATAAATGTTTGTGTACTGTGTGTGTATGTCACATAAGGAAGAAAAATAATAAACATTATTCTTGTTATCAGTTATTTTATTTGTACATAACATCCTAACCTGTTACACATAACATCAAGCTTGTATTCCCTGAAGGTGTAAGCAGTTGTGTATACACCCACATTGATTGTCTCCTCATCAGTAGGTACACAGAATATAGGTACTTATTGTAAGCTTATGCTTCAACATATTTGCAAAAATTGTGGCAGTAGAATAAACACTGTACTAAATATAAGCTACTTATTTCAAATAAATGTTAATTTATTTTACATTCACATTACAAATCTTGATAAAAAGGTAAGTACAAAAGTGTTGCTTATTTCTTACAGTAATAACATTTTCATTTATTACACATTCACATTTATAAGTCTTACATCTCACAATTACACATTCCAATGTATCAAAATAGAAGGTAAAGTACAAAGATGCTGTGTATTGATAACGCAAAACATTTGCAAACGGTGATAAAAATAGAATTGTGAAATACAGTGCTGCTTATGCCTAAAATTATAAAAAGTTAATCTTTTACACATTCAGATTCACACAATTTTACATCCCACAATCACACATTCAGTTATATAAATAAAAAAAATAACTGCCAGCAGAACAGCAAGAGGATTATACACACAGAGAAATATATGGAAATAGGCTACAAAAACAAAGTACAAAGGTGCAGCTTATTTCAAAAGTAATACAAGTTCATTCACATTATTTTATAAATGTTGATAACAATATAAAGAACAGCGGTGTTGCTTACTTAAAAAAAAAAACTGCCAACAAAAATAATGTGGACTCATGATACAATGCGTAACTTACAAAAACGCTACCCTAGCTTCTCTCATTCTGACAATATACATGATCTTCTCCCGAACATCCTCAGGCACATCGTCATCATCCACATGGACTTCTCCCGATCTCTCACCCATTGGGGGTCACCACTAGGCGTTCCGCCCCCTCGTTTGGCCACACTGAGCAATGCCACCGCGCCACACTGCACCACCGCACCGCGCTGCACTCGCCACGTCGTGGCCGACGCTGCGGCTGCGGCTGATGCCACGTCCTTGACCACTTCCTCTTGCTGGAACAGCAGGTACTTGTCAGCAAGAGAGAAGTGGTCCTGCTCCATCGTGATGTCGTCACCCACTGGGGCCATGATGACGACATGACATCTAAAATTAAAATAGTCAAAATAATTACGTGTAAATTACGAAGAAAAGATATAAGATAAATGAATATAAGTTTTAACACTTACGGCCTAAGGACGCGCGGCGAGGCTGAACCAGCAGCAGCAGTGGAGGACCCCGGAACTGGCGATGAGGATATTGGCCTATCAAACAGAGATTTCATTTATTATACAACTTTTTTTCGAACTTCGTTTGTTGTCTCTATAACTGTCAACGGTCCGAGGGTCACAGTCCGAAATCGTTGAAATGTACAAAATATAGTATGAAATACACCAAGAATGACCAAACATATTGCTATTATTAGATTTAGAGTATCTCAAATCATACAGATACACTCAATTCATTGTAAAACAGACAAAATTCATCAAAGTTATGACGCCATGAACGTAACAGATTTTGACGTAAACATTTCTTTGGTCAAAAAAAGTATTTAAGATGTTATTTTTAGTCCAAATATTATCTACACGATGTAATAACTACTAATAAATAAGTATTCATCTACTTACCGTTGCAAATCACCCAATAACTCACAAAATAAAAAAAATTGTCGACGGAGCGCGCACCACAATATTGTCGTGTTGAAGCGTCAGTAATGGCGCCGGTTTCAACTTTTTTTTTTCTGTTACCAGACAATGTTTTTGATAGAGAATTAGTGAGTCGACTGTGTGTGTATCTAGCTTCACAGAAAAATTACCATAGACGAGACGCGGTGGGCCAGCCGGACGTTACGGAAGTTTCGATAAGTGGCCCACGTGGTGGGCCACCTGGGCGCTACCGGTTAAACAAAAAGTAAACTCGACTATCGAATTGTCAGAGTTTAGTTTGGTCTAAACAACACTAGTGTCACTTTTGACGTATTAATGTTTGGCACCAGTGTTGCAAACCCGTACGATAATTATGGGGGCGTACGATAATTTGGCTAATGGTACGATGTACGATAATGAATGTATAATGTACGATAATTTTGTGCTTCGGTCAGTAGTTGTCAGAAAAAATAAACGAAACATATTCTCAATGGCAAATGTATAGAATGACAGCGTCAACAAGTAAATGTCTCTCTTTAACTCTTTCCCTTACATTAACTAGCGCACAATCCTGAAAATATTCTTATGTTTCCATCCGTAATAAGCACATTGTCGTAAACAAAATATCAAATAGCCTTTTGCTGAAAAACTTAAGCAATTATTCTTTATTTATGACTTTATTTAATCATATACTGTGAACAAAATTAAAAAAAAAAACATTAATTCACTGAACACCACGACAAAACACGGTTACGGTTTGATCTGCTGGTGAAACTTGGCACATACTCCTCCTTTGACTCTATACTTGTCGTTTGTTTTTTTTGTGATTTGGATTTTGTACGATAATTTTGCCCGGAATACGATAATTTTCGGATCGGAACTCGATAATTTGAACTTTTGGAGTTGGCAACACTGTTTGACACCTAGCTGTTAGATTAGAGTCTGTGGAGTGTGGATAAGCTTTGCAGAATTTGTAAATTATCGCAAAAATAATTTCTGAAAAGTAAAAGTAATCGAATATCAAAATGTCAGATGCCTTCATTCCCTTGAACCAGAGCACGCCTGTTCAAAACAGATGGCAACAGGACAAAGGTCAGCAACAACAAAGATACAACAATCGACAAAATAGTGGCAAATGGCGAGGAGGTGGTCACAATAACTGGAATAACTCGCGGAATAGTAGCTATGGAGTGAGTATAAACTAAGCATATTCAAGCCCCGGGTCTCCCAAACCTAGTTTAACATAAGGATTACACCAAGTAAAAACAAAACTGTTTTAAGCCCAATTACATTAAGTATGGAAGTTTCATTTACTTAAATTAAACCATTTTTAACTGTCAAGGATTTGGTGAGTCAGAAAAATAAAGCTAGTTGCCTATTTCCAAAGCATAAGGAGAAAAATGGAAGCAACAGCTGACTTGCATCATCCTAACGCTGTTTAGATGCCACTTCTCTGTTCAACTTATGATATGTCACAAGAAATTAAATGTCACCATTTAATTAACAGGCCAATTAAATAGTATTACTTCTTATTAATGTACTAATGTTACATTTTTATTCTGTTACAGAGCAATTCCAGCAACAATAGCTTTAGTCACGAAAGGCATAACATTGATGCTTACTTACACCCCTCAATGCTGCAAGACCCATGGGCCAGTTTACGGCAATACAATGCTAGCCGACACAGTAGTAGTACATAATATTAAAATGTTACTTAAATACTTAAGGTAAAACAATGTTGTTTTTAAATGTTATACCTATAACTGATATGTTGTAAAGTCAATTGGTATTCATTATTGAACTTGTACCTTGTTGTATGCCTAACATAATCTTTAAGTTTTAAAATACTTGTTGATGTTCTGTTTGGAAGTATTAATCAAGAACATATTGATAACTTTAAAATAGTACTACCAACTTAGCTATTCAGGTGGGCAAAATTGGAATTACAACCAACCCCCTGAAAACGAACTCAACAACTCAATTCTTTCAATGTCCACTAGCGATGCTGTCAACTGAACAGATAAGATGGTGGAACTATACACTCCCAGACTCCTAAATCGAGCCACCTTACAGTTTTTGTTTAAAATTGGATACATTGAATGCTTGTGAATTCAAATTTATAACATTGATGACAGAAAAAAGGACAGCCAGTATTTTGGCATCAAAACTGCATAAAAACTTCTTTGAAATAATTATCTTGAGGTTTTTGGCCTTTATACCTCACATGGAATTGCATGGTGGCTTGATTTATCTTTAGACTGTTGTGTTGTCTGTTGTTTAAGTCAAATTATGTTATAACTAGAGACAGGCTGACTGTGAATTTGGCCGACTAGTCGGCCAAGCCGATCATTGATTTCGGTTGAGTTCGAGGACATCAGCTATGTTCAAAATGGCAAACCTACTGATTGCCAATTGTTTGCTATAGAGTTTCTTCTTTTTTGTTAGGAGTATTAATTCATTTTACCTTCGGTATTTAATTTCTGGATCAATCAATGGACCAAACGAAGGGTTCCTATTCCATACTATCCTAATTTCCTGATTGCATTGAAAATAAACTGTAAAACTGATTCTATAATAAAATAAATATAACAGTAAAGATTTCAATTTCAATTCAATCAACTTCTTTAAAAAATTTAAGCATATTAAATACAAGTACTAAATGGGCCGACTACTTGGTGGTTTTAGCCGACTAGTCGCCCACTACAAATATGGCCGACTAGGTAGTCGGTACATCACTAGTTAAAACTATGATGTAAGAATCGTAGCAGGTCGCGTTCTGTAGTTTCTTCCTACCCCCGTGGGAAGAAGATGTAAGTTTATGTATTTAGGACACTGAAAATATATAGAGATAGATAGCATAGAGCTTTTGCATTGAATTTTAATCTCTTGTGTTAACGTCAAGTTATGTTATGATTATCGCGTGAATGAATAATAACAACTTTTAACAACTTTTTATTTTACTTTTACTTTTTTTTTTTTTTTTTAACTTTAAGATTGCACATTTTTAACTTAGCCCGTTTATTCCATTGTTATCTCTTACCATTACATACAATTGTAACTCAATTTAAATAAAATAATGTGAAGAAGAGAAATTTTCTTTAATTTCTTTTAAATTGTTGTTTTGTGTGTTTTCCCCCAAAGGGTAAGGCAGAGCTGTGCCTATAATAATAAAATGAACCATTTATTTTCAGGTAACAAAGACCCATAAATAAATACTGGAACCTAAATATACGTATTATAAAAACACCTACTAAGATTTTATTCATTATAGCCACATTGATCATCATCACCATTCACCTGCCGGACACCTGCCTAGCCTATTTCCAATAGCCGGATGCAGCTGAATATCAGTACCTATTTTGCAAGGAGCGACTGCCTGTCTGCCCTCTGACAACCAGTTACTGGGTAAAATGATACCCTTTTGTAAGGGTGTCAGACTTTCGGGCTTCTCAAGACCCGTAAACCTCGTAAGGCGTAGACAAGTTGATGATTATAGGTAAATTTTCGTCAAATGAAGATTGTATTCAAATAAGATAACTTCCAACTAGATCGGGTTTCTTTCCATATTATAATATTATATAGGTACTCTTATTTGTATTATTATGGCAGTGGCGGATTTACCAGTAGGCTGAGTAGGCTTGAGCCTAGGGCGGCAGATTTTAGGGGCGGCAAATTTGGGGACCAATTTTTTTTTTTTTGGTACCTTTTAGAAATCAAAAAGATGCAAAGACTTAATAAATTAAAATAAAATAAAATGACGGTTTTATGATGTTTTACAAATAAAAGTCTGTAACAAATTTTGCCGATGACTTTCCCCTCTCACTTGTCATTGCACATTCCGAGTAGCACACTTCCATATTCTAGAGTAGGTAGGTACCTAAAACAGCTAGTTCGCCGCCCCCAACCAGTAATCGGCCTCTGCGCGCACTTTGTATGAGTGAAAAGAGCGAAATTGTGTCCCTCTTCCCACTATCAACCCACTTCATGCCAGTCCTACTACTTGTTGGAGGCTGCGAACTGGGTGGTTTGTACATAATTTTGTGATTTTAATGTGAATATAGTTTTTTTTTTTTTTTTTTTTTGGGTGGGAAATCATCAAATGACTTCTCCTGCTGAGTAGAGCAGGAGGGCGTGTCAGACTTTTACTGACTAAAACCCACCCGTGTTCCCTCAGTAGCCCGTATGCCAGGGGCTGTGGTATCTCTTTCGAACAAACCCGCACCCCTGGCAGGCATCGGCCCTTGCGGACCCCACCGGTGGTTGCTGACATCTTTGACGGCGCGCGTGTGGAACACAACGCGCCGTCCCGTCTACCACTTTTCGGCCGCAGGGGATAGGGAGAGCGGCTGACGCTATACCGACACTCCTCTTCCCCTGCGGCCCCACCGCGTCCGCCATCAAATGGTGGCGGCCCCGTCCAGGCCACGGAAGGGAAAAGCGCTGCTCAGAAGCACCGGCACTCCTCCTCTACCGCAGCCCGTAACCCTCAGCCGCGATGCCTCCCATTCGACATCGCGGCCCACCTCAGTTGCGGTGCACCTCACCGCAACCTACCTTTTGGCCGCTACGTCGTCGGCTTTGAGGCAAAAGCCCTGACGAGCGGCCCCACCTTTGGGTTCCTCTTGGCTTCACCGTGGCCGGCATCCACGGTTACTGAGCCCCCCCGCAACGACAATGCGAGAACCCACTCGGGGGGGATGTGAATATAGTTAATAATTTAGTGAATAATTTTACCGATTTCAGTCTTATGTATCGACTACCTATTATTTGTTGAACATACACTAGCTTTAGGAAATTCGAATTCTAAAAATGCCTTGAACAGTGATAGCGAGAAAGGCTTAAGCAAAACAAATATTTTTTTTCAACACATTTGCTCAAAAACTGCATTTACGAAGCCTGTATACATGGTTCGAAAGTTAAAAATTACGCACTAATACCTACAACGGAACGTGCGGTAAAATAGGTAGGTACTCTCACCTAAGTACCTATTTTACCGCATACCCCGTTGTATGGCACCGTGCGTATTCTTTACGGTTTTTTTTTAATTTCCATAAAATATTATAAGAATTTCGTCCAAGGAGTTTCACATTACGAGAATAAATAAGCTGACTGATCGAACCTCCTTGGAAACGATTTTGCTCAATACGTTTGTCTCACTTTAATAATAAAGAGTAAATGAGATGAAAGATGTAGTTCTAATTTTCACCACGGGCATGTGGCGCCATTTGTAAATTCGCGCCATTTTCATATTAGAAAAGTCAAAGATTGTTGCGAGTTTCCGACTGATATTTATAAACAAACTTTTATTATGAGTTCAAGCGAGGAAACTGATATTAATATGGAATCTACTCCACCTGATATTTTGAATGAGGCGCAAATTGCAGGAAACGGTCTCTTGCCGCCAAAATTGGAGAGCGCTATTTATGATGTATAAGTTTGTTTAATTACATATTGTACTATTTTCTCGCAAATGTGTTGAAAAACATTGTATGACACACGTGCAGAAATTGGTTTTTACAAACTCGTGACTATGGTAAGCCCTCGACTTCGTCTCGGGCTTACATTTGTCTACTCGTTTGTAAAAACCAACTTACCGCACTAGTATCATAAATAACTATTCCTCGAATACGATAATTTTTTTTAACTCTACAAGATAACCATGAGCAATCTTTTAAAATACTATTTCCTATAGTTAGTATAAGAACGTTCAAAACTTAAGGACCGCAATTAGCTGATTTACTCTGAAAGTAAGAGTTCCGTAGGTATACTGTGGACTGTGTTTGGCATTCGGTCCATTGGAGAATAAAACTCAGTTCGAGAACGACGGATTTAATGACTGGAAAAATGCAGAACACCGAGTAGCTCGGCATGAAAGTGATTCTGGAACTGCTAGCTGAGTTCGATACTTTCTTAGCCAGTCATACTGAAAGGTTTGGGAATCAAGGATCCGGAAGTACCAGTTACTTATCGAAAACCAGTTATGATGAGTTTCTACTCTTGATGGGCCACAAAGTCTTGAAGTCTCCAAATTGACTTGAGTCGATCTAATCTAGGGGGTCAAACGCCTTCTACCGGAGGCTCTACGCGGGAGCCGTGCGGTCCATGGCCCTATACGGGGCGCCGGTGTGGGCGCCTACATTGAGACGCCATCCAGCACGCCGGTTGAAGGCGTCCCATAGGGTCATGGCCATCCGGATGGTCCGGGGATACCGCACGATCTCCGGTGAGGCGGCGATCGGCATCCTTGCCAGATTATCGCCATAGGATTTTGAGGGAAAGGTCCTCGCGCACGTCTGGGAGTGGCGTGAGGAGGCCAAAAGCCGGGGCGTAACTCCACTGCCGGGAGAATTCGCGCCACGGCGGACAGAGCTCTGGTGGAATCCCATAGCGACATGGAGAGTACGATTGTTGCAATCCAGAGCTGGGCACGCCACGGTTGTGGCAGTAAGTCCCCTTTTTGAGGAGTGGCTTGAGAGGCGGCATGTCGTCCTCCATGGCGTCCTGACCTTCCGCCTGACGCAGGTCCTCACCGGACACGGCTGTTTCGGGATATTCCTGTTTCGCATAAGGCGGGAGGAAACGCCCGGGTGTTACCACTGCGAAGATCGCCCTGAGGACACGGTGGAGGTCTGCCCGGCTTAGGCGGAGCACCGCTTTTCCTCGTTGAGACGATCGGCGGCACGGAGTTAATACAAAGCCCTACGGCCTTAGTCGCTCCAAGAGACGCCCTGGGCATCGGGAATCCCAGGCTGATTTCCGGCCACCGCAGGCGCGGGCTTGCGGACGGCAAGTAATGTTCCACGCGCGCCTCAAAGAGATGTCAGCACCAACTGGCA
Organism: Polymixis flavicincta; assembly: GCA_949987655.1. Lineage (NCBI taxonomy): Eukaryota > Metazoa > Arthropoda > Insecta > Lepidoptera > Noctuidae > Polymixis > Polymixis flavicincta. The sequence goes on from OX465175.1 coordinate 19,558,440, forward strand.
GGATCCGCAAGGGCCGATGCCTGCCAGGGGTGCGGGTTGTTCGAAAGATATACGTCCGCCCCTGGCAAACACGCAACTGCAACACGGGTGGGCTTAAGTCAGTAAAAGTCTGACACGACCTCCTGCTCCACCCAGAGCGGGAAAAGTTATTTGATGATTTCCCGCCCAAAAAAAAGGAAAAGTATTTCGCCCTTCCTATCTCGTCTCTCAATTCTCCAAATGAGCGAATTGTCATCATCAACCCTTGCGAAAAAGGCTGTGTCCTTAGAAGAAGTGTATCCTAATGATTTCGAGACTAAGTTAGTTCAAGAATGCATACATTTTCGAAGCCACATATCTTCGCAAAGCATTTTGGTAAAACCAGATTCTACATCATTAGAGAGTCTATCTTCGTTTTCATCTTTTGTTGTCTAAATAGGCTAAAAATTATCTGAGATTGAAGAAAAATTTAGAAAAATTAAAAACTTTAGCTCTTTTGTGCACTGAGTCTAATCAGACTCAGTGCACAAAAGAGCTAAAGTTTCACTTACGACGATATCATCGATGATTTTGCCAACAAAAAATCGCGTAAAAAGGTATGGTAACGAACTTTTATTAATTTTACTAAGTTGATTATTTTTAAGTGTTTGTAAGCGCAATAAAGATTATTCAAGTTTACCAAATGTACGTTATTGTGTAAGTAGCATACATTACCCCGCCTTATTTGGGCACGCCACGATTGCGGCGGTAAGTCCCCTCTTTGAGGAGTGGTTTGAGAGGCGGCATGGCGTCCTCACCTTCCGCCTGACGCAGGTCCTCACCGGACACGGTTGTTTCGGGAGGTTCCTGTTTCGGATAGGGCGGGAGGAAACGCCCGGGTGTTTCCACTGCGAAGATCGCCCTGAGGACAAGGTGGAGCACACGGTGGCGGTCTGCCCTGCTTGGGCGGAGCACCGCCGTGTCCTCGTGGAGGCGATCGGCGGCGGCGATCTCTCGCGTCCGGCCCTGGTCCAGGCCATGGTACGGAGCGAGAGGGCATGGGGAGCCGTCACCTCCTTCAGCGAAGCAGTGATGCTCGCGAAGAGGGAGGCGGCGCACGTGAGGGAGAGGCAGCATATGCGCCCTCGCGACCCCAGCCGCCGCAGGATACGGAGACGCCCTGGGCGTCGGGAATCCCAGGCCGATTTCCGGCCACCGTAGGCATGGGCTTGCGGACGGCGAGTAATGGGTAGCTCGCTGTCCGGTAAGGACCAAGCCCAAGTCGACGGCGCGTTGTGTTCCACGCGCGCCTCAAAGAGATGTCAGCACAAATAGTGATGGGACCCGCAAGGGTCGATGCCTGCCAGGGGTGCGGGTTTGTTCGAAAGAGACACCACAGCCCCTGGCTTAAGGGCTACTGAAGGAACACGGGTGGGTTTTAGTCAGTAAAAGTCTGACACGCCCTCCTGCTCCACCCAGAGCGGGAGAAGTTATTTGATGATTTCCCACCCAAAAAAAAAAAAAAAAAAAACCCCGCCTTATTAATCGTACGTGATTGAGCTTTGATTAGTTCAAAAATATACCCAAAAAAAAAACTTAAAAAAATAATTATACAACCGACTTCCGGAAAAACACTACAAAGTGAAAAATAACTTTAATTTCGGAAGTCGGTGACTTTGGATTTGTATTTTAATTTTTGTCACCGCCTTCCGAAATTAAAGTTATTTTTCACTTTGTACCTAGTATTTTTCCGGAAGTCGGTTGTATTTTTTTTGAAAAAAGTTTTATTTTTCACTTTTCAGTTATTTTATCATCCTTGGGGTCAAAACAATGCATACGAGTATTTATGCGATAGCAGCAATCGCGGTTGATTTGCTGTCATTATTTGAAGAGTTCCTGTAAATAACAGCTTTAGATATTTAAGTAAAATGTAAAAATCAGCCCTAGTTATTTAAAACAGATTTAGTCCTATGTGTTAAGTTCCTTATGTAATAAATTGTAGGCATGCAAAGCTAGGCATCTAGAGTTAAATACATGAAAACCTGTTGTAAACTGAAAGTATACCAGAAACTTATTAGAATCTAGGATTACTAAAATATAAAATTGTTATCATAAGACTAGAATAATATAAGCTAGGTATAAGTTTTTATGTTTTCTCGGCATTCTGTCTAGTTTTAAGTGATTTATGAAAATAAAGTGCTGCCTTCCCTACACTGCACATTTCTAACAACGCCCGCCTAGCGGCGAACATTATAAATATAAGGCGCGCGTAGTCCCGGCATCACCCCCGACACATCCATAGGATGCAGACCCTCCAAAACCGTTTCCTCCGCCAAGCCACAGGCTCCCCATGGTTCGTTCGGAACGAGATCCTCCATCTCGATCTGAAGCGTTTCTTCGATAAAGCCGAGATACATCGCAATCCCTTGATTGTGAAGGCCGCTAAGATATGTCCCCAGTAGAATCAGTAGTATTCGCCGGCCGAAACATGTCCTCTCCGACCCAGATGACCCCATCAATGTTCTCCAAGAAAAGAATAGGGCCACCAGTACAGTACACAAACACAAACGACGACCGTCCTACCGACCTCGCCGCCGAGGTCCTCGCGCCCCGCGAAGACTCCCGAGTAGCGCCGAGTAGCGTAGTATCGTTGATGCGCCAGCCCGCGCCGCAGCTGAGCCAGTAGCTTTAAATTCCCCGTATAATAATCATGGAAATAATATCTTGATCCAGCCTGTCCCCAGTAGTACTAGCTGCCCCCCCCCCCCCCCCCCCCGCCAGCGACTCCCTGAGCCGAGGTTCGTACCCCACAGGGGGTGCCCTCAGTGCGCAGTCGTTTTAGGTGTAAGTAGGTTTTGCGCCCTGGCTGGAGGCTTTTAGAGTTCTAAAAACCTTCACAGGAAAGTCCGGTTGAGCAGTCACGGCCTCTCAAGGTCAACTTTTTTACACGTCAATCATATTTTTTTTGTAAACTAGATGAGGTCGGCGTTTCCTATCTGACTACTCTGAGAAGAAAGGCCGAAACAAACGAAAGGTCACAGTCTCTTTTAAAGTCAAGAAATTGAGGAGCTCAATGATTTGACGAACAATACCAAAGAAAGGACATTTGGGTAGGCCGCATAAAGTACTCAAACTGCCAGATTAAAAACGAACTGAGAAAGACATTAAACACAAAAACAAAACATGACCCACATAGTCCTCGCATTCACAATACTTAAAACAATAATAATATTATACTTCTCAAAGTAAATATTCATGCCAAAGTGTATATAATAATTATCAAATGTCAAAGAGTTATGTTTGCATACTGACCGTTCAAAGAATGCAAGTCGTTGCTGATTATGTGGATAAACAAGTTATACTACGATGAAGTAGAGCATCTCTATTAAATATAAAGTAAAAACGGCTCCGGATAAAATAACCACACACATACATACACACGCACACAGTCATGCACGCACGCACACATACACACCAACAGACTAATGATAATAAATAAGAATGATTAACTTTTGTTTAAAAGATTTGTTTGTTTCATTGTTTGAATTGAATAGGCTCCGAAACTTCTGAACCGATTTGTCACTGTGGTTGGGAAGCTACATTTTATCCCCGTATTCCCACGGGAACGGGAACTACGCGGGTGAAACCGCGGAGCGCTGCTTGTATAATAATCTAGTTGTACTAATCTATATCTGTATCTATCTATACTCTATATCTATCTATAAGAGGAAATATTTGATTGTTTGTTTGCATTGAATACGCTCCGAAAATTTGAAAAATTATTTCACTGATAAGAACCTACACTATCCCCGGGTGACGTAGGCTATATTTTATCCTCGTATTCCCACGGGAACGGGAACTACGCGGGTGAAACCGCGGAGCGCTGCTAGTATGTTATGAAGTTGAAAATCTATCAAAGAAATTTTACAAATTGGGGTAGCTTGATGTGCTGGTGTCTGTACAACGTGTAATAATGAAATAAAACATTTTATTTTTTTATTTTGATTTGAAGTATGAGTTTATTTGTCACAGTAGCTGTAAAAGTAGATACATTCAGCAACAAAGCCCTTCAGTTTTTTAAATATCGTAACAATAGATACTTAGATTTTGTTTTACAAATGAAATAAAAATACCGTAATTAAGATAACAAAAGGATACATATTTGAACGTCGAAAATTAAAAATCTTTGGTTATGATATTGAAAGAAGTTGAAAGCTAACAAAATTGGCTTTCAACTGATATGCCACAATCCATAGTTCATTGCATAGAAGTTTTAAAAATTTGTTTCGAGCAGCGGACGATGAAGTGATTCCAATTTATTGCTCGCGAGTGTGTATATTTTTTTTTATGTATGTTCGCGCGTCATATATCTATGTATAGACGGATTTGCAAAATGATTTTTTTGTTCGAAAGGGGTTTATTCCGAAATGGTCCCATTTGTCCCAATTTCATATACTTAGATCTGTTGATGCCATTCGGAGACAGACAACGGAACTCTTAAAAATTGACAGCAAATCATCGGCGATTCCTGCTATCCCATAAATAAGCATTGTTTTGACCACAAGGATGATGAAATTTCGAAATGTTTCGACAGCATTCGAAATTTCATCATCTACACCAAAAAAGCGAAAAATAAAAACTACTGCCAAAAAAAAAAAAAAACAATTCTGAGAAAACACTACAAAGTGAAAAATAACTTTAATTTCGGAAACCGATGACAAAAATTTAAATACATACCTATCGAAAGTCACTGACTTCCGAAATTAAAGTTATTTTTCACTTTGTAAAAATAAATATTTAAATGAACGTAAGAGTATTAAATGTTGACATTTTGAAGTTAGGTATAATGACCATCGACATTTTTAATTATTCGATACTTAAATCACTTGGCATTTCAATCTTGGACGTTTTAAGCTTAGGTATAACAATTTTCAATATTTCGATACAAGCGATATTAAAATTTTCGATGTTTTATCATTGACATTTAATCCATAGGTATTTTAATTTTTAACATTAAAATATGTATCCTTCCTAACACAAACTAATTTACTCATGTATTATGTAAACGCTGAAAACGATGTAGGTACCTATCCACTATTTAGGTTACATATATCCTACTAGATTAGATGTTAAATTACACAACACACTTGCACTACTGATCACTCATAGGTCGCACTTGAAGATCGCTTTAGATGTTCTCGCATGTATCGCTTAAAACAAACTACACGGAACGCACTCCGTTCCCGCTTATATATAAAGGGCCCTCGGATAGTTCCAGAACCTACCGTAGAAGCATCTAGTAAGCATCGAGTAGGTACATATCGGCCCTGACCAAACACATGTCGATAGTTCCAGAAAGTTCTAGCATCGAACTTTCTAGAAAGCTCTTGACCATTAATTCCGCTAATACGAGATGGCGCTAGTGGTAACCAAAATTCAATCGTGCCGCGCAACAGTACTATCGGGATGGAAAGGACCGTACGGTCCTATGGGATAATTTTCGACCGTCACGCGGGCGAAGCCGCTGGCAAAAGCTAGTATAATACATTTCGGTCAATTTAGATGGATGTGCTAAATATCAATATTAAACTACTTTCGTTGCTGACCGTACCAATTGATTTATTTAGACACATATATTATAACAATAACAAAGGAACAATATTTTTCAGGTTTTCGTTCAAAACCGTTTTGTGTAAGATTTCTTTCAAACCTCATATTTTCGATTGTTTTATAACCAATATGGACAATCGGTAGCCCACTTTTGCTGCTACCAGTACAAACTTAATAAACACACGTCCTTTGACCTTTATCGGATAGAAATTAAAATAAAACAAACCAGACTCCCAATGGAGACTGACCGGACCGGTCATCCTGGTCTTTTTTCTGTCGATAGTGAAGTATAAAGGTGCATCGCTCGTTGTATTTGCATTCGGCTCTCTGACTCAAAGACAAAATGAAGTTTTGGGCGTTAGTGTTGTGTGTTGTGCTCGTCAATCTGACGTTGACTTTTGGTGAGTAATAAATAACTACTATTTTACGTAGATCTTTGACAGTCGTTACGGGTCGGCAGAAGCCCTAAAGTGTGCCCTCAATTGTTAGTCCAGTTACCTACATATCATCTTCTTGGGAATCTTGAACGAACATACAAATAATAATAAATGACCAAATAATGTGGTGACATTTTATAGCTCGAAGGATCGAGAGCAAGTGCTGCATCTGCTAATGTAGACGTCGTCGTAAAGGACATGACAGTTTATCATGTTCTCACTTTAGTTATTGTAGGGGTATATTGACACTCAGTCGTTACGAGTCGTCAGAGGCCCGAAAGTCTGACAACCAGTCTTACCAAGAGGTATCGTATTACCCAGAAACTGGGTTGTGGAGGTCAGACAGGCAGTCACCCCAACGTTTACCCGTAACGACTGTCAAAGATGTACAAATAAAAGCTGCGACCAACGGTTTGATGTGCTTTCCGAGGCACGGAGGAGTCTCGATAAGTAATGGATGGTCCATCCACGGACCGACCGCGGTAAGCGTAGCTTGACTATCGATCGACCAGTACGGCTGATAATAAAATCTCAACTCTGAAATTCGTATTCGGAGTCCCAAAATACAGTCTAACTGTCTCGTTTTGGCTCACTGACAAATAATATAGGTACCTACTTAAGCTCCTCATTGTCGTCTCAACTTGGTTAATACCAAGTTGACCTGTTTCCTGTATTACCTGGACGATAAATATTTTCTATTTCTAGATAATCTATTTTCCATTTTTAAATTCAACTACATTCTGAAGTAGGTACCTGCTTAGGTTTTATTGGTAGAATTCGTTGAATGACGTTGCAGATAAGTAGTAGGCGTATAATAGTCGTTTTTAACCCCCGACGCAAAAACGACGGGGTGTTATAAGTTTGACGTGTCTGTGTGTGTGTGTGTGTGTGTGTGTGTGTGTGTGTGTGTGTGTGTGTGTGTGTGTGTGTGTCTGAGGCAACGTAGCTCCCGAACGGATGAACCGATTTTGATTTAGTTTTTTTTGTTTGAAAGGTGTATTAGTCGGGAGTGTTCTTAGATATGTTTCATCAAAATCGGTTCAGCCGTTTGAAGATTATCAGCTCTTTTCTGGTTGAAAAAGGGATTTTAGCCTCTGATCAACTCAAAATTTGGGATTCTATTACTTCAATGACATTAGACGAATAAAATAACCTTGAACTGATGCTGGAGCAACACCTGGAATTTCCAGGAAACCCAAGTTATTCACCAACAAACAGCAGAAGTATCGTGTTTGGGCTCATTGAAAAGGTCTCAATGAATAGATTATAGATACTCGTAAATGGTGATTTAAGGGAGAAATTAAGTTTAAAAAGCAAGAAATAAAAATTAAATTTAAAATTTAAAAAACCCCCGACCCAAACAAAATCTCTAAAAAGTAAAAAATAATATTTATGGGCCTTTTAATTTGAACGTAATATTTTGATCAGGGCATTGTCAAGTCGGGGGACGGCTAGGCCTCTGTTTGGCGTTTTCATTGACCGTCACCCGGTTTTCATTGACGGTCAATGAAAACGCCAAACAGAGGCCTAGCCGTCCCCCGACTTGACAATGCCCTGATCAAAATATTACGTTCAAATTAAAAGGCCCATAAATATTATTTTTTACTTTTTAGAGATTTTGTTTGGGTCGGGGGTTTTTTAAATTTTAAATTTTTAACACCATGTTATCGAGTAATTACACAGTGATGAATTTATAGGCATCAATAACCAGTTTAAGCACTAAGCAGTTTTAACCAGTTCACCTCTTCTTTCCAGCGGCCTGTCCTGATGGTGAATACAATCCAGGTCCTAACTGCGGTCTAGAGCCTACCTGTGCAGCGAAGAGCTCCCATTCATTTCCGAAGCATACCTGCGATTGTTGGTGCAAACCTGGTACTTCTAGGAGACTGGACGACCAGGCCTGTGTGGAGCCAATCAATTGTTGATAATAACATTGGCAACAATATTTTAAATGAAACTTGTAAGAGTTTAATTATTTTTAAGACCTCATAATGAAAATCTAAACTTATTCTGTAAAAGTTCACCATGAAAACTTGGGTGAAGTGAGCTTGAAGCTGTCAATTGTGTACATCCCTATCTAGCATTGTGTGGAATGACATCTCACCTTAAGCTGACTTCACATAAGCTTTTCCTTACTGCGAGAATATTTTGGATGATCGAAAAATGCGAATGGCCTTCTGCAGTTGCTGTGACTACCGGGCTTTAAAAAAATAGAAGGAAAATACTTTTGTTATTGAAAGGAAATTAAGGACTGGTAATTCGAAATTCGAATGATGATGTCTCCCAACATCATCATTCGAGAGTTGAAAACTTATGGGTCTTGCGTTCAATTATTAAAGTTTCAGACAGAAGCTCTATGTATACCTATACTAGCTCTTTCAATTACTAGGTTGGTATCCTGTTTCGTTTCCTTTGAGCTAAATGTAACAGAAATTAAGCGCATTAAAAGAAATGTTTTCCTTTTAGAATCTTATTATTTAGGCAGGCACCAACATAATATGTACACTATGAAGGTACATAAAGCAGTGAAGAGTGTGTGTAGCGAGGAAAGCGAGGGAACGAGGAGCGAGCGTAGCGAGCTTGGATGTTGTAAAACCCGGTCTGCGATTTACTTAACTTTTCTTTCGTCATTTTCTTGCTACGTCACTAGCAGGAACTAGGATCTTTGGATCGGGGAGCCCTATTTAACCCTTACTCTTCATAGTACAATGTAATCATGGGAGCTTTTTTCACGCCTCCGTAACGTGAAAAAGGCAAACTTATTTAAAACATAAAAAACAATTTTTTTTACATCACTGACCTACACAATCAAGAAAAAGTAAAAAAAAAATGAAGCCAATTTCAAAGTATAGTAGGTACCTATGGAGAAGAACAGAAGCAACAGATATCTTGCATTGTCCAAGCCTTTGTTTTAACTCCGTGGTCCAAGCGCTGTTTAGACGCCACTTCTCTGTTACTTTAACTTATGATATGTCACACGAAATTAAATAGCACCATATAATTATCAGGTTTTACACTCCACTTTACTACAGTCAAAAAGTATTATATAAACCTCTTATTAATGTACTAATGTTATTTTTTTATTCTGTTACAGAGCAATTCCAGTAATAATAGCTTTAGTCACGAAAAGCATAACATTGATGCTTACTTACTTACCCCTCAATGCTGCAAGACCCATGGGCCAGTTTACGGCAGTACAATGCTTGCAGGCACAGTCATAGTACATAATTTTTTAATGTAACTTAAATACTCTAAGAAAAACAGACTTAGACATTTTTTTTAATGTCAGTTACCTTTTACTGAAAATTATGTTTTAAGTCAATAGGTATTCATAATATTGAACTTGTACCTTGCGGTACCTTACCTTCTGCGTAACATAATAATAAAAAAATGGTTTTAAAATACGTTGGTGTTTTGTTTGGCAGTATTCATCAAATATGATAACTTTAATACGCTCCCAGACTTCAAAATTGAGCCACCCTACAGTTTTTGTACAGGATTCTATACCTTTTTAGATGGTTGTGGATTCTAAATTTGGAATAATGACAATAGCAAAATGATAGCCATTACGTTGGTATCAAAACTGAATAAAAACTTTTTCTTCAACACATTAGACATCATTCTGTGGATGTTTTAGGCCTTTCATGAAATTTCATCGTGAGTGGATGTGATATCCGAGAGGATATTGTAAGATCTGTTAGCCTTTGTATTGAATTTTAATCTGTTGTGTTGATGTCAAGTTATGTTATAAGTATTGTGTGATTGAATAATCACAACTTTATAAGTAATTAACTTTAAAGAATGCACATTTTTAACTTATTCCGTTTATTTCATTGTTTTCCGTTAGCATCAGATACAATTGTAACTCAATTTAAATAAAATAATGTGACGAGAAACATCTTTCTTTAATTTCTCTTACATTGTATGCTTTTATATGTTTTCCCCGTACCTATTTAGGAGTCGGCTTCCAGTCTAAGGTCTAACCAGATGCAGCTGAATACCAGTATTTAGAATGGAGCGACTGCCGACTGCCTATCTGATGTCCACAGACAGTTTCTAGGTAGTCAGATACCCCTTTGTAAGACTGGATGCCAGAATTTGGAGCTTCTGATGACCCGTAACGCTCATAAGACGTAGGGACATTGATTATGGGTATAAAGATGATTGAACTTCTGACAATGTCAAATGAAGATTGTATTCAAATAAGATAACTTGTATATAGGTATGAAGAACAGAGTGTAAAGTTCACTCATACTTATGATGGTAAAGGACGATTCTTCGACCAGACGGGTATTGTGTCTGGTGGGCAACTGCCCGACAGTTGATGTCGGGATTTTGTACCTATCTGGGTGTCGTGGTAAACTCTGATTGCGCGATGTAGAATTTCTCAGATAGTTTGCCTGTGGCATTGTAGATGGCGCCACTTTTCTTTTAGGTTTCTTGGATTTTGTTGCGAAGCATTTTTATTTGTAGTGCCGTTACACTTGCAACTAGATCAGGTTTCATCATCATCATTTCAGCCGAAAGACGTCCACTGCCGGACATTAGAAGGCGGGTTGGCGATCGCAGTATGGTGGTTAAATGCATAGAGAATGTTGCAGCCCATTCTCTAGTAAGTCCCTAAATCACCTTCTAGGACACCCACGGGAAGAAATGGGAAGATCCGTTTTGCTTAATATAAAATTATTATCATATTTGCATTTTTATGGGTAGATACCTAATAAAATAACATTCCATTGCACTAACATAGCTTGACCTTTAAGGTGCTTCAGATAATAAAGAAAAGTATCTATTTGTATGTACCATCGCGGATACTGGCGGTCTACCACTTTTTAACCTTATTGCTTATGGCATAAGGGTGAAAAGTGGTCGACCTCGATTGTACCTACTTACTTGTTTTTTTTATTTTTATTAATGTCATTAAAAGTATGCTGTGTGACTAAATCCTAGTGATGAAATAGATAGGTATGAAATCTTGCTAAAATAAACCAGTAGGTTGCGTAGTTACCTCGTTGGTAAGCGCTTAGGAACGGCTGGACCGATTTTGGCTATTTGATGTTTTAAAATGTTCGTTAGAACTAACTTAGACTGAGTTAGGTTTTTATGGAAAGAAAGAAACAAAAAAGTTTTCTGGAACATTTTAAATTTCGGAAAAAAACTGAACGTCCTTGGACAGGACAATGTCTATCGGGTCGCTAATCTATAATAATATTATAAAGAGGTAAAATTTATATGTAAGATTTTATATAGGTTACCTATTTGTTTGTATAATTTTTTTCATCACTGGATTTACTTAGGTACCTACCCCCTGTAACTTAGTAATATCATACGCTTATTATTGAAGTGAAAGTTCTATATAGACGGGGGGTATTTTCATATCGCTATACGAATGATCCCTGCTTAGGCGAATCACACACTGCCTCGCGCTACGTTACGGGGTGCGTGGTAACGGAGCCACGCGTGCGGTTGCGGGAGTGCAGATCTTCATCATCATGCAGATTTCTCCGCACAAACGCGCGGAGCTGCAGTATATTCATGCGGTGGCCTAGAGGCCTCATTTCACAGCACCTTGCGGTGGTGATAGTATACATTGCAGAGCATTGTTTTTATACTCAAATGGTTATTCATTTAAAACTCATTTAGGAGGCTGAAGTTATTTATCTGTTGTGTTACAATGACTGTTTGGTATACAAATAATTAAATTAGAAGAAACGTGCCTATAGAAGATATCGTGTACATACCTTTTTATGAACAAGATCGATAAATTGGTCATTTATTCAGAATTGCTTAGATTATAGATTAGACAGAAAATATGAACCGGAACAATTGACATACACGCGTATGTCAACTGCATCTTGTAGGCAGGTACTCGAAATAGTACGTCTGGCGCCGTCAAAATCACGCACGATACCTACTGCAGAACTCGGTGTGCCAAACCTTGCGTCTTGCCCCGCAAACACGCGCGGGGGTGCGTGTTTCACCGCATGTAGGCGCGTAGTCTGCAACACTGCTCGTGAATGCATTTTCTATAAAACACAGATACTTGCAAACAACGTTAGAAAAACGCACTCCCGCGCTACACTGCGTGATGCGGTGCGGTGTGCGAATCGCCTTAAGTACCTTCTCCTTTCGCGTTCATGCACGCCGGTTGCGATTACTATTCACCGACTTTCAGAAGGTAGCGTTCTGTGCTTTCTGCTCAAGACCATGGGAAAAAGGCGTGAGATTATTCTTTAATAGATTTTCATCTTTAACACATACGTTTAAGGTTCATGTTCAATTGGGAAAATTTGACAGTTTGGGGTAGCTTGATGTGCTGGCGACTGTACGTATTAATGAACCTGTAGAGAGTTACCATATCAGAAAAAAACATCAATTATTTGTCTGCTATCTACTACACAGTGTACAAAGCTTGCACCACTAATTTGGGGAAACGTAATATTAGTTATATTTTCTGGAATAGATTAAATGTGGAATGTACAATTCAATCACAAGAACCAACCTACTTGTGTTTTTAACCGACTTCAATTAAAGAAGGAGGTTATATGTTCGACTGTATGTATTTTTAAAAATGTGTGTTCACCGATTTCTCACCCATATGTGGACCGATTCTCAATTTTTTTTTTTATTTGAAAGAGTGTACTCCTGAGGTGGTCCCATGTGCACCAAGTCAGGATCTGATGATGGAAACCCAGGAAAATCGAGGGCAGCCCTCAAATGTTATAGGTATTAACAATGTTTTTCATATATTTTCTAAAGCTACTTGGACGTTTGCGTATGGTCATCATTATCTCATGACGCTGAGCTGATAAGGGAAGGTACAACTCTTTATCGGTTAGGAGTTAGGTGGAGGTTCGGGCATAACTCCGTCATATATTATTCTTTTTTTTTGTTCGAAAGGGGTTTATTCCGAAATGGTCCCATTTAAATTTCATATAGATCTGATGATGCGTTTCGGAGACAGACAACGGAACTCTTCAAAAAATTACAGCAAATCAACCGCGATTGCTTCAATCGCATAAATATGCATTTTGTTGACCCCAAGGATGACAAAAAACAACCGACTTCCGGAAAAAAAACTGCAAAGTGAAAAATAACTTTACTTTCGGTAGGATGACAAGAAATTAATAAAATACATATTAAAAGTCGGGTCAGAGCCCATTCGTCCCCTAAAATTCGTCCCCCAGCATAAAAGTTGTAGATTCGGCCCCTATATAGGTGCCCATTGGTCTCCTGGTAGGGGACCAATTAATATTTTAATAAAAAAATATTATATTTAAGGTACCCATTCGTCCCCTCTAATATAAATACAATATAAGTTAAAGATTCGGCACCTATTCAGGTGCCTATTGGTCCCCTGAGATAAAATTAGCTATATTTTACATAAGAAACGGTTAACATAGTACACTTGTGAACAGTTTATTATAGGAATTAATTTAATAAATCATAACAGATCATTGAAAAACGAGCTATGATGAATGATAATCCGTCATGATAATAATATAACCTGTCGATAGGCTTACGATGTCAAATTGTCTCACTACGAATGGCTTGTTAAAAATTGTATTTTGTTAGTTTCTAGGACATTGTGATTTTGTATGTGTTAATCTTATTTGAAATAAACATGATATCTACCGAATTACTATATTTTTTATTTTAGCCTTTTCTCCGCGACTGTACCAGGACTACCAAGCTGCAGTATACACATATACATGTACTTATATTAGAAGAATGAATAAAAATAAATATTCTTCAGGGGACGAATGGGCCCCTCAAAAGTTCCAGGGGACGAGTGGGTACAGGGTGCGAATCTTAGGGGACGAATGGGCTCGGACCCCAAAAGTCACCGACTTCCGAAATTAAAGTTATTTTTCACTTTGTTGTGTTTTTCCGGAAGTCGGTTGTTTTTTTTTTTGGAAAATAGTTTTTGTCTTTAAATGAATTTGTTAAGACCTTATTCAGTGTGTTAAGTAGGTACCTACTATATAATTAGGTACCAACATAACTTACTAATCAAAGTGTAAACATGTGGTCAAGACATTTTAATATGTATAATATTAAATGGGTGCATATTCAATGTTATCACAAGTAGGTACAGTGAGCATTGTAAGTGAATTGTCATTTTTGAGGAAGAACTGCAATATCCACTTTTTACCAAAGGTGTAGTTCTACTGCCTCGTTGGTCCAGTGGCCAGAAGCACTATTGCACCCCTTGCTGAGCAAGAGGTTCTGGGTTCGATTCCCGGGTTCGGTAAAGTGTTATTGTGTTTTTCCATCTGGAATTTGTCAATAGCAGCCCGGAGTCTGGATTTGCCGCGGTTGATGGCAATAGGCTCGCCCCCTATTACATGGAAATTAAACATAACTGGCGAAATATGGGTGTAGGTACTACCTTTACATAGGGTAAACTGGTAAACACCTCTGTCTAACCCTTCGAGGATTACACGCGTAATGTTATGTTAAGATACCTGTTAAGTATGAGTTTATTTGTCACAGAAGCTGTAAAAGTAGATAGATTCAGCAACAAAGCCTTTGCCACTTCAGTTTTTTTTAAATATAGTAACAATAGGTATTATTTTACTCATACAAATGAAATAAAAATACCGTTGAGGTCTAAAATTAAGATAATACAAACGTATTTAGGTATTTACATAAAACGCTGAAAACAATGTATCAACTACTTAGGTTACATATCCAATAAATTTCGGTCAATTTAGCAGAGGAACAATATTTTTCCCAACAAGATTCCATGCAAACCGCCATATTTTCAATTCTTTTAGAACCAATATGGACGATAGGTAACCCACTTTTGCGGCTATCAGTACAAACTCAATAAACACGTCCTTTGCCCTTTATCGGCTACAAATTAAAATAAGACAAACCAGAGTCCCAATGGAGAGTGACCGGACCGATAGTCGTGGTCTTGTTTCTACCGATAGTGAAGTATAAAGGTGCATCGCTCGTTGTGTTTGCATTCGGCTCTCTGACTCAAAGACAAAATGAAGTTTTGGGCGTTAGTGTTGTGTGTTGTGCTCGTCAATCTGGCGTTGACTTTTGGTGAGTAATAAATAACTACTATTTTGCCAGAGAGGTAGATCTATATCTCTAGAGAGGGTGTGATAACAAAAGCACGGGTCGATCAAACAGGGCAAGCTACGCTTGTCGCGGTGCTTCGGAAAGCAGCGCCTCAGTTGCGGTGCACCTCACCGCAACCTACTTTGTGGCTACTACGTTGTCGGCTTGGAGGCAAAAGCCCTGAAGAGCGGCCGAACATTGGGTCCCACTTCGCTTCACCGTGGGAGGGTGACCACGGCAACTGAGCCCCCTCGCAATGACAGCGGGAACCCACTGGGGGGGGGGGGTACCTGATACTTAGGTAGGTTACCAACTACCTAACGTAAATTTATGAAGGTACCCACCATTAATTGTTTACGACTGCATATAAACGTTATGTCGTAGGTTTATGTGGTACCTAATACTATATCAACACGCCTATCAGTAATATCCGGCTTTCAGTAGACATAAAGGTTCCAGTTTCCAAAGGACTATTAAAGTTACTGGTTTCCACAAGATCGGTTACCAGTTTCATAAACTTTACGTCTAAAGTCATCCAATCATTATATACCTGACGTAATTTAATTACTAGACGTTCAAAGTCTTGGTGTAGCGTTTATTCAGCTTCTTGCACCGAATAGGAGACCGTTCGGTTGGCGTAGTAGTTGAGTGAGCTTCTCGGTCGTGAATTCGATTCAAATATTTGCACTGACTAGTTCTGGGTCTGAATTCTGGTCCATAACTGATTACCAACTGGTTCTGATCACATTCTGTCTAAGCCTAGATATTTACCCAAGGACGTAACAATTACTGACTAGCTTAAAGAGTAGTAGAGTATGGGAAGTCCATAACATAGGCAGGTATAGTCGACCTCGTATGTGCTTTACTTCTTTTGACCCACAACAGCAGCAACCACAGTATTTCAACATTATTGTAGGTTCAATTTTCAAACCACAAGTTATATTTGCTTGTCACTAATTAATATTAGCCACACGGGTCGATCGATCAGGGTAAGCTATGCTTGCCGCGGTTGGTCCGTGGTTGGGTGACCATCTTTACCCGCGAAGCCCCTCCGTACCTCGGAAAGCACGCTAAGCCGTTCGTTCCGGTAGTCATTTGTGGATCTTTGATAGTTGTTACGGGTCGTAAGAAGCCCGAAAGTCTGACAACCAGTCTTACCAAGGGGTATATCATATTACCCAGTTACTGGGTTGTGGAGGTCAGATAGGCAGTTGCTCCATGTAAAATACTGGTATTCAGCTGCATCCGGTTAGACTGGAAGCCGACCCCAACGTAGTTGGCTAGGCAGATGATGAAGTTGTATAGACATTCTACCTTAAAGGAATGACGAGATCCACTATTACGTATTTATCTACCCGTTGTTCTGATGCAATAAGGTTATCTGAAAAAAACATTTTCAGATATCAATACAAAACTTTTGTTTTAAATACCTTCCCCCGCTCTGGGTGGAGCGTGGGTATCTCAGACTTTTACTGACTAAAACCCTCAGTTGCCACGGTATCTCTTTTGAACAACCCGCACCCCTGGCAGGCATCGGCCCTTGCGGGCCCCATCAGTTGGTGCTGAGATCTCTTTAAAGCGCGCGTGGAACACAACGCGCCGTTGACCCAGGCTTGGACCTTACCGGACTTACTGGACAAGCGAGCTACCCATTACTCGCCTTGCCATCCCGCGCCTACGGTGGCCGGGAATCAACCTGAGATTCCCGTCCCAGGGCGTCTCCTGCGGAGGCTAGGTGCGCCACCTCCCTCTTCGCGAGCATTACTGCTTCGCAGAAGGAGGTGACGGCTACCCATGCACTCTCGCTCCGTACCATGGCCTGGTCCAGGGCCGGACGCGAAAGATCGCCACCGCCGATCACCTCCACGAGGACACAGCGATGCTCCGCCCAAGCCGGGCAGACCTCCACCGTATGCCCCACTGTGTCCTCAGGGCGATCTACGCAGTAGAAACACACGGGCGTTTCCTCCCGCTTTATACGAAATAGGAACCTCTAGAAACACCCGTGTCCGGTGAAGACCTGCGTCAGGCGGAAGGTGAGGATGCCGTGGTGCCTCTCTATCCACTTCTCAAAAAGGGGACTTACCGCCACAATCGTGGCGTGCCCAATACAACCCTCTAAGTGTAAGACAATTTTATGGAAAGTCTTTCAATGTGATTATTATGATTTTTTTGTCTGATCAATGCCCTAGATTGATGAGAAAAGTGGTGTGATGACTGCTACCTAGGACCTACGGAATATTTTTTTAGCTTTTAGTATCTTATCTACATCATTATTTTTATTACCACGGTTTAACTTAAAAACAAAAAAAGAATTTATTTTCAAGAGTTTGGTTTTTATTTCGTTACTTAATATTTCTCATTCAATTTTTTTCCTTAATGTACAGTATTTTAATAGTCAAGCCCTTTCATTTGATACCCATATATTGAGGAGGTTGTGAAAAAATTCGTAATCTGCCATTTTGCGGCGGCCATCTTGGATTTACAATGATACTGATTAAATTTAATTGTATTGTTATCAAAACTGAAGGTGTGTACCAAATATCAGATCGATCTGCCAACAGGAAGGGGGTAAAATTTCAAGTACTAAAGACTCATACAAAAAACAAACAGGGCAAGCTACATAAAACCGTTTCATAAAAATAATGCAGTTTAGGTACATTGTCTGCGTCAGGTTCTATAATAAAAAAATAATAATAAATGATTAAAATAAATGATCCGTGACCATATCAAATATGGCTTACAGAATTGTAATTAGTAAAATCATCAATGTTGTATTGACGATTTTACCTGCGTCAGGCGGAAGGTTAGGACGCCGTGGCGCCTCAATCCAATCCTCAAAGAGGGGACTTACCGCCACCATCGTGGCGTGCCCAATACAACCCTTCAAGGATAAGACAATTTTATGGAAAGTCATTAAATGGGATTATTATGATTGATTGAGTGAGCTACCCTGATGCGTCCTCTTTAACCAAAAAATTTGACTATCCAGGGCCAACAATAGCCAGTCACAGTGATGAATTCATGGGCATCATTAACCAGTTTAAGCATTAAGGGGACACTTTGCGCGGGCTCGAACTCACTGGTGGGCCTGGCTAAAAATCACGTTGTCTCACCAGGCTTCGTATCCGACAGAGATAGTATATAGTGGTGAGCAGTTAGACGCTAGTCTACATGCACAACGTTATTGAGTGAGATGCAGGAGCATTTTTGGAAAAAAAATTGCGAAAAAATTAAAAAAAGTCCTTCAGAAGATCGGGTTTTATGAAAAAACCACTGCATAAATTAATGACGAATAAAGTTTATTGAATTTATTGTTAATTGAACTTTGTCGGTACCGTCTTGGTTTCCGAGATTTTACACTCCTTTTATTACTTAAACACGCTCAAAGTTAGGTTACATTAGCAAGAAAAACGAATATTTGTTGGCTTATAACTTTTTAATGGCTTTTTATTTTAGTATTCTGTTTCCGTACAGACAATAATAATAACGAGACAAAACCATACCATGTTTTATTTTTGATGTACATAGTCAAACAGTGGAGTAAAACCCTCCCGAAGTTTGTATGGAAAAAATGTGGACAAGTGTCACCTTAAGCAGTTTTAACCAGTTCACCTCTTCTTTCCAGCGGCCTGTCCTGATGGTGAATACAATCCAGGTCCTAACTGCGGTCTAGAGCCTTCCTGTTCAACGAAGAGCTCCCATGCATATCCGAAGCATACCTGCGATTGTTGGTGCAACCCTGGCACTTATAGGAGACTGGACACCGACGCCTGTGTGGACCTAACTAAGTGTTATGATTAAATTATATTTTTAAATGAAATTTGTATGTGTTTGATTATTTTTGAGTCCTCCCAGTCTACCTATTCAGTAAAAACTCACTATAAAAACTTAAGTGAAGTGACCTTTTGTGAGTACATATCTAGTAATGAGAGCTCATCACCATCATCATCATCATTTCAGCCAAAAGATGTCCAATGCTAGACCTAGGCCTCCCCCAAGAAGTGCCACTTCGAGCGGTTGTGTGCTTCTCGCATCCAGCTAACTCAGCTAAGTTTGTCATTCATCATTTCAGCCGAAAGACGTCCACTGCTGGACATAAGTTTGTCATTAGTGTTAGGATATTTTGGATAATCTGAGAGGCTCGCTGCAGTTGCTGTGATTACTGGGCCTTGCGAATATAGAAGGAAGATACTTTTGATATTGAAACGAAATGAAAAACTGGTAATTCTAGGAGACTTCAGCATTCGAGACTTGAAAACTTAGAAGGTTCAATTATGAAAGTTCCAGACAGAAGCTCTATGTAGATACTAGCTCTTTCAATTACTAGGTTGGTATCCTGTTTCGTTTCCTTTGAGCTAAATGTAATAGCAATTAAGAAAATTAGAAGACACATTTTCCTTTTAGAATCTACATAAGCAGGCAGGCACCAACATTACGCCTTATAATACGCTTGATGGTATGGCTTTGCGTAGGGTGTCTAACCTTAAGTACTTAGGACATATTCTGACCTGTGACCTCAGGGAAAATTATGACATCGAGAGGGAACGGAGGGCGCTGGCAGTGCGGGCGAACATGATAGCTTGCAAGTTTGGACGTTGTTCGACAGAAGTCTAAATTACACTTTTTAGGTCTCTGTTTACATCCTTCTACACATGTAGCCTGTGGGCCGACTATACTCAAAAGTCTTACAGTGCGTCCAAGTCCAATTTAATAATGCTTTCAAGGTGCTGATGGGGCTGCGGCGCATTCTGTAGCGCATCAGGGATGTTTTCTGAACATCGCAAAGACTGCTTTTACGCTACGATACGTAAAAGGTGCGCATTCCTGGTGCGTAGAGTACGTGACAACGCCATCCTTAGCATGATCGCTAGTCGGCTGGACTGTGGTTACATCAATCATTGCTGCGTCATTTGTCGTGGAATGGCGCAGTAGTGATTGTTGAGTTTACTTTTAAATGTTTTGTTCTGGGTAGTTCTAAGTATTACTAACACTAGTCTATAAAACATTATTACTAACATAATGGACACCATGATCTAAAATAAAGTATTTTATTTATAACTAGCTGACCCGACAGACGTATGAATATTGAATACCAAACTCAAAAAGAAAAATATAGCCAAATTGGTTCAGCCGTTACACGTGTGATGCCGTGATCAAGGGAAACAGGGATCCATTTTTATAAATATGCACTATGTACATGTGCGTGTGCTGCGAATTTCGTCAGGGTAGGTCATAAGTTCGAAGTCAGATAGGCGCTTTACTTTCTGTGAAGTATTTTATCATCATTGCTCTCAAAATGGACAAAATCGTGAGCAAACCGCTGTACCAGAACAAAAACTCTGAAGGATTGAATGGAATGAAGGAGAGAACGAATTTATCAAACCGTACTTTTCCCGCGTGGTAGGTTAATCAGTGTGAACGGCTCATTGAAAGGAGCCCTGTAGCCCAGCAGTGGGAACAATAAGCTGATTCCGTTATGTAGGTACGATAAGAGCGTGTCCGGCAAAATGATTTTTATAATTGACTTAGGCCTTCGAAACTCATAATAATAGTGGAATCGCACTTCAGATTGTCCCATCTCTTCCCGTGGGTGTCGTAGGAGGCGACTAAAGGACTTACTAGAGAATGGGCAGCAGCGTTCTCTATGCATTTTACTACCATACTGCGATCGCCAATCCGCCTGCCAAGCGTGGCGATTATGGCAAAAACCCCCTCTGGGGGAGGTCTATGTCCAGCAGTGGACGTCTTTCGGCTGAAATGATGATGGTGACTTCAGATTGTTAGGTTTTCTTTTGACCGTTCATGCAAAAATAATAGTTTCTTTGTCGACTTATACCGATGACCTTGAGGATGACGCTGTAGGATGTACATATAAAATTTTAACACGCCGTCTGGGCTTTACTTATTTTTTCTTTTAACAGGGTCTAGCTAAGGCTTTGGCAGGAAATAGATCGAGCTCCCTGGATCGGGGTGCCCAGATTGACTAATGGAAAGACGGCCCATCACACTGCCTATACAGAGTAACCTTTCACCTAACCTCCAGTCCTCGTAATGGGTAGCTCGCTGTCCGGTAAGGACCAAGCCCAAGTCGACGGCGCGTTGTGTTCCACGCGCGCCTCAAAGAGATTTCAGCACAAAAAGTGATGGGACCCGCAAGGGTCGATGCCTGCCAGGGGTGCGGGTTTGTTCGAAAGAGACACCACAGCCCCTGGCATACGGGCTACTGAAGGAACACGGGTGGGTTTTAGTCAGTAAAAGTCTGACACGCCCTCCTGCTCCACCCAGAGCGGGAGAAGTTATTTCCCAACCAAAAAAAAAAAAAAAAAAACCTCCATTCCTCATAATACAATGAATACTCCATGACGTGAACGTGACAAGGCAACAATATTAAAACATAAGAAACCATTTTTTTTTTACATCACTGACCTACGCAGTCATCTATTTTTTTTTATCACGAACCAGAACACACAGATTCATCACAAAAAATATTAAATCAGAATCTTTTGTGGGCTCTTTGTGCTTGGCAAAAATAATTAGCTACCAAGCAAAAAAATAAAACAATTGCCTCTACCTATTCCTACTAAGCAATGTCGAAGCGAAGCGAAAAATAAAAATTTATTTTATGTTACATACCGTGACGGTTATAATTGTTAACGAACTCATTTGAATGATTTATATATACTACAATTGTAAGATCCCCAATACGTACTTTTTGTTTTTCTTTTTTTTTTCTGTTTCCTTATGAATGTGTTTTTATGTAAAACTAGCTGATGCCTACGACTTCGTCTGAGTCTACCTACTTTGTGTTTCATATTTATGTTGGAGCGCATACAAAACAAATTCACCAGATTTTTGTATCTACATGAAACTATACGGTGTCTATCCCTTCTATCCGTGGATGTACCCAACCTTATTCGTTATCGGTATGGTTGGGTACAACAAACTCGAGACAAGAAGGGACTTCGCTATTACATCATACATATATGGAATTTGTCAATAGTCTGGACTTGTTGCTAGCAATGGGTTCGACCCCTATTAGACTTAAACATGGGGAAACAAGAGGTGTTGTTGTGTTATTTTATCCAGATTCAAAAGCAGCATATGTCCTTCTCCAGATTCCAGGCTACCTATACGTCAAATTTCATCACGATCAGTTCAATGGTATTTAAACGTGAAAAGGTAATAGATAGACAGGATTTATTTTGTATTTTTATCATTAGTATGGACTAGCTTTTGCCCGCGGCTCCGTCCGCGTGGATCTCGATTAGCGCGTAAAAAAAATCCTATGACCCAGGCTATATTTCATGACGATCGGTTTAGGCGTGAAAGCGTAACAGACAGACAGAATCACGTTCGCATTTTTATATTAGTAGGGATTAAAACACACTGTATATGGCCTGGTCTGAGACTATGTAGGTGGGTAAACGTGAGCGTTAATTATATACTAAAAGTATTAGTACCTTATGTACACGTATATACTTCTATTGTTATGTTACGTTTGTATATAACACGTGAGAATCTTGTTTGCGTCAATTAGAATCATCTAGTCGTTCGGAGTTAATCGTTTTCAAATTAGTTTTCTGTATACGACGATAAGTTTTGTCTTCATACGGTTGTCTGGTGCCAGTAGTCGTACTTTATCAGTGAAATATATTAATAGTTTGACAATTTATTTGTTGATAGACTTATTAAATAGTTTTAATCTGGTCACATTTAAACGTGTGCGTCATTTGTTTACGAGATAACAATAAAAATTAGTAAATCGATCAACGAATGTGACCTCAGAATGGTACTCAAGCCCAAATAATCCAAATCCCGGAGGCCTAAAATGCTGCTGAGTATTAGAAAACAATTGGTTTAAGATATTCATTTTATATGAGCTAATTGTACAAATTAGTGGCACAGATAATCAAGGTGAAGAAGTTATTTATACAGTGATGTGTCGTGATAAACTGCATTCGTGTTTGTGTGAGTGTACCGTCAACATGAAACTCTGGACAGTTGTATTGTTTGTTTCTGTTATTAGTTTCCATTTGTCGATCGGTGAGTATTTTAATAATTATGTCAAATTTATGCAAAGGTTTTACCCAAGTACCAGGATATTACAAAGATATCTGAATTGTTTTATTATATGTTTTGTTCGAGATTCGTGACCAGTTTTTATTAAAATGATATAACTTGCCTTATTAATTAAAGTTTGGAGAAACTGACTGACTGATCAATCAACGCACAGCCGAAACTACTAGGACTAGGATCGTGAAATTTTGTACACGGCTTCCTTTTATAATGTAGGGGAGCACTAAGAAGGGGTTTTTGGAAATTCGACCTTTGAGGGGGTGAAAAGGGGGGATTTTGTTTGCATGAAAAATCTTATTCCTTGAGTTAATAAACTCGAAACTGGGCACAAATACTTATCTAGCTTAAAATATAAACACTATTGATCTTTGCTTTGTGGTTTGTAGCTGCAAAGTATAGTTAGGTACCTAATTGTGTAGAAGGTAGATCAAAGCACCTAGTCAGACAATGATGTCATGTTGAATAATAAGATGTTAATATTGTAACTAAGCAACTGTTTTCTGACTATGAATCCTATCCTTACTAATAATATTATAAAAGCGAAAGTTTGCATGTGTGAATGTATGGATGTTTGTTACTCTTCACGCAAAAACTACTAAATCGATTTAGATGAAATTCGGCACATAGATAGATTATAACATAGATTAACACATAGAATGCTTTTAATCCCGGAAGTACGTTCCCGCGGGATAATTTCCGACTTCTACGCGGGCGAAGCCGCGGGCGAAAGCTAGTAATTAATAAGAGCCTGAAGACTTACTTCTGGGAAATCTGCGTATACTAAAAAATACTCCACTTGCATATCAAACACTGCTAGTGACTACCAATTGCTAGACCAATATTTCATTCCTTCACAAGAGATATTTCTTCAACATTTTCGGTACTCTCGTATACAGCTTCATTAAAGCGCGATTGCTGAGCGTGGGGTCCTGGATTCGATTGGGCAAAGTGGTATTGGATTTTTTCTATCTGGAATTTCTCGGAAGTAGCCTGGAGCTTGGACTGTACCCACTTGCAATATACTCGCCTCTTACGAGGTACGTAGGACTTAGAAATGACTGGTGAAATGCGGGTATACTAAGGTACACCTGTACCCAACCTTTTATGGAATACAAGTGTCATCATCATCATTTCAGCCGAAAGACGTCCTTTGCTGGACATAAGCCTGCCCCAAAAGTGGGGTTATGCCATAATCGCCACGCTTGGCAGGCGGGTTGGCGATCGCAGTATGGTGGTAAAATTCATATAGAACGCTGCTGCCCATTCTCTAGTAAGTCCCTTAATCGCCTTCTACGATACTCACGGGAAGAAATGGAATGGTAATGTTCTTTTACGTCCTGTACCACGCGGAACAGAATACAAGTGTGATGTTATGTTATTTTTCTATATTTTCAGCGAAGTGTCCACCTGGGCAATACGAACCTGGTCCCGACTGCGCCTTCGAAGTCATCTGCGGTCTACCCAGCGCCCATTCCGCCAGAAAACACTACTGCGACTGCTGGTGTAACCCAGGCACTGTGAGGGATTCGATGACTAACGAGTGTGTGGTGAAATGTCCAGACATAGTGGTAGGTCCACTAGGGCCCAAGTTGAGTGATGAATGATGATTGTTATGCTTGTAAGTTATTAAATTATGTGAAGTAAGTGTTGTGTTTTAATTATCGTAACCTACATGTAGCTAGTGGTCGTTTGAGGTATCATAAGTAAGCTGTGCATTAGCATTACCTACTTGCATATAAAAACTGGGGAAAACCAAAGCAGTGATGTGTTTATTAAACTAGAATATAAGTTACTAGATTATGTAGGTACTAGTTAGGCTTGCTACACACTTGTTCAGTATAGCACATTCGATTCGGTAGTATTTGCTAAACAAAAAAGTCATTCTGAAGCAAAGGTATATCCTAACGTAATATAATAAATGCGAAAGAGAGTTTGTTTGTGACGCTTTCACACTAAAACGGCAGAACCGATTTGGATGAAATTTGGCACACAGCTAGACTATGGCTTGGGTAAAGACGTAGGCTCCTCTTTATTCTGCATCGCGCACGAAGCACTTAACAGCTTGTACTTAATCCATATTACACGCAAATAATAAAGGAGAAGAGTTGGTTTGATTGAATGGGCTATCTCTGGAGCGAAAACGGAGTATCACGGCTAGGGACCAAGAAATTTCAACTGGACGAAAACACAGCCAAAAGCTTGTTATATAGGAGTTCATTTGTATGTCCAGCTGTGCCGATGAATAACCCGAATAGGTGTCTGCCAGGGGTGCGCGTTGTTCGAAAGAGATACTGTGGCCCCTGGCACACAGACAACTGAAGGAACACTGGTGGGTTTTACTCAGAAAAAGTCTGACAAGCCCTCCCGCTCCACCCAGATGGGGAGAAGTTATTTGCTGATTCCCCACCCTCAAAAAAAAAAAAACCCGAACAGGTGTGTGGTTCGCCTCAAATACTACGGGCTGTTGAATTGCTCCTGAAAGGCTAATCACGACCACAGTGATCGTCCTAACGGAACTGCAGGCCTAGACAGAGAGAGCAGTAGCAGGGCATATAGACAACATACATTTCTGTTAGCGTTCACGCCAAATGCTACGCCAAAATGTATGGGAATGACATTACCTGCGGAAAGGTTACGTCGTGTCCTTGGCGTGAACGCTAACAGAAATGTATGTTGTCTATATGCCCTGGTACTGGTACTGCTACTGCCAAGTAGTCTAGCTAAGATGAAGAAAACTAAGCTTGAACAACAACCCTGCAGTCCCACATGGACAGACCAACTAATGACATGATTTTAATAGAAATGGGGTCAATTCGATTTACATTCTTATCTTTGACCTAGATATGTAGGTATAAACATAATGTGTCTGAACATTATTATTTATTTTTACTGACTGATATCTACTTCGAAAAGTAACCCGTGTCAGTATATTGCTGCGTACTTAGTTAATTTATAAATGGTGTACCTACCTACGTAAATAAGATCTTAAGAGCACCGAGGATAAACTATGGTAGAAAGAATGTCGTGTATCAGGGGGCTCAACTCTACCTATAACTCTACACCTAAAGTAATTAAAAAATCAAAATCATTTCCAAGTTTTAAAAGGCCTTTAAAACACCATGTCTCAAATAGTGTTAAAATTTTATGGTAATACTTTGATTTTATAACTTAATTCCAGTTTTAATCCCAGTAAAACTGTCGCATGACTCAATCATTATGTTATTTCTCATAGAAGTGAATATTGTAGTGTTTTTGAGGGAAACAAATTGTCTTAAACCTAATATATTCCCAGAGATAACTGCAAGGGTCTTAAATGCATCTTCAATTTAGTCTAGGCATATGGTCATAGGCCTATCCCATGCTCTGCCACAACTCCCTGTCTCCGCCTTTCGTATCCCGTCCTAGTCACCTTTAAGGACGTCGGTCTGTCTAGCTGGGGGCGCACCACACTGCGCTTGCCGATACTCAGTCCACTGCAGGACTCGTCTGCTCCACCGGCTATGTATCGGTCGACAAACATGGCCAGCAGACTGCCACTCAAACTTTTCTAGTAAACTTCACCGCAGACCCTATAGCAACTAATAATATAAATATTTGTCGACAAACTTCTAGCTGCTTTCATCCTTTTTTGTCGTATGGAAATTATCACGTTTACTTTTACTGGAGATATTAGGTAATTATGACATTATCTGCATAGCCTTTTCCCAACTATGTTGGGGTCGGCTTCCAGTCTAACCGAATGCAGCTGAATACCAGTAGTTTACATGGAGCGACTGCCTATCTGACCTTCACAACCCAGTTACTGGGTAATACGATACCCCTTCGTAAAACTGGTTGTCAGACTCTCGGGCTTCTGACGACCCATAACGACTGTCAAAGATCCACAAATGACAGCCGGGACCAACGACTTAACGTGCTTTCCGAGGCACGGAGGGGTCTTGGTATGTAAAGATGGTCACCCATCCACGGAACAACCGCGGCAAGCGTAGCTTAACCTGGTCGATCGACCCGTTTTTTTTTTTTTTTTTTTGGGTGGGAAATCATCAAATAACTTCTCCCGCTCTGGGTGGAGCAGGAGGGCGTGTCAGACTTTTACTGACTAAAACCCACCCGTGTTCCTTCAGTAGCCCTTAAGCCAGGGGCTGTGGTGTCTCTTTCGAACAAACCCGCACCCCTGGCAGGCATCGACCCTTGCGGGTCCCATCACTTTTTGTGCTGACATCTCTTTGAGGCGCGCGTGGAACACAACGCGCCGTCGACTTGGGCTTGGTCCTTACCGGACAGCGAGCTACCCATTACTCGCCGTCCGCAAGCCCATGCCTACGGTGGCCGGAAATCGGCCTGGGATTCCCGACGCCCAGGGCGTCTCCGTATCCTGCGGCGGCTGGGGTCGCGAGGGCGCATATGCTGCCTCTCCCTCACGTGCGCCGCCTCCCTCTTCGCGAGCATTACTGCTTCGCTGAAGGAGGTGACGGCTCCCCATGCCCTCTCGCTCCGTACCATGGCTTGGACCAGGGCCGGACGCGAGAGATCGCCGCCGCCGATCGCCTCCACGAGGACACGGCGGTGCTCCGCCCAAGCAGGGCAGACCGCCACCGTGTGCTCCACCGTGTCCTCAGGGCGATCTTCGCAGTGGAAACACCCGGGCGTTTCCTCCCGCCCTATCCGAAACAGGAACCTCCCGAAACAACCGTGTCCGGTGAGGACCTGCGTCAGGCGGAAGGTGAGGACGCCATGCCGCCTCTCCAACCACTCCTCAAAGAGGGGACTTACCGCCGCAATCGTGGCGTGCCCAGTCGATCGACCCGTGCAGCTATTGTTATTTAGCCACAAGCCCCTCTCGATGTATGTAGCTGTAGCTGCTCTCCATTTATGTAGGTAGTCATTATTAAGGTTATCTTTAATTAGGTACATATCTCGTTAGTTCAAGTATCTTTTATAAAACAGAAGGTAAGCTTAGTTAAACTTTATTTTCTCCAAAATAGATAGGTAGTCGTTTTTATGTATACTGTGTAGCACACAGCCAACATTATTCAAGCTAAACGATTCTTACTAAGTACACTTCAAAGTCATCAATAACAATTTCGTTTATATTCTATAATAGTTCTTGCAACTCCATTCAAAAGTCGATCAACTCCTATCAAGATTTATCAAACGAAATTGGTTTGGAATTGGCCAATTATTGAGGCACACCTATAGATACGTAATTGCTCTATCATAAGGGTGCAAAACATTTCATTCTTACAGAAAAAAACGAATAAACTGACTTTATATTAGCATGTTATATTCCAAGCTGAGGGCTTAGCATGACGCTTTCTATTTCTACGGAGAATAGACAGTGCTTTTTCAATACAAATTGACATTTCATTGCTCCATTTTTGACATCGCACCGTAGATGTCCTTTCACAATCTGTCATTTTGTCTTTCGTTTCTAACGGTCTTTGTCTAGGTCCTTATTAATGTAGACTATTTCAGAAGAATGTTTCTTCCCAAACTGTCAAAATCATCCTGACAGTAAACTTTCTACTCGACGGCCACAAAGTATACACGATTATCTACAAAATCATGATTCGTTTAGAACGCATAACTTTGATAATTCTTAGAAAAACATAGCTGTGCGTCATTTAGTTAATAGTCATGTCTATTCTTCCGTCGACAAATCGGTGCTCGTGCTAAGCCTGCTGGAGGGGATCGTGGTGAAATGATAACAGCACCTCCGTGTCTTGGCTGCCACTCGTAGAACTTTGACCGTCGTTAGATACGGGTAACTAGTTAGAAGGTCAAAAGTCTGTCAACCAGTCTTACACCAAGGTGTATCATGTTACCCTGTAACGGGGCTGTGAAGGTCAGAAAGGCAGTCGCGCCAAGAAAAATACTGGTTAGACTGGAGGCTGATAACACAGTTGGGTTAAGGCTAGGCAGATTTTTTAACGTTATAAGCAACACAAATTGTAAGTAAATTTTGGAACGATTGTATCATCATGAATAGCTTAATTGCATCACGTTTTATTTCAGGCGCTACGTAAATTGATCAAATAATAAATCCACCATCACTGGGTGTGTCCACTTTTCAAATGAAGTGGTGACAAGTTTGAATTCATAAGAGTATTAACAGGATGCCTCGGATTTTTCTGATGAGCAGTTAAATATTTTCGAAATTAAATTGCGATTTAAAAATGAAAACGTAGTTATGTTGCTGTTAATATTTCGCTGAATTTTTTTTAAGCAAAATAAACCACTACGATTACTCATTGGTATCTCAAATCTACCAACAAGCCTATTTCCCCAGGTAAAACAAAAAATCTCTTTATATTTCTTATCAAAGTCAACATTCGATATGGAGGCTTTCGCCACATCGCTCCGATGAAACGGTGAAACTAAAATAAATATAATTTACGAAATTGCCCTAATCAATTCTGTAGAGGACCACGCCATTCCGAAATTATGGAGCCGTGACCTTGTTATGCAGATTTGTGACGTTTTCCCACTGATGTAATAAGCGGTTTTTCTGATAAGTCTCGATCGATATTTGCAGTCTCTTCGTTTTGGTTGAAAAGTTAACGAACATCAGCCAGGATAACAACTTCATTATTGTAATAAAAGTAACGAACCATAACAACTTAGGTATCCACAGTGAAATATACGCTCGTGTAACTCCGATATGGAGTAGAAATGGTTTGCTGCTATTAATCTTTTACTCAATGTGAACAAAACGAAATGTCGTAAGTTCTCGTAACCAAATGTATCCCAAGTAGGTATAAATTTAAAACTTGATTGCAAGAAACTAGATGCTATTTTGGAAACTGTATTTCTAGGAATTACTTTACATTCAAAATTGTCTCTTTCAAGTTGCTCTTTCAACTGCTTACGCAGTACGAAAAATGAGGCAGTTGACTGATGTAGATAGGTTAGTATACTTTGCTTATTTTCACAGTAATATGTCTTATGGCGTCCTGCTGTGGGGATCGGCAGCTGACGTAGATTCAATTTTCATTTTACAAAAGAGGGCAATCCGCGCAATCTACAAAATGGGACCTCGCGAGTGTCTTAGAAACAAATTCAACGAAATTTATATACTATCTCTGCTTTCTCTTTATGTGCTTGAAAATATATTGTGTGATCGCAAAAACGTAGGTCTTTAAAAAAAAGATGCTTTTTCCATAATCTAAATAGGAACACGTAGTAAAATTAAATGGTGATTCCAAAATTTTGATTAACTAAAACTAAAAAGTCATTTCTAATCATTTCTAATAAACAGTATCCACTTCTATCGATGCACATCATGCACTTCTTAACTTAGCGATGGGTAATTTAAAACTCACATCAAATGTGTCATGAAAAAGCATATTATAAGATAAAAGACTACGTCGAAGACAGGGAAGTTTGGCATTAATTCCTTCTGCACATGTGGCTTCTCTGGTACCTCATTAACAGCATAACTATGTGAAACTGCTCCCAAATTACATTATTATTTTTATTTTTTACAATATCTGACATATTCTCGTCACTTTTTGACATTATACATCAATTTTAATATCGAATTTGTATTAGTGATTGTCATGGAAATCATGTCACTTGGTTCAAATAGTTTCGTTATATTTATGTAGATTCTTTTACATAATGTGAATAAGAGAACGTTGTAGACCTTTCATACTAGATTTGTAGACGATTTTCTATTCTGTATTTTCATTCCTTTAAGCATCAGGTACTTATTGACAGGCCTGCACTGTCCTCCCATACCTATTATCACTGTAATTTGAAAACATTGTAAAAGCCAATTATTGTTAAAAGAGTAACCGTGCATTTTATTGCCGGTTCTTCTCCATAGGAGCCGATAAATGGGAACCGTGCATCTAGCTTCTGACGTTTGATAAGTGCCCGTGCAGGTTTATGTGAAATAAAATATTTTGATTTTGAATGACAGCCGGGACCAACGGCTTGACGTGCTTTCCGAGGCACGGAGGGGTCTTGGTATGTAAAACTTTGGTCACCCATCCACGGACTAACCGCGGCAAGCACAGCTTAACCTGATCGATCGATCCGTGCGGCTAATATTACTTAGCCAAGAGCCCCCAACATACAACAAAATACGTCATACCTACGCTGCTTGTGCCACATAAATGCTAACTCGTGTTACTGCGTGGGTGATTGCTTCGGCGAAACGGAATTGACCTTTAATAGATACCTAGTTGTCTAGGGGTCTTTGAAAGGTCTAGTGCATGAGACATTGATTTGTGTGAGTATAAACGAAGTCACTTTCTTTGGGTGAAGACTAGTCTTTATTTAAAACACACTTAATTGAAGTAAAACTTTTTTGAAAATAATGATTGTGAGAGACAGAGAGCGTTATGTCTTCCTTCACCATCATGTAACGAAAAGTGCC
The DNA here is from genome assembly GCA_949987655.1 of Polymixis flavicincta. Lineage (NCBI taxonomy): Eukaryota > Metazoa > Arthropoda > Insecta > Lepidoptera > Noctuidae > Polymixis > Polymixis flavicincta. The sequence continues at coordinate 19,589,982 of OX465175.1, forward strand.
TAAACGTGTTGCGTCCTTGAAATTTGACAAATTAATTCTCGTCCAATTTATCAAACTTTCCACCCCTTAAAGAGTTATGATCGATCATAGACCATTTGCAAGGACCTAGTGCACTGAATTTGACCTGGCGAAAATTTTGAAGCGAGTTTTCTAGGACCGTTTCGCTTTCTATCACATAAAGCATTGGACAATGAACATTACTAACGATCAGTCTTTCACGGGCAATAGTGGACATGCACTCCACGTGTATCCGTATGAAGGGTGTCTACAGCTAAGTGGGTGTAAGCACTTAATCCAATAGCCGTTATTCGGGTGAATGCTTAACTTTTACAGACACTGTTCTTGGGGCTTGCCAGACAGTTCTAAGGTAGTGCTGAATACGGGGGGGGGGGGGGGCTCAGTAGCCATGGTCACCCTCCCACGGTGAAGCGAAGAGGAACCCCAAGGTGGGGCCGCTCCTCAGGGCTTTTGCCGGTGATAGGGGTTATTCTCTTCTGAGGAGAGTCCGGTGACGGACAGCCGCGGCAGGTTCGCGGATGGGTTGCGCGTTTCCGTGTTCCCGGCACTGGAGGATACCGTGGATTTTTAGTGGGTTACAGTCCAACATAACTACGCTATCTCCCGGTGGTAGCGCAGTAGGCATTTCTCCACGTTAAAAAAAAATGCCCGGGTCGACGCAACGGCGCGTTGTGTTCCACGCGCCCCGTCACGGATGTCAGCAACAACTGGTGATGTCCGCAAGGGCCGATGCCTGCCAGGGGGGCGGGTTGTTCGAAAGAGATACCGTCGCCCCTGGAGCACGGGCAACTGAGGGAACACGGGTGGGTTTTAGTCAGTAAAAGTCTGACACGCCCTCCTGCTCCAACCAGAGCGGAAGAAGTTATTCGATGATTTCCCACCATAAAAATAAAATAAAAAAGTAAGTCGATGGCATAAGTAAAACTATTTAATTACTATTTTGATTTTTTTCATGTCCTCGGATTTGCAGGTGTATTACTTATCCCTTTGGATACTCCTGCGTGTGGTAAGGAAAACTGTATTCGCATTTGGAGTCGGTTAAGTCTGCAACAGTAGTCATTGAAGAGTTTGCAATTGCTGTTCCTGAAACCAGAGATACTTAGTCATATTAAAAGAGGTAAGATATCGGGGAAGGGTGGCTTGTTGAGTAGCTAGAGCACAAATAATATTATAAAATCATTTTAAGCTGCTTTACGCTTCCCAAACCCTCAATCTAGAAGGCGAAACGCAGAGATCCGGAGTGGATTAAGGCCGTCAAAACCATGTTCAGTTCCATAAATGAGTGACAGTAGCATTCTGTTTCCCATTTTGTAGCTATGTAAACACCAACTGATCCTCAACAATAACCACTTCAAAGTGCGCCCAATATCTCACAAAACAGATAACACACAAAGCTATCAAGTCATTTCCTCAAGTTGAGTTTCCAAAGAGATTTTCCAGTGCACGATAACGGATCCCGTATAAGGAAAACAGCGTACGGGAAAAACGTTAGTAAAATTTCATTAATTTGCTCCTAAGTACGAAAGTGATCCGTCCGGGCGTTTCAGAGCCCGGTTTTGGGGTACCGTACCCAAGGTGTGAAATCGGAATCCTATGACTAAATTTACACCGTCTTTCTGTCACAACGGGGTATCTTTTTAACCGCAATAGGTAACTAGTTGAAATTTTCATACAATACGTGTTACTTTAAGTTCTATCGTGGCAAATAATTAAAATAAGATAAACTATAGTTCTTTTGGTAGTACGGACCCTTTGAGCGGGAGATTGAATCGTGCTTAGCCCCGTTTTGGGCCTTGAATCCCTCTCGGAGGGCTGAGGAGGGCCTCGTGTGGTTTGGACCGGTCTTTGTGCGGTCGGATGTGACCCTCGCCGTTGTATTGTAGCCTAATATCAGTCCAAACACGTTTGACTTTTAGCCCTCCTACGTAATTATTATACCCTTAATTATTGGCGCTTTAGAACGGATTGCGATGAATTTATTATGGTCGAATGGGATGTGATGTGTTTATTTACAGTTTTAGGTTTTGTGGGCCATTCGGTGGGTCGTTTTACTTGCTATGCAGTAGAGGCGTAATGTTATTATCAGTACCTGTTGAAGTTACTAACTTACATTGTTATGTTAGCATAGCTACGTGGGTTTAACGTTCTACTCATCAATTATTAGTCTCCCTTATCTTTAAAATCAATCAAACCTTCGTGAGCTTCTTAAATATTCAGTTCATTCCAATGAAAGCTGCCACTATAGTTTAGTAGGGCACATAATCTTTCCTTGCATGTTAAGTGATTTTACACTACTTATGCGTCTGACCTATATTCTCGATTAAGGACACCTATAGCGTCAACGCGACACTCAAAGGGGTGATGTCAGAAAGCGATTAATAGGTCGTCTGGCGTCTCGGGGTGCACCGCGATGGTCTGGCGACCGGAAGCGGCTCGCACCGAATAATCGCATCGATCGCCAAAAAACTAACCCACATACGCACTGGCAGCGTAGCCGGAATTATTAATCGCGAGGAGTAAGGGGGCGCGAGGGGGCGGAGGGTGGCTGAGGGTGGCGGGGTGGCCACGGCGCGCAGGCGCGGGCGTGCGGCGGGCACTTCGCGATTCAGGCTCGCGCGCTCCGGCCGCGTCCAGCCCGCGGCGTCGCGATGCGCGAGCAGCCGGCCCCGCGGCCGCTCCCGCAAGCGCCGCGCTAACCTGTACCCATGCAGTGGCGAAAACTTACCAGGTTGAAGTCTTCGCCGGGCGGACAGTCGCGCGCTCGGAGGATGCTCTGCTGCGGCCGCAGGAAGGTATGCGATCCGATCGATAGCGCGCGCCGAAACCGTCGCCCCTCCCGGCCCGGACGCCGACGCCGTTTCGTTACGCCGTTCGACGACCCCGCTCACTAATGCCTCACTAAATCATGCTTCTTCTTGATTCTCATCTTTACTTACCCTAAGTTCGTGTCATGAAATTCCATTATTGAGTTCAGTTATCAAATAATTTCATTGCAACTCTCCAGTAGCTAATTTCATCTGATCCTTACCTTGTGTTTCAGGAGCGCCCTGCTTTACCGCTTTTGATATCGTTAATAACTTAACTAACTATAGTTGTAGACATTCACATGACAGTTTAATTAATCAAAGAAAGCTGAACTCCTGAAAAGTTTACGTTTTTAAGCAATTAGTGAAGTTTTCTTGAAGGGCGGGTAATCAATCTGTAGGTCATATGAATGTGGGCCGTCGAATCGATCATTATTTGAACCATCGACTATTGTGGTACGATGATCATAGAAAATAGATAGTGGTGCTACTCTATTTTAAATCTGGTGCGGCCCCGCCGTATGTACCTACTCTCTAGACCCATATTCCAATATGACACTGTTTCAAATATAAAATATTGTATTAATAATATGTCAGTGAAAATAAAGTATTTTAAATAGCCAATCGTTAGTAGTTATTATAATGATTGCCGGCGCTGTAACGCCTTAGGTACTTGCAGCATCTCGCCATCTTGTGCAAAGACATTGGTACTAACCTACACTTATAATAGTGAATCTGTGGGTAGTATTTTAGTCGTTCATAGTGTTGGGGCACAACCGTTACTTCAAATCGACTAAAGGGTAATTACTATGTCCATAATATTATATGGTCTGGCTGGTTCATTACTTATAAGTATTAAGCAATCACTGTATACATTATAAGTACTTTCATCAATTAAGTCGCATCCCAAGGTACCCTTAGGTAGTTTTCATCCTAAAAATTACAGACAAAAATCCGCTAAGTGCGATTAGATACTTATAATAATTAATAGTTAGGTACATTCTTGTACCAACAAAAGTTAAGGAGTATACGAATGGTTGACAAAGAGTTAATAGCTACTGAAAGTTGGAAGTTTGAAGAATAATTACACGTTGACGTGTGATCGCTGTCACTTTAAGTGCCGTTTAAGTTCAAGTGGTACCCACCCACTTATTATGAATTGTATTATTCGTTATTAGCATTGAATTTTCCACTCATGGCTAAGTAATAGATAACAGCTTGACGGGACAATCACAAGTTAAGCTATGGTTAGCGCGATCGGCCCGTGGATGGGTGACCATGGGTGGCGTGGTAGTGGACGGGTGACGTTAAGCCGGTGGTCCCTAGATCTTTGGCAGTAATAACGGGTAGTCAGAAGTCAAATTGACTCACAAGCAGTCTTACTGAGGAGTTTTGTGTTACCCAATAACTGGGTTGTGGAGGTCAGATAAACAGACTCTCCATGTAGGCTTAATACTGGTATTCAGCTGTATGTGGTTAGACTGGAAGGTCACAACGTACTTGAGAAAAGGCTAGGCAGATGACAAATTTATTATGTGCTGTCTTTAGTCCACTTATTTGTCTTAGGCCAAGCTTACGTCTACTTACTTGTCTTAGGCTAAGCTTACGACCCAGTGGATCCCGTTTAATGGCAAACGACATCCTACCAGGGTCGGGAATTTGTTCGAAAGAGTTACCGTGGCCTTGGCACAGGCAACTGAAGGAACACGGGTGAGTTTTAGTCAGTAAAAGTCTGACACGCCCTCTCGCTCCGCCCAGAGTTGAGAAGTCATTTGATGATTTCACATGTAAAAAACATACAAAATGGCAAACGAAATCGCGAAAGGCCGCGGTATTTAATAAAGATTGGTTCTTGGCAGCTCAGGACAGAACGAGGTGGAGACAGTTAGAGTAGGGAAGCCATTTCCCAGCAATGTATATTAATAATACTCGCTGACCTGACAGACTTTGTCCCGTCTTAACTGTGAATATTGAATTCGCAACTTTCTTATTTTTAAGAGCCTGCTCCTGGCAATAACAAACATATTTTTTTTTTAGCAAAACTGGTACAGCCGATCACGTGTAATGCCGTGACCAAGGGAAATGGGGATTCAATTTTTATATAAAAGAAGGTATAGATATTCTACTTCTCCTGAAAAGGTTGCATGTGAGCGAAAAAAAGAAAACATAATTTGTCAAATGCTGTATAGAAGACCTACGAAATTATGAGGTCATTGCTCATTTTTGTACAATGCTGCATAAGGGCTGATTTTTACCAGAAGGAATTGCCCGTAGTACGATCAGCAAGTGTCACTTCATTTTTGGCGACCGCTTAATTGAACTCTCGTTCTAAGAGTTCTCTACCTCCCTCATTCTAGTCTAGGAGTATAGGAGAGAACTATAATACAGGATAAATTCAAGCCATAGCATTGACTGTAGCACCTCGTGTCTAATGCTATCTCTTCCATTCACACTCCTCCTGTTCGGTACGGGCACAAAATATGGCCACCTTATATTTTGCCTACATTGGCTTCATGTAAAATACTGGTATTTAGCTGCATCTGGTTACACTGGATGCCAACCTCAGCATAGTCAGGCAGATGATGATCTTGATGATATTTTGCTTACTTAAATTTGCCTACTGATTTTTCTTTCCTTTACAGTGAAGAAGAATTGTTTTATATTCAAACAGTAATGTCAGAAATATGAACAATAATTCGTGCCGCCCAGACATGATGTTCGACTTTTATTCGTAGCGTTTTATTGTGACATGGTTGTAATGATTCATGTCACGAATCTGAGTCGGTGCTGTTTTTAAAAGATACCTATCTACTGTAGGTTTTTGTAACTAGATTTTTATTTGTTTGAGGAAATTGAAAAATATTTAGTTTGGATCATCAAAATGGTGTCTAAAACTACATAATATGCAAAACGAAATAATAACCTGAAATCTAGTTTAAAATATTTTGGGCACGAGCAAATCATCATTCACATATGTTCACAATAACCTCAGCATTCATATTCTTCTCAAGTGGGTAATCAAGTCTTATCGTATAATTTGTTCATTGACCAAGTTCCAATAAAGTCTAATTTATGGTTGACATAGAATATGATACCTGTCGGGGTTAAACATGAGGATTAAAATAAGTCAAGTCATCTCATCTCAAGACGGCGCGTTGTGTTCCACGCGCGCCTCAAAGTGATGTCGGCACCAATTGGTGGGGTCCGCAAAGGCCGATCTCTGCTAGGGGTGCGAGTTGTTCGAAAGAGATACCGTGGCCCCTGACACACAGGCCACTGAGGGAACACGGGTTGGTTTTAGTCACTAAAAGTAGTCTGACACGTCCTATTGCTCCACCCAGAGCGGAAAAAGTGATTTGATGATTTCCCACCCTCAAATCAAAATCCATAAAAATCAAAATATTTTTATTTCATATAAACCTGCACCCTAATTGCGTAACTCACGATTCATCATAATCTGTATCGTTTTGAAACGGATTGTTAAACCATTGCTTCATATGTTCGAAAAATGTGTCCGTTCGACATCATAAATAACGCAATGAATATTGTTTAACTGTGAAGACGAAACCAATTATGATCAATCGTGAGTTACGCAATTAGGGTGCTGCATGGGCACTTATGAAACGTCAGAAGCTAGGTGCACGGTTCCAAATTGTTGTTTCCTATGGAGAAGAGCCGGCAAGAAACTCCACGGTTACTCTTTTAAAAACAATTGTCTTGAACAATGTTTTCAAATTACAGAGATAAAATGTATGGGAGGACAGCGCAGGCCTGTCAATAAGTACCAGGTACTTAGACGAATACAGAATAGAAAATCGTCTACAAATCTACAGTCAGTAAGGCCTACAACGTTCTCTCATTCACAATATGTAAAATAATCTACATAAATAAAATGAACCTAAATAAAATTGATGTATAATGTCAACTAATGACGAGAATATGTCAGCATTGTAAAAATAAAAAGAATAAAAAAGAACATTATATTTGAGAGCAAATATTAGACTTTCACATAGTTATGAAAAAAAAAAAAACCCTATAACATGGGACTTAAACATAACTGGCGAATTGTGGGTGTACTATGGGTACACCTCTGCTCAACACTTCGGGGAAACAAGGCGTGATGTTATGTTATGTTATGTAAAAAATCATCACTCGATTGAAAATACCCCGATATGATTACAGTTTTTAAAAAAGTATTCAACCCAAAATAAACACCACATTTTACCCATCGTTCTGAAATTTCAACCCCTCATTTAGATTTGTATAAACAGAATAGCTACCGATTTAACTCGTTTCTACGGTTAATAATTAACGTAACATCAAAGCACGTTTGGTCATGGCTTATGTAGGTCAAACATACCCCATGTATGTACTTATAGCATGAGGTTGAATGGGGCAACGGCAAAGCTCACAAAATAAACAATTTTTAACCATCATTTTCGGGTTAAATTTTTTCCTGTTATGATTACCGATAATGCAAAGAATACTTTGATTGAGATAAATACGGGATTAATTTTTACTTGTAATTAAACAAAGTAGGTATCAGGTATTAATTTAGGTAAGCAGTGGTTAAGCGTTTTTTTGTGAATTTAAAAATAAATCACGGTCTTCCATTTAAATGATATTATGAAAACATGATGTTATCATTTGCCTAGCCTTTTCCCAATTATCTTGGGGTCAGCTTCCAGTCTAACCGGATGCAGCTGAATAGCAGTGTTTTACATGGAGCGACTCTCTATCTGACCTCCACAACCCAGTTACTGGGTAATACGATACCACTTGGTAAGACTGTTGTCAGACTCTAGGGATTCTGACGACCCGTAAAGACTGTCGAAGATCCTTGAATGAAAGCCGGGACCAACGGCTTAACGTGCTTTCCGAGGCACAGACGGGTCTTGGTATGTAAAGATGGTCACCCATCCACGGACCAACCGCGGCAAGCGTAGCTTAACCTGATCGATCGACCCGTGCAGCTATTATTATTTAGCCACAAGAACATGATGTATTAATACTTATATTATTTTTTTACACAGTAATGCTTATTAAGGAGTTTTTCGGTCTGATTCTGCAACTACGTTATCTCCCAGAAATTCAATATTGTATGAAAAAGGCTATATAAGATGACTGGTAATTAGTGACCGACATGATTGTACTCATCATTATGAACAACTTTTACAATGGGACCAAACCCGAAATCGCGAAAAAATTGTAATCTGTTCCCTACATTTTGACGAGTTATGCGAACATAAATACTCGTTTAAACACATGATTGTACTCAAAAAAACAGCTGTTCCCTACATTCAGGGTCCGATCTAAGGGGGGGCAAGTCAGGCAAATGCCCAGAGCGGCAAAAATGAGGGGCGGCAAATGTATACTTACAAACATAATACTCTCATGTATTTTTGTATACTTGTTCAGAAGCCGTAGTAGACTAACGTATGTGAATATTATGTAATTAAAAGAATATCACATATATATCATACCATCTTTGGTAGAAGCTTATGACTTATATGGTGTTAGTGTGAAGGGTGGCAAATATTATTTTTGCCCGCAGCGGCTAAATAGCTAGATCGGGCCCTGCCTACATTTATCTTCGCATAACTCGTCAAAATGTGGGAACAGCAGTTTTTTCTTTCGTGATTTCAGATTTGGTCCCATAGTAAAAGTTGTTCATACTGATAAGTACAATCACAAATTATCAGTCACCCTATTTAACACTGCAAAGTGACGTAGGATGTCAATTTGCTTAACAATATATTTCTGTACTTCATTGTTTATTTTTATTATTTATCCTTTATTAAAATGAACCAAGTTCTTAATAATTAATTACAATCTAGTCTATAAGACTAATAAGCAATTTTAATCTAACTTAATTTTATACATGATGATTATTTTAAAACTTAGAATAGTGTCCTTTGTACTTTACACAATTCCGTTCCACTTTCTTAGAGTCTGATATGATGTATCTATCTTCTTCTATATAAATAAAAAGAAAAGTCCTGACTGACTGACTGACTCATCAACGCCCAGCCCAAACCCTTGGACCTAGAAAGCTGAAATTTTGCACAGAGGTTCCCTTTATAATCATCATCATTTCAGCCGAAAGACGTCCACTGCTGGACATAGGCCTCTCCCGACCCCTTTATAATGTAGACAAGGAATAAAGAGGGTTTTTCCTAAATTCAGCCCCTCAGAGAGTTAAATAGAGGATGAAAGTTCCGCGCCGGCGAAGCCGCTGGCAAAAGCTAGTGAAATTATTAATATGTGTTAGTATGTGTGTCATGTCCTGTATGTGTTGCCGGGCGTAAAAGAATAGCACCATCCCATTTCTTCCAGTGGGTGTCGTAGAAGGCGAATAAGGGTCTTAATAGAGAATGGGCAGCAGCTTTCTCTATGCATTTTACCACCATACTGCGATCGCCAACCCGCCTGCCAAGCGTGGCGATTATGGCAAAACCCTCCATTCTGGGGGAGGCCTATGTCCAGCAGTGGACGTCTTTCGGCTTAAATGATGATGATGATGATGATGTGTGTCATTGTCACTATTATTTCTACACTTCTTACACTACACTAACTCTTAGTTAATGTCAAAAAATTATGTGATCTTTCTTCTTCTTTCATTTCCTTCTAATGGAAGGAACGAACGTAACGTTTGCATCCTCTTATGGCCAGATTTCTTTGACATGACCACTTAAATTGCTCAAACCATTAAAATATTTAATTCCATATTCCTTTGTTTTGTGCTTCTAATAATGAAATTCATCAAACTGTATCACTTGTAACCGCAGTTTTAGTTGAGAAACCATCTTGTCCAGAATTATTATGCGCCTAACTAGAATATTCACGTTCAAATTTCGATTCCTTTTTTCTGTATCACACTTTCACATTCAACTGAACGCTCCCATCAACATTTTGACATTCGTTTCCCTTTTTTATGCTGATGACGTAATATATGTGGGTCCTCATATTTCATATAACCTTGCAATGGCAAGCAGCATATTTTTCCGTCTATCTAAATGTGTATTACACCGATTTTGTATCTTCTGGGAATTCAGAATGAATGAGTTGAATTTGGAACATTTTAGAATCCAGTTATTCCTGTACAGTTTATTTCAGTCGTTAAGTATAATATGGAATCATCTTTGTTTCTGAATGAATGATTAAGTATTTTATGATCTCGAACAGTTTTACTTACAATGATCCATTTGGTGACTTGAAAGTTTGTAAAACTACAGTATGAAAGACCAGCTCAACGCCTTCCCGCTGAACAACCTCATGCACAGTCTAACTTTTAAAGAAGTTTTACCACACTCTTTCATTCCATCCTTTTCACACACGACAATTCCGTTCGCGTTCATATTCAAAGCAACTCAAGAACGTCAGAGATAATCAACACCCACAGTACAATATTGTGATGTGAAGTGACTTCACTCCATTCAACCTTTACCGAGGGTTGAGTACCCCGGGACGGGCGTGGCTTACGTCAAATTACAATAATCAAAGTACTACGCGCTTTGAATAAATAACTAACTTTCCATGGGGCTTGTTGGACCACTTGACAACTATTTGCTGACGCAACTTGATGATGAAGTATCTTAGGCAGTTTAGGGTTGATTTGCATAGTTACGGTAATTATGTTAAGGAGTTGAAATACCGCTAAGTTAACAGTTTTGTGGAAGTTAAGAAGGGCCGTTTACCTACTTGAGTTAACTAGTTAAATTGTTAGTTCGAGTTTTTTTAACTATTTTTTCGTTGAACTGACGTAGCTATTAGCATATTCCAAATTAAAAATGCTGTCACAACAGTGACTTCAATATTGGAAACATGCAATTTGTTACAGTTGTTTTTTATCGCCACACTTTGTTAGTTTCAAAAACTGATAAGAGTTGGCTGCAAAAATATATAAACAAACCATGTCAGCTCGGACACATTTGTTAAAAACTTAATAGTCTATCCTTGCGATTGAAAGGTTCTGTAGTTCATTCACTGGACACAATGAAACACGTTTTTGCTTAATCACATATTATGAAAAGTTTTTTAAAAGTTTTTGAATACATGAATTTATTTGATGCAGGTCTGAATAATAATACTAATTTGATAGTAAAAGTGGTCACGCAAATAAATAACATTGAAGTGAAGTGTCAGTTTGTATAAAATTGAAGTGTCTTTGTAATATCAGAATAATTAAGATTTTCATCTTTTTATCTGGCCGTCTGTCTTTTTGTTCCGGCTTATTTCCGAAACAGCTTGTGCGACTTTTACTGGCATATATTAGATGTTATGAGGAGTAACATATGCGAATTTCGATAAAAATGGCAAGGAGATAAATAGCATCCTGGGGAAGGACAACTACTTTTTATCCTGGTATTACGTATCCATGGGAAAATTTCCAACATCCACACGGTTGAAGCTTCGGGCAGAAGCTAGTTTAATACCCAACAAAAACAAAAACTTTTTTTTACAAAAAAACGAAAGAAGACAGAAACAAACACACTGAAATAAAAACTAGTGTTTTTTAGGATCCATTTTCAGCCCAACATAACCCTAAAAAAGCCCACGAAGCGATAACAGTTAAGTGAAGCGCGCTAATAGGCTTAGTGCGTTCTCTTTATCTGTCCAAAGTGTTCCACTATCTATTATCTATTGTATTGCATCCAATGACGTCACACGGTGGGCGGGTAACTGGAGGCAACATGTTTCATGAATGGGAACAAAGCCTGGATATCGATAGGACAGGTAAAGTTCAAGGACTTTTCTGCATCGGTGAATTTGTTTGGAGGATCGATGGTTTGTGCATCAGTGATTTTATTCGGGTTCTGATCAATGTTTTGTTGTCTTTACACCTAAATGACCCAGGACGACCTTTGTTAAGAAGATCACGTGAGTTTTACTTGAAAGGTCAGATAGAGATTTTAGACACCTATGTTTCACCATAAATATCTTAAGACAAACCCCTTAAACTGAGTAAAGACATTCTAAAATTAAATTAAGGAGTTTATTTCTCGATAACGAGGATTCAGCCGTTATCGAGAAATGATCTCATTTCGAACCTTATAATTAGTTGTTTATTTCGTATTAATTAGTTAGTAGTTTTATTTAAAGTTAGTTTCGTACAAGTTTTAAATAACATTCTTCTTCTTAGCGTATCGATGGCAAACAAAAAAAAAAAAACAAACATCTTTGACCCAAAATTCGGCTACGCGAACTCCGCTCGCTGATGCAGTCATAAGATCGTCAAATGCACAAGTAACAGGGCATACGGCGCAGGATGGAAGGTGAACCATTGTCTGTGGGGAGGTGCCGCACACGCACTTGAGATCTGAGCCATCCGTGAACCCCCATCTGTGCAGATTGTCTTTGCTCCGGCCGACTTGGGTTCGAAGTCTATTCAGAGATTTCCAGGTTGGCCACGGTAACGCGTGCCCAGGAGGAAGGCTCTCAGATGGTTCGATAAAACAAGCAAAATAACATTAAGAATGTATTAAACAACAAGCGCTTCTCGCCATCAAACTGCAAAGTTTGGCGAGCAAAATTGTTAAAAATAAATTGTATTGTTTTGTATAATAAATATCTAAAAAAACCAGTCATGTGGCCCACGTCATATATATTTTACTAGCTTTGCACACCGTCTTCTCCGCGTTGAAGTCGGATAGAATCCCATAGAAACCTACTATCGTGATAAAAGTTGACCTGTCTTTATCCAAGTTATAAAATATCTCCCCCTTATTTATAAACGTTACTTAAAGAGTTTTGTAGAGATTAGAGACTGTTTAACCTTACATTTCTGACGTTTAAACATCGCAACGTTTATAAAAAAGAAGGTATGTGTGCCAAATTTCATTTAAATCCGTCTTTGTCGTTTTTCCGTGATTAAGTAACAAACATCCAAGTAGATAGAGAAACTTTTACATTTATAATATTTGTAGAGAAGGAGTAGGATTTATCAAGGTGTTTTTTACTACAAAGGCTGTAAAAGTGGTGTTTACAAATGATCTTAGGTATTCTATTTCTACATAAATCGTGATAATTTTTTTACATAGGCATTTTGCCTTTACAAACATTAAAACATGTTTTTATTAACTTATTTTACATTGACACGAAACAACTTATAATGTACTTCTTTTTTTGCGAGTGAGAAATCATCAAATAACTACTCCTGCTCTGGGTGGACCAGGAGTGCGTGTCAGACTTACTGACTAAAACCGTGTTCCCTCAGTAGCCTGTCTGCCAGGGGCCCACTGTATCTCTTTCGAACAACTCGCACCCCTGGCAGACTTATAATGTACTTACTACTTAAGTACATCGTTTAACTTGTAGGTAGGTATGTAATAGTCTTAGGAGACATGCCAGATCTTAGCCCATGTCATAGGGAGCGACCTAAATACCATAAGCGGGGCACAAATACAGTAAAAAAAAATATATAACTATGGGCCATTGTACCGCATCCTCCATAATCAGTAAAACTCAAGGACTTTTATGTTTCGATGATTTTATTCGGAACCGTATCGATATTTAATTCGATTATTTTAATGGTGCATTAAATATTATTTACTGAGCCATCAATTTGCTGTCTGATCCGAATATTGTGTTGCTTTTGTTTATTGACGGTTATTGTAACTGCTTCGATTTAATATTGAAGTTCATTGCACTTGAAAGGTTTTCTTGTAACAATACAATTAAAATTACAACCGCAATGTATGCGTGTATGATCAGATGTATAAACGTAGATGAAGCAAACGTATTATGTAAGGATCAGTTGATAGCGTTCTGTAGTTTCCAGAGTCCACATGAGAATGAGGTTATGTATGTATTATCTATTAAACTTTGCAACGGAAGACCCGTTGTGACCACCACAAAAATACACGTTGAAATTTTAATCACCGTTTTCCTCTTGAGGGGTCATTGTACGCATCATTATGAACAACTTTTACTATGGGACCAAACCTGGAATCGTGAAAAAAAATCTGCTGTTCCCTACATTTATGTTCTCATCACTCGTCAAAATGTAGGGAACAGCTGAATTTTTGTCACGATTTTTGGTGTGGTCCCTAAGTAAAAGATGTTGATAATGATGAGTACAATGACCCCTTAAGAGGAAAACGGTGATTAAAATTTCACCCTGTATAATACGGTTATTCGAAGCCTGGTTTTGAACTAACGATTTCCATAATAGGGCTTAGATTAACAAAAGATTAGCTATTTTTATATTTGGTAGTGAGAATAATCCTCAAAAGTAAAGAAGCTGAAAATAATCTATAGCAATTTACAAAAAAAAATAGCATAACGTGCAAGATCTCATTTTCTGACTAGCCTTTTCCTAACTATGTTGGAGCTCAGCTTCCAGTCTAACCAAATGTGACTAAATACCAGTATTTTACATGGAGCGACTGCCTATCTGACTCCACAACCCAGTTACTGCTTAATACAATACCCCTTGGTAAGACTGTTGTCTGACTGTCAAAGATTCACGAATGACAGCCGGGACTAACGGCTCAACGTGTTTTCAGAGGCACGGAGGGGTCGTAGTATGTAAAGATGGTCACCAATCCACGGACCAACCGCGGCAAGTGTAGTTTAACCAGATCGAACGACCCGTGCAGCTATTACTTAGCCACAAGCCTCATGAAATGCAAGATACCAACCATTAAAGTTAAAAACAATATTCTTAAAACAAAATTGAAAGTATCATTGCTGGAATTCACCGTCTGTTTCCATTTAGCCGGCTCAATTTAAATAAATCAAGCGACTCAATTCACAATAGCTTAGGATAATAAATTCAATCGTCCGTCGACTTTTTCGTCATTGTCTGCCGTTTAAGCAATTTAATAACTTTGTATAAGTTGCTTCTGGAGAAAAAATGTTTCGTTCTTTGTTTCTGAGCTTTTGAATTTTGATCCGCGTTTGTTTTATTGTTAGGGATTTAGGTCGTATTCTTATCAGTGATACTAATCAGCGATCATCAACGCAAACTGTTTTTGACGGTTGCACGCAAAAATCTACCTATTAAGTCGCATGTATGACCCTCGCATATTTTATGATTATGTAGATAGCAGCTTTTCTTGTTGACTGTACTTTAACCTTAACTAGTGACACGCCCCGGCTTTGCACGATTTTTATTTATTTTAAAAAGTTTCGTTGTTCCGGTATAAATTCTTTTAAATGACGGTGGATCCCTCATCCAAATCCGTTGTGTAGTTTAGAAGAACAACATGGTCACACATATAGACATGATAAGCGACTTTTTATAACAATATTGATAAGATAAAGTATTGATAACGAGTCGGAAAAAACAAAAACATTTGAAACAGGTGTAAATCGTGATCTTATTTGTCTTTTAATGAGGATTTGAAACAGTGACGAGACGGCCACGGTTGTGCTATCCTACACCTCTGGCTACTTTTTTATGTCAGACTAGCTTCCGGCCGCGGCTTCGCCCGCTTGGAATTCGGAAATTATTCCGCGGGAACGTGCTACCGGGATAAAATATCCCATGTGGTAATCTAGGTTATAATCTATCTGTGTGCCAAATTACATCCAAATCCATTCAGTCGTTTTTGCATGAAAGAGGAACAGACATCCATACATTAAAACTTTCGCGGTTATAATATTAGTAAGGATGTACTGAGTGGGGATGGCTGATTTTATATCATATTACGATGTATGTTTGAATTATATTTAATTTGATAACTTAACTATTTGTTTTCTATTAACTAAATTAAAATTCGAAAACATTCATCGGTTTCTTAACAAACTTCAACTACATCCGGTGAACCTGGTTACTTATCGTCAGGAATCCCGGGCTGATTCCCGGCCACCGTAGGCGCGGGCTTGCGGAAGGCGAGTAATGGGTAGCTCGCTGTCCGATAAGGACCAAGCCCGGATCGACGGCGCGTTGTGTTCCACGCGCGCCTCAAAGAGATGTCAGCACCAATTGGTGGGGTCCGCAAGGGCCGATGCTTGTCAGGGTTGAGGTTGTTCGAAAGAGATACCGCCGCCCCTGGCACACAGACAACTGAGAAAACACGGGTGGGTTTTAGTCAGAAAAGTCAGACGTGCCCTCCTGCTCCACCCAGAGCGGGAGAAGTTATTTTGATGATTTCCCACTGAAAAAAAAAAGCCCTGGTTACTTAAATCTTTTGGTGACAGTACCTATCTAAGTGTGTTATGTAACTGGCAAAATGTACACGTGTGACTGTTAAAAAAATTAAGAACAAAAGATGTAAAACAAAAACATGCTTTTGTCCATTCAGAAGAATGGACAAAAGCATGTTTTTTGTTTGTTTTGTTTATCTGAATACAAACCGTACATCTGAATACAAACCGTATACCGTAACCATAACCGTAAACCGGTACAAACCGGAATGGCTAAAATATAGCTAGGGGTACTAATTTTGTCTTTAATGTTCGGAATCACATATTTTTTTATTTGTATTACTAGCTTTTGCCAGCGGCTTCGCCCGCGCGGAACTTTCATCCCCAATTTAACTCACTTAGGGATTGAATTTCGAAAAATCCTTCCTTATTCCTTGTCTACATTATAAAGGAAACCTCTGTGCAAAATTTCAGCTTTATAGGTCCAAGGGTTTGGGCTGGGCGTTGATGAGTCAGTCAGTCAGTCAGTGAGTCAGTCAGGAATTTTCTTTTTATTTATATAGATAATATAATATAATACTCTTTATTATGTACTCCATAGGATTTACAAATGTAATTGTAGAAATCCTACTAATATATTTAATGTGAAAGTTTGTCTGTTTAGATGTTTGTTACTTAATCATGCAAAAACGGCTTAACGGATTTCGATGAAATTTGGCAAACAGATAGTTTGTGACCTGGATTAACACATAGGATATTTTTTATCCCGATAATACGTTCCCGTGGGATAATTTTCGACCTTTTCGACCTCCACTCGGGCGAAACTCTTGGCAAGAGCTAGTTTTGCATAGGTAGGACGGTACCGTGTGGTGCCGGACGTAAAAGAATACCACCATCCCATTGCTTCCCGTGGGTGTCGTAGAAGGCGACTAAGAGATAAATAAAAGAGAATGGGCAGCAGCGTTCTCTATGCATTTTACCACCAGTGATCGCCAACCCGCTTGCCAAGCGTGGCGATTATGGCAAAAACCCCCTTTTGGGGGAAGCTTATGTCCAGCAGTGGACGTCTTTCAGCTGAAATGATGATGATGATGTTGATGAGGGTGCTCAATTGTCTTAAGTATATTTAAGAAAAACTCGATGAACTTAAGCGTGGGTGCTGGAAACACAGCACAGATAAGTTGAACAGTAAAGGATCTACGCAATCACACCCTGACGTCATGCGGGATTGTATCTGCGATCTAAAGAATGCACCAGCTGGCTTAGCACGAGAACCGTAGACAAGCGTTTTGTCGTCAGAAGAGAAAAAATGACGTTTACGTATAGACTGTTGACAGTTTTTCACCGAGAAATGTAGACAAGCGATTTCTTTTCTATAGTAGAGTAAAAATACAAAGCGTCATGCTGAGCCTGCTGTAAGAATAAATAATCAATTGACCTATATTTATTTATATTTTCAGTCTGACTGCCTCGTTGGTATTGTGGTCGCAAGCGCTATTACTGAGCCTGATTTCGATTTCCGGGCAAATGTGTCATTGGGTTTTTTAATGTGGAATTTCTCGATCGTAGCACGAAGTCTAGATTTGTGGCAACCGGCCACAAATCTAGACACCATGTGGTACATTGTTACATAGGACTTAAACATAACTGGTGAAATGTGAGTGTACACACGGCTACACATCAAGCTATACAATTCGAGTATAAGCTGATCTCGCATTGTATAGGATTTACGTACAGTGCGAGATCAGCGTAAACTGGAATATATAGCTTGGTCTGTAGCCGTGTGTAGTATAGGCGCACCTTTATTTTCATACTCAGCCTATAACGTTCCCACTGCTGGGACACAGGCCTCCTCTCCGTGAGAGGGAGTAGGCCTAATCCACCACGCGGGCCCAGTGCGGGTTGGTAGATGTCACATGTCTTCGAATTTTTGGTTCTCGGACATGCCGGTTTTCTCACAATGTTTTCCTTCAACGTTTGAGAGCAGTGGTGATGCAATAATTTACACAAAGTAAAGCGCCTGTCTGGGTTCGAACGCACGACCTACGACTCGTAAGTCGCGGTCGCTACCACTGGGCCACCACTGCTCACCTTTATCTTACCCTTAACGTAATCTCTTAGCCACCTGACGCGAAGGTAAGCTTTTCGCCAAGGATCAACTAAAAAATAACGAGGAAAAATTCGTAAATGATAACATTATTTGTACACGTTTTCCGACAAGATAATAATATATTCGGTATAATAGGGCAGACGTCTCCAATGGTAACAGCGGAAAATCCAGAAAATCTTTTTAACAATGGGTATTTCCTTACTCTAATTATTTCTTTAACGGTATTAGCAGCTTATATATATTTGACGCACAAAATTTTTTTTTTTCTTGGAATCTCTTTCATTTTGTACCTAGTTTTAAAAAGTTTCTACCTTTGTAGAAGCATTAATTTATGTTACTGCTTAACTTTATAAATTGAATCAAATCTGTCCAAATAAATAACTTTATCTAGTCTTTACTCTATTAAGTGGGGGACTTATACTGGTCTAACGTGTGTTTGATGCACCTGCTAACTCCTGCAATTAAGACACCATGTGAATTTTCAAAAAAATAAAATTAAACCAGTCAAGAGTATAATATATTTACAACAAAGAATCGTAAGAGTCAAAAATCATCATCATCATCATTTCAGCCATAGGACGTCCACTGCTGGACACAGGCTGCTCCTATCTTGTGCTTCCCACATCTAGTGGATTCCTGCTGCCTTTACTAGGTCAGCGGTCCACCTTGTGAGAGGCCTTCCAACGCTATGTCCCTCCAACACGCGGTCCCTACTTCAGAACCTTTCAGACCCATCGGCCAATGAAATAAAATATTAGCTTATAAACAAAAATAAATACATGTTTTATTTATAAGTTAAAAGGGTGGGATATCATTACATAACTTCTCTGGCTCTGGGTAGAGTAGAAGGTCGTGTCAGACTTATACTGACTAAAACCCACCCGTGTTCCCTTAGTTGCCTGTGTGCCAGTTGCCACGGTGTCTCTTTCGAACGACCCGCACCCCTGGCAGGCATCGGCCCTTTTGGACCCCACCACTTGGTGCTGACGTCTCTTTGAGGCGCGCGTGGAACACATCGCGCCGTCGGCCCGGGTTTGGTCCTTAACGGACAGCGAGCTACACATTACTCGCCGTCCGCAAGCCCGCGCTTACGGTGGCCGGGAATCAGCCTGGGATTCCCAACGCCCATGGCGTCTCCTGCAGAGGCTAGGGCCGTGAGGGTGCATTTACTGCCTCTCCCTCACGTTTCCGTCGCTCCGCCTCCCTCTTCGCAAGTATTACTGGTTCGCAGAAGGAGGTGACGGCTACCCATGCACTCTCACTCTGAACCATGGCCTGAGCCAGGGCCAGACGCTAGAGATCGCCGCCGCTGATCGCCTTCATAAGAAAACGGAGGTACTTCGCCCAAGCTGCTCCACCGTATGCTTTACCGTGTCTTCAGGGCGATCCACGTGCCTTATCCGAAACAGGAACCTCCCGAAACATCCATGTCCGGTGAGGATCTGCGTCAGGGGAAGGTGAGGACGCCGTGGTGCCTGTCAATACACTCCTCAAAGAGAGATATTACCGCCGCAATCGTGGCGTGCCCAGTCCGTCGCCGTTGTGTGGTCAGATAGACCACACAACCGCGACGGCGGCGGCGTGCGAGTCTAGAGTTAACTTCATATAATTCAAAAGTCACTGACTTAAGCTACACTTCAGTGAACATAGCATACATCTAAATACGTGGTTCATCTGTAACCTATAGACTGTGCCAACTGGGTTATATTTGTAGTACTGACAATAAAATATTCGCTTAGACATTATAACCTAGTTTTCAAAGCTTCTATTTCTTCCATGGTTTTTTTGGATGGTTGCCATAGTTTGGTGATGTTATTTGGGACAGAATAACATGTATATCACTTCGATTTATTATGTTTATCGAGATCTAACTCCTCGAGTGGTCTGAAAAGATAAGATAAACTTTTTTCATCGATGTTTTACCTAGTTTTCTCCAGTGTGATGGATCCGCATTTCTTTTTGTATCTGGTAAATAAAATATTAATAAAATAGTGAATACCCTGGATTGATATCAAAGTAGGTGCCTGGAGTAGGTATATTTTAAATTGGTAGATTTTTGGAAAATGCCCAAAACTAACACTGCTCCTTGAACCTTTCAATATCACTTGCAGCCTGCATACCCCTATGCAGGCTGCAACTGATCATCATCATCATCATTTCAACCGAAAGACGGCCACTGTTGGACATAGGCCTCTCCCCATTTGGGGGGGTTTGTCATAATCGCCACGCTTGGCAGGCGAGTTAGCGATCGCAGTATGGTGTTAAAGTGCATAATTAGTAACCTCCATAAGGAGGTTCCGTGTGGTGCCGGACGTAAAGAATAGCACCATCTCATTTCTTCCCGTGGGTGTCGTAGAAGGCGACTAAGGGACTTACTAGAGAATGGGCAGCAGCGTTCTATATGCATGTTACCATCATACTGCGATCGCCAACTCGCTTGCCAAGCGTGGCGATTATGACAAAACCCCCCTTTTGCGGGAGGCCTATGTCCACCAGTGGACGTCTTTTGGCTGAAAATGAAACATATCTACGTTGGATTAAACAGCCCTTACAAGTTAATGTACTGCCGTTCAAACAAATAGATGTATTTTATTCTAATGGCACAACAAACAATTGATGGATTGTGTGAAAGATGATAAGGCCGCCCATTGTATGTTTTTAGTGTTAAATGTTTTATTTTCGTACTGTATTTTCTGGTGTACAATAAAGCATTAAATAAATAAATATGTTGTCGACTATTATGGAAGTATCGTAGAAAAATACATGTTGCGGCGACTGTAAATAGAGTGGGCAGAAGATTTATGATAATGAACGTAATATAAAGCACATTACAACACCCAATGAAAAAGTCCACCATATTCGTCTTCGTAGTTTTAAGTGTGAAGTAAGCGTTGATATCAACAAAGTAATATTTTAAAAAACGTTGAAGGAAGTGGTCGAAGTCATACCGAATGTTAATCCATTTGATTCTTATCAGTCAGAGGAATTACTGCCGGTCGATAGATACGGAGTCCAATGCAATTATTAACCCATTAGTATTTTTTTTTCGTTCTTCTAGCATAAATTATGTAGGGTAATTTTTGTAAATATACACCAGAATGAGAGTCTTGAATTTTACTTATACAATTCTAAATTTAAAGTGACCCTTGGTAAGTCTTATTGATTACCAGTCATCAACTGCCGAGCTATATCCCAACTGTGTTAGGGTCAGCTTCCAGTCAAACCAGATGTAGCTGAATACCAGTATATTTTTAATGGGGCGACTGCCTATCTGACCTCCACAACCAAGTAACTGGGTAATACGATACCCCTTGGTAAGACTAGTTGTCAGACTTTCGGGCTTCTGACGATCCATTATGACTGTTAAAGAGCCACGAATGGCAGCCGAAAAGTACGTTAAGTCGTAGGGGCTTAATGTACTTTCCGAGGCATGGCGGGTCTTGGTATGTAAAGATGGTCACTCATCCATAGACCAACCGCGGCAAACGTAGCTTAACCTGTATTGATTACCAGTACTTGTTATAAAATTTAAGTCGATTTCTTAATAAGTAAGTGGATTGGAGTTACAGATTATTCGTTAACAACAATAAAAAAACAGGAAAATATATTTTTTAATGAATATCCTTACGTTCAGCTATAGTTCCTCAGCAAGTAGACTTTAACTCCGTATGTGATTATGTTAACCCATACAGCTATCATAGCTATAACAGCTTATTCTGAACTGGGACTAAGCTGTGTAACAAAGACCATAATATAAACTTGTCGATATAAACAGTTCATTAGTGTTCGCTACGAAGGTTCGTAGCTCCGTAGCACTCTCGTAGCTTCGTAGCGGGCTTGGCTGAAAAACAGCTATTCTTCGTAACAACTTAGAAAATTTTAATAAGCTCTAAAGGTTCTAAATGTTTTCTTTGTTAGAAATTCTTTTGTTAAGACCTGATTATTTTGCTTCTAGATAATAACTGACTTTGATTTTTAGTACAAATTATATATTTTTAAACTGGAAAGTGTGCTCGTTGGTAGATTTTAAAATATTTTTTGTACAGGTACATAAGAAGAAACGGTATTGAGAAAATTCCTGCAAAAGCTTTTGTTAACAAGACAAAGTATTTCTTATTTAATGAGACTCATTGTTTGCCCCAAAAGGTGCTCTTTTATGTTTAACATGTTTTCCGATAGTCTTATCTTTAATATTTTTTACGTGATGATTTATTGTTTTGTTTTATGTCACAAATTACTATTTGTAGGTATGTAGTAATTATGTGTTGTGTCGCTCTACTTAATTATACATCAATGTAACGATTGGTAGGTCGGACAATTGATAAGGGTTGTTAAGTAATAATTCTGACCCTGTTTTCGTATCGATTTTGTGTTAATGGCAAAACACAGAGGGTGTTTGTAATATAAAAATAAAGGAGACCATTTTGTTAGTATTTCAAAATAAAGGGACCCGGAATTTTTCACTTGGAAAATACGATTGCTTTTACATGAACATGAAGTTCATGTAAAAGCAATCGTATTTTCAAAGTGAAAAATCAGGTTACAGTTGACATAAAAGCTCTTTAAAATAGAACCGTAAAAATTCTATCAATACCGCCATTTGCCACTTGAGAGTGACAAATTTATTTATTCCATCCACCTTTGTCTTTATCGCGATGAAATAGGGGCTATTTTTCCTTGTCACTGGTGGGGAAGCTTCGCTCCAGTTGTCGACGTTTCAGCTCTCGACAGTCTAGAGCACTTCAGAGTTCGAGTTGGCACCAAATTTTAGGTTTCAACGCTTCTCATTAGGCGCCGCTCACAGAGACAGGCGGGCGAGGGGTGTGATGCGCGGGGGACGAGAGGGAGGAGGGCAGGCCTGGCGTCAGACCGGGAGGACCATTGTACGTTAAGACGAAGCGTTTTGTTTGTCAGCTCTTTATATATCTACCATACATACATACTCTTACACACAGTCTCACTTACTGATATTAGCGCACTTTCATGCGTGGGATTCCCTTGAAAAAACAACGTTGAAAGTTGTTAAAGGTTGTTACAGGCTCGTCGCGAGACAAAACTAATAAATAACCGTGATTACAAGTTGTTTCATTACTTCGTAACTTATAATTTACGGTGGAAATTAAAACGTTAGGCGTTAAGTACTGCGAACATGAAATTAAAGCAATAATTTACAACATTATTTACGATTAGTAAATCTAATTTAACGTCAAAAATGTGAACGTAAAAAATGTTTTTTGATAAACTTCTTTGCTTAGCATGGAACATTTTTAGGGTCAATTTAACATTTTAGGCCGACTTCCACAAAGCCTTACTAAATTAAAATAATATAAGAGTTCTGATACTTTATTAAACCAACTTCATTTATCAACACGTTCACATCACTACATCATCTTATTTAGTAATTAAGATGATGGTGATGTGCTCAACCGAGTCGCTCGGAATATTTATACAGTACACTTGCACAGTAATACTCGGGGACTATGACGTCGCAACGTTACATCGCATCGTGCCATTAGAATAAAATATACCTATTCATATGAACGACATACGTACACTAACTTGTAAGAGCTGTTTAATCCAACGCACACATAATAATATATCTGCGCCCTAGGAAATCTTTTGAAATTTTGACAAGTTTGCCATCCTAAAAATTTAAAACGTCAATATAATTCTACGGAAATCTTTCGTTAAAAAAATTTGCCTCTATTCATCACTTCATCAGTTAAAAGATGCTCAATTTGTAGTTGTTTTGTTTCTTTATTCGGGTGGGAGGGACGTCGACTCGCAAACTGTTACCATAAATTCGCCACATGATTCTAGACCCCTTAACGTAGACATTTTTCGTCGGTGAAAATAAGTCAGCTGTTTTATAGAAAAGTGTAATACATAAGCGATCAAAATGTATGGAAGGGCAATTAAAAAAAAATACCGGCGAAGAATTTCAACGCAGGTTCAAAATGATGTATTGAATCTATGGTTACAGGTTGAATTTTGATGTCCATGCCAACCTGTGTATTAGATCTATATTGAAATTTAAGTTTTTATTAAATTGTTAACATCATTTAAAAACGAATGGTCTTAAAATAATAATATGTACAATTATATAAAAGAAAATAATCACAAGGCATAAAAAAATACGTCCGCATCGTTGTCAATGGGAAAAGTGACCAAAAGGCTGGCAGCATTGCCACGTTGTATGGCATGATTCTTTGGCCGATAAATATACCAGCCCTCTGGTCATGTGAAGAGTCGATCAACCCCTTGGAATTTTTTCAGAAAAGTAAGTGGGCACTCTGACCCCATGGCCTAGAGTTTCAACCCCAAACAGCTCGAACATATAGGTTCCAATAAGATTGGGATATTTGCGCTATTAGAGGTTTTCCGCACCTGCAGCAGCCGCCCCAGCACAACTCGCCCTATAAAAAAAACATTTTTATTTTAAATAACTTTAATTTCGGAAGGCGGTGACAAAGAATTAAAATACACATCCAAAGTCACCAACTTCCCAAATTAAAGTTATTTTGCGCTTTGTAGTGTTTTTTTGGAAGTCGGTTGTTATTTTTTTGAAAAAAGTTTTTATTTTTCACTTTTTAGTTACCTACTCCACACCAATTCGAAAATTCATCATCCTTGGGGTCAAAACAATGCATATTTATGCGATAGCAGCATTCGCGATTGATTTTCTGTAATTTTTTGAAGAGTTAGTTAGTCTCCGAAACGCATCATCAGATCTATATGAAATTTTAATGGGACCATTTCGGAATAAACCCCTTTCGAACAAAAAAAGAATTTTGTAAATCCGTCTATATACGACGGAGTTATGCCCGAACATACATAAAAAATATATATATATATATATATATACATGTCGAATTGATAACCTCCTTCTTTTTGAAGTCGGTTAAAAAGATGGGATGACGCAAGGGTGTCGACACATGTTGCATCCCACCAAATCTATTGATCTTCAATCTGTCCAGGGCAAAATCCGTCGTCCATAAAATGTCAACGCATAAATAAAATAAATAGTTTTCCCCTATGGTCCGTTACACCTGTGGCGGGAAGCGCTTAAAAGCTTCGGTCGCCATTTCACTTATCAAGCAATTATAGTGGTAATTTAATATGTTTTACAGTAATTAATAGGTTTTATTTTAAAACAGCGCTGTATTTAGCGTCCGTGATTAATTTTCCAGCTATTAAGTTACAATTTTACTATGTAGTTGCAAATTGGTTTGTTACTGATTCGGGCTTTATTTTATAGAACGTTGTGATTGCATCACACAGTCAATCAATCTGGTTAGTCTTTTCACAACAATGTTGGATGCAGTAGAATATTAGTATTTTACAAAGAGCTTACTACCTTTCTGACTTCCACAACCCAGTTACTGAGTATCACGGACCCTTGGTAAGACTGGTTGTTTTTACTTTGACTTTGGCTTCTGAGTACCCGTATTGACTGTCAATCAAAGACTTACGAATGACAGCCGGGACCAACGGCTTAACGTGCTGTCCGAGGCACGGATGGGTCTTGATATGTTATGAGTAGGCTCTCATGTCGATTGAGCCTTGCGGCCGTTATTTTTTGCACGTACCTACTGTACGTGCAATTATTTGTTTTACTCTGTAATTATGTTACATGTTTTCGTCTTTATAATCAAGAATGCAGTAACTCGTTAGTTGTCGCTATAGTGAATCAAAATCTACATAAAACTGCAATTTCCTTTGTCTTTTTGTAAAGACAACATGGATCTTCAAAGTCCTAATGATTTCAAAATTTTCGTGAACTTCTTTTCTTTCTTCTCGATTCTTAAAAAATCATTAAATCTGTCTAGAATGCGTGTAGGCCTTAAGTGGGCGTGGCCGTCTAGAGAGAAATGTATAGGCGTCCTTAATGTGCTGTGACATCCCACAATCTAACTTGACCTTTATTTATAAAACGGCAGTGATTATTTTTCATTATCAAGGACAGATGGAAGAAAATAAACTAAGCGAAATTAATAGTCTGTGTTGAACTTACGGTTTGTTTGGATGTTTATGTTGGAAACGGAAGTGTATTATAACCTCAAAAAACATAGTTAACAGAGAAGGAAAGACGTGGTGAAGAGTTAAGGAGCTAAAAGTAAACTGCGAAATAACTGCAAAACTGCATAACTGATACTTTTAATGTTAGAAGAAAAGGCATTTTACACACATAAACTCACGCGTTTTTCTCAAGGGGGTAGGCAGAAACTACAGAACGCCACTTACTTATGATCCTGACATATTCCTTTTGCCTCGTTTACGTTCATACAACATCTGAGGCCTTAGTGTGAGTTTCATTTAACAGTCTCGATCAAACGCTTCGAGCGCGTTCGGCGCTCCGATTGGTCCGTCACCAAACCAGGGCCAAACGTTTCAAGCGCCGAACGCGCTTGAAGCGTTTGATCGAGATTGTTAAATGAAATTCACACTAGGTCATACACGCACGCTGCTTGCGAGTACTACGCACCTGGCCTTTCTGAAGAACATCACCAATAAGGTCACTGTATGTCCTCCAAAGAGACGGCAGCACCAATTGCTGGGGCCCGCAAGGGCCGAAGCCTGCCAAGTTGTTCGAAAGAGATACCGTGGCTCCTGGCACACAGGCAACTGAGGGAACATAGGTGGGTTTTAACCAGTAAAAGTCTGACACTCTCTCCTGCTCCACCCAGAGGGGGACAAGTTATTTGATGATTTCCCACCTAAAAAAAGGCGTCCGTCCCAGCGTTTCCATTCACATCAGCCTTGTAAATAAATTTTGTTAGCCTCCCTTTATTCATATTCTCAACTAGCTGTGCCCGCGACTTCGTTCGCGTGCATGTCGGAAAACAATAATGTGTCGCTTTGACGGTGTAGGTACCACTCCTCCGATCTTCCGATCTATCCTGGTAGGAATCTACCACAGCTTTCGAATGCAGTCCAGAGCCTAGAGACAAAACACATTACTGGCGTAGAGTTTAGCGTGAACGTTAACAGAAAGGTGTTTTGTCTAGGCCTGCAGGCGTCTTTAGGGGTTATAATGATATTGCGACGAAGTCTCACTCAGATTTTTAAGAATAAATATAGATCAAAGCGCCTGGTCGAGGCTCATTTTATAATAAATGTGCACCTGCCGTAGGTACAGTAAAAGCTCTTTATTCGCGAGGTATAGGTACGTTCCGTAAAATACCTACCGCGAATACAGAAACCGTGACTATGGAATGGTAATTTATATGGGATTATAGGGGATACGTTCCTAAGTGACAAAAAAAAAACAATTTAATTGAAGTTTTTGACCATATTGATTAATTGTATGAGCGTGATATGGATGCAAGCGACTCTCCAAGGCGTAAACGATCAAGCATTTCTATGCGTTAAACAGATTTTTTCGCGTCGAAAATCGTTTTTAAGTAAAAAAAAATTTCAACATTTTGCAATAAATGGAAAGATGAAACAATAGGTAAAACACGCAAAGCGGCTCGTACCAAAGGATGGAATGTCTATTAAGTCGCAGCATTTATAAATGTGGGGGAGGCCTATGTCCAGCAGTGGACGTCTTTCAGCTGAAATGATGATGATGATGATATATAAATATACTTTATGGTGATGAGGTTGGTTTCATTATGTTTGTTTACATTCTCAAAAAACTTTTTTCAAAAAAATACCAACCGACTTCCAAAAAACACTACAAAGTGCAAAATAACTTTAATTTCGGAAGTCGGTGACGTTGGATGTGTATTTTAATTATTTGTCACCGCCTTCCGAAATTAAATTTATTTTGCACTTTGTAGTGTTTTTTGGAAGTCGGTTGTTATTTTTTTGAAAAAAGTTTTTATTTTTCACTTTTTCGTTACCTACCATACACCAATTCGAAATTTCATCATCCTTTGGGTCAAAACAATGCATACTTATTTATGTGATAGCAACATTCGCGGTTGATTTGCTGTAATTTTTTGAAGAGTTCCGTTGTCTGTTTCCGAAACGCATCATCAGATCTATATGCAGGGCCCAATCTAAGGGGGGGGGGGGGGCAAGCCGGGCAAATGCTTAGAGCGGCAAAAATGAGCGGCGGCAAAATGTATACTTACAAACATACTCTCATGAATTTTTGTATACTTGTTCAGAAGCCGTAGTATACTAACGTATGTGAATATTATATAGTTATAAGAATATCACATAATTATGGTCATACCATCTTTGATGGTGTTAGTGCAAAGGGCGGCGAATGTTATTTTTGCCCGGAGCGGCTAAATAGCTAGATCGGGCCCTGTCTATATGAAATTTCAATTACCATTCGGAATTTCAATTACCAAGGACCATTTCGGAGTAAACCCCTTTCGAAAAAAAAAAGAATTTTGCAAATCCGTCTATATACGATGGAGTTATGCCTGAACATACATTAAAAATATAAACATGTCGAATTGATAACCTCCTTCTTTTTGAAGTCGGTTAAAAACACCGACCGCGGCGAAGGCGGCTATTGTAGATGTCAAAGGCCGAACCAATACAGCGGCGATATCATTTGACAATGTACTTTAGGCGAAGTTGTGATAAGGTCTATTTCACTTTTTTATAGTCCATCTGACGACGCGTTTACAAAGGATATTGGGTTGGATACCTATTGGAATCCTTTTTGTTATTTGTTAATATGTATGTACCGATGTACCGATTAGACCCGCAAATAAATAAATCTTTAGCCGCGGATATAGGAATTGGGTCGCATTTTTTTAATCCGCGAATAGTGAAAACGCGAATGAAGGAAGCACGAATAAGGAGCTTTTACTGTACTTACTCAATAAATCGACTGCGCGTCTGGTTGAGTGTGCTGAAGCATTATTCCACGCGGGGGCGGGCGCCTATCTCGGCCCGTACAGGCGCGTGTCTTTTAGCTTTGTTTATCAAACGTTGACCACTGAATAAAACCACAGCAGTGGGAATGCTCTGCACGGACTGCGATAGGCCTCGACAGGTAGCAGTGCAGTAACACCTGACGCCACCTGTCAGTTAACGGCCCGTGGGACCATGGCGTTATCACGATGAAGAAAGATCACGCTGTAAAGGTGGATACTGACCGGCGTCACGGGTCAAAATGCACCTAATATGTTACCAAGCAAGTATTCGTGCAGTCAGTAGTAACTACGGCAAAACATGCGAGCGAGCAACACTGATTTTAGCACACGGCGTAAAGACATGCTCGCTGCGAATGTTACATTACCTACGCCCCGTAACGTCGGTCATTATCCACATTAAAAGCGCTGTTGAAAAAAAAACCAAACCAGGCAAAAAAAACTATTTAATTGTATAGCACGGGTTTTCTATGAACATAGTAAGGACGATGTTGTTGCTACGTAGTGCCATACCGCGCGCGCCCCCACCTCTCTCCCCGCTGCTGACGCAGGCAGCAGGAAGAGAGAGAGCCCGATCCCGAGGATAATGGACGTAACAGAGCGATCCTCCGCGACTCTCAGTTGCGATGCCTTTTTATTGTAAATTGTAATCAAAAATGTTTCAGTGTTTCTTTTGTTCAGCCATACATTTATTTGTAGACCAATAAATAATTATATTTAAAGAAGCGACTTTAAAATTGTCAATATTTTACTATTGTGATTTCTATTGTTCCTGTGTAGGTAATGTATCCTTTGTTGGAGATGCCAAATGGATAAATAAATACATTTTTAAACTTGTTTTAACTAAGAAAATGCTTCTCTGTAAGCGATATTGCTCGGAAGAGCATTGACATAACTACAGTTGCCCGTGTGAAAACCTATCTATTTACTCAAATCCACCAGTAGTTATGGTCGCAATTTTGGATTTTTTTTTCCTGACTTTCACCATCCGACCTCGCTTGAACCCCTCCCCACCTCGAAAACCAACATCACGAAAATTAGCACATAAGTATTTACAACTCTTTACTCCCAAAACTCCCATTATTTGAATCGAGTAATGCTGTAAACACGCATTTAAATTTAACATTATCAAATTTCGCGCGAAATCAAGTTGTTGTCTTTGCATGTTTGCTATTCAAACCTAGATGGCGTTACTGACGCTAGAGATTAAGAATTTCTATGGAGATGTTCCTCTAGCCGCTCTAATTTTGCTATATTATGCTAGATGGCGCTACTAAGACTTTTATCACAATTAAAAATGAGATTTCTTCCCCTCTATTTGTATTAATTTGATTGATAAAACTAATAAATATTTATCTAACATTGCATTCTAGGTATATGACTCAGAACACCACGTCAGTTAATATTATCACAACTTTTTATTTGAAATTCTTTTAGCTTTTTTGATTCGTGGGAATCAACCACCAACGGAAAGCGATTTTAGTAATCAGTATCATTACTTTTTGAAATAACACAGACACAGTAAGTAACTTAAATGAGAATGACGTGTTAATATTAAGTATTCGTTAGTACCGTTTCACGCCAATAGATGTCGCTAAGTGTTTCAACATTACGTAAATAAATTCTTCTTGAACACTTTAAATTATTTAGATAGGTTGACCGAAGCGATTGCGATGAAACAAAGACTAATATAAACTCTGAGTTATAAACAATATTTGAGTATGAAAGATAACCATATTAGTTTCGTTCTTTTGACGTGATACTTGATCTATTCAACATAGAAACTGAAAAACCGAGCTACAGACAAAAATTTTGATAAGGGTTAAAATGTCATCTGTTGATTATCCCTTACCACCCCAAGCAATTATTTTCGAAATATTTTAAATGTACAGAAAAAGTTCCTTTACAGATTTATTATATGTATAGATATGACCAAACCATTTAAGCATACTCATACATACATACGTATTTTATTTCACTAAATAAAGACTTTCTGTGACTGTGATATATAAAGCAGTGTTTTCACATAGCAAAGAACTCATACAACCCGTCTATAATTTTGTTAAAGTTAACCTCCATCAAAGTTAAAAAACATAAAAAAAAAAACAATCCTTTAAAGTAGCCCCCATTTTCGGCCCAAGACGTAGAGGGTAATATGGTACGAAGTTTATAATGGGCCGTACGTGGGACCAGGACGAAGTGCCTTTAATAGCACCGCGGGACATTAGGCGACTTGCGAATATGTCCCGCTTAAAAATTTCGGTAGGAGCTTGAAGCTTTTAGTACTAAAGTTGGGGAATGTTGTGTCGTAAATATTTACATAGGCCTCTGAGATGATATAATGTTTAGGTGGTAATAATGACAGCATAGCAAGATAGTGTGTAGCCCATTTCATTTTAAATTCTTCGGGATATTTATGTGTGTGAGTTTGAGTTTATATGGCTATATTAGCAGGTTATTGTGTTTACCTACATATTTTACATGGCAGAACGCCACGTGCTACATTCTAATATAATGATATTGCTTTTCCATCGCCCACGTTCACTCCTTTTTAGATTTTATCAGACTCTTTTGTGACTTAAAAGGTAATTTTTCAACTAAATGTTTCCTACAGTTTGATGGACGGCATACACAATTATGTTCTACAAGCCATTGCCCGTGATGTCGTCTGCCTATATTTTGTATTTCATCATTTTTCCTCAGTCTGTCCTATTCCTGTCAGATTTCATAACGGCCTGTTCATTACTTCAAGCATGAAAAGTTAGCAGACAGACAGACATTGTTATTTTTATATTTATAATATTCAGTAGATTATAACTGCTAAACATTATGAGCAGTGATGATCAATCTTAAGTTCTAAGTTGAGCTGCAAGATTAATGACAAATGCTTGCACTGGCTGGACAGGAGCAGTCAATCTGTGCGGTTCTTTCCTCAAAAGACAATTTCAGATACCAATCTTCACGGTATTCATATGATCTGACCAAGATTATGTCTGGACTGTAAATGAGACTTGTTTCGGCCTTTCTTCTCAGAGTAGTCAGATAGAAAATGCCGACTTTATTTAGTTTTTTAAATATGATTTTACGTGTAAACATGTTTGTATAAACCTACTGACAGCAATGAAATCATTTGTCATTTAACCCGATTCATCATACAAATCCCACCATTGTCTTAACCCCTATACTCTGAATCACCCATAGAGTACATACAAACTGTACACAGAAAGGAATTAATTTAGCCGGTGACTCACAGTGTGTGAGTACAAAGCCTTAGGGTGATGTAGGCGTCTCCTGGTAATCCCACACTACGTCTAAGGTTTCTTTATTCTTTCGTACTCGTTCTAGCGTTGGAGGGAAACTTAGAAACTAAATGCAAAGAGAAATTAATTAAACTTAGTAAAATGTTAGTAAGAAATTACAAATTGTAAGAAATATTAATTTATTTTCCTTGATGTTTGAGTTAGTGTGGTTGAATGTTTGTCGCAGAAAGGTTGAGGCGTTTTCTAGAACAATACTTGGTCATGAATCTTGATTTAAATCATTTAGATTTCATGTGTTTCTTAAATCAAAATCAGCATTTGTTGTCTTTATAAAACGTTTTTTTTTATTTTAATAAATGATTATATAAAGTATATCAATTGATTATTCTTATATCTTCATTTTTAATGTATAAATTAAAAAAAAGAAAAAAAAATTCTTTATTCTCTGGTGACCTCCGGTTTTTCACCGGAGATTGCCCAATCACCGGTGAATTCAATCGGTTGTTAAAATCTCGCTCCGGTGCAAACCTCTATCCCAAGCCTTGACTGACACTATCAGTCAATGGACAATATTGTGAAAATTATCGACTTGAATAGGGGGCTTTTGGCTACATTGTATGTGTGCATTTTATTTCATAGTTTATTTTATTTTGTGTAATGTGCGTTTTGTTTGTGCAGATTAAACATGTTTTCTTTCTTTCTTTTTCTAAATGTAATCTTGGCTCAAATGCAGTTTTAGGTCATTGATTGATCATGTTCTCTTAAAATTTGGGCTGTGAATTTATTTTAAAGGGACGGTCAACATTATTATTGACGTTTTAAAAATTGACATCAACATAGTAAAGGAATTTCTTTTCCAATTTCTTTTTAAATTGATTTTTATTGAATTATTACCAAATAATTCAATAAAAATCAATTTAAAAAGAAATTGGACCTAGAAAGCTGAAATTTCGCATAGCGGTTCCCTTTATAACGGAGACAAGGATTTTTCAAAATTTAGCCCCTAAGGGAGTTGAATAGTAGAAGAAAATTCCACGCGGGCGAAGCCGGTGGCAAAAGCTAGTAGGTATGTTTTTTTTTTGCGATATAGAACTTTATAACTGTTATACTTACTTCTTAGAAACGCGCGTCGTAATTTACTTTGCTCTCTCAGTAAATAAACTTCTAGAGATAACATTAAGACGTATTGGCTCGCTTGAAGTAACTTATCTCGTTAATGTATTGGCTTTAAATATTGGAGCAGCACAAACAGTGATTGATTTAATACGACTCATTTCGAAGTAAATGTCTGGGATGGGGAGCTACTGATAAATCTGCTAGGTATAGTCGACCCCGTTTTCACTTTTGATCTATAGAAAAGATCTTTTGAAAAGAGAGTCACTCGGGAACGCAATCACAGACGTTTTAGTTTGCAGATGAAACAAAATTGATATATCTAGTTCTATCTAGTAGCCATTTTACTAAAATAATACTCGTAGAGACCGTAGGCATACCTTACCATATGAGTATTGAAATATGGACCCGACGAGTATCGAAAGACATAGGTACAATATAAACTATTCTAAATATAGTTTATGTACAGACGCCAGCACATCAAGCTACCAATCTGTCAATATTTTTTTGATAGA
Organism: Polymixis flavicincta; assembly: GCA_949987655.1. Lineage (NCBI taxonomy): Eukaryota > Metazoa > Arthropoda > Insecta > Lepidoptera > Noctuidae > Polymixis > Polymixis flavicincta. The sequence goes on from OX465175.1 coordinate 19,623,735, forward strand.
TTTTCAACTCTATACCATAAGCACAAGGTTCTTGTTCAATTGGGAAAATTTGACAGTTTGAGGTTGCTTGATGTGCTGGCGTCTGTATCTATTTTAATTATAATTATGATAGTTTTGAATATTTTATTTCCACTCGTCATTAATACACCTAGAATGTGATTTCTCCACCACGGTTAACTGATGTAGTAGGAGAAAATGCCTTCGGCATTAATTTCTCCTTTGTACCTCTACTGTACACAAACTTTAATAATTTGATATTGAGATAATAACTGCAACAGACGCAAAATATGTATAGTTTTGTCTGAGGATTACACTATCTGAACAATACAATAGAGTGAATGAGTTTTCATTTTGTATGCATGAAAACTTTACATAGACTGATGGTAAAACCAACTGTGTTGCGCGTAATCGAAAAGCAAATAAAACATAAAGGTATGTACAGAAGGTTCGATAATATCGGCTAAGATAATAAACCAGGGAAATACCTATACGCTTTGGACAATACCTATAAATTATGCACGTCTAACACATTATTACAAACCAAGTTTTTTTTTTAAATGGTTTATACTATCGACCCAGTTTTTGTTATAAGAACGTAGTTAACTGTTATTGAAATACAGTTCTTTATACAAAAATTACAACTGATTCCGGTTATATTAATGTTTTGTATTTTACTGAAGTCGAAATAAAGTTCATAATTCAAAAATGGCTCCGTGGTTTAAACCTGAGTCTAAACAAACCTTTAACTGTAAAAAGACGGTCGGAATTCTCTCATATTTGACAAGAACCTTAACGTACCTACATGAAACCTAATCAATTTGCCAACCAAAAACCCCTTTATTTATAAACGATGCTTGAGTAATGGTTAGCAACTATTTAACCGAACAATTTTGACGTTTAAATAGTTTTTAATTTTAAACAACGATTGTAAATAAACCCAAATGTCTTGCTGAAGACAACAAAATATTTTTCATTGGAATCATCAGTAGGTAGAACTTTATCTTTACGTGGTGTCTTTTAGTCATAAACTATCATACATTGTAAGTAAATAATACTAACAATTGTAATACTTACAATGTATGATAGAGAGAGAAACACACACATACACACATGTGAACTGGATCTTCTCTAACTTACATATTATTAAGTGATGAAAACTGTACACACACGGAGAAGCAATTTGTTTGAAATACCCGCATGCTTGGCGCAATGTTCTGTGGTTAGCTAATATCAATAACTGGGACACTGAATTATTGACTTATAAGACTGCTCTCCCTGCCTCTGTGGATTGCCCTTTTCACTGGTATGTTGTCTCTGTTGAGACATTTAATATCAAAATAAATGCTTTGGAATACAGATAGTAAATATAAGAATAAAATGAAATGAAAGGTAGGTATCAAGCAATTCAATGTTCTGTTGAAGACTTCAAAAGCATATATTCTTTTGAAAACTTATTTAGTTCAGGATTTAAAAACACCAAAAATCCAGTCGGGGAAATTAGTTACAATATCAAATTGATATTTAAAGTCAATATTCCGTTCCGCCATTAACTACAGTCGAGGAATTTCAGTTCCATGTGGTGCCGAACTTAAAAGAAGCACAATCCCAGTTCATCCCGTGAGTGTCGTAGAAGTCGGTTAAGAGACTTACCAGAGAATGGGCAGCAGCATTTTCTATGCATTTTACCATCATACTGCGATCGCCAACCCGCCTTCCAAGCGTGGCGATTATGGCAAAATCCCCCTTTTGGGGGAGGCCTATGTCCAGCAGTCGACGTCTTTCGGGTGAAATGATGATGATGATGAGGAATTTCAGTTGGGATTTGAATACATGGACAATTTAGGTTGGTAGTAAATTTGACAAACTATAAATATTCCTGAATTAACGAATAAATACTTAGCGCAACATTATTATAACAAACCAAGCCTATTTGTGACTCAAGACTTTCAGGATCGCTAAACACAAGCTTATTATCACATATTACTTGCTCTTCCAACACTAAACTTAACACAAACGAGAACTTAACTTATATCCAACTTATCCTGTAATACTTGCGATTACATCAAGTTAAGGGATGTATCATAAGGATTTTATTCGTGAAAGGAATTCCTCTGACGGCATTGTTTAGGGTATCCTTTTGTGATGTAAATATTTACGTATGTATATACGTCAGGAATAAATTAACCGTTTCAAAGGGAACTTTCTAACGTTTGTCGTGTGAAACAATTATGGGAAACGTTTTGGTGCCCCGGTTTTCTGTTTGATTAATTCCTTGGAATCGGTTAAATGGGTTATTGATGAAACTCTGTTTGATTGTTTTATAATTATTTTATGCTAAAGAAAGCATGTAAGTGGATGTTCTCTGTGAGAAATGTTATTGCCATCAATGTGCTATCTGCGTGCTTCTAAATGTTCAACTGCTAAATATTGCCATCTTTCTATTCCGTAAATTAAAAAAAAAACAAAACAATAAAATAAGTAGATGGAGTCAACATTTCCTATCTGCCTCCCTCTGTGTAGAAATGCCGGAAAGAACTCAGGGGGCAAGATCTCTTAAGTCCATACATTAAATTTAAAAACATATACATCCGGAATGCTTAAAGTTAGTCTACGTAACGGTAAGAAAGCCACAACAATTGGTCAACGTATTGATGATAACAATAAAACAACTAAGTTTTCGGCACATAAAGAAGTATGTTTCCACAAATATCTTGCATCGATTTCATAAACATCTCATACAACAAAATCAAAAAAGGTGGCTCAAATGTGAAGTACCTACCTATTGAATCTTTAGTTTTTTTTTGCCAGCTAAGTGAGTAGGCTAACTTTTCTTTTTAGTTACCTATTTGTTTTTATCTAGCGAAGTTTTCAAATAAATACTTATTTTATTCACTGGACAGAGTGAGTTTTAATTGGCTTAGTTTCAAGTGAGTGGGCAGCCAGAAACTTTATCAATTGGTTAAAAAAATGTGTTGTCTGTTGGTCTGCTTGTAGCCTTACACTATTTACATACAAAATTATAGTTTTCACATAGTTCACATAACAAACCAGAATGAGTTATCCTACAGTGAATTACATGGTGATACACAGAAACTATAGAACGCCTCTTTCAGTATCAGATCGTAGGTGATAGGATCCTTAGATTCTTAAATGATATCCTACAGTAATGCTTCAAAAATCAGTAGCAATGTGTCTTTAAATAGTAAGTGAGATTTATAGGCATCCCCATAGGATTTACACTAGTTTTACCAGACTAGTAATTACCAAAATTAATCCTAACATTTAGACCGACGCGTCATCTTTATTTGCTCAGATTTGTATACTTGTAACTTAATCACTCATGTATATTCAAGCTGTCTGCTTGAAATAATGTTCATAATGAGATTTGAAACAGAAAAGGTTAACGAAAGTCAGTGAACTATCAAATGATAAAAGTCTCAGACAGGACTCAGACTAATCTAATAATTATTAATATAATAATTGTTGTAAATATATTAGGTAAACCGTATGATACTAACATGTTGAAATTCAGAATATTTTATGAGCCTTAAGTAAATTCAAGTTTTTGAAGTGAAAACTTCTTTAGGCGCGTTTAGCACTTTTTAGGTGAACAAAAATCATAGAACTCGCGTCATCGTCACCGAACGATTTCCATGAGCTATAATATACTATTTTTATATGGGTTAACGAGCACACGGATGAGTCGCGCGTTGATGTCTTTGGGAAAAGTCCCTTTCTTTCATTAGGAAATTCTAATTGTTTCATCCCTTTCTTTCTCTTTGTATTTTTATTTTTAGAATCTGTGCTGTTACCGTTAATGGCTGAAGTCTATCGCTCGTTTATCCTTTTTTTACCGAGAGCAATCAGGACCCAAGGACCCAATGTGAAATCCTGTATTGACGATTAAAAAATACAGACGTAATTGTTCAAGTTTTCACTTCTGTCGGCACTCTCGGAGTGCCATTGTTTTTTTAACACAACATCGTTGTAGTTGCATTACACACTAACAGTAGCAGTCGTTTTCATTTTGACAGTTCAACAACATTCATAGAGTTCTTTACGTTGTTGAGCAGATTTATTTTTTGAATATCCTCCAAAACGATTTAGATTGTAATTACTTAGTTTTTAGAGACATTGCCAAGCGGCTTTTTTTTTTGGGTGGGAAATCATCAAATAACTTCTTCCGCTCTGGGTGGAGCAGGAGGGCGTGTCAGACTTTTACTGACTAAAACCCACCCGTGTTCCTTCAGTAGCCCGTATGCCAGGGGCTGTGGTATCTCTTTCAAACAAACCCGCACCCCTGGCAGGCATTGACCCTTGCGGGCCCCATCATTTTTTGTGCTGACATCTCTTTGAGATTGCCAAGCGGTTGGTCCACTCTTCAGGTGATTAGAGGGCTGGTTCTTTGTCTAAATAATCACCATTGCCATACATCGCGGCGATGCTGCCATTTTTTGTTACTTTTCCTGTCGATAACGATGCGGAAGAATTTTTCGATGCCGTATGTTCTTTTTTTTATGTACGTATTATTATTTTGAGACTAAGACTAAGACTAGCTTTTAAATTGAAAGTGTGTAACATGCAGAGTATATTTTTTTACAGGAAACTATGGTGGCCAGGCTAACGGTTACAGTCTGAGATATATTTTTCATATTCTACTTTCATAGTTAGAGTGAATTATTGAGATATTCGTTAAGGTCGGTTATTTACATAGAGTTAAGGATTTTCGATCGCAAAACACTTTTATATAAAACTTATTTTTTTCACGTCTTAATCCTCATTCTGGCAGCAACTGAGGAGTACTCTTTTGAATTCATTTTCTACAGAAAAATAGGGTTAGTTCTAGAAAGAAAAAACAAGTTTAAGTACTATTTTCAAGACTCACTAAATAAATTCCTTGACAACAACCCAGCCACAAAACAAGCCATCAATTCATCTGTAAAATGGGTCAACTCTCTTGGAATGGATGTCCTCGTAAGCGTCAATTATCGATGGTGATGACGTCACTATGTCACCAGCCTTGTAATGGGGTTTTAGTTCAGGCTGGCGCCTGTCTCGACGTTATCTGGGATGTAACAGTGGAAGATTTTAGTAGGTTAAATTTGTTTTAACTTATAGGATGTGTTGGGTAGTTGTTTGAGAAAAACAACAAATAAAATACCATAGCATGTTGCAGAAATGGGTAATCTTTTAGTTTAAAAAAAAAAAACATTAATTTTATAAATGTTAGTTACTTTCACAAGTTAACAAATTGGATATCTAAACATTTATTTGCAAACTATGGGTTGTGATTTGAGTAGATAGGTAGGTAGGTAGGTAAGTAATGATTAGCGACTGTTTAGCCATACATTTTCGACGCTTAAACATAGTTCAACTTTAATCAACGTATAAAAATAAACCGCATTATGAGACAATACCATGACCCCGTCTAAAAATAGATACCTACATTCGATTTTCAAATGGTAAACCAGATGAGAATAGCCTAGTACTCTGCAGTTCTCATTTGTTCGTTCAAATATAAAACAAGAGTCTTTTTTTTTTTTTTTTGAAAAAAAAAAAAAAAGACTCTTGTTTTATATTTGAACGAACAAAGACACAGATTGCCAAATCCCGCCACAGGGACGATGACTGTCGATCTCTGTCGGTTAATAAAAAAACAACCAACTTAAAAAAAATCGGACGTCAGTGTCTTTGGTTTTGTATTTTTTGCCACCGACTTCCAAAATTAAACTTGTTTTTCGGTTAATTATTTAGGTTGTTCTTTAAAAAAAAACTTTTTATTTTTCACTTTTTAGGGCTGGTACCTACTTCACATCACTTGCTATGTAGCTAATAGTGAGAGGAAGTTATGAAAACATAATTCTGGAAGAATTGTTGAAATTAACACAAAAACCACTCATCATAACTCAACCAAATCTATATGGGACTAATTTATAGCCATACCAGTTCCAACAAAAGACGAATTTTTCAAATAAAAAAAGATGTATTTCATTTACAAAGTAGGTACATTTACAAACAAAATTTGGAGATCACCTTTTAAGTATGAGTTGCTCAAACCTTTCCCTTTATCTTCATTTTTGCTGAGATGAGATAGCGACTTAAATTTGATCGTTTTTAACAACCAGAATTGGCCTTCTGTTAATTATTTACTATCTCGGTTCAATACTACAAATTCCTAAACTTCGCCCAGTCTGACATTGACATAATTCCATTTGACATCCAAGTAGAAGAGCAAGAGAACATAATTCAGGAGACATTATTCATAATGGTGGTTGTCTCCTGTCTAGACAATATCCTTGGGCTGCCCTACCAGACTTATATTATATTATAGTAGCATATTTTAACTGAGGGATTTTTGATAAAGTTTCTATTGCTATGGAGACATTGTGATTAAATTACAACACTTTTTTTACCCCTTGTCGCTTAGGGTCGTTAGTTGCGTAAAACGTTTTGATGCTTCCTTACTTCAGATGTTATTAAAGGGATGGCTTATGGCAGGGAATTGTGAACCAAAATCAAAAGCCTACTAGACAGCAGAGTTATTTATAACTAGCTTTCGCCCGCGGCTTCAACCGCGTAGAAGTCGTAAATTATCCCGGGCGAAAATACTACCAGGATAAAAAGTATATTTTGTGTTAATCTAGGTTTTAATCTGTCCGTCTGACCAAATTTCATCGAAATTCGTTCAGCCGTTGTTGCGTAATTGAGTGACAAACGTCCAAACTTTCACATTTATAATATTAGTAGGATTATAATATAGTATATTGGCTGAGTGAATTTTGATAAAGTTTATATTGCTATGGAAACATTGTGATTAAATTACGTCACTTTATGCGTACCCCTTGTCGCTTAGGGTCGTTAGTTTCGTAAACGTTATGCTGCCTTCTTACTTCAGATGTTTTTAAAGGGATGGCTTATGGCAGGGAATTGTGAGCTAAAATCAAAAGCCTACTAGACTGCAGAGTTATCCTACTATCCTTACTAATATTAGGGGTTAAAGTATGAAATTGCCGATTTGTACTGAAAAATTGAAACTTGTTTTTTTCTAATATTTTTTTTTTAACCAAAATATTTACCCTCATTATCTAAACATTGCTACCATCTAAACGGAAGTTCATTTATGCCTTTATGATATAACTCTGAGGATCTAGATTCGACAAACTGTGTGAAATCGCGGCACAGCGGACATAGTTCCGGCAGGAGCTCATGGCGACATGGAGAACGCGATAGTCGCAACCCAGTGCTGGGCACGCCACAATTGTGGCGGTAAGTTCTCTCTTTGAGGAGTGGTTGGAGAGGCACCATGGCGTCCTCACCTTCCGCCTGACGCTGGTCCTCACCGGACACGGCCGTTTCGGGAGGTTCCTGTTTCGGATAAGGCGGGAGATAACGCCTGGGTGTTTCCATTGCGTAGATCGCCCTGAGGACACGGTGGAGCATACGATGGAGGTCTGCCCGGCTTGGGCAGAGCACCGCCGTGTCCTCATGGAGGCGATCAGCGGCAGCAATCTCTCGCGGACGGCCCTGGTCCAGGCCATGTTTCGGAGCGAGAGTGCATGGGTAGCCGTCACCTCATTCAGCGAAGCAGTAATGCTCGCGAAGAAGGAGGCGGTGCACATGAGGGAGAGGCAGTATATGCGCCCTCACGGCCCTAACCTCCGCAGGAGACGCCCTGGGCATCGGGAATCCTAGGCTGATTCCCGGCCACCGTAGGCGTGGGCTTGCGGACGGCGAGTAATGGTTAGCTCGCTGTCCAGTAAGGACCAAGCCCAAGTCGAAGGCGTGTTGTGTTCCACGCGCGCCTCAAAGAGATGTTAGCACAACCTGATGGAGCCCGCAAGAGCCGATGCCTGCCAGGGGTGCGGGTTGTTCGAAAGAGATACCGCCGCCCCTCGCACACAGGTTACTGAGGGAACACGGGTGGGTTTTAGTCAGTTAAAGTCTGACACGCCCTCCTGCTCCACCCAGAGCGGGAGAAGTTATTTGATGGTTTCCCACCCTCAAAAAAAATCAGCTATTCCATACATTTTGACCACGTAAGCCACGTTTCATAGAAAAGTGCAATACCTACGCGGGTCTAGACTGATATGCTGAATTCATGGTTACAGTTTGCGCATTGGTTAAAAACTTATCCTGTAGATTGACGAAAATACTTGGCAACCCTCATGACCACGGTCACCAAATTATGCAAGCGAAATATGTTTTGATTGTAAACAAAAAATGTCTGCGATTACCTAGTTAACAACACTTCTAGTTAAATAAAAATGTCCCAATTTATTCAGAAATACTGATAAACAGACAAAAGTTTATCTACTGCGCAATTTGTGCCATCTTGTGCATTCCGTGTCCAAAAGCAATAGCCCATTGCTCAGATGACATTATCAAAACCGTCAGTTTGTCCGTGTCCTGTCTAGACGATAGCCTTGACGATCCCATAGCCCGGGGCTGCAGATATTACATGCAGCTGTTTTGATTGAAAAACTTGATTGCTTTTTTATGAAAGCGCTTTTTCCGCTGCTTTTTACTAAGCGGAGCTAGGAAATTGATTTTGTGGTTACGCTGTAAGGTTTAAAGGAGCTTTTTAGTATTATTTTAGTTTTGTTCCATACACTAAAAGTAACAAGTTCTTTGAATATTTTGATGAAAGATCGAAGACTATTTTGGTATTCAAATATTCAATGTGTGCTTTCAAGTCGATTGAACAGGTTTGCTTTTAGAAATAAATTCTTCCCCTACCATTTGAGAACTTTGTGGAAATAATTGCTTTTAACAGTAGGTACCTACCTATTCCGTTTTTTTTCTGAAATGTCTGTTTCTTTCACTCAGAAAAAGCTTAATTCGTGGATCCCAAATAGTTATAATAGTTCCGTGTGGTGCCGAACGTAAAAAAATTGCACTAGGCGACTAAGGGAGTTACTAGAGAATGGGCAGCAGCATTCTCTATGCATTTTACCACCATACTGCGATCGCCAACCTGCCTGTCAAGCGTGGCGATTTTGGCAAAACCCCCCTTTTGGGGGAGGCTTATGTCCAGCAGTGGACGTCTTTCGGCTAAAATTATATGAAATCATAATTATATGGTTCAATATTTAAGATTCGGATAACGCTAAATACTTTTGGTTACGATACCGTACTATTTGAATTTAGTGTTCCCTCTAACAGCAGTGTAGACATAAACCATTCCTATGTTAGCCTGTGCATCAGGGTATCGGTCTTCAAACCGCAGTTCCTCATTCTCAAGCAAGACGTCAAAATGATGTGACAAGTTTATCACATTCCGAAGTGCCTATTTCAGGAAACCCCATTCTCCGGGTCTGTGGAAACACTGCACCATTTCATGTGGCAATGTTTTATGACGGTAGCGTGTATTTTTCTCAATTTCACTTTACTCCCTCCTTCTTACGTTAGGGTATACTTAAAGTATTTCACGTGGAAATTCCATCAAAAAAATTCTGACGAACCTCCTGATTGTTGAGCTGGAGAAAGTGTAATGGAAATTAAGTTATAAAAAAGAAAAAAAAGTAATCAAGGCTATGCATATGAATTCATGCAAAGACAACCAAATGAATGCAAAATGGTTGTAGGAACCTATTCTCCGAGAAACAGCAGAAATTTAGACTATTTATATACCTGTATATTTATAAGAGTGCTAGATTTTAGTCTGTTACATAGAATTTCATATCGAAAAATCTTAAAGAAATCTTTTGAAGTTGGAGATCGAACCTTAAATCTGACCTTCTGTAGACGAATAACTAAGAAAATATTAGTATCAAGATCGTTAACATTTTCTTATTCAGTCGTCTACAAAACGTTTTATCTTAGTTATTACTTTGTATTCATAAACTTAAATCACATGGTCCCGACGATTTTTGACTCCTGAATCCTTTACTGAAGGTATATAAGTACTGTCTACTACTAAGCTACTAAAAACATTAGTTTAAATGGCTATAACTACTAGCCCTAGGGACTAATTAAACCCATGACAGATTCTCCGTAGGCGCAGACTTCGTGGTAACATCAAAGTGAAATTAAATCATAAATAAACAAGGTAGAATTAGATGTTACCAACCAGGTATTGAAAATTATTCGTCTGCACAAATTCATACTAGCTTGATGCTGTGCCAAAATTGCCTTATAGTCTCCTTAAATCTTTGTCTAAAAGGAAGAAATCTGCAGTCTTTTTTTATTCTTGAAAATTACTTACTCGTTTTGGGCGTAACTAGTCTAGCCAAATCCTGGCAAGGTTGGCTAGATTTTACTTAGCAGAAAACATACTCATACGATATATTCTAGGCCGTAAACACTTTGGGTGCTGATTTACGGTACTTTGCGGTACTGAGAATTGCTTTCAAAGCGTTACGTATAGTCTGTTCACAGTTTTTTTATATCTGACAGCAGCAAACAAAAAACAACCTTATTGTTACGAGGATAAAGATTACTGTGACATTGACGGATTTATTAGTAGCAGCAACCAAAAAGCAACCTTATTGCAATAGCATCAAAGACCATTTTGATTTAGACAGTGACGCACAACCAGAGGTGATAAATAAGTGTGAACGAACTGTTTTTCTACAGTGAGTATGAAAACACTACACACAATAACACTCGCACACACATATTTGACTTTTTCATCATTCATCGTTATTGCTGATACAATGTCACTTTGTGTAGCTCTCCCCTCTGATTTGTTATTGTCAATGTACAACTGAATTATTGAAAGAAACAGTAGGGTGTAAAAGTCTTCGAAGTTTCGCCATAATGTCTTTTTGTACTATTTTCAGTATCTCACTATTACTTTGTTTGTCCTACTCGACATAGAGTTTTACAAAGCATCTCTTTGTGTATGGTCCAGAGTACCATGAATTCAACAAATAACTTTAGACGGTAGAAAAATTTCGTCGATTATCAAAAAAAAAATATGGTGCCATTTTTTTGTCAGAGTAGGTAATGCACTTTTCTATCAAACAGCTTGATTTTTCTTTAAATAACGGACGGTCAATTTCCAAGTAGGGTTCAGCATCATGTACTAAGTCTATAGCAATAGGATGTGCGTCAATATGCTACCCTGCATAACTATTTTACCTCCAAAAAATATTTTCGTATCTATCTGTTAACCACCAATAACAATTTCAAAGTCAATGGTCAAAACATCATAACCATAAATAATTTTCATCGTCCAATTCTGCCAACTTCCATGGCAATCTGATGGTATCCCATGAAATGGGATAATTAAACTGAATGGACTTATCTTTTCGCTCTAATTCCCTTATGGGGTGAGGGCAGATCTAAGTGGTATTAATGCTTGAACCACGGCTAGCCGAATTAAGTTACGTAAGTTAAGAAGAGCGCTTACTTAATTCATGGAGAGAGATTAAGCACCAATTTTATGGTGAAAGTAAGTCGTGATTGAGATCAATCAAGTGTCATTAAATAATTCCTACTTTCCTTTTAAAATATTATTACTTATAACATAAATGTGAAAGTTTGTATGTTTGAATATTTATATGTTTGGAAGTTTGTTACTCAATTACGCAAAAACGGCTAAGCAGATTTGGATGAAATTTGGCACACAAATAGATTATAACCTGGATTAACATATAGATTACTTTTTATCCCGGTAGTATAAGCTTCCGTGGGATAATTTTCGACCGGGCGAAGCCGCTGGAAAAAGCAATGAAAATGAAATGTTTTTCGTTGGTAATCGCATCACTTGAGAATGGCTCAACAGATAAGTTACTTTTCTTTAAATATTGCTCATTGTAGTACGAATAATGTCGTTATGGGAAGAAAAAATGGAAAAAATTCTCGGCAATTGAAAAATTTCTTTAAAAACCTGTTAGTGTTTTTTCAATGGGATGTTTGTATGAATTATTGTTTGAAAAGGACAACGTTTGTCACGTCAGCCAATAGATACATACTATCTGGTAGCTATATTCTTAAATGTTATTATTTCTTACTTTCTTCTGTTATAACCTTAACCTAAGCTAAAATAAAGTAGCTACAAGACAATCAATTTTGCTGACTGGCTAAATTTTTAACACAGCGTAAGCAATTCTCATTAGCGTAACGAAAGAATAAACTGAGAGTGCATTGCGTAGTTGTTAACAGGCCTATATTGCCCTCCCATACCTATTAAGACTGTGATTTGCAAACATTGTAAAAGCCATATTTTCTATGAGTTTCGCGCTGACTCTTTTACATAGGAAAATACCAATTGGAACTGTGCACCAAGATTCTGACGTTTCAGAAGGGCCCATGTAGGTTATTTGAAATACGTATTTTTTTTTTTTGTTACCAGTCGCTTTTAAGGTAGGTACTTACGGCTACCGCTGAAAAATAAAATAAATGATAACCTTACCGGACACAAAATTCCACTATACGTAAATAATATTATCATTCAATTAAGCACGGGTTACTAGTTTTCATAATGTCAACGATTATAAGAGGTGTCAGAATTTATTTTACTGATATTTTCTGTAGTGTGGGCGATAAACAGATGTCTCGTGGGCAGAAAGGTTAGGTGCGCCTTGGGATAGTATTTTATGTGCCAATGTATTTAATAAATGTTATGAGTGTAGGTACATACCTAATATAATAAATGTCGGTAATGTTTGTTATTTCCTTCAGTGATATTTATTGTTGAGTGAGCGATCTGCTTGTTAGACATATATCTTGTGACAATATATTTATTTCGTGAAGAATGTTGTTGTGATAAAGATGTTTAAGAGCAGTGCCAGCCAAGTAAACTGAGCCCGACTTAAGAGTGGTCGTGATTTCAGATCCAGACTGGAACTTTAGTTTGTGTATTTAATTTTATTACCAATGCTCTCAAAGCGGTGTAGGAAAACATCGTGAGGAAACCGACCTGTCCTAGAACAAAACATTCGAAGACATATGACATCTACCGTGCACATGCACAGCACAGCGGGAACATTGTAGGCCTACTTATACTTGTTATTATGGTTAAGGTTATACTTATTCTATAATTAAAATAGTTATTAACCCGGGATATCACAGTTTGAGGCACAGTAATGTCCATTTTAAAATCGCAAAAAAAAAAATATAATGGAAAAAAAATTGCTAAACCCACCTTGTAGCATTACTTACTAGTCTAAAGGCTGATTTACATTTCCATTGGATAATTTGTTGGTTAAGTCTAAAAATTGTTTAAAAATATAACATGATTTTATTTGATTCTAAATACTCGTCAACTTACTTTCAACTTAACCGGCAAGTTCTTTTCATAGTTTGGACTGAATTTGGTCAGAAGGCGAATTTCGTAATTAAAAACGTTCAAAATCTATTCGCAGTGTCATCGCGGCGACAATTAAATCATATAAAACTTGTCAAAAATTCATGGAAACTCGAGGTATTTTTGACAGATTGCCACTAAGATGAGACTGTGAACCTTTTTAAAATTTCGAGAATTGCCCCTCTGTTCTATTTTTAAACATGTTGCTCCTGTAAATATGAATCAGCCACAAGGTAAAGTATGGAATAAATATACAACCAAGTTACAACACCAAAGCTAACCATTACCTACCAATTACCCTGTAATCATCATGCATGTCTAGTCACCCGTCACAAATAAGGGTAACATTCTATGGCGGCGCCGTAGGCGGTAGTTATAATGTAAACCTGTCAATACTTCAGCGATTCTGATCTTTAAACCCACGCCTGTTAGTGGAACGTGCTATTCTATCCGTTTGAAAACCTACGCAGTATTTAAATGCGTAGGCTTCATTTTGCATTTACTTTTAAATTAAATTAAATTGAAAAATTGTTGAGTGTTCTTGTCGCTTGCGTCATAGATACTCGGTCGGAAAATTAGGCGAAGCGTTACCTACTAAGAAATCTGAGTCTATCTGTGGAATCCGAACCTTTGTCCAGATTAGAGGAATGTTGATTTTGAAAAGCCCTATCCAATTTTTTAATAAATATTTAATGGCATTCCTGTGTGGTGCCACTTTGTGATTTCTGTTTCTTTGTTTTTGTTTTCTGTATGTACTAACAATAGTTTTATAAGGTTTTTGTGTTACTAACAGTAGGTATATGGACTACGTCTGAAATAAATGTCTTATTATTATTATTTCCTTTATTCCGTTAAATATACATAATTATAAATTAAATTTTAAATATTATTATAAAAACATTTAAAAATAGTAACCCACCGGTATCGGGAACAAGGTCCAAGCTACCGGCGGTCAGGGCTCCAGAGAGAGGAACCTCCTGACAATACGAGCCGTGTCCATGAGTACCGCTTTCTGGATCAAGCCCTTGACCCAGCTGCCCAACGAGAGCCTCCTCAGATGTTGGGCTCAGGCTCTTGGCTATCAAGCCACTGGCTGAAACGACTATCGGTACAATGATCGCTGAGTCCACATCCCACATGTCGACAACCTCGTGAGCCAAGTCAAGATACTTGATTTGTTTATCTTTCTCGGCTTTCACGAGGTTCCCGTCATGCGGGACCGTTATATCAACGATCATTGTACGCCGCTCTAGTCGATCCACCACCACTATATCAGGCTTATTGGCAACAATAGTCCTGTCAGTGATGATGGATCGATCCCAGTACAGTGTGACATGTCCATTTTCGAGAACTGGGTCGGGCACATACCTGTAGTATGGCACTTCTGATTCCACAAGGCTGTATTTCAGAGCAATTTGCTGGTGGATAATCCTGGCTACAAGGTTGTGTCTATGCAAGTACTCCTCGTTAGCTAGACGAGAACAACCGGAGATTATGTGTCGGATTGATTCTCCCGGACGGTGGCATGCCCGACAGATGTCAACCGTACCATCTTTCACAATAAATCTCCGGTAGTTGTTCGTCATGATAACTTCGTCCATAATTGCACAGACAAAACCTTCGGTTTCCCCAAAGAGGTCACCGAAACGCAGCCAGGCTACGGACGCTAGTAAGTCTACATCGGGTTCATGTAGGGCCCGAAAAAAGCGTCCGTGGAGCTCCTTACTCTGCCATACCTCCATGCGATCCGTAGTGTCAAACACTACAGGCCTGCGCCAGTTCTCTTTAGCCAAGGAGAGCGGGGTGAGGCCCTTATCCACCGCAACTATATCTCGATGCATCCCCACGTCGGTTTCTAGCAAATAATCCCTGAGACTGCATATCTCGCGATTGTGGAGAGTCTTAGCATTTAAAAAGCCTCGACCTCCACATTTTCGCGGGATATACAGTCTCATTACCGATGACCGTGGGTGGTGCATTCGATATGCAATCAGCAGCGTACGGACCCTCCTATCCAGGGCGTCGAGTTCGGTCTGAGTCCATTTGAGTATGCCGAAAGAGTACATCAAAACCGGCATGACCCAACCGTTGAAGGCGCGCACCTTGTTTCCACCTGATAAAAGACTATTGAATACTTTTTTCAGGCGGCCAAAGAAGCGCTCTCTCAACGATTGCTTCATGTCAGTAACATTGATGCCCAACGCTTCCGACATACCCAAATACTTATAGGTTTCGGCTGCGGAGAGGGCTCGAAGGTTTATGGAATCCGAGAGTTGGGTGCCCACGGATTCCACAATCTCCCCTCGCTTTACATGCATGACCGCACATTTGTCGACACCAAATTCCATCCTGATGGCGCTACTGAAGGTTTCAGTTACTTTCAGTAGCTCCATCAGTTGCAAATTGTTGGTGGCAAGGAGTTTAGGTCATCCATGTAGAGGAGGTGAGATATAACCTGACCACCTCTCCTCAGCCGATAGCCTATACCTGAATTTCTGCTTCAGGAAGTCTATGCGCTCTGTGACACGGGACATATAATCTTGAGGGCTGGTATCAGTCCCTGAGAATGCCCGCCTCACAAAGCGCATCACTCTAGGGCGAGTGTTGCCCTCCCTGAAGCAGATTAGTTTGCCGATGAGGGCTCTGGCCCCACCAATACGAAGTTCAATCCTGCACTGCCAAGCGGGTACGGCTGGTTTCGGTCGCGTAGCTCTAGAGTCATTTGCGAATTTGACATGAGCTACACGACATGCCGCCACAGCCGCGCAGTACAGAATCGAATGAGTATCGGTGAGGTCTTCGCAGTCATCAAAATAATTTGACAACTGCGAATCCAAAGCCGCCACCAGCGCCCTATTCTTGTTATGCATGGGCAAACGAGGTAAGCGTGGCCTAAGCTCGGGCGACATGAACCGATATTCTCGAATCGCACCCTCCAAAGCACTCCTCAATTCGTCACTGCACTGGGTACTTACGTTTGTAGCCCTGTCAACACTCCCCTCGTCAGCTTGACTTGTGTTAAACTGTGGTGGTACCATAACAGCCTGTAACGGAGGGACGATGACATTGCTACTCCGCATTTCAGTTCGTAGGCGATCAAGTACAGTGTAACCCAACATATGATAACGCTGAATGACCCGCACCTGATCCGACAGTCGTTGTGCCGAAACGTTGACAGCTGGCTCAAGCACCTGAAAAAGAGAGAGCATCCGAACACGGTACGCGGTCAGATTGTTTCCTCCTTCTGTAGCCCCATAGTATGAGCGCATGACGTTTTCGTTGATGGATCTTGTCCATCTCATGCGCTGAACACTTCCGCCGGGAGCTGGGACCCTATCAGAGGCCGGTGGGCCTCGAGGTCCTAAGCCGTCCGGCGGCCGGCGTCCTCCCCGTTGGCGAGCAGGTGGTGGCGTCGTTGGCGGGCAGAAATACTCGTCGCTCGAGCTCGACGCAACTACCGCGGCCGGTGTCATCACAGCGCCCGCAGTGGGGCTGGGTACCGGCGGCGGCGAGGTGGAGCTGAGCGACGAGGTGGTGGGCGTGCTTTCCTTGCGGCTGATCTTGTCAACATTTCATTAACATATTTTCATCATTTCCAATTTTTATTTGCTTGATATTTTATCGGAGGTGACATGACAGATGTCACCTCCAATTCGGTAATTTTAAATTATTGTATTTTTGCATATTCGGTTTTTCTGGTCTATGAATTATTTTATTTCCAATTATTCTTCCGATTTTTTTTATCATGGAAATCACTTTCATTATGGGTCGAATTTATTATTAAATGTAAAAAAAAAGGCTAGATATGTGATGGTAATGTTATTATTATTATTAGCCTAGCCTTTTCACAACTATCTTGGAGTCGGCTTCTAGTTTTACCAGATGCAGCAGAATACCAGGTCACATGGAGCGACTGCCCATCTAACCTCCACAACCCAGTTACTGGGTAACTCAATACCGGTTTAATACCGTTATCAAAAAAGTACTGCAAAAAGTTTTCCTCGTCTACCTTGTCGGGAAAAATGGGCGTGAAAGTATAATGATTTTATTGTTTTTTCCGAGTACTTCCAGCCTTATTGCGGCTCCGTACTTAAACAAGTGGACACACATGACCGATCCGTTCATCCGTGTCGTGCACAGTTTCCGGTCCTGTGCGTAGCGCCGTCTGATCTCTGCGACCATCCGGAAAACCGGATTCTCGCACGATTTTATCAGTTATTTACGGATGAACGCTAATTCTTTTCTACTCAATAAACAAAGAGGAAAAAAGAAACTTCTTAAAGATGGTTAAAAAATTGTTCATACAAAAAAAGGAGATTGACCATCCAAATGTACGTACAAAAATACTCAAATAACCCCATTATGCAGTCAACCAATCCCGATAAAACAAAATTCCGCACTCAAGCTTAAAAATCTGCAAGTACAAATCTGTTTTGTTAGGACACCATTTTTTACCGCGAAGTATCAAGCAACTTTATGCACGACCATGCCCTTTACAGCGTAAACTCTTCATTACGCCTACCAATAACGGTAACGAAGATCATTATCATACCTACACACCGCTACCATACTATGCACCCTTGAGTGCAGCGACGAAGGTTGCCCAAGTGCATTGACTCCAGCTATCCGCACGAATTTCATAGTACACGAAAATCGACTCTACGTGGAGGTGAGACGGCCTTTCCAACGTGGTCGGGTTATAAATGGGTGGTAGTATTAGCAACAGGTGGTGTTCTGCGCGTTATGTAAGTCGGGCGGCGCGCGCACCCCATTGAGGTAGTAGTACGGCGTTATCGATTAGGAGTACGACGGGCCATCGATCCGAGGCCCCTTGTGTGCTTCACAACGTCTTTTTAATGTACGTCTTGGATTTGTCTACGGTATTTTTTTAACTAGGTAATTAAACACTGGACACCGTTTGCTTTTTCCAAACGAATGTTTAGTTTTCGAGGAATTTAAAATTCTAGCTTGAATTTTCGTAGTAGTTTTTGCTACACTTTCTTTTATAGTTTAAAGTAAAGAATGTCCACACGAAATGCGTATATTCCATTTACTATTGAATAGAGACCGGAACACGTGGGGCATTCAGGGCGTCACCGTTACTTTGATTTGTCCGACTGTGAGTGTGGGATCGTTGGGAGTGGCCGTTCTAAAACTTTGCGACTTCCATCCAATTGATACTCACAACGTTAAACATTGAAGAATGCAAACCGTCCTCTACCCCATTCATGTGTTACTTAATGATTTACAAATTGCTGTTCATTCATACCACGGACTTGTACTTTGTATGGCGAGCAAAAATAAGCTGTTTTTATTTTATATTACTTTTAATTTAATACAGTTCATTTGACCTCATTTTTGCTCGGCTGTATTAATTCATTCATTTCATCTTGATAATGACTATCATTACTTTAGACAGATATAATTGAATGCAATATTTTATTAAATTAATTGTTTCTTTGTCCGTTACGTTAATGAAGTTCGTATTAAATTAAATTAAAATGAGTATCAAGTAAACTTTTCATTGGACCGTACGTTATTCATATTGTTTATTAAACTTTGATATTGATGATACCCTTCGTCAATTGGGAATTTGTTGACTAATCGATGGGTTTTATATCATGTTTTATTTGAAAGCATGAATAACCGTTCCACCCTCGGACGTGTTCAAAAGGGCTAGTCGGAACCATAACAACTCTCTATCAAACATACTTGATGCAATTATTTTCGTGAGGGGTGAGTTTGTCGATAACAATTAACGTTGAAAACGAATATACCATTTAGTCTAGGAATATAATTAACTGGTTAAATACTACAATTATAGACCTTCTCTCCGTAGATCAAAGATACAGCATACGCGGAAGCAACTCAAATATGCTCCAGGTTATTTGAACGTCGAAGCCAAAATCTTAATAATTGCAGTCTCGCTTGCGACATAGGTATTAAAGTTTGGCAATTATGGGACAATGTGGCTTCACTCAGAATATTGTTATATTATAAGTATTTTGTACTTCTACGTTTTAAGAGATTGTTATGACTGCCTCGTAAGACTTGTAGTCGTAACCGCAACTAGCAATCTTGCAGGGTTCGATACCCAGATCGGGAAAACGGTATTTTTGGGTTTTTGCTTACATTAGGATTTTTTTCAGCAGCCAAATGCTGGATTTGTGTATGATTGATGGCAATAGGGTCGCTCTCTATAACATGAGACTTAAGCACCAAACGTAGTTTTACTAAACAGGCTTGGTGTGAAGTTGTTTTTTTCTCCTCAACAATCATTTATTTTCTCTGTTCTTATTTTTATCCGGTTTACACCATTGTAATATGAAGGTTCAATCTTGACATGTAACTTTTTATTTTTCTCAATTTTCTCAATATATTTTCATCATCCATCATACATTTTCTGTATTTGTATATTATCGTGTTTACACATAGTCATCATCATCATCATCATATCAGCCGAAAGACGTCCACTGCTGGACATAGGCCTCCCTCAGGCTCCTCCACTTCGACCGGTCTTGTGCTTCCCATCCATTACACAAAGTGGTCTCGTGTAATTGCAAAAGCACACGTAATTTTTATTATTGTGATTTAAATCGGGGGCGTGTGGCCTTTGTTGGAGATCCTAAATAAATTAATAATTATGACTAAATGTTTACCAAACATATTACATACGAACACAATTCCGCTACATACATTAAATACAAAACAGCTCCATTTGAAAACAAGCCTTGTTATCGCAAATTACTACGATTCAACGCAGCGTTGTAAATTCACATGAACGCAGTGCCATTACTACGAGCCGTACTCCGTAATTAATACCAACCGTTTGTCATGTTAACCATGTAACATTAAATAGTATTGGTGGCTCATATTTATTGACACAATTACAGAGGCAAGTCAAGTTACCATTGATGCTGTTACATTTATTCACAATTAAAATTGTACATAAATAATAACTTATCCTACTTAATATTATAAATGTTAAAGTTTTGATGATTGTTTCTAAATCACGCAAAAACGGCTGAACGGATTTTGATGCCGCCAGTAGGGACTGGTCATCTCCTAGCTCCCACGGCTTATTTTAATTTCTGAATTGTTATTTTATTTTTGTTCTAATTACGGACGCTTTTAATGTGCACTTTTTACATCGTTCTCACATTGATAATTAAAACTTTTTGTAACAAAATCATGATTTTAAAAGAGTTTCCACGGAGTTTCTTGCTTGTTCTTCTCCATAGGTATACCTATGCTTTGGAATGGGCAACTAGCTTCATCTTTCTAACTCACCGACCTTGACAATTCAAAAGTGCCTGTAATTGGTTTATTTGAAATAAATTCTTTGAGTTTGATGAAATTTGGCACTCAGGTAGTTTCTAACCTGGATTAACACATAGGATATTTCATCCCGGTAGTACATTCCTGTGGGTTAATTTCCGACATCCACGCGGGTGAAACCCCACGGATTCGCCAGCGTGGCGGTTCTTTTTTTAAATCAAATCATTTATTTCTTAGCAAACATGTGTATAGTACATACATGTTTTTTTATAATAAAGTTTCATATTTTTCCATCACATGGGCATGCTAAGGTTTACATTTACTTTTAAAATTATCGCCTAAAATTATCGCCTTAAAAAGTTGCCCGCGCAACAGCTGGTAAAATAAATAAATAAAAATGTTATATCCTAAGTTAAACTATTAACAAACTAAAATATGGCGTCAAAAAATTCCTCCGCATTTCTGTCGACTAATGTACCCAAGGGAATGGCGACATTACCACGTTATTTGGCAATGCTTAGCCTCAAGCCAAGTATAAACCAGCCCTTGGGCCACGGGAAGTGTCAACCAGCATTTAGAGATTTCATTGATGAGTTTATTTCAAGTTATTTGGAAATTTACATTCTTATATTCTTCATTCTCTACGAATTAATTAGGATTATATTATGGAATACTTATTAACAGTGATCGGAATAGGCTGACTATATTTGCCTAAACTTCGGAGAACAGAGACAGAAAGTGGAGAATTCCTTACGACTTTATCTTTATTCCCGGGATTCGGGAAAAATCTTCAGTAAGTTGAAAATAAGCTTTATTTAAGATGTGTAAAAGCTATTTTTAACTAAACCTGCAATTATCAAATTTTCGGGATTTGACGTGAAAATCCAGAAAGACCACAAAAAAATATACACAATGTGAATGTACTTTTAATTCGGAAATTATTTTACTGATTATGTTTTCATTTATGACACATAAACATAGTGCCATTACAAAGGCTTTTTTATTTTTATGTGGGAAATCATCAAATAATTTCTCCCACTCTGGGTGGAGTAGGAGGGCGTGTCAGACTTTTACTGACTTAAACCCACCCGTGTTCCTTCAGTTGCCTGTATGCCAGGGTATCTCTTTCGAAAAACCCGCACCCGGGCACCCTGGCATCGGCCCTTGCGGACCCCCCTAGTTGGTGCTGACATCTCTTTGAGACGCGCGTGTATCACAATGCGCCGTCGACCCGGGCTTAGTCCTTACCGGACAGCGAGCTACCCATTACAAGCCGTCCGCAAGCCCGCGCCTACGGTTGCCGGGAATCAGCCTGGGATTCCCGACGCCTACGGTCTCCTGCGGCGACTAGGGCCGTGAGGGCTACAATAATATGTAAAAAAAAAACAGGCAATTTTCACACATACACCCATAGTATTAGAAAACCAACAACCGTAATACCAACCATTGGTTTAGGTAATATTGCTAGATTTAAAATTCAGTAATTATTACGAGTAAAGTTTTGTATGATGTTACAAAACGATGAATTGTATTTATCGTTTTGTAACATCAGTATTATTGATGGCTTTCATAAACGTTTTTGTGACAATTTAAAAAGTATTTTTTACGAAAGTCATTAGCTAATTATTAATCGATTTATCTATATAATATCCATAAATCATCAACCATCGATCACTCGCACCACACTCACTCAAGCTATCTCTCACATACACTCTTAGATCTCTTTTATACACTTTCTCTTGTTACTCACACATACACATACACACACACACTGGTATTTCCACAAGCTTGTAGTTGTGTAAAGAGCTTTATTTCTAAAACTCTTTTTTCGATTCATCAGACGGGAATCTAGTATTTGATCAAATTCGTTGACGAAAGTCTCTTCGCATGCTATACAGAAAAAAAGGCATCTATGCTCGATAAGGCTCGAGCATATTTTGAAAATTTTGTTTTTAAAAGTACTGTCACTGATAGACGCCTCAAATCCCAGCCGTAAATTCATTGAATTATGCATCGAATATTCACCCTTTACGCGTCAGGTGTGCACAGAATAGCGAGTAATGGATAAAAAATTGCCTCGTAGCACCACTCACGCGTAGCACTTGAGCTACGCAGCATTGATCTCGGTTACGAGAACGCTACGCATTGCCTACGGCGTAGCAGTTCATTGAATCAGTCGTCATTAGGTGAATTATATTGGTGTGTGTCAATTTTACTTTACGTGTCAAATTGGAAGGGAGGCTTTCTTGTAAAAATAATAAGTTAACACAAGAAAGTATGCAAATTGACTTGATATTTGTAATGTAGATCGCAGAACATGACGTTACGGGAAAATCCCTGAATTTATGGAGAAAGAAAGATAAAAAAATTATGTTATTGTAGCGAATTCACTTTAGATCCGAATGCATCACTAACAAAGAACTGTATCGCAGGTATGATGTTTTGGAGTAAATAATGAATGGAACTTATTCAGACCAAACACTACTTTTATTTCATGTAGAAGTTCATAAATCAGATCTTCAAATAAAACAATGTAAAAATGATATTGATGTGGATAGAGACCATTATCTACATACATGAAAAATATGCGAGAAAAACGCATGAAAATTTTATTCCTGATATTTGGTTTTGGATTTGTTCATGTCCATAAAATCAAAATCAAAAGTCATTTATTCAAACTAGGCTGGTGTCAGCACTTATTGAACGTCAAAAATTACAAAAGACAGTCCCCCAAAAAGGCCCACCCTTCACCACTTCCTATTGCTTTAGCTGGGAAGAAGAAGTGGCACATCAAACTCCCCAGCAGCACAGCTGTCTGTTAAGTTAGAAGACCTTGATCCTATACGTAGGTTACGAAATATAAAAATCGTTCTAGATATAATAGATAAATTGTCAAGGTCGCTAGCTAGCAACATCTTGCAATTTAATTCATTATTTAAAAAAAAAAAATTGCTCTCCCAGTATTGCATGAGTGTTAAAACATGTGTCGAAATGTGGGCGTACTAAGATATTAAACAAGTTATAAGAAGTTTTATTTCAGATATCAGGATAGGTACACATACATTAATTATTTAGAAATTACAAACATTAAAAAGAAAATTAATATGAAAATGAGAAATTAAAATTAAGTTTAAAATTGACAAATTGAAATGTAATAAAATAAAAGTTAAAATGAACAAATTTAAATAAAATGAAATTAAAGTTAAAATGAGCAAATTTGAATGAAATAAAATTTAATCGCACAATTAAAATGAAATCAAAATTACGAAAACTTATATGACTGATTCAACAAAGGACCTCCAAAGCGGGGATGAGCTCCTATTAGCCACAGTCTTCAAGAGCTGTGTTATGATTTTGGTGTGTGAAATGGATGTTATAATTAGATAGATAGATCACACAACTCTGCTTAAAAAATCAGCCGATAATGTTCCCCAAAAGGGCCGTAGTCCACCACGCGGGCCCAGAGTGTGTTGGTAGACGTAACAAGTCTTCGAATTTTTGGTTCTAAGACATGTCGGTTTCCTCACGATGTTTTCGTTAACCGTTTTTGAGTGCAGTGGTGATAAAAATAAATTACACAAAGTAATTCGCCTGCCTGGGTTCCAGCCCACGACGTATCGGCTACTCATAAGTCGAGGTCGTTACCGGCCCACCATTTGTCACTCTGGGCCACCACTGCTCGCACTTCTTCTAGAAAAACAAGCTTCATTTTATGTTCATAAAACACAATATTGATGTAAAACACTAGAATACTACATAATAAATCTGCCCCAGAAACACGCGACAGTTTATTACGAGTACCAGTCAATAAGCGAGCTTCCGCAGCGAGACAGCCAGTGAAAATTAATTTATGTTGGAGATGAGTGGAAACTGCGCTTTTTTCCATATTTTCGGGTTGGTCTTGCAGAAAAAGAAGTTCATCTTCATGAGTTCCACACGACCTTGTATACCATGTCCAACGTTTTACTTAACACTCTGTATACTGCCTCGTTGTGGTTGAGGTAAAAGTGGTCGGAAGAGTGCCTACTATCGGATTTTTTTTTTGAGGGTGGAAAATCTCCTAGTAACTACTCCTGGTCTGGGTGGAGCAGGAGGGCGTGTCAGACTTTTACTGACTAAAACCCACCCGTGTTCCTTCAGTTGCCTGTGTGCCAGGGGCCACGGTATCTCTTTCGAAAAACCCGTATCCCTGGCAGGACTACTATCTATCAGTTATGAATTCGAAACTCAGGTTGAACAAAATGTGGAATTATTATTCTGTTCAATTATAGCACCTGCCTAGCCTTTTACCAACTGTGTTGGGGTCGGCTTGACGTCAAACGGGATGTAGCTAAATACTCAGTATTTTACATGGAGCTGCTATTTGACCTCCACAACCCAGTTGTCAGGGTTTCGGGCTTCTAACGATTCGTAACGACTTTCAAAGAATCACGAATGTCAGCCTGGATAAACAGCTTAACGGGCTTTTCGAGGCACGGAGGGGTCTTGGTATGTGGAAATGATCAACCCATCCACGGACCTACTAGGCGAGCGTAGCTGAACCTGATTGATCGACCAGTGCAGCTGTTGCATTATTCTGTTTTATTATTATTATTGCCCGTGTGGTGCCGGACGTAAAAGAATAGCACCATCCCATTTCTGCCCGTGGGTGTCGTAGAAGGCGCTAAGGGACTTACCAGAGAATTGGCAGCAGCGTTCTCTATTAATTTTACCATTATACTACGATCGCCAACCCGCCTGCTAAGCGTGGCGATTATGGCAGACCCCCCTTTTGGGGGAGGTCTATGTCCAGCAGTGGACGTCTTTCGGCTGAAATGATGATGATTATTATTATTATTAAACGTGTTTTTGGACATTTATCCCTTAGAGATTTCTCACCCCTGTGCCTACCTTTTCGGTAAATACAAGTATGATTGTCCACAAATCATAATATTGATGAGAAACTAGAACACTACATAATAAATCTGCTCCACAAACACGCGACAGTTTTATTACGGGGACCGGTGATTACAACTAGCGAGCTTCCGCAGCGAGACAGCCAGTGAAAATTACTTTATGTTGGAGACGAGTGGAAACTGCGCTTGTTTATGTTCTAGATTTATATTTATGGTTATGTTGATGTGCTGATAGATGTGATGTGTGCGGTGATTGATTGAGTAGAATAAGGATAAGTAATCATGGAAGTTGGTACGAGATTTAATAATAGTTTTAGAGGTTATGCTTTGGGAAACTAGGGGCACATTTTCATGCATGTCACGTTTAGAAACTAGTGCATTTCGAGCATAAGTTTGGTAACGCGTGACAGACAGACAGAGTTACTTTCGCATTTATAATACCTATTAGTAGAGATACTCGTAGGGATTGATGGTTCGCGGTGGCTCAAGGAAAGAATACCTAGAAGAATTTGGGGGAAGTCTTTGCTCAGCAGAGAAAAAGGGGCCGATAAATGATAAATGATTTTATTTCTGTAAGTAGCTTTGTACAAACACTTTTATACGTCAATCATATTTTTCTTTTACTAGACGAGGTCGGCGTTTCCTATCTGACTACTTTGCGAAGAAAGGCCGAAACAAACTCAGAGATCACAGTCTCTAAGTCCATACATAATCTTGGTCAGATCATGTGAAGACCATGTAGATTAGTGTCTGAAATTGTCTACTGAGGAAAGGACCACACAGATTGAGTGGACCTGTCCATTCTGTGCACGCATTTATCAGTAATCATACGGCTCAACTTAAAACTTGAGGGGCTTAACGATTTGACAAACAATACCAAAGAAAGGACGTTTGGGTATGCGGCGTAAAGTACTCAAACTGACAGATTAACATTAAAAACGAACTGAGAAAGAGATGAAACACAAAAACAAAAATACCACATAGTTCTCACATTCACAATAATTATATTATGCTTCTCAAAGTAAATATTCATGTCAAAGAGTGTTTATTAATAATCTACGTTTTAACGTTTTCAGAGTAATATGACAGGCAACCTCATTTGGATGTAGTTCGTCAAAATTAATTAAATTTAGAGGCCTTTGTGATCTATTTGTGGGCGTTCCAAGAAAATGCAGACGTTGACATGACCTTTTAGGTGTTGTGAAAGTAGTTTGAGCCTAGTCAAGACTAGGGTTTCGATTTATACATTAAGCAGCGTCATATTTTCGCTCTTTATCAAATCTCCGATAGCATAATTTCTACGAATGTAAACTGAATAGAAATAAGCATTTTTTTTTTTGAGGGTGGGAAATCATCAAAAAATTTCTCCCGCTCTGGGTTGAGCAGGAGTGCCAAACTTTTACTGACTAAAACCCACCCGTGTTCCTTCAGTTGCCTGTGTGCCAGGGGCCACGGTATCTCTTTCAAACAACCCGCACCCCTGGCAGGCAACGGCCCTTGCAGACCCCACCAGTTGGCATCTTTGGTGCTGACATCTTTTTGAGGCGCGCGTGGAACACAACGCGCCGTCGATCCGGGCTTGGTCCTAACCGCACAACGAGCTACACATCGCCATCCGCAAGCGCGCTACGTTGGCCGGGAATCAGCCTGGGATTTCCGACGCACAGGGCGTCTCCTGCGGCGACAAGGGCCATGAGGGCGCATATACTGCCCAAATAGATATACCAATGTGTATGTTAATGGTGTAAAATCCTCCAGGCTACCAGTTCAGTTAGGTGTACCTCAAGGCTCAATACTGGGTCCATTCTTGTTCTTAGTGTATATTAATGACTTACTATGCTATTTAAAGGGTATCTGTGACATCGTACTGTTTGCTGATGATACCTCTCGTAACTTTAAAGTAGATAGGAATAGACAAGATTTTGACGACTTAAACAGTGCACTCGCAATAGTTACGGATTGGTTTACCTAGTTCTCAATGCAAAGAAAACTAAATGTAATAGGTTCGCCTTACCAAATGTAAGGAATCTAGGACCGAACATCGTCGTAGATAATGAGGTACTTGAAACTGTAGACTCTGCAGTTTTTCTAGGCATAACCGTACATGCTAAACTTCAGTGGGGTTCACATATATCAAGCCCAGCGGGAAGGTTCAGTTCGGCCGCCTACGCCGTCAGGAAAGTAAGACAATACACTGACGTTGATACAGCGCGGTTAGTCTATTTTAGTTATTTTCATAGCGTTATGTCCTACGGCATTCTGCTGTGGGGCAAAGCCGCAGATACCTATTCAAAATATTTTTGTTCTTCAAAAACGGGCTGTTCGAGCGATTTATTAACTAGGCTCTAGAGTTTCTCTTAGATTTTTTTTTAAATATATTGTTATACTCACCGTGGCATCGCAATTCATCTTGGCCAACATCTTATATATTAGGCACAACATACCTACACTTGTACACTAAACAGTGATATTCATAATATTAATACTAGAAATAAAGACAAACTACGTGCTATTTATTTCACGGGCTTCATTAGGTTTATAACTCATTTGTTGGTCTTGGTAAAACCTTTTATAACAAGCTTCCCTCTTCTTTGCTATATTTGAATTTTAATGCGTTTAAAGCTATAGTAAAATCCAACCTTTGTGCTCAGGCTTATTATTCTATCAACGACTACTTATGTGATAAGAATAGTTGGTCGCTGTGATTAACTAAAGACAATGTTTGTATTCTTTCACCAGAATTTGCTTGCCTACTGACGACAGGTCATATCTTTATCAACATAATTCTTTGTTTTTATTTGACGGTATAATTCATTTGTATTCTCATTTACTTAGTGTTGACATAATCTACTTATTACAATGATGAGTTAAATTGCTAGATGTAGTTAGCGAGCGACCTCGACAATTGATCTATTATGTCTAGAAATATTTTAATTTTATGTTTCGTAACGTTAATTACGTGCCTACCATTGTATTGAATCAAGTTATTTTAACTTATCAGACAGCTGTGCTGCTGGGGAGTTTGTTGCGCCACTTATTCTTCCCAGCTAAAGCACTAGGAAGTTGTTGAAGGGCGGGCGTTTTTGGGGGACTGTCTTTTATAATTTTTGACGTTCAAAAAGTGCTAACACCAGCCTAGTTTGAATAAATGACTTTTGATTTGATTTTGATTTATAAGTACTAAATACGAATGTTAATTTTGTCTTTTCTGTTTGGTACCCATTCAAGCCTGAACGGCTGAACGGATTTGTATTTTTTTTAGCTCATGGATAAACCATGGGCTGCGGACATAGGATAGTTGATGGCATGAGGTACGGGCATAGGATAGTTTTTATCCCAGTAGTATATTCCTGTGGGATAATTTCCAACCTCTATGTGGGCGAAGCCATGAGTAAAAGCTAGTTAAGATTATTTTTACAGTAAAAAAAAACTTTTTTCAAAAAAATTACAACCGACTTCCAAAAACAACACTACAAAGCTCAAAATAACTTTAATTTCGGAAGTCGGTGACTTTGGATGTGTATTTTAATTATTTGTCACCGCCTTCCGAAATTAAAGTTATTTTGAGCTTTGTAGTGTTGTTTTTGGAAGTCGGTTGTAATTTTTTTGAAAAAAGTTTTTTATTTTTCACTTTTTAGTTACCTACCCCACACCAACTCGAAATTTCATCATCCTTGGGGTCAAAACAATGCATATTTATGCGATAGTAACATTCGCGGTTGATTTGCTGAATTTTTTTGAAAAGTTCTGTTGTCTGTCTCCGAAACGCATCATCAGAACAATATAAAAAACCATTTTGCAAATCCGTCTATATACGACGGAGTTATGCCCGAACATACATAAAAAAAAAAAAAAAAAAAAAAAAAAACATGTCGAATTGATAACCTCCTTCTTTTTGGAGTCGGTTAAAAAAGTGTATTGTCATAAAATATTTCACAAATATGTCGAGCTCTGGCTTGTGTCAATGAGGTTTTCTTTACAAATCAAACAATATAAAAATCTTAGCTTCATATTTGGTTGCCAATTATTTCAACGTACATTTGCGAAGAAACTGACTTGGAGAGGTACCTACTTTTACTATAACCGTTGTGACAATCAGCTGAATCAGTAAGAACAAGTTGAAACAAACAATAGTGAAACTCTTATCCTTATCAGAAATCAACTAAAACCATTAAATCTTGGTCTTCAGAATCTAGATAACGAGCAACCGAGTATAAATAGGTACCCTGAATCTAGTGCGCTAATAAAACCTAAGATAAGATCCAGCTGCCATATTGGACTGGATATTGCATGACAGCCGACAAAAGTCTATTATCCCTCGAACAGAATATTAAAAAATCTGTTAAATGAATGTGAGACTTACCACAGCAATTTTAAGGTTTAATATCAAATGGCAGGTTGTAAGGTAGTTATGTCGTTGTTGCATCGAGTGCGTCGGTTTCTTGTAAATACATGGTGCCGTGTAATTGGTATGCAAACAGAAAGGTTAGTCGGCCCGTTTGCTGAATCGCGAGGTTTAATGGGATCCTTTTTTTTACTTGGTACTGCTTTTTTGGGGAGGCCATTAGGCGGGTACAGAGTGAATCAACGGCGCATTTGTTGAAGTGAAATATTGGGTTGCATGATTGGTGATTTTTTAACACGCTATTAGCTTCACCTGTATGTTTGTAAGCATGTTTGTAACCGACTCCTTCGGTCTTGATTTTGACCCACTTCAAACGGTCAGATTTCATTTAAACTTTGTAGACTTATCGAGGACCGATGACAATACAATAATAATAAAAAAAAAAGACGTTTTTGTAGTTAGCAGAACTAAAAATTAGAAAATAAATAATATCTAAAAATCTAAAAAAACACGCTTCATCAAACTAAAAAAGCAGAAAATATTTTTAAAAAAGAGTGGGATATTTTTGAGGTATTTTCATAATCAATTAATATTTTATTATTTTTAGGTTCTCTTTTTCGTGTATTGTGTGCGTTTACATATGAGAGCAGTTTTGGCCCAGTGGTCACGGCTGCGACTTATGTCTTGTAGGTCATGGGTTCAAACTCAGAGTGGCGGTTTCATCATCATCATCATCATTTCAGCCGAAAGACGTCCACTGCTGGATATAGGCTTCCCCCAGGCTCCTCCACTTCGACCGGTCTTGTGCTTCCCACATCCAGCGGATACCCGCGGTCTTCACAAGGTAATCAGTGGCGGTTTACTTTGTGTAAATTATTTAATCACCACTGCTCTGCACTGCTGTTAATGGGTAATACGATACCCCTTGGTAAGACTGGTTGTCAGACTTTCAGGCTTCTGACGACCCGTAACGACTGTCAAAGATCCACGAAAGATAGCTGGGACCAACGGCTTAACGTGCCAACCGCGGCAAGCGTTGATTAACCTGATCGATCGACTCGTGTGGCAGTTACTTCCCCTTCAGCCACAACAAGCTCTTCATGAAGTGTAAAAATTGACAGAATTCATTGTTTTACGTTATTTTGTTGGTTTTACTGTGGACCAGTATTGTTTTTTTTATAATATCCTATAAGAGTACCTACATTTCTACCAAAATTGAAAGTTTTTAAAATAACAAAAACATAAAACGTTAAATATTTCGTATACCTTCCAACGTTTCCGTACAAATTTTTATTACTTTATTCCGTACAATTTGTTCCATTGTGCACCGTTATTCAGAAACTTGAACAAATTGAGCTCATACAAATACATTGTCGTGTAAACACATAAAAACACAAAGGAATATTTTAAGAATAGACACCGCTACGAAATTCGTAGACATTCGTAGCAGCGTAGCAGTGTCTACGAGACGTAGGCATTAGCATGTAGCGCGGAATAAAGCTAACCACAAATGTGCCGATATACGGATGCAGTGACATCCTATGTGCCGCGTCGTGAATATACTTTTCCTACCACATAATATGACATTCTGGAAACTCGTGACGGGGTTTAGTTTTTCTTTATTAAATTAAGTATTATAAAATACTGTCCAATAAATTACAGAACTTAAATACATGTCATTATGAATATTAATATTAATAGTTTTTCTTTTATTATTGGGTTCTTATCATTGAATGTACTGCAATGACCTACCTATGCTCGAAAGATACATTCCATGATAAAATGAAAACAATTTCCGTATTAAAAATCGCCTTATAATTTTGACGCACATCCAATTTTCCGCACAATTTTCCCACTTTTTGGCACACAATACTCCGTGTCTGCTACAGTCGTCGGACCGTATTGTGGGATGAGTCCAGTCACCCTGCGGTATTTGGGGTCTTGCAACTGCAGTACAGTGACCTCATGCGTACGCGAGAGGGGCCCGGGGGGGAACGCGGAACTAGGTCAGGGACCCGCCCCCTTACTCTCCCCCCTTTGCCCCGCACTCGATCGACCGCCAAAAATTTTAACGCTCACACAAACGAAAATCAGAGGAAGGACACAATGATAGGCCGACAAATCATTGTTTGATTTGTACAGACGAGCACAGTTTGGAAAGTTTTGATTTGTGAAGTTGTACTGTACGCAACTGTACTTTGCACAGAGACAGTGGAATATTTCGCTTGTTTTTCATTTGACTGTTCTCACCGCTTTATTTTGTGATAATGACTTATGTTTCCTAATCACAAAATCTTTCGATAATGTCTTTTAAGAGGATACTTAATTATGGATTAGAGAACAATGAAAAGGAATTCGTTTTTCTTAGGAAAGCTAAATCTAAATTTACAAGCATATGAAAACTAGGCTGATAAAAAATATTCTTCAATTCAATTCAATTGATTATTGCGAGTTGCATTTGATTCTACTCACACTTCATTCATCATTCATATGACGTATGTACTCCACGACGTGACGTCACTCGTCATGTTTTTTCATTCAACATTCTATTTAGAAAGATTTATTCATGAAATCTGATTGGTATGCTATTTGATACATGATTTAGAATTCATGATTTTTCTTGTTTATATTACCTATTGTGTGTATTTTTTTAATCATCATCATCATCATATCAGCCGAAAGACGTCCACTGCTGGACATAGGCCTCCCCCAGGCTCCTCCACTTCGACCGGTCTTGTGCTTCCCACATCCAGCGGATACCCGCAGCATTTTTTTAATAAATCCATTAATTCCATTCATAAATTAATTTGACGATGTTTGAAATGTAGTGTCCAATGAACCGACAATTCGAATACATGTGACATCTACCAAACCGCACTGGGCCCACGTGGTCGATTATGTCCCACTTCCTCTCAAAGAGAGGAAGGAGGCCCCATCGGTCCCAATTTCGCAGTAAACTGAAAACTATTAGCGATTTTTTTGTTTTTTGGCCGCATATTGCCACTCAAAGAATTTGGAATGTTCTGTTTGCATTCTATTGTTATCGTGTTCTACCGTTTTGAATTTTGAATTTCTATTGAAATGTTTATTTTTAAAGTTTCTTTTTAAATTTTAATTTTAACGTTTAATTTTGATTCAAGCAATAATTTTAATTTTGTTTTTATTTTATTTATTCTCATTTCGATTATGATATTGTTTTTTGATTTTTTAATTTTCTATTCTCATTACGATTTCTTTTTTATTTTTTATTTTGTTTCTAGTAATAGGTAACTTAAGTTGTTTTTTAAAATTCTTATTTCGATTATGATTTTATTTTTTAACTAAATGTTGTTAAAACTTATATTTAAGGAGCTATTTTTTAAGTAAGTGCTGTGTACGTGTGTGTGTGTAAGTGACAAATTCATCATAACTAAATCCAAAATGTTATTTTATTATGTTAATGTTCCTAGTGAATAAGTCGTTGGTGTACCTTTTAAATAAATAAATTTAAGTCATGCATTAAACAGTAGGGAGATTATAGTTTTATTGTGCTTATGCTTAGTATCCTATGGAATCTAAGGGGAATAAACTCCACGGTGTCTTTTTTGCATACAATAATATACTTACGTAAGTTACTGTTGTGGTGTTAATGTGAATCAGTATTTATCAACTTGAATGACTGACAGCATCAGACAGCGTTCACAAAATCTGTCAAAAATGATAACGTCTAAAAAAATAAGCACTCAAATGAAATATTTACTTCACTTCCCATTCCCTCGGTACATTACAAGCGTAAGCCAACAAGCTCCTAAATCTCTATTTATCTTTAAAATGGCTTTTGCTTATCGTCTTCGCACCACATTCGCATTCACATAGGAAGTGACAATATTACTCGCGACGGAAGAACGAAGGAAATAAAAATACTGGCCATATTTGTTTGTGACGTCATAATATTTGAATGAAAAAGGGTTCGATACATTGTGTTCGGTCTTCTGGCGGTCGCTTTGAAATTCGAATAAGTAGAAGTTTGGTTCGTTGTGGTTAGATTGTATTTAGTTTGGTGGTATTATTTTGGAAAGTATTTCTGTTGTTAGAATGGAATGGGTTTTTCAATATAATAGCTTTTGATAGTAAAAGTTTTTGAACTTGTAGCGTTCGTAATAAAGAGTTGTAACAAATTGGCGACCTCCATGTGTAAAAAAATAACAACACGTACGTAATTTTACGGTTCATCTATACTAATATTATGTAGAGGTAAAGTTTGTGAATTGTGAGTTTGTGAGGTTGTAGGGGGAATCTCTGAATCCATTGAATCGATTTTGAAAATTAATTTACGAATATATTAACCCGAAAAATGAAAAGACTTTTTCGTGGTAGTCAGATTTGCAAAGTAAGTCGGAGAAAAAACGGTCGAACGAAAACGTTTCTAACGAACGCTGCGTTAACGATGAGAGATATATGGTTAAATTCTGGATAAAAGTTGTAGAACTTGATAATGCCTACAAAAAAATCAGTGACAGCATATGTCTAACTTTTATATTTAAGTCACAAAAAGTGGTTTTTATATAAAAAAAAAAAATTGTTAGGTCATGTTTATTTGTCATAATATCAACAATTATGAATTCTTATCAAAATAAGTAAATTTATCATCTCAAGTGTTACGTACTGCATATAATTTGGACGAATGGTTAAATAGAAGACAGGTTTGGAACCGCGACCGTGTCGTAATCTATTGAGTGATATAAAAATGTTTACAGCCCAACAAAGTGGGCACAGGTCAGCTAGTTGACAATACAGGTTATTGCGTAACAGACTTTCAATAGCAATGGCTTTTATTTTGACAGTTAAAAAAGAATCATTGCGTTATTTACGTTGTTGTGCAGGCAAACTTTTCTAACATATGCAGCAATGGATTAGCAATAACATAAAATTAGATTGTGTTGTCAACTCGTAAATAATTGCCGTGATATTCATAAAATTGTTTCTTTTTCAATTATTTAAAAATATGACATTTCGATATAAGATAGCCGCTCATTATCGTTAATATAATATAATATATATAATATAATATTTACTGTAACGTCAGTTTTCCGGGCAAGAACCCAACGAGTAAATTCAAAACTAAAAATAAAATTGTTTACCTATCATATTATTATCAATAAATCTATAATAATTGTATGTTATCCCATTACAAAACAAATGATAATATCTCCGTTGTTCGACGCCGACGGAGCACGTATTTTACGTAATATTAAGACGTTCAAAGGGCTTATTTCTTATTCTTGTAACGAGAAAATCGAACACACAAGTTATGCTAATCAGTTTCTGATCTCATCATCACGTACCTGGAGTATGATAGATACTTAGAATATAGGCATTGTTCTGACTGAAATGCGCAAATAACGAAAATACGGGCCCGTCTGATAGTAAAGTAAGTAAAGAACCTAAAGAAAAAATACTTTTTGGATAGGTAAGAGCACTCTAGGAGTAGGTAGGGACAACTGACAAATCGTGTTGTCATTCATCATTCACACAATCATTCTCATCTTATGTCCTTAAGGATACGGAGTTGGAAACGCCCGCCGCGTAACTTCAGCCGATACTACGGACTTCGTGCTTACGTAATAGGCCCCCACAACACTGACTTACTGGATTTTGTATGTATAGGTATCCGGGTACTACTGAATAAGTATCATATATACATAACATACATATAGCAATATGGCAAATAAGCATTACCTTTGTACGTATTTTTCTGTTCCTTTATTCTTGTCTGTTTATATGTGTGTGCATTAATGGTTAAATAAATAAAAATAAATAGGTGATTTAGGAAACAATTGAACACCTCAACGTGTAAAGGTCCGGGTACCAGGAAACAAGTGAATACCGATACAACACTATGTATCCATGTACTGGTATTAATACGCCGTTCCTGGTTCTAGGAAATAACTTACCTATAGATTGAATATTGGACTATTGTATTATTAAAATATCGTTATTGGATCAGTGTATGAGCGTGAGCGTGTCATGGGATAGTGGCAGAAAACTCAAACACAAAATCAAACTCAAAACATTTATTTCAAATAAACCAATTACAGGCACTTTTGAATTGTCAAGGTCGGTGAGTTAGAAAGATGAAGCTAGTTCACACTGAAATTAGGATAGGCGTCATTCTCAGGAGACTCATTATTTGGTTGACTTCGGTGTCATTTTTTTTTAAATTTAGTCCTTGTTAACATGAAATATCAAATCTAGAGTTAATTTAAAGCATGTTAGTAGTAGATTGTTAAACTCTAAATTTGATATTTCATGCCTAAATTAGATAACAAAAATGACACCGAAGTCAACCAAATAATGAGTCTCCTGAGAATGACCCATAGACTACATTGGAGAGTCACATTCTTCTTATGATGTGCATTGGAATTCATTATTTACTTACGCAGGTGACAAGAAATGTATGGGAACTAATAGTAAGTACCAGGCGGGGTACCAACTTGGCAATTCCTGCAATTTTAACAACGTTCAGTCGGAAGGCCAATTCTCGTCATTAAACTCGTTCGCAGTCTCATCTTGGTGACAATCGGAAGTCAATTTTTAAAAATAATTTCGGGAACTCGAGGTATTTTTGACAGATTGACACTAAGATTAGACTGTGAACGTTCTTAAAATTACGAGAATTGCCCCTCAGATCGATTCTCCAATGTTGTGATTATAGGAGAGCATTGTTCAGCGAAGGTTTTTTTGTTGGTTGGAAATCATCAAATAACTTCTCCCGCTCTGGGTGGAGCAGGAGGGCGTGTCAGACTTTTACTGACTAAAACCCACCCGTATTCCCTCAATTGCCTGTGTGCCAGGGGTGGCGGTATCTCTTTCGAACTACCCGCACCCCTGGCAGGCATTGGTCCTTGCGGATCCCATCAATGGATGTTGACATCTCTTTGAGGCGGGCGTGGAACATAACGTGCCGTCGACCCGGGCTTGGTCCTTACCGGACAGGGAGCTACGCATTACTCGCCGTCCGCAAGCCCACGCCTACGGTGGCCGGGAATCAGCCTGGGATTCTCGACGCCCAGGGCGTCTCCTGCGGCGACTTAGGCCGTGAGGGCGCATATGTTGCCTCTCACTTACGTGCGCCGCCTCCCTCTTCGCGGGCATCACTGTTTCGCAGAAGAAGGTGACGGCTACCCATGCACTCTCGCTCCGTACCATGGCCTGGACCAGGGCCGGACGCGAGAGATCGCCGCCGCCGATCGCCTCCACAAGGACATGGCGGTGCTCCGTCCAAGCCGGGCAGACCTCCACCCTATGCTCCACCGTGTCCTCAGGGCGATTTTCGCAGTGGAAACACCCGAGCGTCCCGCCTTATGCGAAACAGGAACCTCCCGAAACAACCGTGTCTGGTGAGGACTTGCGTCAGGAGGAGGAGGACGCCGTGCCGCCTCTCAAGCCACTCCTCAAAGAGGGGACCTACCACCGCAATCGTGGCGTGCCTAGTTCAGCGAACGTTACGATTGATATTATGGTTTTATTTTCGTTCTAATTCACCTTTACACTTAATGAATACATGGCTCCAGCTATAATTTACTTCGTATAACATGATATAAAAAACAAAAACATGTATTAGTCACAATGTTGCTTATGACTACTACCTGAACATGATGTGGTTACATGCAGAACGTTCCAGTTTATATAGTTTTCAAACTAAAATGATAAATGAATGTCGTTAAAACACGTCATAAACTAATCAATGCAATCTGTTTCTTTGATAAAAAATAAAACTAAAGCCACTCACTTCTCAACATCAAGTTAATAGTCTGAGAAAAATGAGGTAATATGTTAGAAAGCGGCTCGCAATATGCTTCAAGTTGGTAGACTGTTTACGTTGTAATATAATAAGTAATAGTGTCACTTACAGGCTTTACTGAGTAAAGACATTAAGTTATAGGAAGGTAGCTACGAGGGATTTATAGGTCTATTTGCTGGGGTTTATTTCTGGCACCTGTGCGGTGGTACGCCTTCGGAAAATTCCAAAGTATTTACGGATTTTTTTGTTACAATTTGAATAGTACCTTGAGGCCATGTTTCTTTTTTCAACCGACTTCAAAAAGAAGGGGGTTAGCAATTCGACATTTTTTTTTAAAATGTATGTTCGAGCATAACTTCGTCTTATATAGACGGAATTGCAAAGTTATTTACTTGTTCGAAAGGGGTTTATTCTCAATTTATTCTGAGATGATCTCATTTAAATTTAATATAGATCTGATGATGCGTTTCGGAGACAAACAACGCAATTCTTAAAAAAATTACAACAAATCAACGGCGATTGCTGCTATCGCATAAATATGCATTGTTTTGACCCCAAGGATGATGAAATTTGAATTGGTGTGGGCTGGGAACTCTAACTAAAAAGTGAAAAATAAAAACTTAAAATAAAATACCGACTTCCGGAAAAACATTGCAAAGGCAAATATAGTTTTAATTTCGGAAGGCGGTGACAAAACGTTAAAATATCTAGCCAAAGTCACTGACTTTTTCAGTTTGTAGTGTTTTGCCTGGAGTCGGGTGTTTTTTTAATACTTTATGTGCCTTGTTCGTCCTACTTCTGAGTATAGGAGTCCTTTCTACGTATAGTTCCCTCTTCTTTTGTGGCATGCTTCCTATAGTCTGTACGAGTCTCAACCATGTCTAACTCGTGATCTTCTAAATGTCATTTACCCATCTTGATTTTGGTGTACCAACACTAGTTCTATCGTCTTTCGGCAACCATTTAGTAAAGGCTCTAACAATTCCATCTGCTATCTATCACCTTCCATCAGGTAATTTAAAAACTATAGAACACTATATTAAATGGTTTGTTCTATTGAAAAAACTTTTTAACAAAAAAATTAAACCGGCGAAAAAACTGAAAAGAAAAAAATATAAACCTGCTCCCCCTTAATACAAAACAAGGTTTTTCTTTAGGTATGGTTTAAACCATCGAGCCTGTTTTTGAAATAAGAACTTAGAACTGAAATAGAATTACAGCTCCTTTTCCAAAACTGACAATTTAGCACTGGACTAACTTGTCAGTTTTGTAAAAGGAGCTGTATTTCGATGTCAGTTAGGTTCTTATTTAAAAAATAGGCTCGAAGGTTTAAACCATACCTAAAGAAAAACCTTGTTCTGTAATAAGGGGGGCTGTGTTTAACCTTAATAACTAAGTTACTGGAAGGCGGTGACATAAAATTAAAATACATTTCTAAAATCACCGACTTCCGAAGTTAGTCATTAAGGTTAAACACTTTTTTTTTCAGTTTTTTCGGCGGTAATTTTTTTTTTTTTTTTGTTAAAAAGTTTTTTGAACAAAACAATTTTTTGAAAAAAACAATTTTTTGTGGGTATAATGTACTAATTACTACATGCTTAATTTTTTATTACGTTTTGTAATACACAACTCGGTATTAAAATCTGTGAGTAAATAATCAATCAGCCCCTGTTATCCTACCCTTAGGGTTTGATTTTTTTTCCAAATTTATATGGGACCAACTTCGGGGTATACCCTTTCCAATAAAAAAATAATTATCAAAATCGAACTACTCTGTAAAAAGATATGCGTGGCCATACATAAAAAAAAATACGCGTCGAATTGAGTAACCTCCTCCGTTTTTCCGTCGATTAAAAAAGGGATGGAGAAGATCATCACGATCGTAAACCCGTTCATTCTTATTATAAAGATTTCCTTTGATACGTTCTGTTTTTTTTTTAATATTTCTCCAAATATTTCATATCTACCTACACCTTAGTTATTATATCTCTGATTCTTAATCCTTTTGTACAACCCTTTTTCAGATTTCCTTCCAGTACATTGAAATTTTCTCCAATATTTTTTATCTACATCTGACTTACCAGTATGTCTTTCTCTTTCAACAGGAGAACGGGCGCGCGGCGCCGGACCTGACGGCGTCGCCGGGCCGAGCGCCGCCCGGGCCGCCGCAGCCGCCGCGCGCCAACCACGCACCACCCTGCGTGCTGCAGCCAGACTTCCGAAAGGTACACTGATAATAAAAAAGAAATCAAATATATAACTGAATAATAGTAAAAAATAGGTACCGTCAACTGTGGCCTCTTTACTTTCCATGAGCAACTTCACTAATGAGAACTGCATTAAAATATCTCTCGATTACTAAAAATTTGTTACAAATAGAAGATTATTCTACTTCTGTATCGGTTCGATATTAAATGTCGACAAGAGATTTTTAGTTATCGATACAAATTTAAGTACAGTACTCATGAGTAAAGTTGCTATGGATAGTAAAGATGCCACAGTTGACCGTACTCATTTTGATACTTATTTTTATGGTAAACAACAAGGATGCACATTAAGACATGATTCTTTAGTACGGCAAAAACGGCACGCTTTGAGCTAAAAGACACACAAAATAACAACTTAAATTCAAGCGTTACAGCCACTTAAGGCCGTAGCCCTATGTATTTTCATACAAAAAGTTGCGGTGCAGCTTCACATAAAGTCTAGGGCAATGCGTTGCTTTGCGGTGCGGTAGCCAGAAAGTGACAACAATGACGAATATTGACACAAAAAAAATAAACCACTAGAACAGGTTTTTTACTCGTTTGATCTTGTTCTTTGCACTTTCGAAATGTCATGCCAAAAGGGCAATTGAAACACCTTATACGTACTTCTTTTGAAAACTACTTCAACAAACCCCTGAAATCCTCTACAAGTATTCACAGCACTTTCTTAGAAAATGTGCAAGAAGCTAAGAAAAAATATATTTTGCACTTTTGAAAAGATACAAGAACTATTGAAGCCCTGTAAGCTGTCCTCGTGGAGGCGATCTGCGGCGGCGATCTCTCGCGTCCGGCCCTGGTCCAGGCCATGGTACGGAGCGAGAGGGCATGGGGAGCCGTCACCTCCTTCAGCGAAGCAGTGATGCTCGCGAAGAGGGAGGCGGCGCACGTGAGGGAGAGGCAGCATATGCGCCCTCGCGACCCCAGCCGCCGCAGGATACGGAGACGCCCTGGGCGTCGGGAATCCCAGGCCGATTTCCGGCCACCGTAGGCATGGGCTTGCGGACGGCGAGTAATGGGTAGCTCGCTGTCCGGTAAGGACCAAGCCCAAGTCGACGGCGCGTTGTGTTCCACGCGCGCCTCAAAGAGATGTCAGCACAAAAAATGATGGGGCCCGCAAGGGCCGATGCCTGCCAGGGGTGCGGGTTTGTTCGAAAGAGACACCACAGCCCCTGGCTTAAGGGCTACTGAAGGAACACGGGTGGGTTTTAGTCAGTAAAAGTCTGACACGCCCTCCTGCTCCACCCAGAGCGGGAGAAGTTATTTGATGATTTCCCACCCAAAAAAAAAAAAAAAAAAAAGCCCTGTAAGCTGCACTTTGAGATCAGTCTACAAAGGATAAAAATAACATATTTTTCCAATCGTGATACAAATATTTCAGTTCCAAAATCCACCAAACCAATTTTATAACGTTACGTGTGAGTTTTAAGAGAACCGAATAAAAATATCTTGTATTTTGGCAACAACACGGGAATAACAGGATGTTTTTTGGAATATCGGAAACAAGCCATATCAATTTGTCTAAACTTTTTGTTTTGTTTGTGTGTGATCTCAAACTACGAGTGTGAGATTAGAATCCAGTTAGTAACAATTCAAATTGAATTGTATTTTCATACGGAAACATTAAAATTGTACTTTTATTTGTTATGCTGAAATATATGCATTTTATGAACACATACCTAACTTTAATCTCTGCCTGCAAATTGCAATAGTTGCAGTAGAATTTAATTAAAGTTATGAGTGACATACAATTTACACTGCCTCGGTTGTCTAGTGGTTGCAAGTGCTACTACTAGGCATGAGGTTCTGGATTCGATTTTCTTGTTCTTCCATAAGAAATTTCTCAGTTGCAGCCCGGAGACTAAATTTTTGCCCAATTGATATCAATAGGGTCGCCCCGTATTACATGGGACTTAAACATAACTAGCGAAATGTGGGTGTATAGTCACGAGCATATATCTATACACATAGCCAAAATTCAAAGCGATTTTCTCTTAAACAACGATTGTAACCTTAAGAGAACATAGGTATTTCATTACAGCGTGGGTTAAAAAATATTATTTTCATAATAACATAAAATTACAATTAGCACAAGAGGAGTCAAATCACTTTGAAAAGTTGGTAAGCGTATAAATATTAGTGGTCGGGACTGTAGTATAAGCGGACCTCTACATAACCTATGACAGCAATTTCTTCATAATATCTTACTTAAGTATTAATATTTTTACAACACAGGTATCAGGAGTGAGCAATGAAATATTCAGGCAGATTGAAATGGTTGAGAATGACCACGATTCGACAACTGCCGCGGCGCTCGAGGTCAGTAGCAAATTATTTAATTTATTCTCTTAAGTATTGAAATTCTTAGCATATTTTCCTGAAAATGTTGGCGTTTTGATGTTGTGCCTAATTATGAAAGGCGACTTATTTCTGAAACGATTCACGTATTTATATAGGATACGTTTATATCCAGTGCGAAAATTAAAACCATGAATTCAGCATATCATTCTAGACCGTACCGCACAATTTTTCGCCGGTTACACAAAAAAAAAATCTGCGCTAGGGGGTATAAAATGATATGCTGAATTCATGATTAAAGTTTGCGCATCGGATACAAAATTATCCTGTATAAACGTTTTTACTGATATCGTAAGAGGCGATGAAGATTATTTTTACTTCGTTTAAAAACCAGTACAACCACAGCTTGCATAATACCACAGACAATTGAATTACGGTGAACCTACAAAGTTTGTGCAGTAGTGGCCTGTGGTAACAGCCCCGACTTACGAAGTGTTATATCTTGGTGGTCGTGGTTTCGATCCCAAGTAGGTGCTTTACTTAGTGTAAATCATTTTATCACCACTGCTCTCAAAATGGTGAAGAAAACATTGTGAGGAAACCATCATGTTCTAGAACAAAAAAATCGAGGCATGTGGCATCCACCAACCCGTATTGGGCCCGCTTGGTTGATTACGGCCAACCTCCTCTCATAGACAGGATGCCTGTGTACCAACAGTGGGAACATTTTGGCTGATTATTCTACATAGTTCCCATCAGAATATCGTGGGCCACAAAGATTCCACTTACTGATAAGTTGAAAGATACCAACGAACTCATCAGATAATTCAAAAAGAAATATTTATTATGTGTTCAAACTGGTCTACTATGTCAAAATTTTCCGACGCTTTGAATAATTCGCCTTACGGAGGTCTTACATTATTATACCTCCACGATAAAAAGAAAGTAGCTATACAAAAACCCTTTTTCTCGGAATCCAGTTTATCGAGCGTGTTCAATATATTTTGGTACAATGTTTCCAGGCGGTGGAGCGCCGCGGCGAGATGATTGTACGGATCCTTGAAATCAGACAAGTGGGCCGGAACAATATTGATGCCGCCAAGAAATTCTTCTCTTTACAGGTAAGAAATGAATAGTTATAGGATTAACTTAAACCACTTGTACTAGTGCTAAATGAGCTCCCTATATTAGCAAAATATTACAAAAGCTGCCTGGCTATGTGTGTACGTGTGAATAATGAACTAGCTTTTACCCGCCCACGTGTATGTCGGTTATCCCGTAGAAAAGTAGCCTATGTCCATCTCCATATCCCAGGATATATCTCTGCCAAATTACATGACAATCGATTCTGCGGTTTAGGCGTGAAAGCGTAAAATACAGACAGACAGAGTTACTTTCGCATTTATAATATTAGTAGTGATTACAGAAATAATTTAAAAATATTAAATTGCAGGTTAATCAAAATTACATTATATGAATAACTTTATGAAATGAAAATAAATTCTATAATAATTAAGAATATTTTTTTTTAAATATAATGCTTTTAAATTCAAATTTGTTTATTCGACTAAGTTGCATGCTTTAATTTTAAGAAAAACATGTATGATCTCATTTTCTAGAATAACACCCACGTATACCATGAATTTATTAAGCAAATAAATTATCATATCCTACCACAATAACAAACGGTACCTAAGTAGTGTTAACTACCCGTTGGTCTCATGGTTGCAAGCGCGACTGCTGAGCGTGGGTTCGATTTCCAGGTTGGGTAAAGTGTTATTGGGTTTTTCACGCACGTTATGACGTTGGTCCTGAGCTTCCAACGTCCTTCCAATTCTGCGGGTGTGTCGGATCTCCGACCCATCGGACGATGAGAGTCAGAGAAGAGAGAGTGCACCTGCATCTGCGTACACACTTGTTCACTATAATATATCCCTACATGATAAATGATTTTATTTATGTAAACTAGGTTTTTCAAACACTCTTATACGTCAATCATATGAGGTCGGCGTTTCCTATCTGAATACTCTGAGAAGAAAGGCTGAAATAAACGCAGAGGTCACAGTCTCTTTTAAAGTCCAGACATAATCTTGGTCAGATCATGTGAAGACCATGTAGATTGGTGTCTGAAATGGTCTTTTGAGGAATGAACCTCATAGATTGAGTGGACCCGTCCAGTCAGTGCACGCATTTTTCACTAATCGTGCAGCTCAACTTAGAATTTTACGAGATCAACTTTAGGAGCTCAAGTCTGGTCTGGCCTCAGTCTTGGCCGTCAGGGCCAAAATACGGCCTTGAGGACAATATACTTAAACTAACTTCTGCTCGCGACTTCGTTCGCGTCAAATTTCTCGCTCCCCGACCCACACCCTCGCTGCGAATCACCTGCCCGTGCGAGTACTTCGTATTCGTGACTTTTTTCTCTTTGCTCGGCTCGTAAGGGTTTTCATCATCATCATTTCAGCCGAAAGACGTCCACTG
This sequence comes from Polymixis flavicincta, assembly GCA_949987655.1. Taxonomy (NCBI): domain Eukaryota; kingdom Metazoa; phylum Arthropoda; class Insecta; order Lepidoptera; family Noctuidae; genus Polymixis; species Polymixis flavicincta. The sequence continues at coordinate 19,668,331 of OX465175.1, forward strand.
CTGGACATAGGCCTCCCCCAGGCTCCTCCACTTCGACCGGTCTTGTGCTTCCCACATCCAGCGGATACCCGCGGCCTTCACAAGGTCATCGGTCCACCTTGTGGAAGGCCTTCCCACTCTATGTCTTCCGGTACGCGTTCGCCACTCCAGAACCTTTCGGCCCCATCGGCCATCTGTTCTTAGAGCAATGTGCCCTGCCCACTGCCACTTAAGTTTGGCAATTCTTCGGGCTATGTCGGTTGCCTTGGTTCTCCTGCGGATCTCTTCATTTCTGATTCGATCGTGTAGGGAAACTCCGAGCATAGCCCTCTCCATTGCCCTTTGGGTGACCTTAAGCCTTCTGATAACGCTAAGGGTTTTAGCGTAGTGTAATATAGCCTACAGCTTTTATCGATAAATGAGCTATCCAACACTAAAACAATATTTCAATTCGAATCAGTAGTTCCTGAGATTAGCGCGTTCAACCAAACAAACTCTTTAGCTTTATAATTAGTACAGATGTACATTGTGTGCAGGGCATTTAACCCTGCTGCTTCTCCTAGGAGCAACTGTCTAGTATCTAGGTAATATTTCCACCACTGCCTTGGCTATTCTTATACAGATTGAAATTGAAAACATGCGACAAACTGAAATGGGAGATTGTACTCATCATTATGAACAACTTTTACTAAGGGACCAAAGATGCAATCGCGAAAAAAAAAACAGATGTTCCCTACATTTTGACGAGTTATGCGAACATAAATGTAAGGAACAGCTGTTTTTTTTTCCGCAATTTCAGGTTTGGTCCCATAGTAAAAGTTGTTCATAATGATGAGTACAATCTCCCATTTCGGTTTGTCGCATGTTTTCAATTTCAACCTGTATAGTTCATGCTGAATTGAGATAAGCAGAAACTCAGCAAGGTTACCTTCACCAATAGTAAGAGCTGTATGTGGTGGTGGTAGTGGTCGGTCCCTTCCGATGCCAATGAAATTACTCTCAGTTTAATTTGGCTTTTCTTGAACAATTTTATATACACGTAAAAAAATCCTGTTTTAAAATTAATATTACCAAGGTTAGGAATTTAATAAACTCCTGTTATTAAAGTTACTACTTCTGGAACAAAAAAGAACAGTGAAAATATTTGTCTTATGATTCTATTAAATCCGTTTACGCCACAAAGCGGCATTATATGAAGACGAGTTTGCTATTCGTTTTCGCTTTATGCAACAATCTTAACTCGTAACAATGCAGTTTCCTGAAGTCAGTGTAACTTTGCTGAAACTCTTGGCGTCTTTTGTTATTTACAGTAGCAAAACCAACAACAATAACTTGAAAACAAATCGTTAGCCGCAATGAATACTGATCATAGTACGAAGTATTATGAATATAAAATAGAAACATTCATAGTTTCGTGATTGGTAAATATTAAAGAAAATATTGTGAACTCACAAAATAATAAAATGACTAGATACTCCAATCATTTCACTGTTCTTTATAAAGACGACGAATTTTTTTTTTTTTAAATATTCCAGAACAGTGATTGGAGACGGTGTTAAGACTTCTTTTTTTGAAAAACACCAGTCTTCTCAGGTAATTTTCCCGCTCCATTGACCCGAATACTCTGCTCGTAGCCTAGTACGGGACCCACTGTGAAAGAACGCTACTCTAGTGAACCCTTTTGTTCGAGCCGGGATGGCCTAGATCGCCGGGAATGTGAACGCAATTTAGCCCAGCATTGTTGGGATGTGCAGTACGGTTCATACCACAGCTATGGAATATTTCTCGCTATAGATTCTGTGGTTTATTCCGTTTGCGGTTTCCTTAGATTGCGTTGTGCTTTGTGCAATACAATACTATTGTCGTAAGGCGTCAGATTGTTTGGGAATTGGAAGCGTCTATGTGTATCTTTTTTTTTGTTGAATGAAAATTTTCTGGCATCTTTGCTCAGCTGATTTTGAAATTATTTCGCTTCTACGTTTAGTATCAGCTTGTAATCGTTCTGATGCATTATTTAGGTTTTCTCAGAAATTTTACGGTGCAATGTTTTTCAAAACTATTACAAATTCACTTATAGAGAAAACATAAATGCCATCAATACTCTGTGCCATTGCGCGTAGCTTAAAATAAAATGTTGTCATACGTAGTAAGTATCATTAACGAATAGTTTTAGAATATGGATTTGGCATACCAAACAAAATAAGAAGGTTGTTTTACACAGTGCGATGCGGGTAGGGCGTATTTCATCGGTTGTTGCTACAACCTGTGAAATGTTTACTAAGCTTTTAAGATTTGGTATACGAAACAATCTACAGAAATGAAACAAATTAGTCTTGCTTTCGTATAATAGATCATCAGTATCTGATTTGTTTCAATTACCGTTTCAGTTAAAATATGAGTTCACATAAAATATTTCGCTGCAATTCATTTTTTTTGGAACTACTTTAATATAATCTACCATACCTTCCACAGGACTCCCGTCACATAGTCCAACTAGTGGAAATAGTGAAGCGACCCGGCCAAACCCTGGGGCTGTACATCAGGGAAGGCGACGGAGGGGCGCGGACGGACGGCGTGTTCATCTCCCGGATAGCGTTGGAGTCTGCCGTCTACAACAGTGGATGTCTCAAAGTGGGGGATGAGATCTTGGCTGTGAACCTCGTGGATGTGAGGCGAATGTCACTGGATGATGTTGTCATTATTATGTCGATACCTAGGAGGCTGTTGTTGTGTACGAGGCAGAGAAAAGGTTAGTTTTAAAGAAAGTTTTATTTGAAGAATTTAAAATTGTTCTACTCAAAAGCTGACAAATGTGGTAGCATACCCGAAGCACTGAGTTTAAGATTAGAGCTCGTCTATTTAGTTTTACTAGTCAGTTCTTATCTCATCTTTATAATTTATATAGACACATTTTTGCCAACCTCATTCATCACCCAAAATATAGCTTATTATTTCTTTGAGATTCTGTTTTAACACGATATAAGATTTCCAAGGAATCTCATTAATTTGCCTCTAAGAAAATCTCTCTCTGAGGAGTTCTCAGTAAACGCTAAAGAAAAACAAGCGACTTTCTTCATTTCGGGAAAAAAATATTTGCAACGTCTTCTAAAACTTCTTACAAAAGCATTAAATGGTCATTCTGTTTCTTTCACCAGGTAAATCAGGACCAGGCTCGCCTTCGATGCCCCGCTCAGAGCACAAACCACCGCCGGTCGTTGTGCTCAAAAGGGACTGTCGTGATGATGATGAGAGGGAACGGGATCGAGTTGATGGACTTTATTCACAGTAAGTACAGTTTTGGGTTACCTACTTATTATTTTCGTCCCCAAACACTCACGTACAAGAATTTGAATATACAGGGTGGCCGGTACAGCACCGCGCAACCTGCTGCAATGGATTCAGATCATGTTTCTGAACCCCGCTGTTTTGAAATTCTTCGTCATTTAATTTTTATTAAAAAAAAAGGTTGTTTCCATCATTTTGACCACGTTTTATTCATCTGCTGTCTCATAGAAAAGTCAATATCTAACTAAGGTATTGACTTTTCCATGAGTGGCCTGTTTTTTTTTTGTTGACAACTGACAAAAATTTCAAGGTTTTCGTTTTCATGTCGATGTCCCTGTTGACCTGTATAGTAAGTACATATTGTGACACAAGCTCAAATCTCTTGAGTCTCGAGACGAATATGAATCATTGCAAATATAATGATTAAATTGATAAAAAATAAAGAATGATAACGTTACAAAAAACATACCTACACTATTACTTACGCTCTACGATTCTAAAAATACATAGCCAATTACTTTCTCAGTGCACATACATTCAGGTTATTACGAAACCGATTCACTCTGACCCCCGTACTAGTTATAAACTGTATTATGTTGGTACAGTTTTCGTCGTTTTTAGTTAACATTATTTTAATAAGCCGATTTGGGAGAGAATAATTAGATATTCCTACTTTTACAATAATACAAAGCAAAATGTGGGTAAACTGTATCACATATTCAAAAAGCTTAGTTTTATCAAACTAGACTTAGACTTCTAAAGATTTAGTTCAGATAATTTTATTTATCTGAAATAAATCAAATTATTTGAGACATCATCATCTCAAATAATTTGATTTGATCATCTTGGTCATTTTCTCTGCCTTTGTGTACTTTACGAATGGTGGCCCCAGTGAAAGATGGTTTCGTACAGTCATACGATACGATGCGATACACAAATGAAACACTTGATGCACTAACATTAATGAATTTTGTACAACTTCCAACAGACATGGTACGCTTCGATCAGTGGGTCCTGGTGGCGGCGTTCGCCCAGTCGGCGACGGAAGGGAAGAAAGGAGTCGTCTGCAACTGGGAGCTCTGTCGCCAGATTCCACGGGTCTGGATTTATATTATAATCCAAGACCACCGTCTGATCATTCTACATGGAGGTAAAGTATCATAATTAGTTTGGTCTTAAAATTATAACCTACAGTCGTTTCTGTTGAGACTATCTGTAATGTGACGTATAAATTGCCTGATTCATCTAGTCAGCAACATTACGCACAATCTGCCTACTAACAGATATAAATATTATATTATTCATTTGATTGCTGTTGTGAGCCTTCAAGATTATTATTTTGTTAGACCAGTCTTGTAAATACCAATCATAAGATCTCATCCCTTGTTCGTTACCTTAGTCAGTATCACAACCAAAGTTCAAGGTACAATTCTTTATTACACATTTCTTATTCTAAGAACTGCATTCTTCCATTCACAGCTATCGCCCACCACCACCAGTGATAACTGAGCAGCCAAAGTCTCAAGCGACTCATTTTGTACCATACGAGAGATCTTATCCGAACACACTGGATAGTTTAGCTGAGAAAGTGCATTCTTTCTACCCAGCCGACAGCGGGAGGTATGATAGGTGAGTTAACGGTTTCTTTCCATATCTTGGACATAGCCTGTTCCACTGCCTCTGAAGAAGTTTTGGTTAATTTATAACGTTACTTGACGAACTTCCATACAAACGTTCACTCTACCTTAATCAGTTTCGCCGTAGATATAAGGTAAGATTGAGCGAAATTTCATGCTTTTAGCTCAGCGGTTAAAAATGGGCGTTGTCTGTCAGATAATTAATGAGTGAATTTAAGAATTTTAATAATTTTAATTTGCATAATACTTTTCTTTTTTTCGTGTATCTGAAAAATACTGCCATATCATTACTTTATCCATCGTAGAAACATGCTCTTTTCATTTAATCTTTATGGGCTTCTGCCTGAAACTTTTGATCTTATTTCAGTGGTACGAGGTTTGGTGGTCGTGTACCACGATCGGGATCGGAACAGCAGTTGCCCAGAGCCGAAACTCATTCTGATTTCGGTAGACATTCCTTGCTCAGATCTAGCTTGAAGGCTTCAGCAGCAACTGGAGGTGAGAATTCTAATATTAGAATGACATGAAATGATAAATGATAAATGATTTTATTTCTGTAAGTAGGTTTGTACAAACACTTTTACACGTCAATCATATTTTTTAAACTAGATGAGGTCGGCGTTTCCTATCTGACTACTCTGAGAAGAAAGGCCGAAACAAACTCAGAGGTCACAGTCTCTTTTAAAGTCCAGACATAATCTTGGTCAGATCATGTGAAGACCATGTGGATTGGTGTCTGAAATGGTCTTTTGAGGAAAGAACCACACAGGTTGAGTGGACCTGTCCATTCAGTGCACGCATGTATCAGTAATCATACGGCTCAACTCAGAACTTGAGGAGCTCAACGATTTGACGAACAATACCAAAGAAAGGACATTTGGGTAGGCCGCATAAAGTACTCAAACTGCCAGATTAACATTAAAAACGAACTGAGAAAGAGACGAAACACGAAAACAAAAATACCACATAGTCCTCACATTCACAATAATTAAAGCAAAAATAATATTATACTTCTCAAAGTAAATATTCATGTCAAAGTGTATATTATAATAATCAAATGTCAAAGTGTAAATAATAATAATCAAATGTCAAAGAGCAAAACAAAGAAAAAACAACATTCAGTATACAAAATTGGAGCAGGTCAATCCCAAGCTTTTTTGTCCTCAATATAATCTTTAACGGTATAAAAGGCTTTCAGGCACAACTTACGTTTGATGAATGATTTAAATTTATTGAGACTTAGATCTTGAACATGGCTTGGAAGTTTATTATAAAAGCGTATACATTGACATCTGAATGACCCACCTATTTTCTTGAGCCTTGTTGATGGTACAACAAATTTGTGTTTGTTCCTAGTATTTATACTATGGATATCACTGTATTTTTTAAACAATTTAATATTTTTATGAGCATATAAAAGATTTTCATAAATATACTGTGAAGGCACAGTCATTACATTTATCTCCTTAAATCTATCTCTGAGAGAGTGTCTCGGACTTAATTTATAAATTGATCGGACAGCTCTTTTCTGCAAGACAAAAATAGTCTGAATGTCGGCGGCATTTCCCCACAATAGAATACCATACGACATTACACTATGAAAATAGCTAAAGTACACTAAGCGGGCTGTCTCTACATCAGTTAAATTACGAATTTTCCTAACAGCGTATGCTGCAGAACTTAGCTTTTTCGACAATTTAGCTATATGTGGGCCCCACTGAAGCTTGGTATCCAAAGTTAAGCCCAAGAATACAGTGCTATCTTCAGGATTCAATTCTTCGCCCTTTATCAACACATTAGTTTTCACCTGCTTAACGTGAGGTAGCGTAAACTTAATGCATTTGGTCTTTTTTTCATTAAGAAGCAAATTATTAGCATTGAACCAGTGAACTACTTTTGAGATTGCGCTATTTACATCGTCATTAACAAGTTGCTGACGTTTAAGTCTAAACAAAAGTGAAGTGTCATCCGCAAACAACACTATATCATGATTATCCTTTATGAGGTAAGGCAAGTCATTAATATAAATAAGAAACAAGAAAGGACCAAGAATTGAGCCCTGTGGGACTCCCATTGACACTACGGATCCCGGAGATCTTTTTCCGTTTACATCAACACACTGAATCCTATTACACAAGTATGAAATAAGAAGATCCAGAGCGGTGTTCCGGATCCCGTAGTGGCGGAGTTTCCTGATTAGAGTTTCATGAAGCACGCAATCGAAAGCTTTAGATAAATCGCAAAAGATGCCCAAGGCATCGTATTTATTTTCCCATGCATTGTAAATATGCCCTAAGAGTTCAACACCGGCATCGGTAGTTGAACGACCCCTTGTGAAACCGAACTGTTTGCTATGTAATAAATTATGTTTATTAAAAAATCTTTGCAGTTGGTCTAAAATTAATTTCTCAAAAATTTTACTAAAGGTAGGTAGTACTGAAATAGGTCTATAATTAGAGGGGTCTGATGTACTACCTGATTTAAACAAAGGTATTATTTTACTATTCTTCATTAGGTCAGGAAACTCCCCGCAGTCTATACAGTTATTAAATATAAGAGCTAAAGTAGGTGCTACAATGTCAATAATAGACTTAGCAACTTCTACAGAATTACATACAAGTTGATATTCCATTAGAATGTTTCTAATAGACAATATTTTATTTCAGCGTCAAGTCTACAGTCAAGATACAATCAACGATACGGTGGCGTAGGCATGCCCGGATCTGGCCTATCAGGCACAGGATTGACAGATTCCGCCTTGGCAGGAACTAGTTTAGGAACTGGGCTTCCTTCTGGACTCTCAAGCACAGGACTCAGTGGCTTGACAGGTTCAAGCCTCGTCGGATCTGGGCTGACGAGCTCTGGCCTTGGATCTGGTTTAGGAGGAACTGGCCTGGGTTCCGCACTTTCAGGGGCATATGGAACAACTGGGCTGGGTCTACCGTCATATAGTAGTAAATTCGGAACAGCTAGGAGGAACCGAAGTCTGGACTATTCGTCAGATACTGAGGCTACGGCTCCTACTAGAACTCCGTATTATTCTGGACTCAGTGGTTACAGGAGTAGCACTTTGGGAAGGGATATTGGATCGAAGTTTAATTCGTTGCCAAGGGATGTGAGAGGGACTGGACAGAGGTAAGCATCAGTTCCACTCACCATTTAGTATCTAAAAATAGTCCAATCTAGCAATTTTGTTATTCCAAATAGGATGGGACTAAGTAGGCGAGCAGGAAGTGTTCTTCAAGATGAGCCGGAGCCTTTGTCTTCACGTTTGGATCTTCGTTCTTCCAGAGGTGAGCCAATCTACTGCCTACCATACTACCTTCTTTTCTATAATATATACCAAAAGACATCCTTGCTAAGGAACCATTTGATTATCAGGTCGTTTACCGTCCTCTCCTTCAGTATTCACTTCGGACGAGTACAGGGCGTGGCTGTCGCGGGCGCCCTCTACCAGCGCTCTCTATGAGACGCTGCGTCCACGACTTCCTACGCACTATTCAGCTGAAAATATTCACGACGCGCTCAAAAACGTAAGAAATTCTACAGTAATCGATCAGCTTTTATATTAATAGATATTTGTCCTTAGATTAATACGGTTTATTTCCAGATGGAAAGTGCCAGTCGCTTCGGATCATCATTGGGTCTGGCAGGCCGTCGGGTGGAAAGACCACGGCACTTGCCTGCTCGCTCAGTATCTTCCCAGCAACTGGGGGCCACGCAACAACTTGGAGCAGGAGCCGGTGGATCACCATCAGCCCGCCGGGTCCGACAGCTGCTGGAGTTAGGGTCGAGATTCAACTGCCCCAACCCAAGTCCAGTTCCAACGCCGGGTTCTCGACATCAAAGACACCTTGATATTAATCCCAATGGTACAGTATAAAACCCACATTGTTTTATGAAGTAACTAAAAATACTGCTGCCCCGTATTTTAATCATTTATTTTGTGCGTGACAAGACAATTAACCAGTGAAACCTAGTAAGTTCCGAACAAGTACTAGGTTTTTGAAAAGTCATAGGGATACCGACTTTTATATTGGTTTTATGATGGTACCTACTATGTGGTAAATTACCAAGTTTTGGTGATATGAAATCTCTGTTATTGCTAAGATTTTAACGCAGGTGTTTTTACAATCGTTTTGATATGCAAGTAAAATTTTGAGATAAAGCATATTTTTAATTTGTCCCTTACTGAATTTTGATGATGGGTCAGCCAATTAGTTACGAGACTGTTAAAATTAAGTACTTTTATTTTAACCGATTTTCTTATCAATTGTTGCATTTCTCACAGAGTTCCTAAAGTACAAAGCGGAGAAGCCAACTACAGGTGGTCTTTCTGCGTCCATGACTGGTCTATCACGGTTGTCGGGTGGAGTATCGGGCATGCTATGGGTACATCTGTTGGCGGGACGTGGTCTACGGCCTACCGCGACGGGCTCATCGCCGGGGTCCCCACCGTCAGGGCCCTTGGCGCCCCCGCAGCCAGCAGTTGCATCCAGGGATCTGTATTGCGTGCTGGAATGTGATCGTGTGCATAAAGCTCGTACTGTGGTGAGTGTACCATTAAATACTTACTGATTCTCTGCCTCGTTAAACTAGTGGTTGCAAAATATACTGCAAGCATGAAGACGGAATCAATCCCCAATTTGGGTAGTGTTATTGGATTTCTTTGATAGGAATATCTCAGTAGCGGCTCGGAGTCTGTTTTATGAAAATATGCTCGGTTTTACAAAGGACTTGCACGTACTACAACTTATTATGCAACTCTGTATACAGTTTCGGGAAAAAAAGCATGATGCATTCAGGGATGATGGTAAGAAATGTTATTGTTTTGTGAAAAAAAAACTTTTTATAATTGTAGGTCCGTAACGGCGAGCTGGGTTTCGACTGGGACGAATCATTCGAACTGGATCTAGTGGACAACAGACAATTGGACATCCTGGTCTACTCCTGGGATCCACAGCATAGGCACAAGCTCTGCTATCGAAGTGTTGTGACCCTGCCTGAGCTGCTGTCACGCTCACCTGCTCATCAGCTGGCTATCAGGGTAAACCTAACTTTTACTATCTACCAAAGTATCCTTCTGCATACACAATTTGATAAGATGGGGATTATCAATTAAAACTCATCTAGTGTGACTGTGGTACTCCGAACCAAACGTATTTTTTTTTTTGGGTTGGATATCACAAATGACTTCTCCCGCTCTGGGTGGAGCAGGAGGGCATATCAGACTTTTACTGACTAAAACCCACCCGTGTTCCCTCAGTAGCCCGTATGCCAGGGGCTGCGGTATCTCTGTCGAACAAACCCGCCATCCTGGCAGAACCAAACGTCTTTGACAAGTGACAATAGCCACCAAACCGGATTTGCAAAAGCTTTTCAGTAGCATAAGTTAATCCAATATTTATTTATTTAAACTTCTCGCACACAAAAGGGTATAAGGTGGAGTTAATGCCTTAGACATTCTCTACTAGTCAACCAAGGGTGGTGAAGAGATGATCATTTTAAACTTCTTCATCAATGTTACCGCTGATAAAATGTCATCTTGTTTAGGTCCTCAGACCCGGAGTGAACTAAATATTCTTCTACCTCCACTATCGACCTGGTAATATAACGGGACAAATATCATTAACGAAGCCGCCGCACTTATTGTTCATATTAATATGATATATTTTTTGTACAGGACGGTACGTCAGAATCTTCTGGTTACAGAGATATCGAAGTTCAAAGTTCCAACTTTTTTTTACGAAAACAAGTTTTAAATGTTATAATCTAACTTTAGATTGTGAGGACGAAAGAGAGAAAACTAGGTTTAAAGAAAGAAAATACGTTTTTTTTTTGCTTAACACGAAGCAGAGAAATAATACAAAAAAGAAAAAGTAGGGGGAAAATATACGTCACATCCACGCATGACGGCCAATGTTGAACATGATGCTACGAACCTATGCGAAACAGAGCGCTAGCGCTGGTTTTTGCAATATTTTAATGCTTTCTTGTTCTCGGTACTGTTACATGCACCAATACGTACAATGTTTAACGTACGTTACTTTGCGACACAGCAAATTTTCACACCAAATATAAGTCCTTTCCCAGCAATTAATTTTACACAAAGTTATTAAGTAGGTACCCCGGGATGAACATGTTACATTAAAAAGAAAAAGGTACTGATTTTAAATAATTTCATAAAATATATTACAACAAAATTGAAATCTATTCTTCCTCGCAGATGGAACCTCGTGGCACTCTGTACATCCGCTTGCGACACACGGAACCGCACGATCTCTTCCGAAGACGACCGGCGCCTCCACGAAGCTCGGCCCTGTTCGGTGCTGAACTGGACACAGTGGTCTCAAGGGAACCGCGTCCACCACACGCTCCACCCGTGCCCATGATAGTGAGGAGATGTGTTGAAGAAATTGAGAGACGCGGCTTGGATATTATTGGTAAGTGAAATTAGTGTTTTGTATGGAAAAATTTGAAAGGCACACGGAATGATGCAATTAATAATGCCAATAATGGTTCAATATTTGACGTTTTCCGGACAAAATGCTTGATTTGGGAAGATTTTAACTAAAACACATGTCACTATTTTTCTAATGGTGTATGAAAAATTCGTACATTCGTTTAACTGTGTCGTAGCTATTAACGCCCACTTTCGTGCCGAAGAGTTCAGAGTTCAGACTCAAATGTATCAGTTGAGTCAAACTAGTAGTTATATTTACCATAGATCACTCAAATAATTCGTACATAGTTTACATTTCATAGACATATTCCAAATATTTTTGGCGTCAGCTACCGTTCTAAACGAATGTACTAGAACCGAATTTAAAAAAAATAACCGTCGAAAAAACTGAAAAGTGTAAAATAATAAACCTGCTTTGTTTAACCTTAATATCTAAGTTCAGAAGTCGTGACTTTGGATATGTATTTTACTTTCATAATTTTTTTTTTTTTTGTTAAGAAGTTTTTATTTCATAATTTTTTGTGGCTATAGTCTACTCACTACTACATGGTTAATTTTTGATTACTTTTTGTAATACACAACTCAGTATTAAAACCTGTGAGTAAACAATCAACCATCCTTAGGGTTGCTTTTTTTTGTCAAAATTTATAGCGGCCAACTTCGGGGTATTATACCCTTTCCAATAAAAAAAGAATAATCAAAATCAGTCTGTTCTGAAAAAAGGTATGCGTGGTCATACATAAAAAAAAAATACGCGTCGACTTGAGAACCTCCTACGTTTTTCCGTCGGTTAAAAAAAACAGTGGCTCTCCGGGAGTGCCGACAGAAGTGAAAACTTGAACAATTACGTGTTTATTTTTTTATCGTTAATACAGGATTTCTCATTGGGTCCTTGGGTCCTGATTGCTCTCGGTAAGAAATGATAAACAAGCGATCGACTTCAGCCATTAAAGGTAACAGCACAGATTTGAACGATAAAAATACAAAGGGAAAGAAAGGGATAAAAGAATTTAATTTCCTAATGCAAGAAAAGAATTTTCCAAAAGACATCAACGCGCGACTCATCCGTGTGCTCGTTCACCCATATTTACACAGTATACATATAGCTCATGGAAAGCGTTCGGTGACGATGACGCGAGCTCCATGAATTTTTTTTTCATCCATGAAGTGCTCAACGCGCCTAAAGAAGTTTTCACTTAAAAAAAATCTTCAATACAATTTTCTTTGTCACAGGTCTCTACCGTTTATGTGGCTCGGCAAGTAAAAAGCGCATCCTACGGGAAGCGTTCGACAAGAATGCTCGAGGAGTGGAACTGGCTCCAGACTCCGTGCCAGACATCAATGTCATCACCGGTCTGTTGAAAGATTATCTGAGGGAATTGCCGCAGCCCCTGTTCAGCCGCTGCATGTATCAGATGACTCTTGATGCACTGGGTAGGTATCCCAAAATGCAGGATATGGGATTTTCCAATTTGATAAAAAACTATTTTAATTTGAAGATTGGGACGATATATTTAATAGAAAAATAAAAATAAATTTATTAATATCCATTTTCTCCATTAAAAACGATTAAAATCAAATTTCTTTTTCGTTGTTTTGAATTTACCGCCAAAACGCTCCTTACGATGACTTTTTATCACGTGACATCGTGACGTCAGCTTTGTGTAAACAGCACCAGTACAAATACCTACTTAGTTTGGCGCAGTTTTAGAAGTATTTGTGCACAGAGGCACCGCACACCAGTGATTTCACTTTCTATCCTCAAAAAATCTTGTTAATTATAAACACGACACTCACTTGTTTACTTACTAACTACTTTAGTTTACACAAAGTTGACGTCACGTAATTAAAAGTCATCGTAAGGAGCGTTTTGGCGGTAAATTCAAAACAACGAAAAAGAAATTTGATTTTAATCGTTTTTAATTGACAAAATGGATATAAATCAATTTACTTTTATTTTTCTGTTACATATTTCGTCCTAATCTTCAAATTAGAATAGTTTTTAATAAATTGGAAAATACCCTATTCTTAGAAATTAGACCAGAAGTGACTTTTTTTAAAAATAATTTTAGAAATACCTACAGGAAATGGTTCAAATAAACGAATGAAACCGACAACAATTTAATATCAAGAACCGAATAACAAATTAACTTAACAAAAAAAATACACTCCTAACTGAACTAACAAATTATGGCGCGAACACAGACAATAATTTAAAAAGATGTAACCGACAGAGTGACGACCTAACGATGTTGTTCCCACGGCGGCTCCAAGTGAAAAAAGGGGCCGGTGCTAGTGCCGCACCGCCTTATATAGGTCTTCCCCCACTTCATATCTTCCTATCTTCTACACGGCCTTTCCTGACTGGAGACCGTCCCCGGACTCCTTTATCTTCTAGCTTTGAAGATCTGTTTCCAACGTTGGCATGGAAGGTCCTAAGTTTTCACTGCTTGTAGGTGAAGTGCTGATGGGCATCTCCATCTGTTTCTGCGTGCCAGAGGTGCAAGGTTCTGGTTCCTCATCAACTGACTTAGCCTCGTCAATAGCCTGTTCAGACTCCTCGATTTCTGCAAAAGAAACAAATAGACCACACGAGAATCAATTTTGTAAAATAACAAAACAGCCATTGTTAGCAAAATAGTTGTTGATGAGATAGCTCTTTTCAACACTACTCATTTCACAGCATAATAACTTTGGGCTAGCCTAGCATAGCCTACGCACAATAGATGTGAACCACACGAATACCTAAACCAATCATAGACATATCATCATAGTACGCATAATGCTTATCGAGAAGCACGCATTCCTACTAAACACGATAGTTAGAGACCAACTTATAGTCCGACTCTACGTGTACCACAGCTTCAGGATAACATGTTTGAGAACACCACTCCAAGACCATAGGTCCGATAAAGCTACTCCAAGACCACACGGGTCCGATACGGCTACTCCAAGACCGTAGGTCCGATAAGGCTACTCCAAGACAGTATCCCTTCATGAGCTGTTCCCAAGGTATGTTCCATATACTAGGTAGCATGTCCGATGCGCTCCAAGACAGAGTCCCATCCAATAACATGAAACCGTACCTAACTTGAAGTGTGTCCGTCAAATTGAGATAGCACGTCCGATGCACTCCAAGACGGGCCTATTTCAAATTGCAAGACTCGACTTCCCTTCAACATAGTTTAACATTACCAATCCCAACAAAAATGCACTCATTTTGATAATAGAAACCTTTAAATTTACAAACCATGATATCAAATAAGTCAGATTCAGTGAAGTGTATCACTTACATAAAAATAGGTAAAACTCATTACGCTAACTCATTACACACAAACGTATCACTCACCGCTAAAGAAAGCAGAACACACGTCGGGAGTCCATTCCCCTTGCCACGGGATCATGTATTCCGCAGCTGCTTGTGTTGACTTGCCATACGAGCCAGCCAAGAGATGCAACTCATAGCGTCCGTGTGGGAGTACCTTCGCCACGCGATAAGGCCCTCGCATGCACGAATCCAGCTTCCCAGTAGATTGGGCCTGTTTTCTCACAAAAACGAAAGAATTCAGTTCAAAAACACGGGGTGGCTTTCGCCCTTGATTAACATAGGCGTCCTGTTGTCCTTGATTTGAACGGAGACGTTCAGATGCTCTTTGACGACTCATTTCGCGAAGAGCCTCGCGATTAGGGCTGGAACCTTCAAAAGCCACATCGCGCACCAAGCTACGAATGAGTGGCGTTGCAGCATCAATACCTATCAATAGGTTCAAGGCTGAATACTGAGTTGTTCTGTGTTTTGTGATATTAAGAATCAACTGCAGTTTCCACATTACACTCGGCCACTTTTCCCGTCGATGGTTGCACTCAATACGAAACATGTTAAGGACAGTACGACAGTACCGTTCTACCTGCCCGTTAGACTGATGCATTTCGGGGGTTATAAGGTGAGTATCACAACCCATGTCTTTGACCCAATTTAAGAATTCGGTACTCTGGAACATGCGACCTCTATCGGCTACTATTAGCTTAGGAGTCCCGAAAAGGGAGATCATATTGGTGAAATGGCGATTTAGTTCGTCAGCGTCTTGTCGGTACATAGGATATAACAAACAGAATTTAGAAAACGCGTCTACAATTATAAGAACATGGCGATAACCATCGGCTTCAGGAAGAGGACCTAAGGAATCTAAATGGATAGTTTCGAAAGGTGAATCCGGTTTCTCCCAAGAGTGAATGGGCTGTAAAGGGGCTCGGGGGACTTTCTTATGGGAAAGACACACTAAACAGTGTGTTACGTACTTTTGTACAAAAGCCCTCAGCCCTGGAAACCAGAAGTGTTTCGTGATAAGATCAACGGTCTTATCGACACCGGGATGACCGTGTTCGTCATGAAAAATTCGTAAAAGGCTAAGTCTATGACCTTTTGGGATATAGCAAAGAAATTTGGGATTTTCACCAGTAGGTGCAAACTTTGCATAAAGGATGTCGTTTTTGAAAATATAACGGCTGGAGTCTAATTGGCCATCCGCCAATTTTTGAATAAGAGACCCAGTCTCTTCATCGGATGCCTGAGCAATTCGCGCCCAATTCAGGGGTTTCTGAACCGTGCACACATTGACTGGATTCCGACTTAGATAATCGGCATGGGACAGAAGGCTACCTTTCCTGTAATCTAGACTAAAGTCAAAATCTTGGAGGTATATCCACCACCGAGCCACTCTTGGCAACAAATCTTTTTTACGCTGTGTAAGCTTCAATGCGTTACAATCAGTGACCACAGTGAATCGTACACCCACAAGATAATGCCTGAAATACTGAAGAGCTTTTACGACCGCAAGAGTTTCAAGCTCATATGAGTGGTATCTGCTCTCAGCTCCCTGAGTAAGCCTACTAAAGTAGGACATCACTCGCTTACGATTACGGTCATGCACTTGCATCAAGACTGCTCCATACCCAATGGAACTCGCGTCTGTGTGGACTTCTATGGGTAACGAAGGGTCATAAATTGCAAGTACTGGCTCGCTCGTTAGACATTCCACAATGTACTTACGAGCAACCCGTTGTTCGACTCCCCAATTAAAATGTACTCCCTTTTTAGTGAGTGCCGCAATACACGCAGTTCTCTGGGCAAATCCAGCTATATACCGCCTGAAATAGCTGGCTAAGCCCATGAATTGACGAACCTGCTTTACATTTTGCGGTTCGGCTGAGTCAATCAAAGCCCTCACTTTTTCATGACTCGGCCTAACCTGACCTTCACAAATTGATCTACCCAAATATTCGATCTCTGTGGCCAAGAACGAACACTTTTTTAAATTGATGGAAAACCCAGCTTTAGTCAATGTGTCAAGAACCCTTTGTAGTAGAACAAGGCCCTGATCAATGCTCCGGCTCATGATTAGAATGTCATCTATGTAAACAAGGATATCACCAGATTCAATTAGTTCGCGAAGTGTTTTTGTGATTATACGTTGATAAACTACTGGAGCATTCGCCAAACCGTAAGGCATCTTCAAATATTGATAATGCCTTTCTAGCGTGACGAAACCCGTAAGCGGAACTGAAGCCCGGTCCAATGGAATTTGGTGAAATCCGGTTGCCATGTCAAGGGAACTGAAATATTTATTATGCCCCAAACGATCTATATAGTCATCTATACGTGGCAACGGAAAACGATCTTTAATAGTTATCTCGTTTAATTTACGAAAGTCCACGCACATCCTGTCTGTGCCGTCTTTCTTTTTAACTAGAAGAATCGGACTTGCGTAATCAGACTCCGATTCCTCTATTATTCCTTTATCCAACAAGTCCTTAATTATGTCACGGACACGAAGAGTCTCAGCGTGAGAAAGTTGATACGGCCGATAGTAAACAGGAGTGTTGGTATTAAGTTTAATGGACATACACCCTGTATTTACAGTCGATGTTGCAGTACCGGAAATAAAATACTGAGAGAAATTATTAATTATTTTCAACAACTTATCCAAGTGATCGTCAACTAGGGGTGTATTGATTGGAATTGAAGTCTCAGATTGTATGTTCATTACCCTATGCAAGTTATTAACGCTCCTTGTAAGTGACTGACAATCTCTAGTGCGAACGTACTTCACACCGTCCCTATTAAGAACATCCGTTCCTTATACTATGACTGGCGTGTTCATATATTCGGCGGACACCACGAACAAATCTACCTCGAGGGTTAAGCCGTCAAGTTCAAAAGGTAACGTCACGTAACTTGTAGTCTCTACCTCTTGAGTACCTAACCCCTTCAAAATACGAACCGCTGGCTTACGTGAACAATTAAAATGCTTAAGCAACGAAGACGAAATTAAAGATATAGTGGACCCACTATCAATCAAAACATCGACCGCTACATCCTGTATAATTGCTACAACAACATCACTATTCTTTGTGTTTACAAACTCGTTGCAGAAGTTAACACTACTACTTTTGTTTGCAGCTTCCAATCTTTGTTTAGCGAAACAATTTTCGGCCTTATGACCCGGTTTCTTACAAAAACTACAAGTTTCGGATCTAGTCGGTACAAAAGCAGACGTAGGGTTAGTCGTAGAATTATTTAACGAACCGCTTGGCGGTTGATCAGTACTCGGTTTCTTAGTGCACATCGCCTGTCTATGTCCTGATTCACCGCAAGAAAAACATTTGACATCATTTAGATTACGCTTACGAGAAAGATCTGTTTGTTTATCTCTCACGGGACGAAACGCGGAACTTTTTGCAGTACTATTGTTGTTTGGTTTAACGAAAATCGAAAAGTATTCGACTAAGTCATTGGGCAACAGCTTGGCGTTAGTCGCCGACGCTTTTATGTTGGGATCAGTGATACCGCGTACTATTATCGCCGAAATTAGCTCGTCGCTAAGTCCCCGCACTACTCGTAAACGCAGCAATGACCGACGCACGTAATCCGCATACGTGGAATAGTTATCGGAATTTTTGGTCATTACGTCATATAAAATATTCGCGACGTCCGGTATTCTAGGGCACAAAGGTTTAAATTCTTTTTTGAAGTTGCTCCACGATCGGTCATTAGTTACCCATTCGTTAAGCCATGATCGAGCGTCACCTTTCAAGCAATTACCTATACGCGACAGGCATTCGAAATCACTCCAATTGTTTAAAACTTTAGCGCGATCGACCTCCGCACACCAATCATCAATATTATGTAGGGTAGGATCAAAATTTGAAATATAAAAATTTTGAGATCTGCCCGCAGTATTAATTGACCGAATAGCATCTACGATACGATCGGTTACCGTAGCTTGTGCTGAATTCGAATTATCATTCACGTTGCTAATCAGAGGGTCCGACACATGTACCGACGCCTGCTCAGATACACGTAACGGTGGTGTTCCAGAACGAGAACGCGAATTACGACGGTAGTTATATCCGCGAGTCGGTAACGAATGTCGAGACACAGTCTCTCCAGGCAAAGGTGAAACTAGACGGCGGCGACGCTCCGGTGGTGACGAACGACGCACTCTACGCGATTCTATTCGACGTGGCGATCGTAACTTATTATGTTCTAGCGACGGTGTTCGCTGGCGCCGCAATGCCCGTCGGCCACGTTCACCATCAGACACTAAAGTTTTATCACGGTCACACGAACGCACTGGCAAGGGTGAAGCCCTCGTTTTGTCTTGTAGCGCTTTAAGGCGAGACATCATCGCTTGTATCTCGAGTCTTAATGTGTCGTTTTCATTAAGGGATCGCTCGCGGTACCCACTATTTTGCCGCCCCTGACTATTGAGACGCGAACCGCGACGGTCGTGTTGATGACTATGGTCGCGACGCGAGCTATTATCGCGGCTGCTGCAGCGACTGCGACTACGATCGCGTTTGCGGTCTGCCATCCTAACGTCCTAACCCAAGACAACTGAAAACAACAAACCAACCGACTAACAAACGATCAAACGTATATCAGTAACAACACTCAACACAAGTGACCACACACAATTAAAATAATGCAAACACTAGGACCACCACAAAAAATGAATGAAAATGAACGAAAATAAACAAAAAAACAGTGGGCAATGGAAATGGGAACTATCCCACTTCTGATCTTAGAAATTAGACCAGAAGTGACTTTTTTTTTAAATAATTTTAGAAATACCTACAGGAAATGGTTCAAATAAACGAATGAAACCGACAACAATTTAATATCAAGAACCGAATAACAAATTAACTTAACAAAAAAAATACACTCCTAACTGAACTAACAAATTATGGCGCGAACACAGACAATAATTTAAAAAGATGTAACCGACAGAGTGACGACCTAACGATGTTGTTCCCACGGCGGCTCCAAGTGAAAAAAGGGGCCGGTGCTTTTTTTTTTTTTTTTTTTTTTTTTTTTTTTTTTTTTTTTTTTTTTTTGGAATTGGCATCTCGCAGTTGACCTTGAGAGGCCGTGACTGCTCAACCGGACTTTCCTGTGAAGGTTTTTAGGAATCTAAAAGCCTCCAGCCAGGGCGTAAACCTACTTAAACCTAAAACGACTGCGCACTGAGGGCACCCCCTATGGGGTACGAACCTCGGCTCAGGGAGTCGCTGGCGGGGGGGGGGCAGCTAGTACTATCAGGGACAGGCTGGATCAAGTTGTTTTCATGATTATTAGACGGGGAATTTAAAGCTACTGGCTCAGCTGCGGCGCGGGCTGGCGCATCAACGAGCAAGGGACGGTCGGGGGTCTGATCGCTACTCGGGAGTCTTCGCGGGGCGCGAAGACCTCGGCGGCGAGGTCGGTAGGACGGTCGTCGTTTGTGTTTGTGTACTGTACTGGTGGCCCTATTCTTTTCTTGGAGAACAGTGATGGGGTCGTCTGGGTCTGAGAGGACATGTTTCGGCCTGCGAATACTACTGATTCTACTGGGGACATAACTAGCGGCCTTCACAATCAAGGGATTGCGATGTATCTCGGCTTTATCGAAGAAACGCTTCGAGTTGCGTTTCATGAATTGAGCAATAGTGGGCATTTTCAGATCGAGATGGAGGATCTCGTTCCGAACGTACCATGGGGAGCCTGTGGCTTGGCGGAGGAAACGGTTTTGGAGGGTCTGCATCCTATGGATGTGTCGGGGGTGCGTGTGTGCAAAGACTGCACATGCATACGTCATGATGGGCCTTATGCACGCCGTGTAAATACGCAATTTGCACTTGAGTGACAAGTTCAGAACAGAATGCAACCTTCCGAGAGCGAAGGCGGCGCGTGAGCGCGCCTTCCTGATATGCTCAGAGAAGGAGAGGTGCTGATCTAGAATTACTCCAAGGTATTTGGCTTGCTTTTCCCAAGGGATCGGCTTGCCGAATATGGAGATGGCCGGGAGGGGGTCTTGGCGGCGCTGCGGTCTCTTAAAGAGAACCGCCTGGCTATTGTCCGGATTTAGTTCGATTCGCCATTTCCTAAACCATGCACCGAGTACGTTGACTGCGGTCTGGAGGGATTTGGCTATCGCTTTGGAACTACGCCCAGAGTGGTAGATGGCCGTGTCGTCTGCGAACAGAGCCAACTGAGCCTTACCACTCTTGGGGATATCGCTGGTGAACAGCGTAAAGATGAGAGGGGATAGCACGGCGCCCTGAGGGACGCCGGCGCGAATCGGGTGGGGGGATGAGAGAGCCCCTTCGATGCGATAGCGAAAGGTGCGGTTCGACAGAAAATCTCGTAAGATGAGTACGAGTCGGTCCGGCACGCCGAGTTTGTACAGCTTGTAAATCAAGCCGTTGTGCCAGACCTTGTCGAAGGCTTTCGCTATGTCGAAAAATACTGCACCGGTCGCATAGTTGCGTTGGAGACCAACGCCTATATGCTCTACGATCCGGTGTACCTGTTGTACGCAACTGTGCTGGGTTCGGAAGCCGAACTGCTCGTTGGGTATCAGGCCTTTAGTCTCGGCGAAGTCCCTGAGGCGCTTGTAAATAAGTCGCTCATAGATTTTTCCGAGGCTGTCCAGTAAACTGATGGGCCGGTAGCTCGCGGGCTCCGTTTTGGGTTTGCCTGGTTTTTCAAAGCCAATGACCGTGGCTTGCTTCCAAGCTTGGGGGAAGATGTTATTGCTCAAGGCTCCATTGAAGATGGTGGTCAAGAGCATGATCAGGTGGGCGGGTAGCATCTGGATCACCTTATTGGTGATGCCGTCAGCTCCGGGGGCCTTTCGGGGTTTCAGACCCTTGATGATCTCGTGAACTTCGTCCGGGGTGACGAGAGGTAATGGATCATCAGGGTCTTCGACGGGCGGGAGAGAGGTTCTACGTTCGACTTCAGCGTCCACCTCATCGAGGTGTGCTTGGTCTACAGGTAGAGAGCTGGGTGTGCATTGGGCCTCAAGACTATCGGCGAGGCATTCGGCCTTTTCGATGTCGTCGAAAGCAACGGTGCCATCGGGCCGGGTCAGGGGGGGCGGGCCGGTGCTAGTGCCGCACCGCCTTATATAGGTCTTCCCCCTCTTCATATCTTCCTATCTTCTACACTATTGTATATACCGTGTTCGGTAACTAATGGATAACCTTTAAATGACTTCATTTTTTAAAGGTAGGTGGTATGTGTTTTATATGTAAAAAATTCAACACTTTTTTATATATGGAAGTAAAAACTTGGCAAGAAGCCCACCCATCACCACTATTAACTTCACATTTGTAACAAGAAAGAAAAAAACAATCAAATTCATGCTTTTGTGTCCTTAAAACTTTAGACGTGTACAAGAATGTAAACTAATATTATAAACAGAGAAGATTGTTTTCTTGTGTATGTTTGTTTGTTGCGTTTTCACGCTAAAACGGCTAAACGGATTTGTATAAAATTTTACACATGGATCACACACCTAGATCAGGACATATGATACTTTTCATCCTGATATTCCTACAGGATTGAGACTAATGTGGGTGAAACCGCGTGGTGCAGCTAGTTTAAAATTAAATTAATTATTTGTCGATAAAAAAAAAAACATCTTATATAATGCTATTTAAGATATTATTCTTGTATGTTTATTAAATACTTACCCATTAATAATAACTTAGCCATTTTTAAAGTCTTAATTGTAAAAAAAAATATAGGACTAGGTAAAAATATGCAGACAGAACACATTCTGTCGGAATTGGCTAGCAGATATTTTCTTATCCCACCTCTAATATGCAATCTACCGCAATGGCTTGATGGCATTGCGGTAGATTGCATATGGTTCTTCATCATACTAATTTTCCGCTTTGTTTCAGGAATATGTCTCCCAGATGACAGGGAAGGCAACGCCCGATTAATGGCCTCAGTAGTCGAGTTACTCCCACGAGCATCAAGAGCCACCCTGGTCTTCTTACTCGACCACTTAGCGTTGGTCGTGGCTGCTCAGGACCGTAACAAGATGTCTCCACAACACCTCGCAGTGGCTCTGGCACCGCCATTGATGCTCCACTCTCAACCGCCAACAGAAATGGACTATCAGAGGTCTATAAATGTACTGCAGTGTCTTCTGCAGATATGGCCTGCTCCTAAACGTTCAGGTAATGTCACCTCTTGAGTCAATCTTTACACTACATTGATTGTATGGGATATAAAAAAACAACATGGTTGGAATTTAATAAACGATTAACACTTTATTTGACTATACGCGATCTTTGGGTAAAGTAAAATATGTTCCGATAGTATAAGCTCGCAATGCTGACGACCCATTTGCTATACCAATGTTGTTTTTTAAATCATCATGCTAATTAGTAGCAGAAGCACGCACATAGTCACCCATTAGCATACTCCAGAAAAATAGACCCAAAACACAACTAGACAACATTGCACTCCTCACCAAGCTACCTTCACCTTTTGCTGTACCTACGCATCTCATATTATGATCTCTTACTCCTCGCGCACACGGGCGTATAGAACTAGAGCTCATTTCCGTGAGGAATACATATGAAGCTTCAGATAATTGAAAAGTATGAGCTATTTTTGAGGATTTTTCTATCAATTTGCTCGGTTGTAGATAATTCATCAAGACTCAATTATTCTGATGAAAAATCTATCCCCTAATCAAATTAGTGGACATTGGAATTGTTTGAAAACATAAATTTAATGCGATTAGAGATTCCGATGATCCAATGTCTCTTTTTAAAGATTTTGAAGTGAATTTTGTAAGTGAAACATTAGCCCAAAGCGCGTTAGAACACCCTCTAGTTCTCCAACTCCTTTTGCATGCCCTAGCTGATCTATACTATACTTATACACTAGACAAGAACACTGAATGTCTAAAGGCTAAGCGGTCCCTTAACGCATGTATGTTTGTAGACAGTTCGGCGCGGCGAGTCAGTAACCGGGCCGCGTGGAAACAGAGTCAGTGCGTCGCCAGCGGCCTCACTCACACTCCCCCAAGGTATATAACACCTCCTTACATAGACGTGTATGTAAGATGGGAACAGCTGGCTCTAGAAAATAAACAAGAAAAGCCGCTGTAACACCAGTAACATTAAAAAATAAACGTAGTTTTTCCATGCAACTTGCATAATTCTAATTTCTGATCTTACTAAGAATGTTGCCTGTTTTTTATTATTTCACTATTTCCACCATCATCATATTTTCGACAGGCTTTTATCACTTTCTACTTTTTATATCTACACAGAGTTTGAACCTCTTTCTCATGTTTTGTCTTAACTTGTTATACAATACTGTGGAAACCAATACATCAGGGTGAATTTCAACAGTGAAACTGACCGCAATCAACACTTTTAAACCGCTTTCTTGAGCTGTCAGTGTCAATATTCGACAACAACGATTACATTGACAGCTTTTGATCGCGGGTTATATATGCTGATCAAGCTATTGGTGAAATTGGCCCTAGAAAACCTGTACTTTTTCTGTACAGGCCGAGTTCCGCCCTCAGTCAGTCCATATCGGCCTCAAGTGGCAGCATCAGCAGCATCTCCGCCGCCAGCTCTCTCGGGTCGGCCCGCGCCAGACCGCTCGCCGCCCGCACATGTAATCACTTTTCATAATACTCTTTACCTAATACACACAGCCAAGATACATTCCTTCAGAGTACTTCATATTATGTTCCAGGTTCTCTCATCAGTCAGGGCCGGCCAATATCGTCCGCAGTCGCCGCTCAGAGGCCCTCTGCCCGCACCACCTCGGTCCCGTCAGGTGACAGTTTCCTCTCCCGGTTCACCCAGCAGTAGCTCCGGGAGTCACAGCCCTGCGGATACAATTAAACATGGAGGATCTGTGTCCTCCATACTGAGGCAACCGGAGCGCACCGCTTCCCCGCGGTCGTCGCCGAGGTCCTCACCGCGCGCGTCACCAAGAGCCTCCCCACGCGACTCTCCGCGGACTAGCACGCCGCGGGACAGGGAGCACCAATCCCGGGACTCATCGCGGGAGCACACCCCGCGGGAGCACTCGCGCGAGCACACGCCGCGCGAGCCCGGGTCCCGCGAGTCCCCGCGCTCCGTGATTCCGGGGACGTCAGCGGGGTTGGCCGTGACGCTGAACTCGCCGGGGCGCGGTGGCCTGTCCCCGCGCTACAGCTCCACCAACCCCTTCCTGCAGCAGTACGACGCGGAGGAGGAGGCCGAGGCCTGGCGCGCCGCCGACATATTCTCCTCGTCCTCCACGCACGCATAGTGCTCGTAGCGAATTGAGATTTTCTAGTCAATTTTTTTAATCGAATCGAAAGAGTGCTACGATTCCGCTGTATATTATGTTGTTTATTCGACGAGCGTGGTGCGCGTTCGTGTAATGTTTGTTATATATAGAGCGAGTTACGATGTATATTACTGTGAGAATGTATCATGCTGAGGCGCGAGGTGACACGCCTCGCCGGCCGCCGGCGTCCCGCCCCGTAGCCACTATAGTGTTTATCGTATTGTATTGTACATTGTATATAATAAACGTATATGTAGGTACGCTCCAATTTTGTACCATTCGGGTAGGACCGCGGCGGGCGGCCCGCGGCGCTACACACATCATCCCACATATCAGAGACTTGTGTACGGAATCGACACGATGGAAAATAAATGTCCAAGTTATTGACTTACAGACACCACTAACAAAGCAGCTTCCAAATATAAGACTTACGATAATCAAAAAGAAACATTTCAAAATCACAATATTTTAGTATCGACGACGCACACAAGTCAGTAGCTCGAGTAGGGAGAGTGTATCATAGATCAGACGTACGGACTGTCTTGAGACTGAGACCATATCAGAGTAGCTCGTAGACTCGAAGGCTATCCGTCGTAGAACGAGCGATTACGTGACATATTGGAAACGTCTAGCAAACGCAAAGCTGTTGTGAATGTTAAAGTACTATACAAATAATCCCCGTTCTTTAAAGTAATAAATATATAACATGTATTAATTAAATATAGTATTAGTAAAGCATTTTTACGAGTCGCTAATTCTATGAAGGAATGGAATTTATCCGTTTGGATCGGTCGCATTCTCAAGATCAGGGGAGCTGTGTTCGAATTTCGGATGATCCAAACGATCAAAATCTAATATAAAGAAAATTATAAATTCAAAAATTTACGCAAGCATTCGAAATTCGAAAACATGACCTCAGTTCTTATAACTAGCGTCTGCTAGACATATAAGAGTGGGAGAAATCGACCAATGACAGCACTGATCCTACTTTCACTGCCATGATTGGTCCATTTATAATAGAAAGCATTATAATTATACACTTGTTTATATGTCTGTCGGAGGCTACACGGTTACTTATTACTTTTGAGCGACACTTCAAGACGAAATTTTGTTATTAAATATTAAACTGTTTATAAAAATAGCATTGCACAAATAATACGACTGATATGGGACACAAAATGTTTTTGATACTTTTTACTTTTTGTACCTGTTCCTCGTTTGTAATAAATGGATACTAGGGCTTCGTTGGAGAACCTTGCCTTTGCTGTACCTCTATAAATTTTAATAAGATCAATGTTTGTGCACGAGTTCCCTTTATCCTCATTCATTTTTTCATCTTTCGCAGGGCCTCTGACGCGTTCAATCATAGACTTTACTATAAAGGAATTCGTGTACGAATAATAGTTACATTATCTTGTATGAAGGCTGATAAATCGATGACAATATGTAGCGATAATTTTAACGATCGTACGGATTGTATGAGTCGAGCGGTCGCCTTCATGAAGATTTTGGTAATCGGTTCGTATTGCCGGACACTCAATGTTGTAGATGTTATTTATATACGTGTGGAATACTAATTTATATTGCAAAATATATAAATATTAGAGAATAGAGGGGTTTTAAACACTCAATTTAGATAAATGGGGAATGATCACAGTGGATCATATTGATCAGATACGTGTTTAGTGTAGTACAATCATAAGTTCTTTGTTCGATGGGAGATACTTATATGAATATTTTGAAGATATTTGAGTCTTTTCTGATGTCCTTTTGGTCTGAAGGACGAAAATCTAGTTGTGACTGTTATCACGATGTTGTCCGGTAATGGGAACCGATAGCTTCCACTCACTGCGCCTTAGTCGTCTTAGTAAAATTATGAGCTTAACAAAATTCGTTTAAAATATACACGTGTAATCATAAGACATTATAATCGACAATAGGTCTCTCGCCTATTATTATGTAATACTTTAGACTTTGATACGATTGATCATGACTTGTATTGTTCACATTTAATCATGACTAAGGCGTGGTGTTTGGATGCATATATGTAGCTGTACGGGTGTTTGCATGGCCGATGTTTTGTCGAAAGAGTTATTTGCTGTCACTTTTACATGACAAAGTTGCGAGGTCAGAGAGTAAGAAAGCAAAGGGTAAATGTTGATGGTCGAAGTTAAAAGAAATATTGGAAAGCCTAAAAGAATAAGTATAAACTATTGTAATATGTTTGAAAAGTTAAGTAGGTATCAAGTGACAGTAGTAAGTGTAAAGCAAAACGTCAGTGATGTGAGCACGCTCTAAATGTTGTGAATGGCTTGAAGTGTCGCTCGACAGTCCTGTAGCCAGCCGCGATGCGGCGGTAGTGTGTAGTGACTACGGCGCACAGCTTAAGTTGGCTTCAATGGGGCAATAATTCTGAGAGATTACACTTAGGTTCCGAAATGTTACACCTAGGTTCTGAAATGTTACACCTAGGTTTTGAAAGTTACACCTAGGTTTTGAAAAGTTACGCCTACGTTATGAAATGTTACATCTAGGTTCCGAAAAGTTACACCTAGTTTCGAAAAGTAACACCTAGGTACCGATAAATTACATTGTAATGCAGTTATTACATGTCTTTGTAATTTTAGCACTTGTTAGAATCCATCTATATATAAATTAATTTATTGAAAATAAAACTTATTATACACGATTAGAGTTACATATTCATTGACTTGAAATCTGCCCGCCCATGTATCTTGTATATTATAACAATTAAAAGTTTAACTAGATATATTCCAAATTAAATGAACATAACGATTTAGTTGATAGATGCGATATATTTTAATGTAGATAAACAATTTAATTATTTAATTGATGTTTGTTTGTTGAGATATACACAGTGATAGAGTTTTTATATGCAAACTGATGGTTATATAGCGTCAAAGTATAAAATTACTTCTGTTACGAGATTTGTCTATATAATTTGGCCTACGTACAAACTCGATACGACTACCTTTAACTTAAAAATTTAGATTATCGTGTTTTATCTATATCTATTCTAAAGGTCTTCTCTATTGTTAGATTTTATGATGTTACAGACATAGTGGAAGAGATGGCCAAGTGTTACTCTCTCAAAGTTGATGCCGCTGTACGTTTCGGTTGCGGGACTATGGTCCCTCGGATAATATCAGTATTTCGACAATTTGGTAAAGAGTAGCGTTACATACGTGAACTTAACGTAAAGAGTAAACGCCGCCCGTATATGTACCGGGCGGCTGGAACACACACGAAAATAAATAATACGACGTTATAATCGTTTCATTTATTGACCCTCATAAAGTACATGTGTTTTTTTTAGGGTGGGAAATCATCAAATAACTTTCCCGCTCTAGGTGGAGCAGGAGGGACAGACTTTTACTGACTAAAACCCACACTTGTTCCCTCAGTTGCCTGTGTAAACTGGTTATTAATAAAAACCTTATAAGTGAGCGCTATTGAGCGGGCTATGCTCGTTTTTTTTTTTAAGGATAATATATGGATTTCATAAATTACATTTTCCGCTTAAGAACTGGAGTTAATACCATAGCTTGCAGAGTAGTCAAGCTGAAGTGGCAATGGGCTGCCTATATTTGAAGAAGAACCGATAGCCGGTGGAGCAAATTAATCCTTTAGTGGAGATCGCGTAAGCAGTAAGCGTAGTATGCGACGCCCCATAGCTAGATGGACCGACGACCTTAAAAATATGTCAGGGAATAAACTAGATGCGGAAAGCAGACGACAAGATGTTTTGGTGTACCCTGGGAGAGGCCTTTGCCCAAAAGTGGACTGCGATAGGCTAAGTTGATAATAAGTGAACTCAAAAATAGTACATTATTGCACGGCGTGAAATTAGCTGAACGCCACAACAATGGACTACCGAAGTCACCTGTGCCCACCCAATTGCGGGTGTAGGTCACACTGCTATAAAATATTTTAAATTTATTTTAAAAGGATGAACAACAAGTACAGAGGTTAGCACATGAAGCTACCCCACTCTGTTAATTCTCTTTGATAGTTTTTCAACTTTATCACAAAGGAATAAGGTTCATGTTCAATTGGGAAAATTTGACAGTTTGGGATAGCTTGACCTGCTGGCGTCTGTATAATTGCATCGAGTCTACAAACGTTCTGCAAACTTTGATGTCTTCACGTTTGGCAACAAATCGGTTATCGTAGAATACTGTTACCTATACTATTATAAAATGTCAATATAAACGAGAAATCTCGGTAGATTTCTCATTTTTGACATAGTACATATTTAAAATTATAATTGTTAAAAGTACCTGCTTGTAGCTAAAGTGTGACCTGGCCCACTTTATATTCCGATATCCACTCGTAAAGTAGAAGCAGACCAAATATAGCTGTCTGCCTCACAAAAGTGAATTTTGCAGTGACGTTGACGTTAAAGAACATGGCCTCGTTCTCTCCATCGCGATCGTCGCGTATATTTACGATCGCGAACGCGAGGTCACGTCGACAGAGGGCGCCTTCTTGTTTTCCGAACAAATTAAAACAATTTCTATGAAAACCTTATGGAAATATTGTTCTACAAGTGTCGTGTCGCGCTTGTCTGAAGAAGCCTATAAACGCGACGATTGCGTATTCGCGTCACAAGCGACGGTTGCCTGTTATTGGCATTATCTTCTCTTTAGAATCTTCTGTAGTTAATTAATACTTTCAAAGACCCACCGACAAAGGTAAACTTAAATTAAGACAAGAAGCTTTTGTTTGAGTTGACATCATGCGGGCTGGAGAGTACCTTATCTGAAGTTTTAAGTTGGTGGTTGTAGCAGCTACCTGTACAACTTATTACATTAAAGCTTTGGCGCTAGATGGCATTAGGAAACACGCATTTGAGAATAGCTGAGAATAGTTGGTATGCTATTTATTTTTTTGGGACAGCAAACAATTGCGTATGCGTAATGCTTAATAATAAAACATTTAGGTAATAACGCAAACAGCACCGTTATCCACAAAATAAAACAGTAAAAAATTAATTAGGTAGGTACAGAGGCCAGCACATCAGCTACCCCAATCTGTCAAATTTCTTTGATGGTTTTTCAACTTTATTACAAAGGAATAAGGTTTATGTTCAATTGGGAAAATTTGACAGGTTGGGATAGCTCGAACTGCTGGCGATTGTACAAGCAAACATAAGCAAACAAAAGATTTAACTATTATAATGTGATTTACACAACACTTAGTAAAAAGTGAAAGTACGAAGAAATAAAGTATGTTTATTTGGTCACAAGAACATAAAAACAAAGAAAAAACTGTTGCTGATTTTAATACTTACAGATATACAAGGTTTAACAGAAACCCTATAGCAATTTAAGCCCTAAAGTTAACAGCTGGTATAGAATCAATATACATAGTTTTAGCTAAAAATAAAATACTCTAAGAATTGATACCAAATTTTCGGTTTCATAATTATGTTTCTTCCATAACTTTAACATGGGATTAAAAAACCCTTCCAATATCGTGTGAAATCATCCAAAGAAGCCTTGCCCTTGGTATGTATTTACCTTTTCCGTTACTCGTTATATTTGATTAAATTCATAGGCAGCTATACCTATTTGGGTTTAAAGAACTTTATTTCTCATAAGAACTAAAAAAACAGTTCGCTTAAAATGAGATACTTAAAAAAAAGAATTGTTATAACTAGTACTTAATGTTAATATTAGTCCATCTAGTTACCATTGTTCTATATTTTGAAGTTTCAATTTTTTTTAATTCACCTTCATGTTCAGTTATTTGAATAACAAATATAAAAATAAAATACTCTAAGAATTGATACCAAATTTTCGGTTTCATAATTATCTTTCTTCAATTCAAATCATAACAAACGTGTCACCGCACTACGTAGGTTAATAACTTTCCACGTTACTTGCCAATATCACGATAAATCTCTTCCGAGTGATGTGTTTCTTTCAATTTAAAAAGTTCGGTTTCTAGTATCAATGTATGAAAAATTCTCATAACTTCCATAACTTTAACATGGGATTAAAAAACCCTTCCATATATCGTGTGAAATCATCCAAAGAAGCCTTGCCGTTGGTATGTATTTACCTTTTCCGTTACTCGTTATATTTGATTAAATTCATAAGCAGCTATACCTATTTGGGTTTAAAGAACTTTATTTCTCATAAGAACTAAAAAAAACAGTTCGCTTAAAATGAGATACTTAAAAAAAAGAATTGTTATAACTAGTACTTAATGTTAATATTAGTCACCTCTAGGGTGTTGGAAACATTGTTAGCATTGTGTTGTTTCAAATGTTGTGATGTATTGTCTTAATCTATGTTTGAATGTGTTTACACTGTCACACTTTTTTTCTTCCAGTAAACTATTGAATTTGAATTTTATTTAATCTAAATAAAATTTAATTGAAATTTATTTAATCTAAAGGTGCGAACAACTGCCGCAGCTTGACTAGATTTTATCAATGAGAGTGTTTTTGGACTTCGGGAGTGGACGCTCTAGAAGGGCATATTTTATAGTGGCCTCATTGGTGATGGTCTTCAGAAAAGTTAGGTACATAATAGGTACTGGCAGCTGACGTGCGCGTATGACCAGAATCTGTGAACGTACACAGAACCCCACCTGCTTCATAGCAGTTCTTTACATACTCCTTGTATGTAAGGATCGTAGCAAGTGGGTTTTGTCTGTAGTTTAAGAAGAAGGCTTGAGTGTATGTACAGGAAGGCGATGGGCACTGGATTCTTCACCGTCGAACATAAAACTCCGAATAGAAGTGTATTGCGGACGGAAACAAAACTCTGAAGACAATTTTTTGGATATTTGGGTAACATTTAAAATCCTACTAATATTATAAATGCGAAAGTTTGTGAGGATGGATGGATGGATGTATGGATGTTTGTTACTCTTTCACGCAAAAACTACCGAACGGATTTTAATGAAACTTTACAGTAATGTGGCTTATATTAGGTCTTTACCTATGAAATTGCCGTTCTGCAGTACTGGCCATTTCAAATCAAAATAATTTTTGTTTGGCTAAGAATTCTAATTTCAAATTAATTTTATTTTAAAAACATGGATTTTTTTTTCTAAAGTAGTCATTTCTTTATTGATTAGTGTTACATTTTCATCGCATTTCAATCTTTTTCGTCATCATGGATACGTTAAAAATTCGAGTAATTATGGAATATGAGTACCGTCGTGGCAGCAACGCGGCACAAGCGGCACGCAACATCAACGACGTTTACGGAGCTAACACTACAAACCAACGCACCACCTGTTATTGGTTTGCTCGCTTCCGTTCTGGAAATTTCGACCTGAAAAATGAACCTCGCGGTCGTCCGAAGACTTTGGTCGACAATGACGAATTAAAGGCGATTGTGGAAGCTGATGATACACAATCTACGGCTGAATTAGCAGCAGCTTTCGACGTTAGCGTCAAAACAATATTGGTCCATTTGCGTCAAATTGGCAAGGTAAAAAAGCTTGACAAATGGGTGCCCCACGAACTCAATGATCGCCAGCGCGAAGTACGCGTCGAGACGTGCCTTGCACTGCTCAACAGACACACAAATGAAGGAATTTTGAACCGCATTGTTACCTGCGATGAAAAATGGATTCTGTTTGATAACCGTAAGCGCTCAGCAAGTTGGTTGGATCCTGGTTCAGCACCTAAACAATGCCCTAAACGAAAACTTACCCCTAGAAAAGTGATGGTCACTGTTTGGTGGTCTAGCGCCGGTGTGATTCATCACAGCTTCTTACCAAACGGGGTGAGCATTACTGCAGATGTGTACTGTGAAGAACTGAACACAATGATGGAGAAGCTGGCGCATCTCCAACCAGCATTGGTCAATCGCTCGTCTCCGCTGCTCCTGCACGACAACGCGCGACCTCATACTGCACAGCAGACGGTCTCCAAGTTGCAAGAACTGGGGTTGGAAGCTCTCCGTCATCCGCCCTACTCACCAGACCTTGCGCCTACAGACTACTACTTTTTCCAGAATTTGGATAACTTCTTGGCGGGAAAAAAATTTAATACCCGAGAGGCAGTACAAAATGCCTTTGAAGAATTTGTTGCCTCCCGTCCAGCTGATTTCTTTAAGAAGGGCATCAATAAACTGCCACTGCGATGGCAAAGATGCATTGATTGCATGGGTGATTACTTCGATTAATACAAATAAAAATTCATGAAAAAAAATCGTTTAAATTTTTTCATACAAAACGGCAATTTCATAGGTAAAGACCTATTATATCAGAATAACACATAGGCTACAATTTATAAAGATTTTATGTGATTTAGCCATAATATAACGATAAGTATCAAGTAAGTCGGAAAAATTCCTGCCCTCTGAGATCTATCTTTGCGTGCGCTGCCTAAACCGCTGGAGTTACATGAAAAAACTGTATTGTGGGGTTGTTTGTCTTAAAGAGTTCTAAATAAAAGTCCGCGACAGCATATATCTACCTTTTATGTGGAAGCCATTATAGCCAAAATAGTGAGCTATAAATACATTTAAATTGAATACTTTTTTTACGTTGCATATTTTAGAGTATTTTAGTTAATTCGTATCAAAATAAATACCTTCATCGCTTTCGGTATTTAATGTAGATACAATTTGTCTTTTACACTAAGTAATTTGGACTAATATTTTAAAAGTTAGAACGATAAGAATGACCTGCGATGAGTCGACGGCGGGCGCGCAGAACGAGGGTGGAGGGGCGGGATAGGCAATGACGCGCGATCGCCGAGTGCGCGACCCGAAATGTTGTGGATTCTGAAGAGGCGCTTATTGCGCAAGTTTTTCCAAATTTGCAGCAAAACATCCAGGATGAAAATTGGCTGTGTGAAAGAACCATTTTGGCACCAAAAAATGAGACAGTGGCGAAAATTAATAAAAAAATATTGGACGCAATAACTAGCGATACAACGATTTACAACTCCATTGACACAGTCATGTCATCCGATGACTGTACGAGCTACCCAGTGGAGTTTCTAAACTCTTTGGAGCTATCCGGGGTGCCATCCCATAAGCTTGAATTAAAGGTAGGTATACCCGTTTTGTTAATGTGCAACTTGGACGCACCGAGATTATGCAACGGTTCTAGATTGCGGGTCACTGAACTAGGGAGGCATATTGTGAAGGCCACAATTTTAACTGGAGAAGCTAAGGGGGACAATGTGCTTATACCACGCATCCCAATAATACCCAATAACTTACCCTTTAATTTTAAACGTCTGCAGTTCCCATTAAAGGTTGCATTTTCGATGACGATCAATAAATCACAAGGTCAAACTTTAAAGGTAGCAGGGATACATTTGGGCACGCCATGTTTTTCCCACGGTCAGCTCTACGTAGCTTGCTCACGTGTGTCTAAGTCACAAAATCTTCATGTTTTCGCTGAACAAAACAAATCATTTAACATAGTTTACAGAAGTTTATTGCAGTAAGTACAACCGTCAAAACATATCGATAATTACTTACTTATATACTTTAATCAAATTCTTTCAGTTTTTATTATTTGCTGCTACCGTACGACAAGTAAAACCGCTATTATCTAAATCTTAACTAATCCTCTTCAATAATAAATATATGCAGACCAATCCCTACCTGACATTATAAAAGCGAAAGTAACTCTGTCTGTCTGTCTGTTAATTATTTAATCAAATAATAATGTTAACATTAAGTTAATAGTAATTAACATAAATGGGTACACTTGACTTATGCTAGTTAACAAACAGGTAGGTGTTGCAACCAGCACCCTAAGTTATACAATAACTTGTATTAAGGGCAGTGGTATATACAGCCCATACATATTTTAGTGACGATATATGTATGTTTCACGGCTAATCTGCTGAGCTGTTTGTGATGAATAGTCTAAAGCCTGGGGAAGGACATAGGTTACTTTTATCAATTTACCACTCAGGCAAAACCGCGGGTGGAAGATATTGCTTCGTAATTATGTTCGAGAAATCCGTCTGCTCAACAACGTAAATAACGCAGTTAATGTTTTTGAGCTTTCAAAATGAAACCCATTGCTATTGTAAGTGTGTTACGCAATTACCCCGCTGATTTAGGACATGTTACACGTTCCGACATCCACGCGGGCGAAGCCGCGGGCAGAAACTAGTTAACAATATTTGTTAAACGAAAAGTCGGGTTTGTTGTCCGTAAGCGCTCTCGTCGGAGCGCGCCAAAATTACTCTTGCCTTTCGTTGTCAATTGTGCCGTGATTCCAATGATTTCGTTTGGAAAAAGTGGTGAATAAGTTTATCACATAATCTTTAAATTGCTAAAATATGAAATGTATTCAGAGTGTTCTATGTAGATAAATTTTTTAGTGACCAAACTGCTTATTTTATCCATCTAGTTACCATTGTTCTATATTTTGAAGTATCAATTTTTTTTAATTCACCTTCATGTTCAGTTATTTGAATAACAAATATAAAACTCTTATAAAACCACTGGAACCTATAAGATAAATTGAAAAATGCAAAGCGAGGCTAATACCTGAATAAATTTATTCCTGAAAATAGAATATTCAAGTCCATTTATCATATTTTTTACTAAAATCTAATCTTTTGACCAAACTTGTATAAGTATTCTTTTGAAGATTTCAAAGGATAAATCAAAGCTCAAAAGATCTTTGTGAAATGTCTTTTATACATGAAAACCATTCTTTGCATACATTTGAGAAAGTAAATCTGTCTGTACAATAGTTTTTCATCGTAAAAACAATTGAACGAAGGACTGGCTTTTGATGTTGGAATTTTGTCGCAAAAGCTTTGGTCCACGTTTTTCTAGTCATCATAATCAGTCTATAATGTTCCCACTGCTGGGAAACAGGCCTCCTCTCTGTGAGAGGGAGTGTTATACACCACGCGTGTCAAGTCTGGGTTGATGGACGTCACTTTTCTTAACATTTTTGGCTCTAGGACATGGCGGTTTTCTCGTGGTATTTTCCTTCACCGTTTTGAGAGCAGTGGTGATGAAAATAGATATCACGAGCCTTGTTCGAAATAGAATCATGTAGAAATAGGTGGCTAGACGAACTGGACGCATACTGTGATGGCTGGTGCGATGTGGCGAAGGAAAATACGTCCTGGGTGCTTACTCTCGAATATAATTCCGATAGATCGACATTGGAATTCTCAGTCAAACGTCAGGAATTGGCTGGACTCACTGAGTCTAGCCAATCCCTGACGTTTAACTCAACCAACTGACGTTTGACCAATGTCGATCTATCGGAATTATATTCCAGAGTAAGCACCCAGGAAGGAGTTAGGGGAGGCTGTTTCCCAGCAGTGGGGCAGTACAGGCTAAACAATAAAACAGCTTTAGTTGAGCTCGAATCTAATCTAGCGATCTCGTTAGAACGCGCGCAAGTACAATGAGGTAGGAAAAATCTCTCCAGAATTCAAAGCAATATCCTGTATTTCAGCCATCCATTCTTTCAACCCAACTCGATATTAAATAAGATAATAAACCGGTAATTTACAGCTTACTCCATGCCAATATCCACAGAGTAGGGATTCAGTATTAAATACACCCAGTTTACCAATACCGAGGCGGGTTGGGTTTCGTTTCGATATTCGAAACATTTACGTAGTAGCGATACTGAATTCATTTCCGTTTCCGACCGAGCCTCGGCGGTGGAGACTTGTCTGACAACGCTATGTTAAGGCGAAGTAAAAATGTTTTGAATTTTTTTACTCTTAATTCTGTTGTTAGGTACTACTTTTACTTTTTATTAATTCAGATAATTTAAGTTTGGCTGATGAGTGGGAAGATTCTTTTGTTGTGCCACGATAGATATTTTAGTTTTGTTGCTATTTGTTTTTTTTAATATCAAATGGTTAGTACTGTAGAGGTTGTTTGCTGGAGACAACTATATGCTGGCTATAATTATTTTAATACATTCGAATTGTCAAACTAATTTAGAATGGATTAGAGAAAAAACAATATAAGCGGGTTCGGGTTGACAAGCCGAAGAAGGAAGTGTTAGAAAATTCGTAGAACATTTTCTTGGAATGATTAACCACTATATATGCAAAAGAGTGTTTTATTACTAGACCCCGGTACCAGGGACCCCCCTACAAATCATCAGCATGATTTGTTGAAATCCAGGAACGAATATTCCGATTTTAATCGATATTAAACGATTTATATCATTGTCTTCTTGATGTTTAGGTTAAAAGACTCAATGAGTGACTTGTCTACTAAAATTTGACAAGAACAGGGTGGGTAGATATAAGGAAAATACCCCGCGCCAGTGACAATTGTTAGCAGTGACAATACACAAACGTTTGTATCGCGACGCGAGGATGCACATGATTTCGTGATATCGCCTTGTTCGCGTATGTTCCGTAGGTACTATTTGTTATCATGTGTCTATTGTGACTGTGTGTGTCTATTGTATTTGTGACTATTCTCCTTCTTACTGTTTCCTGTGTGACGTGTGTTGCCCTATACCAATCCTCAGTACTTATGGCGGATTTACTCTCTTACACAGAAACACTTTAAGATAAACAGTGTGTTAAAACGATATGATAGAGCGCCCGCGCAATATGAGGGGCAAGTAGGTGAGTTCCTAAGCTATATTCAATTAATCAAGTTCACCATTATTAAATTTATCATCAGCATTCTATTGACCTTGTCCCGATATATTTAGGGTCACCACAACATATATTTTTCTGCCATACTTCTCTGTTAGTCGTCACCTCGGCAGTAACCTCCTTTCTAGCCACAACTTCAAGTTAGTCGTCAATAAGTGTGAAGATAACATTTTAAATGTGGTTGTGCAGCACTGTCGCTGCGGTCTGTCGTCGCATTCAGAATTGTGTCTTCGGTCAACAGAAAAAAACAAAGTCCAACTCCATTTCACCTGCGTTCCCTTAACCGTGGTGAACTAATTTTAAAGTTTTTTACTTCCAACCTGAACTTCTCGTAGTTGTTGTAGTTCAGTCGTGGTGCAACTTTTGTACTGTTTATGACTGCGCAAATTAAATCTTTGTACCAAGAGTCCGACACTATTGTTGGATAACAGTTGTAGGGCAGCAGTTTGCTTTTGTTTTGTTTGTCTGAAAATTAATATTGTAGAACATACGGGTTCTAATATGCGTTATTGTTATTATTTTAGCCTTTCATTTCCCAAAAATTACAACACAAATTTAAATTCATAATATCTTAAAAATTAAAGTAAATTCATTTGTAATAATTTCAACATGCATTTTACGATTTTAATGTTAAGTCTGATTTTGATTGTGACTGTAATTTTTAAATTGAATGTAATTTTAATTATGATTTCAATTCTTGAATTTGGTTTTAATTTGGAATTGATATAATTTTGATTATTTTGGATGTTATTTTAATTTTGTGTTGGACCTTATGGATTAAGTTATCTGAAATAAATGAATTTTATTTATTTTAACAATTTTAAATGGCAAAAAAATTGTCTTCAAATAAACGGATTGATGTCGTAGATTAAATAAAATCAAATAAATTAGCTAGAAAATGTTTTGTTCAATTCAGGTTATTGGGTGCCCAATTAAGGGCAAAGGCTTCAACCATCTTATGCCATTCCTCTCTATCTTCGGTTATTCTAGTCCTGGTGGGGCCGGTCACGGCCATAATATCGTCGAAGCACCGGTGCCTGGGTCTGCCTCGGGTGCGTGGTACATCGCGAGGGTACCAATGGGTTTCTTGTTTCGTTATCATCTGCCTCGCCTTTTCCCAACTATGATGGGGTCATGTTCCAGTTCAAACGGGTGCAGCTGAATATCAGTATTTTACATGGGGCGACCGCCTGTCTGATTTCCACAATCCAGTTACTGGGTAATACGATACAATGGGGTTCTTGTTTATGAAGACAAAATGGATCACAACGCAGAGGGGTAATTGCGTACACACTAACAGTGGGAATAGCATTCATTTTGACAGATTAACAATATTTAATGCGTTATTGGCGTTTTTGAGCAGGTTTTTTACTGACTAAAACCCACCCGTGTTCCCTCAGTAGCCTGTGTGTCTGGGGCCGCGGTATCTCTTTCGAACAACCCGCACCCCTGGCAGGCATCGGCCCTTGCGGGCCCCGTCTGTTTGTGCTGACATCTCTTTGAGGGGCGCGTGGCACACAACGCGCGGTCGACCCGGGCTTGGTCCTTACCGGACAGCGAGCTACTCATAACTCGCCGACCGCAAGCCCACGCCTACGGTGGCCGGAAATCAGCCTGGGATTCCCGACGCCCAGGGCGTCTCCTGCGTCGACTAAGGCCGTGAGGGCGCATAAACTGCCTCTTCCTCACGTGTGCCGCCTCCCTCTTCGCGAGCATCACTACTTCCCAGAAGAAAGTGACAGGTACCCATGCACTCTCGCTCCGTACCATGGCCTGGACCAGGGCCGGACGCGAGAGATCGCAACCGCCGATCGCCACCACGAGGACATGGTGGTGTTCCGCCCAAGCCGGGCAGACCTCCACCGTATGCTCCACCATGTCCTCAGGGCGATCTTCGCAATGCACCCGGGCGTTTCCTCCCGCCTTATTCGAAACAGGAACCTCCCGAAGCAATCGTGTCCGGTGAGGACCTGCGTCAGGCGGAATGTGATGCCGCCTCTCAAGCTACTCCTCAAAGAGGGGACATACTTACCGCTGCAATCGTGGCGTGCCCAATGAAGCAATGGTTCAGGTTCTGATTGTTAGTATGTTACACAATTAGCGCGCATATGAGGAATGATATCTAGGCTAAGCGTTGCAGGATACTAGGTAGGTACATGATTTATTTTGCTGACGCTTATATCCAGATAGGTAAGTAGTTGGGTGAATAATACAAAGGAATAAATCAGAAACTAGTAAATTTTTATCATTTTATTATAATTTTTCAATTTCTATTAGGAACATATACTTATATGCTTGTAATTAATAGTGCCCGTATTGTAATGTAAGTATCAGCAAACAAAATTGATGACAGCAGATTTTTTTTGTTTATCCGGCGAAAAATGTCTGCGCTAGAGAATCTAGAATGATATGCTGAATTCATGGTTACAGTTTGCACACTGAGTAAAAACTTTTCCTGTATAACGAGTGGAATATCATCCTTATTTTTTTTGAAATCCAAACATATTAGTTTTAGTACAGTAGTAGTCATTATTATTAAGTACCAACAAAAACAGTAATGGAAGAGCCCTATATTCGATGGCTTGTTTCTACCATCAAGCCAAATTTTCGGAAGAATAAAATAAGAACTCACAGCTTTAGAACCTGCGAAAGTTATTATAAAATTTGTATATGACAACTAGCCAAGTCAGACCCTTAGGCTTCAATAAATAATTCTGAGATAAAAGAAGAAATTATATTTTAAGTTGTTATAAAATATTTGATGTTGTAATAAATAAATTCCAGGACTGACCATTGAACTTGGCACCCATTTAGATCTCACTTCTCTTGTTGTTGAAGTCAACAACCAAGGCATATGTCATAATCTTGAACTTGGCTCTCATTTCACATTTATGTTTTTGATGGGATTATGTATATACCTATTGCGTGTAACTATTATATGGCACTTTAAATGCAGCCCTCCTTGTGGAAAAAACATAATGTGTTAAATAAGCCAAGATATTTTTGCAACTTTTTACGATTCATTAAATCTTTCTGTCATCCTTTGCTTATTTGAATGACGTAACAGCTAAACTCTACTGCTTCAACGGAAATGCACTGGTACATATTTCATTTGTAAATCTACTTCATTCACTTAAAACTAAAAATGCATATTTCAACCCCAAATACATCTAAAAGCACACATACAGCTAAAAGATCCATTCTCGGAGAGCACTGACGCCACTCGGTACCAGTACTCGGTACCGGTACTTGGTACCGGTAACTAATCAAGTTTCCATCAGAGGGATCACCAAAATCTACTCTGACGGTAATCTTCAATGTGTTTGCGGGGACTCAG
This sequence comes from Polymixis flavicincta, assembly GCA_949987655.1. Lineage (NCBI taxonomy): Eukaryota > Metazoa > Arthropoda > Insecta > Lepidoptera > Noctuidae > Polymixis > Polymixis flavicincta. The sequence goes on from OX465175.1 coordinate 19,709,287, forward strand.
GTTGAGAAACAGCAAACGGAGTCTTAAAGAGTGATTTTCAAAGTTCAAATGACTTTAGGGGTTTGCCAGGATAATGTTATTCGTAAAGGTGGTTTTATAAAGGTTGATATTATCCGGTGCGATCGACAGGGCAGGCTTTTATATAGAAAGCAGGTAAATCTGCCAGTCGTATTAAAATACAACGTTGGTCTCTGGAAGACTAAAATAGACTCAAATGTAAACTTAGATCGGTGATGTGTTTACTTTCCTACATGGGTTGCAAATGTTGAGTAGATTATAGATATGAGTAAGTTTTAAGCTTTATTGCACACGCGTAGGTATTAATTTCGATTGTCTTGTGAATTTAGTTGGTGGTCGTGGCTACTTAGCAAAACTAGAGGTTTTCCAGTACATCTCATATCACAGATTTATGTACATACCTATATCATTATCACAAAAAAAAATTGAGGTTGGGTAACCATTAAATAACTTCTTCGGAGCTGGAGGGCGTGTCAGACTTTTACTGACAAAAACCCACCCGTGTTCCTTTAGTTACCTGTGTGCCAGGGGCCCACGGTATCTTTTTCAAACAACCCGCACCCCTCTCCCTACCCAGAGCGGGAGAAGTCATTTGATGATTTCCCACCATCCAAAAAAAAAAACCCGTATTACATGCGACTTTTAGGTATAATTATCTTTCCGAAAAATGGAGGCGTGAAATTATAATATTTTAATTTAGCGCACATTACTATTATTGGTGCCTCTCTTTGTGGAAGCATCCTTATCCCATCGTGTCGCTAAAACTAATGGGAGCCGAGAGTTGTTCGGAGTTACCTAAAGGAATGTTCGTGCAAGTCGGTTAAATAATGTCAGTTTTACTTTGGGTTATAAACTGAGATATGCATTAAAGTTTGGCTGTAAAACGATGAACCCGTATCTCCTTTCCGGATTTATTTGTGAAGTGATATGTATTTGTTTCTGTTTGGACTAAATAACCAATGACAAATAAACAAAATAATTTTATTTCGGACAACTAAAGAAATCCATGAATTTTTTGGCACTAGTTTGCTTAAAACACTATTGTTAGTAACTTAAATTAGAGACAAAGTAACGAAAAGACCACATGAAGTAAGTCTTCTCACAAATTGCATTATTATGGTGGAGGAAGTATCTGCCGCCATAGCCTTCAGGATGCTATTGTGACTGCCTCTTACCATTACCACCAGGAGTGAGGCCGTTGTTTTGCCGATGATGGCATAAAATCCATCAGTTATGGGTTTGCGCAATTCGCGCCTCCTGTATCGCTATTCAACTCAAAATTTATGGATACATTTTTTACCGGAAAGAGAAAATGATAAGATGGGAACAACTAATGCTATGCACATAAATTATCAACAACACCAAAACGACACCTGATCAATAAAACAGTAGTAAATTATTAAGGCATGGAAATGGCTGACTGTTTAACTAATTCCTCCCTTCAAGCACCATTAAGATTCAAGGGAGAAATGGCAAAATGAACGCTGCGACCTAAATCGAAGAATTCAAATCAAAAGTTCAGAAGAAAAATGTATTAAAAAGAAAGAAAATAAGAATTATACAGGGAGTAGTAATAGATAGACGCTGGGAGAACGTAAATTACTTTTTGATTTTCAGAAAAATGTTGGCGGTCTCATTCATTCGTTTTTCAAACGTTTGTCTCCAGTATTTGAATGTAATTTTTTGTGGTCATGAATAATGCCCCTGGCGGGCATTTGTTTTCTAAGAAGCCATAAGATAGATATTTAGATAACTAAAACCGAAGCAACATGTAATGACTTCTTACAATGGAAATTAAGTGTAATGGTGTAATGAACATACACCCTGCTACAAAAATCTTTTTTTGGTCGAATTACGTTGACAGAGGGGCCTTTTCTACGGAACGCGCTCTGAGACCGCTAAGTGCCCTTAAGTAATTTTGTTTCAAATAATACTTATTGGATATTACTACTTTTACTTATTTGCTAATCACAAGTCTAGTACAGTGTAAATCCACAAATAACTGTTTTCTGTCCTTCACGAAGCGAAATTCAAGCTATAATAAACAGTGAAAAAATAAATAAAAGTGCCGTATCATCAGTGACTAGCCGCGAGTGCATCGAATCCTGACGGTTGTGTGAACGCCTTAAATGCGAAAGTCCTGTGTATGCACAATCTACACCGCGCTGTCAGCACTACCAACCTCCAGGCGGCGAACTGTACGGTGCGTTCCAGCGACGAATACGGACGACTTGTGGCATTGCAGGATTTATCCTATTGGTGGCGCCACCCCGACCATAAAAAGTACTAATTATACTCACTACGCTCTCGTTATCTTAAAACCTACAATTTAGCTAGCAAAAACACGCAACAACTTAAAACGACTGTACATCATATTAGCCTTACAATGATTCGTTCACCAAACAAACAAAGTTCGTCTAACCCTGACATTCCCTCAACACCGGATTTCTCTCAAAATATCACTAGCAGGAAGCGTAAAACACCGGAAAATGAAGCTTTGGACATGTTTAATTCTTTTAAATCCGAATTAATGCAAACATTTAAGGACTTGCAACAGGATATGAATAATAATTTCGAACAAATAAATCAGAATATCAATAACATAAGAAGCGACTTCGACCAGTATAAGATTGAAATTAAAAAAGAGCTTGGATCTTTACTTACGGAGCAGTCAAAAATTGTGTCACAATGCGATAAGTTGTCAGAGGAAGTTTCCGACCTAAAGGAATCAAATCAATTCATGAGTGACCAGTACAATGACCTCAAAAAACGGGTGGATGATATGTCCACGCAAACAAATACACAAAACGAAATAACTGTCCTGGACTTAGAGGCGAAAATAGACTCGTTGGAGCAGCAAGCAAGACAGTGCAACATAGAAATCTCTAATATACCTGAAAGACGAAATGAGAATCTTGTTAACCTGCTCGAAAGTTTGGGAAAGCAGATTGGACACAATATCAGGAAAGAAGATGTTGTCTCTATACACCGTGTTCCTCACGCTGCGCAGAATAACAAGCCTAAGAATATTGTTGCGAAATTTACAACAAGAATCTTACGTGACAATATAATTAGCGCCTACAGATTGAAGAAGGGAATATCTTCCGAACAACTTGGAATATCAGGCACCTCTCATAAAGTCTTCATGAACGAACACCTCACACTTCGAAATAAGCAGCTCTTTCGTCATGCCCGGGAAGCAGCAAATCGTGAGGGATATAAATTCGTTTGGACTAAACATTCTACAATACTCGTCAGAGAGATTGAAAATTCCAATGTGCTGGCTATTCGGACACTCAAAGATATCGAAAAAATTAAGGCCAGTACTAAAACTACTAAAACTAACTCCCCTATGTAGAATTGGAAACAATTTCTTTTATTTTAACTTTTACTCTTACTTTAAATTATTAAAATTATGTAGTTACTTTTTGTTCATTTACACTCCTTTAACATATTTTAGTATATCGCTTGTCCGACATTTGCAGAAGCATACCATAAATACAATTATTTTTCTAATCTTCTCGATACTATGGACGTGTTTGTTGGCAACACAATATTTTAAACTAATGCAACATACGAATTGTTTCATAAGTAATGGCTAATCATATTATAAATAACTTAACAGTTTATTATCAAAACTGTCGCGGCATGCGTACGAAGTTGAAAACAATATTTTTTAATATTATGTCCAATTCGTATGACATAATAATTTTGACGGAAACCTGGCTAAACAGTAGCATACATGATGACGAGTTCATAGACCAACGATATATTGTTTATAGATGTGACAGAGACCTAAAATTGACGCAAAAATCAGACGGGGGAGGGGTTCTGGTGGCAGTCATGAAGTGTCTCAAACCGTATCGTATTTCTGTACCGTCACTTACACCAATGTCAAAGTTTATGGAATTAGTTCTTGTCCAACTACCGAGTACTGAACTAACTGGCTGTTATTTAATTGGGGCAGTCTACATCCCAGATAGGTCACCCATAGCAGTTTATAATTTATACTTTGAGGTATTAAACAATATCATAAGAGAAAATTGCATATCCAACCTGTTACTAGTCGGTGACTACAATATACCTGACGCTTGTTGGCAACATCAAATGGACTCTACTGCCCTTGTTTGTACAGGAGCATCATCAGTTTGCGGTGGTCTGCGAAACTTTATGACTCTTCACCGTTCCTCCCAATATAATGTAATTAGAAATTCGAACGACAGAATATTGGACTTGTGCATCACTAACATAACTGACTGCTCCGTGATGCAACCGCAGGACTCGATTTCTGTTCCAATAGACGTTCATCATCCTCCATTTTATATTATAATTCCTTTCATATCTAACATGAGCACCATGAATCGTAACACCGTAAGAAAGCCTAATTTTTTTAAGGCCAATTACGATCTACTAAATAAAGAGTTGATGGACGTCTCTTGGAGCATGATACTTGACCAACTTCCCGCAGAAAGTGCGGTTAACCTGTTCTATGAAACTATTTACAATATTGTCCAAAAAAATGTGCCAATTTCAAGATCAAAACCAGCACGATACCCAGTTTGGTTTAGTCTATCTCTCATACATATTTATAAAAACAAACGTAAGGCTTGGATTAAGTGGAAAACATATAAAAATGACTCGGATTATGAAATCTTTTCTTTATACAGAACCCGCTTTAAAAGTGAGGCTACAAAATGTTACAATAAGTATATTAATTCTGTAGAGGATTCTATCCCCAAAAACACTAAATATTTCTGGTCTTACATATCCAACAAAAAAGCCAAGGCAGGTATACCTTCAAGTATGTCATACGAAAACCGAACCTCGCAAGATCCCGAAACTATTTGTAACTTGTTTTCCTCATTTTTCCAGTCCGTTTACCAGCCGTCTACATTAACTCCCCAATGGTCACCACCAAATAATTGCTCGGATCGGTGTGATTTAATACACCATATCTATTTTGACGTAATTGTTATTAAAAGAGAATTAAAAGAACTGGATCCTTCCAAGGGTCCAGGACCAGATGGACTACCAGCAGTGTTTCTTAAGTACACTGCTGAATCAATATGTGAACCATTACACATTATATTTAATAAGTGCATCACTGAGGGTTTCTTTCCAGACATTTGGAAATGCGCCTACATTGTCCCAATCCATAAAAGTGGTTCAAAACATGACGTCACAAATTACCGTCCAATATCTATTATCAGCGCAACATCAAAACTCTTCGAGAAGCTTGTTCATAATGCCATCTACCCTTTCATCCATAACTATATCATACCTGAACAACACGGTTTTGTAAAACAAAAATCCACCATGACGAACTTAGCAATTTACACTAATTTCCTCTTCCATAGTATCGACAAGGGAATTCAGGTGGACGCTGTATATACAGATTTTCAGAAAGCATTTGATAGAGTGGACCATGAAATACTTCTCAATAAAATAGCGTTTAATGGAATAAGGGGCAATCTTTTGCGGTGGTTTTGCTCATATATTACTAACCGCAGCCTGGTGGTCGTGATTAATGGGTACAAGTCGGGAAGTGCTGGAATGTCCTCCGGTATTCCTCAGGGCTCTATATTGGGACCTCTACTTTTTGTTATATTCATAAACGACATTAATACATGCTTTAAATACACAAAGTTTCTTTTATATGCTGACGATTTGAAATTATATAAAACCATAAAAAATATTAATGAATGTACAGAACTTCAGAGCGATCTTAACCGACTCTCTGAATACTGTTCAATTAATAAGTTAAATTTAAGTATACCTAAATGCCAAACCATCAGCTTCACTAAAAAGAAAACTACAATAAAATATGACTATACCTTATGTGGTACTATATTGAACAGAGTAGCGAACCTTAGAGACCTGGGAATACTATTTGATTGTAAATTACATTTGGACCTACATATAGAAAACATAATTACCAGAGCATTTAGAATGTACGGCTTTGTTTTCAGAATAGCTACCGACTTTAGGCGCCCTTGTACATTTTTACATCTGTATCGTTCACTTATTCGTTCTCAGCTTGAATATGCCTGTCTGATATGGGATCCGTTATATAATAAGTACAAAATAGCCATTGAAAAAGTACAACGAAAATTCTTACGAACTATGCAATTCAGATGCCAACTTCCACGCTTAACTTACGAAGAACTTTTAGCAATGTATAATTTACTCTCTCTCGAGAAGAGACGAATGCTTCTGCAAGTAATGACACTGCATGACCTTTATCATAATAAGCTAAATTGTATAGACCTTAATAATGATATTAAACTTGTAGTTCCTAGATCTATTCATCGTCGTGGAGTGCGCGATTACCGATTGTTTGATCAGGCATCAGGCCGGACAAACGCAAGTAAACGTGCACCCCTTCAGCGTCTCATGCAAATGTACAATGAACATTTCTTAGATATTGATATATTTATGCTAAATAAAAATACTTTTCGAGGTAAAGTTATTGATGTGCTAAACAATTCGGATATGCCTTGTGGTAACTGACTAGTTAGGTAGCTTGTAACGATATTTACAAAATGTTTCCATAAATGAGAAAATAACTAGCTTACCGATGAGCCCATACCTATTTGTTAATACGTGGAAAATGTTGTGGTTATTACATTGATTTTGTTTTTTATATACCTTACTGATAAGTGTTATATGTAATGTAATATCGTTTTTTTTCCCAAATAAAATAAAATAAAATAAAATAAAATAAAATAAAATAAAATTAATAACTAGCGAGGGGCTAAATAATAACAGCCGCACGGGTCGATCGATTAGGTTAAGCTAAGCTTGCCGTAGTTGGTCTATAGATAGGTGACCATCTTTAATACCAAGACCCCTACGGTTCGTCAAAAAACACGTTAAGCAGTCGCGGGCGTTGGTCCCGGCTGACATTCGTGGTGACAGTCGTTAAGGGTCGTCAGAAGCCCGAAAGTCTGTCAATCATTCGTATCAAGAGGTTATAGTATTACCCAGTTACTTTGCTGTGGAAGTCAGATAGGCAGACGCTTCGTGTAAAATATTGGTATTCGGTTGCATGACTGGACCGGCCCAAACATAACTGGGAAAAGCCCCTCTCAAAAAAATTATCTGCTTAGATTGATTTTCTGATAAATTGTTGTGTAAAATTATTTTGTGAAATGTATTGAAAAACAAGATGGCGGCGTTAGTTCCAATTTTTCCATGTGGTTAATTTAGATTTAATTTAATTTTAATTTGATTTGATTTTGACTTAATTCTGAGTTCATTTTGATTTATTTGTAATTTAATTTAATTTTAATTTAGTTCATTCTGATTTTAAATGTTATTTGTAACATAGTGTAAAATACCTACTGTACCTGTTAACAAAATATGGATTTATTATTGTCCGAAATAAAAGTTTTGATTTGATTTTGATTTAACCTCCAAAATTCAAGTTTATGCCTACCTAAAATATGACTCGCTAAAATTTTAAGATCCGTACCGACAGATGAGCTTACTCCATCATCAATCAAACGAGAATGATTACATTGGCAACGGTATTTTAATAACGAGGTATAGTCAATTAATCATTTCAACTGTAACAGGCATGTTTGTCCCTTCGAGTAGTACCTACTGGGAAATTATTTGTTTGTGATGTAAAACGCCTAGTCATCGTAAAATTATGATTATGATACGATCATTCTAGACAGTCATTTAATTTTCGTATGAAACATTGTTTTTGACAAGATGATCAAAGTAAAACTTTATTTCTAATAAATCTTAGTTGGATAAAAATAATAATTTCGATAAGATTTTTGACAAAAAAAATCTAGCAGGTATTCATAAAAGAAATTAGATGGTGGCAATCTGCACCCTAATTGCGTAACTCCCGATTCATCATAATCTGTATCGTTTTAAAACGGATTGTTAAACCATTGCTTCATATGTTCGAAAAAAGTGTCTGCTCAATAACGTAAATAACGCAATGAATATTGTTGAACTGTGAAAACGAAACCGATTATGATTAATCGTAAGTTACGCAATTAGGGTGCAGGTAACAAACTAATAAAGGTGTGACCCCAAAGCGTGTTATTAAAAAAAAAAAAAAAAAAAACTAAACGAGCCTGCTCTTGACCTCGATCACTATAATTTGAATTTTAATTTATTCATGTACACACGGCTACACATCAAGCTATACATTTCCAGTTTACGCTGATCTCGCTCTGTACGGAAATCCTATACAATGCGAGATCAGCTTATACTGGAAATGTATAGCTTGATGTGTAGCCGTGCGTACCTAGTAGATTAGACAAAACTAAAAGTAAATTAAAACAAACAGTCCATTTGACCAAATGAAAATAGCAATCGTAAATTATGCACAGCCCCACATGCAAGGCGGCCGCCACCTGGGGCATTGAGCTATTCCTAAATATAGCTTTACCTGCCTGCGATTCCTCCCGCGCGGTGGTGGTCGGAAATTATTCAACGGGAACTTACTATTGGGATAAAAGTATCCAATGCTATAACCTAATTCATGGTCTATTTGTGTCGTTGAACTCCGTTCTCGCATACTAGCCATATAGACAGAATAACATGCGCATTTTTTTTGTTGCCTGCCTATATAGAAAGAAAGTCACTTATACTGTGGTTAATCCTTTTAATTATTTACACTTGGTCTGTCCTGTATATTTCGACATCATCATTATTTCAGCCCACTGCTGGACATAGGCCTACTCCAAAAGGGGGGTTTTGCCATAATCGCCACGCTTGGCAAGCGGGTTGGCGATCGCAGTATGGTGGTAAAATGCATAGAGAACGCTGCTGCCCATTCTCTAGTAAGACAGACATTTCGACAGTTCAAAAGATATTAACTCAGTAAACAGTATTCGATTTTCTTGACAGCTCGTAAGCCAAATCGACAGCAAATAGTAAGTGAGCCAAAGCGCGTCACTACACTAGACTAGTGACTTATAATTCGCGCGCTTTGGCGCACTTACTATTTCATATCCTAAGTTTAACGTCGCGTCAGATGACGGGACATTAAACTTATATCAAATGGTAACTTTATTTTATATTCATCATGAATATTGTGTTTCAGATCTGTTCTCAGGTAGGATGCACAAAACATATCCCAAGTCAAAGAAAATGAACGTGTTTCATTCAGTTTAGGATTTACTAAACCATGCGATGACACAGACAATATTTTCTGACAAGGGATGACAGCGATAAATTGGATTTTTAGCACAACAGGGGCGAAGCTGCACCTTTCAAACTTGATAAGAATTTCCACGTTGTATGAATTATTAAAATATTTTGTTGTTGGTCGGCTTTCTTAACTTAATCGATACAGATATTTCAACTCTTCGTTAATGGCTTTTGTGTAAATGATAAATGATTTTATTGCTACTTACAGCAATTTACAGGTTTCTACAAACACCTTTACACGTTAATTATATATTTTAAACTAGATGAGTTCGGCAATTCCTATCTGACTACTCTTAGAAGAAAGGCCGAAACAAACTCAGAGGTCACCGTCTCTTTTAAAGTCTAGACATAATCTTTGTCAGATCATGTGAAGACCTTATGGATTGGTGTCTGAAATGGTCTTTTGAGGAAAGAGCCACACAGATTGAGTGGACCTGTCTATTCAATGCACGCATTTATCAGTAATCATACAGCTCAACTCGCAGAACTTGAGGAGCTCAACGATTTGACGAACAATACCAAAGAAAGGACATTAGGGTAGGCCGCATAAAGTACCTACTCAAACTGCCAGATTAACATTAAAAACTAACTGAGAAAGACATGAAACACAAAAAAAAACCATGAGTCTGAATTTGTGCCCGGTTGATGGCAATAGGCTCGCGCGATATGAGACTTAAGGAACTGGCGAGATGTAGCTGTAGATACTATACATACTACTACAAACCTTCGCGGAAGCAAGGCGTGATGTTATGTTATTTACAATGGGACACTCAGATACCTATTGTGTTTTGATATTAGAAGGCACGACTGGATGTGGTACACATCAAGCTATATATTTCCAGTATAAGCTGATCTCGCATTGTATAGGATTTCCGTATAGTGCGAGATCAGCGTAAACTGGAAATTTAAAGCTTGATATGTAGCCGTGTGTACACAGACCTTTTGTCTATTCCCAACTGAAACAATCATGAAGTTTAACTGCACTCAAATATTTGTGAATTATAGGTATTTAAGTAAAACATAAATGTCTATTTTTGACAAATATTTGAGTGTCTGACAGGTTGTGGCGTACGTTTTGCAGACAGGCTTTGTGTTGTATTTGAATGAAAACGTCAGGATCATAAGTTATGAGCAAACTCTAATTAATATATTGGAATAGTTATAACATAAAAATATAGTTAGTAGTGTCAGTAACAGTACCTATTTTAGCAAAAGCCAAAACTCCGCCGCCGAATCCCATCAGCGATTCATTTCGCCGTAAATGGAGAAATATAGATGTGGTGGGTAATGGTACACCTCTTGACCTCTGCTAAACAAGACGTGATGCTATGTATGTATTTTAGCAAAACTACGATTATACAAAAAGGTTTCACGTCAAACAAGACAAATAAGTTCCTATTTACCTACAATACGTTTTAATATATTCGCCCGAAGCAATAAGCAATACATTCAGTGTAATAAATTGCCCTGTCTGCGTATTCTCTATACAAATAGTAGCCCTCGAAAGGGACCGAAGGTAGCCCTTTCTACCTTTATCTTGTATTATGGCTGCCCCTAAGGCCGCTCAATTTTATTCCCTGTTGGACCCTTTCGGTCCTACGCCTATGTCCGGGACGTTTTCTTTATCTCCTCTTTATTATTCGTCTACTGAACTATTTTTCAATTTATTTTATACGTCTTTTGAGTTTCGGATGAATGGGATGGATTTTCCTTGAAATGAGATTGAGGATTATTTAGTTGTACTGTTCAATAAATTGCAAAAAATAACAGAAAGGACTACAACGGTGCACGGTGGTAAAATTAAATAATTTATTGCTACATTTTTTTGATGATTTTTTTATTTTCTAGATAGAACATGTGGAAGAAAAACCGCCTGAATACAAAAAAAAAAAATATCAATTAGAGGTGTCCTTTCAAACTGATGTACAATCTTCTCTTCTTGGTCGCGTACTTCATTACCGAAGGTCGTGTCCCTGAAAGGCCTTCGTGTACGATGTTCTTCCATTTCATGCGGTTCTCGGCTTCTCTCATGGCAGTCGTAACAGAGAGTCCAGTGAGGGTGGTTAGGTACTTGGTCGGACCAGGCGGTTAGGTGACCAGCCGCGAGATACAATCTGATAGATATACAAAGAGACCAGTGGTGGCCAAGTGGTAACGGCCACGACTTACGAGTTGTAGGTCGTGAGTTCGAACCCCGCCAGGCGCTTTATTTTGTGAAAATTATTTCATCACCACTGCTCTCAAAAACGGTAAAGGAAAACATCGTGAGGAAACCGGCATGTCCTAGAACCAAAAATTCGAAGACATGTGACATCTACCAACCCGCACTGGGTCCGCGTGGTGGATTACGGCCCAATCCCTCTCACCGAGAGGAGGCCTGTGTCCCAGTAGTGGGAACATTATAGGCTGATGATGATGATGATGATGAGATATACAAATAAAATACAAAATCATTTTCTCTCAACATCTGCTAGCTGCACCAGATTAGTAAGCCTTCGCGTCCATTCATCTCTCTGTCAGCGGGCAGTATCTCATGAACCGTAATAGATAAACAGTAGACATTTTCACAGTGAATATTTCTATTGCCGATATAATAGCAAATATTAAAAATAAAAAATAAGTTAATAAAATATAAGGGAGTCTCCATACAAGAACTGTTCTTTTTCAGTATTTTTTACCTTGAGGTACGAAACACTTCGTGCGCGAGTCCGACTCTCACTTAGTCGGTTTTGTGTACCTACTTATTTCACGAGATATATTTTACTTAGCGGACTTATGCCCCACCATTTCTCAATATTTTTTCCCAATGATAAAACAAAAGTTCAATGTTTATTTTTTAAATAAAAAGCTGGCTTAAAACTACGCGTTAGCTTTCGTACACGTGATCGCTAATGGATTCCCCAAGCCCCTCCCTCCATTGTTTGAATGGGCGAACCCAGAATGGTCGAAAATTAATATTTGCATGAGAACCAAAAGGGAATTAAATCTGATGTTTAGGAATTGCTGGTAGATTTTCAAACAAATGATTGTTTCGATTGTTTAATATTTCTGCAAATCATTGTTTCGATAGTAACTTTGTACCTGCGAATATTATAATGTGATGGTGATTAATTAGATGGTGACTAGCTTTTGTCCAGGGCTTCACTCGCGTGGATGTCGAATACTCGGAAGAAACATACTAACGAGATTAAAAGTACCCTACGTGTTAATCCAGTACCCTAATTTCGTAACACACTATTAAGAGCGTTCATCCGGTGCGGGCTGACATCGTCGCATTTCAAGCGGTTTAATTATCTTATTAAGTTTAAATCAAAGTACATCTTTTTATCAGCCTAGCACTAGATCCAGAAAAAAATCGTCGGTTAGACAAACAAAAACTCAGCTGTTCCATACATTTTCACCGCATAGGTATTGAACTTTTCTATGAAACAGCTGATTCTCTTTTTTGTATAACCGACGGTTTTTTTATGGTCTAGAATGATAGTTGTATGCCGAGTTCATGGTTTCAGTTTGCGCACTGGTTAAAAATGTATCCTATACATAGACGGATGATGATTAATTTATGAGCATTCCGAATATTATAAACACGTTTTATTTAATTATGATGAATGAGCGCTTTTGTCGCGATTTGTTTTATTTTAAACAGAACTCGTGGGAATAATCAACGTTATGTGAACTTATGTGGCATATAATTGTAATGAACGTGCGTTTTTTTTGGGTGGGAAATCATCAAATAACTTCTCCCGCTCTGGGTGGAGCAGGAGGGCGTGTCAGGCTTTTTCTGACTAAAACCAACTCGTGTTCCCTCAGTAGCCTGTATGCCAGGGGCTGCGGTATCTCTTTCGAAAAAACCCGCACCCCTGGCAGGAATTAACGTACGTTCGGTTAATGGTTTTGTCTAATAGGACAAACTTAAATTTTCTAGAAATTTACATGCATTTCTAGAAAATTTTAGGTTGTCCTGTAAGAGTTACTGATAAGATAACCTACGTTATGACCTTGGTTTATATTTTACTAGCTTTTGCCTGCGGTTTCGCCCACGTAAAGGCCGTAAATTATCCCATGAAAACGTACTATCGATCAGCCCAATAACGTTCACTGCTGCGACATAGGTATCCTCACAGTGAGACGGAGTAGGCCACAATCTACCACGCGGGCCCAGTGCAGGTCCGTACTATCTGTGTGCCAAAAATCCAAATCCATTTAGCCGTGATTTGCGTGATTGAGTAACAAACATCCATACATTTAAATATCTAAACATGAAAACATCCAAACATTGAAACATGCAAACATAAAAACATCCAAACTTTTACATCTATACGAATAATAAAGAGTGAAGATTTGATTGTTTGCATTGAATAGGCTCCGAAATAACTGAACCGATTTGAAACATTATTTCATTGTTGGGAAGCTACTCTATCCCCGGGTGACATAGGCTATATTTTATCCCCGTATGCTCACGGGAACGGGTACTACGTGGGTGAAACCGCGGAGCGCTGCTAGTATATAATATTCTTAGGAATTTTTTTTCTTCTTTGTTGCAGTTTGGCTAAGGTGAACAAAACACACACAGTCAAAATACTAGTATTATTAATTAATTTTGATATTCTGAACGCGTATCAACTTCCGGGTTTAAAATTAGTAAACGCAAGACACACATAAGTTAAATTCCTTACTCTATACTTCGATCTACTTGATATTCATAACGACTTATGGATAATTTCACGAATATTTGACATCGTCCCAATATCGGCACGATGTTGAATTCAGATAAGGCTGATAAGTTAGGTAGGTATCTTGTTATGTTAATGAGAAAACGGGGTTTCTAGAACATTTTTCTTGTTGGCGGGACTAACAAGAAAAAGGACTCAAGTAAGGTATTTTCATCATCTGCCTAAACTATATTGGGGTCGGCTTCCAGTCTAACTGGATGCAGCTGGTACCAGTAATTTACAAAGAGCGACTGCCTATCTGACCACCACGACCAACGACCTAGCGTGCTTTCCGATGCACGGAGGAATATATGTATGGTATGTAAAGATGGTCACCCATCCACGGACAAACCGCAGCAAGCGTAACTTAGCCTGATCGATCAACCATTGCGGCTGTTATTATTTAGCGACAAGGTAAGGCATTTTATTTAATCATCATCATCATTTCACCCGAAAGACGTCCACTGCTGGACATAGGCCTCCCTCAGAGGATTATTTGTTTATTTAATAGACATATGTAAAATATTTTTTAGTTTTCAATTAGGACAAAATCTTTAATCAGGGAGGATAACTAGGTTAGTGTTATTTCATCTGCGAATGTTTTTAGTGGTATTTGATCTGTGGCGGCATCTGCAACACCACATACGAACTACGGATCAATGACCTGACGTCACACAAATCCTGCATCGCGCGATTAGAGTTTACCGCGTGACTGGTATATATACAATGTCCTGACATCAACCGTCGGGCAGTTGCCGACCAGACACAACACCCGTCTGGGTGGAGGATCCTCCTTTTGCTATAGAGTATGAGTGATCTTTATACCCTGTTCACACCTATATATATCTGTTGTAACGATAGTTTTTGTCAATGTCATCATAGGCATTGTCTATAATGACATTGATATCGACGTTGGTGCTTTTTAAGGCAACCTGTGCCTGGTTTCTGTGTCTTAATGTGAAGAAAGGTCACCCATACACGAACTGAACCACGTCAGGCGCAACTTAGCTTCAGATAGATCGACCCACTTTGCTATTATACTAGGTACCTAATTATACGCACAAAGGTAATACCACTTACCAACACTAATACGACTATCTTCTTAAGGCCTTTTGGATAGAAAAGGGTACATTATCAGCACTTTATATCTAAAAGGTCGGTGGGTAAATATTTTGGGATCAGCTTTAAGGGTGGTGAATGTGGACGCGAGGTCAGAGTCGCGGTCAACAGTGTAATGTAATAGAGTGTTATTATCAAATATTTGCGTTTCGGAAGGACGATAGTTTCCGTGCTTGTGTCGTTATTTTAATACTTTTGCTAGATTCCAGTCAAACCGGATGCAGCTGAATATCAGTATTTTACATGGAGCGACTGCCTATCCGACCTCCACAACCCAGTTACTGGGTAATTCGAACCTCGGTAAGACTGGCTGTCAGACTTTCGGGCTGCTGACGACCCGTAACGACTGTCAAAGATCCACAAATGACAGCCGGGACCAACGGCTTAACGTGCTTTCCAAGCCTCGGAGCCCATCCATGAACCAACCGCGGCAAGCGAAGCTTAACCTGTTCGATCTACCCGTGCAGCTGTTATGACTCAGTCACAAGTCCACTTATTTATCAGATTAAATTGCGTGTGTAGCGTGTTCAAAATGTAATTCTCTAGGATGGGACCTACAGAACACTTGTAGTGTTATTGGATCCTCATGAGAAAAAGGAGTGAGTTTTATTGAGATTTGTGTCAAATTGAGATATTTTTAGGAGACAAATGGTCTTGCTTACACCAGGTGAATGAAGTACAGTCACGAGCATAATGTTAATAGAGTTAATGTGTATACCGGTAAACCGGGGTTACATTGATTCGCGGGATGACTTTGATCAAAACTTCCATTTCATATAAAATCGCTAATTACGTAAAATGAAACGCAACATTGTATTTTTTTTTTTAATAGCTTAGCAACACTGAAGAACTGTTAAATCGTTTCCTGAGGCATTTACTAACAATTTTAATGAAAAAAATTGATTAGTTTTCCGGTTGGCAGATTTTGATTTTTGAAATTGTATTGGCATTATAATTAGGGTTAGTTATTTGTAACCACGCAATAAAATAGGGGGGTATCAAAGTAACCCTACATCGTACGCATAACTTTGATAAGTCAGTTTTATTTTTTTCTCATTAAAAAGTAATATTTATTCACGAATTTTTACAGGAATCGAGAGTTATAAAAAAACCGATTATTGGACATTTATTGTATTTTCTTATAATCACAAATTGATTGAAAATGAAAAGAGATATGAACCTTCAAAGTTCAATATTGATTAAAGTAAACCCGGTTTACGGTATGTCACCGTAAGATTGTGAACACCGTTAGTTTATAATCTGTCTAGCGAGATTATAAACTGTCGATAAATTGTTAACTGCACCATAGTGCTTACCGACCGAATTGGTTAGGTTAGGTTAGAACTGCGATCAACCGCGCCTAATTCCAGGTTAGTGGCAGTTACTTGACTATTTAGTAACAGCGCAAGGTACTCTCCATCTTGATATCAGTTCACAATTTGACGGATAAATTATAAACTATCGAAAAATAGTGCGTTAAATTGTTAATGGTTTTTGCAGTTCACAATTTATCGACAAGGTTACAATCTCGCGATATAGATTATAAACTAACGGTGTGCACACTCTTACGGTGACATATACACATAGTGAAATTCAAAAGCGATTTTCTCTTAAATACAGATTGCAACCTTGAGATAACCTAGGTATTTCATTATGGTGTGGGTTCCAAAATATTATTTTCATAACTCAGATTATAAAACAAAGGCAGATAGACCGCGCGGAACACCAAGAGTGAGCCAAATCCTAAAGCGTCGCATTTTATGTAACATACAATGCGACGCTTTAGTATTTGCTTTTTTTTTTGGTTTAAATTATAAAACAAAGGCAGATAGATCGCGCGGAACACCCAAGAGTCAAAAAAACAAATACTAAAGCCTCGCATTATACAGGGTTATTTGAAAAACACCAATAACCTCTTAAGAGGTCATTGTACTCATCATTATGAACAACTTTTACTATGGCACCAAACCTGAAATCTCGAAAAAAAAAATCAGCTGTTCCCTACATTATGTTCGCATATCTCGTCAAAATGTAGGGAAAAGATGATTTTTTTAAGGGGTTATTGGTGTTTTTCAAATAACCCTGTATACAATGCTACGCTTTTGTATTTGGTTTTTTGGCTCCGCGCGGTCTATCTGCCTTTGTTTTATAATCTGAGTTTCATAACAAATAAAACTACAATTAGTACATTTAAGAGGTGAAAATCACTTTTAAAAGTTATTTGAGTGCTCGTGACTGGACATTATTATGTAGGTAGCTATTTTAAGTCAAATCAAATCATTAATTGCAATCCATAATGTACACTTACAGGTGGTAAATAAGAAAATATAAAGGTACCACAACTAACTATTAACACATTTCCATATTTTAACTTGCTTTTAAATATTTTCTTTTCTACTGTTCCACCTGAAGATTAACTACCGTTTATTTATAAAGTCGTTTCCACCTGGATAGCTAGTGATTTGTATGCACAACACGATCGACTGCATGGTTCGTTACTCCGCATTTTGTACGCAACGTGTTTGTTTGTAGTCTGATTTCATGAGTCAACTAACTGAAGGAATTTAACTTTGTGCGTGTCTATGACTTTATTTATTTAACTTTGCCGTACAATTTGGTAATGCTGCCAGCTTTTTGGACGATTGGATTAGATGTTGATGTAGATGATTTTTCTATGCCATAGGATTCTTTCCTCTCCTTTTATAAATATTTGTACAAATTATTTTCTCTTTGATTCCATTAAATAATACATATAATTACTTTTTTAAATATTAGAATATAAAAACATAAAGCCATTTAAAAACAAAAAAAAAATTATTAGTGTAAGACTATAGCTTTTGAACTGCTTCGTTGGTTTAGTAGTCGCAAGTGCTACTGCATGAGCATGAGGATCTGGGTTCGATTCCCAGGTCGGGCAAAGTATTATTGGGTTATTGCATCTGGAATTTCTCAGTAGCAGCTCGGAGCCTGGATTTGTGCCCGTTTGATGGCAATAGGCTCGCCCTTATTACATGGGACTTAACTAAGCTGGTGAAATGTGGATGTACTCTAGGTACACCTCTGCTCAGTAATGTTATAGCTTTTAAATTATGTAATAACTACCTGAAACTAGTTGAAAACTATCCCGCGGGAACGTACTAACGGGATAAAAAGTATCCCATGTGTTAATCCAGGTTATAATCCATCTGTGTGACAAATTTCATCCAAATCCGTTCGGCCGTTTTTGCTTGAAAAAGTAACAAACATCCATACATACAAAGTTTCGCGTTTATAATATGTATTAGTAAGGAAGTATTCTAGTTAAAACAAATCTACAGTTTGATGATGATTTCAGAGAAGCTCTTTTTGCTACTAGGTTTTAAAAATATGTTGAAAATAGAAAAAAAAAAACTATTATAATTTTTATCACTACATGGGCCTGCTCTAGACTTCAATCACGCCTGGTGGAAAGCGATTGATGAGGTCTATTATAGATCTTTATGATTTTCCATAAAAATAGATTTACTTTACTCCTACTTATTAATTGGAGGCCAACTGTGGACGGCATTGGCTTGCATATAACAGGTTCTTAAGCAAGATAACGCAAAGACTACAAAAACAATCTTGTAAATACAGAACTATATCACGCTTTTCACGGTTTATTCAGAACCGTTGCTTAAAGTCTCTAATCATTACTAAACCTAATGAAACATTTATGAATAAACTCCTATGTACTTGGTCTCGATTTAATAGACGATAATACTGACCGATTTTATAACCATTACTAAAAACTCCACACGTTCGTCCCGTCCTTTTGTTATGGAAAACCACACATTATCCGTGAACGTAAAATGAATTGGACTGTAAAAATAGGGGTGGGCTCCAACCGATAGTCAAGAAAAATCGATAATGAAGAGACTCGACCTCATTTTCCAGGTAGCAACGGAAAGGGTCCGTTCTTTGAAAGATGGATCATTTGTGGCTATACTAATGTCACATTTATAGGGATTATTGTGGCAAAGGTATTTTGAAGAGGGTTAGGTGTTAAAATAACAAATTTTCGAGATAAATTATTATTTTTGGTAAGCTACTTTCTGCTATCCTAAAAATATTATAAATGTGAAACTTTTTTGGTTATGTTTCGATGTTTGAATGTTTGTTACTCAGTGAAATTTCAAACATATAGTTTGTAACCTGGATTTACACACAGGATATTTTATCCCGGTAGAACGTTGGATAATTTCTAACCTCTAAGCAGACGAAGCCGCAGGCAATGGCTAGTTAAGTAATATTTTTAAAAGTGGTAACCGTCACTCATCTATGTTACTCGCAACACCAATGATATAACCAGTTATTAAGATATGCGTACAATTTGGGCAAGTTCTTATGTATCTTTTTCAATGTCTAGGGTGTAAGGGGAACGCTTCCGAAGCCAGAACGTGGATTATATACAACTTATATGCAAACGTATACCAGTAACTTTTCGCCTCAAATTGGTTAATTTGCATCAATTTAAAACGTTTGACTTTCGCGCGTAACGCTTCTGTAATGTGTCTACTTATTTTATTTTGGCGGCGCATTACAAAGGATGCCTAAACCTAAAATCGCCATCTGGACTTGGGGTCGTTTATAAATGTGTTTAATCTCAAATAATTGTTCATTTAACTGTTCTCACAGCATAGTGTACAAAAAATGCAACAAAAATGAGGAGAAAATTGTAAAAAGGTAATGTTTTTTTTATGGTAGGTACTGTATCGACCTACTTTGTAAGTTTATCTTAGACAAAACTGATATCGGTGAAGGAAAAACATCGTGAGGAAACCTGGACTCAACACTCTTTAAGAAGGGAGAAAAAGATTGTATAAATAATTATCGCCCAATAACCTTGATACCGATTCTGTCAAAAATATTTGAAAAATGCATGTACAAAAGAATAGTTAATTTCTGTAACAAGTTTGACATAATTAATAAAGATCAATATGGCTTTCAAAAAAGCAAATCAACTACATTAGCCACCTTCTCTCTGATAAAAGCAATACTATCCAATATTAATAAAAACTATCTGACTACAGGAGTGTTTTTTGATCTGTCTAAAGCTTTTGACCTAGTGTCACATGACCTGTTGCTACGAAAGCTAGAGGTAATTGGGATAAGGGGACATGCACTTCAGTGGATTTCGTCATACTTAAATAACCGACAACAACGTGTTATTATTGCAAAATTAGGTAGAAATAATGTCATGACATCATACTCATCCGAGTATAAATGCAACAATTATCGCGTCCCACAAGGAAGTGTATTAGGCCCTATATTGTTCCTACTCTATATAAATTCAATCACAGACATAACAAATCATAAATGCATACTATTCGCTGACGATATTTCCATTATAGTGACGTCCGATAAAAATACTAATACCATTGACGACCATGAAGCAGAAATTAACAATACAATTGACAAACTAATTGAATGGCTTGACATGAATAACTTGAAAATTAATTTAGATAAATCCGTGTACATACAATTTAACAAATCAAATAATAATAAATACAATTTAAAACTTGACATACCAAAACTTAACGCGGTTACACAAACAAAATTTCTTGGAGTAATAATAGACCAGGACATCAATTGGAAAGCACAAGTGGATGATGTATCTAAAAGAATAAATAAATTCGTATACGCACTCAGAAAGGTGAAAAATATAACAAACATTAAAACTGCTATTACTACCTACCATGCTTATGTCGAATCCTTAATACGATATGGGTTCATCATGTGGGGTAATAGTACCGATAGGAATAGGGTATTTGTTGCCCAAAAAAAATGTATTCGTGCAATATATGGGCTTCAACCTGATGAATCTTGCAGGCCTATATTTAAAGAACTTGGTTTATTACCGCTACTCTCTCTCTATATTTATGAAGTTTGCATGTTTGTTAAGAAACATAAAGACCTGTTTAAAAGGGCAGATGATGTATATCCTCGAAACCGGCGTGATCCTCACAGGCTTATATTAAGTGACTTACCGAGACTGGCTAAATACAATAAAAGCTGTTTAGCCATGTGTGTTCGGGTGTATAATAAAATTCCAAGGGACTTAAAAACTTTAGATCTTAGATTGTTCAAAAAAAAATTGTATGAATGGTTAAAAACGAATAACTTTTACAGCATTAAAGAATTTACTGACGGGAGATATCTTTAAATGTAACAATATTTGCATGCTATGATATAAGCGAAACATGTATGCTCTATAATGTACCTTGAAACAACTTTATATACCATGTTTTATGCGAATAAATATTATTTCTTATTTCTATTTCTATTTCAACTATATACATATCTAACTCTGAAATCACCAATCTGCCAGGTGACGAAGGAAAGGGTCCGCGAATACTTTGAAAGACGGATCATTTGCGGGCCCAATATACTGATGTCACATTTATAAGGATTATTGTGGCAAAGGTATTTTGAAAAGGGTTTGGTGTTAAAATGAGGAAATATCGGGAAACATTTTCTGTTTTTTGTTGACTACAAAATGATTTATTATTTTTTGTTAGTTAAAAAATAAAACAGACTAATCGAGAAGAAGGAAAGATGATCACCCATCCACAGACCGACCCCGGCAAGCGTAGCTTAACCTGATGGATCGACCCGTGCGGCTATTCACCATGGGCATTAAAGGCCTCGAAATAGCAAATTGTGAGATCGTTAGTAACATCCGTTCGAACCTTGTTAGTAACTCTTCCCATTTCCTGTAGATAATTACGTATTTTCTAGCTTTATACCAAGAATGGAAAAATAGAATACAATAATAGAAGCATTATTTTCGTTGCTTATTTAACCGGTTGGCTTTCTACCGTTTAGAATAACGATTTGGCATTGAGTTATGGTTATCTATTCTGGGACCTAATTCACTTTGACAACTTAGCGATTCTTTACTCGTAACTACGTCAATCACACCCGAAATCTGCTAATATCGTATTAATAATATTGACAAATTGTCTTGGAACATACAGAATATGATATTTCGATTCCTTACCGTTATATTGGTTTCTAAAAACACGATATTAACGTAGTTTGAACATAGTAAGATTCCGCGAGGAATCATAACCATACAGAATTGGGGCACTGTTCTTAAATTAAATCCTCAGTTATCTCAAGGATCTCGATATGGTTTTTTCTAGAGTCTTGAAACTTACTGGAACTGTAAGTCTGCAGTATCCTATAGCTGCAGGGTCAGCATGACGCTTTCTGTTTCTACTCTATTGTAGAATAGAAATCGCTTGTCTACATTTCTCGTTTTTCGTGTAACCGTCTATACGTAAACGTAATTTTTGTCTCCTCTTCCGACGACAAAACGCTTGTCTACGGTTCTTGTGCTAAGCCTGATGGACAAAGCCCCATTGATTTCCAGAGTTCTTGAAACTTATTCTTATGTACGGGTATTTTAAATATAAGGGGTAGTTTAAATAATATGCATAATCAGCCTACAATGTTCCCACTACTAGGATACAGGCCTCCTCTCTGTGAGAGGGAGCGGGCCGTAATCTACCACACGGGCGCAGTGCGGGTTGGTAGACGTCACATGTCTTAAAATTTTTGGTTCTTGGACATGCCGGTTTCCTCACGAAGTTTTCCTTCACCGTTTTGAGAGCAGTGGTGATGAAATAATTTACACAAAGTAAAGCTCCTGTCTGGGTTCGAACCTACGACAACTTGTAAGTTGCGGCTGTTACCACTGGGCCACCACTGAACTCTAAATAATATGCTTTGATAATGATCCCTGTAAGATACAAAGTGGCAGTTCATTTAGTGCTAAGTCACATTACCACATTCAACAACTGCATATTGTGAAAATTATCGACTTGAATACGAGGCTTTTGGCCACATTGTATGTGTGCATTTTGTTTCATAGTTTATTTTATTTTGTGTAATGTGCGTTTTGTTTGTGCAGAATAAACATTTTTTCTTTTTGTTTCTTTTCACACTTCGCGGTATTGCAAAAACCCCATACCTTTCCATGAATTCTTTTAACAACCACTAAAAAATATTACCCAATAAACGCCAGCGGAAATTCTAGCAGTAATTTAACACGCATTCGACCTGAAAAGGTATTTCAGGAATGACCAATAAAGAGTAACGATGGTATGTCGATAAGCACCTAATTACTTTCAGGAAGTCGCTAGGTTCGTTGCGGTTTTGAAAGGAAACCACAGAGAATGTTAACAACTATTTTCTACTTCAACCTTACTCAAGCATTTTCACTGTGTTTGGGTCAGATTTTAGATTAGCTAGATTCTAGTATTTTACACGTGTCATACCCCGATTATAAAACAAGGCAGATAGACCGCGCGGAATACCAGAGTGAAGCCAAAAAACGAAATACTAAAGCGTCGTATTGTATATAATGCAAGGCTTTAGTATTTGTTTTTTTGACTCTTGGGTGTTCTGCGCGATCTACCTGCCTTTGTTTTATAATCTAAACCAAAAAAAACTAAATACTAAAGCGTCGCATTGTATGTTACATAAAAAACGACGCCGTAGTATTTGGTTTTTTGGCTTCACTCTTAGTGTTCCGCGCGGTCTATCTGCCTTTGTTTTATAATCTGAGGTGTCATCTAACTTATCTGACCCAATTAATTACTTTGCTTTCCTAAGCAGGTCGGTTCTATGATTAGACCGGTTGCCGAAATTTTCAGGTCTACTTAAAATGACTCAGATGAATGGCGTCTCGGGAATCAAACTTTTTATTAATTATTTGATTAAAAACACAAATAGTTATGGAGAGCACTGTTAAGAAAACTATTAAGTATGAATGTAGTTTTATAAATAAAACGGTTGGTCCGTAGATGGGGGACCATCTTTCCATACCAAGCTTTCTCCCTCGGAAAGCACGTTAAGCCGATGGTTCCGGTTGTCATTTGTGGATCTTTGACAGTTGTTACGGGTCGTCAGAAGCCTGAGAGTCTGACAACCAGTCTTACCGAGGATATCGTGTTACCTAATGACTGGGTTGTAAAATACTGATATTCAGCTGCATTCGGTTAGACTGGAAGCTGACCCCAACATAGTTGGGAAAGGCTAGGCAGATGATGTGGTTTATATAAGTGGCAGATTAAAGAAAATATTGAAGAATGGGCGCTTCTTTCTGGTCGGTGTTAAAGATGATGTGGGTAAAAGTAAGTGTACACAGATAATGCCTGATATAAATGTTTGGAAAAAAAGACGTACTGCATCGAGCCCTAATAATTTGGCATCAGTAAGTTTCTTTCTGGATATATTTCATAGTATTTTTAAACAAAATAATATGCATGGCGGCTATTTAGTCACCGTCAAGGCGGTGATTCTACACGTCATTCGAAACAACTTTCGCTATGAAACTCATACACAAATTGCAAAAACAAAATCCTTGGAATAAGCATCGAAATAGTTTGTCTACTGCTGTATAGAAATTCGTTTTTTAATCTCTCGAATCGGATAAGAGTTTCGTAGCGAAAATAGTCCGAAAGGCAGACATCATTGCCATGTTGTTTGACGATGCTAATTCTTTGGCCAACAAATAGGCCAGTCCTCTGGTCACGTGAAGAGTCGACCAACCGTTTGGCGATGTCTGGAAAAATCAAGTGGGCCCTCTGGCTAGTGTTACTCGTACAACTCAAACGGCTCGAACATATAGTACCCAATAACATTGGAATAATCCTACTTCCTACTATATAACGTACTAGCTTTTGACAGCAGCTTCGCCCGCGCGGAACTTTCACCCTTTATTTAACTCTCTTAGGGGTTGAACTTCAAAAAATCCTTTCTTATTCCTTGTCTATATTATAAAAGAACCTCTGTGCAATATTTCAGCTTTCTAGGTCCAAGGGTTTGGGCTGGGCGTTCATGAGTCAGTCAGTCAGGACTTGTATTTTTATTTAAACAGATAGATAATCCTACTTTCTACTATCCAACTTCCTTCCTTTCTACTTCCTACTAAACTTTATAAATGTGAAAATTTGTATGTTTGGATATTTAGATGTTTGGATGTTTGTTACTGAATCACGAGACAAGGGCTGAACGAAATTTGGCACATAGATAGATTGTAATATAACTGGAGGAAAAAAGGATTTTTATCATTTTAATGCGTTCCCGTGGCATAATTTTGGACCTCCACGCGGGCGAAGCTGCGAGCAAAAGCTAGTTATTAAATAATTATCTTTCTTTTTCATATTTTCCACTTCCAGAAGCTGATAGTTTAAGCTAAGTACTGTACGTTCCACGTTCTTCCATAAAAAAATATTTATGGCGCAACAATAAGAATATAATTGCGAGCATATTTCTCGAGTGCTGCCTGAAAATTAATAACACAATATTTATACGCGACTTATGGCGCTATTAAAAATGTTATGTTAGTACCAACACCCATATTAAAGTTAGCTGTTAAGAACGCGGTCGGAATTATCGCTTGAGTTAATTATAACAATTTTTTCGCTGGAATATTCAGTGTCACATAAATAACCCCAATACCGAGTCCCTTTTTTAATTCTTCTGTCTACTTAACATGAAATATACCGGGATTTGGATAGCCGTGTAAATCTTGGCATGCCTCATGGTAGCGATGCTTGCTTGAAAAAAAAAAACATGACATGATTCTGAAGCTTTAGGCTTAGTTTTGTCATGTCAGTCAGTAAGTCATAGTTTCTATGTTCTAATCTAGAAAATATTAAATTAGATGATGTAGCGACCCTAGCGATGCGATTGCTGATTTGCATTTTTGATATTGTACGGGAGCGCCCGCGTCGGGCTCGCCAGTCGCTTACATACCATCGCCCTGCCACGTCCTTAAATATTGTTTAACTATAATCAAGTATTGTGAACCCTTATTAAATATTCATCAAATTCAGTATAACCAACATATTCGTATCATTTATGTGGACCCACAGTAATAACACGCACAACAATCTGCTTGTCCGTCTAGAAATGCTAGGTCTTTTAGGTATATACGTAGATTGCTCAACAAGAGATTAAAGTTCAAACTTAATTGATTAAGCCTTTCAATCACCGACTTTCAAATTTGTTTCCAGTTCGTTCAAATTATATTCCTTATTACTTTGGAATAGATATCTGGATAGAGCAGTGGTTCGAACCCATACAGGCGCTTCACTTTGTGTAAATTATTACATCACCACTGCTCTCAAAACGGTGAAGGAAAACATCGTGAGGAAACCGGCATGTCCTAGAACAAAAAATTCGACGACATGAGACATCTACCAACAAGCACTCGGCCCGCGTAGTGGATTACGGCCCAATCCCTTTCACAGAGAGGCCGTGTCCCAGCAGTGGGAACATAATAGGTTGATGATATCTGGATTGGAGCAGGTACATTATTAGATAAGGATTTTGGAAGAAAATAAAAATTTCGCTTTAGGATAATTTCGAAAAAACCCTGAAAGCGACCCCTTGTAGTTTCGTCATTTGCGTTTGTCTGTCTGCCAGTCTGTCCACAGCCTAGCTTAAGGACTCTTAATACTAGAGATTAAGCTGTTATTTTTCTTGGTTATACATATTAATAACGCCGACAAAGTGGGAACTAAGATCTTGAAAAATTTAGCTTTTAATTGCAATTTTTGTAGAGTCAAGTATGCCCCTGCCAGCTAAATTGTTGTTTTTGAAAAAGTTTTTTAAAAAGAAAAATATTACAGCCAAGAAGTGTTTATAAGTTAATGAGTAAGAGTCGACCACCTTACATTTGCATTGGAATGTATGGGGGGGACATGTTTCCCAACTACAATGTTAAGTTTGTTTTTTAGGATTAATTCGTCCCATCTACGGAATCCTTCATTGAACGTGGTTCTATACGCACTTGGCAGGTTTTTCTCACTAGACAGGCTTCATCATCATCATCATCATTTATTATTCATAAACAATTAACATTGTGTCGAACATTACATATTAAATAAAATTATCACATGCAGAAACAATACATTTAAAAACCTAGTTAAAATTGATTGAAGTGAAAAGTTAGTTTAATAGTCAAGTTAATTTAAAATATGTTAATAAATACAATGTCAAATCTAAATCTGTAAACATGTAAAATTCAATGTCAAGATTTCTTTTTTTTTTTTTAGTTGAGAGTACAAATTCATCAAGGTCCTAAGTCAAAAACATAATTTATCATAGCTATTAGTGACTTTAAAATCATAAATATATATTTTATCATTTATCATTAAAATTTGACATATATTCTGACACTGAGTATAAACATTTTTCCAATAAGAAGGCCTTTAATTTAGTTTTAAATGAGTGAGAGCTATAAATTAATAATTTTAAATCAGTCGGTAACCTATTAAATAACTCGACTGCTTGATATCTTGAACAATGCTTAGCTACGTTAAAATTTGGTGCCCTTTTGTGTTTGAAATCCTTCCTTCTTGTGCTTTCTCGTATCTTACGTTCCTCTTGTGTTTCATACTCATGAATATACTTAGCAAAGAGATTTAGGATTACTAATATATATAAACTTGGTACTGTCAAAATGTCTAGCTCTTTAAAGTGCTCTCTACATGAGTCTCTTTGTGAGATCCTTACTATAGTCCTTATGGCCCGTTTCTGTAAAATAAACGCTTTCTGACAGTTATAACTATAGCTGTTTCCCCAAAGCATTATGCTGTATCTTAACCTAGATTCTACCAGCGCGTAATATATAGCCTTTAGTTGCTTTAGATCCAACATATCTCTAAGGCTCCTGAGTGCATAGCATGCTGATGAAATTGAAGAGTCAATAGAAGCTAGCTCCTGTTTCCAATTTAAATGCACATCTATGTTAATCCCTAGAAATTTGACTTTGTCCACTAATTTAATCTTATCTCCTTTGATTTGTACATCTAATAAATAAATATTAAAACATAAATCTTCGAAAAGCATGTTAAAGTAACCAACCAGTCTTACTGAGGGATATCGTGTTACCTAATAACTGGGTTGTAGAGGTCAGATAGGCAATCATTCCATGTAAAATACTGGTATTCAGCTACATCCGGTTTGACTGGAAGCTGACCCCGACACAGTTGGGACAAGGCTAAGCAGATGATGACTCATGTCACTTTTGGGCAGGACCTAACGTAAAATAAACAACCATTATATTCTATGAAATATTACCGTGGCAAAAATGTCGGTTATTTACTTTCTTTCTTAAACCTACATAAAATTCGATTACACAATCATAGTATAGCTTATATATATACCCTTCAGGTATGATTGAAATTCAGAGGGTGGAATAAAAACTTTTCAGAATAGCCTCAATGGCCGGTCTCCGGTGCGGTACCTAAGGGGTTGCCACTTGAATAAGGTATTCGGATATCATTAGGAATATTCATGTTTTCACCCAAGGGCTTCCGAGTCTGGTAAGGGTGTTTTTATTATCATCAGAAATTGGTAGAATAAACTTGTATACCATTTATGCAATCATATTTGATTGGGTATTTTGGTATATATTTTATGAAAGTATAAAATTACGTGTATGATTCAAATGATTGTCATGAACATTTTATTTTTTTCCATCTCCCTACACACAACATCAACAATAAAGTACAATTTAGCAAAACAATTTCACAAATGTTTAACAACGCGTTATAGATCAATGTAGCATTTTATGTCCCCCCCATCTTCACTACATCTAAAACAAAAGAATAACTTCATATTCGAACCTTGAAAATATATATTTATCAAATTCGTAGGTACTCGATATTTGAACATGGACTGTCGATTTGCTACTTCCAAATATTTCGATATTCGAATAGAATTTTATTTGAAATCAGATTCCGTACAATAAGCACGTAGAGTTTCATACTTCAATATATCTGCTTCAATATACTGTGACTTTGAACCGTGGTTTTATTATTCCTTTGAAATTGTACTGGGAGCAGTTAATGGTGCGATGATTTTAAGCTAGAGATATGACATATACAGGATAAGTTTTTATCCAGTGCGAAAATCTGCTGTTCCATGCATTTTGACCGCGTAGGTTGCATTGCACTTTTCTATGAAACAGCAGATTTTTTTTTTGTATAACCGACGAAAAATTTCTGCGCTTGGGGTCTATAATGATATGCTGAATTCATGGTTACAGTTTGCGCACTGGATAAAAACTTATCCTGTATAAGTAGATTGGATGTATAGACATACATTGAAGAATGTTGAATTAAATCTGCACCTGCCCCTGATTGCGCTTACCGAAAATATATTTCATGGTAGATTACTCAAACATAAAAGAAAACAATTCTATCATCTCGATAAAATTCCACCTGTTTTATTTAAAAATGTAGCTAAGAAAAAGAGTACAAGATACATTTCATCCGAAAGCTCGAAAATCGAAATAATAATCGCACTCATTTGGAACGATTTGGAACACGATTATATACCGTGTGAATGGATTACAGGTACGCCCCCGAAACCCGCGGTGTGTGAAGTAATTTATTATTACATTTACATGTGCGTAGTAACGAGCCAAGAGATGTTGTTCTCGCGTCTTAGGCTTTTGTTGGGCTTTAAAATGAGCGTGAAAAAAAGTTTCCGGAAAAAAAAAAAAATTAGTATCTGGAAAATGATAATAATAATATTATAGTCTTAAGTCAAATGATTCATTACACATGGCCTTAAAAATGGCACTTTTAAACTCAAATTTATTAAAATAGAAAAATTGATTTTAGTCGGCAGTTTCATTAGAGAACAATGGGCAAGAAATTTAATGTCAACAAAAATTTTGTTCACAATATTAATATGTGAAGACGATGTTCCGTGTAGTGCGGGACGTAAAAGAATAGCACCATCCCATTTATTCTCGTGGATGTCGTCGATCAAATCAAATCAAAACATTTTATTTCATATAAACCTGCATGGACACTTATGAAACGTCAGAAGCTAGGTGCACGGTTCCAAGTTCTTGTTTCCTATGGAGAA
The DNA here is from genome assembly GCA_949987655.1 of Polymixis flavicincta. Classification (NCBI taxonomy): domain Eukaryota; kingdom Metazoa; phylum Arthropoda; class Insecta; order Lepidoptera; family Noctuidae; genus Polymixis; species Polymixis flavicincta. Next base: position 19,739,232 of record OX465175.1, read on the forward strand.
GAGCCGGCAAGAAACTCCACGGTTACTCTTTTAAAAACAATTGGCTTTAACAATGTTTTCAAATTACAGTGATAATAGGTATGGGAGGACAGTGCAGGCCTGTCAATAAGTACCAGGTACTTAGAGGAATGAAAATACAAATAGAAGTAGAAGCGACTAAGGGACTTACTAGAGAATGGGCAGCAGCGTTCTCTATGCATTTTGCCAGCATACTGCGATCGCCAAACCGCCTGCCAAGCGTGGCGATTATGGCAAAACCCCCCTCTTTTTGGGTAGACCTATGTTCAGCAGTGGACGTCTTTCGGCTGAAATGGCGATGATGATGTACCTAGAATAAAATCACATTACCACAATAGTTTCATATGTGTTAGAACTAAATAAAATTAGCATCAGAATTTTCTTTTTATATTGACGTACACCGCTTTCTTTACCGTGCAAAACTGCACCATTCATTTAAGCTCACACAAGCGCTGCACTCTTTCTTCATTTATGTCTTTCAGTCGATATTGTCTCAATAGGATTTTTATTTCTGAATGGGCCTACTCACACATAGGATGAGGTCTGTGATGGAACGAGCATGCACAGAAGATGCCTATTCACTCTTGGTTTGAAAGTAGTGGGGTTAAATGTGCAAGGGAATATAGACGCTAGCAGAAATTTCCATGCAAGGATGTGCGCATAATTAATGTGGAGGAGAAGCGTTGAATACGACTGGTCGATATCAAGCAAGTGCAGATAGTCACCTCGATGGGATTAGGTGGGATCAGTGAAAAATGAGTCGATTGGTGAACCAATCTAACTATTTTGTATTTTGATATTTAGACATCTTTCACTCGTGCTTCGAATGATTAAAAAATTAAATAATATGAACGTTCAACTCTAATGCCAATGTCGTGCGGAAGTTTAATAAAACAAAAAAAAAAAAAAATTGCGTCTGCGACTGCAACTGTAATTGTTTTTTTATGTATAAACATGTGAATTAAATTAAGAAAAAAAGAAATTGTTGTTACTATACATATTCGTGTGACATTTAAATAGATTAAATGGTCCTCATAGTCATAAATCCAATCAATTCAGTAATTAGGAATCAGTATTGTACACCGGCTAAAGAGGCCTGTGGCCAGCAGTGGACGTCTTTCGGCTAAGAGGAGGATGATATTTGTGCACTGATTTTATAATTCAACGATACACAAGATTACCTTTTATATTTACAAAAACGCTGCAATAACTACTTGTTTCGTAGCCACACAAAACCAGGCTAGCGTCGTGCCGCAGCATAACGACACCCTCTCCACCTGAAACGCAAATCCCACATACATAATTTATTAGAAACCGCATTGAGAACGAAATGTACTGTTTTAATTTTATTGTCTGTTTAAACCTGACTTTACTTTTATCTGCTCAATGAGAACAAGCCGGTGCGGGATTTTCAAGGAAAAAATATTTAGAGATAGGAAGGCGAAGTTTACCTATATTTTTCTGAAGTCTCTAGTAACTTTATATTTGTTTACGAATCTTGAATTATGTTCGGGTGGACAGAACCGCAACCTTTTTGCTGACTGGTAAATCACAGCAAGAGTACTATCTTTTCCTTCCTGGTTTTGGTATTGTTCGTAAAATCGTTGAGCTCCTTAAGTTCTGTTTGACCTACATGAATACTGATAAATGCGTGCACTCACTGAACAGGTCTACTCAATCTGTGTGGTTCTTTCTTCAAAATACCATTTCAGACACCAAGCCACTGGCAGTGGAAACTTTATAGGCTGATGATTATGTCTGGACTTTAAAATAAAAGAGACTGTGTGTGACCTCTGAGTTTGTTTCAGCCTTTCTTCTCAGATAGGAAATGCCGACCTTATCTAGTTTTTAGGGTTCCGTACTTCAAAAGGTAAAAAAAGGAACCCTCATAAGATTACTCTCTTGTCCGTCTGTGTGTCCGTGTGTCACCATCGACTTTCTCAGGAACGGGTAAACCTAACAAGTTGAAATTTATACCAGAAAAGTATAAAAATCAAGGTCTTGAGTCAACACTTGGGTGATCTTTACACACCAAGACCGCACTGTGCCTTAGAAAGCCCGTTAAGCCGTTGATACTATCATTCGTGGATTTTTGACTGTCGTTACGGGTCTAAATATAACTTAACCAATTTGATGTTGTCTCATTGATAACCCCCTGTTTGGAGAAGACGTCCACTATTGGACATAGGGTCATCCCAAGGTCCGCCACTTGGACCGGGTCTGTGCTTCCCGCATCCAACGGATGCCTCCGGCCTTCACATGATCTCATCAATTAGCTAGAATTCGATCGCTAACAAAGACGATAGCAAAGACTCAGCCTTCTGAAGAAGCTACCAATCTACATAACTTAACTTACATTTAACCCAGTTAATTTAATATTCTCCAGCCATTTCACTGATCTGCATTTGAATGCGCTGTCAAATTTTAAAATCGCATCGTTCACGTAACGACGCGGGTTTGACGTCAACGTCGCAGATGAAGTGATTTATGCGCCGTTGAATTATTCATGACATTAACGTCACGTCAAACAATCAGCTCGAGGTATTCACTTTGTGGGAGGCTTAAAGGTACATTCATGGATTAATCTTAGGTGAAGGTTTCTTTTTTTCGCACCACGCGCCGGCGACCCGGGCTTGGTCTTTACCGAACAGTGAGCTACCCATTACTCGCTACCCGCAAGCCCACACATTCGGTGGCCGGGAATCAACCTGGGATTCCTGACGCTCAGGGCATCTCTTGCGGAGGCAAGGGCCGTGTTTAGTTTTTATAGTGTTCTAAATTTAGGTTTACTGGACACACTTTTATTTTTTCTTGTCTCTAATTTGCATTATGTCACTGTCATGCATACTTGTTATTTGCACGGTTACTGAAATGCCGATCTTAGATGTAAGTTTATTTGAAATGTAAGTGACAGTGCTGTTGGTGTGCTTATTTTAAATAAATAAATAAATACAGCCTCACGAGCGCCGCCCCCCTCTTCGCGAGCATCACTGATTCGCAGAAAGAAGCGATGGCTACCCATGCACTCTCGCTCCATACCATAGCCTGGACCAGGACCGGACGCGAGAGATCGCCGCCGCCCGGTCGCCTTCAAAGGACACCACCCGCGCCAGTGCGCCGCCCAAGTCGGGCAGGCCTCCACCGTATGCTCCACCATATCCTCAGGGCGATCTACGCAATGGAAACACCCGGGCGTTTCCCCCTGCATACTAAATTTCATGAAATCGTTGGAGCCGTTTCCGAGGTTAAGATTATATATAGGTATAAAAGAATTGCTCGTTTAAAGGTATTAAATGAATGACGTGTAACTACTGATTTACAGAAATAAAATCAATCATCCTTATCATTACTTTAAACGAAGAAAAGTAAAAGTGTTTTAGTTTTTTGTGGTTTTATTGAAAATCACAGAGCATAACATGACGGCTATTTTGTTCTAAGGGAGGGGTAGAGGTGTATCTAGTAAGTACGTATAGGATACCCACGCTTTGCGAATTATGTTAAAGATAAAGCCATAATTATGAGGTACTTAGTTAAAATGTTATGTTCAAAACAGAACGAATTCACACAGTCTTAATTCACACATTCTTAGTCTCAATATTATAAATAATTGAGAGATATAGAGACGTTGGTTTATTGCCGCTCGTAATTAATACACTATAATAATCGTGAGACCGTGTAACACTGTAAGATAGATAGCAACCTACATTATTATTTAGTAACAAGGTACGCAGACAGGCTTCGTTATCAAAGCGTTTCCTTGTGACTACCTTCCCCTTTAATTTATAAACATTGTTTAAAGTTAAGTAATGATTAGCGACAGTGTAACCATACATTTTTGACGTTTATACATCTCTTAACTTTAATCATCGTTTATAAATAAACCCCTTAGTGGCGGTATACTGTTCGACAAAAAAAAATAAAAAAAATGCAATAATGGTTAGGTACAACAAAAACCACAAAATGTTCGTATTTTGGTGTGCCTCATGGCGTATGTCGTGAGGTACCCTCGTCCAGTTTGAGCCTGCAGTCAGCTTTATTTCTTTGTCCCATCGAGTGAGCTTAATTTCCTTTACGCTAATTTAATAAAAAAAATCTGTTCCGCAAAATGTTATCAAAGCGTAAACGAGTTTGGAACGAAGCGCTGTCGAAACTATAATGAAAATTGACACAGTGTTTAAACTCCCGTTAAACCTTTTACGTAATCGAATTCCGTTCACCCCTTAAATTAACGCATTAAGATAAGAACATAGTGTTCACTTCAATTATGAACAACTTTACAGTGACTGACAAAGTATGTAGATTTAAGTTTATAGATTATGTGTAATCTTGGGCTTGTAGCTAAGTAATAAAAACGCTTGCTGCGGTTGGTCCATAGATGTGTGACCATCTTTACATACCAAGAACCTTCCGTGCCTCGAAAAGCACGTTAAGCCGTTGGTCCCGGCTGTCATTCGTGGATCTTTGGCAGTATTTAGGGGTCATCAGAAGCCCGAAAGTCTGACAACCAGTCTTACTAATGGTTATCGTGTTACGCAGTAACTGTGTGTGGAGGTCAGATAGTCAGTAGTTCCATGTAAAATGCTGGTATTCAGCTGCATCCGGTTAGACTGGAAGTCAACCCCAACATAATCGCCGGCCACCGTAGGCGCGGGCGAGTATTGGGTAGCTCGCCGTCCGGTAAGAACCAAGCCCGGGTGGACAGCGCGTTGTTTTCCACGTGCGCTTCAAAGAGATGTCAGCACCGACTGTTGGGAACACGGGTAGTATTTCACCTAAACCTGCGTTGGCACTTATTTGAGCGGGAACGCAGGGCATTGGCGGTGCGGACAAATATGCTGGCCCGTCTGTTTGCGCGATGTATAGATACAGTTAAAATCACGCTTTTTGAAGCATACTGTACTCGAGCGCGCTATAGATCAGCCGTACTAAACGTGCCGCCAATGCGTTGCGTGTCCAATACAACAACGCTTTCAGGACGCTGTTGCGACTGCCGCGTTATTGCAGTGCATCTGCAATGTTTGCTACAGCCAGAGTAGATAGCTTCTCAGCGGTAGTGCGGAAAAAGTATGCTTCTCTTCTCACCAGATTGCGGGACAGTAGCAACAGCCTCCTGAAAGGTACTGCTGATGGGCCTGATGAAAACCCCATAATGAGGCATCTTATTAAAACCACCCTGTCGGTATTAGAATTTAATTACTAACATAGCAAATAAGTTACATTGTTACTAACATCTAGAATTGTAAGTATTTTTGTTTTAAGCATTATAATTATATTGGACCCAGTTGTCTGCTAAATAAATAAATAATAATTATTGTCTGTCATCCTTTTAATGTTAGCCATACCCGCAGCGATTAGTTCTGTTATTTACATAACAGTTTTATATACTATTTATGCCGCATTGGTGAAGCTGTTGCGAACACATTTTTTAACAAATGGCGTCGCTTCTATATAGCTACGTTAATTTTTGTATTCAGCAATGTAATCACGTTACCTTCTATTATTACATTATTGGATTTAAAACCATTGACCGTTCACGTTATAATTAATCTGGATATCGCTTGAACATAATAACATTGGCTGTGTATTTAATTATTTCAAAGAGTAATCGGGAATTGTGGCGAGAATTTCTGGATAAGAGATCATAACAAAAGTCACTCGAAATGAAGTGAGTTTATGCAATTTTTTTAGATGATATCGTAGAGGATACCTTAACTAGTTTGACCGCTTAAAATTAAAGTAAAAACAGCAAATGGTTAAATATTTGTAATCTTTACGCTCCAAGATATATTATTATGATCTCACCAAAAACCAAGTACAGTCACGAGCAATAATATGTATACGCTTACCAACTTTTAAAAGTGATTTTCTCCACTTTTACTAATTGTAATCTTATTTTATTATGTAAATAATATTATGGAACCCACACTGTAATGAAATATCTGAGTTATATCAAGGCTGCAATCGCTATTTAAAAGAAAATCGCTTTTGAACTTGGCGATGTGTTTACATAGGTATTATTGCTCGTGACTGTACATACCTATATCAAGAAAAGTTACATAAATTTCGGATACCTAGGTAAAGCAACAGTTTAAATATACTTTAGCTTGTAACCTGATTTGTTATGTTGGATAACCAACATGACAAATATAATTTAATATTTCAGCGAGCAAATTATTTTGATTATCCTCAATTGTTTTCCGCCATCAGTTCGGATATACTCATACATTCATATTACATTTCACCGATCGCATATAATAGTCCGTCGCAAGTGCACGTACAAAGCAGTTGCTGTTTTACACTTACTCCGCTTATGAGTTATTTACGCGCGTAGGTACTGTATGTGTTATCACAACTGCGTGAGACCGCGTCTATTGCGATAGAGTAGACTAAGAGGCAGAGACTGCAGTCGTAAGGATGACAACTTTAAAGAGCACAACAAAAAAAAATGTATATGGAATGAATAAAGATCACGTAGTTGTCACTGCCAAGTATCCTTCGTAAGTGTCCTTCTCTCAACTGTAGTTCGCGCAAGTGTCTTTCGCGCATATGTCCATTCGCGCAAAAGTCCGTTCGTGGTAATGTCTCTTCGAGCCAGTGTCCTTTTGCGCAAAAGTCCGTTCGTGGGAATGTCTTTTTGCGCAAATGGATTACCGCAAGCGTCCCAAATCCACTGCAGGAGAAGTAAGTTTAACAATAATCAGAGAAGTATCTTGGTCTCCATCTAGACAAATATCTGACGTGGCAGATACATCTAGACAAATTAAGATCTAAACTGTCTTCTGTCATGGGCGCGCTTCGTGGGATCGTCCGCTGCCTTCTGAGATCTGTTAGGTATATCATTTACAATTCTATGGTAAAGCCTCACCTAGAATACCTAATATAGGTGTGGGGCCCTGCAGCTAAAATGCACTTAAAACAAATCGAAACATGTCAAAACAAAATAATAAAACTCTTATTCCATCACCACTACCTAACTCCGACAGAAAAAATATATAAAGAAACTAAATTGATGACACTATCACAGATATATAAAATATAACACATGTATACTAGTACATAACGTCGTTGAAGTTCTAACACCACGTAAGTCAAAAATAGCAAATTTTCAGGAGAGAGAAAGAACTGCTTAATTTTCCGATTCTCTAGCGAATGGCATCATGGTGGCATCAATGGTGTAAGAACTTCAACAACGATAAGCTATTAAATAAAACACAAAAACGTAGTACCAGACGGAAAAACAACATTTGCTTAACACCACCACGAACTAATTACGGAAGGAAAAATGTACTTTACGAAGAAGCAGAATTATAATAAATTACCGAATGACACTAAAGAGATACAGTCCTTTACTTTATTCAAACGAACCATAAAGCACCATATCTTAAAAGATTTCTCTAGGTTTTAAATTTAAACCACAACACCAATTCAATTTTAATTTACATCCTCATCAATTATTATTATTTGTTGTTTACTAATTTGCTAAGTACTCTGTATTTCCGAAACATTACAGTAGGTACATATAACAGTTCAATGTGTAATTGTTATTGCCATCAAGAGTCGATATGTAATAGTGCACCCATTTTTTCCTCTTACCCACAACACTATAAAAATTGTGTTTTCTAATTAACGAACTTAGGTATTTACGAATACCTATCTTCATGTAATTCTCATATTTAGTTTTAAGATTACTTTGTATTTCTCATATTAAGTGAATTGTATTCTTTTTCAGAAATAAATGTCTTAAACCGTGACAAAACAAAACATAACGATATCATTTTTCTTTAAGGGGCATGATACTACTTTACATAACTGTAACATTGTAACATTTAGATTTTCAGACTTGTACTCAGGCATGGATAGAATTTCCATGTAACTAACAAGATCGTACATGTTGTTCCAACTGAGTTGATATAAAAGTTGGCTCTTATAATTAAAGAATATCTGGATAGCTTTGCTTGGTTTTGTTTTTTGGTTTGTCATTTTCCAAAAATGAAACCTAGCTAGATCGATTTATCGCCCCCGAAACCCCACAGCATACTAAATTTCATGAAAATCGTTGGAGCCGTTTGCGAGATTCAGATTATATATACTTATATATAATATATACATATACAAGAATTGCTAGTTTAAAGGTATTCGATTTCATGCTGTTATTTTATTTTCGTAGATAATGTATTTCTATTTTCTTCAAACATTATATTGTATTTTTTGCTTTCATATTCCTTGGTGTATTTTATTTGCGTTAGGTCCAAGCTGATATCCCTTTAGTTCGGCTCTCACGTAATACTCTCCTCTCTCTACTCTCTCTCCTACATAATATTTCGTATATTTGTGGTACTGCCGACTGACTGTGCTTATGATGTCTCGAATAAATTCTGTTGTAATACGCTGATAAGTTGCTTCGTCGTAGAGTTTATCGGGCGATGGTTTTTTTTTTTTTTGGAGGGTGGGAATTCATCAAATGACTTCTCCCGCTCTGGGTAGAGAGCAGGAGGGCGTGTCCGACTTTTACTGACAAAAACCCACCCGTGTTCCCTCAGTTGCCTGTGTGCCAGGGGCGACGGTGTCTCTTTCGAACAACCCGCACCCCTGGCAGGCATCGGCCCTTGCAGAACCCACCAGTGGTTGCTGACATCTCTGACGACGCGTGTGGAACACAACGCGCCGTCCCGCCTACCACTTTTCGACCGCAGGGGATAGGGAGAGCGGCCAACGAAATACGGACACTCCTCTTCCCCTGCGGCCACACCGCGTCCGCCGTCAAAAGGTGGCGGCCCCGTCCAGGCCACGGAAGGAAAGAGCGCTGCTCAGAAGCACCGGCACTCCTCCTCTGCCGCAGCCCGTAACCCTCAGCCGCGATGCCTCCCATTCGACATCGCGGTCCACCTCAGTTGCGGTGCACTTCACCGCAACCTACTTTTTGGCCGCTACGTCATCGGCTTGAAGGCAAATAAGATCTGAACTCGGAACACCATGCACACCATGCATAGACAATATATGATTGAGAACTAAAATAATGTCTTATTTTATTCATACCAAAATAATTTAAAAGAATTTACAAAGGGAATCATTATATATTTAAACATAGGTGTGAACCTGCATCATTAAACCTAACGAACTACAATAACAACTACGATAACGTATCTATGGTTTTATCACTGTTAATTAGAATTCCCGTGTGTTTACAATTTATAATTATAGGTATTATTGTAGTGATAGCCGTTCGTCAAGAATAATCAGTTATGCCGCGTTCCCACAGCCCGCTTTCACACACGCCGCGCCACGCCGGACTGGCCGACTGATCCTAGTAACCGTCGCATCTGATTCTGTTTGCGGCGGCCCATCTCTGCACGGCCGACCCATCGAGGAACGGTAATTTCAAAAGCGCGACGTGGCGCGACGCGGGGCACCCTGATGTTGCCGCCTGTACAGGTGTGTTTCTTTTTGCTATGCTTTTAAAGGAATACTCGGCACGGGTCGCGACAGGTATCGACAAGCGTTGCAACGCCTGGCATGTCGGTTAGCGGGCCGTGGAACCGCAGAATCAGTGTTGTGCCAATATGTGGTATTGTAAAATAAAATGAAGCTGTTGTTTTATTATATTGTGTAGTATCCTACGACTTTCACTCAAACTAAGTCGTGGGTAGATGCTAGTTGATAAATAAGTGATCCGGTATAATAGCGGTTTGAAGCGTGTTTGCTTTGTAGACGCGTGTAACTGCTCATCAGCGCATCAGACTGCGCATGCGACACTCACCATGGCTGGCAACAACACCAGTTCCAGCCCACAAACCTTTGTAGAGCTCATTGGTTACTCTTGGAACAACATTATTAACTGGATTCTGTTCGTGATGACATTTGCGGCGGTCATATACGGAGTGACATCGTGGACCTTCATCAAGAAGTTTCGTCATTTCAGAAACTATGTGATTCTCAATTCAATGTTAGCGCAAATGCTTTGTTTATTGCCCGCAAACATTTTTTATGCTGTGGAAATGATACAGTATCGAGAAGTGCGTATAATTTTACTTCCTCTTTTAACCATGTATGGTGCACTGTCGTTTGATTTTTGGTTACTTGTATTGTGCTACATGTTTTATATTGATTTCGTAAAAGTTTTTTGTGTAGACGTTCGCAGGAGGTACCTTAAGAGTAGCCTATTTGCCTGGGGTCTACCGTTTATATCGATTCTATTATTTCTTGTACCTACTTTCCTTTTGTACCTCTATGACTCGAGAAAAAGAATTACATTTAAAACAGTATCGTCTGTCATCCATTTGATGTTATTCATACCCACAGCAATTAGTTTTGTTATTTATATAAAAGTTTTATACTATTTATGCCGCGTTAGTGAAACTGGTGCGAGCACATCTTTTAACAAATGGCGTCGCTTCTACATAGCTACGTTAATTTTTGTATTCAGCAATGTTATCGCGTTACCTTCTATACTTACAATATTGGATATAAAAATATTGACTGTTCACATTATAATTTACTTTGGAGATCGCTTAAACATAATATCATTGACTGTGTATTTAATTATTTCAAAGAGTAATAGGGAAATATGGCGAAAATTTCTGGATAACAGATCAAGACAAAAATCACTCGAAATGAAGTGAGTTTGTGTAATATTCTTGGACGAAATCTCTGAGGATATAGTACTGTAACTAGTTTGACCGCTTATAAATAAAGTGAAAACAGCAAATGGGTAATGTTTGTAACTAGTTTCGATAGACTATTGGCCTTTACGCTCCGAGATACCTACATAATTATGATCTCACAAAACACCAAGTAAATAAAGATACGTCATGCATTTCGGATTCCTAGACAAAGCAACAGTTTCAATATACCTCACCTTGTAACCTGGATTATCTAGCACAATACAATACAATTTTTATATTTTTACCGAGCAATGTCTTTTCTTCTGTTTATCCTCAATTGTATTCTTATTTCCTTCCTGTGGTGCCACAAACCATCAGTTCAGATAAAATCATCTTAATTTTTTTCAAATATTTGATTGTAAATTTATTATGAATAATATACTCTTAATTTTTGTAACAGACGACACTGGCGCGCTTCTTCATAGCTTTAAGAACTTGACAATGTAAATGGAAAGGATGCTCAAAAGACATGTTGGACACACATTTCAGCACCCAAATTGCGGAACTCACGATTAGTCTAATCTGTTTCAATTTGACAGTTCAACAATATTCTTTGCGTTATTTACATTGTTGAGTAGACACATTTTTCGAACATAAGAAGCAATTGTTTAACAATCCGTTTTAAAATGAAACAGATTATGATTAATCGTGAGTTATGCAATTAGGGTGCAGGTCTGAACCGGATCAGCGTCGTCGCCTCAGACGCCACCACGCGAGCCATTTAGCATTATTTTTATGAAAGTCCATATCGTAAAGCACACTTATCAGCCGGGCTAATATATTTCTACGATGACCTTATTAAGTCAGTCGGGTACGGAACTCTTTAATTTTATCGCATTCATTATCAATACATAAGTTTAAAAATAGAAATAATACTCGTGTTGCATTGGTTATTTTTGCGGGATTTTGTAATTTTTTACACTCAAATTATAAATCTATTCATCGTACGATGAATTGTATTATAGAGGTGGCTGGCATTCGTGGATCTTTAACTGTCGTTACAGGTCATCAGATTAAACCCACAAGTCAGACAACCAGTCTTACCAAGGGGTATCGTATTAGTAACACAGTAACTGGGTTGTGAAGGTCAGATAGGCAGGCGCTCCAATATGAATTACTGGTGTTCAGATGCATCCGGTCAGACTGGGAGCCGACCTCAACATCGTTGGGAAAGATAGGCAGATGGTCAGTACCGAATTGATAAAGAAATAACTTTGTTTTCTGAAACAAGGTTATTTTTTAACTGACGAAAAAATGGAGGAGGTTACTCAATTCGACGCATATTTTTTTTTTTTTTTTTATGTATGACCACGCATAACTTTTTTCAGAGTAGTCCGATTTTGATAATTCTTTTTTCACTGGAAAGGGTATACCCCGCAGTTGGTCCCATATAGATTTCGAAGATTCTAACCCTAAGGGTAAGAAAACAGGGGATGATTAATTGTTTACTCACAGATTTTAATACTGAGTTGTGTATTACATTAAGCATGTAGTAATTAGTAGATTTTAGCCACAAAAATTATAAAATTAAAACTTTTTAATAAAAAATTATTGAATTGTTTTTTTTTTCTGCATGAACACATAATCTACATGAACAGTCCATAGGTGGTACTTATAGTATATTTTAGTAATGTTAGTAAGAAGGACGCAAACAGTAAAATTGCCTAAGCTCGCCCTTGAGGCTCAGTGTGGTGTGGCTTACTGTACCTATGGTAGGTAAGTCTACGCCTCTGCCCAACTTTTCGAGAATCACTCTTATGACGTTATATGATGAAATTAATTATCTATTTGTACTTATAGCTATAACCAACCAGTATCGTTGTATAGGACAGTCTGGCCTGTTAACAATCATCTCCAGGATGCCGTTCCGAGTGTTACGCAAGTGCTGTAGCAAGGAAGCCGCTTTTTATGTATGATAGCGTGAAAACCATCTGCGTGAGCTTCAGCAAACATGCCCGAAGCACTACAACGCTGCGGTAGCCGCAACAGCATCCTGAAGGCGTTGTTATATTGAACCCGCAGGACACTGTAGGCTCATATTAGACACCCACAGGCCGCTCAAATAAAAGGACTGACAGAACGCTTTGAATAAGGTCACATTGATGTCTGCCGTGCAGCGACAAAACCTGCGGGCCAGCATCAAATAAACCGTCCGTACGTAAAATACAACCGTTATATTAAGACAATTGGGACAAATTCAGTTTCAGGAATTAATTTTAGTCCTGTCATGACTATTTGTTGTTAACAGTCCGCAAATAGCTTTAGAATTCCAATTAAATCTGCGTCTGTTATGAATGAGTTGCTTACGAAGCTTTGAATTGTCTGTTTGAATAGCTATGACGTTGGTGTGGACATAAATCTGGTTTTATGGTTGAAAAGTCGAATTGATTATTTTTAGGTATTATGACGTCATGAATTTTGTGTCCATGCCACGTGTAGAAAACAACCAGATAATCTAATTTTAATGATTTTAATCTGTAAATACGTGGTAAGTCTTTTTGTTGCTATTCTGTGTACCGAACATAGAAATCCGCTTTCCTATTCGTTTAATACAGTCGCGATGTGATGTCATGTCAGTTTAAAAATAATGTGTGTTATGCCGGAAAAAATAATTCACGCTCTGAAAAACACAAAAACATAAAATTACAACGTAACGACGTCACATCTTCCACACCTGAACACTGAAAAATTACAGGAAAGTGCTTCAACGTAGATGTTTTCTGTATTTTTATTATGTGGGAAGCTCTCTCGGTAATGCGGGCTCGCTCACACCTTTTAGTACAACGTTATTACATTAGCCGTGCTGCTTGCAATACTGACGCTATTTTAATACTATAAAAGCACTCTAGCTAAATTCTCTTCAGTCATAGAATAATGAAAGCATGTAGAAGCTAGACTCATGTACAGATCACGGCACGTAAGTTGAACCAAAATGGCGGGTTTTGTTTCAACTTACGTGCCGCGATCTGTAATTTATTTTCAAATTTCAGTACATGTTACAACAGTGACTATGTTAGAAGGTGATCTCATTATTTTTTCGTACAAGGCAACAAGTGCACGCGCACCTACCTTCGGTTGTTTGTTCTGATTTTAGTTTAACTTACGTGCCGCGATGTATACTTTCCTTTGTTTGTTCAACGATGTCACCGTAATGATTCCCTTCTCAGTGCTAGGTAACCCCACCAGCATGTTACGACCTCTGATCCTCATTATACAGCTGGTACGTATCAACTACAGAGTCTCTAGATGCCTCCCTTAAGCATCAACAGAAAGAACGATTTCGTCCATTTTGGAGACTTTCGTTAGCACCTTGATCGTGTAACACTCTATTATTAATAATAATCTGAATAATTTTGAAGTTTGTTGCTAATCCATTGTTTCCTAAGTTCGAAAAATGTATCTGCTCTACAACTTTAATAACGCAATGAATAATGTTGTTATGTCAAAATGAAAGCCATTCCTACGGACAGACGGAATTACCATGTGGGTCTTCGGTTAAACCTACCCACAGAACCAAACGTTAATATTGCTGGCGAAACGGAAGGCGAACGATGAAAGTTCTGTAGGAGTACCATAAGTGGCAGTAATACAATCCAGACTGCGGTGTACATTAACTATCCTACGTTGCTTTGGATGCGTTTGATATCCAGCAATCATATTCATTGGCAAACCTCCCCCTTTGGGGGAGGCCTATGTCCAGCAGTGGACGTCTTTCGGCTGAAATGATGATGATGATGATGATATTCATTGGTCCACATAGCATAGCGGTGGTGGAAACGAGTTCAACTGAGCTATGTTTTTATATAGAAGGTTGCGTACTATGGATGGGAAGCTAAGAATGCGCAAGTGGAGCATTCTGTACCTGTCGATGCATTGCATATCTCGAGCTGCGCATGTACTTTACACTGATACCTCGTAGCGGTGCATCTTCATAGCACATCTTACTCGCCTCACTACACAGCTTAGCATTATTTGTTTTCAGGTGACCACTGAAAAGTTTAAGTTTGTATTTTTTTTGTGTACTTAACTTATTTATTGTAAGCACGTCTTTTTGTGACAAATAGCCCTATTTTTCTTTCTTCTTTCATTAGTGGAACAATCAACAGTTTCATAGCTTAGCTTTCGCATCCTCGCAGCATAGATGCATAGCACGTCTCTGGTGAAAAAACAGCTATAAACGCCCCGAAACTGTAGGAATTGAGAAGTTCGGGAGTTTCACATCTATGCATTTTATTCTTTGCCTGAGGTTAGCTCGTGAAGGATACTCGTTCTCACTTAGAGGGATAATAAGGACGATGTAATCAGGTTTTCTACAGGAATATCACGGAGAAATTCAATTTCTGGGGCCAAATTACCTGTGCAATAAATCTGATAATGCGGTATTTTATGTTTAATAACCTTTAAGGGGAAACTAGTCGCTGGCTCGAACTTACTGGTGAGCCTGGTTAAAAAGCAGGCTGTCTCACCAGGCTTCGTGTCCCACAGAGATTATATCAGTGATGAGCAGTTAGACGCTAGTCTACACGCACAACGTTATTGAGTGAATGCAAGTTCATTTATAGTACAGGAGCGTAAAAAATTAAGATAAGTCCTTCGGAAGATAGGGGTTTTAGAAAAAACCACTGCATAAATCAATGACCAATGTATAAATTAAATACATCAATTAATAAATTTATTGAACGTTTCGATAATTGACCTTTGTCGTTACCGACTTGGTTTTGGAGATTTTACACTTCTTTTATTACTCAAACGCGCCCAAAGTTAGGTTAAATTAGCAAGAAAAACTAATCTTATTTGGCTCATAACTTTTTAATGGCTTTTTATTTTAGTATTCTGTATCCGTATAGACAATATTAATAATGGGACAAAACTATATCATGTTTAATTTTTGATGTACATTGTGTAACACTGGAGTAAAACACTCTCGAAGTTTTTATAGAAAAAAATTGGACTAGATTCACCTTAAGTGGCAATTTCACCGATGAAACTGAATTGAACGCGATCAGCACATCTAAATCGCGTTCGAGTGCTGTCTGTCGCGTTCAGTGTCAATATTCCACCGAAAATAATGAAACTGACAGCTCTTAAACGTGGTTAATGTGCTGATCTCGTTCAGTTTCATTCAGCTAAATAAAAATGAGTCTTGACCAATATTTAAATGGTACCTAAATAAATCAATATTAAGGGATAAAATGGCATAGTGAGTAGCTTTTTTATTAAGGGTGGGAAATCATCAAATAACTTTTCCCGCTCTGGTTGGAGCAGGAGGGCGTGTCAGACTTGTACTGACTAAAACCCATCCGTGTTCGCACAGTTGCCTGTGGGCCTGGGGCCACGGTATCTCTTTCAAACAATCCGCACCCCTAGCAGGCATCGGCCCTTGCAGGCCCTACCAGTTGGTGCTGACATCTCTATGAGGCGCGCGTGGAACACAACGTGCCGTCGACCTGGACTTGGTCCTTTCCGGACAGCGAGCTACCCATTACTCGCCGTCCGCAAGCCCGCACCTACGGTGGCCGGAAATCAGCGTGGGATTCCCGACGCCCAGCGCATCTCCTGCGGAGTCTAGGGCCGTGAGGGCGCATATACTGCCTCTCCCTCACGTGCGCCGCCTCCCTCTTTGCGAGCATCACTGCTTCACAAAAGGAGGCGACGGCAACCCATGCACTCTCGCTCCGTACCTTAGCCTGGACCAGGGCCTGTCACGAGAGATCACCGCCGCCGATCGCCTCCACAAGAACATGTATGGCTTTGCCCAAGCCGGGCTGACCTCGACCGTATGCTCCACCGTGTCCTCAGGGCGATCTTCGTAGTGGAAACACCCAGGCGTTTCCTCCCGCCTCATGCGAAACAGGAACTTCCCGAAATAAACGTGTTCGGTGAGGACCTGCGTCAGGCGGAAGGTGGCATAGTGAGTAGTTACGTGAGGGCAGTTAGCAAATCGGTTATAGTCGGTTAGTAACTTGGAATCAGTAGCGGTCACACTTCTAACCTACCCTAAATGGTTTCGCTTGGTTGCGTCAACCAATTCAGCTTGCGCGTGATTAGTCACAGCTCCAACCTGATCTAGGCAATGCTGAACTATTTAATTTTATAATATTCCTAGCGTAACGTAGTAGTGTTTTTTTTTTTTTTGTGTGTTTAATTGTATTGTGTTGTAGTTATGTTTCTGATATTCCTGTGTGAGTCTTATTTATAAATACTTTTTCTTTCTTTCTTTTTACTCATTTCAACATTTTTACTGGCCATTCATTTATACTAGTATAAACTAATTGAATATTTATTGTACTGATAGAGTAAGATAAAATGACGGACTAATTTATTATTAATATTATTTATTTGTGTGTACCTATATGTATGTATGTATGTATAATAACAGAGCAATAAGTATTTAATTCTAGGTTTGTTGACTTTGTGTTTGCCACATAGAAGTTTTCAAGTTCTTATCACCAACACGCGCTGAAAAAGATACCATAGATATTTCAAATCACTTACAAATTCTCTGCCACCTATTCGTAGCACCGAATAACTTGTAGGCCTATCTCGTAGCACGCCTACGAGCGTAGCAGCTACGCAAACATTGACGTAGGTAGTCAAAAAAGGCACAGTTTTAACTCCCGTAGAAGCCTTCACCTGAGCGTGAATACTTTGTTCTGGATACATTATTCATGTTATACATTTACATGCTGTGCTAGTATGAGTATGACGTACAGTCACGAGCAATAACATGTAAACACATCGCCAAATTCAAAAGCGATTTTCTTTTAAATAGCGATTGCAGCCTTGAGATAACTTAGATATTTCATTACAGTGTGGGTTCCAAAATATTATTTTCATAATAAAATAAGATTACAATTAGTAAAAGTGGAGAAAATTACTTTTAAAAATTGGTAAGTGTATACATATTATTGCTCGTGACTGTACGTACTATTTAGCAAATTACTTTTGTTAAGGGAGAGCTCTCATGTCGATGATGTGTATTAGTTTTGTGTATGATGTGTATCAGTGTTATTTAGGATTGTTGGTCCGATCCAGTCGCGCGAAGTGTCATTGAATTCCATTAGGCAAGAATTTTTAAGTGGCAGCCTAATATTGTGTGTAGTGGGCAACTATAGAATACCACTGAAAAACTTAAGTGATGGTGTTTAAAGTAATAGTAGGTAGGACTTCAATATCCAGCAATCAAGTTAATAATAAGTTTTGTAAATACTTATCTATAACAAGTTGCCCAAGTCGGTTACAGAACTTAGCGATGGAAAGTTTAAAACTCACATCAAACGGGTCCTTGTCAAAAAGCATATTATAAGATAAAAGACTACGTTGAAGACAGGGAAGTTTGGCATTAATTCCTTCAGCACATGTGGCTTCTCTGGTACCTCATTAACAGCAGAACTGCTCCCAAATTACAATGTTCCTTTTTTTTTTTTTGCAATTTCGGACATCTTCTCGTCATTATTTGACACTAACCGCTTGAGTGGCCATGATGACGTCATCGCACCCATTATGTCATGGAAATCATGTTAGTTGGTTTACCTAAATAGGTTCATTTTATATAATTATGTAGATTACTTCACATACTGTGAATGAGAGAACGTTGTAGGCCTTACAGAATAGATTTGTAGACGATTTTCTATTCTGTATTTTCATTCCTTTAATACCTATTATCACTATAATTTGAAACCATTGTTAAAGCCAATTATTTTTAAAAGAGTAACCGTGGAGTTTCTTGCCGGCTCTTCTCCATAGGAAACAACAATTTGGAACCGTGCACCTAGCTTCTGACGTTTCATAAGTGCCCATGCAGGTTTATATGATATAAAAATATTTTGATTTGTTTTGATTTGACTTATAAATAACTTTTGAAATAGAGTTGTCCGCTTAGTCTTACGTTTTTAAATGCAGTCGTGATTTTATGTTTCACTTAACTATTCCAATAGTTAAGCCATACAATTGGCTGCCATTAGCACTGCTCGCCTTTAAATTTTAATTACTTCACGGACCATTTTAAGCGGCTTGCATCGAAATGCTTCGCAATTCGCGTACACCGGCTGCCGAATAGATATTGTATTTCGTAGTTTATATTAGGGAGACAAAACTACGTCAATTTCCAGCTGTTGCTAACATTCAATAACTGTGAGATACGATATTACAACGGCGGTTGTAGTTGTAATATTGGTGGGTGACTTACAATTGGGGTACAAAGTTGGGAATGGGTACACAGGAGAAATTTTCAACCAGTGCGCAAAATGTAACCATGAATTCACCATTATATCATTCCATTTCATTTCCATTTTCATTCAAAGCGTAGACATTTTTCGTCGGTTATACAAAAAAAATCAGCTGTTCCATACATTTTGACCGCGTACTTTGCTATGAAACAGCTGATTCTTTTTTTGTAAAACTGACGAAAAATGTCTACGCTAGGAGGTCTAGAATGATCTGCTGAATTCATGGTTACAGTTTGCGCACTGGTTTAAATTTACCCTAATACAATATGAAGTTAAAATAGTAGTTAACCTACATAGACGTTCAATCGAATACTTTAAAATAATCACTATCATTTAAGCCGAAAGACATCCACTGCTGGAGATTGGCCTCTCCTTAGCACTGCCACTTTGACCTGTTCTGGGCTTCTCGAATCCAGCAGATTCTTACGGCTTTCACAAGGTCATCGGTCCAACTTTTTAAATATAAAATTGAAATATAATATGTAGGTAACTTGTTTTTACTTTCTACATTTCATCTATACTATAATAATAATTTATACTAATATTTTAAAGAGGAAATATTTGATTGTTTGTTTGTATTGAATAGGCTCCGAAACTACTGAACCAATTTGAAAAATTCTTTCACTGTTGGGGAGCTAAACTATTTCCGGGTGACATAGGCTATATTTTATCCCCGTATTCCCACAGGAACGGAAACTACGCGGGCAAAACCGCGGAGCGCTGCTAATGTTATCATAAAAAAGAAACCTAATTACGATTTCGAATAATATACCAAATATTGAAACTTAATTCTGGCCAAATTCACCAAATCAGCAGCAAAAATCCGCTTATTGGAATTTTCATGTTTCGCATAAATGTCTGTGTACATTTTATCAAAAATATTGAATTACTTTATCCATTTGAACAAGATTTGATTACAAGCCTTACAAATTCAAGCTCAATCATAATAATATCAGCGCATTACGAGCCTACGCGAGAACACAGGTAGCCTAGTGGTAAGGCCGCGACTTACGAGTGGTAGGTCGTAGGTTCAAACACAGATAGACGGATCTCAAAATTGTGAAGGAAAATATCGCGACAAAATTGGCAAATCCTAGAACCAAAAATTCGAAGACATATACAACCCTCTCCCGCTCACGTAGTGGAGGCATGTGTCCCAGCAGTGGGAACATTCTAGGCTGATTAATTATGATAGTGACGAACCTACTACAGAGCAAATTTAAGGCCTCTTCTCACACAGATAAGACACAACGCAAGGATCACCAAATTTGCTCATGGTGTATATGTCATACCATCACTAGTGCAAATAATATAATATATGTAACTAGCTGTGGGTAATATTTAAGCTACTCAATATGTCGTCTCAACTTGATGTTAACCTATGTATGATTACTGTAATACCTGAACTATAAATAATTTCTATTTCTACTTTCTATAAGTTTTCTGCTGTATCTCGAATGTGTTGTCAAACAAATCCCACACACCTCAGACGTTGCTAAACTCCAGTTGTAAAAGAAACGCGTTCGCTAACCTTTGGCCCTCAGCAATTTATCTAATAAATAAGCTTCTTTATAAAGGACTTCCTAATCGTATTACCGCAAAGTAATACCATCCTTACTTTGTAAGCTCATGAAATTCACAGAATATAATATTATACTCATAATATTCTTCATGAACCGTTTCAAGTTCAGATTTCAGTTCTTGGTAACGCTTACATGGCCGTTAATATGTGAAATGCAAAAGATCATTTAAGTTTATTGTTTGTGAGCACTCATGTGGGTACTGAAATTAAGTATTAGGTACTGAACAATAATAAGGTAAAATGTAACTATGTTGTGCTGTACGAGATTCGTAACTTCTCACTGTTACGACCGAAAATTGGACTATTCGTTCATAGATTCTATACCGATTGTTAGCGCGGGGAGCAAATCAAAGTGGACTGTATTAAATAGGAAATGGTTTATTGCCGTGCTAATTACTAAGGGTAAAATTTCCCGGACCAACAATTAGCAAAATGAAATTTAGCGAAGAGATTCGTCCGTCACGGTGGAGTCGTTGGGCCGAGCCATCTTGTCACTGCGCCGTGCCTCGGCGTGCCGATGATGACGCGCCGATCACGACGCCTGCGCGTGAAGATCGCGCGCAAAGTCGTGTGTTGGGTTCGATTCCTAACACCGATTTACCGTCATTTGAAAAAAAAAGTCAGCACCCTAATTGCGTACACACTATTCATCAGAACCTGAATAATTTTAATGATTATTGCTAATCCATACTTTCATTAATGTAAAACATTAGTTTTAGAATTGTCAAAATGAAAGCGATTCCTATTGCTAATTGATTACGCAATCACCCCTAAGGATCTATATTCTACCTTCCGAAAAAAACATCCCGTTCCCGCTAGGTACTTCACTCTTTCATCTTTACTTCTATTCATAGTTTTATGTCTAGGTACGTCATCATTCTCCTGCCCATATTCTAATTTATTTGTGGTCGGCGCAACATGTCTTCTTCTTCCACACTTCTCTATTAGTCGTCATCTCCGTAGTCACACCCATTCTAACCATATCATCATTCACAGTCCATCCATCATTTCTTTGCTCTCTCCCTACTCTTATAGCCATCGACATTCATGCTCAAAACTTTCCTCACGACATTTCTCTCGAATCAAATCAAAATATTTTATTTCACATAAACCTGCATGGGCACTAATGAAACGTCAGAAGCTAGGGGCACGGTTTCAAATTGTCGCTTCCTATGGAGAAGAGCCGGCAAGAAACTCCACGGTTACTCTTTTATGATAAACCTATTTAAACCAAGTGATACGATTTCCATGACAGTCACTAAAAAATAGTCAATATTAAAATTGATGTATATTGTCAAATAATGACGAGAATATGTCAGCATTGTAAAAATAAAAAGAATAAAAAAGAACATTGTATTTGAGAGCAGTTAATAGACTTTCACATAGTTATGCTGTTAATGAGGTACCAGGGAAGCCACATGTGCAGAAGAAATTACTGCCAAACTTCCCTGTCTTCAACGTAGTCTTTTATCTTATAATATGCTTTTTTGATAAGGACACGTTTGATGTGAGTTTTAAACTTTCCATCGCTAAGTTCTGTAACCGACTTTGGCAACTTGTTATAGAAGCGAAAACTGTTTATTAGAAATCACTTGCTAGTTTTAGTTAATCTAAATGGAATCACTATTTCAGCTTTACTACGTGTACTTCTTTTGAAAATACCTAAGTTTTTGCGAACAAACAAGATATTTTCTATGATATACTCGTAAAGAGAAGGCAGAGTTAGTATATCAATTTCGCTGAATTTGTTACTAAGAGACTCGGGAGGCCCCATTTTATAGATTGCGCGGATTGCCCTCTTTTGTAAAATGAAAATTGAATCTACGTCAGCTGCCGATCCCCACAGCGTCGCTCATTCGTCCGTATCACATGCCCATACCATGACAATCGATTACCACACAACTTTTCAGTTACCGGTGCCACTTTCAGGCTTCCTCTTATGTACTCGTTTCTTATTATATCCATTAGTGTAACACCACACATTCCTCATAACATTCTAGGTACGTAAAACGTTCAATACATTAAAATTATATAATCGAAAACAACTTCAAATGCTCAAAATTTAATCAAGAATCGTTGCTCACAAAACTGATAATTTATTAAGACTTCAACCTACGTCAATACAATAAAACCTCCAAGGCCTCCACGTTTTATATCAATCCACAGAAATGATTAAGGCCACGCTGACGGTAACATAAAATATTTAAAAGACAATATACCGAAATTGGTTTCGTGAACTTCTAATAAAATCCCTTACATAAGGCTATGAAATCACTGCTGTGTAACGTTTGATGGGCCGAACAGCTCCGGCCTGAATTATTTATATTCAATCTCGTATCACACCGGAGGCCTGGAGGCCTGGCTCTATGCTATTTGTGAATATCTGTATTCTTTGGAGATAACTACTTTATTGGTAAAGGACTGTGGATAAACGTTCTTGTTTTCAGTCGTTATAGTACTTTTGTGATAGGTCGTCTCTTCTTCTTTTCGAGTCGATGGCAATGGAAAAAAATATCATGTGATGGTTGGTGAGTTGGGCCCAGTAGGTTGGCAGTATCAGTGGCGTTTTTCAGGTACTCGGAAATGCAGCTGTATAGACACTTTGAAAACCCCAACGAATGGGACAAAGTTTGGTTAGGAGCACCGCATTCGCACTTGGTGTCGATTGCGTGAATTCACCCATTGATTCATCATCATCATCATCATCAGCCTTATAATGTTCCCACTGCTGGGACACAGGCCTCCTCTCGGTGAGAGGGATTGGGCCGTATTAACTACTAAAATAATATAGGCGCTGGTTCATAGTAGTCGTAAAACAAAAGTATATTTGTCAATCAGAAAAAATATAAAAACATAGACAAAAGGTATCAAAAAGGTAAAATATTCTAAAAAGCTTTGTGCAGACTTGCACATTCTCCCCTTTTTTATGCAATGGGCTGCTTAATTAGCTTTTGGAGGGGCCTCCTGAAGGTGCCTGCCATAGTGGCAACATCGGCCACCCGCACCACTCCATCTCTGCCGGGAAACAACCTCGTAACCCGTCCTCTGGGCCATGAACCTCGTGGCAAATTTGAGTCACATATTATGACCACATCTCCTTCCGCAATTGAGGGCGCGATGCCTCCACCCCTTCTGGGTGACAACGAAGGCAGGTATTCTCGAACCCACCGCTGCCAGAAATGATCAGCTAGTCTGAGGGCTCTCCGCCAATGACTTCTGCTCGAGAGATCCGACTCTTGAAGCGTAGCAGGGATGGGACGCCCTGGTGATCCGTTTAGCAGAAAATGAGCTGGCGTTAGTGCTTCTTCAGCATTCGCGTCCAGTGAAGTAATCGTTAGTGGCCGCGAATTTACCAATGCTTCAGCTTCGGCCAGCAGGGTTCTAAGTACCTCATCAGAGGGAGTCTGCTCTCGGAGTGACACTTTCAGCGCTCCCTTGACACTTCGGATAAGGCGCTCCCAAACTCCACCCATAAATGGCGCCGAGGGGGGAATGAAACGCCAGTTTATAAACTCACTGGTAGCGTAATCTTCTACGGCATCACCGTACAACTCCCGCAGTTCTCGGCTGGCCCCAACAAAAGCAGTGCCGTTGTCGGACCAAATTTCCAATGGGGTTCCTCGGAGCGATACGAAGCGGCGTAAGCACATGATCGCCGAGTCAGTTGATAAGCTGTGCACCACGTCCAGATGTATGGCACGGACGACCAAGCATGTAAATAGGGCAACGTAGCGCTTCTCCTTTCTTCGGCCAACAGTAACGTTAACTGGCCCAAAATAATCGAGACCGGTAAATGAGAAGGCCCTTTGATGATGAGCTAGGCGAGCTTCTGGCAGATTTCCCATAGGAGGTTGAAACGGTTTAGCACGGCGCAATTTGCAAAGCTGACAGGTACGGGCTACGATACGAACAGCGTTTCTGAGACCAATAATCCAGTAACGTTGATGAAGCTCGTTCATTACCATGTCTAGGTGTGAATGTGCGGCCTTCTGATGATATCTCTGGATCAAAAGACGAACTGCTGGGTGTTTTCCGTATAAAATGAGCGGACGCTTAACGTCATCTGTAACGGCTGGGGCAGCAACAATGCGGCTTGACATTCGCAGTTCATTATCATTATTTATGAATGGCGACAGCTTGAACAGGCGGCTATTACGAGGCAACGGCAGTTGGTTCTTAATCCGTAAAATATCTTCTTTAAAGGAATCGAGCTGAGACTGACGTAAGATGTGGGTTTCGGCCAGACTCAAATCGTTTGCTGTTATTCTCGCTGATATGTTGTGGTTATTAAGGATATTAGGAGAGGATGTGCAAGAGGAAATGAATGTACATATACTTCCTTCCAGACGAGTTAAATTGGCGTCAACGCCTCGTCTTTGCAGACTACGCATACGCAGTAAAGAGATGAATTGATGTGCTTTGGCTGTTGCTCGCACCATTCTCAACCATGAGCTGAAACGCAGCGGATCCGCGGAGATTGGTGCGGGCAGGTCAGTATCAGTGATGAGGTGAACATGTTGTTTGAATTCTTTGCGGCCTAGTCCACTGACATCGATCACGGGTTCTGTGGGCCAGTCCGAGGAGAGCAAGAAGGGAGGACCTGAAATCCATCGAGATTCAGGAGTTAACTCAAATCGTTTGACCCGAGTTGCATCATCTGCCACGTTTAAATCACTGGGAATCCAACGCCACTCACCGACGTCTGTGAGCTCCAGTATCTCACCTACTCTATGAGACACGAATGGTTTAAGAGTACGCGCATCGCTGCGAAGCCAACCTAAGGTCGTCATTGAGTCACACCAGAAAACGCGTCTCTTCGGTTTGAGTCGATGTGCTTCGCATATAGTCATAGCAAGACGTGCAGCAATCAGAGCACCCTGGAGCTCTAAACGGGGAATTGAAACAGGCTTAAGGGGTGATACGCGAGCCTTACTGCAGATAAGAGAGAGTCTAACGTCACCGTTGGTGTACAGAAACCGCCAATAAGCGACAGCGGCAAAGGCAGATTCACTGGCGTCCGAAAACACATGAAGTTCGCAGCCCGCTAGCTCGAGATTATTCAGGTTATAGCAACGAGGAATTCGTAAACGAGACACCGAGGATAAATCCTGAAACCACGACATCCAGGCAGTGCTATCACCTTGAGAGAGCCTCTCATCCCATTCCAAACCCTTACGCCAAGCATCTTGAAACATGATGCGGCCTCGAACAACTATTGGCGCAATGATTCCAAGAGGATCATAGACTCGCATGACGTGGGCTAACACCTCTCGCTTGGTGAGCTTATGTGGCAACGCACCCTTATGGGTTCCCGTGTTAAAACCAATCACGTCACGGGCGGGTTGCCAGATAAGGCCAAGCGTGCGCACATGGGTAGCCAGGTGACCTAAATCTACGTCTTTCACAACAGGCGCGTCTAGCAAGGATTCTTCGGGTAGCAACGAGAGCGCCATGAGATCGTTTGACGTCCAGCCACGCATCTCAAAGCCAGCATTAGAATGTACCTTATAAATGTCCGCAGCCAATTTGGCCGCTTCATGAACGTTGTCTAAACTAGTGATGCAGTCATCCATGTAATGATCGCATATAATTACTCGAGCTGCATTGGGGTTTGTATCCTGTCACTCTAATGCATTTTTGTTTTTGATATGGATTGCAGTAAAGGGACTGGACGCAGCGCCAAAAATTATGGATGACATGCGGTATGTACGTATAGGCTCATTCGGGTTGTCGCGCCACAGAAATCTTTGGGCATCCCTATCTTTCTCAATTATTTTAATTTGAGGGAACATTTCACGAATGTCTGCTGTCAGAGCGACTTTACCTTCACGAAACCGCATCAGAATACCTAGCAGGGGTTGCAAAAGGTCTGGACCAGTTAAAAGCATTGAATTTAATGACACGCCGTGGGACTTGGCGGCCGCGTCGTGGACCGTTCTCAACTTGTTAGGCTTATTTACGTTTATTACGCCAAAGTGAGGGAGGTACCACAACGGAGACCCCAAGGTAGGAGGAGCTGAACACGGTTCAACATATCCCTTTGATATCATATCATGGATATTCTGACGGTAGCGTTGAGCATAGTCAGGATCTTTCATCATTTTTTTTTTCTAAACTAAGGAACCTAGACATGGCTAACTTGTAACTGTCGGGAAAATCCAGTTTATCAGCCTTCCAAAACAAGCCTATTTCAAAGCGGCCACCGGGTACACGGCGCGCGGTGCACTCGAGAACTTTCAAGGCGCGTTCGTCGTCGGTACTACGAGCTTCCTTTTTAGAGATACCGATTGAATCAATTTTGTACTGCTCCCTAATAAGACCTTCCAGAATCAACCGATCGTTCGCTAAATCAGATTCGCTAACCGTGGCATGGTTTACAACGTCGGCCCGTTTAGTCTTGCTGCAACCGAAACCATACAAAACCCAGCCTAAAGCAGTTAAAATAGCCACGGGTTGTGTCTTGGACCCTTTGCGCGTAGCTTTAGCGAGAGATAAGTGCCAGTTGTCGATGCCTATAATCAGCATGGGCTTAACTTCTTCATAACAAAATTCATTAGCAATGTCTGCAAGGTATGGATACTTACGCACGCTCTCAAGATGCGCAGACTGTCGAGCAGCACCCAAACCGCTCATCGACCTGGCTCGCTTAACGTGGTGAATTTCATTTGAATGACGACCTTTTATAGTGAAATCGACGTACTGAATATTTACGTCCATTCCTAGACCACCTACGCAATCTAAATGAATACGTTTTTCTTGGCCCTTGCAACCAATTTGAGCAGCCAGCTTAGAATCTATAAAGGTGCCTGTGGAACCATCGTCCAGCAAAGCGTACGTATCAACACTGCTAGAAGGCCCCGACACGATCACGCGAACTATTTTCAACAACGGCCGAACAGAAGGTTCCATTGCTGACAATGGATGCATGAGCCAAGACTTCGTGATCCGAGTCGTCATAAAATAGTGCGCCGGTCTCCTTACAGGCCGCGGGCGCACTGCACGTCGCTGGCGTGGCTGCGCAGGATGTCGATGGCTCAGGTTCAGCGTCGTGTTCCACGTCGACGTGCGCGGTGACTGCACGCTCATATTTCGACCCGTGTAACAAAGCATGGTGGCGCATGTCACAACCTTCCACGGTACATACTCTTTTAGTACAAGAAGTTTTATTTTTGTGCCAACCTTTCTTTAGACATCTATGACATATTTTATTTTTCTTAATAAATTGCCAACGATCACTTATTGTCATTTTGACAAACCTATCACAAAACTTCAACTCATGTTTTTTTTCACACAACGGACAAATATTATTTGTTGTGGAAACGTTATGTATTTCAGCTACAACGTTCACCTTATCCCTGAAGCCTCTATTATCAGTAGGCAACGAGCAGTCAGTAGCACCACCGAACCTACATTGCAAATCAGCTTCACGGGAGAGGAAATCGGCAAACATTTCAACTTTAGACAAGCTGCCGTCGCACAAATAAGCGTAGTCCAACCACCGGGGACGCAATATCGGTGGCAGCTTGCTCCACAGAGCCTGAAACAGCTCGGGCGAGCGTAAGTGGTCCGGCTGATTTAACAGGCGGATTACTTCCACACAGTTTCGTACACGGCCGGCAAAATTGACGAGATCTTTACTATCGTAGCTTACCTTAGGGAGCGCACGTATCACAGACACTTCATGCATCACGACGAGCTCGGGGCGGCCGTAGCGCGCGTCGAGCGCAGCTAGCACCACACCGGGGGTGTGCGCCGCTGCAAGCAGGCCCGCAACTGAGTCGCGCGCCGCTCCGCGCAGGGCGCACGACAGCCTCGCTAAATTATCGGTTGCCGAAGAAGTTTCGGCTGTATTTTTATACGCACGTTTTAAAGCTAGCCAATCTAAATAGGACTTGCCGTCGAACGTAGGCAGGTCTGTCTTTGTAGCAGTTTGCTTGTTAGCTTTATTTATTAATATTCCGAGCGAGTTGATTAAGCGCGTCACTCCTCCGTCTTCATCACGACCTTGGTTGAGGGCGGTCGCCACAGCGTCTTGGCCGTGCGAAGCTCTCATGCCCGGTGTCACACACTGGGCTGTATCGTCGTACCTGAAAGGTGGGTTGGCTCTTAAGAAATCTCGCTCATCGGGATTAGGTATTACATTTTTTACCCATTCTTTAATACTAGCACGGCTACGCATGCTGTGGCTGCCGTGCTGGCTGGCGTCCGCTTCTATGGCGGCAAGCTCAGCTTGTAAATGGAGATCTGCGACCCGTCGCTCTCGCTCGAGAGCTTGGTGCTCCAAGTCGGCCAGGTGGCGCGCTTGCTCGGCTTGTCGCTCTCGCTCTAGTGCTTGGTGCTCCAAATCAGCCAGGCGGCGCGCATGCTGCGCCTGTGCCGCCAGCTGACGCGCCTTGATGGCGGCGGAAGAGCCCGATGTGGCGGCGCTGGACGGACAGGAAGGCGCCGCGGCGTGAGGGGGCAGGCCCGCGATCTGCTGCGCGGGCGGGGCAGTCTCCCTCACCGCAACTTGGGTGCCGTCTCCTGCACACAGCGCGTCCACTTGTGCACCTTTAGAACGTGTTTTCACCATATTTTTTCCGAAGATTGGACCAAATATTAACTACTAAAATAATATAGGCGCTGGTTCATAGTAGTCGTAAAACAAAAGTATATTTGTCAATCAGAAAAAATATAAAAACATAGACAAAAGGTATCAAAAAGGTAAAATATTCTAAAAAGCTTTGTGCAGACTTGCACAGGCCGTAATCCACCACGTGGGCCCAGTGCGGGTTGGTAGATGTCACATGTCTTCGAATTTTTGTTTCTAGGACATGCCGGTTTCCTCACGATGTTTTCCTTCACCGTTTTGAGAGCAGTGGTGATGAAATAATTTACACAAAGTAAAGCGCCTGTCTGGGTTCGAACTCACGACCTACAACTCGTAAGTCGCGGCCGTTACCACTTGGCCACCACTGCTCCTCACCCATTGATTAAATTATAATAAATTAAAGAAATAGACTCTAAAATTTTAAAAGAAAGAAGAAAGCAGCTGCCAGTCTTCTGGGCACGTTTCCTGATGACAGCGATGCGGACGAGTACAGCCAACAAAAGAGACAAGTAACCAGGGTCCTCAAATATAGTTGACATTTAGCAAGAAATCGATCGATATTTAAAAAAAATGTAATAGAAAACAAAAAAAAATATTTATCAAATTAAATTTAACTTACAATTTCGCTTCTAACATAACATCAAAACCTGTAATTCTTCAAAAAGTGTCTAGATAGGTACTTGTAAGTAATAAAAACCCACATTTTACCAGTTATGTTTACGTTACACGTAATCGGGGCGAGCGTATTTTATTAACCGGACACTGTGCACAACTCCAAAATCCAGGCTGCCACTGAGAAACCCAATATTACGTTCCGACCTGGGAATCGAGACTAGGCCCATAAATGCTCACTATAAGTTAATTAGCTAGACGCCAACAACTACGACGTATTAATTTAGCAACGGAGTACAGTCACGAACGCTTTTGCATACTAACTCACAGGTCAAATGCAGCTCTTTTATATAAAACTACGTGTCCATAAAATATGCATCCCATTTATAAGACTCTTCAGACTGTTGATAAAATTGTCATGGCTGGCAATAATACTTGTGGTATGAACTAATTAAAATGTTGACCCAAATAGACGGCGACGGGTCAAGTGTCTGAGGACTGACAGCCTGTGCCCGGAGGAGTCGTAACACGTACCGGTATGGCGGTTATTAAATGCGGAGTTCGATGAAGACATACTAAGTATATTATGACGATATTTTCAGTAAGTTGTTCTTTTCTGTCTAGCTGACACACTACAAGTATTGTACATCACTATGTTTCTCAGTGGAGATGGAGATGTACTGTGAATGCATTAAATACAAATAGATTAGGTATGTAGTTTTGTTCCTTGAGCTGAGAATTGAAGTAAGGAAGTAGCAGAATGGTTCACTTGAGTGAATGATCATTTTTTGGAACGAAGTTCTTTAACGCAGCTTGCAGTAGGAGTAAAGTTATTGTAGAAATCGTCACAGTACGAATAAATTAACATTCTCGACGAGAATGTTAGTTTTCAAGATTTTTGAGATGTTCTGAAGCCTAAATGATAATCAAAGATGGCGGCTAAGAAAATTTTCAAAATTTTCAATTTTGGTGTCCTTTTCATGGTTTTCGAGGGTTCTGAGGCTGATAGTGAGGACAAAGTAAAGTTAGAATATTATATCATAAAGCAAGGGTAAACGACGTTACATTCGGAGTTAAAGACGTACCACACGTTTATTTTTGTTTCACTCCACGTTCGCACGACACCGACAAAATAACATAAAAATGAACGTTCGATCTGGACATATATTTTCCAGGCAGAGCCGAGTACGGAAATCCAACATAATATATTATGATCACTTTACTAATAAATCCATTTTACGCATTTGGTACATTTTGTTTTCAGACGTTCCACTTCGAATCATCATCTCATCATCTGCCTAGCCTTTTCCCAACCGTGTTGGGGTTGGCTTGCAGTCAAACTTGATGCAGCTGAATACCAGTATTTTACATTAAGCGAATTCTTTCTGGTTTCCACTACCTAGTTATTGGGTAATACGATACCCCTTGGTAAAACTGGAAGTCAAAATTTCGGGCTTCGGACGACCCGTAACGACCGTCAAAGATTCACTAATTACAGCCGAGAACAACAGCTTAACTTGCTTTCCGAGGCACGGACGGATCTTGGTTTCCAACGATGGTCACCCATTCACGGACCAACCGCGGCAACCGTAGCTAAACCTGATCGAGAGCCCGAGCGGCTGTTAATGCACGATGAAATGATAGATCAAAATAAATAAAAAAGTGAAGCGTCTGACATCTTCTTCAACGTGATTGGATAGAAAACTAAAACATTATGTATCCTGAAACGATTGGGTGTGTAGGTAACTACCTACGTTGCTAGCACTACGGAATCATGAAAACATTTATAGGTACTGTACGAGTTTGTGCTGTTATGGTCCATTAATATTGCTCGTAAATGCACGTGAATAAGCTGTAAAGCTAATAGATAAGCAATGGGTAAGTTTACAGTAAGTATGCATTGAATTAAATCACTGTTTCGGACAAATTATGAAACAAAATGGAAATCTAAACTGTATTTATATAACACTAGCTTTTGCCAGCGGTTTCGCCCGCGCGGATCTTTTATCCCCTATTTAACACCCTTAGGGGTTGAAATTCGAAAGTCTTGATTGATGATTTGAAATTTCAGCTTTCTAGGTTCAAGGGTTTGGGCTGGGCATTGATGTGTCAGTCAGTCAGTCATGACTTTTCTTTTTATTTATATATGTCGCAGTATGATAGATAAAACCGTAATATACTTATATCCCTAGGGATATAAACATATGCCGTAACATAGTTATACGAAAGCGATTCATTACTATCTTACGGTCGCAATCTAGTAATATGTTTATTTGACTAAACTAATCTGGTTAAATAGTTATGAATCTACCCTAGAATCAAATAAAACAATATATTGCTTTTATAAGAAGTCATTTACAATGGTAAAACTAATATAATACAGATATTAAAGAAAAAGTGGGGAAAATTCAATTAATATCTATGTATCGTGGCGATATCGTAGATTTGCTCACTTCATGAAATGCTCGAGAGTTTTTTTTTCGAGAAGACGATCGACATCAAGGGCACCCCGAGGTTCGGTTTGGTTAGGTTCCTTTAAACCCTGCAGACAGAAATAGGAGCCCCACGCAGTGGGGCTCCGTCACCCTGACGTCGACCGTCTTCTTCTGTAATATAAGAACCAGAAGAAGACGAGAATTTCATGAAATACGACTATTTCATGAAATTCTCGAGCATTTCATGAAGTGAGCAAACGACAGACTGGGACAGTAAGCGACGTGCGGGGTTCACAAACACAACGAAGCCTCCGCCGCCGTCTCCGTCGCACCTCCTACAATTATTTCACTAAACTCAATCAAGTAATATAATTATATCACTAAACTTGAACCGTATTATAATTATATTCCTAGTAACATAGTAATGAATCGCTTTCGTATAACTATATTACGGTACATAATTATATCACTAGGGATATAACTATATTACGGCTTTATCTATCATACTGCGACATATAGATAGATAACAGAGGGTGGGCCTATTGCCATCAATCGGGCACAAATCCAAAATCCGGGCCGATAGTGAAAAGTCCAATATGAAAAAATAAACCAATAACACTACCCGACCTTGGAATCGAACCCAGAACTTCAAGCTCAGCAGTAGTGCTTGCACCAAAATAGACCAACATATTTATGTAAGAATCATTCTTTGTATATATGTCACCGTAAGATTGTGAACACCTCTGTTTCGCGAACTGCAACTTGAACTGCAAGAACCATTTACAATTTAATGCACTATTTTTCGATTTTACCAAGACGGATAGTACCTTGCGCTATTACTAAATAGTCAAGTAACTGCCACTAACTTGGAAGTAGCGCTCGCCGGCCGCTGCCGCGGCACCGCTTGTTTCGCTCGCTCGGCTCGCGTACGGTTGGTCGCAGTTCTAACCTAACCTTACCTATTCGGTCGGTAAGCAGTAGTGCAGTTCACAATTTATCTATAGTTTATAATCTTGCGATATAGATTATAAACTAACGGTGTTCACGATCATACCGTGACATTATATAGACGCCATACATACATAGACCAGGGTTGATAATTTTTGAAACCAAAAAAAATAATAGTAGGATGAAACCCATTGGAAAAAAAGGAGAATATTATAGAAATGAGAGGAAAAATAATTTACGGGCGATCTGAGGTCAGGAAGGGGAAGGGAGTGAGTTTTTAAGGTTAAAAAACGGTTTATCTCGATTTCCGGCAAAACTAAAAGTCCTATGGAAAAAAGTCAAATGGCAAAGTTGTAGGTAATAAAAATATCTAAAACTTTTGAATGCACACTTTTTTCACATAACCTTGGTTTTTTGAATTTATGTGAAATTTTTTAAAAACCAAGTTTTTAGTTTTTTATTTGTATTATTACAAAAAAAAAAAAGTTTTTTCACGAAATTTAGTGAAAACTCACCTTTTTATGTCCTAAATATTATGCTGTAATATATTTGATTTGAAATATTTATTTTTTCACCTTATTTTGAATTAATTTCGAAAAAGCACCCTAATTTTCAATCGAAAATTCACTCGTCAAAATATCAGCATTTTTCAAAAAGTTGGTGGTATGCTTTCTGTTCGTTGAAATCTCTACTTTCCGATGGTGAAAAAGGAAATATATATTACTATTTTTTTTTCACTCCAATAGAAACCAAAATAAATTCATTTTTAAATGCCTGTCAAATGTCTGGTACACTTTACAAAAAGGTAAATGCAATTGGAGCATTAATACTAAAGTAGTGATTGACTCCCTTTGTGCTCCAATTTAATTCAATTTTACGCTACAGTGATATTCGCAACTCATTAAGTCTCAATCAATTTCATTGCGTATAATTTTATTCGATTAAAAGTAATTTCTGCCGAAGAAATTCGTTTTGTTTGATCGTATGTATATAAATGTATGTGGCGGCATCGACATCGCCACATGCAAACTACGTAACATACGAAACATCTACATTGTGTTACATTGCGTAAGCAGAGTTTACCGTGCAACTTAGAATCCTATACAAAGTCCTAACATCAATCGTCAGGCCCAGCAGACACAATACCAGGAAGCATCAAGAATTGACTATTACGCTAGGTCAATGCGTGTTGACATTTTGGTCTTCTTAATAAATTGTACTTCAATAAGTAGGTTCGTACAAACACTTTCACATATCAATCATATTTTTAAAACTGGATGAAGTCGATGCTTCCTATCTGACTACTCTGAGAAGAAAGGCCGAAACAAACTCAGAAGTCACAGTCTCCTTTAAAGTCATAAATCATAGTCACAAAGACATAATCTTAGTCAGATCATGTGAAGAGTAGATTGGTGTCTGAAATGATCTTATGAATGAAGAACCACACAGATTGAGTGTACCTGTCTATACAGTGATTTTATCAATAATCATGCAGGTCAACTCAGAACTTAAGGAGAAAATTTAATCCTGGTCTATGTTGGATTTTTACTACGCAAAGTCAGTAGCATCAACGATTTTCCTGGATAGTTATCGCATTGCAAAATACACACTGGTACGGGCCCAGTTTTGAACTCGCATATTTTCGTTTGAAGAAGCGACTCCTTAAATCTGCACGATGACATATAATTAGTACGTTAGTTCTGTATAACTATATGGTAGGAATGTTCTATTTTCTACAAATAAATTTAAAAATACGTACGACCCGTGTTCATCTACCTAACTGATCTTATCCACGTATGAAGGCCTGTGTATAAATATGCACTAAATACTCGTAGCTCGTCTGCGTGCATCCGAGTGTACTCGGCCGTACCATGGCAGATGCTTAGCCGTGTCTGCATCCATTTTCATTCGCTTCTTCTTGCATGTCTACTGGGGTATACATACGTTACATGGAATTATATTGAAAGGTTGGGTCAATATCTCCATTGATGTCTGCTGTAAGATATGATTAGTAATTAGAAGATCTCAAGTGCAACTTAGACGATTGATAGTAAATCAAAATAACGATAACTAGGATTATAACTAGGAAAACTAAGAAAGCTTAGCTTCAAAATCTACCAAAACACTCATTCGAAATAATATACAACGCAATTTAGACGGCACTCGAATAATTAATTTTCTCGGAAAAATATACACAGAAAAAATGCGGTATATCGGAACTGACTAAAAATTGTCAGACGATGCGACATTCCAATATTACACTCCTTTTGCAGCGGTTGTTTTTGTTTCACGAACAACTGGTTAAAACCTTATTTGATACGACGAGTTTGCTCAAAAATTCTAATAAAGTTTCATACGAATTCATGCTGTGAGTAATGAAAAATACTGCTGTGTTGGTGTTAGAACATTTTATTGAAAAGTTTACTGAAATTACCTTCTTGATGAATTGAATGAAGCTTGTAATTTTAAAGATTTCATAATAGCGTAGACATTATACCTATTTAATGCTTACATGTAACCTTCGCGAGTACGTGGAAACGTAGATGACTGAATTGCGAGACAAACATTTATTTATTCATAGAATAAAAGAAAAAACAGTAGGCATCCGATTTGGCTGATAAGCCAAGATAAAAGACGAAGAAATATATAAAAGAAATACACGTAGAAGGATTTCTAGGAATAATTGTTGAACTTATGCGACTTGGTTCATCCCTGTACTGC
Source organism: Polymixis flavicincta (assembly GCA_949987655.1). Lineage (NCBI taxonomy): Eukaryota > Metazoa > Arthropoda > Insecta > Lepidoptera > Noctuidae > Polymixis > Polymixis flavicincta. Next base: position 19,775,027 of record OX465175.1, read on the forward strand.
GAGCTTTGAAACCGCTCACAGTACATAGTTGCATGAACATGCTCATAGGGACATGGCTTATAAAAGGGTTATTTCGAGAAATAGACACCATTTCTGCATCCAAACAATAAGTAAGTAAAGGATTACAAAGCTCGTGAAATTTGAAGTCCTTTAATATAGTCCCTAATGTCAGTACCGCATCTGATAATTCAATAACGATGTCGGTAGCATCGAATTAGGTCAGCCAGCGTGTTTAACTGTCATTTAAAAAAAGGTAATCCAATAGTTACTTTAGGATTTCTACTCTTAAAACCTTTCTCATTTAAAAATTGCTGTAAACAATGCAAACTCATCATCATCATCATCATCATCATCATCATTTCAGCCGAAAGACGTCCACTGCTGGACATAGGCCTTCCCCAAGCTCGACCGGTTCTGTGCTTCTCGCATCCAGCGGACTCGCGCGGCCCTCACAAGGTCATCTGTCCACCTTGTGGGAGGCCTTCCAACTTTACGTCTTCCGGTACGCGGTCGCCACTCCAGAACTTTTCGGCCCCATCGGCCATCTGTTCTGCGAGCAATGTGCCCTGCCCACTGCCACTTAAGTTTGGCAATTCTTCGGACTATGTCGGTTACCTTGGTTCTCCTGCGGATCTCTTCAAGCCTTTCTTGTTGATTTGACGCAGTTTGAAACACCCTGATATGGAGATGGAATTAATGATGGAATGTAATGGTATAGGTATCTTCTATCCTTTGATACGTAAACATTTTTAACAGGGTGGTTCATAATTCTAAAGTATTATTTATTATTCTTTGTACCTATTCATCATCATCTGCCTAGTCTTTTCCCAACTATGTTGGGGTCGACTTCCATTTTACATGGAGCGACTGCCTATCTGACCTCCACAACCCTGTTACTGGGTAATACGATACCCCTTGGTAAGACTGGTTGTCAGACTTTCGGGCTTCTGACAAACCGTAACGACTGTACGTAACGGCTTAGCGTGCTTTCCGAGGCACGGAGGAGTCTTGGTATGTAAAGATGGTCCACGGACCAACCGCGACAAGTGTAGCTTAACCTGGCCGATCGGTCCGTGCAGCTATTGTTATTTAGCCACAAGCCCCTTCTTTGTACCTATTATCTTAATTAATGGTAACGATTTTTAATCGCGCCTAGAGGTATTTTATGTCGGATATATTGAGTGGACCATCTTCGTAAGACGACTAAAATTTCACCGTGTATATGCGACAGTTGACAGGTTCTCTCCAAGTTAAAACAACAGAAACCACTCAGCCGAGAGCTATCCAATTAATATAATTAAAACGCTGGAAGCCTTTTGGGGCATTATAGTTTGAATTGTAAATGAGACAATCACACGCCGCCCCTTGTACACGAATTCGAAGTATCCTCATTGAAATTCTGATAAGACGGAAGACTCTCTAAGGAATTAGGTAAGTAAGTATATAGGTTGTTGTAGATTTAAAGCTGGTTTTGCAACCTGAGAGCACTTGCTTAAAACATTTTATTTATGAGTCCACAGATAATCTTTTGTCTGTAACTTAATTTATATCGACAATATACAGGGTAAATTTTTAAACAGTGCGGTAACGGTAACCATGAATTCGGAATATCATTCTAGACCCTCTAGCGTAGAAATATAGACCCCCTAGTGTAAATTTTTCTTCGGTTATACAAACAAAACTCTGCTGTTCCATAGAACAGTGCAATACCTACGCGGTCAAAATGTATGGAACAGCGGATTTTTTTTTTTTTTTTGTATAATTGACTAAAAATTTCTAATGATATGCTGAATTCATGGTTACCGTTTGCGCACTGGTATTTTTTTTATCCTGTAAAGACTGCGTCGTTGGTCTAGTGACTGCAACCGCTTCTGGTTCGATTCCTAGGTCGGGCAAAGAGTTGCTGGGTGGTTCTCAATAGCAGCCCAAAGTTTGTATTTGTGCCCAGTTGTTGACAAAAGGCTTGCCCCTATTTCATGGGACTTGAACATTACTGGCGAACCATGGGTTTACAACAGGTACACCTCTGGCCAACCATTCGGGGCAACAAGGTGTGATTTTTATGGAAATATATATGACGTCATAAGAACACCATCATGCCATATAGCATAGTGTTGGTAAACGATGCATAATTAAACGCCAGTACTGGCAACTACATATTTGGTTGACACAAGATCCCTTCTTGACCACAACACAATACAACAAGTCTATTTAGCTTACATAAAACCAATCTAGTACTAACTTAGTTTCAAACAAACTAAAAACTACAATCAGCATTCGAATAAAAAGCCTTCAATTATTCAGGCTCCACTTTTTCCGAGTTCTCACTCCATTTTCTGTTTTTCTTTTATTTTCTATACAAATAACTGGGAGTGTTGTGAAGTGCGGTGCTCCGTTCGCCGTATCTAGAATATTCTATTGAGTTCGCCGTGTAATGAGTTGGCGTGCACGAATTAAGTATCACGGGAATGCTTCCACCATTTTTTAAGTGAAACCAAAAATGTAGGAGAATAATTATTTTTACATTTTGGTGGTAAAGCGTATGAAATAGTGACAGTTAATTCGTGAAATGTGAGTGATTAATGGGAAGGTTTACTGGGAATATTATGTCTAGAATTAAGCACGTTTGCCTGTACATACGCTGACAAGAATTTTAAGGTATTTAGTTGCGTAAGTGTGACTAGCAAACTAAAACATTGTTATCTGCGCGTACTTAAAAAACTTAGAGTCGACGCGTACTTTTGGTTACTTAGACAATTTCAGGTCATCAAACTTAATCGAACTTCAATTCGCGAGGGTTAAATAGTTCGTTAGGTGAAACAAGCCTGGTTAAAATAAAAAAATAACGGCGGAATGAAAAATCACTTAAAAATAATAATCTTCAAACTTCATCTATTCTAAGTTTCTAAAAGGCATATTTACAAAACAAAATATTCTCATAATTGAAAATGCTGTTCATTGTTGATCTCAAATAGAAAAACTTTTAACGAAACCAAAATTGAATTCAATTTTAAAACACTCGGCGTTAATCTTAAGTGTTGCCAAACTATGTTTTATTTTAAAAATAACTAAAACTTTAATGGAACGACTAGACACTATAAATAACGTTGATGTTATTTTCCCAAGAAGGGGGGAAAACTTTGTATTTGTCAGCCATATTGGAAGTTTAGGTGGTGTTATAAATTTTAATGTTCACTGCTTAGCACATAAATTGCAGAAGACTAGATTCTGTATGGATTGGGTAGTATATCGTATCGGGTAGTTAAATACCCAGTACGAGATACAGAGAAATATTGCTGTTTAATTATATATTGGATTACTTTGTTACGGCTTGGCAAAACATGAAGATTTATTTTTTATAACATACTTATGAATACATGATACGCATCACAGTAAATGTTTTTGAAAGCCGCATCCAAAAAGGTTTTGAGAATAAAACTTACATAGGTATAGTATTTTTATCTCATGGACTGACGTGCACGGTCAATGAAAACGCCAAACAGAGGCCTAGCATTTTCATTAGCCGTCCCCCGACTTGACAATGCCTTGATCAAAATACTACCTTCAACTTAAAAGGTCTATAAATGTTAAGAGTTTTTGTTTGGGTCGGGGGTTTTTAAAATTTAAAATTTAATTTTTGGAATGTTCTGATGAGTAAGTTACTGAAGAGTCATATTAATGAATAAAATAAAAAAAGGAGATCGCGATGTCAAAAATGAACAAAAGAACGCTCACATCACATTGTATCCTTTGATAGAAAGAGAAATGTCTATTTTTCGTAGACAAGAGCTAGAAGAGGTCATGCTACGCGGGCTTGAAAGCCAGTGCTTTTAAGATTAGTGTTTGTCATAGTCCTTACGATAAAGGGGAAGTTCTAGTGCCTCTGAGTTCCGCCATAGAAGGCTGTATTCGTTAGTGAACCCAGTGGTTTCTAGTGTATCCAGAGGATGGATGGGTGTTATTTTATGTAGAATTCCAGCCAGAGCTAAGTGCTTGTTGAATATTGTACACGTGGGAGAGAGCACTTAGGTACGACGGCAAACTACGGTGTATTGCTTCGAATAGAACGGAGATTGTAATTTGTCTTGGGAATCTCGAAATATTGTATTTTCTGTGTATTTGTTCACTGAATTTTCAAACACATAAGAATAGGTAAGTGTCGATACACTTACCTATTCTTAAGTGTTTGAAAATTCAGTCGGTGACTTTGGATATGTATTTAATTATACGTCACCGCCTTCCGAACTTAGTCATTGGGGTTGGACAAAGCAAGTTTATTATTTTTTACTTTTCGGTTTTTCGGCGGTTAAATTTTTTTCTATGAAACAGTTGTTTTTTTATAACCCAGTAAAAAAAAAATAAGTCTAGAATTATATGCTGAATTAATGGTTACAGATTAAAAAAAAAATCGTGTTTAATTCCTAGTATGCAAAAAATTGAGGTTGCTCTTCATTTTATTTTCATTTAGCAGAACCGATAAGTGAACCAAATGCTTTATTAATATGAAAAGAGCAAATACTTTATGTAATGTAATACCTATTAATCATGTTGCTAGTTGTACATTAACAATTAATTAAGTAATGTAATCCATCAATTGGGAGCTGTTTCATCCATTTGTAATAAATGTTGCTTATTATTTTATTTACTAACAATAGCTTTATCTTCATCAACGTTAGGTCATCATCAGGTTACTGGAACGGGTTGGAGCGATATTGTACGATTCGGATATTAGGTACCTACCTAAGATTTTCCGATTGGGAAAAAATTTGCTGTGTGCCTGTGTCTTTCCATCTGGAATTTCTGAGAAGCAGCCTTTTTTTTTTTTCTTTTGGTGGGAAATCATCAAATGACTTCTCCTGCTGAGTAGAGCAGGAGGGCGTGTCAGACTTTTACTGACTAAAACCCACCCGTGTTCCGTCAGTAGCCCGTATGCCAGGGGCTGTGGTATCTCTTTCGAACAAACCCGCACCCCTGGCAGGCATCGGCCCTTGCGGACCCCACCAGTGGTTGCTGACATCTTTGACGGCGCGCGTGTGGAACACAACGCGCCGTCCCGTTTACCACTTTTCGGCCGCAGGGGATAGGGAGAGCAGCTGACGCTATACCGACACTCCTCTTCCCCTGCGGCCCCACCGCGTCCGCCATCAAACGGTGGCGGCCCCGTCCAGGCCACGGTAGGGAAGAGCGCTGCTCAGAAGCACCGGCACTCCTCCTCTACCGCAGCCCGTAACCCTCAGCCGCGATGCCTCCCATTCGACATCGCGGCCCATCTCAGTTGCGGTGCACCTCACCACAACCTACCCTTTGGCCGCTACGTCGTCGGCTTTGAGGCAAAAGCCCTGACGAGCGGCCCCACCTTTGGGTTCCTCTTGGCTTCACCGTGGCCGGAATCCACGGTTACTGAGCCCCCCCGCAACGACAATGCGGGAACCCACTCGGGAGGGGAGAAGCAGCCTGGAGTCTGAATTCGTGATAAATTTCCAAATTGTTATCTACCTATAAACGTTATTATTATTATTTATTTATAAATTTATCGAAAACAAAGTTTACAAAAAAATATTAACTTACAAACTATTCCCCACAAAACCGTTTTCACGGTTTGTCTGTGGGAACAGAACAAATAGTATTTTATTACAAACAAGGTTTATTAGTGCGAACATTTAATTACGGCCTATCACTTACTTTCCAAACGTGCTAACAGTAGACATTACCGAGAAATGTTAGCTAAAATCACCGGTATACGGAACCACGTTGATTACACTCATTTATCCAGCCTGACCGCCAGCTGACGACGTCGTTTACCCATAAATGGGCGATTAATGCCAGCTGTTACTGACATAGGTATGATATATATGTGCGCCCTGGGCGTCGGGAATCCCAGACCGATTTCCGGCCACCGTAGGCATGAGCTTGCGGACGGCGAGTAATTGGTAGCTCGCTGTCCGGTAAGGAACAAGCCCAAGTCGACGGCGCGTTGTGTTCCACGCGCGCCTCAAAGAGATGTCAGCACAAAAAATGATGGGGCCCGGAAGGGCCGATGCCTGCCAGGGGTGCGGGTTTGTTCGAAAGAGATACCACAGCCCCTGGCCTACGGGCTACTGAAGGAACACGGGTGGGTTTTAGTCAGTAAAAGTCTGACACGCCCTTCTGCTCCACCCAGAGCGGGAGAAGTTATTTGATGATTTCCCACAAAAAAAAGCATGCACGTCTACAATCTACAGCAATGGATATTTTCGAATAAAATTTACATTAATTAGAAAAAAGAAAACATTCAAGACGAAATATAAAGTATTTAAATCTAAACGATAATATCAAAATAATTTGGAATTAATAATTTAAGAATAACTAATTAATTAGACAAATAAATACAAAAATAAAAGGACACTTAAGAAGTATCGCAACGCTGTTATCAGGAAACGTGCCCAGACGACTGGCAGCATTGCCACGTTGAATGGCAAATTAGTAAAAAATAAACAGTTTTATCATATTACATTTTATTCGAAAATATCCATTACTATCTTACCAAAATTCAATTATATCTGATGATACTGGTAACTTATCTCTTTTGGTTACTGTAAATATAATAATTTAGTGGACGAAGGAATAATAATAGTTCAATAGGGAACTTAAAAATGGCAGCCAAAATAACGGTAAAAAATTATTTACAAAATCAAAAACCCGACTGCCTAAAAAGTGAACTTTAATTTAATAAAAACTTTTTTCAAAATATAACAACCGACTTCCAAAAAAGCTACCTGTGGCTACCCCACACCAATTCGAAATTTCATCATCCTAATATAGTAACTAAAAAGTGAAAAATAAAAACTTTTTTCAAAAAAATAACAACCGACTTCCAAAAAAACACTACAAAGTGCAAATTAACTTTAATTTCGGAAGTCGGTGACTTTGGATGTGTATTTTAATTATTTGTCACCGCCTTCCGAAATTAGTGTTTTCTATTATTATTCCTTCGTCCACTAAATTATTATATTTACAGTAACCAAAAGAGATAAGTTACCAGTATCATCAGATATAATTGAATTTTGGTAAGATAGTAATGGATATTTTCGAATAAAATGTAATATGATAAAACTGTTTATTTTTTACTAATTTGCCATTCAACGTGGCAATGCTGCCAGTCGTCTGGGCACGTTTCCTGATAACAGCGTTGCGATACTTCTTAAGTGTCCTTTTATTTTTGTATTTATTTGTCTAATTAATTAGTTATTCTTAAATTATTAATTCCAAATTATTTTGATATTATCGTTTAGATTTAAATACTTTATATTTCGTCTTGAATGTTTTCTTTTTTCTAATTAATGTAAATTTTATTCGAAAATATCCATTGCTGTAGATTGTAGACGTGCATGCTTTTTTTTGTGGGAAATCATCAAATAACTTCTCCCGCTCTGGGTGGAGCAGAAGGGCGTGTCAGACTTTTACTGACTAAAACCCACCCGTGTTCCTTCAGTAGCCCGTAGGCCAGGGGCTGTGGTATCTCTTTCGAACAAACCCGCACCCCTGGCAGGCATCGGCCCTTCCGGGCCCCATCATTTTTTGTGCTGACATCTCTTTGAGGCGCGCGTGGAACACAACGCGCCGTCGACTTGGGCTTGTTCCTTACCGGACAGCGAGCTACCAATTACTCGCCGTCCGCAAGCTCATGCCTACGGTGGCCGGAAATCGGTCTGGGATTCCCGACGCCCAGGGCGCACATATATATCATACCTATGTCAGTAACAGCTGGCATTAATCGCCCATTTATGGGTAAACGACGTCGTCAGCTGGCGGTCAGGCTGGATAAATGAGTGTAATCAACGTGGTTCCGTATACCGGTGATTTTAGCTAACATTTCTCGGTAATGTCTACTGTTAGCACGTTTGGAAAGTAAGTGATAGGCCGTAATTAAATGTTCGCACTAATAAACCTTGTTTGTAATAAAATACTATTTGTTCTGTTCCCACAGACAAACCGTGAAAACGGTTTTGTGGGGAATAGTTTGTAAGTTAATATTTTTTTGTAAACTTTGTTTTCGATAAATTTATAAATAAATAATAATAATAACGTTTATAGGTAGATAACAATTTGGAAATTTATCACGAATTCAGACTCCAGGCTGCTTCTCCCCTCCCGAGTGGGTTCCCGCATTGTCGTTGCGGGGGGGCTCAGTAACCGTGGATTCCGGCCACGGTGAAGCCAAGAGGAACCCAAAGGTGGGGCCGCTCGTCAGGGCTTTTGCCTCAAAGCCGACGACGTAGCGGCCAAAGGGTAGGTTGTGGTGAGGTGCACCGCAACTGAGATGGGCCGCGATGTCGAATGGGAGGCATCGCGGCTGAGGGTTACGGGCTGCGGTAGAGGAGGAGTGCCGGTGCTTCTGAGCAGCGCTCTTCCCTACCGTGGCCTGGACGGGGCCGCCACCGTTTGATGGCGGACGCGGTGGGGCCGCAGGGGAAGAGGAGTGTCGGTATAGCGTCAGCTGCTCTCCCTATCCCCTGCGGCCGAAAAGTGGTAAACGGGACGGCGCGTTGTGTTCCACACGCGCGCCGTCAAAGATGTCAGCAACCACTGGTGGGGTCCGCAAGGGCCGATGCCTGCCAGGGGTGCGGGTTTGTTCGAAAGAGATACCACAGCCCCTGGCATACGGGCTACTGACGGAACACGGGTGGGTTTTAGTCAGTAAAAGTCTGACACGCCCTCCTGCTCTACTCAGCAGGAGAAGTCATTTGATGATTTCCCACCAAAAAAAAAAAAAAAAGGCTGCTTCTCAGAAATTCCAGATGGAAAGACACAGGCACACAGCAAATTTTTTCCCAATCGGAAAATCTTAGGTAGGTACCTAATATCCGAATTGTACAATATCGCTCCAACCCGTTCCAGTAACCTGATGATGACCTAACGTTGATGAAGATAAAGCTATTGTTAGTAAATAAAATAATAAGCAACATTTATTACAAATGGATGAAACAGCTCCCAATTGATGGATTACATTACTTAATTAATTGTTAATGTACAACTAGCAACATGATTAATAGGTATTACATTACATAAAGTATTTGCTCTTTTCATATTAATAAAGCATTTGGTTCACTTATCGGTTCTGCTAAATGAAATTGTAATGAAGAGCAACCTCAATTTTTTGCAAACTAGGAATTAAACACGATATTTTTTTTATCTGTAACCATTAATTCAGCATATAATTCTAGACTATTTTTTTTTTACTAAGTTATAAAAAAAACAACTGTTTCATAGAAAAAAATTAAACCGCCGAAAAACCGAAAAGTAAAAAATAATAAACTTGCTTTGTCCAACCCCAATAACTAAGTTCGGAAGTCGGTGACTTTGGATATGTATTTAATTAAATGTCACCGCTGGTTTAATTTTTTATTAAAAAGTTTTTATTTTATTATTTTTTGTGGCTATAATCTACTAATTGCTACATGCTTAATTTTTTATTACTTTTTGATCACTTTTTGTAATACACAACTCAGTATTAAAATCTGTGAGTAAACCATCAATCATCCCCTGTTTTCTTACCATTAGGGTTGGAATTTTTCTTCAAAATTTATATGGGACCATCTTCAGGGTATACCCTATCCAAAAAAAAAGTATTATCAAAATCGGACTACTCTGGAAAAAGTTATGCGTGGTCATACATAAAAAAAAAATATACGCGTCGAATTGAGTAACCTCCTCCGTTTATTCATCGGTTAAAAAGTGCAGTACCTACGCGGTCAAAATGAATGGAACAGCACTTTTTTTTACAACGAAAAAATTCTACTCTATAGTCTATGTCATAATATGCTTAATTCATAGTTACATTTTGCGCGGTGGTGAAAATTTTATTTTGTATAAATTATGTAATTTTCTTACCGTAAAATCTCAACATCGCAACACTTACCTATTCTTATGTGTTTGAAAATTCAGTAAAAAAATACACAGAAAATACAATATTTCGAGATTCCCAAGACAAATTACAATCTCCGTTCTATTCGAAGCAATACACCGTAGTTTGCCGTCGTACCTAAGTGCTCTCTCCCACGTGTACAATATTCAACAAGCACTTAGCTCTGGCAGGAATTCTACATGAAAGAACACCCATCCATTACCTCTGGATACACTAGAAACCACTGGGTTCACTAACGAATACAGCCTTCTATGGCGGAACTCAGAGGCACTAGAACTTCCCCTTTATCGTAAGGACTATGACAAACACTAATCTTAAAAGCACTGGCTTTCAAGCCCGCGTAGCATGACCTCTTCTAGCTCTTGTCTACGAAAAATAGACATTTCTCTTTCTATCAAAGGATACAATGTGATGTGAGCGTTCTTTTGTTCATTTTTGACATCGCGATCTCCTTTTTTTATTTTATTCATTAATATGACGCTTCAGCAACTTACTCATCAGAACATTCCAAAAATTAAATTATAAATTTTAAAAACCCCCGACCCAAACAAAAACTTATATTTATAGACCTTTTAAGTTGAAGGTAGTATTTTGATCAAGGCATTGTCAAGTCGGGGGACGGCTAATGAAAATGCTAGGCCTCTGTTTGGCGTTTTCATTGACCGTGCACGTTTTTTTTTTTTTTTTTGTTTTGGGTGGGAAATCATCAAATGACTTCTCCTGGAGAAGGAGAAGTCATTTGACATTAGTCAGTAAAAGTCTGACACGCCCTCCTGGGCGTGTCAGACTTTTACTGACTAAAACCCACCCGTGTTCCTTCAGTAGCCCGTATGCCAGGGGCTGTGGTATCTCTTTCGAACAAACCCGCACCCCTGGCAGGCATCGGCCCTTGCGGACCCCACCTGTGGTTGCTGACATCTTTGACGACGCGCGTGTGGAACACAACGCGCCGTCCCGTCTACCACTTTTCGGCCGCAGGGGATAGGGAGAGCGGCTGACGCTATACCGACACTCCTCTTCCCCTGCGGCCCCACCGCGTCCGCCATCAAACGGTGGCGGCCCCGTCCAGGCCACGGAAGGGAAGAGCGCTGCTCAGAAGCACCGGCACTCCTCCTCTACCGCAGTCCGTAACCCTCAGCCGCGATGCCTCCCATTCGACATCGCGGCCCACCTCAGTTGCGGTGCACCTCACCGCAACCTACTTTTTGGCCGCTACGTCGTCGGCTTTGAGGCAAAAGCCCTGACGAGCGGCCCCGCCTTTGGGTTCCTCTTGGCTTCACCGTGGCCGGAATCCACGGTTACTGAGCCCCCCCGCAACGACAATGCGGGAACCCAATCGGGGGGGTTGACCGTGCACGTCAGTCCATGAGTTATAAATACTATACTTATGTAAGTTTTATTCTCATTACCTTTTTTGAGGTGGCTTTCAAAAACATTTACTGTAATGCGTATCATGTATTAATAAGTATATTATAAAACATAAATCTTCATGTTTTGCCAAGCCGTAACAAAGTAATCCAATATATAATTAAACAGCAATATTTCTCTGTATCTCGTATCTCGTACTGGGTATTTAACTACCCGATACGATATACTACCAAATCCATACAGAATCTAGTCGTCTGCAATTTATGTGCTAAGCAGTGAACATTAAAATTTATAACACCACCTAAACTTCCAATATGGCTGACAAATACAAAGTATTCCCCCCTTCTTGGGAAAATAACATCAACGTTATTTATAGTGTCTAGTCGTTCCATTAAAGTTTTAGTTATTTTTAAAATAAAACATAGTTTGGCAACACTTAAGATTAACGCCGAGTGTTTTAAAATTGAATTCAATTTTGGTTTCGTTAAAAGTTTTTCTATTTGAGATCAACAATGAACAGCATTTTCAATTATGAGAATATTTTGTTTTGTAAATATGCCTTTTAGAAACTTAGAATAGATGAAGTTTGAAGATTATTATTTTTAAGTGATTTTTCATTGCGCCGTTATTTTTTTATTTTAACCAGGCTTGTTTCACCTAACGAACTATTTAACCCTCGCGAATTGAAGTTCGATTAAGTTTGATGACCTGAAATTGTCTAAGTAACCAAAAGTACGCGTAGACTCTAAGTTTTTTAAGTACGCGCAGATAACAATGTTTTAGTTTGCTAGTCACACTTACGCAACTAAATACCTTAAAATTCTTGTCAGCGTATGTACAGGCAAACGTGCTTAATTCTAGACATAATATTCCCAGTAAACCTTCCCATTAATCACTCACATTTCACGAATTAACTGTCACTATTTCATACGCTTTACCACCAAAATGTAAAAATAATTATTCTCCTACATTTTTGGTTTCACTTAAAAAATGGTGGAAGCATTCCCGTGATACTTAATTCGTGCACGCCAACTCATTACACGGCGAACTCAATAGAATATTCTAGATACGGCGAACGGAGCACCGCACTTCACAACACTCCCAGTTATTTGTATAGAAAATAAAAGAAAAACAGAAAATGGAGTGAGAACTCGGAAAAAGTGGAGCCTGAATAATTGAAGGCTTTTTATTCGAATGCTGATTGTAGTTTTAAGTTTGTTTGAAACTAAGTTAGTACTAGATTGGTTTTATGTAAGCTAAATAGACTTGTTGTATTGTGTTGTGGTCAAGAAGGGATCTTGTGTCAACCAAATATGTAGTTGCCAGTACTGGCATTTAATTATGCTTCGTTTACCAACACTATGCTATATGGCATGATGGCATTCTTATGACGTCATATATATTTCCATAAAAATCACGCCTTGTTGGCCCGAATGGTTGGCCAGAGGTGTACCTGTAGTAAACCCATGTTTCGCCAGTAATGTTCAAGTCCCATGAAATAGGGGCAAGCCTTTTGTCAACAACTGGGCACAAATACAAACTTTGGGCTGCTATTGAGAACCACCCAGCAACTCTTTGCCTGACCTAGGAATCGAACCAGAAGCGGTTGCAGTCACTAGACCAACGGGGCAGTCTATACTGGATAAAAAAAAACCAGTGCGCAAACGGTAACCACGAATTCAGCATATCATTCTAGACGTAGCGTAGAAATTTTTAGTCAGTTTTACAAAAAAAAAAAATCCGCTGTTCCATACATTTTGACCGCGTAGGTATTGCACTGTTCTATGGAACAGCAGATTTTTTTTTGTATAACCGACGAAAAATTTACACTAGGGGGTCTATATTTCTACGCTAGAGGGTCTAGAATGATATTCCGAATTCATGGTTACCGTTACCGCACTGTTTAAAAATTTACCCTGTATATTGTCGATATAAACTAAGTTACAGGAAAAAGATTATCTGTGGACTCATAAATAAAATATAAAATGTTTTAAGCAAGTGCTCTCAGGTTGCAGAACCAGCTTTAAATCTACAAGTATATACTTACTTACCTAATTCCTTAGAGAGTCTTCCGTCTTATCAGAATTTCAATGAGGATACTTCGAATTCGTGTACAAGGGGCGGCGTGTGATTGTCTCATTTACAATTCAAACTATAATGCCCCAAAAGGCTTCCAGCGTTTTAATTATATTAATTGGATAGCTCTCGGCTGAGTGGTTTCTGTTGTTTTAACTTGGAGAGAACCTGTCAACTGTCGCATATACACGGTGAAATTTTAGTCGTCTTACGAAGATGGTCCACTCAATATATCCGACATAAAATACCTCTAGGCGCGATTAAAAATCGTTACCATTAATTAAGATAATAGGTACAAAGAAGGGGCTTGTGGCTAAATAACAATAGCTGCACGGACCGATCGGCCAGGTTAAGCTACGCTTGCCGCGATTGGTCCGTGGACCATCTTTACATACCCAAGACTCCTCCGTGCCTCGGAAAACACGCTAAGCCGTTACGTACAGTCGTTACGGTTTGTCAGAAGCCCGAAAGTCTGACAACCAGTCTTACCAAGGGGTATCGTATTACCCAGTAACAGGGTTGTGGAGGTCAGATAGGCAGTCGCTCCATGTAAAATACTGGTATTCAGCTGCATCCGGTTACGCTGGAAGCCGACCCCAACATAGTTGGGAAAAGGCTAGGCAGATGATGATGAATAGGTACAAAGAATAATAAATAATACTTTAGAATTATGAACCACCCTGTTAAAAATCTTTACGTATCAAAGGATAGAAGATACCTATACCATTACATTCCATCATTAATTCCATCTCCATATCAGGGTGTTTCAAACTGCGTCATGCGTCTTAGTGATTTTTTTTTTTTTTTATTATTCATAAAAGTTCCAAATTTTTTATTTTTATTATTTAAATGTATTGTAGTCATTGGATACATGAAGTGGGCTGCCGTTGTAAGACGACTAAAATGTCATGGTGTATTAAATTCGGTTTAACAGGTGGGAACAATTTAGACTTTTCATAAACTTGGACGTTAACATGAGATCTGGTGGTAGCTTATTATTAACGTTAGTTTGCATTTTCCTGTGCGTGTTGCATATGGAACCGAAACGTGGTCGCCCACAATGGGCCTCATAAGAAGGCTTAAAGTCACCCAAAGGGCGATGGAAAGGGCTATGCTTGGAGTTTCCCTGCGTGGTCGAATCAGGAATGAAGAGATCCGCAGGAGAACCAAGGTAACCGACATAGCCCGAAGAATTGCCAAACTTAAGTGGCAGTGGGCAGGGCACATTGCTTGCAGAACAGATGGCCGATGGGGCCGAAAAGTTCTGGAGTGGCGACCGCGTACCGGAAGACGTAAAGTTGGAAGGCCTCCCACAAGGTGGACAGATGACCTTGTGAGGGCCGCGCGAGTCCGCTGGATGCGAGAAGCACAGAACCGGTCGAAGTGGCGGAGCTTGGGGAAGGCCTATGTCCAGCAGTGGACGTCTTTCGGCTGAAATGATGATGATGATGAGTTTGCATTGTTTACAGCAATTTTTAGATGAGAAAAGTTTTAAGAGTAGAAATCCTAAAGTAACTATTGGATTACCTTTTTTTAAATGACAGTTAAACACGCTGGCTGACCTAATTCGATGCTACCGACATCGTTATTGAATTATCAGATGCGGTACTGACATTAGGGGCTATATTAAAGGACTTCAAATTTCACGAGCTTTGTAATCCTTTACTTACTTATTGTTTGGATGCAGAAATGGTGTCTATTTCTCGAAAAAACCCTTTTATATCCCATGTCCATGAACATGTTCATGCAACTATGTACTGTGAGCGGTTTTAAAACTCGCAGTAACTCGCTTAAGTTAACAATTATTCCTAGAAATCCTTCTACGTGTATTTCTTTTATATATTTCTTCGTCTTTTATCTTGACTTATCAGCCAAATCGGAGGCCTGCTGTTTTTTCTCTTATTCTATGAATAAATAAATGTTTGTCTCGCAATTCAGTCATCTACGTTTCCACGTACTCGCGAAGGTTACATGTAAGCATTAAATAGGTATAATGTCTACGCTACTATGAAATCTCTGAAATTACAAGCTCCGTCAATTATGAAACACAAATCTTCTGTCTCGACTTCGTCTCGAACGTAATTTCAGTAAATTTTTCAATAAAATGTTCTAACACCAACACAGCAATATTTTTCATTACTAAAGCATGAATTCGTATGAAACTTTATTAGAATTTTTGAGCAAACTCGTCGTATCAAATAAGGTTTTAACCAGTTGTTCGTCAAACAAAAACAACCGTTGCAAAAGGAGTGTAATATTGGAATGTCGCATCGTCTGACAATTTTTAGTCAGTTCCGATATACCGCATTTTTTCTGTGTATGTTTTTCCATGTTCGAGGAAATGAATTATTCGAGTGCCGTCTAAATTGCGTTATTCAATTATTTTCGAATCGGTGTTTTGGTAGATTTTGAAGCTAAGCTTTAAATCGCTTGTATGCTTTAGAATTTAGTTAAGATGACGTAAGACGTAATTTCGGTCTTTGAAACGCTTCGTTCTACAATTATCTAATCCTTTCTCTCGCTTAGTCTTATTTTATAGATTTTCTAGTTATTATTATATTGTCTTTACGATCGTCCTATGTTGCTCTTGAGATTTTCTAATTAGTAATCATACCGTACAGCAGACAGCGATGGAGCTATCGACCCAACCTTTCAATATAATTCTGTGTAACGTATGTATAATACCCCAATAGATGTGCAAGGAGCTACTGAAAACAGATGCAGACACGGCTAAGCATTTGCCATGGTACGGCCGAGTACACTCGGATGCACGCAGACGAGCTACGAGTATTGAGTGCATATTTATACACAGGCCTTCATACGTGGATAAGATCAGTTAGGTAGATGAACACGTGTCGTACGTATTTTTAAAATTATTTGGATAAAATAGAACATTCCTACCATATAGGTATACAGAACTAACGTACTAATTATATGTCATCGTGCAGATTTAAGGAGCCGCTTCTTCAAACGAAAATATGCGAGTTCAAAACTGGGCCCGTACCAGTGTGTATTTTGCAATGCGATAACTATCTAGGAAAATCGTTGATGCTACTGAATTCGACTTTCCGTAGTAAAAATCCAACATAGACCAGGATTAAATTTGCTCCTTAAGTTCTGAGTTGAGCTGCATGATTATTGATCAAAGCACTGTATAGACAGGTACACTCAATCTGTGTGGTTCTTCATTCATAAGATCATTTCAGACACCAATCTACTCTTCACATGATCTGACTAAGATTATGTCTTTGTGATTATGATTTATGACATTAAAGGAGACTGTGACTTCTGAGTTTGTTTCGGCCTTTCTTCTCAGAGTAGTCGGATAGGAAACATCGACTTCATCCAGTTTTTAAAATATGATTGATATGTGAAAGTGTTTGTACGAACCTACTTATTGAAGTACAATTTATTAAGAAGACCAAAATGTCAATACGCATTGACCTAGCGTTTTTTTTTTTTTTTTTTTTTTTTTTGGGGTGGGAAATCATCAAATGACTTCTCCTGCTGAGTAGAGCAGGAGGGCGTGTCAGACTTTTACTGACTAAAACCCACCCGTGTTCCCTCAGTAGCCCGTATGCCAGGGGCCGTGGTATCTCTTTCGAACAAACCCGCACCCCTGGCAGGCATCGGCCCTTGCGGACCCCACCAGTGGTTGCTGACATCTTTGACGGCGCGCGTGAGGAACATAACGCGCCGTCCCGTCTACCACTTTTCGGCCGCAGAGGATAGGGAGAGCGGCTGACGCTATACCGACACTCCTCTTCCCCTGCGGCCCCACCGCGTCCGCCATCAAACGGTGGCGGCCCCGTCCAGGCCACGGAAGGGAAGAGCGCTGCTCAGAAGCACCGGCACTCCTCCTCTACCGCAGCCTGTAACCCTCAGCCGCGATGCCTCCCATTCGACATCGCGGCCCACCTCAGTTACGGTGCACCTCACCGCAACCTACTTTTTGGCCGCTACGTCAATGGCTTTGAGGCAAAAGCCCTGACGAGCGGCCCCACCGTTGGGTTCCTCTTGGCTTCACCGTGGATGGGAGACCACGGTTACTAAGCCCCCCCGCAACGACAATGCGGGAACCCACTCGGGGGGGATTGACCTAGCGTAACAGTCAATTCTTGATGCTTCCTGGTATTGTGTCTGCTGGGCTAGTACCTGACGATTGATGTTAGGACTTTGTATAGGATACTAAGTTGCACGGTAAACTCTGCTTACGCAGTGTAACACAATGTAGATGTTTCGTATGTTACGTAGTTTGCATGTGGCGATGTCGATGCCGCCACATACATTTATATACATACGATCAAACAAAACTAATTTCCTCGGCAGAAATTACTTTTAATCGAATAAAATTATACGCAATGAAATTGATTGAGACTTAATGAGTTGCGAATATCACTGTAGCGTAAAATTGAATTAAATTGGAGCACAAAGGGAGTCAATCACTACTTTAGTATTAATGCTCCAATTGCATTTACCTTTTTGTAAAGTGTACCAGACATTTGACAGGCATTTAAAAATGAATTTATTTTGGTTTCTGTTGGAGTGAAAAAAAAATTGTAATTTATATTTTCTTTTTCACCATCGGCAAGTAGAGATTCCAACGAACAGAAAGCATACCACCAACTTTTTGAAAAATGCTGATATTTTGACGAAAGAATTTTCGATTGAAAATTAGGGTGCTTTTTCGAAATTAATTCAAAATAAGGTGAAAAAATAAATATTTCAAATCAAATTAATTACAGCGTATTTGGGACATAAAATGGAGGATAAAAACCAAATTTCGTGAAAAAACTTTTTTTGTAAAAGATACAAAAAAAAAAAACCAAAAACTTGGTTTTTTGAATTTTTCCGGGTGACGGAGCCCCACTGTGTGGGGCTCCTATTTTTGTCTGCAGGGTTTAAAGGAACCTAACCAAACCGAACCTCGGGGTGCCCTTGACGTCGATCGTCTTCTCGAAAAAAAAAACTCTCGAGCATTTCATGAAGTGAGCAAATCTACGATATGGCCACGATACATAGGTATTAATTGAATTTTCCCCACTTTTTCTTTAATATCTGTATTATATTAGTTTTATCATTGTAAATGACTTCTTATAAAACCAATATATTGTTTTATTTGATTCTAGGGTAGATTCATAACTATTTAACTAGATTAGTTTAGTGAAATAATCATATTACTAGATTGCGACCGTAAGATAGTAATGAATCGCTTTCGTATAACTATGTTACGGCATATGTTTATATCCCTAGGGATATAAGTATATTACGGTTTTATCTATCATACTGCGACATATATAAATAAAAAGAAAAGTCATGACTAACTGACTGACACATCAATGCCCAGCCCAAACCATTGAACCTAGAAAGCTGAAATTTTGCACAGAGGTTCCCTTTACAATGTAGACAAGGAATAAGGAAGACTTTCGAATTTGAACCCCTAAGGGTGTTAAATAGGGGATAAAAGATCCGCGCGGGCGAAGCCGCTGGCAAAAGCTAGTGTTATATAAATACAGTTTAGATTTCCATTTTGTTTCATAATTTGTCCGAAACAGTGATTTTATTCAACGCATACTTACTGTAAACTTACCCATTGCTTATCTATTACTCGTAGCTTTACAGCTTATTCACGTGCATTTACGAGCAATATTAATGGACCATAACAGCACAAACTCGTACAGTACCTATAAATGTTTTCATGATTCCGTAGTGCTACCAACGTCGGTAGTTACCTACACACCCAATCGTTTCAGGATACATAATGTTTTAGTTTTCTATCCAATCACGTTAAAGAAGATGTCAGACGCTTCACTTTTTTTTTTATTTTGATCTTTCATTTCGTCATGCATTAACAGCAGCACGGGTCGATTGATCAGATATAGCTACGGTTGCCGCGGTTGGTCCGTGCATGGGTGACTATCGTTAGAAGCCATGACCCCTCCGTCGAACGCCGACCCGACAGTCGTTACGAGCCGTCAGAAGCCCGAAGCTTTGAGTACCAGTCTTACCAAAGGGCAACGCAGTAACTAGTTTGTGGAAATCAAAAAAATTGTCGCCCCATGTAAGGAACTGGTATTCAGATGCATTCGGGTTGACCAACCCTAACACGGTTGGGACAAGGCTAGGCAGATGGTGAGATGATGATTCGAAGTGAAACGTCTGAACACAAAATGTATCAAAAGCGAAAACTGAGTTCATTAGTTAAATGATCAAACGATATTGAATTCGGCACTCGTCCATTGCCTACCGAATGATCGAAAAATTAAATTAATTACCCAGATATACATACGTTCATTTCTATGTAATTTTGTCGGTGTCGTTTGAATGTCGAATGAAACGACGAAGGAATAATAATAGTTCAATAGGGAACTTAAAAATGGCAGCCAAAATAACGGTAAAAAATTATTTACAAAATCAAAAACCCGACTGCCTAAAAAGTGAACTTTAATTTAATAAAAACTTTTTTCAAAATATAACAACCGACTTCCAAAAAAACACTAATTTCGGAAGGCGGTGACAAATAATTAAAATACACATCCAAAGTCACCGACTTCCGAAATTAAAGTTAATTTGCACTTTGTAGTGTTTTTTTGGAAGTCGGTTGTTATTTTTTTGAAAAAAGTTTTTATTTTTCACTTTTTAGTTACTATATTAGGATGATGAAATTTCGAATTGGTGTGGGGTAGCCCACACCAATTCGAAATTTCATCATCCTTGGCGTCAAAACAATGCATATTTAAGCGATAGCTAGATTATATAGATAGAATTTTACAAATCCGTCTATACACGACGAAGTTATGCCCGAACATACATAAAAAAAAAAAAAAAATATATAAACATGTCGAATTGATAACCTCCTTCTTTTTGAAGTCGATTAAAAAGATGGAAACAAGAAATTGTTTTTAAAAGGATCACTATTAGACTGAATACAATAGTAATTAAATTTCACAATAAAGACCTTATTGCCTTTTTTTAAGACACTATATGGCGCCAAAAATCGGGCGATTTTTTTTTTCATTTTTGATATACCCAGTGTCACTCTCACATTTAAGACGAATCTAACGGCACCTCTCAAGCTGCAATCGATCTAGCCGTTTAGGCTACAGAGCGTGCCAAAGAAATATACATACATACTTACATACATACATACACTCGAAAAACATAACCCTCCTTCTGGCGCAGTCGGGTAAAAATACCCTTTATTTTGTAGCTAAAGAACAGAGAATGCCACGAGTTCTTAAAAAATCAGTTTGTTGAATATTCTATTAGACCATTGATTTATGACTTAAAACCATGTCACTAAAGTTTGATTTAATTTGTTTTATGAATAGTTTAAATGTCTGTATGATTTATGCGAAGTAATAATATTTCTTAACTTTCGTAAGCATAAATTATTCCTTCGAATTTAATTATGTACCAACATACCAAATGACGCAGTATACTTTGTACACGGTACGTGTTATTAAATTGCTGGATATATTTCAAATTCTAAGGTAAAATTTAAATTAAGTGTTACGAAACTACACCAATTACTTTGAAGGTTTCTTAATGATACCTGAGTGTTTTAGTCTTAACGATACCTGACTACTTAAAACATTAGTCTGACACTGACTGTAAATGAAAAAATATCTTCTTTTAAATAAAGAAACGAGAAAAAGCGAGAGCAACAAAAGTATTACTTTTCCATTGTTAGAGTAATGAACCCACAACGTCGCTGTATTAAAAATAAAACTATTCAACTGTATTTCAGAAAACTTTTGTATCATAAATACACTGCTACAACACTAACAAAAACATCTTATTTGCAAAAAAAAGCTTCAATCAATTTTGAACCTTGCATTGGCAAAAATGAGATTCATAATCCAGTGTGTGAAAGGAAAATTGTGTTGCACCGGAGACTCCGTACGCCATAAATTTATAAAAACATTCGAGCCTTATTTGAAAGTACGGTACATACCGTACTTTATTAAGGGTTTATAAATCATACACACACAGTTTATAAACTCATCTCGTATCGCTAAACACCTAAACGTTCGTCATTTCTATACCTAAACTTCTTAAATATTATTAGAATTTCAGTTATTAGAAATGAGGGGCTTGTAGCTCAGTAATAACGCCCACACGAGTCGATCGATCAGGTTAAGCTACGCTTGCGTCAGTTGGTTCGTGGATGGGTGACAATCTTTACATACCAAGAACCCTCTCCGTGCCTCGGAAATCCCGATAAGCCGTTGGTCCCAGCTGTCATTTGTGAATCTTTGAAAGTCGTTACGGGTCGTCAGAAGCCCGAAAGTCTGACAACTAGTCTTACCAAAGAGCATCGTGTTCGTCGGGAATCCCAGGCCGATTTCCGGCCACCGTAGGCATGGGCTTGCGGACGGCGAGTAATGGGTAGCTCGCTGTCCGGTAAGGACCAAGCCTAAGTCGACGGCGCGTTGTGTTCCACGCGCGCCTCAAAGAGATGTCAGCACAAAAAGTGATGGGACCCGCAAGGGTCGATGCCTGCCAGGGGTGCGGGTTTGTTCGAAAGAGACACCACAGCCCCTGGCTTAAGGGCTACTGGAGGAACACGGGTGGGTTTTAGTCAGTAAAAGTCTGACACGCCCTCCTGCTCCACCCAGAGCGGGAGAAGTTATTTGATGATTACACACCCAAAAAAAAAAAAAAAAAAAAGAGCATCGTGTTACCCAGTTACTGGGTTTTGGAGGTCAGATAGGCAGTAAAATACTAAAGTAAAATACTGGGATTCAGCTGCATCCGGTCAGTCTGAAAGCCGACCCTAACAGAGTTGGGAAAAGGCTAGGTAGATGATGATTTTATTAGAAATTCAATAAAGCTGTATGTTTAAATATTCATCGCTGAGTAATCTTCGTGTAATTTGCATCAATTTGCACTGAATTAACTAACTGTGAACTGTGGTTGAAGTTTTGAAATCTGCTTATCATTTAAACTTCAAGTGGTCTATTTATCAGTGGATAGCACCGTTAAATACCTAATGATATGTCGATTTTGAACTGTTTGCTTCCTTGCCAGCATTGATTGTAAATCACAAACAATTTGATGCCTATTTTCGCCAATGGGCACAAAGCAAGATATTATAAGCAACGCTGTGCTCATTTAAAGATTGGAGCGTCTTTGTTTTTCATCCCCTCGTCTTTGTTCTGAATAAATTAGTCTGAAGAAATAGCAGGTTTCTTCTTGTATTCATTACCAAACACCGCAGGCAATCACCATGGTTGCTTGTTTTCGATAAAATGATTTTTTCAATATTTTTAAGTATTTTTCTTGCAAGTTCATAACTAAAGACGCTGTGAAACACAAGTTCGAAGTCTGGCACTATGATCAATGATAAGTGATTTTATTTCTGTATGTAGGTTTGTACAAACACTTTCACACGTCAATCAATTTTTTTTTAAACTAGATGAGGTCGGCGTTTCCTATCTGACTACTCTGAGAAGAAAGACCGAAACAAACTCAAAAGTCACAGTCTCTTTTAAAGTCCAGACATAATCTTGGTCATATCACGTTAAGACCATGTGGATTGGTGTCTGAAATGGTCTTTTGAGGAAATAACCACGCAGATTGAGTGGACCTGTTCATTCAGTGCACGCATTTATCAGTAATCATACAGCTCAACTCAGAACTTGAGGAGCTCAACGATTTGACGAACAATACCAAAGAAAGGACGTTATACTATACTATAGGTAATATAATAATTACACTATGAAACAGCGCTAGTAGTCCATTACTTACTTCGTAATTACATTACTTACTAAAGTACGTTTTATAATTCATGTAGCCTGCAAAGGAAAGTCGCTGCCACAGTACCTACTTATTGTTTCATCAAAGACATACTTAGTGTAGACCCTTCTTTGTTATTTTATTCATGGCGAAGCAGGGTTGTGATTGTATGAAGAGGTCTTTAAGACAAATTCTAGCGTATTTCGTGTAGCGCGGGCGTGGAAATTTCAAATTCTGATTGTGCTGTGTGACTTGGTTTTAAGTATTTAATGTTTGATCAAACATAATTATAGGCTTATCACATAGAGTGACGATATTTTGAATGAATGAATTTCTAGCTGTTTGAGGCGAGGAAAATATGTAGATCTGATTTTAAGTATCTTTTAATCACTGAGCTCTATTAAACTTCCATAAATTAATATTTATAGTATACAAAGAAATATTGTTGATTCTGCACAAATAAAACACATATTAGCTATAAATATATACTTACACGATACTAGTGACGCCAAAACCTTTTATTCCTTAGAAAGTTGAATAAAAATAAATAAAGATTTGATGTTATAAAATGATCTATGTAAATTTTGTCTGCAGATTGTTTTATTCTGAACTAAACTAAGCATGCCAAGTGAATGACAAGTAGATTCGAAAGAAATCCTGCAAAACAATCAGCCGGTTTCCTATTGTAATTGCTTGAAAAACTGTCCTCGTGTAATCCGAGCATATTTTCCAAGAAATCCAGCTCGTTGTTAAAATCTTTAGAATATTGCTGCGTTTCTCACAAAATAAAACTCTTTGTCAACACTTAGTAGTCTTTTTTCAACAGAGCAGATTTATCAGAAATGGTGCTCTTAAATTTCACCCAGCGGGACTTGCAATAGTGTTCAGTCCTATTTTCCAAGAAGATTGGAGTGGCTAAGAACGTTAAATTCTTTGATGGAGTTTATTAATCCTTATCAGTGAGGAGCATTTTTTTTTCTTCTGCAATCATGTTTTTTAAATTATGAGCAGATGTTTTGTATGCATATCTGGCAGGGAAGAATAGTTCCTCATCAGGAGCTCCTCTCTTATTATTTATTAAAGCAACGGTCTACGTGTAGGATGTTGCATCTTTTAAGCCTGCTGACACAATCTGGTTTTGAGAGTCAAGCAGCTTGGTTGGGATGTCTCTCTAGTCTAGACGCATATTTTTGCAAGCCCAAAGTTATTTCTTCCTGACAGTATGTATGTTGCCCCGTGTGGTGCCGGGCGTGTCCCGTATGGTGCCAGGCGTAAAAGAATAGCACCATCCCATTGCTTCCCGTGGGTGTCGTAGAAGGCGACTAAGGGACTTACTAGAGAATCAACAGCAGCGTTCTCTATGCATTTTACCACCATACTGCGATCGCCAACCTGCCTGCCGATCGTGGCGATTATGGCAAATCCCCCCATTTTGGGGGAGGCTTAAGTCCAGCAGTGGACATCTTTCGGCTGATATGATGAGTATGTATGTTCAGGTGTTCGTGACCTTCTGCGTTCCTTAAAAACCATGTTGTATTTAATATCTGTTTCAATATGTTGTTTTGAGTACTCTGAACCATGTTCATATTTGAATTACACATAACATATAACATAACATCACGCCTTTTTCCCTGTAGGGTTGGGCAGACGTGTATCTATAGTACACCCTCATTTCTGTGATATAATATATTTGTTATTTAACCTGAGTTACACGTTAAGTAATAAATATTATAAGTACTTAGCACAATTCTAAAGCGGTTTTTTTCCTTTTTGTTTGAAATTCACCACAAAGCATCAAATCAATTATTTCATAACAAAATATAGCTATAATTAGTTTTTAGACACATTACTCATGACTGTGCAAAGAGATTTTTAATTAATTTTGATTAATTTTCAAAGTCTTTGATAAGCACTTTGTATGTCGTGTGGGTTGGTAACTTGAGATTGGTTAAGTTTATTAGTTTCTTTATTTTATGGTAATGAGTAGCTTATGTAGAGTCTTAGGCCGCGTACTAACCAAAACGATCATCGTACAAACACGCGACCATCGCGTTCAATTATTTCGGCGTACCCAAACGCATGTTCGCGTCGATAGAAGGTGCCTTTCAGCTTTCCGAACAAAACGTGACTTATGGAACGCTACGATTGCGTGTTCGGGCAAACGATCATATTAGTTAGGACGAGTGGAAAAGTTTAAAATTGAAATTCACCGCATTGTTCAGATAATCGTGAAACTGACGTATTAAAATCAAAGTTCTGATCTAACTGAAGAGAATCCCGCGCGGACGGAACATTGCAGAGACAAATGGTCGATTATACCTAATTATTCTTTACATCTAATGACCCGCATGAAAAAACCAGCTTAAAACAAGCAACATTAGCAAACAAATAATAAATTAAAACTGTCCATAAATTGCTAATTAAACGATAAAATATTGTTGGAAAGAAAGAGAGTGCAATCAAGGAAAAATCCCGTCCTGACCGGCAAGATGGTGGAACAACGATTTGTCACTGTTTTGTAACAGACGAGTCCCGTATCTTGTTTATTTTTTTATTTTTCCGAATTTAATGGCTGCCGTCGACCTTGCTATCATTTATCAGAATTTATAAGGGTAGGGTAGGTATCTCGGATGAGGGTCTACTTTTCTTTTTATTTTAGGACAAAAAAGTTTATGCCTAAGTGTTTTTGTGTACGGCAGTCTGCTGTGTAGTGTAGGGGTCACCAATTAGTTTCGCTCGGGGTCCGTTTTAAGAAATGAAATGACCATCACGGTCTGCACAACATTTTATAGAAATCAATATTTAGTAAACAAATGTAATTATGGAAATAACAAAGGTATTTCTTTGCATATCAATGAGAAAAATGATTTTTTTTGTTGCGGACTATCTTTCTGAAGTTTGGAGTAAAATTGGTGCAAGCAATTGACATTAAATCTTGGAGATGTTCATCAGTAACTCAAGATCGAAATTTAATCTTAATGAAGTTCATCTTCGAAAATGCTACTTCACAAATATATTGTTAGGTGCACCGCACTATTACTTTACTGTCTATGACAGTTGCTCATCCTCTTTGGTCTCACCGCGCCGAGCCGCGTACATGCAATGTGCTTTACTTATAATAAATATCAATTGCAAGCCTGTGACGGAGTCTTATTTACAGTCAAGACCTGCAGACCAGCCCTGGCTGCAACACCTGGACTTACACCACAACACAATATATATGTTGACCCAAACAAAGTAAGAAGTTTTAAAGGTAATTTTTGTAGTTTTTACACAAATTTTATCCAGAACTCTTCACTAGAAACTTCCACATGTTTATGTTTTAAAACTGTGTTTTCTAGGAATCTACAATTTTCATCTGCAGAGTAGCTTTATCACTCCCGAAAATAATGCAGTTTCGTTGCTCCATTCACCATCAGGATGCAGAGAGTAAATGCTGAGGATTTCCACAACATTCTCAATTTTCTTAAAATCTGCGAACGTGTTTTTAAACTCCGATTTAAAATCTGTAAGGAAAGTCTTGTATTGGCCGACGTCAATCTTGTTGTCACTTCTGATTATTTTATTTAAATTGGGGAAGTGTAATCATTCATTACCAAGATCATTAATAAAGAGATCGAGTTTTCGCGAAAAACTTTTTACTTCTGACATGAGCTCTCATACAAGCTTTCCCTTGCCTTAAAGTTTAAGGTTCAGATCATTGATATGTTTAAAAATATCTGATAAGAAAGCAATGGCGAATTTCGAATATAAATCCACAAAGATAATGCGGGGGATAAATTTTTAATTTATTTTATTTTTATAAATCACGGACTCTGTAGTGCAAGTTGCTGTGTTCTCGCGGTCCGCACAAAATGGGTTGGCGGTCCGAATGCGAACCGCGGTCCGCCATTTGGCGACCCCTGCTGTAGTGTCTATTTCAGGGAGCGAATTTACTTAATTATTCTTTTCGATTGATAACTATTCTTAACTTGTAGAAAACAATTTATTTTAGAAACTTTTATGCCTAATGCTAAATTAATATATTTTCTTTCTTTCTTTTTCTTTTAGGGATTTCTCAGTTGCAGCCCGTGCAGTAAGCGATATTTCGCCAATTGAGTGCCATATTTGAGTTTAAGACTCAAATATGGCACTCAATTGGGGAAATGTTGGTGGTACTGTAGGTGCACTTCTGCCTAACTCTTCGCGGATCACAGGAGTGATATTATGTTACATTATTTTTTTTCTTTAATTTTGACGGCATAGTTGGCGCAGTGGTTAAAGTGATTGACTGCTGCGCTGCGTGTCGCGGGTTGGATTCCCGGACGGAACAAATATTTGTATGACCTTTAAGTAGTTGTTCCGGGTCTGGCTGTTTGTGTATGTGAATTTAAATGTTTCTAAACGCACCCACAGTATTAGAGAAATTAAAAAAAAAACTAAGGAATTGACGTGTGACAAGAAAGTACAATCATGCTTGTCAGTCCGTAATTTAGCTTATATTGATTTAGTTATCATCGCCCGACCTTTTACATTAAGTTTATTCGAAACTACTTAATCGTGTTCAAAATGGTTCCTTGATCGATGTTTGATGGATCACTTTACGCTTATCTGTCGTTCTAATCAAATTGCTAAAGCGGCCATGTTATATGTGCCTGGTACATCGTTGGAAGTTATTTTTATAAACCGTATCGCGTGTGGTTCTGCCATAGATAAAACTAAGGCAACATTTTTTGTGAAAATATTCAATACTTTTGCAAATTACCTGTATGTTTGCAAATTACAGTGATCGCACGTCTTTGGTAACACTTTGGCCTTGAGCTGGCAGTTTCAATAGTATTTACCACTGAAATGCGGCGTACTATACTATGCGATAAATTATTAATGATTTTGTAACAAAGGTTTGTGTGACCCTGTCCACGCATTTGTCGGTAATCGAGCAGCTCAACTCAGAACTTAAGGAACTCAACGATTCGACGAACAATACCAAAGATAGGATATTTGGGTGGACCGAATAAATAACTCAAACTGCCGGCAAGAAAGGATAACTAGGCTACTTCTCATTTTGAGTGTGTGTCTTAGAATGAAATTCTTTTCAAGGAACTCTCTGGATCGAGAGTAATATATACTTAAGGAATCACCATGTCGGCCCACCACATAGGTATGCACGTTATCGATGGCGGTAAGGCGAGGGGTGTCGGGGTACCAAACCAGGACGCAACGACGCGCTCCACACCAGTCGGCTCACAGACCCGCTCCACTACGGGTATTTCATTGTTCTATGTTAATACCTATTTTAATACAGTTCACTATTCTTTCATCTATAAGTCCAGTTGAGCCCATCGGTCGTGCCGGTGCCGGTGGTGTGGAGCGCGCGCAGCGGTCGTCGCGTCCGAGTTCGATCCCGACACCCCGCGCCTTTCCGCCATCGATCACGCGCATATGTGGTGCGCCGACAACCATAACATTTTACAAAACTGTGGCATTATTTCAAGACTGTTCTTGTGGCGTGGCTATGACAATGCGTTCTTCCGTTCCAAGCGATTTTTTGTCTGACTTCCCAAAGCAAGAATGAACGGGCATCTTAGACGTCATCAATTGGTTTCCATCAGGCGTGATCGAAGTCAAGAATAGGTCCAATCATCATTATAAAAAATCTGAAGATTTAACTAAGCTTTCACTCTCTTTCACTCTACTAAACCAGGGCCTAGAGACAAAATATATTTCTGTTAGCGTCCACGCCAAACGCTACGCCGAAATGTATGGGAATTACATTACCAGCGGAAAGGACACGACGTAACCTTTCCGCAGGTAATGTCATTCCCATACATTTTGGCGTAGCGTTTGGCGTGGACGCTAACAGAAATGTGTTTTGTCTAGGCCTGCAGGGCATTTGTAAGACAAGGTGGATCAATGAATTATTTTGTATAATGGTTTATTTTTATGAAAATTTCTTTTCGGAAATGTAATTTTGCTTGTACTAAATCGAGTTAGTTTTTTGGCATATAACACCTTCAAGCAGTACGTAACACGTTATTTAAAAAAAGTTAGAAAAATAATAGGTCTTTACCTATGAAATTGCCGTTTTGTATGAAAAAATTTAAACGAATTTTTTTCATGAATTTTTTATTTGTATTAATCGAAGTAATCACCCATGCAATCAATGCATCTTTGCCATCGCAGTGGCAGTTTATTGATGCCCTTCTTAAAGAAATCAGCTGGACGGGAGGCAACAAATTCTTCAAAGGCATTTTGTACTGCCTCTCGGGTATTAAATTTTTTTCCCGCCAAGTTGTTATCCAAATTCTGGAAAAAGTAGTAGTTTGTAGGCGCAAGGTCTGGTGAGTAGGGCGGATGACGGAGAGCTTCCAACCCCAGTTCTTGCAACTTGGAGACCGTCTGCTGTGCAGTATGAGGTCGCGCGTTGTCGTGCAGGAGCAGCGGAGACGAGCGATTGACCAATGCTGGTTGGAGATGCGCCAGCTTCTCCATCATTGTGTTCAGTTCTTCACAGTACACATCTGCAGTAATGCTCACCCCGTTTGGTAAGAAGCTGTGATGAATCACACCGGCGCTAGACCACCAAACAGTGACCATCACTTTTCTAGGGGTAAGTTTTCGTTTAGGGCATTGTTTAGGTGCTGAACCAGGATCCAACCAACTTGCTGAGCGCTTACGGTTATCAAACAGAATCCATTTTTCATCGCAGGTAACAATGCGGTTCAAAATTCCTTCATTTGTGTGTCTGTTGAGCAGTGCAAGGCACGTCTCGACGCGTACTTCGCGCTGGCGATCATTGAGTTCGTGGGGCACCCATTTGTCAAGCTTTTTTACCTTGCCAATTTGACGCAAATGGACCAATATTGTTTTGACGCTAACGTCGAAAGCTGCTGCTAATTCAGCCGTAGATTGTGTATCATCAGCTTCCACAATCGCCTTTAATTCGTCATTGTCGACCAAAGTCTTCGGACGACAGCGAGGTTCATTTTTCAGGTCGAAATTTCCAGAACGGAAGCGAGCAAACCAATAACAGGTGGTGCGTTGGTTTGTAGTGTTAGCTCCGTAAACGTCGTTGATGTTGCGTGCCGCTTGTGCCGCGTTGCTGCCACGACGGTACTCATATTCCATAATTACTCGAATTTTTAACGTATCCATGATGACGAAAAAGATTGAAATGCGATGAAAATGTAACACTAATCAATAAAGAAATGACTACTTTTAGAAAAAAAAATCCATGTTTTTAAAATAAAATTAATTTGAAATTAGAATTCTTAGCCAAACAAAAATTATTTTGATTTGAAATGGCCAGTACTGCAGAACGGCAATTTCATAGGTAAAGACCTAATATTAATTTTTTTGCTCTTATAGTTAAAAAGTTTTGTTACTCATTATACATTTTATATTGGCAACACTGAGCTTTTATCCATGTCAGGTTGGTCCATTGTCTATCATTACAATGCGGCGGATGTTCTGCGTAAAAATAGTCGTGTTAAAAATATATTTGAAATAAAATACGGTAAATAAAATACAAAAAAGTTGTTTAAATGCATTTGTTTATTGGTTTACTTAATAAATAAATAAGTTTTACAATATTTTACAAAACTAACTGTTTATGCACGAATGTTGGTGTCGTTGTCAAATGTGCAGAACTGTAGGTCAGATAGTACATAAAAAAATCTATATGCTGAGTTTACCTCGATATTTCTTCAAACTCTCTACTAAAGCTGCATTAATCTTATTCGTGATCTTGACAAGCTACAAGCAAATGGCTAGTTCCAATACAAAAATATATTCTTTGCAAAGTTTTGCTTGTAGAAATTTTCGGATAGTGTAGTCAACCTCGTAATTAGTTTACCACTATTGAAAAACTCCCTATAAATTGAAACTTCACTAAGGACGAAACACGTTGGTCTTAAAACTATATACCTTGATGTTTGGAGATGAATTAGTGACATTCAAACTTAGGCACCTGTACCTCCGCCAATGAGAAAGCGTCTAGCGATTTCAACGATTTTCTCGCTCAAGAAACGTACAAATTATTTTAAGTTTCGTGTAAGTAAAATAGATGCATATATTTATAGTTCACCAACGACCGCCCGCGAGGACTTGTTTGTCTCTGCTAAAAAAAGAAGCTAAGCTAAGCGACGCTCGTTTAGCGGGCATAAAACTTGCTGAAGGACTCACGCTAGTAGTAGTACATACCTATGTGTACAGCGAGTAATCGATCGCCATTGCTCGTTGCTCGCCAACTCGATTTTAGTTGCATATTTTACTTGCTTCTCGTAAATCGCCGGTGATCGGATAGGTGCCTTAGGGTGATAAAGAAATTGCGAGGTTGACTAACCCAACATTGAACCCGATACACTGTCAGGGATATCGCGTGCCGGGCTACCATTTAGCTAGTTCCTGTTGCAATTAGGTACGCTTTTAGGAAAATAGAACAAGAACTTTCTTCTCGATTTTTATTCGTTAGTTTCTTGTTAATCGTTCGGTCAATTGTTGCTAACAATACCACTTCCTGAAAAATATATGATAAACTGCTTCATACGTATAAAAACATTTTGTTTGTAATATCGGACACTGAGATAGGCTTTATTAATAATAAAATGAGAGTTTTTATCACGCAATTTCACAACACTAATTTTAATTTATTCTTAGAACTTTTCGTGAAATCTTTAGCAGTGTCACACTTAAAAGTTGCCAAAGCTGATAAATATCCTACGGTAGAAAATGAGTAATTAAAAATACAGTTAGTAGAAAAAGTAATTCAAACAGATAGGATACATCCGTTTAAAATTTGAATTACTTTTTCTACCAACTGTATTTTTAACGACTCATCTTCTCTTAAACTCTAACTCCACTCCAATATCAAATACTAAACGAGGCATGTCAATACTAATTTTCCTAGACTGACAGCCCAACTTATACAGGGTGCGGTGAAAAATGATGATTTATGATGAAGTTCGCTGAGCGCCCGATGGTCTAATGGTGTTGCCCAAATTATTAATGGTTGTAGTACACAATACTGAGGCGTCGCCTATAACAAGGCCGTGCCATCAATTTCCAATAGCAGTAATTTGTGTAATTGTTAGGTTGGTACCGTTTACTTAGAAGAAATTGCCGTGTATTCGTTTGTGGTAATTTTTTTACTGCAGATAGGTACATTAGGTACTATTGTTTGGTGTTAGGCGTGTCATTATTAGTTCAAGGACGCGGTGTGTCATGGATTATCGATTCTATTTATTTGCTCATTAATGTACCCGTAGGACACACATGTTTCATATTAGGTATCTTCTTCAATAGAAGTTTTCTAACTTTGAGCTCTCTTTTTATGAAGTAGGTTTATTTCTTTTTTAATTTCTTAGCCACAAACCCATATTTATCTAAGGCATCTTTGTTCTAAGGCATACTATTCTGTCAACGACTGCTTAAACGATTAGAATTGTTGGTCGCTGTGATTAACTCAAGACAACGTTTGTGTTCTTACACCAGAATTAGCTTACCTACTGACAGGTTATATGAGTTACTCCATAGCATTGTTTATTTTATTTGACTGGATAAACCATTTTTTTTTATTTTATCAATGAAATTTCCATTTTTTGATGAAATTTAATTACTTACCGATTAATGTGCTGCTGGGGAGTTTGTTGCGCCACTTCTTCTTCCCAGCTAAAGAACTAGGAAGTGTCGAAGGGTGGGCGTTTTTGGGGACTGTCTTATGTAATTTTGACGTTCGAAAAGTGCTGACTCTCAGCCTAGTTTGAATAAATGACTTTTGATTTTGATTTTATCAGTTGTCTACACAACAAGAAAGAAGCCCGGTAGTTGAAAATGTATCGGACCCCGGTGTCTCTAGTTTGGCCCTTCCATATGAACACACACACTCCCTCTACTACACATGCAGTTCAGTAAAAGCAATAGATACGCAGTCGCGCACCCACCTGCTATTCATAGTTCGGCACGCACTACAATCAATTAGTTTTAATTATATCTTTGTTTATCCAATCGGTTTAGGTGGGTTAAGAATCTTCATCTTTTTAGTTTTATTTTTGTTGATCACAGATTTTAAAAATTCTTGAAGTGCCAAACCCCGATGGTACTGATAGGTAAAGCTAAGGAAACATTTTATTCTTGACTATCTAAACCAGATAATATTCAATATATTCTCGTCGACCCCACTTATAACTTATGGACCCCATGTTTATGTCACGAAATCATAGACCTCCGTCGACTATCTTACGGACTTCTGGGGTCCACTTTGGGAATCACTGGTTTAGCCTAAAAACAATAGCCTGTATCAGTTTCGAACTGTATTACAAGGGACATAAACTTCCACTAAAATACTTAAAAAAACACGCAAACTAAACTACAGTGGTAATAAATCTCTACGAACGTTACTTAAGACAATTTTCTTTAATAAAGATGATGGATGAATCGTGATCTGGGAAGGTAAATAGACGGTAATTTCCCCGAGTTTGTTAATTTTTTGAACAAAACTGACAACATTAACAAAACAGTGACGTAACGAAATCATTAATATTCATTGGAACAATCTGGGAATATTTTTTAATGAAAAGACTTCGTATTTGGAAAACAGTCTGTATGATTTATTATTTTCTGTCTTCTGTTGGATTGGCTTGCAAAGATGCACAACTTAAACTTCTATTACAACGGACGGATGGATGACCCCCGTGACATTGGTTTTACTGAGCATGGGGGTGATTAACCAAGACTACCTCTGGACCTGTTAGTATACGCTGTAAAAGTTGGGCGTAATTTCTATAAAATTATTAATTAACTAGCTGTGCCCGCGACTTCGTTCGCGTGCATGTCGGAAAACAATAATGTGTCGCTTTGACGGTGTAGGTACCACTCCTCCGATCTTCCGATCTATCCTGGTAGGAATCTACCACAGCTTTCGAATGCAGTCCAGAGCCTAGAGACAAAACACATTACTCTTGGCGTTCACGCCAAACGGTACGCCAAAATGTATGGGAATAACATTACCTGCGGAAAGGACACGACGTGTCCTGTCCGCAGGTAATGTCATTCCCATATATTCTGGCGTAGAGTTTAGCGTGAACGTTAACAGAAAGGTGTTTTGTCTAGGCCTGCAGGCGTCTTTAGGGGTTATAATGATATTGCGACGAAGTCTCACTCAGATTTTTAAGAATAAATATAGATCAAAGCGCCTGGTCGAGGCTCATTTTATAATAAATGTGCACCTGCCGTAGGTACAGTAAAAGCTCTTTATTCGCGAGGTATATGTTCCGTAAAATACCTACCGCGAATACAGAAACAGTGACTATGGAATGGTAATTTATATGGGATTATACGTTCCTAGGTGACAAAAAAAAAAAACAATTTAATTGAAGTTTTTGACCATAATGATTAATTGTATGAGCGTGATATGGATGCAAGCGACTCTCCAAGGCGTAAACGATCAAGCATTTCTATGCGTTAAACAGATTTTTTCGCGTCGAAAATAGTTTTTAAGTAAAAACAATTTTTTAACATTTTGCAATGAATGGAAAGATGCAAAGCGGCTCGTACCAAAGGATGGAATGTCTATTATGTCGCAGCATTTATAAAAGTGGGGGAGGCCTATGTCCAGCAGTGGACGTCTTTCAGCTGAAATGATGATGAT
Organism: Polymixis flavicincta; assembly: GCA_949987655.1. Taxonomy (NCBI): domain Eukaryota; kingdom Metazoa; phylum Arthropoda; class Insecta; order Lepidoptera; family Noctuidae; genus Polymixis; species Polymixis flavicincta. The sequence goes on from OX465175.1 coordinate 19,809,742, forward strand.
GATGATATATAAATATACTTTATGGTGATGAGGTTGGTTTCATTATGTTTGTTTACATTCTCAAAAAACTTTTTTCAAAAAAATACCAACCGACTTTCAAAAAACACTACAAAGTGCAAAATAACTTTAATTTCGGAAGTCGGTGACGTTGGTGGTGTGTTTTAATTATTTGTCACCGCCTTCCGAAATTAAAGTTATTTTGCACTTTGTAGTGTTTTTTGGAAGTCGGTTGTTATTTTTTTGAAAAAAGTTTTTATTTTTCACTTTTTTGTTACCTACCATACACCAATTCGAAATTTCATCATCCTTTGGGTCAAAACAATGCATACTTATTTATGCGATAGCAACATTCGCGGTTGATTTGCTGTAATTTTTTGAAGAGTTTCGTTGTCTGTTTCCGAAACGCATCATCAGATCTATATGCAGGGCCCAATCTAAGGGGGGGCAAGCCGGGCAAATGCTCAGAGCGGCAAAAATGAGCGGCGGCAAAATGTATACTTACAAACATACCTACTCTCATGAATTTTTGTATACTTGTTCAGAAGCCGTAGTAGACTAACGTATGTGAATATTATATAGTTAAAAGAATATCAAATTATGGTCATACCATCTTTTGTAGAAGCTCATGACTTATATGGTTTTAGTGCAAAGGGCGGCGAATGTTATTTTTGCCCGGAGCGGCTAAATAGCTAGATCGGGCCCTGTCTATATGAAATTTCAATGGGACCATTTCAGAGTAAACCCCTTTCGAAAAAAAAAAAAAGAATTTTGCAAATCCGTCTATATACGACGGATTTATGCCTGAACATCTTCGATCAATTATTGATCGAAGCTGAACATACATTAAAAATATAAACATGTCGAATTGATAACCTCCTTCTTTTTGAAGTCGGTTAAAAACACCGACCGCGGCGAAGGCGGCTATTGTAGATGTCAAAGGCCGAACCAATACAGCGGCGATATCATTTGACAATGTACTTTAGGCGAAGTTGTAAAAAGGTCTATTTCACTTTTTTATAGTCCATCTGACGACGCGTTTACAAAGGATATTGGGTTGGATACCTATTGGAATCCTTTTTGTTATTTGTTAATATGTATGTACCGATGTACCGATTAGACCCGCAAATAAATAAATCTTTAGCCGCGGATATAGGAATTGGGTCGCATTTTTTTAATCCGCGAATAGTGAAAACGCGAATGAAGGAAGCACGAATAAGGAGCTTTTACTGTACTTATTCAATAAATCGACTGCGCGTCTGGTTGAGTGTGCTGAAGCATTATTCCACGCGGGGGCGGGCGCCTATCTCGGCCCGTACAGGCGCGTGTCTTTTAGCTTTGTTTATCAAACGTTGACCACTGAATAAAACCACAGCAGTGGGAATGCTCTGCACGGACTGCGATAGGCCTCGACAGGTAGCAGTGCAGTAACACCTGACGCCACCTGTCAGTTAACGGCCCGTGGGACCATGGCGTTATCACGATGAAGAAAGATCACGCTGTAAAGGTGGATACTGACCGGCGTCACGGGTCAAAATGCACTAATATGTTACCAAGCAAGTATTCGTGCAGTCAGTAGTACCTACGGCAAAACATGCGAGCGAGCAACACTGATTTTAGCACACGGCGTAAAGACATGCTAGCTGCGAATGTTACATTACCTACGCCCCGTAACGTCGGTCATTGTCCACATTAAAAGCGCTGTTGAAAAAAAAAACCAAACCAGGCAAAAAAAAACTATTTAATTGTATAGCACGGGTTTTCTATGAACATAGTAAGTACGATGTTGTTGCTACGTAGTGCCATACCGCGCTCGCCCCCACCTCTCTTCCCGCTGCTGACGCAGGCAGCAGGAAGAGAGAGAGCCCGATCCCGAGGATAATGGACGTAACAGAGCGATCCTCCGCGACTCTCATTTGCGATGCCTTTTTATTGTAAATTGTAATCAAAAATGTTTCAGTGTTTCTTTTGTTCAGCCATACATTTATTTGTAGACCAATAAATAATTAAATTTAAAGAAGCGACTTTAAAATTGTCAATATTTTACTATTGTGATTTCTATTGTTCCTATGTAGGTAATGTATCCTTTGTTGGACGTGCCAAATGGATAAATAAATACATTTTTAAACTTGTTTTAACTAAGAAAATGCTTCTCTGTAAGCGATGTTGCTCGGAAGAGCATCGACATAACTACAGTTGCCCGTGTGAAAACCTATCTATTTACTCAAATCCACCAGTAGTTATGGTCGCAATTTTGGTTTTTTTTCCTGATATTCACCATCCGACCTCGCTTGAACCCCTCCCCACCTCGAAATCTAACATCACGAAAATTAGCACATAAGTATTTACAACTCTTTACTCCCAAAACTCCCATTTTTTGAATCGAGTAATGCTGTAAACACGCATTTAAATTTAACATTATCATATTTCGCGCGTATTTTGACGAAAATGCTGGACTCAGTGGATGCCAATAAATTGCTCTGTAGGTTTTTTGTGTAAAAAAATGCTTTGATATTTTGTATGATAATTATTTATAATTTAAAATGAGTTATTATTCTACTTATCGTTGGTTTGATGTTCCTGAATGTAAGCTATTATTTCAATAAAAAATACTTTGGTTACCTACGAAAATAATAAAAGTACAAAGTTATTCAGTTGATTAGTAACAGCGGTATGACGTAATAACATGTCGGATATTATTTCATGGTGTTCAAGAACAGTATATGGTAGGTACCTACTTATAACTGAAATCTTTGAATTAAATTTTTAAAATTTATTTTGTTATTTCATGAACTAAAACCAACATTTTCCGACTGATTTTTGCCTAAGCTATCATAATAATACATTTTTAGATGTATAAGTAGTAAAATACCTACCCTATTATCTTCCATCTGCTTCGTCAAAATATTGTTCGATGTAGTTTAAAAAAGCAGACTTATACTTCGGAAACACTGAAAAAAAAACCGACTGCATACAAAGATAACAATATTAACGATACCTACCTACCATAAATCCAAATGGTAACATTCCTACCACAGGTTTCTAGTTGTACCTAGCGTTACCCCGCATTGCCAGACCTACGGATTTACGGGTTTATCCAGATCTACGGATTTTGGACATCGGATATACGTATTTTCGATAGAAAATCAATAGGTAAAACAGGCAAAATCAAGTTGTTGTCTTTGCATGTTTGCTATTCAAACCTAGATGGCGTTACTGACGCTAGAGATTAAGAATTTCTATGGAGATGTTCCTCTAGCCGCTCTAATTTTGCTATATTATGCTAGATGGCGCTACTAAGACTTTTATCACAATTAAAAATGAGATTTCTTCCCCTCTATTTGTATTAATTTGATTGATAAAACTAATAAATATTTATGTAACACAGGTATTTTATGCCTTTTTCGGGCACCAGTCTCTCACAAATGTTAAGCCTATTTTTAGATTAACCTCTTTCTGTCCACAACAACATTTGTGATGAGAAATTAAATAAATTTTTATGTTTAAATAAATCTAACATTGCATTCTAGGTATATGACTCAGAACACCACGTCAGTTAATATTATCACAACTTTTTATTTGAAATTCTTTTACCTTTTTTGATTCTTGGGAATCAACAACCAACGGAAAGCGATTTTAGTAATCAGTATCATTACTTTTTGAAATAACACAGACACAGTAAGTAACTTAAATGAGAATGACGTGTTAATATTAAGTATTCGTTAGTACCGTTTCACGCCAATAGATGTCGCTAAGTGTTTCAACATTACGTAAATAAATTCTTCTTGAACACTTTAAATTATTTAGATAGGTTGACCGAAGCGATTGCGATGAAACAAAGACTAATATAAACTCTGAGTTATAAACAATATTTGAGTATGAAAGATAACCATATTAGTTTCGTTCTTTTGACGTGATACTTGATCTATTCAACATAGAAACGGAAAAACCGAGCTACAGACAAAATTTTTGATAAGGGTTAAAATGTCATCTGTTGATTATCCCTTACCACCCCAAGCAATTATTTTCGAAATATTTTAAATGTACAGAAAAAGTTCCTTTACTGATTTATTATATGTATAGAAGATATAGAATAGATATATAGATTTAGGTAAAACTAAGCATCGCAATCGGCCAAAAATTACGCGGTAAAAATTTATCTTACAATTAGGCACCAAGCAAATAACGTGAACTAGTTTCGACCTGATGTTTTGTAGTTATAAGCACGCTCGTAGTTTGCACGGTCCGGTGGTGCGACTTACGAGTTGTAGGTCGTAGGTTCGAACCCTGACAGGCGCTTCACTTTGTGTGAATTATTTCATCATCACTGCTCTCAAAATCGTGAAGCAAAGCATCTTGATAAAACCGGCATGTCCTAGAACCAAACATTCGAACACATGTGACATCTACCACCCCACACTGGGCCCGCGTGGTGGATTATGGCTTAATCCCTGTCACAAAGAGGAGGCCCATGTCCCAGCAGTGGGAGCGTTATAGGCTGATAATGCATTATGCAATACCAGGTGTCCAGGTAGCAGTTACCTGCACCCTAATTGTAACACACTTTCAATCACAAACTGTTTTTTTTAAGCATAGTTTGCTAATGAGGCGTCCATTAATTACGTGAGGCAATTTTTACAATATTTCGAACCCCACCCTATTATTTCAATATTATTTTCTACGGTTTAGCCATATTGGTGGGCCTGGAAACCTGTTTAACCCGATTTTCTCGCAATTTTACATTGTTTTTTTGCGGAAACTAATTAAATATTAATTACGTGATATTCGACTCGACCTTCCTCTCGCTCTGTGAGACTGGGTGAGATTCTACTTGACCCCCTACTCTAAACGCCTCACGTAATCAATGGATGCCCCCTAATCTATTTCTTCATGTACGAAAAAGAATATCTGCTCATGAACATAAATACGCAATGAACGTTGTTGAATTGTCAAAATGAAACCATCACTATTGATAGTGTAACGTGTTACGAAACTACCCGCTGTTTATTTAAAAAGCTGAACTTCTAAATAGCCTTGCCCTTTTTACATAGTCCTAAATACATCTAAAACAAACATAATGATATCCCTATTTCTATTTATTTTCCATTACTACCGCCACATTGACGGAAACAAAGTAATAACAACAGGAATCCCTTAGGCTGCGTTTTTGCGACAAAATCCGTTATTATCTGGGTATAGGCCGACCCACGATGCGTATACTATCACAGGAAAATAGTCAGCTCATGTTGGCTATGTAGCGGCACTACAAATAAAAATGCTTCACAACAAATATCAAGAAACACAAAAACAAAAGTGGCGCCATCTACAATGCCACAGGCGAACTAACTAAGCAATTCTACATCGCGCAATCAGAGTTTACCACGCTACTCAGATAGATAAAATATCCCGACAACAACTGTCGGGGCAGTTGCCCGGACCAGACACAATACCCGTCTGGTCGGAGGATCCTCCGTTACCACCATAGGTATGAGTGAACTTTACACCCTGTTCCTCATACCCCTATACTGGTGACCCCGAGAACGAACGTCAGCGCAGCCTTCGAGCGACGTCATTATCATCACATCAAGACCACTTCCTCAAGCTTTCGAGCGGCGAGTCACACAGCCAGCCAGCACCCACGGCTTCAACGGGTATCCTGACCACCTGCATGCAGCGAACCGCATGCCTGGTCATCACCCACAGCCTCATCAGCAACCATGGCCCAGCACACTGCACTTTCGGCCGGTCGAGAGCTCAATCTCCCGGTCGACGCCAGCAGTCAGCCTCAACCTCTCAACCCAGCGCTGTACCAGATCCGACTCACTGGAGCATAACGCAGCGCAACCCCGACTCACTGGGGAATCGTCGCAGACAGTTCCGACTCACCGCGAACTATGTGACACCCGGTTCCGACCCACTGGAACCACAACTGGCACTGGCAAGCATCATAACATGCACTGACTCAGCCCACTATCGACCTCCGGTCTCCGGGGGGGAGTGATGTAGCGGCACTACAAATAAAAATGCTTCACAACAAATATCAAGAAACACAAAAACAAAAGTGGCGCCATCTACAATGCCACAGGCGAACTAACTAAGCAATTCTACATCGCGCAATCAGAGTTTACCACGCTACTCAGATAGATAAAATATCCCGACAACAACTGTCGGGGCAGTTGCCCGGACCAGACACAATACCCGTCTGGTCGGAGGATCCTCCTTTTCAATAGAGGATGAGCGAACTTTACACCCTGTTCCTCATACCCTATAGCTATTTTTCTTTTGCGAGTACAAAGTCGGAATAGAAGGAAGATATTCTATTAGGATCGAATGGTGTTGTTACTATTTGAAGTCTTGTCTTTTCACTTTACATCACATTTAAGCGTAGCATTTTTTTTAAGTTTCGTACCCTAGGGGTGCCAACGGAACCCTATTACTTTGCCTCCACTGTTCGTCCTACTGTCTTTCTGTCAGCGGGCTGTATCTGATGAACCGAAATAGGTAAAATGCGTGTGTATTTCTATTGCCCGTATAACAACAAAATAATAATAAACATATAAGTACAGTTATTAAATTGTAAATCCGTTATTGGCTGTAAGAGTAGGTTATTTATTTTAAGTGAAATTGTTAAAAAGCTGTGGATTTTGTGAATAAATAAATAAAATAAAGTTAAAAATTAAAAGGGGTCCCCATATAAATAAAAAAAATATGTAGGCAGTAATACATTTTTAACAAAAAAAAAAAAAAACCGCCGAAAAAACTGAAAAGAAAAAAATAATAAACCTGCTGTGTTTAACCTTAATAACTAAGTTCGGAAGGCGGTGACCTAAAATTAAAATACATTTCCAAAGTCACCGACAAAGACACAAACACAGCAGGTTTATATTTTTTTTCTTTTCAGTTTTTTCTGCGGTTGATTATCTTTTGTTAAAAGTTTTTATATTACAATTTTTTGTGGCTATAATCTAGAAAGAAAAAGTATTTATTAGACTCGCACAGGAAAATCACAAACATAACTACAACAAAACTCTACTAATCTACTAATTACTACATGCTTAATGTTTTATTACTTTTTGTAATACACAACTCAGTATTAAAATCTGTGAGTAAACAATCATCCCCTGTTTTCCTACCGTTAGGGTTAGAATTTTTCTTCGAAATTTATATGGGACCAACTTCGGGGTATCCCTTTCCAATAAAAAAAGAATTATCAAAATCGGACTACTCTGGAAAAGGTTATGCGTCATACATTAAAAAAAAAATACGCGTCGAATTGAGTAACCTCCTCCGTTTTTTCGTCGGTTAAAAAACAAAAACTTTCTTTGGAAAATCGGAAAAGCACAGTTCAGCCATTCACAGGTTTTAAGACCATTTTGTTCTTTCAATATCTGCAAATTATTCTAAAAATGTGAGAACTTCCATATTAAAGGAAATTGTCCAGCCGTGTGAATAAAGAAGGTAGGTATGTATGTTTATGTGACCTATTGTGAGGGACAGCGCGTCCGTAATGAGGGGCATTGAGGTCTATCCCTCTGGCACAGTTTACGTGCGTACGAGTAATCAGCCTAGATATGGAACAAATCTGAATTAACACATGGAGTATGAAATATTTTACGTGAAATTGCGAATAAACTTGAAGGATTTTACGTTATATTTTCAGCATGGATGACGTATCCAATATTTTGTAATATAGACATTTTTATACAAAAGAGTGTTCATGAAGTTTCTTGCCCATTCTTTTCGGACCTACTACGATTTGGAATTGGCAACCAGCTTCATCTTTCTGATTGACTGACTCCTTGACAATTCAATGGTGTGTTCAAATAGTTAAAAGTAATTAATTTATTTAAAGACAACCAAAAAAGTTTACACCAAAAAATACATGTTAAAGCAATTACAATCTAACAATTTATAGTGTAGCGTTAATTAAAGGCTGCCACAGCATGTATTAATATAGGAGTAGGAAATGCAGTTACAAAATAGATTTAACATATTTAGTTAGATTTTTACATGAATAGAGTTTAGTGTTACATAAATCCGACATACAAATACAAGTGAACACTTATTGATTTCAATTGATCGAATCACTTTTGTTCGACGTTGTGCTAACCAATGAAAACAAAAAGAAGAAGTCTAAATCTATGTGAGTGAAAATGAAATAAATGCTTTGAATTTGAGTTTTCGCTAAGCTTTTTATGTATACTTTATTTGTATGTAGATATCCCGGTGACTTAGCTGAAATTTAACAATAATTTACTAGGAAAATGTATGTGGAAACACCGGGAGGAGACGCCCTAGAAGAACATATTAAAGTGACTTTTTTGGTGATGAACTTCAGAAGGGTCAGGTGTAGGTATAGTACTCGCAACCAGCGTGCGTGTATGAACAGAGGGGCAATTATCGTAATTTTAAACGTTCACAGTCTGATCTCAATCTGTCAAAAACACCACGAGTTTCCAAACATTTTGACAAGTTTTTGACATTTGATTGTCGTCGAGATGAGACTGCGACTAGATTTTCAACGTTTTTAATTACGAGAATTGGCCATTTGTGGCCCTAGTGTGAGTTTTATTTAAACATCTCGTACAACAACATCGCGCGCGTTCGGCGCTCCGATTGGTCCATCACCAATCCAGGGCCAATCGGAGCGTCAAACGCGCTCGAAGCGTTTGATCGAGATTAAAATGAAACTCGCAATAGAAGGCCTCTGATGTATGAACGTAAACGAGGCAAAAGAAGGAGGACCGTAGCAAGTGACTTTCTATAGTTGCACCCTACCCACATTGAAAGAATGCGTGAGTTTTTGTGTGTAAGCTGATAGGTCTCAACTGTTTGGAGACAGACTTACTTACTTACTTCCTTGAAGAACATTTGGCCATTTGTTAATAGGTAATCATCATCATCATCATCTGTCTAGCCTTTTCCCAACTATGTTGGGGTCGGCTTCCAGTCTAACTGGATGCAGCTGAATACCAGTATTTTACATGGAGCGAATCCACAACCCAGTTACTGGGTAATACGATACCCCTTTGTAAGACTGGTTGTCAGACTTTCGGGCTTCTGACGACCCGTAACGACTGTCAAAGATCCACAAATGACAGCCGGGACCAACGGGTTAACGTGCTTTCCGAGGCACGGAGGGGCCTTGGTATGTAAAGATGGTCACCCATCCACGGACCAACCGCGGCAAGCGTAGCTTAACCTGATCGATCGACCCGCGCAACTATTGTAACTTAGCCACAAGCCCCTCATTTGTTAATAGGTAATATCTGAATTTATTAGTTAAGTATATTGAAATCAATACCACTGCAAATCGATTGGGTTTACGGTCGAACGACAATTTGATTTTATAAGCAATCCACGTTTGCTTAGCAGGTATAACTACACCTGTTGATGGCAATAGGCTCGCTTTCTATTGCATGGGACCTAAACATAACTGGCGAAATGTGGGTGTACAATAGGTGAGTCTTTGCCTTACCCGTAGTGGAATACAGGCGTGTTATTATTTAATGTTATTTGTAGGTTTTTTTAGAAAATCAACACATCTCTGCCGGGTTTTCCTTTTAGTAGTAGGTAAATTTAATTAAAAAACTAATAATAATATGTTGTTAAATTATGAAGTGTAATAATAATTGGCTGAAAGCTCTGAAATAAAGGCCTTTATTTCAGAGCTTTCTGAAATAAAGGCCTGATTCAGAAGGCAGTACTCCTCGATACGGCTCGCATCGTGAGGAGGTTCCTATCTCTGGAGCCCTAACCACCAATAGCTTGGACCCTGCTCCCGATACCGGCGGACCACTATTTTTATATTTTAAAATGTTGATAATAAGGATTGAAAATAAATAAAGGACCATATAATCTGTTGTATAATTAAGATGTTTAACCGACTTTCGTTGCTAACTGTGCTATCAATAAACTCTTCTTGCACCCGCAGCATACAATACAATACAAGCTTGATGATCTCTGACATCATTTACGGCCTAAAATGGCTTTTCCTATTCCAATTTGCTCTCAAAGCGAAGAGTGTGTTCCGTAAATAAAGGAGATAAAAAAATCATACGCTCCCTCAATCACTGTATGTTTTGCGTTGAGCTTCGATGTTTGCTTTCAGGAATCAAAGCGGCGCTAATGGCAAACTGGGGGAAGTATATACGTAAATTTGAGACAGAATTTTCTGTGTATTATATATTTTCAACTGACTTCAGAAAATAGGGATTTTGTGTATGTTCATCGATATTTGTATCAAATGTAATCTGTTAAAATTTTTCGTCATAAGTGTAGTTTTTGTGGTTTTTGAGGCAGATTTCAGGGAGAGAGAGACAGAGAAAGTTGCATAGAGGTATCATAACGAATATGCATTACTTGGCGAAAATATACAAATGTAAGTACCTAAGCTAAATCACCATATAAAATTAAATTCGGAGTAGAAGAAACAGCTGAAGTAACTTAGTTCTTAACGGGGTCCCCCGAGCCCACACGTTTTTTAAGGGTACCTACTCCTGAATTGGTTCCGTTTAAATTTCATAAAGATCTGGTGGCCAATTCTCGTAATTAAATCTAGTCGCAGTGTCATCTTGGCGAGGTATTTTTGTCAGATTGACACTGAGATCAGACTGTGACCGTTCTTAAAATTACGAGAATTACCCCTCTGATCAAAACACTCGGAGATAAACAATGGATAATGAACACATGCACGTTGTGTGATTTGGTTATCGCACTAAAATCAAAGAAAATAACTTTCTTTCGGGGAAATGATCTTGAATTATGTCGTTATAGGCTCACTGTAAGGATCACTTCAATCCTTACTCAAGCAGCCGCGAGTACATAATAGGTATGTGAAAGTGAACTTATTAATTTGTTTTTTAAAGTAAATCATTGCGAATTATTTTAAGAGACATATTTTATAGATTAATGTAAACTTCAGGTATTGCTAGTTAGTATAACATAATTATATTGTTTGAATTCGAAAATTAATATTATTTCACTCAAGATTTTTGAAACAATATTTCTCGAAACAGTCATTATCGCCTTCAAAACTTTTATTTGACTGCAGCTAATTAGTTACAAAATACGATGAATGAAAAGCAAACTTAAAAAAAAAACATTACTATCACGTTAAAATTCAATTTCAAAATACTTTTTCAGTGAACAAATACTAAACGAGTGCCTACTTAAGATACCTAATTGATGTTTGAAAGTAAACTTATTCAGTCTATGAAAACTTTAAATGGCATATTCTTGTAGCAGGTACAATGTCATATTTCAAAGTGAAAGTGCTGTGGTGCGTCCCGTTTTCCCGGGACGCCGGAAATGGCACACTATGTTTTCACGGGGCCGTTTCATTTATGTGACATTAGGGATTTTAATATTACAATGTTTAAAATGAGCGCGGTATATTATCAGCGTAACCGTCTTTTGTTATCCATTTAGATAACCAAATACAGACAAAATTCTTTCTTTATTACTGTTTTGTTGAGTATTCATTACATTTTTAAATGTTTCTTTAGGAATAGCTTGCAATTTTCATAACGTTTTGTTTATCTTGACTTGCGTGTAGCCTGCATATCAATTTTATGTAATTTAATGATAACTGGCATGCAAGCAACGGTTCCATTACGCAAACTACTTATGGCCTGCAGTTCGTGTGCACGATATTTGAATAATTCAAGCGTTGCTGTACCTACCTAAAATGTTCATGGTAATCTTACAAAAAATTACAAATTCATGAAATATTCGTTTACTTTTCACACCCGAGGCAAATCAATTTCCTCCGAATAAACTGATTTGAACGACTGTATAAATGTAAAAACCTGATCTATTATTAAAAGTAAATAAAAGAAATGTCTTACCTCATACCATAAAACCACTTTTCCAACATGCAATATTTACCTAAATTGCCGACCACCAACGCTATTGATGCTACATTTTAATCTCGACTATCCCAGCTTTTTAATCTTAATCCCGGCTTTTATATCAGAATAAACAACACTAGTCCCGTGCTAAGTGCACTTGTGTGCACAACCATCGAAGGCTAGTAATCGTGAGATCTTTTGTGACTTAAGAACGCTTTTAAAGAAACTCAACGCTTGAGGCGTAATATTGGATTTCTTTTTGTAGACATTGTGAAAGGGCTGTGCTTGCAGTTTCCCTGCGTGATCGAATCAGGAATGAAGAGATCCGCAGGAGAACCAAGGTAACCGACACAGCCCGAAGAATTGCCAAACTTAAGTGGCAGTGGGCAGGGCACATTGCTCGCAGAACAGATGGCCGATGGGGCCGAAAAGTTCTGGAGTGGCGACCGCGTACCTGAAGACGTAAAGTTGGAAGGCCTCCCACAAGGTGGACAGGTGACCTTGTGAGGGCTGCGGGAGTCCGCTGGATGCGAGAAGCACAGAACCGGTCGACGTGGCGGAGATTGGGGGAGGCCTATGTCCAGCAGTGGACGTGTTTCGGCTGAAATGATGATGATGATATAAATAGTGGTTTGTCATGTGACAACACGCACAGATACTTTATAGCTTGAATTAACATATAGAATACTATTTATTCTAATAATATAATATATATATATTATATAATTACCGATAATTACCGAGGCACACAAGAGCGAAGCCGCTGGCAAAAGCTAGTATTCAATATTTTTATAATAATAACAAAACCATAGGCATCACATAATATTAGATTTCTTCAGTATAATCATTCAGTTCTTGGCTTGTTGCCATGCAGAAAAACCTACTCGCAGTCGTAATAGAAAAGTTTCTTGAGCATAAAGTTTTCGTATTGAATCATCTTTTTTAAATGCGGGGTTCTTCGTAAATATTGTAGCGAAGTTTTTTGTAAAAGGTTTAAGGATACTTATTTTTCCTTTTTTTTCCAAATGGCTCTGTTAAATCTGGCTCGTGATGCGTCATGTAATAATTACCCTGAATCTGAAAATGTCTTTGCGACAAGAATCACTAGCATAAATGCAAAAGAGTTTGTTTGTAGAAATAGAAGGTTTCCAGGCGAACTTTGGCTTTTGTCTGAATTTCTTAGGGACAAGAAATAAAATAATTTCAGCAATTTCTTTTGAAATATTCAATGATAAGTACAGTCAAACAAGCTAATTGATATACAAACAAATAGTTTCAGGTCTTCCATTTTTCCACTGCACTGGTGGTATTCGTTTTTAAACATTGAATGCTGTGAATTTAGCATTGTTTAAAAGTTGCTTCAACATAAAGTTGGCCGCCTGTATAACAAATAACTTATTCGCCTGTACCTAGTAAAAATTATTCATTTTTTTCATATATGAAACAATTTCAATACTTCGGACGTCATGCAAGTTTCTTAAACATTTCTTTCGATGAGTTTTTCTCCGAGGCTAACTTATGTAGCAGTCGCTACTTTGCATAGATCAAAAAACGATTTTTTTTTTAAAGTACCACTTATCTTTCAAGCTTTTTCTGAATACAAATGATTAAAAAATCTATTCAATATTGATAAGCGCTTACTTATTTTTCACGAAAAAGCTATATTTTAAACCAAGTTATTGAAAGTCACGACACGGGCTAACAAATTGTGTTTCAAATAATATTCTATCAGACTTATAAATAACAACAGACAGTTATGAATTTCGAAGTCCATACCAAAATCCAATTTAAAAAAAAAGACCTGCCGTAGATAATAAATAACGAACACTCAATCATATGCTATTGCTCCTGAAAATAAATGTATTTTAGAGAGTAAAATGACTGACGAAGGTTCTTGATCCTCGTCATGTTTGAGCGCCTGAAAACTTAGACAAATATATATTGTTTCAGATCCTTCTATGACAAAATACACGGGGTGTTTCAGGTAAAATTAAAAACGTGACATGAATTTACTGTTCATTTTAGTATTCTATACCTTGTTGAAGTGTAATAAGAATTTCCGTTTTTAATTTCTTAAAACTACTACGTTACATTCTAAAATATGAATATGATTGACTTGATTAAGTAAATCAACGGATAGAAAGATGCGATGGCGGAAACCAGACCGTTGACCGCAAAGCGAAGGTAATGCTTTTGAGAAATTTAATCATTATCCTTACATAAAGGTTTTAAGCATTGTTTTTATTTATTTATAAACTTAACAAGAGCAGTGGAACAGAGAGCAGTGGCAGCCCAGTGATAACGGCCACGACTTACGAGTTGTAGATCGTGGGTTCGAATCAAAGCAGACACTTTACTTTGTGTTAATTATTTGATCATCACTGCTCTCGAAACGGTGAAGGAAAACATCATAAGGAAACCGGTATGTCCTAGAACCAAAACTTCGAAGACGTGACATCCGCCAGCTCCCTCTCACAGAGAGGAGGCCTGTGTCCCAGCAGGAACAGTATAGGCTGATTTTGTGTTACGTTGTGTAAACATGTCAAAAACGTATTTTTCATATTCACCTACATTCAATTACCAAATTTACTGCCTTACCTGTATTCAATTGCCACGTGCCTATAAACCCTTGTATCATTCAATGGGCCTCATAAGAAGGCTGAAAGTCACGCAAAGGGCAATGGAGATGACTAAACTTTTAGTTTCCCTACGCGATCGAATCAGTAATAAAGAGATCCGTAGGAGAACCAACGTAACTGTCATAGCCCGAAGCATTGCCAAACTTAAGTGGCAGTAGGCAGGGCAAATTGCTCGCAGAACAGATGGCCAATGGGGCTGGAAGGTTTTGGAGGGGCGATCGCGTACTGGAAGACGTAGCGTTGGAAGGCCTCCCATAAAATGGACCGATGACCTGGTGAAGGTCGCAGGAATTCAATAGATGTGAGAGGCACAGAACCGGTCAAAGTGGCGGTGCTTGGGGGAGGCCTATGTCCAGCAGTGGACGTCTCTCGACTGAAATGATGCTGATGATGATGATCATACAGATCCAGTGGACCACCGCAATAACACCACACTATACTTACTAAACACCACAGTGCCAAATGCTGCGTGATCAATGGGATGTTTGTATGTTTCCTCTAATTACCACGTGTGTGCGAAACTATTGGACAGCGATAATAGCCGGTCGCGCCTTTGTGTCGCTAATCACAAAGTCATAGGGGAGGCAGCGAGCTATGAAGCAATCGATGTGGCATTTTTGGCGTTTAGTAGTGTGAATGGGGAATTATTACGTTGTGAAGCACTGGATGGTAGTGTACGGTTAATGGTTTTAAGGCACGTGGACTACATAGCTAGATAGCTGATAGCATCGCCAGTGAAACGGACCAATTCTGTTATCTCCGTGTGAATTCACAAGGAAGAAATAACAAAATACATGATAAGTTTTTATCCAGTGCGCAAACTGTAACCATGAATGCAGCATATTATTCTAGACCGCCCAGCGCAGAAACTTTTCGTCGGTTATACAAATAAAAATCAGGTGTTTCATAGAAAAGTGCAATACCTACGCCGTCAAAACGTATGGAACAGCTGATTTTATTTTTTTGTATAATCGACGAAATATTTCTGCGCTGGGGGGTCTAGAATGATATGCCGATTTCATGGTTACAGTTTGCGCACTGGATAAAAACTTATCCTGTATAATTATAACAATACCTTAGGATAAGAGTTAAATAAGTACACGTTAACAGTAGGGTTCCCTGTAATAATTAATAATAGGACGCGTAATATGGATACGCTTTTTTTTTAAGTTTATCTCATAACAATAAATTTTAAAGCATCACGAAGCAAATCTGACATACTTTCAATATTTTTATAATATCTTTTTAATATTATAATTCAGAGTAGTGAACTTTTATCGTTTTTTTAGGTCGATAATAATGGGTCAAATGATTTGTGTTTGTGAATCAAAACTCTCTTGTCCTAACCGTAAAAACTGTTTTAGGTGTGTAGCAAAACTAAATAGCCATTAAAAAGATAAAGGTGCATAATCTATGCACAAAACGGCACCAATAAAAGGTTTCCATAGGATTACGATTTTCTGCTACGGCCTCGTAGATAGCGTAGCAGTGACAACATTGCTACGCCGTAGCTGCTATGGCGTAGCAACATTATATTTTTACTTATTATTAAATATTTTAATTCTAAATACAGAATTCTAAATCGAAAAAATAAACTTCTCAATTGTCTCATTAATGTTTGAATTATGATAAATAAGATTTCAACATAAATTAAAATACAAACAACAGTGTTCACCAAGCGATATATATCTGAGAATATGAAGCGGTTGTCTTTAAATCTTATTACTATTATTAAAAAAAAAAACAACAACACAATTTTTAAGCTTTATGCCTTTGAAGACGACCATAAGAGGATAAAAAAAAATTGTTTGGAGAGAACTTCTAGTTTTTGTGATACTTACGAAGTTAA
Source organism: Polymixis flavicincta (assembly GCA_949987655.1). NCBI lineage: Eukaryota > Metazoa > Arthropoda > Insecta > Lepidoptera > Noctuidae > Polymixis > Polymixis flavicincta. The sequence continues at coordinate 19,826,079 of OX465175.1, forward strand.
CAAGCAGACCTCAAACGGTTTCTACAAGTGGCGACGCTCTCATAACAAAATAAATAACAAGGGCTTAGGGGTTTTTGTTGAAGTTTTAAAAACATTTTCTACTTACTTACGTAAAAAATACATTCAGACTGAGCCTATAATTTCTACAGAGAGTCTACACAGGCACAGATAAAAACAAGTGTTTTTTTCGTTTATTCTTCATAAATTACTTCAACCTCCATTTGATTTATACAATTTAGATAATTTTCAACTTTGAAACCATACTAACGTTTTTGTAGAATTAATTTTGAAACTGTCCTACATCTGCAATAAAAAAAAAGTTTTTCTATAGACGCACTCAAAACGTTGCAGTTGCCGAGATTCCTACGGGCACTTAAGAAATGCAAATGCCTTTTTTGCTAAGAGAAATGCTTTGTTTTGAAATTTGAAAAACAATTCTCGTTTTCAGCACTGTTTGTTCGAATTTAAGAGGGTCTTGTGGCTAAATAATAATAGCTGCACGGATCGATCAATCAGGTTACTTACTTACTTACTTGACGCGCTTGGTCAGTGGATGGGTGGGAAAGCATGTTAAGCCGTTGGTCCCGGCTGTCAGCTTTGACAGTCGTACAGGTCGTCAGAACCCGGAAAGTCTGACAACCGGCTTTAACCAAGGAGTTTCGTATTACCCAGTAACTGGGTTATGGAGGTCAGATAGGCAGTCGGTCCATGTAAAATTTCTGACGTTCAGCTGCATCCGGTAAGACTGGAAGCCAACCCCTACCTAGTTGCGAAAAGGCTAGGCAGGTGATGATGATGTTCGCATTTAAGAGGTAATACATTCGTGCTTTGGCACCGCTAAAGCAGGCTGATGGCCGAGCGGAAAAAATTTAATTTGTAGATATAATAAGTGTTCGCCTTAGACTGAATTGTGCAGAGTCAAGCCGAATATTTAAGCGAGGGCAGATGTCAAATAAAGTTTGCTGATCAGCACGAGACGAATGAAAGCCAAATATTGTATAGTTTTTCATCTTACATAATCAGATGGAGAGATCGTAAGGCGAGCAACGACTATATAAATCCATGCAATTGGACACAATTCATCACGACCACGACCGCTCTGTTAAGAGCGAAGCGAAGAAGAGGGCGTTGATTTTCAATAGATACTGCCGAATTGAATGTGCCGAACAAAACATGTGTGTATCACCCCTAATACTGGTCACAAATACTGATCACCCAAAGGTTGACTGGTAGAAAATGCCTAAGGCATTAAGTCTGCCTCTGTACATTTGTGTGCTTAAAGTGTTAAATAAATAAATACTGCCCAAATACACCTTGTTCTTATGATAACAACGTCGGTAACCAAAACCTTCTCCACGGGTTTTCTATCATTAATGTTCCCACGATTTCTGGAGAGTAAGATAAGAGTGGAGCGTATGCAACGGTTACTAATGAGTTCTCCGCCATAGGAACTGACCACGGAGCAGGGGTCATTGAAGCGATGTTTAAGATACTCTTGTGTCTGCCTTTCATGACGATGGTTGAAAAGATTTTATATTTGTAGGTATCCTTTACTATTAGTATTTTATTCTCCTTTTGTCGTCATGTCATGCAATAAAACGTAAATATGGTTATTGTGTATCAATGAACGATAGTCAGTAAAAAAAAATTCTTTATAACTGGTACTTGACAATAACTCAACCTTTAACGTTCCCACTTCTGAGACACAGGCCTTCTCTTTGTGAGAGAAAATGGGCCATAATCCAACGCGCGGGCCCAGTCTGGGTGGGTGGATGTCATCCACAATGAGCCTCATAAGAAGCTTAAAGTCGCCCAAAGAGCAATGGAGAGGGCTATGCTTGGAGTTTCCCTGCGTCATCGAATTAGGAACGAAGAGATCTTTAAAACGTAAGTATTAACGCTATAGATAGTCAAATAATCGAAGTTATGAATAGACATGATTGCTGTATAGAATCTATCACTACAACAAGTTATTCAACCAACAATCCTAATTGCATTGTTTTGGATGGATAAAAACTGGCAGTGTAGCAAGGCCTCTTTGAAGCTTTTCGAAGATGTTTCTTCCATCGGATCTTTCTGAGGATTCCCCGGAAGGACAGGGCATCCCCTGCGGCTACAAGGGCCGTGAGGGTACATATTCTACCTCTCCCCCACGTGCGCCGCCTACCTCTTCGCGAGCATTACTGCTTCGCAGAACAAGGTAACGGCTACCCATGCACTCTCGTTCCGTACCATGTCCTGGACCAGGGCCGGACGTGACAGATCGCTGCTGCCGATCACTTTCACAAGGACATGGCAATGCTCCGCCCGGGCAGACCTCCATCGTATGCTCTACCATGTCCTCATGCTCCGGAAGTTCCGGTAGTATTTTTGATACTCATGCAACAAAATAGCGCAGTTTATTCAAATTGTGGTAGATATACATATAGAACAGACGGATACTGTTTCGATCGATTCCCGTGCAGAGGGTAATTTAGAAAATAATGCACCTCTCGCATCACCAGCACCTACAGAAATGGAAGTTATCCTTAAATACCTACGTACATATGACAATTATACATGTATTGTTCAAGACGCAACGTTCAATAACGTTGACGGGTACATGCGTGTCCAAATTGCATGCATTTATTGACCGCATCTAGGATACTTAAAGACCAGAAAGTTTTTGAACGAGATAATAATTGTGTCATAACGTGTGCACGAGAGCGGTTCGGGCCCGAACGTGTTATATTGAGAGCTATGCTGCTGGGGAGTTTGTTGCGCCACTTCTTCCCAGCTAAAGCACTTGAAAGTGAATTGTGACGTTCAAAAAGTTCTGACTCTCAGCCTAGTTTGAATAAATGACTTTTTGATTTTGATTTAGTATATACCGGTTTCCTCACGATGTTTTCCTTCAGAGCAAAAATTTTGAGAGCACTGGTGATGAAATAAATTACACGTAGTAATGTGCCTGCCTGGATTCGACGATCCTATGACCACTGGGTCACCGCTGCTCCTAGTAAGTTTTTGGTCCAGAAGCAATTGTTAACTACAACGCAAACAGTTTTTTGTACGATTTAAATTATGCTGTCTGTGCATTCACAACTATTACTATTCTTTTGACTAACCATAGTCTTTAAAACTAGCTATTCGTTTACTTAAGAGTAATCCGAACATTTAGGAAGTCGGTTAAAAAGACTTGGCCAGTATCATAGCATCTATTAGTAACTATCAGACCGTTTCCATTCAAAATGTCTAGTTTCAAAATACGTCCCGGACAAACTCACTCGTTCCACTTTAAAACAGAGCAAATAAGTGCTGTAAACTAACCCGGGACTAGGGTCACCATTCGTCTGGATTTGTCTGGCTTTCTCACACCTCATCCGGACTTGTCTGGCCTTGTTTTTGTTCCAATTTTCCAACACAATTTTTTTTTGAACATGGAAAAGAAAACTAAAATAACTTATTTTAAAAATAAAATGTCCCGTTTTCTAGGGTTTCTTACGTCCGAATGAAAAGACGGCCTCTCCGTCTGTCACAACCAATTTGCTCCGAAACTAAAGGACCGATTAAGCTGAAACTTGGCACACATGAATTTCTGTGACCCAAACATGGACGTGTAATGTATATAAATGATTTTTGACTATCGTTAATTTTGGGTGGCCAACAAGAACATTAAAAAAAAAATTATGCAAACTGTACTGTGTGAGACATCAAATATATTTAAGAAAATAAATGAAAATTTACTATCGAGTATCTCCAATACTCCTAAACCTAAAATTTTCAAAAAATACAGTAAAATGTTTCTAAATTATAGATTCCAATTTTTTTTTTTAACTATATGGTCTTAAAATAAAATTCTAAATCTATCAATATCGTGCGTACAAACTTACATTATACATGAAAAACATGTTCTCATGTAATGTTAAGTTTGTTATTTGGTTAAATCCATCCCAAATACAGGAACTTTCATCGTGCGTGGTAAGAAATGCACTTGACCGTCGTTTTTTTAATGTCGGGATTTTTAAAATGTCGAAATTGTCACCCTACCCGGGACGATTTACTGGGAGAATTTCTTGAGCAAACCATCTTGGCACCATTGCAGTGTGCATTAGATGCACCCGAGCTATGTACTCATACTTTGTTGGTTTTATTTGTAGGTAGGTTTGTCGTTTGCTTGCATTGAAAACTTGAGGGAAGAAGTCATGTTACGTTTGATTAAAAATAAACTTAGAAAGTAATTTGAGATGGCAACTAAATAATACAGTGATATGGGCGTCAAACTGGGACTGAAAACCTACCCAATTTTTTGCACTTGTGATGTAAGCTCTATATATAGGGTGTAACAGAAACCCTATTGCTACCATAGATCACTAAAGATAACAGCTGGTATATAATCACTATACATAGTCTCAGCTCAAAATAAAATACTCCAAGAATTGATACCAAATTTTCAGTGTCATATGTTTCTTAAATTCAAATCATAACAAACGTGTCACCGCACTACGTAGGTCAATATCTTTCACGTTACTTGCCAATATCACGATAAATCTCTTCCGAGTGATGTGTTGATTTCAATTTGAAAAGTTTGGTTTCTGGTATCAATGTATTAAAAATTCTCATAACTTCCGAACATATAGAGATAGGATTAAAAAACCGTTCCAATATCGTTTGATATCATTCAAAGAAGCCGTTCCCTTGTATGTACCCTTTCCGTTACACGTTGTATAGTAGGTCTGCCTATTTCGTCTAGTGGTCGTAAGCGTATGAAGTAAGCGTAGGTTTTTGTAAATTTCGACGGCACGGTTGGAGCAGTGGTTAAGCGATTGACTGCTGCGCTGGGTTTCGCGGGTTTGATTCCCGCATGGAACAAATATTTGTATGAACTACAAGTAGTTGTTCCGAGTCTGATCCGAATGCTTGTGTATGTGAGTTTAAATGTTTGTAAACGCACCCACAATACAGGAGAAATTCCTAATGTGGGGCAAAGTTTATTTTTTTTAATATGGAATTTCTCACAACGCAGAAACATTACGGAGAGAAACAACAAGTTGGAGGAAAATATGCGTCACATCCACGTAAAACGACCAGCTCAGCATAATTCTTCAATTCTTTACGAAAAAGCCCTAACGGCGGTTTTCAACGACAATATACAAAGATGAGACGGCGATACCTATGTGAATGCTGACATAAAATAGACAAATTAAAATATATGAAATGATTTCAAAATACAAAGAAAATTATAAATTAATATCGATGTGGATCGTTACTTAACTCGTTAGTGAGCGTAAAGCTAGCCAGCAAAGGTGAATAAACATTCATCTAAATTAATATTTATTCAAATTAATATAAGGGGATGTGTGCATACTGTGCATAGGGATAGGTTAAGACCAAACGAACATGAAAATACAACAAGAACATTCTTTTCTTGATATTCTTGACATTTTCGTACGTCGTAAAATATTCTCTGTTCCCGTTTACACAAAAGTAGTTAATCTAACGCGGGCACAGTGCAAAATCAATTAATTTTCTTCTGAATACGTAACGCTATAATATCGACTTAAAATTTTCAATGAACGTCATAATCTGAACTCACTACAGTAGTTTATTTTAATGCAATATTGTCACTGAAATATTGATTAATTTATCCACGGTGGGATTATGGCACGAATATTACCTGCTCATTGGGAAATCCAAATAACCAAACAGTATAAGTTTGTAACCAGTGCGCAAACTGTAACCATGAATTCAGCATGTCATTCTAAGCCCCCAGCGCAGAAATTTCAGAAAGACGTCCACTACTGGACATAGGCCTCCCTCAAAAGGGGATTTTGCCATAATCGCCACGCTTGGCAGGCGGGTTGGCGATCGCAGTAAGGTGGTAAAATGCGTAGAGAACGCTGCTGCCCATTCTCTAGTAAGTCCCTTCGTCGCCTTCTACGACTCCCACGGGAAGAAATGGGATGGTGCTATTTACTTCCAGCACCACACGGAACCATCCGTTACTTTTCGCCGATTTCACAAAAAAAGAAAAATCAGCTGTTCCATACATTTTGACGCGTAGGTATGGCACTTACCTACGTAACAGCAGATTTTTTTTTCCATAACTGGTGAAACATTTCTGCGCTGGGGGCTTTAGAATGATATGCTGTATTCATAGTTTCAGTTTGCAAACTGGTTAAAAAGTTATCCTGTATAGGTATATTTGTTGAGCCTTTTCCCAACTATGCTGCGATCTAGTCAAGATGCAGCTGGATTTCAGTGTCTTACACGTAGAGAGTACCTATCTTACCGCCACAACCCAGTTACTGGATATCACAATTCCCCTTGCCAAGAAAAGTCAGCAGTTTCAGTGGTCCGAAAGTCAGACGACCTTTCTACCAAAATGTCCACTTCGAAAGCCCGAAATTCATAACGACTCTCAAAGAACCTAGACCAACTGCTTAACGTGCTTTCGTTGTCACACATCCACGAAACAACCTTAGCAAGCGTTGCTTAACCCTGAAGATAGACCCGTGCAGCTGTTATTATTTAGCCTCGAGCCCCTCAAAAAACAATATAGGCATATCCTAAAATTATATCTAACGACATTATATTTTTCGAAGCCTTTCCAGAAATATTCGATTAAACAAAGGCAAACCTGTGTAGAGCACCTTAAATATATTTTCACGTCTGATCGATTTTCCGCAGGATCTTCCGCTTAATGAAAAGGTCAGAAGAAAGATTAGAAATTTATTGGAAAAGGTCTAAGCCGCAAATGAGATCGGGAATATAACAAACTGCACCCTTTTTGCGTTATAGAAAAAATAGTGTAGGTAGAAATGTAGATGTGTTAAGCTCAATTTCTCCAAGTAAATCCAAATGTCTTCTTTGCTATCAAATTGATGCAAGTGTTTGTCGAGCGTAATGTTTTAGCAATAACTTTTTTTTATTGAATAAAACTGTTGGTAATCCCAACGTTTCCGTTAGGGTCAACTTAAAGTCCTGCGATCTAATACGATGTAATCCGATAACTGTTTCATCATTATTATCATTTCAGGCCAAAGACGTCTACGGCTGGACGGATAAATGCCCCATGCGTCGTTGCAATAAACGTTTACAATAAATTATTGTAAAAAGAAACAGTAATAGATTAACCGACGGGCATAATACGTCCGTGTGGCGCCGGACGTAAAGAATAGCACCACCCCATCTCTTCCCGTGGGTGTCGTAAGAGGCGACAAAGGGATTTATTAGAGAATGGGCAGCAGCGTTCTCTATGCATTTTACCACCATACTGCGATCGCCAACCCGCCTGCCAAGCGTGGCGATTATGAAAAACCCCCCAAATTGAGGGAGGCCTGTGTCCAACAGTGGACGTCTTTCGGCTGAAATGATGATGATGGTAATATTGGTACTGTAATTAAAAATCCAGTAGGCATTCAATCTGTGACCGACTTTTCATGACTCCATAGTAATGACCTAATAACACCAATGGATAAAGAGGGAAGTATCATGTCACGAATTGGCGTAACTTATAGTGACATATAACACAAATTCAGTGTTTGATGACCCAATTGGCTGAGTGAGTGAGTGAATGACCGTTTTCTACGGGTTCGAATTGGGCCATTTTTTTGTAAAATGTGTTTTTTCCAAGTTAGGTTATTTTTATCAGTTCAATTAAATATCTGCAAAATGGGGGATTAGGTACTGACCCAATCGATACCTAGTGCAAATGCGGAGCTCTTGAACAAACTATTTCCAAAATGTCGGAGAGTCCAAAGTGTTTTTACACCTGCACTTCTGAGGCTCGAAAAACGCCACGGAAACCGCGATTGTCGTAGCCAACTACTGAGCCCTAACTCATCTAATGTAATAAAATATATCGACTCGAAGAGAAGATGTATTTATGATAGGTTAGAAGAAAAGTAGAAAAATAATTTAATTTATTGCTGCACACTGAGCTACGTCTGGCTTGTGAATTCTGATCAACTAAGAGTACTTAGAATAGTAACAAGAGTTTTATTACTTTTGCAAAGTGCACCACACCACTGGCACACGCCATTGCTATTAAGTATCTACCTACACCTCAATAATAAAACCAGTAGTTTTTTTTTTTTTCAGATTACGTATCTACAGTTGGTGGAACAGTGGTGGCCAGTGGTAACTAACGCGATTTACGAGATTTAGGTCGTAGCTTCGAAACCGAAGGCGCTTTACTTTGTGTAAAATATTGTACCACGACTGCTATCAAAACGGTGATGGAAAACATCGTGAGGAAACCGGCATGTCCTAGCACCAAAAATTCGAAGACATGTGACATCTACCAACCCGCACTGGGCCTGCGTGGTGGATTACGGCCCACTCCCTCTCACGGAGAGGAGGCCTGTGTCCCCAGTAGTGGGAACGTTATAGTCTGAGTATGAGTAACAGTTGGTGCAGTGGGTGAGCAATTGGCTTCTGCCTCGCGTGCTAACTGTTATTCCAAGTATTTGTATAGCCAAATTCCACGATCGGTAGAGGAGCAAAATAATATGGGTAAAAAAACATTGTATTTTTCCCCTATGTCCTGAACTAACCTGATACCGGTCAAAACTCCCAACAAAATACCTACTGAAAAGCTTAAATACAGTTACCAAGCATTATTTTTTCCGACGAAACCGCAAGACTGTAACGACTACGTTTTGCCGAGGTGGTTTCAAAGTCTGATATAAATATAACAGAGAACAATAAAATCGTTTTATCTAAAGGGCACACTTTTTATCTACGTACTGTGGACGTTGCCTGTTAAGCACCGTTCCGGTCCTAAGTCCGGCGAGCGAAGTATAATTGGATTTTTCAGTCAAGAATTTTACAATTAGAGAGTGGAGATTGGAACTGTGAGCCATGTTTCATCTATTGCATTGTTTTGTATTACTGGAATTTATAAACTGTGGTTGAAATAACGTCTCTGTAGGTATACCTTGGTGTGTGCTCTGAGTACATTTTCTGCTAGGTACTAACTATATGAACGGTACAGATGTAGATGATTTACGATTTAGAGTCCCTGTTGCACAAAAGCGTTTCTCTACTTGATGTAGATCTGCTGACCTACAGTACCTAAGAAGGGGAACACTTTTAAATGTACAATCAGTAAGTAGCCAGGGCAACACGTCACGTAAAAAATTACCGTTGCGCAGTTATTTTATAAATAAAGAAAGAAAATGCATTTATGTAGCACAGACTTTAAAGGCATATAATATACATACAGTTCGAAACCAGACAAGCGCTTTACTTTGTGTAAAGTATTTCATCACCACTGCTCTCAAAATGGTGAATGAAAAGATTGTGACGAAACTGGCATGTCCTAGAACCAAAAATTCGAAGAATGTGACATCTACCAACCCAGACTGGGCCCGTGTGGTGGTTACTGCCCACTCCCGCTCACAGAGAGGAGGCCTGTGTCCCAGCAGTGGGAACGTTATAGGTTAAATAATATGATGATATAGCGGACAACCAATAACCTACAAAGAGTAACAATAACACACAATGTGTCCCCAATTCCCAACAAAAATGGACGTCTATCCTTTATACTATCCCCAGGGGCTACTGCACAGCTTTTATGCTTAGGTAAAATCGAATTTACACACAGCAGGACGGGTTTCGCTATAACGGAAATTAAATTGCATACCGTAAAAAGGATATAACATTTTTGATGCGTCAAAAGATACCACGGGAGTAATTCCTTCACGCTTTTTGTTACTCCAATTCTCTTTTTACGGCACCATTTTTGTATGGAATTTTAATGGGACTTATTTATACGTAATAAGCGGCTTTGTTGTTGGTTGCCATTAAATAATGTGAAGTAATAAGGGGTGATGAGTATCGGGTTGTTATGGTCCCATAAAAACTGAAAATGAATCATGTAGAAAGAGTCATCATCTGCTTGGCCTTTTCCCAACTATGTTAGGGTCGGCTTCCAGTCTGACCGGATGCAGCTGAATACCAGTATTTTACATGGAGCGACTGCCTATCTGACGTCCACAACCCAGTTACGGGGTAATACGATACCCTTTGGTAAGACTGGTGGTCAGACTTTCGGGCTTTCTGACGACCCGTAACGACTATCAAAGATCCATAAATGACAACCGGAACCAACGATTTAACGTGCTTTCCGAGGCACGGAGGGGTCTTGGTATGTTAAGATGGTCACCCATCTACGGACCAACCGCGGCAAGCGTAGCTTAACATGATCGATCGACCCGTGGAGCTAATATTACGTAGCCACAAGACCCTCAATCAAAGAGTAAGTCTAATTGGTATTACTCTTACTCTACTCAATCATGTAGAAAGAGTAATACCAATTATACGGAGTAACGATGAATGGTTGTAAATTAGTTGCAGCAATTACTCTGTCTTATAATGTCCATTATGCAATATAACATCATGCCCATGTTCTATGTTATTTGGTACGTTTTCCGAACTTAGTCCTTTAAGTGGACCATTGTGCGTGAGCCATGGCGGCCGCCGGTAGTTATTCCAGCCGGCCCACCTTCCTCCAGAAGTTAGCTATATCTCCTGGTCTGTTTAGAACATCCGTGTAAGATTTTGGGTGCCCCAAGGGTTTGTATTCTAATCTGGGCTACGCCTGTGCATTCGAAAAGCACATACGCAACGGTTTCCTCAGCCTCCATGCGGGCCCTGCACAGGGAGCTATCCGTTATGCCTATTGTTACATCATGCCCATATTCCCTTAAGGGTCAAGCAGAGATGTAGATTCACACATTTCACCAGTTATGTGGGGGTGAGCAAATTGCCATCAACTGGGCTCAAATCCACAAGAGCTGCTACTAAGAAATTTCTGCTTCGGTGGCACAGTGTTACTTGGTTTTCCATCTAGAGTTTCATAATGCAAATTAGGAATTAAATAAAATAAAATATTGCTGTAGAGCGTCTTTCTGCTAGCAAGTACATACGTTTGTAAGTAGGTTTCAAAAATAATTTGGTACCTTCACCAAATTGTGCACAGATAAATACTAATTGCAGGAATAATAATTTCTTCGAAATTTGTCAACAAACATTAGATAGAAATATGTCTTTAACTAGCTTTTGCTTCACCCGCGCGGAACTTTCACCCTTATTTAATTCCCTTAGGGGTTGAATTTCAAACAATCCTTCCATATTCCTTGTCTACATTATAAAGGGAAACTGTGCAAAATTTCAGCTTTCTAGGTCCAAGGGTTGGGGCTGGGCGTTGATGAGTCAGTCAGTCAGTCAGGACTTTTCTTTTTATTTATATAGATAGAAGAAGACATGTAAGCGTGGAATAAACGAAATTACAGCAAAAGTATTTTAGACCCTTTATTATTAGATCGTGGGTGTCGTAGGAGGCGACTGAGGGACTTACTAGAGAATGGGCAGCAGCGTTTTCTATGCACTTTACCACCACACTGCGATCGCCAACCCGCTTGCAAAGCGTGGCGATTATGGTAAAACCCCTCTTTTGGGGGGGCTTATGTCTAGCAGTGGACGTCTTTCGGCTGATATGATGATGATGATGATGATGATGATGATTGTTAGACCCCGGTACAAAGCGACCTCTGCGTTCTTACAGTCACTGCGGACCTACGCTCAAAACTAAGCTTCCATCATATTATTCGTTTTCATGTTTACAATAACTTCAATAATATCTACAAATAGTTCCTACATATATCCTCCATAAACCTTACCGATAAACCAGGCAAAAGCATTTCCTAGTGGATATTAAAATAAAAAACGTGTCAGCCATTTATTATGGCGCGCTGTAAAAGTCAGCTAAAGGAAATGAGTAACCGTACGTCGTTCGTGAAGTGTGGATCAGTAAATGCTATGCATGTTATGTATGCACTAGTGAATTACTTATTTTACAGGGATATTACAACATTAGTAGTATTTATTTCGGTTTAACCTGAAAGGCTATGTTTTTTTCTAAAGCTCATTTATCGAAAGTAAACTAAAAAAAGAAAGCTTTTCATTTTCTGGGTGCATTTTCGTCAATATTAGGCTGATATCTACTGAGATTATGGCGTAAGGAAGCTAAGTACCCGACCAAGACAGTGAACTATTTTAAAGTATGTACGTAGCTCTATGGGATTAAATTTCTTACAGAGCACCTTGAGAAACAAACGTTATGATAACGGGGCCAATTCTATTCAGATGATAAAAGACCGATCGCCATGAATTTTAGTTTGACACTGATTCAATTAAATATACATATTAGCATAGCACAGCATAACCTAGCCTTTAATATTCTCATTGCTGACTTCTTTTTGTGAGAAAGACTTGGCTGAAATACCCCAAGTGCGGCCAGAAATGGAAGACAAATATTTTCAGATTTTTGATTACAGGATATGCCAGTTTTGTCACAGTGGTTTCTATTGCCGTTTTGGTACCAGTGGTGATGTGATTTATACACAGTAAAGTGCTTGCCTGGGTTCGAACTCACACCCTACAATTCGCAAGTCGCTGCCGTTTCTACTAGGCCACAACTGCTCTCATATTATGTTTGTAGTCCCATAAATTTTAATACAACGGTCGTTTGTCGGGGCGTAAATAAAAATATGTATCGTTCTTTATGTCGGATTAAAAAATAAAGAGATAAGTTACTTTTCCAGGATAATGTTCAATATTCACAGGGGAAATGAATTACAGTGACGGTGATCGAAGCGGTAGGCGTAACGCCTAATATTGGGCACGCCACGATTGTGGCGGAAAGTCCCCTCTTTGAGGAGTGGCTTGAGAGGCAGCATGGCATCCTCACCTTCCACCACCTTCCGCCTGACGCAGGTCCTCACCGGAAACGGCTATTTCGGGAGGTTCCTCTTCCGCATAAGGCGGGAGGAAACGCTCGGGTGTTTCCATTGCGAAGATCGTCCTGAGGAGACGGTGGAGCATACGGTTGAGGTCTAGCTCCGGCTTGGGCGGAGGACTGCCGTGTCCTCGTGGAGGCGATCGGCGACGGAAATCCCTCGCGTCCGGCCCTGGTCCAGGCCATGGTACGGAGCGAGAGTGCATGGGTAGCCACCTCCTGCTGCGAAGCAGTGATGCTCGCAAAGAGAGAGGCGGTGCACGTGAGGGAGAGGCAGTACATGCGCTCTCACGGCCCTAGCCTTCACAGGAGACTCCCTGGGCCGTCGGGAATCCCATGCTGATTCCCGGCCACCGTAGGCGTGGGCTTGCGGACGGCGAGTTATGAGTAGCTCACTGTCCGGTAAAGACCAGGCCCAGGTCGACAGCGCGTTGTGTTCCACGCGCACCTCAAAGAGATGTCAGCACAAAGTGATAGGGCCCGCAAGTGCCGATGTCTACCATGGCTGCGGGCTGTTCGAAAGAGATACCGCCGCCCCTGGCACACAGGCTACTGAGGGACACACGGGTGGATTCTAGTCAGTAAAAGTTTGATACGCCCTCCTGCTCCACCCAGAACGGGAGAAGTTATTTGACGATATCCCACCCTCAAAAAAAAAACAAAAAAAAAAACGCCTTGTATTAGCTATTTTGTTTCCTCCGTTTGTGAATATGACAATTTGTTCCTGTAAACACACGATGCGGGGTATTTTCTGGTATTTTCAAGTTCGTTATTGCTATACATTGAATACCACTTTCACTTCATAAAACGACCAGCAGAGCTATTCTGTAAAAATCACACCGGGAAAACGTATAGTAGGTGAGCTTGAACTGAACTGTCAGTCTACCTGATGCTAGGGATTAACACTATTGAACACTCACTTCAAGGTCACTTCACCTAAGTTTTCACGGTGAGATTTTACAGAATAAATCGGCAGTAACCCTATAGCGCACCCACGGAGTTAGTGAATGAACCCCCTTCCTATCACAATTAAAAGTATTTTGAAAGATGTTCAAATGTTTGAAAAATTCTAAAAAGTTTGACATAAACCAGTTAATTAGAAAATCACACACAAAAAAAAAAACTGCTTCTTGAGCACCTCTGAATATCTTTTTAAATATTTGTACTTCGTAAGATAGCTGATTAAATGAAGATGTACTCTCGGTAATTTGCTTTTGAATGGGGTTTGTAAACGTATTCCTTTACCTTTAAATGAAATATGATAACATCGAAAGGGTGCGTTAAAGTATTAATTACCCAATGGAATAGCAATAAAGGCCATTTTTGAGAGTTTAGAACAAAGTGATATTTTGTGATAAATTCTAGAATTTTTTCAAGAAAAAAGCGATAAATTTGAATTGGATGAATTTGGATGTAGCAAAATTATCCAATTCAAATGTATCGATTTGCTCGAATTCAATGGATTTTGCCTGGGCTTTATGGGATGCTCAATTGTTGCAAATGAGTCACAGTATGGAATGTGTGCGTCCTGGAAAAAATACGGCAAATTAAAAGCCACCATGTATACGAGTCTTTACCTAAGAGGTAACGTTTTTTCAAAGAAAAATAAACAGGCCTATAGGCATATTATTATTATTATTATGAAACGAATTTCGTGTGTATCCGTCTTCAGCCGAAGGGGCTCAATTTCCCGATAATTGTTTTTGTTTCATCTTTTTCGTGATGATTTTGGAAAAAGTAAATTGGTGCGAACGGGATGAGAAGGTATCAGACACCCTTTGTTATGTTTCGTGTTTTTGGAGGTAGACAATAGAGAGTGATTCTATTCCTGGAATACCTTATTTTAATACCAAAATTCAAGAAATTATTTATTTTCAAGACGATAACAAAGATAATGGTTTTACGTTATTACTTACTCGTACTTTGGTGGTCAAACATAAGGTTTTTTTTCTAAATGAACAAGAAATAATTAACTATTGTACAATAATCAGCCTATAATGTTCCCACTGCTGGGACAGGCCTCTTCTCTGTGAGAGGGAGTGGGCCATAAACCACCACGCGGGCACAGTGCGGGTTGGTAGATGTCAAGTCTTCGAATTTTTGTTACTAGGACATGCCGGTTTTCTCACGATGTTTTTCTTCACCGTTTAGAATGCAGTGAGAAGAAATAATTTACTTGGATTCGAAATTACGACCCACAACTCGTAAGTCGCGGCCGTTACCACTGAGCCAGCACTACTCTCCTA
This sequence comes from Polymixis flavicincta, assembly GCA_949987655.1. Classification (NCBI taxonomy): domain Eukaryota; kingdom Metazoa; phylum Arthropoda; class Insecta; order Lepidoptera; family Noctuidae; genus Polymixis; species Polymixis flavicincta. The sequence continues at coordinate 19,841,109 of OX465175.1, forward strand.
CTATAGTAGCAGTGCAATGTGTCAATTTCCGCAACATGTATCATCATCATTATCATCATTTCAGCCGAAAGAAGTCCACTGGTGTACATAGACCTCCCCCAAGCTCCGCCACTTCGACCGGTTCTGTGCTTCCCGTATCCAGCGGACTCCTGCTGCCCTCACAAGGTCATCTGTCCACCTTGTGGGAGGCCTTCCAACTTTACGTCTTCCGGTACGCGGTATACGATACCTCTATTTGATCTAAGAATAAGCTTATAGAAATACTACGGCAATTATAAACTTCTCACAATAATGCCAAAAAAAACACTCATAACTACACACACATAACATCACGCCTTCGTTCCCCGAAGGCATAGGCACATATGTACCAATTGTACTCCCACATTTCGGCGTTTTCTCATAGCCATCGATTCACAAAAACCAAATCATAGACCAATAATAAAACGGTAGTCATTTGAAAGTCAAATGGGAGTCCATTATAGAAGTGAAGTTGCGGCTTCGGGCTAAAAGGGTCACTTTAGTCTTGCCCAGTAACGTTAGGGTCACAAAGCGTTTGTGGTTCAATAGCCGTTACGTGACTTGCACATTTAAGAATATGTTTCTTTTTCGCCTTTTACTTTGGCTATGAAGTTTTGAAAGGAAAGGTTTTTTTTCAGCCGGTTGTATTTTTCTTGGAGAAACGGTTGATTATTTTGTGTTTTCGTATTATATAAGCAAGAGAACCACTCTTCATGTAGGCCTATAATATTTTCACTGCTCAGACACAGGCTACAAGCCTCCCTGTGAAAGGGAGTGGGCCGTAATCCACCACGAGGGCTTAGTACTTATGGGTTGGTAGATGTCACGTGTATTTTAATGTTAGGTTCTGTCTAGGACATGCCGGTTTTTCCGTACGATGTTTTCCTTCATCGTCTTGAGAGCAGCGATGATGAAATAATTTACATAAAGTTAAGCGCTAGTAAGGGTTTGAATTCGATTCGATACAGCTCTGCTAACGCTGGTCTACCACTGCTAACATCTCCATGTAGGTTGAACACTAAACAGTTACTAAAAATGTGATTATTTTACTAATAATAATAACTATTGTGATTTATACTTTCCGAAGAATTGAACATAATGTAGGCTAAACAACCAGTTTAATCTTAATCCCGAAACAGTAACCTAGTGGCGATGTTGAAAATTACGTTATTCTAATTGATAGCACGTTTATCTGATTCTTATCTCGAACAAAAAAAAAAAGTTGTTACTACAGACTAATTAGGCCATTAACAATCATTATTACCTACATAAACCTTCACCCTTCACTAAAACCCCACACGTTTTGTTATCTCTAATAAATTGCTTTAATTTCCCCCTTGATTACCTTCCATTACACCATCGCTGAACTCACGAAACTGAATAACAAAGCCTCTTCCTTTCCATCAAGATTCCGCCTCAAAGTGACAAGCAACGTCATTATTGATTCATCAGTTTGAACACAAAGTAAATGAGCGCAGAAGGTAAATTCATGTAATTAATTAAAATCTGCCCATCTGGGTGCTTACTCTGGAATATAATTCCGATAGATCGACATTGGTCAAACGTCAGTTGGTTGAGTTAAACGTCAGGGATTGGCTGGACTCTATCCCCCTTATTACAAAACAAGGTTTTTCTTTAGGTATGGTTTAAACCATCGAGCCTGTTTTTGAAATAAGAACTTAGAACTGAAATAGAATTACGGCTCCTTTTACAAAACTGACAATTTAGCACTGGACTAAGTTGTCAGTTTTGTAAAAGGAGCTGTATTTCGATTACAGTTAGGTTCTTATTTAAAAAACAGGCTCGACGGTTTAAACCATACCTAAAGAAAAACCTTGTTTTGTAATAAGGGGAACTGAGTCTAGCCAATCCCTGACGTTCATTGACTGACAATCCCAATGTTGATCTATCGGAATTATATTCGAGAGTAAGCACCCTGTTCTGTAAAAATGAACTCAGATGAAGTAAGCTGTCAATAATGTATATATCTAGTGTCAGGTGGAATGACACCTCACTTCAAACTCACTTCACCTGAGTTTTCACGATGAGATTTCTACAGAACAGACTGGTTGGTCAATGGAAGACATGGCATGATGGCTGTGCCTTGTCTTAAACCACATTCGCAGGAACGTAAAATTATAGCAGCAGGATTTGATCGAATTTTTTGTTTAGATGGCATCTCAGTCCCTCAAAAAATCACGCTGTGGGGTTTTCCAATCTCGGCGCTATGCAGTGCGTTGAAGGTTCAGTGCGCGAAAAAACCCCGCCGCGATATTACACGTGCGTGCTTATGTGGACTTATACACTAGTGACAGGTTGAAGTGTTTTCCTCGTGCACCCTGAATGGTCAGTAACACTAACAAACGTAAAAATCTTTTAACCACGGCATGGCGTGCGCGTCCTTAAATACCTCAATTTGGATTATTGGTCTAGGAGTATACGGCCTTATTTTTCAGGCTGGAAATTTCTACCACACTCACGTTCCTTCTTAGTCGCTTTACGCAGGCTAGGCACAATAACATCGGCTATAATGATAACGTGGGTGGGCGTTGATACCTATAACTACAAGATATTAAGTTATCTTAGCTTAGGTATTGGCTGCAACTCTAACATACATCTTTACTTACCTTTAGGCTTAATATTAAATTTCAAATAACGAGTGTGCACTTGAAATTAATTAAAAGATCGTACATTCAATCCGGCTATTTACTTTACCTAATGTAAGTTACTCCTAATTTGGGAGTAAATTTTTGCACATCATAAAAGTAAGCCTTCTGTCACAATTTTCTTCTCCGATCATCTATTGTGGTAGCGCCCTATTGTTCCTAAGCCGTAGCACGGATCAATGCAACCTATTCTGCCTATTGTTGGCACCGGACGTTGGTGGGCTCTACATACTGAATGCAGGTGGAATAATTTGGTTCGTGAGCCTATTGTGTCGGTAAAGTAAGAAGGTGTGAGTTTAGTAGGTGAATATCTAAATATTTTGGATAAATATTATTAATTGGGGGAAGTTTCAAACTGGAAGTGTCTACAATTTGTATTAGGACAAAGTTTCTTAGAGGTAACGCAAAAGTTCACAAGATTTGGGTGAAAATCGATGAACCGCTACAACGGTTGTCTAAAAATACATTCTTGCTAAATCAATCCTTTTTCTACAATCTTATAAGGAGATTGCTTTATTCAAAAGTAAACAGGAAGCCAAACAACTTAATAAAATGTTTTGTAAAAATCTGTAAACCGACTACGGAAAAATAAAAGTCTACGAAACAAGAAAGTATTTCAGACAGAAATCAAGATAGGTACAAAAATGGTCGTTGTAAAGCCATGGTCACACGAAACGCCTGTAGAATTATGTGGGTGCCAAAATTATTATAATCGGTGGAACATATGTAAATGGATTTCCCGTAGTCGAGTAAAAATAGATCAGTATAGCTATAAAACGGGTGTGTAATGTTTGGCATAATAACAAATGCTCTAATTTCACTTAAACTAACGTTCATATGACATAATTTTCATAAGACATAATATCAAATGACATAAATTCATATGACCTAATGTTTCGTATCATATAATATTCATTTAACATAATAACATTTAGTATAACGTTCATTTTATATAATTTTCAATATGTATAATATTCTTTTAATATAACGTTCATTTGACCTAATATTCTTATGACCTAAAATTCATGTTTAATGGGCACAGTTCTAGCCTAACTCAAATGGCACTTAACCAAACCTTAAAATATTCTATGCAAGGTCGAGGGTTGGCCTGGTCGACGGAGCCCCGCTTAGCGGGGCTCCTACTTATGGGTGGTTTATAAAAAAATAACCACGAAGGGGATGGCATCTCAGTCCCTCAAAAAATCACGCTGTGGGGTTTTCCAATCTCGGCGCTATGCAGTGCGTTGAAGGTTCAGTGCGCGAAAAAACCCCGCCGCGATATTACACGTGCGTGCTTATGTGGACTTATACACTAGTGACAGGTTGAAGTGTTTTCCTCGTGCACCCTGAATGGTCAGTAACACTAACAAACGTAAAAATCTTTTAACCACGGCATGACGTGCGCGTCCTTAAATACCTCAATTTGGATTATTGGTCTAGGAGTATACGGCCTTATTTTTCAGGCTGGAAATTTCTACCACACTCACGTTCCTTCTTAGTCGCTTTACGCAGGCTAGGCACAATAACATCGGCTATAATGATAACGTGGGTGGGCGTTGATACCTATAACTACAAGATATTAAGTTATCTTAGCTTAGGTATTGGCTGCAACTCTAACATACATCTTTACTTACCTTTAGGCTTAATATTAAATTTCAAATAACGAGTGTGCACTTGAAATTAATTAAAAGATCGTACATTCAATCCGGCTATTTACTTTACCTAATGTAAGTTACTCCTAATTTGGGAGTAAATTTTTGCACATCATAAAAGTAAGCCTTCTGTCACAATTTTCTTCTCCGATCATCTATTGTGGTAGCGCCCTATTGTTCCTAAGCCGTAGCACGGATCAATGCAACCTATTCTGCCTATTGTTGGCACCGGACGTTGGTGGGCTCTACATACTGAATGCAGGTGGAATAATTTGGTTCGTGAGCCTATTGTGTCGGTAAAGTAAGAAGGTGTGAGTTTAGTAGGTGAATATCTAAATATTTTGGATAAATATTATTAATTGGGGGAAGTTTCAAACTGGAAGTGTCTACAATTTGTATTAGGACAAAGTTTCTTAGAGGTAACGCAAAAGTTCACAAGATTTGGGTGAAAATCGATGAACCGCTACAACGGTTGTCTAAAAATACATTCTTGCTAAATCAATCCTTTTTCTACAATCTTATAAGGAGATTGCTTTATTCAAAAGTAAACAGGAAGCCAAACAACTTAATAAAATGTTTTGTAAAAATCTGTAAACCGACTACGGAAAAATAAAAGTCTACGAAACAAGAAAGTATTTCAGACAGAAATCAAGATAGGTACAAAAATGGTCGTTGTAAAGCCATGGTCACACGAAACGCCTGTAGAATTATGTGGGTGCCAAAATTATTATAATCGGTGGAACATATGTAAATGGATTTCCCGTAGTCGAGTAAAAATAGATCAGTATAGCTATAAAACGGGTGTGTAATGTTTGGCATAATAACAAATGCTCTAATTTCACTTAAACTAACGTTCATATGACATAATTTTCATAAGACATAATATCAAATGACATAAATTCATATGACCTAATGTTTCGTATCATATAATATTCATTTAACATAATAACATTTAGTATAACGTTCATTTTATATAATTTTCAATATGTATAATATTCTTTTAATATAACGTTCATTTGACCTAATATTCTTATGACCTAAAATTCATGTTTAATGGGCACAGTTCTAGCCTAACTCAAATGGCACTTAACCAAACCTTAAAATATTCTATGCAAGGTCGAGGGTTGGCCTGGTCGACGGAGCCCCGCTTAGCGGGGCTCCTACTTATGGGTGGTTTATAAAAAAATAACCACGAAGGGGATGGCGGGGTCTATTCGCTCGCTTCGCTCGCTCACACGACCCCGCCATCCCCTTCTAACCTAACCTATCCGAGTCGGGGTGCCCTAAAGTCCAGATTGCATCCAGGTGTATAAGGCACCATACTAGCAGGCGTTTAAAATCGTATGAGATTTTCTAAATTATATTAAAAGTTACTTAGAGATTATGAATATTATAGTAAATGAATAATATGCTAAATGAATATTATGTGAAATGTGCATTATAGGAAATGTTCATTATGTCATATGAAATTAGGTAACATGAAATTATATCAACAATTCATTATGTCAACTGATCGTTATGTTAAACAAAATTATGTTAACTGAAATTATGTCAAGTGAACGTTAGATATTTTGTTATTATGTCAATCATTACACACCCCTATAAAACAGGGGGCCGATTCTACTAACAAAATTGTAAAAAAATCGCAATAGAACCGCAACCGAACCACAACTTTTATGCGTTTTCTAATTCTACTAACCAGCAACGGTTCAAGTGCGGTTACGTTTCGGTTTACGCCAACGATCGATCGAAACGAATGTCAAAAACCAATTCCACTGACAAAATCGAACATGAACGTAACCTGAGCGTGACGATAGTCTAATTATACTAATATTTTGACATTTGTTAGAATCGAAACAAAGCTAAACTTAAACCGTTCATCCGTCAAAATTCGCGGTTCCACATAGGTTGGTAAAGTAGGTACTTATCTACTCTGATGATTTGACAACCACAAGTTTATTATGTATACTCTCATCACAACTGTGGACTGTGGTACCTATTATAGACTTGCCCATAGATCTATGATCTTGCTTTGAAACCAGTGCCAAACAATGAACACAAGTACGGTCACCAAAACAGATAAGTATGAATAAAACCACCTACCTTTAGTACAAAATGAATCATCCACAAGCATCACAAAACAAAACAATAACAACTGCCTGACGTAAGTTTTATGACAGACCTCGCAAAACAAATAGATTAAAAATATTTTTGTTCGAGCGTTCCAGGTTTTTCTTAGCTTGAAACGTAGTATATTGAGCATGGAATCAGAATGTACGGTTACCATAGAGAAATATTTAGTCGATTTTTGTCACGAGTTAAAATAAATGAGTCACTCCGCAACAAAGCGCGCGTGGGATAGATTTTATCCCGTGGCCGCTCAACGGCATTTTGCGCGTGGGATTAAATATATCCCGTGGCCGCTCAAGGGGATAAAATAAAATTTTATTAATAGAAAACAAACAATTAATTTATCAAATTAAATTAAATTAATTTCAAAAACATGAATCGGTTTCTTGCTTAATTTCAACTATGTGTGACGATCCTGGTTACATAACTCTTTTGCTGACTGTACCCATGTACACGAAAATTAATCTTTCCAAACTTGGGTTCGCTAACCCGTAGGTCGGGAAAGTTTCATCAAAGCTGTAACAAAATCCAGGTCCAATTAATCATACAGTTCCGTACTTTGACTGTACCCGATGTAAAGTTGGGTAATTACTCAAGAGAAGTGGAAAATGGACCCCGGGTGACGGCTAAAATATGGTGGATGTGTGACGTCATGCCTAGCTTGGTTTTGGGTTTGCGGTCGTTAATTAATTTGCTTTTTATTCAATTTCAGGTGTTTTTTTTTTGTTCTTTTGTAAACAAGCGTATACACAAAGCAAAATCAAAAGCAGTTGGGTTAAAATACAAAAGAGCTGATCTTTATTATGTTAAGATGATATTTAAATGAAAATACATAAGAAAAGTCGAAATTAGGTCGAATTACAAAAGTGTTATTCGACCTACTTTCGACTTTTCTTTTGTGTTCAAATAATGCATAGGCATTATCTATCTCAAAGAAAAAATAATCAAAATACACCATGTAGACGTCTTACGTTCTACGAGTACTTCATCTTCCCATAAGCCTAATAGCCTTGGTCAATCTTAACCTTAATCCACATCGCTCCTAATCCAGCTTAAAATAAAGCCACGAATACATCAACACATCAAACCAGCGCAATGAATTCTAAACGCCGGGCTACGCTTATTACGTCACACCTTCTAGTTACGAGGCCTCGGGGAAATTCGGACGTAAGGACCAAACGGGAGACCAACAATTCTGGACGGGTCGTTACACGTTGAAATGGCATGGAAGATGATGTATTGGAAGGTGGGTGCACGACCTGGGCATTCATTTGTCACTAAAATGAGGACAAGGTTTTTAGGGTTCATTATGTAAGGGTGGGATCTGATTTGTGTACGAAATTGATATGAAAATAATATAAAGTTACAATTAGGTAGTGTTTTAATTCGAATTTTCCTTTCATGAGAACGCATCATATTAATTTCTCTTTTGTACAAAAAATTATTCAATCTTCTGGCATTGCGGTCCAGTCATAATGAAACGCTTTTCTCAGGAAACGCGTGTAGGTATCAAATGGAAATTAAGATCAAATACGTAGGTCTACGGTCCCTTGGAGCTCTAAAAAAATGAAGCTTCTAAGTCAACGATATATAAAATACGGCGATTATGCGACATAGTTTAGACCTAGAATCTGAAAGTCGGTAAGAAGCAAGGTAAAGGAAAAAGTCTGAAAGTAATTTATTTGTAGTTTTATCATATATATTTTTTTGTATTTAAAAACGAACTCTTGCAGTTTTTGAATTGACTGTGACACATTTATCGATGTATTGAGAACATTTTTTAATTAAAAAGTTAAGTTTGTTCTTGGGATGAATTCATCTCAACTACGGAACGTTTCATTGTGGTCCAAAAGCCAGTTTATTGTATAAATTGCACTGAATTTTCAGGAAAAAGTAATATGTACCAGTAACATATTCCTGTTGCTGTTCAAACCAAGATAGCCTCAAAGTACCAAAATATCAGTTTCAAAAATAGAATCACTACGAATCACTCTACAAATGGAATCATGAAACTAACAAAACTAATCCATCGCTATGCAAAATTGATGTATCAAGGTGGGAGTGAGCTGGCGTGTGCCCGGGGACATTCCATCATCATTTTGTTTGCCCATCCATCGTTTATGGATGTCAGAAGTTGAGGGCGCGCCGCATCGGCCCCAGTGACGGTGTTTTGTTTGTGCAGAGAACGATTTTTTTTTAAATGGCATCTGCGTAAGATGAGTGTTTGTGACCCAGATTTGGTTTTTCTGCTAGTTTAATTCTATTCCCCTTATTACAAAATAAGGTTTTTACTCAAATCAGGTTTATACCATGTTTATACCATACATTTTAATGATAAATGACCTCCCTGATGTAGTTACGAGGGTCAGATCCCTCTTATGTGCAGATGACTTAAAACTGTTTTATGAAATAAAATCGGAGCTTTATTGCCAAACTCTGCAATCGGACATTGATGCAGTGTTTAAGTGGAGTTTAGAGAATAAAATGGAATTTAATAAATCAAAATGATGCGTGATGTCTTTTGGTCGAGTGCGGCGCCTCGTCAATTTCCAATACAAACTGAATGGAGATACAATTACAAGAACTGATTCCATGAAGGACCTGGGTGTCATATTCGACCCTAAGCTCACTTTTCACGACCACGTCACATCCACTGCTAAGGAGTCCTTCAGGCGCCTTGGCTTTATTTTAAGAAACTGTCGTGATTTTCATAACCCCCACGTAATCAAGCTTATTTTTGGGGCACTGGTCCGTAGCAAGCTTGAGTCTAGTGCGTGCGTATGGAATCCTTTTGAGAAGCAGTATGCGTTAGCTTTAGAAAAAGTTCAAGTTCTGCTGCACATTCCAAGTCACCTATTCCTCGGACATTATCTGCTGTTAACGCTCTTCTGAACTCGAATACAGATCTCGACATTTTAGCGAATGAATGGAAGATGATGCTGTCTGAATGTTTGAATTTTTGTGAGAAGAATGCATGACTGTTAAATAGATTGTACTGTATGAATATATTCACATGTTTAAATAGTGTAATTGGCTTCGGCCGTTCTATTTAAAATAAATAAATACCACCGAACTATGTTTTTTCATTATTTTTGCAACCCATTCCCAAAAATCTATGTGAAATGGCAAAGGTATTTTGTATCATTATACAATTTTTTTTATTGTAACTTCACTTTAAACAAAAATGACAGCTGAGGTCAGTGCCAAGTTGTCATTTTAGTATTAAGGACTTTCAAATTTCGAAACAGAAATAGTCGTTCGAAGATTGAGACTAGAATTAAAGTTAGAATTCGTTTATTGAATTTTTTCGAATTTTGAAATTGAATCTTGTCAATCATTTTAATTTCCTTTCTTTTTTTAATTTAATTTTTTGTTCCACTGCTAAGCAAAGGCCTCCCTACTCATACTCCACGTCTTTCTGTCCACAGGTAACACTTTAATTGCCTGAAATGAAAAGTATAATCATTTTGTTTGGGTTTGCCGACTTCAGATTTGGTGAATCATTTTTATAATGATTATTAGGTGATAATTTTGTTAAAAGTAACACCTATTCAAACTTGTCTCGTAGGAAAAAAGCGTTGAGTAATTACGTGAAAATTTTGTAACCACTTTTGCAACGTTTTGTGGTCATACTGCGGGCTGATTGCATAACACACTAACAGTGGGAACGAATTTCATTTTGACAGATTAATAACATTCATTGCGTTATTTGCGTTACTGAGCAGACGAATTTTTCGAACATACTCGTACATATGAAGCAATGGTTTAGCAATATCCTTCAAAATGATTCAGATTGTGATCAATTAATGGTGTAATAAGGGTGGCGGTCATATTAGTAAAAAAAAAATAATCAACTTCGGGAAAAATACTACAATGTGAAAACAATTCGGAAGTCAGGGACTTGGATATGTATTTTAATTTTTTGTCACGGTCTTCCAAAATTAAAGTCACTTTGTAGGTTTTTTTCCGGATCGCTTGTTTTTTTTTTTTTTTTTTTTTGGAATATGTTATTATGTTTCACTTTTTAGATATAGCCCCTACCTACCCCACTCTAATTCGAAATTTCATCGTCAATGGGTTCAGAACAATGCATATTTATGCGATAGCTTCGCGGTTGATTTGCTGTAATTTTTTTTTTAATTTGAGTTCGTTATCTGTCTCCGAAGGGCATCATCACTGTTTGAAATTTAAATGGGACCATTTCGGAATAAACTCCTTTCGAACAAAAAAAGAATTTTGCAAATCCGTTAATATGTGACGGAGTTATGCCCGAACATACATAAAAAGAAATATAAACATGTCGAATTGATAACTCCTTCTTTTTGAAGACGGTTAAAAGATATAGGTATCTGTTTAATCAATAAATTAAAATCCGTGAGAGCCCTATCCTCTCACGATACCTACGAGTATGATATTTATGTATCAAGTTTTCAATAATTAACTGTAATACGGATATCAGCTATGTAATTGTTTTAAATACGCGTACCTATTCAAAATGAAACACTGAAATACTCGTACCTACCGAATCCTTAGCATTATCTCGAATTGGATATGCATTGAAAATACGTAGATCTGCATAAATATTTGATGAAGGAGAAATATCGGGTAGTACATACAGTAATTGAAGTGGATCGCTGGTAATCCGGTTTTCCTGTTCATTTTTAAATCTGAAGTGGAATTAACTGCATGCACTTCAAGTTTTTGCCGTTTTTCAGTTCGAATTTCAAATTCAACCGCATTATGGTTTAAAATTGTCTTTTGTTTTTCTGTGGATTATTTGGTTTCACTATTCGTAACATGATTTAATTATTGCAATACTATAGTTTCTGCTCGCGACTTCGTCCGCCAGACCCGCCATGTCGCACCCTATCGCTCACCCGTGCTATTTGGTACATCGTTTTCTAACTTTTCACTTTAACTCGGAACCTAAGGATCGTAGCGTGGTGTTAAATACCTTCCCCGGTGCAAATCAGACACGCAGTTCCAGAAATTAGCACGTTCATACAAATTCTTTACCTTTTTTATTTATGAATATATATAGTACTAGCAGCACTCCGCGATTTTACCCGCGTTGTTCCCGTTTCCGTGGGAATACGGGTATAAAATATAGCCTATGTTACCCGGGGCTAGTGTAGCTTCCCAAAACTGAAAGAATTTTTCAAATCGGTTTAGTAGTTTCAGAGCTTATTCAATGCAAACAAACAATCAAATCTTTGCTCTTTATAATAGGTATTAGAATAGATTAATAAAAAAGTAACTATTAATAAATTTAGCACCTGGAAATTGGTTAATGTTTCGTAATTTCTTCCATTACCATTAAATCATACTATTTATCGGCCACAGCTGCCTGTCCCAAGGACCGCTACTTCAACTGTTTCTGTGCCTCTCTTATTCAGTGATTCCTGCGGCCTTCGCCAGGTCATCTGTCCATAGAAAAAACCTAAATACAACATAAATGAATACACCGACATATTTACCCGATTTCGGTAAAGTTAACCTTCCCTGGGTTATTTTATCCGCTATTTTGTGATTTATTTAATCCTTATAACGAACTAACCAAACAGGGTCCTCAGGCATCGGAAAAACTTTCATAACGAAACATCTGCAGCAGGCTTAGCCTGACGCTATTTCTACGAAGAATATATAGTGCTTTTTTCAATACAAAGTGACATTTTGTTTCTACATTTTTGACATCTCACCGTAGATATCCTTCTACAATTCGTCATTTTGTCTTTCGTTCCTAACGATCTTTGTCTAGGTTCTTATAAATGTAGACTATTTCAGAATAATATTTCTTCCCAAACTGTCAAAATCACACTGACAACAAACATTCTACTCGACGGCCACATAGTATATACGATTATCTAAAAAATCATGATTCGTTTAGAACGCATAACTTTAATAATTAATAGAAAAACATAGATATCTTCTCCTATTGTACATTATTTAGTTAATAGTCATGTCTATTGTTGCGTCGACCAATCGATGCTCGTGCCTGCTGTAAGATTCAGTCCCTTATTTCACAATGACGAACGTAGATAGAGCGAATATTGCCGAGTCCGGGATTGCCCGGGCCTTATGCCTATATATATCAATATTGCCTATATTGATGGAAAACTATTCAATACACCAGGCGGTATCAGATATGTTTTGTGTGACAAAAACGAGGACAGATATTGTTACATAACTTTTGTGTGCGTAGCGTATTTTAGATCTGATGTCACATTCGATTTGTAAAAGTCGGGTTATGCAAAAAGGGTTCTGTAGGCCTAACACGAACGCGTGGAGTAAACGTAACGTACATTCGAACGTTTTAAAATACTCGTTAAGAACATAATAACGTTTAGGGTGGGGCAGAGGTGTACCAATATAACACACGCACACTAGATTTCGCCAGCTATTTTTAAGTCCCATGTAATAGGGAGCGAGCCTATTGCCATCAACCGGGCACCAAGCAGCCAGGTTGCTACTGGGCAATTTAAGTACACTGTATTTATTTACTTTTAGGACTTAATTCATTTCTACAATACAAATTATGCTTATAGCAAAAACAAATGGCCAAAATCCTACAGGATAGTCCCATTGTCGTTTTCATATCACGTTCGTGCCAGAACGTCTAATGATACATTCGATTTCAGAAAAATCGGATTAGGGCCCAATCACACGCACCGTAACCGCACCACAACGAGAACACGTGGACAGGCACCAATTTGTATGAAAAAGAATAGTTTATTTACACGGACCACACTTGACGATCACAATCAACCATGTGGGCGGTACCAACCACATTAAGGTCAAGTCGCTGCGCGCTGCTACAACGCAACCACCAGCGAGACCGCGACCAACACACAACACAACGTAACCACACCGCAACGAATAGTGACAACGTAACTGCAACACATTGCAGCGATACCATCCACAGTCCACACGTACCGTCACTGACCTAGTGTGACGATTCAGTAGCGTTAGCTATTCAAAAATAAAACAAAGTGCTTCTACAGGAGATTTCATTCCAAAAATGGCGTCACAGTGAAAGTAATGGTACTAAATGTAAACCTTTTATATAGTGAATTCAACCATAATAACCGTGTGGTGCCGGACGTAAAGAATAGAACCATCCCGTTTCCTTTCGTAGGTGTCGTAGGAGGCGACTAAGGGACTTACTAGAGAATGGGCAGCAGCGTTCTCTATGCATTTTGCATGCATACTGCGATCGCCAACCCGCCTGCCAACCGTGGCTATTATGGCAAATCCCTCCAATTGGGGGAGGCCTATGTCCAGCAGTGGACATCTTTCTGCTGAAATGATGATGATGATGAACCGTACGAAAGTAATAATTGCATTTGTCATAAATTATGACTACTTAATCAGCGGCTGCTTGACGTTCATTGGAGTGACATTATAAATTATTGTATTAGTATTTGCATTCTATTGTTAAAGGCAAACATGATGATCGTTTTTGTTTACTATTAACATCTCTTGCATTCTGACAATTTGTGTTCTATGTCTTGTACTCATGTTTGGGCAGATCAATTATTATTTTCTATGTATCAACTGACTGAATACAAACTTGATTATTTACATCTCCAATTCTATAACGTACTTATCTACCTACAAGCTATATGTCGTTGGCTCTCAGAGCGATAGCTTTGACCACAATTCAATAACCATTGCATACATATGTAGCAATGGACAATGAACTATGCAGCTATGGTTTCTGTGTTAGTATTCACATCGGAGTATCGAACTGAGATTAAATTATCTGATGACATGTATGGTATGATACATAATGTACAAAATACAAATACAAAAATAGTTTATTTCTTTAACAAAATATTGACAGTGAAATGTGATTGGAGCCAGCTCTTCCATAACAAAAGAAATAATTAAAGATACAAACATTTGTCATCATTAAATCGGTAAGGTAAGTGACAAGGAAATAGGCTGATTATCAAATACGGGATTTAATCTAATCCAAGTTAAATTATTTAACAGCAGGCTTAGCACCGATTTTTCGACGGAGCAATAGACATGATTATTAACTAAATGATGTACAATAGGAGAAGATTATCACAGTTATGCGTACTAAACGAATCATGATTTTGTTCCTGCCAGGGGTGCGGGTTTGTTCGAAAGAGATACCACAGCCCCTGGCATACGGGCTACTTAAGGAACACGGGTGGGTTTTAGTCAATAAAAGTTTAACACGCCCTCCTGCTCCACCCAGAGCGGGAGAAGTTATTTGATGAATTCCCACCCAAAAAAAAAAAAAAAAAAAAATGATTTTGTTGATCATCGTATATACTATATGGCCGTCGATTAGAAAGTTTATTGTCAGCGTGATTTTGACAGTTTGGAAAGACATATTCTTCTGAAATAGTCTACATTTATAAGGACCTAGACAAAGATCGTTAGAAACGAAAGATAAATTGACAGGCTGTAGAAGGATATCTACGGTTTGTTGTCAAAAATGGAGAAACGCAATGTCACTTTGTATTGAAAAAGCACTGTCTATTCTTCGTAGAAATACAAAGCGTCATGCTAAGCCTCCAGTGATTTTATAGTGGTAGAAAGACTTATGTTTGACTACCATTTATCATTATCTACCTAGCCTTTTCCGAACAATGTTGGGGTCAGCTTCCAGTCTCACCGAATGCAGCTGAATACCAGTATTTTACATGGAGCGACTGCCTATCTGACCACCACAACCCAGTTATGTTTGACTACTATAATGCATTTAAAAGGTGATAAAATACACTAGTATGGAAGAAAACCATATTTTGTTTTCATTTGCATTTGTCTTGACTTAAACTTTATCAGTAACATAGATACCGGATAGCCACCACATAAGTAACGGCGGAAGTTTTTCGTGAGGGTGGTAAATCATCAAATAACTACTCCCGCTCTGGGTGGAGCGGGAGGGCGTGTCAGACTTGTACCACAAAATACAGAGGGTACAGAAGGCAATCTACATACAAAGTGCGCTCGAGCAACGCACACATAGCTACCGCTCACGGACACGATATCTCGGGCCGGTTGGGACCAGTGCGAGCGGGAGTTCCATCCCCTGAGACACGCGTCTGTGAAATGCAAAAAAGTAGCAACAAAAAAAGTTACTATAACTGTTCAGTGGACGGTTGTTTAAATTCAACATTATACTGTGAATTGTCTTTTTTTAAGCTACCGGTTGTTGAGTTGACCAGAGAGGTGAGTACCTAGGTATTTTCTCGTGTTTCAATGGTTCGTTTTAACGTAACACAGAATACCTAGTTAGTTGTGGGTAAGCGAAAATGACTTTGTGGTCTTGTAATATTTTTACAATTTATATTAGTTATTTATTGTAGTACTTACATATAAGCTAAAAAATTCACTCATCTTCCTTATTATAAATAGTTAAGATAGAACTGCTCGGCGAGCCGGCCGGGCCACCCGCGTAGCCGCCCGTCGCCTATCATAACTATTAGAGTTGAGATTAATTGTTATCATGGCAAAGACCTAAATACGAGTGCAACTACCACGATAGTTTTTTGTCCATAAGCCAAAGTTGACAACCCTAGCGCGACCGCCGAGCGTAGGTATGAAAATCGAAGTACATACATGTGATTGCCTTCTGTACTCTCTTTATTTTGTGCTTTTACTGACTAAAACCCACCCGTGTTCCTCCAGTTGCCTGTGTGCCAGGGGCCACGGTATCTCTTTCGAACAATCCGCACCCTGGCAGTTTATTACATGAGTATAAATCAAAATTGGCGAAATCTGGGTGTACCTACTATTGATATACCTCTGCCCAACCCTTCGGGATAAGAAGGCATGATGTTATGTAATCCTACTAAAATGTGAAAGTTTGTGAAGACGTTTGGATGTTTGTTACTCAATCACGCAAAAACGCTTGAACGGATTTGGATGAAATTTGGTACACAGATATACGTAGATTATAGCCTAGATTAACACATACTCGTAGGACTTTTTATCCCGGTAGTTCATTCCTGCGGGATAATTTCCGACTTCCACGCGGGCTAAGCCGTGGGCGGAAGCTAGTGACTAGTAAACGTGTTATAAGAATAAAGTTTTCTCAAAGCTCAATATCCTCTCTAACATAAGCCAACAGTATTTCTAAACTGCGAAGCTAGAAAGTAAAGACTTTAAAAAAAGTTTCACTTTCGTGTCCAAAGTTTTATCGGAACTGTATTTCAGGTG
This sequence comes from Polymixis flavicincta, assembly GCA_949987655.1. Taxonomy (NCBI): domain Eukaryota; kingdom Metazoa; phylum Arthropoda; class Insecta; order Lepidoptera; family Noctuidae; genus Polymixis; species Polymixis flavicincta. The sequence goes on from OX465175.1 coordinate 19,857,772, forward strand.
ATATTCAACATGAACTGGAGTCTAATCTAATTCTCAGCATCGACGTGGTACACTTTTGAAGAAAAGGGAGAAAAGCAACCGTCATTTACTCGACCGGACTCGTTTTTTTACTTTTTGTAATACCTACCTAGGAGTTATGATAATGGAACTTTTTTGAATCCTTTATTAAAAAGAACCCGGTTCTAGCCTCTTAGGCCCGTATTACAGAACGTCACTCAATACTCAAGCATTACTTAAAACTAGATTCATGCCATTTGATTGGTTGAAACTAGTCTTTAACCCCCGACGCAAAAACGACGGGGTGTTATAAGTTTGACGTGTCTCTGTGTGTGTGTGTGTCTCTGTCTGAGGCAACGTAGCTCCCGAACGGATGAACCGATTATGATTTTGTTTTTTTTTGTTTGAAAGGTGTATTAGTCGGGAGTGTTCTTAGACATGTTTCATCAAAATCGGTTCAGTCGTTTGAAGATTATCAGCCCTTTTCTGGTTGTGAAGGGATTTGAGCATCTTCCACGGGCCTGATCAACTCGAAATTTGGTATTCTATTACTTCAATGATATTAGACGAACAAAGTAACCTTGAAATGATGCTGGAGCTACACCTGGAATTTCCAGGATGCCCAAGTTACTCACCAACAAACAGCAAATGTTTCGTGTTTGGGGTCATTGAAAAGGTCTCAATGAATAGATTATAGATAAATAGTGATCAGGACGAGGAATGAGGATAAATTAGTAACAAACTTCACTGTGGGAAAAATATGCAACGATGCGCAGATTTAAGCGAGCGAGACATTAAGTTTAAAAAGCAGGAAATAAAAATTAAATTAAAATAATTTTTTTACTTTTTAGAGTTTTTGTTAGGGTCGGGGTTTTTTTAAATTTAAATTTAATTTTTAAGTAATGCTTGAGTATTGAGTGACGTTCTGTAATGCAGGACTTAGACTAGCTTTTTAGCTATTTAATCTAATTAAACTTAATACAAGACATATCAACCATGATGATATTGGAACCGAGTTATTTTTTTTTTCCTACCTTTAGCCGTTATTAAGTATTGTTAACTTTTTGTTTTCATTTCGTGGCATCACTTCAATAAAAAGGTGAGTATAGACTAGAGAATTTACTTGCAACAAAATATCGATACACCCTTATGTGTAACCCTCTTACGAAACAAAAAACTAAGCATGACGCTCGATGCTATGTTACAACTTGAGTTTGAATACAAACGCTCGAATTAGTATCACAATATTTTGATTGAAAAGAATGTTTGTGAAGTTTCTCACCTGTGCGTTTCCATAGGTATGTACTACGCTTTGGAATGGGCAACTAGCTTAATCTTTCTAACTGAACGATCCCTTGGAAATTCAAAAGTACCTGTTATTGGTTTATCTTTGGAAATAAATGGGTTGAGTATGAGATTAACATTTCATCGAGCAAAGAAGCATTAAACGAAGGGTAAACGCAAAATGAAAGTAATGTATAAGTTATAATGATAAATGCTCATTCGAATTTTAAACATTAAGTACTTCGAACACCAGGTCGATCATTCGAAGGAACGTTACATTGCATGAAATGCTCGTGTTACCTTTAGGCGAATTTGGCTATATCCAGAACCAAGTTTAGTTACTACCTTCTAAAAACTTTGTTATGAAACTAGAATATGATATTTCCAGCCTCTTTTTGAATGGCTGTTGGTATGTCATGTCGGTAAGTGGGTTAGAGCACGATTATTTTTTAAATAACTGGTCAAAGAGAGTTGGAAAAAGAGTAGGGAGGCCTGTGCCCAGCAGTGGGACGTTAAAGGTTAGTAAAAAAATGCTGTGTCATCCCACATTTACATCTTTCTGCACGGAGTGATGTGGTTGCTAAGAAAATCATCTATCAAAAATAAATAAATCTAACTCTAGCCTAACCGGATGCAGCTGATTACCAGTATTTTCCATGGAGCGACTGTTTATCTGACCTCCACAACCCAGTAACTGGGTAGCACGATCTCCCTTAGTAAGACTGGTTGTCAGATGTTTGGGCTTCCAAAGATCTACAAATGACAGGCGTAGGCGGTATCAATGTCTTAACGTACTTGCCGAGGCACGGAGGGGTCTTAATAGAAAATAGATGAACACCTATCCACAAATCGACCAACAGCAAGCGTAAAGTAAACTTCGGTTGACCCATTATTTATCCACGAGCCTTTCTATCAAAAACGGTAATCCTATTTTTTTTTTACTACCAAAATATCGCAACAAACTTTTACTCCGCTCTCATTCAATTCCACGAACCTGTCATAGCAGAGCGTTTACAAAAATTGTTGTCAATGCACGCCGCAGAAAAAGTATAAAAGTGTAACAACAAAATACGAGTTACAAAAAAATCAGCATTGTATTTTTAGTTCTGTTATCGTGTTCCGCACAAACTGTCATATTAGAGCTCCCGTAAAGGTATAAATATGACAACCTAAATATTTTAGAGGTTTCTATAGTCATACGTTTTACGAACAACATTAGCCCGTGACACTCGCCCTGAGCGCACGTGCTAATTGTTCCTGCCTACCGCTGCGTGACTCATCCTCCGCCGCCAACCTGACTCGCCGCGCCCCGCTGCGAACACTACGAATTAATAATCCAATTAATTTAATTATTGACTGGATTATTAATTACAACAAAAACTGTCTTTTTCAAGGCAAACATCTGTTTCTTTACGGAAGTAAATCGTCAAGTAAATTCACTTGGCCCCTTCTGGGTAAAATCCACAGTTTCGTGGTTCTCGGTGGAAACCTTACGGTGCCAACGAAACCGAGAGGGTGTTGTCCCAACACACCCGCCGAACCTCTTCAAGGCAAGGCAGTGAATTGGACGGGTCCCAGACCGACGGCCTTGGGGGATCTCCTAGTCGTCACTGGTGACAGTGTTCCTTCCACAGCTACACACCTAGTGTCTTTGGGGCGTGTCTACGCCCCTCGCGCTAGACTGACAGGGCCCTGTTGCACATTAAGATTGGCAACAGGTTTACAAGCTTAGGGCTCACCCGAGGTACACATCTCCCTGTCTATACCCGACAGGGAGGAATCACACATCCCCGGGCATCCCCCCGGGGAAGTAGACGTTAGGTTGATAGGAGTTATTAGGGACTCAGGCTCACTCCTTATGAGTGGGAAGTAGGTCACCCCCCCATCCCTTTTCAACATGGACGTTTCCGACGACGCCTTCTGGGCGTCGTTCGAAACGAACATGAAAGATCCCGTGTTTCGCGCACGGGTCAACCGTATCTTGGGTTATGAAAAACCCACTTTTCCCACCGCGACCGCGACCGCGTATAAACCCCCCGCGCCCGTTATAACTTATAACGATTCCCCGGCTTCACCGGCCTTGGCAACCCCGCAATCCCAGGAGCTTTTCTCCGACGCAGCGTCCGACCTTATGGACGCTGAAGACTGCCCTTGCACCCCCGAATCGCCAGGAACAGCTTGTTTCTCTTCTCCCTCCTCGAACGAAGAGGAAGTGGCAGTGACTCAAGTGACTCAAGAAGAGGGCTTCACCCCAGTTGAGTCAAAGTCGAAGGGGAAGAAGAGAAAGAAGAAAGTCTGCGATTCCTCGCGATCTTCTAAAATTACCGCGCTCGTAACCGACCGCCCCCCCACCCCTTTCCCGACCGAGTCGACCACCGCGACCCCCGCAACCCCCGCGATCCCCGCAACCCCCGCGACCCCCGCGACTGCGACCGCGACCGCGCCCGCACCCACCGCCGTACCCCGCGCCGCTGCGGGGAAAAAGGTGCCCGTTCCGCCCCCTGTCTTCATCCAAGACAAGTCTAAATGGACCGACGTGTCCAAATGGTGCTTAGAGCAAAAAATTGCCTACACCAGCGCCCGCACCACCCTCCAAGGGATAAAGGTAGCGATCCCGACGGCTAGCGACTACCGCAGCCTTACCAAACTCCTCCGAAACCGTAACGTGTCCTTTCACACGTACGCCCTTGCTGAAGACCGACAGACACGAGTTGTCCTCAAGAGGGTTCCGGTCGAAATCACAGTAGACGAAGTCAAGGCCGACCTTGACTTTCAAAATATCCCGTACACCGAAGTGCACCGGATGCACCGCGCCCGCCGCGGAGTGCCATACGATATGGTGCTCGTAGTATGCCCGCCCTTTGAGGGCCATAACCCGATTTTTAATCTCCGCACAATCTGCAACCTGTCCGGCATTCGGATCGAAAAGCCCTACAAGACGGGAATAATCGGCCAATGCCACAGGTGTCAGCTGTACGGACACGCGCAATCACACTGCTACGCCACCCCGAGGTGCGTAAAGTGTTTAGGTAGCCACGGTACAGCGGAATGTACCAGGCCCAAGGACCGCTCCTTGTGCACGGAACCGCCGAGCTGCGTTCTATGCGGCGAAGCCGGTCACCCGGCCAACTATAGGGGGTGCTCGAAAGCACCCAAGACCACTTCTCCCAAGCTGGTGAAGCGTGCCGACGCCCGCCAGCAAAGGGAAGCCCCCTCAGGGTACCTCCCAGATAGGCTCAGTCCCCAGAGACCGAGCCCCTGGAACTTCCTGAACCACCAGCAGGCGTTCCCTGCGATGGCTTCAGCCAGGCCCGTCCCCGCGCCCATCCCTCAGTCCAAGAACCCGGGTTCAGGCGCTCCCGCGCCCCCTACCGCACCTCTTACCGCGACCACCGCCGCCGCGATCCCCGCCGCCGCGACCCCCGCGTCCCGCGACCCCCGCGTTGGAGCACGCCCCGAGGCGCGCCCCGCACCCACTTACGCCGGTCCCATGACCATGTCCCCCGCCGTCGTGCATCAAAAGCTCGATAACGCGTTCTTCACATTCTGCACCCCCCGTGCCCATCAGATGGCCATGGAGGTAGATGCCGCCACAAAGGCAGGCGATATCCTTAGGATATACGCCATCTATGATGCGTACCCTGACATTACGCAAGCCCTTTTAAACGCTAGACTTTCCGTGAACCACAATGGATAATACGGCCCCTACGCGTACTAAACCCCGATCCCTAAAACTAGGAACTTTTAACGCCAACGGTATCCGTACCCAAAGGGATGAGATCGCCACGTTCCTCCGCGACCATCACTTGGATATCCTGTTAGTTCAAGAGACGTTCTTAAAACCCTGCTATCGTGACCCGAGAATTGCCAACTATAAAATAGTTCGCAACGACAGAGCACATTGCCATAAGGGTGGAACTCTCATTTATTACAAAAAGTCCCTACACTGCATTCCTATGGATGCCCCCCCCCCTCTCCCGATTAGAAGTGTCAGTCTGCCGACTGGGCATGACGGGTCATCAACCCATCACACTAGTCTCAGCCTACCTTCCTCCCCAGACCGAATCAGAGGACTTTCAACTGTTCTCCAATGACCTCACCGCCCTGTTGAGCATGAGCGACTCCGTTATCATAGCGGGCGACCTCAATGCGAAACACCCCGCGTGGAATAGTTCCAGGGAAACGACCAGAGGGAGACACCTGTTCAACCTCTGCTCGACCCTGTCCTTCGACGTCATCGCCCCGATGTCGCCGACTCATTTCCCCCACACAGTGGATCACAGACCTGACGTACTCGACATTGCAATTCTGAAAAGGATCAACCTACGGTTGAATTCCATAGAGGCAATAAACGAGCTCACCTCTGACCACCGTCCGGTAGTCGTGCATCTGGCCCCCCGCACGGGTCTCCCAGATACCGACCAACCTCCGCTCACCAAAGTGGTAACAGACCGGAGGAGAGTAAGCGATTCGCTGAAATCCAACACATCCGCCCACTTGGACGCCATCCCCGACCATTTCGACTCTCTCGCGGACACAACGGCCGCGATCGACTCATTCACGGGTCACGTACAATCTGTCCTGAACGACTGTTCGAGGCGGGTTCCGGTAGGGGAAGACCCCCGCTGGAAGCTGCCGGACGATGTACGCGAACTGCTGAATGAGAAGAACGCGGCCGTTCGTGCCTACAGCAACTTTCCCTGCGACGCGAACAAAGCTCACATGCGCTATTTACAGCGAGCTGTAAAGACACGCATGTCGGAGCTACGTGACGCGGGCTGGGACAAGATGCTGAGCGAGTTGGAACCCACGCACTTAGCTTTCTGGGAACTCCAGAGGAAACTCAAGTCCCGAGAAATAGCCACCATGCCCCCCCTGACCCGGCCCGATGGCACCGTTGCTTTCGACGACATCGAAAAGGCCGAATGCCTCGCCGATAGTCTTGAGGCCCAATGCACACCCAGCTCTCTACCTGTAGACCAAGCACACCTCGATGAGGTGGACGCTGAAGTCGAACGTAGAACCTCTCTCCCGCCCGTCGAAGACCCTGATGATCCATTACCTCTCGTCACCCCGGACGAAGTTCACGAGATCATCAAGGGTCTGAAACCCCGAAAGGCCCCCGGAGCTGACGGCATCACCAATAAGGTGATCCAGATGCTGCCCGCCCACCTGATCATGCTCTTGACCACCATCTTCAATGGAGCCTTGAGCAATAACATCTTCCCCCAAGCTTGGAAGCAAGCCACGGTCATTGGCTTTGAAAAACCAGGCAAACCCAAAATGGAGCCCGCGAGCTACCGGCCCATCAGTTTACTGGACAGCCTCGGAAAAATCTATGAGCGACTTATTTACAAGCGCCTCAGGGACTTCGCCGAGACTAAAGGCCTGATACCCAACGAGCAGTTCGGCTTCCGAACCCAGCACAGTTGCGTACAACAGGTACACCGGATCGTAGAGCATATAGGCGTTGGTCTCCAACGCAACTATGCGACCGGTGCAGTATTTTTCGACATAGCGAAAGCCTTCGACAAGGTCTGGCACAACGGCTTGATTTACAAGCTGTACAAACTCGGCGTGCCGGACCGACTCGTACTCATCTTACGAGATTTTCTGTCGAACCGCACCTTTCGCTATCGCATCGAAGGGGCTCTCTCATCCCCCCACCCGATTCGCGCCGGCGTCCCTCAGGGCGCCGTGCTATCCCCTCTCATCTTTACGCTGTTCACCAGCGATATCCCCAAGAGTGGTAAGGCACAGTTGGCTCTGTTCGCAGACGACACGGCCATCTACCACTCTGGGCGTAGTTCCAAAGCGATAGCCAAATCCCTCCAGACCGCAGTCAACGTACTCGGTGCATGGTTTAGGAAATGGCGAATCGAACTAAATCCGGACAAGAGCCAGGCGGTTCTCTTTAAGAGACCGCAGCGCCGCCAAGACCCCCTCCCGGCCATCTCCATATTCGGCAAGCCGATCCCTTGGGAAAAGCAAGCCAAATACCTTGGAGTAATTCTAGATCAGCACCTCTCCTTCTCTGAGCATATCAGGAAGGCGCGCTCACGCGCCGCCTTCGCTCTCGGAAGGTTGCATTCTGTTCTGAACGCACGTAGCAAATTGTCACTCAAGTGCAAATTGCGTATTTACACGGCGTGCATAAGGCCCATCATGACGTATGCATGTGCAGTCTTTGCACACACGCACCCCCGACACATCTATAGGATGCAAACCCTCCAAAACCGTTTCCTCCGCCAAGCCACAGGCTCCCCATGGTACGTTCGGAACGAGATCCTCCATCTCGATCTGAAAATGCCCACTATTGCTCAATTCATGAAACGCAACTCGAAGCGTTTCTTCGATAAAGCCGAGATACATCGCAATCCCTTGATTGTGAAGGCCGCTAGTTATGTCCCCAGTAGAATCAGTAGTATTCGCAGGCCGAAACATGTCCTCTCAGACCCAGACGACCCCATCACTGTTCTCCAAGAAAAGAATAGGGCCACCAGTACAGTACACAAACACAAACGACGACCGTCCTACCGACCTCGCCGCCGAGGTCCTCGCGCCCCGCGAAGACTCCCGAGTAGCGATCAGACCCCCGACCGTCCCTTGCTCGTTGATGCGCCAGCCCGCGCCGCAGCTGAGCCAGTAGCTTTAAATTCCCCGTCTAATAATCATGAAAATAATACCTTGATCCAGCCTGTCCCTGATAGTACTAGCTGCCCCCCCCCCGCCAGCGACTCCCTGAGCCGAGGTTCGTACCCCACAGGGGGTGCCCTCAGTGCGCAGTCGTTTTAGGTTTAAGTAGGTTTACGCCCTGGCTGGAGGCTTTTAGAATCCTAAAAACCTTCACAGGAAAGTCCGGTTGAGCAGTCACGGCCTCTCAAGGTCAACTGCGAGATGCCATTCACAAAAAAAAAAAAAAAAAAAAAAACATACGTTTTACGTATAATAATCACACATTACGTAAAATTATAATTAAAGTATCCATTAGTAATTCTGATGTATTTTCTTATGAATTGTCTTTCTATGGTAATGTAGATCTTATTTATTATATTATTGTTTTTATTTTATTTTAAATCACTTTGAAATAGGTTTCATAATTTGTATGTACGTTTTGATTTATGTTTAAGCCCCGTTGTATACTATGGCATGCGGTGTGGTGGCATGTATAATGGCCTCGACTTACGAGTAGACTAACGAGGAGGTTGTGAGTTCGAACCCGGGCATGCGCTTTACTTTGTGGAAATTATTTCATCACCACTGCTCTCAAAACGGTGAAGAAAAACGGCATTTCCTAGAACCAACATTCGAAGATATGTGACATCTACCAACCCGCACTGGGCCCTCGTGGTAGATTGCAACCCACTCTTTGCGGCGGTAAGTCCCCTCTTTGAGAAGTGGCTTAAGAGGCGGCATGGCGTCCTCACCTTCCACCTGACGCAGGTCCTCACCGGACACGGGCGTTTCGGAAGGTTCCTGTTTCGGATAAGGCGGGAGGAAACGCCCGGGTGTTTCCACTGCGAAGATCGCCTTGAGGACACGGTGGAGCACACGGTGGCGGTCTGCCCGACATGGGCGGAGCACCGCCGTGTCCTCGTGGAGGCGATCGGCGCCGGCGATCTCTCGCGTCCGGCCCTGGTCCAGGCCATGGTACGGAGCGAGAGTGCATGGGTAGCCGTCACCTCCTTCAGCGAAGCAGTAATGCTCGCGAAGAGGGAGGCGGCGCACGTGAGGGAGAGTCAGTATATAGGGCGCTAACCGCCGCAGGAGACGCCCTGGGTTTCGGGAATCCCAGGCTGATTTCCGGCCACCGTAGGCGTAGGCTGGCGGACGGTGAGTAATGGGTAGCTCGCTGTCCGGTAAGGACCAAGCCCAGGGGCCTAAGTCTACTAATTTATAAACGTTACAATGGTCTCTCAATGGTGTGTTTTTGACAGTTTTTGTATGGCAAATCTGTCAAAAACTTACCATTGAGAGACCATTGTGACGTTTATAAATTAGTAGGCTTAGGCCCCAGGTCAACGGCGCGTTGTGTTCCACGCGCGTGTTAGATTGTTCATTTTGATAATCTATTATTGTTTGGTGGATAATGTCATTTGTCACGTTGACGAAGCCTTGAACAGGTGCAGAAGTACCTAATTTGACTAGTTTACAAAAATAACGGTCTCAATTTGTGAAAATAACTTGGATGTTGTTACTATAAATGATTACGTAGTATTTAATTACACTTGTAATATATTTGGGTTTTCTAGTATTACTTAAAATAATAAATAGACTGATTCAATTGACTAGCACAATACTGGCAGTTCATATTGATACTTTTAAGTGTCTTAAATTACGAATCAGTTCTTATTAAATTGCTTAATTACCATAAAATGTTTTCTAACGGTTTTACTACATAACCTTTGTTTATTAATCTGTGTTAGAAGTTATTAAGCCAAATGAGTGACGTTCTGTAGCTTGTTCAAAATGGCGGTAGTTGTTTAATGTAAATTGACATTGGGAAGTTATAAAAAGGATTAAAAATAACGTTATTGGGTCAGTTGCTTGGTAGATGTTCAGGAGGTTAGTCCTAGTGCCGTTGTTGTGTGGAATAAATCAACCAGATGTCATGTAAGTTAAGTAATTTGATATTATATAATAATTATTGCTTATTATAAAAATGTTGTTGTACAAGTTATATTATAGTCGGTTTTCCTAATGTTTTAAATCATAACAATCATATTCATGTTCCATTCCTAGCTATTGTAATAATGTTACAGCAATGTTATAATAATTCTAAGTTCTCTTGGACAATGGTCCAAGAGTTGAAATTAAAAGTATGTAGGAAAATAATAATTCATAGTAATGTAAGAGATGTGTTGATGAAATACTTCAATACTGTTTCCATGGAGTTTCTTGTCCTTCTTCTCCATGAAGACCTAGTTTTGGAACGGACGACTAGCTTTCTGATTCAATATTGACAAGCCTAACTGAAATAAATGTCTGGTCTTGTCTTTCTGTGCTTTACTTCATGAAATCCTTTCCCTACAAACCATATTCATAAGAACCTGCATATACAGTAAATAACCAGTAACCATTCTGATATTCAAAGCTTGATATTTGTTTTAAATGTACACACTTATAAATGTATATATCCCCCCGATTCTGACATCAGAAGTGGGATAGTTCTCTGGCCTTTTAAAACCACTTACTAATGCATTTTATTTTGCTATTTTCATGATCAATGTTCGAGCTGCTGGCGATATCATGGAAACCGTTGGCGGGACGCTGACTTCACTCGCACCATAATGATGACATCCCGCTGCCCCTGACATCGGAGCTGCGGAGCTGCAAGTTACTATGTGAGCTTCGAGACTGGAACCTCAGCTGCTGTGAGAAGTATCGGGAAGCTTTCCAGGAATAAGAAGTAGCTTAAGTTGGTAAGGCCCTTAGAGGCTGTTTAATATTTACAAATGGATACGATGATAAATTGAAAGATTAAGTATTGCGAAATACTTTTATATCATTTCTATTGTTTATCTAGCATTTATTAGTATGTTTTTACTGTTAATTACTTATGTACCAATTACTTTAAAAGATAATCAGAGGATACAATAGTTTGAGGAAAGAGAGAGGAAGTAAAATAGTAATTTTGACATTCTTAAATGATATGAACTAATTGCTTTGTACAATAAACACTTGTGGTTAGGTTACCGGGTAAATAAATTGATTAAATCAGTTAACTTCATAAGTTTAAAGATGCTAAATGCAATTTAATTTGTCTTTCTCCTTGTCATGATAAAAAAAAATATACAACCATCTAATCTGCGTTTGCTAATTAATTTCCACAAATGAGAAGTAAAAAAAAAAAAGAAAAAAAATACTTAGTACCTACATGTAAAACTCGATTTGATAAATTTCAAATTGCGCCACGACTTACCTGAAATTCAAGTGGCAATAAAATCAATTTGATTACGCTATGGATTTTAAAGTTGTTGATACTTTCTAGCTTATTCAGTAGTAGCCTCGGAACGTGTCATGAACAGCTGTGTATGCCTAAGGTAGTTAATTTTTTTTAAATAATTGCATAACGGAATAAGAATGGTAAAAATATTTTCGGATGTGGTAATAAACTCCGAATTTATAGTTATACTTTGTTATGACTTTAGTAGAGTACCTATGTACTTAATGCAATTTTCTTTCTATTTCCTCATGACGTTTGTATTATTTTATGATTTTTAAAAATTAGCTTTTAAGATTTTTATTGAAAGACATAATTATAAAATTGTGTTATATTCGATTTCAATTTCCAATGCTCACAGCGATGAGACTTGAGAGACAGAAAAACTTAGTAACTTAGTTTGGTTAAACTGAAATGAACCAACTTAAAAAAAAAAATGCAAATGGTACAACTGACGTTTCTAAAGTGCCTTTTAAGTGCTTTTGAAATAAATGCTTTGACTTTGACTTTGATTTTGACGTTGACTTTGACTTTGATAAGTTGCAATTTAGAGGTTGATTTTATTGTGAAATCAATGGAATAATTGCTGCTGGGGTCATAGGCCTGGTGTTAACTAACTCACGTACAGCAGGTGGGGCCTTACCATCACTTGGGTCATAGACCAATGAAATAATTGCTGCTGGGGTCACAGGCCTGGTGTTAACTAACTCACGTACAGCAGGTGGGGCCTTAACATCACTTAGGTCATAGACTAATGGAATTATTGCTGCTGGGGTCATAGGCCTGGTGTTAACTAACTCACGTACAGCAGGTGGGGCCTTAACATCACTTGGGTCATAGACTAATGGAATAATTGCTGCTGGGGTCATAGGCCTGGTGTTAACTAACTCACGTACAGCAGGTGGGGCCTTAACATCACTTGGGTCATAGACCAATGAAATAATTGCTGCTGGGGTCACAGGCCTGGTGTTAACTAACTCACGTACAGCAGGTGAGGCCTTAACATCACTTGGGTCATAGACCAATGAGAACAATATAAATATTCCCCTTATTGCTTTTGAGACAAGTACAGTTCAGCATGGCTGTGAAAGGTTATTTTCAGATTTATTGACATTGTGATGATGATTTTGGTGCATTTCAGTTTGACCGAACGTTCAAACGGTACATGGACAATTGGACATGGATTGTATATTGGGATTATGGATACCTAATTCTTTTATCTTAATAGACCAACGTATAGTGAATTTAAATTGTAATATTGGTTTGGATGTGCTTTTACTATTTTTTTTTTCGGTACGGTGTGATTTGTTATTCTTCTTCAGTTTACAAATTCTTTTCTTTTCAAATCAAGATGTATCACACCTCTTAAAAATACGGTACTGAGCAGATTTTCGCATAAGAAAATTTATTAATTTACATAACACCAATCGAAATAGTACGAACCTTTACTGTCGAGTTAAAATCACCCAAATCTTTTATTTTCAAAAACCTGGCTATTTTATGAAATAAAAATAAAATATTTAAAAACAAATGACGCTTACGGTGTCACGTTATTAATTCGGTCTGAAATATCAAATGATGGCTGAATATAATTCTGCGCTAATTGACTTTACAAACAAATATAAAATGCTGAAACGGTAAAGCTGTTCTATCGTGAAATTGGAAATTATTGTCGAACTAGCAGCGCTCCGCGGTTTCACCCGCGTAGTTCCCGTTCCCGTGGGAATACGGGGATAAAATATGGCCTATATCACCCAGGAATAGTGTAGCTTCCCAACAGTGAAATAATTTTTCAAATAGATTCAGTAATTTCGGACCCTATTCAATGCAAACAAACAAACAAAAAATAAACAATCAAATCTTTCCTCTTTATTGGTCTTATTGGTATAGATTATTACAGAATAGATAAATTAAAGTAACGAACATATTTTGAATGTGAGTGTAACAAGTAATTTATAATCGATGTTATTTGAGAATTATATAAATGCTATTTTAGTGGTCACGGTAATTTAAAATTGGGTACTTGTGTAAGGTTCTGATGTTTACAAAATTATTTCGGAGATAATTTTAACGAAAACGAAATATACCAAGTCTTAGCAGAAAGTCGGAATAAATAGTTGGTTCTTTATTTATCGTCGTAAAGGTAATTCAATGAGTCCCTCATTACTGAAGATCGTGGTCACTGGATGAGCGGACAGTCATTCTCCATCTACTCCGGTCCAAAGTCGCCAACACCACTTGCTGAAATTTATTGGAGGGCGTGGCTTCATTTATTTATTTATTAACTATAGATGACTTACAGCTAAAACAAACAATAAATAAAGAATGGTATGTGATACTGACAGCCAATTAAGTAGAAGTCAATCTAAAAACACACTTTTGCTAGAACTAATTCATTATGATTTTTTTCAAAGTAGTGAGCATCACATGGTTATTATTATTATTAATTATTTTAATTCAGAATTCATTATTACATTCCATAACTTGTTAGTAAAAAAAAACAAAACTTAAAACTATGTTTGTAAAATTAATAATTATAAAAAATTGAGCTATTAAATTTAACATAATACAAAATTGAGCTACTTCACATTATATAGGGCACCACCCGAGTACCACCCATGTACAAAACTAAGATTTTCCTTAAGATTAACTTGTTTGAAATAATTCACTATACTTTGGTTTCTTGTTAGGTGTTATTAAAAGTTATTACTTCCAGTGTAAAAGTATTGTTCGGAGTGGCCATGTCAAAAATGTATGAAATTGTTAATAGAAAATGTGTTTATTGAATAGTGTTCAATAATATTGTCAGATTGACCGAACGATGAATTATTCGAATTATTTTCATGATCACTGGCCAGTGCTGCGATGCAGCTGTTAAACATGAATGACTTACTGAATTGTTGCTATAACAATTCTTTTGTGAACTTAATTATACCCTTACGTTAATAGTTGTGACAAAATTGTTAAATGTTTATATGACATTAGGGAGGTAAAAACAAAAAAACTGTATCGATATGTAGACAGATAAATTGTTATATGCCCGGAGCACATAAAATGAGAAAAATGTATAAATTTTTGTTGTATTGGTCACTATTAAGTTCTCTCGTTTTAGTGAGAAGGAGGATTCATAGGTACTTCGAGGACGACGTATTTTCAGTCTGGCCGTGTTCGATCATTCATTTTGATATTATAATAAGTATTGTTTGTTGGATAATGACATCGGTCACATTAACGAGGCCTTGAGGTACCTACCTAATTTGACAAGATAGTATTCACAGGAAATAACTGTATTGACTTGCAAAAATTACTTAAATCTACAATGATTAAGTAGTTTTTAATAATACCTGTTTAAATATACTTTACCTTAGGTTTTGATTTGATACTCTAATATAATGTGTAAGTTTAACTGGTCAACTATCAAGTGCTGTTGTTTTTGTGAGACGGTGGATTCATAGGTACTTCGAGAACGAAGTACTTGTCAGTCTGGCCGTGTTAGATTGTTCATTTTGATAATCTATTATTGTTTGGTAGATAATGTCATTTGTCACGTTGACGAAGCCTTGAACAGGTGCAGAAGTACCTAATTTGACTAGTTTACAAAAATAACGGTCTCAATTTGTGAAAATAACTTGGATGTTGTTACTATAAATGATTACGTAGTATTTAATTACACTTGTAATATATTTGGGTTTTCTAGTATTACTTAAAATAATAAATAGACTGATTCAATTGACTAGCACAATACTGGCAGTTCATATTGATACTTTTAAGTGTCTTAAATTACGAATCAGTTCTTATTAAATTGCTTAATTACCATAAAATGTTTTCTAACGGTTTTACTACATAACCTTTGTTTATTAATCTGTGTTAGAAGTTATTAAGCCAAATGAGTGACGTTCTGTAGCTTGTTCAAAATGGCGGTAGTTGTTTAATGTAAATTGACATTGGGAAGTTATAAAAAGGATTAAAAATAACGTTATTGGGTCAGTTGCTTGGTAGATGTTCAGGAGGTTAGTCCTAGTGCCGTTGTTGTGTGGAATAAATCAACCAGATGTCATGTAAGTTAAGTAATTTGATATTATATAATAATTATTGCTTATTATAAAAATGTTGTTGTACAAGTTATATTATAGTCGGTTTTCCTAATGTTTTAAATCATAACAATCATATTCATGTTCCATTCCTAGCTATTGTAATAATGTAACAGCAATGTTATAATAATTCTAAGTTCTCTTGGACAATGGTCCAAGAGTTGAAATTAAAAGTATGTAGGAAAATAATAATTCATAGTAATGTAAGAGATGTGTTGATGAAATACTTCAATACTGTTTCCATGGAGTTTCTTGTCCTTCTTCTCCATGAAGACCTAGTTTTGGAACGGACGACTAGCTTTCTGATTCAATATTGACAAGCCTAACTGAAATAAATGTCTGGTCTTGTCTTTCTGTGCTTTACTTCATGAAATCCTTTCCCTACAAACCATATTCATAAGAACCTGCATATACAGTAAATAACCAGTAACCATTCTGATATTCAAAGCTTGATATTTGTTTTAAATGTACACACTTATAAATGTATATATCCCCCCGATTCTGACACGCGCCTCAAAGAGATGTGAGCACAGAATGACGGGGCCCGCAAGGACTTCTTATCATTTATAAATAAAAAATATTTATAAACATAATGATTATAAAAATAAAATATCATACACTAAGATGTTATGTTGTAGGTACTCCTTAATCCTTTTCTAATACATACTCTAAAGCCTTCAACTGAATATGACATTTTTTTTTCTTTCAAATAGCGTAGTACATACAAGTACATATCACGCGTGAGTTGAGGTTTCCGTCGCTGGGTCGGGCATTTCACGGAAACTCTTACCACAAAGGCTTTCAGGGCATTTCAGAGCTACAAAAGGAACAACGGTTAACTCGACACTACTGTGACTGCGATTTATTTCAAACCTGGAGATTCTCGTATGGATTTAGATGGGGAAAACTGTGAGAAAAACTAAAATTTGTTAAAACTTTGCAAGGCAGTAAGCCTCTTTAATAGTCTTGTATTTAACTCTTTTCCAAGCAGATGTCAAGTATTTTTAATATCTTCCCTACTCAAGTAAGTAGATACCACAGCCAATAAGATAACCACAAAACTGTTTTGAAACAGGCAATCAGTATTATATAAGCTTACATATTCAAATTATACATAAGTACCTAGACTTATGTATAATTTTATCATGCATGTTGTAACCAATTCTTTAATACAATATTTTGATATAAAAATGTCCGTGGAGTTTCTTGACCATTTTTCTCCTTAGGGACTTACTACGCTTTGGATCGGGCAACTAGCTTCATTTTTCATTTAGACAATTTAAAAGTAAATGCTTTCAGATTGATTTCGAGTTTGCGTTCTCTAGAAAGGTTTTCTATGATCTAAGTTGAGAAAATGACTGTATAAATTATGCACATACAAAAACTCAAACTTAAGTAACATAAAATTAATTCTTAACTTACAAAAAGTATGATAATGAACCACGTCTCTAAACTTTCGTCGTATAACTATTTCTGTAAAATAAATTCTGACGTCTTATTTTCTACGTCACACTACTAAGTACTTTTTTTCTTCATCTGAGTTGAGCGTATGATAACTAACGCAACTCATCTCCGTCGAAGCTCATGCTATCCTTGTCATTTTCAGGTGCATTGTAGCGACAGAAAGACCTTTATGATTGTCTCATAATGGCGTTTGTGAATTCTGAGACGAGTCTCAGAGAGGCAATAAATGTAGTCTCCCTAGTAATGAGTTGGACAATGGGTTTAAATTTCATGCTTCACGAAGACGGAATGTAAGAAAAAAGTAACTGAGTGGTGAACTCAGTCTTTTTCGTGGCGTTACGAAAATCGACTAGATCATTTTTCTTTTTTGTTTTGCTGTTGCAGTTCATGGAATTTTAAATATCTTTTTAATTGTAAATTATCACTCTATAAAGACCCTTTCTAGTAAGAAAACAATAGGATCATTATTATATTCAGGAAAAGGTACCCTTCGGGAGTATTGAAAAGTGACTTGAGTTTTTCCAGGATTAAAATTAACTGCTCGAATCGTAGTTTTTATTATTAGTATTCATTTATTTCAGATAACAAGGATCCATTGGGTTAGTAACAATAATCTTAACCTATGTTAGTACTTAACTAATAACACAGACAGTGTACAGGTGACAAGTGACCTCACCAACGGGCTGTCATGTCTCCCGGCTATAGCGCGTAGAATGCTGTTGGGGCTGCCACGAAGTCTGTTAAGCAGCGAGGCCGCTCTCTTCCCCCGTACAGCATTGAAGCCGTCGGTACGTGCCTCAACGAACATAGAAGACGCGCTACAGAACCGAGGCAGACGCAACAGCACTCTAAATGCGTTGTTACATTGGATCCGCAGAGCATTGTAGGCCTTTTGGGTGTAGTTGAACCACAGGCTCCCCGAGTAAAGTGACATGCAATATGCTTTGAACAAAGTTATTTTGACCGCAGCTTATGGTTTTGTTTTTACGCTTAGTTGCTTGGCTTTGTTGTTTAATACTTTCAAATGTAGTTGCTATAAGTGTTTGAAAAATAAATCTGAAAATTACGCACTGTTCTTATAAACGTTTATCGATGAAACGAAAATATAGCTACCGCTATACACAGACATTGTTTATGCATACCCGTAGTTTCTAAAATAGGACATCTAAAGGCCAAGATGACGGTCCCTTCCCACAACGCGCTCGTGATTTGAGCCCGAAAATTCACACGAAGTGAGGCGTCGGCAAGTCAATTTTAGCCAAAATACATTCACAAGACAAGAATAACAATGTCTGTAAAAGTAAGAAGTTCCTGACAAGACCGAGAATTAACGAGACCACTCGACGAACAGAGACGAATTTAGGGACGGTAAAAGGCGAAACCTGTCAAACTGTCAATAATATCATTAGGTGGAAGGAAAGGATAGGTGAAAGTTTTCGGGTGGTTGCTAATTGGCATCGTTTGGAACGGCTGAATTTTCTTGAAAATTATGTTTCGCGTTCTGGATTACATAATGATCATTACATTACATAACATCATGCCTTGTTTCCCCGAAGGGTCGAACAGAAGTGTACCTATAGATCACTCAAATTTCACCAGCTTTGTTTAAGTTCCATGTAATAGGGGGTGACCCTATTACCATCAACCGGTCCCAAATTCAGACACCGGGCTGCTACTGAGAAATTACAGACGGAAAAACTCAATGTCAGTTTGCCTGACATGGGAATCCAACCCAGGATCTCATGCTCATCAGTTGCTCTTGCAACCACTACATCAACGAGGCAGTTATTGTTGTTGGAGTAATCTATACAATGTGTTTTTTAAAATTCCATAACTCAAGGGTTATATTTTTATGTAAAAATTATACAAATCATCCTAGAATATGTGGTCCAAACATGCATAGTTTTGAAGATATAATCCTACTAATATTATAAATGTGAGTTTGTGAACATGTTTGGATGTTTCTTACTCAATCACGCAAAAACGGCTAAACGGATTTGGATGAAATTAGGCACACAGATAGATTATAGCCTAGATTAACGGATAGAATACTTTTTAATCCGGTAGTACGTTTGCGTGGAATAATTTCCGACCTCCACGCGGGTGAAGCAGCGGGCGAAAGCTAGTCAACAATAATTAATTTAGGTCAACAATTGGCACCCGAATGACGAATCTTTACTTTTGCGATGTTGCCAAATTACTAACACTAAACTCTTCATGTATGTAGGTATCTAAGTTTCATTGATAAATACGAGTAATTCATCTTCATTTAAACCAATAAATTCACATTTAAAGCTAAAAAAATGTGACATTGACATATTTCACGTAAGGGTGTTTTATATTAATAATCGTGACTTTGTCGAATTATTTTGTACGAAAAATAAAAAAATAAAAAATGTATAAATAATTCATATGCCAGTTGATTCTTTGATCCAATCAACTCAGCCTATCGCAGTCCACTGCTGGACATATGCCTCTTCCAGGCTGCGCCACAATACTATCCTCCGCCTTCCGCATCCAGTCTGTCCCAGCCACTTTTTTAAGGTCGTCGGTCCATCTAGCTGGGGGTCGTCCCACACTACGTTTGCCGAGACGCGGTCTCCACTCCAGGACTCGTCTGCTCCACCGTCCATCGGTCCTTCGACAAACATGGCCAGCCCACTGCCACTTCAGCTTACTCACTCTATAAGCTATGTCGCTAACTCCGGTTCTTTTCCGGAAAATTTCATTCTCATTTCATTGGGTTCTTTGATATGGCGTCATTAATTCCCTAGAGTTATGGAAAATACAAAAAAAAAAATACATAGTTAAAGCGAAAGGCCACACATTCATTCACTCACTGATTAAACACGAAATCTCAAAAATTACGGGACCCACGAATATGACATTCAGCACAGAGGTAGATCATGCGGGAGACGTCAGCAAAAAAAGGATTTTAGGAAACTTCCTCGTAAAGGGTATAATAGGGGGTCGAAGTTTGTATGGGGAGGAAAGTTGACGCGGGCGTAGCCGCGGGCACCAGCTAGTTATTATTAAAGGCCAAAATTGAGCTGTCTGATTACATAATATTTTTACTGTGTAAGTAATAATCACAAACACAATGTTTTTAAACCTTACGCCATATCACGACATAATTTATATCAGTCCTTACTAGAACATTGAACCCCAATGCTTTCTAGTGTAATGTCATAACTCACTCTATGAGCTAATGGAAGTTTAGCGCTGGAAATAACTTGTTTTGCATAATACATTCTGTATATTTAATTGCCTGCATTAATTACGTGTGTTAGGTTTCAGAAAAGGGTTTATTAATAAAAGTTAGCTACAATCGTGGCCATAAGCACTCATAATACGTAATGCACTACATCAACATTAAAATCAAAATATTTCATTTTAAACAAACCTTATGGAAACGTCATAAACTCATAACGCAAGCTAGGTGCACGATTCCAATTGGTAATTTAGATAAAGAACAGCTGCCAAGAAACACCACGTAACTCTGTCTGTCTTTTAAAATCGGTTTAAAGAATTTATTGAAATGAAATGAAATGTTTATTTATGTACGTAGATTTTATAAGACACTTTTACATGTAAATATTTTGTAGGTCAATATTTTAAAAACTAGATGGCGCCGGCATTTCCTAGCTGACTGTTCTCTGAGAAGAAAAGCCGAAACAAACTCAGAGGTAATGGTCTCTTTTTATGTGAGTCTAACGATGCAGGCAATGTCTGGAAAGGCCTTTTGAAGAAAGAGCCATTGCAGCTTTGAGCTGACCTGTCCCAACACACGACACGTATGTATCAGTCACCGTGTAGCTCACCCCTATTTTAGGGAGCTCATCGACCCGTCACAAGACGCTACCAAATCTGCAGGAAATTTGCGTAGGCCATTTACTCATAAAGAATATTATCTATTTTCATAAAGATTAACAGTTACAAGAAATTATAGTGTTAATCGATATCGGAGGACAGTCCTGTCAACAAGTACCAGGTACTTAATAAAATGGAAACTGGTCTACAAATCTACAGTCTATAGGGCCAACTATAACATTCTCACATTCACAAAATATAAAATAACGTACCTAAATGATAACTAAAACATAAAAACTTATTTAGATCAAATGACATGATTGCCATTACAACTGCTAACAAAGAGTTAAAAGGAGAATTGTGAAGAAGCCTTCGTGAACGCGACTTACATAAATAAAAAAGCCAAAAATATTAAAAATTAATATTGTGTGTTGAGATGCGGCCCTGTCACCCAGAAACTCAGCCCAAACTTTAATGAGGGTGTGACTCCAGACGATTGCAAAGCCTTATGAGCTGGTAAAATTGAAATGCTTCCCTTACTTGTTTCATAATAACATGCAAATTACATCGTTCCAAGTGCTCGCTCCCTACAGCGAGTTTGTTGCTCCGGTATGGAGGAATTTATAAAAATAAATTCATGTATCTTTCCCATAAAAGATTTAGTAGGGACCAAAGGATTTCCTTTTGCAGTGATTGTTTCCTTTAACGATTAAGGCGTATTCTGGGGCGTGCTCTGTATAGTTAATTGGTTTATTATGCGTTTAATTTGCATGAGATGAAGATAAGTTTGTTAACTGTTCTTCCGTCTACCTAAATTAACGTGATGTTACAGATTTTTTTCAACAAGTCTCGTGCTTCATTTCTTTGGCTTCGTTTTCCTTTTTTTAACTTACCTTACTTACATTACTTATTGGCTGTAGTTAAGCTGATAATATTTTTGTTCGTGCTTTGTTATTTCTCTTTTACACTAAGTAAGTGTTTAAAAGCTTTTAAGTTTGATACTGTTGATATTTGGTACTATGTATAATCAAGATGCAGATATATTTTCCATATACTATCATATACCTACCACCACTATTTTCACTCTCGTCTTTTTTATACAGGGTATATTTTTAACCAGTGCTCAAACTGTAACCATGAATTCAGCATATCATTCTAGAATGATATGCTGAATTCATGGTTACAGTTTGATGATCACAGTTTGATGGTCACAGCAGATTTTTTTTCTCTAGGGGTCTAGACCCCTAGAGAAGTAGGTATTGCATGTTTCTATGAAACAACTGATATTTTTTTGTATAACCGACAAAAATTTCTGCACTGGGATCTAGAATGATATGCTGAATTCATGGTTACAGTTTGCGCACTGGGTAAAAATTGATTCCGATTGATTTCAATAAAAAAAAAAATATCATGGCAACACGTGCATATAAATAGGATCACTCGAATAAAAACAAAAAATATTTACACCCATGAACACAGAACACATATAGTCGGCAGTTGCACGCTTTGACTGTGACAAGAGGGCTTCCACTCAGCATGATGCTGTGCTATAGGGACCCACAGCATAGCGCTGATTTTCAGTATGCACAAGAAAACGACATACAAAAACCAAGTCAGGTATATCCCGTATTCACGAATGGGCACATTTCTAAATACAGTCTATGGAGAGCACAACACTGATTGGAACTGATTCGTTACCCAACACGAGCCCTTGTTAATCTTAACGAACGTCGCACTGGGAAAGTGCTCGATAACTTTGT
Organism: Polymixis flavicincta; assembly: GCA_949987655.1. NCBI lineage: Eukaryota > Metazoa > Arthropoda > Insecta > Lepidoptera > Noctuidae > Polymixis > Polymixis flavicincta. The sequence goes on from OX465175.1 coordinate 19,880,121, forward strand.
TTAGTCGCACTCTGCTATGTATAGAGAGACAACTGCAAATGGGACCCTTAAACTGTATTACTGCCTTACTCCGGATAAATCAATCTGTGGACTCTTAGTGAGCATAGCGAACATTGAGAAACCATCATCAGCGTATTCCTGCCCTACCACCCTAATAAAACTGAATAAAGTAATCCGTGACCATACACCATTACAACTCCTCACACACACTCTTACACACCCACCCACACTACACACTTAGATATGCTTAGAAGGTGCTGGCATGACATCCTGTTTGTTTCTGATGCTTATAAGTGTAGTTATTAAATTGTAAATCCTTAATTGGCTGTAAGATTAGTCTATTTATCCAAGTGAAATTGTTAAAGAGCTCTGTGGATTTTGTGAATAAATAAATAAATGTTACTTACGTTTCTGATGTTGTGGCGTATTATGTTTTTTCTTCCGTTTTCCCCTGTCAGTCGTCACTGCGACCATTGAAAGATCGTTTGTAACAATTATCGGTTAGAAAACCACGAATTATTTTATTCCCTCGTGTCTGCATGAACTTTAATTCTAATAATAGCGCATGCCGTATAAGCTATTCCATTTAACACCAAACCTACATAAATATTATATGAATTGGTTTTTGTGAAGGCTATTTTAATGCAACAAGGGTGAATCTCATTATTGTTACTGTTTGCACATATGTGGATAGATGCTTTCCATCATACTTTTAAGATAATTTCCTCCAGATGAAAGACCCAAAAACCCACTCGTAAACAAAACCATGTTATGGTTATTGATTGGTTTTTTATCCAACGTTATGTTTTAAATTACGGAAATTATGATGGCATATGCGCACTGCAAACAATCTGCGATCGCCTCTTCAAAAGTCGTCACTACATAAAACCTCCTGCACTTTGGTTGCCACTGCAAACTGTCATCTAAAAGAAAGCAATCTCGACCGACTAAATGAAAGGTCATGTTTGCAGTTGTCGTGCTATAGGTGTTTAGGTATCTATCTCTTTTAGAAGTTTTTTCATCAAATCTTTTGGGATGCTAATTATTGGAATTCTAAGTACTTTTTAGATTGAACCGAAGGAATGAAAATTAAAGTAGCAAATTGAAAATTGAAGAGGCAGAAACTAATCGTCTAGAAATTGCTTTTCAAGTAGACCTAATATAGAAAACTGAAATAAATGAAAAAATTATAGGAACTCTTACATCGTTTTTTTTTAATTTATTTTAAGAAATCTTTATGAATAAAAATCAAACCGACGTTGCTTGGCTTCCTTCATCGGTTAAATTAAAAAATAAATCCAAAGTACTGTAAATCTAGAATTTCCTCCATTGTATAAACAGCAGACATTAACTCGTTAGCTCAAGATTAGACCAGACACTTTCATTCCGTTGTGTTTTTGGGTTACAGCTAACAATAGTTGGCAACAAGACATCGAATTATATCATAATGAGGTTTTATTTTGTTCCTTACCACCCCTTACCTAAATGAGACCATTAAATAATTTTAGAGGGGTGCTTCTCGAACGACGAACCGAAATTGCACAGATCTTCCTACAAGCGAATGCACTTATGGTAAACCAATTATTCAACAACAGGCTCTCGGATAGCTTTGGTGAGCTTCGATAATTTCCAGATACTGAAACCTGTAATTCAAACTCACTACTATACCTTGAATATTAGGTTTACGTTCAGAACTCATCAGGAGGAAGTAATAAAGGCATTTTCTTTTTGTGAGTTATAGCAAAAATAAAATTGGTATTAATCAGTATAATAATTTACTTTACCAAGTTTAATGTATTTGATGAAATGAAAGCCGCAAATGAACATTTCGGACGACCCTGAATAAAATATAAAGCTCTCGTTCAAAAAAAATTGTCGAGTCAACAACAGTGGCCATATTTTGCAAAGTAAATAAAAATAAAATATACCAAACTCGGAGAATTTAAATATTCAAGTATTTATATTCTTTCCTCAACCAATAAACTCAAGAGTTTTACGGAATAAATAATTCAGAAGGCGTCGGAGGGAAAGTCAAACTTTTTATCTTCAATACCACTTTTATGATGCTGCAGGGAATATGGATTAGCAGCCAGTAAATGCTGAACCCTATCTGCTTAGATTTCAAAGTTATATCTACTATATAATATTAGAAATGTGAAAGTAACTGTTACTGTCTGTCTGTTACGCTTTCACGCCTTAACCGCTGAACCGATCGTCATGAAATTTGGTAGAGATATAGCCTGGGATGTGGAGAAGGACATAAGCTACTATTTTTACGCGATAACCGAAACACACGCGGGCAGAGCCGTGGGCAGAAGCTAGTTATAAATAAAATGTATACTTCTAAGGTGGCAAGTAACTGTGGTCAACATCATCATCATCATTTCAGCCGAAAGACGTCCACTGTTGGACATAGGCCTCCCCCAATTTGGGGGATTTGCCATAATCGCCACGTTTGGCAGGCGAGTTGGCGATCGTAGTATGGTGGTAAAATGAATAGAGAACGCTGTTGCCCATTCTCTAGTAAGCCTCGCCTCTTACGACACCCACGGGAAGAGATGGGATGGTGCTATTCTTTACGTCTGGCACCACACGGACACAGAGCGCGTGGTCAACATAGAATCGAAGAAATTTTCAGAAAGAAATCGGTTTTCGTCGTTAACATTTCTCTTGAGGCATTGTATTTTCAAGATCGACGTCATTTTGTGGGTCAAACGCCTTTTAAAGATTCGTGACAAAATGATTGCTTTTGAAATCAAAGGACTTCCGATTCAGGCCCAACCCTTGACATTTTTTCGGCCCTTATTCTATTGGTGAGCCGTTTTGCATTTCGCTTTAAAGATTATGAGCTGTGTTAAAGAAAGACGGATTCTAAGGGCATAATTATGGTCTCTTTGTGCAATAACTTTGAAGTTATTTGTTAGGTCGTAATCCCATTTTATAAAAATCAAAGATATTTATCTGATAAACTATTAATAGCAGCCACACGAGTCGATCGTTCAGGTTAAGCTACGCTTGCCGTGGTTGATCCATGGATGGGTGACCATCTTTATATACTAAGAGCCATCCATGCCTCTGAAAGCACGTTAATCTGGCTGTCATTCGTGGATCTTTGGCAGTCATTACGAACGCCAACAACCAGACTAAGGGGTACTATGTTACCCAGTAACTGGGTTGAGGCTATGGATGTCGGATAGGCAGTCGATGCATGTAAAATACTGGTAACCATTAACTGTATCCAGTTAGACCGGAAGCCAACCCTGAAATAGTGGAGACTGGCAGTTTCAGACATTAGCGCGTTCAAACCAAAATAAGCACAAGCAACTCTTTAGCTTACACGTACTCGTATATACGCAACCTATTCCACATAGGTTAATTTAATATTATCTTAAAAAAAAATATTGACCCATACTTCAATATTCCAATTGAGTGCACATTATAATATACAACATTCGAAACCCAGGTACACTGGAAATGAAAATTCCATGCAAAATAAAATAAAAATCACAGAGGCAAAAAATCGCTCGTGGTACGAAGGCTTTCTTCAGCCAGCTAAGTGCGCATTTTCATCACCGCGATACAAATTTTCCACCAAAATAAAGCAGTAATGTTCAATCAATCATGGCGTTCTAAGCCTTCCCGCGGAAAGTCACAAAGCCTTTGTATACTTTAGAACAATAAAGTTAAATACATAAAAAATGAGGCAACTCACAAATGAGTTTTATAATAGAAAAAGTTTTCATAGAAATAATTACTGAAATAAAAAGCGTTTTAAAGTGTTTTAAGTTAAGATGGATGAAGAGGTCGTTAATGTCCAGCGTTGAGTTTTTAAAGAGTTCCTTAATTTTATTATAAAGAGTGAGCAGATCTTGAAGGAACGGTCTATCATTCGTTTGGTTTCCCGGTTTAACCTGGTGCCAAAGCATGGCAGTATTTTAGACAAAAATATCTCGTCTGGCTAAAACTAGTTCGCCAATTCTGAGGGCGTCCTTCCTTACGTTTTCCGATTCCCGGTCTCCGCTTAAGAACACGTCTATCCCAACGTTCCTCGGTTCGATGGCTAATATGGCCGGCCCATTACCACTTCAGCTTACATATTCTATGAGCTATGTCGACAATTTTAGTTGTCTGTCGGATCACTTCGTTGCGAACTTGAAAGTTGATAACTAGTTACCTTTGTGCAATAAAAAAAGGTTACATTGAAAGAAAGAAAGGAAATATATTAATTTAGCACAGAAAATAGTTGATAGTGTCCCCAATACTTTTTTACAGTCATAGAGAGGTGTATAATGACCCGGGCCGAAGGAATAACGTGCCCGTTGAAGCAGATATGGGTCTGTATACTAATAAAGTATTTAGAAAGGCCACAGTATATTGGAGTAGTCTCACAGCAGCACCATAATTGCGCTACACCATTATTGAGAATCTAAATCATTCTGTAGGATTTAATTAACCAATCCATTGCTTCATTTGTTCGAAAAATTTGTCTGCTGAACAATGTAAATAACACAATGAATGTTTTTGAACTATCGAAATGAAAGCTGTTCCGACTGTCACTAACAGTCGGAACGGCTGCTGTGTTACGCAATTCCTCGCTGGACTTGCAGTAGTCAGTAGTATGTCAGTAGTAGTATATACATATACTTGAGTTCGTCTACATTTCCTGCTTATCCTCACTGATACGTCAGCGCTTCAGTATTTATATGCACCTTCCTTACCAACGTACGTTCAATGTTTACGACGGAAGTTTACGATGAAATATTTAATTCAACAACCACAGTACACTGACACTATGTCTAACTTTAATTGAGCTACATATTCTCGAGCTATCGCTTATCTCGCTCACACTGCATGTTCCAAGTTGCCTTTTTCAGGAGCTTGTAATATTTGATTAGTACGATACAGCAGAAAACTTAAATGTCCATAATTTTTGGTGTTCGAGTTTAATTAAATGGCCCGGATAAATTAAAATTATCCTTTTTAGTGCCTTCACAATCAGCCTGAATAGCGTTGGTGAAATTTTAATAAGCAATGTTTCATAACAACGAGCTACCCGAATGATTAATTTAGTATCTCAATCAACAATACAATCACGAGAACAATCGGCGCAATCTATTCCATTCATATTTAAATTTTACAAGGCGTCATAAAATCTGAATGTACGAAGGCAGGAAATTAGCGGAGCAAGAGGTATCGTATCCGCACGAGTCCGGAGGGCGGGCAGACTCCGGACTCGGGGAACCGGGGACTAGGGGACTTGGGGACTTGGGAGTCTGGCAAAGCCGCGCCTTCCGCCCGCTCCGCAGTCTCCTACCAACCGCCGCGAGTGACGCCCGTCGATCATCGCTTCATTTTCCCGCACTACCGCGGAACCAATAACCCGCAATTCATGAATTAAAAATCTCAAATTTGTGCATGACTTAAAACTCTTTGCTCCCTAAAACGTGTGTTTCAAGTGTCTGTGTTTCAGTTTTTTCGGTATCATTTCCCTGTGAGTTTTTAATTTTTCTGTGATCGCTGTACTACTAAGCGGCGGTTTTATAATTGAGCTTTGTTGAATTAAGGTAAGCGGTTTTTTACGGAATAATGGAAGACATTTTTTGCGTCGTTCTTTTTGTACTTACAGGTTTAATTTAAAAGAGCGCGAGCGGTTTGTTCGCGACGAATATGATAATACGTTTTATTTTTAGATTGTTATTAAAATTTAGATGGTAATGAAAAGAAAGTAATAATAATTTTGATGCGTGTTAGGAGTTGTAATCGTAATTTATATTAGGAATTTAATTAATGTTGTTTATGGTATTTGTATAAAGCGTTTTAAATATTTTGTAAGCTTTGTTTAACTTCATTCCATATTTTAAGTTATTGTGACCTGTTTGCATATGCGGTAACATTATCATCTCGCATATTATTAGCTACTTACGAAATATCTTCAACAGAATCCATAGAAACAAAGCAACCATTTGTAATTCTCTGTAAATAGACAAACATGAGTGCGTACACTACTCATAGTAAAGTTTAATCTATTTATTGTGTTTAGTAGATAAGCCGAGATAAGATAACAACACAACTAGATTTCTAGAGCCGGCATGATTTTCTTCAGAACACAGAACTATGTACCTACTTTTACCTAAAATTTTGGCAGTCATACGATAATGGAGATTATCGTATGGCTCTTAAAAAGTCTTCTGAATAAAAAGTAGCATTGTTAATCATCATCATCATCATCTGCCTAGCCTTTTCCCAACTATGTTGGGGTCGGCTTCCAGTCTAACCGGATGCAGCTGAATACCAGTATTTTACATGGAGCGACTGTTAATGTTATGAGATAATAGTTTTAAATTGTAATCGCTACCACAGACAATCAAATATGATTACAGCATTATATTTTGGTTCAAACGGATAAAGAAGGCGACCAGAGAAGATGGATAAGTAATTAGTAATGAGTATACAGAGTGGCGGAGCTGTGATAGCCCAGTGTAAAAGCCGCGATTTATGAGTCGGTCGTGCGTTCGAACCCTGTCTGGCGCATTAATTTGTTTAAATAATTTCATGACCACTGCTTTCAAAACGGTGAAGGAAAACATCGTGAGGAAACCGGCCATGTCCTAGAACCATAAATTCGAAGACATGTGACATCTACCAACCCGCACAGTGCCCGCGTTGTGGATTACGGCCCACGGTGAGAGGGTCACAGAGAGGAGGCCTGTGTCCCAGCAGTGGGAACGTTATAGGCTGAGTATGTATACAATGGTGGCAGAGATATTTACACGCAGACTGTTACCGTGGTTTCAGTATTTATTATGATTATTTACCTTGCATTGAAATTTATTGTCAATTATTATCTATTTTCCAAACTGCTGTTCCATACATTATGATCGCTTAGGTATTACACCTTTCTATGAACCATCAGTATTTTTTTTATTTTATTGTACGCAATGTCGTGAGTCTAGAGTCGTGTGCTGAATGGTAACAGTTAGCACGTCGACGACCCTGCCACCCTATATAAGAGGAAGTCTGAAAGCGGCGCTGATGACTGAAAAGTTTTGTGCAAATTAGTTGTCATGGTTGTGACGAGGAGGAATGAGGAAAATGTCGTGAGAAAAGTTTTGAGTTCCAATGCGGATGGCTATGAGAATAGGAGGAAACCTAAGAAACGATGAATGTGAATGATGAACGTGTGAAAGATGAGTTGGCTAGCAGAGCGGTGATCACCGAGATGACGACTATTAGAGAAGTCATCATCATCTGGCCTGGCTTTTTGCAACTATGATGAGGTCAGCTTCCAGTCAAACCGCGTGCAGCTGATTACCTGTATTTTCCGCCGCAAAAGACGCCCTGGGCGTCGGGAATCCTAGGCTGATTTCCGGCCACCGTAGGCATGAGCTTGCGGACGGCGAATAATGGGTAGCTCGCTGTCCGGTAAGGACCAAGCCCAAGTCGACGGCGCGTTGTGTTCCACGCGCGCCTCAAAGAGATGTCAGCACAAAATGATGGAGCCCGCAAGGGCCGATACCTGCCAGGGGTGCGGGTTTGTTCGACAGAGATACCGCAACCCCTGGCATACAGGCTACTGAAGGAACACAGGTGGGTTTTAGTCAGTAAAAGACTGACACGCCCTCCTGCTCTACCCAGAGCGGGAGAAGTTATTTGATGATTTCCCACCCAAAAAAAAACCTGTATTTTACATGGAGCATCTGCCTATGTGACCTCTACAATCCAGCTACTGGTTTATACGATACGCCTTGGTAAGAACCGTGTCAGAATTTCGGGCTTTTGACGACCCGTAACGACTGTGGAAGATCCACAAATGACAGCTGAGACCAGAAGGTTAACATGCTTTCCCAGTCACGGATGGGTCTTGATATGTTAAGATGGTCACCCATCCACGGAATAACCGCGGCAAGTGTAGCTTAACCTGAGAATTAGTCCTGTGCGGCTGTTATGAATAGAGAAGTATGGAAGAAAACGATTTTGCTCCGATCGAAATAAACTGGGTTGAGTGTCGACGATGGTGATAACTTTGGTAACTATTTTTATAAATGTGTTTATCGATACCTAGGTAGGTATGTATTTATTCACATAATATTATACAGGATAAGTTTTTATCCAGTGCGCAAATTTTTACCATGAATTCAGCATATCAGTCTAGAGCCCCTAGCGCAGAAATTTTTCTCCGGTTACACAAAAAAAAAAACAGCTGTTTCATAGAAAAGTGCAATACCTACGCGGTCAAAATGTATGGAACAGATGTTTTTTTTTTTTATAACCGGCGAAAAATTTCTGCGCTAGGGGCTCTAGAATGATATGCTGAATTCATGGTAAAAATTTGCGCACTGGATAAAAACTTATCCTGTATAACAAATGGAACAGAATACTCAGTTATGAAATGAGGTTTTCGGTTTAACCTACATCTGTAAAATGTATGCCATCAATCATTTAGTTATGTATCTTTGCCAATATTGACACTAACATCGTTATAACTGAGAGTATCGGATTCACCTACTACTGTAATGTAATTCCATTATATACGTATAGATTTACATAATGGATTGAGTATGCCGTAAAGGAATAGCCATTTCTCGTGTCTTGAAATGTACCTATATATATATATATATATATATATATTATAGTAAAAGACAAAGTCACTTATAGAAGAAGATAGGTAGATAGAAGGTAGAATAGTATTTATTATGTAAACCATACAAATACAAATGTAGAAATTTTACATATGGCTGACACAATGGGCGGTCTTCTCGATAAAAGCAATCTTTTACATCTAAACTACGCAACCGATGATTTTCACTATCATTTTGAGATTTATTCCACAGTAATTTTAAATTTACGTAGATAACAAAATAATCTCGCTGTATTGTCAAGTCGTATAAACCGTGCGAAGCAGGGGCGGGTCGCTAGTACTATTGTAAACTAAGTCACTTTTTATGTGATCACGTTCATCTTCTAAACCAGGTACACGCAACGGAATTTGATGCGGTTTTCGCTATCATGTGATAGTTAATTCCGGAATGATTGTGCGAACTTACTTCAATACAATATGTAAAAGTTTTGTGAAGTGAAGAAGAAAATACCTGCGAAGCGGTGGTGGGTCGCTAGTATTTTATATAAATTCTAAAGTAGTATTATATCTACATTAGATACGTAACAGATTTTTGCTACAGGTGGCCTCTACGAGTGCTACGCGTGCTACGAAACTGTAGAATGACTAAACTTTATTTGTACCTTACAATTTTATCGTGGCACTGTGCCTGCTTCAAAAATCTAGTTCCAATAGAGTATTTCGCGATGAGATTCCAACTGTAACCACATTCGATTAAAACTATCCAAAAAAAGAGTGGTAGGACTATTCGTCAAAGAGTTCGTTCAAAAAAGAACATACTATAAGTAACACCACCGTCGATGTCAGTCACCGAACAGCATTTCTGTGTTCTGATTTGAAGGGAATCGCATGTGTTAGATTATTTATTTGATATTGTAATATTGTTTGGTGGATAATGTCATCTGTCACATTAACGAACCGTTAAACAAATGTACAAGTATCTAATTTGACTACATGTTTACAAAATAGCTGTCTTAACTTATGAAAATAACTTGGAAGTTGTTATTATAAATGATTACGTAGTATTTAATTATCCTTGTAATATATTTTAGGTTTCCTATTGTTATTTAATAAAATACGCTGATTCAAATGACTGACACAATAGGATATAAAAAGGATTGTAATGACGGTATCGAGTCAGTTGCTCGGTAGACGTTCAGTGGGATAGTCCTAGTGCTGTTTTTGTGTGGAATAGATCGACCAGATGTCATGTAAGTAATGTTATTTAATATTATACTGTAATTGTTGCTTATTATAACAATATTGTAATAATGCCGAGTTATCTTGGACAAAGGTCCAAGAGTTGTAATTAAATGTATAGCAATGTAAGAGATGTGTTGATGGAATATATCAATACTGTTTCCATGGAGTTTCTTGTCCTTCTTCTCCATGAAGACCTAGCTTTGGAATGGACGACTAGCTTTCTGATTAAATAATGACAAGCCTAATTGAAATAAATGCCTAGTCTTGTCTTTCTGTGCTTTACTTCATGAAACCCTTTCCCAGATACCATATTCATAGGAACCTTAATACACAGTAAATAAGCAGTAACCATTGTGATATTTAAAGCTTGATAATGTTTTATAAAGACACACTTATAAATTCGTATAGCCACTTATTCTGACATCAGAAGTGGGATAGTTCCTGGCCTTTTAAAAACCGTTACTAATGCATTTTTTTTCTATTTTCACGACCGATGTTGGAGCTGCTGACGATCTTTTGAAAACTGTTGGTTGGCGTGTCGCTGACTTCACTCACACTATAATGATGACATCCCGCTGCCCCTGACATTGGAGCTGCGGAGCTGCAAGTTACTATGTGAGCTTCGAGACTGGAACCTCAGCTGCTGTGAGAAGTAGCGGGAAACTTTCCAGGAATAAGAAGTAGCTTAAGTTGGTAAGGCCCTTAGAGGCTGTTTTACATTTAAAAATAGATAAGATGTTTAAATTGAAAGATTAGGTATTGTGAAATACTTTTAAATCATTTTATTGTATATCGAGCATTTGGTTCATGCTTGGCTTATTAAGGACGGAAATTAGTAAGTTTTTACTCTTAATCAATCAAAATCAAAAGTCAAATTCAAACTAGGCTGAGAGTCAGCACTCTTTGAACGTCCAAATTACAAAAGACAGTTAATTACATACTTGTGTATCATTGAACCAATTGCTTTAAAATATTATCAGAGGAAACAATCGTTTGAGGAGAAAGTAAAAGAGAAAGAAAGTAGTAATTATGAAATTCATAAATGGTACAAGTAAAACAATTACTTCTAATTGCATCGTACAATGTGATTAGGTTACAGGATAAATAAATTGATAAAATCGGTTAAGAAATGAGTTTGAAGATGCTAAATGTATTTCCATTTGTCTTTCACCATATCATGATTTTAAAAAAAATACAACCACCTAATCTGCATTTGCTAATTAATTTACAAACATGTAGACAAATGAGAAGTTAAAAAATAGTAACTTTAAAACCTCAATTTGAATAATGACATAAATTCGATTTGAAAACACTACAAAAAAGATGATACTCATTGCTCCTACATAAGATTTATTTTAAAGTGTTGATACTTACTAGCTTATTCAGAAGTAGCTCGAAATCTGTCATGAATGGTATGTGACTAAAGTGGTCCAAGCATTTTTTAATATAATTGCTTATGGGCATAGATAATTATGACAAAAATATTTTAAAATGTGGTAGTTTGCCCCGGAATTTATAGTTATATTTTGTTTAGTTATGAAAGTAATTATTTAGCACAGTATGTACTTAATGCAATTTTCTTTCTCCTTTGACGTTTGTGTTATTTTATATTCAGAATTAGCTTGTGAGCTTTTTATTATAAGGACATAGGTAATTATGAAATTGTATGTTGTATCCGATTGGGATTACCAATGCTCACAAGGATGAGACTTGAGAAACAGACAAATTGAATAAGTTTGTTTAGTGAAACTGAAATTAAACGGGTTTGTGAAACAAGCCAAAGTAAAAACGGGGAAGAAAAAGAAAGTAAAAATTTGTTTCCGCTGGTCGGTCATTTGCTTGGTGCAAGTCTATCCCACTAGCAGCGGGTGGAGGGGACTTGACACGTCTAGGCAGTTGGCAAAACAAAAGTAAATTAACATCACTTGGGTCATATACCAATGGAAATAACTGCTGGGGTCATAGGCCTGGTGTTACTAGCGTACTCACGTACAGCAGGTGTGGCTTTAACATCAATTGGGTCATAGACCAATGATAACAATATAAATATTCCTCTTATTGCTTTTGAGACTTGTACTTCGAGAACGAAGTACAGTTCAGAATGGCCGTGAAAGGTATTTTCAAATTTATTGGTATTTTGACGATCATTTTGGTGCATTTCAGTTTAACCGAGCAATCAAACGATACATGGACGTAGATTATATATTATGATCATGGATAATTATCCAATACATGTCAAATGTCTGAAATTGTTAATAGAAAATGTTTATTGAATAGTTTAAAAAAATATTGTCAGGTTGACCGAGCGATGAATTACTCGAATTATTTTCATGATCACTGGTCAGTGCTGCGATGCCGATGTTGAACATGAATGACTTGCTGAATCATTGCTATAACAATTGTTTTGTAAACTTAATTAATAAGTGATTAATTATGACAGAATTGTCAAATGTTTCTATTACATTAGGGAGATAAAAAATGTGTTTGAATATATAGGCAGATCAAGTGCTGTCGTTTTTGTGAGACAGTAGATTCATAGGTACTTCGAGAACGAAGTACTTGTCAGTCTGGCCGTGTTAGATTATTTATTTGATATTGTAATATTGTTTGGTGGATAATGTCATCTGTCACATTAACGAACCGTTAAACAAATGTACAAGTATCTAATTTGACTACATGTTTACAAAATAGCTGTCTTAACTTATGAAAATAACTTGGAAGTTGTTATTATAAATGATTACGTAGTATTTAATTATCCTTGTAATATATTTTAGGTTTCCTATTGTTATTTAATAAAATACGCTGATTCAAATGACTGACACAATAGGATATAAAAAGGATTGTAATGACGGTATCGAGTCAGTTGCTCGGTAGACGTTCAGTGGGATAGTCCTAGTGCTGTTTTTGTGTGGAATAGATCGACCAGATGTCATGTAAGTAATGTTATTTAATATTATACTGTAATTGTTGCTTATTATAACAATATTGTAATAATGCCGAGTTATCTTGGACAAAGGTCCAAGAGTTGTAATTAAATGTATAGCAATGTAAGAGATGTGTTGATGGAATATATCAATACTGTTTCCATGGAGTTTCTTGTCCTTCTTCTCCATGAAGACCTAGCTTTGGAATGGACGACTAGCTTTCTGATTAAATAATGACAAGCCTAATTGAAATAAATGCCTAGTCTTGTCTTTCTGTGCTTTACTTCATGAAACCCTTTCCCAGATACCATATTCATAGGAACCTTAATACACAGTAAATAAGCAGTAACCATTGTGATATTTAAAGCTTGATAATGTTTTATAAAGACACACTTATAAATTCGTATAGCCACTTATTCTGACACATGCATCTAGGTAGGTAATTGAAAAGTCTGCCTGGCCAACGTTCCGGCAATTTCGCTGAGGTATGTAAACCGGTGTGCCAATTTGTAAAAAAAAGTACTGATTCTGCAACGCAATGCTTCTTATTTTTAAGTTTTGAGTTGAAGCTCAATGTAGATTCAGTCTGAAATTCAAACAGAGTAAGAGCTATGGAATAGCTTCAAAGACACTGCATAAAATCATTGGGTTGAAAATATCATAATATTTTCAGTGATTTAATCCCAAATAAAAAAAAAACGAGTCTACCTGATTTTTCACATAACGTAAAATAAGTATGAAAATCTTAAACCGTGCACACATTGGCGGTCCTGGGTTTTTTTTTTTTTTTTTTTTTTTTTTTTTTTTTTTTTTTTTTTTTTTTTTTTTGGGTGGGAAATCATCAAATAACTTCTCCCGCTCTGGGTGGAGCAGGAGGGCGTGTCAGACTTTTACTGACTAAAACCCACCCGTGTTCCTTCAGTAGCCCTTAAGCCAGGGGCTGTGGTGTCTCTTTCGAACAAACCCGCACCCCTGGCAGGCATCGACCCTTGCGGGTCCCATCACTGTTTGTGCTGACATCTCTTTGAGGCGCGTGTGGAACACAACGCGCCGTCGACTTGGGCTTGGTCCTTACCGGACAGCGAGCTACCCATTACTCGCCGTCCGCAAGCCCATGCCTACGGTGGCCGGAAATCGGCCTGGGATTCCCGACGCCCAGGGCGTCTCCGTATCCTGCGGCGGCTGGGGTCGCGAGGGCGCATATGCTGCCTCTCCCTCACGTGCGCCGCCTCCCTCTTCGCGAGCATCACTGCTTCGCTGAAGGAGGTGACGGCTCCCCATGCCCTCTCGCTCCGTACCATGGCCTGGACCAGGGCCGGACGCGAGAGATCGTCGCCGCCGATCGCCTCCACGAGGGCACGGCGGTGCTCCGCCCAAGCAGGGCAGACCGCCACCGTGTGCTCCACCGTGTCCTCAGGGCGATCTTCGCAGTGGAAACACCCGGGCGTTTCCTCCCGCCCTATCCGAAACAGGAACCTCCCGAAACAACCGTGTCCGGTGAGGACCTGCGTCAGGCGGAAGGTGAGGACGCCATGCCGCCTCTCAAACCACTCCTCAAAGAGGGGACTTACCGCCGCAATCGTGGCGTGCCCAGCGGTCCTGGGTTTCGATCCCAAATCGGATAAAAAGGGTAATTGGGTTCTACTCACTGAAAAAAAATCAATCATAGCCCCGGGATTGGTATTGCTCTCAATAATGGAGATAGGATCGCGCTCTCTACCCTACATAATATAATGAACTAATATCAATATTAGAGTGCATTTCAGAATGATTAGACGGTGGAACCTCTAAAAATGTGTCTTAAGAATTAATATTTATTTTGAACATTAATAACTACATGGAAAATGATATACCGAGCTTTGTCTCGACAATAGCACATAATATACACCTGACTAAGCTGAAAACGTGAATCCAACGAGTGGCTTGAAAAAGCATCTCCTGAGTTGCCTGCTTTTAGACTTCATTATATTGTCAAATAAGTTTGATCTGCATTATAGTATTTAACGCAACAAACTTGAATCATATGGCAGTTGCTAACTTTTTTTTCTCAAAATACTTGTTCTTTTTTAACAACTTTGTAAAGACCAATTTTCTTGAATTTGGCTGAGTGATTATAGTCGAAAACAGATACTCAAAAACGTTTTCGTGAAAAGCTTTGTAACTAAGCAATTTCTTGTATCTTGAGTAAGACAGGTTTTGACCCTCATTGCCTGGTTATTACTTTCAATGTTAGTACAAAAACGCCTCCAACTATTCTTCGGCCACCGCGTACCCGAAAACCTAGCGTTGGAAGACCTCCCTCAAGATGGACCGTTGACCTTGTGAAGGCCGCAGGAATCCGCTGGATGCGAGAAGCGCAGAACCAGTCGAAGTGGAGGAGCCTGGGGGAGGCCTATGTCCAGCAGTCGTCTTTCGGCTGAAATAATGATGATGATGATTAGTACTTGATTTCAAGTTTTAGCAGCCGATTATAAGAGAATATTTCAAAAGCAATCATGAAATTCACTAAATATTTATTACAAAGGGCGTGAAACTATTACATTAATATTAGACGGCATTGTAACACAAATAGGTTGATGACCTTAACGATAAGTGGCACATGTAAATGAGTTACATTATTATGGTTTTGGCAACTACAATATCCCGTCACGACCAGTAAATAGATAATTTTATTAGGAATGTGCGGGTATTGCTATTCGTACTGAAGTACCTATTGATAATATTGGTTATGTTTATAGATACGAAATGGAGGGATAGTATTCTTTTGCATAGATAGTTACTATCTGTTATATTATTGTTATCTCACGAAGCGACGCAAGCTTTACTTGTGGTACTGCGAAGATCGCCCTGAGGACACGGTGGAGCACACGGTGGCGGTCTGCCCTGCTTGGGCGGAGCACCGCCGTGTCCTCGTGGAGGCGATCGGCGGCGGCGATCTCTCGCGTCCGGCCCTGGTCCAGGCCATGGTACGGAGCGAGAGGGCATGGGGAGCCGTCACCTCCTTCAGCGAAGCAGTGATGCTCGCGAAGAGGGAGGCGGCGCACGTGAGGGAGAGGCAGCATATGCGCCCTCGCGACCCCAGCCGCCGCAGTATACGGAGACGCCCTGGGCGTCGGGAATCCCAGGCCGATTTCCGGCCACCGTAGGCATGGGCTTGCGGACGGCGAGTAATGGGTAGCTCGCTGTCCGGTAAGGACCAAGCCCAAGTCGACGGTGCGTTGTGTTCCACGCGCGCCTCAAAGAGATGTCAGCACAAAAAGTGATGGGACCCGCAAGGGTCGATGCCTGCCAGGGGTGCGGGTTTGTTCGAAAGAGACACCACAGCCCCTGGCTTAAGGGCTACTGAAGGAACACGGGTGGGTTTTAGTCAGTAAAAGTCTGACACGCCCTCCTGCTCCACCCAGAACGGGAGAAGTTATAATAATATGATGATTTCCCACCCAAAAAAAAAAAAAAGCTTTACTTGTGGTTAGTAAGTGTACAAACACACTGGGAATGTGTGTAAGCGCAGGAGCTCTCGCTTCGGTACCATTCGAGACCATTCGTTAGAAATTGGGTATTATTCAAGTCGGAAGTGTATGTGTGTGTAATGAGCTGACGCTACTCACCTTCACGTGCACATTCACAGCATGTTTGTACACTTGGTAACCACAAGTAAAGCGCGCGTCGCCTTGTGACATAAAAATAGTAGGTAAATGTCATTGTGTAACATTTCACAGACTGTTGTATTCTCTTCAGTAAGCACGTTAGACGTTTGTATGCCGCTATCATTAATGGTTCTTTGACAGTCCGATAGTCTGACAACTAGTCTTACCAAGGGGCACCGTATTACCCAGTAACTGGGTTTCGGAGGGGAGATAGGCAGTCGCTTCATGTAAAATAAAGTTCTAATTTTTAATTTTAATATTTTTAACTTCGTTTTTAGTCTTTTAGTTTTGCTTCTGTCTCGATTTTGTGGAGGTGGGCGTTAATGACTGCGACACAGTATTATACTAATGCAGTTGTTATCGAACACAGAGTTTCTGTAAACTGAGTTTTTGTTTCAATAAATTATATTATATTAAATTAAATTATTTAAAAATAAAAATAAAAAATCTTATTATTTAATTAAATTATTTTATTATTATAAAATACCGGTAATCGGCTGCATCCGGTTAGACTGGAAACCGAACCAAATATATTAGGCAAAGAGCTAGGCAAATTGATTTTTGTTTTAATTATTATTATATTGATAGTAACGAAAACGGTTTTAATTAGAAACATAAATAGATACCTATTCGAAGCTATTTCTGTCGGCAAATTAGACCTGGTGAAACTGCATATTAACTATAGAGCCAGAAATAGCATTTGACCTTTTCCAACCCAGAAACCGTGTGATGAAATACTTGGTACAGAATTTGTATACATCATGTTGCAGTTGATTCTGTTAATCTCGTAGTTTGCCTAAAAGTCGAGTTGTTTTTTTTTTCATATCGCTGTGATATATTTTTATTACTCCTCTTGCGTTATTCTCAACGTTAGAGTAAGGAGGTACAGTCACGAGCATTAATACTCGTATGTTAACACGTAGCCAAATTCAAAAGCGATTTTGTTTTAAATATCGATAGCAACCTTAAGATAACTTAGGTATTTCATTATAGTGTGGGTTCCAAAGTATTATTTTCATAATAAAATAAGATTACAATTAGTCAAAGAGGAGAAAATCACTTTAAAAAATTGGTAAGTGTATGCATATTATTGCTCGTGACTGTACATACACCTTAATAAAAAATAAAATAAAACATTTAGGTATTTATCCCCGGACAGAAATACCAAAATCATCTAAGAAGTCATAAATAGAAAACCATCAACAAATTTAACGCACCTTATTATTCTAATCAAATGTTATGATGACAGATGACATAATTGGAAATGTTCCCAACGCTTTAATAATCATGCGAATACAAAGAAAAGTAAACTGCTGTGATGACGTCATTACGACCAGATGCTCACGCGCATACGCGTTTCTAATACTAAACAGATATTACCAAAAGGTCTGATAGATAACTATAATTTTCTAAAAAACCGTCGTGATAGCCCGGTGTATTTTTTTTTTTTTTGAAGTTCTCATCAAATAACTTCTCCCGCTCTGGGTGGAGCAGGAGGGCGTGTCAGACTTTTACTGACTAAAACCAACCCGTGTTCCCTCAGTTGCCTGTGTGCCAGGGGCCACGGTATCAGGCATGGCGTCTCTTACAACAGTTTGTAGGTTATAATCCGAGCAATTACCTACTAATGTGACTCTTTCAATTCATACTTATGTGCCTTTACAAATTCATATGAGCTGGACATCACTGACATCATCTTGGCCATAACCGACAACAGTGAAGAGAAATATCGTTCGAAAACCCGGACTTATACCCCCTTATTACAGAGCAAGGTATTTCTTTAGGTATGGTTTAAACCACCGAGCCTGTTTTTGAAATAAGAACTTAGAACTGAAATAGAATTACAGCTCCTTTTCCAAAACTGACAAGTTAGGTTCTTATCTAAAAAAAACAGGCTCGACGGTTTAAACCATACCAAAAGAAAAACCTTGTTTTGTAATAAGGGGGATTGGGTTTATTTAAAAACGTAGTTTAAAGTTAAAAGACGCTTATACGTCAAAAATGGTTAAACAGCCGCTAATAATTACTTAACTTTAAGCAACGTTTTTGAATAAAGGGGTAAGTTAATATAAATCTGAAAACGGCAACCCGACTTGAACAAGCGTGGAGATCAATGTTCATACTTTCTCTGAATGAGAAGATGCCGTTTCAGTGGGCAAATGATAGGCTCGTATTATACTAAAGTCTCGATCCCTGGAAATATCTGGAGAAAAAGTATCCTATGTAATAATCCAGGTAATGTTCTACTCATTTGCCAAATCCGTTCAGCCGTTTTAGCGTAAACTAACAAATATACAGAGAAAAAAAAAGAATAATATCTCTTTAAAATATGAGTTTGGAAAAACAGGTTCACGCACTCTTATACGACACTGGTTCATAAATACTTCACTGCCTTAATTAATATTTAATATTCATTATCTTTACTACTCATTCTATTCTATTAAGAGTCGTTGGATAATCATGTTTGGTACTAGCCGATCCCGAAAAGTTGCATGTTCTAAAAATGTATCCTTCCAGGTACAATGCAATAACTACTTGTACCGCCTCATAAATCTATCGATAGTTAGCGAAATCTGCCTTTGCAGTTACAGTTCTAGTGAAACGTTACTAATAGGTGACTATCAATGATATTTCATCACGTTTGTATTCCCTGAATTGTTATGCAGAGGTACTCCTATACTGCACCCATATTTCGCCAGTTATGTTTAAGGCCCAAATATCTTATAGGGCGAGCCTCTTGCCATCAACCGGGCACAAATCCATACACCGAGCTGCTACTGATAAATTCCAGATGGAACACCCAATAAAACTATTCCCGCTACGGGAATAAAACCCAGGACCTCTTAGCAGTAACACTTGCGACTAAATGGTCGCAAGCGTTATTAATAGTATTTTTTTATTTTTTGAGGGTGCGAAATCATCAAATAACTTCTCCCGCTCTGGGTGGAGCAGGATGGCGTATAAGACTTTTACTGACTAAAACCCACCCGTGTTCCTTCAGTTGCCTGTGTGCCAGGGGCCACGGTATCTTTTTCGAACAACCCGCACCTCTGGCAGATAGTCTTATATTAATATCGAAGTATTCATAGACGATTATTAGGAGTCACAGACAACCTTGTTGGTCAGTATGCAGTCTACGACTATTAATGACTTTTAAAAACTGTTTTTAAAATCACTTCTGTAGTTCCTCACATCGTGGCAGTATACTTACAACATCGAATATTATTTATAGGCCGTTTAGAATCGGAACCCGGATTTAGTTATGAAAGAAAGCTTATGAACGGACAACTCGGATAGAATTTAAGTGGATTGATTTATTACCAAGCCTTTGAATGTTTTTTGTTAAACTTTTTGTAGCGGCAAGATTAATTTATCAATCAGAAATGGATATTTATTTTATTCAAGCGTTTTTTCGGCATCCGGGTGGTTTTTATATCGTCTGCATAATCCGACCTAGATGGTAACTAGCAGACAATATGCTTTATTTTGATTTGGACATTTGGACAACAGTTAGCATAGATAAACTAATGCCATTTACGAATCAAATAGACCAGACCACATTGCTGTAACAGTAGTTTGAAAACAATACGAAAAGTCGTCAACATTTTTTGCACCAAAACTTCAGTCTTCTGACCTGCCTAACTATTAAAATAATATTGCCTTAATTAACAAGCAATTCCTTGTCAAATGTCAAAAAATGTGCTTAGTCGCTATTGATGTAAATAACAGCCATCCTAAAGTAAATAAGGTGGGCACTATTTAATGGCATCAATCCCTGAGCGAAATAAGCAAAGAGTAGTTTTCTTTCGGAAAACTTTATAGTTCTTTTTGATAAAAAATAAGGGTAGCATTTCTCCTAATTAGGGGCGCGGTATCAACTGCCTTCAACCACAGAGTATAAATAAGCAAGGAAGCTTTTTTTGCCAAAACTTTATGGTCGCTTTTGATAAGAATAAGGGAGCCATCAAGGCTATTAGGCACGCACTGTCTAATATCATTAATAACAGGGCTTTATAGTTTAAATTTTCAAAACATCGTAATATGAAAACCTCTTCAGTTACGTATTTAAAGATCCACTCAGTTACAATCTGATGAAGCGATGACGCATGCTCATTTTACTTGCAAAATCAATCCCGTTTTATATTACCATACAGTTTATGGAGTAGTTTTAGCACTTTGGTAGGTAGGTTTGGTACTCTCCACGTGTTCCTTCTAAAATTATCGAACATGAATCACATTGTGTTATCTAGGCCAGTCGGCAAATGTAGTTCAAATTCAAGTCTAATAATATCCCACTTGTGATGGATTGTCTGAGATTAGATTCCTATTAACAAGTATATTAGGGCTAGAGCGTAGATAATTTGGTAAATGATAAATGATTTTATTTCTGTAACTAGTTTCGTACAAACACTTTACACGTCCATCATATTTTTTAAACTAGATGAGGTCAGCGTTTCCTATCTGACTACCCTGAGAAGAAAGGCCGGAACAAACTCAGAGTACTTAAGTCTAGGTACTGTGAGAGCTCTGCTGAGCTCTCAAGGTACCGGGGGTTATGGTGTGTGTAAATAAAACACTTAGTGATCTTTTAACGGTGGGACTCCACCCTTTTAAAAAGAATTAGCTCATTATTGTATCGCGCCTGACAATCGAGTGAAGCTTCCGCAACAAAACCTAAGTAAAATTATTTGACATTCTAAAGATAAAAACTTCTCGATTATTCGAACATAGACACAGCCTAACTATTGGCTGCCAGCAAGTACGTGAGATTCCTCGTGAAGCGAACAACCTCTACAGTACTGACATTTTCACATTTTGTTTTTTAATCTCAAATCGTGAAAAAAAAACAGCCGTACTGGAAGGGTTCCTTAACAACGTAAAATGTTTCTACATCAGCCTACAGCAGTCCACAGCTGGACATAGGCCTCTCCAATTGTACGCCATTCAGCTCGATTTTGGGCAACTCTTATCCAGTTACTACCAGCCACCCGGCGAAGATCTTCGCTCCACCTAGCCTGAGGGCGTCCTACCTTACGTTTACCGATTCGCGGTCTCCACTCAAGAACACGTCTACCCCAACGGTCATCGGTTCTACGGCTAATGTGGCCGGACCATTGCCACTTCAGCTTGCTACTTCTGTGAGCTATGTCGACAACTTTGGTTCTCTGCCGGATCACCTCATTCCGGATTCTGTCTCTCAGAGATACTCGGACCATAGCTCGTTCCATAGATCGCTGAGCGACCTTGAATTTATGGACCAGCCGTACTGTGAGTGTCCACGTTTTGGCTCCGTAAGTCATAACACTTTTACACGTCAATCATACGTATTAAACTAGATGCGGTTTCCCATCTGACTACTCTGAAAAGAAAGGCCGAAACAAACTCAGAAGACCTACGTCTAGGTACTGACATTTTCACATTATGTTTTTTAATCTGAAATGGTGAAAAAAAAAGAAGCCGTACACGAAGGGTTCCTTACCAACGTAAAATGTTTAATAACACATTTTTAATACATGTTGTATACACACTCTGGAAAAAAATGTCCACCTATCACAGTTCAAAAGATATTTACGCCTGTGATAGACGGATGGACAGACGGACAAACTTTAACAATCCATTTTCTGTTTCTAATTCAAAGAAACAATTTTCGCATTAACCGCTCTATTATGGAACCGTTATGCAACACAAAGCCACATGTGAGAACGATTAAATATTTACTTATTTATCGTGGCGAATGGCAGATAAAGCGCCAAAATCCACGTTTATCGCCGAATTCGCTTCTCTGTACCTATTGTCAAGATCGTGGTTTCTTTTTCTTAGTGTGTCAATGGAAAAATAATACGACAAATTAGCTGCGCCCCATGATGTCACTCGCAATAGTCCCGTGGAAATATCAGGATACAAAGTATCCTAGGTATGTCCTAATACACCACCCTAATTGCGTAACTCACGATTAATGATAATCTGTTTAAATTTGACAGTTCAATAATATTCATTGCGTTATTTACGTTGTTGAGCAGACACATTTTTCGAACATCAATGGTTTACCAATCTGTTTCAAAACGAAACAGATTATGATTAATCGTGAGTTACGTAATTAGGGTGCTGGTCATAGTCAACACGCGTGCAAATCCGTTCACCTCTTTTAGCGTGTAAGCATAACAAACAAGCCAACAACAATCTAATCTTTTTGCTTTTTGTAATTTTATAATTTAGATTGTACTTTAAAAAATTGTGCGGTCCAAAATTCAGAAACGCGAGTACTGTTCGCTGATGCAACGAATAGGTCCTCACGAGTGCAGGTTACAGGGCCTGCGGTAAAAGATGGGAGCCGAGCCTTTGTCTGTGGAGGGACGCCGCATAGGTACGCACCCGAGTTAATCACCCGCACCCGAGCAATCTATAAAATGGGGCCTCGCGAGTCTCTTACAAACAAATTCAACGAAATTGAAATACTAACTCTCCCTTCTCTTTATATCCTAGAAAATATCTTGTATGTTCGCAAAAACTTAGGTCTTTTCAATAAAAGATGCGATTTCCTTTATCTAAATACACGTAATAAGATGAAATTGTGATTCCAAGAATCACTAAAACTAGCAAGTAATTTCTAATAAACAGTATCCGCTTCTATAGCAAGTTGCCAAAGGCGGTTACAGAACTTAGCGATGGAAACTTTAAAACTCACATCTAACGTGTCCTTGTCAAAAAAGCATAATTATTATAAGATAAAAGACTACGTTGAAGACAGGGAAGTTTGGCATTAATTCCTTCTGCACATGTGGCTTCCCTGGCACCTCATTAACAGCATAACTATGTGAAAGTCATTTTAAATTATCCGAGTCATCATCATCTGAGTAGCCTGGACCTAAATTGGACGCCAATCCCTACTATGTTGGGGTCAGCTACCAGTCTAACTGAATGCAGCTGAATACCAGTATTTTACGTGGAGCGACTGCGTTTCTGACCTTCACAACTTAATAATAACGAATAGGTAACATGATATCCCTTGCTAAGTTTTCTTGTCAGACTTTCGGGCTTGTGACGACCCGTGACGACTGTCAAAGGTCCAGGAATGACATCCGGGACCAGCGGCTTAACGTGCTCACCGAGGCACGCAGGGATACCTATTGGAATGTAAACATGGTCACCTTTCCACGGACTAACCGCGGCAAACGTAGCCCCTCTTTTAAACTATCTCAGTACCGTACGTAAAATACGAAACTGAAATAGCATCTACACATAACGTACATATATCTTTACAGCTATCACACGATATACAACTACATCTGAAACGAGTCAGTATTTATTTACCGCGGCGACTGCGACTGGTGCGGCGCCAAAACGAGTTATTTATTATTATCACGGATAACTCGCCCAACTTCGCGTTTATCAGTAACTGTGTTCATTTCCGATGAATGCTGGATGCTGGTGAATTGTATACATATCTCCTATACACGGATGTACCCACATACTTCAATAGGATGTCGTTTATGAGATACGGGTCTAAAGATCAACAAAAGTACTTTTCGTTTAAATTACTCGTACATCACATAGCCTCTATTCCCCGAACGGTACTGTAGTAACTGTAGTTCAGCCACATTTCTCCAGTAATGTTTAAGTCCAAGGGAAAGGGCGAGCCTATTGCCGTCAATTGGGCACAAATCCAGACACCAGGTTGCTTCCGAGAAATTCCAGATGGAAAAACTCAATAGCACTGCCTGACCCGGGAATCGAACTCAGTTCATGCTGGTTCTGCAGTAACGCTTGCAAGCACTAGACCAGCAAAGTAGCTTAATTAGTTGTTAGGAAAGTAGTTTTACTGTCAGGCAAGTCTGTAATTTCAATGCTGACTTTTACACTCCTCTGCGCCAATTTGTGGATTCCTACAACGCTAAATTTGAAAACCACGATATTTTTAATTTTACAGCACATCAATTTACGAAATCTGTGGTTGATTCTATATTAGCTTTATTAATGACTAGCTCCGTGGTTTCACCCGCGTAGGTCCCGTTCCCGTGGGAATATGGGGATCAAAAAATAGTCTATGTCACCCGGAAATAGTGTAGCTTCCCAACAGTGAAAGAACTTTTCAAATCGGTTCAGTAGTTTCGGAGGCTATTCAATGCAAACAAACAAACAATCAAATCTTTCCTCTTTACAATATTAGTAGATTATGAGTGGTGTATTCTTCTTTTTTTCTCTTTCTCTGTCCCATAAATTTCGTTACTAGAAAGCATTCAATTCAATCAATCAATCATTTATTCTTTCACTCCTTACACTTATGTATTCTGTTTGTTTTTATCTCTCGTTGCATTACAGTCAAGAAATTAGTAATAAGTGGATAATGTTGCTAGTAGTATTCATAAATGTTTTGTTCTAGTAATATATTATGTATAACATTTAATTGTACTCCTGTTTTTTATCCCGAAATAAAATAAAATAACATGTTTTCACTAACTTTATTAGCACCATGCATGCAAATAGATCCTGTTTGTCGTGTCTGCATCCAAATTCCTTTAATCATTATCTGCCTAGTCTCTTCCCAGCTATGATGGGGTCAGCATTATGAGAATGGGTCAGTATATGGTTAACAAAGTAAAAAACGCATTGTTCAAAAATTTGGTCAGTAGATACAATAGGTACTTTGGCTTTCGGCTTTGCCCGCGTGGAGGTCGAAAATTATTCTACGGGACCGTACTATCGTAATAAAAAGTCTCATATGTGCTCATCCAAGTTACAAACGATGTGTTTGACAAATTTCATCCAAATCCGTTCAGCCATTTTTACGTGATTGAGTAAAAAACATCCAAACATTAAAACATCTAAACATAAATAAAAGTTTACGAACATCTAAACAGCTGTTTAAAGTCTGGTTTTCAATACGAAACCAAACTTTAGCAACTTTATAGATGTTCGATAACTTTTATTAATAAGGCCGATACACTTTCACATTTATAATATTAGTAGAATTAAATCCTTATAATTGTACAGTATCATGGCATTCGTTTCAAATAACAAAAAAACACAGAACATTACGAAAAAATATTTTTTCTCTCAAAATATTTTCGATCCATCTTATACTACTAAGTAATTAATTTACCCAGTTTCCGCCATCAAGTGCACGCCACACCGCCAGCTAGCAAGCGAGCCGGGCGAGCATTGTTTTACCTCTTTTCATCCTTTTTTTTTTTTTTTTGGTTGGGAACTCATCAAATAACTTCTCCCGCTCTGGGTGGAGCAGGAGGGCGTGTCAGACTTTTACTGACTAAAACCCACCCGTGTTCCTTCAGTAGCCCTTAAGCCAGGGGCTGTGGTGTCTCTTTCGAACAAACCCGCACCCCTGGCAGGCATCGACCCTTGCGGGTCTCATCACTTTTTGTGCTGACATCTCTTTGAGGCGCGCGTGGAACACAACGCGCCGTCGACTTGGGCTTGGTCCTTACCGGACACCGAGCTACCCATTACTCGCCGTCCGCAAGCTCATGCCTACGGTGGCCGGAAATCGGCCTGGGATTCCCGACGCCCAGGGCATCTCCGTATCACCTCTTTTCATGCTTCGGTTCACACCCCGAACTATAGAGATAAGCTACGTCAGTCAAGATACAATCAAAGCGAACGAATTATGCGACGATCTCAGCGATGCTATTCGTTTACCTCGTTAGCGTAGCCTTACCTCTGCAGTTTACGGTGTGAATCGAAATATGAAAAGAGGTTAAACGATGCTCGCTTGGCTCTATGACGTACGCTATGCAACGATGCCCGCTCTCGCCCGCCCGCTTGCTCGCCCGTTCGTCCACAGTTTTCGGTGTGAACCTACAATAGTTTAGCTCGCCAAAGATTCGCTTAGTTTATATAGTTTCTCTCGCCTCACTTTCGCCTCACTTTGCCCGCCAGCTCGCTCGCTCGTTCGTTAGCTGGCGGTGTGGCCTGCGCTTCATTCAATACTGGCCTCTTCAAACACTCGAATTCTTGTGAACGAAGCGATGAATCAGCTACTTGGTCCTTCAATCCAAAAAGGATGATGGACAAAAATGTATTGAAAAGATATTACTATAATGAATTGTGTAAAATTAATATAGGTAGGTAATTGTTATACAGAAAGTAATAATGCATCGATTGTCTTGATGTTATGTTGTTATAATGTAGGTATTTAAATTATTCACTTTTACCATAAAATCGTAATATTATAAAAAAAATCGTTCTTGCAACCTCTTAGCTTAGGTACCTATCATAATTATTGATCTACATTTTAAACTGGGGCTTTTCACTAGGGTACAATAATAAATCATCGCTAAATACTTAAGATCATCTACTTAGACTTTTACCAACTCCGTCGGGGACGTCTTCCAGTCTAACTGAATGCAGTTGAATACCAGTATTTTACGTGGAAAGACTACGAATCTGACATCCACAGCCCAGTTACTGGGTAACGATACCCTTGGTAAGACTGGTCGTCAGACTTCCGGGCTTCTGACTGCCCGTAACGGCAGTAAAAGGTTAAAAAAAATAGTTGGGAACAAAGGCGTGCTTCGTGAGTCGAGAACAAAGTAATGGATGTCATCCAAACGCCGACCGACCTCGGCTAGTGTTGCTTAAGACGATCGACCTATGTATGCGTCTGTTATTTTCAAGCCACGAGCCCCTCAGTCACTATAGTTAAACTCAAATCATAGGTTGATTAGAATAGCCACTGATAGGTAAGGTATAATCATCAGCGCACAACAATGTCATTAACTTAATGACATGCTAAAACTGATTAATTAATTTCAAGGCAGTTTCATCGTTCGGTAATTAAACGCCATCAAACGGTATTGTTACGGTTGAACGGCCAGTACAATTATTTCATTACTACCTTTTGCTAGCGGTTTCGCCCGCGTGGTGTTCGGAAACTATCCCACATAATTTCCAAATTTTGTGACACTCAGAGGACACAGAAGAGATGCTGTGTTACAAAATATTTGAGTGGCAAATCCTACCTTTAAACTGAGCAATTCTTGTATATTTATGTATACATATATTTAATCTGAAACTCGGAAACAGCTCCAACGATTTTCATGAAATTTAGTATGCAGGGGTTTCTGGGGCGATAAATCGATCTAGCTGGGTTTCATTTTTAGAAAACGGCAAAGAAAATATATCATGTCATCCAGATATTGTCATCTAAATCCGGCCAGTCGGTTTTGCGTGATTGAGTAACAAACTTTCACATATTATTAGTAGGAAGTAGAATTATATCATAAAACCTTTTATATGTACCTACATTTTGGTACTTCGGCGTTTGTGTCCCGAAATCTGTATGTACAGTCGCCAGCAGGTCAAGCTATCCCAAACTGTCAAATTTTCCAATTGAACATAAACCTTATTCCTTTGCAATAAAGTTGAAAAACTATCAAAGAAATTTGACAGATTGGGGTAGCTTGATGTGCTGGCCTCTGTACCTACCCATGCAAATAAATGAAATTGGAGTGTATAATGTCAAAATGAAACGCATATAAAAAAATCTACGGTAGTTAAAACAAAAAATAGGGGGGGCTTGTGGCTAAGTAATAACAGCCGCACGGGTCGATCGATCAGGTTAAGCTACGCTAGACGCGGTTGTTCTGTGGATGGGTGACCATCTTTACATTACAAGACCCCTCCGTGCCTTGGAAAGCACGTTAAGCCGTTGGTTCCGGCTGTCATTCGTGGATCTTTGACAGTCGTTACGGGTCGTCAGAAGCCCGAAAGTCTGACAACCAGGCTTACCAAAGAGTATCGTGATACCCAGTTACTGGGTTCTGGAGGTTACTTGGATTACCCAGTTATAGGGTTGTGGAGGTCAGATAGGCAGTCGCTCCATGTAAAATATTGGTATTCAGCTGCATCCAGTTAGACTGGAAGCCGACCCTAACGTATTTGGGAAAAGGCAAGGCAGATGATGACGAGTTAAAACAATTTTTTTTTTCTAAATTTGTCTGTATTGTGGTTCCTTCTTATCTTAGAAACGGCTTTCCCAATTTGACGGGATTTTCACTAGCCATAGCTAATGTTATAAAGAGTACCTACTTTTATTTTAGAAAATTTATTAGGATTCCGCGCAATATATTAAAAACCCATGAAATTCAATAAAATTATTACATTCTGCATTATTTCCGAAAATGAGCCGCCGGGCCATATCACCAGTCCAATAAAAAAAACAAAAAGCAAAAACGATATGGTCATGTTTTAGTAGGTACCTACGTACCTAAGTAGATCAAAATACATTTTAAAATGTAAAATATCTGCACGTTCAAACGTTTTCTGTCCAAGTACATTCATTGTAAGGGAAATTTCCCTTTTCTAATATTTGTTACCGAGGACCCTTTTAAGTTTTGTGGCCTCTTGGAATATTAATAATTCCATGGTTCGCTGATTTCTGATTTTGTATTCAGCTCTTATCTGAATTGGTGAAATGTATTTCGTGGATAGGTACAGATAACAATAATTGTTTGTTATCTATATAAATAAAAAGAAAAGTCCTGCCTGACTGACTCATCAACGCCCAGCCCAAACCCTTAGACCTAGAAAGCTGAAATTTTGCACAGAGGTTCCCTTTATAATGTAGACAAGGATTAAGGAAGGATTTTTCAAAATTCAACCCCTAAGGGAGTTAAATACGGGATGTAAGTACCGCGTGGGTTAAGCTGCTCGCAAAAGCTAGTTAGGAATATTAACAAGTGTCCATCGTGGTTACGCTATACGCAGACCATCCAGAACAAATCACCTAATGTGAGAAGCAAATGAGAAGAGAAGCACCACTTCGTTAAATCCCAGGAACATTTGCCTCCCGATGACGTGTCGATGTCGTGATCTATAGTGGCCTAAATGGAAAGCTCTCGATCAATTGCGTAACCCAAATAAATACTGCAGACACAATTTGTCGAAGTGGAAGATTACAGACCCATTCAACACCCAGTGCGAGTGCGGTGCTTCTGAACAGACCATGCCCCCCTTGCTGGAGTGTCCTAAGTGACCGTTCATCTGCACCTCGGATGTCCTAAAGAATGTCACTGATGCGGCAATTAACGTGGCCACATCATTATGTGTATTGGCTCAAACTATAAAAAAAAGTGATCGAGTACCATCAACACCAAAAGCAAACATGAAGGAGCGATAATAATGAAGAATGGAGCACAAAATAGGCACATTACTTAAAACCATTTAGAGTTCTTAAACATTTTCTATCTTTTTAAGTACGTAGAGACTTAGGGACGTAGGGACGATAATGTAAGCCTGTCAACAAGTACTAGAACTCAAAATCAAAATATTTTTATTTCATATAAACCTGCATGGGCACTTATGAAACGTCAGAAGCTAGGTGCACGGTTCCAAATTGTTGTTTCCTATGGAGAAGAGCCGGCAAGAAACTCCACGGTTACTCTTTTAAAAATAATTGGCTTTAACAATATTTTCATATATAAAATGTATGGGAGGACAGCGCAGGCCTGTCAATAAGTACCAGGTACTTAGACGAATACAGAATAGAAAATCGTCTACAAATCTACAGTCAGTAAGGCCTACAACGTTCTCTCATTCACAATATGTAAAATAATCTACATAAATAAAATGAACCTAAATAAAATTGATGTGTAATGTCATTAATGACGATAATGTCAGCATTGTAAAAATAAAAAGAAATAAAAAAGAACATTGTATTTGAGAACAGTAAATAGATTTTCACATAGTTATGCTGTTAATGAGGTACCAGGGAAGCCACATGTGCTGAAGGAATTAATGCCAAACTTCGCTGTCTTCAACGTAGTCTTTTATCTTATAATATGCTTTTTTGTTAAGGACACGTTTGATGTGCGTTTTAAACTTTCCATAGCTAAGTTCTGTAACTGACTTTGGCAACTTGTTATAGAAGCGGATACTGTTTATTAGAAATGACTTGCTAGTTTTAGTCAGTCTAAATTTACTTATTGACAGGGTTACATTGTCATCCCTCGAACCATTTTACCAGCCGCATTCACAAAATATACCAGTGCAAAGCATTGGTTGGGCATTTGGCTATTTGTGAGACTTTAAAGTTTATGCCGAGGTAAATTAAATATGTAAATGGATATTGCTTTAGGGATCTCAATTTAGGCAAAATACTGGAACCTAACTCCAAAGTACGTAGATGTTGTTAGGCATCTACCATTAAATTGTTTTAAATTTTGCTTCAAAGAGATTTATTCGTTTTGATGAGAACAAAGTTTGAAAATATTTCGAGTTTTTGTGCAAGTTCGGACTGATTTGGGTTTAAATTCCCAGAAGCGCGGTTTGATTCAAATTAAAAGGCTGTTTACAAAGGTTGAACTCGCTCAATAGAAAAAAAAAATAAGTAGATAGGTACCTTATATTTGTAATGTTCACGAAGTTCCGTGTGATGCTGGCCATAAAAAATAGCACAATCCCATTTCTACCCGTGGGTGTCGTAGAAGGCGACTAAGGGAATTACTAGAGAATGGGCAGCAGCGTTCTCTATGCATTTTACCACCATGCTGCGAACGCCAACCCGTCTGCCAAGCGTGGCGATTATGGCAAAACCCCCTTTTGAGGGAGGCCTATGTCCAGTAGTGGACGTCTTTCGGCTGAAATGATGATGAATGACACGAAGAAAGACCAGTTAAATTATTATCTATTTAGTCAAATTGAAGTTTAACAA
Organism: Polymixis flavicincta; assembly: GCA_949987655.1. Classification (NCBI taxonomy): domain Eukaryota; kingdom Metazoa; phylum Arthropoda; class Insecta; order Lepidoptera; family Noctuidae; genus Polymixis; species Polymixis flavicincta. The sequence continues at coordinate 19,911,180 of OX465175.1, forward strand.
TTAATTTAACTGTGAAATATTCATGGCATAAGCATATCAGCATTTAATGTTCCCACTGCTCACACAGGTCACCTCTCTGTGAGAGGGAATCGGTAATTCACCACACGGACCCAGTGCGGGCTAGCACATGTCACATGTCAAAATTTTAGGTTCTAGGACATGCCGGTTGCCTAACGATGTTTTCCTTCACTGTTTTGGGAGGATTGATGATGAAATTAAGTACAGAAAGTAAAGTGCATGCCTGGTCGTGAACCTACTACTTACTACTTGTAAGTCGTGGCCGAAAACACTGGCCGCCACTGCTCTTATACGTTCATCGAAAAACAATTTATTAATTTCATCATCATCATCCTCATTTCAGCCGAAAGACGTCCACTGCTGGACATAGGCCTCCCCCAAACTCCTCCACTTCGAACGCTTCCGTGCTACCCCTCAGCAGAATCCTGCGGCCCTCACAAGGTCATCGTTCCCCCTTGTGGGAGACCTATTTATTAATTTAGTACCGCAATATTACTGTTTTTACCCGAAAGATACAATGCCTGAATATTTTAAATCTCCTAAAATGTCTACTTACCTCCCAACAATAACTCACACAAAATTAAATAACATTACAGAGATTGCCAACATCATTAAATTACACCACCCGAATCGGATTCCGTTTCTCTGGAAACGATAAAAGAATATCTTAAAAAGCATCTGGATTACATTAACCGGAACATTTTTTTCATTGACCCGTCGTTTCGAGGCCAGGAGTCAAGACTGGCTGAGCCTAAACAAACGTTGGTGGATCGCAAATACAAAGCGTAGATGTAACATTCTTTGTAAAATGTTTTTGTAACAAATCTGCGAGCTGAAACGCCTGAAACACTGGGAGGACGTGACCGGGTCTTCGGTAACTATAAATCTTTGGAGACTGTTACTTGCTTTTAAATTACGTGAAAATTGTTTTAAGGATTTTTGCAATGTTCTTTTAAGTAAAAGTAACATTTAAAGTGGTGAATTAGTAACTTGTACTCCTCTGAAAAAGTATTTACCTAACTACTTTAGATGAATTTCTCATCGTAATTATGACACAATCTATAGTGCACAAATCTGACAGTTTGAACAGAACACTGGGAAGACATCATTGGGTCTTCGGTAACTACACAAAAATCTTTGGGGACTTTAGTCGACGTAGACACGAACGAGAAATTATCGCGGCGAGATTTTACGTACTCGTATCGCGCACTGGTTTTTAATTCTCGGTTTCCAAACGAGCATTTAGAATGCAACAAAGGACATTGCAGCACCTCTTGCTGTGCGCTGAAGATCCAGAGCACGAAAAAATTCCGCCACGATGTTATTACGTCCATGTGAACAGACTTACTTGCTTATAAATTACGTGAAGTGTTTAAAGAAATCTTGTAAAACTGTTTTCCTTTCAAATAAAAGTAAAATTGAAAATAGTGAAAGTTTTAACACTGAAAAAACTTACAAACAGCATATTGAAAAAGAAAACTGTTTATTTCCACATGCATTCTCTCGAACGCTCAATCTTTTACTGGCAAGATTATGTGCGTTATCGATTTGAATTAAATCGCTCACAGGTCGTTGTCTGGTGGACCCACACGTTGGCACCTCCCGTATTCTAAACTTTTCAACGGTAAACAAGATCTACGTACTGTCCTAATCTACATAATATATGCAGGGTAAGTTTTTATCCAGTGCGCAAATTGTAACCATGAATTCAGCATATCATTCTAGAACCCCTACCGCAGAAATTTTTCGCCGGTTATGCAAAACAAGAATCAGCTATTTCATAGAAAAGTGCAATACGTACGCGGTCAAAATGTATGGAACAGCTGATTTTTTTTTGTATACCCGGCGAAAAATTTCTGCGCTAGGGGTTCTAGAATGATATGCTGAACTCATGGTTACAATTTGCGCACTGGATAAAAACTTTTCCTGTACTGGTACATTACAGCCCACTCCCTCTCATAGGGAAGAGGCTTGTGTCCTAGCAGTGGGGATATTATGGCTGATTATGCATTATGCGAAGTATCAATTAAGAACCATGGCGCCGAAGTGGTCGCCGATGAATTCATGAAAACCATAGAGCACGGAATCGCCGCGGTGGCGGTTTCTAGAGACGGCGGTACAAATAAATTCGTGATGGCAAACTCGCGTTTAGAATACAACTTATTTATTTCAAAAAAATACTGTACAGGGGCAGACTTAGTGCCTGAGGCATTTTTTACCTGTCAACCTTAGGGTGATGGAGAGACGAACAATGGCAGGTGCAACATACGGGATAGATAGCTCGGAAACAACAATAAAATACAAGGATAAATAGGAATTCAAAACCATCAGCCACCTATACGCGGGTAAAAGGGTGACACGCTTAGTTGAGAGCAGCGGTGACCAAGAGGTAACGGCCGCGACTTACGAGTTGCAGGTGGTAGGTTTGAACCGAGACAGTCGCTTTACTTTGTGTATTTAATTTCATCACAGGTGAAGGAAAATATCGTGAGGAAACTAGCATTTCCTAGAACCAAAAATTCGAAGACCTGTGACACTTACCAACCCGCACTGAGCCACCGTGGTTGATTACAGCTCCCATTCCCTCTTACTGAGAGGAGGCCTGTGTCCCAGCAGTGGGAACATAATAGGCCGATTATGCTAAGCTTGGTTTGTATAGAAAGTGTTTGCAATGCCGCCTCTAGAAGCAACCGGTGAGGCGTCTCCGTGCACTAAAGTGGAATCTACAAATCTATGAGGGCTATTACTTTTAAACTACGTGAAAATTGTTTCCAGAACGACTTGCATTGCTTGCAATTTATTACATTTCTTTGAAGATAGAATTAGATTGAGAGTGCTATAAAATTATATCAGGTTTAAAATAAGAAGCTTGAGTAATATTGAATTTACCCATTTACACAAGATCCGGTTTATTCAATGAATCGATAAGTGTTAAATAGGGTTAACGAAAAACACGATGCTTGCTTTACACATTACCGGAGTTGCAAACATTTTATTTAAACGTATAATAGATTATCACGATTCTGATGATGACTTGCAAATGGAATGTAGTTTCAAAAGTAGAGTAGAAGATTTTACATTATAAGTACGTGTTCTCAATAAAATATTAATTATATGAGGAAAGCTCCTAAGTAATTGTTTGCTCTATATCGACAGTGGAAAGGTAAATTGATTTTAAAATGTTTTCTAAATAATTCAACTTTAAAATAAATTCCTGAGATTTCAGGATTTGGCGCTTTAGCTATTTTACCTTTCCCCTTCATTTGTAATAGTCGATCATGTATTTACTTACTTCCTAAGTTTTTATGAAATATTTCTTTATAATAAATTTAGTAGACCAACAATAATATACATGTTACACATTTTGTGTTAGCCACTTAAACTTATATTTAAGAGTAAATAAGATACGATTGTGTCTAGTTGTTAGCATCTGCTGCCGAACTAGGTTCATAGCCTGTGTTTCAGCACGCAGCGCCTCAAGCAAGTATGAGCTTTTGAACAAACAGAAACAGTTTATGTTAAAATATGAACTTAACTAATTTTAAAGAATAAAAGGGTTGCTGTCCTCTGGCTGTGTATAGAGTGAAGGATGTGGGTGTGTGTGTGTGAGAGGGTGTGTAGAAGATAAGATAGTTGTAGCTAGCATTCTAATATTGAGGTGTGTTATGTACCATACTTTTTTTGCTGTTTTCATGTCAAGTGTTTATCAGTGGAAACTTGTAAATGGCCTTCTTTTTCATATTGTTGAATACCACTGTTTGAGTTAGCTGTAAGTTTCCCGAATATAATAAAATTAAATAAAAAAAACACCAATATATTTAAAGAAAAAAAGTGATAACAAGTAAGACGAATTTAATTTGGAAATAGTAGTAATAGTAGCTCACACAATTTCTTCAAGAAAAACACCAAATAAAATTGGAACCGTACATTTATAAATAAAAGACAAACAAATTAGACGAATGCAAACAAAAGGACGTCAACTCAATACGATTTAAAGTTTCGATAGCAACTTTTCATTAATAAAGGCATATTTTGGATGAGTAGCTACTAGGGAGCACCTTGGACGATTATAACGATGGGTGCCTGAAAACTGTCCGTACGGTCGGGTCTAAAGTCTTCAAGACCCGTCGTACTAATGGCAATAAGAAACTCTCTGATCCAACTCTGCAGCAAATGGAGGAGAGGCGTGAAATAATCCTGCAGACTTCAGAAAACGCGCTTTAGTACCGCCAGCTCAATGGACGGATCTCTTAGTCCTTGAAAAGCGACCTTCACCGTTTGAATACGGACCACATCAAGGACGCGATAGAGCGGAACAAGAGCTCCAAAGTCTTTGCAAGAGATCTGTTTATTTGGCAGAGTGAGCTTGTGAAACTGAAGACCGATGATGGCAGGATCGTATCTCTCAATCCTGAGCTGTTGAGAGAGATTGGGAGGTTCTATGGACAGTTATATACGTCAACAAGCAACCCCATCACGAATCTGCCGAACAACTGAAGAGCCAGATTGACTCGACACTACACCGAAGACAGCCTAGACGTTAGCTTGTACGAGATTAGGATGGCTTCGAAGCAGCTTAAAAACAAGAAGGCACTGGGTGATGACGTAATTACAGCCGAACTCCTGAGGGCTGGCGGAAAACCCGTTCTTAAAGTCCACCAGAAGCTGTTTGATTCCGTCATACTCGAGGGCAAAACGCCACAGGCATGGAACTGAGGTGTGGTGGTACTTTTCTTTAAGAAGAGTGACAATACCCTTCTCAAGAATATATAGGCCCATCTGACTTCTGAACCATGTCTACAAGCTGTTTTCGAGAATCATCACGAACCATATCACGCGCAAGTTTGACTTCCAGCCTTCCGAACAAGCCGGATTCGTAATATTATGATAATACTTTATTTCTTTCATAACACTTGTGAACGTTCCTATTTAGTGTCAATGCTCTGTTTCGCCACATTTTTATCAGCATCTATTTCTGAAACGGCGTGCACGATTTAATGCATCACGCTGAACCGCCGAGGTATTTATTAATACCAGTAGTAATAACAAATAAACGCTAAGTATAGCGTAATGTTTCACACTGGTATTCCTAGTGTCGTGGGCATGGTTTTACGTGCTCCTATAAATCGCTTATGAAAACAGGAACATTTCCGATGAAAAGCGAAGTAAACCGGGCTAATTCCACGTGGGACCGAGTGTAAGCCGCTTACCAAAATCAAAGCAGGTACCTACTGGCGCTTATCCAATCATTGTCATCATCAATTCCATGAATCTCAAATGACTCGGTGCGATTTCACTACACAAAAAAAAATCTAGACTCACACACTAACTGACTCGCCGACTTCCAACCAAAAATATTGGAACCAGAAACATGAAAATTCGCACGGAGGTTTCCTTTACAACGTTGACAATGAATACCTGGCTGAATTTCGGCCCAAACATTTGAACTTTTTCCAAAAAGAAATATTTGCCGTCTTGCCGCAAGAAGAATGAATAAGGAATTATCGAAATTACCACAAGCTTCCCTTATAGACGAACTCCCTGTCAAAATGTGAGTTTATTGATAATTATGTTCTGTTCTGTCATCTACGTACATGTATAGGTATATATATACCTACCTACTTCAGTATCTTTATGACTATGACAAGTTTCATAAGATATGAGGGATTTCTGAAATTGGTACTTAGGTTCTGCAAAATCGTGCAGCTGTGCAGTTCATTGCTGATGAAAGAAATCTTTATTGCCTTTCTTAATACATACATATTCATGGCCAGTTGGACTAGTATTTTCTTAACTAAAACAGCCATCTATGAGTTATGATTAGAGTTCAAAACCGTACCGAAATCATACTTCTTTTGAGTACATTACCAGTCGACAGTGATGCGGATGAATTTTTTTGACTTTGTATTTTAGTTTCTGCATAGTTTTAGTTCAATTGCGACATTATTTTGTTATTTTATTTATTTATTAGTTGTTATTTACGGACTTTGTGGTCCTTTAAAGTGTAACGTAACTTAAGAAATAAATACTTAACTTCTACGAGAAATAAAAATTCTTTATCGTCGTCACTTATGAGGATGGCGTGACAACAGCGTATTTATGAATTGGGTTGGAAGGAAACAATGAGTTACAGACTCAAGGAAATAAGTAATTTGTGCATTGGTGCCATTTAAAATACTAAACGTCTTTATGAGGCTCATATGATGATCTTGTGTATCAATTTGATATTTTAATGTGCACAGGTCCTTAATGAGAAGTACTCATAGCTAAGCAGTTAGTCCGTAGTTAAGTGCAACCATCTTAATATTCCAAGACCTCTCCGTGCCTTGGAAAACCGTTAAACCGTTGGTCATGACTGTCATTCGTAGATTTTTGACAATTTACTTTGTGTTGTCGAGATCAAATAGGCAGTCACTTCATGTAAAATACTGGGGTCTCCCTTGTTTTACCGAAAAGAAATTGCCAAATTATCACTTCCCAAACAAATTTTCGCATAATTTCATTTGCCAAATTATTACTTACCAAAAAATCTCTTTACAAATAATTGTTACCAAAACCGTTTGGCAAGTGAACGTTTGAACAATAACTTGTTCACCAACTAGTACTTTTACCATTTTTTATCTAGTCAAATATTTCAGTTGGTATAACATATTTTACCCAAAATTAAATAAGCCAAATATTCCACTTGAGACAAATTCTAAACAGGTAATAATAATGTTAATATAATTATATTATTTCTCTTGATAGCCTCCTAAAAATAATCTCTTTTTTCCATATTTTTTTCTATATAATCTAGTCGTTTCTGGCACTCGCCGGCCGCTGCCGCGGCACCGCTCGCTACGCTCGCTCGGCTCGTGCGTAGGTGAACGCAGTTTTAACCTAACCTAACCATTTTTTTAAAATTAATAACCTACTGTAACTAGTTCCATAAATAACCTAATGTCTAGTAACCATTTTTTTTTTGTCATAACAAATCATTTGACTAAACGTTTATTATCTAAATATTGTTTGCCGTAATAAATCATTTGATTAAAGACCAAAAGCCTTAATGACATTATCCTTGGTAACAATCTGCCAAGTAAACATTTGACCAAATGAAAATGTGCGTACTAAAATTATTCCAAATATTACATTGGTATAAAAAAAGGTTGCTAAAATTTGTTTGGGTAATGAAAATTTGGCAAAATCTTTTCGGCAAAACGGCAGGATCCCAAAATACTGGTATTCAGCTGCATCCGGTTAGACTGGAAGCTAACCTCAAAATAGTTAGGAAAAGGCTAGGCAGATGAAGTACCTACTGAATATTTTTTTAAATATAAATATTTTGAAAAATGAAAATGTGAAAAAATTAAAACGAATTTCGAGCTTTAACACAATTATTACGCATAAGGATTTCTAATAGTGACATTTGCGGAACTAGAGCAATTATTCAAAACTATTTCGTCTAGCTTTATAACCACATTCCAGTATGCAATGTTCGCTGGTTACAGTATCCTCGCAGCGAGAAATAACTAATTTTACTAGCTAGATCTCGAGCTAAACTGGTGATAGGGTTTCGTTCTAGTAGCTTTAAAGGCTTTGCGTTTGAATAAAGCATCTGTTTTACTACTTTTTATTCGTTCGTGGGACTAAGTCGATTACCACTTGGTTTATGAATTATTTGAGTTTTATAAAATGATGTACTAAAATGGTACATAGGGATTGCCATCTCGAGATTAAGCCGTTTTAGAGATTCTGTCTAGTAGGCTGTGATAGGTGTAGTTCGTATTTTAATTTTGTTCAACCATTTCAAAAACTCATAAACCCTAAAACGGGGTGAATAGAGACTCCAGGGGTGAATCGAAACGAAACTTTAAAGTGAATTTTAATGTTGAAATTAGATACTTTGTAGCCAAAAAGGACTCTAACGTGTTTATTGTTTTATAATTACTGCTTTTTTTTATTTGGTTGGGAAATCATCAGATAACTTCTCCCGCTCGGGGTGGAGCAGAAGGGCGTGTCAGACTTTCACTGACTAAAACCCCCGCGTGTTCCCTCAGTAGCCCGTATGCCAGGGATTGCGGTATCTCTGTAGAACAAACGGTGCGAGTTTGCAGCGAGCCTGGCAGATAATAATTAACGATTAAGTGCCTTTGTTGGAAGAACACGATCATAATTTCAACAGTAAAATACACTTTAAAGTTTCGTTTCGATTCACCCCTGGAGTCTCTATTCACCCGTTTTACTATACCAATAGTCTACCTCGATCGACACCAGACCGATCACGTCAGATCTCGAGATTGCATTCCCTAGTTGTACCTACATAGAATTATAAATATCGTATGAAAGTAATTTAGGTACCGAAAATTACTTTAGATAATGCTCAAAAATCCAAAATTCAGGCTTCTTCTTGATCTAGCAATATTAAAATGAAATGTAAAATAATACAACATTTGTTTGTTATCATTTCTAAAATCAAAGAGTTTCTGGGAATTTTCCAAACCAAAAAACTAGTTCTGTATATGTTTTGTAAACCCAGTTTCTCACTGTCAGTTTGTTGAATAAACAGTTTATGATTTTGGCAAAAATAAATGACATAACATCGCCCCTTGTTTCCAGGAAGGGTTGGGAACATACCTACCTATATTTTTTGAAAAATTGTGAGGTTTACTCAAATGGCAAAGATTGAAAGTAGTAGTAGGTGTATAGTACTCTCACATTTCGCCAGGTATGTTTAAGTCCAGTGAAATAGGAGGCGAGACTATTATAAATATTATTTATTAAAATTTCAATAGATATTAAATATTTTTCTATCTTTTTGGAAATCAAATTTTATTAATTTCGCAAATACATTGAAACTATCGTTTTGTATAAATTAGAAGCATTTTGTTAAAATATTGTAAATGTGAGTACCATGCATGTTGAACTGGATGGTGCTGATCCAGGCGTCAAGTTTGCGAACGGGCGCCGTCGGTTGAGACTGGTCATCTCCTAACTGCCATGGCTTATTTTGAATCTTAAATTTTTATTACATTGTTCTCACATATAGAAGCACCAAGAATAATGTTCCCAAGATTTTGTAATACCCATGATTTAAAAGAGTGTCCTTGGAGTTTCTTGCCCGTTCTTCTCCATAGAGATCTACGTTCTGGAATGGGCACCTAGCTTCAACTTCGTTTTTTTTTTTGACAGTTCAAATGTGCCTGTAAAAGGTTCAATTGAAATAAATGCTTTGAGTTTGAGTTTGACTTAATTGCCATCAAACGAGCACAAAAGCAGACCCCGGGTTACTACTGATAAATTTCAAATAGAAAATCCCAATACCACTTTGCCCTTTGCACTTTGCTCGTGTTTATTTTATTGGTATAATATACCTGAAAATGGTGATCATGAATTTCAATGTAAAACAAAACACAGTTAAACAAATAGTTTAAAGTATTTAGATCACGCAAATTGACTCGCTTTCAAAAGCAAATTCCAACCATAATTTATTCCGTATCAAGGAACTAAAGTTATTAATACCATCTACGATTGTTCTGCGTATCTTATCTGAAGATTTCGAGTTCATCAGGTAAAGTTCGTACTTTGAATGGGTGTAGATCACACAGGAGCCTGGAATTTGCATGTGAATGTTTGAAGATCCCAACTCTGTGATACCGGGAGTTAGATAATTGAGTTTAAAATACATACTCCGAGGTTGTGGGTAAAATTTTCGAGCTAAATTGCTAATTGGGAAACTAAAACATAGGTGCTTTGTAGGTATTGTAACAAACTTTCTACAGCTGACAGCAATTTACTGAACATTTCAGCATATATATTCCCTATTGTATCAACTATGCAAATATCTTCAAACGTAACCAAAAAAATCACGGACCTTGAAATTAAGTGTTTATTTACCTAAGTAAGCAAATCTCTTTTGTAATTAAAATTTAAAAAACCCCCGACCCAAATAAAAACTCTAAAAAGTAAAAAATAATATTTATGGGCCTTTTAATTTGAACGTAATATTTTGATCAGGGCATTGTCAAGTCGGGGGACGGCTAGGCCTCTGTTTGGCGTTTTCATTGACCGTCCCCCGACTTGACAATGCCCTGATCAAAATATTACGTTCAAATTAAAAGGCCTATAAATATTATTTTTTACTTTTTAGAGTTTTTGTTTGGGTTGGGGGTTTTTTAAATTTTAAATTAAATTTTTATTTCTTGCTTTTTAAACTTAATGTCTCCCTTAAATCACCATTTACGAGTATCTATAATCTATTCATTGAGACCTTTTCAATGAGCCCAAACACGATACTTCTGCTGTTTGTTGGTGAATAACTTGGGTTTCCTGGAAATTCCAGGTGTTGCTCCAGCATCAGTTCAAGGTTATTTTGTTCGTCTAATATCATTGAAGTAATAGAATCCCAAATTTTGAGTTGATCAGAGGCTAAAATCCCTTTTTTAACCAGAAAAGAGCTGATAATCTTCAAACGGCTGAACCGATTTTGATGAAACATATCTAAGAACACTCCCGACTAATACACCTTTCAAACAAAAAAAACTAAATCAAAATCGGTTCATCCGTTCGGGAGCTACGTTGCCTCAGACAGACACACACACACACACAGACACGTCAAACTTATAACACCCCGTCGTTTTTGCGTCGGGGGTTAAAAAGACACTAAGTATTTTAATTTTTTTATTTTTTTTGAGTGGGAAATCATCAAATAACTCCTCCTGCTATGGGTCGAGCAGGAGGGCGTGTCAGACTTTTGCTGGCTAAAACCGACCCGTATTCCCTCAGTAGCCTGTGTGCCAGTACACGTCAATATTTTGTTGGTCAATGTTTAATAATTAACCTAGGTGGCACGAGCATTTCCTAGCTGACTGATCCATGAGAGGAAATGTCAATGGAAACTTATAAGTCATGGTCTCTTTTAAAGTCCAAACATTATAATAAGATCCTAGTGATCTTATGGTAGTCTAATAATGCAGGGCCAAGTCTGCAAAGGCCTTTTGATGACAGAGCCAGAGCTGACCTGTCCCAACAGACGGTATGCATGCATCAGTCGTCGTGTAGCGTGATTTTGTTGTCATATCCCTTTTACATCCTATCAAAATTCATAGGTGGTTTTCTCTTAGTTTAACTCGTAATATTCAATTCACACAATGCTACAATAACCGGTTCCTCGTAGTTCGAAAGCTACCTATCCCAGATTTTCATTCATAAAAAAAATCTCTGGTAAATAGGTTACTTCATAAACACAAAAAATATATGCCACATCACGTAGCTTCATCAATACAGGGCAAGTTGAGTTACCGTATGAAAGGAAGAGAAATTGACCGCGCCCGGGCTTTGCCGACCTCCCTGAATTATTAAGGGTCAGTTTGTGTTGAGAAATGCTGGCTTTGTTCAAGCAAGCGCCAGGCCTTTGCTTTGAAAATGCTGACTGTATTAGTATAGTAGATGTATGTTTACATGATTGTGTAGTTTTCTGATATGCTAAATAAGCATGTGCTGTAGGAATTTTAAGGATCTAAGGAATTTTATCCAAACATCTAAACACACAAACTTTAACATTTATAATATTAATGGGATTAGTACCTATAGATTACATAAATTAAGATTAGCACCTACTTTCTCTATTATTACAGTCAAAACTACATGGCGCGTAATTAATTTTGTATTCTCGTTTATTTTGTTTTCGTTTTGTTACATAGTTTGTTACTAAATTTTAATCGATAGGAGGAGGAGGATAGTTCCGCCCATTTTCTTTATAATTACGATTAATGTTCGAATGTGGTTGTATTGATTGGAACAGTTGGAACCATAGGGAAGTTAAATAGTACCAAATCAATTGATATAAATTGTAAACATCCTCATGGATGATTATCAAATATTATTTTTTGTTTATATTACGCTTTAGCAAATAGTTGAGAACATGAGCAGCTCATGATTTTCGTAACACTTTGAAAAAAATACTTATAATACAAAATTAATCAGAACAAAACATCAGAAGGCTCATTGCCGTATTTAACAACGCAACCAAGGCCGTCTTAAACTATGCTGGGCCCTTGGGCACACAAGAATTTAGGGCCCTTTCGGAAAGTAAAGATAGCGAATTATTAATTAGTGTAACCCGAAAAACAAAAATTTGGCGTTGGCAAAATGTTTTGAGAATAAATGTGAGAAAAATTGTCAGTCCTTCGGGGCCCCCTGAGCATGGGGGCCCCTGGGCACGGGCCCCGTGTGCCCTTATGGTAAAGACGGTATTGAACGCAACGTTCAAAATCTATAAGTAATTTCATCTCGGCGACAATCAATGTAACAATCTTAGAAAAAGTGTAGTTAAATTAGATGTATTTCTGGTTTAACCAGTGCAAATGTGGTCCTACTGACCAAACCTTTTCCCACATAATGTTGGTGTGTTCAAAGTGTTTATATACCTGCTGTTTGAGTACCTAAAAACGCCACTGATACCATGATAGCTGTGGCCACCTACTGGGCCCAAATCATGTAACATAAAAAAAATATATACTTTTGCTTTCGATTCAAAAAAAGAAGAAGATGCATTTATAACAGATTAGAATAATGACTGCCCCTTTGTTCTATACATACATACATAAGCAGCTCACAGAGTAGAGGAAGTGGTTGCTAATACACCACGCGAGCCCAGTACGGGTTGGTAGATGTCACATGTTTTCGAATTTTTGGTTTTTGAACGTGCCGGTTTCTTCACGATGTTTTTCTTTACCGTTTTGAGAGTATTAATGATGAAATAATTCACACAAAGTAAATCGCCTGTACGGTACGAACCAACGGCCCCGACTTGCGACTTGTAAGTCGCAAGTCGGGGCCGTGACCACTACAAGGCTACCTACCACTGTTTGGTTCTATGCAGTTCCTAAAACAGATTTATTTCCTAACTCTATTCCTAGACTTTACACACCGAGACAGACATATTTTCCCGCTGTAACCTAGTTGCTAGTTATGTAATGCGGTCGGGGGAACATTGTGGAGGTACAAGTGCCACCTCAAACTACTCTGGAAGCGCTCGACCTCAGTTATATCCAATTATTTTCTTCTACTTAACGTTTTCCAACTTTTGCATCGGATTCTGTTGTGATTTTATTATCTAGATTATGTTGCATTACTGTTTATGTTCCTTTTCGAAAGTCTGAATGGCAACATAATTTTTGAGATTCGAAGTTCCTGTAAATTTTTAAACTTACTTTGAAGTAAGTTTAAAAATAAAAAGAAGGAGTCACTCAATTCGGTTGTTTGTTTTTTGTTTTTACCTCAGAACTCCGTCATTTATAAAACAATTAAAAAAAATCTTCTTTTGTTTGAAAGGGTACATTTATAGTAGTCAGTTTCGAAGAGGGTTATGAGTACGTCGCACGGGTCGACCGATCAGGTTAAGCTACGCTTGACGCGGTTGGTTCCTGGATGGGTGACCGTCTTTACATATCAAGACCTCAAAAAGCATGTTAATGTTGATCCCGGTTGCCATTCGTTGATTTTTGACAGTCGTTATTGGTTGTCAGAAGCCCGAAAGTTTGACAACCAGTCTTACCAAGGGGTATCGTATTAGGTACCCAGTAACTGGGTTGTGGAAATCATATAGACAGTCGCTCCATGTAAAATACTGGTATTCAGCTGTTAAACTGGAAGCCGACCCCAACATAGTTGGGAAAAGGCTAGGCAGATGATGAACTGTATGCTGATGAAGCTTTACTAATTTTTCTTTTACTCAGTAAATAAAATCAAGACCACCTATTCTAAGGGGTAACGTTGAACGATACAAAATATTTTTCACATTGCCCATTTTCAAGCCGTTCCAAAACTAGAAACTATTATTTATTTAATATAGGTAAGTTGTAGACCTCGTCTGTTATTTTTGTTAATAGAATTTCGTGAAACGCCACCGAACTTTCACGAAACAGGGTCGCTTTTAAATAAAATATTTGGACAGGCCACCACATTCGACTGCTGGTTTAATTATTAATGGCATCACTGGCATGCCAGGTTTGCTACCTCCACTATTTTTGACTAGTCTAAACTGGGCTTCAGTTTGTTTGGGCACCATTATTTTTTAACCAATAAAAAAAAAGGAAGAGATTCTCAATTCGAATGCATTTTTTTTTTTGTTTTATCTTTTGTTACCTCAGAACTCCGTCGTTTATATATCGATTCGAAAAAGTCATCTTTTGTTTGAAAGGGTATAAATACTTAGTAGCTACTACCGTCAAATGCTGGATTATTTCTTATTAATGGCATCATCATCATCATCATCATGGCCGCGAGAATCCACTGGATGTGGGAAGCACAAGACTGGTCGAAGTGGAGAAGTCTGGGGGAGGCCTATGTCCAGCAGTGGACGTCTTTCGGCTGAAATCATGATGATGAATGGCATCACTGGCATGCCGGTAATGCTGCCTCTACTATTTATGACAAGTCTAAACTAAGCTTTTGTATGTATTGGCCCCAATTGACATGGATACTGAGCAAATAAATTATTGGATGTCCCATCATCATCTAGGTACAACCCGACTTCAACGATTACTGGGCGTAGATCTCTCTTTCCTTTTGCCATTGATTAGTTAGCTGTGCTTAAATTAGAGAGGGCAGTGGTGGCCCAGAAGTGCTTAACTTTGTGTTCTACTCTTCGCTCAAAACGGTGAAGGAAAACATCGTGTGGAAGCTGGCTGATGTCTTATGTAGAACCAAAAATTCGAAGTCAAGTGACATCTACATTGGCTCGCGTGCCAGGTCTCCCCTTTGTCAGAGGAGTGGGGCATGATCAACCCGAATAATTTTAAGGTTTTCATTGAAAAGTTCTTAGAAAAGTGACTTTGCTTGTTACCCTGAAAGTGTCAGGTGTGTATGTGGTCTCACGACGTGCACACTTCAATCGGAGTTACTGTTCTGTTCAGGCGGGTTGGATGGCCAGCTTCGTGCATTCCCTCGATCATGCCCAATCCCTCTCACAAAGAGGAGGCCTGTGTCTCAACAGTGGAAACATTATAAACTAATTATGCTTATGCTTTGCTATGCTTAAATTAGAGAAAGCCTTTATAAAACTGATTTTGCCTTATGTTATGTAAACATGACGAAAATAGTGTTTTATTATAGTAGAAGAATATAAGAACAGAATGACAAATCAAAGTTTTAATTTTGATATTGAATTATTTAATGAGGATTTTTTACAGAGCTTATTTTTTATGATTGTATAAAATATACCGAAAGCAAACCTAAATGAAAAAAAAGGATTGAAAATTCGAGATAAAAATTAATTATTTCAGGCACGCGTTCACTGTGTAGCCATCCTAAATAAATACAAAGCTAATCAAATCCCCGCTTACTTTGATTTTGTGAACAAATATAAAACGTTTTAATATTCAATTGAAAAATATATTTATTCATTCACGAGAGGCTAAATTTAGGAACTCAATCATTCACTATGGTACATTAATAAATTGGCACGTTCACAGTGAATAAGCCTTTCTGAAAACCGCCCTTTGCAAATGCAGAGTAACTATCGATTGGAAGGCTCTAAAAAACTTTTAACTAAAAAAAATTGTTATAAAGTTTTTAATTTATGATTTTTTGAGGCTATAATCTACTAATTACTACATGATTAATTTTTGATTACTTTTTGTAATACACCAATTAGCATTAAAATCTGTAAGTGAACAATAAATCACCCCTGTTTTCCCAACCATAGGGTAGGTTTTTTTTCCAAATTTATATGGGACCAATTTCGAGGTATAACCCTATCCAATAAAATAAGAATGATCAAAATCGGACTACTCTGTAAGCAGTTATGCGTGGTTTTACATTACAATCAGTGAGTGAACAATCAATCATCCCTGTTTTCCTACCCTTAGGGTTAGTTTTTTTTTTTCAAATTTAAATGAGACCAATTCCGGGGTATAACCCTTTCCAATAAAAAAGGATTATCAAAATCGAACTACTCTGTAAAAATATATACGTGGTCATACATAAAAAAATAAAATATACGCGTCGAATTGAGTAACCTCCTCCGTTTTTTCGTCGGTTAAAAATGGAAAAGATGGAACTATTGATTCAATTTCGACACAATTCTTTCATCAAAACACAGTGCATGAAAAAATGACTCAGCTAGGCAATGGGCAGGAAAAAGCCGAGAAGAGAAATTAATATTTAATAAGTGCACTCGTAATATACAGTTTGGCCCATGAATCACGGTAGTTTTAAACTTTGCACAAAAGGCGTAATACTCAAAACATTTTTTACCGACTCCAAAACAATGGAGGATGTTCTCAATTCGAAGGTTTTTGTTTTTGTTGTAAGATTGTTACCTCAGGACTCCGTCATTTATTACACGATTCGAAAATTCTTTTTTGTTTGTCGCTTTTGTTTCAGTAATAATAGTAACATCCTGTCATTGTTATTTATTTAGCTAGTGAAGGTAAACGAATTTGTGTGGCGTAAGTGCAGACGCCAACACATCAAGCTACCCCAATCTGTCTAATTTCTTTGATAGATTTTCAGCTTTATCACATGAGCATAAAATTCATGTTCAAATGGGAAAATTTTACCGTTTGGGGTAGCTTGATGTGCTGACGTCTGTCCCACAACTAAAAAGTGAAAAACAAAATAAAAAAACCTAACAATGCAAATACAAATACAAAATAGTTTATTGTGACAAATAGAAAATTACAAAACATTTAAACGTGTTTGGAGCCTTCTTTTAAGCAACAATGCCTGTATTAGAAGGCTCCGCTCTTTCACATCATTGTCGTACACTTGTACTTATTTGAGTTAATATAGCGTACCTTAAGGGTAAATGTAATGTAAGTACATTTTTCTGCATTTAGGCTATAAATAACCTAAAGTAAAAAAAAAAAGAAAAGTATGTAAGTAAAGTTGCAATTTAAATTATAATAAGAAGTTAAAGTAAAGCTTATAAAACAAAAACAAAAAACAATGTAGGTTACCTATTCCTTACAATACAGGCCACTAAACTTTCACGAATTTAAGAGTAAAATCTCGTTTTTAAGGAGACACCAGTCAACAATTCCTTTTTGTTGGAGGTAAGGAAAACAGCCTTCGAGATTTGAATTTAAATAAGTACTTTTGTGCCTATGTTTTTTGTGTTTGCTTTCCTTTCTTGAAGTAGTCTTTTTTGGGTTTATACAAATTGAGCTTTACGTACTTGAAATAGAATTAAAAGTCCCGCCCTACATGCTTTTTCTGCATAGCTTATGCAAGTTGACAGCAACTATGTGATTGTGTAACAGCTGCTGCCAAAAAACAGATAAATAAAAATGCGTGTCCAAGTAGTGGTAGTTGTGGCAAAGTCATTGTTGCTATTTTAAATATATAGGACTAAGTGGCATTGTAATGTATTTGATTAAGTTTTTATAAATAAGAGAGTTTCACTTATTCATATTTTTTGTATACTACATATCATCTGCCTAGCCTTTTCCAACTATGTTGGGGTATGCTGCTAGTCTAACCGGGTGCAAAATATCAATATCAATATTATACACATGGAGTACTAGTTACTGGGTAATATAATAGACAACCAGTGGTAAAGTGCCAAGCTCGTAGTCATATTCTGGGTAGACTGCATCTATATTGGTGCATTTATACGCTAAGAAGAAGAATGGTTGAACGTGCTTTCCAAGGCACGAAGCGGTACTGTTAAGTAAAGATGGTTTGGGCACGCCACGATTGCGGCGGTAAGTCCCCTCTTTGAGGAGTGGTTTGAGAGGCAGCATGGCGTCCTCACCTTCCACCTGACGCAGGTCCTCACCGGACACGGTTGTTTCGGGAGGTTCCTGTTTCGGATAGGGCGGGAGGAAACGCCCGGGTGTTTCCACTGCGAAGATCGCCCTGAGGACACGGTGGAGCACACGGTGGCGGTCTGCCCTGCTTGGGTGGAGCACCGCCGTGTCCTCGTGGAAACGATCGGCGGCGGCGATCTCTCGCGTCCAGCCCTGGTCCAGGCCATGGTACGGAGCGAGAGGGCATGGGGAGCCGTCACCTCCTTCAGCGAAGCAGTAATGCTCGCGAAGAGGGAGGCGGCGCACGTGAGGGAGAGGCAGCATATGCGCCCTCGCGACCCTAGCCGCCGCAGGATACGGAGACGCCCTGGGCGTCGGGAATCCCAGGCCGATTTCCGGCCACCGTAGGCATGGGCTTGCGGACGGCGAGTAATGGGTAGCTCGCTGTCCGG
Source organism: Polymixis flavicincta (assembly GCA_949987655.1). NCBI lineage: Eukaryota > Metazoa > Arthropoda > Insecta > Lepidoptera > Noctuidae > Polymixis > Polymixis flavicincta. Next base: position 19,929,385 of record OX465175.1, read on the forward strand.
TAAGGACCACGACGGCGCGTTGTGTTCCACGCGCGCCTCAAAGAGATGTCAGCACAAAAAGTGATGGGACCCGCTAGGGACGATGCCTGCCAGGGGTGCGGGTTTGTTCGAAAGAGGCACCACAGCCCCTGGCATACGGGCTATTGAAGGAACACGGGTGGGTTTTAGTCAGTAAAAGTCTGACACGCCCTCCTGCTCCACCCAGAGCAGGAGAAGTTATTTGATGATTTCCCACCCAAAAAAAAGTAAAGATGGTTATGCATCCACGGACCAACCGCGAAAAGCGTAGCTTAACCTAATCGATCGACCTAATCTATCTGCCCAGCCTTTTCCCAACTATGTTGGGGTCGGCTTCCAGTCTAACCAGATGCTGCTGAATACCAGTATTTTACATGGAGCGACTGCCTATCTGACCTCCACAACCCTGTTACTGGGTAATACGATACCCCTTGGTAAAGACTGGTTGTCAGACTTTCGGGCTTCTGACGACCCGTAACGACTGTCAAAAATCCACAAATGACAGCCAAGACCAACGGCTTAACGTGCTTTCCGAGGCACGGAGGGGTCTTGGTATGTAAAGATGGTCACCCATCCACCGACCAACCGTGCAAAGCGTAGCTTAACCTGATCCATCTACCCGTGCCGCTGTTATTACTTAGCCACACGCCCCTCCATACCTCTTACCTCTTCATCAGCCAAGGGTTTCCCCAGCTATGTTGAGGTCGGCTTCCAGTCCGACCGGATGCAGCCGAATACCAGTATTTTACACCTTCTTCCACCTATGTACAGACGCCAGCACATCAAGCTACTCCAATCTGTCAAATTTATTTGATAGATTTTCAACTTGATACCGTTAGCATAAGGTTCATGTTCAATTGGGAAAATTTTACAGTTTGGGGTAGGTTGACCTGCTGGCGTCTGTACAAGTTAATTTAAACTGTATAATTAAACAGTTTATTTTTTTAATTTGGTGGTAATTACCGCCAAATAAAAAAAAAATGCTCCCTTATCTCGAGCATTAGTATTCGTACATTAATCAAAGTCATTACGCTCGAATTGAGGGAAAACGTTTTATTTTTTGGAACAAAGAACCACTTAGTTTTAAAGACCCATTCCTACTTGGAACATTACCGTTAATTCCGCTTTTAAAATATGACCCCGGGGAGGTTTTCATCTTGTTCTCTATTACATTTTGTTAAAGGAATTTGTTACCTTTATAGGCGGTAACTACTGATGACCTTTTCTTAGTAACAATTTAATAGTAAGAACGAGTGCAGGTTACGTTCATGCGTTTTGTTTTCACAAACTTGGTTTAGTTTGAGATTGTTTTCTGTAAAAAATAATTTTATTTTGACTCAGTAGGTACCTATTCAAAGAGATATTTTACTGTATTTACATTTTTTTCTCGACTACGGCAATGCAAAAAGCAGGGTTATGATTTTGACTATAGTATGTATGCATGTATGTTGGGATCACGACTTCTAAACTATTTATCATAATTTGACAAATTAGGCTGTGAAAGATCCACGAATTACAGACAGGACTAACTGTTTAACCGTGCTTTCGGAGGCACAGAGGTATTGCTATGTAAAAATGGTCACCCATCCACTGACCAACCGCGGCAAGCGTAGCTTAACCTGATCGATCGATCCGTTGTTATTTATTAGCCCTGTATTATCTAAGGCATCATCTAAAATCTCTAGCTTTCAATCACGAACAATGCGGTACCAAAAATACCTCAAGAAGCGTAATTAAAGCAGTAACGATTAGATTATTTCAAAGGGCTGCCCCTTAAGACTACAACTGAAACAATTTTAGCGGATTCATTCCGAAACAATGATTCTTGAGCCGCTTTGTGAGAACAACACTTTTGATAAGCGTTATTTTGGTGTTACTTACCGTCAAGATAGAATGCCATGTCTAAACAAAATTAGTTTTGTAAAATTATTTAGAGAAATAAGGGGGCGTCCATTCATTACGTGGGGCAATTTTGGCGATCTTTCGACACCCATCCCCGATCGGTGAGATGTCGTGAGATTTGGCTCGAAGCTTCCCCCTCCCCATAATCTCACGTGAAATATATAATCGTTATGCGTATTTTTTGTGTGAAAACGTTAATCTGTGCTTATTTGCGATTGATTTATGGATTGCGTTTGGCTGACTTGCCTGGCCAGTGATGGTTTAAGAATCCAGCTACTGATAGAGCTACTGTGCTACTTTGTGGCGTTCGATTAACCGCGATATATATGATTTTGTAGTATTTAGCCATATTGGCTGAAAAATATGTTTTACTTAATTTAACCCAGTTTTCTCGCAATTTTACACTGTTTCTTTGCAGAAAAAAAAAAACGTGATACTTGCCGAGACACCCCCTCTCTTTCATGTGAGATTAGGTGAGATTCGCCACGACCCCCTCCCCCCCTAAACGCCTCACGTTATTAATGGACGCCCCCTAACACGAAACTCCTTACCTCGTAGTATACGCATGAGGTACTGGGTTCGATTACTAGTTCGGGCAAAGTGATATTGGGTTTTTCTATCCGGGATTTCGCAGTGGAAGCCCGGAGGCTGTATTTGTGGCCGGTTGATGGCAATAGGCTCGCCCTTAAGCGACTTAAACATTACTGGTAAAATATGGGTGTCTGCACAAACTTCTGGGAAAACAAGGCCTGATGTTATGATGATGAATACCAAACTAATATTTCCCTAAAAAGGTACGAGTTTAGTACCGCCATATTTCGCCAGTTATTTTAAAAGTCCCAAGTGTCGATAAGAACGAAACTGGCCCTCAATTCCGTATGGTTATAAATGATTCCCCGCAGATTCTTACCGTTCAAACTACGTTAGTATCGTGTTTTGTGTAGATCAATGTAACGCTAAGGAATAGAAATGTCATATTCTGTATGTTCCAAGACAATTTGTCGACAATAATCATACGATATTAGCAGAATTCGAGTGTGATCTAAGGAATTGACGTGGTTTCGAAGTAAGGAATCGTTAAGTGGTCATAGTGCATTCAGGCATTGATATTAAAATAGGGCAAGGAAAAAGTATACCTACACTTTGCAATGCATTTCCCTGAAAATGGCTATATAGTCATTTTTACAACTGTCTAAGACTGGCAGTTGTGATAGGAATATACCTACGCACAAATTCACGTGGTTGTCGGTTTGCATAACAATTCATTTCCCTGACTTTACGTAGGTGGGAGGACTTTACTCTGCACAACTGCTTAGTTTTTTCAAAACTATGTTGGTACCGGCTTCCAGTCTAACCAGCTGCAGCTGAGTACCAGTATTTTACATGAAGAAACCATATGATCTGCACAACCCAGTTACTGGGTAGACTTTCGGGCTCCTGACGACCCATGCCATCAAAGATCCACGAATGACAGCCGTAACCAACGGCTTAACGTGCTTTCTGGGGCACGGAGGGGTCTTGGTGTGTAAAGATGGTCACCCATCCACAGACCATCCGTGGCAGACGTAGTTTAACCTAACCGATAGACACGTACGGGTATTATTACTTAGCCACAAGCCCTTCTCACAAATCCACCAGCCTTGTAGGTCATCATAAGAGCTTAAAAGTGAGTAGTTCAGTTCTCACCTTATAATGAAATCACCATCTGTTCCCTTTGAAAATCGTTTTATAACTCTAGCTAAAGCAACGTGTTAAAAACCATAAAATACTATGAATATTACAAAGGAAATTAACGTCAAAAATTATAAATGTATCTTTATGTATATTTTTCATGAGTTAATAAATTAACTAGTTGACGTGAGTGACCCAGTTCAACCAGGAGTTAATAATAAAACTGTTTACTAATAAAGTGTTAAACTCAATAGAATGTAGAACAAAGAAAGTAACAAGTTGTTCTTTGTAAGTTTATAGGGCTTATAGTTAATTTATGAGTTCATTTTATGATTTTTCCTATTGGGTAACTAAAACAAAATCTGCACCATTGATTTTAAAAGTGGCCCTTATATTTGGCCCAGATCTTATGACTAATCATGGATTTTAATAAGTCGTTTATTGGGAACAAAAAACATAAACATACAAAGACAAACCATGATAAAAGAAGATAGCTGCAAAAAAAAGTTAAAATTGTGGCACAGCTACTAACGCCCGACTCCTAGTGAGTGGGTAAGTTGTTCCAAGACTAATACATAAAAAAGGTATTTAAACAAGAATTTAAGGAAAAAATATTTTGTGTCGACACCCTTGTGCCATGTCTTGTTCCTAGCACGGCGGGCTGTGCTGGTGCCGCTGCTGCGGCGCTGAGACCCTCAAGTGGCATAAATACTTATGGGTAACTACAGTTTTGAGCCGATTGGGGCCGAGTGCACGTCTCCTCTTTAAGGAAATTTCTCGCCGGCTGGTCGACATTACACGTGACCAGAGGGCTAGGTCATTCTTTGGCCAAATAATTAACGTTGCCATTCAACATGGCAATGCTGCCAGTCTTCTGGGCACGTTTCCTGATGACAGCGATGCGGAAGAATACTTCGACGCCTAAGTGTCCTTTTGTTTTTTTATTTATTTGTTTTGTTAGTTATTTTAAAGTTTTGTCCAAATAAACTACATACATACTTTTAAATAAACAGAGGAAAAACATATAAAATACACTTTATGCCCGATTCTTACGTCCTCGAAAGAAATAAATAGTGTATTATCGTAAGCTAATTTGAGAGCAGAGATGGCCCAATGGTAACGACCGCGACTTACGAGTTTAAGTTGTAGGTTCGAACCCAGACAGGCGCTTTACTTTGACTGCTCTCAAAACGTTGAAGAAAACATTGTGAGGAAACAAGCATATCCTAGAACCAAAAAGTCGAAGACATGTGACATGTACCAATCCGCACTGGGCCCGTAGTAGATTACAGCCCACTCTCTCTCACAGAAAGGACTCCTGTGTCCCAGCAGTGGGAACATTGTACTACCATAACATATGACTTAAAATGAAAACTACTCAATCCGCCGGACCATTTTCCCAAGTATTTGGGTCGGCGTCCAGCCTAACTGATCCAGAACTGTCCAGCTATCTAATTTTCACGACCCAGTTACTGAGTAAGACGATACCACTTGGTAAGACTATGCTTCTGATGATGATCGTAACGACTTTCAAAGATCTACGAATGACACACTTTTCACTATTACTAGTTATATTTTTTTTATTTTTTTTTCATAATTTGTGTACTCATCGTCACCCTGACCAAGCATTACAAATTTATCGATACTAAATGACTACACACATTCAGCCATCTGGTTAAACGTTGCGCTCAACGATTTAGCTAGTTGTCCTTCAGCTGTTTAACGGCGATTAATGTACGGCCTAGGCATCCAATTAGCTGGCTAATTTAACCAGATGGCTGCGACATATGTACAACGTCCTGACATCAACTGTGACTGATATACAAGGAGCGACCTCTGTTGTCATGTAGCGGAAGCAAAGGTTGAGTCGTCCAATTCTGTTTGTGATATTCATCACTAGAGGGCGTCCGGGATCAATGAATCTTCACGCATAAATATCGATTGATGCCCGCTCCTCGACACTGGAGGCGCTGTTTTATGAATGGGCATTGTAATATTATGAATGAAATTGGTAGTACTGGCCCACTGACACTACGTGGCAGCACTGTAGAAATGGGTAGAACATACTAGAAGTTTCTGGAACCGGATGTTGATTGTAAACGCGAGTTCTTCCGCCCACATTGCGATTGTGGCGTTCTGTTCGCTTCCAGACACGAAAGAGTGCACTAGCTAGTCTCGTAAGTTTCTACCGCATTAAATAGAAATATTGAACTGTAGCCATCCTAGCCCGAAAGTACCCGAAACTAGTGAATAATAGTTTATATTTATAATAATAATATTGATGTAATAGTTTAACCTGTGGATATACCGATAATAAATCTTAGTAGTGATCGCGTGTTTTTTCATTACTAGATTTGTCCTCTGTCCTCAACATTGGTCCTTCTAGCCGGATTCGGGCAGGTTCGGGCAGGCATAGCTTTGGTTCAATATTACGCGGAAGTGGTAGTGTAGTGTATGCAATACCGTCGACATGGTGAAGACACGCGGTAGGCATGAATCCGTCACAGCGGCCACGGAAGGGGACGAGTCCGTCTCCACGGAATTGGCGACAGCGGTGGGACCGACAGACCCGCCCAACTATTCCGTCACAGAGTCGGACCAGAGTCACCAGACCCAACCTCACAGCCCTGGGGCGACGACACCCCCACACAGACAACCACGAGGCGAGACGAAAACCGACAGGAAGGCGTTGGCGCGAGCGAGATTGGAACTTGCCGCCGCTAGGTTAGCGCTCTTGGAAGCGGAATCAGCAGATGAAGAATTATTGGAGGGAAGCTCGACTGCGACATCGAATCGTCAGACGGACGCCGCGGACACACTTAGGGAACACCGCGACCACATCCGCCTGCCGCAGTCACAACCCATGACGCCGAGTGATGCGTCGCCGTCCTTGCCGCAACGTGTCGATGATGGGAGCCTGCTGCAAAGACTGACTCAGACATTGTTAGAGGTAGCGCGGGGCAAACCCGCTGCCAGCAGGTATGAATTTGATTTACCTATCTATAGTGGCCATCCCGGCGAATGGCTGCATTTTAAAGCAGCGTATAATGAGTCTGCGTCAACTCATACAGAGGCAGGGAATTTAGCCCGTCTCAGAAAATCCTTGAGAGGGACAGCGTTAGAGGCAGTTAAATGCCTATTCTTAGGATCCTCAGCCGTTCAAATTATGCAAAGGTTAGAATCTCGATTTGGACGACCCAACGCATTAATAACTTACGAATTAAATAAATTACGTCAGTTACCTAAAGTATCAGATAACCCTACAGATATATGTGTGTTTGCATCGAAGGTCACAAACGCCATTGCCGCGGTGCAAGCTCTGCAAAGAATAGAATATTTATATAGTCCGGAAATGATTTCCGCAATTTCAGAAAAGTTGTCAGTAACGCTAAGGAGCCGGTGGTACGATTATGAGATGGCTGCGGGTGACGCAGAGCCTGGTCTAATAGTGTTGGGACGATTTCTTGATAGAGAGGCCGATCTAAACCCGCGTCACGCCTCAGCAGAGGTGGACCATAAACGAGACCGTCCACAACGACCGGCTCACAAGACGTTTAAAATAGTAGAGACAGATAAAACACCGTGTGTGATATGCAACGGTAATTGTAGTAGCGTGGCTATCTGTTCTAACTTTAGGAAAATGTTGATAACTGACAGATGGGAAACTGCCCGTAAAAATAAATTATGTTTCAGGTGCCTGAACCGACGGACGTGGAAGCATAGATGCAAAGGCAAGCAGTGTGAAGAGCAGGACTGTGAGCATTATCATCACAGGCTACTGCACAGCGACAGAAGACAGGGAACGCGCACCGAAACCGACCCAGAAGAGCGCCCTCGTGTCGCAGCCACCGGGCACGTAGCGTCGCGAGACGACTCAGCGCCATGCGGTGACATCGCGCTGCAAGCCGCCATCAATAACACGAGCACGCCGCGCACGTACAGCCAAGTTTTGCTGAAAGTAGTGCCAGTGACACTATCGGGACCAAACGGTAAAGTAGACACATTTGCTTTGTTGGACGATGGATCGACAATAACTCTACTTACTACGGACGTCGCGCAGCGGATAGGCGCAGAAGGTCCAAATGAGCCATTTTACATAGAGGCCGTAGCAGGTGCGCGCATTGACGCTACGAACTCGCAACGAGTCAAGGTAAATATACAAGGAAAATACACAACCGAAGGCATTGACATCGAAGCCAGAACCATCGACCGACTTGAATTATCAGGCCAGTCGATATGTGCAAAGGACCTGGCAGGCTTCGAGCACCTGATACCTATAGTCGAGCAGCTAGAATATGACGCTGGCATACCAACTGTCTTGATAGACCAGGACAACTGGGCACTCCTGCTCGCCTCTGAAGCGCGAGTAGGTACAAAGGATCAACCAGTAGCGTCACGTACACCGCTTGGCTGGATCTTACATGGTAAAACCTGCAGCCTGACAAAAGTACATGTATTACCACAGCTCGGAGAACGATGCAGTCATGTAAGTACAGACGAATCTATTGAAAAGCTTATACAAGAACATTTTAGCCTGGAATCATTAGGAGTGCAGCCACGTCGCCCTCAAGCAGACCCGGAGGTGAGAGCGCTAAAAATACTAGAGGAAACTACTCGCGCTTTGCCTGAAGGCGGTTACGAGACAGGCTTATTATGGAAGAATGAAGATAGGTGTTTTCCAGACAACTACGCCTCTGCGCTCAGTCGGCTACAAAGCACCGAATCCCGTTTACGCAAAGACGAAACTCTGAAACAAAAATATTCAGAGCAGATGAAGGCGCTGACAGCAAATGGATATGCAGAACTAGCACCGACAACGCCATCTAGCGGGTACAAGTGGTACTTACCACATTTTCCAGTAATTAATCCATCTAAACAGGGTTTTTTTTTTTTTTTTTTTTGGGTGGGAAATCATCAAATAACTTCTCCCGCTCTGGGTGGAGCAGGAGGGCGTGTCAGACTTTTACTGACTAAAACCCACCCGTGTTCCTTCAGTAGCCCTTAAGCCAGGGGCTGTGGTGTCTCTTTCGAACAAACCCGCACCCCTGGCAGGCATCGACCCTTGCGGGTCCCATCACTTTTTGTGCTGACATCTCTTTGAGGCGCGCGTGGAACACAACGCGCCGTCGACTTGGGCTTGGTCCTTACCGGACAGCGAGCTACCCATTACTCGCCGTCCGCAAGCCCATGCCTACGGTGGCCGGAAATCGGCCTGGGATTCCCGACGCCCAGGGCGTCTCCGTATCCTGCGGCGGCTGGGGTCGCGAGGGCGCATATGCTGCCTCTCCCTCACGTGCGCCGCCTCCCTCTTCGCGAGCATTACTGCTTCGCTGAAGGAGGTGACGGCTCCCCATGCCCTCTCGCTCCGTACCATGGCTTGGACCAGGGCCGGACGCGAGAGATCGCCGCCGCCGATCGCCTCCACGAGGACACGGCGGTGCTCCGCCCAAGCAGGGCAGACCGCCACCGTGTGCTCCACCGTGTCCTCAGGGCGATCTTCGCAGTGGAAACACCCGGGCGTTTCCTCCCGCCCTATCCGAAACAGGAACCTCCCGAAACAACCGTGTCCGGTGAGGACCTGCGTCAGGCGGAAGGTGAGGACGCCATGCCGCCTCTCAAACCACTCCTCAAAGAGGGGACTTACCGCCGCAATCGTGGCGTGCCCAGCACTGGGTTGCGACAATCGCTCTCTCCATGTCACCATGAGATCCCGCCGGAGCTCTGTCCGCTGTGCCGCGATTTCCCGCGGCAGCGGAGTTACGCCCCGGCGTTTGGCCTCCTCGCGCCACTCCCATATCTGCGCGAGGACCTTTGCCTCCAGATCCCATGGCGGTAATCCGGCAAGGAGGCCCGCCGCCTCGCCGGAGATCGTGCGATATCCTCGGATCATCCTGATCGCCATGACCCTATGGGACGCCCTCAGCTTGCGAGCTGGTTGGCGCCTCAATGTAGGCGCCCACACCGGCGCCCCGTATAGGGCCATGGACCGCACGATCCCCGCGTAGAGCCTCCGGCAGGAGGCGTTTGGCCCCCCTAGATTGGGCAAGAGCCGCTTCAACGCAGCCCCGATCTAAACAGGGTAAGGTCAGAATTGTGTATGACGCAGCGGCACGCACGCATGGAGTGTGCCTCAATGATTATCTTCTGACGGGCCCTGATCTCCTACAATCACTCCTTGGCGTGTTAATGCGATTCAGGCAAAAAGCTGTCGCCGTTTCGGCAGACATAAAAGATATGTTTCTGCGCATAAGAGTGAGAGAGGAAGACAGAGACGCACTCCGTTTTCTATGGCGCGATGATAGGACTTCAACGCCCATCGAATATAGAATGAAAGCGGTATTGTTTGGTGCGACCTCTTCACCAAGTACTGCGATTTATGTTAAAAATCATAATGCACATGTTCATGAGGCTGACTACCCCGAGGCAGTGAACTCTATAGTACGGAATCATTATATGGACGATTTTTTACAGAGCTTCGACAACGCAGAAGAAGCGAACCGAGTATCTAAAGCAGTTGACGCGGTACATCGGCGAGGTAATTTCGAGATACAGAAGTGGGCGTCCAATGAACCGGCCGCTGTCGCTGATCTCGCGACCGAGCCCGTGGGGAAGGACACTGTGCTCAACAAGGAGGAGAAAATTCTCGGTCTTATCTGGCGACATCAGACTGACACTTTAGGATTCAACTTCAGGAAAGTAGACCCTTATTATTTAAGCAAGCAGGTTACGAAACGTCAGTTATTAAAAACGACAATGTCTTTATATGACCCGCTGGGACTAGCCGCGCCATTTACGACACAAGCAAAGTGCATATTGCAAGACGCTTGGCGTTTAAAAATCGGTTGGGACGAGCGTCTACCTAAAAGTCTAGAACGTAAATGGCACGACTGGTTGATTGCTCTGCAGATACTGAAGGGCGTTCGTATTCCACGTTGTCACCTGGGTTATAATGAGGCAATTAGACTAGAAATGCACGTATTCGTAGACGCGAGCGAACGAGCCTATGCCGCGACAGCATATTGGCGTTCAGTAAACGGCATAGGGCAAGTAAATGTGTCGCTCGCGGCAGCGAAAAGTCGCGTTGCGCCCCTTAAGGTCACATCTATACCTAGACTTGAATTGCAGGCTGCTGTGCTCGGCGGGCGACTGGCGCGCTGCGTGGAAGAAGAGCACGATCGTCGCGCCGACCGTCGAGTCTTCTGGTCCGATTCGCGCACTGTGCTAGCGTGGCTGCGCGCCGGCGCACGCGCTTTTAAACCGTTCGTTGCGCACCGAGTAGCGGAATTAGAAGAAACCACCGAGCGGAGTGAATGGCGCTGGGTCCCCACCGCTCACAACGTCGCCGACGACTCGACTCGCGATATACCGACTCACTTCACTACAAGCCACCGCTGGTACATTGGCCCTTCATTTCTCTATAACAACGAAGACTCCTGGCCGCAGGAAACAGACTCACACCCCTACATCGATACGGGTGAGGAACGTGTCATCGCTGCTGCTGCTCACGAACAGTCGACCTTAACAGAGGCGCTACCTGACGTCACACGTTTCTCTGCCTGGCTACGACTCATCCGAGCCACAGCCCGCGTTCTTCAATTCATTGACCGACTTCGAGGCCACACCACAACAGCTACCCGCAAACGCAATAAAGGTGTTAGTGTAGACGACCCGAACTGGACGGCGAAGCAACGGGAGGGTACGGAAAAGCGATCCAGAGTGCAGAGCCGCAGCCTCAGCGTAACACCGACAGTCTACTTACCCCTTGGCGCACAGTACACGCGTCGGGCCGAGCTCCTGTGGACACGTGCTATTCAGGAAGAAAGCTTCGCAAATGAATTGCGTCTTCTCACCGGCGGGAGAACGGTGTTAGCTGGCAGCCGTTTGAAGCAGTTATCTCTGACAGTCGACGAACACAAGATCATGAGAATACGCTCGCGCATCGCAGCAGCAGCTGAAATATCACAAGAAACACAGTCACCAGCAGTACTAGACGGCGATCACCGTTACAGCCGCTTGTACATAGACTGGATCCATCGAAAGTTACACCACAGTGGCGTGGAATGCGTCGTGAACGAGATACGACAACGCTATTGGATTCTACGTTTAAGACCGTCCGTCCGTACAGTAATCAGGCTCTGCCAACCCTGTAGACTACGTCGAGCCGTGCCGCCAGAGCCACTGACAGGCGACTTACCACCCTGTCGACTGGCACACCATCAACGTCCGTTCACACACACAGGACTGGACTACTTCGGGCCACTCTCCGTCACAGTAGCGAGACATCACGAGAAGCGCTATGTAGCATTGTTCACGTGTCTAACTACGCGCGCTGTCCATTTAGATGTTGCCGCCTCGCTATCAACCGATGCCGCTATACTTGCCTTGAGGCGTATGATGGCACGTCGTGGATGTCCTGATGTAATTTGGAGTGATAACGGCACTAATTTCCACGGGGCAGATGCTGAGCTCCGTAAGGCCGCCCTAGAATCACTTCAACACGAAGCAGAGGTACGTCACATCGACTGGCGCTACATTCCACCAGGAGCGCCGTTCATGGGCGGAGCCTGGGAAAGGTTGGTACGCACGGTAAAGGCCGCATTGAATGCTACACTTATCGATCGGCATCCGTATGAAGACGTGCTTCAAACACTTCTGACAGAGGTAGAACACACAGTCAATTCACGACCCTTGACCCATGTATCGGTTAACCCAGACGACGAAGAAGCTTTGACGCCTAACCACTTTCTGCTCGGCGCGCCCTCTAAAGTCCCGTTGCCAGGGATTTTCACAAGGCCGGATGAACTACGCCATTCACATTGGAGAGCGTCACAAAGACTAGCAGACTTGTTTTGGCAACGATGGGTACGCGAAGTACTGCCTACGCTTCAAAACCGGCGGGAGCCACATGGACGCGGCGACACGGTCAAGGTGGGCGATTTGGTTGTCGTAGTTGATCCAAACTTACCGAGAAACATATGGCCGAAGGGGAGAGTCGAGCGTATGTACCCAGGTGCAGACGGTGTCGTAAGAGTCGTCGACGTCAAAACTAAGAGCGGTGTAATGCGTCGTCCTGTTAAACGTCTCGTCGTAATACCAGTAGACATTTAGTTGTCATCAGGCATTGTATTGTATTATATAGTGCATAATCCATGATTGTATTGTAACTACTGATTTAGAGTAGGACGAGTTCTCATATTATGTGTTTCCTTTCTTGGCGTCACTCCAGGATTCAGCTACCAGGAGGAGTTATTTTTACTTGATGTAATATATAGCAGAGCGAGTATGCTGGAGTGACTACCCTTAACTTTATAATTCATTTATTATAATATGTATTAGATTGTTATCTTATAGATTTCTTATCTTGTAAGTCATTGAATTGTTAATTGCATTCAATTGTTAATATTGTGAAGTGTATACCAGTCACTAGTAGTATAAATTATGTACATTGTTGTATGTACACGGCGGGAGAAATGTGACTGATATACAAGGAGCGACCTCTGTTGTCATGTAGCGGAAGCAAAGGTTGAGTCGTCCAATTCTGTTTGTGATATTCATCACTAGAGGGCGTCCGGGATCAATGAATCTTCACGCATAAATATCGATTGATGCCCGCTCCTCGACACTGGAGGCGCTGTTTTATGAATGGGCATTGTAATATTATGAATGAAATTGGTAGTACTGGCCCACTGACACTACGTGGCAGCACTGTAGAAATGGGTAGAACATACTAGAAGTTTCTGGAACCGGATGTTGATTGTAAACGCGAGTTCTTCCGCCCACATTGCGATTGTGGCGTTCTGTTCGCTTCCAGACACGAAAGAGTGCACTAGCTAGTCTCGTAAGTTTCTACCGCATTAAATAGAAATATTGAACTGTAGCCATCCTAGCCCGAAAGTACCCGAAACTAGTGAATAATAGTTTATATTTATAATAATAATATTGATGTAATAGTTTAACCTGTGGATATACCGATAATAAATCTTAGTAGTGATCGCGTGTTTTTCATTACTAGATTTGTCCTCTGTCCTCAACAACAACGTTGGGCAGTTACCCACCAAACACAACACCCGACTGGTTGGAGGGTCCTCCCTTTACTGTAGAGTATGAGTGAACTTTACACCCAGTTCCTCATACCTCTATAGGTATAATATCTATTACAAACCAAGTAAACAAAGAAATTAATTTCCCGGTCCCCGCAGAGAAAATACCTTCCTTACTAGGTCAAACCGAAAACTTCTTGTAATTAGTGGGTCCAATCAATTTGTGAGTGGTTGTCTATCGCCGAGTTCTTGAACAAACCTCTACGGTCCAGGTTTACTGCCTGATCGATTTAGTTCAAAAATTCTTAGAATGAGTAAAAAGTTGTGTCTTAGTTAAAAAGTTTTTGGGAAAACTGTCTCGTTGGTTAGATAAGCGTTTGTTGAAGTGAGATCATTGGTTTAATTCCCGGTCGTGCAAGGAGCTTTATTAGCAACCAGTTTGATTTTGTCCAGACTCTGGATTGTCCTATGGAGCAGGACCAGCATGTTTTCAAGCATTCTTATCTTGGATATAATCCTCTAATGTATAATACGCTTGTTTGCTAAGCATGAGTTCCTGATTTGGGTTTCCGTGTCGGGCAGATTGTTATTGGGTTTTATCATCGGGAGTTTCTCAGTAGAGTCCGGAGCTTGATTGCATGCTCAGTTGATGAAAATAGACTCGCCCACTTTTCCATGGAACTTATAACTGGCTAAATGTACCTAGGTATGAACCTCAGATTATAAAACCAAAGCAGATCGACCGCGCGGAACACCAAGAGTGATGCCAAAAAACCAAATACTTAAGCGTCGTATTGTATGTAACATACAATGCGACGCTTCGTGGTGTACAGTCACGAGCAATAATATGTATACGCTTGCCAACTTTTAAAAGTGATTTTCTCCACTTTTACTCATTGTAATCTTATTTTATTATGAAAATAATATTTTGGAACCCGTACTATACTGAAATACCCAAGTTAACTCAAGGTTGCAATCGCTATTTAAAAGAAAATCGCTTTTGAATTTGGCGATGTGTATACATATTAATGCTCGTAACTGTACTAACTCGAGTTTTAAATCAGTATTTGTTTTTTTTTTGGCCTCGCCCTTGGTGTTCCGCGCGGTCTATCTGCTTTCGTTTTATAATCTGAGGTATGAACTATAAATAAATACACGTGTACCTTACACGGGTAATACAAGCGTGATAATGTATACAACTTTCATTCCAGGAAAATGCTTAGCTTGTTATAAGAGAACTTTCCTTACCCAGTAATCCCTCTAATTCTGTGTAATGGCCTTTAATTGTACCTGAATCCTCTTACCAAATGTGAACGAAAGTAAACATGAACAAAACTTAAGGAGATTTAGGGATTGCTCCTAAAAGTAAGTAAGTAGATACATAGGTAAGTAACCTACTTGTTTTGGTACATTATGTCCCGTGTAAGAGCTTAAATGTTATTGGTCTAAGATAAGTTCAGGAGCTGATAATATATCTTATATTTTCGTGAATTATCTACGCAAGATCATTTCTGGATTATACAGCATTATATTTGTCGAAAACAAAAGGATAAATAAACCTGTAATAAATTGTTCGCACATTATCCTTTCCGTATTCCTTTGCCGTGTTTATTGCCATAAATAAACTATAACATAATACCATAATATTCCATCAAAGGTTGAAGTGGGTGTCTTGTGTGTATTTCAAAGGAAACTGGATTACCTACGTCACAAGGATCAAGCAAGATTCTCCTTGTGAGCTTACACTTGCTTTCTGAGAGCACCAATTCATTCACTACTAGAAACATTTGATTGTGGAAAGATGCAGCTGCACCGTGGTTGTGTCGTAGAAACCTATGCCATATTCTTATTAATTTGTACCTAGGATGCCTAGATCCGCTGGATGCGGGAGGCACAGAATCGCTCGAAGTGGCGGAGCTTGGGGGAGGCTTATGCCCAGCAATGGACGTCTTTCGACTAAAATGATGAATGATGAGTTACAACATCAATCAGAAACTGACATTTACACCGAAAAAAAAAGGCAGAAATTATAATGGACTACCTAATCGCAACTCAGGCAGAGTTGGGGTTAGGTTCATCATCATCATCATTTCAGCCAAAAGACGTCCACTGCTGGACATAGGCCTCCCCCAGGCTCCTCCACTTCGACCGGTCTTGTGCTTCCCACATCCAGCGGATACCCGCGGCCTTCACAAGGTCATCAGTCCACCTTGTAGGCGGCCTTCCCACTCTACGTCTTCCGGTACGCGGTCGCCACTCCAGAACCCTTCGGCCCCATCGGCCATCTGTTCTGCGAGCAGTGTGCTCTGCCCACTGCCACTTAAGTTTGGCAATTCTTCGGGCTATGTCGGTTGCCTTGGGTCAACTGCAGATCTCTTCATTTCTGATTAGATCGCGTAGGGAAACTCCGAGCATAGCCCTCTCCATTGCCCTTTGGGTGACTTTAAGCCTTCTGATAAGGCACATTGTTAGCGACCACGTCTCTGTACCATAGGTCATCACTAGGGTTAGGTTGTCCATTATAATTTAGGAAGGACGAAGTATTAAGGCATACTTAATTTGATTGTTTTTACATAGGTAATAACAGTAAAATACATTATCAATGTCCATTATAAATTGACTTATACGTAAATAGATTTGACTGGCCAGATCCACTAAATTCTCGTGGTAACCATATTTAACGCGTCTGTACTTCTGTAACGTCAATGAAAAACAGAATTGATATTGTTAATCCCACTCAGCGAGCGTTTGGGATATTTCACTCAGTTTATTCGACTGATAGACAAGGCAAACACCCTGAAATATTCAGTGTAAGAATAGAACTTGCTAACAGAAAAAAAAAACAAAAACATTTTTTTTGACAGCATTGCATGTCAAGAAAAAAACATGCTACAGTATTTTTCATATCTTTAGTCAGTACCTAACTAGCATTATTGAATGAAAAACAAATAGTACTCAATATTACTTACTACTTCGAAATAAGATTTCTTACCGAGTAATTCTGATTTTATAACTGCGCACACCTAACTGTTCAACGTCCGTTCAGTCATTTGACTGTTCAATTAATCTTCTATAAATTATTTACGGTTTCGTGTGGTGCCGGACTTAAAGAATAGCACCATCCCGTTTCTTACCGTGGGTGTCGTAGAAGGCGACTAAGGGACTTACTAGAGTATGGGCAGCAGCGTTCTCTGTGCATTTTACCACCATACTGCGATCGCCAACCCGCCTGGTAAGCGTGGCGATTATGGCAAAATCCCCCAAATTGGGAGAGGCCTATGTCCAGCAGGGGACGTTTTTCGGTTGAAGTGAGTGAGTGTGTGACATTAATACGTGAAGCAAAATCTTTGTACCCCTTTTTACGTGGCATAGTTAAAGTTTATATGGAGAAAGATGCACTCCTGCCCATTTTATATTTTTATATAATAATGCATTAGGCCCCTCGCTCACGGCCACTTTTTGTAGCGATGCTGTCGCGCGTCCGCATCGATACAATCGCTAAGCGGTCGCTAGCTGTGTGCCCTCGCCCACGGGCCCAGATTCAGTCGCGATGCAAACGCGATACTGTCGCGCTTCTGTCGCAATGCAAACGCGATTCAGTAACGGCACAAAAATACCTGCGATCGCTACAGTTGCAAGATTGACTCCGTTGAGGCAACATTAGTCACGTTGTCTTTGGTGCTGCTTTTACGTAAGCAGCTCTCGGCATGGCACTGATGCTCGGTTCTCCACTCACGCGCCATCTTCCCTCCGTTCTCTCCCCGATGTCGTCCGACACGGTCGCGCGTTTGCATCGATACAGTCGCGATGCTGTAGCGCGTTAGTAACGCGTTGGCATCGCTTCTGTAGCGCGTTGCAAATGCGACAAACACGCGTTAGTAGCGATGCTGCCGCGCGTTTACGAAACGCGCGGCAGCATCTCTACAAACGCCCTGAGGGCCCTCGCCCACGGCGATACATTTAGTTTAAAGTGAATTATGGTCGAATTTGAAGAACTGGGAAACCACTTGATTATTAAATTAAATATTTGTTACGACACATTTTTATTTTAGTGGGTACTGCTAAATTTTGTACGGCCAAACTGAATTTAGTAATTTTTACCCAAACTACAAAGAACAACTGCCGTTTTACATCAGTGCCAATAGTTTAGCATGGCCACATCAAAATAATATGCGATGGACATCGATGGTTTCCCTCTAAAATAGGGTTTTATCATTTTTCCTTCCTGGCAATATCCGGACTTGTTCCAAGGCAACGTTGCAATCTCCGCTTATGACAAAAATCACCTTCAACACTACAGTAATTTGCCTTGACGATGACCTCAACCATTTCTTAGTAAAATGCATCTACGTATGCTTTTAAAATGTTGATTTTGTAATTCTGTTTTTTTATTAACATTAAAATTTACATAAGCTTATATAAAGCTAACACAGACTTAAAGTAATATTAGTGACAAGGTGGCAAGACAGACGTTGTCCTATTATCTAGAACTAGATTGCAGCGGCACTAACCGGGTCCATTTGTGAATCAAAACCATCTAGGTAGGTACCCACTCAAACACACAATAACTTTCATCAAAATCGGTCCAATCGTTTAGGAGGAGTTCAGTGACATACACACGTACAGAAGAATTATAAGGGGTATCGTATTGCCCAAAAACCGGGGTGTAGAGGGCAGATAAGCAGTCGCTATTTGTAAAATACTGTTATTCTGCTGCATCCGGTAAGACTGGAAGCCTACCCCAAGCAACATAATTAGGAAAAGGCTTTGCAGATGATGATCAATATTTACAGAATCATTTTATACACTTTATTGATTAATCACCGCTGCAAAAATAAATTAAGCTTAAGTATAAAAAGATTGAAAGAGGCACTCCAACTTCTTCTACTCGAATCTTATTTTCAATTCAATTCAATTTATTCAGGAACAATTCACATTGTGTTTGAAAAAACATATAACAAATAAATAAAAACAAGCTCGTTAAAATTATAAACTAACACATTCATAATAATACAATAAAATTATGAATTAAAAAATTCAATACAATTAAAAATTCAAAATCATTTACAGCTATTACATACTAATACTACCAAGTCTCACATTAACTAATATTTTTTTTTTTAAACGAAGTCATGTCATCGTCTATCGGATACAGACATTTCTCCAATAGGAACGCTTGGGTTTTGACATAAATTAGCTCTCGTAAATTAAAGTTTTAAGTCCAATAGAAACCTGTTAAAAATCTGCACTGCTTGATATTAAGGACTATGTTGAACAATATTAAGTTGGGGTTTTCTTTTTTTTCAATATATCTCATGTTCAATGTTCTTATAGCTGTGTAGTTGTGAAACTTAACCGTAAAAATAGTGTCCACTAGTTTAAGAGTACTGGCAGCTAGTAGACCAGTCGCTTTATATTATTTATTGAGGCATATTTTATATGATTTGTTAATTCTTTCGCCGATTAAGCTCTTGGACGTGGAGTTGCGGACACCAGTCTTACTATAGTAAACATATATTATATGATATATACAACGTGTCGTTTTGCATCCTCGTCAAATTTCAGGAAGCTGTTATGAAAGACATAAATAACCAAAGAAAATGACGATACCTGCTCACTAATGAATACATACTTGTTTTTTTGTTTATTTAAGTTTAACAGTATTTCAGAATACACCTCTTTCAAAGAACAGAATCGCCCCGTTCCGTATGCGTTAGGCAGTGTCACACGACTGTCGCTGTGTTTTACAATGCGGTATCACACGGGCCGCGTTTTAACATGCGTGTCCCACATATGCCGATTTCCGAAAATATGAAAAAAAAAACTTATATTATTATTGATTCGTGTCGAGAATCATTAGCATAGTTACCTCCTTGAATTTGACGAGGATGAAAAACGACACGTTGTATATATTTAGTAGTAGTAGGTACTACACATATTTAGAAAGAGAGTCATCCAATAAGTTCACTGTCAGTTGTTTTGGTCATTTTTGTATAGTGTTCACTTTATAACTATCGATCACCCTAAAACAAAACAAATTTAAATTAATTATGTAATTGGAAAAGCTTACAAAATTATAATAATTATTTATAAAGTATAGGTATAAAAAAGAGATGAAATAATCAAAGGGCAACAGCGAAAGTGCCCAAAAGACTGGTGCTGCCAGCCTTTTGGGCCACATTATATAACAATACCGATTAATTATCCTGTCAGGGGTGCGGGTTGTCCTGCCAGGGGTTCGGGTTGTTCGAAAGAGATACCGTCGCCCCTGGCATACAGGCAACTGAGAGAACACGGGTGGGTTTAAGTCAGTTAAAGTCTGACACGCCCTCCTGCTCCACCCAGAGCGGGAGAAGTTATGTGATGATTTCCCACGCTAAAAAAAAACTATTAATTATGCTATAGTTTACTTCAATACTATATTCTTAAAAAAAAACTTTAATATGTAAATTCTTAAATTCATAGTTTGCGTAAAATAGTTTCTTGCCCTTCACTAAAGTTGTATTTCTTTTTGTTTCAGGTTAGCATCAACCCGGAATCGAGGTATCAGTTACTTCGATGTTCAGATCTATCAGTATATCTTAAGTGGTGTCAGTGTGGTATCAGTACATCTTAGTTGATGAAATAATTATTTTTGTAGTGTAAGTACCTATATCGAGAAAATGTTGATTATTTTAGGATTTGTGTCACTTATAACTTATGTCTTTTCATCTTGATTACTTGCGTCATAAATACGTCATAAAACTTAAAACCTTTTTTAAGTTTGGTCAAGGTTTTCAACATACGTCGACACAAAATATACAATTTTCATTTTATAGAACACAAATATTATCGATCTGCATAACGTTGAACCACATCAGACATTTTATTGGTAAAAATCTATTATATCTATGAGACAGTGAGACAGTGAGATGGTAAATAGACATAAAATCAAAATCAAAATATTTTTATTTCAAATTAACCTGCATGGGCACTTATGAAACGTCAGAAGCTAGGTGCACGGTTCCAAAATGTTGTTTCCTATGGAGAAGAGCCGGCAAGAAACTCCACGGTTACTCTTTTAAAAATGATTGGCTTTAACAGTGTTTTCAGAGATAAAATGTATGGGAGGACAGTGCAGGCCTGTCAATAAGTACCAGGTACTTAGACGAATACAGAATAGAAAATCGTCTACAAATCACAGTCAAGTACAGTCTGTAAGGCCTAAAACGTTCTCCCATTCACAATATATAAAATAATCTACATAAATAAAACGAACCTAATTAAACATAGTGACATGATTAACATGACAATCACTAAAAATAGTTGATGTTAAAATTGATGTATAATGTCAAATAATGACGAGAATATGTCAGCATTGTGAAAATAAAAAGAACATTGAGAGCATTTAATAGACTTTCACATAGTTATGCTGTTAATGAGGTACCAGGGAAGCCACATGTGCAGAAGGAATTAATGCCAAACTTCTCTGTCTTCAACGTAGTCTTTTATCATATAATATGCTTTTTTGATAAGGACACGTTTGATGTGCGTTTTAAACTTTCCATCGCTAAGTTCTGTAACTGACTTTGGCAACTTGTTATACATAGAAGCGGATACTGTTTATTAGAAATGACTTGCTAGTTTTAGCCAATCTAAATTTTGGAATCACAATTTCATCTTTACTACGTGTATTCAGATTATGGAACGAAACATAGAAACGAAACATCATCGATTTAGTGAAACAGGATCAAATATCTGATAATTATTAGTATCATTGAAAAGACGTGTTGAACATATTTTGAACTGATAAATAAAATACTAACTAGCCGAGAGTTCATGTGTATTGAATTTAGCATTTAGGATTGGGCTGTTATTGGTTTCCTTTTTAAGAATAAAACTCCAGTCAAACTGCCAGTATTTCTCTGTTATTCCAATTTTAAATTCTACTATAATAAAAAAAAAGTTCTCTTCAACAGATTTGTGATTCAAAATTCAAACTAAAATACTCGACATCACCACTATAATCCACGTAGTGTACACCAGTTCCAACAGCTATTTCAAAGTCCCATATTATACCGGGCAAGCCTATTACCATCAAAAAGGTACAAATCCAGGGTCTGGACTGCTTCTGAGGAATTCCTGATAGACCATCCCAATAATATTTTTCTCAACCTGGGGTTTTTTTAGAGTGTTACCCCACACTAGGAATTTCTCCTGTATTGTGGGTGCGTCTTACAAACATTTAAACTCACATACACAAACAGCCAGACCCGGAACAACTACTTGTAGTTCAAACAAATACATATTTGTTCCGTGCGGGAATTGAACCCGAGACACGCAGCGCAGCAGTCAATCGCTTAACCACTGCGCCAACCGTGTCATCAATTTAACCCAGGACCTCTTCATGCTCAGCAATATTTGCGACAGCTAGACCACGAGGCAGTAACACAAGTGTATGTTGAAATAATTTATCTCTTTGTCAATAAAATTATAAGAACAATGAATTTAGATGAAAATTGTGGAGAAACAATGTCCATTACATTTTTTATTTTTTATCAAGAACTTTGGAACCTTTCCAATTTGTTCAACGTAATTGTAAACTCATATACCTGTAGGATCTTTTTAGATATTTGCATTTCTATTAGATTTCTATACCCGCATACCGTTTATGTTGACGAAGGCTCGTAAATTTTTGACCTCCTTTTGATAAAATACCTTTGTACCTACTTTAAATAATAATACCTACCTTAGCACATATATGGATAACTTTCATTGTAGATACCTGAATTATTCCGATTTAGGAATTCTAAACCTCGATCAATTGTACGTAGACAGGTGTCTATTACCAAAGCTAAGTACCAAAGCCTTTCTGTATCTCAAAGTCTTTGGCAAAACAAATGCCTATTCTCAAAGTCTTCGAGAACGCAAATCGGAAAGTCGAATGTTTTTCGAATAGAGAACACTCTGGAGTATAGACAAGCTAATACAGCAAACGCCTTACGCCTTTTTGGTTGTGCTCAATCGAGTTACTAACGCTTGTTTAGCCAAGAGACGCCTTTGTCGATCCACTCAGATGAACATGAGTATCTTAGGGGGATTACACATGGAGCGTGGCTTTGTTTTCCGATTTAATCCGAGGCTGTAGTGTTTTAAAGTGCAGGCGGGGATTTTCTGTGATACAAGATACTCTAAGGTACTTGGTCGATTTTAGGGCCGTGACGCAGGGTATCAACAGTTAGTTTTGGCCACTACCATCGCAATTTTAATACCCAATTTATTACCCAAAAAAAAAAATTATAACCGGTAGTTAATTTGTCACAAAAAAATAAGCGTAGGCAACAATAATTGCAGTGAACTGCAAACCCCAAACCGGGAAATTGGTTACAGTTTGAACACTCGGATTCTATTAACTAGAGGTAGGAGTAAATTGATGGATATCGTCACGTAACGATAATGCGTGCTCGACCTCCATGCGGTTGTAGTTATGGTACGGTACGGTTTTCGATGGCGTTAAAGCCGAAAGTGAGGTCAAAATGAAAACCCAAAATGGCGACAACTTCATGAGTGCTTCTAAAAACGTACACTTAATGTTTCTGTATTAAAACGCGTTTTAACTTTTTCTGTGTATGTGCAAATAGTTGTTAAAAAAATGTAAGATCACTGTACATTGATAGGTTTTACAGTAAACATGAAATAGCAGAGCAAATTCTGCACACTACCTTTAACCTATTCAATCATCTTCAATCATAGACAATGGAATTAAAAATATAAAATAAAATCTACATAAATAAAAAGAAAAGTCCTGACTGACTCGTCAACGCCCAGCTGAACCTACATAAAAAGCTGAAATTTATGTTAAAATCGGTTTTCATGTCTCTCTGCATGACCGCGTTGTTCTTCTGAACTACGCAAAGAATTTTAATGCGGTTTTCACCATAAATTAGAGAATTTATTCATTTATATATAACATACGTATTAAAAACTTACATATAATAAAGACATCTCGATGTTTTGTCAATTCATAAAAACCATGCAAAGCAGAGATAGGTGGCTAGTAAACGATAAGGAGATAAAACATCGTGTGCAGTCCCCCTATATCTGCCGTCACACGTCATCGTACGCACGTGACATTCTAAGTATAGAACAATATTTACTTGTAATTTATGTTTGTTAGATATCACCTCCCTTATATTGTTTTATTATGTTTTACTTGTATTGACAGCGGGTTTTTGAGGATGAGCGGTAGACGGTTTTGTAGAGTTATTATGTAGCAGGCTATATGGTATAGTAATAGGTAATAGGTAAAACGGGCTGTTGTCCGCAACTCCACGTCAAAGCGCGTATTTTGCGTACGGGTGGGAGAATCGGTCATTCGATCCACCCCAGCTCCTCGAGAAAGGCCAGCAACGCCTTGGTGTTGCTGACAATCTCACGTAGGGTACCTGGGTTACCGAAGTATTTTGCCCTGTAATTAGCAACCGCCGGGCAGTTTAACAGCACATGAGCCGCTGTCTCGTCGTCCTCCATGCAGGCCCTGCACAGCGGACTGTCTGTTACTCCTATGACAAAGAGATGTTTATTAAATGACCCATGGCCAGTTACGGCTGCTGTAACTGTACGCAGCTGTGGTTTTGTTAAACGGAGAACCTGTTTCGCGAGGCGGACATCGAACGCAGGAATCGCTTCCTTAGCCTGCCTGCACTCACTTAGGTCCATCCATATTTTGTGATGATGATCCCTGGTTCGTTTCCTTACCAGAGTGCGTAGATACCCGAAGGGAAGTGGCGCAATGGGTTCTGGTCCCACTGGTGTCATGCTCGACCCCCTCCTGGCAAGTTCATCGGCTGCATCGTTGCCTAGCGAACCGCTGTGTCCTTTGATCCACTGAATGGTAATATTGTTGAGGCTACCTACCTCGTTGAGGCGCTGGTGGCACTCGTATATCAGCCCAGAGTCAACCGTGTGACTGTTCAGCGCTTGTAGAACAGCCATGCTGTCTGAGAGTATGCGAATCGAGTGATCCTTAACTTCCCTGGCCATGATAGCAGACGCGGCAAGGGAGATGCCCATGCATTCGGCCTGGAACACTGTGTTATGGACTCCCAGTGGTGTGGCTATGTGGATGTTGAGGTCCTCCGAGAAGACTCCAGCCCCTGTGCCACTACCTGTTTTTGATCCATCCGTGAAGATACGCAGCTTTGCGGGGCGCAAGCCTTCGCATCGTCGATCCTCATGCAGTTGGATTCTGTATTTTTTATCGAAGATAAATTGTTTGGGTACCCGGTCATTTATTGCCTTCGTAATGGGGAACTCACTGTTGAGTTCCTTAAGCAGCCCGGTGTGTTGTGTGTCTTTCTTACTCCATAGATTTGTAGCCTTTAGACGCACCGCCGCCATCGTTGCTTCCTGCTGTATGAACAGGTGGAGCGGCGGCAGCCCCAGCATGGCCTCGATCGCTGCAGTCGGAGTAATCCTCATGCAGCCCGTGGTCGCCATGCAGGCTAGTCTTTGCATGCGCTGTAGTTTGTTGGTAGCTGTAACTAGCTTGGTGCGGGGCCACCAGACCACGGCCCCGTAGGTGATCATGGGGCGGATTACTGCAGTGTACAGCCATAGTATAATTTTGGGGGATAGGCCCCACTTCTTACCAATCATTTTCCTGCACTGCCAGAATGTGATGCAAGCCCTGTTTAGCTTGGTGTCCAAATGACTGCTCCAGTTTAGCTTACTGTCCAAAGTAACCCCGAGATACTTAACTTCATTGGCCAACTGAAGTTCCGTGTTGAACAGTTTCGGTAGGCAGAAAGGGCCTAATGCTCGTTTATGGGTGAACATTACTAGTTCAGTTTTGGTGGGGTTAACTGATAGCTCAAATTCCCTACACCATCTCTCTACGATACGTAGTGCTTGTTGTGTGAGGTTACAGATCGTTCCCGTCACTTTCCCCGAAACAAGAATTGCGAGATCATCTGCATAACCTATTGTAAAATAATGGTTGGCGTTGAGTTTGGTGATAAGATCATTAATCACCAGATTCCATAGGAGGGGGGACAGTATCCCTCCTTGGGGGCAGCCTCTGGCTATCATGGCCAGCTGCTGCTCGTCCTCTAAGCGAACCACTCGTTTGCTAAGCATGTTTGTAATCCAGTCCGTTAGGACCTGATCTACCCCATGTCTGGAGAGGGCGCTTCCGATGCTTGAGAAATTGGTTTTGTCGAAGGCTCCTTCGATGTCTATGAAGGTGCCCAGGCAGGTGCCTTTTTGGTGTATTGCTACTTCTATCTGACTGACCACTTGATGAAGAGCAGATTCGGTCGACTTACCTGAGCTATACGCGTGTTGGTTACCGTGTAGCGGTATAGTTTCTATCTATATATATTCTATCGATATAGCTCCCTATCACATAACCTTTCCAGTGTTTTCAGTAGAAAAGAGGTCAGGCTGATTGGTCGGTGGGATTTGGCGTTAGTGTAGTCACCTTTACCTGGCTTTGGGATGAATATAACTTTCACTTCTCTCCAGCCTTTGGGAACGTACCTAAAGGCCAGGCACGCTCTCATTATAGGCACTAGTCTTAATGTGACAGAGACTCCCCCCCATTGTAATAAGGCGGGGAACACTCCATCGGGACCAGCTGCCTTGAAAGGATGGAAGCTGCGGATGGCCCATTGGAGTTTTTCCAGCGTGATCACCCTGCATGTGTAGCGCCAGTCATTCTCAGATGGTGTTTGGATTACATCCTGCCAGTCGATTACCTGCACGAAGACGCATCCAGGGAAGTGAGTTTCAATTAGGACGCGTCTAGCTTCTTCAGGTGATGATGTGAGTGTGTTATCAGGTTTGCGGAGGGTGGTGGGCCCGGAAGTCTTCTGTTGCGACAGTACCTTCCTTACCCTGTTGGCTTGCTGGCAGGATTCAATGTTACCGCAGAATTTGCGCCAACCCGCGGTACTCCTGAATCTGATGCATTTTTTGTAGCTGGATTTGGCTGCATAGTAGCTATCCCAGTCCTCATCCGCACAAGTGTTCATGGCTCTATTTAAAGCCTTCCTTACCTTACCGCGCTTGCGCTCCAGGTCAGCGCCCCACCAAGGTTCTTTGCCCGGTGTGCTACGCGGGGTGGTTTCTGGGCAGGCAGTGTGGTAGCTGTCTATCATTAATTTAGTGATATGACTTACTGCCTCAATTTGTGTCGTGTCCGCAAATGACATCGGACCGCTTGGCGTCGCAAGCTTAGCTTCTAGGCTGCGTGTATAGATGCCGCGATCCGAATTACGCGGATTGCGACGTGGTGTCGTAGGTGGAGCGCACACCTGGATGTCAAAGCGAATCCACCTATGATCCGAGCAGGAGGCCTCCTTGGAGACCTGCCAGCCAGTGATGATTTCCGCCGCGCCCTCTGTTGCCAGGGTGAGATCAATGATCGTGCGACTACGCCTGGTTACGAAAGTAGGTTCAGCGCCGGTGTTTAGTAGAGATAGGTTAGTTGAGAATAAATAATCAACTAAACCCTTACCCCTTTCGTTTTGGGTGTCCATGCCCCATAGTTGGTGATGAGCATTGGCGTCGGCCCCGACGACGACCTCAAACCCGCAACTCTCGCAATGGCTCACGAGACGGGCGAGGTCGTGGGGGGGCGGCGCCTCCGCCTCAGGCATGTAGGCTGAGGCGAAGACGATCGCCATCTCTACGGCGTCGGCACGTTGTATTACTAGCTTTGCTGCAGAGACATCTCTGCAACAGAATTCAGTTAAGAGCTGTGTTTTAAGGTTACCTGTAACATAGATACACGACCTGGGATGGTCGTGATCAGTGGTAACCAGGAGCTTACCCCCAAGATTGGATAGTCCTTGTATGCGGCCGGCCCTAATCCACGGCTCTTGGATCAGAGCAATGGCCGTGTGTTGTACCTCCAGCCACTTCCGGAGCTGAGCCGTCGCGGTCTGACTGTGGTGGAGGTTGGCTTGGAGGACTTTACAGTCGGACAAAAGGCACGTCATTGCTGATCGCCGTTCGTCGATCGTTGGAGGTGCCACAGGAGTGGGAGGGTGTTTCACGGTGCCAGTATTACCCAGCACCGGGAGTCGTGCGGCAAGGGTCGGATCGGCAGTGGTGTTAACCGTCGCCATTGCACTCACCTGGGTTTTAGAGGGGTCGGTACTGGTCCCAATCAGCGCCGACGTACTCTGTTTTTTTTGGGACTTGTTGGTTTTGGTCTTGGCTGCGGTTCTCGCCACAACCGGACCAGCGCCCGCACTGGTACCCGCGAAGTTAGTCGCAAGGTGTCCAGGGGCGAGAGAAGTGCAAGCACCTCCCTTTAGAGTCTCATTGGCTTTCGCCTCCACTCCAGTGATTTGGGTTTTAACTGGCCTTAAGGCATCCATGTTAAATTGTCCATAATAATTCGTCTCTCTGGCTCCCACACTCCATGGAGCCCGCACCTGGGAACGTCTCACTATAAAAAGATCGAACGTTAGGACTACCAGAGAGATATAGGGACGCGAGGCTGGTTTACAGTGCGACATCGGGTGCTCGATCAGGTTGGCCCCCAACGAGCTAATCAACTTTCACTTACACCGTCAGCATGACCTTTACCTACCGCTTCGGTCGTCCAAGGACAACCTCAGCGGACCTCACGCACCTCGCCTGTGACCCTCTGACGGGACACCGTGACCATTTCCCTACCCCTGGCTATTAGGTAGGGCCACCGTTTCGCTTTAAATCCAGACCAAAGGGGGCGTGTTGCCTCACGGGCACATTACAACCAGAGCCGATCGGCTCAACCCCCCAGGACTCCTTCATCCCCGCTCACGGCGCTCAACTACGCAGGTCCTAGCGCAGGTGACTAATTGCTCCTACTCGCCATCAGCTGATTTTAGTGAAGGACGAGCCCGCCACCACCCAGTCACGGCAGGGTCGCGGTTAGGAGCGGAAGTTGGAGTGGAAGGAATACGGGTGTAGGTAGGGTGGAGTGGGGAGGGATTGAGAGAATTGGGGCAGGAGGGCTAAATTGCGGGATAGCACTGGCGCCTGGTGGTTTTTGTTACATCTATTTCTTAAGGAATTAGACCAAGAACGGGGTGGCAACCTCGGGAAGGTACATCCACCAGACTTGCCTTGAGGATCTACACGACTGCAGCGCTCTCCCTCAAGACCCCGCCACCCTGCTGCCTCTGAAGGAGGCGGCAGGGTAGGCCTGCATCTATACTACCAAGCAAAGCAAAGCAAAGCATGTCGTTGTGCAATCGCGAAAGCATAAATCCAGACCCCCCCCCTATATATATAGGGGGGGTCTGGATTTATGCTTTCGCGATATATGGTATAGTGTGGCAGGATCAGATAGGCAGTCGCTTCCTGTAAAATACTGGTATTAGCTGCATTCGGCTAGACTGGTAGCTGACCCCATGATAGTTGGGAATAGGCTAGGCAGATGATGATGTTGCTGGGTGGCAATCGATCAAACCCAGCCAATAGACATCCTCAATCCCAGAGACCTTTAAAATGAAAAACACTAGAATCATGACCATTCTCCTGCTACTTTTTTTTTTGGGTGAGTAATTATCAAATAACTTCTCCCGCTCCGGGTGGAACGGAAGGGCGTGTCAGGCTTTTACTGATTAAAACCCACCCGTGTTCCTTCAGTTGCCTGTGTGCCAGGGACCACGGTATCTCTTTCGAACAACCCGAACCCTGGCAGGCATCGGCCCTTGCGGACCTCACCGGTTGGTGCTGACATCTCTTTGAGGCGTGCGTGGAACACAACGCGCCGTCAACCCGGGCTTGGTCGTTACTAGTCAGCGAGCTACCCATTACTCGCCGTCCGCAAGCCCGCGCCTACGGTGGCTGGGAATCAGCTCGGGATTTCCGATGCCTAGAGGGTCTCCTACGGTTCTCCTCCTAAACTATCCCAATTTATTTGTGGTCGGTGCAATATCTTTTTCTTCCACACTTCATCTCCGTAGTCACACCCTTTCTGACCATGTCACACAGTCCATCCATCGTTTCTTCGGTTTCCCCCTACTCTTAAAGCCATCGACATTCATACTCAAAACATTGCGCACGATAAATAAAAACACTAAAATGTGTCTTGTATATTAATTACAACATTACAACGGGACCAGACTCGAATTTTTCTCTTCTGCATAATCATAATTAGCCTTCTGCCAACGTCCCTAATGCTGGGACACAGGCCCCTTCTCTGTGAAAGGGAGCGGGTCGTAATCCACCACGCGGACCCAGTGTGGGTTAGTGGTTGTCACGATTTCTTCGAATAATACGCAGGTACTACGACATGCTGGTTTCCTCAGTCTTGTGTGTTTAGGAACAAAACGGGCTATTTAGATGGAAGTTATTTATGTCGATAAAAGCAGTTCTAGGGATAGTTTCTCTTGTTGGGCTTGTGACCAGTGGTGATACTTTGCTAATGGCTGCGACTTACGAGCTGTGAATCGTAAGTTCGAACCTGATGATTTACTTTGTGTAAATTGTTCCATCACGACTGCTCTCAAAACGGTGAAGAAAAACATTGTGAAGAGAACGGCATTGTCCTAGAATCAAAAATTCGAAAACTTTCGAAATCCATGAAACCGGCCGTGGGCCCCCGTAGTGGATTACAGCCCACTCCCTCACGGAGAGATGAGGCCTGTGTCCCAGCAGTTGGAACATTAGGCTGATTACGTAACAACTACTTACCGCGACAGCGTAAGTGACAATCTAAATTTACTTTAAATCCTACTTAATATTATATGTGAAAGTTTGTATGTTTAGATGTTTGCAATGTTTGTGTTGCGATACTTCTTGGGAACAAGAAGAACCTTCTTGCATTTTACCACCATACTGCGATCGCCAACCCGCCTGCCAAGCGTGGCAATTATGGCAAACCCCCAAATTGGGGTAGGCCTATGCCCAGCAGTGGACGTCTTCCGGCTGAAATGATGACTTCTTCTTCCCAGCTAAAGCATTAGGAAAGGGCGGGCATTTTGGGGGACTTCCTTTTTTTTTGACGTTCATATAGTGCTGACTCTCAGCCTAGTTTGAATAAATGACTTGATTTTTGTTTGGATATTTGTTTCTCAATCATGCAAAAACGCCTTAACCGATTTGAATGAAATTTAGCATACAGACAGATTATGCCTTGGATTAAAAGATAGGATACTTTTTAACTTGGATAGTACGTTCCCTTGGTATAATTTAGGACCTCCAGGCGGGCGTAGCCACTGACAAAAGTTAATTAAATATGAGTCATAGATTTATCAATGTAATTATAACATCACAGTCACTATTAAATTGACAGACAAATATGAATCTGAAAATTGTTCATTACAGTTGAATCCTGCATGTGACAGCGTGTTAATATTGTCACAGCAAACATTGATATTACGAGTCTGCTTCATATTGTGTTTAATGTTATTCAAACATGGTTAATAGCTGCAATCTGTTAGTGACTATTCTACCTGCAAAGTCTGTACCATATTAACAATACCCATAACGTTATAAAGAAAACATGATTGACAAAATGGCTTCATAAGTGTTGTTTTCATAGTATTAAGGATTATAAGGGACATACAAATCTAAAGTTAGTGTAATAAAATGATTGTTAAATGGACAATATACATTTTAATTATGAATAGAAATTATGATGTATTTAATGTAAACTTAAAATTTGCATGCTTGCTTGTAGGCAGAATACAATTACACTTATGTTATAAGATCTCACCTTCTCCAACAATGTATTTCTTGCAAATAAATATTTGATTTGATTTGATATATCAATGCGTTAGTATACTATAATAACTTTATTCAAAGAATACTGTACTAGTACTCACTAACCATCTATGAAAACGTATATGTGACTAGAATCCGTCGATGGCCAGATCAAGGTCATGTTAAAAAGCTCTCAAGCCTTTGATAGTTGCCTCAAAGAGATGTCAGCGCCAACTGGTGGGGTCCGCAAGATGTCTGCCAGAAGTGCGGATTGTTGGAAAGATATACCGCCGCCCCTGGCACACAGGCAACTGAGGGAACACGGGTGGGTTTTAGTCAGCAAAAGTCTGACTCGCCCTCCTGCTCCACTTTTTTTTGATAGTTTGAGTTTGTTTCGGCGTTTCTTCTCTGAGTAGTCGGATAAGCGACGCCGATCTCATCTAGTTCATATTTTCTCGTTTTTCGTGAAAGTGTCACAACATCAAGTCACTTATCGGGGTAATTGCGTAACACACGATCTGTAGCAATGACTTTCATTATGACAGTTCAACAACATTCATTGCGTTGTTCACTTTGTTTAGCGGACAAATTTTTCGAACACACGAAGCAATGGATTAGCAATATTCTTCCAAATTATTCAATTGAGATTGAACAGGTAATTTTTTATTAGGAAAAAAAAAAACAGTTCGCTCAATTATGAAGCTTTGAACTCGTTTAACCTGCATTATGCGTTTTTATAGTTCTTTTAATACAATTAATTTTAGGCCGGAAACACACCAAATAATCGTTACTTTTTAATTGATTGGGAAGCAATGATTACACGAAATCGTTCTAAGACGAACATCAATGACGGAGTTTGTTTCAGCAGTCAAATGTTTATACTGGCAAATAGTTCCCGAAATTACGTTTATTTACTCAGTGAGTTCATGAATGTTCTTTTTACAGCACTGTGATTTATTTCTTTTTCTTGTGATCATAAAAACGAATGACCTTGTCTTGACACTTTTTGTATTAAATTTAGCTAAAAAAAGAAGTAGGAAGACAAGAAAAAACAACAAAACTGGTTTAAGAAATAAATCGTGGCTTTTCTTTGATGTCGAAAATAGTATAAGTGGAAGTTCAGCGTTCTGGTAAAATAGATTTATTTCTAAAATGGACATTATTTTCTTCGTCTTGATTAAAGGTTTAAATACGAGGCTTTTGGCTACATAGTCTGTGTATATTTGATATATTTTTTGTAAGGTGCGTTTTGTCAGTGCAGATTATATACAATGTATTTTTTGTCTGGTTTTTATTTTAGAGCTGCGATGGAATTTACGAGTATATTATATATATATAACATTATATATGAAATGAAAGTATATAAATGAAATATTTGAGTATGAAAAGCTGAAACATTCATAAGGAAAAACTTCAGTCTGCCATAGCCTTAGGGATTGTTTTCACAAAGTTCTTTCACATATTTGTCTCCGTACTTCCCTCAGTCACTAGAAGACAGGACCAAACAATCTTGCGAAGTGTATTTGATTGGAACTAAAGTATTTCTTGTTTACTTTATCCTTTCCTACAACGCAGGCAGAGTTGATAAATTGAGTTCGGTTCAAAATGAATTTCACCAAAAACCTGGAAAGAAGAGGCTTACTATCCCTCCTTCTACTTGTAATTATCATGAATCATCTGAATACCAGTATTTTACATGGAGCGCTTGCCGATCTGACCTCCACAACCCAACTAATGGGTATTCTGATACCACTTGGTAGGTAAGACTGGTTGTCAGACCTTAGGAATGACAGCCGGGAACAACGGCTTCTCTGACGCATGTCAAGATGGTCACCATCCACGAACCTGAACGACCGATCCTTAGGTTTGTTATTACTTAGTCACAAGACCCGCTTCTAATTACCAATGAGCAACTAACGCATTCTGAGCAGAGATAAAGTTTTCTCAAAATTCAAATATGTCCCATCTATTGCCAATCAAAACACACGCTGGGCATGGTAGATTTTGGATTACTTCCTCGCACAGAAAGAAGTGTCGCAGGGAATATCATAGGCTGTTTATGCCTATGCAGTTGCAGCCTAAAACATTTTGAGTAACAGCAAAAACTATAATCTGTTATCACTAAAAATCTGTGTTTCATTCATAAAACAGCTTCCGCATAATTCCATCTCATTGAAAACTTTTAACAAACCACTTTCGATACAGCTGTAATTGAAAGCTCATTTATCAAGGCCAAAATGTTCCTGTATCCATGTATATTTTTAAAAACGTCTATTTTCGTATCAAATAAACAAGAGCCCGTCTCTTGCGTTGCGGCTAACTACCGGCTTTGAATTACAAAGGTTGATAAACAAACGGTCCAGCAGAAAATAAAAGTCGTTTTCGCCAATTCAACTTTCGACATGAAAAAGTAATGTATTTGTTTTGCCGACCTTATTTTTTTGGCGGCTTTGACATGGTTATGCAATATTTATTTTTAGGGTATTTTGATGTTAGAATTAGCTATTTTTAGTTGTTTTAGCGTCGACCTTATTTTTGTTTCTGAAAGTTTGTTCGTTGACATGGTTATGCAATGTTCAGTTTTAAGGTAATTTTACATTAAAATTGGGGCTATTTAGTTGTTTTAGGCGAAATTTTAACGTTTTGATACTTCATTTGTATGCATACATACAAATAAAGCCACATGGAACTACATGTTACGTGTGGTGCCGGACGTGAAAGAATAGCACCATCCCATTTCTTTCCATGGGTGTCATAGAAGGCGACTAAGGGACTTACTAGAGAATGAGCAGCAGCGTTCTCTATGCATTTGACCAAGATACTGCGATCGCCAACCCACCTACCAAGCGTGGCGATTATGGCAAATGCCTCCCTTTTGAGGGAGGCTTATGTCCTGCAGTGGACGTCTTTCGGCTGAAATGATTAACTACATACTACAAAATAATTACCTTATATTACATGAAATTGAAACTTATCTAGCGAAATGTTTATTATTTATTTACTTACAAATGTTGGTATCGATACTATAGGTACGTCTGTCTAACTCACCTGGGAAAACAGGCATGATAACTGTTCTAAGATAATTCGGTACCTTAGCTTGCTTAGTAGCATGTAAAAAAACTCAATGTTATAAAGCGTCGATTCGACCGGAAATTCGTGCCAATTGACTAATAAATCGTATTTTCTCATCATGTTAAGTGCCATGAAATACTAAGTTTCAGAAACCCTATACTGCCTACCTATATTCCCCACCAGCAGGAAAGCAGTGGTGGCCAAGTGGTAACGACCGCGACTTACGAGTTTTAGGTCGTGGGTTCGAACCCAGACAGGCGCTTTACTTTGTGTAAATTATTTCATCACCACTGCTCTCAAAACGGGATTATCTAGAACCAAACATTCAAAGACATATGACATCTACCAACCCGCACTGCTCCCGCGTGGTGGATTACGGCCCGCTCGCTCTCACCGACAGGAGGCCTGTGTGCCAGCAGTGGGAACATAATAGGCTAATTACGATAATATTGCCGACCTAGATGGGTTGTTAATGCCTTAACAATATAAATACCTTACCCATTTCCCAATGCAGTATCGAACATTTAATAGCAGTAATTGGATAATCAATCGGTATATAATTGAGATACGCTACACTCACCAATTTGCTATAATTCATGATTCTGACATGGAATACAAATTACATCATGCCCTCCGGGAAATCTATTTGATATAAAAAAATAGATAAGAGTTCACATTAGTATTGGAATATCATTTAATGATTATATTTATACATTGGCTAGGTGTGTATAAATTTAAGATGTTTTAAAGTTTTTTCAACCTAAAGGATATATTCAAAAAAAACATGTCTTCATGGATTCTCTAAGCCCCAAAGTCTAAATCAATCTTATCAATCCGCCTAGTATTTTCCCAAAAATGTTGAGGTTGGCTTTCAGTCTAACCGGATGCAGCTACATACCTATCAGTATTTTCATCACCATCATTTCAGCCGAAGGATGTCCACTGCTGGATATAGGCCTCCCCCAATTTGGGGGGGTTTTCCATAATCGCCACGCTTGGCAAGCGGGTTGGCGATCGCAGTATGGTGGTAAAATGCATAGAGAACGCGGCTGTTATGGCATAGCCACAAACTCTTTTCTCTTCTTCTCTAAGTCAATATGAAAATGTATTTAAATATATACCAATTAAATAACTAGATTAATGATCGATTCGAGTCTAGATATACCTCGCAACTAGTATGTAAAGTAAAACTAAATAAAAAAAAAAGAACATTATTTTTTTCAGTTCACTAGTAAAAAATATGTTTTGAGGTTCATTACACAATAGGCATCCCTAAAATTAAAACGTAAAACAGCTCTTTGAACACGAGTGTTTATTTTTTAGAAGTTAATCCACGGGATAGTTAGTATAATTTTGGGGGCGTCATGTGCCTAATCGATGATAATGTACTCGCATGTTAGGTAAGTGGCAAGTGATTGATAGCTCACACGTTTTTTACAGTTCATAATTTTACTATGAATCACTGTGAGTCGATGTTCTTTCAACGATGATCGAAGGCCAATTAGATTATAATGTTTAGTAAAGAACAAGATTTTATGACAATTTTCTTTATAGAGTTGTTTTTTTTTCTGTTTAATTTTTTTATTTTAATGTGTAGAGTTGTTATGCGTAGAATTTTTATTCAAAGATCGTCATACTCATCTAATCAAATGAAAAAAGTGTCTGTTTGTAATATCAAAGTAACAGCTCTCATAAATATAAATGCATATGAAAGTGTATTATACTACATTTAAAATTACCACAATCTTTTTAAATGTCTATCTGTCTGTTTTTTCCGTCTAATCTCGGGTATGACTGGACCGATTTTGATGCAATTTGGCATGCAGATACTTTGAACCCTAGGAAAGGACTCAAGACAGGGTGACAGCTAGTGTTAAATATGATAGGACTTTAGTTATGTCTTCATCTATGTATGTAACGGAATCTTTGAGCCTAATTTTCACTGGTTTCTAGACGTTTGATCAACTTGAAACTTTGCACACGTCTTAAAGGGCCGATGACAATGCAATAACCCGATAAAAAAATCCATTATCCTGATTAGGATCGTCAGGATTAATAAATCTCTTCGCGGATCCTTTGCATGAGAGTAACAAAGACAGAGTGTGTGAACTGCGCAGGCGCGTAGGGTGAATGCTGTAGTAATTGGCCACTTAGCGTAATTTTTATTTTTGGATATTAATAAAAAACATGTTGATAAAGTCACATACACTTATCACGTACCAAATAAAAGTGAATGCGATGGGATCATAGGTAATAAAACAAATATAAACAAAATCACATATTTATTAATGCAAAATATTAATCAAACTGAATCACTTAAAAAAAATTAGCAATTGGCCATAAAATCACAGTTATTATCATAAGAAGTCACAGTAATTAGCCAAACAATATGTTTGTGAAAACTTAGTAAATATTGACTCATTTTATTGTGAATTAAAATTTTACGCAGCTCAAACCTAATTCTTTCTGCCCTGATCTTATTATATTTAAAAATTCCTGATTTTCTTCTTCACTTTCACTCTCCTCGTTCTCAGAAATACTATCATCATTTTCCGTACAAAAGCAGTTGTGGCATAAGAAATTGTCTCCTTCCTCCTGTGGTATATGCATAAGGTGATATTTAGGAATGCATAATTTATGATTATGCTTTCTGACATTCACAACATCTCAATGTTATGCTCTTTACAACTCTTTTACTCTTTTTGGACTCTTCTTGTGGCACTTGACATTTCAATACCACATGTCCCCAAAAAACTTATTCATAAATCGGACTAAAAAATGGAAAATAAATAATAGTTTAAAAAACTGAAAAAACTCGCTTTTATTGCTGATCGAACTAAAAAGTAGAAAAAAAATTTAATTACAAAGAGTTTATGTTACAGTAGTAGGAAGTCAATAATTCAATTCAGAGTAAAAAGCGTGGGGTGCATTTTCCTATATTTTCATGACTCTCCTCTCATAGATGGTTGCCAATAGAATAGTTGTAATAATTAAAATATCAAGCACCCCACGCTTTTTACTCTGAATTGAATTATTGATTTCCTACTACTGTAACATAAACTCTTTGTAATTAAAAATTATTTTCTACTTTTTAGTTCGGTCAGCAATAAAAGCGTGCTTTTTTAGTTTTTTTAAACTATTATTTATTGTTATGTAATGTTACTAGCAAATAGCTTAGTTTGAAAATTTGTATAACATTGGCAAAAAAAATACTTGGCCAACAGCAGACGAGATGAATACCTACCTATCGAAACTTATTGATTTTAACGCTTTCAAAGTTTTCTTTAACAAAACCAATTTGAGCGTGAACTGAGATTATCCAACAATATCGTTAATCTTTTAGAAGCAAAAAGGAAATTTTCAGACAAAGGTTTTGCACAAAAGCAACAAGTAGGTACTTACGTACTTTTATAACCAATTTCACTTTACAAACCCGAGATACGTCATTACTTATAACCTCTCGAACGAAAGTTTAAAGTAAGGTGAAGTTTGAGACCAATTTCCAAAGTCGGTTATGATAACTTGGAACTACGAGTTATGGAGTTTACGACACTTTCCACTTGTTATAACCCATTTTGTAATTATCGTTACATCCTGAGGCTAGAACTTGACGTATTGTTCTCTTACTTGTATTATTTTATCGTTCAAAGTCTAAGAGCAGTTTTGAAAGTTTTTGGTCTTTGTGGTTTGTTGTAAACTAGCTGAGCGATCTTGTGAATTTGAAATCTGGTAGTACTTAGTACTAGGGCATATCTCATATTATATCTATTCACTACCAATACTATCACCTGAGAGTAGTGATGCCCCAGTGGTAACAACATAGGTACCTAGGTCGTACGTTTGTACCCAGACAGGCTTTTTTTTTTTTTTGGGTGGGAAATCATCAAATAACTTCTCCCGCTCTGGGTGGAGCAGGGGGGCGTGTCAGACTTTTACTGACTAAAACCCACCCGTGTACCTTCAGTAGCCCGTATGCCAGGGGCTGTGGTGTCTCTTTCGAACAAACCCGCACCCCTGGCAGAGACAGGCGCTTTAGTTTGCATAAATTATTTCATGACCACTGCCTTCAAAACATAGAAGAGTAGGCTTGGTATTTTTATTAAAATACTTCCACCATATTCGACCAACTACTTTACTAATCTTGCAGCAAGCCAGCGCACTGTGTGACCCATCGAAAGTAAATAACTTAAAGCGTTAAATAAATAATATAATAAACACCTACTTAGCTATGAAACATATCTTAATTAAAAACTAATGTAAATGATAACTTTGATTAGAAAAATATGATCATCACCTTCTGAAATGAAACCATAAGTCACTGTCTACAATTTCAGCGAGTCAAAGTTAGATACGCAAAACAATAATCACCATGAACCAGATGTAACGTAAACGTGCGCGTTCTATTTCCATTTTATAGACTGTTAGTTGATTTCGTCTGCTATGATTCATTGCAGTCGACTCGGAGTTTAAAAATAATGTTTTTTGATGTGGTGTGTTATGGAGTTATCATTGATTTATGTTTTACGGCGTCAGGTGTAATAAATTGTACACAGATTACTATATTAATATAGGTATGGTTGTCTGTAATGCATCATGGTTGTATAAGTTTCTTTATTATTATGGAAAGCAAGCCTAAAGGAGTTATAGATTACAAACTAAGAGACTATACTATCCTTGTTCAAAAAGGTCGAATACGAGGGGTGTTCAATAAAAAGTAATAATGGCATATAAACTCCTTGAACAATAAAAAAGTAAATACTGGCAGGTAAAGCCCAGACATTTGATAAAAAAATTTATTGATTTTTTTTTCTTATTTTAAAAATAGAAATCATTTGTTTTCGTCGTGTCGGAGCGTGGTACGCAAAATGGATAAAATCGAAATTCGCGCCGTAATAAAATATCTCTGCCTGTAAAAATAACAACTGAGAGGTCATAAAAATATGGCAATGATGAGGAAGTGATTGCCGCCGTACATGATTTTTTAAGCGATCAAGATGAAGATGTTTTTAATAAGGGAATCTTAGGGTTAGAAAAACGATATACCAAGTGTATAAACATCAATGGTTATTATGTCGAAAAATTAAATAACAATGTATAACTGCTTCATAGTAAAAAAGTGTTAATGAGCACTTTTTATTGAATACCCCTAGTACTGATCTTTTTGTCAGGTTTTTGTATTAGCCAGGTATATGCTAGGCATGGCAATTATAAAAAAAATAACAAAAAGTAACAACCGACTTCCAAAATTACACTACAATGTGAAAAATAACTTTATTTTAGAAATCGGTGTCTTTGGATCTGTATTTTAGTTTTTTGCCACCGACTTGCAAAATTAAAGTTATTTTTCATTTTGTAAGTAGTAATTATTTTGGAAGTCGGTTGTCACTTTTGTTCAAAAGTTTTTAATTGCCTTGCCTGATAAGTAGCCATTTTTTGGAATTCAGTTGTTTATTTTAGGGAAAACGGTTTTATTTTTCTCTTTTTAGTCATGGTAACAACCCATACCTATTTCTTCACCACTGCTTGTTAAGTAAACAGCAGTGAGAGAAAGTAGGTATCAGAGTATCATCAAGGTCCACAAAAAGGATTCAATACGTATTATCAAAGCTGACGCCAAAAACTAATTGAAAACCTCCTCTTTTTTAAGTCGCATAAAAAGCACCAACATTTTATAAATTTAAAAATAAATGCATAAAATTAACTCTTTTTAGGAACATCACCAAAAAGATCTGAGTTGATCCAACGTTTTCTGCCGCTGTTTTCTTTGAATCAAGCCTTGCATCAATTACTTTCTCAACACAACTATGTCGGTACAATACCTAATCATATACCCACACAACATGAGGGTATCTATACCTAAATATATGCTGACGCATTGTCATGGCTGCTTACACAGTGAACATGCGGTTCCGATAGCGTATTGACAAGGGTGCGTGGTGACGTAAGTAAGTTAGGCCTATAAACGTCATCTCTGTTAATGGAATGCTTGATGGTACAGGTACCTTTTAATGTGGTCTGCCCAGCAGATAATACATGGTAAAAATTGCAAATAAAAATATTAATACCTAATCCCTATAAACGAACAATTCTTATAAATGTAATCTGAATCTTGGAAACGGCTCCAACGATTTTCATGAAATTCAGTAATCAGGGAGAGAGTAGGTTTCATTTTTAGAAAAGGTCAAACAAAAAAGAAACTGAGCAAATGTTGGTCATCCAGATGTTATGGAAATAAATTACAAATAATAATATTAATGTACTTATGCAAATATAAATATTAGTATAATAATATAATGCAAATAGAGTTTTTAATATCTAAGCTATTTTAAACATACGTAATTTTATGGATTTGCTTGAATTATGTAAAAGAAAGAAGTATGTATAACTAACTCTGTGGTTCTGAAAACGTTAGAAGACCTTTCTTAGTTTTGGCTCAAGCCGCTTAGCGAAAACAGTCGATTTTCAATGTGCCACTTTTCCTTATGTTTAGTTATACATAACGCATGTAGTTCCCAGAGTTAGGCAGAGGTGTATCTATAATTACACCCAGATTTCGCAAATAATGTTATAAGTCCATTATCTTCCTTGTAGGTCTGCCAGGGGTGCGGGTTGTTCGAAAGAGATACCGTGGCCCCTGGCACACAGGCAACTGAAAGAACACGAGTGGGTTTTAGTCAGTAAGTCTGTCAAACCCTCCTGCTCTACTCAGAGCGGGAGAAGTTATTTGATGATAAACCAACCTCAAAAAAAAAACTCCCTTTTTGGTAATAGTAGCGAGCATATGCCATCAACCGAGCAAAAATCCAGACGTCAGGCTACTTCTGAGTAATTCCTGATCGAAAATTCAATACACTGCCAACCCCAACATTTTGCCTTACCTAGGAATCGAGAATCCAGGACCACATGCTCAGCATAACCACGTATGCATTGAGATAGTTAGATTTTATTACAGAACAACTCCCACGCTTCAAACATTCTGTTATTAAACTGTTTAATTTAATCGATATTATGATTTATGAAACACACCATCACTAGAAGCTACCGCACCGTAGTTGCTCAAAGGGGAATAAAGTCAAATTGTATTGTTTGGTCCCCTTTGAGCACCACGTAAAAATTTTGATTGGTGCTCAAATGGGAATACATTTGGTGCTCAATCAATAGGTGCTCTAACGGGAATCATCATCATCATTTCAGCCGAAAGACTTCCACTGCTGGATATAATCGCCCTCCCCCTTGGAGGGATTTGCCATAATCGCCACGCTTGGCGGGCGGGTTGACGATCGCAGTATAGTGATAAAATTCCTAGAGAACGCTGCTGCCCATTCTCTAGTAGGTACCTTAGTCGCCTTCTACGACACTCACGGGAAGAAATGGGACAGTGCTTATTCTTTACGTCCGGCACCACACGGCAACGGGAATACTTCTAACTAACTACCTGGTTGGTCTAGTCGTTGCAACCAACCACTAGACCAACGATGCAATTAGTTATAATACATAGACTGCAATATACCTACGTAAAGCAGGTGTCAAGTATGTACTAGTGAAACAAACAAGCAATACAAACGCAAAGGTCTTTGCTTAAGTATTTAACTTTGTGTACCAAACTAAGTTTGCTCAATTTATCTTATCTCTCTCAGTTAGACGCCGTACCGGGTGGTGTTTGTATTTACTATAATATGTATCTATGTGCATATGTACTTACCTGTATTATTGCATCTTACATACAGTAAACGCAATGTTCGACAAGCTTATACAGGGTTATTGGAAAAACACCAACAACCTCTTAAGAGGTCATTGTACTTTTCATTATATACAACTTTTACTATGGGACCAAACCTACAATCGCGAAAAAAGATCAGCTGTTCCCTCCATTCTGATGAGTTATACGAACATAAATCAGAACAGCTTTTCGCGATTTCAGGTTTGGTCCCATAGTAAAAGTTGTTTATAATTATGAGTACAATGACCTATTAAGAGGTTGTTGGTGTTTTTCCAATAACCTTGTACAATAACTAGCTTTTGCTAACTGCTTCGCCCGCATGGTAGTCGAAAATTATCCCACGGGAACGTACCATTGGGATAAAAAGCATGATATGTGTTAATCCAGGTTACATACTATCTGTTTCATCCAAATCCGTTCAGACGTTTTTGCGTTATTTAGTAACAAATATCCAAACATTCACATTTATAATATTAGTAGGATTATTCGTGAATGAAATATGGTTTCATATAATACGCGAAATTAACTTAAATTGATTGATATTAGACACGCACATGTACCAACTAAATCATTAAAAGTACCTAAAGTTTTCCTGGAAAGAGGTTTTTATTGAGAAGAAAAGCTATTATCTGCTTTTTTCCTATGGGCTCCGCTTGCTTTTTATCAAAACATACAACATTAAGTTATGAGTACGTACTGATTATGCCCAGTTTATGTCTACCATATGTTTCATTCATTATGGACTAAAAATCCTCATTTCTAAACATACATATCCCTTATCTACATACGAACACCGAAATGTATCGCAAAATACTAATAGTCAACATTTAAACCGATCTAATAAAATTCTGGCGGGATTTTTTTCGCACTGGATTTCCAACTCTCGGTGCTAAACCAATGATCGAAAATCCAACTGAGTGCAGCGCGAGTGAGTGTCAGCGCGTCAAAATAACACAGCGTTCGATTTTCAACGCGATAAAATCCAGCTGCGATTTAATTACGAATGTGGGCTTAAGGTGACACTTGTCCACATTTTTTCCATACAAACTTCGGGAGGGTTTTACTCCACTGTTTGACTATGTACACCAAAAATTAAACATGGTATGGTTTTGTCTCAATAATAATATTGTCTGTATGGAAACAGAATACTAAAATAAAAAGCTAATAAAAACTTATGAGCCAACAAGATTCGTTTTTCTTGCTAATGTAATCGAAAAGTACAATAAACGTAATTGGTCATTGATTTATGCAGTGGTTTTTCCAGAAAAACCCGATCTTCCGAGAGACTTTTCTTAATTTTTACGTGCCTGTTTTACTATAACTGATCCTGCAGCTCACTCAATAACGTTGTGCGTGTACACTAGCGTCTAACTGCTCATCACTGATACTATCTCTGTCGGACACGAAGCCTGGTGAGACAGCGTGATTTTTAACCAGGCCCACCAGTGAGTTCGACCCCGCGACTAGTGTACCCTTAAGAGCTGGGAAACCCAACGCAGGTAAATAACAATACCACGATATCGATACAACGACGATTAAGTAGCAGGTTTAATTAATACAGGTAGCAGATTTAATCAAGAGCCTGGTTTGCCACAGTAGCGATATTAATATCGATCTTAATGGGCACAGCATGCCTACAAAGCTGAACGAAATTAGCTGATATTTCTGTATCTGTTTGATCGATTTTGTGATGATAAAACTGTTTAATGCAATTTGAGTGGAAGGGAAATGGTTGATTACTAGCAGCTTTTAATCATCATCATCATTTCAGCCAAAAGACGTCCACTGCTGGACATAGGCCTCCCCCAAAAGGGGGATTTTGCCATAATCGCCACGCTTGGTAGGCGAGTTGGCGATCGCAGTATTCTTTTTTTTTATGGTGGTAAAATGCATACAGAATGCTGCTACCCATTCTCTAGTAAGTCCCTTAGTCACCTTCTACGATACCTACGGGTAGAAATAGGATGGTGCTATTCTTTTACGTCCAGCACCATACCTAGCAGCTTTTACTGAACAACAAATATAAGCAGAGACATCGCAAACAGAAATCATGAATACATTACATGATTCTGTTTCATAGAAAAGTGCAATACCCACGTGGTCAAAATGTAACATTATTCATCATCATTTCAGCCGAAAGACGTCCACTGCTGAACATAGGCCGCCCCTAGGCTCCTCAACTTCGACCGGGCTTCTGTTTCCCATATCCAGCGGATTCCCGCGGCCTTCACAAGGTCATCGGTCCACCTTGTAGGAGGCCTTCCCACTCTACGAGCAATGTGCCCTGCCCACTGCCACTTAAGTTTGGGCAATTCTTCGGGCTATGTCGGTTGCTTTGGTTCTCCTGCGGATATCTTCATTCCTGATTCGATCACGT
This sequence comes from Polymixis flavicincta, assembly GCA_949987655.1. Lineage (NCBI taxonomy): Eukaryota > Metazoa > Arthropoda > Insecta > Lepidoptera > Noctuidae > Polymixis > Polymixis flavicincta. The sequence continues at coordinate 19,973,870 of OX465175.1, forward strand.
AGGGAAACTCCAAGCATAGCTCTCTCTCTCTCTCTCTGGAGAGGATCAAAATGTATAGCAGAGCTAATAAAAAAAAAAGTGACTGCCGAATTTTTCCAGCGCAGGTGTGTTCAGAATCATGTACTGAAACCATGGTGACAGGTTTAGCGTCAATGTCCTGCCATCGTGTATAGTAATTTACTCTAGGTTTTCAGCAGAAGTATGCAACATGTACAGTAGGAATTAGAAGGGAGTATCCAAAATCAATCAAATCAAAACTTTATCTGAGAAAATACTGAGAAAAGAAAATTTACATCGAAAATGCCAAGATGGAAAGCACGAAACTAGGACACTATCAGTGATTTGGCATAAGTACATTAAGGAGCACATCGTCATCTACCTAGACTTTTCCCAAATACGTTTCCAGTCTAACCGGATGCAACAGAATACCCGTATTTTATTTATATGGATCGACTGCCTATCAGAAGGCCAATTCTCGTAATTAAAAACGTTCGCAGTGTCATCTCAGCGACAATCGAATTTCAAAAATTTGCCAGAAATGTGTGGAAACTCGAGGAATTTTTGACAGATTGACACTGAGATCAGACTGTGAACGTTCTTAAAATTAGCAGAATTGCCCCTCTGATCTCCACAACCTATTTACTGGGTAACACGATACCCGTTGGAAAGACTGATTGTCAGACTATTGGGCTTCTGACGACCCGTGACGACTGTCAAAGATGTACGAATGACAGTTGGGACCAACAGCTTAACGTACTTTTCGAGGCACGGAGCGGTCTTGATATTTAAAGACGGTAAACTATCCACGGACCAATCGCTGCAAGCGTAGCTTAACCTGATCGGGCAACCCGTTTGGATGTTATTAGGTACTTAACCACAAGCCCCTCATATTAACAACCACCCTCATACGAAGATTATATGACTATTTAAGTAGATAGCTATAAAATAAACAGGTGCTTATGCTCTGCATTAATGGAATGAATATGTAACTAATATCAAGATACAATCCAACATCTTGTTATTATCACAACATAACAATGGAATATGTTCTTACATAAGCAATTCACAGATGTTGTTAACGCGGTTAAGGCGGTGCACACACTAACGTCTTTTATAGTTTAAGACACACAGCTATTGAAAACTTTGCTAGTAAATGTACCTAGCTAAACCAATAATATATTTTTAAAAGTTAAATTAAGAATTTGAAAACCCTCTACAGAAACAAAAACCTCTAAAAAGTAAGTAAAAGTAATGTGGGTAATATTTTGATCAAAGCATCGTCGCGTCCAGAGACGGGTAATGAAAATGTTTTCCTTTTTACAACAGCAGAGCGAAAAAGTTTCGATTAAATCACCTGTAAGACAAAACAAAAAAAAAACGGTTTAGCCTTTTGCGAGCTACGATGCCACAGACAGACACAAAAATACACACGCTAAACTTAACACCATTTTTTTCCGTCAGGAGTTAAAAATAAACTTGATCATACCAATTAAAGCTCACTCCATAGTATTCGCACTTTGGTTACCTCATTCATTTTATATGTTCGGAAAATCAACACATCCATACACAAGACAAAAAAATAGGTTCTGTATTTTCATAAAGACTGGGAAAATCGGATCGCAAAATGAATCAGTAGATAAGGGTTTCAATAAATCGGAGGTATTGAAATTCAAATGGAATATCAAGAAATGAATACCAGCAATATCTACGTACTTTTAATGGACGGCATTCGGCTGAAGCCTAACAAAAGCCGACTCAGTACTGTGTGAGTCTGTTCAGTTTCGCCCAAACGTTCCCAGTGATCAGCTAATCTCCGTTTACTAGTGAATATCCGTCTGTATGCAACAGTAGCAAGCAAGTGGGATTTACAGCTTTATGCAGTTCCACAATGAAACGACCTCGTCAATATTTTGACTAGGAAATAAAATGATTAATATTCCTTAAATGGACATTATCTGATAGCTGTACGCTGTATTCGTTTGGTGTATGAACAGAAGGTACACTTAATTACGATAAATCGCTTTTAGCACTTAGTAAATTCTATTTCCAAAAAAAAAAAACATCTTTTGTCGTTTGCATAGAACTACAAGCATAATTTTTATTTCACGGAGGTAGGCAATGGTATGGGTTTTTTTTTTTTTTTTTTTGGGTGGGAAATCATCAAATAACTTCTCCCGCTCTGGGTGGAGCAGGAGGGCGTGTCAGACTTTTACTGACTAAAACCCACCCGTGTTCCTTCAGTAGCCCTTAAGCCAGGGGCTGTGGTGTCTCTTTCGAACAAACCCGCACCCCTGGCAGGCATCGACCCTTGCGGGTCCCATCACTTTTTGTGCTGACATCTCTTTGAGGCGCGCGTGGAACACAACGCGCCGTCGACTTGGGCTTGGTCCTTACCGGACATCGAGCTACCCATTACTCGCCGTCCGCAAGCCCATGCCTACGGTGGCCGGAAATCGGCCTGGGATTCCCGACGCCCAGGGCGTCTTCGTATCCTGCGGCGGCTGGGGTCGCGAGGGCGCATATGCTGCCTCTCCCTCACGTGCACCGCCTCCCTCTTCGCGAGCATCACTGCTTCGCTGAAGGAGGTGACGGCTCCCCATGCCCTCTCGCTCCGTACCATGGCCTGGACCAGGGCCGGACGCGAGAGATCGCCGCCGCCGATCGCCTCCACGAGGACACGGCGGTGCTCCGCCCAAGCAGGGCAGACCGCCACCGTGTGCTCCACCGTGTCCTCAGGGCGATCTTCGCAGTGGAAACACCCGGGCGTTTCCTCCCGCCCTATCCGAAACAGGAACCTCCCGAAACAACCGTGTCCGGTGAGGACCTGCGTCAGGCGGAAGGTGAGGACGCCATGCCGCCTCTCGAACCACTCCTCAAAGAGGGGACTTACCGCCGCAATCGTGGCGTGCCCAGGATAATGGTATGGGTTGGGTTGAGATTTTTCCGTCTTTGTACGCAGTCTTTTGTAGTACTAAATTTAGTTATTGATGCCACTAAAAAATCCCACCTATTACATAGGACCCAGAAGCACTGAAATCGGTATAGAATAGTAATTAGGAAATCGCCAAAATGTTATTTGGAGAAGTAATAGATTAGAATCAAACAAGCTAAAATTTAGATTGATTTTGTCGGCTTCCAGTCTAACCGGATGCAGCAGAATACCAGTATTTTACTTAGCGAGACTACCTATCCGACCTGCGCTGACAACTGGGTAATACAATACCCGTTGGTAAGACTGGTTGACAGATTTCCGGGCTTCTGACTCCCCTTAATGACTGTGAAAGACGACTGTGACTGTCAACTGTATGTGTGAACTAATCGATTCATTTAGTACGACAGGTGTCAAACAGGGCTATTTTTAATCGTACCTCGCAAATCTCGCCGCATCACCCGCTCTCCAGTGAATACACAGCCTTAACCAAAGCGTCATCTATCTACGTGTGTACCTATTGTTCATCACGATCGCTTGCGGTGTAATTATTTCAGAATTAGGTCATGTGGATTATCTCATAATGCGCGAATTACCGCACAAATGTGTTAGATAAGGGAATTAACATCTGTGTTATCTGCATCCGTCAAGTCTCTTGGTTGTTTCGGGTGTAGGAACAGGAACCTTGGCGTGTAGAATAGGAAAGTTAAGAAAGTAGACTCCTGTTTATCACACACTGTTGTCCGGTAATATAAAGCAATTGATCAGTATCTAGAAACAGTAGTTTAAGGCCCCGGTAATTTTGAATGTACTCGTCGTATTGTCGTTATCAGCGATAATAGTTCTTACTGCAATCCGATACGGGTTAAAATCTGTTGTAATAAATTCGAATAATAAATGAGCAAGCATTGTCGTAAAAATGCAAATAAAATCGTATAAAATTCCATATTAACTATTTAATAATAAGTAATCCATCACTGGATGCAGTTTAGCATTTGAAATTTTATGGTATATTTTTAATTATAACAATAATTGTTACTGAATGGAATTTAAAAAAAATAAGAGGTGCCTTTGATGATTTTTTTGATGCACTAAAGTATGTTTAATTATGTTTTGAGTTCCATCACTGTATGCAAAAAACATTTGAAAATATCATGTTTTGTTTTTTGTTTTCAAAATTATTTACGGTTAAAAAGATACACTGGTTTTAAAAACCACCTTTTTGAGCGTTTTCAAGAAATCTCCGCCTTAAGCTGGGCACACATTGAATAACCTGTAGCTGAATGTCACAACTCGCAATTATCTTTATTTTGTTTAAGTTTTTTTTAAGCATGTTTCTACTTAATTCAACCGATTGTGTTTCGAAATAGAGCTTTATCGTTTCTTTTCTAATTGTAATGTTATATTTTTGCTATCAATATTGTTAACCTAGGATTTTTATTACAAAATATTATTTTACGGATTAGAAACTTTTTAATGAATTCAATGAACGAACCGAATCTAAGAAGTCTCCTTAAATAAGGACTTTGTTAATCTATTTTTGAAATTCTGTTCTTTAGCTAGTAAGGTACCTACGTTTCGTAAGACCAAATTGTTTATTTAACTAACTTCTTTTAATTTAGATTTCATGTTTTTTTTTACAAATTTCAAAGTGAATGCTTTTTAAAGTACATTACTTATCGTACAATAATGTTATTCGAATAATGGCTGACCTCTTTCAAAAACCTTACTGAAAACAGTTTTTTTTTTCTGTAGTTTCTCAGTAGCAGCCCGGTGTTTGGATTTATGTCCTGTTGATGGCAATACGCTCTCCCCCTATTACATAGGACTTGCAGATAACGGGTGAAATGTGGGTGTACTATAGGTAGATACACCTCTGCACAACCCTTCGGGAAACAAGGCGTGATGATGTAATAATATTTTAAAATTTAATTGAAATCTATTCAGATTTAATCAACACAGGACTAGCTTTTGCCAGCGGATTCGCCCGCGCGGGACTTTCATCTACTATTTAACTCCCTTAGGGGTTGAATTTCGAAAAATGCTTCCTTATTCTTTGTCTACATTATAAAGGAAACTTCTGTGCAAAATTTCAGCTTTCTAGGTCCAAGGGTTTGGGCTGGGCGTTGATGAGTCAGTCAGTCAATCAGTCAGTTTTTATTTATTTATATAGATAACTAGATATAGATAATGTCAGAAATATGATATCCATAATTTCAAATACTCGTAAAAGCACAAAATATCCATTCATTCCACTATCGAGTAATTTGACAAATGCGTTGCAGTTGAGTGCACGCAATCAGACTTATCAACAAAATTAATTTCGTTTCGTGCCGTATCTGTATAAAGTATACCTATAGTACTGGAGATTAATTTGATAAATATAAAAATTTTAGAATGAAGAAGGATTTGTGACTAAGTAATCACAGCTGCACGGGTTGATCGATCAGGTTAAGCTACGCTAGACGCGGTTGGTTTTTGGATGGGTGACCGTCTTTACATATGAAGACCCCTCCGTGCCTTGGAAAGCACGTTAAACCGTTGGTGTCGGTAATAGCCGTCATTCTTGGATCTTTGAGTGTGGTTACGAGTCGTCAGAAACCTAAAAGTCTGACAGAGGTCAGATAGGCAGTCGCTCCAAGTAAAATACTGGTGTTCAGCTGCATCTGATTAGACTGGAAGCCAACCCCACCATATCTGGGAAAAGGCTAGGCAGATGATGATCATTTTTTTTTATGTTGCTGAGAATCTTCTAGACTGTAATACAACTGCTTCACTCCAATATAGGTACCTATACATGTATGATTTTGGTACTTATTATATTAATGCAAATGGAGACCAATGCACTCATATGAACTTACATACAAATCAATACACGCACTCACACACACACACATTCCAATTTACACAGAAACCTCCACTTTATTTTAGGAAAGAAATAGAGACAGTGAATAAAACCGTTAACTATTTAATTGAAAAAATCGGATATTTCGGTTCTTCAAGTTACCGGATTCATTAAACAGTGCATTTTTTTTTTGTACTCATGAAAATTCAAAACTTTTACTAAGGGACCAACACTAAAATCCCTAAAATAAAACCAGCCGCTCTTTACATTTTATATGTTCGCATAACTGGAATCGCGTAAATGTAGGGAAACGCTGACTTTTTCTTTACATTTTGGTGTCTCTCTCTATTTTTAAAAGTTGTATATTTTCATGAGTACCACACCCTCATAAAGTATATCCCTCGTTTAACCTAACATTCTGTATAATGACCAATAGTGTTTCATCTCATAAAATTCATTCTGAAAAGGAACTTCATAAATCTCTTTCATGGTCATTTGAGCGTAACTAATTCAATCAGTTTAAAATAAATTGGTTACCCTTTGATGTTATGTCTGACATTCTTAGTCTAAGCCTGCACTTTAAAGGTTCATTCATGAAGATGAAGGTTACATTGTAGGATCTAAACGTTATACGGAAAAAAAGCGGAAGGTGTATTATAGGCTGCCCTAAATATTCGTCCAAATATTCAAACCAAAGGCCAATGGTCGTATTTTAACATTTTATTCAACTATCGAAAATATTGTATTCTATTTAACACATATTCGCTAAGTACCTACTAACAGCTGCACGGAGCGATGGATGACGTTAAAGTACTCTTTACGTAATCTTCACAACCAAGACCCCTCAGTGCCTCGGAAAGCACGTTTACCCGGTTTTATTCGAGGATTGACAGTTGTTACCGCTCATATGAAGCTCGAAAGTCTGACAACATGGGGGTTTCGTATTATGGAGGTCAGATAGGCAGTCGCTCCACGGTAAATACTGCAACTCAAATGTATCTGGTTAGACTGGAACCTGACTCCAACATAGTTTGGAAAAGGCTATGCAGATGGAACCCATATTAGTTTGTTTTTTCGGTTAGTTCGAAAGATTCTGTCAATGTAATTTTCAACAGAGTTTTCCCGGTCTAAATAAAAATATTTTTTTCACTTCAGTAGCTCAAACATGAAGGTTTTGCTGCCTGAGTGAGACAAAGTAACTTTTTAATTTTTGTTTTTAGAAAGCCGCAAATATCTTATTCCGCCTTGGGTTAATCATACAATTCGAAACATTCACACTCTATCTCTTTCCAGCCATTAGAAAGAGAGAGAGACAAAGACCAGCCCTTTCGAAGTTCCGATTTTGAATTCGACCTCAAAGACAAACACGTTCGGAATTTCGTACTAACTAAAGAAATTTTGAAAAAGATAATCAAGTCTTATAGTGTAATTTATTGAATTTTTAATTTCTTGTTGTATTTAAACGAAAATAAGTATTTACTGCAAATAAAACTGATATTTAACCTGTAAATATTTATTTCTAGTTTCAATAATGTCACGTAATATATTTTGAATAATAAAATATCATGACTGCTATTTCCGAACACGCCTTAATTTAAATAAAAGAGCGGGAATAAAATTTCGTGGCTAGCGTAAAGAGTTGAATAAGTTTTAACTTTTAAAATGTTCCATTTTATTGAATTGGTACCTCTCCCTACAATGTTAATTATTTTGATTCACTATAAATAGTTATTTCAATCAATTCCTGTTTATTATTTTATCTCCTAAAGTGTTCTCGCTGCTGAAGTGAAAAGTTATGTGTGTTACACGAGAGCAAAGTTTTTTGCATCTCGTGCCTTTGAAATGACTTTGCTCTCTTGTTGCACAAATAACTATTATATACATTACGTAATTTTACCTACAACCGTAATAACACATTAGGATTTCCTGTGCCAGGTAAACATTACACACGCAAATTACATACAAATTTCCATCACTTAGATGTAGGTACCGGCTTTCATACTTAGCAATTTACGTGTTCATTTCAGTCTGAGGATATAACATACAAAGTTGAGCACAAGCATACGTTTCCCAATGTAAATAAGTTACTTAACATCAAGTCTGTTTTATCCGAAAGGTTATTCAGATGTATCAACCACAGGAAATTCTCGTAATTTTATGGAACGTTCACAGTCAGAGGGGCATTCTCTTAATTTTAAGAACATTCACAGTCTGATATATTGCATAGTCACAGTCATATCTGTCAAAAAAACCCCGACTTTCCATACATTTTTGACATCTTTTTGACATTTTGTTGTCGCCGAGATGACACTGCGACTAGATTGTGAACGCTTTAATTACGAGAATTGGCCTTCAGATCTCAGTCTCAATCTGTCGAAAATACCTCGCGTTTCCATAAATTTTTGACAAGTTTTTGACATTTTGCTGTCACCGAGATGACACTGCGACTAGATTTTGAACGTTTTTAATTACGAGATTGGCCTTCTGGTCGTAAGTTCGAAAGCAGTCAGGCGCTTTACTTTATGTAAATTATTTCATCCATCACCACTTCTCTCAAAACGGAAAAGAAACCTACCTCAGAACCCACTCCAGAACCTTTCGGCCTCATCGGCCATCTGTTCTGCGAGCAATATGCCCTAGGTACCCACTGCCACTTAAGTTTGGCAATTCTTCGGGCTATGTCCGTCGCCTTAGTTCTTCTGCAGATCTCTTCATTCCTGGGCCACCGTCATCAACTGGGCACAAATCAAGACTTCGGGCTGCAACTGTAAAATCCCTGATGGAAACACCCATGTATACACTTTTCCCGACCTGGGAATTGAACCCAACCTCATTCCCAGCAGTAGCGCCACTAGACAAACGAGGCAACAAAAGTAGTTCTGAGTTATCTAATCGCACAAAGAACAAACAACAACAAATAAATTAAAAATTACCGACACAAAATTGAGAAAAACTATCATGATGAGAAATAATGAAATAATTAACGTCGTCCCTAAACTTAGTGAGCGTCCCCTTAATATTTATGGCGCGTCAGCTGTCCGCGCCCCTAAGCAATAAATATCAGACGCTGATACTGCCTCTTAAATAAATCATTCTGAAAAATGGATAAGTAGGGAGGGAGGTAAATGTCACTATAGGCGCCACGCGGCCCTACCCGTACTTTTGTAACTTTACGTAAAGAACTTTCATAGTATAATGCTTTAAAGTGAATTTAACATACCTATAGTTCTCATAGTGAAGAAAATCATTGGAAGAAAACCCAGCGGGGATTACCTCGAAAATTCAACAATGTTCATTGCATTATTTACGTTGTCGAACAAACACAAAAAGGATCGAAACACAAACTGCGTTGTGGCTCTGTCTCGCATTGTGTGTCTCAGTGTCTCATAGCTTTATGCTGAGCTATGGCCGTTTTGCGTTGATGTGACGCATATTTTTCCCCAACTCGCACTTTCTTGTGTTTTTGATATTTAAAAAAAATCAACAAAGGATTTGCTTAACCATCCTTCGGTCAAAGTCAAAGTCAAAGCATTTATTTCAAATAGGCACTTAAAAGGCACTTTTGAACGTCAACATTTACATTACAATGGAATTGATTCTAGTCGCTCCTTCCAAAATCTGAGGGGCAATTCTGGTAATTTTAAGAACGTTCACAGTCTGATCTCAGTGTCAATCTGTCAAAAATTCCTATACATTTTTGTAAAAATTTGAAATTCGATTGTCGCCGAGATGACACTGCGAACGTTTTTAATTACGAGAATTGGCCTTCTGATTTCGTTCGGAGAAGAATGGGCAAGAAACTCCACCGTTAGTCTTTTAAAATGTTTTAACTACAATATTTAACTTGCATTCGTTATATAATTATGTATCAAAACAATGCACCCAGAACAAAATTAACAAACCAAAATTAAAAAAATAAAAAATCCCCCGACCCAAACAAAAAACCTAAAAAGTAAAGAAATAATATTTATAGGCCTTTTAAGTTGAATGTAATATTTTGATCAAGGCATTGTCTAGTCGGGGGATGGCTAATGAAAATGATAGACCTCTGATTGGCGTTTTCATTGACCGGCCGGGGATTTTTAAATTTAATTTTTATTCCATGCTTTTTAAACTTAATGTCTCGCTTAAATCTGCGCATCGTTGCGTATTTTCCCCACAGTGAAATTTGTTACTAATGTATCCTTATTCCTCGTCCTGATCAGCATTCATCTATAATATATTCATTGAGACATTTTCAATGAGCTGAGATTATTTTTTTTGGGTGGGACATCATCAAATAACTTCTCCCGCTCTGGGTGGAGCAGGAGGGCGTGTCAGACTTTTACTGACTAAAACCCACCCGTGTTCCTTCAGTAGCCCGTATGCCAGGGGCTGTGGTATCTCTTTCGAACCAACCCGCACCCCTGGCAGGCATCGGCCCTTGCGGGCCCCATCATTTATTGTGCTGACATCTCTTTGAGGCGCGCGTGGAACACAACGCGCCGTCGACTTGGGCTTGGTCCTTACCGGACAGCGAGGTGACGGCTCCCCATGCCCTCTCGCTCCGTACCATGGCCTGGACCAGGGCTGGACGCGAGAGATCACCGCCACCGATCGCCTCCACGAGGACACGGCGGTGCTCCGCCCAAGCCGGGCAGACCGCCACCGTTTGCTCCACCGTGTCCTCAGGGCGATCTTCGCTGTGGAAACACCCGGGCGTTTCCTCCCGCCCTATCCGAAACAGGAACCTCCCGAAACAACCGTGTCCGGACCATGGACCGCACGATCCCCGCGTTGAGCCTCCGGCAGGAGGCGTTTGGCCCCCCTAGATTGGGCAACAGCCGCTTCAACGCAGCCCCGGCCCGCTCCAGTCCGGGAGCCAAACGGCGGAAATGCTCCGCGAAGTTCCACCGGCTGTCGAGGACGAGTCCCAAGTACTTCATCGTCGACTCGACGCCGATGTGAACCCCTCCCACCGTTATCTGGGAACCCGTCGGTGGCGCATTCCGAGGACCATGAAACCACATGGCCTCGGACTTGTGCAAGGCCACCTTGAGTCGCAACCCCTTGTGTCGCTAAGTCGGCCGCCGCCTGGTACGACCTCCCTTGCGCCAGGACCAGCGTGTCGTCAGCGTAGCAAACTACACTGACGCCGCTAGGGAGGTCGGCGCGCAGCACCCAGTCGTACCCGATGTCCCACAGATGCGGCCCCAGGACCGATCCCTGTGGGACACCGCACGACACATTTCGCCGGTTCCACTCTCCGAGGTGACCGGGGTAGATGACGGCCCTGTCCGTCAAATAGGCCTCGACCACACGACAGAGGTAGGTCGGCATCCGGTGATACCGGAGTGCCTCCCTTATGCAACTCCAGGGCAGGGTGTTGAAGGCATTGGCGATGTCTAATGACACCGCCAAGACGACCCCACCCCGGGCCACAGCATCCCCCGTCGTGAGGGCTGTGTATGGGGGTGAGTGTTTGAGTGTGCATGTGTACTGTGTGTACGTGTATGGATCTGTGTGTGCGTGAGCGGGAGCGTGCGGCTGCGTAAGCGTGCGTAAGGGGGTTGGATGTATAGGTAAAGCAAACAGAGAGATTTCCTTTCTCAATAATATCAAAGTAAATAACGGAAAAGAAAGCTTTAAACAAAACGTACAAAAAGATAAATGTACCAGGAAAACTCTACGTATCAATATTGTACTTGATTTATTTTAAGTACGTATTCATAATTACAAGAAAATATGTTTTACATTTGATCTTTATGTACATTTACGCCATATGATTTCGTGAAAGGTATAAGAAATATGTTCGGTTTTGTCCGGACATTTTGACCGTCAGTCCGGATTGTCCGACTTAAGGGATGTTTATTATCAATAATATAAATAGTAATGAAAAAAGAAAGTCTTAGTATTTTGCAAACTTTGGTCACGAATTTTCAAATTTCCATATGGTAACCCTAAGTTTCGTTCTCTGTTTCGATTGTAGCTACTTAATTGATCTGTCTGTCGATGTCAGAAAGCAATTACTGTGGCTGTGCGTTGCATTTGACACATGTAGGCATTAGAATAGCATTGAGATCAATCATCATCAAACTTTACTTAGCATATTGATTAGCTGTTGCTACACCATTGATATATATATCCTTACATTATACTATGTCTATTTATGTTATCCTGTATGGAATTGTGGACAAATAATCAATTCTTCTCACACTTATTAGATTCTTCTTAGTCAGGATTTATGTCCACTTAATGGTAATAGGCTCGTCCCCTATTAAATGGGACTAAAACATAACTGGCGAAATGTAAGTGTACATACGCCAGCACATCAAGCTACCCCAAACTGCCAAATTTTACCAATGGAACATGAACCTTATGCTTTAGTCATAAAGTTGAATCTCTATCAAAGAAATTTGACAGCACACAGTCGTCATGTTGTTACTATTAGATTTTCAATGATATCTTCTAAATATTGAGATTGACATTCTCGATGGTCTAATAGCATGGGATCAGTGGTTTTTAGTTTGTTATCTAGGAAATTCTTAACAGCAGTGCTGAATCTATGTTCATTTGTGTCTAAGTGTGCACACGAGCGACACACGTCAATAGCAAAGGCACCTGCAGCCGTGGTCAATGAGTGACGCCGCTTGTGTTTAACATTACGGTTCTCTAATACAAGAGCGGCATGTTGTCGACGGCCGCCGTCGACACTCGTCTACAGCTGCAGTAGACTCTGTCGTTGACGCGTGTCGCTCGTGTGTGGAAGAACTTAATTAAACGGCAATTGGCTTGTATCCTATTAAATGGGAATGGAACTAGCAAAATTAGAGAGTATCATTAAATCAATATATACCATTGCGATATAACTGCCTTGAGAAAATTGAAGCATAATGGTTTGTTATATAATTATAATTGCCTACATAAAAACTCCCGAAATCGACAGTCACACAATAAAAAGCGAACATTTATAATTGTTTCACGTCAAACAATCATTTATTCTGTTTCCAAAATACAATCTGGAACACTGAATATTCACACACTGTTGTCCATTTTGAGTACAGCTTTTGGTTCATGAATAAGAGAGCAAAACTGTGATATTCGTTGCTTCAGTAATGTGAAATTCAGTGGACACGATGAGTCGGCTCGGGTAATTTATAGTGCCAGCCTGTGAGAAATGAACGGGAATAATGGCGTACTTGAAAATGTATGAATACTGATTAATTTATGGGCTCCTACGTGATAATGTTCTAACGATTGTGCTTGATAAATGTCTGAGCTGTAGTTAACTGCGAAAGAAATGGGAAAGTAATATTTGTGGGGATGGAAAACACATTCGAGTATTCGAAAAATCAATCTGCGTAGCCATTTCCCAACTATGTTTGGGTCGACTTCCTATCTAACCGGCTACAGGTGAATATCAGTATTTTACACGGAGCGTCTGCCTATCTAACCTCCACAACCCAGTTAATGGGTAATACGATACCCATTGGAAAGACTGGTTGTACGACTATTGGGCTTCTGACTACCGAAACGACTGTTAAAGATCTACGAATAAGCCAGGACCAACGGCTTAACATGGTTTTCGAGGCATGAAGGAGTCTTGATATGCAATGGACCCATCCATAACCGACTGCGACAAGCGAACCTGAATGTTCGATCGAACCGTTATCCACCATTAGCAACCCCAGTGGAGTAGTCGAACTCCGAAGCATAATAATATTTCTGCCATCAAACAGTACTGCCATCTTCCAGTTTGAAGAATATCCGGTGGCGGTACAACTACAGGCACATAGGCCTTTTCCATCTTGTCTATCAAGTTGGCAATGGTCAATGATCTTGCTACACACTGCAGCTTTAATGTTAGATCGAAATAACCCCTATTGCCTTGGACATGTTCGCGGAGGCGCGCACCCAACTGCTTTCACGCAACGATGCGCAAGCGATGCGCGTCTCAGGCGTCCTAGCGATGATCGCCGATAGAGTGGATTGTCCTTATGTCCGGCAATGCTGCAGCAGAAATATTGCTATCTTGTGAGTGTTCGTTTTTTTGTCTGAGCTTTTTATCCTGTGTGTATCCTTTAATGTAGGTATGTTTGTTTATGAGTCTTGCTAATTGAATTAAACACATTTTATTTATTGCATTCAATAGACCATGTCGACTTATACGGCAGCTATTCTTAAAAATCTTACTAAGAAAACTTCGATTAAATTAGTTTGAAATGAGCTGCAATAGTGTAAGTCCCATCTAAGTTTTCACGGTATCTTTTTTTCAGGATAAATCGGCTTTATAGCATCGTATTATATAGATTTTAAAATTCTAGAAGGCAACTAATTTAAACCAGAGGCAAATAACATAGGCACGCTTCATTTGGTTGAAATTATGTTTTTTTTGTTTGTAAAACACATGAATGTTATTGATAAACCTATAAATTATTCCATACTACGTCATTATAAAAGATAAACATTGAACTATAGAGAATATAAACATGAATCCCGCAGCATGTGCCGATGTAATCATACACTGAACAATATGTGGTAACCATTAGCCATGTTTAGATGACACGGTACTTCTCTTACATGAAGATTACTCAATGAATATGATATTTCAGTACTATATTGAGCTTGAAATAGATTATACTGTATCTAATAACAAAGATACTGACAACACTGCATTGTATAATTCTATCAGAATCCTACTCATCATTTCAGGCTGAAGATGTCCACTCTTGGAGATAGGCTGCCCCCAAAAGGAAGTGGTTTTCCATAATCACCACCCTTTGCAGGCGGGTTGGCGATCGCAGTATGGTGGTAAAATACATAGAGAACGCTGCTGCCCATTCTCTAGTAAGTCCCTTAGTCGCCTTCTACGATATCCACGGGAAGAAATGGGATGGTGCTATTCTTTACGTCCGGCAACACACGGAACAAAAATCCTACTAATATTTTAATATGAAAGTTTGTATGTTTAGATATTTAGATGTTTGGATGTTTGTTACTCAATTACGCAGAAACAGTCAAACGGATTTGGATGAAATTTGGCACACTTATAGGTTGAAAACTGGATTAACTTAGAGAATATTTTTTATTCTGGTAGTACGGTCCCGTTGAATAATTTTGGACCTCCAAACGGGCGAAGCCACTGGCAATAGCTAGTGTGTTATAAATACTGGTAGATTAAACAGATTACATTTAGGTTTAAAGCTACGCTTTGCGTTGTCGGTTCATGTATGGGTTTTTTAGCTGGATGACCCTCTGCGACTCGGAAAGCAGATCTTTTGCAGTCAGTAGGTACGCGTATTTGACGTATAAAAGTCTACAACCAGTCGTACCAAGGGGGGGTATCCAGTGTTACCCAGTATCTGGATTGTGGAGGTCAAATAGGCAGTCGCTCTATGTAAAACTAGCTTTTGCCAGCGGCTTCGCCTGCGCGGAACTTTAATTCCCTATCTAACTCCCTTAGGGGTTGAATTTCGAAAAATCCTTCCTTATTCCTTGTCTAAATTATAAAGGGAACCTCTGTGCAAAATTTTAGCTTTCTAGGTCCAAGGGCTTGGGCTGGGCGTTGATGAGTCAGTCAGTCAGGACTTTTCTTTTTATTTATGTAGAAGATACAGATTTGCAGTTGAATCCGGTTAGACTGGAAGACCGAGCCCAAAATCTGTGGCAAGTAATTAAGTAGATTGTTTGTTTTGATTAAGTAAAGTGTTAAAATAATAATCCTTTACGGCTTTCCTTAATCGAGTAAATATAGGGTGAGAAGTATAACCGTAACGTATATTTGATTATTGCCCTTAGAAGTCGGACCACCCTCCCCAGCCAAAAGCACGACATTTCGTGTAAAGAGCGAAAGTTTCGAAATAAAATTTTACTGGCTCCTACATTATGGTGTTTCCATGGTTTTGCGGTATTTTCACAGGTTTTAAGCGATGTAATTTATGTTCACGGGGAAACTTTTATGGCTGCCTGTTTATTTTATGTCGCAGAGAAGGGGAAGTTCGTTAAATTCATGAGGTGTCTTCAATCCGTTCGCTTATTTCGTTACATGTAAGGTATGTATGTTTTGTCACGTTTTCGGTGAAGGAGTAAACAGACACACAGTGGGTGGTATTAAATTAAAACTTTGTTTCAAAAAGGCTTCATTTTGAAGCCGTGTTGTTGTGTAACTGGAAAACTTGTTGCAAACATTGACATAAAAATTCGTAAAGTTGTTACTTTAATTTACAGGTTTATTTCATTTTTTTTACGTTTTATTTGTGATTTTGCTAACCTACAGCTGGTGTAACACTTTGCGTGCATTTATTTACGTGGTGGACAAATAATTATTACTAGAAAATCCGGCAGACGTTGTGCTGTCCACAATCATTCATTCAAAATTCCCATAGAAAATGAACTTAATTGAAACTGCACTGTAAGTCACTTGCTTTTGCGTCACCAGTACTGACACTCTGTATATTTTGGCTACTGAGACCATAACTACGGACGTAGTATACAGGAAAGTTTTATAAAAATGTGACAATACGAATGTGTGTGTACGTGCGAGTATCGCTAATGGAACTTCGGAACGTTCCTGACGGGCTCCCGTATTTTTTTTTTGTGTTGTGGTACATTTTATCTTTCAATTCCTTTAGCCTGCAACAAAACATACTACTAATTACGGTGTTCCCAAAAATAACCCCTCCCACGAAAGTCCTATAAAGCATTTCGCAAAAGGTTCCCCAAGGGACAACCTGTAGCATGAATGAGTTCAAGTCTTCAGGGGCACATTAGCACACTACCCGACTGTTTGGAAATTAAATAAAGTAGATTCAAAGGGTACGGTGAGTTCATGTCTTTATACGTCAGGGTGAATAAATATTTATATTTGTGTGAAACTGTTTTTGTTTTAGTTTTGCGATTGTGGGTAGGTGTTGCTGCAGATTTTTATGTTTTGTTCTCATTTTCACACCTAAAGCTTTTTCCCAAGGGTTAATATGCTTGTAAAGTTTTTAAAGACCACAACTTTAGAACCATTAACAACTCTTACGCAGCGAAAACTGCGTTATATCTACTTTCAAAATTAAAACAGTTTCCATCAAAATAAGGAATATAGAGAAGCCTTACTAAATTTTATATTTTCTAAAATATATTTCACATACAAAACAAAGAAAATTAATCGTTTTAATCATTTCAATTTTACTACAATTTACTAGATACCAAAAGCAAATTCTGTCTAATTTATCGAAAACCGCGCGCAGATAAATTGAGTTCTGTGCGTCTATTTGTAACGGTCTAAACTTATACCTAGCGTATTCATTGAAACAGCCACTAATCATGAGATTAAATCACATTTATTATACCAAGCTTGAGCAGTGGTGGCCTAGTGGTATCGGACAGTTGTATGTCGTGAGTTTGAACCCAGACATCCCCTTTACTTTGTGTATTTAAATTCATCATCACTCCTCGCAAAACGGTGATGGAAAACATCGTTCCGAAACCGGGATGTCTTAGAACCAAAAATTCGAAGACATCTTCACATCTTCTAACCCGCACTAGGCACGCGTGGTGGATTAGGTACCACTCCCTCTCATAGAGAGTAGGCCTGTGTCCCAGTACTGGGAACGGTATAGGTTGATTACGCTAGTAATCCTGTGTGTTTATTTGATTATATTTTCTTAACAAGTCTTTCACTATTTTCCCAAATTGGCCTTAGGCTGTGTTACGATACACGAGGCTTCCGGAGACTGGGACCGCAATTAACCCAAACCGCAGCCCCAGTGACTGGATACATGTAATTTTAAAATGTTCTTCCGGCGACTGGGACCACTCGTAATTGGATATCAATATGAATCGCTGAAGCCATAAATAGTACAATCTAACGAAAAAGTGTTTAAAGTAATAATTTAAGAAAATAACTCTTTTATATCTATATAAGTAAAAAAAAGTCGTGTAAATTTTTATACAACTCGAGAATACAAAACAAAAACAAACTAAACTCATTTCACGGAAAAAAATAGAGAATCATTCATTTTCTCATACATTTTGTGTGACAGCTGCTAGAAAACGCTTTATGCCTTCGAGGGGATCATAACTCGGTAGGTGTTCACCTAACATAGACAGGTGTCTCAGCTAGAAAATTCTTTATGCCTTTGAAGTACCAGGTTGTCATAACTTGCTAGGTGCTTACGAAATGTAGGATTAATCATATTAAAAATAATCAACGTACTATAAAGTAAAGTCGTCGGAAGAAAAATATTAAATAAATTTGAACCTGCGACTAGGACCGCGGTTCCAGTCATTTGCGGTCTCAGTCGCCGGAATCCTCTGATACACTAAAACAAATAAATAAATCACTCCCACAAGTATTGAAAAGAAAAAACCTTTTGGAAAAAAATCTTTTGGTACGACATTGTCTGTCATATTCCATAAAGGTCTCCTTACATTTTTATACATCAAAGGTCATGTTTATATTCGAAAATTGATCCCTAACACTGTGAAAACAAAAAGGAGCTTAGGCTTGATCAAGAGGAAATCAGTTTATTCCATAAAAACCTCACCACAAAAATTTCGGGTGTTGCGTGCTCTCATTCCATCTGATACTAGAACGGGGCCATTTGAACGATCCGTGTAGTAAATAAAGTCAATGAGAGAACAAGATATATTTTCGTAAAAGGGTAGCAAAAATATATGAAATGTACGGCTCTGTCTAACGAGTGAAGGTCGTGAGTTCGAACCCATACAGGCGCTTTACTTTGTGTAAATAATTCTTCACCTCACCTGAGGTGATGAAATTACGTATTTACACAAAGTACGACGGCGTTTCGAGGGCAGATGCTCTCGAAACCGGTTGTGCGCTTCTCGTATCCAGCGGATTCCTGCGGCCTTCACAAGATCATCGATCCATCTTGTAGGAGGCCTTCCAACGCCACGTCTTCCGGTACGCGATCGCCACTCTAGAACCTTCCGGCCCCATCGGCCATCTGTTTTGCGAGCAATGTACCCTGCCCACTGCCACTTAAGTTTGGCAATTTTTCGGGCTATGTCGATTGACTTGGTTCTCCTGCGGATCTCTTCATTCCTGATTCGATCACGTAGGGAAACTCAAACCATAACCCTCTCCATTGCCCTTTGGTTGACTTTTACCCTTCTGATAAGGCCGATTGTGACATTGTTTTATAACATAAAAATTGATTTTTTTGCGATTACTAAATCCCATTTGCAGGTGGAGAATTAATTGACTGTGCTGTTCAATTTATGGGAGAACAAGTTCTTCACTACAAAGTTAAGTTTGGTCTTGGGATAAATTCATACCAACTATGAAATCCTTCACGGGCCAGTTGACCGGTTTACATTAAAAAAGCGGTTCTATAGCGATAGTTTTTAAACTCAATATCAAAAAGAGACTTTTGACCTGCAGTTAGAAAATTAAAGAGATGTAAAAAAAAATATGCACCTTTGAATGATTCTCCACAAAAACGATGCTGCATTTAAAATCTGAACAACATTTTTTATTCAGCTTTTACGTAACTTTATATTCTCATTTTCTTTTACTAGTTTCACCCTACTAATTCAATTACCTGCTCGCTGAACCTTTACAGTATTGAAAGCGATACCTACCCGCTCGTTTATACGTTTTTTTTTTTTTTGTTCTTTTAGTACTATAATCACACATTTGTATGTCCAAATATTCTTTTATGATATTAGGATTTCCAACACCTTTTCTAATTCATTTTTTATTCAACACAAACACCAATCATCATAGATGGGAAATGGCTATATAGGCATCTGCCTTCAGTCGGCTTCCAGTCTCACTGGGTGCAGCTTAGTATTTTACATGGAGTGACTGCGTATCTGGTCTTCACAAACCAGTTACTGGGAGATAAGATGCCCCTTGGTAAGACTGGTTGTCAGACTTTCGGGCTTCTGACGACGAAGATCGTCAAAGATCCACGAATCCTACCAAAGACTTCTCTGTATAAAAAGAACTGTTATCATATGTGTGGACTTATCTATGACAAAATACCGAAGAATTTCAAAGAGTTATCTAATAACTTATTTTTTACTAAGCTAAAATTATGGCTACTGCAAAAACGTTTTTATTCTATAAATGAATTTCTAAATAATGCTAAATAATGTATTTTAAACTAATGTGACGATAATTTATATTGAATGTATTGAAAGATTAATGATAGACAGCATGCCATTGAGCGTAATATATAATAAGTGTAACATATTGTTTTGCATGTCAAATTATGTCTGACTATGTATTAGGAACTCAATTACCTACTTTAAGACCAACACTGTACCAATACTTATTGCAAATAAATGATCATGATTATGATTATTACTTACGCCAAAACGGCTGAACGGATTTGGATGAAATTGGGCACACAGATAGTTTATAACCTGGATTAACATATAGAATAGTTTTTATCCCGGTAGTACGTTTCCATGGGATAATTTTCAACCTTCACGCAGGCTACGCCGCGGGCAAAAACAAACAAAACAAACCATTATTGAGTAGACAAAATATGGGATACTTTACTAGTACGTACACACAGCTCCACAGAAAACTCATCCCCTACAAAGGCATGTCGCCTTAGGGGATGAGTTTTCTGTGGAGCTGTGTGTACGTACATTTTGAAGTCCTATTATCAAACAAGAACATAAAGAATATAAACATGATACCTGAAGTTTTCAACGATGAAAATATCAAGAAAATCAGAACTATTCTGTTACCAAATCTTTAAAAGCTTTTCCAAGTTTCACGAGCAAAATAAAAAAGGGTATGACAAAAATCCCTACTAATATTATAAATGCGAAAGAAACTGTCTGTCTGTTACGCTTTTACGCCTATACCGGTGAACTGATCGTTATAAAATGTGGCAGAGATATTGCCTGGGATACGGAGAAGGACACAGGTTACTTTTTAACGTAATAACCGACATACACGGGCGGAGCCGCGGGCCAAAGCTAGTTAATCATAAAAACAGAATTGTTGAAACTCTGTTTAAGAATGCTCAGATTATATCGTTGTTATCTCGATAAGATACATGGTCAAATAAAATACACGTGAGAGTGTAAAAATATGTTCCTCGAATGAAAATGTTAACAAATTGTTTTAATGTTGACGTGTGATCTCTTCGATAAATTAACTTTAATCTTAAATTCTCTAAAAGCTTCATGTTTGTCTTAAAATTGCATCTTGCCTGTATTACTTGAAGGGTTAGGCAGGGGTGTACTTATGGTTCGCCCCATTTCCTTTTATTTCCTCACTAGTTTCTGCCCGCGGCTTCACCCGTGTGGAGGGCGGAAATTATCTTACGGGAACGTACTACCGGAATAAAAAGTATTCTATGTGTTAATCTAGATTATAACCTATCTGTGTGTCAAATTTCATCCAAATCCATTCAGCCGTTTTTGCGTGAAAGAGTAACAAACATCCATACATAAAAACTTTCGCGTTTATGATATTAGTAAGGACAAGTAAGGATTTATTACCAGTGTTTTGTTACGATAAAAGGATTTAAGTGTTTGTGGAGTTTCTTGCCCGTTCTTTGCCATAGATAGGTACCTACTACATTTTGGAATGGGCATGATTTATCGTACTGACTGACTGACTCCTTGACTATTCATTCACTACTTATGCCTGTAATTGGTTTATTTGAAATAAATCCTTTTAGTTTGAGTTGAGTTGTCGGCAGTTACGTTTAAGTACCATGCAACAGGGGGCAAGCCTATTGCCATCAACGGGACAAAAGTTCAGACTAAGAAACTTGAACTTGTAAAATATTAAACGTAAAACGAGGACAAATATGGAAAGAAAGCAGCTTTAAATATTGAAATTCAAAATGCGTTCACAATCTTTTACGACTAAAAGTAAAAATTTAAATCAATCCGGTAATAAAAGTCGCTCAGCTGGCATAAAAAAAAAGTGTATTATCATTACCAATTCCGTGATAAATGCCCATTCCCACGAACAACAAAAAAGGCAACAACGCAAAGGGATTTAAAATCAGAACACGCTCCTCTAAAACAAAAGTTTGCAAAAAGGGGACGCGTAGTAAAGATGGCAGCCCAGCCATAAAGATTGTGTAGATCGATATTAATGGCCCGCAACAGGTGCGCCGAGGGAGCGGGCCGAACGCCCGTACACCTCCGTACACGCACTTTGTAAACAATCCTCCGTATTACGTAACAATCTTGTAATATCACGTTATTGGCGTGTTTCCACTTCCTTATACAGGTAAGTACCTATAGCTATCTACCAGCTACATAGGCCTAATTAAATTTCTGAGTGGCAGTGCAGAAATACTCGGTAATTAACGAAGCGGAATTTCATAATAATGGTCTGGGTTAGCATCATACAATTCTGAGTATCCTGGAATAATGTTACTCATGTATTAAAATTTACTGTTATTGTTCACCCAATGGTCGTTATTTGACCACAATTTATTTTAAACTTAATGTACTTCTAATGCATTATTATATAAAAATATTAGCTTTCTGCACACTTTATGCCTCTTTATGTTCATGCTTCTCTTACCGCGAAGATTTCGTAAAAAGGCGAACAAAATTTTTTCTTCGCGTATTAAATAAATCGATTATGGTTTTCACTTATACAATTAGCAGTTTCAGTTTATATTGCTAGTTGAAATATCGTTTGTTCAATCAGCTCACTGTATCACGTTCACTGCCCTCTTCAACGTTGAGTCGTGACATTTTCTTTTCTTGGCCACACTTTTAACAAAATGAATATCCTTTCCTTTACATTCTTTTTTTATAATAGTCTGTCTGTCCCATAACATCGTCCCCAAAACCTCATTTGACAATATTGCAACGTGTGGTCACGTTATTAATAAAAACGGCGGTTCGTGGCTAGAAGGTAGGATCGATATTAATGCGCCCGGCAACAGGTGCCCTGGGATAGCAGCCCCTAATGGGCTCGTGTATACGCACGTTTATAATGAAAGTATTTTTATACTGCCTGCGAATACAATGGGGGTCGTTTGGGGAAATTGCATGTAGAAGGTAGGGTTAGTTTAGGAATATTGAACTATGTTGTGTCTGTTTTTTTTTTTATTTATGATTCCATTAAAATTCAACGTGCATGGTATAAAAACACAATATTGTCATTTGGGGAACAGTGCAGGCCCTGTGGAAACGACCGCGACTTACGATAGCTTCGACCTTAGATAGTTGCTTTGCTTTGTGTAAATTTCATTAAAAGTATTCTGAAAACGGTGAAGGAAAAAATGAGGAAATCGGCATGTCCTAGAATAAAAATTCATGTGACACCTACCAACTCGCACTGGGCCCGCGTGGTGGTTTCAGGCCCACTCCCTTTCACAGAGAGGAGCTATGCGTCCCTGCAGTGGGAAAGTTATAGGCTAGTAATGTATGCATGCAATGCATCGTCATTTTTGGGTGGCTAGTAGCAGCTAGATGAAATTAAACTCACCATCGAGTTAAAAGGTTTTGTGTTTGGAAATGTTTACGTCCAAAAGTGAACACAAATGATGATGATGATGATGATGAGGATGAAAACACTCGTCAGACAGCAGTAACTCACAGTTAAAGAAAATTAGTTCATAGGAACAAATTTCGATAAACAAAAGTAATTAGATATACATTGGATATCGGCTAATTATAACTACCTACCTACCTCAATAAGAAACAAAACCTGAGTTAACACCGACACATTAACTAAACTAGACCCCGTAAATTCAGTTGTAAACGTCCATTAAGTCACAAAACACTAAACAAGAGCTATTAACGGCTATATTTCACGGTAAACCGACTATGAAGGCACGCAATCTCGCCCCTCCCACAAAAGGGGGGGTTACATTAATAATTCCTCATTTCCTTTTACCTCAGCGTATTTTCTGATAAGGCCCCGATTGGCTGTTAGACGTCTTCTTTGTTTAAGTAAGTTGTGATTAGTTAGGATTTTTGTTCTTAGAGAACATTCCAACTGTATTGTGGCGACAGACGTACTCGAACAGTCGTGCCTTTTATCGAATTTCGTCTTGTTCAAAATTCCATGACTCTTTTCAGATTAGTGTTCACATAAAGTGAGTAAAAAGAAGAGTTATTACTTAGCCACAGCTAAGTAATAACTGGCGCACAGGTTGATAGCTACGCTTGCCGCAGCCCATATATGGGTGGCCATCTTTACTTACCAAGACCATGCCGTGCCTTGGAAAGCACGTTAAGCCGTTGAACCCGGCTGTCATTCGTGAATCATTGACAGTCGTCGACGGGTCGTCGGATCCCGAATATTTGACAACCAGTCTTACCGAAAGGGTGTCGTATTATCTAGTAAATAGGTTGTAGAAGTCATATGGGCAATTGCTCCATATAAAATACTTGTATTCAGCAGCATCTGGTCAGACTGGAAGCTGAATCCATTTCAGATTGATTAAGTGTGTTAAAAGCAAAAGCTGAACCTCGAAGAAATTGAGAATGACTTTAATATGTTCAAATCCGTTTTGCAGCTGCCAGACCAAAAATCAACGCTATAATGTGAAGAAGAGTCTTAGTTTGATGATTGGGTCTTTTACACCCATGATACCCACGGCACTTTGTGCGAGATTTAAAACTGTCTACACAATGGGAACAAACTCTTACTACATTTTGTATAATACCCATGCCATGTAAGCCAATATCTACGTATGTAGGCTAAAGTAACTTCTGTACACAAAGTTACACCACATTTGCCCTCAACTTTAAGCTTATTTACAGTTCGTGTGTTGTTTTATTAGTTAACAGTATGCTGTATAGATTATAAAGTAGGCGTTAGGTTATTTAGGATCGCAAAAGGTCTACAAGCAGATATATTTTCTAGCCGTTTGCGGTGGCAAGCCCTCGAGTTAAAGGGTCCGCAAATTTCTTTTTAAAGAAAATGCGGTTATTTGACAGCTTTTTGTAATTGATAAGCTAGCTTTTACTTTCGCTAAAAGTAAAAATTGCCATTCATTGGCAACGCTCCTTGCCTATGGGGTCACTACCAGTTGACACCGACGCGTAGGAATACTTAAGTGTTTTTTATAGTTTTCTTTTAAAACCATAAAACCATGAGTAGCCATATACCTTCCTAGTAAGGTTAATATATATCCAAGTTACAAAAAATAGCCTGAAAATATCTTTCTGATTCAATTTGGTGTAAAAAACATAATACTTGTATTGCAATAAAATCCAGCGGAATTTAAATTCGTGATGTCCCATTGCTCAATTTAATATTAATTCCCAAAACACGGTAACGCGTCAAAAAGTTTTAAATCTCATTATCTCGTAGCAGGCTTAAAGTTGAGCAGCGAGCCAGATTCCACCGTGTATGACATGGTGGATTATGAGATCGTCAGCATTAAAATGTTTCCACATTTTAGGCTTGTTTATATGCTAAGAAAGACTGCTGGAAATTCTGGAGCAAATTCCGCAAATATGAACGAAGTTCTGTTTCATTCCAGTAATGCTTAGCTTGAGTCGATGCTGAACTACGTAAGAAATTGATATTTATTTATTCATTTTCCTTTACGAAACCTTTCCGGAAAAAAAATTGTTTTGGTATAGTGGTTGCCCAGTGGTTACCCGACTTACCGCGTGCTGGGTCTTGGGTTTGAACTTAGGGAGCGCTGTACTTTTTTTGTAAATTATTTCATCACATGGGGCCGAAAGGTTTTGGAGTGGCGACCGCGTACCGGAAGACGTAGAGTGGGAAGGCCTCCCACAAGGTGGACCGATGACTTTATGAAGGCCGCGGGTATCCACTGGATGTGGGAAGCGCAAGACCGGTCGAAGTGGAGGAGTCTGGGGGAGGCCTATGTCCAGCAGTGGACGTCTTTCGGCTGAAATGATGTTGATGATGATGATGATTTCATCACAAGGAAAACATAGGGGGGAAACATAGAGCTTAGGGCCATAAGCTCCAAATTCATACAAAATAAAGCTCACTTTAAAGTATGTTGCTAACAATTAATGAAAAAATAACAATTCCAATTTACCTCCTACCGACTTCCTGCCTCATTCTTTAAGCTAAATTGGAATCCTATTACTTTCGTACAGTTTTAAAACAAAGGCAAAGTTAATTTAGAAGAATTTTTCCAAAGGCTGGACGGTAAATATGATAACATTTTGTAGCATTATTCCCCCAAAACACGAAATGAAAAATAAATAAGGAAAGATAAAATGACTTTACAGCTTGCGGACAAAGAGTAAAAAGAAAATGTATCATGTATTTAAAGACGTTCTAAAATTTTTGGCAAAGCAAGTTAAGCCGTTGGGAGCTTGAGTTCCAATCCCATGTGGTATTTGCTAAATTTTGAATCAATATTGTGCTCTACCTACTACTGTCTATGAAACAAACAGCTTACTGTACCTATGTAGAAACTAAAAAAATAATTCAGGCTATTCATATGTGAGTAACCAGATCGAATCAATCATCTCAGCTCATTGACCAACAGAAATCTTAACACGTCTGCGCTTTCGTCCATTTCTTTACTTTAGTTTTTATTTATTTTTTGTGTACCTTTTTTTTCTATTTTCGTTGATATATTTTTCTTGCTTATTTTCTTCTAATACGTGTTGGCATCATAAGTATTCTCACTTTGAGGTAGTAAGCTCGTGGGCTATCAACTACGGGTTTAGTTGTCAACCTTAGATGTTTGTCTTGCCTTTGTGTAGATTACGTTTAATATCGGTCCCATCTATATTAGGTAACGTTTGATAATCTTCATGTCCTCTTTCCTAGCTATCACGATTTTTTTTGTCATGGGGCTAAGTTTGTATCTTGTCTTTTTCGGCATATTTGACATTATTTTTAATTTATTATACATATATTTATTTAATTTTAATTTAATTTTTTTTGTTTTTGTACTGTTATATCTAAATGTGACTGTACTGTGAACGGTCTGCCTCTTTGGTCTAGTCTAAGCGCTACTACTTAGCACAAAGTCCTCAGTTCGATTCCTAAAGTGATATTGGGTTTTTCTTTCCGAAATTTCTCGATATCAGCCCGAAGTCTGGATTTGTGCCCCGTTGATGGCAATAGGATTGCCCCATGGGACTTGCGCATAACTGGCAAAATGTGGGTGTACAATAGGCATACCTTTTCCAAACTCTTTGGTAAACAAGGCATCATATTATGTTCAATTTAAATGTAATCATGTTCATTAGGATAACTTGTAATGCCTTACCAATAAGTGACCATGACTATGACACCATTAGTTTCAACTAGCTTCCGCCTGCGGGATCGCCCGCGTGGAAGTCGGTAATTATCGCGCGGGAACGTACTACCGGGATAAAAGTATACTATATGTTAATCTAAGTTATAATCTATCTGTGTGCCAAATTTCATCCAAATCCTTTCAATAACTTTTACGTGAAAAAGTAACAAACATCCATACATACAAACTTTCGCGTTTACAATACATATTAGTAAGGATAATAAATGAATCCCACTTCTTCCAGTAGGTGTCGTAGAAGGCGAGTAAGGGACTTACTAGAGAATGGGCAGCAGCGTTCTCTATGCATGTCACCACCATACTGCGATCGCCAACCCGCCTGCCAAGCGTGGCGATTTGGCAAAACCCCCTTTCGGAGGAGGCCGATGTCCAGCAGTGGACGTCTTTCGGCTGAAATGATGAAGGATAATAAAGGGCACTCATTTTCCCTTATTTTCGGAAAATTCACACTACCTACTACTACATCCCAAGAAAAAAAATGCGACTCCATTTAATCCACACTTAAATTAAGTCCGATAGTTTTCACAAACGTAGTGCTGTCAATATAAAATGCAACAGATAGTGATACAGATATTGAATTAGAAATAGCAAACAAACATGAAAGTCTATAATCAACTAAGGCACGCGATTTCAGAACCTGATAAAATAATTACTACAGAACTGAGTTAGTAAAAGACAAAGGCCAACAAACACTGGGTAGACTAAATAAACGTGGTTATTGAAAAAGAATATTAGGTACCTTTATCAGTATCCCGGGTCGGCGGTGTTATGTGTTCCACGGACGCCTCAAAGAGATGTCAGCACACACTGGTGGGGCCCGCAAGGGCGGATGCCTGCTAGGGGTTCGGGTTGTTCGAAAGAGATACTGTGGCCCCTGGCACACAGGCAACTGAAGGAACACGGGTGGGTTTTAGTCAGTAAAAGTCTGACACATCCTCCTGCTCCACCCAGAGCGGGAGAAGTTGTTTGATGATGTTTCCATCCTCAAGAAAAAACCTTTATCAGTAAACATAATGCATACTTTATTTCATATACATCAAAATACTTGCATACATTATATAACGCAACTAACTATATACATTAGGTACTAAATAAAATTATTAACTAACTATACAAGAACAAAAAGACAATAATAGTTTACCGATACTGATCCACACTATCCATACTTACATACTTACATTAAAAATACCAAAGTAATTGTCTGTCTGTAACCTTACCGATCGTTATGAAACACGCACAAGTAGCCTGGAGAAAGACATAAGCTACTTCCATCCTGAATATTTCTATTAAAAAACCTTTTTCAAAAAAATAACAACCGACTTCCAAAAAAACACTACAAAGTGCAAAATAACTTTAATTTCGGAAGTCGGTGACTTTGGATGTGTATTTTAATTTTAAATTCGTCACCGCCTTCCGAAATTAAAGTTATTTTGCACTTTGTAGTGTTTTTTTGGAAGTCGGTTGTAATTTTTTTGAAAAAAGTTTTTATTTTTCACTTTTTAGTTACCTACCCCACACCAATTCGAAATTTTATCATCCTTGGCGTCAAAACAATGCATATTTATGCGATAGCAACATTCGCTGTTGATTTGCTGTAATTTTTTTAAGAGTTCCGTTGTCTGTCTCCGAAACGCATCATCAGATCTATATGAAATTTCAATGGGACCATTTCGGAGTAAACCCCTTTCGAACAAAAAAAGAATTTTGCAAATCCTAATACATAAAAAAATATAAATATATAAACATGTCGAATTGATAACCTCCTTCTTTTTGAAGTCGGTTAAAAATGATGAAAATACAAAATGCCTGTTGCTGGTCAACAGTCTTCATCTATTTGAAACACCAATATATTCGATCCGGCTCAGTCCCCTCTCAGTTAATCCAAAGAAAATAAAAACAAATAGTCCCTGAATATTAAAAATAAAACAACCCATACTGGAAAATTGTTTTTTTACTGTACATGTACATTACCTTCATTCAAACATAAATAACTTCATGAATATAACAATAGGGTTGGCTAAGGCGTAGTTCACATAGAATGGACATGCATGACGAGGACGTAACGCGGAAGTGACTCAGACTTATTTAATTTTGTTTAATTTCGAGATAAAACAATTACTATTAAATGTAATGTGTTACTAATTAAACAAAATATTTATTATACTACTAGCAACCTTATCCACTTATTACTATTTTGTTGGTTTGTAATGCTACGTAAGGTAAAGTGAGTGAAAAATGAGTGAAAAAAAAATCTTGCCATATAATTCATTCGCGTCCGTTCCTTGTGCGTGCATTAAACATCTTCAGTTTCTATGGAATTTTATCTCTATGTAGAATATGAAACAGGATGAATTGCGTGTTTCATTTATAGTTCTCATATTTAATGTAAATGGCCTCAAAATACTTAATCGAAGCCTACGCATATCTCTCGCCAGTAGATTTTTGAATGAAAATAGTTTTCGTCTTTACTCAAACTCAAACTCAAAGCATTTATTTCAATTAGACCTTTCACAGGCACTTTTGAATTGTCAAACAAAAATCGAAGTTGAAGCTAGGTGCCCATTCCAAAAACGTAGATCTCTCTGGAGAAGAACGGGCAAGAAACTCCAAGGACACTCTTTTAAATCGTGGGTATTACAAAATTTGTGTGTGTGGGAACATTATTCTTGGTGCTTCTATATGTGAGAACAATGTAAAAAAATGTAATAAAATAAATTTAAAAAAAATAAGATTCAAAATAAGCCATGGCAGATAAGAGATGACCGGTCTCAACCGACGGCGCCCGTTCACGAACTTGACGCATGGATCAGCACCATCCAGCTCAACCATTTTCTAGGGAACCGAATGATCCAACACACACGCCACCATCAGTGAGACATTTAAGTGAGCATGACATACTCTCAACTACCACGTTTTTTCAAGTCGACGTACATTAAAACAACATATTATAAGGATGCATGGTACTCACATTTACAAAAATTTGACAAAATGCTTCTAAATTATACAAAACTATAGTTTCAATCCTATTTGAGAAATTCATAAAATTTGACTTCCAAAAAGAAAGAAAAATATATAATAAGTATCTATTGAAATTTTAATAAATAATACTTGGTTCAGTAAAATCAAAAACAAAATCGTAATGTCACAAAATTAATAAAAATAGGAACAGAAATGTTCGCAATGTCAGAAAAATAATAATAATAGGAACAGAAGTGTTCGTAATGTCAGAAAACATAAAAAAAAAGGGGAAGCATCTCTTCCAAATATTAAAATGTTAATTAGTAAGCCCAGGTGGCTGTGGAGCAGGACCAGCATTAAGCCAGGCATTTTTATCTAAGATATAATCATCTAACTTATAATATGCTTGTCTACATAGTGTGCGTTTAATGCATGACTTAAATTTATTTTCACTTAGTTCAAGAATATCGACTGGTAGTTTATTATAACATTTTACACAGTACCCCATAAAAGAAGTATGTACTTTAGACAATCTGAAACGTGGTTGATCTAATTTGTTCCTATTTCTAGTGTTAAAATTATGCCTGTCACTTATCTTACTAAAAAGATGTAGATTTTTCCGAACATACATAATGTTCTCATAAATATATTGAGAAGGTACCGTCATGATGTTAATTGTTTTGAACAGTTCCCTTAGAGATTCGCGTCTGCGGAGGTTGTAAATGGCTCTGACAGCCCTCTTTTGCAGAATAAAGATCGACTCAACATCCGCAGCCCGTCCCCATAGCAAAATACCGTAAGACATGATGCTATGAAAGTAACTAAAATAAACAAGTCGCGCGGTATCCACGTCTGTTAATTGGCGGATCTTCCAAACAGCGTAAGCGGCAGAACTTAGCCGCCCTGCAAGTGATGTTAAGTGAGGACCCCACTGTAGCTTTGAGTCAAGCGTGATCCCCAGGAAAACCGTTTGTTCGACGAATTCTATTATCTCCTTATTCAATACAACGTGACATTCACTACTTCTGACATTCGGCAACGTGAATCTTATGCATTTAGTTTTCTTTCCATTTAATACCAAATTATTTACAGTAAACCAATTATGGACCTTAACTATAGCGCTATTTACCTCGTCAAGCTCCTGTGCGTGTCTCTTAACTTTAAAAATCAGTGATGTGTCATCAGCAAATAACACCATTTGTGGTTGGTTTTTTAGTAAATGAGGTAAATCATTTATATATACGTAAAAGAATAGCACCATCCCATTTTTTCCCGTGGGTGTCGTAAAAGGCGACTAAGGGACTTACTAGAGAATGGGCAGCAGCGTTCTCTATGCATTTTACCACCATACTGCGATCGCCAACCCGCCTGCCAAGCGTGGCGATTATGGCAAAACCCCCCCCAAAAATGACGAAGTGGAGGAGCCTGGGGGAGGCCTATGTCCAGCAGTGGACGTCTTTCGGCTGAAATGATGATGATTTATATATACTAAAAAGAGGAACGGACCCAATATTGAACCTTGCGGTACTCCCATTTTGACTTTTAAGCCCAAGGAATTCACACCGTTTATTTGAACTTGCTGCAGTCTATCATTCAAGTACGATTTTACCAAGCTAAGCGCAAGTTCACCCAGTCCGTAATGCTCAAGTTTCAAGAGAAGTGTTTCGTGATTCACGCAATCAAACGCCTTGGATAGGTCGCAAAAGATACCTATTGCATCTTGCGCCTCTTCCCATGCGGTAAAGATGTGTTTTAATAAGGTGACACCAGCGTCAGTTGTGCAACGTCCTCTTGTGAAACCATACTGTTGATCGTGTAGGATGTTATTACGATTAAAATGATTGAGCATTTGATTTAACATAACTTTTTCAAACACCTTGCTGAAAACTGGCAAAACCGATACGGGTCTATAATTATTCATATCTTTGCTGTCGCCAGATTTGAAGAGTGGAATAACTTTACTGTACTTCATTAAATCTGGGAACACCCCTTGATCTACACACAAATTAAATATTAACGCCAAATAGGGTGCAACTGTCTCAATAATGGATTGACATACTTTAGTAGACATGCCCCACAGATCTTCCGTAATTTTGATCTTAAGTTGCTTATATGTCTTTACAACGACCACAGGGTTTATATGTTTAAATTTAAATTCCACAGGACAGGTTGAAACATTCGCTCTTAATAAATCAATAGCAAGTGCGGGCGAAGAATTTAAAGTTTCTGTAGTTTTAATAGGAATATTGGTAAAGAAAGTTGCAAATTCCTGAGCAACATCGATGTTATCGCTAATGAGACCGCGGGAAGTGTCCAGTGTGTAATCGGTATTAAGCCTTTTGCTTCTGTTCGTTTCATTGTTTATAATTTTCCAAACTGCCTTAATTTTATTATCTGCTGATTTGACCTTGTGGCTAATGAATGAAGCTTTAGCTACTTTGCAGATATTTTTAAAAGTTTTAGAGTAAGTGGCAACATACTTAGTAAAAGATTCTGTGTTAATATACGGCTTAAGGCCATACAGTTCAAATAATCTCTCTCTACTTTTCCTGATGCCTTTAGTTGCCCAGTCACTAAATAAAAATTTAGGGCAAAAAGTTTTAGATTTTTTACAAACGTTTTAACAAAATTGCATACATAAAAACGAATTTCAAACTCTATTGCTAAGGATACATTACCGGGAGATCTTCTAGGTCTTAGGTACAGACGCCAGTAGTACATCAAGCTACCCCAATCGGTCAAATTTCTTTGATAGGTTTTCAACTTTATAATACAAGCGTAAGGTTCATGTTCACTTGGAAAAATTTGACAGTTTGGGGTAGCTTGGTGCGCTGGCGTCTGTATTTCAAAAACAGACGCGAACATACACTGACTCATATCTTATAAATAGGTACACTGTACACCCACACATTCACTCTCGCACCTTGCACTCTCGTGCACGCACGCACACAAATACTCAACATAAGCGAATAAAGTAATTTAGTTTTTAGCATTTGTTTTATTTATTTTAAAATACTTGTTCTGTTCATTTTATACATATTTTTTACGAGTTCATTAGTAGCACGTTCGGTTTTTCTTTTATCTTAACTTAGTTTGGAAGGCGCTGGTGTCTGTATAACACTGTTTATTTTTTTCATTAGTACAGGCATCAGCGATACACCTTTTTCTGTAATGTTTATTTTCTACTAAGAATGTTTTTTGTGAACCTAAAATGTACTTTCTGAATTTACTGTCTTAAGGAGGCTGAATACCTGTCTTGACAAGACAAGATGCCGATATGTCTGAAAAAATATAATGCCAAGTCCACGTCACGACCACTCTATGTATACCGGGCCTTATATTTTCATTTTACATTTCACAAAGATTTATACGAGCATGAGTCTATTGTTTGCTGTTATTATAAAGCCAGCGATACATTCATAGCTAGCATTTTAATACCCCGTATTTAGGGCAGGACTGTGATTAAACTCTGGCTGTACAGTCACGAGCATAAACATGTTTCACTTAGTAAAAATACTTTGGCAATGTTTTCTAACATACCTACTTATTGAAAAATTTCTGGTGTTGCGAATAAACTGTTTTCAAACTCATAAGTACCTACTATTATGAATGGCTTGCCTCAAACTTGCAATCGATATCTTTTTCTCTACTTATACAATTCACTGACAGAAAAAAGCAACAAAAATAATGTTCCCAAGATTTTATAATATCCAACTTGATTTAGAATAGTGTACGTGGATTTTCTTGCCCGTTCTTCTCCGTTAAGATCTACGCTTTGGAATGGGCAAATAACTTCAACTTTCCAACTGATCGACTTTTTGATAGTTCAAAAGTGCATATAAATGGTTTAATTGAAATAAATGCTTTGAGTTTGAGTTTGAATTACAGCCTAAACTGCTGGGTCTTGAAGCATGCAATTTTGTACTGGAGTTTATTATAAAAGGAACTCGAAACGCGAAAGTAAATAATGAAAAAAAAAATGCCCTAGAGAGGTTAAATATTAAGTATGGAAGCTTATCTCTCGCAGGTTGCGAAATTCCATCGGCTTGTTTCAAAACTCGCGTTTGAATGTTACAGAGTGCATTCGTATTTGTGTTCCTGACTGTACAACGTCGGTTTTTAACCGTCACGGTTCCAGCACGGTTATTACAACCATGACTCAGTACCTTTGAGCACGCGATCCAACAATAACGCGCAGAAAGAATTATTTTTCGTGCTTGCAAAAAAGATAAATAAAAGCCCCGGCTTTTATCGCGATTTTACGTTAGTCTGTGTTAGTATTTTATGTTCGGGAAACGTTTTTAGCCTGTTCCTTGATACTTGTATTTATTGCTCCCTGAATTTATTTTGCCCTAGGGACTAGGGTCCTAACTAAATGGGAAACTTTTAAAGGCACTTCGAATAGTTTGTTTTAGTGTAAATGCACCCAAGAGGGTGCGGTACTGGGCTATAAATAGGGACATGTCACGCCTCCTGAGTTGTCCCGACCGTCCCTTGCTGGTTGATGCGCCAACCCGCGCCGCAGCTGAGCCAGTAGCTTTAAATTCCCCGTATAATAATCATGAAAATAATATCTTGATCCAGCCTGTCCCCAGTAGTACTAGCTGCCATGCGCCAGCGACTCCCTGAGCCGAGGTTCGTACCCCACAGGGGGTGCCCTCAGTGCGCAGTCGTTTTAGGTTTAAGTAGGTTTACGCCCTGGCTGGAGGCTTTTAGATTCCTAAAAACCTTCACAGGAAAGTCCGGTTGAGCAGTCACGGCCTCTCAAGGTCAACTGCGAGATGACATACAGAAAAAAAAAAAAAAAAACCTGAGTTGTAAGAGGAATGAGCTAGAATTATCTTAGACGGTAACTTTGTTCACATGTATATCATCTGCAAATACTTTAAATACCATAATTATAAGATAGTAGCAGCGCATAAATCTCGATCCTGTAATAATATCGGGATAAAAGTGTTCTATTATAAACCAAGTGTGCCAAATTGCTTTTCACATTCATTCAACCATTTAAGGTGACACTTGTCCACATGTTTTCCATACAAACTTCGGGAGGGTTTTAATCCACTGTTTGACTATATACATCAAAAATTAAACTTGGTACGGTTTTGTCTCATTATTAATATTGTCTGTACGGAAACAGAATACTAAAATAAAACAGCCATTAAAAAGTTATGAGCCAACAAAGATTCGTTTTTCTTGCTAATTTAACCTAACTTTTGGCGTATTTAAATAATAAAAGGAGTGTAAAATCTCGAAAACCAAGTCGGTACCGCCAAAGCTCACTTATCGAAAAGTTCAATAAACTTAATTAGTCATTAATGTATGCCGTGGTTTTTTCAGAAAACCCGATCTTCCGAAGGACTTTTCTTAATTTTTACGCGCCTATATTACTATAACTAATCCTGCAGCTCACTCAATAATGTTGTGCGTGTAGACTAGCGTCTAACTGCTCATCACTGATACTACCTCTGTCGGATATGAAGCCTGGTGAGACAGCGTGCTTTTTAGCCAGAGCCACCAGTGAGTTCGAGCCCGCGACTAGTGTACCCTTAATTGCGTGATTGAGTTACAAACATCAAAATATACAAACTTTCACATTTAATAGACTAGTAGAATAATCCATAAATATACAAATTATTTCGCCTGTAATTGGTAATGTACAGTTTAAAATAACCATTAATTCAGGAGTAAAACCGAACTCCTTTGACCATACATTTGTAACCTCATTTAGAAAGGACAGGAACACGAATGACATTTGATATGTAGGAAGTAGGTAACAAATAGAATTAATAGGTCGAAGCAATTCACTTAATCGGGGTGAATAACTTGTGAAGGGTGAAAAAGACTCGATGGTAAATACCAATCGTTTTAATAAAGTGGAAGTTGTTAAAAGAGTTCCACTTTAAGTAGTGGTCTGGCTTAGTTAAATATTAATACATTGTTACAAGAATAATTACGTTGCTTGGTGTAGAGTAGTTTTTGGAACGAATAACATAAAACAGCGATCGTTGGGTTTTAACATCACAATTAAATTAACATATAAAAATAAAAATACACGTCGAATTGAGTAACCTCCTTCGTCTTTTCGTCGGTTAATAAAAATCTGATCTTTTTTTAAACAAGTTACTTTACACTGTAGGCTTTTTTTGGCAGTCTGTCGTGTTTTTATTTTTCACTTTTAATTTATGGCACTTAACCCATAACAATTATTTTACCGCTACTTGCTATATGAACAACAGGGACGTTGGCGGTGTATCTTAATGATGACGTGATACTCCTGTATTAGAACGTCATCAAGATACCCAAAGTAGACTAAATACGTATTATCGAAGTTGACGCAAAAAGTACCCAAACAAAGTTACGCTCAACGGTAGTGCGCGTGGGATTGATTTTATTCCGTGGCCGCTCAAGGGGATAAAAATTTTATGGGACCAGCCCTAAGGCGTCCATAAAAAAAAATTAAATCGATCAACAATCGCCGAAGATATCGTAGACTTACTACACACAAAAAATGACTTTAAATCTTTGACAGGTGAGTCATGACAATAATGATTTACCAATTCAATTACAAATGGACGCACGTTGTCTTCCTTAAATAGCTAACCAAAAAAAGTCCCAAAATAAAACTCAAACAACGAATTTTCTATCCCAGGTAAACCACATCAAAATATTTAATCTTGCTGTTCGTGTACATATTACATTACATTACAGGGATTACGTCGTGATACTGAAAAAGGTTGTGTTGCTCAAATGACGTCAGACCACATAGTCACGTCATGAATGTGTACAAAATTTAATTAAATCTACCTACCTACATATAATTTGCTGAAACGTCAAGGAAGCCGCAGATTACACGGATTTTGACACTGTAAACACTGTAATTGGTGTGCGTTTCAGATATGGTTTGACTTTAGTAAGTAGCGGGTAATCAAATACCATGATACAACGTGATTGATATAGATACGATTTACTGAAAGAAAGCCTGAAGCAAATTATGAATTTTCAACAGATTAATTAATAAAAAATATATAACGCATCCAAGTATTTCAAACTAGAGATGACTTACTAGAGAAACGGTAAGAATATGAAATTGCTGTAGGATATTCAACAAAAAAGAAAACATTACCTATGTCTACTTCATCAGAGAAGTTATTTGATGATTTTCCACACAAAAAAAAAATCATGACATCTCTACTTGCAGGCAATTTTTAAGTGTTTAGAATTATTATTTGAGGGTTTTCGCGCTCATAGTTGAAATATAGGCTTTCGCCTAGTTCGGCTACAGATGTGTAACACATTTGTAACAAGAAAATATAGCCAATAAGACATGTGTATTATTTAAATAAAATATTGAAATAAACTTATTATTATCATACAATGTACGTGACCGCAAGGCAAGACAGCGATGTCTCTCTGTCATCCAACTAATATAATAAATGTGAAAGTTTGTGTTTGGATGTGTGTTACTCAATTACGCAAAAACGGCTGGACGGATTCGTATGAAATTTATCACACAGATAGTTTGTAACTTGGAATAACACATAGGATACTTTTTATCTTGATAGTACGTTCCCAACGGGGGTAAGGCCGCCAGCAAAAGCTAGTTAAAAAATAAAAGAAAGACCAACGCTGAAACGTTGTGGATTTGCTTCATTGTATTGGTATAGGTATAAGAAGCTGCCACTTTGTTCTACGTATTTTCTCATCCAATTGTAAATAAAAGATAAGTGTTTGTCACCACTGGCAGACTGCACGTTCTCTCAGCTGAGCTCGTTAGGTAATCTGGTGGCCTCAGCTGCGTATTCGATATGTCTTCGTCGCAGCACATTGGATTGCCTAACACGTCTTGACTGTTTCGGATATCCTAGTACATTTTCTTTCTATGTCAAATGCAATTTTATAAGTAAAGTGGATTGTATCCTATCCAAGTGTAGGATTTTAGTTAGAATTTCAAGAGGATTTTTGTACGTCTTTTACGATTATTCTTAATGTACTTATTGCTGCTGGGGCTAGTCAATCGTTCTATAAAATTTGCAATGGGCTGCGATTATTTGATTGTCTAAACTAATATTATAAAGAGAAAGTAGGTATTGATTTTTTGTGTGTTTGTTTGATACACTTTCACGCTAAAACGACTGAACGGATTTTGATGAAATTTGGCACATGGTTAAAGTATCTTATGTCCTAATACAGGTCATCTTCCCGTGACCTGGATTAGGATGCTTTTTATTCCGATATTCTTAGGGATCCGAGATAATAGGTCTTTACCTATGAAATTGCCGTTTTGTATGAAAAAATTTAAACGAATTTTTTTCATGAATTTTTTATTTGTATTAATCGAAGTAATCACCCATGCAATCAATGCATCTTTGCCATCGCAGTGGCAGTTTATTGATGCCCTTCTTAAAGAAATCAGCTGGACGGGAGGCAACAAATTCTTCAAAGGCATTTTGTACTGCCTCTCGGGTATTAAATTTTTTTCCCGCCAAGAAGTTATCCAAATTCTGGAAAAAGTAGTAGTCTGTAGGCGCAAGGTCTGGTGAGTAGGGCGGATGACGGAGAGCTTCCAACCCCAGTTCTTGCAACTTGGAGACCGTCTGCTGTGCAGTATGAGGTCGCGCGTTGTCGTGCAGGAGCAGCGGAGACGAGCGATTGACCAATGCTGGTTGGAGATGCGCCAGCTTCTCCATCATTGTGTTCAGTTCTTCACAGTACACATCTGCAGTAATGCTCACCCCGTTTGGTAAGAAGCTGTGATGAATCACACCGGCGCTAGACCACCAAACAGTGACCATCACTTTTCTAGGGGTAAGTTTTCGTTTAGGGCATTGTTTAGGTGCTGAACCAGGATCCAACCAACTTGCTGAGCGCTTACGGTTATCAAACAGAATCCATTTTTCATCGCAGGTAACAATGCGGTTCAAAATTCCTTCATTTGTGTGTCTGTTGAGCAGTGCAAGGCACGTCTCGACGCGTACTTCGCGCTGGCGATCATTGAGTTCGTGGGGCACCCATTTGTCAAGCTTTTTTACCTTGCCAATTTGACGCAAATGGACCAATATTGTTTTGACGCTAACGTCGAAAGCTGCTGCTAATTCAGCCGTAGATTGTGTATCATCAGCTTCCACAATCGCCTTTAATTCGTCATTGTCGACCAAAGTCTTCGGACGACCGCGAGGTTCATTTTTCAGGTCGAAATTTCCAGAACGGAAGCGAGCAAACCAATAACAGGTGGTGCGTTGGTTTGTAGTGTTAGCTCCGTAAACGTCGTTGATGTTGCGTGCCGCTTGTGCCGCGTTGCTGCCACGACGGTACTCATATTCCATAATTACTCGAATTTTTAACGTATCCATGATGACGAAAAAGATTGAAATGCGATGAAAATGTAACACTAATCAATAAAGAAATGACTACTTTTAGAAAAAAAAATCCATGTTTTTAAAATAAAATTAATTTGAAATTAGAATTCTTAGCCAAACAAAAATTATTTTGATTTGAAATGGCCAGTACTGCAGAACGGCAATTTCATAGGTAAAGACCTCGGGTGAAACCTCGGAGCGGAGCTAGTAACTAATAGTTAATCAACTGCCGACCAAAAAGAAATACTTAACTGTAATAGCTACTATTCCGCATTACTTTCTAAGTTTTACGTTCACTTTACATCAAATTTTAATTAAGTAACTACCTACATCAAAAGCTGCTCATCCAATTAAATAAGACATTCGTCCACATACTTAGGAAATTTACGTATTCAAAACTCGTTATGAAAGTAAATTTAATGGCAGAAATGTATTCCACGTTGGTCTATAAAGCATATTGAGGACGATAGAACCACAGCGTAGGCACGACAGTCTGGTCATTTCAATCTACGTAATTGTGGCTTTAAATTGCCATGTCAACAGATGTGCAACAGGCTACGTTTGTCTATGGAACTGTCTTGTTTGCATGGAGCGTTGCAGCAGTCGTAATGAAGTATTGTAAATAAAACAAGAGACAAATTGAAGTGAAACCACCATAGGGGAAAATAAACCAATCTAAAATGAATAAGAACTACTCAGAAATATGCTTGAAGTTCCCGCAACGTCGTCGTGCGATAGAAAATGGAAGACTTCTTTCACGGCCTACGAATGTCGTAATTAAGTGTTTAAAATGCTCCGACATTTTTTTTTCTCAATTAATACAAATGTTTCCTCTTAGTCTAGCACATTTTGTTCAAATCTAAAATACGTGAAAATTAGAGGTAACTAGGCCTTATTAATATCATAAAAAAACAAATTCAAAATAGATAATTTTGGTTAGGCCTTATTAATATCATAAAAAAACAAATTCAAAATAGATAATTTTGGTTACTACCCGCTTCTAACTTGGCTTTTCCATTTCAACGTCATAATAGGTGCAATGACTATAATTGCACATAGTGACACACACAAATGATTATAATTATCAGTAAGCCATTCACAACCGATCGATACGCTCCCGTGACGAGTCGAACATCAATCAGTGTTATCATAAGAGTCCTCTGAAGGTTGTTTACAAAACGAAAACCTTTTTTTTTTAAATGAAATAGATGACCGTTATTCTTCCCACAGCTATTTGTTGTCGCAAGCCAACTTAGTAATTTAAAATTTGTAATTTTCAGTACGACAGTTGTGAATCGCTTTGCTCTTCGATATTTTAACAGGCCGTGTTTTAAGTACATATGTTAGTTTAGTATCTAAAAATGCAAATTGGTCATAAATAGTACCTACCTACATAATAAAGAAATTCAACAGACATAATTTCCCAACAAAAATCCTGAAACACATCAGACCCACTTAAAAACCTGACATGCAACAAAAACGCAACCGACCAAAAAGATATTCCACTGAACTAGATAACGGACTAGCAAGTGGCACTAATCTGCAGAAATTCGTACTAAAACGTGTATTACCGCACTAATTAGGCACATTGCGGTCTCGGTGTAAGTGCAGGCAGACCTCTGGGAGGGTTTAACGACGGAGGCACGAATTAGCTTTGTTAGCCCGAATCTAAACGAGCGCGAGGTATGTACTTAGGTAGGGTTGCCGTTTAGAGGGGTGAATTGTGAGATGTGCTGAACCAGATAACGTTGTGTTGTAAAAGGACTGTTTTGTTTGGGTTGGATGACTAAGAAACTAAGGGCTACTCGAAATATTGGTTTGGTATATTCAAACGTTCTGAATGCCTTGTTCATTCATCATAGCATAGGGGTGGCTAGATGGATAAAACCAAACAATAAACAGTATGGTCACTAAAATATGTATCTACATAGAAAACTCCGCAATTATAATACTCTTCTATGCCTCGGAGACCACGTTAAGCCACTGGTTCCGGCTATCATTCGTGGATTTTTGCAGTCGCATCGGTTCGTCAGAAGCCCGAAAGTCAGTAACTGGGTTATGGAGGTCAGATAGGCAGTTTCTCCGTGTAAAATACTGGTGCAGCTGGTTAGATAGGAAGCTGACCCCAACATAGGTGGGAAAAGGCTAAGCAGATGATGATAATGACAAGCATTGCATTGTGTGAATCGGGGTTTACTTTGTCATGCGTGCCAGATTCCTACCTATAAAAAAAGGTACTTATACCAGTCGCATTCACAATTAAGTTATAACTATACAGGTGTAAACATGCGGGTCGGGGCAATGGTATAAAACAAATATTTACTTATCAGCCATACCTATGCGAATTACCATTTATTATCCAGCCAAACATTCTTTCATTGGTTTACATGTGTTATACTTTTTTCGAAACTAACTCCCAAGTTAATAGCGGGATCATAGTTTACACAGTTTCATATGAGGAAATCGTCGTAAACAACGCTCATCTGTCGAGTTATAAAAATGTGAATAGATTCTGATGTCGGCCTTGTTCTACAAAACAAATAAAGTACACATTTTGTTCCCCTGAAAACATTTCTGAAACAAACATCGCACTCACTCAGAATTATTAGGTCAACAGAGGTAGGAATGGTAGCTATATAACATACATATTGTTATTCACATGCCTACAAAGGACTGGAATGATATGAGTACATTTGTCTGTCTATGAAACTACCGAAGGCTAATGCCTACATATTTACAGCGTCAGGCTTTGTCGGGCATTTATGCAGAACTTTTTTTGTGATTATAGTGTGTTTTTGTGAATATTGTGTGCATAACTTAAGTACACGAGGAAGTCAAAAACGTAGCACCGTTAACCGAAAAGTTGTGTGAAAATCAGTTGTCATGCTATGGATATGTGATACGGACGAAATCAAAATCACCGCCTACCTAATAGGTTGCCAGTGTCCCTGCCAAACTCTAACTGTTCTTTATCTAGCCTCTCCAGTCCCAAGAAAAACAATATGTCCATCAAACTGCTGAATATTTGTCTTCATAAACAACTTTAATAGCCCATTCCACGGAGTTGACAAGGCGCTAACGCGCTAAATATCTTCAACTGACTTATTGCCGGCCTTAAAACATTAGCCATTAAAATAAATAACGTCCTGGTTACAGCCATTACGAATTTTGGACATATAGACTGGCCTGAATTCTCTGTTTACTTAAATTGCGCTGCATTTTTAATTTCCGTCTCCTCACTCTAAACCTTCTCTTAAAATGAAAGTTTGTAGTAAGTTTCTTCGTGAAGAGCTAGTTTTATACAATTGAAAACAAAATCCCGTGAACACGATGACCACATCTGTTAACCGCCCTCTACCGCCTAGCGGCCGAGCGCTGCAAGCAAATATAGTCCTTAAGGTGTTTAGATATGGATGTTTGTGATAGTACATCTCTGCCATACTCTTCGGAGAAACATAGAATGATGTTAAGTTATTAGAAAACCGTATGTTGTAAGTTTCCTCCCAACACACGCACTCTCCCTACCACCAAACAATATCCAATTTAACAAGATTGCACCCCCAAAAACGTAACAAAACAAGGTTACATCGTAAATGGCGTGAGAACAGCCCACTAACACAATATGGAGATCGATATGCGTGCAGAGCCACAGGTGCGTTTAGCGCCAGTCGCCACAGTGACACGTCACCCTAACCGTTTTGGGTTTGGCCTCAAAACGGTGCGGGAACTCTATTTAATGAGTTTGTTTGGTGATATTGTATCTATGCTAATATTGAAAGTAGGTAACATTTCATATTATTGCAGGTCGTGTTTAGAGTGATGTTGTTGAAAAGTACTATACAATAGGATGATGATATCTTAGTGACATTTTACAAATAATACCTATTAGAAGTCAAAACATTGGCAACCACTAATAATAGCACGATATTTTTCCAGTTGTAGTTACTTTTTCTTTGGTAGGTAATTGGTGCAATAACAATCTAGCAGAAGTTTGAGCGAAGACAAATGATTCCCGAGGTCTTTCTAGGGTTGTTTTCTTAGACATAACATTTTAATTTACCTTCAATCTTAGCTTCAATCAGCTTATAATTTTCTAGCTAGTAGGAAGCGCCTTATCTTTGTGAGAGGAAGTAGACCATAATCCACCACGCGGGCCCAGAGAGGGTCGGTCCACATATAAACGCCCTTAAATGTTTCGATTCTCCAAAATAAAAAAATAATCTCCCGCTACAAAACTCTAACTATATAGGTACTTTCTAAGCCGATACAATAACTTTATTAAAATTTCGTTTTTGCAATCTCTAAATTAATACGTGACGCCAAAACTTTGAACCCTCTTTTACGAGAATAACGCAGTCGGACGAGTATGGGAACAGTAAAAGTTTGTATGATTCTTCATAATAAACTTTTATTGTTTCCATACTCCATACTCCCATACTCCTTCTGGAGTGCAGAAAGCTAATATTTTATATAAAAATGCATTAGAAACACATAAGCTTTTGAATAAATTATGATCGAATTTCGACCACTGCACTTAATAACTATGCTAGATTAGGTAGAATGTACATAGATTTTGTTTGTGTACTTACATTCTTTGAAAATAAATACTATTCTGTATTCTATACTATTTTAAAATAAGCTTCAAACATCTCACCAAAAACTGTGCATAAAACCCGAACATTCTCTAACTCGTAAACCAAAACCGATCGATTATCGAGTAATTAAAGTTATTCAAGTCCATACTTATTATCTGGGTGGAACTATTCCACTGACCCGACAAAGCTTTCCAATTAAATTCCAGCCACAGCCTTCGAGTATGTAGACACCTATGGGCAAACCCCTTAATTAATTACGGACCTTTGTTACTAATTACATAGTTTTGAACTAGTCTTTAGAACTAGTTTATGTACTAAAATTTTCATGGTCCTTGGTAGAATTATAACTTTTTTAATTACTAAGATGGAATTTTAAATTATGAAAATAATTTTAATAGAGTTATGCCATTAAAATGGTTGAAAGTAAGACATAGGATCAGTAAAATTATAAAGAACTAGCTGTGAATGTGCTACTGCCACAATAAGCCTAGTTCCTTCTAATATCAGAGGGGCAATTCTGCTAATTTTAAGAACGTTCACAGTCTGATCTCAGTGTCAATCTGTCAAAAATTCCTCGACTTTCCATACATTTCTGACACATTTTTGAAATTCGATTGTCGCTGAGATGACACTGCGATCGTTTTTAATTACGAGAATTGGCCTTCTGATATCTGTCAGAGAAAGGCCCGTCGAAATCTGTCCAGCTGTTTCGGAGACAGATAGACAAACAAAAAAATGCTATATATCGTATATTATGTCTACTTATATGCATTAAGTAAAACACTGTCTTTTTGACATTACACCCAGACACTTTTTATTTGTACAGGGAAGTATGTATTATCTCCTGATTTGACCATCTCCTGTGTAGTTATTTCGCTGGGAAAACTTCAAGACGATGGATAGAAAGAAAGAAAAAAAAAAGAAAGAAAGAAAATTGCGTTTATTGGCATTATATCGGTAGTAAAAACCTTAAATTATTTAAAAGGAAAAGATAAAAAAAAAAAAACAGAAAACAATGACCTCAACAATGATAA
The DNA here is from genome assembly GCA_949987655.1 of Polymixis flavicincta. Classification (NCBI taxonomy): domain Eukaryota; kingdom Metazoa; phylum Arthropoda; class Insecta; order Lepidoptera; family Noctuidae; genus Polymixis; species Polymixis flavicincta. Next base: position 20,018,790 of record OX465175.1, read on the forward strand.
TAATGCCAAAAGGGCCTCAGCTCAGCATATTGTCAGATGGCAACACAGTATGCACCACCTGACGCTGATTTTCAGCTGCAACCCACGAGTACCATACGCTAGCATAATAAAATAAAGACATAGTGAAGTGTGTGTCCGTAATGAATTAATAAAGAAATAAAAAGAAAGAATAAGAAAGTAAAATAAATAAAATAAAATGTTGTTGCATACATGTGCGTGAATGTGTTTTTTGTGACTAATGAAAAATTAATTAAATACTCTGCATATTACCTACATTATATAGGAAATCTCTAAGTAGAAACTTAGAAAGCACCTACCCAGCTATTTGGCAAAAAACGTTTGACTGCGTTGTACTTCTTAACTACGAAACAGATTTACATGCTGATTTCATTTTTGATCTCTTTTTTCAATTAGTGTAAAGACAACAACTACTGACGAATAAGAAATAACGCAAATTCTCATTGGAATAGATACAAAATAATAACATGATGATAACATTGATAAAATGAGCAAAATTGATTAAAAAAAAAAATGACAAAATGATCAAAATTGATAAAATAATTTGTTTTAAATGGCAGATATGTCGGCTCGAACGTTTTCAAAATCCTTTTGGTGATTTAGTAAAAAATCTTTTAATTTCAGTTTGAAAGTTGGGAAACGTTTACTAAACTTTATGGGAGGAGGGATAATATTCCAGCATTTAGTAGCTGCGTAGCGAAAACTGCCTCTAAAAGCCGCCGACTTGTGCTGAGGGATGGAAAGCTGTTAAAAAGCTGTTAAAGTGGATAAATTTATTTATATATTTACTATATGGTATCTTCACAGCTGACAATAAGTATAACATTATTAATCATTCTAAACGTCACGCCAATTACGAAGTACAAAAAAAAGTACAGAGAGTGACATAGTGATTAATATTTAAAGTGTGTGTGTGCATTATCTATAAATAGGTACACAATGAATAAATTGAACAGTCAATAGCAGGCTTACAATAATTTGATTTTCTTGCCCATATTGCAGAAGACACATAGAAAACATATTTATTTTGAAATAAATTGTCAACTTATGTAAAATTCTAAGCTGGATTCAAAGTAGCGGAGTAGAAAGGGTGAATAATAGAAGAGATACGTGAATATTTCATAGCCAGCTAAGCAATCATAGAAATAACTTTCGCTGAGTAAAATAAGGCTGCTTCAATAAACACAGAAGGGTTAACGCAAAAAGGGCGCATTACTTGGGGTCGGCGAATGAAAATATTTTCGAAGACTATAGCTATGAGAATATTATGGTGAGGTGAGGTCGAGTGAAAATAGAATATAAGCACTTTCACCTTGATGTAAAAGGTGACTATAGGTTTACGATAAATTATAATATTACTCTAAAGAACAAATGAGTTTGGAGTAGCACAAGGGAGTATGATGGGGCCATGTGTTGCTAAATCTTTTTATGAGATAGGTATTTTCTAAGATAAGATTTCAAGAATGTTTATGTAGAAATTGATATTTATTAACCGACTTCAAAAAGAAGGAGGTTATCAATTCGACATGTTTATATTTTTTTTTTTTATGTATGTTCGGGCATAACTCCGTCGTATATAGACGGATTTGCAAAATTCTTTTTTTGTTCGAAAGGGGTTTATTCCGAAATGGTCCCATATAAATTTCATATAGATCTGATGATGCGTTTCGGAGACAGACAACGGAACTCTTCAAAACATTACAGCAAATCAACCGCGAATGCAGCTATCGCATAAATATGCATTGTTTTGACCCCAAGGATGATGAAATTTCGAATTGGTGTGGGGTAGGTAACTAAAAAGTGAAAAATAAAAACTTTTTTCAAAAAAATAACAACCGACTTCCAAAAAAACACTACAAAGTGCAAAATAACTTTAATTTCGGAAGGCGGTGACAAAAGAATTAAAATGCCCACACCTCCAAAGTCACCGACTTCCGAAATTAAAGTTATTTTGCACTTTGTAGTGTTTTTTTGGAAGTCGGTTGTTATTTTTTTGAAAAAAGTTTTTATTTTACTGGTAATTACGGCTTTCAAAGATCAATGCTCACAGAAAGTGATCACTGTCTAAAACTAAAACCAGTAACGAAAGTTGAAAACTCTGTAAGTCGTTTAATACTTAAAGCGGTATTAAACGAGTAATAGACTGGCCTGCGGCGGTCCTTCATCCCACAATATTCCAGCTGTTATTATGAAACGGACTTCGAAACACAATTTCCTCTGGCCGTCGTTGCAAATGAAACGGTTGATAAAATATGTCTTGCTTGCTACAGCTCTTCAATAATATTATACTCTCTTGATTCAAAATAACAATTTCACATTTTCCATTTATATTACTTTTATAATTGTCCTCTACAAGACTTACGGAATCATGTCCTCTGCTTAGACCGGGAAATGAGCATTCAAGAAAATAACGACCATGTTTACAAGCTTCAAATACCAGTACAATATATGGGAAATAAAATATTTCTCTTTAGCTCCACCAGCTCCAGATAAAAAGATATAATGATGACATAAATACCGACACGTTATTATGTCTTATTGTATCGTATAAAATGAGTCTGGAGTAGAAATAAATGGAGCACCACAGGCCCAAATAATAAAGTGCCCGGTAAAAAAGACTGCCATTTTAAAATATTGGCGCATAAAAAGACGTGATTTTAATACAGAGAATATGACTAAATTTAAAAATTGTTTAGAACAAGTGACTTTTTCAGAAATTTATGAAACGGATAATTCTAATGACGCATTTGACTTATTTATTGACACGTTTAAACTTTTTTATGACCTATGTTTTCCATTTAAATGGACAACTATACGAGTGATAAGGAAACCGAAATGGATATCACGCGGCATAAAATTATGCAGCAAAAAGAAACGGCAATTGCTGTGGCGTTATAGACTAAAACCAAATGTAAAGAATAAGGCAAGCTTCTTAAACTACAAAAAACGATTTAAAAAAATTATGAAACTTACTAGACGTGCCCAAAACAACTATTCTATTAAAACCTCTACCAATAAGTCAAAAACTACCTGGAATATTATAAACAAATCAAAACCATGTTTCCCTAAGGAATCCATTAGGCAGATCAATTTAGATAATAAAGTAATAAATGACCCTCAAGAAATAGCGAACGCATTTAACGACTTCTTCATAGACAAAATTCAACCCATTCCATGTTCAAGAAATAATTTAGGCAATATCACAAAACGTCCAGATTCAATTTTTGTTGCCCCCAGTATACCTATAGACATTAAAAATATTATAATATCATTAAAATCAACAAATAGTACAGGATATGACGGAATTTCTACAAAGGTAATCAAATATGTTTCCGACTGTATTTGCAAACACTTGAGCTATCTCATAAATCTGTGTATTTGTTCAGGTGTATATCCAGATTCCTTAAAAGTGTCTATAGTAAAGCCCTTATTTAAAAAAAACAATACTGAAGACATGGGCAACTATAGACCAATTGCACTTATTCCGATAATATCAAAAATTTTTGAGAAGTATATTTATAAAGAATTGTACTCATACCTAGAAAAGAAACACATTTTAATCGATGAGCAAAAGGGATTTAGGAAAAACAGGACAACCAATATGGCAATTTATGACTTCTTGCATAAGGTAATGATAAATATGGACGTCAGAATTCCAGTATGTGCTATTTACTGTGATATGACGCAAGCTTTTGACTATGTCAACCATAACGTTCTACTTCAGAAACTAGAGGCATATGGCATAAGAGGAAATATACTTAACCTTATAGAGTCTTACCTTATTAACAGAAAACAGTACACAGAAATAACAAAAATAAATATAAAGACAAAAAAAGAGGAATCTTACATATCTGACGAACGAACGCCTATTTACGGTGTCCCACAAGGGAGCGTACTTGGATCATTATTATTCATCCTATATATCAATGACCTGCCTGATGCTATTAACTACCCCATGACCCTATTTGCAGATGACAGCACAGTAACTATGACATGTAATAATAAGGACATTTATGAATATGACATTAATAGAACTTTGACGACAATAATATCATGGTTAGATAGGAATAATCTAAAAATTAATTTAGATAAGACGACGATAATGCATTTTAGTCAACGGGTAAATGCTGGTATTAACATTGAAGCCATGTACAATGGCACAGTAATAAATAAAGTCGACAATACAAAATTTCTTGGTGTAATGATAGACGCAAAATTGAATTGGAAAGCACATATAGAATATACAAGCAAAAAACTGAGCACATCCGCGTATGTCTTGTACAAACTGTCCTCAGAACTTAACTCAGCTGCTTTGGTGACGGCCTATCATGGATTGGTGGCATCAATTCTGCGCTATGGTATCATATTTTGGGGTAACTCTACAGACAAGGAAATAGCTTTTAAAGCCCAAAAGAGGTGTATTCGGGCTATGTTTAAGTTACAAACGACAGAAAGCTGCAGACCATTGTTTAAAAAATACAATTTATTAACTTTGCCATCAATATATATTTTTGAAGTTGCAACGTTTGTAAAGTGTAACCCACATCTCTTTCCAAAACTCTCTGACACTTTTCCGCGCAACAGACGTGACAATAGCCAACTTTGCTTGCACTCAGCAAAAACTGCCCTCATGGGGAAAAGCTTTTTCTGTATGGCCCCGAAAATATACAACAAAATACCACAGTCTTATAGGGCTATGACAACAAATGAATTTAAAAACAAGATTCGAAGTATGTTAACAGACAAATGCTATTACAATATTAATAACTTTTTGACAGATACCTTTTGACATTTATTTGAATTTTATATTATTGTTTCTACCTTATTATTGTTCTCATAGAATGTAATAATGAATTATAGTGAACCAGTGTTTAGTCTTTTAAATTAATTATTTGTATGTTATAAAAAATTGTACGCCTCGTCAGGCAAAACATGTACGGACTTTTTACCTATATTTAAGATCTTGCATGCTCGATTTGTATGTAAACGCATGTTTGACAAATAAATTATCTTTATCTTTATCTTTATCTTTACCAATGTGCCGTAATGACATTAAAGTGTCATATAATTCTGGTATAAGTAGTCTTTAGTTCGAATAGGGGAATTTCGGGGAGGCCTAAATGCAGCAGTGGACGTCTTTCGGCTGAAATGATGATGACGATCATTATGAGTGTTTAGTTTGCAGCGTCACGGCCGACCGGTTTTGACAACGAAAACTTTGGTGCAGTCAACTCCCACATATTCATAGGACCTTTTCAATCCTGAGAAATTTATGTTAGCATTCCATCTCTTCCTTATCCTTAACGAAACATTACACCACTCCCATTTCAGAGTACCATAAAAGGCTATGAATACGAACACAAGACTTTATTCTTCCAATGAATAATTCACTCCGGATGAGACGCATTATATTCAATTCTATTCACAGTATCCACTCTGGATTATACCGTCGCCATATTTTATGGGTACTAAGATCTTGATCTGCGAATGAAAGAAAAACAGCGGGATTATCTTTCACTAAGTGATACAAAGGATATTGGGTACCGTCACACTTGTCTGATGATAGATGGGAACGAACGAGGAGGAGATACTATGACCCTCGACAGAGCATTTTCTTTTGGTGCGTTGTAAGGAAATGCTTAGTTGGTGACTTTGGAGTAGGAATACTTATCCTTACCATTATAAATGTTAATGTAGTCGACTGCTTATTGCATTATTTGTATGTTTGTGCTGTTCATGACCAACCTCTTTTTTGTTGCTTTCGTTTTGTGGCATAATGTTTTCAACTAAACGCGGGAACTAACTGTAATTCCCGCAATTTCTCCCGGGTGGATGTCGGAAATTATCCCACGGAAACTGGCTCCCAGGACAAAAGATTTTTTATATAGTTATAGATAAAGATTATAGATGTAGACAGATAGGAATAGATTTTCAGATAGGTAATGTTATAAGAAGAAACATATTTCTTTATACAACATTAGCTATCTGCCAGTAAAAGTCCCGTGAAAATCGGTCTTACCGTTTCGGAGATAAGCCGGAACAAACAGACAGACCAATTTTTTTGTCATGCGTACCGTATGTATTACTTTCACAAGCATTTATAAAACAGCGTGTTATTTTGACATAATACACTGACACTTCGTTTTTTTTTTAAAGTAGGTACGTATTTGTAGTATGTATGTATGTATAGATGATTTGTGACTAATTAAAGGACACATTTTTAACACAATCACACTAAGCTGCCGAGGTCGAATATTTAATTATTTCTTGATACATATTTCAAAGCCAACCTAAGTTTCAGTCAACATTAAAGTTTCAACTTTCTCCAAGACACTAACAAATCATTAAATTAACTACACCCTGTCGTGCAATTATTAGAAATTCCAGTTTACTAAGTAGTAGTTTCTTTTAACAACTTAACCGAGAAGTTTGAGCCCAACAGGTTACTGTACTTAGCATTAAGTACAGACGACACACTTAGGTAGCCATAATATGGCCTAAGAATGTTAAGTACATACATTAGTGTACTAGAGTGTACTAAGTAAATTAAGTATGATAATTACGTTGGAGTTACTATAGTGTTGAAATAGTAGTTAACCTAGGTTTTATGGGTCTGCGTGTCAGGTATATTTGCTTTCTTATGTTTATTTGTCTCTGGTATATAAAGCCCTTTATCTTACGCCATTATATGTGTAGTTCGTAAATATGCTGCTTTATATAACAACGTAGAGAATTTATTTTGGTTTAAATTCTTGGTATTGTTTGGGTCTACGTAGTATACCTATACTTAATATTATAAAGAGGAAAGATTTGATTGTTTGTTTGCATTGAATAGGCTCCGGAACTACTGAACCGATTTGAAAAATTCTTTCACTGTTGGGAAGCTACACTATCCCCGGGTGACATAGGCTATATTTTATTCCCGTATTCCCACGGGAACGGCAACTACGCGGGTGAAACCGCGGAGCGCTGCTAGTATGTGACGTAGTTAGATTTTTATTAGTCAAGACATTATTATCGACCTAGTAATACATAAAGTTTCTTGGACAGGTTTTTAAAATACGGAATAATAAGGAAAATGTCGTGGGGAAAGTCTTGAATTTGAATGTCGATGGCTATAAGAGTAGGGGAAGACCAAATAAACTATGGGTGTACTGTGTGATTGATGATAATTATGGTTAGAAAGGGTGTGTGACTAACAAGATGACGACTATTACAGAAGTATCTAGGTAGTGGGTAGTATCTAGTAGGTTCCGTGTGATGCCGGACGTAAAATAATAGCACCATCCCATTTCTTCCCGTGGGTGTCGTAAAAGGCGAATAAGGGACTTACTAGAGAATGGGCAGCAGCGTTCTCTACCCTTTTTACGACCATACTGCGATCGCCAACCCGCCTGCCAAGCGTGGCGATTATGGCAAAACCTCCCTTTTGGGGGAGGCCTATGTCCAGCAGTGGACGTCTTTCTGCTGAAATGATGATGATGAGAGAAGCATCTATAGAAGAAAAAGACATGTTGCGCCGCCCCCAAACAAATTGGAATAAGGGCAGAAGAATGATATTTATACAGACGCCAGGACATCAATCTATCATAAACTGTCAATTAATGTTCCTAATTGAACATGAACCTTATTCTTTTGTTATAAAGTTGAAATCTATCAATGAAAATTGACAGATTGGGGTAGCCTGGCCTCTGTACATAAGGTTTCTTCTTTGATCACAATAGGTAAGACCAAGACATATGCTATGGATGTGTTAACAATTAATCACGTAAATAAAAATCTTTAACCTAATACTTGAAGTTAAGTCGGATGAACTAAGATTGCCGGCAAAATTAAAATGTTCTCACGTTTTTTTTGCAATTTGTAGGTACATCAAGCTACCCCAGTGTTTCAAAATTTCTTTGATATATTTATATTTTCATCTTTATTTCATAAGCATAAAGTTCATGTTCAATTGGAAAAAAAATACAGTTCGGGGTAGCTTAATGTGCTAACGTCTATACGTCAGTGTTAGGTTGTGCGACCGTTACAAATATGGCTTTAAATAATTACAGTCATTTTAAATCATTAATTTTAAAAGTTCATTCAATCCAAATGAATGAGTATTTCGTGAAAAAGTTGAGGGTTCTATAGATTTAATAATAAAATAATGATTATAATTCTGTAAATACATACGTTGGTACGTACATACTCAGCCTATACCGTTCCCACTGCTGGGACACAGGCCTCCTCTCCATGAGAGGGAGTGGGCCGTAATCTACCACGCGGGTCCAGTGCGCGTTGGTAGATGTCACATGTCTTCGAATTTTTGGTTCTAGGACATGCCGGTTTCCTCACGATGTTTTCCTTCACCGTTTGAGAGCAGTGCTGATGAAATTATTGACACAAAGTAATGCGCCTGGCTGGGTTCGAACGCACGACCTACAACACGTAAGTCGCGGCCGTTACCACTGGGCCACCACTGCTACTCGTTACTGCTACTGCGTTGGTACTTATTACCCTGGTATTAACTGCCAAATTGCAAAAAACTTAAAAACAAAATATGAATTTCGTGGAACCGCCACGGTAGCCTAATTTCCCCTTTTTAGTCACTTACTCTGAAAAATACCGTCTCAATGCAAAACTCGTGTAGAAATAGAAGATAAAATGTTAAAATACAAAACTGTGTCAATTATTACTGGGAACACGAGCCGTCTGACACTTTTAGCCTTAGAGTTTGTTCTCGTTGAATATTAATTCAATTGAAGTGGAGCATAATTTAGTATATTCGCAGACTATGAGGAATCAATAAACAAGAGACAGAATACTTGGTATGACCTGTTTCTGTTGTACAATATTATGAAGACTTTTGGACCTTTGTCTTAGGTCCTGAGAGTGTTAGGTACCTACCTATATGAAGTTAACAACTAAAACTATGTGTAATAGATAAGAATGGTTTGCATTCACGAACTTAATTTTGAAGCACAATAAACCTTTGTTTTGTTTTTTGTCCTTTTTCTCTACACTAACTGGACATATTATAAGTGTCAAAACCAAAAAGAGTGGCACTAAAAAAACTGCGATGTGTCGCACAGTGCGCTGGATTGGTGGGTGGAAATTCGACTAGACACTAATCTGTGAAGATGGAAAGTGAACCATGGTGGAAGTACTTCAATAAACATACAATAAAATGTAGGTATATTCCACTGTAAAGGTACCTAGCGAGTACTGAGGTCTACTCAGCCTAAAAAAAAAAGTTTGGGATTAGTTTTCTCGAAAGTATGTTCATGAGACTTACTGCGTTAATTAAATGAATTTGGTGGCAGATCTATCCTGAACTTTACTGCAGGAAAGTACCACCCAGTTCTTATAGTTTAAGAGCGAGTTAGAATTTGCTGATAAGGATCAAATGCTGCAAAGAAATGTCATTGTGAAAAGGTCACAGTTTCATTTTTCATTTCAAAAACTCACTCTGTGTCGTTTGTAATACAATATTGTCTATACGTCTGTACCCGTTGAATGAACTCGCAAATATGTACTAGAATATTACATTACTGTGAGAAATATGATATGTACGTTAGATAGGTTATATAAGATGGAATATCTGAGAATATTATTTCTAGGTATTAAATTCAAGCTCGGTTTATGAACAAAGGTGTTAGACTAATGTAGGTAACAGGTATACCTACTGAATAATGTTGTACGCATGAATTGTAAATTAGGTATAATAATATATCTCGTAGTTAGTACAACTACGTCTTGCTGAAATACAAGTACCTAAGGACTTAGATACTGTCAAGACGCTGAGAATTGCGTCCTATGTTTTGAAGTCGACACGTGTACATGCTTACTTAAACTCACCCAATTTCCCCATGAGGAACGTCATTTGCCAGGACCTATGCTGTAGAAATCTCATTGTGAAAACTTAAGTGAAGTTAGCTTGAAGTAAGCTGCCAATCACTAGGATCGGGTGGAATGACAACTCGCTTCAGTCGCTTACTTCACCGTGAAAATTAAGATCAGCGTTGCTATTCTGTAACCATCTCACCGCGTGAAGTGAGCGTGGAGTGAGCTGTCAGTGTCATTTCACCGAATGCTTTGTCAATCCCTAGCATAGAGTTTTTGGCTGGATCGCGTTGGAACATGTCGCACGAATTTTAATTTTCATGAAATTTCGTGAAATAGCGAAATAAATTGTTTAATTTTGGTAGTGAATTTTGCAATTTAATTACGTTTGAGTGCACAAGTGTAGTGAAGGTGAAAATAAGTGACTAACGTGGACTTTTCGTGTTTCCCACCAAAACTCCTGGTTAGGTTGTTGTAAAGTTACTACCACTTTACAATAACTTTGACTTGACTGGCTATGACATTTTTGTAACTTCGTGCCTATAACGGGCCATTTACTTGATCAAAAATTTAAAAATTACTTGACACTGGCTAAACGCACAAACCGTGCGAAGCCAAAACCCAAAAAAAAAATCCCTAGCATCAGTGGGATGATACTGACAGGTCACTTCACGCGGTGAGATGATTACAGAATCGACATGCAGGTTTATACTGTTAAAATCTCACCGTGAGAACTTAGGTAAAATGAGCTCCCATTGCATCTCATCACCATCATCATCATTTGAGCCGAAAGACGTCCATTGCAGTACATAGGCCTCCTCTAAAAGGGGGGTTTAGCCATAATCGCCACGCTTGGCAGGCGGGTTGGCGATCGCAGTATTGTGGTAAAATGCATATAGAACGCTGCTGCCCAATTCTCTAGTAAGGCCCTTCTAATCGCCTTCTATGACACCCACGGCAAGAAATTGCATCTGACACTAGCAATTGATACTAATGACAGCTCACTTCACCTTATTTATCACGGTGAGATTTTTACAGAATAACACTGAAGTTTTCACTGTGAGGCTATCTATCTATATATATAAAAGGAGAAACTGACTGACTGATCAATCAACGCACAGCCGAAACTACTACGACTAGGAACGTGAAATTTTGTACACGGCTTCCTGTTCTAATGTAGGGGAGCACTAAGAAGGGGTTTTTGGAAATTCCACCTTTAAGGGGGTGAAAAGGGGGGATTTTGTTTGTATTAAAAATCTTATTCCTTGAGTTAATAAACTTGAAACTTGGTACAAATACTTATCTAAGTAAATTATAAAGTTGGTTATTTATTGTTTTTCTAAACTACCCCCTAAATGGGGATTGAAGGGTCTCAAAGTTTGTATGGAAGAATTTTAACCCGCTCTCTGATTAACTCGAAACCACGTTGGATACTTTTATCCCGGTAGTATGTTCCCGCGGGATAATTTCCGACTTCCACGCGGGCGAAGCCACGGGTGGAAGCTAGTTACTCAATAAACTGGCAGCTCAGACACGCACACCAGTTGGTTGGTAACGACAAAGTGCCTATTAAATACAAATTGATTCGGTATCGTCTTAATTGTTTTATGGCTGGGTCAAAAAATAATGGTGTGATCGCTTTGCTGTTCCTATACGTATATATATAATTTACCACCCTTGTTGCATAACACACTGTCAAATTAAAAGTTGTCAAACATAGTCCGAGGTATCAGTCTGTATTTTCATACAACAAGTTACCTATAGAATTCAAAACCATTTAAAGTGTTCATCATCTGCCTAGCCTTTTCCCAATCACGTTGGGGTCGGCTTCCAGTCTAACCGGATGCAGCTGAATACCAGTATTTTACATGGAGCGACTGCCTGTCTGACCTCCACAACCCAGTTACTGGGTAATACAATACACGTTGGTAAGACTGGTTGTCAGACTTTCGGGCTTCTGACGACCCGTAACGACTGTCAAAGATCCACAAATGACAGCCGGGACCAACGGCTTAACGTGCTTTCCGAGGCACGGAGGGGTCTTGGTATGTAAAGATGGTCACCCATCCACGGACCAACCGCGCCAAGCGTAGCTTAACCTGATCGATCGACCCGTGCAGCTTATTCTACTTAGCCACAAGCCTCTAAAGTGTTAATTTAACCATTTCAAGTGTTAATTTATTTAAAAACAAATTGAGGACCTATTTATTGGATTTTTTAGTATCAATGAATTCCTAGATAACATATTATGATATTGTAACTTTTGATTGATTTTATTTTTAATTACATTTATTATTAATGATCTATTGTACTTCAATTCTTAATTGACCGTTATTGTTTTAATTGACTTTTCTAAATGTATTTAATGAATTTTATTTTTATTGCAATTGTATATTATTAGTTTTTAATTTTCAACACAGTGTACCTATATTGTTATGAAATAAATTACTTATGACTATCTCCATAGTTCGTCTGCTAAACAACGTAAATAACGTAATAAATGTTACTGAACTATTAAAATGAAAAGCATTCCTTCTGTTAACGTGTTACATAATTACTCCGCAGATAGAAATAACAATTATAATGAGTTAATTATTGGCAAGTTCCATAACGATTATTTGCATCTAATTACCCAATTTCAAGGGTAAAACAGCAATTTAAATTAGATGCCAAACAGATTGGTTCCGATAGAGTATTAATTAAATCTGTTGTTAGTTGTTTCAAATTGCGCTTTCGGTTAATTACATTAGGTAACTAAAACAAACGGGGAACTAAACCACAGTGTTTGCACACGTGCAGATTATGCAGTTGAAACTGGAGATTCTTGATTAGATTAGGAAATAGGTAATATTGAAATCAGTGTGCAAATGAAATTGCTAGGCCTCTTCTATTTGGCGTTTTCATTGACAGTCCCTCGACTTGACAATGCCTTGATCATAATATTACCTACAACTTAAAAGGCCAATAAATATTATTTGTTAACTTTTTTTTTTTTTTTGTGTCGGGGTTTTTTTAATTTAACTTTTATTTCCTGCTATGTAAACCTTAAATCTGCGCAGCGTTGCGTATGTTTCCCACAGTGAGGTTTGTTACTAATTTATCGCAAATCCTCGACCTGATCACCATGTATCCATAACATATTGTTACGAGCTAGGGATTCGTGACAATTAAAAACTGCCGATATGAATTACCAAAAATAACACTTTAATAAAACACACAAATAACACAATACAATAGCACTACGGATCACTCTTAAGTCGCACTTGAAGATCGCTTTAGATGTTCTCGTATGTATCGCTTCCAATGAACTACCCCGGGACGCGCTCCGTTCCCGCTTATATAGGGCCCTCGGATAGTTCCAGAACCTTCTACCGTAGAAGCATCTAGAATGTTCGAGTACATATCGGCCCTGACCGAACACATGTCGATAGTTCCAGCAAGTTCTAGCATCGAACTTTCTAGAAAGATCTTGACCATTAATTCCGCTATTCGATAAGAGATGGCGCTAGTGGTAACCAAACATCAATCGTGCGGCTCAACAATATTCATTGAGACCTTTTCAATGAGCCCAATCACGATACTTCTGCTGTTTGTTGGTGAGTGAACTTGGGTATCCTGGAAATTCCAGGTGTTGCTTCAGCATCAGTTCAAGGTTACTTTGTTCGTCTAATATCATTGAAGTAATAGAATAACAAATTTCGACTTGATCAAACCCGTGGAAGATGCTCAAATCCCTTCATCAACCAGAAAAGAGCTGATAATTTTCAAACGACTGAACCGATTTTGATGAAACATGTCTAAGAACACTCCCGACTAATTCACCTTTCAAACAAAAGAAACAAAATCAAAATCTGTTCATCCGTTCGGGAGTTATGTTGCCTCAGAAGGACACACATACAGACACGTCAAACTTATAACACCCCGTCGTTTTTGTGTCGGGGGTTAATTACTACAAAATACCAATAGCCACATAACTAAGTCCCCAATATTAGCAAATACATACACGTAAATTGCAATTACAGCGCTGAATTCAGCATAATCCTACTGAACAGCGGCTGACGTGGGTCTCCACATTAATTATTTAACGAAATGCAAATCAGTTTGTGTTGTGGAAATACAATGCGTTTGAGTTATACTGTGCCACTAAATTCTAGTTTCCGTGTTGTCCAAACTGAATTAATGTGCCCACTGTTTGATTACATGAGTTATATTTAGTAAAAACTAGCTTCCGCCCGTGGCTTAGCCCGCGTGGAAGTCGGAAATTATCCCGCAGGAATACTACCGGGATAAAAAGTATCCTTTATATTAATCTAGGTTATAATCTATCTGTGTGCCAAATTTCATCCAAATCGGTTCAGCCGTTTTAGCATGATTGAGTAACAAACGTCCAAATGTCTTCAAAAAGCTTTCACATTTATAATGTTACTCGTAGTAGGATTGTTGGAAGATATTGAGTGTGTTAATAATATAGGTTTTTTAATAAACACACTCAAAGTACTGTAACGTAGCCGTTCACAATGGGCCTTATTAGAAGGCTAAAAGTCACCCAAAGGGCAATAGAGAGGGCTATATTTGGAGTTTCTCTACGTGATCGAATCAGGAACGAATATCCGCAGGAGAACCAAGGCAACCGACAAAGCCCGAAGAATTGCCAAACTTAAGTGGCAATAGGCTGGGTACATTGCTAGCAGAACAGATGGTCGATGGGGCCGAAAGGTTATGGAGACGAAGACGTAGAATTGGAAGGCCTTCCACAAGGTTGACTGATGACCTAGTGAACGTCGCAGGTATCCGCTGGATACGGGAAGTACAGAGTCGATCCAAGTGGCGAAGTTTGGGTGAGGCGTATGTCCAGCAGTGGATGTCTTTCGACTTAAATGATGATGATGTTGATAGTTTTTATTAACTAGTAGGAAATTCGCCGACTGGTCGACACTTCACGTGACCAGCTGGGTCGTTCTTTGACCAAAGAAGCATCACCATTCATCGTGGCAATGCTGCCAGCCTTTTGTGTACATTTCCGGATGACAGCGATGCGAATGAGTACTTCGACGGCTAAATTATCTTTTGTTTTTGTATTCATTTGTACAGTTACTTAATCATTTCATTTAGTATCTAGTGTTTACTTGTGCTCAATATTTTAGAGCTATTCAAGTAAACCAATAAACAATTATTACCAAAATTAATATTTTAGATCACTGGGTAATTCATGTTCCAAGAAACTGCATGCATCGAAGACACAAGACTCTTTCTTAGGAGTTCAATTCGTATTATTTTCTAAAAATGCATTGCGTTTCACGATTATCTTGAGGGCTTATGAAGTTATCTAGATATTGAATCACTGACCTACTATCAACAAAATTCTCCCTGCCGATGCCGTTCACCTCTATTTTGTAGCCAAACCTTAATGGACTGCCAGTCAATATTGACAACTGACGATGATTGTGTATTGACGTAGGTAAATGCGCAACCCTAGACGTTTACGCGGTGAAGATAACAAGAGAGGTTATTGGTTCATCATTATTCATACTCGTGCCTTCTTCTGGGGTAAGCAGAAACTACAGAACGCCTGTTGCTTTATACAGTATGTTAGGTTAAACGAGGGACATACTTTAAGGTGGTACCTTGGGCACGCCACGATTGCGGCGGTAAGTCCCCTCTTTGAGGAGTGGTTTGAGAGGCGGCATGGCGTCCTCACCTTCCGCCTGACGCAGGTCCTCACCGGACACGGTTGTTTCGGGAGGTTCCTGTTTCGGATAGGGCGGGAGGAAACGCCCGGGTGTTTCCACTGCGAAGATCGCCCTGAGGACACGGTGGAGCACACGGTGGCGGTCTGCCCAGCTTGGGTGGAGCACCGCCGTGTCCTCGTGGAGGCGATCGGCGGCGGCGATCTCTCGCGTCCGGCCCTGGTACAGGCCATGGTACGGAGCGAGAGGGCATCGGGAGCCGTCACCTCCTTCAGCGAAGCAGTGATGCTCGCGAAGAGGGAGGCGGCGCACGTGAGGGAGAGGCAGCATATGCGCCCTCGCGACCCTAGCCGCCGCAGGATACGGAGACGCCCTGGGCGTCGGGAATCCCAGGCCGATTTCCGGCCACCGTAGGCATGGGCTTGCGGACGGCGAGTAATGGGTAGCTCGCTGTCCGGTAAGGACCAAGCCCAAGTCGACGGCGCGTTGTGTTCCACGCGCGCCTCAAAGAGATGTCAGCACAAAAATGATGGGGCCTGCAAGGGCCAATGCCTGTCAGGGGTGCGGGTTCGTTTGAAAGAGATACCACAGCCCCTGGCATACGGGCTAATGAAGGAACACGGGTGGGTTTTCGTCAGTAAAAGTCTGACACGCCCTCCTGCTACACCCAGAGCGGGAGAAGTTATTTGATGATTTCCCACCCAAAAAAAAAAAAAAAAGGTGGTACCTACTCATGAAAATATACAACACATGAAAAAAAAACACTGAAAATAGTTTTTGCAGGTTATATTTACCTCCGCCAAACTGCATAGCAGTTTGTTGGCTTAGCTCCACTTTTGTACATGTATAATTATTAATGTTTTCTTTTTTTATAATGACATTTTTCACCTAGTTAAAACTACTCTTGGATTTTTTTGCATCCCTTAAATTTAAGCCAAACAGTTTTTTTTTTTATTCTCTACAGTGAGAACATGTATTTTATTTTTAAAGGAGGTTTTGGTGATATAATGTATATCGACTGGAAGGTTATTCAAAATAGTTGACACTAAAACATTTCCACACCTTCCACCATAATAATGATTACATGTGGGATATTAATTATAAAGAAAGAATCAGCTGTTTCATACATTTTGTCCAGTTATGCGAACATAAATGTATAAAGCCGTTGTATTTATTTTCGTGATTTCAATGTTTGTGCCTCAGTAAAAGTTTTTCATTTTCATAAGTACTACACTCCCATAAAGTATGTTCCTCGTTTATCATAACATACATACCAAGAGCACGGCTTCTTTGGATGATATCAAACGATATTAGAAGGGTTTTTAAGCCTATCTCCACATTTTCGGGAATTATGAGAATTTTTAATACTTTTAAATCAGAAACCGAACTTATCAAATTGAAATAAACGCAACACTCAGAAGAGATTTATAGTGATATTGGCAAGTTACGTGGAAAGTTATTGACCTACGTAGTGCGGTCACACGTTTGTTATGATTTGAATTTAAGAAACCGAAAAGATATCAATTCTTAGAATATTTTATTTTGAGCTGAAACTATGTATACCAGCTGTTATGCTTAGTACTTAAGGATATCAATAGGGTTTCTATTACACCCTGTATGTTAAGTACTTTAAGATAATTTCCCTACAAAAATTCTCCAATTCTCCGTAGGCATGAATAATTAGGAATGTTTTCATTGCGTACTTATTGTTATTTTATTGCGCAGCAATTTTCTTGAAATAATAAAGAACGCAACCTTATAACTTCATGTATACGAGACACATTACCAACATAATTATGCTCCATTCAAATATATACATGACAAAGATACATAGACTGATTGGAACGTTAAGTTCCGAAACATCAGTAATTCGTCCTAACGACATTTCCACTTTCCATTCGATCTGGAACGCCAACTAATGACATTTGCACTCTTCAGTTCGACACATTTTGCCTTAATTGGGCGCTCGCGTATCAGCCAATGAGCTGCCATTGATGCTGCGTAATCTATTTATTCATGTAGGGGTACGTGGATGAATGTAGTGAAATTATAATATGTATACGCCGTGTATATAGATATGTAGGTATATGTTTACAATTGCGCCTCTTAGAATTCTAATAAGTATGTAACATACTCTCATATCGTAAAATTCTAATTCAAAATGAGTTTATGTTGAGATACTTCCAATATTTAAAAATGAATCATATCATATTAATTTTTAAACAATTTTTTACCAAAACGATACAGGTCTAATCCGAGGAGTTTCCATCAGTTTTTGTTTTTCTAATGGAACGCATAGGCGGGGCGCGCCATTTTTATAGCATTTCAAAACTATTTCTTTGGCTTTTAACTTTGATCATTGATTTAGTAGGGTCAATCCCAATGTATGAGAGTGGAAAAGTAGTGTATGAAACTGCACATAAGTAGGTGATACTATTGAAGCTACGTGATGCAATACGAAAACATACACACGTGTTTTTTATACCCCTCATTGTGGATGAAACTCATTGGAAAAGTAAGAGAATATAACAAAAATGAAAGGAAAAATAATTGATAGTAAATTTTCTCAGAAAATGCATAAAATGATGAAAATTTACTATGGTAATGTGTTTTTTTTTTTCACCATCAGCAAGTAGAGATTTCAACGAACAAAACACCCACCGACTTAAAAAAAAAAAAACAAAACAGTATTTGATGGGAGAACAGATGAAAAACCAAAATTAAGTGTAAAATTATATAGGTCGAACAAAATCCAGTGCTATCAACAGCCCAATTGAGGAATTACTGGCAACAATCTGAATTTTTCTCGTTTTAGGACATAAATTTCCACAATTAAACTAGTAAATAAACATCGCTGTTTAAGCTCCAAGGAATGGGGCAAGTTCTTGACATTAATTCATTAGGAATGCAATTATGATAAGAAATAGCATTAAAAAAGAATCGCAATTCTCAAAAAAAAAAATCTTAGAGCTACAAAATAATATTTTCACTTTAAAATCTCCGTTATAAATCGCGCAGTTTCATTCTTCATAGTGTGCAGACCACGTACAAAAAGATTTCAAGCGAGCAGCTTTTGATTAGTGCCCTTTTGTGTTTCGCTCAATCTGAGACTAGAACCGCCCCTCCCCCTTTCTGTGAACTTTAATAATAGACCCTTACGCTAGAGGTGGAATTACACATGTGATGCAAAAGGGTAGGTGTCAGTTCTCTGTAAGATTAAAAATTGTGGTTTATTATGGTTAATCTGGGCAGCGTTCGGGAGGCTTCGCAATATCTTCTCGTCCCAAATACAACAGTGTCTCAAGACGACAGTCTTTGACCAGTGTGTGTTGCCAGTGATGACCCATAGGTCATCACATAGGTCATCACTCACAATGGGCCTTATCAGAAGGCTTAAAGTCACCCAATGGAGAGGGCTATGCTCGGAGTTTCCCTACGCGATCGAATCAGAAATGAAGAGATTCGCAGGAGAACCAAGGCAACCGACATAGCCGAAGAATTGCCAAACTTAAGTGGCAGTGGGCAGGGCACATTGCTCAAAGTCAAAGTCAAAGTCAAAGCATTTATTTCAATTAGGCACTTAAAAGGCACTTTTGAACGTCAACATTTACATTTAAACAGAATTGATTCTAGCTCACAGAACAGATGGCCGATGGGGCCGAAAGGTTCTGGAGTGGCGACCGCGTACCGGAAGACGTAGAGTGGGGAGGCCTCCCACAAGGTGGACCGATGACCTTGTGAAGGCCGTGGGTATCCACTGGATGTGGGAAGCACAAGACCGGTCGAAGTGGAGGAGCCTGGGGGAGGCCTATGTCCAGCAGTTGACGTCTTTCGGCTGAAATGATGATGATGATGATGATGATGATGATGGTTAATAGATTATAATAACGACCCGGCAACATGAAGAATTATTTGTTCTATACATAAAAGTTCAATATTAACGCATCCTAAACATAAACCTTCAGGAATAAATTCCCTAAATGATGGTGAAAAGTGCATCAAAATCCATTGCTTAGTTTAAAAGAACAACGAGATCACACAGACAGACACAAAAGTTCCTTGTATTTACGGTAGTATGTATATTTATTTAAAGATATGTTAAGAATATGACGTGAAAGCACGGGAGGTTTTGTATGGAATTTAAGTCAGTTTTATCTTGTAGTTGAGACAAATCAGACACAATCTGCACCCTAATTGCGTAACACACGATTAATCATAATCGGTTTAATTTTGACAGGTCAACAATATTCATTGCGTTATTTACGTTGTTGAGCAGACACATTTTTCAAACACATGACGCAACGGTTTAGCAATCCGTTTCAAAACGAAACATATTGCTAACCGTTCCAAAAGAAAAAAAGCTTTCCGAGACACGGAGGGGTCTTGGTATGTTAAGATGGTCACCCATCCACGGACCAACCGCGGCAAACGCAGCTTATCCTGTACCATCGGCCCGTGCGGCTGTTATTATTTAGCCACAAGATGTTACTGAAAAATCCCATTGATTTACTATCGTGTTATTATTCTGTGGTAAGTATACCAGTTAGATACATATACAAAAAACACATTTATTATTAAATACATAGAGCTTATACCTACTTTACTTTTAGTTTTTAAAATGAGACTTTTGAGTAGCATCGCGGACGATGGGCCTACGTTTTTTTACGTAAAATGTTGACCACGTATTTTTCGCTTTATTCAAAGAATGTTCTTTGAAGCCGACTCAGCTTGGTTCACGGATTTAATCGGATTAAAGCAAAAGCAGCGAGCCAAGCGTAAGATGTGCTACTCAAGCAGGAGAAAATAATAATGGCTCGAAAATTCATGTTTCATGGAATGGATTTTTCAATGTTTCTACATAGTATGAGAAAATAGGTTTTGTAATAGAACATGTTGTGGAGAAATAGATATTAACTGGACTTTATTGATTTGCTTTACTGTGAGTAAATTAACACAAATGTAGATACAGGCATCAGGCAAGTGTTAAGTAATTTGTTTTTTCAGTAAGATAAATTAATATTGTTTATCAAACTGACACCCTACGTCATTTTGCCGTATTACAGTTAATATCTGGATGGCCAAGCTCTGCTCTGTGATTTTTTTGTTTGACGTTTTCTTAAAATGAAACCTAGCTAGATCGATTCATCGCCCCCGAAAGCCCCTGCATACGAAATTTCACGAAAATCGTTGGAGCAGTTTCCGAGAACCTTAATAATAAAACTGAGCAAGATAAGAAAATCAAATATCTTGACTTAGCTCTCGAGGTTGTCGACATGTGGGACGTGGACTCAGCAATCATTGTACCGATAATCATTACAGTAAATGGCCTAGTAGCGAAGAGCCTCGACCAACATCTCAGGAGGCTCTCATTGCACGGCTGGATCAAGGGCTTGATTCAGAAAGCAGTACTCCTGGACACGGCACGCATAGTCAGGAGGCTCCTTTCTCTAGAGCCCTGACCACCGGCATCTTGGACCCCGCTCCTGATGCCGATGGGCCACTATTTTTTTATATTTTTAAATGTTTTTTTCTTAATGATTTTTGTAAAAATATTTAAAAATATACTAAATAAGTATAGAAAATAAAATGAAAGATACGAGTATAACCTTTTACATTCTTAAATGTTTTATATTTTATTAAAAATATAATTTGTATGTATTTAGTGAAATAAAGGAAATACCTGCAGTACCTTTGTACTCATTGGTTGTTTATGCTGTCTCTTCTATGTATTTTACTGTGTGTACATAAATAATAAAATAAATAAATAAATAAATAATCTTTAAACGAGCAATTCCTGCATATTTATATTGCATAAATACTCGTAAATACAAAAATTGCTCGTTTAAAGGTATTAGATAATAACAATTGTGATATGAATATACGGCCAGTTTAAGTTGATGGACAATTTGATTATCTGAAGATGTGCTGAAGATCATAATTAATTGTATTTATCCATCACGAAAAGTATACATTTTAGTTATTATACCAACCGTTTAACTTTAACTGTCCATTTATTAGATTATATCACCAACTGTCATTTGGATAGAATGTCTCGAACATTCGTTAGAAGACAAATGTTTACAAATGGCTATAATTTGTTATTTGTTTGATAAAAATAAGTTTTCTTTGTAGGCAAGGCTTGTTTTTGACGTTCATGATTTACGATCACAGCAATCGCTTTATGAAATCATATTGATGGTAGGGTTCTGTTTTTGGACGGGCTTACAAAATTGTATTTTTTATATTTATTTTGCACTACTAAAACTTCTTCTGTAATCGCCAATACGCGTTGAGCAATCCTTCTCTGCATAAGAAGAGGCCTTTGTTCTGTAAAGGTACAATAAAAGACTTGTATTCCTTCTTATCAAAACTTACCTAACAATACAGCTTGGGCACGAGCTATATTAGCTCACGGGAAACCAGCACATAAACCGCGTTCAAGAGCTATCAATGTCAAAATTGTTGTGGAACATTGACACTGGCAGCTATTGAACGCGGTCTAGAAATCCTGATAGCGTTCAGTTTCAATGGCATTCAGTTTCGTTGTCATGGTATGGGCATGTGATACGGAGAAATGAATGTCGATAGCTATAAGATTAAGGGGAGAGCAATTAGTAATAATAATAAATTCATTTATTTCAGGTAAATTACACCCATTGCCACATATAAATTAATACAAATGTTTACAGATAAAAACTAAATAAATACATCACATGCAATTAATTAAACCATATTAAAATAAAATATGTAATGTCAAATGAAATAAAATCAATTAAAAATAAATTAAATTAAATCAAAATAAAATCACTTTCAGTTATATTAAATCAAAATAACGCAACTACTTACCCAAAGTGTGACACATGGACATTTTTTACTATCTTAGTTCATTTGTGTGATATAAGGATACTATCTATCATAGCGAACTACACGGAGCAGAGCAAAGCATTAAACCCATAGAATTTTTATTTCGAGGCTGTAAGGTGCAGTGCAAATAGAATTCTATCGGTACATGCATTCCAAGCTCTGCACCTCTCTACTGTTTTAGATACAAGTTCAAACAAGATCTTTCGCATCATGCACCCGCAAAAGAGTATAAAATGTTCCGAATGTTTATGCTAAAGCATGTTTCCTTTGTCTCCAGAATGCGGCGGCGTGACGTAAGTGGCGCGGGGTGAGGAAGCGGGGTGCGGGGCGCCATGAGCGCTCCCGAGCCGTCAGTGCTCAACGCACTGAAGGGGTTCACGGAATCCAGCGACAAGTGGCCCGGCCCACGTTCTGTCAAGATCTTCGTCGCCTCTGTTTACAATGGTAAGTACTTGAGGCTTTTATTTTATATCTTGTAAGAAGAGAACTCAATTTCAATACTAAAGCATTGTTCCGTTCTCCGTTCTAAGGTTCGAAATACAGAGATAGTGGTCTGAAACTCATGCTATGAAGATCTTCGTCTTGTCAGTGTAACCTCAGTGTCAGCCAGTTCTTCAAATTAATTGTTAATGGCGAGGAAGAAAAAAAAACCCTTGCTGTATGTTCCGACTTATCCAATCAATCAACTGAGCCTATCACAGTCAACTGCTGGACATAGGCCGCTCCAATACTTCACCACCACACCCTGTCCTCCGCCTTCCGCATCCAGTCTGTACCTGCATTCTTTTTGAGGTCGTTGGGTCCATCTAGCTGGGAGCGTCTACGGTTGCCGATACGCAGCCTCGGTCCTTCGACAAACATAGCCAGCCACTGTCACTGCAACTCGCTTACCTACTTTGCAAGCTACGTCGGTAACTCCAGTTCTTTTCCGACTAACTTTCGTTTCTGATTTTATCCTTCAAAGAAACTATGAGCATAGGTCGCTTCATAGCGCGCTGAGCGAACTTTTTTTAGATCAGCCCAACTTTCAGTGTGCACGTTTCGGCACCGTATGTTATGTTATAACGGGCAGGACGCACGATGACGATTTGATTCCTTCGGTAAAAAAGTCTGTATGGCTACTGATGTCACACATTAGGGAAGGGACAGCAAAAAAAAAAAAAAACTTTAACAGATGTTTAGTTCTTTTACCAATGTACAAAATAGCGATAAGTAGAAACCGGTCACACAATCTTGACAATATCTTGAATAAAAAAATGTATAAATTTACATATATTTGAATAAATATTGTTACACGACTTACTTGATAGCACCTACCACTGTTTGTCTCTGCATCACCCAAACGACAACTAGTAGAAAATGCCTATGGCATTAAGTCCGCCTCTGTAAATTTTTGTGCGTGAAGTATTAAATAAATAAATAAAAATCTCGTCAAAATTGTTTATCTCACCAATAATATTTCTCCCTCCCTCGTGAAACAAACAACGAGACTCGGCATCCCACTCATTGAAGAGCCCCTCGGCACCCGCAAGTGCCTGTTCATGCCTCATGTTCATGAATTCTCATCTTTTATATTTTCTTTGTGAAGTGGAATCTAACAGAGGAAAACTCTTGTATCAATGTACTGTAGGTGCTCGAGCACTGGAGTACCGAGTATCCGCGAAGCAGACAAGGGGATTATACCTTTACTGTGGAATATAATATTCAACCTGGAATTGTGGAAATGGTGGCGGTATTTTGATGAAGTGTAGTTGATGGAAACCGTCAAAATAATTCTGCAGTTTGTATGTCCTCTGTATTTAGGTTTTAACAATAAAATAGGTAAGCACTCTCTGCATAAATAAGTTAGTCTGAAGTGCATATTAATGTGAGGTTTGTTTTCACAGAATTCCGTGAAGAAAGGAGACAAATCCTGGAGATGGTCGGACCAGAGTTGCAGTCCACGTACGACGATCGCTACCTCGAGGTAATTATCAAAAAAACTTATAAATGTATCGATATGATCATTCTCTGAATTTTTGTTTTGGTTTAACAATCGGATATTATGAATACCAATAGTACCTACTTGCATTTTCCATAAATATTACAGAAAGTTTAGAAGAAATGACTAGGTATTTACCAAACCAAAAACGTTTTCCAAATAATAAACTACAGGGACCGTTACACAAACTTGACACTTAGCAATTAGACACAAATTTTATGACAACCGGCTCACGTGTGTGAACCCAAACACCCGTTCAGAAAACTTTCTCATAATCACCACACAGACGGTCGCAGTTATTTCAGTTTACAACTAAGTAGATACCTACTCGTACATAATATCACATTACATTACAACTGACAAAGTACAGTACACAAAGTTTCCATTAAACTACATGGCCGCAAAATGTGCGAACATGGATGAAGCCGAAAGTTTTGGACGCAAAACGATGCTACCTGAAGTTTGCGATGCAGAGTTACTCGGAGCGTATTAGCCGGCAGAATGTAAATGGAGTTATAGTTTGGAACTTTTGGTTCATGTGCTGAGCTTCACAAAAAGACGGGTTATTGAGATGTAACAGATGTAGATCCAAATATATGAGGAAAGCTACGCGTAGACAAAATATCGCAGTAGGATAATGAAGTTTCAATGTAGACTACAACATTATTTAAAGTAAGCTATTTCATATTGTTTTATCAACATTACCTGTAATTCAACATAAAACCGAGGCTGATAAAATATGAACGTCAAATTAAATTTGGAAGATGGAAGAAAATAATAATTTCATTTGGGTTATCCGTAAGACCCTCTGACAACACCACGGCTTTTGTTGTTTCGTTAAATATGCCTCGCTTCTGAACGAGGAAACTGAAGACAGTATTAATAAACAATGAATAAAGATAGCAGGTGATTATAATATATAATTTATAGCCATTCAGCCCGCCAGGTAGGTGAAGAAGCTGAGTAGGTCGATCGATCAGGTTAAGCTACACTTGCCGCGATCGGTCCGTAGATGGGTGACCATCTTTACATACCAAGACCCTTCTGTGCCTTGGAAAGCATGTTAAGCCGGTCCCAGCTGTCATACGTGGATCTTTGACAGACGTTACTGTTCGTCAGAAGCCCGAAAGTCTGACAACCAGTCTTACCAAAGTGTATCGTATTAGGGGTAGTATCGTAGTAAGGGTATCGTCATTGTAGAGATCAGATAGGCAGTTGCTTTATGTCATCATCGTCATCATCATTTCAGCCGAAAGACTTCCACTACTGGACATAGGCCTCCCCCAAAAGGGGGTTTTGCCATAATCGCCACGCTTGGCAGGCGGGTTGGCGATCGCAGTATGGTGGTCAAATGCATAGAGAACGCTGCTGCCCATCCTTTACTAAGTGCCCCAGTAGCCTTCTACGACACCCACTGGAAGAAATGGTATGGTGTTATTCTTTTAAGTCCGGCGCGGCGCCACACGGAACCGTTGCTTCATGTAAAATACTGGTATTCAGCTGCATCCGGTTAGATTAGAAGCCGACCTTAAAATAGTTGGCAAATAATAATGAGCATCTTCTAAATATAACCGCCATTCGGTTTTAATATTCAACCACTCACTTAACTTCTCCTTATTCCAACTCACACGACCCCTTAAGTGCCCTTTCGAAAACCTTACACGCGTCGATTTTAAACTTTAAAAGAGGACCTACATCCGAAGGTTATCATAAAATATTCAAAAACACTTTCACTTTCACACGAGAAAATGTTTCATTTGAAATACGTAGGTAGTCTAAAATATAATTTTGGCTTACAAGTTTGTTTAATGGCATCTAAAAACTTTAGCATTTTAGTAATGGCTTTTTGGTCGTATTTTGAAAGGAGTTAAAAGAATGCCCAAAAATCTTTTAAAAATACACAAGACACTTATACGAGTATATATGTATGAGAGCAGGGCCTGAATTCACTATGACCACTTAACGATCCCTTGCTCTACGTCAATCACCAACCAACCATACAGAATTTACAGAATTGGGGCCCAGTAGTAGTCCAATAGTATCGGCTTTGACTTACGAGGTTTAGGTACCAGGTCGTAAGTTCGAACCCTGTAGGGCACTTTACTGTGTGTATTTAATTACGTCACCACTGCTCTCAAAACGGTGAAGGAAAACATCGTATAGAAACCAGTGTATGTCCTAGAACCAACATTTCAAAGACGTGAAATCCACCAACGCGCTCTGGGCCTGCGTGGTGGATGACAGCCGACTC
This sequence comes from Polymixis flavicincta, assembly GCA_949987655.1. NCBI lineage: Eukaryota > Metazoa > Arthropoda > Insecta > Lepidoptera > Noctuidae > Polymixis > Polymixis flavicincta. The sequence goes on from OX465175.1 coordinate 20,045,416, forward strand.
CCTCACACAAAGTGGGTGAGAGTGAGTGGATGCTGGTGTATTGGAAAAATTAAAGGCTGATTATGGTTATCCTACGGGATGTATGGTGGTAAGTTTATGTATTTAAGCAGTGTTTTACGAAAGCAGGCCTTTTAAATCGATATAAATAAAAAGAAAAGTCCTGACTGACTGACTCATCAACGTCCAGCCCAATCCCTTGGACCTAGAAAGCTGAAATTTTGCACAGAGATTCTCTTTATAATGTAGACAAGGAATAACGAAGGATTTTTCGAAATTCAACCCCTAAGGGAGATAAATAGGGGATGAAAATTCTGCGCGGGCGAAGCCGCTGGCAAAAGCTAGTAGGTATTATATAAAAGGACTAGCTGTGCCCGCGACTTCGTCTACGTAAAATTTAACAAGTTTCTAAAATCTGCCAGTGAAAGTCCCGTCAAAATTGGTTCAGCCGTTTCGAAGATTAGCCGGAACAAACAGACAAAATTTAAAAAAATGTTATTTTGGCATATGTACCGTGTATACATATGCATATGCCATTTGCATTTAGTAAAAAGCGGTTATCGTAATATTACAAACAGACACTCCATTTTTTTTATCTGTATCGATAGATGTCTAGATTTAAGTGATAAAAAATAAAACAATATTTTTACAATAGCGAAAAGCTTTTAAAGGGCTGCTCATAAAACATTCCATAAATCAGGCAACAGCTTAATGCAATAACAGGTACTGCGACAAGCAACGGCCATTATTACAAAAGCGAAAAGAGAAATTAAAATGGCGGTCCAGCACCCCGATTACGTAACACACTTTCGATCACAATCCGAAGATTTTTTTTTATTTTATATTTAAGGAAAGTGCTAATCCATTGATCCATCCATCCAATCCTTCATTTAAGGGTAACATTTGTCTCCTCAACAACATTAAAAATGTGGTTGAACTGTCGATAACTTTTTGTAGTTTTTATTTTTTTGTAAAAATATTTTATTCACACTTTTTATTTGTGGTACCTACCCCAGACAAATTCGTATACCACTAAGTGCTTTACTGTCAGTGACAGTAAGTTATTTTAACATCATCAATACGCGTACACAAAGTAGAAAAGTACGTATTTTTCAAGCTAATTTATTCTACTCAAGAAAAGTTATAATACATTTTCACGAAAAAAAAAACGGTCCGCAATTGCCGGAGAATTCGCGTAACTCATGCACTTTAAAAAAAAAACAGTGGAATTGAGAACCTCCTCCTTTTTGAAATCGCTGAGAAATGAAAGGCATTGCAAACATGTTATGTAATAACCCCGCAGGTGTGTTTCACGAGCATCTTCATGGTGGTTAAAATCGATTATGCGATGAGAATTAATTAACCGAGTAGAATTAGACCTCCCGTATTAACCTCCGGCCCCACATTCTGGTCAGGTTTACCGACAATCGATTCATGTTTAATCGTGTTATGGATATTCGGAAATTATGTCGTAAACAACGGTTAAATTAGGGGTGTATTCAATTACACTGTCCTAATTCTTAGTGAACAATTTAATCAATTTATAATCCATCTACGAGTACAACGAAATTAATCCATTAAAAGTCCTGATCGGCCCAACGGCCACCATATTCATTTTTTGTTGATACCAATCGCAGTAATGAAACAAACAATTATTCTGTTTTTATTTTAAGTTTCACAGATTTAATGGGTATACTCTTATAAATTAACAATTTAAGCTAAAAGTCCTGTAATTTTTTTTTTAATAGGCGAAAATAATAACTGTTACAATCACGTATCTGTCACGTATAAAGTCAACAAAAGGTCGACGGCAGCTGTCATTTTCAGAGTAGTTTTTTTTTTAAACAGTGTTGTTTTCTTTTCTAAGCTGTGGAATGCCACGTTACATCTTCATCACCAGCATTACTCATCTAAAGCTGGTTTACACGATACGATTACCATTGCATAGATACCATAAGTTGAAGCATCAGTAAAAGTTGCACCGCCTAAACAGTGTAGACAATGCAAGTAATTTTTAACCGATTTCAAAAAGAAGGAGGTTATCAATTTGATATGTTTTAAGCTATTGCATAGCTTCTATCGCGGGCCTTAAGCGTGGAGACCGAACCCAGAAATTCCGTAACGAAAATAATGTCACACCTAGCAACAGGTCGGACTGTTGCATAGCAACGGAGGAATGGCATGTTAAAATTGCAATTTTGACTGCTTTATCTGAATTTTCATACACAACATCGTAAATTTATGGATAGTTTTATATATGTATAGAAATTTTCTTACCGTTTTAGCAGTATTTTAGCCATTTCATACTGGGGGGTATAGTGTCTGTTTATTACCTGATACTGTACTTACGCTTCTTTTTCATTCATCCACATCATCTTTATGTTTTAGTACCCTTTTACGACTTATCCTTTTACATTATTATAACGCTTTTATTAGCTCGGGTTGTATGTATGTATGTATGTATCTATGTATGTAACGGAATCTTTGAGCCTAATTTTCACTGGTTTCTAGACGTCTGATCAACTTGAAACTTTGCACACGTCTTAAGGGCCGATGACAATGCAATAACCCGATAAAAAATTTCAAAATTTCTAAAAAAAATTTTTTTTTTTTTTATTCAAATTTTTTAAATTTTCCCGATAGAAATTTGATCGAACTAAAAAATGGAAAATAAATAATAGTTTAAAAAACTAAAAAAACACGCTTTTATTGCTGACCGAACTAAAAAGTAGAAAAATAATGTTTAATTACAAAGAGTTTATGTTACAGTAGTAGGAAGTCAATAATTCAATTCAGAGTAAAAAGCGTGGGGTGCTTGATATTTTAATTATTACAACTATTTTATTGGCAACCATCTATGAGAGGAGAGTCATGAAAATATAGGAAAATGCACCCCACGCTTTTTACTCTGAATTGAATTATTGACTTCCTACTACTGTAACATAAACTCTTTGTAATTAAAAAAAAAATCTACTTTTTAGTTCGGTCAGCAATAAAAGCGTGTTTTTTTAGTTTTTTTAAACTATTATTTTTTATATTTCACACTTTGTTTTCTGTATTAGTACTCTGCGAATCGGTCTTAAACGATTCGTCAATTTAAAATTACCTGATTTTACAAAGAATTTTCCAGTTTTTACATAATAATATTATTGTTATGACATTTAAGACAAACGTGTCAAACTGATGTCTACGTATTCTTTTAATTGTCTATGCAGTCTATTCAAGGCAAGGAAGGTTGCATTATGATTGTATTTACAAAAAATAATTTTATATCGTTTTGGATAGCCCAAATTTGGTCTTTTCTACCTAATTACGTTGTCTACTAAATAACGGAATTCTAAATTATTATTATAAGATTCTTAAACGCACTCTCAGTTTTTATCAAGGAGGTGCATAAGTTGATAAAAAATGCTATGCAATAGCTTTACCGCGGCAGTCTCCGAGTGCCACACGTTTTTATATATATTTTAAATATGAATATTTGCAAAAAAAAATTTTTTGTTCGAAAGGGGTTTTTTCCGAAATGGTACCTACCATATAAATTTCAAAGAGATCTGATGATGATTTTCGGAGACAAACAACGGAACTCTTCAAAAAATGACAGCAAATCAACCACGATGGCTGCTATGGCATAAATATGCATTGTTTTGACCCCAAGGATTGTGAAATTTCGAATTGGTGTTTACGATAACTAAAAAGGGAAAAATAAAAACTTTTCAAAAAAAAACATCAACCTACTTCCAGAAAAATACTACAAAGTGAAAAATGACTTTAATTTCGGAAGGCGGTGACTTTGGATGTGTATTTTAATTCTTTGTTACCGCCTTCCGAAATTAAAGTTATTTTTCACTGTGTAATGTTTTTCTGGAAGTCGGTTAATGTTTTTTTTTTTTGAAAAAAATTTTTTGCTACATTTTCATCCTACTTCCTACTAATATTATGAATGTGAAAGTTTGTCTTTTAAAATGTTTTTTTTTTTATATTTAGATGTTTGATACTCAATCACGAAAAAACAGCTGAACGGATTAGAGTGAAAATTGGCACACAGATACTTTATAAATTGGATTAACACATAGGAAACTTTTTGTCTTGGTAGTAAGTTCCCGTGGAATATAATTATAATTATCGACCACCAAGCGGGCAAAGCCGCTGGCAAAAGCTAGTTTTATTTGATGCCACAAGCTTGAAACTTGTGTCGCGTAAATATGGCTTTACACAAAAATATCTACAAAACAAACTGACAATTTCCACTTAAAAACAAAACTACGTAAATTCCACAGAACATCGTGTAATTTACATAGCTCAGTCAAATGGAGTACCTACACCGCGGGCGCCATTAACGTACGTTCGACTGCATCTGAAACTTGTACGGCGAATTAATGCGACCCACATAATTGATACTGCGGAGATCAGAGCGAGCTGTTTTAATTGAGTGCGATCTACGGATTATGTGTATGAGTTGTGATGTAATTAATCGTGCAAGTATCGGGTCGTCAGAAGCCTGAAAGCCTGTCTTACCAAGGGTATCGTATTCTCAAGTTACTGGGTCCCGCTCAAAATAAAAAACTGCTACTCAGCTGCATGCGGTTAGACTGGAAGCCAACCCCAACTTAGTTGGGAAAATGCACATGATGATTTATGCAAGTATCGGTGTACTTATTCATTCGAATTCCTTTGGGCGTTGAAATTATATTGAGATATAAGTCATATAAGTACATGATTTGAGGTGGCAGTGTTGTAATTCTTGAAAGTCGTTTTCTATGTTGCAATCCCTACTTCCCAACTAATATTATAAATGCGAAAGTAACTCTGTCTGTCTGTCCCTTCCAACCTCGCCGCCGAGGCCCTCGCGCCCCGCGAAGACCCCCGAGTAACGACCCCCGATCGTCCCTTGCTCGTTGATGCGCCAGCCCGCGCCGCAGCTGAGCCAGTAGCTTTAAATTCCCCGTCTAATAATCATGAAAATATCTTGATCCAGCTTGTCCCCACTAGCTGCCCCCCCCCCCCCCAGCGACTCCCTGAGCCGAGGTTCGTACCCCACAGGGGGTGCCCTCAGTGCGCAGTCGTTTTAGGTTTACGCCCTGGCTGGAGGCTTTTAGAGACCTAAAAACCTTCACAGGAAAGTCCGGTTGAGCAGGCACGGCCTCTCAAGGTCAACTGCGAGATGCCATTCAAAAAAAAAAAAGTCTGTCTGTCCCGCTTTCACGCCTAAACCGCTGAACCGATGTTCATCAAATTTGGCAGAGATATAGCCTGGAATACGAAGAAGGACATAGGCTACTTTTTTACGCGATAACCGACATCTGAGCGGGCGGAGCCGCTGGCAAAAGCTAGTATTAAATAATTGTAATCAATCATATAAGATTGTTAATAATTAAACTTCAGGTTGGTAACTAACTATAATCCCTTAAAAAACTAGTAAACGCTTTTACAGCATAGAAACAATACCTACAAACCAAAATAGAGACAATAAAAACCCAAATATAATTTAGCCTTATATTCATTCGACGAAATAGATTTTGTATGTCTTCAAAAAGCTTCGTTTGTAACATTAAAATAAAAAATACCACAGAAAAGTATCTAAAATGCAATCAAACTAAATCAATAAAACTTAAACGCCACATAACCGCTAGCTGAAGTAAGTTAAGCAGAAACCTATGTAGGATGCGGTTTATACTTGAGCCAAAGAAACTTCGCACCGCTTCGGTTTAAAGGCTTTCTTCAAATGTGCAGCAACACTTAAGAGAGGATTTAATGAAGATCGGTGTTAAGTTGGTACATCAAAAGAGGTTTGTTAACTGTGGGATTAGCTTTGTGGTATCAAATGACGGTGAATGTGCGGCTCAGATGTTGTTGGTAACTTCACCAGAACTATCTTCGGGGCCATAAATATTATTTTTGGTAAAAAACGTGACTTTTGCGTACCTACGGAAATGGTTTTTATTTTATTCTTTATTCAAATCTTACCTCACCCAATCATAGCCAATGTAAGCCAAGCGGCCAGCCATTTTGTGAAAAAATGAACATCTTTGGAAAGATTCAAACTATTGAGAAGAAATGATTTAGAGTTTTTGGCGGGATCGCGTTGGAACATGTCGCACGAATTTTCATTTTCATGAAACTTCGTGAAATAGCGAATTAAATTGTATAATTTTGGTAGTGAATTATGCAATTTAGTTACGTGTGAGTGTACAAGTGTAGTGAAGGTGAAAATAAGTGACTAACGTGGACTTTTCGTGTTCCCACCAAAACTCCTAGTTAGGTTGTTGTAAAGTTACTACCACTTTACAATAACTTTGACTTAACTTTGACTTGACAGACTATGACATTTTTGTAACTTCGTGCCTATAACGAGCTATTTACTTGATCGAAAATTTAAAAATTACTTGATACTGGCTAAATGCACAAACCGTGCGAAGCCAAAAAAAAAAATGATTTAACTCTATAATCAAATCTAATGTGAGCGTATTTTTTATTCCGGTCTACGTAAACACGCATGGGAATGGAAAACAAATCAGATGTAAAATACTGTCCTAGTATTTGCTAGTTCCATTTCAAATAAACTGATATCACTTACCCGAGTACTTATTTAGTCCTCATAAAAAAAGAGGATATTTTCAGTGAACGCAATATTTATTTTGGTTTTTGGCGGGATCAGCTGTCTATTCTGATCGGTGAAGTGATCTGACATTCCAGCGAATGCCAGGGATGGACACTATTGACAGCTGACTTCACCTAAGTTTTCACAGTGAGATTTGTAGGTACAAAATAGATTGGCTGGTTACACAGGTATTTTTCACCATTTATTTACAAAGTTTTTTTCTTTCGTAGATCGAGTTCGTGGACATGCACTATGGTACCGATGGTGGAGACGAAGCCAATCCAGCTTTACTTCATCACTACCTCGAAGAAATACAATGCTGCAACCATGCATCGAAAGCCGGTTATTTTCTGGTAAGTGAAACGCAAAAAAAGAAAAAAATTAACTATTTGGGAGACTAAGAACGAAGTTAGCCATTTTTACCTCCGTTCCAAATTCAATTTTAGAACGTCCGCTACGTTCTAAAATTGAATGTTGCACGTTTGAAAACAAATAATGTTTTGAATCCATAATGTAGGTGCATTTGAATACTAATAAATTAAAAAAATAAGATGGCTGAATTCATTAATTATTTTGCTCAAATATACTGCACAAAAATAAGATAGTTAAATTTTGCATTTTGTTCAAACCAGCACTCTAAATACTTCACACATTTTTATTCACAATCCGAGGAAAAATTTTGAAAGAAATTCCTATTCTATTGCTTCATAAGTTATAAAATTCGTCTACTCAAGGACGTAAACAACGCTATGAAAGTGGCTGGCAGTCCAAATTATAGGTGTGTTATTAATCTTACGAAGCACGAAGCTCCACGGGCATTCTAGGTAAAAGGCTTTTTAACCCCCGACGCAAAAACGACGGGGTGTTATAAGTTTGACGTGTCTCTGTGTGTGTGTGTGTGTGTGTGTGTCTGTGTGTGTTTGTGTGTGTGTGTGTGTGTGTTTGTGTGTGTGTGTGTGTGTGTGTGTGTGTGTGTGTGTGTGTGTGTGTGTGTGTGTGTGTGTGTGTGTGTGTGTGTGTGTGTCTGAGGCAACGTAGCTCCCGAACGGATGAACCGATTTTGATTTTGATTTTTTTGTTTGAAAGGTGTATTAGTCGGGAGTGTTCTTAGACATGTTTCATCAAAATCGGTTCAGCCGTTTGAAGATTATCAGTTCTTTTCTGGTTGATGAAGTGATTTGAGCATCTTCCGCGGGGCGTAGATTTAAGCGAGCGAGACATTAAGTTTAAAAAGCAGGAAACAAAAATTAAATTTAAAATTTAAAAAACCCCCGACCCTAACAAAGACTCTAAAAAGCAAAAATAATAATATTTATAGGCCTTTTAAGATGAAGGTAATATTTTGATCAAGGCATTGTCAAGTCGGGGGACGGTCAATGAAAACACCAAACAGAGGCCTAGCATTTACATTAGCCGTCCCCCGACTTGACAATGCCTTGATCAAAATATTATCTTCATCTTAAAAGGCCTATAAATATAATTATTTTTGCTTTTTAGAGTCTTTGTTAGGGTCGGGGGTTTTTTAAATTTTAAATTTTTGGCTTCAATACCTTTACTTTACAAATTAAAAACAAAATCACGACATGGCAATCGTGATTTTGGTTTTCATTTGTTTTATGAATGGAGGGAAATGAAAAATATTTCAGTCTCAACTAAGTTTTACATTATTAGTTTTAAACATTATTTTCCAAAATGCTCTAAAAACTCAGATATTTAAAATAAAATATGAGATAAAAAGATTAAGTTTTCTGTATTCTTTAACAGTGAAGTCATAAACATAACGCAATCGAAAATTTATAGAAATAGAACGATTAAAATATGACTCCTGATTTTAACGTCGGAATAAAAAAAAACCTAATAGAGCAATCATTAAACTCACAAAATTTATGGGTCTACCCAGTAATTATTTTTAATTGAAATGGGTATTTTAAACTTAGTGCTAGCTCGTTTCACGGAGATTTTTACATAATTCTTTTTAAATTGCAAAGTGCTCCGAACAATTAAAAACTTACGTTGAAAGTGAAAATTAAACGTTTTATCAAAGAAAGCTTTTAAAGATTCTTTTTCATATCTTTTTACAGACACGTCTTTAATCCTTTTATAATTGTTATATTTTCATAAAAAAACGTAGTTTTCAGAGAAACCATTAATAAACCTTCTTTATTCTGTTAAAGGACTCATGGCTAAGTATAGCTAGCTGCACAGGTCGATCGAAAGCTAAGCTAGGCTAGTCGAGCACAGATCGTGGATGGGTGACTATCTATGAAATACCAAGATCACCATATCCTCCTCCCGGCTCTCATTTGTAGAACTTTGACAGTCCCTACGGTAGTCACAAGCCCGAAAGTCTGTCAACCAGTCTTACCAAGAGTCAGTGTATTACCCAGTAACTGGGTTGTAGAGGTTAGATAGACAGTAGCTCCATGTAAAATACTGATACTCAGCTGCATGTGCCAAGGGTTAACGTGTTCCAGTAAGCGGGTTGGTGAAAATACCTACTGGAATTCAGCTGCTACCGATTAGACTAGAAATCGACACCAACATAGTTGGCGATTTCTAAAATGGATTCATTTATGCTATTGAAACAATTCTCCTATTCATACACGACTGAGATTATACTTCTGGCACAGCTTTAAGTCTGCTTTAAAAACAACAAAGGCTTTTGTTTTTCTCGTAGTGCCTCATCGGTGGCGATGCGACAGCATACCAGCCAGTTCTTCCCTTCAAGATTCCGGAAGCTACCTTCGATGATCTGATCAAGTCGGACTCTGCCCAATCGGCACTTGTTCGAGCTTGCTACAGGCTGAACGGCGATGGTAGCTACCACCTCGAGGGAGAGGATAAGTGGTAAGTAAATAGGAGTTGCAGTTAGATACTATAATTGTCGCCCAAAAATGTATTGCGTCTTTTTCCCAAGCAAGATTTTTACTGTTCCATAAAGAATGTTTATTTTCCAAAAAACATTGCTTTAAGTAGTCTACATTAACAGCTAGGTGAACATTAAAAAACAAAAATAGGACACGAAGGAAGCATTTTGCTTATGAACTCCACTATACGTCGAGTCTGTCTCGTGGAGTCCATTGATGTTTTGAACTGACTAGTAATGCAGTGACTTTAGTCGCCGAATACTCCCTGGGGATTTAAAACATTCTCGTCAACATTACATACCCAGGAAGCCTAGCCAAGCCAAGTCACTAGTGAGTCACCAGCGAGAGAAATCTTCATACGCTAAGGGCTGCAAAGTCATCTCGTGTGCAGGTAAAAGGTATAAATATGCTGCAGATTGAGTTTTTATGCCTCTAGTTTTGCCAATATTTGTCCTGGTGCACGCTTCCTTGGTAACATTATCATTCGAGACTTAAAAAATCCCAGATTATAATTTTATACATTGGGTGCACAGACTGCAGCAGGCGATACAGGACCTAATTTACAACGGTTAAATTCGTAAAGGTTTAACAAGGATTAATTAAGCTCTTACGATTTAAAAAGCAGCAAATTATAACATCATAGCTCAGTAGACAGTGATAAGCGCAATAATTGGACGATAAATATCGACAAAAAGATGTGAGTAATGCGCTTTAAAAATTAAAGCCCGTTGAATAACGAGCCCGACGATTTACCATTAATCATCGCTGAAATAAATCACAGCGGTTCTGTTTTCGGAAGTGTGTTTGATGCCTATCTCATTAAACAGTTCGCAATGAAAAAACGTTTGGAAGAGATAACATATTTTTTAAATAAAGAACTTGTAGATTTTTAATTTAACATTGAAAAATACGAGACCTTTCTCAAGATAGCTTTGAATCTTTGAATGCCTACGACTTATAACTAAGTTCTAGTTCGTCATTATCCATTTTGAAAGAATGGGTCGGAACTTGTACCTATTATAATTAGTAATACTAATCAAAAATGTTCAATTGTACTCTATAATTTATTGTACGTTGACTTGCTATTCAATAATTTACAAAGGCAGTTTGAGTCATCCTTCCTATCGCGTTCATCTATTTAGGTCGTAACAATTTACGATCGGTTCCTTAGCACGAGGTCCGATTACTCAGCGGGATCGTAAAATATATAATTTATTGTCCAACCCGGAGGGTTCCGTCCACATAAATATTGCTACACCTTCAAGTGGGTCCCACAGGTTATATTTTATTGCGGCGACAAGGGAACCCAAAATATGAGGATATAAAGAAGCAATAGGCGCGGGGTAAATGGACCATTCTGAAGACCGCTCACGTAGGCCCCCTATAGGTACTTTAGTAGAACAAAAGAGGATAAAAATAAATGCGATAATAAGGGATTCTGTTCTCACAATAGGTGCCCTATCTACTTTCATTTGTTTCTATATTAGATTCACGACAAAGCTTGCAATTTTTGCAATAATAATGCTAGAGAAACAATAAGCTTAGTCACTTAAGTCTTTGTATATAATAAAAATAAAACATTAAAAGCTTTTCCTTGGCTAATATTTCATGATAATGTTAACTTAAGTGACCCGAAGACTACATAGAAAGCAGTCATTGTTAAGAAAACTAACATAAACCACTATAATGTATTTTCATACTTAATTATCTTCAAATTACTGCAATCAAGTCCCATTTACATCACAATAACAATAGGCGCTATTGTTTTATCACTCACGAAATATATTTGGCCCCATGATAAGTTCACATGTGAATCTGTGACAGTGAAGTTAATGGTATGTAACTGTAAGAACTAAGAACTCCCTTGCGCCTTGTCAGAAACTTTGAAAATAATATCTTTATGAAAGTTTCAGTCATATTTCAGGTTTATGACACCTACGAAAAGATGAAAGCGTCTCTATTCAAACTATGTAGGTATTTATAATAAATAAGAGACAATACTTCGGCATACCTATCCTAGATTGCAATCAAGAGAGTATTATTATCTATCAGAAGCAGGTTTTATTAAAAAAATACGCAACACCAATCAACTACATTTATTATTACAATGAAACCAAACTTAAAGATTAACGATAATGAGCAATGAATTTAACTAATCACTTGGCACCGAGAAAACGTTACACTAAGGTGGAAAGAGGTCCGTCGCCGTCGGCTGTCGATTCCAAAAAGGGGCGAGCGCTCCTCGCCGTCTGCTGATGCCGCATACTATCCCCCCTCTTAACACGGCAGTCTTGACTACGCCCCTCGTTCCCTCCATTTTCTTTATTCTTCTAATACGGCCGTTCCTGATTGCGAGACGTCCTCGTCAGCTGCTTGGTCACCTGAAGCATGATAATAACATTGAATTAAGCATGTGATGTATTATGTCTTGCTAACTGCAATAAAACCATTCATCCAGCTTTCATTCCCATAACATAGTTATGTGAGCGCTCCATAACCATGCTATGGTAATTGTACATACGTCTCTGCTATCTATGTCAACCATCAAAATAACACAAGAAGGGAAATAGATCAATCAGTCATACTTAATCATGATTTTACATTTATCTGACATTCCTCCACCAGTCAGCCACCATTCAAATGACAGAGTTCCGGTCCTCTCTGCCATTACAAAAGTTAGCATGTTAAACAATATCAGCCAGAACCCAACCGCATCTGAAGGTAAATGAATACCACCACGTCATACGACGTCTGCCAGGGCTCAACGAGCACCTGAAGGTAAATGAATACCACCACGTCATACGACGTCTGCCAGGGCTCAACGAGCACCTGAAGGTAAATGAATACCACCACGTCATACGACGTCTGCCAGGGCTCAACGAGCACCTGAAGGTAAATGAATACCAACACGTCATACGACGTCTGCCAGGGCTCAACGAGCACCTGAAGGTAAATGAATACCAACACGTCATACGACGTCTGCCAGGGCTCAACGAGCACCTGAATGTGACAAAGCCACATCTGCCACAAGAACTGCCTTAAACAGTAAGCTTGCGATACCCAGTGCCCTTTTTTTTTTGTAAGCATGAGTGTATGTCATGATGAGTCCCAGTCCGAGTCCACAGTACACGAACATCACAAAACACATACTCACTATCAAAGAAAGCAGCACAGGTGTCCGGCGTCCATTCACCACGCCACAATATCATATATTCGGATGCTGCTTGGGTGCGCTTGCCATAAGATCCGGACAACAACTCCAATTCGTATCTATGGTGTGGAAGCTCCGTGACTACTTTGTATGGCCCACGCATACCAGAGTCTAATTTACCCGAGCTCTGTGAACTCTTGATAACAAAAACAAAGTCTCCTACTTTATAAGTACGAGGTTGTTTACGACCTATATTTGTTCGAGCATCTTGTCTGTGTTGGTTCTCAGTCAATAACTCAGAGGATCGTTGTCGCCTCATTGATAGCATAGCCTCACGGTTTGGGGAAGAGTTTTCTACGGCCACATCTCTCACTAATGAGCGGATGATAGGGGTGGTCGCGTCCATCCCTACAAGTAGCTGTAGCGGAGAGACTTGCGTTGTCGCATGTTTGGTGATGTTAAGAATCAGTTGGATTTTCCACAAAATGTCAGACCACCGCGACTTATTGTTATTTACTTCCACACGTAACATATTTAGAACCGTGCGGCAGTAACGTTCTGCTTGACCATTTTCGCGATGCATTTCTGGTGTTATAAAATGTGAACTGCATCCTAATTCGGTCACCCATTTTTGGAATTTTGAACTTTCGAACATTCGTCCACGATCAGTCACAATTAGACGTGGTGTGCCAAACAACGAAATAGCATTATTGAAAACAGTTTTTAGGTCATCGGAGTCTTGTTTACGTAATGGGTACAGTAACGAGAACTTCGAAAATGCGTCAACTAATATGAGAATAAACTTGAACCCATTAGACTCAGGTAACGGACCTAACACATCCATGTGTATGGTGGAGAACGGAGTTTCTGGTTTTGACCAAGATTCTATAGGTTGGTGTGGCGCTCGAGGACTCCTTTTATGAGTTAGACAAACCAAGCAGTGAGTTATATATTTCTTAACAAAGGACCGTAAGCCAGGGAACCAGAAATGACATAAAATTAGGTCAGTAGTTTTATCGATGCCAACGTGATCGTGCTCATCATGGAAGATGCGCAAAAGACTAAGTCGATGGCCCTTAGGTATATAGCAAAGTGAACGTGTTTCCTGACCTACAGGAGAGTATTTATAATACAAAATGTCATTGCGGATTACATATCGGGATGAATCTAACTCCCCGTCTCTAATTTTTTGAACGATATTCTGGGTATCAGAGTCAGCTGATTGGGCAATTTGTGCCCAATTATTTGGGTTACGAATTTGAAAAATGCTAGGAGGATTTCTACTAAAATAATCTGCGTGCGACATGAGAACCCCTTTACGATATTGGATAGTAAACTGGAAGTCTTGCATATAGACCCACCAACGAGCAACACGCGGTACGAGATCCTTCTTTCGTTCAGTTAATTTTAATGAATTGCAATCTGCAACTATCGTGAATTTAATGCCTAATAGGTAGTGACGAAAATGTTGAAGAGCTTTCACTATAGCTAGAGTCTCAAGCTCATAACTGTGATATCGTGACTCTGCTCCTTTCGTTGACTTACTAAAATAACCTATGACTCTCTTTCGTTTTCCCTCGTGTTCCTGGAATAGCACAGCGCCGTAGCCAATAGTGCTAGCATCAGTGTGAAGCTCCGTTGGGAGAACAGGGTCAAATATTGAGAGTACGGGCTCATTTGTTAAACACGCAATAATATAATCGCGTGCTGAGTCTTGGTCATTGCCCCAATGAAATGCTACATCTTTACGAGTTAAATTAGCTATACATGAAGTTTTAGAGGCATAACTTTGAATGTATCTGCGGAAATAGCCCGCAAGGCCTAAGAATTGGCGGACCTGTTTGACATTTGTAGGTTTTGGGGATTTGATTAACGCATCTACTTTTCTCTGACTCGGCCGTACCTGACCCTGACTTATACATCGACCTAAGTATTCAACCTCGGTGGTCATAAAAGAGCACTTTTTTAAAATTAATTGAAAATCCCGCCAAAGTTAGGGTTTCTAACACATGCCTAAGAGCGTCAAGTCCCTCATCGATATCGTTTGACAGGACCAGGACGTCATCAATGTATACGAGAACCTGTCCACTTTCTATGAAAGTTTTTAGTGTTTTCGATATAATTCGTTGGTACACAACGGGTGCGTTCGCTAAACCATATGGCATTTTGACATATTCATAATGCCCATCGGGCGTTATGAAGGCGGTCTTGTCTATAGAGTCAGGATCCATCCTGATCTGATGAAATCCTGTTGCCATATCAATACTTGTGAAGTACTTACTGCTACCTAAACGATCAATGTGATCTTCTATAAGCGGTAGCGGAAATCTATCTTTTATAGTCTTTGAATTTAAGGCCCGATAATCTACGCACATCCTATCCGATCCGTCCTTTTTCTTTACCAATATTATGGGACTGGCATATTCCGACTCAGATTCGCGAATGATGTTCTTTTCTAGGAGATCTTTAATAATAGCACGCACGCGAATCTTTTCATCGAGGGAAAGCTTATAGGGGCGGTAGTTTACTGGTTCTTCGCAATTTAACCGAATTTTCATGCTACCCGTGTTAACCGTTGAAGTCGCAGTACCGGTTATAAATGACTTCGAAAATTCCTTTAAAAGCGATATTAACCGTTCTCTATTGTCATCTAGTAGTGAGGTATTCAAGTTATTGAAAGTGGAAGGACAAATATTATAAATATGTGAAGCGTTCGTAACTCTGATTAGCCTTTGAACTTCATTTGTTCTAATATAGGTAACTCCATCGCGATTTAATACGTCCGTTCCGATCAAAATGGGACAGCTAATACAACCGTCAGAGACAACAAAAAAATCTACTTCCAATGATATTTCCGGAAACTCAATTATTAATGTTACGTAAAAATCGGATTTTACTATTTGGCTACCTAATCCAAGTAAGGATTGTGAAGTGGGTATTTTTTTAACAACGAAATATTTAAGAGTCGATTGAGAAATTAATGAGACGTGGGCACCACTATCGATCAATACATCTATGGGTATATTCTGAATAACGGCTGAAACAATATCATTGCTTTGTGATTTCGTGTCGCAACAAAGGTTGACATTATTTGGTTTTTTGTTTATTTCTGATCGTTGCTTAACGAAACACGAATCTATGGAATGCCCAGTCTTTTTACAAAACGTACAAACACGCGGTGTTTTTTCCTTATCTTTTACTAGTGTACTAGGCTCTGTGGAATCAGTCTTAGGCTTCTTTGGACAGTTTATACGTTTGTGACCCGATCTACCGCACGAAAAACATTTAAAATTATCCGTTTTAACTAATGCGCGCTTAGAACTCGAATTACCCTCAGATGAACGACCAGGATCGCGATGGCTACGCAAGTCTCTTTTTGGTTGAATAAAATGTGATAAGAACTCAACTAATTCATGTGGCTTTAGCTTTGCATTACTGGCAGCAGCTTTTACCTGAGGTCCGGCAATGCCTCGAACAACTATTGCAGTTTTTAAATCATCGGACAAACCGTTAACTATGTTCAATCGCAACAAAGAATGACGTGCATATTCCGCATAAGTTGCATACTTGTTCGAATCACTACTCATAACCTCAAATAGAATGCCTGCGATATCAACACTTCGTGGACAAAGTGCTCTAAATTCAGATTTAAAATTACTCCAAGTTCGGTCGTTGCAGACCCACTCGTTTAGCCATGACTTAGCGTCGCCCTTTAAACAAGCTCCGACTCGCGACAGACACTCATTATCACCCCAGTTATTTGTCACGCGAGCCCGATCAACTTCCGTACACCAAACGTCAAAATCATGCACACATGGGTCAAAGTTTGAGACGTAATATTGGTTGGATCTTACTTGAACTAAAGATGACAATGCTCCCGCGATCCTGTTCGCTACATCATCCGCGGTACTATCCCTATGAGTCACCGACGCCTGCGGGTGACCCGACGACGCCGCAGTATCCGCGATGCTACCTGCACCTTCCACATCATGAACCTGTACTTGCAGAGGAAACGGGGTTAATAAAGGCGGGGTCACGGGCGCGGTAGTCGGCACCGCCGCTGACGATGAACTCATTCCACACTCAATTGCATTTAATCGGCCAAGGATAGTTTCTAAAGCATCACGTGTCCTTACACGTGAGCTCCTTCGTCTATTTCTAGAACTTCTATCTTCCATTATAAGAAAAAAAATAACCGTTATCACTTTATGAATATAACTGACGGTATTAATATAAAAAAAATGGCAATCACAAAATCTTATCAAACTATTTTCCAAAGCTATGATCAGAACAGCTACAAGCAGTACAGGCGTTTCGTGGCGTATCCCACTTCTGATATTATCTATCAGAAGCAGGTTTTATTAAAAAAATACGCAACACCAATCAACTACATTTATTATTACAATGAAACCAAACTTAAAGATTAACGATAATGAGCAATGAATTTAACTAATCACTTGGCACCGAGAAAACGTTACACTAAGGTGGAAAGAGGTCCGTCGCCGTCGGCTGTCGATTCCAAAAAGGGGCGAGCGCTCCTCGCCGTCTGCTGATGCCGCATACTATCCCCTCTCTTAACACGGCAGTCTTGACTACGCCCCTCGTTCCCTCCATTTTCTTTATTCTTCTAATAGTATTTTATATATTGCAATAATCACAGACCCAGACAAAAAGATCAGATCCAATTCGTTAATGTGACTGTTATATTGCGCTTTTCGCAGTAAAGTCAAAGAAATAAATAGGCAAATTAACTACAAAAATTAACAGTCAAATAGGTGGAAAAACGGCGTGAGTATGCAAACAGACGTTCGCCGTTTGTGTAGTGACGAATCTGACCAACTGCTGGGCACGCCACGATTGCGGATAGCGCGGGAGGAAACGCCCGGGTGTTTCCACTGCGAAGATCGCCCTGAGGACACGGTGGAGCACACGGTGGCAGTCTGCCCGGCTTGGGCGGAGCACCGCCGTGTCCTCGTGGAGGCGATCGGCGGCGGCGATCTCTCGCGTCCGGCCCTGGTCCAGGCCATGGTACGGAGTGAGAGGGCATCGGTAGCCATCACCTCCTTCAGCGAAGCAGTAATGCTCGCGAAGAGGGAGGTGGCGCACGTGAGGGAGAGGCAGCATATGCGCCCTCGCGACCCCAGCCGCCGCAGGATACGGAGACGCCCTGGGCGTCGGGAATCCCAGGCCGATTTCCGGCCACCGTAGGCATGGGCTTGCGGACGGCGAGTAATGGGTAGCTCGCTGTCCGGTAAGGACCAAGCCCAAGTCGACGGCGCGTTGTGTTCCACGCAGGCCTCAAAGAGATGTCAGCACAAAAAAATGATGGGGCCCGCAAGGGCCGCATGCCTGTCAGGGGTGCGGGTTTGTTTGAAAGAGATACCACAGCCCCTGGCATACGGGCTTCTGAAGGAACACCGGTGGGTTTTAGTCAGTAGAAGTCTGACACGTCCTCCTGCTCCACCCAGAGCGGGAGAAGTTATTTGATAATTTCCAACCCAAAAAAAAAAAAAAAACTTACCAACTGCCTGCGACATCTTTATTATGGCAAATAGACGTAGGGTTTCAATTTGCATAACAATTCGTTTCCCTGATTGTACCTTCCTAGTTCAGTACCTACTTATTTTAGTAACACCAGTATTCTTCCACAGGTTCAGCGATTTGATGGATCGAGAAGAACAGCGCAGTCGACTCTTCGAGGTGCAAAAGTCGTTCAACGCTATAGTGCTTGAAGCTCTAGAGAATGGCGCTGAAGTAGCTGATCTTCTCCGAAGTCCTATTGAATTACAATGTGAATTAGCCTTAGGTAAATATCACGTTGTTTTAATACATACCTACATACAATACTCACGCCTTCTTCCTTTTGAGGGTAAGCAGAAACTACAGAACGCCACGTTCTACGATCTTTAAATACTCCTTTTGCGTCTTGTATGTTTATTTTATACATCTATTTTTTTTATATCTTTTATTAAGCTTTTACTTAGAAGGGGACATTGGTTTTTCGCTGGGTTTTAAGGTGCATTGTATTCAAAAAATTATTATTGCACGATTAAAATAAATAATTTCGCCAAAATAATATTTATCTTCCCCGGCCTGCTTGCGTGTAGCACGCATTATTCTGCTAAAATATTATTAATGTGAAAGTTTCTGATGATGTTGGGATGTTTGTTACTCAGTCACGCAAAAACGGCTTAACGGATTTGTATGGAATTTGGCACGCAGATAGATTATATTATTAGATTTTCACGAATTAAAACATAGGATACTTTTTATCCCAGTTATATGTTTCCGTGGGATAATTTTCGACGTACACGCGGGCGAAGCCGCTGGCAAAAGCTAGTGTGAAATAAAATATTTTTATTTCTACTTTGATAATGTCCTTCATAAGCTAGCATCAAGTACATGAACTACTTGAAACAGAAATTCAACAATTAACTAAAACAAGGCTAATTTGTCAACAATAAACAAGAACAATGAATGTTCGAGAAATTAACTATCACAGCTCAATATACGTTGCGCCTATCAATTGTTTTTGAAGAAGTTCGTAAAATTATTGGCTAAAAACTGTCATGCTGGAAATTCGTTTCAAATCTACTCCTGCAATTTTTTTTTATGTTTTTGAAGAGTACTTCAATTATATAATAAAGAAGCGATGAATGGTGATGTGAAAGATCATATGGAATAGGAGGCCCTAGATGACGACTAATAGAGACGTATTGAAGAAAAAGTCAAGTTTTGCTGACCCCAGATAAATTGGGATAAACAGCATTTATTGAAACACAATTATTCAAAATTGTGTCTGTTTCTTCCTAGTTATCTCCGAAACGGCTAGATTTTAATGATATAATCTGGTAACACGATGAACCCTGATGGATAAAAATGGTACTTCTAATCGACATACCAAGCAGTCGACAACGTCGTGGGTGGAAGCTAGTTTTAAAACATATGTGTAGCTTCCGATATTAAAGAAAAGTTTATAAAAAGGAAGCATTGCGATATTTTACAGCAGAGTCATCATCATCATCATTTCAGCCGAAAGACGTCCACTGCTGGACATAGGCCTCCCCCAAAGGGGGGGGGGTGCCATAATCGCCACGCTTGGCAGGCCTGGGTTGGCGATCGCAGTATGGTGGTAAGATGCATAGAGAACGCTGCTGCCCATTCTCTAGTAAGTCCCTTAGTCGCCTCCTACGACACCCACTAGAAGAAATGGGATGGTGCTATTCTTTTACGCCCGGGCACCACACGGGCATACAGCAGAGTATCAACAGAATAAACAACAAAAATCCTCCAATCAGTGTATGCATCGATATTTTGAGCACGCAAGCTTTCTTGGTTCGTTGCTACGAGCCAATTACGCGGAAACTGCAGCCCAGTTGAAAATACTGACGTTTTTTATTTGTTAGCGATAGTAGGTACTACGAGCATAGAGAATTGTACAGTCAACAAAACGAATAAGTATGCAGACAACTAACTTGTACAACTTTTTAATCCAAGTCAAATAAATTTATATTCCTTCTTTTTTCTTTCAAGTTGTGGTGGTTCTAGTGATGTGCCGTGGGAACATTCCCGTTCCCAGTAAATTCCCAACGGGAATGTTCCCGGGAATGTTCCCATGTGCCCGGGAACATTCCCAGTTAGTGGGAACACTAACTCAAAAGTTAAAGATTTTTTTCTTTTTTAAAATTTTTATATTAGGTTTCTTATCGCATGTTTAAAATAATAAAAGATCGAAATTAAACGCATATCTTTTACACCCACAATGTGTTACTGAGAATTTTCGGCAGTTAATTGATGTATGTAGTTGGAGAGTTAAACTGACAACAAAAAAACTATCCTTTTAACTGTGCAGGTGTGATGCTAATTTTGAGAAATGTTATTTACTTATCCTTTGTGCATGATTTATGGCTCCAACTAACCGGGTCGGCGTAACAAACAATCCAGACTGTAGAGACATCCCAACAAATTGGCCGCTCAACTCACAATACCAGCTTGTGTCAGCAGACTTAAAAGACGCAACATCCTACAAGGATAACTTGGAGAGAGCTTCGTTATTCATATGAAAGTCGATCCTGATGAGGAATAACTCTTCCCTGACAGACCTTCCTACAACTCATCTGCTCATAGTTTTTAAAAAAACTGATTGCAAGATAAAACACAAAAAAAAGAAAAGAATAATGTATTCTACCAGTCTATTTAAATAACGTTTCAAAGTATTGTACATAATCTCTGAACGACGGGTTGCGGGTAACGATGGGTTTGTGGAAACTGTCCATACGGTCGGGTCTAAGTTTTTCAAGGCCCATCGTATCAATAAAAATAAGAGGCTCTCTGATCCTACTTTGCAGCTCATGACGGAGAGGCGCGAGATGGTCCTGCAGTGTTCAGACGATGCGCTTGAGTACCAGCAGTTTAACAGACAGTCATCTCTAAGTCCTTGAAAAGCGACCTCCGCCGCTTTAATAGAGAATGTATTAAAGACGCAATAGAACGGAATAAAGGCTCCAAGGTCTTTGCTAGGGATCTGTCTATTGGGCAGAGTCAGCTTACGAAACTGAAGACCGATGAAGGCAGGATCGTATCCACCAAGGCTGAGCTGTTGAGAGAGATTGAGAGATTCTATGGACAATTATACAAGTCAACAAGAAACCCCGTTACGAATCTGGCAAACGACCCAAGAGCTAGATTGACCCGACAGTATACTGAAGACATCCCGGACGTCAGCTTGTACGAGAAGCAGCTTTAAAAATAACAAGGCTCCGGGTGATGACAGAATCACAGTTGAACTCCTATAGGCCGGCGAAAAACCCGTTCTTAAGGCCCTCCAGAAGCTGTTTGATTCCGTCATACTCGAGGGCAAAACGCCACAGGCATGGAACAGAGGTGTGGTGTACTTTTCTATAAGAAGGGTGACAATGCCCTTCATAAGAATTATAGGCCCATCTCACTTCTATGCCATGTCTACAAGCTGTTCTCCGAAGTCATCACAAACCGTCTAGCGCGCAGGTTTGACGACTTCCAGCCTCCCGAACAAGCCGGGTTCCGTAAAGGCATTAGCACAGTAGACCACACACATACGCTGCAGCAGGTTATACAGAAGACCGAAGAGTATAATCTGCCTCTCTGTTAAGAGTTTGTGGACTACTAAAAAGCCTTTGATTCGATCGCGACGTGGGCTGTACTGAAGTCCCTCCAACGGTACCAGATAGACTATCGGTACATGGCGGTGTTGAAGTGTCTGTACGAAAACGCCACCATGTCAGTCCGACTCCAGGACCGGACCTCGAAACCTATCCTTCTGCAGCGAGGTGTAAGACAGGGAGACGTTATCTCTCCGAAAGTCTTCACCGCTGCACTGGAGGATGTCTTCAAGGTTCTGGACTGAAAAGGGGCTGGCATCAACATCAATGGCGAGTACATCACTCACCTTCGGTTTGCCGATGATATAGTTGTCATGGCTGAGACCATGGAGGATGAACATGGACAAGACAAAGGTCATTTCCAATGCCCATGTAACACCCACTCTCGTAACGGTCAGAGGAGCTGCACTGAAAGTTGTGGACGAGTACGTTTACCTAGGACAAACTGTCCAGTTAGGTAGGTCCAACTTCGAGAAAGAGGTCAATCGTCGATTCCGAGTCGGCTGGGCAGCGTTCGGGAAGCTTCGCAATATCTTCTCGTCCCACATACCGCAATATCTCAACACGAAAGTCTTTGACCAGTGCGTGTTGCCAGTGATGACATATGAAACCGAAACGTGGTCGCTCACAATGGGCCTCATAAAGGCTTAAAGTCACCTTAAGGGCGATGGAGAGGGCTATGCTTGGAGTTTCCCTGCGTGATCGAATCAGGAATGAAGAGATCCGCAGGAGAACCAAGGTAACCGACATAGTCCGAAGAATTGCCAAACTTAAGTGGCAGTGGGCAGGGCACATTGCTCGCAGAACAGATGGCCGATGGGGCCGAAAAGTTCTGGAGTGGCGACCGCGTACCGGAAGACGTAAAGTTGGAAGGTCTCCCACAATGTGGACCGATGACCTTGTGAGGGCCGCAGGTGTCCGCTGGATGCGGGAAGCACAGAACCGGTTGAAGTGGCGGAGCTTGCGGGAGGCCTATATCCAGCAGTGTACGTCTTTCGGCTGAAATGACGATGATGATGATGATGAATCTCTAAACCTCCTAGTCTCCTACATTCGACATTTTTATTTACCTCTTTCTAAATTTAATACAATGAACGACAAGTTACTAAATGAGTACTCATTACATGTCAAATCTACTTACTTACTAAATCTTACCCGTAACTTTGTATGTTATTATATTTACTTTCATTATAATTCTACGTGGTTTCACCGACACGTTCCCAGCAATTGGGAATATTCCCGGGCACTGGAAAGATTCTTTTGGGAACATTCCCACTTTGGGAACATTCCCGGGAACGGCACATCACTGGGTGGTTCACTAAAAAGTGCAGGTTGCCAGAGTGTGTCTTAGTTAAAAAAATATTGATGATCATTTACAAAGCGAAATAGACTTCGTAAGTCTCGCAACAACACCTATAGACTATAAACAAATTGTGCCTTATAAGTCGACGGTTGATGGTTCACATTACAATAAATGTTGCCAGCTTAGGTAATGCGAAGATATACAAAAGTTTAGGTTAAAAAAGAGACATACATAAAAGACGTGTATTACTCATGAAAATAAAAACAACATTGACTTCGGACCAACCCTAAAGTATGAAAGCTGTTCCTTTTTTTTTGAGGGTGGGATGTCATCAAAATAACTTCTCCCGCTCTGAGTGGAGCAGGAGGGCGTGTCAAACTTTTACTGACTAAGACCCAACCGTTTTCCTTCAGTTGCCTGTGTGCTAGGGGCCACCGGATCTCTTTCGAACAACCCGCACTCCTGGCAGAGCCCGCACCCCTGGCAGGTAGTGAAAAAGCAATACCCACGCAGTCGAAATGTAGAGAACAGCAGATGTTAATACTGTATTCGTCCGTATTAATACCTATGTATGTTGCCAGTACAGCCAACTTTTTTGTCGATTGTACCTGACTCCGGTACAGGGAATGTTTTTATCCAACTTTTAGTTTCCACTAGTGCTATTGAATACAATGGCGGTATTATTTTGCGCAGCGGGATGTAAATGTTATTTACAAATGACGATAAGGTCGTTTGTTTTTGTTGTGTCAGCCTTTTTAGTTGTGATGGGATGAAATCGCAAGCATTTTGAATTTTCTTTTTTACTAAAATATGACTACACTTCGTACTCAAATAAATAACCGTTGTTTGGATATAGATAAAACCTAAAATAATTTGGTTGGATCTCTTACTTTAGGAGTCCACTTAACTCTAGCTTTAAAAGTACCTTTTATGCTAGTAAAAAGAATATTGAGCTCATCAACTGCAATACAATTCTATAATATATACCCATCATCTGCCTAGCCTTTTCCCAACTATGTTGGGGTCGGCTTCCAGTCTAACCAGATGCAGCTGAATACCAGTATTTTACATGGAGTGAATGCCTATCTTACCTCCACAACCCACTTACTGGGTAATACGATACCCCTTGGTAAGACTGGTTGTCAGACTTTCGGGCTTTTGATGACCCGCAATGACTGTCAAAGATCCACAAATGACAGCCGGGACCAACGGCTTAACGTGCTATCTGAGGCACGGAGGGGTCTTGGTATGTAAAGATGGTCACCCATCCACAGACCAACCGCGGCAAGCGTAGCTTAACCTGATCGATCGACCCGCGCAGCTATTGTTATTTAGCCACAAGCCCCTTTATAATATATACTATTAAGTACATTATTCTATAGCTTTAGATATCTGAGGAGCTCGTGGCTAAATAGTAACACGCGTATGGGTTGATGGAAGGTTAAATTACGGTCGGTATGTGGATAAGTGAGCATCCATTACATTTGCAACCATGCCTCCGATCGCACGTTTAGTTAGATAGTCCCGGTAGTCACTCGTAGATCTTTGAAAGTCGTCGTTGGTAGTCAGAAGCCCAAGTCTAACAACCAGTCTTACCACGGGGTACGTGTTACCCAGTGACTGGGTTGTGGAGCTCAGATAGGCAGTCACTCCATGTAGGTAAAATACCGGTATTCATCTGCCTCTGGTTAGCCTGGAAGTCGACCCAAACATGGTTGGGAAATGGCTAAGCAGATTGATTAAAGTACATTCTTTAGTAAACGCACAATAAACAGAGAATATTAATCATCATCATCAGCCTATAAGTTTCCCACTGCTGGGACACAGGCCTCCTCTCTGTGAGAGGGATTGGGCCGTAATCTACCACGCGGGCCCAGTGCGGGTTGGTATATGTCACATGTCTTTGAATTTTTTGTTCTAGGACATGCCGGTTTCCTCACGATGTTTTCTTTCACCGTTTTGAGAGCAGTGGTGATGAAATAATTTACACAAAGTAAAGCGCCTGGCTGGGTTCGAACTCACGACCTACAACTCGTAAGTCGTGGCCGTTACCACGTGGCCATCATTGCTCACAGAGAATTTTATTTCCTTCGAATCTAACCCCGTGTTACTTTTCAGATCTCCTTACAAGTGGCAATCATCCAAAAGGGGTCGTAGCTGTCGTGAGAGATTTACCAGACCTGGAACCAGATGACTCCAAATTAACAGTGCTGGCGCACACTAGGTTAAAAGAACTAAGAAAAAAAATGGAAGATGCCTTGCCTGAGACACACATAATTACGTTAGAGTAAGTAACCATTCATATACCAAGAAATTATATTCTATATAAATTAACAATATCAGTTCTTTCATTGCTTGTATAGTTAATCTTGGACATTACTAACTTACGGGAACCGAAAACTAACCGGTTTCAGAATTGAACATCTCAAGATGAGAACTTGTCCAATTCCATGCCATTATTAACGTGATTCCCGCAATGAATACGTTTTTGCCAGCGGTGTTTTAAATTGTATGTTAAACAAAATTCGATATGTGCCAATTACGATAATATCATTACTTAATAACTGTAATAATAGCTTTGGTAATGATAAAGCGAGAGTGTAAATGCAAAACTTTCCCTGCAAATTTGCCTTACTGTAAAATTATACTTCGTAAATTAGTTAGTTGAAAAGAGGAAAGATCGGATTATTTGTTTGCTTGCATTGAATAGGCTCCGAAACTACTGAACCGATTTGAAAAATCATTTCACTGTTGGGAAGCTACACTATCCCCGGGTGGATATAGGCTAAATTTTATCCCTGTATTCCCACGGGAACGGGAACTACGCGAGTGAAACTGCGGAGCGCTGCTAGTTCATGATACATTTCTCAAGAACTTTGACCTTGCCTGTGTGACTATTCTGGCTTGTGATTAAGATAACAAAAGACAATCTAACAAAAGGTTCTACTGCCTTTTTGTATTGTCAGTCTCTGTCGCATTTAAGGTTCTTTCTATTCGACGTACATATTACGAGTCAAGTTATGTCAAAGAGGATAAAAGAAAAAATATTTTCCTCGAGAAATACGAAAAACTCTCCTATTTATAGTTTATTTTCCATAAACGTGTGTATAAAATCAAGTTCTTCTAACATAACAGACAGCTGTGCTGCTGGGGAGTTTGTTGCACCACTTCTTCTTCCCAGCTAAAGCACTAGGAAGTGGTGAAGGGCGGGCGTTTTTGGGGGACTGTCTTTTGTAATTTTTGACGTTCAAAAAGTGCTGACACCAGCCTTGTTTGAATAAATGACTTTTGATTTTGAAATTAAAATGACTTTTGATTTTGAAATCAAAATGACTTTTGATTTTGATTTCTGTGAAATCTCTAATTCCTTTGTTCAGGCTCATTTGCTTAACAGTACACGGTTGAGACATTGTTATTCAAAATATTGTGAGATTCATAATATAATCTTAAATTAAATCTATATAAATAAAAAGAAAAGTCCTGACTGACTGACTGATCAACGCCCAGCCCAAACCCTTAGACCTAGAAAGCTGAAATTTTGCATAGATGTTCCCTATATAATGTAGACAACGAATGAGGACGGATTTTTTGAAATTCAACACCTAAGGGAGATAAATAGGGGATGAAAGTTCCGCGCGGGCGAATCCACTGGCTGACTTCTTTTATCAATAGAAAACACCGAAAGGTACCTCCACCGTTTATTGAACCGCAAAAAAAAAAAACTATTAATTAATGGATAAGTCATTAAGAGGAGTCATCCATAATGAATTTCAACTTCATTAAAATTAGATTGTATTATAAATTTTACTCAAACTCTAGCCATTATCATATATCATAGTTAAGTTTAAAATTATTATATTTAATAACTCGAGACGTAGGTACAAGACTGAACTTTGAACCTTTCTCAATAATGTAAAAGTTAATGAAATAATTAAGTTTGAGGCTTTCAAATTATAAATTCATTATGATCCATTTTAGTCCTGACTCTGGAAGAAGCTTTTAACGTTAAATATGAGGTTATGACGGTTTAGGAATCTACGTAGAACTGGAATGTAATTAAGAAAGCATAAAATCTTTAGATAGCAACCACTATAATGAAACTTTAGAAATACAAACCGAAAAGATCATTGCAATAACATTTCAGACTACATCTTCAAATGCGGGACACTCCACACCAATTTTTGGCAAGCGTTATTGCCAATTTTGTAGATAAAGTTACAGAGCAGTAGATACAATTTATTAAAGTCCAGCGAATGCCCGGGTTTTCCAAATCTATCTTGACCTTACCAGAGAATAATATTGTTTTGCTATATTTCTTTCTAAATATGTATTGTCTCTCCATAGGTCACTGTCAGCAGATTCGTCAAGAACAGACGGAGCATCTGATAACGAAGAGAAGCTAGCTCCTTTCAGGGAGAAGGTACAAGTTGTGATCAGTTCATTGATCGACGAGAGCCTTAGCACCGAACCCGATCAGGGGAAGGGAAGAAAAAAGACTGTACAGGTAATTTTAATATGTTAAACTTTCTACCAATACCAAGCCATTAAAATTTAAAGCTTCCAGAGCAAATTCTCATATAAATTCTGAAATAACACATCAAATAACAGACTCACAAGTTTAAAGTCTCAAATGTCGAGCAAACTTAACTGACTTCATGTGACAACTTTCCTCGCATGAATAATTTATTGGTTTTCCTTTCAACTTTCAGGAAGTATTTCTGGAACACATCACTCATCTTAGGATATGTATAGAACATAATCGTTTGTATAAGGTTAACGTTAAGCAAATTGAAGAAGCAGCCAAAAGTATTTTAAATAACGCTAAGGAAAATTACGAAAATCGAACGCGGCATCCACCGGCTTTAATATATGGCCCAGATGCTTCAGGAAAAAGCACCTTACTGACACACCTTTACTTTAAATGTGAGGAAATTTTTCCGAAGCCTGTTTTAAGGATAGTAAGATTTTCTGCTTCCACACCGAGATCGGCCTATAACTTGGAACTGCTACGAGTGATGTGTCAACAAATATCGATAATTTTAAACATTCCCGAAGGTTACTTGCCAAAAGACGCGAGTTTTGATCCTCTTTATATTAACAATTGGTTCCAAAGTCTGCTTAGGAAATGTGAGGAGATGGAAAACGAGATTTTGTTGATATTTATCGACAACGTTCATAGAGTGAATCCTTTGGAGTGTGATATAGTGACGGGTTTATCTTGGCTGCCGATGTCGTTGCCAAGAAATGTGTTCCTTGTGTGTACTAGTGCCGTATCGTTAGAACAACTGCAGCTGACGCCAGCTCAGAAAGAAAAGTTCAAAGTTCAGAACTGCTACTATTTGTTGGACGCGATAGAGGAGACGCCGGAGAATAATAGCTACGGAGACTTTATTGATGGTGCCTTCGATAACTTAGAAGTGGTCTTCGGATCTAAAGCGTTTAGTAAATTAGCAAGTAAGTATATACTTAGTAGTTTTAAGATTGATAGTCACTGCTTTCAGATAAAATGGTGCATATTAGAATTTAAACAAAAACTTAAGGTTATTCAGAGAGATTTTTCTAAGATACGAATAATTATTAGATTTTATTTCAAAAGTTTGAAACTTTTCAGACATTCAATTAAATAAGCAATGGTTCTATTTTCATTTAGAGACACATCTTGTTGTAACCCCTCATACACACTCGGGCTTAAATTCCAATACGTTACAACTCCCGAAACTGTCACTTACAGTTCTCACACTGTCCGTAGGTTACATAACTTGTTCGGAATTCGGGCTGACTGAACTGGAACTATTGGAACTGCTGATGCCGACGAGTAACAGTGACGCGGTTATAACACTGAAGGAAGCCAACTTCAACTTCTCTACTATTTGTGTCGCCAAATGTATGATGAGTAAGTATATCTATTATATTATGAGATTCAGTCTCATTTTCTGTGCCATTTCTATACGTAGCTGTTACCTGTACCATTCAACAATCATTTAGATTTGCGCCGTGGTTGAGTTGGAAATTATCCTATCTGAACATATCTTTCACATTTCTTGTTTCATCTATCTTTAGCGGCTTAGATTGTGGGTTATGTCAGTCAAACAAAGTACTGCAAAGTGTGTTTAGAAGAAGATGAAACAGCAATTGCTTCATATTAGCGCATTGTTTGTAATCTAAATGGAGTGGGCCCAGAATTGGGTTACGAGTTCGGCATGGCTAATTCATTGTCATAAGTGTGCTCAGTAGTGTCAAATAAATAGAAACGTGACAGTATTAAAATCTACCCTATCCAAAAGCAAACCAAAACAGTAGAAATATAAACTACTCACGAAATAAAAAATGCTTGCATGTGTATTTTTACTAAATGTTTTATTAAAAGAAGACTCAAGTCTGGGATTGTATCATTATTTCACTACAGTGAAAAGCTTTCACATAGCGAGGTCTAAGTGCTAAAATATGCAAGTGCATGCTATGAATACGAACATTTTTACAATTCATGGTAACATGAATTCCATGAAAATATGCTTAGAGCGAAGCGTTCTAATATTTAAGTACAAATCACTAAACTTGAAACTACAATAATTATTTTAAGAGAATTTTAATCAAATGTCAAAAAAGAAAGCGTATTATTACGAAACTGGTATTTTAGTCAATCATGGCTCATTAAAAAAATAATAGCCTACCACTTATATTCCTAAATACATATAATCTCCGTTATGATTTTCATGAATTTTTCGTTCCCCAAATTTAATATACGAGAGCAGTGTTGGGAAAATATCGATAATACCTTAATTGTGTGCCCAATAATAATAATATTTGATCGCACCAATATCACTATCGAGCTTCACTAGCACATTTTAATCCTCTGATTGGGCCAATTTACTCATTTGGTTTCGAGCCTCACTAGCACAACTTAATCCTCTGATTGGACCAATTTCGTTTTCATATTGTTTCCAGGCGAAATAAAAACCTATACTTATTACAAGCTTTATTGAAACACATCCTGCTTACTTTATCGCTTTTTGATTTAAAAAAAATGTAAAGCAAACCTATCTGTACTTGTCATTCATCATTCGATGCAAAAATAAGACGAAGATATATGCGAAGAAATACTAACATAATTTTATCATCGTATCGCTAAATCAAAGTTCAAATCGAATCATCATGCCGAAAAGCAACTACATAGGTTTAAGATTCAGGCCTACTCGCACTATTTAATTCATATATGGAGTCAAACTTTTTGTGTCCAGGGTCATACGAAATCCAATATCGAAATTGTCAAACTACAAATGGCGTTTCATAGCAAATAATATTCTCTGTGGCACCTGTTCCAGCTTTGTTGTCATGTAATTCAATTACAATCCACCTACTTTTTACTTTGTATTATTACACGGTACGTGTACTATATCGTCAATAACATTCGTTCCAATAATTTTGGTTCATTGTTATTATTTATTTTATCTGCAAAGCTGTCGGATTATGGAACAATGTCGATTCGAAATACATAAATATAAATTGGTTGTTACTTTTTATTGTCCTCATTCGAGTTTTGTTGCGTTTTCATGTGGAAATGGTAATGTTATAAAGCTCGCTTATTAGCCTAGCCTAGCCTATTTGCAATTTTATATTTGCTCGTTGCCAACGAAAAAGCAAATTACTGCCACGCATATATGGTGGTTAATCAACCATTCAGTACATAAAGATCATTGGTCGTATGTATCATTTGTTCTTCATCGTCTTTCTCCCTTCAACTCAATTTATTTTTAGTCGTCGCAGCATTCTTCTTCCAAATGTCGTCCGTTCCAGATGTTCGTCACCCTCTTTATGGAGATTTATCCATCGTTCTTGGTCTTCCTCTTCCAACTGTATCTGTTTGTCGCCCTCTTTATGAAGATTCATCCATCGCTCTTGGTCTTCCTCTACTCTTATATCATGTATTTATTAATTATTTCTTCATGGTACTAAAACATTGCATTCCAAAAATAGGAAATGTACTTTCAATGTTTACCTACTAAAATCTTGAATTCTCAACAGAAAACTTAATATCGGAGAACGTAGTATCAGGCCGATGTACATGGCGTTGGCGAGCAGCGGCTGCCAGCTCGCGAGCCCGACGTCGCTACGTGCGCTCACAAGCTGCTCTTAGGGACGCACACTCGGACCTGGCTGCGTTACACTTCGCTAACTTCCTGCACGAGGCTGATGATACGGATACTTCTGAAGCTCAGGAACCTGGTGAGTTGAATTTTCTTGTTGTAGCATACAAAATATTAAATGGTTAGAAATCGAATTCGCAGAGGCATGTTATTCTGATTATATTCTAATGACGCTAAAAAGGCCTCTAAAGATCAAGGCGAAAATTTATCTTCAATCATTCCACAAAATGATTACTAGTTACAATAGAAAAATAATAAGCAATAGTCATAAATTCCTTTACTATTTAAAGTGTAAACCCTAGCATCTCTCAGGGAGATATAATTGGATCAATTATTATTCGTGACCTGAAACTTTTATAATTTAAAAATGTGAAGAGAAACATACTCATTTTCATTAACAAGAAACTTCTTGCATTTTCTTTT
Source organism: Polymixis flavicincta (assembly GCA_949987655.1). Taxonomy (NCBI): domain Eukaryota; kingdom Metazoa; phylum Arthropoda; class Insecta; order Lepidoptera; family Noctuidae; genus Polymixis; species Polymixis flavicincta. The sequence goes on from OX465175.1 coordinate 20,077,042, forward strand.
GGTACAATGAGGATTTTAGTTGAATACTTGAATTTAACTTTGAGTCAGTGGATTTATTACTAAATTCCGCTGACATTAAAATATCTTCACTTCGTACTTTATCCATCCCTCGCGTGCCTTCTTCATAATGCGCACAGAATTCCATAAGGGCGCTGATCCTAAGCAAATGAACCACGTAAGCTCGTTTTAATAATCTCGTTGACATCGTCGACGATGCGCGCTAATACGCCAATAATTTCATGTTAAATTCCAATTCTTGTTCCGGGCATGTTAGAAATGCCAGTTTCCTTACAATTGAGATAACGAATATAATAAACAGGATTCGTCGTAAACATAGAAGGAACGGAACAAAGGCGAGGTGCACAATACTTTATTAGTTTGAACGAAAACGTGTCCCCAAATACACCAAAACGTGAAGCTGCCATTCAATTCGTTTTGATTGAATTCCGTACATCTATTGCGCCTTCACACAAAGAAAACTCCTTTAGATATCTGAGATGATGAAAACCAAACCTTTCCATCCAAAGTGGATATTTCACGTCGTATTTCAGTCGGGCGTATTGTTTCCAGAATGGTAACACATTTTGTTGTTTACTTTAGCTTTGAAAATGTCAAGTTTTAACATAGGTACGAGTAATGTAATGGATTTTGTACACAAAGGCCCCTGAGGGACACGTTTACGTCCATTGATGGATTAGTTCTAAAATAAATGGACATTTTATGTATCAGTATCGTAATGTAGGTACATTTAGCCTGAGTGCCTAAGAATACCTGCAAAATTTTGATGTTTGAATTTTTTTTATTTTATCATTTATGTAGGTACAACAAAAAATTTGATGTTAGTACATTTGAGATACAAGCTTTTTTTTATTTTCGTATATTACTTATTTTTGTTAACTATGTTACACAGAGCTTTACTAAACCCAAAAATAGTCCGTGTCCTAATAGGCTGCGTGGAGAATGACGACGATGCCCTCCTGGACTCGACCCCATTCCATTCGGCCAGCCGAACAGCGGCTGCATTCACTCAGAGACATGTCGAAGAATCCTGGCTGCATCTACTGCTAGCTGGAGACTTCTCTAAGCTAAAGGACCTCACTGTCTGCAATTTCGATTTTTTACTCGCTTCGGTAAGTTGTTTCATTGTTTACAAAAGTCTAAATGTTTCCAATTTGTTTACAAAAAGCAAGCATTCGTTTAACGGTTTCACAAAACCAATATTCGTCCATTGAATACAATTCGTCTATTGAATAGAAATACAAACTGTGAAACCATTTCGTGCTTTAAAACTAATCGTTTTATAACAATACGACCTTTGACATCAGTCAAAGGTTAAAATTTCAAATATGTAGCAGTTCCAACGGCTTGTTCAAACTGTGCGTTAGAAATAATAATTATTTAGAATACAAAAATATGTATAGTATATGCAAAACTTGAATATAGTTGTTCAGAATAAATAACTGAATCGATTCCAATAATTTTTACACCATGTTATATTTTTTTCCCAAAAAAGACTTGCAAGTGTGATGGACAATGTTTTCACCAGTTAAGGCTTGTATACACGCCAAGGACCTTCAGCATTTGGGCGCACTAAATTTGTGGGCGAGTGCGGGGTGATGTAGCCGTGCAGTCTTTAATCGGTCGCATTTTTAATTTATTATAACCAAAATAATGCATATTTGTATTGTAAAACAGTAGAAATTTTTTTTTTTACTCTTTTGTTAAAAAATGAAGGAATAAAATGGTTTCACCTCAACGATTTGGAGGTGATTTGGTGTTTTTTTTTTTTCTTATTATTTGATACCCATAGGAAAGGTATGCCTTAACCAAATGACTTATAATATTATGTAGATTACTAACAATTTTTCTCAAATGTAATTTATTTGTAAATGTCGACGAAAACTGGTTTCATCTGCATGCTGTTTTCAACCATTTTTTGGGAGGGCAGCCTTAATTACAATACAATCGCCGCCGCCGCCTACTGCCTATTATCGATGAGCACTATACGACGCTGGACGCGCGGGCGGCGCAGTGGCCGCGTGGTGACCATGTTTGTGTAGACAACTAGGTGCTATGCTTATAACAAGCTTATAACTTTGTGATTTTTCATGCTAGGTACCGTTTTGAATTTTTGTACATAGATTCTTTACACAAAAAACTAGACACGTGTTTCGAGATTCGCATATACTAAAACTAGGATTATAAAAACCTTGCATTGAATTGAACGCCACTTAAATCATAAATTAAATTAAATTAAATAATCATTTATTTCAGGAAATTATTCTCATAATAAGCGGTACAAATTACACGGAAATATAAATAAAAATTACATTCTAAGTACATTATAATATTACACATAAAAACATTGCATAACAAATAAATAATAAATTAAAGTTACAGCACATTCACAATTAATTACCTACGTTAAAATTCATTCGATTCCAATTAATATTTTTTTTAAACAATACTTAATCATTTAATAAATGGTGACGAACTGGCATGCAGGTGCATCCACTTCTCCAACAACACCGAGTCCCATCGCTCGGACAATACGCTCAGGACACTGTTAGTGCTGCGTTGGAAGCGACTTAGTAGCGAGGCACTCCGCTTCCTAATAATAGCATGAAAGTCATCGGTTTGCGCTTGCGCGAACATCATAGAAGCGCTGCAAAAACCGCGGCAGCCCTAGCAGTATCCTAAACGCATTGTTGTACTGTACGCGCAAGGCACTGTCTGCTCGCTGCACAAAGTTGGCCCATAGGCTGCACGTATAAAAAGACTGACAATAAGCTTTAAATAAGGTCACCTTTACTTGTTCAGTGCAGCGTGAAAACCTACGAGTACGTGCCAACATGTTACAGCGAACCGACAGCGCCCTACGGAATACCGCATTAGGAAAACTCATTGAACGGCAGAAAGTCTAACTGAATGAAAATAAAACAAAACCCACAAATGCGGTCTATATAATAATAATTCGTGGGTAAAAATAATAGCAATCATGAAAACATTTTTCATTTTGTTCCCATCTCTGTCGGGGGTCGTACCTCCTTTGATGTCCCCTGGAGCTAGGTACGCCTTTTAATGGACAAAGTACCCTAACATTAGGCCGTAATTCTATTACCATTTCGGGCCATAAATCATTCTATTCTTAGGTAGAAAATTGTCGACGCTTTTCGCCTTTAAGATTCTATCATTTTCATTTTAAGTATCTGCTTTTCCTATTCAGCAATTTCATTTAATTTGTTAAAAGCAATGTGTTTTGATCAAACGTATCAATCATCGATCTACCGAACGATTACTAAACGCTCCGTCTTACGGACTGTCACTTTAATGTTCCAAAGGTGTAATTAGTACCAGTCGAACCAACGTAGGTACCGAACAGATAGTTTTCAAAGTCTCGCTGTTAATGGAATCTGATGACCTCCAAAGTTTATGTAGGTAAGGCGGTACACCCATTAAAACGTTAATTCGTGGACCAAGTTTAATGTTTGGGAAACGAAACAATGTATTGTGAGACTTGCTGGTTAGTTGTAAATTCTGTTTTTATTTTAACAACGCTTCGTTAGTTGTAAATGGATATCTGAGGAGCAATTTTCGTAATTTTAAGAACGTTCAAAGTCTGATCTCAGTCTCAATCTGTCAAAAATACCTCGAGTTTTCATACATTTTTGACAAGATTTTGACATTTGGTTGTCGCCAAGATGACACTGCGACTAGATTTCGAACGTTTTTAATTACGAGAATTGGCTTTCTGACCTTTTTGTTTGGTTCGTTGTATCGATCGTGTGGAGTATTTTCAACTGTAGTTTAAATATCGAATGGTGTGTAGCATATCAGCTAGAGCCTATTTACGTACTGGAACCAAACCGATTTAGAAACGTTATTTTCGGAATTATGGCTGATGGATAATTAAACTAATCGAACTGACAGCCAGTTTCTGAAAGGTTAATAAAAACAAAATACAAATATCAGACTATTACATTAATCACTCAATTAGCTGTTGTCCAAAACAGTTAAGGATGATGCGTGATGTTATGGTAACACGCGAAAATTTCGGTTAACACGTATGTATTAATAAACATTGAATAACTTTTTCTAAAAATTGGGATTATATGAACTTAGAGGGTTGTATAATTATAATATTATAATTCTACAAATACATTATACGTGCTACGGTCTCGATTCATAATTTAATCATTTTACAACCTGACAGTGACCTGAAAATAGTAAAAAACATAAGAAAAATTGAATTTCACCTGCAACCTTGGCGCTTCTCCGTTAACATTTTGACAGTACAATAGCATTGGGAGTCGGTTGATCAATTGATGTAGATAGTAAATTATCTGAACTAGATTCACAATGTATAAATTCTTGTGTTGATTGCCATTCAGAAACCAGTTGCAACACCCAGTTTATTTAAGTGCGTAACACATATCAGAATGAATACAAACGAAAGACTTTGTAGAAGAAGAAACAGTCGGGCTTGTGCTCTTCTTAATATAAACTATGCACATTGCACTTGCCTTTAAAATAACTACGATTTTATCTCCCACAGGTGCAAACAGTAACGATATCGTATCTCCGGTGTATCCTGGAGCACGTGCGATGCTACATCCTGGACCGAGACGTGGAACTAGTGTACGGAGCAGTCAGGAAGTCCAGTGATATCCTCACCAGGGATCCTATGCAGTTGGGAGCTCAAGTAATTAGACCTTGCTAATAATTATTAGTAACTTATTTGCGTAGAGGCAAGTATGGATAGATAAAAGGTTGGTTGGTAAAAAGAAAACAAGTTTGAACTCTGAAATTGATGAATTTGAAATGAAAATGTAATGTACTTTATACTTACGGCATTAGCGATTACTACCACAAAATAATTTTAAACACAACTACGGGTAGGTGTCACTGTTTTTAACAAGGGAGGTTTCAAAGTTACCTTTTTTTACCCCTGTGTCACATTTTTTTTTTGTTACTGTATTTTATTTTAACACAACAAAAATCAAAGCAAATCATGTTTTTTTTTTCAACACGGCCTAATAGAAATCTTTGGCAGTATCAAAATCAAACATCAAAAGTCATTTATTCAAATTAGGCTGAGAATCAGCACTTTTCGAACGTCAAAATACATAAGACAGTCCCCCAGAACGCCCACCCTTCACTATTATGTATTGTTTTTGTATCACCTTACTTTCTCAAGAAATCCGTTTCTTTATAAACTTTACCAAATATTATTAGGTACACAGTCACGTAGTAAAAATAATTTACGAAAAGCGAATATATTTGGAAGGACGTAAGATAGATATCAAATCGCGGATCATATATCAATCAATAAAGTGCCCTCGATGTCAGCAGGGCCCACAAAGCCCTTTAACGAGTTTCAATAAGTCTTTGTTCTCCCCAACTTTCGAAATTGGTTTACGTACAGTCACAAATTCAATAGATAGCTATAAAGACATGAGACTTTGAGTGTGTGGAGTTTATTTTATACGGTGCAAGAAATAATATTGAGAATGAAAACTGGAATATTTATCGCGATGTAGGTTTTGTCCTTAAGACGTTTTTCAATTTGCGAGGGTTTTGGGCTAACACGTTAAAACATTGAAGATAGGTATTGGTAGATATATTGTGTTGAGCTGGCACGTGCAACAATGTGTAATAAGAAGCATTAATGGTATTTCGGACCCCTGTATATTTTCAGCCGTCATGAAACTTGGGGAAGAGTCTAAGACACGTCCAGAATCTGATGACTAAAATTTTTTACATGGTGTAAAAAAAAATTGTAGTGTGAATTTTGTCCTGGTGACCCAGGGCGAGATTCGCATCCTTTTTTTTTTTTGATGGTGGGAAAACTTCAACTAACTTCTCCCGCTCTGGGTGGAGCAGGAAGGCGTGTCAGACTTTTACTGAAACCCACCCGTGTTCCCCCAGTTACCTCTGTGTCAGGGCCATGTTACATCTTTCGACCAACCCGCACAGGTTCGCCCAATCTATGTGGTTCTTTCCACAAAAGACCATTTCGGACATCAATCTACATGGTCCGACCAAGACTATGTCTAGACTTTTAAAGAGACTGTGGCCTCTGAGTTTGTTTCGAGCTTTCTTCTCAGAGTAGTCAGACAGGAAACGCCAACTGCATATAATTTTTAAAATATGATTGACTTGTTAAAGTGTTTGTATAAAGATTTTTACAAACACTTCTAATTTTTTGATGCAGCAGCCTGGGTTTTTTTTTGGATGGGAAATCATCAAATAACTTCTCCCGCTCTGGGTGGAGCAGGAGGGTGTGTCAGACTTTTACCGACTAAAATCCACCCGTGTTCCCTCAGTAGCCTGTGTGCCAGGGGCGGCGGTATCTGTTTCGAACAACCCGCACCCCTGGCAGAGCGGCCTGGGTTTAGAATCGTGCCTCCTTAGCTACAGAGTGCAATAAACATGGAATATTTCATCGTCGTCAGTCGCTGTTTAATTTAAAAGTAAGTCAAAATTCGCCAATTTTGACTTACTTAAATTAAACAGCGACTCCATTCAAGTATATCACCGAGTGCCCTTTAGAGCAGCAATGTAGTTTAAAGAAGAAGGAATAGGTACGAAACTCAATATATTTCCTGTGGTTACAATGAGCTACCTACTCTGATCGTAAAGTCAAGAAAGTGAGGCTGGACGTTGCGGTTATTCCCTGTTGAGCTAGTGTGATAAACTTCCTCTCAGCATAGTGAGCTAGAAAGGAACATAGGATTTAGTAGCCAGGTTTTAAGGGGGCTTTATTGTACCTAAAACGACTGTGTACCTAAGCTAGTTATTAAGTAAGCTGATACCTACTGTAGGCTTTCGTGATTGATTTTGTTGTACCTATTCTTTTGTGATTTTTGTAAGTTTTCAGAAGCGCCAAGTTTCTGATAATTCACAAAAACCCATGTTCTTTCTGTTTTAAGTATAAGCTTACGAAAGGTGTTTCAAGTCCAATCTTTACCATTGCGTCAAATCTATTGAGTACAATCTAATATGCGGCTGTGCCTATTCTCCGTGTTATTTCAGGTTTTCTTCAGCTAGTTTCGAACTTCATGCCTTAGCATAACTCTTCCAGCTGTAGGCCCTTTAGCAAAAAAATACCACCCGCACATACAAATCTTTAGTACTAAGAAGATTACTGTCTGCTTTCATAGATAATAGCTTGGTTGCGGCCTGCGGTGGCGCGGCGCGGTGTTCTGGCAACGCTGGTGACCGCTGCTATGGCTTGGTGCGACGGCTACGACAAACCAATACTTGTACCGCTAAACGGATGGTAAGTTATAACATCACTCATTATTATTCAACAAAATTATTTAAAAAAAAGAACTTGATTGAACATATGTATAACATGGCGTGTTTCAATCTGATCAACAATTAAATTCCCCGGATGTAAATTGAATAAGCTACTGGATGGATTGGTTGGCATTGGTGGTATTTCATAATCATATAAAGACACATGGAAAAAGTAAATATCACCATTTCTTGAGCGGTATCATCGCGAAAGTCCTATTGAACTAAATAAGGATAAATATCGTGTTCATTTTAGAAAAGAACTTTATTGTTTTCTGACCTTCTCAATGTATAGCTTCAAGGGAAAATGATGCTTCTGACATGACCTACAAAGTTAACAATGTACGTTTATAATAATTTCGGTAGTCGAGACCAATTTTGTGAGAAAATATCTAAAATTAAAACTTTTGGTATTTATAATTGCCGCAAGTATGTAGTACAGTTTTCAAGATAATTTAGAATATTTTAAGTCCTTTGTTAGGTTATGTTTGAGTATTAACGTAAATTTGTATCGTTACATAATTGGAAAGTTACTAAAATTAAAAGCTTTATAGGTACTTAGCTCATTAAAAACCTGTAAGTACTGAATGATTCAATCAGCGTCTCGATTTTCACTTGTGTTTTCAGATATCAGGTAAGGAATATTACTAAGTATGTATTATATCTATATTCATATATTTAACAAAACTAAAACCGTACAAAAGCGAACTTAATGCTAAGGCATTTTTTACCTGTCTACCTTAGTTTGATGCAGAAAAAAGACGAGGTAGGTTATCGCATTCTATTTTCGAAATGTAATTAAGCCTAAATTATGTACAGTATAAAATTGAAAACTTGCGTCAACTTGGTATAGGAGTTTCAGTATCTATTACAAAATAGCTGTAAATTGTCAGTTCACAGATCTAAATTCTTGAAAAAAATCGTATTATTATCGTCACAGATAATGCAAACAAAGTTATTGCCTTCAAGTAGGCACAAAATATCGGTGTACCAGTAAAAAAGCCATCACAGTAGTTATTTGCTAGTACAATCGTTAAATGACGCCGCTGCATGATGCATACGGTGGCATAAATTCCAAATTAACTGCTAACTTGTTTTCAAACTTTAATTTGACACCAAAAATGACCATAAACTGTGCTAAGTAAATTGAAACCGATGGCGCGGCATAACTTCGTTAAAGTTATGCCGCGCCATCTTTTGTTTTTAATTAATTTTTTCAAATTCCTTGGAATTTTCCAAAAAGACTTACAAAATAAGCTTTCTTTCAAAGATTTTAAAACCGGCCAGTTTTTTTTTAGAACTGTAAACAAAATATCCGTAGACGGTGTTGATATGTGTACTCATCGCAGAGTTTACAACATGAAGCAAGTTGGCAATGCCATGAGCTAGCGGTCATTTACCAAATTTTGACCGTTCCCGAAAAAAAAGACACGCAACGCCATCTCCAAATCCTTTTACTTAATGACATGCTCTAAATATTTCATCATCATTATCATTTCAGCTAAAAAACGTCCACTAGACATAGGCCTCTCTCAAACTCCGCCGCTTCGACCAGTTCTGTGGTTCCCACATCCAGCGGACTCCTGCAGCCCTCACAAGGTCATCGGTCCACCTTGTGGGAAGCCTCCAACTTTACGTCTTCCGGTACGCGGTCGCCACTCTATAACTTTTTGGCTTCATCGGCCATCTCTTCTGCGAGCAATGTGCCCTGCGTACTGCCACTTAAGCTTGGTAATTCTTCGGGCTATATCGGTTACCTTGGTTCTCCTGCGGATCTCTTCTTTCCTGATTCGACCACGCAGGGAAGCTCCAAGCATAGCCCTCTCCATTGCCCTTTTTGTGACTTTAAGCCTTCTTATGAGGCCCATTGTGAGCGACCACGTCAAATTTTCTTTACAAAACAACAAATTGTATATTGTGTAATTTTAGCCTGTCTCCTGTCTACATATTTACTATATTTACAGCTAAACTACAACCCAGATACATTGAAACAAAAGCTAAGTTCCCGCACACTCTAGGCAGAGTAAGCCAAACTTCTATATTAATTACTCTACCGTACACAAGACGTCGGTACTGGAGACATTACAGATAGCAAGAGACATAAATTCTAATAAACCAACAGTTTGGAGGAAATCCAAAGCATTTGGTAGTCATTAATTAGACAAAACGAACACTAGAAGTGATAAATCAGGTTTGGAATTGGTAAAGGTGCAACCAGACTGCGGCCGATCGATGACGTCGACAATGCAGTGTGGTGTGCAGTAGCAAAATTCTAATTGATCGTTGTCGAATGTTTTCTTTCGATGTTGATCAATGGTCCACACCACTACACTAGTAGCGATCGTCTATATCGATACTCGTTCATTGATTGATTAGGAATATCGAATAGTATGTTTTGGAGCGATCAACATCGACTGCTCGACGTCGATTGACTGCTGTTTCCTGGTTACACGTTAACAGTCCTGGTCGATTCTAATATCAGTCATCATCAACGTGCAATCTTCAGCCCTATCCCAATTTATATGTTGGGACGGCGCGACGTATTTTTTCTTCTATCCTTCTTTAATATCTGTTAGTAGTCCTCGGTAGTCTCCCACTTTGTAGCCTCATCACCTTTTACCAGTGTTCTCCATACTAGAACAGAATATTTATTTATTTCAATAGTTAGTAACAAAAAGGTTAGGTACATGTCACTTACAAAATCAGAGTTTTAAAGTGCATTCGGTGTATTTTATTTGGCGCCGTTTGCCCGGGAAACCACTCAGTTGGATTGGACACGGGTAAGCGCACCTGATCGTATACATATAATACGCAAACTTTATTCTAAAATCTGAGAAACTTTTTGCAAAGCTAATGGTTTTGGGTCGTAATAAGGGAAGGGGGAAGGGGCAGAAGGGTTCTATTGTGTAACGTTTTGATTGATTACATTTTAAGTTTATTACATTGTTAAACAATGTCCTAATAAAGGGACTACCTACGTCAAATATAATAATAATTATGTTGTTAAAGAATACGTAGCAAATAAAAATGATTGACAGGTCACACATAAAAATTAAAAAAAGAACAAAATACAAAATCAGATTTATCGAAAAAAGAAAAAAACATATCGATATCTACCCCCAAAAGTATCATGCATCTTCCTACATTACACTTCCTACCTATTCCCTTTACAAAATTTCCGGATCACGTGTTGTAGCTAACTCAGTCACGGTTCCACGACGCGAATAATTCAGAAAAGGTGCGATCCTTGACGAAATAGCTCACATGGGAATAAGGGAATGTAAGTAACAAAGAGCAAAGTGAACTCCGCACACTATGAAAACAAGCCTAAAACGGCTTAAGTAAGCGAAATGGAAAATCGGGACGCATATTTCCGAAGGTTTAAATAACGGTCCGTTGTTCTATGCTTAACTGCTAGTGATAGATTTTAACTTTCCTAAAAGGATTTATTTACCACTAGCTTTTGCTAGCGACTTTGCAAACCTGTTGGTCGAAAGTTATCCCACAGTAACATACTACTACTGGGATAAAAGTATTCTATGTGTTAATCCAAGTTATAATCCATCTATGTGCCAAATTTATCCAAATCCGTTTAGACGTTTTTGCGTGATTGAGTAACAAACATCCAAACAATTAAATATCTAAACATACAAACTTTCAGATTTATTAAATACTAGCTACCGCCCGCGGCTTTGCCCGCATGGGAGCCGCAAATTATTCCACGGGAACGTACTACCGGAATAAAAAGTATCCTATGTGTTAATCTAGGTTATAAAATCTATCTGTGTCGTCATCATCATCATCAGCCTATAATGTTCCCACTGCTGGGACACAGGCCTCCTCTCGGTGAGAGGGAGTGGGCCGTAATCCACCACGCGGGCTCAGTGCGGATTGGTAGATGTCACATGTCTTCGAATTTTTGATTCTAGGATATGCCGGTTTCCTCACGATGTTTTCCTTCACCGTTTTGAGAGCAGTGGTGATGAAATAATTTACACAAAGTAAAGCACCTGGCTGGGTTCGAACTCACGACCTACGACTCGTAAGTCGCGGCCGTTACCACTTGGCCACCACTGCTCCCATCTATCTGTGTGCCTCATCCAAATCCGTTCAGCCGGTTTTGCGTGATTGAGTAACAAACATCCAAAAATATTCACTAACTTTTACATTTATAATATTAGTAGGACTAGCTTTTGCCAGCGGCTTCGCCCGCCTGCAGATCGAAAATTTTATTATTCCGGGATAAAAATTATTCTATGTGTTAATTCAAGTTATTATCTATCTGTGTGCCAAATTTCATCTAAATCTGTTCAGCCGTTGTTACGTGATTGAGTAACAAAAATCCAAACTTTCACATTTATGATAGTAGTAGGTTATTACGATACTGACAGATGTCAGATTGATCTAATAATTTGCGCAAGTTCTTTGTTTTTACTAAGAGCTGTTCAGTTACTAAACTGACCAGAGCTCACTCAAATACCAGTAAAATTCATTTTTTGTTATTGCTAAATAACAAAAGACTTAATAAAACCTTACTACCTGATTTGAAAATTGGTACTGCTATACTATGTTTCATTAACTCAGGAAACTTGCCGCTGTCTAAACATTGATTAAATATGCCTGTTAGGGCAGGGACAATTGTGTCAATGATACCTTTAAGAACCTTAACGGAAATCCCCCATAAGCCTTCAGTTTTTTTTTTTTTTTTTTATGTTGAGACTTTCAAATTCTGTTTTAATTGTGGCAATAGAAATGGGTTTGAATTCAAAACTTGGAATGTCCTTACTGAAGTTTTCTTTAAGAAGAGATTCAGCTAATATAATACAGATCATGAGGGGAGAGATTTCGTTAACTCTATTGGGATGTTGGTAAATACATGTTCTAGAGTCTCAGCAACTTTTAACTTATCTGAAATGGTTTCATTATCAATGTTTAGAGCTAACTCATTCTGATCTCGCTGTTTTGAGTTTCAAATTTCTTTGTTAATTACCTGCCACACAGCTTTTGTTTTATTTTTAACCCCCGACGCAAAAACGACGGGGTGTTATAAGTTTGACGTGTCTGTGTGTGTGTGTGTGTATGTGTGTGTGTGTGTGTCTGTCTGAGGCAACGTAGCTCCCGAACGGATGAACCGATTTTGATTTAGTTTTTTTTGTTTGAAAGGTGTATTAGTCGGGAGTGTTCTTAGACATGTTTCATCAAAATCGGTTCAGCCGTTTGTAGATTATCAGCTCTTTTGCTGGTTGAAAAAGGATTTTAGCCTCTTCCATGGGTCTGATCAACTCAAAATTTGGGATTCTATTACTTCAATGATATTAGACGAAAAAAATAACCTTGAACTGATGCTGGAGCAACACCTGGAATTTCCAGGAAACCCAAGTTATTCACCAACAAACAGCAGAAGTATCGTGTTTGGGCTCATTGAAAAGGTCTCAATGAATAGATTATACATAGATAAATGGTGATTTAAGGGAGACATTAAGTTTAAAAAGCAAGAAATAAAAATTAAATTAAAAATTTAAAAAACCCCCGACCCAAACAAAACCTCTAAAAAGTAAAAAATAATATTTATAGGCCTTTTAATTTGAACGTAATATTTTGATCAGGGCATTGTCAAGTCGGGGGACGGCTAGGCCTCTGTTTGGCGTTTTCATTGACCGTCCCCCGACTTGACAATGCCCTGATCAAAATATTACGTTCAAATTAAAAGGCCTATAAACATTATTTTTTACTTTTTAGAGGTTTTGTTTGGGTCGGGGGTTTTTTAAATTTTTAATTTAATTTTTTTAGAAATACTCATTTTGATACTTATTAATTTAGATCTAGCTTGAGCGCAGACTCGTTTCAATATCTTAAAATAGTTTCTTACATAATTATGAAGGGCCTGATCAATGATCTTGAATGAATGATTTTCCCGAGTCGATGTTCTGTAATAAATCAAATAAAGGCAGATTTTATATTGAAATTTGTCAGACTACAATGGAATTTCCTTTTAAAATATTTCGATAGTTGATATAAAATCACCAGTATCTATTTCAGCGTACCTAATTTAGTTTTATTCGGCTTTTCATATAAATTGCTTTAATTTAGCAATAAATTCGAACAATGTCAAATACATCCATTAAACGGTTTGACAATAATTTTAAACGTTTTCATAGATAATTGGTAGAGATATCAGGAATTTATAATAGTACTTTATGAAACTGTTGCAAAATGAGGGGTATTATTAAAACACGAGTGTTGTAATACCTGTACCTACCAGTTTTGTGCAGTTTCATATACTACTTTAACTACTGTTATATATTGGGATTGAACCAACAAATTAAATGATAAAAGTTAATAGAGTAAGAAATAGTTTTGTAATGCTATGTATACATTTTCCATTAGAAAAAAAATGACGGAAACCTCCTTGGTGATATTAACTTCTTGGATTTGCCCTGTATCGTATTGGAGGAAGACATTGTTTGACAACATTATTTTGTTAGAGAAAAGTCATATATTAAGATTCTGTTTTTAAATTCCATTAGAAAAAAATATATATGGAAACTCCTTGGTGATATTAATTCTTGGATTTGTTCTGTATCGTATTGGAAAAGACATTGTTTGATAAAATTATTTTTCAACACACTTGCTCATAAAATGGCTCTAATTTCACTACAGTTAGGCACATAATGACACCTATTATCAAACTGTGACTTTTTCATTACTATTATTCACTAGTGAGTTATAGAATTGGTTGAGTTGCTTTGTTCTTAGTGAGTTATAGGTTGTTTTTTGTTTGAGTTGCTTTGTTCTTAAAAACGATGATGATGATGATGATGGATGATGCTGGATGATGATGGATGATGCTGGATGATGATGGATGATGATGATGGATGATGATGGATGACGATGGATGATGATGAATGATGATGATGGATGATGCTGGATGATGATGGGTGATGATGAGTGATGATGGATGATGATAGATGACGATGGATGACGATGGATGACGATGGATGATGATGGATGAAGATGGATGACGATGGATGATGATGGATGATGATGAATGATGATGATGGATGATGCTGGATGATGATGGGTGATGATGAGTGATGATGGATGATGATAGATGACGATGGATGGTGATGGATGAGGATGGATGACGATGGATGATGATGGATGATGATGGATGACGATGGATGATGATGGATGATGATGATGGATGATGATGGATGATGATGATGATGATGATTTAGTATTATTTTCTTTGCAAGTGTGTTGAAAAACGTCGTATGATACACGTGTGTATTGATGATTATCGTCCTCGGCTCTCTTAAGACCCTCGCCTGGCGGCTCGGGTCTCAATGGCGCCTCAGCGATAATCACCAACGTTACACACTTGTACCATAATGTACTATTGTTACAGAACAAGTAGTTTCGGTATTGTGTTTATAAAGAATGTCAATTTATACTCGTTTCGAAGTTTATTATTCGATTTTTTTCGATATGAAAGTAAATAAAGCAGTTAATTAATACACACATTTTACATTACGTAGATAGACGTCGTTATTTTAATACAAATTACTTTTTACCCGAAAAAAGGCCAAAAGGTCGGTTTTACCTTTGGCACAGTGACGTTTATTGTTAATTAACTTGATAATCACTCCCCTTATCTTTTCCCATTAAGTTTTTCGTAATTAATGTGCCCGGGGACAACAGTAGACGATTATCCCTAATGAGAAATCCAGGGAAAATAATTGGAATGAATGAGAAAAAATATGCTATTGTTTTCTTACTTGAAGAATATACGGCTTTAATATTACTTTACTCGACACATTAATTTGCAATATTAAGGAGTCTTATTAGGAACAGTGTCTTAGTTCATTTATTTATACTTGAAGATACTAAGGTAAATACGAAGTACTTACTTTTTTTTAAACATTTGTTTAAAAATTTAAAAAACCCCCGACCCAAACAAAAACTCTAAAAAGTAAAAAAAAAAATTATAAGCTTTTTAAGTTGTTGGTAATATTTTGATTAAGGCTCTGTCAAGTCGGGGGACGGCTTATGAAAATGCTAGGCCTTGTTTTTTTTACTTTTTAGAGTTTTTGTTTGGTTCCTGCTTTTTAAACTTAATGTCTCGCTTAAATCTGCGCAGCATTGCGTATTTTATCCTCATTCCTCGTCCTGATCACTATTTATCTACAATCTATTCATTGAGACCTTTTCAATGAGTCCAAACACGATACTTCTGCTGTTTGTTGGTGAATAACTTGGGTATCCTGGAAATTCCAGGTGTTGCTCCAGCATCAGTTCAAGGTTTCTTTGTTCGTCAAATATCATTGAAGTTATAGAATACCAAATTTCGAGTCGATCACACCCGTGGAAGAGGCTCAAATCCCTTCATCAACCAGAAAAGAGCTGATAATCTTCAAACGGCTGAACCCATTTTGATTCAATATATTTAAGAACACTCCCAACTAATACACCTATGAAACAAAAGAAACAAAATCAAAATCGGTTCATCCGTTCAGGAGCTACGTTGCCTCAGACATACAGACACACACACAGACAAGACCAAACTTTTAACACCCCGTCGTTTTTGCGTCGGGGGTTAAAAAAACACGTTACGGAGAAGCTAGGTACCTAAAATTAAAAGTCACATCACATAGAATTAAGACTTGCGCTCGGGTCATGGGGCCCGAGCGCACGTCTCCTCTTTAAGGAAATTTCTCGCCGGCTGGTCGACACTTCACGTGACCAGAGGGCTGAGTCATTCTTCGGCCAAAGAATTAGCATTGCCATTCAACGTGGCAATGCTGCCAGTCTTCTGGGCACGTTTCCTGATGACAGCGATGCGGACGAATACTTCGACGCCTAAGTGTCCTTTTGTTTTTATTTGTTTAGTTTACATTTTTGTGATAAGCTTATGTATTATAATTTGATTAATATATTAAATTACCAGATTATATTTTCCAAAGGCCAATAAAAGTTATTTATTAAGACTTGACTTTCACATTTTTCAAGATTTTACAGGTCTCCTATGACGTCATTACAAGTCATAGCAGCTTTACTAAAGTCTATTGATATTCTGTGGTAATTAAAGTTCAAATTAAATTAAGTAGCTGGTAAAACTTCGCAGGCGTGTTGGATATCGATATCACATAAGATTACTTAAAAATAAAACAAAACAAAAAATTACGTTCTAAACATGTAATAAGTTAAAGTCACAATCCATGTCTGTTTTTATGACCGCGTTGTTCTTCTTAACTGCGCAATGGATTATCTATATAAATAAAAAAAATAAATTAAAAATTTAAAAAACCCCCGACCCATTCAAAAACTCAAAAAAGTAAAAAATAATATTTATATGCCTTTTAATTTTAACGTAATATTTTGATCAGGACATTGTCAAGTCGGGGGACGGCTAGGCCTCTGTTTGGCGTTTTCATTGACCGTTTTTTTACTTTTTTGAGTTTTTGAATGGGTCGGGGGTTTTTAAAATTTTTAATTTAATTTTTATTTCTTGCTTTTTAAACTTAATGTCTCCCTTAAACCACCATTTATCTATAATCTATTCATTGAGACCTTTTCAATGAGCCCAAACACGATACTTCTGCTGTTTGTTGGTGAATAACTTTGGTTTCCTGGAAATTCCAGGTGTTGCTCCAGCATCAGTTCAAGGTTATTTTGTTCGTCTAATATCATTGAAGTAATAGAATCCCAAATTTTGAGTTGATCAGAGGATAAAATCCGTTTTTCAACCAGAAAAGAGCTGATAATCTTCAAACGGCTGAACCGATTTTGATGAAACATGTCTAAGAACACTCCCGACTAATACACCTTTCAAACAAGACAGACACACACACACACACACACACGCACACACACACACACACACACACACACACACACACACACACACACGCACACACACACACACACACACACACACACACAGAGACACGTCAAACTTATAACACCCCGTCGTTTTTGCGTCGGGGGTTAAAAAGAAAAGTCCTGACTGACTGACTGACTCATCAACGCCCAGCCCAAACCCTTGGACCTAGAAAGCTGAAATTTTGTACAGACGTTCCCTTTATAATGTAGACAAAGAATAAGGACGTATTTTTCGAAATTCAACCCCTAAAGGAATTAAATAGGGGATGAAAGTTCCGCGCGGGGGAAGCCGCTGGCAAAAGCTAGTGGATTATAATGTTCTGGTCACGATCACTTAAACTTACTTATTTATACCGACCAATAATAAAGCCGAAGAATTTTTTTTTTTTTGTTTGTTTGAACGCTCTAATCTCTGGAAATACACGTCAGATTAAAAAAAAATGCCTGTGATAGCCCAATTCGTGAGAACGGTGATACCCTAAGTGCTTATTCAGAGTGCACGGGCGGGGGCGGGCGCGGGCGCGGGGGTCTTGGCGTCTTTATGTTCACAGTGGCAGAGCGGCTGATGTGACGCGTTAGCCACTAACAGACGCTAAAGCACTGTAAAAGGCACAGGCGGACTGAGCCAATATAATCACCCGCGTGTAGTGACGCCACCCGCGCCCGCCCCCGTGCCTATGCAGACGCGCAAACGCGCGGCCACTGTGACAGCGAGAGGCGTCTAGATACAATCTACCCGTACCCGCACCCGCGCCCGCACCCGCCTTTACTCTGATTGAGGCTTTAACATCACGCTATGATCCATATAGCTCATAACGGTGTCAACGGTCGCTGATAGCGTAGTCACAAATCATGAGCTTAGAATATATTATCTATACTTTATCCATTATACCACCTCCTAATTCAAAATTGTTAAATAACTTTCTTATTTCATTATTTTGAAATGTATCTAACTGCTAGAGGATGGAGACCTGGTGCCCTGAAAAACAGGCCCTTAAAGCCTAGCTTAGGCACCATTCTCCCAAAATAAACCAAACCATATCATATACCATAGGTGTAATAATGTCTGCAATGTTTATTGTGGTGAGATAATAATAAGTTATAATAGTTAATTATATATTTTTTTGCATGATATTGATATCACTTGTTATTTTCCTCCTAGGCTTCAACCACCAATAGCTTCAACAGTTCGGGTACTCTCAGTGGGTGGATCAACTCCTGGGGCGGGTGCACGGCTTCTGCAACTCGCGCCATCAGGGCAGCACCTGGTGCTTGCACCTTCGGCTGGAGATCCTCAACTGTGGCATGTCATGTCCAATTCTAGAGTTCATACGTTTAAAGGTAAGATAAATACTTATTCTTCCTGAGAGCTGCTCTAGCTGTTTTATTCCTTTTTCTTGACTTTTTTATTTCAATAATTTACTCTCTATTGAGATACGGTTCACCAATATAAAAAATCCGTGAAATATTGTTTTTAACACCTAAGCTTTGAAAAATTATTTAATATCTACTCCCCGACGGACTAATAATAAGTTTCAAATGAAAATTTTCATTTACTGAAAGCGTTCCGCCCAACGGCGATATTTTCTGCTTCAATTTTTTTAATTAAACTCTTAAAAGTGATATGATTTGTACCACTCTTAACAGTAGGTGTACAGACAAAGATAGCCGTCAGTAGACCGTACAAACTAACAATATACATTTTCACTTAAAATAGAATTTAATTTGAAACTTAGAAGCAATTCAAATTAGTCAGCGCTCAACTTAAATTAACTGAAATAATAAATCAAGTGTTCTCCGCATATTTCGTTTTGTGTTTATTCCTTAAGTAATTATTTGCTCATCTAGGCATTATAACTAAGTAACTAACCAACCCAACCAACATTTTGGGTACCAAAATGCTGTACAGAACCTGCGGGGTGATTAAAGAAAGAAAGAAAATACATTTTATTTAGCACAGACTAAAAAGGCACACAAAATACAGCAAAATAATAAATGTACCGTAACGTATTACGTGATACACATACAATGGCAATCGATAGTAACACCTTACACTTTGATAGTTCTGCGACGTTCATCGTTGTTGAGTAGACGAATTCTTCAAACCTATGAATTCCCTTCAAAACTCTTGGACTGTGATTGAAGTCTGTTACACAATGAGATCACACAACACAATGGGAGACCAGTGTTGGCCCAGTGGAAACGGCCGTGACTTACGAGTAGAGGTATAATAGGTCGTAGGTTCAAACCCACACAGGTGTTTTATCATGTGAAAATTATTTCATCACCACTGCTTTCAAAACGGTGAAGGAAACCGTTGTGAAGAAACCGGTATGTCTTAGACCCATAAATTCGAAGATATGTGACACATTCCCTCTCATAGGAAGAAGGTCTGTGTCCCAACAGTGGAAACATTATAGGCTGATTATATAATTAGGTACCTAATCAACTCAATTATATGCTGGGCGGATATATAGCTAATCAAGGTTTAGAAAAAAATCAGTACTGTGTAGAGCGTAGTCTCAGTTAACTACAAATAATTTTTACCTATGGCTTTTTTTCCATACACGACGTACATGAATCCATAAGCATACAAGACAACTACTCAGCCACTGCGCCAGCGAAAAAGTTTAAAAATTGCACTCTATTCCCTCATGTAACGGAAGAGTACGTAAACCAATTTCATTGCAATAATCTTCTTCGTTCTATCGATTTCAGCGCGAAGACGATGTCCAAGATCAATCTGGAAGATTAGATTTCCTCTTTGGGAATCCAATTTCTACCTCACATTATAAAGTAGATAGTATTCATTCAATCGTGAAGTATCGGGATGTTTTGAAGCATTGTTTAACTACAATTAAAGAAGCATCTTAATTGCAGTTAAACTGATAACTATTACTGAAAGTATTCAGCGACACTATCATAGGTGGGTAGAAAAAGCGGCGATCAAAAGTGTTGGATCTATTCAGAAAACTAAAATTGCATGTGTAGATTTCTCCAAAACCGAATTAAAAAAAAAAGTGGCACTCCGGGAGTGCCGACAGAAGAGAAATCTTTAACAATAACGTGTGTATTTTTTTATCTTCAGAAAATCTTTTTAACATCGTCAGATTAAACAACGTTAAACGTTCACCGTACGTTCAACGTTGTTCGTTCGTACGTTCGTGTTGTCAGTGGTGTAGTGTCGCGAGTTCAATTGTTTTTTTCCCATCTCAAAAAATTCCCAACGCGCCTAAAAAAGTTTTCACTTCAGCAACCACTTTGCTATATTTTTCATAGCTGTGGATGTGATGGTCATTGACAGAGGTGAAATTCCTTATCAAAAACTCACGACACGAAAAACGTCCCGAATACCTACTAAAAACCACTTGGATAACTTTATTTATTTATTTATTTTATTTTATTGGCTAATATAAAAAGTGTTACAGTACAGGTGTGACACTGGATCCTGCACTAGGATACCCTGTGTCGCAGGATCCAGTCTCTTTCGACAGATTGTATGAAATTATTATAGGTGAAATACAAGAGCAACGGTTTAAATGATAAAGTAAATTTACTAAAACTAAGGCTAAATAATTCACTAAAACTAATACTAAATAATAATTCAATAAAACTAATAATAAACAATAATTCAATAAAACTAATACTAAATAATGATTCGCCACAACTAATAAGAAGAAACGAAAAGTATGTTTGCGGTGATAGTGTACGTATGTCAGTGTGATGATTGTTAGTGTGTCTGTGAAGAGAGTGTGTGTGATGAGTGTATGTATGATGTGAGTATGTGGATGAGATGTGTGGGTGATAATAAGAACTTTAACAGTTGAAAGATAGAAGGTTTTCCGTTTCAGTATAATTAAGACCAAGTAGCCAATCCTGAACCTGTTTTTTGCACCCAAACTTCGTCAAGGAGTAGATGTTGAGCTTTTTATTAACTTTTTCATACAGGTATGGTCCCGTACATGAGAAAGCCTTATTGCCAAACTTAAGCCTGCAGAAAGGTCTGTTCCATTTGGGTTTTCTACGTGAGCGCTGATCCGTCACCACTGTGGCCACTGAAGTTTTGTGGAATTTAAGTAGCACTGATAAAATGAACAGTTGGCGCACCGTAAGCACTCTCGTTTCTCGATATAACATATCAGTGGGGTAACGGATTCCTAATCTGTGAGAGACCTTAAGAATGGCTCTCTGTGCACGTTCAGCCGTAATTAAATGACTTTTACAAGCGAAACCCCAAGATACTATACAGTAACCAAGCACAGACTGACATAAAGCCAGATAAGTCATCCTTAGAGTATCCTTGTCAGCTACAGAACGAAGTCTTTTAAATACGTTAAGAAGCTTCCTCACGCGCGAAACGACAGACTGAATTTGTTTTGCCCATGTCAGGTGTTCGTCTATGCTAACACCGAGATACCTGATACTCGCAACTTGCTCAAAAACAGGGCAGCTGCAACTATCCCCTAGACTATAATTGCAATGGTGGGATTTGAGTACAAGTTGTTTAGGAGCAGTTGTTTTTTTGCTTACAGAGAAGTTAACCACCTTAGTTTTTTTAATATTAAGGGTGAGCAGATTGTGTTGCAGCCAACTGGTAACGGTCTTCATTCCAGCTTCTGCGGCACTATAGGTTTCCTTCCAAGAGTTGCCATGGAAAATTATAGCTGTGTCATCAGCGTAAGCAGATATTTGCGCGTTGACCAAATTGAGTGAGCAGAGTCCATTGACGTACAGGAGAAACAAGGTGGGGCCAAGGACACTACCCTGGGGCACTCCGTATGCTACGCTCGCAGAGGTACTTTGGAAATCACCCAGACAAACCTTCTGTTTACGTTCGGAGAGATAGGACGTAAACCATTCCAAAGCAATACCCCTGATACCTAAACGTTCCATCTTCTTGATCAGTATGGGCCTCGAAACGGTATCAAATGCCTTGGCAAGGTCAAGAAAGACGCCAACACACTTTTTGCCCTTGTCAAGGCTGTTAATGACATGATCCACCAACTTAGAGACTGCGTCCTCCGTTGATCTGTCATTGCGAAAGCCGTACTGGTTGGCCGATAGGAGTTGGTTCTTTTCTAGGTACGCCAATAGTCTCTTGTTCACCAGCTTCTCCAGAATTTTGGATAGAGACGCAAGAAGTGAAATGGGCCTGTAATTGGATGGGACTGATGCATCTCCAGCTTTATAGATTGGGCAGATATTCGCTGTTTTCATCTGAACCGGAACCATTCCTAACGACATGCTCAGATTGCAAATGTATGAGATGGGACAGGCTAGGCAATTTTGAGCTAGTTTAAAAACACGATTCGGAATACCATCCCAGCCAGGAGCAGAATCGTTTTTGAGGTTTGCCATAATAGAACCAACTTCTGTTTCGTCGGTTGGAGTCATGAAGAAGGACTGTGATAGAGCAGGGTCAGTGTTATCCAGCGTTAGTGCTAAGTTTGCTAATTCTAATTCTGTTTTTTTAAGTTGAGTCAGGAACTGCTCGGCGAGTTGTATTCCCACATCACTAAAAAAATTATTGGCCATATTCAGTGAGACAACCGGATCAGGATTTGCGTTGAGTAAAGTTAAACTTTTCGTTTTTTTATTTTTTATTTTACATATTGTTTTAATTGCTGCCCAGGTTTTTTTTACTATCTGCTTTAGAACTGTCCAATAGATTTTTATCATAGGCATTTTTGAGATTTTTTATAATATTATTACAGTGGTTTCTGTAGTTTTTGTATTTTTGTTGCAAAGTATAGTTCTCTTTATTTTCGCCTTTTTTTGTTTCGGAGTGAAGTGTGTCTCTTTTACGTACACATTTCAGTAGATTTTTTGTCATCATGTCAGGGTCTTCTAATGGTTTTAGAATTGCGTAAAATTTCTTTTTTGGTGTGTCGATTTATGATGTGCTGTAAATTATCTGTAAATAGATTCACTGCTGTATTCAGGTCATCAGAGTTTAAAATAGGTTTCCAATCTGTATTTTCTTAACTTAAACACGTTGAAAGTCTTTATACTTATAAAATTCATTTAAAAAGCGTGTCGTGTTCAAGCTCATGAGACCGAGACGCCATGAGTTTGATGACTGAATGGCGACTTGAAACTAAGTATTATTTAACCGGTAAAAGCCCTGACAGAAAAATATTTGCTCATGCGTCGGATCTATATGGATCCACTTGGCAGCTGTCAGGGCTTTTACTTAGCACTAGCTGAGCCGACGGGCATTGCCATGGCAAAATTCCAAGAGTTCACACCCATGGAAATAAACACTTTCAGTTTTTGCCAAGTTTCCTTTCTAGCCATCCTAATTCGGACTTTACGAAAAGCGTTACCAAATCGGTCTATTCGTTCTCAAACGAATGTTTTCAATGTTTATCACCGAACAGCATTTCATTTTTATTTATTTAGATAGATTCCATCGTAAATTATCTACGTACGCCACCTACCTATTCATCCAAAATATTTACCTTTGACGCATCACTAACAAAATCAACATGTTCCATTAATTGTAATTATTGTGATTGGTCGGTGAGCTATTAACTCAACACTATTGCTTGTCCATTTGCGTGGAAATTCCATTGTTCGAAATCCTATCCATAGGTCGATTACATTGGTTACCACTTACCGGATATTATTGAATTGAATTTAAAATCGAATTGATAAAACAAATGTTAATTTGGGGCCGATTGTGTTTTGTTTAACAAAAGCCTAATGGTTATTGTTTATGTGGTTTTCGACCGTGTATGATTTGTTTTTAAACGGTTTTCGGTTATTTATCGATGGGATGGATGCCATGCTGAATAAATTGTGTAAAAAGTTCTATTGCTTTTCAGTTAAAAACGTATAGAGGTAATTGACTTATTTTTTTTAACATAATTTTCATTTCTGCCTTGTGACTTTAAGTTAAAAGTACAGTTGTTGGTATGGAAAATCTCTTTACACATTGCTACGGCGCATAGCAATTACGTCATAGAAAAAACCATGTCCAGAAAAAACAACTAACCGACTTCCGAAATTAAAGTTATTTTCCACTTTTTAGTGTTTTTTCCGGAAGGCGGTTGTTTTTTTTTTGCGATTGATTTGCTGTCATTTTTTGAAGAGTTCCGTTGTCTATCTCCGAAACTCATCATCAGATCTATACAAAATTTTAATGGGACCATTTCGGAATAAACCCCTTTCGAACAAAACATTTTGCAAATCCGTCTATATATGACTGAGTTATGCCCGAACATACATACAAAAATATATACATATAAACATGTCGAATTGATAACCTCCTTCTTTTTGAAGTCTGTTAAAAAGACACGCGTGCCTAAAGTTGATTTAGGCTAAAAGTACCGTTTTAAATATAAACGTAAAAAGTACCTAAATGTCACATACTAAATCATAATGTATACTATTAATTAAAGTCGCTTTTCGTTATAAATTAAATAACGGAACGGATTTTGATAACGTTTTCAACATCATTTAGAGAACATCTTCCGGATGTGTGTAAAATATGAATATTAATCTTACAAAAAAGTAAGAAACGAGCGGAAACGAAACGGAGGCCGGATCGCTAGTCTATTAAGTCAAGTCGTCTGCTGCTTGTTCTAAATTAATTTCGCTACATATGCTGAATAAAATGTAAAATAATATGCAACTATATACTACAAATAACTTCAAATAACCTGCTACCTACGTTTGAACTTTGCAAATGTCCACGTCAATATTTCGTGTCCGCGCTCGCTTTTCAGCAACAAAGCGGAAATGGTTACGATGCAGTTTCGATCCAGTTCACGTTAGGAAATACTGACACGTCCCGGTCAACGATGGGCGGTGTTTGGGTAATAATTTATTTACAGATTGAACCCGGGTACACCGCTTACTCTGCGCTTTTGGGTGTATAAACATTAGTGCTTACATACTCGGACGTATATAACATAACACCACGCCATGTTTCCCCAAAGGGCTGGGCAGAAATGCGCCTATAGTGTACCCATATTTCGCCAGTTATTTTTAAGTTCCAGTTAATATCAACCAGGCAAAAAATCAGACTCGAAACTGCTACTGACAAAAATTAAATTGAAGATGCCAATATCACTTCACCCTCTGCCACCTCTTTATATCCTAGAAAATATCTTGTATGTTAAAAGATGCGATTTCCATAATCTAAATACACGTAGTAAAGATGAAATTGTGATAGCCTTTATATTAACTAAAACTAGCAAATCATTTCTATTAAACAGTATCCATCCGCTTCTGTAACAAATGTCCAAAGTCGGTTCCCGAACTTAGCGAAGGAAAGTTTAAAACTCATATCAAACGTGTCCTTATCAAAAAAGCATAATAAAAGATAAAGGAGAGGTGATATTTTGGTTTTTGATTTTTTCCCGACTTGGGAATCGAACCCAAGACCACATGCTCAGTAGTAGCACTTGCAACCACTTGACTAACGAAGTAGTAGGCCGACTGACCAACTACTTCATTGGTCAAGTGGTTGCAAGTGCCGGTCAAGTGGTCGTATATATGCCGCAATTCCACGAACTTTTCAAAGACAAAGATAGTTAAAATTTTATTTTTCGGCTAGTCTCCGCAGAGATTGGCCGCCATGGCCGAAATACAGTCTGGAGGACTAAACTTATGAATAAAGATAGCTCAACCTTAACGATATGTTGAGTGCGCGCCAGATGAGTCTACAGCTGCACACGACTGAGGGTGCTGCTTCGTAATATGTACTGAAATGCATCGTAAGTAGAAGACCACGATTAGTGCCAATCTTGGACACGCACAGACTTATCTGGCTTGGACTCGACATAATTTGTAACATATGTCCAAAAACTGGCGAAAAACCGCCCAATTCAAAAAGCCTCAGACTAATAATATGCCACATAACCTCAAAAACATATTTCTTAATTACTTGACTCTCCCATGTTTGAAAAATATATTGAAGGCCATACTTAGTTCATACATTTATATAGCCTCATGAAACAACGTATGTTTCATCAAGGGACGTTTTGTAAAATTGTACCAGTCCAAGCATGTTAGGAGAGTTGCCACTGTTCTTAGTTAGTTACTTATAAAATTTTATCTAACATATCATCTGCTGACGGTACTTTTAAGCTAAACTGACTTTTAATTGAGTTTATCAAGATAAAAATAAATCGGGGTCCTCCGGAACCGGGGCCTCGGGGTTCGAGGTACTTAGGGAATAACCGTATTGTTCTACCTTTATAAATATGTCAGGAATTTAGAGAAAAGAATGCTTTCATTCTTGCCCTGTTTCTATGTTTGTTTGGTCTAAATCTAACACGACCCTTACTGATGCTACCACTCTTAAACCATATTAAACGTTTTCTTATGTATATAAGAAGGTTTTCTAAAAAGAAACATGTCGCCCTTTTTTGAAAATTACACGCTCCGTTAGTAAATCTATTTAAAGCTTATAAACTAATTTTTTATATATTGGTTACCAGGTCATTCAGGAAGGATCCTATGTATGTGTGTGATAAGAGAATCACAATATCTGCTGACTGGATCTGAAGACACCACTGTCATTGTCTGGGACCTTCACACGTTGGCCGTCAAGACGAAAATACTGTAAGTTACTTTACGCTTTCCTTTATACAGCAGGATACGCAGGGACATCGGCGCATAATCTGTTACCATGAACTCAGTACCTATATGATTCTAAACACCACTGCGTTACCATTTTTCGTCGGAATGTTTAAAAAAATGGCATTTTCTTTCATTTTGACGACGTAAGTATTCCACTTTTCTATGAAACAGCTGACAATTTTTTTTTTTAATAACTCATGGATTTAATTCTACGCTAGTGAGTCTAAAATCATGTACTGAATGTATGGTTTGCTCGTCCATGGTCTTCCCTACCATCTTGTATATTTTGCAAAGTATGGCAGTATGACAATTCTTGTAGTTCATACTACTGTAATCTTGCCCTTACCCCAATTTGTTTGCGGTTGGCGCAACATGTCTTCTTATTAGTGCTATATCTGCCTATACTTCTCTATTAGTGCTCATATACACGAGCGACACACATCAACGCATGTCAGAGCGTCGGCGGCTGCCTTCGACAACATGAAATGCCACTCGTGAATTTGAACACCAAACTCAAATACACCGCCGCCGCGCCAGCAAGTTGTGGACGGCTGCAATTGCCTCTGGCGTTGACGCATGTCGCTCGTGTGTATGCGGGTCATTCTCAGGAGACTCATTATTTGGTTGACTTCGGTGTCATTTTTTTTTTATTATTTAGGCATGAAATATC
The DNA here is from genome assembly GCA_949987655.1 of Polymixis flavicincta. Taxonomy (NCBI): domain Eukaryota; kingdom Metazoa; phylum Arthropoda; class Insecta; order Lepidoptera; family Noctuidae; genus Polymixis; species Polymixis flavicincta. Next base: position 20,104,484 of record OX465175.1, read on the forward strand.
AAATCTAGAGTTAACACTCTACTACTAACATGCTTCAAATTAACTCTAGATTTGATGTTTCATGTTAACAATGCCTAAATAAAAAAAAAATTGACACCGAAGTCAACCAAATAATGAGTCTCCTGAGAATGACCCATGCACACTTAGTCGCACTGACTGTATCAGTATTTTAATAATAAAACCTTATACCTACGAAAACACTTTATAAATCTCTACTTGTCTTTATAATAATAATGTGTACAAAGTAAGAGGACACTACTAAAAGCGTGTTTATAATAAAGGGACTTGACTTTCAATTAAACATCACAAGAAGAATTAACCGAACCGTGTAATTACTCCTTAACAAACGACACCACCAATACGGTTCTTCGTAGGTACAAGATTAAGTACACGGAGAACAAGTAATCAATTACCTAATTGATCTCTTGTTCTATTGTACTAACAACATTACTTGATACCTACAGCCCATTATTCCTCAGAACAAAGACTAAATAAGCTCAATTTGTAGATACTATTACAAGGGTCATTTTGTTGATCCTGCCAGCTGAGTTCGATGTTCACAAATTTTTTAAAGATGTGAACAAATGACTATTATTTTCAAATAGATAACGAACTTTTGAATCTTCTTTTAAAGATCGTGTTACATACCTATTTGTACTTTTTTTAAATAAAATATTAGTTAAAAAAACACGCTTTAAACACTAAACTAAAAAAGTAGAAAATCATTTAAATCAATTTATTAAAAAGCGTGGGGTGCTTTTTGAGGTATTTTTATTATCAATTAATATCAAGCATCCCTCGCATTTCAATAGAATTAAATTATTTTCTACTTTTTTCGTTTGTTTTTTAAAGCGTGTTTTTTAGTTTTTTAAACTATTATTTATTTTCAATTTTTTAGTTCTGCTAACTACAAAAGCGTATTTTTCAGTTTTTCGAATCAAATTTTTTTTTTTTTTTTGCATTGTCGTCGGTCCTCGATAAGTTTACAAAGTTTAAATGAAATCTGACCGTTTGAAGCGGGTCAAAATCAAGTACAAAAAAGGAGTCGGTTATACTAACAAACAACCTTACAAACGTACAGGTGAAGCTACTAAAAACGTGAATCATTCTAAAGCCTTCTTCAGACAGGCGCGACGCGACTCGTATGGAATAATCTCCATGAACTTTGCAAATAATTAATGTTCTACGAGAGTTGCGTCGCGCCTGTTCGCGAGAACCTTAAGTAACATAAGGGCTTAAATATCTGCAAAGTAACCTCGTAAAGATAGTTAAATAAAAACGTATTTTATTCTATGTATTAAAATTCCAATATCATAATGACAGCTTTTTGTGAGAAGTCAATAAATGTAAGACTTAAGTCCACTTTGGCATGGATACAAAAAAATCGCGGCGGATTTTTTCGCGTACTGTATCTTCAACGCTCTGCGTAAAGTCGAGAGTTGCAAATCGAACAGCGTGTTTTTAGATGTTATCTATTCGATTTTCAATGCTCGTTCCAACACCGAGAGTTGATAATAGTGTGCGCGAGAAAATCCCGCCACAGTATTTTTTCGCCCTTGCGAGCGTGGTCTAAAAGTGCGTGCGTGCTCCCCCCATTACTTCAGCTTCACTCTTCTCATCGTTCATTTAGTAATATGTACGTACCTGTGTACACATTTACTTCGTTCAGTAGGTACAGTCGAACAAGCTACTCGGTATACAGGCACCTAACTTGTGACTCAATTAAACAATGTTGTGGGTGTGATGAATAGTCAAGCTTACAGTAAAATTACACAAAACAGATTTTGGCCTACGTCCATTTTTGAGGCAGACAGGCGCGCGACACGACTTTAGTAGAATAGTTTCTGTGATTCTGTGAAAACTTCATGGAATTTGATCTACCAGAATCGCGTCGCACCGTCGCGTTAAGCCTGTCCGTGGAAGCCTTTAAACTTGGTATAAATTTTAATAATAAGGGAGCGATTTATTTTTCATTGCTGCATGTGCCTGTTCTTAACCTCGATCACGCTTGATGGAAACCGATTGATGAGCTTTAAGATGGAACGAGCGTGAATTTACTACGCTAACGTGTCTAGTGGAGTGGAAATGTGAACACCAACTTTTGCCTGGATACCGATCCCGTTGTTCGGCAGTACCTACAAACATATCTTTATGTAGGAATGTGTTTTGTTTGCCAGGGAGCACATAGCGCCCGTGCTGTGCGTGGCAGCCATCGTGAACAGGTCATTAGTGATCAGCGGGGGAGAAGACTCCGCGGTTATTGTCACTTCGCTCGTTGATGGCGCATTGGTGAGGGACTAATGTTTTTGTTTTGTGGCTTTTGCTGTGTTTTATTACAATAAAAATAATGTCTTTATGGTGTATGGAAACCGGCATTTCCTAGCACAAAAAATTCGAAGACATGTGACATTTACCAACCCACACTGTATCCGCGTGGTGGACTACAAAACCACTTCCTCTCGAAGAGAGGAGGCCTATCCCAGCAGGAGGATTGATTAAGGAACCGTTATTTTTTGGTAAAATCATCGAGCATTTTGTCAGGATCATATCTAAATTAAGGTATAAATGTAATTTCGTGTTGTTTTAAAGGAATCACTGTTATTTTTGCTTTAGAGAAGTCTACGTACAAAGGCCAGCACATCAAGCTACCCTAATCTGCCAAATTTCTTTGATAGATTTTCATCTTAATTACATAAGCATAAGGTTTTATGTTCAATTGAAAATTCGACAGTTTGGGGTAGCTTGATGTGCTGGCGTCTGTACAAAATGAATAAACCATTTCATAAACACATTCAATTATTTAAGATTTCCGTCCAATAAAACTTGGGGCAGCCCTCACTCATGATAACTATTTTCTCCAGGTAACAAAACTGGACCACCACCGAGGCTCAGTAACAGCAGTAAAAGTAATCCAAGATGGCGATATCCTCGTCACCTGCTCCCAAGACGGGACAGTATGTACGTGGAACGTCGACAATTTCACATTACTCAGTACTGTGAACGCAGGAGTACCGATAAATACCATGGAAGTGACAGATGACAATGTGTTCCTAATCACTTTGCAAGGAGAGAATGAACTGCATGTCAGAACTTTTATCACTGGGACTCATCTACATGTATTGAAGAGGCACAAGGCTAAGGTAAGACACGATTACGTAACCTTATTCTATTGAAGAGGCATAAGGCTAAAGTAAGATGCGATTACGTAACTTTATTCTATTGAAGAGGCATAATGCTAAGGTAAGACGATTACGGAACTTTATTCTATTGATGAGGCATACGGCTAAGGTAAGACACGATTACGTAACTTTATTCTATTGAAGAGTCATAAGGATAAGGTTAGACACGATTACGTAACTTTATTCTATTGAAAAGTCATAAGAATAAGGTAAGACACGATTACGTAACTATATTCTATTGATGATAAGGATAAGGTAAGACACGATTAAGTAACTTTATTGTACCGTAAATGCAATGGTGCTATATAAGTGATAGGACACAATATGTTCCCGATCACGTTGCATACCTACTGCGCATACCGTTAAATATCATGAACTTGCTCTTGCTAGCAGCTTTGCCCGCGTAAACCAATATAAACAAAACCTTAACAAATCATACAGGTAAACCTCTCTCATGAATCACTCTGTCTTTTGGAGAAAACCGCATGAAAATCCGTTCGGTACTTTTTGAGATTATCGCGAAAAAACAGATAGTCCTACACGCGGGAAGACTTTGTTTTATACTACCTATGTAGTGATATATGTAGTGAAGAGACGAATGACAAATTATATCTTTAACACAACATCTACTTCCTAAGCACGAAGTACGCGGTTTTAACCGCAATTACTAGCGTTTCTAACTCGAAAATAATTACGAATGAATGACAACACGATTTGACAGTTGTATCTAATCCCGACGTGTTTTTGCTAATTCGTAAAATTGAATTTGGCACTTGCTTTGCGGATCAACTAATTTCGGACCGGCTCAAATCTTCCTTGAAGGACTCAGAAAGTAGACTCTCGAAAACGGCTCAAAAGCTGTTCAGCGTAACGTCTACTTATTTTAAAGCCTAACACATTGCTTCCTTTAGACAAAACACGTTTTGGAGGCAATAAAATATATATAGTTAAATTTATTACAACAAAAGACTATAGCTATTAAAAAAAAAACGAATACCAGTCTAATTAACTTTGAATACAGACAACGGACCTATTGTCTTAGTTAAATACAAGGAATCTTTTGTTTTACAATCCTACTGTGGATCCCGTAGGTATTATAATAGAGAATAGCTTCCCAACAGAACTACGTCTATACAATTGATAATCTAATATCGCTGAATAAGGCACAAAAGATGACACAATTATTATAGAGACTCGGCTAGTCTTAATCCTCTGCTGCGCCCAGTCCCTGCAAATTAATCTGTTTTCCACCATAAATAGACTTTATTTCTGTAAGTTAAAATTCCTCGTTTTTATTCTAATATGTACAGGTATATAAAAATAAAATAATCATAAAGCATCAAAAAATACGTCCGCATCGTTGTCAATGGGAAAAGTGCCCAAAATGCTGGCAGCATTGCCACGTTGTATGGCAATGCTGATTCTTTGGCCGAAAAATAGGCCAAAGAATTAGATTTAAATCAACCATAAATTTAATCGCCACGACGTAGAATCACTTTATTTTTTATTAAATCCATTTTGTTCGCTAGAAGCAAAAAAACAAGTTTATTCAAAGAGGACCCCTGTTGTGCTCGAACATAACTTTATCTTAAAACTTTGTTGAGCAATACCTTCCCATTATCTGGAACAATGTTAATCTCACGCTACGGTGCGGGGATTACGTTAAATAGATACAGCCTGATATTTTTTTAAAGTTGGTGCGATTTCGCAACATTTTTTGCGGCAGTGTTGATTAAAAATATACACGGACAATAAAACACTTTTGTTTGGGGAATTCAGCTAATAATTCCTAGAAATCTTTCTACGAATTATATTTCGAACTTCTTCTTCCAGCTTGTCAGCCCAATCTCTCGCCTACTAGTTTTTCTTCTATTGTATCTCTAAATTAGTTTGCCTGGTCGGATGTCAGACAACATCCACAGTTCATAAATTAATATTGTAAATTATACACATACTTGTCCAAGATTTCACAGTGTTTAACAGGCTTAGATTATAAAACAAAGGCAGATAGACCGCGCGGAACACTAAGAGTGAAGCCAAAAAACCAAATAGGTACTAAGGCGTCGTATTTTATGTAACATACAATGCGACGCTTTAGTTTTTTTTTTTTTTTTTTTAGATTATAAAACAAAGGCAAATAGATCACGCAGAACACCCAAGAGTCAAAAAAACAAATACTAACGCCTCGCATTATATACAATACGACGCTTTAGTATTTGGTTTTTTGGCTTCACTTTGGTGTTCCGCGCGGTCTATCTGCCTTGTTTTATAATCTGAGTGGACAGGCAAAAATTTGAGGCAGACTAAAAAAACATAGCCAAAATAAAGTGTATCTCTATTTCTAGTGTGTGTTGTGTGTGTGTGTTAGTATTAGTAGTGTGTCTCTATTTTGCTATTAATGTACCTAGTATGACAAAAGCTCACAAAATACATTTTCAGTGAATAATATATACATTTCGAAAAACATTCCATTCAATCGGTATATTAATCCACTAACCAAATTCTATCACCCCAATAACTCCAGATTCCAACAACTAATTCCTAATAAATCCAAACTTCCCGAAAGCCGTGACCAAATTGTTGTCCCCGAAATATTCAGTCCAATACAGCCTTGACATCTACCGCACATTCAACCTTCGTAATTGAGGATCACTAAATTGGTTAAGCTCTTTATTCGTTGGAGAAAATGGATTACCACCGATTTCTTTTAATTGCTCTTGGGCCCATTTCTTATTACATTCGGTGGAAGCGCCGCTAAGCGGAGCTATTACGTTACCATCGATATTGTGGATACGGGAACTTTCTTTGTTTCTTGGAGTAAAAGCATTTTCTTTGTCTATTACAAGTTTTGCAATATCAAGAGTTGATTATGTATTATCGATAATGCAGATTTCGTCGATGGGTGACCATCGTTACGGGTCGTCAGAAGCGCGAAAGTCTGACAACCAGTCTTACCAAGGTGTATCGTACTGTGAGAGCTCTACTGAGCTCCCAAAGTACCGGGTGTAATGCTAACTAATGAATGAAAAACTTGGTGGTCTTTTAACGGTGGGACTCCGCCTATAATAAGGAATTAGCTCATGCGGACGTCGCGCCTGACAATCGAATGAAGCTTCCGCAAAAAAACCTAAGTAAAATAATTTGACATTCTAAAGATGAAAACTTCTCGATTATTCGAACATAGACTCAGCCTAAATATTGGCTGCCAGCAAGTATATGAGGTCGCTCGTGAGGCGAACAACCTCTACTGTACTACCCAGTAACTGGCTGCATACGGCTTGACTGGAAGTCAACCTCAATATAGGTGAGAAAATGCTAGGATGGTGGTGATACAGATTACATTTCTACTGTTGACCAGTCTCTTGTATTGTGCGGTCAGTCAAAGGGATTATCTGTAAAGGAAGCGTTTAGAGGAAATAGACGTAGTCACACAATGCTGTTGTCACAATTCCTGTAGTCACGAGTAGATAGATATTATCTGTGACTAGTTCTAGGAACGTGAAGTTATCTCAACAGATATTCACAGCGAATGTAATATTGAATGAATCTTTTATTATGATTTTAAAACATTGATGATGATGGATTGCTCTTTCGATAATAATTTCCACCAAACTGAAATCCATCAATACAACTTTGATTTTGAAACGAGCAATTATTAGTTATTTTTAGACCTATCAAGAAATAAATCCAGAGGCAAAATTTAATTCTTCCAGGTGTTCACTTCCTGATATCGATAACTAACTTTCAATTATTAGTAGCGGATAGAATCGAAAACTTTTACTTGAAGATGTACTAATTGATACTTTAATTAATTCCACGAGGAGGAAGTATCTGCTTCAGCCGTCTTGAAAGATTAAAATGAAAGAGTAGATATTTGCAAAAAAAGAGAATTTTCGAAGTCTAAGTTACCTACTAAACTTGTAGAAGAGCTGAACAGCAAACCAATACTTTTCTTGGTTAAGCGGAATACATGGAATAAAGTATTTTATCTGGTGAAAAAAATACACGATTTCGAAAATGAAGCAACTATTTTCATTTCTCCACACAAATCACAAGCGTTCAACTCGTAGCTAAAATAATTATTTAGATTATTTAGCGATTTTGCTAAAATCCTTTACTTTTAGGAATTGTAGGTATAACAAAATTAATTAGTTTCTATGATTACTGCAATACCCTTTCGGCTCAGTGGTCCCTTCCGACAAATATTATGTAATTGATTAAAAACCAATTAATAGAATAGCGAATTCCTAATTATCGATACCAGGAACGATAAATGGTTTTATTTCTTTAAGTAGGTTTATACACACTTTTACACGTCAATCATATTTTCAAAACTAGATGATGTCGGCGTTTCCTATTTAGACTACGTGAGAAGACAGGCCGAAACAAACTCAGAGGTCACAGTCTCTTTTAAAGTCCAGACATAATCTTGGTCATGTTATGTGAAGACCACGTGGATTGGTGTCTGAAGTAGTCTTTTGGGGAAAGAATCACACAGATTGAGTGGACCTATCCAATCAGTACACATATTAATATAGGAGTTTATCCCTTTAGGTGAAATGTTTCTGCGTGGCTCACGACTCGTCTCGCGCGGCTGTTGGGTGCACAGACCAGAGGATCTACCTTTACAGTCTCCACACCGCAACACTGTTGCGCACTTTGGCAGTAGCGCATGATCTAGCGGCGCTGGCCGTCGCAGACAAGGATCACTTTTTGTTGGCTGCTGGTAAGATTTTAAAAGAACTTTACATTTTATTTTAAGAGCTTTCTTCCTTAATTTCTTTGTTTCAATAGCTTGCTGCTCATTCATTCATTTCTAAAGTAGGTACTATATCATGACGTGCATAATGATATTTATTATGCAAACATGCAAAATATGTAACAAAAACTGAGAAGAAAGTTTAAACCAGGTTTTAAATTAAATTGTTAAAGCTTTTCGATACTTCACACCCTATGTTTATAGGCTACGTCGCTAACATAATAATATTATTTTCAGGCGGTAACCGAGTAACGATATATTCATTCCACACAGAAGACAACTTGACTAATTTCCGACCAACTAAACAGAGACAGAGACGCCAAACGAAATCCATGACGAACGTCACAATGTTACAGGTAACGATCATAGGAATAAATCACGGCTTACATTTAGATAATTCTACAAATAGTTTTATGACGAAATATTTTTATCCTCCCAATGTTGTTGCTACGGAAACACGGAAAATTGCGATAGAAACAAGAATAAAGGGAAGTTTGACCTGAAGGCCAATTCTACTAATTAAAAACGTTCGCAGTGTCATCTCGGCGACAATCGAATTTCAAAAAATTTACAAAAATGTATAGGAATTTTTGACAGATTGACACTGAGATCAGACTGTGAACGTTCTTAAAATTACCAGAATTGCCCCTAAGATCAACAAAGATTGTGTATTAATGAGGCTTTTATTTATATCTCAAAGAAAATCTTTCGAAGAAATGATCCGTGATACAATCGCTCGTTGCTTTGTTAATTTAGAAATTAATCTTCTTACTTATTATTTTTTCGAAACAGGCAGAACAAAGTGAGCTAATCCCGATCAGCTGTTTAGAAATCTCCCGAGATGGGCAACTGGCTGCCAGCGGCTGTGCCCGTGGTCTGGTCAGGGTATGGCACCTGTCTACCCATCGTCTTCAAACAACACTGAACGGACACTTAGGACACGTTACTTGTGTGACATTCTCTCCAAACAATCTCCTAGTTTTGAGTGGCTCTGAAGATAGAACCATTGTTGTATGGCAACTGGCTGATAATTCACCATCATTGACGTATAAGGTTAGTAAGAACAAGGTCTTCTTTCCAGAATCTTCGTAAGATTTCATTTCGGAGTTTTATTATATTAAAAACAGACCCTTTAGAAATAAAGGTCGTTTACCCAAAACTTTTAAGTTCAGTCTAGAGCATTTAATTAAAAAAGTCGTCTTGTTAACAAACATTCTATCTTTGTCTTCGAAACTTCGTCGTCAAACTTTTCAAGAACCTTATATTGAGTTATACAGAGTGGAATTTTTGCAGGGACATTCTGCAGCTCTGCAAACTTTACTGATGATGTCGGACGGGAGACGTGCCATGTCGGGCGACCGAGCGCGGAATGTTCACGTGTGGCTGGTGGACTCCGGAATAGTCCTCCACTCTACCGCAGCACCCACTGCCAGCCTCGATGTTACCCTGAACATGAAGTTCTCCGTAAGTTTCGAACTAACTTCGCGGTCTAAAGGCATACACTGGATTAGGGTGATCGATTCCAGGTTTTACGAGTTGAATGTTCAATATGTGAGAACTCCGGGTTGTAAGTTGCCAGTATGTAATGCAGTGTTGATAAAGTCTATAATTACTTCTAGCTGTATTTATAGACCAGGGTAGAAGCCTTTAAAAACAATAAAAAGTTTAAAAAAAAATTAGTAGGATGAAACCCATTGGAAAAGGAGGAGAATATTATAAAAATGAAATGAAAAATAATTTACAGGCGATTTGAGGTCGGGAAGGGGAAGGGGGTGAGTTTTTAAGGGTAAAAACGGTTTATCTCGATTTCCGGCAAAACTAAAAGTCCTATGGAAAAAAGTCAAATGGCAAAGTTGTAGATAATAAAAAGATCTAAAACTTTTGGATTCACACTTTTTTCACATAACCATAAAATTTATGTAAAAAATTCAAAAAACCAAGGTTTTGGTTTTTTATTTTTATCTTTTACAAAAAAAAAAAAAATTTCACGAAATTTGGTGAAAACTTCCCTTTTTATGTCCCGAATACGCTGTAATTTATTTGATTTGAAATATTTATTTTTTCACCTTATTTTGAATATATCGAAAAAGCACCCTAATTTTCAATCGAAAAATCACCCGTCAAAATATCAGCTTTTTTCAAAAAGTTGGTATGCTTTCTGTTCGTTTGAAATCTCTACTTTCCGGTGGTGAAAAAAAATATGTAATTACCATAGTAAATCTTCTCAGAAAATGCAAAAAATCGAAAAAAACTTCAATTAGATTTTTTTATTTTTATTATGCACAATTTTGAGCTATTTATTAAAATTTACACTTTAATTACTCGAAAAACGTAAGATTACATATTAACTTGATAAACAAAAAAATTGCAAATCGAAATATACTACAATAATTAATAAACCAATAAGTTGATAAAATTAATATTTAATAAGACATCTACAATATTTTGAGAAAGTTGTAGAATCTTCTATAAATTGTATGCGTACCCTATAACTTTGCCATTTGACTTTTTTCCATAGGACTTTTAGTTTTGCCGGAAATCGAGATAAACCGTTTTTTACCCTAAAAACTCACCCCCTTCCCGACCTCAGATCGCCCGTAAATTATTTTTCCTTTCATTTTTATAATATTCTCCTCTTTTTCCAATGGGTTTCATCCTACTATAATTTTTTTTGGTTTCAAAAATTATCAACCCTGGTCTAATAATTAACTTTTTTAATTTAAAATGTATTCACGAGCTTTCACATTTTGCATTTACATTACCAAGTATGAAATTTCAATAGTAACTTAGTGTAACACCACAATCTGCTGCCTTTGTTTGCTAAGTTCAAGTTCAGCTAAAATTGGCAATGCTATCTTCAATAACGTTGACATCATACAGGTACTATCAGACGGTGACAATTCAGTTCGTATCTGGACATTGGCCGGAGGTGACAGTGGAGAAGAGAAAAGGAATGTTTCTCACGCAGAAAGGATCACATGTTTCGCTTTGACAGCAGACTCGCAACATGTAGTCACTGGCTCAATGGATATGTCACTCAAAGTGTGGAAGTTGGATGGAGGGAAATTATCTCAGGTTAGTTTGAAAGGCTCGTTTTAAAAGTTAGCAAGTTTTTGATATTTTAAGCTGACTTCCAATTTGTTCTGGCTTGTTAATATCTTTTACAATTAACGTGTTGTTATTGATTTTATTCTTTGAATACCAATACGTCCAACATGTTTCCTAGGCGTGTCATGCAACATATCGTGCAATGTAGCGAGAATTATGCGTGTGGATGGTACTTACGAGCATTACATGTAACGGTCGCGCTGATCCTTCGATTGATTTTTAGCGCGAACACAAACTCTGTCAGTCACATACAGGATTTGCATTACATTACACGATACATTAGACGCGTCTGCACACCCCTTTGGATCAATTTCAACAACTTTGGTACACATTTGTACAGCAGTTGTCATGTTAAACAAATATTTCCAACAGGTATTGGTCGGACACTCAGACATAGTGACCTGTGTAGCTGTGTCAATCACGAATAAGACGCAAATCGTATCAGGCTCTTGGGACTGCAATCTCATTGTATGGGACATAAACACAGGTTCAGACCTGCATTTGCTATCTGGACATCTTGGAAAAGTCACCTGCGTAAAAGTCACTGGGGATGGAACCATTGGCGTGTCTAGTAAGTAAAAATTATAATTCTCAATATCACACAAAAGAAACCAATTTTGCAATTTTAGGCGATTCGCAGACTGCACCACATCATGCAGCGTAGTGCGGGAGTGCGTGTTCTTATGTTGTTTGCAAGTATCTGTGTTTGTATAGAAAACACGCGTAGTGCAACACACAGAAAACGCATTCACGCGCAGTGTTGCAGATCACGCGCGTACATGCGGAGAAACACGCACGGGGGTGCGAGGGTGCGGGGCCAGACGCAAGGTATGGCAAACCGAGTTCTGCAGTATCGTGCGTGATTTTGACAGAGCTAGACATACCATTCGAAATGGATCTCGATATCGATCGACTTACATTCGAAATCGACAGTTGTGAAGCAATTTGATTTGATTTTACAAAAACCAAACAGGTAATATTACTGCACCACCCTGAATGAGTTCTAAATGAATAACCATTTTTAGTATAAAAAACAATGATCTGCAATGTACTCACCACCGCAAGCTGCTGTGAAATGAGAGCTCTAGGCCACCGCATACTGCAGCTCCGCGCGTTTGTGCGGAGAAATCTGCATGATGATGCAGATCTGCACTCCCGCGAACGCACGCGTGGCTCCATCGCCACGCACTCGCAGCGTAGCGCGGAGCAGTGTGTGTTTCGCCTATTGTTAAAGTAATAGGAAGTGCCCCTTCACCTATGTGTCAGTTACCGAACCTAATTTAATGAAGTACTAAAAGACTATCTAAGTATTTTCTACACTTCAATCATTCATAAACAACTAATAAGTTATATTTGGCAAGTTTTAATAAATTCATCTCTCCTAAAGTTGTTGATTTAATAGAAGCTTAATTTTCAATCCATTCTTCTTTTGTAAGAAAACTTAACAATGTCATGTCTTTATCCAACATAATACTTACAAAGTGTATTGTTGTCAACAAAATAGGTGCTGAAGATAAAACACTCATCATCTGGGAAACTAAAAGAGGGCTGGCTTTGACATCTTTGGCTCTCCACGTGCCTCTACTCGGCTTTCAGATCACTAGTGATTGTGCACGTATCGCCATCCATCTTTTGGATAGAGGTACGATCCTTTCTTTTTGTCTAATGAAAACACATTTGTTTGATTAATTTGTTACATTTCTTTATTTATACATCCATGAATGACTGTAGTGTTAAGCAAACAAGTATAAATTGAACCCTTAGCTGACATTCACACGGACGTAAATGTCGACTTACGGTGTAAAAAGTAATTTATTGGTTTTTGGGTACTTTGCTGTATCTTTACAAAATACTTATCAATTTTATCAATTTGTTTTTAATTTTACTCAGGGATTGTCCACTGCCCTAATTTCGTAACATACTATTAATCGGAATCTGAAGCATTTTGAAGATTATTGATAATCAATTGCTACCTAAGTTCGAAAAATTCAAAGTAAAATACTTTTTTTAACAATCTTTTATTATTACTTGTTAATAAAATGAACTAAAAAGAATGAATTAAAATAATTTAATCTCAATAATTTAAATAAAAGTGTGTTCCAGTTTGATGGCAGGAGAAATAAATAACATTTTATACGCATGTTACACCTATTTCTAACCGTCGGCATCGTTCTAAAGGTTGTAAAAACGTTTCTGCACATCAACGCGAATAACGCAATGAATAATTTTAAACAGTCAAAATGGTAGCCATTCCTATTGATTTGCATCCTTGTAAATTGAATCATTATTATATCAGAATGTGTTAACAATACTTTTGACTCACAACACGGTTTTCACCAGGTTGTCTTCCAATGATCTGCTTACATAATACACCAGCTACGTACGTTAAGATACCTACCTATGCAGCCCCTAAAGATGTTGATGGTAAGTCAAGTAAGTTTCAGCTTTTTTTACTAACACATGGAGTTTTTAAGATATACTATACAATTATGTATATTGATATATATTTAGACGACATCATCATTTAACATACTATTCATAGACACATTTAATTACTGTAATGGAGCATTTTCATCTTTCCCTTATTCACTTTTAATATTAAAGCGAAAATCATTAGTTAATGGAGAATAGAGAATAGAAATAATATCGAACTTGAGCGTATGTGAAACAAAAATGTTATTTAACTATCCAGAGTTAAGACCGCTTGCACCAAAGCGGCCAATGAGAAGGTTATTGAAGAAGGAGGTTTCTTTGGATACTTACACGTGGCAAAAGAAATATGGACATCTTACTTCAGCAGCAATGATGGCACAAGTAGATGAACGATTGAAGAGGAGGTAACAACACTATTTTCAACTTTTACTTTATTTTTTCTGTCGTTTCAATTCTTTTTTTTTTTTTTGGCCAGTTGTAAAAATACTACAATAGAATATGTTACGTTGAACGAGGGACATACCTACTTTAAAGGGGTGTTGTACGCATGAATATATATAACTTTTGAAGTGGACACCAAAATACGTATTTAAAAAAATCTGCTGTTTACTAAAAAAAACAAAACCAATTATGCGTACTGCCGGTTTTATTTTTGTCATTTCAGTGTTGGTCCGTTACTAAAAGTTGATAATTTTCATGAGTACTCCCTTATAGTATGTCCGTCGTTAAACATAACACACTGTACAAAATTATCTTAAATTGTGTTTCTGTTTAGATTCTCCGTTTCCGCATCAATGGAAGAGATATCAAAAATACAAGAAGCTAAGAACAAAGATTTAGGCTCACAGGTAATAATATTATTTACCATACAAACTCCTCTTAACGTCTACTATCTGACATAAACTTTAAAATTGACATAAACCGTCATATGCAGGTGAGCTTAGGACCTGAAGAAGCGGCGATAGCGCAATCTCAACACTTTGATCAGCTTGAAGCTTTATGGAACAAGATATCGCCGCCGAGACGACGTTCCAATAAGGTATGGCGGACATTTTATAGCGAAATTCAAGTTTCACATTTAAACTTGAATTTCGCTATAATATAAGCTATTATGCATTTCGAATTTATTTGTGTAAAGATCAAAAATATATCATGATATTGATCAGCTGTTCTGTGTCCAAAATGATACCTATTTCGAGTCTTTAGAAACTTTGTGCTGTACTTTTATAGCAAAAAATAAGAATTTAATATAACCACAAAATTCAAACCTATATATCTTTTTATTAACCGACTTCAAAAAGAAGGAGGTTATCAATTCGACATGTTTATATATTTTTTTATGTATGTTCGGGCATAACTCCGTCGTATATGGACGGATTTGCAAAATTCTTTTATTCGAAGGGGGTTTACTCCGAAATGGTCCCATTGAAATTTCATATAGATCTGATGATGCGTTTCGGAGACAGACAACGGAACTCTTAAAAAAATTACAGCAAATCAACCGCGAATGTTGCTATCGCATAAATATGCATTGTTTTGACGCCAAGGATGATGAAATTTCGAATTGGTGTAGGGTAGGTAACTAAAAAGTGAAAAATAAAAACTTTTTCAAAAAAATAACAACCGCATTCCAAAAAAAACACTACAAAGTGCAAAATAACTTTAATTTCGGAAGTCGGTGACTTTGGATGTGTATTTTAATTATTTGTCACCGCCGTTTTTTGATTTTTTTTTTCCCAGTCTGAAATTAATTACTCAAAGTATGTTGTTCATAAAACAACAAAATACCTACTAAAAGCAATGCTCATCTAATAATAGCGTCGATAATTGCATCTATTGTTTCAGTCACTGCAAAAACAAAGTTCGCTAATCGAGAGTCGTTTCGATTCGTCGGATGAGGAGCACACTCCTGTGGAGGAACAAGGTAACTTCCTCTAACTTTGTTCTCAATCGTCTTGTTTTATTATTAGCTTTTGTAAGCATTAATGTTGTTAAAATTCTAGCAGTTTTGTTTCCGTTTGTAGAACAATCGTTGTTTTTATTAATAAGCTATTGGAGCGACGTAAATTCTGAGGGATTTCATGAAATGATTTAGAACTCCTAAAATATAATTATTTTTTGTATTCATTTATTAGACGAAAAATTTGAAAAACAATTCTTAAGATCGATACAATATTTTACATCGTTATAAAATATATTGAAATATAAACTTTCTGCTCAATTTCAACATTAATTTCCATTCAAAAACTTTTGACGATACACTTTGCATACAAAGTCGGGATAAACTTTGTAATTTCAATCCATCAATGCGTCGCTTCATCTTAATAGCGATATCGATTTATCTTCTTATTTGAAGGAACTTTTCTCTCTTTGTATATGTTTTTTGTTAGGTATATTTCTTTGTAGTAAATATAAAGTGTAAAAAAATCACAATTATTTATTTCTTTCACAGAACACATGGTCGAGTAATGCGTAATTGAAAAAGATTTAATAATGTTAATTTTTAATATTATTAAAGTTATAATTGCCTCAGTAAGAGCTGGTTTCGTTTCTGTAGACTTTTTGATTAGGTTTTGACTAACGATGATTGATTGTGAAAACTAAATTAATATCTGTCAGACAATTTAATTTGTTCTCCAAGTTTATGTTCTGAACTTAAGATTGATATTGTTTGCATTTGAAATATTAAAAAAATATTTTTATTTCATTCGAAGCCTCTTTTTTTGTCTCTATCGAAATTATATTTCTGTCTGAGTTTTTCCAATGATGTAATAATATGGCCTTCGCATTTAATATTTTCCCATTAATTAGTCCATTTAAAGCAAAATTGTTTAGATTAAACATTTCGAGAAATTACGAAGTATGTTTACGAAAAGTAGACTTTAGTAAATTAATTACGAATTAAGTAAACATTTAATGCTAAAATTGCTGATACTGTTGTAGGAAACTATACTAGGATAATTAATGTGTACGCATTGTGATCTTCTAGACTTTACTAGCTTCCTTTTGGGGCCAGTTTCTTCTAAAACAAAAAATATTTTAAGCTAATTTTAACGCAAAATAACAAAAAGCACTTTACATGTCCTCTTTTAAAAGCATAAACTAGTGTATCTATAACCAATATTGTATTTCAGAATAAATATACCAATTTTGAACGAAAATATTGGAAACTGGTCCTTTTGTAGTTCACTCTACTGTAACTTTGATTCACGCTATGAAACTGTGTCAGCACATCGTTATGTATAGTGTGTTTTTTCTTACATGTCTGATTTGGTAAACAAACGCGAAAATCACGATTTTTAGAGTACGAGTCAGACCGTTGAAATCTTTCTAAACAACACTTACATACATTCAAATAGTGTTCGCGTTTTAGCGTGGCAATAGCGGTCACTGACATTTTCTAGCATTCTTAATTTAAAAACTAAAATCAATTCTGTTAGCGTCCTGAATCAACGTCTTTCGTGATCTTCAACATGTTCGAATAACGAAAAACCATAACGTAAAATATATTAATGTTTGGGTTCCTACGGACAGATATTAGAGAAAAGGCAATGACCGCTATTGCCATGCTAAAATACGATAACTATAGAAAAGTATTGATTAGGTACTTACATCAAATCCTGCTCTTATTGAAATATTACCACGCCATGTTTGTTTTTCAAATAAGACAAGTAACTAAAAACACTATTTGTACGTAGGTACAATTTAGAGTAATTTTATGAATAAGTACTTAGTAACTTTTTAGCCTCAGTTTTAAAGCTATTAGCCGATTTTACGTATCACTAATTTTATTATAAAAATTAGCTTTAAAATATTGAGCATCTATTTATTAATTTACGCCTATTTGGTGTTAAAAACGAATTCGCTGTAATATAAGCTACATTAAACACAAAATAAAATTAATTGTTTTATTTATTTCGTTAAAATTTTCACCAATGTTAATTTGATTTATACATTGTTCAAAATAAAGTATGTGTGATAAAGTTAAGTATTCATTATAGGTTTACACGTTTGTTGTAATCAATTTGTTCGTAAAGTACAATTTATCCTTCGCTGAGAAAATGTTTTTCATGTTACCGTAATTTGATTAATTGTTGAATGTTTTGTTAATATTTTCTTATCATGTTTTAATGTGTGATATTTTAATCAACAATGTTCTGTTAGTAATATTAATTAAAAATAATAAAGTTAAAATAAGTATAATTAGTGTTAAATTAGTTAATAGAAGCGTGGTTTAAATAGATTTAGATTGTAATTTCCCCGATTTGTGTATCGAACTAGTGTTTTCCAACTGTGATCCCTTATAAAGACTTCTATATAAGTACACATAGTATTCAAACTACAAAGAGTTGTCCTTATGAATAGTTAGTGTAATATAATCGTCTATTAGACACAATCTACCTATTGAAATGTTTTTCTAACTTAAAAACAACCTTTTTATCTTTTCTAATTTCTTATTTGCAACGTCACAAAACGTAATTACAAAAGTATTAATGAGAGATGTTATCAATATTACAATTAACTAACGAGAAGTTTAATGTTTTTCAGTGGCAACTTTGTATACAATTTAATGTTATACATTATGCAAAAATATTAAAATCAATGTATAAAAAGAAACTCATACTTAATACTAGCCTTTACACACTGTGGAGAAGTTTTACCGAAACAACTGTTATAAATGTATAAACTTCTGTTTCTGTTGTTTTTAATTCTGATAAGATGAAAACTGTTGACTTTATGTTTGAATTTGTCTGGATTATAACTTCTATCAATTCAGTCAGTTTTAATAGTAGTACGTTAATTAAATATCTATTCATAGTTATCTAATTAAAATTTGATTGAAGCAGCGACTAACAATGCTATTGGTAGAATAAATTTTATTGTGTAGAATTTCTAAAATTTTAATGTTTGTATTAGACGTTACTTATGTATGTATAAATTAGACGATGCAATAATATTTCATAAGTAGATGCACTTACTTGTAGACGAATAGGCAACTGATTCCTCTTCTGAATAGCATTTGAATGAGTATATCCAAAGAAACAAAGCTCAGCACTCTACGCTTCTTAAATCAATCTGTCACATACAAGCTAAAAGTGTTTTGAAGGGAAATTCGATAGATATTTACACTTGAGGACGGAATAACATAGGGAGTGAATCACGAAAGTAACATTTTTGTACTCGTAAATAACTTTACCCAAAGGCTACGGACTAACTGTAAAGCTGAAGCGTATACAATTCGTCAACGTTGTATTACTATTGTCCTCAAGTGTACAGTAGGATTGCAATAAGTTTTAATACTATAATCGTTAGAAACTGTCACCTTGTTAACTATTTGTATAGAGTTTTATATATTTATCGTTTCTTATTCCTCACGTATGTGAGTTTTATTTTTGACCTGTCGTGGCATTATATCTGAAAATATATCCTCTGTGTTTCTTAAATGTATTTTTATTTTAAACAACTTTTCAACCCATATTTTTTATAGAATGCTGAATTTTTTAAATAACTTATTATTAAGCAGCAAAATTCAGTTCTAAAAAATTTCGATTGTGCCAGACGAAGCTCATTTTTTTGAATTCCATAATGATGTAGAAACATATCTAATTGAAAAATAATTTGTGAGTAACGACCATTATGTGACTAGCTTTTTCTAACAGCTTCGCCCGCGTGGAGGTCAAAAATTATCCCATGAGAACGTATTACCGAGTTAAAAATACCCTACGTTTTAATCCAGGTCATAAACTATCTGTGTGCCAAATTTCATCCAAATGCGTTCTGCTGTTAATGTGTCAATGAGTAACAAACATTGAAACATCTAAACATACAAACTTTCACATTTATAATGTTAATAAGATTTTGTCTCGGCTTATATTTTCATTCCAACCTTGTGACGCTCTTCAAAAGTTCAGGTGAAATATATAATAAAAGTAAGTACTTAAGCCATGTTAATGACACCTGATAATTGGTAAGTAAATATTATGATCCGTTAGGTGAAAGTTATTGATATGTTAATTACATATCTTTAAGTACGTTGTTCGATAACAAAATATCCAATCTAATCCATGGTAGATAAAAAAGGTGTTATCAAGTAACTACTTGTACATAATCCATAAATTATTGTTAAACAGTGGACGCGTCTGGCGGTCAATTGTTTATAGAATTTTTGCTTATTTGATGCAGCTTACAAAGAAGCGTTTAGTTGATTTCCCAGTGCAACATAAAGTGCAAAATAATGGAGCTAAAAACATGTACCAATCGTGTTATACTAACATAATGATCAATAAAACCAGGCGGGAGATAGTGTTTTATCGACAGATAAATTAGAGTGTACAATGATGTGCTAGTGACTAAATAATCCCAAATATGGACAATAACAGCTTAACTCCATGTCAAATAAATAAACTGTACAGTGAAGACTTCAATTTGAGATTGCATTTGATAGAAGTCGAACAGGGCAACGTGATCTTCTCTCCAAAGAATGCCACATCATTCTGGACCGTTTTTACTTTAGCATGGAGTTCGCTGGGGATAACGCTGTCAGCATTAGCTTTGTTGCTGCTCATTTTGACCGCTGTTCTGTTCGCTGACTGGAGAAAGAGTTACAAAAATCAGCTGCTCATTCAGTTTATGCTCGCAAGATTTATGTACACGTTCGTGAGATTCTTCGGCGACATTCAGAAGCTATTCAACGTGTGCCCTTATTCTGGTCACATGGTCTTATTGGACCTTGTTTTCATGATTTATACGGAAATGGTACTCGTAGCTTGGATGTTTATATTCAGTCGCCAAATATACATCAGTTTAGTCAAAGTATTCACCACCGAAAGATGGAGTATCTGGAAAGTGTCGTTATGTGCCTGGCTTGGACCCATTACTCTTGCCCTATTACTAAATGGAATGTTCTATGTTAGCCAGAAGGCGACCCGCAAGTTTATTCTACTTTATATATTAATAATCAAATGGCCTATGTTAATGGGAAATGCAGTGCTACTAATCTTAGCCCTCAGATCTGTCCTAAGAAATAATATGAAAACAAAAAAAAACATACGAATTATTCTAGTCATGATTATGCTGATTTTTCTGTTCTGTTTCCAACAGATGGTCATTGACATGTTTAAGATAGTTTTTTTAGAAATGGAAGATAAAACTGTCATAAATACTACGTTAATCGTTAGTAATATTGTTTCGATGTACCACTGTGCATTCTCCATATGTTTTTGGGTACTCGGGAACGCAAACACTAGAAAATTATGGAGGTTTCACAGCAAAGAGTTGAGCACTAAATTGCGACTAAGTATAAGTTCATAAATTGATGGGTGTGCAAGAAAAAGAAAGATGGAAATCGATTTACCTGAAGCGCTTTAATGTTATATTTTTAAGTTTATTTAATCAATTAAAAACCTGATCATTCAAAATAATTGTTTGTTTTTTTTTTGGAAAATCTTTAAAGCATTATTACCAGCTGTTTCATTTAGAAAACGCTGGTTGAATTGTTTATTATAGCACTAAACTTGATAGATAGGTATGTGGCTGTGCATATATTTAATTTTAACCCAACGAAATGTACCTCCAATTATTTTGACAAATATTGAATCTTATCTAATCATCCGCGAGTCGCCAGCTATCAAACTGGCCGCGTGTGCAACCTAGCATTAGTAGTGCTTAGAATAATGAGATGTTCAGTACAAATAAGTGATAATATACATTTTATTAGGAGTGGACAAGGAAGCCCAATTACCATCAATAGGCTCGCCCCCTATTACATGGGACTTAAACACGCACGGTGCACGCCTGCCCATCCCTTCGGGTAAAAAAAGCGTGATGCTATGTAATGTTGTTGAGAAGTAAGAGGAGGACTATCCTACATAATACAGTGATTACTAGTGCAGAGGTGCGGATCAACCAGACAATTTGTTCCTGTGCTGAGATTATTGCATCATGTAATAACATTGTAGGTAGGCACACCTTTCGAATGTAACGAGAAGTATGTAATAAATTATTGTTTTAGCGCCGGAGGACTTCGAATTGTGCAGTAATCTGTTTGTACATAGGATATCTATGTAGTAGGAAAAAGATTATGTTGGGTTTAACCCCACGTAATAACGGTTAAAATATAGGTATGAGACATGCTATTTCATTATCTATATATTTATTGTAGATATAGATGAGACCGATATAATATTATTAAAAAAAATTGCATGTAGTGATTCACATTCTTATCTCGCATAAGTAAAAGAGAACCTGGTATGAGAATAGGTAAATCGTGGGAAACGTGAGTCATACAGCAAAGTTGATAGCGGCTATACATATCAAACTATACCTGTTATTGACAAATCAAATCATCTATTTCAAATAGGCACATGTAAGGCACTTTTGAACGTCAAAATTTACTAAATCGTAGAATTGAATCTAGCTAAGGCTGACTGCCCAAGGTACCTATGGCAGCCGTTGTTATCTTCTTGTGCTCACACGTATGCTTTTACAAACCATTCTTTATTTTTATTGACCAGAGGGTTGGCCTATTCTTTGGTAAAAAAATCAACATTGCCATACGACGTGGCAATGCTGCCAGCCTTTTGGGCACTTTTGCCTATTGACAGCGATGCGGACGAATTTTTTGACGCCTTGTGATTCTTTTCTCTCTGTTTTTATTATATGTGTAGGAACACGTACTGTTATTGGAAAGTCCACATCAGCATTTACATCAGAAAGAAAACACGGTAAACAATTCAGTTTTTTTTTTTTGTGATTTAAATCTATCTGTCCATCTATATATAAAAAATGAATCGCCGAAATGTATGTACGCGCATAACTTCCGAACGACTGCAACAAATTGGATGATTCTTTTTTTTGTGTTCCTTATTATCAGGACAAAGTTTTTATATAAGATAATTGAAAAAAAAAGATTTGATCAGAATTATTGTGAAATTATTGAAAATCCAACTGATTTGATTTTACCGGAAGGGTTATCTTTCCTCAGTCGCGATGGAGAAATAAAATATGGCGGTACGAAGTTCGCCGGGTCAGCTAGTTATAAATAAAAGTCACTTTTCATGCCTGCCTGGGTGATCGCTTTCTTCTTCTAAACTTCTCATCGGTTTTTGATGCGTTTTCCACAATCGTTATAGATTGTTTTCCAGTTTATAAGGTTAATACATTAATAATAAACTGACCATATAATAAAGACATTCATTTCCATGTTTTGTCAAGTGATACAAATTGTGCGAAACACGGGCGGGCCGCTGGTCACATAATTACCTGGTGTTAGGTACTGGGATTTATGTGGAACGAAATTTATTTCATTTGGATGAGATGAGGCATCTTCTTCCTCCAAGGAACCTCTCATTCTAAACAATAAACAGAATTTGCTAAATTGACAGACAATAACTCCTACAAAAAGGTTTTAACATCGCTCACAAGATAAGGAAAACCGTATATAATTCACGTACAGAAGCACATTACATCAAGATTACCGATCCTTAATGGTAATACCGCTTAATTTAACGTATTATCCGTATTTATGGGCCAAATGCCTATCCTGTTCAATCTAATAAAACAGTTTACCTATGTTTATTTCAGTGTGTAGTATATATTGTTAAAAGTCAATGACAAAAATGATCTGTGTAATGTTTAATCTTTATTATTTTTCTATCGTGTTGACGCGACCCAATAATAAAAGAATAATTAGAAAACCGTACTAAAAAGATTAGTCGGTGAGCGAAAATGTTAGAGAGGCTGACTGTTTGGGGTGCTTCGTACTTTTAAGTACCGTCAAACTTGAAGAGTCGCCCAATTCACCCAAAAAACCTTACAAATCTCAAATGGATTTATACTCCTCCATCTCGAGAGTTACAGGACCAGGTAACATGAGTGCGAACCTCTACAAATCGAGCTGGAAATGTGCTTAACGCGGCCCGAGTTACCTCGTAATTAGTGCTAAATTACTGCCCGAAACGGGCCTCAAGGTTTAAGTGGGCAGACTGACCACGGCAGGCATACTCATGTGATATAAGTTTGAGGGAAAAAGTTATGTTTTAATTATGTTGGTGTAAGTATTTTATAACACAAAGAAAGTTGTGGAATACTTATGCTTAATTCGCATTTATCTTTTGGTAAATCACTACCTATTATGAAGCCAACGATATTATTTTTGAATTCAATAGAATTAAAGCTAAGGAATCAGATTTCCAAATAAAATAAACAGATACCCATAAAGTTCAGTTAATGTTATTCGGATTATAATTATCTCATTTTCCTCAAACTGATTATGTTGAGAAGCAAACAAGTCTTTATTACGTAGCAATAAAGTTGAAATCAATCCTCGATTTGGCAATATCATGTTTTTATGTGCAAAGTTTTCTTAATGAAACTTCAGGGGAGATTATGGCACATAAAAATAATGTTGTTTCAGAAAAGGCAAGACGTTTACGATAAATTCGCGTAAGATTCCTTCTCTATGATGCTTAGATTTTATTATACGTGGATATGGACAGTGGTTTGTGCAAAACGATGTCCTTTGACAAACGAAGTGGAAGGAGGGTAATGGCTTTCTGCTGCTTTAAACGTTTGCGAGACTCTCCTCTAAATGTTCTGAGATATTGACATAGATATAACCTCAGATTATAAAACAAAGCAGATAGACCGCGTGGAACACCAGAGTGAAGCCAAAAAACCAAATATCGTCGTATTGTATATAATGCGAGGCGTTAGTATTTGTTTTTATGACTCTTGGGTGTTCTGCGCGTTCTATCTGCCTTTGTTTTATAATCTAAACCAAAAAAAATAAACTAATACTAAAGCGTCGCATTGTATGTTACATAAAATACGACGCCTTAGTATTTGGTTTTTTGGCTTCACTCTTAGTGTTCCGCGCGGTCTATCTGCCTTTATAATCTGAGGATATAACTTATGTTGTCTAGGAAATGTATTGTATGCTACCAAGATAACCAAAAGAGAAAAAACATTTCTGTTCCTATGTTCAAAGTTGGATAGGTATTCGTGTAACAATATAACATACTTACCTACGTAGATGCGATGCGATGCGATGGAGAGCAGTAGTGGCCTAGTTGTGTGTGTGTTTTTTGTTTATTTTCATCGTTTTTTGTTTTTCTTGAAATCGGAATTCATAAACTTCTCAAAACCTTAGTTTATATTATTTTCTCCAATTGCCATAACTTGTCTGTATTACAATACAGCCGTAACACTTTTAAATATAAATTTGATTTTAATGTTTTTATTTGCCACTAATGGTCGGCGCCCGCGTCTCATTACTTGTCAAAGCGGTGCCATAGTGTCACAGTCACTAATGGCATAGACAAGTAATAGATGTTACGTAGGGTGCACACACGCGGATTATAATGGTTTTACTATTAGGTCTTTACCTATGAAATTGCCGTTCTGCAGTACTGGCCATTTCAAATCAAAATAATTTTTGTTTGGCTAAGAATTCTAATTTCAAATTAATTTTATTTTAAAAACATGGATTTTTTTTTCTAAAAGTAGTCATTTCTTTATTGATTAGTGTTACATTTTCATCGCATTTCAATCTTTTTCGTCATCATGGATACGTTAAAAATTCGAGTAATTATGGAATATGAGTACCGTCGTGGCAGCAACGCGGCACAAGCGGCACGCAACATCAACGACGTTTACGGAGCTAACACTACAAACCAACGCACCACCTGTTATTGGTTTGCTCGCTTCCGTTCTGGAAATTTCGACCTGAAAAATGAACCTCGCGGTCGTCCGAAGACTTTGGTCGACAATGACGAATTAAAGGCGATTGTGGAAGCTGATGATACACAATCTACGGCTGAATTAGCAGCAGCTTTCGACGTTAGCGTCAAAACAATATTGGTCCATTTGCGTCAAATTGGCAAGGTAAAAAAGCTTGACAAATGGGTGCCCCACGAACTCAATGATCGCCAGCGCGAAGTACGCGTCGAGACGTGCCTTGCACTGCTCAACAGACACACAAATGAAGGAATTTTGAACCGCATTGTTACCTGCGATGAAAAATGGATTCTGTTTGATAACCGTAAGCGCTCAGCAAGTTGGTTGGATCCTGGTTCAGCACCTAAACAATGCCCTAAACGAAAACTTACCCCTAGAAAAGTGATGGTCACTGTTTGGTGGTCTAGCGCCGGTGTGATTCATCACAGCTTCTTACCAAACGGGGTGAGCATTACTGCAGATGTGTACTGTGAAGAACTGAACACAATGATGGAGAAGCTGGTGCATCTCCAACCAGCATTGGTCAATCGCTCGTCTCCGCTGCTCCTGCACGACAACGCGCGACCTCATACTGCACAGCAGACGGTCTCCAAGTTGCAAGAACTGGGGTTGGAAGCTCTCCGTCATCCGCCCTACTCACCAGACCTTGCGCCTACAGACTACTACTTTTTCCAGAATTTCGATAACTTCTTGGCGGGAAAAAAATTTAATACCCGAGAGGCAGTACAAAATGCCTTTGAAGAATTTGTTGCCTCCCGTCCAGCTGATTTCTTTAAGAAGGGCATCAATAAACTGCCACTGCGATGGCAAAGATGCATTGATTGCATGGGTGATTACTTCGATTAATACAAATAAAAAATTCATGAAAAAAATTCGTTTAAATTTTTTCATACAAAACGGCAATTTCATAGGTAAAGACCTATTATTTATGTAGGTATATATGTACATATTTATTTTATTTTTCAATTACTAGACACATTTTATCTTATTTCGTTTTTGTTTCTTTATCTGTCCGTGACATCACAGCGGGGCCTATCAGAATACCAGCGCTGCGACACTTTTAAATATCGCAGCATCATGCTGAGATAGTGGCCTTTTGGCTTCTTACAGGACTTTGTTTTTTATTTTCCTTTTTTTTTTTTGTTGTTTAAATCTTATATTAATTTTAATAATAGTAGTGTAGCATAACAGTGTTTTAGTTTTTCTTTTTTATGTGTTTAATAATCGTATTGTACCTACTGTAGTAAGTTTGTGATATTCCTGTGCAAGTGTATCGGTTCCAACTTATGAGAAGTAGGTAGTGATTTCGAACCCAGGAAAGCACTTTACTTTGTTTAATTCATTTCATTACCACTGCTCTCAAGACGATAAACGAAAACATCGTGAGGAAACCGCCATGTCTTAAAAGAAAAATTAAATGACATGTGACACCCACAAACCCGCAGTGAGCCCGCGTGTTGCATTATGACAAACTCTCTCTTAAAGAGAGGAGGCCTGTGTCCCAGTGCTGGGAACACGATAGCCCGATTATTCTACGTAAATGTGGATGCAACTTTTATCTCTCTAGATAATTATGATGATAATGATAGTAAATTGTACCGTGTGGTGCCGGACGTAAAGAATAGCATCATCCCATCTCCTCCCGTGGGTGTCGTAGGAGGCGACTAAGGGACTTACTGGAGAATGGGCAGCAGCGTTCTCTATCCATTATACCACCATACTGCGATCGCCAACCCGCCTGCCAAGCGTGGCGATAATGGCAAGCCCCCCCAAATTGGGGGAGGCCTATGTTCAGCAGTGGACGTCTTCCGGCTGAAATGATGATGATGATGATAATAATGGTTACTAGGTACGTAGTCAATAAATTACTCACATACAAATGTACCTACCCATACCAGTTTTTTAAAACCCGTAGACAGGAAATAGAAAGCCATTCTAAGTTTAGCTGGAGCTTACGTATATTTAAGGAAACTTATATCCCAACTTAGTCCTTCGAAAATCAATAACCCCATATTTATAAACGTTGCTTAAAATTAAGTAATGATTAGCGTCTGTTTAACACATTTTTTTAATTGAAACATTGACTTCTGCCAGGGGTGCGGGTTTGTCTGCCAGGGGTGCGGGTTTGTTAGAAAGAGATACCGTAGCCTCTGGCATACAGGCTACTGAGGGAACGCGGGTGGGTTTTAGTCAGTAAAAGTCTGACACGCCCTCCTGCTCCACCCAGAGCGGGAGAAGTTATTTGATGATTTCCCACCCAAAAAAAAACCCATCTCTTATTTAAGCAACGTTTAAGTATAAAAAGGGGTAAAAGTTTAACCACGTTTTTTCAATCAATATCCAATCCCGAACTTTTAACCGATAACTGTATCTAATATTATTTACCATAAAAAATTGAGGCTTAATTGAATCCTGTCGCGTATGTCACCCGTGACATGTAGGTGTAGGGGTGGGCTTGTTTACGTTTGATCAGAGATTAAGTACGGCCGGATCGAGCGGCCACTCCAGCCAACACTGATTGGGTGCCAGCCCTGACGGTTCGAGCACGCTCCAAAAATGTACGAGAATTTTATTTAATCATTCCGGACATTTCTGTGGTTAAACTTTTGTTTTAATCATGTTATAGGTCCTATTGTTTACCTATCGGTATGTATAGTAAGTTCTGATTTGAGCTACATGTTACTGTTAAATTCTTGCATTAGTTGGACAGGTTCACTGAATCTGTGCGGTTCTTTCGTCAAAGACCATTTCTGATAAAAATCCACATGGTCTTCACATGATCTGACCAAGATTATGTCTGGACTTTAAAAGAGACTGTGACCTCTGAGTTTGTTCTGCCTTTCTTCTCAGAGTAGGTAGTCAGGTAGGAAACGCCGAACTCATCTAGTTTTGAAAATATGATTAACGTGTAAAAGTGTTAGTACAAACCTACGTACAGAAATAAAATAATTTATCATTTGTTCAAGTAATACAGAAAAACAGACATTGATGCCGATTCTCTTGTACACCGAACTAAACTATCACTAAAATTCCTTACTTTGGCTATGAGAATCTAAACGCTATTCTGCAAAAAAAGATATCTCTTAAAAACTTTTTTGACACAACTAAAATCGAATTTGACAATCGTGACTCGCACGTGGTATGTTTTGGCTTCGAAACGTGGTACTTGTTTGCCCTACCCCGTGATTTTTTTTAGAGCCGGTGGCGCGCAGAAACTAGTATGAAAATATGAAAAATTATTACCCACATGTTGAGTTTTAGAGGTCACATAAAGGGGGTCGACATTTTCATTATTTTTGCGATAGGACACACCATTTTCAAGATACCTATAAGCAAAAGAACAGAAAAAAAAGCGTAAATTTTAGTTCTTGACAACTAATTTTATCCCACACCTTCTTAATCGCGATTTAAAATAGTTAGATTTAGTTAGACAGTCAAAATTTTAGGTTGAATAGAATAATGAAATTGACAACAATAGAATAGCATTTTAATGATTTTTAGTCTAGTTTAGAGAACTTTGTGACAACAGAATCGGCACCAGTGTTGACGTTAAATCTGCGATTAAAATGGTTGTAACGAGCCGTCACTGGAGCCAACACTGTAGGCACATTGACATGGGGAGTGTATTCGAAAAATGTACGCGTATTTAATAGAATTTTTTTGATAAAATTTCTGCCGTCGGGTACCACAATAAGATAGGATGTTATCTTTGTTTTTACATATCGGTAGAAAAGCAATCGATGTTTACGTTTGATCAGAGAGTTAACCCGTTTCCAACCCAGGGACCTGTGTAGGCATTGTGATTCATGGCGATTTTTAAGGATTGTGTCTGCTTCGTGAACAGTGAAAATGCAGATGGATTGGAGGAATTATAGGCCACAGTAATTAGATTCTAGTAAAGTAGCGGTATGTCTGTATGACTAAAACGTATAAAAAACTTGATACATATCGTAATGATAAAGTTTATTGTTCAATTTGGACTAGATTACATGGCAAGGTATTTAATATAAAACACAAGTATACGTTTCTTAATCTAGTTATTGGTGCCGTATCGTATACCTATGTTGAGGTAGTGAATCATATTTGTAATTCTGCCGTCCTTTAACTAGACAGGCGTTAAGCCCTAAAAGTTGTTTCCGAGAAAATGGGAAAATACGCGCGAATCGTTATTTCTTAAGAACTGTGATACTTACGTTGCTGATTGTAGGACACATCAATTGATATTACTTTCTGTTTATCCTAAAGAATCCTTTCCAGTTAACGGCCTACAAACTCTCATATCTTGGAAACTATTTGAATTGTAAAAATGTTTACTAAACAGAAAGATAGAGTATTGTGAACTCTCTTAGATTCTATTAAAAAGTAAACATTGACCAAGTCAGGTAACCCCTTTCTAGTTAATTGGCGGCAGTATAGAGATAGTTAACATTAATGAGCATTAACTAACATTCATCATTATCATCGTACGTCTAGCTATCTCACTCAGGCTACACTTCTTCAAAAGGTTACAGAATTCCGGTCCCGTGAATTGAACCTCTCTATCGGTAATTACGGTTTCTGGAATCCCGTGAGCCAGAAGAACATAATTCTCAAAGTATTTAGCTACCAAGGCACTACTGTACTGTACTAGTATTTTACATGGAACGACTGCCTATCTGACCTCAGTAAGATGCCCATTGGTAAGAGATGGTTGTCAGACTTTCGTACTCCTGACGACCCGGTACGACTATCTAAGATTCACGAATGGCAGCTAGGACCAACGGTTTAGCGTCTCAGGCAGGGAGGGGTCTCGGTATGTGAAGATGGTCACCTATTTACGGACCAACCGCGGCAAGCGCAGCTTAACCTGGTCAATCGATCCGGCTTTTATTACTTAGCCACAGGCCCCTAACTAATATTATAAAGAGAAAAGATTTGACACAGTGGTATAACTTGACTTGGCTTAGGATATTCTTTACTTTTTATCCCGATAAGAATAAAAAGACTTTTAAAGACTTTGCGGGAGAAACCGCGGGGCGGAGCTATCATCCAATATTTTCATCGAAAAATATAAATTGCGGCCGTATCAAGTATTGAGCGACCACTCTAACCGCAACGTATTGAACGCCAGCTCGCTGACATGAGAACACTACAAATATTTGAATGGATTTTAATAAATAACTTTGAATCTGCATATATAGCAAAACGCACTTGATACGCGAAAAATCGTTTTGTGAAGTTTGACATGAAAATTCATTTCTACTTAATTCGTCGATTACCATAATATCACGTCTGTATTCCGCGAAAGGTTGGGTAGAGAACTGTACCATAACAGTACAACCACGTCGATAAGTCTTTCATTATTTCTATCTATTTAGGAACGGTCTCTCTTTCGCTATTCCACACATTTCTCTAGCTTTTCTAACAATAAAATATTTTCATTGCCATCAGTCACACCACAAATAATCTTGGTCTTAGCAAAATATATGTGTAGTCCTACTATTCCTACAAGAACAATAATATTATAAATGTGAAAGTTTGGATATTAGTTACTCAATCACGCAAAAAGTCCAAACGGATTTAGATGAAATTTGTCACACAGATAGTTTTTACATATATTTTATATACTTGATTTACACATAGGATATTTTTATTCCAGTAGTAAGTTCCCGTGGGATAATTTCCAACTTCCACTCGGGCGAAACCGCTGGCCAAAGCTAGTGTTACTATATTTAGAACATCCGCTCCTAAGGACAAGACTGGAGGGCCGACAATTCGTTACGTTTGATCAACGATTAAGGGGTGGCTCCAGTGGGCACTTCAACTGCCAAGAACTCGGTGTGCCAAATGCTTTAGACGGTGATGTCTCTTGGATTTACGGTAGGTATTATATGCCTTGCGAGAGACTCATTTATGACTACAATAGCAATAAACGTAGGTACAAAGTAAGCTAACTGCTACTAGCAGTTCTATGCTTATTTCAATAACAAAGTTCTCAAATGTCTAAAACGCAACAAGATTCTGCTAACCTAACCGATTTTCAATTCTTTTTGCATAGGTTCCAATGATGACATTACTATATTATTATCATTAAATAAATAAAACATTCTCATGTAAGTGAATTATTCCATCCATACGAGAGCAAAGTTATCTCAAAACGTCAAAATAAAAATATAAAATAAAAATTAATCATCATCTGCCATCATCTGCCTAGCCTTTTCCCAACTATGTTGGGGTCGGCTTCCAGTCTAACCGGATGCAGCTGAATACCAGTATTTTACATGGAGCGACTGCCTATCTGACCTCCACAACCCAGTTACTGGGTAATACGATACCCCTTGGTAAGACTGGTTGTCAGACTTTCGGGCTTCTGACGACCCGTAGCGACTGTCAAAGATCCACAAATGACAGCCGGGACCAACAGCTTAACGTGCTTTCCGAGGCACGGAGGGGTCTTGGTATGTAAAGATGGTCACCCATCCACGGACCAACCGCGGCAAGCGTAGCTTAACCTGATCGATCGACCCGCGCAGCTATTGTTACTTAGCCACAAGCCCCTCATAAAATAAAAATATTCAGAAGAAAACTTTTTACAACATTGTTACAGAAATTATATTTACAACATATCTACAGAAGTATCTTAAGCATAGGTCCGCTGGCTCCCAAACTAGGTTTATATCTGTGACTTGAAATAATATTGCAACGACTCTAATCTTAAACTAAGTATTTGGTTTACACTAATAGGTGATTGATTATTGGGCCCGCGTGGTGGATTATGGCCCACTCCCTCTCACCGAGAGGAGGCCTGTGTCCCAGCAGTGGAAACATTATAGGCTGATGATGATGATGATGAAGAATAGGTGATTAGGTACCTAATTGTTTTACAAGACACTTGCTTCTTTTGTTCTTCTTCGTTTGGACCCCTCTTTCGTGGCAGCCTTCTCTAGCTTTTCAGTTTTTCATTGTTCTTTGCCTTTACGTTTTTCAATATAATTGACACAGTATAAATGTTAAACAGTATGTACAGTAGCACACCAAACGTTCTCCTAGCTAGCCAAAATAACTACCAGTCTAACCGACATGAAACTAGAATGGATTCTTTCTTCAAGCAATCAAGAAATGCGATTTTTATTATTTACATAGCAATGTAAAAGGAAACGCGAAACAAAAGTACATGAATACTTGGAAATGAAGGATAAGGTTTCCGGACACGAACGTGCCGAGTGGCAAGCGATATTTGACCCATCTATATTGTATGAAAACGTCTCAGGTGAAATAGTATATGATGTGTTGCAAGGTGTAAGAGATTCGATTGTTTTTTGTTTGTATTTTTCTTATTAAATTAAATATGTCAAGA
Organism: Polymixis flavicincta; assembly: GCA_949987655.1. NCBI lineage: Eukaryota > Metazoa > Arthropoda > Insecta > Lepidoptera > Noctuidae > Polymixis > Polymixis flavicincta. The sequence continues at coordinate 20,137,035 of OX465175.1, forward strand.
AAAAAAGACCATTAATAAACCTATCAAATAAATACGTATCTAAACCTACATTAAAACTCTCTCACTGATTGATAAAACCTGTAAAAAAATGTATTTTAAGGCACTCGTGGGCGACTACGTGGTTGATGACATCTATTGCCAATTATTTGATGTTTTAGATTACATATTACATTAATAATGTGGCGTTTTGCGACAAAAAACCTCATCTTTTATTGTATTAATATACAGGGTGTGTCGTAAATAATGGATAACCCTGAAATTGTCGATCGGCCAGATTATTTTGTATCATTTACCCCACTTATATCGCCATATGCCCATGGATATTTTTTTTCGATACAGGAGCCCAAAATTGCACAATTCCTTAGAAAAAATGTTAAAATTTGAGAATAAGTATTTTTTGCAATGTTATCTTAACTGTAATAAAAAATCTTGATGCTAATCTGATAATACAAATATTCAGGAGTGAAAAAACAAAACTTGAAAAAATCACCAATTGTAGAAATGGCAGCTGATTTTGTAAGAGTATATAAAAAATATCAATAATTTGGCCATTCATGGGCATATGGCGATATAAGTGGGGTAAATGATAGATGATAATCTGGCCAATCGACAGTTTCAGGGTCATCCATTAATTACGTCACACCCATCAGTGAGAGTGAGAGCAGTGGTGGCCAAGTGGGTAACGGCCGCGACTTACGTGTTGTAGGTCGTGAGTTCGAACCCAGCCAGGCGCTTTACTTTGTGTAAATTATTTAATCACCACTGCTCTCAAAACGGTGAAGGAAAACATCGTCAGGAAACCGGCATGTCCTAGAACCAAAAATTCGAAGACATGTGACATCTACCAACCCGCACTGGGCCCGCGTGGTAGATTACGGCCCAATCTCTCTCACCGAGAGGAGGCCTGTGTCCCAGCAGTGGGAACATTGTAGGCTGATGATGAACGTCACACCCTGTATTAGCTTTTGCCAGCGGCTCCGCCCACGTGGATGTCGGTTACCGCGTAAAAAAGTAGCCTATGTCCTTCTCCATGTTCCAGGCTATATCTCTGCCAAACATGACGATCGGTTCAGCGGTATAAGCGTGAAAGCGGGACAGACAAACATACAGACAGAGTTACTTTCGCATTTATAATATTAGTAGGGTTTTTTTGCAATATGAAATCTTATGACACTCACTTAACTCACATTTTATGTTTTTTTGACCACACTGTTACCGCTGAAAAGCAAAATTTAAGTCACCTTTGACTGTTTTTACAACCATAACTGTATTTTACATTCATAATATTTTTCTTTAAAAAAATCTTCGGCTATTGTTTAATGCCTCAATGTGTCGCTTTAACTGGTGAAACCCGGTGGAAACCCTATAGGGCACGTTACAATAAAATATCAATTGTGTCTCATTAGCCGGACTTTCAGAAGAGAACATGTTTTGTCAAACGGCTTCTTTTTATGTGCATCCTTTTTTCATCTTCGATCCATTCAAATCCTCCGCATCCGCTCCTCACTTGAACCACCACACTCAATTCGGTGTATACAGAGTAACAGAGTAGGTACAGCGAAGCACGGAACTGACAGCTTTGGCCAGCGCTCGGCGCGATGTCAGGCGACGTGACAGTGCCGACAGCCTCGGGTTACTATACCCGCATGCTTACCTACAATTATATCCCTTTTTACAAGCTTTTTATGATGAAGGTTGTTTTCCATGTTTTAAGGGGATTTTTGATGACACGGTTTGGGCAACAGTCGTTAAAATTCTAGGTTCGGTAGTTAAGGTTGGTTAGATGTAAAAACTGTAAGTACACACGGCTACACATCAAGCTATACCTTTCCAGTTTATGCTGATCTCGCACTGTACGGAAATCCTTTAAAATGAGAGATCAGCATAAACTGTGTGTACCTATCGGTCTTTTTTAAACTTGTAAAATGGCTGTATGTTTCTGTTTGTTACAGAATCTTAGATGCATCCTTATACTGTACCTACACGCCTTTTGCACACTAGGGTTGGCAAATGGCATAAAAACAATGCTACGATTTAAGGCGCCCGCAGACCGGCGCGACCCGGCGACGCGTGCGATGTGACTGTAACGTGATTTAAATTTTCATGAAATTTTCATAGAAATTGCTATAATACAGTCGCGTCACGCTGTCGCATCGCACCTGTCTGCAAGAGCCTTTACAACCGTCCCATGTTTTTCTTTGCTTTGTCCATGTTCATGCATCTAGTTTAGCCATGATTGCTGATTGCACTACACACCTGATAATTCTGAAGGATCTATCCACCTTACTTTGAATCAACCCACACCGAAAACAAACTAAATTCATCCCCTCTAAACTGCATAATAACAACTCATCCAACCCCTTTAAACCGCAAATCTGCATTCAAACAAAACTGAAAAAGCAACCGCAACAAGCTTTGTAAAGAAAATTCAGAATGTTTCCCGCTTAATACCACTTCCATCAGTGCTAGTAATTGCTACCTTCTCAACAACTATCATTACTTTAGCTTCAAGTTTTGTGCACAAGTCTCGACAGGCATTTAAACTTGTTACTGTCTTGTGCATCAAGACTATAACCAACTCAACTTGTTATTACGAACTGAAAGGGTGCTCGGGAGTTGTGATGCACATGTTACTGAAGTGGCAGATGTTTCGAGTGTAAGTTGGTGGTTTCAGAAACTTTTGATGACATGTTCGGTGTGAGATTATTAATTAGTACCTATATAGTCGGGTTTCCTGAGGGGCTTGTGGCTTAGTAATAACAACCACACGGGTCGATAGATCTGGTGAAGCTATTGCCGCAGTTGGTCCGTAGATGGGAGACCCTCCGTTTCTCGTAAAGTACGTTTAATCGTTGGTCCCGGCTGTAATTCGTGGATGATTGACAGTTACGATTCGTCAGAATTCCGACAGTCTGACAACCATTCTTACCAAGGAGTATCATATATATCCAGTAACTGGATTGTGGCGGTCAGATAGTCGATCTATGTAAAATACTGGTATTCTGCTGCATGCGGTTGGACTGGAAGTCGACCTCAATATGGTTTGGGAAAAGCTAAGCAGATGATAAGTAAGGTTTCCTCATGTAGTTTGCAGTTCGTTCTTAGATAACAGCAAACTACCTAATTGTTTTCCCCCTTCAAGACAAAGGCTCTCCTCAAACAGAAAAGGCGAAACCATTGATCGCTACGCTTGCTCAAGACAGGCGATTTCAGACTCAGTTTCCTCACAATAGTTTCCTTCACCGATCACAGTAATGCCCAAGATAAACTCAGAAAGCGGCCCCGGATCTACGATTTTTTCGAACTGAGGCAGAACCTTGATAATGGCTCCCCTCTCTCCAGCGTTTGACATAAATTAATTAGGTGTGGGCCTGTGTGGCGCCTTTTTCTTTCAAGTCGACAGTGAGCCAACCAGGCTTCCGTATGCTAGGCGCTTTGCAAGTTTTTTATTTTTAATCATACTATGATTTTAGCGCTCCCTGAAACTGCCGTCTGAGGCAAGTGCCCCGGTTAGCCGCCCCCCACCCTCCTGGATGTGAGACTGTCTGAAAGTACATATGAATTCAAAAGTCACAATGGTCCTTGCCAGGATTTCAAGTCACCACCTCGTGCATGAGAGGCGACGTCTTAAGGTGGAAGCTGGGATTCTGGAAACCAGAGTAGCCCGCAAATGTTGATTAAAATATGATTCGCTACCACGCTTGTGTCGCGAATCATATTTTGTTCAATACACAGCTTGACACTCCTGCCATGGGTGCGGGTTGTTTAAAGAGATACCGTGGCCCCTGGCACACAGGCAACTGAGGGAACACGGTTGGGTTTTAGTCAGTAACAGTTCGACATGCCCTCACCCAGAGCGGGAAAACTTATAATTGATGAATTCCCACCCTCAAAAAACAAGCTTGACACTGACCTGCAAATTGCAATAAACGAAAGAAAATTAGACTTTCGTGGGGTACCCTGGAGCTTATCTGAACCACTGGCCCTTAGTTCTTAAGTCTACTATTCGTTATCGTTCTCATTGCATGCATGCTCTTAAATCCTCTTACTCATTAGGAAACCACATTTTTCAGTGATATTTTCCGCTATATTTTTTCTCAAAGGGAAACGATTTTAATGATGCACGTATGAACGTAACAGATAACAATTGTTGTGGTTTCTAGCATTTGCAGTCTGAAAATCTACATCACAATGGAAAATTTATTCAATCCTTCTAAATTCGGAACATTTTAGTCAAAAAAACACAATAAGAGAAATAAGAGAATAATAATTTAGTTTAAGCTTCAATGTTATAACTGTTTTGCCTGTTCTTTTTCGGTGGCTGTGTTGTGCTGTTCACACTCTTTTTTTTCCAATCTGTTTTTAGAAGTGAAGACTTTTAATTGGCTGTCAGTCTCACATACTATTTTTTTAATCTGTTTGTTTTAGCTGTAAGTCATCCATAGTTAATAAATTAATAAATAAGAGTCTTTTTAACATGAAATCTAAATTTTTTCACTCATCATCTCTTCTAAAAACGTGTGCCTACGAAAAATTCTCATAAACCTACGAGCAGGATTACGCTCAGATCGATCTCCGGCCTAATGAGAGTCGCGGAAATGTCTGCGCTTATTACGCACACGACAGGGAAAAATCGCAAGCGGCGGATAGGATGGCAGGGAGCTATTCATATACCTTCCTAGAGTACTTACTTGTCGTAGGGTCGCCAGGAGACGTTTTGTTTCAGGAAGGATAAAATGATTTTTGGCATCAGTCATATTGAATGAAGTATTCAGAAAATAGTTGAGTGTAGGCTGTAGAATGTTTTTGTAAATGGAAAAACAAAACTCTTTTTCTAAAACCTCTTTTTTGTAGAAATAACCCAACTATTAAAGTAGTTTTAAATGACACGGATTGTCTGATCAAAAAAGCCGTAGTATAAAGTGTCAAAGGCATATTACAGTTGCCAGAAATTCGAGAGGGTGTAATTCGAGACTCTAATCCAAGCTTAATTCGCAAAGAAAATTTCGTCTCCGTACATAAAGTGTTAAATAAAACAAATATAAAATGTCGCCGAAGCTCGTCTCAGACATTCGTCTTGGTCTCGAATGCAAACAAAGACACCGAAATGAGGACAAATCCGAGGAAATCAAGACTAATGGCGAGTCTACATGTGGAGGCAAACGTGACGCGGATAGGTAGGGTAATCAAAAAATATTATGTGTATTTTTCACGGTGTTATAACCTTTTTTGTCGCTAGCTTAAGACGGGAAATCCGCAGAGGGCCTTCCATCCCGTTTCTTATGAACTGTTATACTATTTTATATTTGTGTTTGCTGAGGGTAACATTCTAGTGGATATTACTGTGCTGAGATGGTCCATGATGTCAGATTTTTGTAGCCATTTTTATGAGGTTACAAAATGTATAAAGTTTTTAGTTGCAGTGTGAGTATTTTTTATTGGTTATTCACTGGGATTATTTACACTTAGTTTTGTTGATGTTTTTTTTTAATATATAAGTACTTTACTTTTCGTTTTCTTTCGTACGACTTGCATCGTTGGTCTAGTGTCCCACGCGCTACTGTTGACCGCGAGGTACTTAGTTCGATTCCCGGATCGAGCAAAGTGTTACATTATGACAAAACCCAAGTTTTGTCATCTGGGGTTTCTCAGTAGCAGCTCGTCGTAGAGATTTGTGCCTGGTTGATGGCAATAGACCCGCCCCCTATTAGATGCGACTTAAAAACATTAATAGTGAAATGTGGTTGACCTATTATTCCTTACATTTATGTTTGTATAACTCATCCAAATGTAGGAATCGCTGATTATTTTTTTGCGATGTCAGGCGGTTCATAATGATGAGTACAATGACCTCTTAACAGGTTGTTGGTTTCCAATAACCCTGTTTATATAGGTGTAACTCTGCCTAACCCATCGGGGAATACAAGCACAATGTTATGTTAGTATGTTTACTTTTTTTGTAAAACCACTACTTGTAGTAACTTACAAATTTCACCGTGTGAAAACATCTACAACAAACTGCTTTAATAGGTACGTCTTCTTTTTATATAAAATTTACTTTGCAGTTTGTGCCAGACAACTCAAAGAAGTATTAAAGAACTTTGAACTCACCTGAAATTCTGATATCTGGTGTGTACAAAATAAAAGTGTTTAAATTTTTTTTTTCTTTTTTGACTCCTGGTACAGCCCCTAAGCTCTGGAAGGTCTCAAATTTTTTAGGACTTTAGGATTCTAAAAGCCTCCAGCCAGGGCGTAAACCTACTTAAACCTAAAGCGACTGCGCACTGAGGGCACCCCCTGTGGGGTTCGAACCTCGGCTCAGGGAGTCACTGGCGGGGGGGGGGCAGCTAGTGGGGACAGGCTGGATCAAAATATTTTCTTGATTATTATACGGGGAATTTAAAGCTACTGGCTCAGCTGCGGCGCGGGCTGGCGCATCAACGAGCAAGGGACGGTCGGGGGTCTGATCGTTACTCGGGGGTCTTCGCGAGGCGCGAGGACCTCGGCGGCGAGGTCGGAAGGACGGACGTTTGTGTTTGTGTGCTGTACTGGTGGCCTTATTCTTTTCTTGGAGAACAGTAATGGTCACCTGGGTCGGAAAGGACATGTTTCGGCCGGCGGATTTTACTGATTCTACTGGGGACATAACTAGCGGCCTTCACAATCAAGGGATTGCGATGTAACTCGGCTTTATCGAAGAAACGCTTCGAGTCTCACATTTTTCTGTAACTTGTAGGCAATAAATAAAATTATTTTTTATTTTATTTTATTCAATAGGAGGGTACTTCAGTCTTACAAGTTACAATCTGCAGCACAATCCCAGTAATTACCATACCCACGGGTACATACTGTACCTACAGCAATAAAGATAATGCAAAACCACTTACATTCATATACACAGGAGTAACTGTACCACACACAGAACTATAGTACCTTATCTCTGTAATATGAAAGGGTTTTATAATTACGAGCGCATTCAGCGAACACTGGGACATTTAAGGTACATAAGACTGGGACATTCAAGGTACATAAACCGTGGAAGTGGGACTTAAATGTCCCAAAGCGGTGCGCTGTCGTGATATTCTTAGTGAGTACAAGAATATACGAGAGAAATGTAGTTCTCTTACTAAACTTGTTACAAGCCTTAAAGTACTTGAAAAGTCTGGGTTATTTTAGCTCGTAGCAGCGATAAATTGAGAAGAAAAAGGTTGTCCTTTTATGTGATAGCTGTAACTTATGTACTGGCCTTTTAACTCTATAAAAATAGATTCAGTTCTAAAGCATTTTTTTCTTTTCGCGTGTCTTTGTGAATATAATCGAGGGAAAGTGTGAATAAAAGAATCCTAGAGACTTAGAAATCAATAAAATACCACAATAAATAAAGTACATAAGGTACTATGCTGTCATTTGCTGTCGAGGATCTTTGACGATTGTTACGGGTCATCAGAAGCCCGAAAGTCATACCAAGGGGTATCGTATTACCCAGTAACTGGTTGTGGAGGTCAGATAGGCGGTCACTCTATATAAAATACTGGTATTCAGTTGCATCTGGTTTGACTCGACCCCAACGTTGTTAGGTGAAGGCTAGGTAAATTATGAAGGTACTAATAGACTACGGTTCTATTGAATCGTCTTCCTGTATTTATATAGGAAGATAAGTCGATCTATTCTTTAAAAATTTCACCGTGAAACTTAGATGAACAGTCAATAGTGTCAATCCCAAGTACTAGGTGGAATGAGAACTTACTTCACCTGTTTGCCCACGTTCCCACAGACGTAGTAAAATCGCGTCGGGATTTTTTCGCGCACTGGATCTTCAACGCTCTGCTCAGCGCTAAGAGTTCAAAATCGAACACTATGTTTTTTCGATGCGCTCTTAGACTCACTCGCGCTGCCCTCTGTTGCATTCTCAATGCTCGGTTCAACATCAAGAGTTAAAAATCTCCGACTTTATTACGTCTACGTGGACGTAGACTAAGAAAGAATAAGTAATAGTATAAAAAACTAAAAAACACGCTTTAAAAACCAAAATAAAAAAAGTAGAAAATAATTGAATTATATTTAAAAACTTTGGGGTGCTTGATATTAATTGATTATAAAAATATCTACCTCAAAAAGCACCCCACACTATTTTTAACCCCCGACGCAAAAACGACGGGGTGTTATAAGTTTGACGTGTCTGTGTGTGTGTGTGTGTGTGTGTGTCTGTCTGAGGCAACGTAGCTCCCGAACGGATGAACCGATTTTGATTTAGTTTTTTTTTGTTTGAAAGGTGTATTAGTCGGGAGTGTTCTTAGACATGTTTCATCAAAATCGGTTCAGCCGTTTGAAGATTATCAGCTCTTTTCTGGTTGAAAAACGGATTTTAGCCTCTGATCAACTCAAAATTTGGGATTCTATTACTTCAATGATATTAGACGAATAAAATAACCTTGAACTGATGCTGGAGCAACACCTGGAATTTCCAGGAAACCCAAGTTATTCACCAACAAACAGCAGAAGTATCGTGTTTGGGCTCATTGAAAAGGTCTCAATGAATAGATTATAGATAAATGGTGATTTGAGGGAGACATTAAGTTTAAAAAGCAAGAAATAAAAATTAAATTTAAAATTTAAAAAACCCCCGACCCGACTTGACAATGCCCTGATCAAAATATTACGTTAAAATTAAAAGGCCTATAAATATTATTTTTTACTTTTTTGAGTTTTTGTTTGGGTCGGGGGTTTTTTAAATTTTAAATTTAATTTTTTAATTTTTTTAGTTTAACTAACTACAAAAGCGTGTTTTTTAATTAAATCTGACCGTTTGAAGTGGGTCAAGTCAAGTCCAAAAAAGGAGTCGGTTACATAACAAACAAACAAACATACAGGTTTAACCAAATCATTAAAAAAAAAATTACAAAAAAAGCGTGTTAAAAATACATTTATTTGTCACAGAAGCACGTAAAAAAGAACATGATATTTATACATAGGCACATAGAACGTAAGCAGATGGCAGCTGCACGCCGTGACTGTGACAAGAAGGCTTCCACTTAGCATCCAGTTTTACGGAATAAATCAATTGGAGGTTTATTATTTCCACAAGTTTTATGTTTATCTCAATTAATCTTCCGGCATGGACCGATGACTTTGTGAAGGCCGCGGGCATCCGCTGGATGTGGAAAGCACAAGACCGGTCGAAGTGGAGGACCCTGGGGGAGCCTATATCCAGCAGTGGACGTCTTTCGGCTGAAATGATGATGATAAATTAATCCTCGTCATATTTATTTCAACTCCCTCTCAAAGCAAATGGAATGTCAAAATATTTACACGCACTTTAATTATTGACACTGTTCATTCAGGATTCTGTTTGTGCCAAAATTTTAGGAAACAAAACACAACATTTCGGTACCATTGTATGCCCGGGCACATCTGTGTTTGACCGCTCGCTTGACCACAAGCCGTTCGCGGGAGCCCCAAATAAATTATGTAAAACAAAGCCGTGGACAAGCCTGGTATACACGGTATTATTTATATTTCAAACTACGCTACGACAATAATTTAAGAATTCAAAAGATACAAGCAGATATTTTCTGGTCTTTGGAGTTTTATTAGGTACTGTTTACGAATGAACGAATTACGCGCAGTAGGTAGGTGCGGTTCTACTGTTTCTTTCTATTGAATGAACAGTGTAATCCGTTGTAGTGTAATGTTTAATGTGATGCGATTCTAGTAGACCAATTTTAATTTCGATGATGTTTACAGGATACGTACGTACTACAGGGATTTAAAGTAGGTACCCCGTGCGTTATAATAAAAATTTGAGTTCATCTACGGTTTTTGATTTTTTTTAATAAACTTCTCCTTTGTACTTTTAACTGTTTGATGTTTTAGGTTACAACAAAAGGTTTGCTAAAGTATAACGTGCCCAATGGAACATCAATCAAGTGAATTTAGAGAAAAGAAAGATATTTATTGACGAATTGGGTATTTTCCAATTTTTCAAAAACTATTCTAATTTGAAGATTGGAACGAGATATTTAACAGAAAAATAAAAATAAATTGATTTCTATCCATTTTCTCAATTAAAAACGATTTTAACCAAATTTATTTTTCGTTGTTTTGAATTTACCGCCGAAACGCTTCTTACGATGGCTTTTTATCACGTGACGTCAACTTTGTGTAAACTAAAGTAGTTAGTAAGTAAATAAGTGAATGTCGAGTTTATAATTAGCAAGATTTTTAATGGTTATAAAGTGATATTACTGGTGTGCGGTGCCTCTGTGCACAAATACTTCTAAACGGCGACAAACTAAGTATTTGTACCGGTGCCGTATAAACAAAGTCGACGTCACATGTCACGTGATAAAAAGTCATCGTAAGGAGCGTTTTGGCGGTAAATTCAAAACAAGGAAAAATAAATTAGATTTTAATCGTTTTTAATTGAGAAAATGTGTATTAATCAATTTATTTTTATTTTTCTGTTAAATGTATCGTCCCAATCTTCAAATTAAAACAGTTTTTATGAAATCGGAAAATACCCTATTCCATTTTTGTACGATACCCATGAATTTTCACCTAAGTCTTAAGGGGTGCTTAATTGTTACAAATAAGTCACACTATGACCTCCTGTAAGGAATACGTCAAATAACATGCACATGTATGTATAGAAGATTTTTATACATACGTATTTTGCTACCCCACACTACCAAACTAGGCAAATCACTGCAAAAAAGAGCAACATTCTGTTCCATATACGTAAAGTTCAAATGTTTAGTACAAGCAGATAAATAAAGCCGTTCGAGCATGTTTTTCTCGTATAGGCGACGTTCACCTGCGATGTAATTTTATGGTAAAGATACTCAAAGATAAGGTTAAATAAACTGTGCGTGCGATATTTTCTTTTTCTATCATACATTGGACTACTTTTATTCGGTTGGAAGAAAGATATTTCTTTTGGCTGTGTCATTACTTTATGTGTCGCTTTCTTTAGATATCTTAATATATTCATATTATAAATGTGAGTTTGTGAAGATGTTTGGATGTTTGTTACTCAATTACGCAAAAACGGCTTAACGGATTTGGATGAAATTTGGCACACATATAGTTTATAACCTGGACTAACATATAGGATAGTTTTCATCCCGGAAGTACGTACCTGTGGGATGATTTCCGACCTCGACGCGGGCGAAGCCGCGGACAACAGCTAGTACTTCACAAGTTTCTGCAATTTGCAGGTCAGTGCCAGGTGGTTTGTTGATTAAAATACGATTTGCAGCAGTAACAAATATGGTTTCACAGAATTATATACATTTAAATCAACTCTCCGTGTGGTGTCGGACGTAAAATAATAGCACCATCCCATTTCTTTTAGTGAGTGTAGAGAATGGGCAGCAGCGTTCTCTATGCATTTTACCACCATACTGTGATCGCCAACCCGCCTGCCAAGCGTGGCGATTTTGGCAAAACTTTTGGGGGAGGCCTGTCCAGCAGTAAAATCAAGTCTCTAAGTTCATTTTTAGAGTTCCGTACTCAAAGGGTAAAACGGGACCCTATTACTAAGACTCTGCTGTCCGTCCGTCTGTCTGTCTGTCCATGTGTCACCAGACCTGGCAGACTGTATCTCATAAACCGTGATAGTTGGACAGTTGAAATTTTAACAGATGATGTATTTCTGCTGCCGCTATAACAACAAATACCAAAACAGTTTTTTTTTTTAAGTGGGGCTCCCATACAGCAGACATGATTTTTTTCCCATTTTTATTGATAATAGTACGGAACCCTTCGTGCGCTAGTCCGACTCGCACTTGGCCGGTGTTTATAAAGTTTATGGTTCATTTTATTCTATTGAATGGCTATTCGTGAGCTACCCTGGCGCTTATCCGTGAAGCTAGGGTTTTTTAAGCTTAGTGGCCGCCAAATAATGTCCACAGTGTGCCGTTGAATGATGTCACTGAAATGTAATATCAACAACAAAAAAATTGGTGTGTTTCCCACAAAGCGTTTTATGACACCGTTAAGTCAAATCCCGGTGCCATCATTTCCATGTTCGGCTGTTATATATTGGCCACCGCTATCGAGGGAATCCCAAGCTAAGCCCAAGCAAGTTTTGTCTTTTGGGCAACCCAATTTTGGTCGTCTTGTTTCTGGTAAAGAATTAAGTCCCACTTTTCCGTAAGTTAAATCCAAACATTCATTGATTTGTCAGTTCACAATTTTTTTTTTTTTAATGTACTAAGCCCTTTCATTTGGTACCCAACACTGCATCACTGAAAAACCTATTTCTAGTACATCACTTAATGTCCTCTAAATCCTATCATACGAGTATCTAGGCGCCATATTCAATTTGAATAATGTGACGTGACAGCCTATAACCAGCAAGCGGACGATCGAGACGCTTCCATCAATAGCTTATTTGTCAAATTATGATGAGTAGTTTAGAAGTTATGAGGGAACAGATGAACATAGATACACACCCGCATACATACCGGTCAACATCATAACCTTCCTTTTTGATTCGCCGCATTTGGGTAAAAAGTTATGCATAACGATGAGTATAGTAGGTACCCTTTCTTTTTTTTTTTGGGTGGGAAATCATCAAATAACTTCTCCCGCTCTGGGCGGAGCAGGAAGGCGTGTCAGACTTTTACTGACTAAAACCCACCCCTGTTCCTTCAGTAGCCCGTATGCCAGGGGCTGTGGTGTGGTGTATAAGTATGTATGTGTAGCTAAAGTACAATTATTCATGTATTAGTATTAAGTAGAGAGTCGTAATAAACCATTCGTGGCGTACACACGTGTTTTGCTTGTCTTCCCGCAACCCACACACTTCATGGCGACCCTGCCATGCGCGAGCGCCGCGGCGTCGGGTTGCTACCTACCGTCGTCGGGTATCGCGTAGCGAGCGAATAGTGCAACTCAGCGGATTCCAGTGTGCCTCGGTGCACTGATTTAGAGCGTTTAAAATGAGCTCGATAAAAACAGAGACTACGACGGGAACATTCGACACGATTAGTCACGTACAAAACCACGAAAATGGGAAAATCATACTCCAAAACAGGAGATAAGGAGGTGATAATCGCGCAAAATGCATCGGGAGGAAGTAATACTACAGTTGAATCATACATTCAGATAAATAGCATTTTGTTGGCGTCGGCCTTGACAATTATTGCCGTTGCAGCAATCATAATTATTTGGAAAAAGGTCAAGGACAAACACAAGAAATGGATCGGAAAGCGAGTTGAATCCGAATTAATAAGAAAAATGCGTTTGCGGTTGTCGGGGAGGCGAGAACGTGAAGAAGGAAATGATAATAATGTGTAAAATCAAATCAGTGCGCAGTGAAAAGTGTGAAAGTGTATTTAGAGAGTGAAAAAAAAAAATATATATAATAAAAAATGAACTAACTGTCTCACAACACCCATTATGGAAAAAAAAAACATTCGCAGTCCCTTTAAGAAGAACCTTAAATGAACAATTAAGTTTAGTAATAAGCCCCTATAATTAATACTTTTGTTATATTACAGTGTAACTTTGTGTCTTACAGCAACTTACAGCCTAATAATATCGGAATGTCACATGGGAAAAACAAAATATATAGGAAATATAAATTTAAATCATATGGACCAACCTACTAGGTACATTATTAATTTTATTAATCAAATCACGGAACTACTCAGAGTTGAAGGATGCGGTGCGTGCAGCTGAAGACGAGGAGCTGGGACAACCCACAACTTCCAACGGTATTTTCAGCGCAAGGGAAAAGCCGAATAACAGGTATAATAATAAAAATAATAATTTCAACAGAAGAGGACGAAATAATTATTATAATCAAGGTTCGCGGTACCGTGGAAATTATAATACGAGTCAAAGTTACAGTAATAATAATAATTATCAGACTAGGTATAATGGTAACCCCAGAGGTAGATATACATATACACGCGGAAGAGGTACTAATTATTCAAACTTTGGAAATAACCAAAATCCAACTAAATATTATCGTGGTAGAGGTACTCGAGGTGGATATAATCCACGAAGAATGTTTTCAGCCCAAGCGAGCGAGGACCCCCAAACAGAAAACGTAAAAACAGAGGACGAAAATCAGTTTTTTCGTTCCTAAATCATATAACATTTTAACGTGTAATAAAAATGTTAGGTACGTACACTTTAACATTAACAATACTAGGTGTTCATGGTTACTTGACACCGGCGCGTCCATTTCCGTTGTTTCTAAGAAGGTGTTATCGGAACACATTCCTGTGTATGAAGATAGAATTGTAATAAATGGTTTCGGTGGCAAAACTTATTCGCAAGGTTATGTTAATCTTACATTGCATACTCAAAATAGTACTTTTAATCACAAATTTTATTTGTTCAATAATTTACCGTTCAAGTCGGATGGAATTCTCGGATTAGACTTTTTATCGAAATTTAATTCACATATTAACTTAGAAAATGATACAATAACACTACATAACGAATGTAAAAATATTATACCACTTTATGCGTCACCAAATATATCACGTAATTACTTGACTATTCCTGCAAGAAGTGAGTCCATTCATTATATACAACTAATGAATAATAAATTAAATAATGATTGTGTTGTATTGCCAAAACAATTACAAGAAGATTTATTTTTAGCAGCTTTAATAGTAAAGCCGGTAAATAACGTAATCCCCATCAAAATATTAAATACTAAAGAAGAATCAATTACTATACCAACTTTTCAACCAGAGATACATTCCCTAGACGATTACCAAATCTGTCAGTTTAAAAAATGTCAGTCAAACGCAGAGAGAGCTAATACCTTGTTAGGATTACTAAAATTAGATCACTTACATCCAACTGAGCGTGGGACGATAGAAGCAGTTTGTACAAAGTACAATGACATCTTTTACCTACCGGGTGATAAGCTTACAACTACTAAATCTTATGAACATAATATTTATTTAAAACCGAATACTAGTCCCGTTTATACAAAACCGTATAGGTTGCCAAACAGTCAAAAACCAGAAATAAATAAGCAAATTAAACAAATGTTAGTCGATGATATTATAGAGGAAGCTCAAAGTGAGTGGTCTAGCCCAATTTTACTCGTGCCCAAAAAATCTAATGACGACAGCAAAAAATGGAGATTAGTAATAGATTACCGTAAATTAAATGAAGTTATACAGGATGACAAATTCCCCTTACCGAATATTACTGATATTCTAGAGTCACTTTCAGGTGCCATTTATTTTACCCATTTAGACCTTAGTCAATCATATTACCAAGTGACCTTGAACCCAGAGTCACGAAAACTTACTGCATTTACAACTAATACTGGACAATTCCAGATGAAACGGATGCCAATGGGACTTAAAACCAGTCCGAGTTCTTTTTCAAGGGTAATGACTATTGCCATGTCAGGTTTAACGTATGAGAAGTGTTTCATATACCTTGATGACCTTGTAATATTTGGACGTAATTTTGAAAGTCACAATAAAAACTTAATAGATGTTTTCGAGAGACTTAGAAAAGTTAATCTAAAATTGAACCCCAATAAATGCAATTTTTTAAAAAAGGAACTTTTGTATTTAGGACACACAGTGTCAGCAGAAGGAATAAGTCCGGATAAAGCCAAAATAAAAGTTGTTGAAAATTACCCAACACCAAAAAGTACAGAAGAAGTAAAACGCTTCGTCGCATTTTGTAATTATTACAGAAAGTTTATAAAAAACTTTGCAGAAATAACTATTCCTTTAAATTTCTTATGTCGTAAAGATGTTCCATTTATATGGTCTGACCAGTGCGAAAATTCATTTAATTTAATGAAAAAAGCGTTAATATCACCACCCGTTTTACAATACCCAGACTTTTCAAATGAAAACGAGTTCATTTTACAAACTGATGCTTCAGGTATTGCTGTAGGAGCAGTACTTTGTAATAAAGACATGCGACCAGTCGCTTATGCGAGTCGACCACTAAATAAAGCAGAGAAAAATTACCCAACTATACAGAAGGAGTTACTTGCGATAGTATGGGGAATAAAATATTTTAGGCCATATCTTCTAGGTAAGAAATTTACAATCATGACAGACCACAAACCACTGTTATATTTATTTGGAATGAAAGATCCATCAAGCAGATTATTAAAGTTTCGATTAACATTAGAAGAATACGATTATGACATTATATACATAAAAGGAAAAGATAACGCCGTAGCAGACGCGTTGTCTAGAATTCCAATAAACTCCGAAGAATTAAAACGTATTAATGAGAACATAATCAATGTAATGACTAGAGCACAGAAAAGGAAATTAGACGAGACAAAAGACAGAAATGCTACTCCAATCACCAATAATGACACAGACGATCGGCCTGATCAACCGAGAATCGTAGAATTATTGCGAATGCCGAGTAGTGCAGTAGAAATAATTTTAATAGAGGGAAAAGAGTTAAATAGGATAAGAAAACAAGTGGATATAGATGTAGAAACCGAGTGTTTTGCATATTCCCAAAATAAAAAAGTATTATACATAAATCTTGATTTCAAGGAACAATACACGCGAGCCGTTTTTGTTGAGAAATTAAGTCAATTGAGTAAAAATATAAATGTCGACGAAATATGTATAATAAAAGGAAAAAGTAACGCGTTATTCATAAAAGAACTTATCGAAGAGATTCAAAATAAGGAAAAGTGGACCGGTCCACGGATATGTATTTTACGAGGAGTAGAAAAAGTAAATAATGAAAGAGATAAGAGATTTATTATTAATGACTATCACTTACTACCCACCAGCGGTCACGCAGGCGTGCGGAGAATGATGAACAATATTAAGAGGAAATATTTCTGGCCAGGCATGGAAGCAGACGTCAAAGACTTTGTAAATAAATGCGAAAAATGTCAAAAATCCAAATATTCGCGAAAAACCAAGGAGCCGATGGTAATAACCACCACAGCTTCATATGCTTTCGAGAAAGTGTTTTTAGATCTAGTTGGACCCTTAGATAAAGATATAGATGGTAATAATTATATACTTACGTTGCAGTGCGAATTAAGTAAATTTGTTGAGGCTTATCCTCTACAAAATAAGGAAACGGTCACCGTTGCAAAGGCATTTGTTAATCAATTTATTTTAAG
Source organism: Polymixis flavicincta (assembly GCA_949987655.1). NCBI lineage: Eukaryota > Metazoa > Arthropoda > Insecta > Lepidoptera > Noctuidae > Polymixis > Polymixis flavicincta. Next base: position 20,154,139 of record OX465175.1, read on the forward strand.
GTTCGGAATTCCAAAAATAATAGCCACAGATAAAGGCACAGAGTTTATGTCATCTACTATGACAGAAGTCTGTACACTTTTAGGAATTGAAAAATTAAACTCAACTTCATATCACCACGAATCAATTGGTTCACTCGAAAATACGCATAAACATTTAGGCTCATTCTTAAGAATACAATGCGATAATTTTCCTGAAACATGGAGCCATTGGCTACCATTTTGGTGTTTTACTTTTAATAACACTATACATTCTTCTACAAAATATGCCCCGTATGAATTAGTTTTTGGAAAACCCAGTGAAATTCCGAGTAGAATAAGTAGTAGTATAGAACCTTTATATAATCCAGATAATTATAGTTTAGAATTAAGATATCGTTTACAAGTAGCACACAGAGATGCGCGAAATAATCTGTTAAAAAGTAAAGAGATGAGAAAAACTATGTATGACAAAAACGTAAACCAAGTGCGATATGACAAAGGTGATTTAATATTGTTAAAAAATGAAACTGCAAATAAATTGGATACTTTGTATAATGGTCCATTTATTGTTATTGAAGATAAAGAACCAAATGTAAAAATTATGAAAAACAATAAAGAAGAAATTGTACACAAAAACCGCACTAAATTGTTTAAAAAATAATGTATTACTAAATGTATTACTAATTTTATATTCTTAATCACTATACTTAGTAATTCATAGTTTAAGAAAAAAAAAAAAACATTTTTAACTCTTTTATATTTTTATTTTTTTTCACCAACCCCTGTGGTGTGGTGTATAAGTATGTATGTGTAGCTAAAGTACAATTATTCATGTATTAGTATTAAGTAGAGAGTCGTAATAAACCATTCGTGGCGTACACACGTGTTTTGCTTGTCTTCCCGCAACCCACACACTTCAGTGGTATCTCTTTCGAACAAACCCGCACCCCTGGCAGAGGTACCCTTAGTAAGGTTTTCAGTTACCTGGAACTAAACGAACACGAGCAAGGCTTATCATATGTTTTCATTTAATAAACGAACCTTAATCCATTCGTTTAATTACCATAATACCACAACCCACTACTCACCTTATTTCCAGAAAAATTTTTACTCATTACCAAGAATTTCAACGTCACAACATTTAGAACTCATTCCAATCCCATTCACTTCTCCCAAGATTCACTTCCCAAGTAATTTGGTAGGAAATAACTCCAGAGACATGGCCGGTGCAGAAACGTTAGTTACACTTGGTATCTAGCCGGCTACATCGTATATAACAGCTACAAAGACTACATTGCTACATACACATCGTGGTTAAACAGGAATAAAGGCTTCTTCAAACAGACGCGACGCGACACTTGTAGACCAATTTCCATGAAGTTTTCGTAGAAATTGGTTCTACGAGATCCACATCACGCCTTTTTTGGACCCTTTACGTTACACGTGCAGTTATATAACACTAGTAGCGCTCTGCGGTTTCACCCGCGTAGTTCCCGTTCCCGTGGTAATACGGGGATAAAATTTAGCCTATGTCACCCGAGGATAGTGTAGGTTCCCAACAGTGAAATAATTTTTCAAATCGGTTCAGTAGTTTCGGAGCCTATTCAATGCAAACAAACAATCAAATCTTTCCTTTTAATATTAGTGATGATTTTTATTAGTACCTACACAGACAAGTAAAGTAGGTATACAGGGTGAAACTCAGATCAATTAAAAGTTTTCTGTTCCGTTTCCACGCGTTTTACACACTTATTAATTAAAATATTATGAATTTTTGTACCTACCCAAATAGCGATAGTTTTTTTTAGAAGACCAAGCTCACAATCGCGAAAAATTTTTAGAAGTTCCTTAAATTTTAGTACCTTAGAGGTATGCGATTTGATAAAGCTGATCTTTTTATAGAAAATAGATTTTAACAAAAAATTAAGAAGCAGAATTCTTTCAGAAGAAAGTACAAAGAGATTCAATAATGGAATTTTATTTTTTTAATTGATTGCCTTACAAACTGTAATTCATAATTTCATCATCATCATTTCAGCCGAAAGACGTCCACTACTGGACATATGCGTCCCCCGAGCTCAGCCACTTTGACCGGTTCTGTGCTTCCCGCATCCAGCGAATTCCTGCGTTCTTCATAATAATGCTGCTTCACTCATAGTATGCTGTTACGGATTTTTTTTTTTTTCCAAAACGAATATTTTTATTTTATTTTTAATTTATGGGCTAGTATTTGGGAGAATATAACATATTAGCATCTGTAGCCGAACTAGGACGAGTCCTGTATCTCAGCATACAGCGCCAGACCCCTCAAAATAGACAATAACATAATTATAGTAGCCCTAATGACATGCAATTTGATGCACTAACGAAAGAACTTAAATAAAAGAATTAAAACTAAAGCAACAAAAAAATATATATACAAAAACGAAAGTGTGTGTGTGTGTATGTGTGTGTGATTTTGTGTTAGTGTATAGTAGTGAAAGGTGTTGGGCTGGTGGGTAGGGTAAATACGTCTTACCGAAGAAATAATAAATGCAATAAGAAATGTTAATTGACCAAAGAATTCGCTATTGCTGAACCATCAATAGGTTCTCTGTGTCCTCATAGGAAAGGGCAATTAGGTACTCATGCACCTTCTTCTTGCATAGGGATTTGTTAAGCGGATACATCTCGAGTACTTTATTTATTTTATTGTAAAGAAAAGGAGCAATAACAGAATAAAATCTCCTTATGAAAGATGTCTTGGGTTCGTGGGATCGTGTGCATACCTCGTGCTTGCGACGCTTGTTGGTCAGGATTGGGTCAAAAACGAGTTCGCAGTGTTTCTTCAAAACAATTCTCTCTACAAACAATTGCCTAACAGTAGAGACTTGACAGTACTGATAAAGTAGTCTTGTTGGGAACAATATTGGTTTAAAATTGCTTACTTTCAGTAACGCTCTTTGAGCAATTTCCAAACTCTTGATGGTGGTCTTAGGAGCTCCACCCCAGGATAGTATGCAGTATGAAATAATAGACTGGCACAAGGCAAGGTAAATCCTTTTTAAAAGAGTCGCATTCATGACGTGCCTAAGTTTTTTGAACACGTATATAAGTTTACGTACCCTAGAAGACAACAGCTTTATATGGATCAAGTATTTCCATATTCTTATAGTGTCACCTGCCTGTTACCACATCAATGATAATGAATATAGTTATATATGATACTAGTGCGGTAAGTTGGTTTTTACAAACGAGTAGACGAATGTAAGCCCGAGACGAAGTCGAGGGCTTACCATAGTCACGAGTTTGTAAATACCAATTTCTGCACGTGTGTCATACAATGTTTTTCAACACATTTGCGAGAAAACAGTACAATATGTAATGAAACAAAACAAACATAAACATCATTAAAAAGCGCTCTCCGATTTTGGCGGCAAGAGACCGTTTCCTGCAATTTGCGCCTCATTCAAAATATCAGGTGGGGTAGATTCCATATTAATATCAGATTCCTCGCTTGAACTCATAATATTATAAGCTTGTTTATAAATATCAGTCGGAAAATAGCAACAATCTTTGATGTTTCTATTATGAAAATGGCGCGAATTTTCAAATGGCGCCACATGCTCGTGGTGAAAATTAGAACTAAATCTTTCGTCTCATTTACTCTTTAGTATTAAAGTGATACAAATCTATTGAGCAAAAGCGCTTCCAAGAAGGTTCGATCAGTCAGCTTATTTATTCTCGTAATATGAAACTCCTTGGTGGAATTCTGATAATATTTTAAGGAAATTAAAAAAAAAACCGTAAAGAACGCACGGTGCTATACAACGGGGTATGCGGTAAAATAGGTAGGTACTTAGGTGAGAGTACCTATTTTACCGCACGTCCCGTTTTATGGTACAACGGAACTTGAAAAACTTCAACGATATGAAGTGCTCACCTCATACAAAGGCACTTAGTTTCGCTTTGGAATTTCACAGCCTACCAACTTGCGAAAACAAACTACCATCATTACCTCTACATTATATAGCATGAATCTAATAATTCCAAATTAATTGAATACCCAGCATCACTTTGATAATTCCAAAAGTATAATTAATTTGCGGCGTCACGTTTCTCATTACGAAAACAATTAAAAACTGTGACCAATTACCATGACATTGATCTCAAACAAAAAGTTAATTAATATTCTACGAGTACATGTACCGTGTGGTGCCGGACGTATAGGAGTAGTGGTGAAGGGTGGACGTTTTAGGGGCACTGTCTTATGTAATTTTAACGTTCAAAAAGAGCATAGTTTGAATAAATGACTTTTTTTTATAGCAATATCCCATTTCTTACCATGGGTGTCGTGAAGGCGACTCTGGGACTTACTAGAGAACGGGCGGTAGCGTTCTCTATACATTTTACCACCATACTGCAATCGCCAACCTGCCTGCCAAGCGTGGTGACTATGGCAAATCACCCCTTTTGGGAGAGGCCTATGTCCAGCAGTGAACGTCATTCGGCTGAAATGATGATGAGAACATGTACAGGGCAACGGGAATATGTCACAGTGGTCATCAAATATGCCATTTCATCTGGCTTCAACAAATGCACTATAAAATATCCGTTGCGCCGTCTGCAGTTTATACTTCATTCGACCTTTTAAATGATGCAAGTTGGCTGTTCCTTCAATAGGGTATTTTCCAATTTATTAAATACTATTTTAATTTGAAGATTGGGACGAAACATGTAAACTTCAAACCAAAATAGTTTTTAATAAATTGGAAAATACCCTATTGCGTTGTTGGTATGCCACAGGCCAGAAAATTTCATCGTATACACTGGCAGGTATTTGGGAAACTTCGTTAAATTGATAGCTTAAAAGTTATAATCCAACATTTTATTGAACATACTTCTTTAGGTTCTTATGGAACCGGAGCCCCTGCGTGTTTCCCTTTTTACTTTTCTCATCTATTAAACGCGATATGTTCTGCAAACAATGGAACACTAAGTGTTTTGTCCAACGTGTACTGACACTTAATTCAGAAGAGCTAATGGATGTTACTGATGCTGCAATACTCGTCGTTCAATCCTGAAGTGACACAATTTAGTTTACTTTTTATTTACATCTTCGAAGAAGTCAGCAGTATATTAATAACACACATTCAACTGTATTTAAAAGGTTTCAACTTTACACATCATATCACTACTTTATCCCACATGCATTGTTTTAAATTACATTATTAATTTGTATTTGAAAAATCATCGAAGAAAATTAAGGTTATAAATTAACCTCAAAATTGTCAAATGCAAAATCTCTACAGTGATTTATCCAATTACAGTATCCAAATCAAAGCACTCAATTCGTACGTGTAAGTAGCTTAAGAAGGGTTAAGCAGAGGGTGACCTGTACCTTACCCTTGCTATGTTATGTTTGTGTGTATTTTTGTACCCACGCAAGTAATTGGCACTACAAATTGGCATCCAAAAATGTAGACAAAAAAAAACTGATTCAATTGTTTACAATTTTGTCCGATACTCTTGGAACAGATTATACCTGAACAATTTACTAAATTGAATTATGTTTGCCTTACGGCGAAACCTTTACAATATACAAGGTGAAACTGAGGGAAAGATCAATTAAAAGTTTGTACTCTGTTTCCATCCGTTTTACTTACTTACCTAATTCAAAATATTATAATGTAAATTTCCGTACAACGATTTTGTATTTCCATATATATTTTTATCTCCGTACCCACATAAGCTGCCAGGCCCAGGTTTTGTTTGTAATTCATAAACTACTCATCCGATTTGACATGATTTCAATTATGGGGGAAGACAAAGCAGTTATCGTATGACAGACAGACGCGTGCGCTCGTGATCGATGCTAGGGGCTTATTTTGTTGTAAAAAAACTGAGTTTTTTTGAAGAGGTAATTTATTTTTGTTACTGCTTATGTGAAGTCGGTACCTAAATAGCTGGTTAAGAGGGCATGCCGCAATTCAATACGGTAATGAAAGGCTGGTCAATATTGCTTGAGCCGGAGGTAAAAGATAATACGAAATGACGTCTCACTTTACTCGTTTTATTTGATTTTTGGCTGAGTTGATTGATTTTTGATTGGCCACCACATAGCGGCCGCAGTGGCGGCTGTCATGAAAATGGTAGCACCAGGGTTCGACTTACTATATACGGACGCCGCATATAGCGGCCATCAAGGCCAAATAAAAAAAAATGGGGCACGTTGTAGTTACACATTGGGTACAGAAATACTATTCTGTAAAGTCCGTTGATGGGAAGCTCGCTCAGTGACCGAACACAATTTGACATTGAACTTTATCAAAAATAAATCATTATATGTTCACACCAAATATATTTATTTATTTATTTGACCATTTATGCACACACATAAACAGACAAGAATAAAGGAACAGAAAAATACGTATACGAAGGTAACGCTTATTTCTACAAAAATTTCTTGCGTTAGGAGAGAAGATAACAGAGATGTAGACAACGCGTGTAATAATAGTAGAAGGGGAAACATAAAAGTACAAATAATACTGTAATTTATATTTACACGTATTATATAAGAACATACATACATAAATACTACTAAAATTAATATTACTAAAATATATATAATTATAATGTAATTTAAATAATAAATACAAATGCAATTTATGACAAAGTGGAGATAATACACTAAACAAGTACCTATATAGTATTTCATGCAAACAGAATTGAACAGAAGACCCAGTCATTTTATTACAGAGCTTCGAACTCAATTATTCGTTTATTTACTGTTTATGGGACATTCTCATCTTATTGTCCTATATTTATGTGCTAAGATTGGAACGTAATGATGCCATAAGAATCTGTTAATGCTTACAATGAAAATAGGTACAAAATTAAATGAAAAAGAAGAGGTAGACCGTACGTCGCATCGCGGTCGGTAGCACACGCATATAATTGATTTGTTCTTTTTTTACTTAAATGTTTTCAAAACTATACTGTTTGAAGATTATGGTATTTGAACACTAATACAAAGGACCCTTGCGTCCTGCCCGTTATGTCTACAGTACCGATACGTGGAAACTGGCAGTCAGGCTGGTCCATAAATTTAAGGTCGCTCAGTGCGCTATGGTGCGGGCTATGCTCGAAGTTTCTTTGAAGGATAAAATCAGGAATTAAATTATTCGAAAAATAACCGGAATTACTTGCATTGCTTGCAGAGCAAGCTAGCGGAAGTGGCATTGGGCTGGCCATGTTTGTCGAAAGACCAATGGCCGGTTAAGCAGATTAGTTCTGGAGTGGACTATCGGCAAAGTAGTGTGGCACGCCCCCCAGCTAGATCGACCGAAAGCGTTAAAAAGTTGGCTGGGACAGATTGGATTCGAAAGGCGGAGAATGGAGTGTTGTGGCGCAGCCAGGCCATGTCCAGCCGTGGACTGCAATAGGCTGAGCTGATTGATACCGAATAAGAACGATGTAACTACAGGAACTTATAAAAAAAATAGGGTTTTACATAAGTACGTAAAGCCCAATTTTTTGTCATTTTCTGAATTGATATCAGAAAGATGTCAATTCAGAAAATTCATCATCGTTCTCCTCATGTCTCTTATCCTAATTTGATTCGAGTCTATAAATAAATAAATAAACATGTCTTATTCTTCCATACTTCTGTGTTAGTAGACACTCCTTTTCTAGCCATGACATCTTTCACACAGTACAGAAATTCCGAAAAATATTATCTATACCAATATTATAAAGTAATATTTCCTATATTTGATTGTTTGCATTGAATAGGCTCCGAAACTACTAAACCGATTTGAAAAATTCTTTCACTGTTGGAAAGCTACGCTATCTCCAGGTGACATCGATAACGGGGACTACGCGGGTGAAACCGCGGAGCGCTGCTAGTGACAAATAAATTACAAAGTAAGACAAATCAAATAATGCCTGTAGTCCCCTAAGGTTAGGCAGAGGCGTTCGTCTAGTATATGTTTAAGTCCCATGTAATAGGGAGCGAGCCTATTGCCATCAACCGGGCAGCAATATAGAATTTGGGCTATTATCGAGAAATACATAGTAATACCCCGAATTCATAAGTAAAATAAAATAAATGAAAGATCATATAAACGTTTAATAAAAAGAAGTGATGTTCAATTATTGTCTAATTTATTTTGGCACTGCAAAAAGGCTGACATCCATAATTTATAAATGTCTTGATGGAAATTGATTACTAAGATACCCGGCGGCGATGGCTTATCAAATTGACATTACTTACGCTCTACTTCTATCTTCGACCTTAATACTAAATGTTAGCTACATTTTCAGATTTATTGAGGCAACACCTTTTCGTTTTTTAGGAAAAGATATTGCTAGGCACCAATTTCCATAATTAAAACCGTTAATTATTTAGGTATGTACTTTTAAGGAATTATGTATGTATTATGCGTTGGTATTATTTCGGTCATCATCATCATCATTTCAGCCTAAAAACGTCCAGGGCTGGACCAAGGCCTGGGACCAAGTACCGCCACTTCGGCCGATCCGGAATATTCCGATTATTTTTCGTTGTTTTTTATTTCGTTTATTACCTCTTTTGAGTATTATTCTGTGACAATCAGACTATTTCGGCAATTTTATTCAAATCACTAACCGCGTTAATGATTGTCTAGATGAGTGATACCCAAAGTTGACTGGACCTCGACCCACCTAACAAAACTTGCAAATTAAGGACTCACCTCTTGGTTGTCATGGAGAAAACAAGGGAAATAACTAGGTATGAATGAAGAACTGTTCAAATAAGAACAAACATTCAGTAAGAATCGAAAATATGTAACTAATTACAAGGAGTGCTATTCCAAAGAGAAGGATGTATTTGTTTCCTATTTTTATTTTTTGTGACTACTTTTAGATTTAGGTTTTTTTTTTTTTGAGTGGGAAATCATCAAATAACTTCTCCCGCTCTGGGTGGAGCGGCGTGAGAGGGCGTGTCAGACTTTTACTGACTAAAACCCACCCGTGTTCCCTCAATAGCCTCGTCACTTTGTGCTGATATCTCTTTAAGGCGCGCTTGGAACACAACGCGCCGTCGACCAGGGCCTGGTCCTTACCGGACAGCGAGCTACCCATTACTCGCCGTTCGCAAGCCCACGCCTCCGGTGGCCGGGAATCAGCCTGGGATTCCCGACGCCCAGGGCGTCTCCTGTGAAGGCTAGGGCCGTGAGGGCGCATATGCTGCCTCTCTCTCACGTGCGCCGCCTCCCTCTTCGCGAGCATCAGTCTCTTTAGATTTAGCTACAACTTCAATTTCAGGCAACAAGCAAGGATAGTTATCAGCAACTGAGACCCAGTATTTCGCGGCTTGCCATCGAATACATTTTTCAGTGACGTATCTTCTGATAAATCAATGAGTTCTTCACTTGGACGTATCTCCCAATTTTTCAAGGCCCACGTTTGGATAACGCTGGTATAGATACGTTCAATGTAGTTTGAACGTACCTAGGCAAGTTTTCCTTACATAATAAAACATAACACGAAGAAAACAGGCCAAGATTAATAAACATCGGAATACAAGGTACATCATTAAAACAGGCTCACGGCGGCATCTTATCATCCTAGCCTTTTCCCAACTATGTTGGGGTTGACTTCAAATCTAACCGGATACAGCTGAATACCAGTATTTTACATGGAGCGACTGCCTATCTGACCTCTACAACCCATTTACGGCGGAATCTGCATAACAATTGTACATTTAACTTACACACGCTTCCACAAGCTGAAATAACTATACCTACTATTAACAACACTGGAAAATCCAGGTTTAAGAGTTAATGCGTAAAGGACAAAAACAAAACTAATCTCAAATTTCAATCCACATATTTCCTCTATCTTCATATTCTAATGGTTTTTTTTACTCCATCTAGTAGCCATTGGACGGGATATGCGCAAAGGGCTGTCAATTCTCTGCAGGTCCTATAAAATACCGGTCTCAGGATGCTACTGAGGCTTGCAGGGCGTCCGCCATGTTCATGGAGGCACGCATAAATGGATTGCCAGGGGTGCGGGTTGTTCGAAAGAGATACCGTGGCCCCTGGCACACAGGCAACTGAGAGAACACGGTGGGTTTTAGTCAGTAAAAGTCGGACACGCTCTCCCACTCCACCTACAGCGGAAGAAGTTATTTGATTATTTCTCACCCTCAATAAAAAAAACCCTGCCATGTATGTTTTCTGTGTATTTGTGGACGAAATAGCGTACACACAGGTCTACAGTATATTAGTTAGATGTAGCCTCTCATCTTAAGCATGCTATGGTCGTCCTGAATTAAACTACAAAGTTACAGCTTTTACGATATCAAAACTTGTATGATTACCTCGTAAACTACCTTATCCTAGACTACACGAAGATCGTTCAAACATCCGCTAGACAATGTAACAGGATCATTTCGAACTGTAATGCTGTTGCCTCTAATGCATCTAGCATTAATAGCTTCTCTCGTAGCAAGTTGCATCATTGTAGGTGCTTACACAGCGTTTGATGTTCACTTAACTAAAGCAATGAATAGACATAATCTGTTGCTGTTATCCATCATGGATGCCCTTCGTTCTACTATCCTCTTTCCTACTATTATATTATATATTATCCTTCCTACTAATATTATAAAATAGCTTCCACCCGCAGCTTCGCCCGCGTGGGAGTAGGAAATTATCCCCCGGGAAAGTAATACCGGGATAAAAAGTATCCTATGTGTTAATCTAGGCTATAGTCTATCTGTATGCCAAATGTCATCGAAATCCGTTCGGCCGTATTTGCGTGAAAGAGTAACAAACATCCATACCTACATATAAACTTTCACGTTTATAATATTAGTAAGGATGTAATAGTTTGGATGTTTGTTACTCAATCACGCTGAAATAGTTGAACGAATTTGGATGAAAGGCACACATATAGTTCATAACCTGGAACCTGATATATCCCTTTAGTACGTTCCCGTGGGATAATTTCCGAACTCCACGCGGGCGAAGCCGCAGGCAAAAGCTAGTTATGTAATAAATAAGATGAAAAACTCGTCCGCGTGAACATTTTTGCTCCCCCGACACATCCCGTAGCATCGCATCGCTTCCCTGTGCTATTGCTTCATCTTCGCTTAGCATTCTTTCCTATTTTTTTTGTTTTCGCTTATCTCCGTAGGGCCTAGCGTGAAGTTAAGTAGCCATTTATGGTTTTCCTCCAAAATTGTGCTGTCATATGCTGATTTGATCAAATACGACTGGTAGTTCTAAAACAAATAGATAAACAAACTCTTTAGTTTTATTATTAGTATAGATAGATAGATAATACAGTAGATAATACTACTAGTACGGGGAACAGAGTGAAACAGTTCTGTGCTAACAACCATAATAAGTACTCACAGATACATACCCAACTAAAATGTTACCTACGTGTACTGCTTATTTCTTACTAAGTTTTTTTTTATTTTTTTATAGATAGATTTGTGGTGCAACCGCGGCTAAGTGCACCTGTTTGTTAAATCCAACGATAACTCAGTATTAATTCTCAAAGACGTCACAACACAAACTCCATCCAAAGAAATCCCTTCCAATATTTTTCCCTTCACTTGAATCTTTCACAACATTTAATCCCGCTCGCGAGGTGCAGAGGAAATGAGAAAACTTCGCGATTGTTTACACCTACACAGTTGTCCTGTGTCCTGTAGAAAAAGTTTTAATTGATTGGAGTCCACAATTATCGCGACAGGTAGGGTAGGCTCTTCTGTTTGTGACTGATTTCAGGTAAACGCCCCAATTTCAAGCGGACGACGCCGACGGTTTCCAGCTAACGACTTAACTTCGGACAGGTGGTTATTGAAAATTTAGTTGAGGATCTATTTTCGTCTAGGGATATTATTTCATATGCATGGGCCATATAAGTAATATTAATTTGAAAATTAGTTACCTATTGGCCAATCTGTTAAGGATTATGTTCTGTGTATTTTGGTTTAAGTTGCTTCGTATTTTATTGCATGACAACACATGGGGCACAACTTGTTTAAAACTGAGTCGCCAAAATAAAAATAAAAATGTGCAAATCGTTTTGTTCGAAGAGTTCCGTTCTTTGCAATTTGCAGTCCAGTGTCATGATGTAGGTATGTTCAAAAAAATATGATTCCCGACAGAAACACGTTACTTTTTCATGAAATATAGTCATTCAGTGCAATAAAATAAAATTAGAGGGTTATATTAATGATTAAAATTTTTAAAGCTGCAAAGCCATATTTGTTACAGCTACAAATAATTAAATTTCAAGGGGTTTTCTTAGCGCATCCACTTTAAGCTACTGGGACAAAATAGATGATGTATAAACTACAACAGACTACAACACACCATACGCTATGAGTTACGAGCGTGCGTCTTACAAGTTATAGCACATACGACAAGCAATAGTCCATAGTGGTTTATAGCTCCGGTACAGACTGCAGCGTGCAATGGAAGATACACGTTACTTCTTTACTTCTTCTTATTTTTCACTTTGAAGTGTTACAAAGTGAAAAATAACTTTAATTTCGGAAGTCGGTGACTTTGGATGTGTATTTTAATTTTTTGTCACCGCCTACCGAAATTAAAGTTATTTTTCACTTCGAAGTGTTTTTCCGGAAGTCAGTGGTTTTATTTTTTGAAAAAAGTTTTTATTTTTCACTTTTTAGTTATAGTACATACAAACCAATTCAAACCAGGTCAAAACAATGCATATTTATGGGATAGCAGCAATCGCGGTTGATTTGCTGTCATTTTTTGAAGAGTTTCGTTGCCTGTCCTCGAAACCAATCATCAGATCCATGAAATTTATATGGGACCATTTCGAATTAAACCCCTTTCGAACAAGAATATAATTTTGCAAATCCGTGTATATATGACGGAGTTATGCCCAAACATACATAAAAAAATTAAAAAAACATGTCATATTGATAACCTCCTTCTTTTTGAAGTCGGTTAGAAACGGAGGGTTTTGTTTACCAATGGTAGCGTTTTTATTTCCAAACTGGGCAAATAAATAGTTTCGTAAGCTAATTTTAGCAGTGATAGCTACTTCCAAAGAGGGGGGTCTAGTATAAGAAGGTATTGGTTCTTTGCTTCATTACAAGACACAAGAGATGTAATTTTACATACAACTGTCCGTATATTATACTGCCCTACTAATGAATTGTAAATGCAGCACTTGCAAAAAAGCGGTTTCGAGAAAAATGCGGAAATCTAAAAGTAAAATGTTTATGCAAGCACTGTGAATCTCGGTATCAAAAAAACATAGGTACTTCCAGTACCCAAATATTTTTATTTTCCCCATATAGGATGCCTTTTTGCAAAAAAGTTAAAACCTAAAAGTGTCGATTACTGCAGATACAAATAGCAGGGCAGTATAATAGTAATCGGCCATTAATCGTTGAATAGATAATTCAACAAACACATTTTAACAAACTATTCAATTATAAGTTTATCAATTGAATTTTATAATTGGGTTTCTATCAGGAATTTCTCAGTGTTCCCGGTTGATGGCAATAGGCTCGCACCCTATTACATGTGGTTTAAACATAACTGGCGAAATGTGGGTGTGCCTACTATAGGTACAAAACTGCCTAAACCTTCGGGAAAATAAGGCGTCATGTTATGTGTACATTAAGTTTATCTCAAGAAAACTGACGTGGTGACTTAAGACTATGGCAATCCTTATCTTCTCAGCGTGTCGATGGCAATATAAATTTAGTTGGCTCCGAATTTGGGTACGAATTTCTCTTCAGTAGCGTCCATCAGTTCCTATTACGCTATAGTTTCAACATCACATCAGGATCTCCCCCTGAGCCGTTTTGCCTTGATGATTTCCCACCAAAAAAAAAGCCGTTTTGCCTTGTTCCGGACCACCTAGGTCCGGAGTCTGTTTAAAGACTTCCAGGTTAGCCAATACAGCTCATGTCCAGCTAGGAGATTTTCAGAATCTTTGGAAAAGATTTTTATGTCGACATTTAAATAGCCTCCTAGAGTATCGTACGACTGGGTGACCACTGTTCTGGCTCATCAACCCTTTCCTATACGTAGACATCGGAGATAAATAGAAACAAGAGAGGAATTAAAAACAATGTTTCCCCAAACATTTTTCTTCCTAAACTTATCTATGCTGGTAGATATAATTTTTTAGACATCTTAATACATTTGGTATAGCAAGTTTCCGTGACTAAGCCCCAACAAAGTTGTTTAACTGTGCCTGTTGGCACGCACCAACAAACGTTAAAGTAAGCGAACTACAGACCACCTTGAATCAAAGTTTAACTTGAAACACGTTAAGGTATTACCAACTATAAGCTCAAACTTATACCATAACAACAAGTTCTGTTACAAGAACTAAGTTGAAACGAGCGTGCTATTTTGATTTTGGCCTTCTTTTGTAAGTTGAGACATAAAACTGTTGGAAAATGTAAATAAAAGCGTTTTAAAATGATATTCGATGAATACTTCGAATGATTTATGTTATTTCTTCAATGTCGGTTATTTAGTCAACAGCGATGCAGAAAAAAAAATTGATGTCATTTATAGTCATTTTAGCTTTTTTTTTTTATTTGGTCGTCCTGTATTGTTTCCGATGGCTACAAGACATCATGGACATGGACCTGTTATGGGCAGTAGAACTTTAAGAAACAGCCGGAGTTTCAGTAACATCATCATCATCATCATTTCAGCCGTCAGACGTCCACTGCTGGACATAGGCCTCCCCAAATTGGAGGGATTTGCCATAATCACCACGCTTGGCAGGCGGGTTGGCGATCGCAGTATGGTGGCAAAATACATTTCATTTGCAGTTCAGTAACATAAGCAACGGGTATTTGCGTTACACAATAATAGTAGGAATCGCAGTTCAACAACATTAATTGCTTTTCTTTGTGGCTGGGAAATCGTCAAATAACTTCTCCTGCTGTGAGTGGAGCAGGAGGGCGTTACAGATTTTAACTGACTAAAACCCAACCGTGTTCCTTCAGTGGCCGGTGTGCCAGAGGCCACGATATCTCTTTCGAACAACCCGCACCCCTGGCAGGCATCGGCCCTTGCCTTCAGTTGGTGCTGACATCTCCGCCACGCCGTCGCCCCGGGCTTGGTCCTTACCGGACAGCGAGCTACTCATTACTCGCCGTCCGCAAGCCCGCGCCTACGGTGGCCGGGAATTAGCCTGGGATTCCCGACGCCCAGGGCGTCTTCTGCGGAAACATTAATTGCGTTTTTTGCGTTGTTGAGCAGTTTTTTTTTTTCGAACATGTGAAGCAATGAATTAACAATATCCTTCAGCATGCGTAACACCAATATCAATTCAAATTGTGATTGATAGTGTGCTTTTAACTCGCTCGTTTATTTTATATTTAAGTCTATCCATGGTTGAAGAGACAACGGTGTTTACCTTACACGCTGTATAATGCTATAGTAGGTACAGCACCCTAATTGCGTAACTCACGATTGATCATAATCTGTTTCGTTTTGAAACGGATTGTTAAACCATTGCTTCATATGTTCGAAAAATATGTCTGCTCAGCAACATGAATAACGCAATGTATATTGTTGAACTGTCAAAACGAAACCGAGTATGATTAATCGCGTGTTACGCAATTAGGGTGCTGTTATTGAATAAAAATATACAAAATATTGAAATACTAGCTTTCGCCAGCGGCTTCGCCCGCGTGGATGTCGAAACTTATCCCGCGGGAACGTACTACCGGGATAAAAGTATTCTATGTGTTAATCCAGGTTATAATCTATCTGAGTGCCAAATTTCATGCAAATCCGTTCTGTCGTTTTTGCGTGATTGAGTAACAAACATCTAAACATCTAAATATCCAAACATTTAAACATACAAACTTTCACATTTATAATATTAATAGGTTTATATTGATATATTAAAAAATATAAATAAAAAAGGGTAAAGAAGAGAAGAGAGAAGTGAAAATATGGAGGAACAGGAACATCACTAAAACCACGAAAACCAGGCTCATGCGAACACTTATTTTCCCTATATTTCTTTACGCTGCTGAAACGTGGACTTTGCGGGAAGTGGAAAGAAAAAGATACATGCTCTGGAGATGTGGTGCTGGAGAAGAATGCTTGGAGTTTCATGGACTGAGTTTCGTACAAATGTCTCCAGACTCCAAGAACTCGGCATAAAGCAGCGCTTATTTGCTATAGTACAGTCTCGCATTCTAGCTTTCTTTGGCCAAGTTTCAAGACGTAATAGCCTTTACATAGAGCGCCTCGTCATCTAGGGAAAAGTGGAAGGTACTAGACCGCGCGGGAGGTCACCGACTCGATGGACTGACCAGATTAAATCTATTGTGGGCAGCTCCATAAACGAATACAGTAGAATGACCTTCAGCAGAGATAGATGGCGACACACCTTGAGGCGTATTCATTCTGTCACTTCGTAACCACGACTACGTGAGGACCACGACCGCTCTGCCAAGAGCGTACCGACTAAGAAGAAGAGATATTGAAATATTAAGTAATAATAAATATAATTATAGGAACACCAATTATTTTAAAGATCTAATGAATTGTGGTAAACGTTTTCCTCTCGTTTTTAAAAGTAATAATATCAACACCACTCGCGTTCACACTGTTCATTTCCTTACTCAAACACAACTACCCACACACCTACAGGTACCAACATGTTGAAAACTAACCTAATCCTATCGGCTTAACCTTTGTTGATCTTACTTCATCTTACCTCTTAGTTACGGTGCGAACTTTCAGGGACCGCCATCACATTTTAGGTACAGTCGACTCCACGTCTCGGTGGTAACACTGACCATTATAATGTGGTCTAAAGTAGTTTCGTCTTAGCATGGTAATAGCGGTCATCAATGTTGGATTTGTTAGTAGAACATGTTGAAAATCACGACAGATATTTATTCAGAACGTTAACGAATTTCATTTTATTTAAATAAAGATACAACCCACTGACTTTTTACTTACTGCATTTTTTGAAAATTGTGTTCCAACACAAATTTGTATAACTTAACTTGCTAGATAAATAACAGTGTCAGGAAATTATTTAACACATAGCACATTTTTTTCACTTAGTGTATCATCAACATACACTAAGTGGATTATATACATACTATTGAAACTAACTATAAAACCCACTTTTCAGAACTTGACCAAAATATGCATGGGATAACTCTTTACGTATACCGTTCCAAACTAAAGAATTATAAATGACGGAAATCTGAGGTCATCTTCATCATCATCATTTCAGCCGAAAGTCGTCCACTGCTGGACATAGGCCTCCACCAAACGGGGAGGGGATTGCCATAATCGCCACGCTTGGCAGGCGGGATGGCAATCGCAGTATGGTGGTAAAATACACAGAGAACGCTGCCGCCCATTCTCTGGTAAACATTAGTCGCCCCTTAGTCGATCTGAGGTAACAAACATAAAAGAAAAACTACACCTGAATTGAAAACCTCCTTCTTTTTTTGAGTTTTTTAGGGTGCATCCCTAACATAAGTAGGTAATGCCAATGCAAATGTAAAATATCAATGTAATGCAAAATGTCAAATTAAAGTTAAATGTCAGTGAATGCTCAACGGGATGAATCCAAATAAAAATGCAAGTTGTCCGACTCAAACCACGTTTAATTTAACACTAAAATGTAATACATAAAATGCATAGAATAATGCAATGTGTCAGTATAAATGCACTGCCAAATGTAGGTCGCGTCCGAAGTGCAAATACGCGAGCCTACTGGCTAACTTATTGCAATAAAAATATTTTAAAACCCATGTACGTGCACCATATAAGTTTGTTTAAAAGTTTAGAAAATATGGTTGGGTTAGTGACCATTATCACCATGCTTAAACGAGACTACTCTCGCGTAATCTGCTGGGACATATATCCACAACGCGGGCCCAGTGCGGTTTGGTAGAAAGTCACGTGTTTTCAAATTTTTGTTTCTACGACATACCGGTTTCTACTCGATGTTTTATAGCATAGTACGGAGTTTAATAGAATAGGAACCCAGCATAGATTGGTTTTGTTACCGGTGGTTTTGTTAAAACGATTGTTTTGTAAATTATTTATAGTTATTGACAAAGTTTACGAACTATGTCTGCTTGAGTTAGCAGAGTTCAGTGAATTGATTGCGGTAATACTCGGCTGAACTATCTGCGGAGACTAGCTGCTGTTTGAACTAGGTTACAGCCTAAGTGGGGGAGTTTGATCGTCGATATCGATCGTTTGCCGGTTGTAAGGGGTTGAGGAAAGGATGGCTGCAGTGATGGGCAGCTTGAGGTGTTGCTTTTCACATGATTATAATGGAATCTAAATATTGATAGTGATAAATGTATATAAAAAAACTCTACAGTCGTAGTTTTATCCTGGAGGGCAGGAGACTTGGAGAACTAAGGTAAATCCAATTGAAAGTCTTTGTAGAAATACGAAACGCTTTGAAACCGACTGTTATTCGTCTATCTGAACCCTCAAACTAAGCTGCTAAACAATTAAACAGAAAAGGTATTTAAAATTGCGATAGATAACTGTATAATTTTAAATGTAAGATACTTTAAACTACTAGTACTTATGCAGGCAAAACCGTATCACATAATTATAACAAATAAAAACAAGAAAAGACAAGGACTTGTTTTTTTTTTCCGAAGAAACAAAAAAGTATTACTACGAAGCCATCTTCATAATTCAGAGCAGCAACTCTTCAATATAATCCAATCTTCCTTCGTCGTAATTTAAAGAACAATCTCCTTCACGAAATATTCTAAATTCGGAACACGGCATGAATAATTGAAAGGGAGAGACAGAAACTTAAGGAGATTAAAAATTTAATCACTCTCTCTCTCTCCTGAAAATTTCTAAATTCGCTTAGTACACAACACTGTTAAGTAACTTGGGACCATCATTTTGCGTTTACGATCATTTTAAAGTACTTTTGGTTAAGATTATTTGATATCTGCCTTGTCAGCTTACTATGGAATTTAATTATGGAAAGACTGCTTTATAAAACTCAAATCGTACACATTTCTCAAAGACTTTGGACAGAGCAAGGAGATTAGAAGGAGTATTCCCTTTTGAGCATCAATTTTTAGAGCACCTAATGCATCGAGCGCCAAGGTATCCCATACCTTTGGTGCTCTAGGTGCTCAAACGGGAATAATAACATTCGAAATCTTTATAGGGTAAAAAAACTTAAAAAGAAAAGTATCCAATAATTTATGTTTATAGACATTTTTCATACTACTAAATAAACGATTCTGGGGGCAAAGGCTCGTCCGAAATTTTCGACCGTTATTTTGGTCACGTAACATCCAAGTTTCGAGGTCGAAGCGAAAAAGTCTGAAAGTATCGCTGTATTATATTTTAGAAAAAGAAATGAAATAATTTCAAAGTTCTTCTTTCTATTTCATCAGACAAAATGACTCGTAAACATGGAACCTTCGGATTTATAAATTACTCGTAAGTTGCCCAAGGACATGAAAAGTCTTGAAAAGTATGACAATATCGTAAAATTCATGATACATATAAAAGTACGAACTAGATGTTATACTAAAACTTTGCTGTCATCTAAAAAAGGATAAACTTGGGTAACATTTTGATCAAATGTTAGTAAGCTCCTGAAATTGTAGAACTAGGCTTTAGAACTACAACTACAAATAATCAATCAAGATAACAAAAAAAAAAAAAACAATGATGTATCGGGAATACAAAGAATCGGACAAAAAATAACCTGGTTCAATCGAAAGTTTCTAAAGACATTTTCTCAAAGTAATGGCATGAGCTCCCTTTTCTATTGCACGATACATTAAAAGAGAAAAGCTCAATTCAAACGAAATTGCCTTTTAAAATGCCCATTTCTTCAATGGTTCCTAATTAAAACAATTTATTTAAAAGAACCGCTTGAAATTCCCACCTGCGGCTATATTTCTGTCCCATGAATGGCGCCGGCACTCGATTAAACGGTAAAGGGTCAAATAAATTCCTTTAATTCGGTATTGGGAAGAATTGTCAGTGATTTAGCAGACTAATTATCATTTAATACGTTTTAATACGAACTTTGTTTGACCGGTTGTTAGTCTAGTGGTCGCAAGCGCCACTGAGCATTAGGTCTAGGGTTCGATTCCTAGGTCGGGCAAAGTGTCATTGAAATATGTGCCCGGTTGGTGGCAATAAGCTCGTCCCCTGTTACATTACCTGTTGCATGCAATGGAGTGCAACAGTTTAAGTGATAGTGAAAGTGCGGTGGCACGTCCTCTCTTCGCACACATATTTTACCCACACACAAATATGCTCACACACACTCTCAAATACCTACACACACACACCTATACCTACTCACACTGACACATACTCACACACTCACAAAAATAGTGTATTTTAATTGGTATCCGGTATGGAAGAGCGGAGTCTCCCAATACAGGCATTACTTGCTAATAAAGAGGCTATAATCACTAATCGGTATATTCTAATTTATGTTGGGGAAATAAATAATTTTTTATTATTTTTTGACATGGTACTTAAGTACGGGTTAGTAAGGGCTAAGCAGAGGTGTACCTATAGGATACCCACAATTCGCCAGTTATGTTCTGCCTAACTCTTCGGGGATATAAGGCGTGATGTTATGTAATAAAAACTTTGTATAAATTTATTCTGTTATTCTATTGGCTAAATGTTTGCCAAGAGCTGCCACTTCAGCCTTAATCAAGAGACACTTCAAAAAATGTTACGTAAAAAAAATTGCGATCGAGGTTTGTACGTTTATTTGCTTACAAAAATATCTCTCATATCATTTTCAGTCTCTTGAAGCACTTATTGCTTCAAGAGTTCTTCTTGTTGTAGTCATTTCAGGAAAAAGGTAGGCACGTTAAATTATCTTCAAGTTAAATATTTTAATACCGACATTGCCAAGCTGTTTGCTTAACTGGCCTACTTTTTAGCAAAAGAATCAGCATTGCCATACAATGTGGCAACGATGCCAGCCTTTTGAGCAATTTTCCCGTTAATAACGATGCGGACGATTTTTTTGATGCCATATGATTATTTTCTTATTTAGATTACTTCATCATCATCAGCCTATAATGTTCCCACTGCTGGGACACAGGCCTCTTCTCGGTGAGAGGGATTGGGCCGTAATCCACCATGCGGGCCCAGTGCGGGTTGGTAGATGTCAGACGTCTTCGAATTTTTTGGTTCTAGGACATGCCGGTTTCCTCACGATGTTTTCCTTCACCGTTTTGAGAGCAGTGGTGATGAAATAATTTACACAAAGTAAAGCGCCTGTCTGGGTCCGAACTCACGACCTACAACTCGTAAGTCGCGGCCGTTACCACTTGGCCACCACTGCTCTTAGCTGCTAGATTACTTACTCATACATATTATTATATAAGGATCGTTACTTTTCAATTACCTACGTAAATAGCACTTCGCTCACGACTTCATCTGCTTAGATTTCGTATTTTCCCCTACAAACTTTAACACTTCCTAATTCCCCCAATATGGGTTAATTAAAAAAAAAAACGCCGAAATAATAACTTATAATTTACTTAGATAAGTATTTATATCAAGTTTCAAGTTTATAAGCTCAAGGAATATGATTATTCATACAAACAAAATCCCCACTTTTCACCCCTTCACGGTCAAATTAAAAAAAAAACATACCTAACCCTACATGGGCACTTACGAAACGTCAAAAGTTAGGTGCACGGTTCCGATTTGTTGCTTTGAAAGTCCGTTTCTTAGTGCTCCCCCTACATATTATGTAAAAGGAAGCCGTATGAAAAATTTCACGTTCCTAACCCAATAGTTTCGACTGTGCGTTGATATGTCAGTTGGTCAGTATCTTTCTCTTTTTATATTATTATATATTTAGATTTTAATTAATAAATCAACTTTTAATACCAGTTTATTAAATAAAAACAAAGCGATTCATACCTACCAAATTACCGAAATGTTAGGAGTTAGCAATGTGAAGTGAACACGAAATGAGTCATTCGTTCATTACCCCAGCGAATAACAAGTTTATCTCAGAGGAAACCACATCAAAAGTAATTCCGTCGTTCTCGAGATAAAAGTAAAGGACAAGTGTTCCTAATTTCTTCGGTACAACGATTAACATTAACTTCGAATAAGCGGCTAAACTTTTGCTGACTTTTTCTCCGCAGCTTTGGGCCTCATTTCTGTTAAAAGAATCCAAAAGTAATCTTACTTTTCTGTATTATCTACAATATTCCCTCTGGGGGCTTTGGGTTCCTCTATGAACTTTGCTTGTTAAAGGATCTTATTGTAACTCTTTTGCATTCGGATTAGGGTCGTATTTTCGGTCAACATTTTTTTTTAAATAAATATGCTGGTCCTTAAATTTAAACAAACCTTAGTACTCGTAAGACATGCGCCAAGTAAAAATGGCTCATCTTGCCCGGCGACCCACCACATTTGACTACGATGATTAGGGAGGCCAATGTCCAGCACATGGACGTTCTTCGGGTAAAATGACGATGATACGGTACTAAACTCGTAGAAAATATAAATTACTCAGTCTTAATCAGTTACAATTTTTATGATCGTCTAAAAAGTTAAATCCTCTAAAATTATCCGCATTTTATTTTTACCTTCATGGCCTTTTTAATCCAACATAGTACTTTACATTATAAATGGAGAAAAAATGTCCCAAATATGCCTTATACCATTTTTTCCCTAAAATACGTTTTTTGCCAGAAGGCATGAAAATATTCCATTCACGACAAACAGAATTACGCAGGCTTGTAACACAGTGTAGGTATTCAAATCTGTGCGATACAGGATTATTGGGAGAAAGACTGCCGCGAGACGAACGTTGCTGGGTATAATTATGTATAGTTAATATAATTCGCCTCATGTTTCACTCGAAATTCGGAAATTCGAATGGGTGAGATTTTGAAAGATGAAATCAAAGAAATAAAGTTACAGTTAAACCTACCCAGATCGCGAAGAGGGAGGCGGCGCACGTGAGGGAGAGGCAGTACATGCGCCCTCACGGCCCAGACCGCCGCAGGAGACGCCCTGAGCGTCGGGAATCCCAGGCTGATTTCCGGCCATCGTAAGCATGAGCTTGCGGACGGCGAGTAATGGGTAGCTCGCTGTCCGGTAAGGACCAAGCCCAAATCCACGGCGCGTTGTGTTCCACGCGCGCCTCAAAGAGATGTCAGCATAAACCGATGGGGCCCGCAAGGGCCGATGCCTGCCAGGGGTGCGGGTTTGTTCGAAAGAGATACCGCAGCCCCTGGCATACGGGCTACTGAGGAAACACGGGTAGGTTTTAGTCAGTAAAAGTCTGACACGCCTTCCTGCTCCACCCAGAGCAGGAGAAGTTATTTGATGATTTCCAACCCAAAAATAATAAAAAAAAACCTGCCTAGATACAGGGATTTTAAATGCATAGAAGAAATATAATCTAAACTAACGGTAAAGTTGAAGAGTTTCCTTGCTTTTTTATTTTTTTTTGATTGTTTGAACTCGCTAATCTCTGGAACTACCACTTGCATTTTATACATTCTTGTTGCATTGAAGCCCATTTCTTATGAGAGGTTATGTTCTATTTAACATCACGAGGCGACCCTTAAAAGTTGAAAAATAACAGATGTCCGAAAGAATGCTCAGCGAAACCGAAGACATAGCGAGGACAAGCGATGCCATCCGACAGAGTGGGTCGGAGGAACAAGAAATAGCGAGGGCAAGCGATGCGATGCGAGAGGGTGGGTCGGAGGAACAGCAAGGACAAGAGATGCGATGCGACAGGGTGGGTCGGAGGAACGTAATCGTTCACGTTATTTTCCTTCTTTTCATTATAGGTATAATCACAATGGATCGTGTTTTAAATAGTAACAGTGGCCCAGGCACAGGCAACTGAAGGATCACGGGTGGGTTTTAGTCAGTAAAACGCTGACACGCCCAAGTTATTTGATGGTTGCACGTCCTCAAAAAAAAAATAGATCGTGAAAAGACTAAAAAAAATACCTAGCTACATCTAGAAATTCTGATCGGAAATCTTGAACGGAGAGGAGAATCTTTATAAACCCTTAATCAGTTCAACTACAGTGAACCAAGGAGTTAATTTAATTGGAATCAGGAATGCATGCATGTCAGAGTAACGTCCTTCATCAATTTGCATCACAAACTAGTGTAGAACATTCTGATATAATAGTATTACCTTCATACTGGTCGCCAAAGCAAATGTACATTTATGTTACGAGGTAAAACAGCAAATAATAATTTATTTTAGGGTTATTCTAAGTTGAAATGATTGCATGACTTTTAAGAATACATGCAACAACATGTACCATTAGTTCATATTTAAATGTATCTATTTTTTACAACAATTATGTTGTAAAAAATAAATTTGAGTAAGTAATTGGTTTTTTTATAAAATTAAATTACATCTAAATGGATAGGCGTTAATTTAAAGTTTCAAAAAAAGGGGGTTCCAGGAGGGGTTCAAAGTGGGGGGGGGGTTGGGTGGGAAATCATCAAATAACTTCTCCCGCTCTGGGTGGAGCAGGAGGGCGTGTCAGACTTTTACTAACTAAATGCCAGGGGCTGTGGTATCTCTTTCGAACAAGCCCGCAGCCCTGACAGTCAACGGCCTTGCGGGCCCCATCATTTTGACATGTCTGACATCTCTTTGAAGCGCGCGTGGAACACAACGCGCCGTCGACTTGTGCTTGGTCCTTACCGGACAGCCAGCTACCCATTACTCGCCGTCCGCAAGCTCATGCCTACGGTGGCTGGAAATCGGCCTGGGATTCCCGACGCCCAGGGCGTCTCCGTATCCTGCGGCGGCTAGGGTCGCGAGGGCGCATATGCTGCCTCTCCCTCACGTGCGCCGCCTCCCTCTTCGCGAGCATCACTGCTTTGCTGAAGGAGTTGACGGCTCCCCATGCCCTCTCGCTCCGTACCATGGCCTGGACCAGGGCCGGACGCGAGAGATCGCCGCCGCCGATCGCGTCCACGAGGACACGGTGGTGCTCCACCCAAGCCGGGCAGACCGCCCACGTGTGCTCCACCGTGTCCTCAGGGCGATCTTAGCAGTGGAACACCCGGGCGTTTCCTCCCGCCCTATCCGAAACAACCGTGTCCGGTGAGGACCTGCGTCATGCGGAAGGTGAGGACGCCATGCCGCCTCTCAAACCACTCCTCAAAGAGGGGACTTACCGCCGCAATCGTGGCGTGCCCAAAGTGAGGGGGTTTTTTTTTTTTTTTTTTTTGGGTGGGAAATCATCAAATAACTTCTCCCGCTCTGGGTGGAGCAGGAGGGCGTGTCAGACTTTTACTGACTAAAACCCACCCGTGTTCCTTCAGTAGCCCTTAAGCCAGGGGCTGTGGTGTCTCTTTCGAACAAACCCGCACCCCTGGCAGGCATCGACCCTTGCGGGTCCCATCACTATTTGTGCTGACATCTCTTTGAGGCGCGCGTGGAACACAACGCGCCGTCGACTTGGGCTTGGTCCTTACCGGACAGCGAGCTACCCATTACTCGCCGTCCGCAAGCCCATGCCTACGGTGGCCGGAAATCGGCCTGGGATTCCCGACGCCCAGGGCGTCTCCGTATCCTGCGGCGGCTGGGGTCGCGAGGGCGCATATGCTGCCTCTCCCTCACGTGCTCCGCCTCCCTCTTCGCGAGCATCACTGCTTCGCTGAAGGAGGTGACGGCTCCCCATGCCCTCTCGCTCCGTACCATGGCCTGGACCAGGGCCGGACGCGAGAGATCGCCGCCGCCGATCGCCTCCGCAAGGACACGGCGGTGCTCCGCCCAAGCAGGGCAGACCGCCACCGTGTGCTCCACCGTGTCCTCAGGGCGATCTTCGCAGTGGAAACACCCGGGCGTTTCCTCCCGCCCTATCCGAAACAGGAACCTCCCGAAACAACCGTGTCCGGTGAGGACCTGCGTCAGGCGGAAGGTGAGGACGCCATGCCGCCTCTCAAACCACTCCTCAAAGAGGGGACTTACCGCCGCAATCGTGGCGTGCCCAAAAGTGAGGGGGTTAGGTTTAGATTTTAAAATTCTATAAGCTGTAATGGTAATAGACATGTTTTTCATTTTATAAACAAACAATAAATTTAATATTATTGATATTTTTATGATTTATAATGCTAATTTCTTTTTTTAATGTGAAATTCTAAGTAGAAATGGTACTGTGACTTTTAAAAATTAAGTAAACCAAAAAAAACTAGTTGTATTTCATGCGTATATCATGCAAACCTACGTAATACAACCTGACGTGTATAGGTTCAATTCAATATAACTCTTCAACACTTTTCAATTCAACACTCAAAATAAAATTCAAAGGAAAACACCAATGAACCCAATTTCATTTCACCAACCCTTTTTAAAAGCCTCTAAAACCTTCATTCGTGGCAACCCTTACAAAACAGGCCTAATCTTATTCAAACCGACAACTAAGCCGGCTCCAATTTAATTACGTATACGTGCTTATGTACCTACGTAATGGTACTTAAAGTACCATAGTACCTGTCGTACCTATAGCTGTGCACTTAGGGGTGCCATTCGACGGAGTTTTCCCGGAAGCGTTCTGGACGGTGGGCAAAGTCTGAGGGAGTTTTCAATATACTAGTCTGTTTCGGAAACTTTGGGAGCGCAATGAAGCCGTATTTAATTAAATTGTGTTCTAGGTAAGCGTAGATTTTTTATCAAAGAGTTGCAAGTAAGATTATAAACCTTTACAACAAAAAAAAAACATGTAATATGACGCGTAGTTACCCCGAAGGGTAGAGCAGTACCGTACAGATACCTACAGTACTTACACCCATATTTCGCCAGTTATATAATAGGGGACGAGCTTATTGCTCAGCTGCTACTGAGAAAATTCAAATAGAAAATCACAATAACACTGTCCGACCTGAGAATCAAACTCAGGAACTCATACTCACATAGCGCTAGCGACCACATACCAACGAAGCAGTAGGTGTTTCAAGGTCAATTTCGCCTTCTGATATCGGCTGTAATTGGGTTTTTTTGTTGTTGAGAAATCATAAAATAACTTCTCCCGCTCAGGGCGGAACAGGAGGGTGTGTCAGACTTTTACTGACTAAACCCCACCCGTGTTTCCTCAGGTGCCTTTGTGCCAGGGGCCACGGTGCTGACTGCTGTAATTGGGTTAGAGGAGATTAGAACGCTCCCTTTTAAATACTGACATTCATATGCGGAATAGCTTCTGAGGACGATGACCTATCAAATAATTTTATACTTCTTTAAATGTAGGCAGATTTGATATCTTCAGATGAACTAATGTGTGACACAATTCGTAAAACTTTTTTCGGTCAAACTCAGGGAATAAACACCAATACCTATGTAACATATTTTGCATAGTCAAATCTTCTGATTTATTTTTGGACCAATTCACTTAGATATGATCAAATCGATTGCTGTTTGTTAGTCTAGCTAAAACTTAAAAACTGTTTAACCCAGTAGATTTTTTTTATTGTTCCTATAATACTGGTCTGGTTTGAAAAAAAAAGAGGGAAAACTCAAAGGAACAGCTAAAAATGTTTTTTTTTTTTTGTATAAGAATGGCGTTCGGGACGGAACTCACATGTTTTTTAACAGATGGCATTAGAAAGTGATGCTGGAGGACTTTTGCAATGTGATGCGGCCTGTCTAAATGTGCGCTGTGCTTTAGTGAACGACTTTTGTGAACGTAACAGATAGATAAATAGACTCTTAGACTCTTAATACACCACAAAAACACTCACAACTATACGCACACCATACAAATGTACACCATAAAAATACAGATAGGTAGGATAAATAAGAAATCATGCAAGGGGTGACACAATGCGCGGTCTTATCGCAAAAAGCCAACTATTTGAGACAATCTTTGGATAGATTAAGGGACAAAGAAAGACAATATATAAGTAGACTGTGATTACATCAAAAAGTTATCATTTTGTTTTCTGTTAACAACCCTACAGAATGGGAAGTACTTCTACCGAGGCTGGCCCATAATTACATGGTACGTACAGACCATTACATCGGTATTGCCGCTAGCACGATCAACTTTGTGGAAGTGAAGGCCTGTGCTTGAAGATACGTCGGTTTCAGAGAGATTTACGACTGTGAGGGAAATAGATTAATGGGGGAATTAAACTCATTATTTACTGATTTCAAATTGCAATTCGAAGAGGTTTTTTTAATTAGAAAAAGCTGGAAGAAGGAATCTTTAATTGATATTCTTATTCGTTAATATTTACTAATTACTTTGGTCACGGCTGTCATTCGTGGACCTTTGACAGTCGTTACACGTTGTCAGAAGCCCGAAAGTCTGACGACCAGTCTTACAAAGGGGTATAGTAAATACAGTAACTGGCTTGTGCTGCCCTGCTAATTGTATCTGCAGTAATCGACACTTTTGAGTTTTTCACTTTTTTGTAGAACTGGCAAGAGCTGACTTAGGAGGCTGACTTAGGAGCAAACCTATAAGGGAAAAATAAAAATATTTGGGAACTTCATTTTTTTTTTTGAGTCGGAAATCATCAAATAACTTCTTCAGCTCTGGGTGGAGCAGGAGGGCGTGTCAGACTTTTACTGACTAAAACCCACCCGTGTTCCCTCAGCAGCCTGTATGCCAGGGGCGGCGGTATCTCTTTCGAACAAACCCGCACCCCTGGCAGGCATCGGCCCTTGCGGACCCCACCAGTGGTTGCTGACATCTTTGACGGCGCGCTTGTGGAACACAACGCGCCGTCCCGTCTACCACTTTTCCGACACTCCTCTTCCCCTGCGGCCCCACCGCGTCCGCCATCAAACGGTGGCGGCCCCGTCCAGGCCACGGAAGGGAAGAGCGCTGCTCAGAAGCACCGGCACTCCTCCTCTACCGCAGCCCGTAACCCTCAGCCGCGATGCCTCCCATTCGACATCGCGGCCCACCTCAGTTGCGGTGCACCTCACCGCAACCTACTTTTTGGCCGCTACGTCGTCGGCTTTGAAGCAAAAGCCCTGACGAGCGGCCCCACCTTTGGGTTCCTCTTGGCTTCACCGTGGCCGGAATCCACGGTTACTGAGCCCCCCGCAACGACAATGCGGGAACCCACTCGGGGGGGAAGTATATCTACGGTGTGATGACAAAAATGTAGGAACGAAACGTCACTTTGTATTGAAAAAGCACTGTCTATTCTTCGTAGAAATAGAAAGCGTCATGCGAAGTGTACCTTGTTTTTTTGTTATGTATTATTTGTGGTGTACAATAAAGTATATACAAATAAATAAGCCGATGGGGCCCGCAAGGGCCGATGCCTGCCAGAGGCATCGGCCCTTGCGGGCCCCATCGGTTTGTGCTGACATCTCTTTGAGGCGCGCGTGGAACACAATGCGCCGTCGACCTGGGCTTGGTCCTTACCGGACAGCGTGCTTGGGTACTGTAAGAATGTTTTTTTGATAGCGAAATTCACAGTACCTACTTGCATGAAAACATTACTATTACATTTCCGCGTTTATCTCGAAACCGCTTTTTTGGCAAGCGCTGCATTTACAATTAGCAGGGCATTGTGGAGGTCAGATAGGCTGCCGCTACATGTAAAATACTGGTAATCAACTGCATCATCAGACTGGAAGTCGACCCCAACAGAATTGGAAAAAGGCTAGGCATATGATGATGACGGACGGACGGAATATCAGAGCCAATAAAAAATTCATATAAAAAGTAGGCATCTCTTGTCAACTAGATTTAATACCTGTAGCAAAGTACAAGTTTACCTATAAATTATTCATTTTACTTTAACTTAAATTATGTAATTTCTCTTATACCTAATATAATTCCACGCCACAATCCGCTTTCATCTGTTTCCCTAATCCCTTTCAGCATTGTTATCTTATATTAGGTATGAAGGTAGGTAGATACTCTTTATAGGTACCTACTTATCTGCAGGATACATTTACTTGTGGCTAAGTAATAACAACTGCTTGCCGCGGTTGGTCCGTGGATGAGTGACCATCTTTATATACCAAGACCTCTCCGTGCCTTGGAAAGCACGTTGAGCCGTTTGTCCCAGCTGTGGATCATTGGCAGCCGTTACCGGTCGTCAGAAGCCCGGAAGTTTGAAAACCAAGTACTTACATAGTTTTACCCAGTAACTGAGTTGTGGTGGTCAGATAGGCAGTTGCTTTATGTAAAATACTGGTATTCACCTTCATCCGGTGAGACTAGATGCCAACCCCAAAATAGTTAGAAAATGGCTTGATGTGTGACATATGTATGTCGGAGAATCACTATTCATCTCGACATCATCATTAGTGGTCACAGGTTTAGTGGGCGTCATTGGGGTAAATGCTAGCACAAAACAAAGTACGTATTCACTGTTGCATAAAATGTAATTAAAAGTTTTACAATATTTAAAACCACTGAACTTTGCAATTAAACGTTATTCAAAACAATTATGTTAAAGCAGCGGGTTCGCGACACCAATCTTACTTTGCCACATAAAAACAATACTCCTTCCAAACTTATGGAGAAAATCCACCTCGATCTTTTTCCACCAAACGTCATAAATTCCCGCTCCGCTAACGTCTCTCGCGCATGCGCGCAATCTGAGTCAAGATGGCGCCTCGACCCCGCTCGAGGCGTACCTCTGCTACGTAAAACTTATTACAAAATATTAACTTTTAAAGAAATTAGTACAAGTTTAGACAATATCAAAATGTATGAAAACAAATTAAATTAAATTAGGATTTAACAAATATTTTAAGTAAGCATTATTGTTGAAACCAACAATCAACTCTCCGAGCACACCCTCCGACATATATATATACCATGTTACGGCATTATCCAGAATTCGGTATATTTTCACTATCTATCTCTGAAATTACTGAAGCGTGGGTATGAGTTTAATATTTCATGTGACAACGCATCAAATGTTCCCGCGCAAACAGAACCACGCTTGAATGATGTCTTTTGTGAATTTCACGCCGAGTTAAATACGTTCTCGTAATTCCAGAGTCTTCGTAAAATATTGGACGTATTTAATTAGCTAAGTACATACTCGAAATTCCGCTGTAATTATTCGCACGGTGCTCAGTAGGCAAACCTTTGAGAGTGACATATAGCTATCGCTCCTGAATTTGTACATACATATTTTCGGAATAAGCATATGTAGTATGATATTTCCAATAAATTTAACATACCTACCTATACAGGATAAGTTTTTATCCAGTGCGCAAACTGTAACCATGAATTCAGCATATCATGCTAGACCCCCAGCACAGAAATTTGTCGTCAGTTGTACAAAAAAATCTGCTGTTTCATAGAAAAGTGTAATACCTACGCGGTGAAAATGTATGGAACAGCTGATTTTTTTTTTGTACAACCTTTATACAAATCCGTTCAGCATTTTTTGCGTGATTGATTAATTAAAATCTAAATATCCAAACATACAAACTTTCACATTTATAATATTAGTAGGATAGTAAGATTAATTTATTAATAAAAAAATAACAAAATATATCCTAACTTAACTACCTATGAATTAATATCGTACACGTCTTTAACTGAATTTATTCGTGTATGAATTTAGAAGTAATTCTGAATATTTCGATATAACAACGATAAGCATAAACCGATGGCAAATGTAGCGTAAGTTGGGGATGCCTTTAATCATCTTAGATTGTTATCTTCAAAGGGAAGACTAAAGGGAGATCTCAAAGAAAATACAGAAATAATTCTGTGATAAGTTTGGGTAGAGTGACGTCATCGGACGAGATACAGGGTGGGCTGATACAACACATGCCTACTATCAGAGGCTGCTGTTCTTAGATAAAGATCTGTATGATCTATGTTTGCTAAGAGTATCCTGAGTCCTGTTAACTTCAATTACTTATTACTTTTTCTGCTTATGTCGAAAAGATGTTGCTAATATTTTATTTGTAGATTTTTCTTGTGCCCACAGAATCGCACGGAAATAATGAAACGTAGCAGTCGTAATGTCTGTAGCAACGTCTCAAAAGACGTTTATAGCACTGTGTGTATAATTTAATTACCTTTTCTTTTTGGGTGGGAAATCATCAAATAACTTCTCCCGCTCTGGGTGGAGCAGGAGGGCGTGTCAGACTTTTACTGACTAAAACCCACCCGTGTTCCTTCAGTAGCCTGTATATCAGGGGCTGCGGTATCTCTTTCGAACAAACCCGCACCCCTGACAGGATGTAATAACCTAAACCCGGACTAAACTTACGCTTTTCTGTAACTTAACTACTTAGCCCATTTTTTCAAAGTCACAGAAAAGCGTCACACGATCTATAAAATAGAATAAGTCGGTACTTATGTAC
The DNA here is from genome assembly GCA_949987655.1 of Polymixis flavicincta. Taxonomy (NCBI): domain Eukaryota; kingdom Metazoa; phylum Arthropoda; class Insecta; order Lepidoptera; family Noctuidae; genus Polymixis; species Polymixis flavicincta. Next base: position 20,186,434 of record OX465175.1, read on the forward strand.
CTACTATTTTCTACTTAATAAAAATTATTATTTCATTCACTAACAGAAAACGCATTGCGAAAGTATGCAGGAAGTAGTAGTATTATTAGAAGTATTAGTATTTAAGTTAGACATTTATGCCGATGGCTTTTTATATAGAACTACGTATAAGGTGTTGCCCGCGTTTATTTTAAATTTAATATTTTTTTATAGAAATCACAAGATGACAAGTAGCCTATGTCCTGTCTGTATGTATGATTATGAGTATACGGCGGGGTGGCGGTAATCTCCTATCGATAAAAAAAGAAGAAGAAAGCAAGGAATCCCACTGATACTCTTTTTTTGGTCATATATTTGTTAAGGCTTCTAATCCTAGGTAAAATGACTTACTAAAAACTTTTAATAAATAAATTAAACCGCCGAAAAACCGAAAAGTAAAAAATAATAAACCTGCTTTGTCCAATCCCAATAACTAAGTTCGGAAGGCGGTGACATATAATTAAATACATATCCAAAGTCACCGACTTCCGAACTCATAATATACGCGTCGAATTGAGTAACCTCCTCCGTTTTTTCGTCGGTTCAAAAAATAGTATAAGTTTGTGTAATGTTTTGAAGCCATTTTATTTGTGCCTAAGTATTTATAACATTCACCTATGTGTATTAAAAAGGTATTTATGAAAAATACATTCGAAATGCCAGTCGAACTCAAACACAAACGATTCCGTACCACCGTACAATTTTTCAAACAATTTTTAACACGTTTTTTGTATTGGAACCCTTTTGATTTTTAATTATATTTATGTTCTTATAGCGGAAAAAAATACACACTCTAGATATCAACTGTCTACGGAACCCTAGTACGGTTCATGAGATACAGACAAGACAGACAACCCGGACGAATGCAAATACAGCGGAGGTTTAGCAACAGAGTTCCATTGGCACTCTTTGGGTACGGAACCCTAGAAAATAATACGCCATATTACTTACCGAATTTAATGACGAAAACTAGATTTTCATAGAGGTAAACTACAACGTTATTCTGTAAAATAATCTTATCTATCAGTAAATCTCTACATGAGAACGTATCAGGCACTAACGAGCAAGCTGGAGTCTGCTTTCTTGCTTGTTATTACGAAACCTAAGAACACTGGAGTATGAACAGTGAACAGGATACTCCACGGGATATTGCAACGCTCGTAATATGAAAATTAATTAGCTTATTAGTAGAAATTGATAAGTAGGTATATAGCATTCATTAATAGAATAGAATAGAATAATTATTTATTTGCATAGAAAGTAGGTACAAAAAAAATGTAGATGGTTTTATAATCAAGAGATCCGTGTACATTCTACCTTAAATTAGGCATGCAAAAACATTTAGCACAAGTTGTCATTGTTTTACTTTTGTTTATCTATTTTATTAAACTTTATCAAAAACTGCTGTTTGTCATTTCCCGAAAGTAAAAGGCGTATGTGAATATTAATCGGAGGAAAGTAAACAAAAATACAGATAGTTTATACCTACATTTAAGTTCGCGTAAATCGATAAACCAGTAGGGACCAGCTGTCGCTTCAGTCCCGTAGTAAAAGTTGGTTACGATAATGCCTACCTAACATCAACAAAACATGCGACTCTAATCCTATGAACTTATTAAACAACAGAATTACATTTTCAACAAAACTAAGAAGCAATCATTAATTAACTTATGAGGGTAGATAGTAAAAATCAAGTACCTATTTATTGCCAAATTCATTAATATTATTGTTCATACGAGTATATGTACACGCCACTTTAATGAAAAAGAAAAACCAATATTTTTCATGCTTTATTCAAATTAGGAACATAATACTGAAGAATGCACTCACACACTTTTTTTTTAATCGTCGAAAATTATCATATAACTTCTCACGCTCTGGGCGAAGCGGGAGGGCGTGTCAGTCTTTTACTGACTAAAACCCCCCCGTTCCATTAGTTGCCTGTGTGCCAGGGACCTCGGTATTTCTTTCGAACAACCCGCACCCCTGGCAGGCATCGGCCCTTGCGGACCCCACTAGTTAGTGCTGACATCTCTTTGAGCCGCGCGTGGAACACAACGCATCGTCGACCCGGGCTTGGTCTTTACCGAACGGCAAGCTACCCATTACTCGCCGTCCGCAAGCCCGCGCCTTTGGAGGCCGGGAACCAGCCTGGGATTCCCGATGCCCAGGTCGTCTCCTGCGGCGATTAGGGCCGTGAGGGCAATCTTGCTCCGTATTATGGCCTGGACCAGGGCCGGACGCGAGAGATCGCCGTCGCCGATCGCCTCCACGCAGACACGGCGGTGCTCTGCCCAAGCCGGGGCAGACCTGACGGACCTGGAGGCGATCAACGCAGTAGTAACACCCGGGCGTTTCCTCCCGCCTGGACTTCAAAAGAGACTGTGACCTTGTAGTTTGTTTTGGCCTTTCTTCTCAGAGTAGTCAGATAGGAAACGCCGAACTCATCTAGTTTGTTTTTTTTTTTTTTAAATGTGATTGACGTGTAAAAGTGTTTGTACGAAGCTACTTAAAGAAATAAAACATTTATCGTTTATCATTAATCCGAAACAGGAACCTCCCGAAACACGGTTGTTTGTGCGGTGAGGCCCTGCGTCAAGCGGAAAATGAGGACGCCGTGGCGCCTCTCAATTTTATACGTGTGTACTGTTCGATATAATACCTAATAATTATAAGTAGATATGTATGTACATCAAATTTGTGAATGTTTTAATTAGTGGCCTTCAAATAGTTGTTCAGGAAGACCTGATTTTATTACTTAATTTAATTTTACCGCCATAAGCAGCACGGATTCAGTCCACGGTCAGGGGAGCCAACATTACAGCGAAAGGAATTCAGTCGTGAAACGCACTGTAAGTGTTTGTGTACTTAGGTATTTGTATAAAACAGAAAACCATCTGAACAAATCTCGCTACCTGAACATATGACCCAGATGCCTGATACCGTAATGTTCTATGAAAAACGTTGTCCCAGGTTTGAGTTCCGCACCTGAGGGCACTTTAGATAACAAAGAGTTATTCTGCAGACAACGTGCCACGGGAGGGACTCGCCTCAGTCACCCCCGGGGCGTTCCTAAGCTGAGAGCTTGTGGCGCTTAATAAAACGGAGGAGCTGTGACGGAGCCAGTTTTATATCCGTATGAGTTAGGTAGGTGGGTAATTAGACTGGAAATAGTTTAACTAAGGGATTTTGGGGACAATTTTGCTTTTTCAAATGATCTTTTAACTCACATTTTAGTAGCTTAATTTCGAAAAGCTTCTTAGATGGATGGTTCTTTTGGCTAATTTACTAAATTAATATGATGAAGAGGTAAAATTGTTTGTACATTTGTAAGATGTAATCTTTGAATTTTGTGATCCGATTACTTCATTCACTGACTATGAAAGGTACACATTTAATAAATTATGTTTTATAATACAGATGAGTTCCACACGGAGGGAAGACTTATATACAATCTATTAGTTAATACTCTAATTTAGTGTCAATATTATCATTTGAAACTGTCCCTGTGTATTAAAATATCTATGCAAATAGATAAAATTGAAGTGTATGTTCGAAATGTCAACAGAACAGCTTTTTATTTATTGTATATGAAAGTCTGCCTGTCTGTTCGTTCCAGTTAATTTCGGAAATGGCTGGATCGATTTTGATGGGATTTCTACTGACAGGTAGCTGATATCATTAGAAATAACTTAGGTTACTTGAATTAATTTGAACTTCGCTTTTCCCGGTTGCACGTTGCCGTGGGATAATTTCCGACTTCCACGCGGGCGAAGCTACGGGTGAAGCCGCGGACAGTAGCTAGTATTCAAATATGATTGCAGTCTGGGAGAGGCCTATGGTATATCCAGCGAAAGACAATGTTGATCGTCTATTTTTACACACAAATCCCACAAAATAAACTACCTACCTATAAACAACAAGACAACACCTTTACACTACACAGTACACCAATTATTCACATAAATTGTACACACCAATCACAGCAGGCCTACGCCTTTGTTGTTGTAACGACAGCACATAATCCCTTTTGTTAGCCTGTTCGCGACAGCACAGCGGACGAGCTTGTATTTTACAAATGAGAGGATTTATGGCCGGGACACGTGCTTTGAAATTAATGGTGTTTTTGTTTGTTTAATAAATTCATACTACACTTCATTAAGTGTAGTATAAATTTAGTAAACACTGTCTTACTCGATATCCACACGCGATAGAAATGGCTCACTGAATTTTCAACCCTCGGTGTTAAGGTGGATCTTGTCGACATTTTTTCCATATAAAATTCGGGAGTGTATCACTCCACTGTTCGACAATGTACATCAAAAATTAAGCACGGTATAGTTTTGTCTTATTATTAATATTGTCTGTACGGGAACAGAATACTAAAATAAAATGCCATTAAAAAGTTATGAGCCAAAAAAGATTCGTTTTTCTTGCTAATTTGCCTAACTTTGGGCGTGTTTAAGTAACAAAAGAAGTCTGAAATCTCCAAAACCAAGTCAATACCGACAAAGCTCAAATATCGAAAAGTTCAATAAACTTTATTTGTAATTGATTTATGCAGTGGTTTTTTTCATAAAACCCGAAGGACTTTTCTTAATTTTTTACGCGCCTGTTATACTATAGCTGATCCTGCATCTCACTCAATAACGTTGTGCGCGTAGACTAGCGTCGAACAGACTGCTCATCACTGATACTACCTCTGTCGGACACGATGCCAGGGGAGACAGCGTGCTTTTTAGCCAGGCCCACCAGTGAGTTCAACCCCACGACTAGACTCTCCTTAAATAGAGCATTGGAGAATTCAACAAAAACAGTGTTCGATTTTCAACGCTCGGCGCTTGCCAGTGCGTTGAAGATCCCGTGCCTCAAAAAACCCGCCGCGATTTTATAACGTTCGTGGGGACGTGGATTTAGGCCTGTATTCTTCACGGGTGTGGGTTGTTCGAAAGAGATACCGTGGCCCCTGGCACACAGGCAACTGAGTAAACACGGGTGGGTTTTAGTCAGTAAAAGTCTGATAAGTTCCTGTTCCGCCCAGAGTGGGATAAGTTATTTCATGATTTCCCCCCTCAAAAAATGCCTGTATTCTTTATGGGCTTATTTTAGTTTTTTTTCTTTATTCATTCACACATGATTCTCGATACTAAACTCGAGTTTGAGTACATTCTAGTTGCGTGAAGTGTGTTTCTAGAATATGCCTTTACAAATTCTCATTGAATGCATGGCAGATCAATCATACATTCTTACTCCCACTTCTTAGATTAGGTGAGGAAGGTAAATTCCTGGTGATGTAGCTTTTAATCGCCTCTATAGCCCTACGAATTACGGTATTGAAGGAAAACATAAAGAAAGAAATTAAAATTATTTAGCATAGACTACAATGCACACAACATGTCCTGCTAACTAAAAATATGTTTCTATATTTGCAAAACAAACGTCTGTTCTATTCCAAGAATAATCATCATCATTCTCCTGCCCTTATCCCAATTTATTTGTGGTCGACGCAACATGTCTTTTTCTTCCACACTTCTCTATTAGTCGTCATCTCCGCAGTCACACCCTTTCTAACCATATCATCATTCACACAGTCCATTCATCGTTTCTTTGGTCTCCCCCTACTCTTATAGCCAACGACATTCATACTCAAAACGTTCCACATGACATTTTCCTCATTCCTCCGTATCACATGCCCATACTCGTACCATGACAACCGTTCTAATTCCAAGTAGGTATATTGTAAAAAATGAAACATGGCTAGAGCCATTTTTCTTCAACCCACGCTGACGTAAAGGAAGAAGCCATGTTAATGCATAATTTTTTAAATAGTTCAATCAGAATTTAAAAAAACTTGCGAACAAGCCAGCAACCCTTCAAATATAATTTTATCTCGTTTTATAGGAAGGAAAATGAAAAATCTGTAAACCATAATACAGAAAAAGAAGACCGCCATTTTCTTTAGTCTTAATAAAAAGATCGAATAGTTCAGAAAACGTTACATCAAAGACACATTTCTTCAAGGAAAACTAGAAGCTACGTGACACGATTTCATATGGATGCAGAATAAGAAAAATAAGTATTGGGAATTGGCATCTAACTTTCAAAGGCGGACATGGCCGACAGGTCAAACGCGGCAAGTCTGGTAATATCTACCATCCGAATTTCAGGTCTCGGCACTTTGAGACTCTACGTCCATTTTTATTAGTTTTTGGCCAAACATCTTTTATTTGAAGCTGATAGTGTAACCACTAACCTAAGTGTGTCCACTGTGGCTTACCTCACCCAGCCAACTACAGAGGGTGTTTAGTTGCCAAGGAGATGCAAATGATGAAGAACAAACATGTAAAAAATAACCCAACTAACAACCCTGCAGCTAAGCAAATTGTTAGAAACACCGACAAACAGACACCAAAACAAAGTGCGCAGTTTGCTGCACAGACAACCGCAATACCTGCACATACATCCAAAAGTGCCTCATATGCACAAGCAGTAAAACCAAGCATACAACCATCAAGTCTAGACGACAAGCTCAACCAGATCTTGAAGTGCATATCCTCATTTGACAAGAGACTAGAGAAATTAGAATCAAGCACTGTACAAAAATATAATGAATAACACACTTAAAATAATGGCATGGAATTCCAACGGACTGCTGCAACACCAACATGAGTTGCTAGTAGTCCTAAACACAGAAAACATTGATGTGTGTTTGATCTCTGAAACGCACTTCACTAAACAGTCTTTTGTAAAGTTTAAAGGTTATAAGGTTTATCACTCGCTACACCCAAACAACACGGCCCGAGGAGGTAGCGCAGTTATCATTAGAGAAAATATCTGTCATTACGAACAGTGTAAATACGAGGAGCCAGACACGCAAGCTGTGGCGGTTTCAATTAAAACAAAGCAATTTAATGTGACAGTAGCGGCCGTATACTGTCCCCCAAGACATAAGATAAACAAGGAACAATATGTACACTTCCTCAGACTCCTTGGACCGAGATTTATATTAGGCGGGGACTTTAACGCTAAGAACACTCATTGGGGATCGAGACTAACGTCAACTAAGGGAAGACAGCTTCATAGTGCAGTGAATGATATGCGCTGTGAGGTCATGAGTACTGGAAAACCCACATACTGGCCGACTGACCCCCAGAAACTTCCAGACCTTATCGACTTTTTCATTGTCAAAAATATATCCACCAATTATATGAGTGTGGAAGAGGGGTATCACATGAACTCCGATCACTCTCCGATATTATTACAACTAAGTCACAAAATATTACTGAGACAAAATCACATGACATTGGGAAATAAGTTTACAGATTGGGAAAGTTTTAGCATACACTTACAAAATATTATTGACCTAAAAACTGCATTAAAAAGCAAAGATCAGCTCGATTCTGAAGTAAACAAGTTTAGCAACAATATCCAACAATGTGCATGGAACAACACACCACAGTTTATAAAAAAATGCAAAGGAACCACCTACCCAAAGGAAATAATAGACCTATTATATGAAAAAAGGAATCAAAGAAAAATATGGCAGCAAACTAGATTTCCGAAAGATAAAACACTGTTAAATAACCTATCGAAAAGACTACAGAGAACAATACAAAGTTTTCAAGATGAGGCTCTCAATAATAACTTACGACAGTTAAGCAGCGATCATACAACGCAATACTCTCTTTGGAAAGCAACAAAGTCACTGAAAAGGCCAATCACATCAATTCCCCCTATCAGAGATGATAATGGAAAGTGGGCCATAAGCAACGAGCAAAAAGCCCTAAGATTTGCACGTCATTTAGAAGAAACTTTTCAGCCAAATGACGGGTCTGTAGATAACCTGCAGTTTGCCAATATTCTGCAAGATCAGAGAATTAAGCTTGTAACCCCGAAAGAAGTTGCAAAGGAAATTCAAATCATAAGCCTAAAAAAGAAATCTCCAGGATATGACCTTATTACGGGTGAAATCTTAAAACATCTCCCACGTAAAGCCATCGTTAAGCTTACCAGGCTCATCAATGCTGCATTCGTGCTAAAACATGTTCCTGAGCCATGGAAAGTTGCTGAAGTGATTATGATTGCAAAGCCCGGTAAACCACCTCACGAGGCATCATCATACAGGCCCATTTCCCTGTTGCCGATACTATCAAAGCTGTTTGAAAAATTGTTATTAAAACGCCTAAAATCGATTGTAAACGAGAGTAACCTGATCCCTGACCACCAGTTTGGTTTCAGAGAGAAACACTCAACAATAGACCAAGTACATAGAATTACCAACATCATTGAGAGAACGCTTGAAGAAAAAAAAGTCTGCTCCACCGTATTTTTAGATGTGGCACAAGCTTTTGATAGAGTTTGGCATGAGGGTCTAATATACAAGCTAAGACTAATGCTACCTAATGATTTTGCCGATATCTTGCAATCATACATTACGAATAGAATGTTTAGAGTAAGGCACGAGGATGCTTTTTCCGAGCTAAAAATTATTAAAGCTGGCGTACCTCAAGGCAGTGTGCTGGGTCCAGTGCTCTATCTGTTGTATACGTATGATATACCAGAGCTAGAAAATAATACTATTGCAACCTTTGCGGACGACACTGCCATTATGGCTACAGGGTCATGCCATATGGAAGCAATCGAAAAGGTACAAACCGCTTTAAATAAAGTTCACAACTGGGCACAAAAATGGAGAATCAAATTGAATGAATCAAAGTCGCTTCACATTGATTTCACCAACAGGAATTGTGATTACCACCCGGTCTTCATAAATGGCCAACAAGTGCCATACGCAAATACAGCCAAATACCTTGGTATAACGCTTGACGCGAAACTGCGCTGGAAAGCGCATGTCAAAAAGAAGAGACAGGAACTAGACATGCGTTTTAAAAACATGTATTGGTTGATAGGACGGGATTCCTGTCTATCAATACATAACAAAATTCTATTATATAAGCATATTCTTATGCCAATATGGACTTATGGCATCCAACTGTGGGGCTGTACTAAACCGACTAATATCAAAATCATACAAACATTCCAGAATAAGGTACTCAGGAGTATTGTTAATGCTCCCTGGTACATAAGAAATGACGACCTCCATCGTGACCTAAAAATGGAACCAGTCACCAACATAATCCAAAAATTTGCTGAGGCCCATGAACAACGACTCCATCAACATGTGAACATCGAGGCGATTCAGCTGTTAGACCAAACAAATATAGTGCGAAGACTAAAACGAACAAAACCTTTTGAGTTAGTGTAGTGTAAAAAGTGTAGAAATAATAGTGACAATGACACACATAACAACACATGAACAAAGTGTTTATAACTTCAACTTATCAGACTCTAAGAAAGTGGAACGGACTTGTGTAAAGTACAAAGGACACTATTCTAAGTTTTAAAATAATCATCATGTATAAAATTAAGTTAGATTAAAATTGCTTATTAGTCTTATAGACTAGATTGTAATGAATTATTAAGAACCGGGTTCTTTGTAATATAAAAAAAAAAAAAAAAAAAAAAAAAAAATCCGATAGTTTGTTACCTAAGGAAAGAGGTTTTCAAAAGGCTGCTTTTAAAACTTGACCATAATATTATTAATATGGCCAAGTTTTACCTACTTATGTAGGTACCGTAAACTGAGGTTACATTAATGAATATTGAACTTTGAAGCTTTATATCTCTTAAATTTGTGGTTTTAAAAAAATACAAAAAATGTCCAATATTAGTTTTTATAACTCTCGATTCCTGTAATAATACGTGAATAAATATTAGGTCTTTACCTATGAAATTGCCGTTCTGCAGTACTGGCCATTTCAAATCAAAATAATTTTTGTTTGGCTAAGAATTCTAATTTCAAATTAATTTTATTTTAAAAACATGGTTTTTTTTTTCTAAAAGTAGTCATTTCTTTATTGATTAGTGTTACATTTTCATCGCATTTCAATATTTTTCGTCATCATGGATACGTTAAAAATTCGAGTAATTATGGAATATGAGTACCGTCGTGGCAGCAACGCGGCACAAGCGGCACGCAACATCAACGACGTTTACGGAGCTAACACTACAAACCAACGCACCACCTGTTATTGGTTTGCTCGCTTCCGTTCTGGAAATTTCGACCTGAAAAATGAACCTCGCGGTCGTCCGAAGACTTTGGTCGACAATGACGAATTAAAGGCGATTGTGGAAGCTGATGATACACAATCTACGGCTGAATTAGCAGCAGCTTTCGACGTTAGCGTCAAAACAATATTGGTCCATTTGCGTCAAATTGGCAAGGTAAAAAAGCTTGACAAATGGGTGCCCCACGAACTCAATGATCGCCAGCGCGAAGTACGCGTCGAGACGTGCCTTGCACTGCTCAACAGACACACAAATGAAGGAATTTTGAACCGCATTGTTACCTGCGATGAAAAATGGATTCTGTTTGATAACCGTAAGCGCTCAGCAAGTTGGTTGGATCCTGGTTCAGCACCTAAACAATGCCCTAAACGAAAACTTACCCCTAGAAAAGTGATGGTCACTGTTTGGTGGTCTAGCGCCGGTGTGATTCATCACAGCTTCTTACCAAACGGGGTGAGCATTACTGCAGATGTGTACTGTGAAGAACTGAACACAATGATGGAGAAGCTGGCGCATCTCCAACCAGCATTGGTCAATCGCTCGTCTCCGCTGCTCCTGCACGACAACGCGCGACCTCATACTGCACAGCAGACGGTCTCCAAGTTGCAAGAACTGGGGTTGGAAGCTCTCCGTCATCCGCCCTACTCACCAGACCTTGCGCCTACAGACTACTACTTTTTCCAGAATTTGGATAACTTCTTGGCGGGAAAAAAATTTAATACCCGAGAGGCAGTACAAAATGCCTTTGAAGAATTTGTTGCCTCCCGTCCAGCTGCTTTCTTTAAGAAGGGCATCAATAAACTGCCACTGCGATGGCAAAGATGCATTGATTGCATGGGTGATTACTTCGATTAATACAAATAAAAAATTCATGAAAAAAATTCGTTTAAATTTTTTCATACAAAACGGCAATTTCATAGGTAAAGACCTATTATCACTTTTCAACACACTTGCTCATAAAATGGCTCTAACTTCACTACAGTTAGGCACATAGTGACACCTATTATCAAACTGTGACTTTTTCATTACTATTATTCACTAGTGAGTTATAGAATTGGTTGAGTTGCTTTGTTCTTAGTGAGTTATAGGTTGTTTTTTGTTTGAGTTGCTTTGTTCTTAAAAACGATGATGATGATGATGATGGATGATGCTGGATGATGATGGATGATGCTGGATGATGATGGATGATGATGGATGATGCTGGATGATGATGGATGATGATGATGAATGATGATGGATGACGATGGATGATGATGAATGATGATGATGGATGGTGCTGGATGATGATGGGTGATGATGAGTGACGATGGATGATGATGGATGACGATGGATGATGATGGATGACGATGGATGATGATGGATGATGATGGATGACGATGGATGATGATGGATGATAAATGATAAATGATAAATGATAAATGATAAATGATAAATGATTTTATTTCTGTAAGTAGGTTTGTACAAACACTTTTACACGTCAATCATATTTTTTTAAACTAGATGAGGTCGGCGTTTCCTATCTGACTACTCTGAGAAGAAAGGCCGAAACAAACTCAGAGGTCACAGTCTCTTTTAAAGTCCAGACATAATCTTGGTCAGATCATGTGAAGACCATGTGGATTGGTGTCTGAAATGGTCTTTTGAGGAAAGAACCACACAGGTTGAGTGGACCTGTCCATTCAGTGCACGCATGTATCAGTAATCATACGGCTCAACTCAGAACTTGAGGAGCTCAACGATTTGACGAACAATACCAAAGAAAGGACATTTGGGTAGGCCGCATAAAGTACTCAAACTGCCAGATTAACATTAAAAACGAACTGAGAAAGAGACGAAATACAAAAACAAAAATACCACATAGTTCTCACATTCACAATAATTAAAACAAAAATAATATTATACTTCTCAAAGTAAATATTCATGTCAAAGTGTATATAATAATAATCAAATGTCAAAGTGTATATAATAATAACCAAATGTCAAAGAGCAAAACAAAGAAAAAACAACATTCAGTATACAAAATTGGAGCAGGTCAATCCCAAGCTTTTTTGTCCTCAATATAATCTTTAACGGTATAAAAGGCTTTCAGGCACAACTTACGTTTGATGAATGATTTAAATTTATTGAGACTTAGATCTTGAACATGGCTTGGAAGTTTATTATAAAAGCGTATACATTGACATCTGAATGACCCACCTATTTTCTTGAGCCTTGTTGATGGTACAACAAATTTGTGTTTGTTCCTAGTATTTATACTATGGATATCACTGTATTTTTTAAACAATTTAATATTTTTATGAGCATATAAAAGATTTTCATAAATATACTGTGAAGGCACAGTCATTACATTTATCTCCTTAAATTTATCTCTGAGAGAGTGTCTCGGACTTAATTTATAAATTGATCGGACAGCTCTTTTCTGCAAGACAAAAATAGTCTGAATGTCGGCGGCATTTCCCCACAATAGAATACCATACGACATTACACTATGAAAATAGCTAAAGTACACTAAGCGGGCTGTCTCTACATCAGTTAAATTACGAATTTTTCTAACAGCGTATGCTGCAGAGCTTAGCTTTTTCGACAATTTAGCTATATGTGGGCCCCACTGAAGCTTGGCATCCAAAGTTAAGCCCAAGAATACAGTGCTATCTTCAGGATTCAATTCTTCGCACTTTATCAACACATTAGTTTTCACCTGCTTAACGTGAGGTAGCGTAAACTTAATGCATTTGGTCTTTTTTTCATTAAGAAGCAAATTATTAACATTGAACCAGTGAACTACTTTTGAGATTGCGCTATTTACATCGTCATTAACAAGTTGCTGACGTTTAAGTTTAAACAAAAGTGAAGTGTCATCCGCAAACAACACTATATCATGATTATCCTTTATGAGGTAAGGCAAGTCATTAATATAAATAAGAAACAAGAAAGGACCAAGAATTGAGCCCTGTGGGACTCCCATTGATACTACGGATCCCGGAGATCTTTTTCCGTTTACATCAACACACTGAATCCTATTACACAAGTATGAAATAAGAAGATCCAGAGCGGTGTTCCGGATCCCGTAGTGGCGGAGTTTCCTGATTAGAGTTTCATGAAGCACGCAATCGAAAGCTTTAGATAAATCGCAAAAGATGCCCAAGGCATCGTATTTATTTTCCCATGCATTGTAAATATGCCCTAAGAGTTCAACACCGGCATCGGTAGTTGAACGACCCCTTGTGAAACCGAACTGTTTGCTATGTAATAAATTATGTTTATTAAAAAATCTTTGCAATTGGTCTAAAATTAATTTCTCAAAAATTTTACTAAAGGTAGGTAGTACTGAAATAGGTCTATAATTAGTGGGGTCTGATGTACTACCTGATTTAAACAAAGGTATTATTTTACTATTCTTCATTAGGTCAGGAAACTCCCCACAGTCTATACAATTATTAAATATAAGAGCTAAAGTAGGTGCTACAATGTCAATAATAGACTTAGCAACTTCTACAGAATTACCCCACAGATCTGCAGTCTTTTTTACATTTAAAGTGTGAAAGGTTTTAATTATATCTCTACAGCTAATATGTTCAAAATGAAATTCTGAATCACAAACATTAACATTTTCTAGATGATGATGGATGATGATGGATGATGATGATGATGGATGATGATAGATGATGATGGATGACGATGGATGATGATGGATGATGATGGATGATGATGATGGATGACGATGGATGACGATGGATGATGATGGATGATGATGATGATGATGATTTAGTATTATTTTCTTCGCAAGTCTGTTGAAAAACGTCGTATGATACACGTGTGTATTGATGATTATCGTCCTCGGCTCTCTTAAGACCCTCGCCTGACGGCTCGGGTCTCAATGGCGCCTCAGCGATAATCACCAACGTTACACACTAGTACCATAATGTACTATTATAATGAGAAAAAAAAACTGACTGATTAAAGTTATACGTACGATGTAGGGTTACTTTGATACCCCCCTATTTTATTGCGATGTTACAAAGTAACACCAATTATATGATGCCAATACAATTTAAAAAATCAAAATCTGCCAACAGGAAAAATAATTAACTTTGTTAATTAAAATTGTCAATGAATTCCTCAGGAAAGGATTTAACAGTTTTTCAGTGTTGCTAAACTAGAAAAAAAAACTACCATGTATTTTTTTTTTTTGTTTTTTTTTTTTTGGGTGGGAAATCATCAAATAACTTCTCCCGCTCTGGGTGGAGCAGGAGGGTGTGTCAGACTTTTACTGACTAAAACCCACCCGTGTTCCTTCAGTAGCCCTTAAGCCAGGGGCTGTGGTGTCTCTTTCGAACAAACCCGCACCCCTGGCAGGCATCGGCCCTTGCGGGCCCCATCATTTTTTGTGCTGACATCTCTTTGAGGCGCGCGTGGAGCACAACGCGCCGTCGACTTGGGCTTGGTCCTTACCGGACAGCGAGCTACCCATTACTCGCCGTCCGCAAGCCCATGCCTACGGTGGCTGGAAATCGGCCTGGGATTCCCGACGCCCAGGGCGTCTCCGTATCCTGCGGCGGCTAGGGTCGCGAGGGCGCATATGCTGCCTCTCCCTCACGTGCGCATAGAACACTGCATTATTCCTTTAATTAAATCTTACTCATCACTATGACTAATTTTCGATATATCTATACTTATAACAAACTTGATAGGTTTTTTTTTGTTGGACGTACTACGTTCAAACAGATAAAGCTTATTATAATTTGAATGAGTTTTCAGATGAGAGATTTAATTTCAATTTATTGTAATTTGTTTCTTACGATATTAGGACATTTTTAAATAATTAGACTTGGATTGACATTATTAATTATTGTGTAGCTATTAATATTTGCATGGCATTGTTAACTATTAACATAGCCTGCATGCTGAAAATTTCTGTTGGATGTCTTTACTCATGTTTGGGCAAATAAATAATTATGAAATGAAAAATTAAATGAAATGAGAAAGTGTTTATTCACAAAAAAAACCGTTCGTGTAGGTTACATTTACCTCCGCCAAACTGCATAGCAGTTTGTTGGCAGACGTAGCTCCACTTTTGTACATGTCTAATTACTAACATTTTTGACACTTGGTTAGTTAAAACTTGCATTCTGTTGCATTCCTTAAATTTGAAACAAACATAGTTTTTTTTATTATTCTCTACAGTGAAGCTTTATTAAAGAGGTACTTATGTATTTTATTTTTAAAGGAGGAGGTTAGAGGAGAGGAGAGGTTATGTTATATTTTTTCTCAGTGTAAAATCCATACTAATAATAAAATGCTGAAATAACTTTGTCTATCTGCTTGTTACCCTCACGCCACCGCTCCATGCATCTAGCTTCTGAGGTTTCACAAGTGCCTGTGTGCCCTTGAATGTGTGGACGGGATGTGAATTTAGATTTTTGGATGTTGTTACTCAAACAAACCAAAACGGCTGCGCATTGGGACGAAATTTACTATTTAAATTTATCCATAAAATACTTTTTATCACTCTTGTGCGTTCCTTTGGGATAATTTTCAATCACCATGCAGGCGAATCCGCTGGCAAAATCTAATATGAAATAATATATTTTGAATTTGAACTGAAATCATATCAAACAGCAAACATCATAATAGATATAAAACGTAGGTACCTTTTCCAGTGCTACTTGCTGATTATTTCAGTAATCAAGATGGCATTTCGCTATCCCCCAAACCACATTGTCTCAGACCCCTGACAACGGAATCAAAAAGGAACCTTCCAGAAAAAGACTATAACGAATGATTTTTTAACAACAGGCTTCGGCGACATTTTTTGTTAAAAAGGAAGACGTATTTCTCTTTTCTTTAGGAATAATGTTATTTTTGACAAAATTGTGGCCTTTAATTTTCCGTTAATTGGATTTGCATAAAGGGTTTTCCTCCTAAAAGGGACCTTATAATCAAGTCTTAATTTATTTTAGTGGCCGTTAATTTATGTTATTTTAGTAAAGAGGTACCTCAAAGATGTACGTATATATGTACGTTTATATAACTATAGTGAAATTGGTTACTCTAACTATGTATAATCAAATCCCTGGGAATTTTCTGTGTCAGTGAGGTAGTAATAATGGGACGCGTAGTACTGGCACACAGAACGTATTAACACGTAGGATATTTTTCATCCCGGTAGTACGTTTTCGTGGGATAATTTTCGACTTCCACGCAGGCGATTATAATGCCCTTTCAAACAAAAAAAGAATAATCCAAATCGGTCCAGCCATCTTCGAGTAATCGGGGAACATATGCACAAAACAAAAAGCTTCCGACGAATTGAGAACCTCCTCCTTTTTGAAGTCGGTTAAAAATAGGTCCCCCATGATCTTGTTCAGTGAGAGTAGTCACTGAAATTTTCATTTTAAAGTTTCAGGACTGCTACGAAAACTAATTTACTAAAAAGGATTTCACTCCATCTTTCTGATATCTTAAATTTTCAACAGCAAGCATTATAAGTTAAAGTTAAGGCCCCTTAAGGCCGGTTAAGTTTCGTGTCCGGGAGTGTTGCCCGGGAGAATTTTAATTAATTTAATTAGTAAACTCACGCCCGAAAGGTCTTTGTGTGACTGAGATAAGGGTGATCTCATCACTTGGCGTTCACGTTCCGACAGTTTTGAGGTTATATGTGTTTGTAAACGTTTATATATTTTGTTGACGTGATTGTTGTTTTCTTATCAGAATCTACCTATGCTTAAAATAAAATAGTAACGAAGTCAAAACTATTCACTGAATATTTTTTTTAAAAGTAATTTGCCTAAGACGTTTGAGAACGAGTCATAAGTTTTGAGAATGTTTGTCCGTTTGTCTGTTTGTCTAGATGCATGTTCGGGATTGGTGCAAACACGTATCTATGGTACTTAATAGTTTACAACCTTCGTTCGCGCCAACACAGTTAAATGTCGGTAGTAGATTAACACAGTTTAATCTCGGTAGTACGTTACCTAGTTTCCGCAATCCACGTGTGCGAAGCCGCGTGCAAAACCTATTGTTTCATAAATTACTATTTATAGAACTAATTCCAGGTTGTCGATGGAAGCTATTGCTATATATTTTTTTTGTTTTTGTTTCCGCTAGCTTTCAACCTCAACGTTTAGATACTATTGAAAAAGGAAGCGATTTCTCTTTCTATTGGAACGTGTTCATTGAAAAATATATTTAAAAAAAACTCAGATATTTCCCGGAAAATGCTACATTGAGTACTTATTTTACTACAATCATTTTCTCTAAGCAGTTCATAATATCACGCCTTGTTACACCCACACACACACACACCCTGACACTCATAAACACACTCACGCATTCACACACACACAATGTTATTTTCTTTATGACTTGAAGATTAATCAGATTGGTCTTCCGTTGTACTCTAGCTAATGTTATTATTTCCCGCTTACACGTGGATACAGGAAATTGCTCTGGAAAAACTAAATAGAAGGGATTCCTTTCATAAACTAACAATCTGTTTTATGTTATGAATATGGATTTACAGTGTTATAACCAATAAGCTTTTCTAAGCAACATTTCCAGATAGCAGAAACAGAACAAATGAAACAAACTAACAGCAAACTAATTTTTGAGTGTCATTTACCCCTGGAGGGTTTATCCACGACCAATCGTATTAACCTCCAATGGATCTAAGGGCACAGTAGATCTTTAGGCAATGATGCCACAGATTAACTTGCGAAGAGAGGCTCTGATATGAAGGTGCTAGGCCCGTACCCACTTCTCGCCCTGCCTTTCTCACAATTTCGTGCGTGGATTCGCCAAAGGCGACCGAATAGCAACAGATGGTCACGGGCAACAGACTGCAGACAGTCAAAATTGGCTTTACCAATTGTACACCCGCGATTAACCAAAAATCTTCTCAGCCTGAGTAGAAATAACCTTAAAATAATTATAGGAACAATTACGGGCCACAACCCTCTTAGCAAACATATTTTTAACATATGCGCCACAGACAGCCCGCTTTGCAGAGGCTGCCTTGACGCCAAGGAATCAGCCGCCCACGTCATCCTGGAATGCGAGGCCGTGGCTTCACAACGTGAAGAAATCCTCGGAACAGTGAGGTCGCTCCGCGAAGCCTGTGAAGCCCCCAGGAAGCTTCTGTGCTTTTGGGCGGAGCTAGGCTGGCTCTGTTCTAAAACAATGTAGGAAGTCAAAGGTTTCATTAGCCATAAAACTATTTTAAAGATTTTAGCACAAAACTAGCTTTTTCCAGTAGCTTCGCCCGCGTTAACCAATTTACACAAAACCTTAGCAAAAGCACCTAAACCTTCATTATGAATTACTCTGTCTATTGGTGAAAAACCGTGTGAAAATCCGTTCAGTGATTTTTGAGTTTATCGCGAACAGACAGACAGACGCGGCGGGGGACTTTGTTTTATAAAATACTAGCTGTCCTGGCGAACTTCGTACCGCCATCATTTATTTTTCCAGTCGCCACTGAGGAAATATAACCCTTCCGGTAAAATCGATTCAGTTGGAGATTATCAATAATTTCACAATAATTCTGATCAAATCTATATTATTTTTATATAAATTTTCTTAAATACAAACCTTGTCTTGACAATAAGGAACACATACTCGTAAAAAAAAGAATCATCCAATTTGGTGCAGTCGTTCAGGGGCCTAAGTCTACTAATTTATAAACGTTACAATGGTCTCTCAATGGTGTGTTTTTGACAGTTTTTGTATGGCAAATCTGTCAAAAACTTACCATTGAGAGACCATTGTGACGTTTATAAATTAGTAGACTTAGGCCCCAGAAGTTATGCGCGTACATACATTTCGACGATTAATTTTCATTTATATGGATAGATGTAGTGATTTACACGTTTTACTTAATATTCAGTTCAGATAGCAATTTCCGGGATTTCCTTTTTAATTCGTCTAAGCAGATTGATAAGATGTTTGTCTATTTTATCAACTAGCTGTTGCCCGTGACTTCGTCTGCGATCCAGGATGAAAAGTACCCCATGTTCTAATCCAGGTCATGGTCTATTTGTGTGCCAAATTTCAACCAAATCCGTTCAGCCGTTTTAGCGTGAAAGCGTAACAAACAAACTTACTTACGCATTAATAATATTAGTCCTGTTGTGTTAGTATCTATTAAATTAGTGGTATTGTGTTAATTAGTGTGATTGGTCTAGTGGTCGCGCTATTAGAGCATGAGGTCCTCGTTTGGATTCCCAGGACGGACAACGCGTTTTTGGGTTTTTGTATCTGGAATGTCTCAGTAGCAGCCCGGAGTTTTTATGCCCATTAGATGGTAATAGGCGCGCCCTCTATTACATGGGACTTAAAGGTGACGGGCTCCCCCGAGTGGGTTCCCGCATTGGCGTTGCGGAGGGGCTCAATAACCGTGGTCTCCCAACCATGGTGAAGCGAAGAGGAACCCCAAGGTGGGGCCGCTCGTCAGGGCTTTTGCCTTCAAGCCATTGACGTAGCGGCCAAAAAGTAGGTTGCGGTGAGGCGCACCGCAACTGAGGTGGGCCGCGATGTCGAATGGGAGGCATCGCGGCTGAGGGTTATGGGCTGCGGTAGAGGAAGAGTGCCGGAGCTTCTGAGCAGCGCTCTTCCCTTCCGTGGCCTGGACGGGGCCGCCACCGTTTGATGGCAGACGCGGTGGGGTTGCAAGGAAAGAGGAGTGTTGGTATAGCGTTGGCCGCTCTCCCTATCCCCTGCCGCCGAAAAGTGGTAGGGACGACGGCGCGTACCACTGGTGGGGTCCGCAAGAGCCAATGCCTGCCAGGGGTGCGGGTTGTTCGAAAGAGACACCATCGCCCCTGGCACACAGGCAACTGAGGGAACACGGGTGGGTTTTAGTCAGTAAAGGTCTGACACTCCCTCCTGCTCTCTAGCCAGAGCGGGAGAAGTCATTCGATGATTTCCCACACTCCAAAAAAAAAAGGTGGCGGGCGAAATATGGCTATACTAAGGTACACTTCTGCCCAGCCCTTCAGGATGGCGTGATAATATGTTATTTAATATTAGTTAGGATACTAGGCATAACAAAGTTAATTATATTTTCAACTACAAACAACCTTTAAGCCATCTTTGACCTCAACCAATTTCAGACTCCACGTTTTACTTCACAACTTTCTATACAAGTATATACATACCTATGTGTAGTACAAAGCTACCCTCTACAGAAGGGCTGTAGACACCGCAGTACCTCCCTGAGGCACCCTCGTATCCCTCAGAGCATTTCTTTGTGACACAACAATACACTTCTCATGAAAGGATCTTGACCTATATATTTTCTGTGAATTATATTTTTTGCCTTTGGAAGTACATACTAGGGTAGTTATGAAGCTAGAATTTTGTTACGTGGTTTTACTAGTTCTTATTGGTATTCAATAAATAGCAAATGAATATAACCTATCTCTCCATTATTTTTACATTCCATCATCATCATCATTTCAGCCGTAAGTCGTCCCCTGTTCGACCAGTTCATTGCTTCCCGCACCCAGCAAATTCCTGCGGGTCTTCACAAAGTCATCGGTCCACCTTGTGGGTACCTTCCAACTCAACATCTTCCGGTATGCGGTCGCCACTCCAGAAACTTTCGGCCCCTTCGGCCAACTGTTCTGCAAGCAATGTGCCCTTTTTGTATTTGAAGCAGTAATTTTATGTTTACGTGCAAAGTGCGAAGTAATACAAGATAGGTGGTCACTTGTGCTACTATTTGAGTCTTCATACTATTGCATATTTGCCTGTTTTGTGGCTTCCTAAGGTACCACCCACTAGTTAGATTAAAACCTATTCTTATTGACCATTCATGAACGTTATAATCAAGAAAAATAAAGTATAAGAAAGCGGAAGAAGAGGACCTCCTCGCAATTTTATCTGACCCACCCAAACGCCATAAATCAATCAAATCAAACATCAGAGCCATAAAACCAACCAATCACCATAAAAGAACAGTATCTCTGAAACAACGCAATAAAATGACAAAAATAATATCAACACACGACAAACAGCCATATATTTCATGCGACACACTTTCCCAAAACAGTAAGTACATAAGTACATGCTTAAAGAAAATCTTTACATCGCAACCTGTTGCAAACGCTTTGTGGAGTGACAGTCGAGCGAAAGCTGAGCGAAATGAGAGCGGCCCTGCCCCAATGAATTCTTTTCACACTGTGACTTTTTCATTTTTCACCGTGGAGAAAATTTTGAAGGCTTGAAAATTAATACTCTGCGACTGTATTAGGGAGGGGGGAAGCGGTGAAGGGTGGGCGTTTTTGGGAGACTGTCGTATGTAATTTTGACGTTCAAAAAGGTCTGACTCTCAGCCTAGTTTGAATAAATGACTTTTGATTTTGATCATTTTGGATAAATGAGGGTTCTAAGTATTGGGTAATAAAATACCTAGGTACTGGCCCGCTTTGTTATATGTCTTATGTACAAATAGCAATATTCATATACAACAAAATTTACTTTTCAATTAGGAAAATTGTTACTGAAAAGAAATGCCCATTTATTTTGCTTTATGACTTCATTTATTTTGCAGACTTATTTAAACAAGTACCAAGTCTATTTTCATTAGTTCGTCTTTGTCATTTATCTTATAAGCATACACCATTACAATATACAGTAAAATAAAATTGAAGTGTCTATTTAAAATGTCAAAAATAACAGCTTCTTACTAAATGCTTATTATTATGCAAGTACCTATATACGTTAGTACGTACGGTTTTTAAACAAAATATAAAAAAAACGACGGGTTGCACTCCGGGAGTGCCGGCAGAAGTGAAAACTTGAATATTAACGTTATTTATTATTTATATATACTTTATTGTACACCACAAAAAATACATTACAAAAAAACAAGGTACACTACAAAATATACAATGGGCGGCCTTATCGCTTTCCGCGATCTCTTCGAGGCAACCTTGGCATGGACAGCGATTGGTCTGGATACAAAATGGGGATGTTGTTGGCGCAACTAATAAATATACAATATACTAAAATATATATAAACATATCCTATCCTATATAATAGATACATACATACTAAATATATAAGGAACGAAAATAAATGAAGACTTTACATCGAAAATTACAGTAAAGTATGAGAACTATATTACAACGACAGGTAATGATTTATGTGGTAGAATACAATATTTATTTATTGCGCTATCGTACACAAACATGACAATTTATATTACATTAAAAGTTTATCTCTCAGAAATATCCAGCCATCAGCTGTCACCATCCATGGATGCGCGTGGCACGCTATAACATAAACACACACGAACATTCGCGCAAGCGCTCTCCATCCGTCTTACGAATTTTCGATCAGGTCACGTGTCCTGAGACGAGTTTAACATTTTTTACCCATTACAAAAAAGTGTACAACGCCGCTAAAGAAGTTTTCACTTCAAAAAACTGTCTAACTGTTTGTTCCAGTAATGGCTGAACCTATTTTGACGGTACTTTTAACTGGCAGATAGTTGATGTTATAAGGAGAAATAAATGCTGATTATTCCGCTATCATGTTCCCATGGGATAATTTCCGACATCCACTTGGGCGAAGCCAGCAGCAGCTAGTCTATACTAATCTACTAATATTTTATAGCGGAAAGATCTGATTGTTTGTTTGTTTGCATTGAATAGGCTCCGAAACTACTGAACCGATTTAAAAATTATCTCACTGTTGGGAAGCTACACTATCCCCGGGTGACATAGACTATATTTTATCCCCGTACTCCCACGGGAACGGGAACTACGCGGGTGAAACCGCGGAGCGCTGCCAGTCTTCAATAAAACTAAGATAATTAATCATTTCTTTATATTTATATGTAAATTTATTTCGGTTAGTTTTCGAACAAAAATATTTCTAAGACACTAAGTGTGACTTAAGAGCCTTTCATAAAAAAAAAACTCTTACAGAACGTACCACTTAAAAACATTTTAATCTTTTAAACCGCCATCGACTCCGGAGCTCGGTGCGAGACGTCCTAACTAGACGGCGAACGTGCCACGACTGACTAATCCGCTGTATAATAAGAACGTCATTTAGCGGAAGCAAGAAAGACGTTCTATAGTAAAACTAAGCAGCTTAGTGGCGGAATTCATGGTATTAAAGGAAGTGAAGTCACGCAGTTTCTCTGGATTTTTGAATAAGATGCGAAGATTCAATCTTGGACTTGATTAAAACCAAAGTTGAAAAATTATTTATCTTTTTCAAAAGTAGTTAGGCAAAGTATCTTATGTTTTTATAGTAAGTAAACTTCTACACTCTTACATTCCACACTTTTTACGCGTAGCGTCTTACACGTGATATCCTGCTGATCTTCATTCAATAATTAACTTACATACAGGATAAGTTTTTATACAGTGCGCAAATTTTAACCATAAATTCAGCATATCATTCTAGAGTCCCTAGCGCAGAAATTTTTCGCCGGTTCTACAAAAAAGAAACAGCTGTTTCATAGAAAAGTGAAATACCTACGCGGTCAAAATGTATGGAACAGCTGTTTTTTTTTGTTTAACCGGCGAAAAATTTCTGCGGTAGGGGGTCTAGAATGACATGCTGAATTCATGGTTAAAATTTGCGCACTGGATAAAAACGTTTCCTGTATAATAACTATTTCTTAGTTAATAATAATGGTGTTTTCCAATCTCTGATCTCTCTAGACTTTTTGAAGAGACCACCTTATTACCTTTCAATAAGTACACTTATTGATAGAAAAAAATACGCTAAAGTTATGTATTGAAGCCGATGCTTCTAAAATGAATAAAAAAACGAAAGCCCACCGCGCAATAAAATTTGGACAAAGTCAACAAAAAAACTTTTAACGACATCTCAAACAAAATTTTGTAGTGACTGAAATATTTCTCTACTATTGAGATCTATATACTTGCCGCGGTTGGTCCGTGGATGGTTGGCCATCTTTACATACCAAGAGCCCTCTGTGCCTCGGAAAGCACGTTAAGCCGTTGGTCCCGGCTGTCATTTGTGGATCTTTGACAGTCGTTACGGGTCGTCAGAAGCCCGAAAGCCTGACAACCAGACTTACCAAGGAGTAGCGTATTAACCAGTAACTGGGTTTTGGAAGTTAGATAGGCAGTCGCTCCATGTAAAATATTGATATTCAGCTGCAACCGGTTATACTGGAAGCTGACCCCAACATAGTTGGGAAAAGGCTAGGCAGATGATGATGATGACAATTTATCTACAATCGTTCATTTGATTTGGGCGCAGAATGCCCACTTCTCAAAATGGCAACCGAGTCACATAAACACAAAATAAATTGTACATTTGACATTTTTGTGACTAACCCAACCCTCGACAGATCGAATGTGTTGAAAAGTTTAATAGAAGTGACTGCTATGAGTTAGAGTTTGATTGATTTGATTTGATTGATGATCCTTACATCAATTGATTTTTCTTATTCTTGCGAGTGTCACTAGAGCCAAGACAGTTATCAAAATTCAATATGGCGTCTACGCCATATTATGAAAAAGAAAACAAAACGACGAACTATGTCAAGTGAGGTATCATTGAATCGAGGGGTAATTGCTATCAGTAGGAATAGCTCTCATTTTGACAGTTTATTCAAAGCGTTGTTTACGTTGCTAGGCGTTGACATTTTTTTTCCAAAATTTAAAAGAATGGATTAAAAATAACCCTCCTGCAATTAGAGTGTAGGTTTTCGAAAATAATCTTATAAGCAAGGTCATGCAGTCGGAAGCATCTTCTATATAAAAAAAAGAAAAACAACTTGTGGCACTCGGAGACTGCCGCGGTCTGCCAGGGGTGCGGGTTTGTTCGAAAGAGACACCACAGCCCCTGGCTTAAGGGCTACTGAAGGAACACGGGTGGGTTTTAGTCAGTAAAAGTCTGACACGCCCTCCTGCTCCACCTAGAGCGGGAGAAGTTATTTGATGATTTCCCACCCAAAAAAAAAAAAAAAAAAAAAAGACTGCCGCGGTAAAGCTATAGCATAGCATTTTTATCAACTTATGCAATTATAACGAAAATAACCTGACTCCCCCCAGTATGAAATGGCTAAAATACTGCTAAAACGGTAAGAAAATTTCATAAACTATCCTATCATACATAAATATACGATTTTATGTATGAAAATTCAGATAAAGCAGTTAAAATTGCAATTTTAACATGTCATTCCTCCGTTGCTATGCAACAGTCCGACCTGTTGCTAGATAATTAGGTTATTTTCGTTACGGAATTTCTGGATTCGGTCTCCACGCTCAAGGCCCGCGATAGAAGCTATGCAATAGCTTAAAAAGTCCTGACTGACTCATCAACGCCCAGCCCAAACCCTTAAACCTAGAAAGCTGAAGTTTTACACAGAGTTTCCCTTTATAATGTAGACAAGGAACAAGGAAGGATTTTTCGAAATTCAACCTCTAAGGGAATTAAATAGGGGATGACAGTATCGCGCGGGCGAAGCCGGTGGCAAAAGCTTGTCTTAAATATTGAATAAATACCATATTATAAAGTAAGTCACCTTCGTTTTTACATAAAATTTTCTTGTTTCCATCTTTTAAACTGCTCGTTTTACGCAATCGGGTTTTCAGATATTTTTAATTTGGGGTCTAGCTCTCATTCCCGAACTGCGCAGAGTGCAACATGCGTTATAGAACTACGTTCCAAAATCGACACATAACTATTTAAGTCTTTATGCTGCCTCAGGCTTCCATAATCCCGCTTAACATTCCTATTACAGAATTAGTTCCCAGCTTACCTTTCAGCGTTGGTGTCACTCCACTAAGCGAGAGGTAATTTATACCCTGCACCCGAGTGCAATATAAATCACCCTGGCAGACGTTTTATTGTTATACTTTAAGCATTTAATAAAGGCCAGTGTTTGCCTTCTTTGTTTAACTTCCTCTTGTTCTTTGTCAGTTTAGATTTATTGCATTTTTTTAAACGAAGTAAGAAGGAAGGATGTCAAAAAGAAAAACAAACCAAAGATTTTGTTTACCACAAGCGTGGTTACGATTTGCGATTTTTCTCAATGTTAAGAATGGTTTTAACTTTGGACCAAGCCTTTGGAGCTTCTTAATGAACATAGATATTTTGAAAATTGCCGTTTATCGAAATTTAATTAGAAATTCTTAGAAAGATCTGGTTAACATTATCTGCCAGATTATTTGAAACATACTGTTCATAGCTGTCAAAAGAATAGCGATCGTCTGTTTCATTTAAACTGTTAAAATTTTCGGGTTTCGGATTTGTGAAGTAAGTACGTACCTACGCCTCCTTTGATAACATTGATTGACGTTCAATTCGGCACCGAAGCGTATCGAGCTTTCGTGAATTATTATAGCTAAATTAAATTAAATAATCATTTATTTCAAGAAATTATTCCCATATTAAGCGGTACAACATACACGGAAATATAAATAAAACTTACATTCTAAGTACATTATAATAATATTACACGTAAAAACATTGCATTACAAATAAATAATAAATTAAAGTTAATAAGCTAAGCTGTTCCAATTTGAATATGCCTAATATTTAGCGTAAGTACCTTTGAGAAAATCGAGGAAATAATGTCGTCTATATAAATGATTTCCAAAAACAAACATTATAAAATTGGTTATTTTTAGAGTTAAAAATTAGCGAAGTTTTCTACGTCTTCCTAAAAACGCAAGAAAATGACACAAGACACACATTCACAATTCCAACAAATTGACCTAACACACAGTGTCGTCATGAATATAGGACACGACCATAAACCAAACTCGGCCGTCTCACTCAAACTTCCTGAAGTTTTCTTATTTAACCATGTCATTGAAACTCGGCGCTTTTTTTATTTTTCTCTTCTTTTTTTATTTAGCGCCTGCTCAGTGGAGCAGACTTTTTTATTTCTGCCTCTTTACAAAAGTTTGACGTTAAGTTGGTACCACAACGTGGAACTTTTTTTTTTTCTTTTGTGGTTTAGTGGTTAGGGCTGTAACTATTGATGGATCGTGTCTATGGAGTTAATGCGTTGATGTTTGTCTAGTCTCAGTTTTCTTATGTTAGAGTAGAATTTACTTTCTTTCTCGATTTAAACAATAATATAAGTTTACGTTGGTTTTCTCTTTTACGTATTTTAACAAACCCTGTAGACCAGGGGCGTAGCTACCGCCGTATTTGCCGTATCAATTATACGGGGCCCCCGGGCCACGGGGGCCCCCAAAGTGTGTAAGGAAAAAGAATAAAAACTTTCTAATTTATTTTATTTTACAAATGACAAAATTCTATAAAGCAATTCCTTTTTTTCCCGCCTTAAGCGTGCGTTCAAAAGTTGGCAACACTACATCGTTATGGCGGGCTGCGACTTCCCCGTTTTACTTACTTCATCTTCAACTCAGCGGGGAATCCCCGGGAATCCTTCATCGATATCGCGATGTACGTGTACGTTGTTGTACTTTGCATTGGATGTTAAACCACGGAGTGCAGTGCACTGTTTATTTACGCGCTTTATATAAATGTGCATTACATTGTAATTCAGTACAAACAATATTGTTCTTCTGGTTTAGCAGTATTAGTAACGATTTGTAAAAGAAATGAGTGAAAGGAAAAGAGATTATCCCAGCGGCGCTGAGAAAAGAAAAATTAAACAGAAAAGGGACGAGGTTATAAAAAAAGTGCCCAAAATTTCTTCATTTTTTCAGAGACAAGATACTGTGAGTGATTTAGATTGGAAAGGTAAGTACTACACTACTACCCAACCCATTTATTAGGGGCCCGTAGTGATAAACAAGGAAATCTTTTAATTTCGGTCTGTCCATCTGTCCGTCACAAAAAGTTGTCTCCCCCCTCGATTTTCACAATTATACTGTTTTTAGGGTTCCGTGCCTTGATTAAAAAAAACAAAATTCTAACTTATCTATAGGATCGATTTGTTTTGTTGTTTGTTTATCAGTCCGTATCGTATCGTTAATTGCGTGTTGAGAACTTCAGATGTGCAGACTCGCTTTCGGGTTCTCGTTTTGTATGGCCACTACACTACGCGCTGCGTTTAAATAGCACGCAGGTGTATAGTAATGCACGGACGGGCTGCAGGTGATTTTGTATCTACTAATAGGTACGAGCACAATCCGCGTAGAATCTGTGTGCGTCTGAACTGAACACTCTCTAACTGTGACCCTTAGTAACGTTATTTATTTATATATAACTCTTTTTAGTTTAGTATCAAAGCATTCGTATTTATTTTTTAACAATTACTCGTTTATTTTTAGATTCTTCTGAAGCATGTTCTTCGTCACATATCCATCCGGAAATAGAAGAAAGCCAAGCACATACTTTATCGGATGTCCATCCAGAAATCGAGGAACCCCAAGTCAACGATTCTGATATATCTGCAGATAATGCAGATTGTAATATAATTTCATCAGATAGAGGAAATTTTGGTGACAATTTAACTGAATGCGAACGAAAAATAATTTTTAAATTGGGTCCATTTAAACCACAAGGACCATTTCCAAAAGTTTCAGAAAATAACCGACCTTTTTCAGCTTATTATTATTCATATTTCAATCAGGCAGGCATAAAAATTATAAGACCATGGTTATGTTATTCTAACGTTTTAAACAAACCGTACTGTCACTTCTGTTGGTTATTAGCAGATCGTCAAAACAAATCGTACTCCTCTGCTTGGGTTAACGGTGTTTCGGTTAGAAGCAATTTCACACAAACTATTCTTGACCATGAAAAGTCACAGCAGCATATTAGTGCCTCACTCTCTTATAATAATTGGTTGCAAGGAAATACCATCGATACTCTATTGAAAAGTGAAATCGATAGTAAAATTACATTCTGGAGAGATGTACTGCATCGTATAATTAATGTTATAATTACTTTAGTATCTTGTAATCTACCTTTGAGGGGGCATGATTCTGATTCTGGCAATTTTATGGCAATTTCACGTCTGCTATCTAACTATGATGCAACTTTAAAAGAACTTTTTCTAAAACCGAAAGGTGAAATAAATTATTTAAGCCCTACGATTCAAAACGAAATTATTAGTTTGCTTGGTACTAACGTTAGGAACAGTATTATCTCAGAAATTAAAAAAGCTCCATTTCTGACAATAATTCTGGATACAACACAAGACTTGTCAAAAATTGACCAACTATCTGTAGTTTTTCGATATATCTCGGTTACAGAAAATGATGATAATGTGCCTAAAGAAACAAAAATCTGTGAGTCCTTTTTAGGATTCATAGCAGTAACCGATTGCAGTGCTGCAGGTCTGAAAACTGTCATTTTAAATTTGACTAAAGAATATGGAATTGATTTGACTAAATGTAGAGGACAGGGATACGATGGAGCAAATGTTATGTCGGGTGTGTATGGAGGATTACAAACCCTAATAAAAGAGCATGCTCCAAATGCCGATTATGTTCATTGTGCTGCGCACGCTTTAAACTTGGTTTTGAACGATGCTGCGAGACATGTTCGTGAAGTATCGACTTTTTTCGATAATTTAGAAAAAATATATACTTTTTTTGGCAATAGTATAAAACGCTGGGCTATGCTAAGTGACGATTCATCTGAAAAATATTTGATTACCCTTAAAAAGGTATGTCCTACCAGATGGTCTTCTAGGAACGACGCTTTATTAGCAGTAAAGATTTTTTTTTTACTAATCATGAAAACTTTGTACCAACTAAATTTAATTTCAAATAAAAAAGATGAACGTGATGAATGTAAAAGTATAATTAATATTTTAGAGAGTTTTGATTTCTTAGTGTTCGTTACATTTTTTTCTTCACTATTTGAAATTATTAATCCTGTTTCTAAAGCTCTACAGCATGATAATAATGACTTACAGAAATCTAGTATTTTATTAAGTAATCTTTTAAATAGACTGTGCCAATTAAGAAATCAGAATTCATTTAATAGTTTGCTAAATGAATCCAAAGATTTAGCAAAAAAGTGGGGGGTAACAACTGTTTTTAAAAACAGTAGGCGAAAGATAACGAAGCGTTTTTTTGATGAGTTATCACAAGATGAGAGAATTTCCGACCCGGAATCCTATTTCAAAGTCAATGTATACTATTGCTGTTTAGATATATTAATTTCTCAAACTAAAGAAAGATTTCAGAGCCTTTGCAACCTGAGTAGTATATTCGAAATATTACAACCGGAGAAACTCCTATCTTCTTCAAGCGAAGAGATATTAAACGCTTCCGGAAAACTGTCTGCTAAATACAGTAAAGACATCTCACTTAATCTTTGTGACCAATTAAAGGCTCTAAAAACATGCTTAAATTCTGAAATTAAAAAAAATTATTCCATTAAAGAACTCATTGAATTATTGCTAGTAAAATTCAATAGTCTTGCATCCAGTTTTCCCGAGGTAATCACAGCATGCTTTTTATTCTTGACCCTTCCAGTTACAACCGCAACGGCAGAAAGAAGTTTTTCAAAATTAAAACTAATAAAAAATTACTTAAGAACTTCGATGGGACAAGAACGGCTGTCAGACATCTCACTATTGTCCATAGAGGCAGAAACTTTAGAAAAACTAAAATCATCATCAGCCATAAATTATTTAATAAATCAGTTTGCCGATAAAAAGGCAAGGAGAGTGAATATTTAAAATTCGATTTTTATTTGTAAAATGGGTAAATTATGTGATAAATAAATATTACTTCTCACAATATTTTTTTTCTTTTGTGAAAAATCTTTACCTCCATATAAGGGCCTCCAAAAAAATGTTTATACGGGGCCCCGACAAGGCACGCTACGCCACTGTATGTACCGTACATATTTTCACATGCATTTACTAAAAAGCTGTATTTTGACATTCCAAACCTTCCAAACAGACACTTCAATTTTATTTATTTGTATCTACGTAAATAGATATAGGTACCTATTAAGGTAATATCCAGATCTGGAGGAATCAAAATCTTGTTGTTCATAGACAATATTTCACGCCTTGATTGGGATTAAGGGTTGGGCAGAGCTACTAATAGCCCACACACACATTTCAACAGTTATGTTTAGACTATTGCCATCACTCCAAGTTATTGCAACGCGTACCTCATACACCGCATACACATTTCGAAAAAAAAAACTCTTGAATTTCTATTATTTACAGTCCTACTAATATTATAAATGTGAAAGTTTGTGAAGATGTTTGGATGTTTTTTACGCAATCAAGCAAAAACGGCTGAACAGATTTGGATGAAATTTGGCATACAGATAGATTATAACCTACATTAACACATGGGATAGTTTTTATCCCGATAGTACGTTCCCGCGGGATAATTTCCGACTTCCACTCTGGCGCAGCCGCGGGCGGAAGCTACTGTTATATAACTTTCAAGCGTAGTCTACCTAGCTAAGTAATTAATTATGCATTTTGATTATCCCGAAGAAACGCCTCGGAAGAAAAAGTTGAAAAAGATTTGGATTTGTTCTAAGTACGTTATTTTCCTATCTTTATTTATTTATTGTCATTTCTCTTCGCTCTCAGCAGAATAGATTACTATAGCCTGACCGATACCGCTGTACCGCGCCTTAGGTATGGGCGCGGCGCGACGGGGGAGCAGTGCAGGCCTCTGATTCGTCAGTGCAAGCTGCTCATTCGTCACCACTCACAACGCCCGTCCCCCGCCTCGCCGCGCGTACCTAAGGCGCGGTACAGCGGTATCGGTCAGGCTATAATACTTAGCAGTTTTTCTTTGCTGTTTTACCAGGTGCTTCCTTTTACTTCTGTAGGTAGTCAATTATATTATGCGTTAGGGTAGGAACTATGGAACTTTTTTTTCACAAGCTTTCGCCCGCGCCTATGCCCGCGTCAATATCGTACAATATCCCACGGGAACGTATTATCAGGATTGAATATCCTAAGTGTTAATTCAGGATAATAAACTACAAGTGTGCCAAATTTCATCTAAATACAGGCAGCCGTTTTTTCCCAAAACAGACAAACAATTATCGTTATTAATTTATCATAAATATGTATGACGTATGGAATAGATTTCGTCCTTAATTCTTTTTTTCCAACAAAACTACGCCAGAACTCTTTGTCGAGAGACTTTCACGACAAGAATGGTAAGAATAAGATAAAGTAATTTGAAACTTACATTCTGTAGGGACGGGCAAAGATCAACTGAATCGAGTGATAACCTAATACACGACACACGATATCCTCTTGGGAGATCTAGCGGGACGCTAATGTAACGTAGAAGATAGGGACGTTACTCCGTATTGTAGGTAGGTACACCATTTTTCAGAGGCATCTAACGGTCTGATGGGCAGACATTTTCGTTAAAGACGATAGTCATTCAAAAGATAGGAGGAAGGAGGTAGACAGGAGAAACATTAGACGTCGAAAAAAGAAAAAAAAAAGACATAATATCACGGCTTGTTTCCCTTTTTTTTTTCTTTAAGAAAAAAACTTTGCCCCACACTAGGAATTCCTCCTGCATCGTGGGTGCGTTTACAAACATTTAAACTCACATACACAAACAGCCAGACCTGAAACAACTAATTGTAGGTCATACAAATATTTGTTCCGTGCACCAACCTTGCCGTCAAACTAGCACCTGTGTGTCTGCCTGGGTTAGGCAGAGGTGTACATATTTATAGTACACCCATATTTCGCCAGATATGTTTAAGTCCCACGTAATAGGGGGCGAGCCTATTGCCATCACCGAGCACAAATCCAGATCCCGGGCTGGTACTGAGAAATTCCACATAAAAAAAAACAATAACACTTTGCCTGACCTGGGAATCGAACCCAAGACCTCATTGCTCAGCAGTAACTTATGCGACCTTTAGACCAACGAGACAGTCAGAATTATAAGAAAGAACGTTTAACTGGACACACTCAGATATACTCTAAGTTGTAGGTAGGTCGTGAGTTCGAACCTAAGCAAGCACTTTACTAAGTATATTTAATTTCATAACGGTGAAGGAAAACATCGTGAGAAAAAAAGCATGTCCTAGAACCAAAAATTCGAAGAAATGTGACACCCACTAAACCTCACTGGACGCATACTTGGTGATAGGCCTACAACTCCAATACCTATCAACACGGTAATTTGAAACCATTGTAAAACCCAATTATTTTTAAAAGAGTAACCGTGGAGTGTCTTGCCGGCTCTTCTCCATAAGAAACAACCAATTGTAACCGTTCGCTTAGCTTCTCACGTTTCATATGTGGCCATGTAGATTTATGTGAAACTAGCAGCACTCCGCGGTTTCACCCGCGAAGTTCCCGTTCCCGTGGGAATACGGGGATAAAATATAGCCTATGTCACCCGGGGATAGTGTAGCTTCCCAACAGTGAAATAATTTTTCAAATCGGTTCAGTAGTTTCTATTCAATGAGAACGAACAATCAAATCTTTCCTCTTGATAATATTAGTATAGGTTAAATAATTTGATTTGAAAGAACACAGACGCTTGCAGAGAGTTCCACTCTTTGGCTGAACCAATATGTAGATACCGGCACGTAATTCAAGTACAATCCACTTTATTGCGCACAATATCAATAACGCGGTCCAGCCGCATAAAATAGGATTACAATGGCGCATCTTGCAATAATCCGCTCCGCCAGCGCTCGGTCCAGTTAGTGCGCGGCTTTACGGCGTTTGTTCGTATAAAATAGAAGATATAAAAGCAATATTCAATCGGTTTTATGTCGTTTTCGCAGAAACTTGGAGAGCTATGCTGTGTTTGGATCGAATTCTAGTCATTAGCAAAAAAGCTGGCGGTTTCCCTGAGGACACGTGGTCACAGCCGCCTATATAATAATAATGATAGTTGTTACTAAGCATTTATGCATAAATGCAGGGGCATTACCAGAATCATTGTAGGTTCCTTGCTAACATAGAAAAAACTACCCGATCAACATATAATATGAGTTTTACCCCCTTACCCCCTTACTAATTAACGACGATTAAAGTTATGTAACTTTACTCCTCATCTTTATTAGCTAACCCAAGAGACGTCGTCGTATCCCATTAAATATAAAAGTAAAAATACATTACAATACATTTTTCACAAATTTGCTTATTTTCCGGGCAATCCAACGTTTATTTGCATAAAAAACCTCATTCAGACTATGAGGAGTATTTTAAAAACACAAAACAGCCATATTGGTCTAGCCGTTCTTAAGTGGCGCATTATCTACTAACCGAATTTCATTCTTATTTATATAGATAAAAAAAAGACTACCTTTGCCCCCGGCTTCACCCACGTGGATGTCGAAAATTATCCTGTTACTTCCAATATTATCAACTATCTGGTTCGTCAACAACACTCCCGCCGTTTCAGAGATTAGTCGAAACAAACAGACTGCCAAACAAAAAATAGAAATGTTTTTTTTTTTTGTAATATTTTACTTTCTTAAGAAGTTACATACAGATTTTCATACTAGACAATGAGCAGCAGCGTTCTCTACGTATTTTACCATCATACTGTGATTGCCAACCCGCCTGCCAAGCGTGGCGATTATAGCAACCCTCCTCCCCCCACCCCTCTGGGGGAGGCCTATGTCCAGCAGTGGACGTCTTTCGGCTGAAATGATAATGATGATGATATGAAGTTAATTAAAAGCTGGTATTTTAAAATTACAAACAGACAGTTCAATTTTATTTATTTGTATTTTTATAGATGCATAGAAGATAGACAGATAAGGAACGAGATCAAAACTAAAAAGTAATTCATTTAGCACGAACACATTCTCGGAACCAGTATTTCTCAGAAAGTTGTCAAGAGAACCCACGTTATTACTGGTACAAGATAAATGCATTACAGACACATCTCGCCGAGTTAGATGTCTAATCGATCTTCTAATTAAGATCGATGTCTCGGATGTCTTGTTAGCGAGTTCGATACGGTGCAGACGTTACTTAGTTAAATCTTGTGTTGATCTAAGCGATTAATGGAATATGCTGCGTTTGTACCTCCGCGTAATTAAGGCGCTGCCCAAACATAATAAAACACACTGTTTATAATGTTCACGTATCGAACAGTAGGTAAGGTATGGGGGCTTGTGGCTAAATAACAATAGCTGCACGGGTCGATCGACCAGCACCCTAATTGCGTAACTCACGATTCATCATAATCTGTATCGTTTTGAAACGGATTGTTAAACCATTGCTTCATATGTTCGAAAAATGTGTCTGTTCGTCAACATAAATAACGCAATGAATATTGTTTAACTGTGAAGACGAAACCAATTATGATCAATCGTGAGTTACGCAATTAGGGTGCAGGTTAAGCTACGCTTGCCGCGGTTGGTCCGTGGATGGGTGACCATCTTTACATACCAAGACCCCTCCATGCCTCGGAAAGCACGTTAAACTGGTCAGATAGGCAGTCGCTTCATGTAAAATACCGGTATTCAGCTGCATCCGGTTAGACTGGAAGCCGACCCCAACATAGTTGGGAAAAGGCTAGTCAGGTGATGTATCGAACGGTAGAAGATATTTATAAGATTCCATCTCCATTTCATTCAATCATTCATTCCATCTCCTAGGGTGTTCAAACTACGTTATGCGTCTTAGTGAATGATACTTAAATTTTTAATTAATTCATATGTTCATAAATATCTTTTTTTAAATAATGGTAATAGTCATTGGTAATTGTTGATTAAAATGCCAAGGTGTATAGCAAATAGTGTTTATCTCATTGCATTTATACATCCAAAACATTTGGCTAGTTGCCAGTTCGCCAGATAAGTTCTGGGTAACTTATGGGTAACTGGGTGACGGATTATTTTGGATTTCAAACTTTGAAAGATCAGTCTAGGTTATTTTTTAAAGAATTCAGCGTTAGGTATTTTTCACACCGTTTCTAAGCCGATTGGTTATTAGTTGATAACTTTCGGGGAACTCTATTAGTTAATGTTATTTTAAATGATTGATTGATAATAAAATAAAAAACATGTCCTTCCTAAATATGCAAAGTCAGGGACATAAATTGCTAAGCAAATTGACTACCAACTCAAATTATCCGTTTATTCAAATCACATCCGTCATTCTTAGACAGTCTTATGAAATGTAAACAACACGGGAAATTGACATACTAGCAACTTGCAACAAATTAATTGTTAAGCTAACAACGCTTAGCTTAACAATTAATTTCACTGACTGTACATGGAAGCACGTTTCCCAGCGAGTCGAGTTACCAAGCTGATCGCAGAGGGGTACGCCAATTAACTTCTCCCAATTAATTTGAGTGTAACGTGGAGTTTTGTTACCTACCAGCAGGTTTAGGTTAGTCAATAAAACGCAATTTTAATGAGGTGCTAAAAACCCACTCTATTTGATAGGTAGGATAGGTAGGTACCCCATAAGTACTTAGTTTCTCCATGTTTACGCGCTAGAACTGACACCGATAAGTTTACGGTACCGTAAGGTTTTTTCAATCACATCAAGCTTGGGAGCTCTAGCCCTACCTAAATAGGGATAGGTTATGTCCTACATAAAATGAACTTTATCTGGAAGGAGATCAGAGCAAAGTGTATCTTTTTTAGTAAGAAATCTTTGGTGGTTTTCAATACAAATATCTATCCATGTCGAAAAAGGATGATTAGAATATTTAACGAAATCGATTTATCTTTCTTAGCGCTGAATCTTCAGTCAGATAACTTTTATCAGAAGAATAAATCTGACATATTTCTCTGTACACTGACATATGTCTCTGTACAAAAGTTGTCAAATCGCAATATTTATTCCTCAGATAAACGTTAATCGACTATCGAAAAAGCTACCCTTATAGAAAAAACATGATTGCATTTATTTTAAAATGCAATCGTATTTTTTTTTTTCACAAATATTTATTTCATCGCACTAGTTGATAATGACAAGTAATACAGGGCCTTTTTTTTTTTTTTTTTTTTTTTTTTTTTTTGGGTGGGAAATCATCAAATAACTTCTCCCGCTCTGGGTGGAGCAGGAGGGCGTGTCAGACTTTTACTGACTAAAACCCACCCGTGTTCCTTCAGTAGCCCTTAAGCCAGGGGCTGTGGTGTCTCTTTCGAACAAACCCGCACCCCTGGCAGGCATCGACCCTTGCGGGTCCCATCATTTTTTGTGCTGACATCTCTTTGAGGCGCGCGTGGAACACAACGCGCCGTCGACTTGGGCTTGGTCCTTACCGGACAGCGAGCTACCCATTACTCGCCGTCCGCAAGCCCATGCCTACGGTGGCCGGAAATCGGCCTGGGATTCCCGACGCCCAGGGCGTCTCCGTATCCTGCGGCGGCTGGGGTCGCGAGGGCGCATATGCTGCCTCTCCCTCACGTGCGCCGCCTCCCTCTTCGCGAGCATCACTGCTTCGCTGAAGGAGGTGACGGCTCCCCATGCCCTCTCGCTCCGTACCATGGCCTGGACCAGGGCCGGACGCGAGAGATCGCCGCCGCCGATCGCCTCCACGAGGGCACGGCGGTGCTCCGCCCAAGCAGGGCAGACCGCCACCGTGTGCTCCACCGTGTCCTCAGGGCGATCTTCGCAGTGGAAACACCCGGGCGTTTCCTCCCGCCCTATCCGAAACAGGAACCTCCCGAAACAACCGTGTCCGGTGAGGACCTGCGTCAGGCGGAAGGTGAGGACGCCATGCCGCCTCTCAAACCACTCCTCAAAGAGGGGACTTACCGCCGCAATCGTGGCGTGCCCAGCACTGGGTTGCGACAATCGCTCTCTCCATGTCACCATGAGGTAATACAGGGCCTGAAGTCACTACGACCACCTAACGATTCCTTACTCGTAACCAAGTCAATCAAACACGAATTCTGCTATTATCGTATTAATAATATTATAGAGGTACCTATAAGGAACAGGGTGTAAAGTTCACTCATACCTATGACGATAAAGGAGGATCCTCCGACCAGACGGGTATTGTATCTGGTCCGGGCAACTGCCCAACAGTTGATGTCGGGATATTTTATCTATCTGAGTAGCGTGGTAAACTCTGATTGCGCGATGTAGAATTGCTCAGTTAGTTCGCCTGTGGCATTGTAGATGGCGCCACTTTTCTTTTTGTGTTTCTTGATATTTGTCGTGAAGCATTTATTTTTGTAGTGCCGCTACAATATCGACAAATTGTCTTGGAGCATACAGAATATGACATTTCGATTCCTTACCGTTACATTGGTTTCTAAAAAAAAAATAGTGACGTAGTTTGAACGTAGTAAGATTTCGCGTGGAATCATTGTATTGGGGCCCTAGTGTATAACTATTAACAGTGTGACAAACGGAAAAAAGCTATTAGGAACACTGGTGTGTCACAATCGACTCTACAACACAGCTTCGGTACCTAGCTTCTGATACGCTTAACCTATCAAGTCCCCGCTAATGAGACACAATTGATTTTCTATTGTACCGTGCCTTATAAGGTGCGCGCCAGTACTAACATTAAGTAAGTAGATACAAAGATAGATCTCACCTTTAGGTATTCTAATGCAGTGTTTCGTAGGCGCATTCAATAGCAGATCGAACGCTGCCTCCACTGCACAGAGGAAAGTAATATAATAGTGTTTTGATGTAATTTCTCTTTTATTTAATACATAGGTTTTTTAACTAGTATAAATAAAAAATAAAAATAAAAAATCAAACGACTTGAACAAGTTTTTTCATAGCCATTCCTTCTTTATTCTCGATGGCACGAATTCATTGAATCGTGCACTTTTCTGACATGATTTAAGGGAGACTTCCGTGTCACGAGAATAAGGGGTTGTCATGTTATATGTGCACATAATTTCTGTGCCTGCCTGAAGATGAAAGGGGATGAAAAGTTACGCGTTATTTTCATATTTTTCGTGCATTTATGAGAGGAAAGAAGGGTGGGTAATCTTTTATTACAGTCTTATGATGATTCTATGGATATTTAAGTCCGGAATTTATGTTTTCGTTATCAAATCACTCTTATTATTATGATCATGTTATCACGTCCCCATGCGTGTTTACGAAACAAATATACTTACACTAAACCCTAATTCATTATTTATTTATTAGTTATAACTTTTTCATATTCCACATAATATTGCTGTTCAAGAAACGTTGGTACCTATCTAATTTCTTTACCTAGATTACCTACAACACTTAAAATATTAACTGTAAGGTTTTATTGAAGGTATCCCTATTTTCAATTCTAGGTAGGTTACTTTAGCATTCATACTCCTCACTGCATTAATAAATACCAAGTCAAGGGTCGGACGGAACCAGAGCAAAACGCAGCGAAAGAATATTTCATAACAATACGAGAATATGAGATTATTTCATACGCGGCGGGTATTTCAGAGGTTACGAGCCGCGGAGGGTTGAGTGCCGAAAAAGTTACGCCCGGGCTCTTCACTAATTGGATTGTTTTGCGGGTAGGTACGCCGGTAAATATGTAATAGGCGTACGTGGAAACGTTTATAACAAATTCTTTATAAGCTATGTTTTTGTCTTATGTTCGGGCGTTGTTAGTAAGAAGGAAGAGGGGGGTTCTTTATTCTTTAAAGGTAACATACACAGTTGTGTGACAACTATAAGTAGTTCAGTTTAAACGATAATAAAATTAATGCAAAGAACAAGGCAGATGTGAGTGGAAACGCCAAGAGGAACGCCCGAGGGGTACAAAAAAATTACCTTATTAACGATATTCTTCAAAAAGGTCTGGTGCGTGGTACTCGCAGCCGGCATGCTTGTATGACCTGAAGTTTTATTTAATAATCACTTACATCATACATGGCTATTTTAACGGTGATAACCAAACTAGAGGTTAGTCTGTATCTTTGGGATCAGACTTGTACATCTAATACCTTTAAACGAGCAATTCTTGTATATGTATATAAAATCGGAAATCGAAATAGCTCCAACGATTTTCATGAAATTTAGTATGCAGGGGGTTTCGGGGGCGATAAATTGATCTAGCCAGGTTTCACTTTCAGAAAACGTCAAACAAAAAAAAACAGATATTTTTCGTAATATCCATACATGGTGATTATTGACAATATCAAACTAAAAGTTAAGTAGTAAAAAGAAGTAAAATAAAATAAAAGATAATGTTCCGTGTGGTGACGGACGTAAAAGAAGAAGGCGTAGAAGGCGACTAAGGAACTTACTAGAGAATGGGCAGCAGCATTCTCTATGCATTTTACCACCATACTGCGATCGCCAACCCGCCTGCGAAGCGTAGCGATTATGGCAAACCCGTGGCCGGTGGCCATGCTTAGGGGAGGGCTATGTCCAGCACTGGACGGATCTTTCGGCTGAAACAATGATGACGATGATATTATATCTAACTATGCATGTACACATATATTTAACATAAAATGTAAGAATGTGTTTAATAATATTTATTGCCATTCAACAAGTCACTCAACCAGCCATATAACGTAACGAGATACATAACATTTCTTACATTAAGAGCTATATTTCTACATAATCAGATGAGATTACCTCAGAGGGGATGTGAGCGAGGCTATAAAAACCTCATAAATTGCCCGCTCATAGTGTTTCTGTCGGTTAGCTAGAAAGCCCCACGGTACGCAATAAAATTTTAAATAACTCTAATGGAATATTTTATTACTTGTTAGAAGGACGGTGGGGTTCATAGGTATTTTGTGGTCGAAACTAAAAAAGGGAGTGCTTTTTAGATTGAACACAATAGGGTATTTTCCAATTTATTAAAAACTTTTCTAATTTACAGATTGGGACGAAATATGTAACAGAAAAATAAAAATAAATTGATTTATATCCATTTTCTCAATTAAAAACGATTTAAACCAAATAAAATTTTCGTTGTTATGAATTTACCGCCAAAACGCTCTTTACGATGAATTTTTATCACGTGACGTCAACTTTGTGTAAACTAAAGTAGTTAGTAAGTAAACAAGTGAATGTCGACTTTATAATTAACAAGATTTTTAATGGATAGAAAGTGATATTACTGGTGTGTGGTGCCTCTGTGCACAAATACTTCTAAAACTGCCCCAAACTAAGTATTTGTACCGGTGCCGTTTACACAAAACTGACGTCACTATGTCACATGATAAAAAGTTTGGCGGCAAATTCATAACAACAAAAAATAAATTAGATTTTGATCGTTTTTAACTGAGAAAATGGATATAAGTAAATTTATTATTTTTCTGTTAAATATATCATCGCAATGTTCAAATTAAAATAGTTTTTATTAAATTGGAAAATACCCTATGTTGTTGTTTTAAAAATCTATCTAATTCGTCGCTTTGTCGAGAAAACAAGGAATGTGATGTTAACACAGATTTCATTGAATCGCAACGCAAAGTTTTAACGTCATTTATTGACCTTAAAAACGAAAGAACTACGTGTCATGTCTGCTTACCTTCCAAAGAATAGTATTGGATGATGTTATGTTTGAAGTTATCATTAAAAATAGAACATAAATCCGATAAAACGTCAATTATGTCTACATAAAACCATAAAGCTACAACGCTGCTACGGCGTAGCGGTCATATCTTTCGTAGCAGCCTTCGTAGTAGTCTCATTTCTCGAACTCTTCATAAAATAACTGCGTCCAATTTCCACTAAAAGGATCTATCATCAATATTAAAGTGCAGTTCAACGTAACCTATAGAGATATGAGGCGCAGTCGTAACGGGGTGAAGTGATCCTTTCATAAAATATTAGCTTTGTGCGAAGGTAATCCCGGTAATGGCCCGGTTGGGCCGCGCGAGGCTAATTAGTGAAATAGCCTGCGCAGTACGCTTCACTTATTAGCTTAGCTGGAACGTGATTATCACGGGGTTTAAGTGCACTTTTACTGTGTGGTAGTGTAATTATTTTGGGAAATTGTTTACGTGGTATGAAATGCTGGGGTTTTGAGGATTTTAAGATCAGAGTTATGCAGGTTTTCCTGTTTGTTTGTACCAATATTCTTGATAGCAAGCTTGTAGTTACTGTAAAATGTATCTGCTGAAGACGACCTAACGTTGTACAGGCTGGCTATAAAATAACTTAATCACATTCAAACTGTCAAGCTGAATTTAGAATCAGCCTTCAAATATATGAGCATGAGATTTTGGTTTCGGAAAGACAGACAGGACATACATGACAGGCGCAGTGCTGTCAACACAAAACCATAGAATAAATAACGTACAGTACAACTATTTTCGTAATGTCCCTCGGGAGTCATCGCATTTCCGAATACAAACGACCTTTCCTCCCATTTTTTATAAATCACATTAAGTTAAAAGAGTATTAACAACTCTATATACTTACTTCCAAGTCGATACTAATAGAAATCTGACGACTCAGAATTGATGAATCACGAAGTTTGCCGAGGGAAATTAAGAAAATTGTACTGTACCTACCCATTTAAAGTACACCTACATTACAATGGTGTTTTCATTACCAAATCCCGGTACGTAGAACCTCAGGTTCTCAGAATACACAATAAAGCTGAATATTTACTATTAGATATTTCAATGTCCCTTTAGACTTAATAAAACACAAGGTTTCTCGATATACGAAAACGAATTCATACCTTTTCAGAACATCTCATTCTTACATTCTGACGAGAACTTAAATCTCAATAGGTATCTGAAAGAAAATCATTTCAGCGTTGTCTCCTTGGTTATTATCTACGTCCAGCTATTCATTCAATTCTATAGAATTGTAAATTAAAGAGCAAATCCCTGTGATTATAATCAGAAAGCAGATTGATGAAGCAATCTATAAATATAAATTGCCGACTCAATCTTTAGAATTACTCGTTTTGTTAAGAAACCGTAAAAATGTAAGACTTGAAATCTTATCGGGAATATAAAACCGAGGTTTAATTCGTAGGCTTGAAGTATTTTGGTGTACTTAAATATTTCAGATAGAAATTTAATACTGAAAAGTTGTGGATTATTAATAAGTATTGGTAGTCGGTTGATAATCCAATTCTGAAAAAATGCAAAAAAAAAACAGAGTTGATCACATTATTTTGTTGATCGAAGAAAAATACCGAAATTTTCCGGCTTTCAATAATTGTGCATTGAAACAACTTCGTATTTTCAGCCCCTAAGTAACATTTGCAACAAATACAGCTTCAACACAAAACAAACATTATTTTTTTACATTACAAAAAGAAATTACAATGTCCGCCACAAACATCCCTGAAGGCAATTCAAATGAGTTTCGTTTCCCTGTCATAAAAAATACCTACCACCTAAGTATCTATTTTTTTTACCAAACTCGAATCCAAACCGCAAAATAACAAAAGTTGTTGGTCGGTACTCGTACAGTCAGCAATGAAATTCCATTATAACTTTAGTCTTGTTGTTTTGTATCATAGATACCGGGGGATTAGGCACCGCAGGGTTAAGCAGACAGATATGTCTAGTACACCCACTACATACACATACAGTTAAAGGTAGGCAATTATTTCACATGACATTTAAAAAATGGTTAAAAAGTTGTATTAATATTTCACTTTTTAGTTTTGCTACCTAACTAGAGTAGAATACGGAATTTCGACGCAAAAATTATCGATAAATGCTTATACAATATTGCGATGCACGTTACTGCGAAAGACCACCGTCTCTGCGAAGCCACTACACTTCGATGCACGTTACCGCGACAGATCTTCACTGCGATACTACTTGACTTTGATGCACGTTACCGCGAAATTTCCTTTCTACGGAGCTACTTGACTTCGATAATCTATTGCGAAAGATCGTCAGTATTTACGAGCGGGTAAAATGCACAATTGCACGCAGATTTCGAATGACAAACAGATACTTTCCGAGGTTGTGAGGTGAAATATGTATTGTGGAAGCTAACTTAAAATATACCGAAGCAAAGTTACTCTAGGAAATCACCAGTTTCGGCTAAGCGTGGATAAGAGATGCCCGGAAAAATATATTTTAGCAAAACAATATTATTAATTCTGAAAGAAATATTTTTGCATTAGGTATGAGAAAGAAACAATGTTAATCGACTATCTTTTCTGACGGTACCTATCACTCGTTAATCTTCTGGAGATAAAGCGGACGTTAAGCGATTTTTAAACAGGGCCTACGTAATTATATACAGAAGTTCTTACACCCTTAAACTTAGTAAGACAAGTTTGGCCCAATGTAAGCCAAGTTCGGCAGGAATGAGTCGACGAAACCCGCTAACTTCAACAACTAAGCTATGTAGTTTGAAAATTGCCTAAATTTAATTATTGTATACAAAAGGAGAGTTTTACTTCATAGATAACTAGGCTGAGCTTTATCGGCTCTCGGCAGTGTTATACAATGTGATGACTAGGAAAAATTTAACTTCGTATGTCGAATGACGTTATCGGTTTGCATTTAAAAAATCGATCAATTATGTCCAATGGTTCAGTCACTAAT
The DNA here is from genome assembly GCA_949987655.1 of Polymixis flavicincta. Lineage (NCBI taxonomy): Eukaryota > Metazoa > Arthropoda > Insecta > Lepidoptera > Noctuidae > Polymixis > Polymixis flavicincta. Next base: position 20,230,901 of record OX465175.1, read on the forward strand.
TAAAATAATAACTTGTAGATCTTAGCTTATATCACCGTTTGCTGCATTAAATCTGCTTAATTGTAACCTAAATGGAAGAAGTCACTGGCTCCTGAAATACAGGTATTTTTACCTAGCTCTGGAATCAGGGTCTCACATTATTCTGTAACCTGTTTTTATGGCAATAAAGAATTATTTATAGCTTATAACTAGTTGGCCCATCACTACTATTTTGGTTATATTATTGAAAAAACATATTTTTCAAACGCGACTCGAATAAAATTTTAAAATCGAAATAAAACACGCATAAGACCTTTGCACTGCTATGCACTAGTACTGTTAGTGTTTTCATTTAGGGTGGAAGTAGGGTTGCCAACCTCACCTACTGTTAAAAACAGTATAGTATTGTTCAACCGAAATAAAGTACCTAACCTAATTAAAAAGTTTTATCAACTAATTACGTAAAATATCGTACATGTACCTACCTGGGCATGGACCCCGTGATTCAGCTAGCCTTAATTTTAGAATGAAACCGTCTCGAATTTCCGAAACATAGTAGGTACAGATAATTGTCATCAGAATTCCATTTAAACTGACTTTAAAAAGGAAGAGGTTATCAATTCGGTATGTTTGTATATACCTATGTTCGGGCATAACTCCGTCATGTGTAAACGGATTTCTAAAATTCTTTTTTTTGTTCGAAAGGGGTTTATTTGTAGATCTGATGATGAGTTTCGGAGACAGACAACGGAACTCTTAAAAAAAAAGACAGCAAATCAACCGCGATTGCAGATCGCATAAATATGCATTGTTTTGATTTGATTGACTTTGTGAATTGGCATGGGGATAGGTATTATAAATTAAAAAGTGAATAATTAAAGTTTTCCCAATTAAAAACCATGGTCTTTTTTTGGGTTTTTTTTTTTAGATACTAGTATTATATCTTTTACCACTATTATAACTGCCACCTCAGTATTCACAGAATGAGTGTTTCCAGTGATGAATGGTAAGTGGTGGGACGACAGAAATAGTCTCATTTTTTTTTTAATGCTTCTCTTCTATTTGGTGAAGCTTATGAAGCCTTCAAAATTGGTGCTAAATTGATGATTTGCGTGCTAAATTATTTATATTATATAGTATATAATAATACATATTATGTATTTCATTTCTATTGATAACATAACATAACTAGTTAGGTATAGCTAGTTTTCCCAATTGAACATGAACCTTCATCATCATCATCATTTCAGCCGAAAGACGTCCACAGGCCTCCTCAAGCTCCGCCACTTCGACCGGTTCTCGCTCACAATGGGCCTCATAAAAGGCTTAAAGTCACCCAAAGGGCATGGAGAGGGCTATGCTTGGAGTTTCCCTGCGTGATCGAATCAGGAATGAAGAGATCCGCAGGAAAACCAACGTAGCCGACATAGCCCGAAGAATTGCCAAACTTAAGTTGTGTACGTTACCCTAGCAAGAAAGTGTCTCCTAGAGTTATATGAGTAGAACGTATAATGTGTGCCTTTTCTGCTGTAAATGTGCCCCCACATAAAAAATGTGTGCCCCCCGTCGTTTTGGAGAAAAACGGAAAAACCGATTCTTGCTGGGGTAACGTTTTTCTAGCAGGAAAATTCTAAACGAATGATCGGAGAGAGAAAAATTGTGCATGGCCAGAGAGCTTATATGTGTGCCAAAATGTGCCCCCAAAAATTAAATCTGTGCCCCTTCAGGTTTTCGAGATATTGCATTTCCTGCTGGAGTAACGTTTTGATGAATCGTATATCTCTAAAACTATTGCATGTGCCCCTGTAGAATAAACATACACGAGTAGCTCTTAAGGGGCACACCTTAGTGCCCTAATTAAATTTAAGAAAATATTTACAGTTTTCAAGTTATCGCGGTTTTATGAAAACCCGAAAAAACATCGCAGCGCCTAAATGAGACAAGGCACAAGTTCGCTGAAAATTGTATTCGGTCCTTCTTGACGCTATTAATAACCATACAAAGTTTCAAAACTGTTCATGCATGCGTTTTTGGATAATCTTGCTAAAAGTCAAAACGATGGTGTCTTAACTTTGACGGCAAAATACAAGGAACCGGCTCAATCCCAGATGTGTAGGTGTGAACCAAAATTGTGTGCCTTTAGTCAAAAATATATGGTGAAAATATTCAGCTTGGAATGTTTCGCATTAAGTTAATATTAACAAAAAACCAAAATATGTAAGCAACGGCTGGTTATCCGACCAAATTTGAATGACTACTAAAAAGCGACGGATTCATACATATCGATGACCTTCTTTACTTTACTCACTAACCGGTTCACACGTGTTGTGCCTGAGTACACTGAAGTAGAAAAGTAATAAGTAATAAAATAAAGTTGTTATTGGATTATATTCTACTAGCTGTTTCTATTGTATTTATTGATAAGCCGTAGGTTAGATAAATTAACAGTAGATTCCTTTTTTTCGCCTCCTCACACCGCTGCAGATATCTCTGGCCCCGCGGCATCCGCTGACGTCGTGTCGCAAGGAGTCGCTTTGTCTAATTTGGAGAAAGTGAGACAGCTAGTAAGCGTACGGTGTTAGTGTGACAGAGACAGTTACGTGTAACGTCGCTCTAATATGAATAATAGGTACGAAGTGTTTATTGACTAGGAAGTCCGTTTGGATTATTACTTGGTATTGGTAAACAGCTGCAGTTATGTTATGACGCCAAGGACACTGTTACGTTGAGTCACGCAGTTGCACTGATACTGTTTGTTTACTTTTTTTAAGTTGTTGAAAGTGGCGTATTAAGCATTTTATAATAATTATGTGGTTGTAGGGGTGGTGAATTTTTATGGCACGATCTGCAGTGGTAATTATCTAATGGCATTGTTTTGACTTATTTAAAAATACTTGTACACTTATCAAGTACTTGGATTGTTTTCATGACTTTACCTATTTATTTATTATTTTAGGAAATTTAATCTGTGATTTGATGCAATACTTACTTTAAGAATTAAGAATTAAAATTAAGGGAATAAAAATAATAATTTCCACATCAACAAGCTGTTTCATTTAATAGTCACAAGGTGCATTTAATATATATTTTTAATTAGCCCCCAAATCTTTTGAACGCGACTGTACGGACAACAGCTTAGGTATAATACGTCAAATAAAGAAGGTCATCGATATGTATGAATCCGTCGCTTTTTAGTAGTCATTCAAATTTGGTCGGATAACCAGCCGTTGCTTACATATTTTGGTTTTTTGTTAATATTAACTTAATGCGAAACATTTCAAGCTGAATATTTTCACCATATATTTTTGACTAAAGGCACACAATTTTGTTCACACCTACACATCTGGGATTGAGCCGGTTCCTTGTATTTTTCCGTCAAAGTTAAGACACCATCGTTTTGACTTTTAGCAAGATTACTCAAAAACGCATGCATGAACAGTTTTGAAACTTTGTATGGTTATTAATAGCGTCAAGAAGGACCGAATACAATTTTCAGCGAACTTGTGCCTTGTCTCATTTAGGCGCTGCGATGTTTTTTCGGGTTTTCATAAAACCGCGATAACTTGAAAACTGTAAATATTTTCTTAAATTTAATTAGGGCACTAAGGTGTGGCCCTTAAGAGCTACTCGTGTATGTTTATTCTACAGGGGCACATGCAATAGTTTTAGAGATATACGATTCATCAAAACGTTACTCCAGCAGGAAATGCAATATCTCGAAAACCTGAAGGGGCACAGATTTAATTTTTGGGGGCACATTTTGGCACACATATAAGCTCTCTAGCCATGCACAATTTTTCTCTCTCCGATCATTCGTTTAGAATTTTCCTGCTAGAAAAACGTTACCCCAGCAAGAATCGTTTTTTCCATTTTTCTCCAAAACGACAGGGGGCACACATTTTTTATGTGGGGGCACATTTACAGCAGATAAGGCACACATTATACGTTCTACTCATATAACTCTAGGAGACACTTTCTTGCTAGGGTAACGTACACACTTAAGTTGCAGTGGGCAGGGCACATTCTCGCAGAACAGATGGCCGATGGGGCTCAAAAGTTCTGGAGTGGCGACCGCGTACCGGAAGACGTAAAGTTGGAAGGCCTCCCACAAGATGGACAGATGACCTTCTGAGGGCCGCAGGAATCCGCTGGATGCGGGAAATACAGAACATGAACCTTATGGTCATCTAATAAGGTGAAAATCTACTTATCAAAGAAACTTGACAGATTGGGGTAGCTTGATGTGCTGGCGTCTGTACTTGAAGCTATTTATTTTTCCGAGTAACGGTTTCAGCACATTGCAGCCGAAAGACGGCCACTGGTGGACTTAGGCCACCTCCAAGCACCGCCACTCCGACCGGTTCTGTACTTACCGCATCCAGCGAATTCCTGCGGCTTTCACAAGGTCAAGTCATAACACTGTGTATCTTCCCATTTTGACAATAAAATACTTTACTTCTTGAACTAAAAGTAGGTAACCCCAGGGGTAGCCCGCGAAATTCAAATTTTCTTACGTTTAAAAAACAATACAATATTTTTGTTTATACCTATAGTATAAACAAAAATATTGTAATTTGATCCTCCTTTTAGGCAAATAATGCCCGTATTAGGTGAGTATCTGCTCTTCCTTAACAAGAAGTGTTAGGTATATTAAAAGGAATACGTATAATTCTTATGCTAAAACTACATAAATTAACATTAACTTAAATTAAATCAAGTGTGAAGTTTGCAGGTCAATCTCAAGCTGCAATATCTACATAATTATAATCACTAAAGTCGTCAATACAACCTATTTAATTCCATTGAATGACTTTTTTTATCGTAAGCATTATCCTGCAAATTGCAAAAAACGTAAGAAAATCTGAACTTCGTGCTCGATAATCCTGAAGCCGCCGTTTCTACGTTTTGTCATCATACTTACCTATATGCTCTCAGTCCGAACGCACATTATTATTCAACCATGTCCGGTAAGGACCAAGCCCAAGTCGACGGCGCGTTGTGTTCCACGCGCGCCTCAAAGAGATGTCAGCACAAAAAGTGATGGGGCCCGCAAGGGCCGATGCCTGCCAGGGGTGCGGGTTTGTTCGAAAGAGACACCACAGCCCTGGCATACGGGCTACTGAAGGAACACGGGTGGGTTTTAGTCAGTAAAAGTCTGACACGCCCTCCTGCTCCACCCAGAGCGGGAGAAGCTATTTGATGATTTCCCACCCAAAAAAAAAAAAAAAAACTCCATGCTCAATGGGGTTAGGAATGAAGAAGATATTGCATTTAAAACACATTTTCAATATGAAAAAAATAATTTATTACCAGATTAAAGTATAAAAAAAATATTACTCATTGTTTTAATAATGAGAACTTATAAAATAACTATACATTTCACGCCCACGAAAACAGACAAGGTACTTAGGTACAGAAGATAGTCAGGTAATAGTGGTTACGGGTATAGGTACAAACGGATATGTGCAGTCGAGTTCATTAATTTATTGGCACGGTTGAGGATTCGAAATATTGTGAGCGTTTGATAGCTCAATAAATTCTTTAGAACCAATAGATCAAAAATATGTCCTCATGTGAACGGTTCAATAACATATGCTGTGCATTAGGCCAGGGGTCGGCAACCTTTTGAGTCGGAAGAGTCAAAAATTACAATTTACAAAATTTTAAAGAGTCACAATTTTAAATATCAAACAGATTACGAAACAAAACACAGTTATTATTGGTTTCATAGTAAAATTGCGTGAAATCGGGTTTTAAACGCAAGGTAACCGAAAAGGGGCTTGGCCTAATCTACGCCATTTGCAAACTCGCCATTTTTTTATTTGATAGCTTGCCAGGTGAAGGGAAAATAAATAATTTTTGCGAATGGAACTAAAGAGCCGCAGCGTCACATTCAAAGAGCTGCATGTGGCTCGCGAGCCGCAGGTTGCCGACCCCTGCATTAGGCAATAATACGAAAAATTATGAGAAAAAGCAGTCACATTTAATGATGCTTATAAGTTGTCACAAAATTATGAACTTTTTCGACGTTCATATATTTTTGAAGCCTGAAAGGGCCGAAAAGTTCTGGAGTGGCGACCGCGTACCGGAAGACGTAAAGTTGGAATGCCTCCCACAAGGTGGACAGATGACCTTGTGAGGGTCGCGGGAGTGCGCTGGATGCGAGAAGCACAGAACCGGTCGAAGTGGCGGAGCTTGGGGGAGGCCTATGTCCAGCAGTGGACGTCTTTTGGCTGAAGTGATGATGATGATGAAGGGCCAATATATTAATGAACTCTACTGTACATAACTTTATAGTAATTGCTGAAATACACATGCTATCCGCGTGAATTCAATAATGATCCTCTTTTCATATCCATACAATGTATTTTTATTTCACAAAGTGACGCGCGCTTTACTTGTGTACAAGTGTACCGCTGTGAATGTGTAGGTGAGGAAGAATAGCGTCAGCACATAACATAACACACGGACACTTCCGACTTCGCCATTGTCTGGGACGGTAGCGACAGCTGCTGCTGTTCCTTACACACACATTGACAGCAGCATGTTTGTACACTCGGTAAGCACAAATAGCGCGCGTCAGTTCGTGAGAAAAATACTGTACCTATTGCGTTGTACAGTCAGCGTCAAAAATATCGGGACGTACAGATTGTTCAAAATGGTCTCAACAACCAAGAAAATTAAACTTTATCTCAATTGGATAAAGTTCTTGTCAGAATGAGATTTGTCGTGTACCGTCTTCTTTCAGAAACATTCCTGTGTCATTGAGCTAATATTTAATTTGCATGACTGTACTACAACATAGCATGTGTATTCCAGCCTTGAATACAGGAGTAGCCTTTCACACACAGGTTCGCAAAATTAATTTAATAATGTGATGTTAATTTTATTTATTCACAAGTATTGAAGAGATTGACATCAGCGCAGCGCTTCTATCGGTCGAAACTTGAACAACGAATGCTTCCACCTGCAAGGGGTGCGGGTTGTTCGAAAGCGATACCGTGGCCCCTGGCACACAGTCAACTGAGGGAACACGGTTGGGTTTTAGTCAGTAAGTCTGACACGCCCTCCTGCTCCACCCAGAGCGAGAGAAGTTATTAATGAATTCCCATCAAAAAAAAAAAAATGCTTCCACCATTACATAAGCTACGAAATTGTCAAATTCTACGATCGACAAAAGCGTTGATGCAAGTCAAATAACTGCATACAAATATAATCATATGTTTTTTTTTTAAGTAAAAACGTTATACGTCAAAGTTATACTTTACTATGTTCCCTATTAAATAACGAACATCGATGCGAATATATATGAACTAGGAATTACAAGATGCTGTTCTAAATAGAAGACCACTACACACTTAGCTATAATAAACGTTGGGGTTTTTTTTTTTTAAATACAGGCGCTAGTAGCTAGAGATACGATACATTTGTTCCATCTACATTTTTTTAAACATTTCAAATAAAGAATTATATTACTTACTTATTTAACACTAGCCCGTATATTCATATTTCTGCTTTATTTTATTTTCTCTCCTATAATCATTAGGTGGCTAGTGTGTAACGGACCTGAGCCATGTGTGTGCGGCTGGCGTGACGAATAAACCAAGCACGAAACTCCAAATACTCCATCACGCTATTTCTAACAACTACTACAAAAAGCGGATATCAAAACACGCAATGGAATGTTTCTGCATCGAAAGTATCGTGATTGGCAACTTCGCTCTATTTATAGAATCGATGAGTATTATATTTTGTGAAGAATATTTAGCACTGATTATGTGGCACATCGACTCAACTAGAGTATTGCTATCCTTTACCACTAGCCTAGGCAAGAAAGGGACGGTAACAGTTTAGAGCTGTCAAACTGTTTCACTGACGTCTCTAAGTTTTAGCTGTAACTTAATTTGACAGCTGTCATTTACTTCCATCCTTTTCCTCTTTTGTATAAGAGAATGAGATAGCAATATTTTAAATTTAGTTGAGCCGGTGAACAACAGTGCCAGGGCCATTCTGATTAGATTATATTTAGTCTTGATTATTATTTGTTCAATTTATCGAAGTCCCCTATGTACCGGTTACTTCACAGCTAGTAGAATAATTTACATCTAGCTCTATAGGTACGCTATTTCTTAGTGTCTGATGTTGACAAGTATGTTTTTTTTAATTCCAAGGCAGTTTTATTTCTGACGCTTTATATATCACTGCCTAGCTGCCGAGTACTGCCAAATTCCTACATCCACGCGAATATACTGAACAATTTTGTGCAACGACAACGTGGCTCATACAAACAAAAATATATTATAATAAAATATCTTGACAGCTTTTGAGCTTGCAATGTATAAATAAATATATAAAATTTAATTGACTATCACAATTATACGGAGGCCTTAAAATTCTGAACTTATTTCAAATCACAATGACCAACATTCCAGTAATATTATACGATTTATCACAATCAAAATAGATACTGCTACGTACGCTGCTACGAGCTGCGGGCAAAGTCCGCTATTCATAAAATGTTGACCACGACTGGGCAGTGTTCACACGTTTTTGTTAAGTAATTATAATTTAGTATGACAATGCTGGCATCGCCCGAAGACGCCCACATTCCGTATACAGTGGACTTTGCCCGCGACAGTTACAAAAATACAAATTATTGGATATTATAAAATTAAATAAAACATCACAGATTCCCGCGCAACGCTTTGCAAGAATTTGTATTTCAAAGTTAAACTTCTGAAATAGTTTTCAAAGATTGATCTGCATTTTATCTACTTCAAACTGCTGATACATTATGGCAAGTTTTTATAATAATTTAATAACATCAGTGATTATTATGCATTTTAGAGATATTTTCTAAAATTACCTATATACAATCAAATAATTACTTTCGCGTGTTCCCAACCGGGTATTATGAAGATTACTTAGTATATGCCAATACTGCGCGGGCCGCTAAAATGCCGCTTTTCAATATTTATTTGCTTAACGATTAAGTATGCCACCTCATTTTAAACCTTTCACAGTAAGTAATAAGAAGAACAATAGCTCCTGACAAGCGTAAGGAATTTCAGCTACATTTTAGATCCTTTCAAACTACACATTGTATCTTATAATGATTGATTGTCACTCATACCTAGTACAACTTGATCATATAACTATAAGGAATATATAAGCAGACTGACACTTTGTGTTATCAGACTTTGGTACTGATTATATAAAAGTATTTTTGTGTACTTTGATACGTAATTGTGAATTCCTTCTACGTTGACAACGGATGCGCGTAGCAATTAAAACACAACACGCAATTCGAAGAAAATATGTGAAAAATTGATGACGTTTGCGGAAGAGACCGCACGTGCCTCATACAGTCTAGTGTAACATTCCAATGTATATCGGAATGGCCATTATCGGCGACACACGCACTGCTTTTGCACACATTGGACGCAACATTGGCATTCCATTTATTTACTACTCCGTGACGCAAGCGTGACAGAGCAACGTCACAACCGAATGTCGCAAGCGCAGAAGAAATTCCAATCGAATGTCGAAAGTATACGACGTACCATTGACCTTTGGCTTCGAACAGATTTAAACTGTGGCATACGTCATTTAAAAATTGCGTACATTATAATTTGTGATTTTTATTGTAATATTAAGCGTATACAAAAAGTAAGTTTAGAAACTGGCAAATACGAACTAAGCAAAAAATATTCAGTACATAGGTACAATTCTAATGGCGGCACTGTATGATGGATTGTGACGTTTACGCAATTTTTATGAACCTTAGTTAAAACAGATTCGTTTTACAGGTTGCAATAATCACTTACAATTTATTGAATGGACAAGCTATACACCCTGTATAGGATATTGGAAAAACACCAACAACCTCTTAAGAGGTCAGTGTACTCATCATTATGAACAACTTTTACTATGAGAACAAACCTGAAATCGCGAAAAAAAATCTGCAATTCCCTACATTTTAATGAGTTATACGAACATAAATGTAAGGAACGGCTGATTTTTTTTTTTCGCGATTTCAGGTTTGGTCCCATAGTAAAAGTTGCTCATAATAATTAGTACAATGACCTCTTAAGAGGTTGTTGGTGTTTTTCGAATAACCCTGTGTATTAATAATTAAGCTGTCACAAGCGCCATTATAGTGCCCCTGGTTTAATAAATAAATCCGACCCCATCATTATTTTGAAAAGGCTAGCTTAATTCAAACTTTCTGTCTGTATCTGCAATCTGTAAGAAGTTTTCCTCCGCCTAGCGAAAAAGCCCGACATTCATGTCTGCCGGCAGAGCAGTAAAACTCTTCAAACACCATCTTGTATCTGATTACTTAACCAAACCAATGCGTGGTATATCCCACGCTTCTTCAACGCTATCCGTAACTAAGACCGTATCTTGTGGCGACTTGTGGCGTGTGTGTGGTTGCGACGGCTAGTAGCAAAGGTACATCGTTCACGTCGATGTTCAGCGATTTTGTCAACGTTGCGATGTCACAAAAGTCGGTTGACATTAGCATGTCGGCTAACGTTTTTGATAGCACGCAGAATTCACGGAGTTTGCCTTCGAGGAAAGATATGCACTGAAAAAGAAGAAAATACTGATATTAGATTTTCTGATTATTTTATATTCGAAGCTGTATTAATTTCGAATGAACATGGATTTGAGTCTTGACGGTGATGTGTAAATTGAATTTAAAAAAAAATATCATCATCTGCCAGGCCCTGTTGCTAGATAATACAAAACCCCTTGGTAAGACTGGTTGTCAGACTTTCGGCCTTCTGACGATCCATAACGACTGTCAAAGATCTACTTCTGACAGCTTGCTAGCTGTCAGAAGTAGAGTTAAACCGTTGGTGCTCCAACGGTTTAACGTGCTTTCCGAGGCACTGACGGGTCTTCTTATATAAAGATGGTCACCCATCCACGGACCACCCGCGGCAAGGGTAGCTTAACCTCATCGATCGACCGGTGCATCTGTTATTACTTAGCCACAAGCCCCTCAAATATAATTTAATCTGTAATTTACTCAATAGTTATTCTTTTCATGTTAATATCTTTGTGGAAAAAATAGACGTGACATGATTTTTTCTATTTTTGTTTCAATCTATGTCGGGTACAGTAAATTAGTCCTTATAATCGGTTTTATATCTACATTGATGTGTAATTTATTGTTTGTTGATTTTTTGAGGACTATGGTGATACTGACATTCCGCAGCTCAAGATGAAATGAAAGAGATGTATCAGTAACCTGTTGCGCAGGCACACGAGCCTTGCACATGGCGGGTATCGTGTCCAGCATGGCGCCCACCAGGGACGACATACCGCCGGAGCCGCAGTCTCTGCCTACCACACGCACCTCCCTGGGAACAGGATATATATGAAGGTAAATAACTGCCCCCACAGTTTAAATGTTTTCCTCGAAGAATTTTGCTATAGATACCCAAAACTTGGTTAAAGTATTGCCAGCTAATTTAATTTAACTATGTAAACACTACAAACACTACGAATTATTGCGCTATTGGAAGTGATCATGAAACGGTATAGCAAGTATTATAGTTTGAAAATTATGTAAGTGGAATTATAATAAAATAAAATAAAAATAAAAAAGCCTTCTATTCCATGCAAATATTTTTTACAAAGCAGTTCACATAATAATTTCTAAATTTTGTTTTTTCTAAGTACTTACCTGAAACTATTATTTTTTCTTTTTTATAAATGCATTCAAGTACTCATTTTTTAATTTATTTAAGTGAATAAAAATTTATGTTTATATATTAGGTAGTAAGTAAGTAATAATAAAATAAGTATTTTTTCCATGCATGGACCCCCCTTGGGTGAAGGCCTCCTCCAAAGACTTCCATTCGTCCCAATTTTTTGCTTTTTGCAGCCATTGTGGACCGGCTATGTTGTTAAAATGTAAAAATGCTTGTCTTATAAATTGTGATGATAATAATTACCAAGTATTAATGTCTCCTATGATAGCGACGGCTTGCACGGGTGACTCCGTGGTCTTGTTGATGTACGACGTCAGGTCCAAGTCGCGACGTAGCTCTGGCTCCCAGGCACTCGGTTTGGCAATCGTTCCTGAAATGACAACGGAATATATATTACATAAATAATATATTTATTACAGTGAAAGTATTTCGCTTATTATTACTGTGTTATGAATTTGTCAGGTCAACATCCACGAAAAAAAGACATTCGATTTAGTACTTAGCCCTGGAATAATTCCTGGAGGTCAGACTCACTTTTCCCTTCAAAGGAGATCACCCATTTTGTTCTGCGATTTAGGATAAGCAGCCCCGGATCTACGATTTTTTCGACCCGGAGCAAAAACTTGATAGTGGCGCCCTCTCTCCAGCGTTTAAGATAAATTAATTAGGTGTGGACCTGTGCGGCGCCTTTTTCTTACAAGTCGACGGCGGTGAGCCAACCAGGCTTCCGTATGCTAGGCGCTTTGTGAAGCAAGTTTTTTTTATTTGAATACTATTTTATGATTTTGGCGCCCCCTGAAACTGCCACCCGGGGCCGACCCCACCCTAGATCCGGGGCTGATAAAAAGCAAAGTAAGTCAGGAATTAATAACATTTAATTTGAATTTTGGCAGTAGTGGAAACATGTCTCTGTATGGCGACAACGCTATAATTTAAATTTGACTCCTAAAACACAGGCTTTTGGCCTAGTTCAGGAGTTATCAGTTCGCCCTTTAATGTGACTCTTTTGCACAATATTTTCTTAATTTTGGGTACTTATATATATTTTTCTATGTCTACAAATAAACATTTATTTATTATAATGAATTTGCGAACAAAGATATACAACGATGAATGAAATAAATTATGTTCTTCCACCATTTCGTGTAAGTTCCCGTATTATTATCTTTCATTTTATTTTTTATACTTATTTAGTATATTTTTAAATATTTTTACAAAAATCATTAAAAAAAAAACATTTAAAAATATAAAAAATAGTGGCCCATCGGCATCAGGAGCAGGGTCCAAGATGCCGGTGGTCAGGGCTCTAGAGAAAGGAACCTCCTGACTATGCGTGCCGTGTCTAGGAGTACTGCTTTCTGAATCAAGCCCTTGATCCAGCCGTGCAATGAGAGCCTCCTGAGATGTTGATCGAGGCTCTTCGCTACTAGGCCATTTACTGTAATGATTATCGGTACAATGATTGCTGAGTCCACGTCCCACATGTCGACAACCTCGTGAGATAAGTCAAGATATTTGATTTTCTTATCTTGCTCAGCTTTCACGAGATTCTCGTCATGGGGGACAGCAATATCAACAATCATTGCACGACGCTCTCGTCGATCTATCACCACAATATCAGGCTTATTGGCTACAATAGTCCTGTCAGTGATGATAGATCGATCCCAATACAATGTGGCGTGACCATTCTCGAGAACTGGGTCGGGCACATACCTGTAGTATGGTACTTCAGACTCCACAAGGTTGTACTGCAAAGCAAGTTGCTGGTGGATAATCCTAGCTACTAGATTGTGTCTGTGCAAATACTCGCCGTTAGCAAGACGAGAACAACCGAAAACGATATGTCGGATTGATTCACCGGGACGGTGGCATGCCCGACAGATGTCAACCGTACCATCCTTGACAATGTATTTCCGGTAGTTGTTCGTCATGATAACTTCATCCATAATCGCACATTCTCCGAAGAGTTCGCCGAAACGTAGCCAGGATACAGACGCCAAAAAGTCTACATCAGGCCCATGAAGAGCCCGGAAAAAGCGTCCGTGAAGCTCTTTGCTTTGCCATACTTCGTGAGCGCTGTGTCACCGGTCGCTGCAGTTGCGTCGAGCTCGAGCGACGAGTTTTTCTCCCCACCGTCGTCACCGACACCACAACGGCGGCGAGGAAGAGGATGGCCACCAGCGGGCTTGGGGCCTCGAAGCCAACAGGCATCGAACAGGGTCCCCGCTGCCGGTGGAAATGTGTCGCGCATGCGATGGACGCAGTCCATGAACGAAAATGTGATGCGCGCATATTACGGGGCTACAGAGGGAGGAATTAACCTTACAGATCCCGTATTATTATTATTACGCTATTTTAAGCTGGGTGATACCACATACTGGGTGGTACAACACTGTTATCTAGTCCTATAATTGGCGTAATTTGGATAACAACAAAATAAAACGAAGGTATCAAAACAGAGCACATAATAATAATCTTTGTTTTTTATTTGATTGGTAAAATCCTGTCCTAGGAATCTTGTGTTAGGCTAGGACTGATTTTTGCCTGAACGTGCAGCGCGCATTTGTATTAACAAAATAGAAATACTAATCGTAATCGTAATTGTTCGCCGACGTTCTAATTCTTACATGATATATAAAATTGTTCTCGAGTTTGACGCCTTAGTAAAAAAATAATGCGTTTTATATGTACTATAAAATATGGAGCTATTATTGATGACCGCCATAAAAAACCCCATAATGGGTGATCTCCTTTGTAGGGATATAATTGAAAACTAAAACGTGATAAATAAATAAATAGCCGGTTTCATTAACAATCTAGCAGAATTATTGATGAAAACTGGCAAATTTTATCTTAGCTTCCTAGCAAGCATATTAGGATCTTACTTCAGCTTAACAAAAAATTACGAAAAAACGTACCTTGTAAAATTAAATCAGGTACATAGTGATCGGTGACCCCGCCCAGCAACGAGGCCCCGTACCCGCCGCGCGCGCGCGCCGCCCCGGCCGGGCACAGCGCGCGCGCGCCCAGCTGCACCACGCGCGCCACCTCCACCAGCTTCTCCGCCGGCTTCGGCCGGTTCAACCTCCGCCCAGGCCTCTTTGGCTCACATACTTCTTCTTTAGACTTCACAAAGTTAACCACGACTGTGTTTTCTTTACGTTGGCGCACAAATGTTTTTGGTGACGCTTCTCGCTCTGGAGATGACTCGACGACGGATTCCTTAGCAAACTGTGGCTCTATCTGTCGAGGCATGTCGTTCATGTACTCCATCTCAGACGCGTTGGTCGGCGTCTGCAGCAACGACTCCATCATCTGACACTTCACGCATGTCTCGCAGCGCTCCTCCTGTATCGGCGCCACGATCGTGGGGTCAAACTGGAAGTTATCCAACTT
Source organism: Polymixis flavicincta (assembly GCA_949987655.1). NCBI lineage: Eukaryota > Metazoa > Arthropoda > Insecta > Lepidoptera > Noctuidae > Polymixis > Polymixis flavicincta. The sequence continues at coordinate 20,246,002 of OX465175.1, forward strand.
CAAATTCCCCGGTTTACCAATATAATGCCTATCTAATATCTCTAAGTTTTTGCTCTTCATATAATTAGTGACTATCTGAGGGTACTTATCGAATTCGAACTTAAAACCGGAATGTTTGATTGGTTTGGAATGTTGAAGCGTTTGCCCGCAGCATTTCGACGGACTGTCAGCCCGTTTGTCCTGCTCACAGCCTCCTTTCTTGCACGTCTCAGTCATCTTCTCTGGTACTTCAAGGGTTAGGGGTTCATTGTGGATTTTGGAAGACTTCTTCACAGATTTCCCGTCGGCTGACTTGTTCTTCAGCCCCACCAGTTTGTCGTTATCACCTAACACGAACAAAACTTTCTTCTCCTCCGTCTCGTTCTCTGAGAGCGACGAGTTTAGACTAGAATCTGAGGAGGCTTTCAGCGACAGCATCATGGTTGGGTTCCTCTTCAGCTGGCTGGGGACCGGTAGGTCGCTCGTAGAACTACAATCTATACCAGCTAACTCGGAGCTATTAGAGAGCTTTTGACCTAAGTTGGCAAGCGTGGACGATCGCTTGATGCTGACCTCGCTGGCCGCTAACGTACTGACACTACTATCACTGTTCTGAGTATTCACTGATGGCATTGTCAAACTGTCCGCGGCGCACTGTCCCAGCTGCGTCACGTGTGTGGCGGTGCGGCGCAGGCCGTTGGGCGCGGGCGGCGGCGTCACGGATACGACTTTACTTTCTTTAATGGTACAGTCTTGGAATTGAAAGTCGTTCCGTCTGACGTCACCGCAGCGCAAAAAGTAGGTAAGTACGGCGAGGAGTCTGTTGAGGAACTGTGTGTTGGAGGGGCCGCTGATGATGGTGCGGGCGGCACGGGGAGGGAAGCCGATGCTCCCGCAGAGATCGTTGAGTTGCGCCCACAGCGCGTTATACGGCTTGTAAGAGTTCACCATGTCCTGTGGCCTCGTCTGGTGGTCGATGGTGTCGTACGGACTCACAGTGGCCACCCAGCCCAGGTGGTAAGTCAGCACGTTTGTGAGAAGCGTGCTGATGAAACTGTAACGAAAGAAACTCCTCGTTAGAATGTCGAGTGCAGTCACGATCACGCTAATCAGTGTTTGGTTCGCTCATTACCAGTTCACGATTCACGATTAGCTAAATAACACATATTTGCTTAATAAGCATGTGTCGCATAATAAATATGCACTAAGTAATTGAAAATGTAGACGCATTTAAGTGTGAAGTAGCCTTCGATCGAATGGAGTGTAAGGGAATCGAATTGACTGCAGAAATTGTATCAAATACCACAAATTCAATGTTAACGGTTCAATTGGTTCTTCGATTCATATAGGTACTCTGATGAAACGAATCCAATTGTTACAATCAAATTCAGTATTTTAAATAAAAAAACAACACAATTACTCGTCTATGTTTTTTTAAAGAATTTATTAGATAAATCATCACAGAAAACGTCTTGAAATCATCGCCAATATATTTCTAGCTATGCGAAACTCTTTCGTATACCTGTGTTGCACAACAATGTTAGGCAACTTGTTGAACGAACGTCAATCTATTAAAAAAACAACATCGGGAATCACGTGAGTTTATACGTATATATACGTAAACATTACGACGGAAATAGATAAATAGCATTACCTGACTAACTTCGAAAAATAAACTAAAGAAAAGAAACAGACAGCATTTCCATTCACACTTTGTTTCAGATAATTGACGCGCGAAATCGCGCCAAAATGTAAGCACAGAGTTTTTCTCTTTTTTTTTTCTTTTGTAATTAATCGGTGAAGTTGGACGCGTTCCAGACGGTGAACGAGGCGATAGTCACGTCTGGAGTCGAGATTGATTATCGAACTTACATAATTGTCGCGTGGGTGTGATGCGGTCTGATATGAAATATGACTAATGAAACGACTGTTTTGATTTAAAAAAATAATGGACTGTTTATGTTTCGCGGTTTTTTGTAGATTTGTCATCGTATTTGTGGAAGCAAAATTGGCAGTAGGTATTTTTGCGAGAGTGTGTACGAGTGGTTTCTGCAAAGCTTTGTAACTCTGAAGATTGAGCGTCAAACTTGTATAGGCAGGAAAATCTCGTGTATAAACGTTATGTTGCCAAAATAGACATTTTGATATCAGATAATTAAGTTCACTCTTCATCTACCAATTCAATTCATCTATACATATTTTCAAACCTCGGTAAAAATTAACCATCTGAAATATCAAGCTCTTGAAATGATGCAAAATTACCTCTAGCGAGCTCAATGTATAAGCACAAATTGTTTAAACAATAACTGCAAATATAACTGTAACACAAACACCCGCTTTCATATCCAAAGCAAACACCTTTATTGCGTGTGTAAAACATTATATAACAGCTAACAGATTGTACGGGAGCTTTAAGAAAATCATGTGATTATATTGATGTCCAGTTATCTGATGAGTCGTCTAATCAACGCCGCGAAGTACCGACATATATCTTTAACGACCGTAAAATATCTCTCTATCGCCTACACACATCACGTGAATTTTATAGGAAATAATAAAATATTTACACAAGAATTTCACAATGTTGGGAATCCGTAGAAGGACGTTGGGCACTTTGGCAGTTAGATGCGGAACTTTATTTGAAACTAGCTTTTGCCTGCGACTTGGTCCGTCGCACCGTATCGCCGGCCCGTACAATACCCGTACGTACGAACGTATATACTTCGTGTTCGCTTAGCGTTCTTTTTGACTTCTTTATTTTTGTTCGGCTAGTAAGGGTCTTTATAGAGGAGGGGTAACCTCGCTTCCAAAAAAGCCCACCCCCCAATTAAAACAAAGAAAATGCAGAAGGCAAAAGAACCTACCCAGGTGGGTCCCGGCCAAGCCGGGGAATCCCACACCGCTACGGCGGTCAGCCCCCATCGTATTCTGGGGGGGGCAACCGACTGCACACCTTTGCCGCGCTCTTTAGCGCAGCCGGCTGCTGATATAGCGCCCAACACTCAGGCAGCGAATAACGCGCCACTAAACCCAACTCTGGCCGCGACCAACGCGCCCTCAAACCCGACTCCGGCCGCAACCCAAGCGCCACAACCCACGACCCGGTGTATGCCACCCACGAGCCTCTGGCAACAGAGTATTGTGCGGAATAGCATCACCAACCCAGACAACGACCAAGACCGACACAGACGAAGAGGGACGGGGAAGGAAGACGAGCCTGGCAGCTCAAACACTTTCCCGGTTGATGAAGTACGCCTGCTGAACAAGCGCGGAAAAATCCCTGCCCGGGAAAGAAGAGTTGGCGACCGAAAGCGTCATACCCGCGGAGGCAGTAGCAAACGCGAGGCGCAATCGGCCGCCGAAAAGGCAGAGGCAGCGGCAGTACGCGACCAGCCGTTAGTCCGCGAGGGGGAAACCCAGCGCGAAAACCGGCCGGACGCGGAACCACGCAACCGTCCGTTAGTCCGCGAGGGGGAAACCCAGCGCGAAAAGCGGCCGGATGCGGAGCCACGCGACCAGCCGTTAGTCCGCGGAGGGGCAACCCAGCGCGAAACGCGGCCGGACGCGGTGCCGCGCGACCGACCGTTAGTCCGCGAGGGGGAAACCCAGCGCGAAACGCGGCCGGACGCGTCAAAGTCTGCCGGGACCGCCAACCGACCCCAAAACTCCGACAACACCATCGACCGACCTCGACCAAAACAGAACAGAGGTAGGCGGTATAGACCAGCACACGCACAGGCGCCGGCAACTGACACCATGCCGGGCACCTCCAAGCCGCAGCCTGGACCAAGTGGTACAGGGCCGACGAAGAGGGAGCGCCCCGACGACACGGCTTCGCCGAGTACGCTACAGGGGCACGCCAAACGTGTGAGGGTTCACTCCGCTCAGGGGGAGCAGAGAACCTATGCGCGAGCCACGAAGGATATTCCTGCGAGGCTGGCCGTAGCAATTTGCTTCCCTCCACCCTCTCGTGACCTGACCAGGGAAGAGGCTGAGCACGTTAAGACCGACCTAGAAGCCCGACTTATGGACACAGACCCGACGACACCACTCCCGGCCTTCCGTGGATACCCACGGGTAGCGGAAGGCACCGTGCAGATGTGGTGTGAGGACGACTATGCCCTGACCTGGCTAACCCAAAACGTGCCCCTTATCAAACTCACAGACACTGACCTTGCACTGACAGTAGTCAAACAGTCCGACGTGCCCACCCGTGTCCGAGCCTCGCTTTTTGTCCCCCGTTACAAGGGCGACATAGCCAGGCTCCAAAGTGTTCTGATCCGTCAGAACACTTGGTACGACATCGCGAGGTGGTCACTGTACAGGGCGACTACCGTCGGTGGCGACAACTACGGGACATACTTGACCCTAGGTGTGCCACCGGAGGAAGCCGAAAGGGTCCTAGCCCGGGAGCGACGGATATCGTACCTCTTGGGGTCGATATACGTGCGCTTCTGGCCCACGACCCTACCCTGTGACACTAAGACTGACTGCACAGATGAAAAGACCGCACCGACAATGACAAAGACGAATGACACCGACATCGCCCAGCTCGAGGAGGTCATGGCCCGAGCAGCGATGGACGACGATGACGACGCCATACCACCCTCATCGCCTGGCTGGAACGAGCAATTGCTTGCCTCGTCGCCGGGCGACGCACACGAAGACCAGCTCAGAGTGGAGGCGGCGGAGAGGCTATCCGATGGATCCATCTCCGACTAACTCCACCTCACCGCCGTCACCGCCCATAAATATCATCCAAACTAACCTCCAACACAGCCAGACTGCCACGGCTAGCTTACGCAGGGCCTTGGAGGTTAAGCCCCGAACCATCGCACTGATCCAAGAGCCGTGGATCAGGAACAACAGAATCTGCGGCCTCGGCAATATCGGAGGTAAGCTAATCCTAGACACGCATGGTGCAGAAAAACCACGTACCTGCGTCTACATTCCCAAAGAAATCCCGACCACGACACTCACTCAATTCTGTTCCAGAGACCTAACAGCTGTCAGGCTCCAGACCGCATGTGACGTTCCAGATGTTGTACTGGCCTCGGTGTACATGCCAGGCGAGGAGGCGAATTGCCCGCCAAAAGAGATGGCCGATCTGGTACAACACTGTGAGCGCGCCAAGCTGGAACTGATCATCTGCACCGACTCCAACGCCCACCACCCGCTCTGGGGCAGTGACTCAGCGAACTCCAGAGGAGAGGTACTATCCACCTATTTATTCTCTACTAACCTTAACATTGTTAACCGAGGTTCTGAACCCACTTGGGTCACAGTCCGAGGACAGACAATCATCGACCTAACTCTCGCTACAGAAACCGCGACATACCTCATCGCTAATTGGCACGTATCGAACGAGCCTTCCAGCTCAGATCATAGAAGAATCCGATTTACACTAGCTACCCACATAAAGGAACCAGAGCCGAAACGTAACCCACGTCGCACTAAGGTGCCCGAGTACAAACGGCTTCTGGCGGCCCTACTAGAGAGACACCTATCACAAGTAACTGTAAAGGACACTGCACAACTGGAATACACCGTGACAAAACTATCAGAGTACCTAATTGAAGCATACCACGCATGCTGCAAACTGAGGGCGCCAGCAAACAACAGCGTGAGAAACCCATGGTGGAACGCTGAACTAGGTAAACTCAGAGATACACTCAGGCAACAATTCAATAGAGCCAAAAACACTAGGCTCCCGGACGACTGGGAGCAATACAAAGAAACCCAATACTTATACAAAAAGCGAATTAGGACTGCCAGAAGAGCGGCATGGCGGAAATTCTGCGAATCCATAGAAACCCACAATGAAGCCGCAAGGGTACGAAAAATCCTATCGACTGATCAGGATCGAAGCCTCGGCGCGCTGAAGAAACCCGATAACTCTTACACACTAACCGACCATGAAACCAGTAAAGTCCTTCTCGAGACTCACTTCCCAGGCTGCAACCTCCTAGAGAACAGAACATGGGAGGCTGAGCCAGAACGGACACCTACAGACCAAGACTGGTCCAGAGCCCGCAGCATAGTAACGGAAGACAGGATAAAGTGGGCTATAAACACCTTTCAGCCCTACAAGTCCCCAGGACTAGACGGAATTTTCCCAGCCCTACTGCAGTGGGGGGTTGACCACTTAACACCATGCTTGGTGAAGATCTACCGTACCTGCATAGCACTCAGTTACATACCCCTGGCGTGGCGCGAAGTGAAAGTCATTTTCATACCCAAACCGGGAAAAACAGACTATACAGAACCCAAGGCCTACAGGCCCATAAGCCTCACATCCTTCCTACTGAAAACCCTTGAGAGACTCTGTGATAGGCATATCCGAGACGGACCTCTCCGAGTAAAACCACTCCATAAACAACAGCACGCCTATTCCACTGGCAGATCAACAGAATCCGCGCTCCATAGCGTAGTATCCAAAATTGAATGCGCAGTGGACCATAAATGCTCAGCACTGGCAGCTTTCATTGACATCGAGGGCGCCTTTGACAAGACTATGTTCAATAGCATTAGCATGGCCCTCGACAGACACAACATAGACACGACCCTGAGTGGGTGGATCACCAACATGCTCAAATTGAGAGCGGTGCAAGTCACCGTAAACGACACTACAAGGGCAGTAGTGGCGTAGGGCTGTCCACAAGGGGGCGTCCTCTCGCCGCTTCTATGGAACCTGGTCGTAGACAGCCTCATCAAATCACTGAATGACAAAGGTTACTTCACCGTAGGCTATGCCGATGATCTAACCATAATAATAAACGGCACCCATGAAAATACCCTATGTAACCTTATGCGCCAAGCCTTTAAAATAGTCGAGGACTGGTGCAACAAACACCAACTATCAGTAAATCCTACAAAAACCGAACTGATCCTCTTTACAAAAAAGAGGAAACTCGCGGAACTGGAACTTCCGCGTCTGTTTGGCTCTACTCTAAGCCTAGCAACTGAAACCAAATACCTGGGCATCTTTTTGGACAAACAGCTGAATTGGGCAAAACACACCAACTACATCACCACAAAAGCCAGCATATCCCTGTGGCAGTGCAAGCGAATGCTTGGCAGGAACTGGGGCATAAGCCCCAGAGTCACCCACTGGCTGTACACCACGGTTATTCGACCAATTATTACATACGGCTCAATAGTCTGGTGGCCCAGAACGGACTTAGGCACAGCACAAAAGGACCTTGAAAAACTGCAGCGGTGCGCCTGTGTGGCAATCACCAGCTGCATGAGGACTACGCCCACCGCTGCCCTACAGGCAATGCTGGGGCTGCCTCCTCTACACCTCATCGTGCGGGAGGAGGCAGCACTGGCTGCCTTGAGGCTCGACATAGCAGGAAACCTAAGCAAAGACTCCAGAGTCAAGCACACACGCATTAAGGAAGATGCGATCAAACGACAACCGATGATGGCATCACCCTGTGACAAAACCCCGAAATTGCACTACTTTCAGAGACACTACAACGTAGTACTCACAGGAGAACAGAACGACTACTCAGGCCCGGATGAGCTTAGAGTCTACACTGACGGATCAAAGACCGACTCTGGAACCGGAGTCGGAGTTTTCTCACAAGACCTTAACATAAACATATCCAGCCCGCTGGGAATGTTCAACACCGTATACCAAGCGGAATGTGTGGGCATTATACAAGCGGCGTATGCCATAGAAGCCAGGAGGGTCACGGATGCACACATACGTATACTCTCCGATAGTGCTTCAGTTCTTCAATCCCTACGGAAAAAATACATCACATCGAGCTTAGCACTAGAATGTCACAATGTACTAGAAAGAATAACGGTTGCCAACCGCAACACTGTGACACTGCAATGGATAAAAGGACACAGTGGGTCACTGGGCAACGACGCCGCAGACGAACTAGCCAGAAGGGCATCCAGCGTGTCAGTCTATGGTCCCGAGCCCATTGTGCCCATACCCTTCAACCAACTACGCAGGTGGCTCCAGGAATACACCCACAAACAAGCCGAGAGCTGGTGGACCCTGACACCAGGCTGCAGGCAGTCTAGGGAAGCAATGCCATCCCTGGATAGCAGGCTGACCAGACGTCTGTTACGCCTGGACAGAATAGATCTGCGTCTGGTGACTGGAACCATCACAGGACACTGCTCGCTGAACAAACACTTCCACACAATAGGCATAACGGACAGCCCCTTGTGCAGGGCCTGCATGGAGGCTGAGGAAACCGTTGCGCACGTGCTTTTCGTATGCACAGGCGTAGCACAGATTAGAACAGAAACCCTCGGGGAACCCAAATGTTACACGGATATTCTGAACAAACCAGGAGTCATAGCCAACTTCTGGAGGGAGGTGGGCTGGCTGGAATAATACCAAAAGGCCGCCATGGCTCACGCACAATGGTCCACTTAAAGGACTAAGTGCGGAAACCAAACCCCATAACATAGAACATAGAAGGGTCTTTATTCTTTATTCTTAAGAATTTGGGCTATCAAATGCAAAAAGACTTTCCCAAATCCGAGTGGTAGTTCCAGAGATTTGCGTGTTCAAACAAACAAACTCTTCAGCATTATCAGTTCTTAACTTTACTTTACTTAACTTTCAACCAGAACCATTACAATAACCATGCAGTACCAAAATGTTTGCACTCATTAAAAAAACAGTATTTTTTTTATTCCCAATTTAAGGCATGGCGCACCGGTGTCTTTTTACTGAGAGTCTGCGTCGCGATTGGTCACCAAAGATCCATAACCCCATAAAGTGGTCACTAACTTCTTGATATAAAATCTTCAAGTGGTTGAGTTAGTGAGTAGGTATGTGTAAGACCAAAATGTATGATGTTGGTACAGGAAGGAAGTGGGTCATTTATCGCTAATGAATCCTTCTCTTTACGTCAATTGACTTTAATACATTCCACACTAATTTAAAAACTCGAGCCAAATTATTTGAGAAAAACCATCTCAGCTCGCCATTTAGTAACTGATAAAACTTTGGATCATTTTGGCAATGATAGATCTGTTTAGATATTCATAAACATTAATCCTAAAATAACTGGAAATTTTTGTGTGATCTGCCAAATACACCTGCGTATTAAAAAATAATACATTACTAAACGATACACGTTGGATATCTCTAGGTATTTCCAGGTGGGTGGAACTTGTCATCACGAGTTAAGATCAACCAATCAAGACATTTTACAAACAAAATGATGAAATTTCTTTTTCTCAACACTCGACATGATTAACTACTTATTTATTTGTGTATTAATTCTTTCAAATGTGTATTGCTTCTAGAATTTACAATTTGACTGATTTAAGGCCGGTTAAATCTTCAGATAACTTATGTCTGAGGAATGAAGATTGCGATTTAATCAGAGCCTTTGTGTAGAAGATATGCCAGTCTTATTTAATATTCAGATAAAAAATTGTCTGACAATTGACAAATCGGCCCTTTTAGTTTATTCCTTCTATCAGCAACCTTTGTGGGCATTTTATGGTACTTCTATCCGCATGCGTCAACATCGTTGGTCCTTCCCACATGCTTCTTCAACTTTGGTACTTCCATCAAAACATTGAGAACCAAAACTAATGAGAAATACGGATGATAGGAACAAAATAATATTAATTCAGATGCAAGGACCAAAATAAAAAATAGGGATGAAGGACCACAATAATAAAAATTGGGGACGAAAAATTTGTTTTTCATTTGTGGTCTTTCTGGTGACAGTTTTGGCCCTACGTCCATAATTTTAGCGCGGGTGTAACGCGTATTTGTGCAAATAAACGATTATTTATTTTGTTATTTGCTCTTAATTCGGGACCATGTAATATAATTTAATATTATGATGCGAAAAGAGCAGTTCTAACAACAAAATGATTCATCATTTAGCACTTTAATCGTGACTCGTGAGATCGCATTTAGTGAGCATTTACCATTTAGGCAATACATCCGGTATTTCCCGGTAAAGTAAGCGCTACAGTGCAGACCTTCCTCACTTTACTTAACTGTTTCCCACCATTTCTGGTGACTGACAGGTGAAATTAGTGACAACAACTGCCCCCTCTTGTGTGAATGAGACAGTGTTTACTATCTATTAAAAATAATATCAAAAAAGCGTGGGGTGCTTGATATTATTTGATTATAACCATATATCAAAAAGCACGCCACGCTTTTTTGAAATTATCATCTGCTTTTTTAGTGTGGTTTTTAACGCGTGTTTTTTTTTTAATCTACTTTTTTATATTCTCTTTTTTTTTTGGTTCTGCTTACTACAAAAGCGTGATTTTTCAGTTTTTTTTTTTTATTGATTTGTCATCGGTCCTCGATAAGTCTACAAAGTTTAAATTAAATCTGACCGTTTGAAGTGGGTCAAAATCAAGTCCAAAGGAGTCGGTTACAAACATCGATCATTGTTATTAGTGATCGATGGTTACAAACAAACAAACATACAGGTGAAGCTATTATAAGCGTGTTAAAAGGATACTCTACACGCAGCAACGATGCTTGGGATAATCTATACGAGCTGCTATTCCACCTCCGAATTTGAAGTACTGTCGTGCCAGTGACACGACGAAGTAGAAGACTACTTTCATTTGTACTTTTATTGTTTAAATAGTTTGTAGTCAACATGTTTTTCCTTTAAGATTTTTATTATACGTCTACAACGTGATTTACGGCACGGCATATATTTCTGCGCCTGTCGTACTAATCTCTTTCATTGTGTGAATCCTAACATCATGTGATCGAGCCAGTAAATCAAGATAAAAATAATTGTTGAAGACAGTCACTAGGCAACTATTTGGGCGTAGAAAGTGATGGTATGTTGAAACTAGAGTAATATAACCGTGGGTTGTATTAATTAGATGCCGTCGTGTTGAATTAAAAGAACAAATCTCTAGATTAAAATAAGCTGACTTTTTTGCTGTTTTACCGGAGTTTCATGATAGAAGAAAAATGTACTATTTGTAACGTTTTTTTATGAGTCAATTAGCAGTAATTGTAGGGGATCTGAATAGATTAGCGGATCGGTAGGTACATGAAGGCGCGGTCCGAGGGGGGGTCCTAGGGGTCATGACCCCCCCCAAAGCCGTAAACGAATACCTGTTTTTTGTCCAATAAAGTCTAATTTACTCTTTTGTCTTTGTCTGTGAACCCCGCCCCTCAAAGTCTCCGGCTACGACCGCGCCTGGGAACGTGTCGGCCCCCTATCATCAATTGCTTTTAATTAAATAAATAAATAAAACCGAACGAAATTTATGTTATTTTCCTTCGAAATCTACCTTTTAGTTTAGCATTTTACTCAAATTGTTAACCAGGTAAAATATACACAGATCACACCAACAATTGATCACACATCACGCCCTTCTCACGTGAAACAATAGCTGCTCTGATACTGCTATAGCGAATATATTTATGGATATTAGAATTACATTTTCATAATTATCTGCCTTTTTCCTAAATATACAGGTGAATACCAGTGACAAAGAGAGCAGTGGTGGCCAAGTGGTACCGGCCGCGACTTACGAGTTGTAGGTCGTGAGTTCGAACCCAGCCAGGCGCATTACTTTGTGTAAATTATTTCATTACCACTGCTCTCATAACGGTGAAGGAAAACATCGTGAGGAAACCGGTATGTCCTAGAACCAAAAATTCGAAGACATGTGACATCTACCAACCCGCACTGGGCCAGCGTGGTGGATTACGGCCCAATCCCTCTCACCGAGAGGAGGCCTGTGTCCCAGCAGTGGGAACATTATAGGCTGATGTTGATGATGATGATGAATGGATGATGAATGTACATGGAGCGACTGCCTATCTTACCTCCACAACATACATTGTAGATAGTATTCATATCTGTCTATACTATATGTATAATCTATACTAATATTATAAAGAGGAAAGATTTGATTGTTTGTTTGTTTGCATTAAATAGGCTCCGAAACTACTGAACCGATTTGAAAAATTATTTCACTGTTGGGAAGCTACACAATCCCCGGGTGCCATAGGCTATATTTTATACTACCCCGTATTCCCACGGGATTGGAAACTACGCGGGTGAAACCGCGGAGCGCTGCTAGTTTAAATATAAAAACATTTTGAATAGCAATTTATTGAAATAGTATGTACATTCTGGGGTACTTTACTACTATCATAGTGGCCCGAATACCTCAATCGATCGTAACAGTTTATGCTTGAGAAAGCAAATAGAATTTCTATTCAGTATTTCATTCATTTCAGTTTTGCGTGGGCATAAGAATACTACAATTTATTTGGATTAGACTTATCGTGGGAATATATAATGTCTAGTTGAAAATAGTAGAGGATAATGGGGCTAATAACCTAGACAGGAATAGTCTACGAATCATAGACCTTTTACTTTTTCTATATTGATAGCATCTGACCTATGTATTGAAGTCTGCAATCATTTTATGCTGTTGGTTGACAAATGGACCTGAATCTGATTGAAAGTGGTTTCAGCCGCTGTGAACGTCTAAACGTCAAACCGCAACACAGCAATGCTACTTGGGGTTTGGTGGTACACCAACCCGCATTGAGCCCGCGTGAATGATTATGGGCCAACAGTGGGAACATTATAGGCTGATTATGATTCCCGGATTAATTTGAATTCGTTCGTTTTGAACAAAACAAATTTAATATCCCTAGCAAGAAATTCAAAATAAAACACTTGCTTTTTAGCTTCTTCTAAATTCTAAAATCTGTGAATGCAGTTTTTGTTTCTTTAAAAATATAAAGGAATGATCCCTTTACGTAAGACAATATATCTTGAGGATTTAAAGTGGTATCACTTCAGGGCTCAATGATTTCTCCACCCTGTATGTATAATAACTTCGGTAGCTAATAAACAAATTGGCCCTACGATCCGCAGCTTCCAAAGGTGAGGCCAGAAAATTTTAGAAAAGGATTAAAGTAATACCTTAAATTTTAATAATACTTACAAGTTAGTGGTTTTTGTGTCTCCCACAGACAGTACCGAGCAGAGATCGGACAGCAGTGTCTCGGCGAGTTTGTTGGACGCCCGCGAGTCGCCCGTGACTAGATTCAACCACACCGGTTGGAGGCGCGGCCCGTACACCAGGTCCGATAACCTAAGGAAACAGGCGTTTTTAGGTATAGTTTTAGATTTTAATGGTTAATAAAAATGTCACAGTAAAATCTTAGGTGAGATGGCGAAGTTGATCAACAGCTGTGGTGGCCCAGTTGTAGGTAATGGTCCCGTCTTACGAATTGTAGGTCATGGGTTCGAACCCAAGCAGGCGCTATACTTTTTGTACATCATTTCATCACCACTGCTCCAAAAATGGTGAAGAAACATCGTGGGGAAACCGGCATGTCCCAGAACGAAAAATTCGGAGACATGTGACATCTACCAACCGGCACGGGGCGTGGTGGATTACATAACGTTATAGTATCAGGTGGAATGACAGCTCACTTTACCTAAGTATTCACTGTGATATTTTTACAGAATAGACCGAATAGTCGAGTATAAGTCGAGTTTTTGACGAGAGTAAGGACCATTTTTAGGCAGGTTTTCTTTTTTAACTGGTATAACTCATAAGGTTTTAGGTCTTCGGTCAGCTGCTGCGAGTCCACCAGACATGTCACTATTATGTCACTCACCAGCTGGCCGCATGTTCTGCCGCGCGGTACAACGTAGACACGCGGCCGCCGGTGGCGCCGGCCGCTAGAGTTGCCAGTCGCAACCGACACACCAGTGCTTGTAGCTGCGGCGAGTGTTCCAGACAACGCCTTACTACGTCACTGGACAAATATTGGAAAGAGTTATGAAAAAGGGCATGTAGGTATTTGGACTTTGAAAAATACTTTGTAACATTTCAAGACATTTAAATAAGAAGTAAAGGAAAAAATATCATACTCAAACGACGTTACAACTGTGCTTAAATATGTTTAAAGGACCAAAAGGTGCTGTTGATTTTTTTCCGGAAAACGCACGTGAATGTGTTCACATTCACAGACTAGCCATTAACCGCTAATAACCAAAATAGAAGTATATTATTCATGACAAAGCTAGACGGAATAATGACAGTCGATAAGTATAAAACTATTGTTAGATATAACATTTGAAAGGGGCAAACATTGGCCAAAATATTCTACTCGAAACAATTGCCCAATATTGGACCAAAACTAAAACGTTAAATTGGGTTTACCACTTACTCTGACTACATAATGATGATTACACTATTCCGAGCAAAAACCAAATTAGCTATAGAACGGTTCATACACTCACATGACCTTCCAACACTAATCTTACGTCAACTTAGAGCTTCGTAAACATAAATACAATCCTTTCCCGTGACAAGGTTGGCATCATATATAGTATTTGAGAGCTAGCATAAGTACATAATTACATTTGCAGTGAGACCTCGTTTGAGTGCCATTTTGTTTTGCAAAAATTTATGTTGGCATCCTCGTGCCCATCGTCACCATCATCATCATTTCAGCCAAAACACGTCCACTGCTGGACATAGGCCTCCCTCAGAAGGGTGGTTTTGCCATAATCGCCACGCTTGGCAGGCGGGTTGGCGATCGCAGTATGGTGGTAAAATGCATAGAGAACGCTGCTGCCCATTCTCTAGTAAGTTCCTTAGTCGCCTGCTACGACACCCACGGGAATCAATGGGATGGTGCTATTCTTTTACGTCCGGCACCACACGGAACCGTCGGTCCCATATCCAAATTTCGGGATTAGGGACAGCTGTAATATCGTGTTGTTATTCTATTTCATTTCAGGCCCCGAAATAAATAATCTTATGTCCTTAAGTAATACGGAGTAGGAAACGCCCGTAACTTCGGCCGATACCTACTACGGAATTCGTGCCTAGATAGCAGAACCCCTGCTTCGAATGGCTGCAATGGCGACATGTCAAAATATTGGCATTTCTGTGCTAAATCTAAGTTAAATATCAATGTATTATACACATAATAAGCCTTCTGCAATAAATTATCTAACCGATGGTAATAACCCATCAAAATCCATTAAGCAGTTCAGACGAACTACGCGGTGATATATAAACAGCCACGAAAAGCTACTTTGTTTTAGTAAATCATACGAGTATATAGATAGATGGTGCAAAGACCGTGATAGGATAAAAAAAATCTTTTTGCGTTTAGAAGGTTGGAACTGGTGTAAGGATTGGAAGTCTAAGACCTAAACTAAAATTGGTCCTACAGACAAAGGACCAAAAAGCTACAAAGGACAATGTCGTACTCACATTTGCGTGGAATCATTGACGCTGATCAACAGCGCTAGGCCGAGTTTGTTCTTCCTGTGCACCATAGCTGACCCACTGCTGGCTATGCTATCGCTTGTACCGCTCGTCGTGCTGTTGCTGTAAAGCTGTTGACAAAACAAAATCGTAAATATAGCAAAGTCGAAGAAATAGGAAGACGTTGAGGGAGTTTTGTGAGTGAAACTCCCGGCCCCAGAAGCACCCAATGGCTGACTACAGCCATTGGGTGCTTCTGGGGCCGCCGTGGCGTACTGCAACGCCACGGCAGGCGTCAGGGATGTTCGCGGAAGCGTGCGTCGACGGGTTCGCCGCGATTATGCGGAAGCGATGCGCTTCCATGATGGCGCGCCTGCGCTCCTCCACCAATGGCATCCTCCTCCACCAATGATTGTATTTTCAGACCGGTGGGACTCTCCCCTCTTACGAATATGGGTAAATGTTCACACACACGTATCCAAATAATGTTGTGTACCATTGGACGAACAGTTCAATGGTTTCATTGGTTGATTATTATTATTTAATACTAACATTAGGCTAACTTACACTACTACTAACATTATATGGATGTTTATCCGAAATAAAATATTTGAATTTGAATAGCCATTTTTTTTTTTTTTTTTTTTTTCAAAGCTGGAGCTGGTAGTGAAACAGCTAGGCAATTGCGTATCAAGCTTGCTATGTCAATCATATTCATTTTCAACAACTTAATTGCGTTATGTAGTCACCAAGAGAGATACGTAACCCGTAATGAAATTTAATTTTATAAACGAGTCGGTTGTTTTCTATTTTTCATTTTTTAACATACATCGATTTCTTACTAAACGTCAACTATTTCCGACGACCCTGCGTAACGCACGATCAATCAAAATCTAAATCATTTTGAAACAGATTGCTAAACCTATGTTCGAAAAATGTGTCTGCTCAACATCGTACCTAAATAACGCAATGAATATTGTTTAACTGTCAAAATGAAACAGATTATGATTGATCGTGTGTTACGCAATTAGGGTGCTGGTTAATTATCTCTTTTGGTGACCGTACGTTATCGAGCACACGATTTTTTCAAAGATAGGTATGAATCAATAGATTAAGAATTTCATTAAAGAATTTCAATCACAACCGATTGACATTGGATGACGCAATTGGGGTGCTTCAGTACACAAGACAACTGAACAAATAAAAATGTTCAAGGTATTGTGTTCTAAAGTGTCATGTTACCGAGATATTCGGTACCATGTAAAGATCGCAAAATAACATCTTGATATCCAAATAAGCCAGTGACAGTGACTATGCCAGCTTCCATTTTTCATTTCATAATTATTTTGCAAATTGCAAAAAAACGTAAGGAAATTTGAATTTCGCGGGCTGCCTTAGCGCATACACCTTATGTGTTGTAAAATCCGACCCCAACCTGCGTTATTTGTTGTAAAATCCAACCCCGACCTGCCTTATTTGTTCTAAAATTTGACCTTTAATAAATGGTTATTATATATCCTAATATCCACTTCATCCACAAATTAATTTAACCGCTGACATAAGCGATATGCAAAACGGAGAAAAACATTTTCCAGTAGTAATATTATTAGGAGTAACAGTGAAGAATAGCGTGATAATATAGTCCAATATTTAAAAACAAAGAAGTAAAGCTAATATTCATTGTTTGCATTAGTTTAAGGCAATGTTAGATTATCCTTTCTTTTTGTGAGCATTAGAATTTGGGTCAAGGTATCGAGATAACTGAAAAGACGCAAAAAATTTACTACCTAAGACCATACAAAATTGAAGCGGCTGCAAGTCTGAGAGTCAGCACTTTTTGAACTGCACTAAGACAGTCCCCCAAAACGCCCGCCCTTCACCACACCCTAGTGCTTTAACTAAGAAGAAGTGGCGTAACATACTCCCCAACAGCACAGCTGGCTGTTCAGTTGAAGAACGAGGATGAAAACGAAACAAAAAATGTGTTTAGGATGTGTCTCTAATAGCTGATGAATTTCAATATTTAATTCAATAAATTATCATTGTTTCTATGTAAGGTAAACAAACGTCACTCAGCAATATCACACAATCGTCCTATACTCACGAGATACAGCTAAAAAAATTAAGTCAACATGTAAATAACACGCTGTATGCAAATGCAAGAAGCACGTGATGCATTGCCAACGTTTCCGTTCGAGTAATTAATCGCCCGATTGTTAAGTCGTTCTAATTGTTCGAGTAACACATGGGAAAGATCATCTCCTAGAATAATAGGCAAATGAATTTGTTCTATATTGTCTGACCGATTGAGCTGTATCAGTCGTTTTATTTATGTAGTCTTGATAGTGTTTCGAACAAATGTTTTTTTTTTTTTAAGGGTGGCCAATCATCCAATAACTTCTCCCGCTCTGGTTGGAGCGAAAGCGAAGACATTTGATGATTTCCTCATGAGGGCGTGTCAGACTTTTACTGAATAAAACCCACCCGTGTTCCTTCAGTTGCCTGCGTGCCAGGGGCCACGGTATCTCTTTCGAACATCCCGCACCCCTGGCAGAATTCTGAATCGGCAATTCTGCCCTGCCCGCGACTTCATCCGCGTGACATTTCTTGCTCCCCCGACCCATCCCTGTCGCATAGCATCGCCTACCTGGGCTATTATTTCGTTTACGGTTAGCGTTCTTTGTGACTTGTTTGTTTTTGCTCGGAATGGGCCCTCCCGTTCAGACTTTTACTGACTAAAACCCATCCGTGTTCCTTCAGTTGCCTGTGTGCCAGGATCCACGGTATCTCTTCCGAACAACCCACACCCCTGTCAGGCATCGACCTTTCGGACCCCACAAGTTGGTGCTGACGTTTCTTTGAGGCGCGCGTGGAACATAACGCGCCATCCCGGGCTCAAGCCCAATCCTTACCGGACAGCGAGCTACCCATTACTCGCCGTCCGCAAGCCCGCGCCTTCGGTAACCGGGAATCAGAGTGGGACTCCCGACGCTAATAGGGCCGTGAGAGCACATAATTTATACTGCCTAGAGTCGATACGGTATGTTCATCATTTGTCGTGATTTCAATTGTGGAAATTCTATCCTAATCCGCCTTTACTTAGTAAACTATGGTATTCGCGATTTGAGCATGTCTGACTTAGATTTAGAGGGGTAATTGCGTAACATAGTAACAGTAGGAATAGCTTTCATTCGACAGTTGAACACCATTCATTGCATTATTTATGTTGTTGAGTAGACATTTTTTTCGAACATACGAAGCAATGGATTAGCGACATCCATCAAAATGATTCCGGTTCTGATTGATAGTGTGTACATATATATTACAGTGAAACCTGGTTAATTGGGATCTCAAGGGACCAAGGATTTTGTACCATTTAAAGAGGTTTTCATTTATCCAGTTTTCCAATTAGACAGGTTTAAAATTTAGTTGTCTCATTTACAGAGGGCCCGCTTATAGAGGTCGAAATGTACCGTTATCCCGTTTATAAAGGTGGAAATTTTGTGAAAGAAATTCAAATGTTTATAAACAATCGTGTCGTAACCTGTCCCAACCTGATAAATTGTCTCATTTATAAAGGGAATTGAGCTCCAGAGTCCCAATTATAGAGGTAAACATCGAAAAAATCCTAGAAATCAAATCTCATTTAACCAAGTTCGAAAAGTCCCATTAACAGAGGTAATTCGATGAAAAAGTGCCGGGACCTCATTGTAGTTCTCAATAATAGAGGTTTCTCACTTATCCAGGTCCCACTTAACCAGGTTTCACTGGTATATATATACAATTAGGATACAAGTCTATTTTGCGAACCTGTTCATTACTGACGTTTCATCCAACTAGCACCGGCCGGTGAACACGAGACTCGCAACTTCACAAGAAAACTGGCAGTGACTGGCCGTTACTTTCGTGATGCGAGCGGTTTTTGAGCTACCCACATTTAGTCTTGATTTTTGTCGTAATACTTTAACAATGACCGATGACTTTGTGAAGGCCGCAGGAATCCGCTGGATGTGGGAAGCACAAGACCGGTCGAAGTGGAGGAGCTTGGGGGAGCTATGTCCAGCAGTAAACGTCTTTCGGCTGAAATCATGATGATGATACTTTAACATACGTTAACGTTGGAAAAGTATCCTACGTATTTTTTTTATCAATAGATATCGCGGAAAACACTTCAGTCTTAAGTGTTATGAAATCTTACCTGCCTTATTTTCAAGTGCATAGGTAATATAGGTATTTCATTATATCCACAAGTATATTTTTAGCTTAGTTACCTTCGAATAACGAATTTATATCAATGCCAAAAAGGACAATACACAAACAAACCATGAAATGCTAACATGTTACCGTTGTCAAAATACAAACTGCGTTTGGGTTTCACATCACAAGAAAACACGAATATTTTACCTAATACTGAGCGGTATTTTTGGTGATTATTACAGACAAATTTCGTCTACCTTTAAGGGCGCTATCACATTTTTGCTTGAATTTGAACGTTTTACTCGATATTTGATGAGTGATTATGGTTTAGATATAGCCAAAAATTCAAAACGAAAATATTTCCTAGAAAATTTCATTACTGGTCTAGGGAGTGTTCTAAACAAATATTTTAATATGTTTACATAAGTCAGTAAAATCCTTGTCTCGGCAAACGATGTTTCATAAAATTGTACTTTTGGGCATCTTTAGATGCTTTATTACATGGAACATATAATAGTTTAGTAATTTATAAAAATGTCCATGGTAGGACTATACCTTGTTTTTTGGAATGCTCAAATCATTATTTTATGTTTCATACAGTAATTCACCAAAAATAATTCCTTAAAACACAGAATTTATGATAATTTTTCGTCTGAAATTATATTTTCTATCTGTATATGTTTAATCGAAATTCAAACAAAAAGTATTTTATAACTAAGGTTACTAAGTCAGCTTGCTAGAAAAAAAAAACAATATTTAAAACTAATATGTTTAAGCACTTGTTGAATGCAACGCTGTAAATCAGTAATAAAACTCGGGACACGCGGGATTTAGCTTTTAGTCCGCGCTGGTTTGTTCCTGGACGTCCAACGCATAGCGGATAGCATATGTGCGTAGCGTACTTCACTAGACACACTCCCGCGATCGGCTACCAAGCGCCGTATAATTTTCCTAAAATTGAGCACTTCGATTTGTAATAGCCCTCTTAAGCAAGTGTCCAAGTCTCGTAAAGTTCTTTTTTTTAGGACCTAATTTTTTTAAAGGGGTTTATCACTCGATTAAGAGAATATTTGACATCTGCTCTTTCGAGCATCCACCGTCAGATCCTTGCAGAAGACCGAAAACCCTAGGTATAAGCGGGATTGTATTATCCGACCGCACATAATGCTCGATGAGGATCACTCGCATCAGTCAGTACTTATGCTATAATATGTCAAAGATAATGAACTCTTCTACTGAGTCTGCAACTTTAACGGGTTTATGCGTTATACATTTTCAAGTGGTTATAACATCCTAAAATTAAAATCAGTTTTATATGACATATACAGTCACACTTTTCTGAGCCATTTGACCTTTACCGCTTCAAATCGAGGGTGCAGTGGCTTTGTCCTGCGCTCACGTAGTGCGTGTCGCTGACCGTACCTCGATATATTTGTTTGGAACCGGTTTCTGACCCTCAAAGTCTTGAATTGAATTCATTTACGGATTTTGGTTATTAACTTTTCGTACCTCCGGTTAGTAGCTTACAATTCGGCAGGGTTTCGAGCTTTCGACTATCGGTTCTCAATACATTTATAGAAATTTACGTTAAAACATAAATTGAAGATGATGGTAGGAGGAAATTTATAGACGTGTTTTGACAGATTCAATTAAAACAAGCATTTCATTATGTTTGCAACGTTTTATGTAGGTACCGGAACTGTTTATTAGAAAAACAAAAGGGAGTTAAAGTGATTGATGGCAACAACTGTACCTTGGCTATTTTTTATTTCTTGTCGTATGTTTCAAGATCTGAAGAAACTCACTCCAATTCGTTCTGGATTACTCTTAGAACTTCGTAATATACTATTAATCTATCTATACTATTAATAAAGAGCTCAGATTATAAAACAAAGGCAGATAGACCGCGCGGAACACCAAGAGTGAGGCCAAAAAACCAAATACGAAAGCGTCGTATTTTATGTAACATACAATGCGACGCTTTAGTATTCGTTTTTTTTTTTTGCTTTAGATTATAAAACAAAGGCAGATAGATCGTTCGGAACACCTAAGAGTCAAAAAAACAAATACTAAAGCTTCGCATTATATACAATGCGACGCTTTAGTATTACGTTTTTTGGCTTCACTCTTTGTGTTCCGCGCGGTCTATCTGCCTTTGTTTTATAATCTGAGATAAAGAGGAAAGATTTGTTTGTGTTTTTGCATTGAATAGGCTCCGAAACTACTGGACCGATTTGAAAAGTTATTTCACTGTTGGGAAGCTACACTATCCCCGGGTGACATAATAGGCTATATTTTATCCCAGTATTCCCACGAGAACGGGAACTACGCGGCTGTAACCGCGGGGCGCTGCTAGTGTAATTATATACTTATATGCGGTTTCTTCAAATTCTTAAATCAGAGAACGAGTTATAAGGAAACCAAATTATAAGAAAATTCAATTCTAATTTCTCTATATGGACAGATAAGTACAGAGTGATACAAATTTACGAAAAATGTGCGAAATAACGAGTTTTACTCACTCATTGAGTAGATAACCGTAGTTTAACTAGTAAACTATAATATTACTTGTGCTATCGCCTCTTTTATTGTTTTATACACACAAGAATAAAACAGATGATAACACTTATAATATTATAGTTTTACTCAATGTCAATTACTAAGTTCTAGATTAAAACGATTTTCACTGTAATAAAAGATAGCCTGTAGTGAAAGGCCTCAGTAATTTAATATCACATATTAGCCGTTCTAGATTACACTTTATTAATAAATGGTATGTAATTCTCAACAGGTTACGTTCTTGCGAACCGATTAATAGTTATTACTGCAGAGATCGGATATTCGGATGCATATTCACCTAAAGCTGAGGTGTTGGCTAATATAGAACGCGGTTTTTATCGAAAAAAAAAATATTTTAATGTAAAAAATAAATATTATAATTATAACTAACTCACACCACCCCTTCTCTTACAGACTTACACTCTTTAAACACATAAATATTACTTGCATCGGGGTTAATTTTAAATAAATATGCATCTGAATGCAATCCTAATAATTTAGAATTCGCTTCCATACTATACACCTGACTAGAAAGCTTTATGAATTCCCGGTATTCCTAGAAACCCGGGATATTTTTTACAAAAAATATAATTTAAGAAGCCACTTCCATACTTTCATAACTAAAAATTTACTTTAGGTAAATATGCATCCGATTACCAGATCTCTAGCTTATTAGGTAAGTACATATAAGTAGCGCAGTAAATATTAGTTCAGACAACTTATTACAGTCAACCTATGAGGTTGTCGGCTGCTGAACCGGACTTGCCTGTGATAATTTCAATAAATTAAGATTACTGCCAGCGCTAAAAATCTTAAAACTAAAGCGACCGCTCGCTAAGGGAACCCCCGTGGGGTACGGACCTCAGCTTAGAGCATCGCCGGTAGAGGGCAGCACGGAACAATCTGAATCGGACTGATCAATGCTTCGCCGATCCACATCACATATCAGTTCAAGACTTATGATTTGATTGTAGATTCTGTGTCTAATTGTCCATGCTTTTTGCATTATTGGTGGTTGATGGTGCTTTAAGTCCTGATGCAACTTCAACCTACGTCAGTTATCCCAGCGTCTTTCTTAGTATCAACAGCCAATAAGGACATTGACACGCAAACTGAAACCTTGATTCAGAAAAACATGATTGTAAACCCTTTAGTGTAGACCAGGGGTTCCCAAACTAATTTTGTCTACTACCCACTTTGAGAATATTTTTTTTTAGCGCCCCCATTTTTTCACCTACTTAAAAACCACTATAACTTCAAATTTAATTAATTATTGTGAGCTATATTAGCGGAGATTGAGCGGAATTAGTGGGCCTCTTCCCCCCTTTAGCCCTGCAGCGCCCACAAGGGGGCATTATCGCCCACTTTGGGAAAGGCTGGCGTAGACAGTTCAGCTCGGTTTAAAAAAAAATGCTTTTTCATAGACCTACGGGATCAAATGTATGGAACAGATTTTATTCATAACTGAAGAAAAATTTCAAGGTTCCTATCATGTACTATATCCATGGCAAAAGTTTGAGCGTCGATATCGCTGCCACCCCTGAATACTTAAAGACACGTTGAGGAATATTTCCACCTCACATGACACCTACTCATCATCATCATCATGTCAGCCGAAAGACGTCCACTGCTGGACATAGGCCTCCCCCAAGCTCCTCCACTTCGACCGGTCTTGTGCTTCCCACATCCAGCGGATACCCGCGGCCTTCACAAGGTCATCGGTCCACCTTGTGGGAGGCCTTCCCACTCTACGTCTTCCGGTACGCGGTCGCCACTCCAAAACCTTTCGGCCCCATCGGCCATCTCTTCTGCGAGCAATGTGCCCTGGCCACTGCCACTTAAGTTTGGCAATTCTTCGGGCTATGTCGGTTGCCTTGGTTCTCCTGCAAATCTCTTCATTTCTGATTCGATCGCGTAGGGAAACTCCGAGCATAGCCCTCTCCATTGCCCTTTGGGTGACTTTAATCCTTCTGATAAGGCCCATTGTGAACGACCACGTCTCTGTACCATAGGTCATCACTGGCAACACACACTGGTCAAAGACTTTCGTCTTGAGACACTGTGGTATTTGGGATGAGAAGATATTGCGAAGCCTCCCGAACGCTGCCCAGCCGAGTCGGATTCGACGATTGACCTCTTTCTCGAAGTTGGACCTACCTAACTGGACAGTTTGTCCTAGGTAAACGTACTCGTCCACAACTTCGAGTGTAGCGCCTCCGATCGTCATGAGAGTGGGTGTTACATGGGCATCTGACATGACCTTTGTCTTTTCCATGTTCATTTTAAGACCCACTCTTTCGGAAGCTCTACTGAGGTCATCGAGCATTGTACTGAGGTCCTCCACGGTCTCAGCCATGACGACTATATCATCGGCAAACCGAAGGTGAGTGATGTAATCGCCATTGATATTGATGCCAGCCCCTTTCCAGTCCAGAACCTTGAAGACATCCTCCAGTGCAGCGGTGAACAGTTTCGGAGAGATAACATCTCCCTGTCTCACACCTCGCTGCAGAAGGATAGGTTTCGAAGTCCGGTCCTGGAGTCGGACTGACATAGTGGCGTTTTTGTACAGACACTTCAACACCTCGATGTACCGATAGTCGATCTGGCACCGTTGAAGAGACTGCAGTTATTTTTTACTATTGTATTGTACAGTATCAAGTTCTTCTAACTGAACAGACAGCTGTGCTGCTGGGGAGTTTGTTGCGCCACTTCTTCTTCCCAGCTAAAGCACTAGGAAGTGTCGAAGGGTGGGCGTTTTGGGGGGACTGTCTTATGTTTTATTTTTTTGACGTTCGAAAAGTGCTGACTCTCAGCCTAGTTTGAATAAATGACTTTTGATTTTGATTTTAGTACAGCCCATGTCTCGATCGAATCGAAGGCTTTTTCGCCACAAACACACCACCACAAACGCTAAGTAGAGAGGCAGGTTATACTCTTCGGTCTTCTGTATAACCTGCCGCAGCGTATGTATGTGGTCTACTGTGCTAAAGCCTTTACGGAATCCGGCTTGTTCGGGAGGCTGGAAGTCGTCAAACCTGCGCGCGAGATGACTCTCGAAAACAGCTTGTAGACATGGCTCAGAAGTGAGATGGGCCTATAATTCTTAAGAAGAGTGTTATCACCCCTCTTAAAGAAAAGTACCACCACACCTATGTTCCATGCATGTGGCGTGACACCTACTAATCAAACAAAAGTCCTACAATAGAAACATCTTACTAATTGCATCACCCACCATAATCAAACATAACAAACGTAGTGCAGCTATAGACTACCTTCAGCATTCTGTCATTGTCCTGATAACGGCTCACATGACTGAACGATAGCCTGGACATCATGTGACCGGCATCACGCGCTGGAGATAATGCTGATAATATTGTTTGTAAACAATTATAGTACAGCAATCGTAGCCCAGTGGTAACGGCCGCGACTTACTAGTTGTACGTCTCAGGTTTGAATCCAGACAGCGCTTTACTTAGTGTAAATTATTTCATCACCACTGCTCTCAAAAAGTTGAAGGAAAATATTGTGAGGAAACCGGCAGGTTTTCGAAAGAAAAATTCAAATACATGTGTCACTCATCAACTCGCACTGGGCCCGCGTGGTTAATTATGGCCCACTCCCTAACACCAAGGGCCTGAGGCCTGTGCCTCAGCTGTGTGAAAATTATAAGCTGATTATGAAATCATTACAGAATGGCCCCTAGCGAAACGTTATCCTATTTTAGAGCTTTCGATAGCATTTGTTTTTGTTTGAATTCATCAAACAAAACAAATGCTATCGAAAGCTCTAATAAATAAAAATAAACCTATAAAGTCATCTCCATAACGAGCTTTTAAAAGAAGGTAAAGTCCTTGTTTTATTTCAATTCTGACATACATTATCATAGGTATCGGAGCTACTCCATCATTTATCTGTGCAACTGTCTATCACATGCAATTTACATCAAACAGGAAGCGTCTCCTCACGAGAGCTCTGACGTCATTTGACTGACAGACAGTTATATTGTTATAGCACCGTTTCAATATTTAACATGACGTGTCTATTTGGAAAATAGGTTGTGGAATTGATATTATTCAATAGATATATTGCCAATGTTGATGTCTAGAACGTTCAGTGGAAAATACGTGTAAATTTATGCAAAAGGGATTTCGAAAATAGAATACGCACGTCACTCAATTAATAAAATTAGAAAAACAGCCCTTACTGCTACGAAATAAATGCCCTGTTAATGTCAAATTGTTACCATGTTAATAGTGTTGACAGCATCACAAAATGGCACACATTTTATTTAATTTCTTTGATGTCCCCCACAAATGAAGTACAAGCAAAAAGGTCAAGAGTTAACGAAATATGCAGTTTCCTTTAAAATATAAAAGAAAAAAACGAAAGCATTTTGAATATCGAACAACTAACCTGTGAATCGGAACTGGCAGCATTACTAGTCTTGGTTGGAACTCCTAGCAGATTGGTAGAGTTGCTACTTTGATGTCCGACATCAAACTTGGTCGCCATGTTCTGGAACGTTCTCCGCTGCCAACTGCCGTTGCTTGAGGTACTCAGCTTTCTGCCGGGTGGTACTGATAGAAAGGAGATTAACTTTAGAAGGCATATTTGGCTGAAGGTCATAAATCGGCAAACGTAGGGTAGTACGCCCTCGGGCCAGATGGAGCCACGATATTCGGAGGGTGCCGGATAAGAGTAGCCGGGTATCGAGTGAAATCACTCAAAACTTCGCCGTTCTTTGTGTAAAACTACCAAGTACTTCTGATTTGTTTCTGTTTTTGGTGTACCAAAACTATTAAGTCAAAGTAAAAGTGTTATTATAATGCTCGTTTTAAGATACAAATCACGTGTATGTACCAATATTTTATTTTAAGCAACGCCTAATGGCATATAATTTTATTCAAACCCTTCTTTTCTCTATAGGTGCTTTTAAGTATTTTGAGAAATAAATTTCTTTAGCCGTAAATGGCTTGGGATTGGAGCGGCGACCTATGTCCAGCAGTGGACTACTGAAAAGCAAGCAAAGAAAAACGAGGTTTAATTTATGCTGTATTAGTCACAATTTAAGAACTGTGAAGTGATGAATTTCCGATAGCAGAAAAGTTGAATGTTTGAAATCGTCCAGTGCAAGCTTAGACAAATACCACGTGTAAGCTTACCTTGTTAACACAGTCTGTATCGAACTGGTTTCTTGCGGATTTTGTTATGAGTCTGTCTGTCCCCAAATATGTACCTACCTATTAAGATCAAATTCTTGCTAACGTGCTTTATACTTAATAAAAATAAATAATAACTAATATTGGGTCACATGATTCCTATTTATTTCCTTAAGGTAACGTCATGTCCTTCCAAATGCACATCTTATCTTGCAAATAAATATAAACCGGTTTATTATTCATTTAATGAAATTAAGTATTGACATTTACTGCCCAAATAAAAATCCCAAGATAACTTTAATATTAAAACTCTCAGTACTTTTAAAAAACTCGTGACTTCCTTATCAACTTTTTTATTGTTTTAATTTCAATATCACCCAGTTGTAACAAGCCTTTCCGACGCTTCCGACCAGAGAAATTGTGAAGTAATGTCTAACGCTCCTTAGCCTTTTCCCAACTATGTTGGGGTCGGCTTCCAGTCTTACCGGCACCCTAATAAAATTGCGTAAGACGCTTTCAATCACAATCCGAGAGCGGGTGTAAAGAAAATTTTCAGGAGATAACCCAAATAGAAATTCTTTTGAAAAAACATTATTATGGTCTTAATAGTAGTTTCAAGCGTTACTGCTGAGCAGTAGGTCTTGGTCTGGGTTCGATTCGCATGTCGGGCCGTGTTTTTGGGACTTCCCATATAGAATTTCTTAGTAGCGGCCCGCTGTCTGGATTTGTGCCCAGTTGATGGGAATTAGGCTTACATGAGACTTAAACATAACTGGCGAAATGTGAGGGTACAGGGGTGCGGATTGTTCGAAAGAGATACCGTGGCCCCTGGCACACAGGCAACTGAAGGAACACGGGTGGGTTTTATTCAGTAAAAGACTGACACGCTCGCTCCACCCAGAGCGGGAGAAATTATTTGATGAATTCCCACCTTAAAAAAAGGCCTCTGCCTAACCCTTCGCCGGTACACAGGTGTGAAGCATATCTAAAGTTATGTTATGTATACTTACAATAGCTTCACGGGTCAATCGACCAGGTTAAGCTACGCTTGCCGCGGTTGGTCCGTGGATGGGTTATCATCTTTACATACCAAGACCCCGCCGTGCGTCGGAAAGCACGTTAAGCCGTTGGTCCCGGCTGTCATTTGTGGATCTTTGACAGTCGTTACGGGTCGTCAGAAGCCCGAAAGTCTGACAACCAGTCTTACCAAGGGGTATCATTACTCAGTTACTGGGTTGTGGAGGTCAGATAGGCAGTCGCTTCATATAAAATATTGGTATTCAGCTGCATCCGGTTAGACTGGAAGCCGACCCCAACATAGTTGGGAAAAGGCTAGGCAGATGATGATGATGTTATGTATACTTACGATGGAAAGAGGAGAAATCGTCTTGGTTGTTGCTATCCCAAATATCGCACATTGAGAAGTAATCGTGCGTGGAACCCACACTGCTGTAAGGCGAATGATCTCCATAGTAACCTGAAAAAATACTACACATGTAAATATAATAGTTTAGGAATGATTTCAAAGAGGTCGAAATGTAGTTTTAATCTTTTTTTAAGTCAATCACTTCGAAGGAAGCCAGTATTCGCCATGCTGGTCTAAGATGATATCTCAACAAGGTCTTAACCCGAATGGAATTGAATTGGTAATAAATGTTTGAAATTTATAAGTATTGATTATCCTTATAATCTACACAGAGAATAACTCTACATAGATTTTATAAATAAATTCAACAGAAAAGAGGACAATAAGTGGACGGATACATCGATAAGCTATTTAGGTCACTTCTGTGAATCGTTTAAATATTGAAGCTACTCAAATAATTAGGCGCAATTCGTTACACTCAGGCATACTATAGGTACATATACATACTCAGGGTTTCTTTAAAAAAACGAATATTTAAGAATATCAGCTTATTTTTGATAGTGCCATCAATAAAAAATATTAGGACTTGAAAGACCAGGAAAACAAAACTAAACTGGTCCATTAACATTTTTAAGATGCAAATGATGTGTCTTTTATATGCATATTAAGTCCAACTCACCCGAGTCTCCCCTATCGAGCGAAAAGCTCAACGACACTCCTTCTTCCCTCACGAGGGGAACACTGAGCGGTTTGGACCGGTCGCCGTTGTCACCGCAACCGCTTGCTTCTCTCCGTTCAGGGTTCCGGTCCACTCGGCTAATACGTCGCGATGGCACGCAAAACACTTTTGAGCACATCAACCTACGAATAATACTGATAAATAAGTACATAAACAAGTTTTGAGTATGAATGTGTATAGCTATAAGAAGGGGATCACCAAAGAAACGATAGATACTCGTAGACTTTGTAAAAGATTATTTGGAGATATGGAGGACTAATAGAGAAGTCAATATCTACCGTGCCTTTTCCCAAGTATGTTGGGGTCGGCTTCCAGTCTAAACGATGCAGCCTGACTACCTGAATTATACATGGAGCGACTGCCTATCTGACTTCCATAACCCAGGCAAGTACTGGGTAATTCGATACCCCTTGGCAAGACTGGTTGTCAGACTCTCGGGCTTCTGAAGACCCGTCACGAATGTCAAAGATCCACGAATGACAGCCGGATCAACGGTTTAACATGATTACCGAGGCACGGAGGGGTCTTGGTATGTAAAGATGGTCGCCCATCCACGAGCTAAATCCAGCAAGCGTAGCTTAACCTGAGCGATTCGTGCGACTGTTCTTCCTTAGCCACAAACGCTTCAAATGTTCAGAGGACTAATAAAGAAGTATGGAAGGAAAAAACATGTTGCGCCGGCGAGCGAATGATGCGGATGAAGTACTTATTACTAACTATAATTGACTACCTTTTTTTTTGGGTGGGAAGTCGTCAAATAACTTCTCCCGCTCTGGGTGGAGCAGGAGGGCGTGTCAGACTTTTACTGACTTTTAAAACCCACCCGTGTTCCCTCAGTAGCCCGTATGCCAGGGGCTGTGGTATTTCTTTCGAACAAACCCGCACCCCTGGCAGGCATCGGCCCTTGCGGGCCCCTTCGGTTTGTGCTGACATCTCTTTGAGGCGCGCGTGGAACAAAACGCGCCGTCGACTTGGGCTTGGTCCTTACCGGACAGCGAGCTACCCATTACTCGCTGTCCGCAAGCTCATGCCTACGGTGGCCGGAAATCGGCCTGGGATTCCCGACGCCCAGGGCATCTCCGTATCCTGCGGCGGCTAGGGTCGCGAGGGCGCATAGACTGCCTCTCCCTCACGTGGGCCGCCTCCCTCTTCGCGAGCATTACTGCTTCGCTGAAGGAGGTGACGGCTACCCATGCACTCTCGCTCCGTACCATGGCCTGGACCAGGGCCGGACGCGAGAGATCGCCGCCGCCGATCGCCTCCACGAGGACACGGCGGTGCTCCGCCCAAGATAATTGACTAGCTCCCGCGTGGAAGTCGAAAATTATCCCGCGGGAACGTGCTACCGGGATAAAAAGTATCCTATGTGTTAATCTAGGTTATAATATATTTGTGTGCCAAATTTTATCCAAATCCGTTCAGTAGTTATTGCGTGAAAGAGTAACAAACATCCATACATACCTACAAACTTTAGCGTTAATAATATTAGTAAGGAGTTTGTAGTTATAAATTATGATTCTAAGTCGCGTGTATCACGAATGGCCCAGTTCACGATTTTTATTATTCAGGCAAGTGCAAATCGATCGTAATATATTTGTTAAAAGATAAGTCATCAAATAACAAATATTTCGATGTTTTGATAGTGTGTTGTCATGCATGATTGATATATCACGATCTAGATTATTTGTGAAAAAGGCCTATACGAAAACATTGTGACAAATCTGAGAGGAGTTTTAAAATTCTGTTAGGTTTATCTTGATTTATTATGTAACATAAAATTAAAGCTATAAAAATTTATAAAATAATACGAAAGGCTATTTTTATGCCAAATTGTTTGCAGACACATTTAAGAAGCTTTTATTGAGCATAAACCAATAAAAAACTCTTCTAAAAAAATGAGCTGGCTTTCTATGCAGCCAGTAAACAAAGACAATAAAAGTTGCAGCATGCCGTTTATGAATTTGACTGTATTATAAAGCTGAAGTCATCGGTTCTGAACTTCGAACCTGAATACAGGAGAGCGCTTTCATTTGTGCTGTTAATATTATTTATCACACTACCGCTGCTGCAAACCGATGGAGGCACATCGTGAGGACGCCGTCATGTCTTACAACGAAAAAATCGAAGACCACATGGCACCAAACAAGCATGGCAGTTTGAATTCCACTACATCTCATCTGAATTGGGCAATTCTGCCCTGCCCGGGACTTCATCCGCGTGACATTTCTTGCTCCCTCGACCCACCCCTGTCGCATAGCATCGCCTAGCTAGGTTATTATTTGGGTAGCGTTATTTGTGACTTTTTGTTTTTATTCGGCTCCTAAGGGTCTTACCGAGGTGTTAAGCATATAGCATTCTTCAAGAAATGGGCTATCAAATACAAATATATTTTTTCCGACTGGTAGTTCCAAAGTTTAGAGCGTTCAAATAAACAAAACAAACTCTTTAGCTTTATTATTAGTATGTATCATCATCTGCCTAGCCTTTTCACAATCACGTCGGGGTCGGCTTCCAGCCTAACCGGATGCAGCTGAATACCAGTATTTTACATGGAGCGACTGCCTATCTGACCTCCATAACCCAGTTACTGGGTAATACGATACCCCTTGGTAAGACTGGTTGTCAGACTTTCGGGCTTCTCACGACCCGTAACGACTGTCAAAGATCCACAAATGACAGCCGGGACCAACGGCTTAACGTGCTTTCCGAGGCACGGAGGGGTCTAGGTATGTAAAGATGGTCACCCATCCACGGACCAACCGCGGCAAGCGTAGCTTAACCTGATCGATCGACCCGTGCGGCTTATGCTACTTAACCACAAGCCCCTCCCTATTATTAGTATGTATGTATTTAAAAAAAAAACCCTTCCTCTCTCCTAGTTTGCGAAGCCTTTTGTGGACGGCAATCACTACATTGAGTATTAAGTGTTATATTACCTCCTTGGTTCATCCATGATGTGGATTTTCAATGATACACTCTTGTAGTTCATTGCGACTGCGCCGAATATCATCTCACCGAGTACATTCGCGTCGGCCGCCGGTCCTTTGTACTGTACAGAACAAAACAATTCATTTATTTATACGAACACATACTTTTTTTTATAAAAAGAAATGGACATTTCTGCCGCATCCTGGACAAACTGTGGGTCTGAATAACACAGAACTGGTGCTCTGAGACAGTGTGGTGAGGTCATGGCAGACCACGTAGCGGGACGAGCTGGATGGGTTCTGTGAAAACTGGAAGAAGGACGCGCGGGCTCGCGTAAGATGGAAGGAATGGAGGGAGGCCTTTACCTAGGAATGGGACAGCGGAGGCTAACAATACCTAAAAAATAATTGTAGTGGCGGGTTCCGTGCTCTATGAAATAGCCAATACAACTCTGTGCAAGGTACCTATCAAGGGCTTTACTGCGGAATAGAAAAGTGAAAAGCTTCGTAAATGTCTTGCAGGACACTATTTCGAGCTAGGGATGGATTAATAGTAAAAGCAACTAAGTAGGTAATCTTTTGATGCCTAGTGCATAGGATTTCCAGAAGTTTGTATCAGTTTATTTGTTCGTAACTACGATTTGGGCGACATTAGTCATTAGATTGGTACCTTCTATATTTTGAATTACCTTGTGCCTGAATCATACTGGACCAATTAAAAAATTTCTTGAATCTCTCATTTCTATTGAACACAAATTGGTACACGATACACATCTAGTTTGACTTTAGCATTGAAAAACGTCAGTCTAATAACCTTCCTAATCTGCAACGATGGCAAAAAAGGGCACCGTGTACCATTCGACCTTCCAAGACAACTCGAAACAAAGCCCACTCGTTCATCAAGGCGATGATTCACATGACAGGTGGGGCACAAACGTCGTACGACCAAATACGTCAATGGAGGCAAAAATAATATATTTATTCACAGCTACGCCCACGCCAACGTAACACGGCAAGTGATAAATATTTTTTTTGAGAAATATTTTCCAAAAATAACTCCGAAAACTTTTAAAAGGTTCGATGCCTCTTGTTCATACAAAAATTTACACCGAATCGCACCTTAAGTGATACCTACTTGATAAATCCTTGTTCAGCAAAGAATTTCGTTTACTAATTAAATAACCAATGTTAATACAAAAGTGAGAAAACCATACCACCATTTATAGAAGATACCTTAATTGTTTTCCTAATTAAAACGGCACACACCTTGAGTGGCCAAATAAGACTCGGATTTTCCTTTTGCCTAAGATCGAACTTATCATTCAAAGTAAGTAAGCGTCATTTAAAACAACACACTTTGGCAACCCTTTCAAACGATACCCACACGGAACATAACAATTTAGATTCCATATTAAGATAATAATGTCTAAAAATAAACATTCGAGTTAGACCAGCCATAACTAACGACGGCCTGGAGTGTAATAGGCAATGAATTATCACGTGACAAAGTGGATTCCCATAGTAAATATAGATGAGAGAGACAATTGTCACAACTATAATGGGACATGTGATGTCTATTAATTAGAATCCAACTAAAATTACGGTCCAGCCGCACACATAAGTCCCACTTACGGCTCACTTTATAATCGAAAAGGCTAACATCTTAAATGATCTAAATATAGAATGCTCCAGTGGTAATGTTAGAGTAAATTGTCGGTCTTGTGACCGCTCCGTGTGTCGATTGTTGTGTTATTTTTAAACATTTATCGCGATGGGAGGTTCGCTCACACTCATGTCAGTGCAGGACGTTATTCTGATAAAGATATTGCGCGAAAAAAGAAAGTTCTGGTTGGAGTTCCACCACGATGACACACTACCTACTGTCAATTAAGATTTTTTTGAAAAAGCAAACCACATTTTAGAGAAGTGTTACTGCGTAGAACTGTATGGATTTAGAAAGCATGATACGTTACGTGTCCATCATACTAATTCCATTCCCGCTGCATGTGGCTACTACCGCTCTACATTGCCAAGACCATGATAACGATGCAAAAGATTTATAGACGATATCATGATGAGAAGACAATTTTATAAATAAGAGGAATTCTTAACTAGGTCGGCTCCAGATACTGAGTTTCAAGGATATAGCATTTGAGTAAATTGTTTCAGTTGTTAAAACGAATACAGACTTAAACGATGAAGATACTAAAGCATCTCCCGCTTACCGTTATGACGAGCTCTTGGCTTTTCGCTTTGCGCGAGTCGAATAAAACAAGTAAATAAATAATACATAAACAGAAAAACATCAGCATTAACTTATATCCATAATAGTTTAATGTTGTTATTAAAGCTTCCGATTGGCGTTATCAGTCGATGTACTCAGCTTTTTACGAGTAGCAACGGCTACTTGAGATCATCAGTTTGTGACGTCACCTAAATACACAGTATCAAGTACTGACATGCTATCTTATCAATAAAACATAGATAAAGTTTAAAAATAAAATATTTCGACTTGGGTTCCCTAAAGGTCCTATCCTTGGCCCCGTACCAAAAATCGGAGTTTACAAATTGAGATAAGTTTCTGTTATACTTTGATTAATACCGCACGGTTTCGATGTCGCGTCATCGTGTTGTCGGCATGAACGTAATCAGCTGGCTAGTCACGTGCTTCAGTGTTCGTGGCCGTATTATTATTAACACACGCTAAGGTAAACGGCCTACATACGCGCATTCGAGAGTTTCGGAAATATTAAAACGATGTATATAATCATTATAATATTTCATTTTAATGCGACACGGATTATTATTTTGAAGTAAAACAAAAATGAAATACTTATCGAGTGATTAAATTAAAGTATAAAAGAAGATAGTTATATCTGACGTCTATTTTTGTATTTTTTTAGAAAGCAAAACAGGCAGAACGTGTCTGTAACGTATAAGTGAGATTTCGATATGTCCAGTAATTCCGATTCTAAGAGAAGGCTTATGTTCAGTAGGGAGCATATTTCTTTTGGCTGAAATAGTGACGACGATGTAAGTACAGGAAATATCATGTACGAGTATGAGTTGTA
Organism: Polymixis flavicincta; assembly: GCA_949987655.1. NCBI lineage: Eukaryota > Metazoa > Arthropoda > Insecta > Lepidoptera > Noctuidae > Polymixis > Polymixis flavicincta. Next base: position 20,281,239 of record OX465175.1, read on the forward strand.
GTCTAGAATTTCTCATACGCTGCTAATTGGTCTTAGATCTCTTAGACCAATTACCAGCTCAAGTATATTTCGTCAAGAACTTTTAACATTTTTCTTTCACGTCGTTGATACAGACAAATGGAACTAAAACAATAGTCCGTATAATTGCTATTTAATTTCATCGTATCCCTAAAACAAAGGGCTAATAGGGAGAACTTGACACCATTACAAGTTCAGCTCAAGTACTGAGTTGAGCTGCATGATTACTGATAAATGCGTGCACTGAATGGACAGGTCCACTCAATCTGTGTGGTTCCTCAAAATACCATTTCAGACACCAATCCAATGCACCAAGATTATGTCTGGACTTTAAAAGAGACTGCGACCTTGACTTTGTTTCAGCCTTTCTTCTCAGAGTAGTCAGATAGGAAACGCCGACCTCATCTAGTTTAAAATATGATTGACGTATAAGTGTTTGTACAAAACTACTTACAGAAATAAAATCATTTATCATTACATCTCGTAAAACGCGTAATACACATGCTTGTAACTTACAAAAAAGTATGCAAGTAGAGCTTGCATGCCATAGTGGCATTCAGCATTTTGTGAATGGCAGCTTGCCGGTAAACCTAGGAGGTTTTTGGTTGCTTTAACGGGCGATTTCGTGGATGCCTTAAGGAAACCAGACTACCTAAATTGCAGAAAAGAGCTGTCCGATCAATTTATAAATTAAGTCCGAGACACTCTCTCAGAGATAAATTTAAGGAGATAAATGTAATGACTGTACCTTCACAGTATATTTATGAAAATCTTTTATATGCTCATAAAAATATTAAATTGTTTAAAAAATACAGTGATATCCATAGTATAAATACTAGGAACAAACACAAATTTGCTGTACCATCAACAAGGCTCAAGAAAATAGGTGGGTCATTCAGATGTCAATGTATACGCTTTTATAATAAACTTCCAAGCCATGTTTAAGATCTAAGTCTCAATAAATTTAAATCATTCATCAAACGTAAGTTGTGCCTGAAAGCCTTATATACCATTAAAGATTATATTGAGGACAAAAAAGCTTGGGATTGACCTGCTCCAATTTTGTGTACTGAATGTTGTTTTTTCTTTGTTTTGCTCTTTGACATTTGATTATTATTATATACACTTTGACATTTGATTATTATTATATACACTTTGACATGAATATTTACTTTGAGGAGTATAATATTATTTTTGTTTTAATTATTGTGAATGTGAGGACTATGTGGTATTTTTGTTTTTGTGTTTCATCTCTTTCTCAGTTCGTTTTTAATGTTAATTTGGCAGTTTGAGTAATTTATGCGGCCTACCCAAATGTCCTTTCTTTGGTATTGTTCGTCAAATCGTTGAGCTCCTCAAGTTCTGAGTTGAGCCGTATGATTACTGATACATGCGTGCACTGAATGGACAGGTCCACTCAACCTGTGTGGTTCTTTCCTCAAAAGACCATTTCAGACACCAATCCACGTGGTCTTCACATGATCTGACCAAGATTATGTCTGGACTTTAAAAGAGACTGTGACCTCTGAGTTTGTTTCGGCCTTTCTTCTCAGAGTAGTCAGATAGGAAACGCCGACCTCATCTAGTTTAAAAAAATATGATTGACGTGTAAAAGTGTTTGTACAAACCTACTCACAGAAATAAAATCATTTATCATTTATCATTTACCAGCCAGGGTACAAAACTTATAAAATAAGCGACTACACGCTAAGGGCATCGCCTGTGAGGTTCGAACTTCGGCTTAGGGCGTTGCTGGGGCACGGCAGCAAGGAATAGGCTGGATTGGCCCCTTAATCAATCAGAATTTGCTTTCATTCTACTCTATACTTTTGTCACTTTTGTGCAAGTTTCAGGCATGAGTGTCTGTGGCTTTATACATTACTACGTCAGGTTTATTTTTATCCTACTCATTCATGCACTCTACTACGTAGTGCTCTTAATTTTATCTATAAGGAAACTTCACTTCAAGTACTTATTTTTTATCACGATTTTCCCTGTAGAGTTTTCCCGTACACGTTAAGAGGAGATTACGTGTAGTCTTCGAGGATTTTGTGTGGATATTTCTATCAGGAAATGGAAGAGATGATTTAAATAACAGGAAGCCGTAGTCTTGGCTTGTTTATAATTCTGTGTGGATCCAAGCTTTACATGTGATAAGAACGTCTTACATCTTTCCGGAAGTTTGTGGTGGTTATTTGTGCTTGTACGAAATGCTTGGCGAAATCAATATAATCAATTGGCTGCTAAACAATGGATCTGCGTACTCAGTTCCATTTTACGAAAACTTATGGGGGACAACTACCACCACAATCGAAATGGCATAGGAAAATATTAACGCATATAAACGAAACAACGTGACGAAAACGGCATATCCTAGAACCAAAAATCCATGTGACACATCTGACATCGACCAACCCGCACTGGGCCGGCGTGATGGATTACGGCCAATCCCTCTCTCTGAGCGTAGACCTGTCCCAATAGTGTGAACATTATAAGCTGATTATGGAAAAGAAACTCACGTTTTGGATACATTCATAATAGCGCTTTTAACCAACAGATTTGGGCGGAACAGGGTCTAGAGACAAAACACATTTCTGTTAGCGTTCAGGCCAAACGCTACGTCAAAATATATGGGAATGACATTACCTGCGGAAAGGACACGAAAAACACTATTATTTTTAATATTTAAGATAAACAAATCATTTGCTATAATTACCAGGTATGTGAACCCCTCAGACACCTCCAGAATGCATGGTACTTCATCCGACTGTCTGACATTTGGCTTGTCATTTTTGTTTGCTGGGATCTTCTGTATTGCAGCAGAGTCAAACAATAGTTTTCTGCCCCTCCAGTCACACTCCTTGAATAGAAGTAGCCGCACTTGCTCCGGATTTATCTGACAGGACCTGATGGAGCAAAATGCGCCAAGTAGGTATAACACAATTTGAATTAAGATTTATGATTAACAGTGGATGCAAGGGAAGATAGAATTAAAAAAAAAATGGTTTATAACATTTATGAAAATTGTTTTGAATAAATTCGAATATTGCTCCATGCCACACACTTAAACCTTCTATTTAAGAAAGTAAAAAGACTTTTTATCCAGGAAGTATTTATGTGTACAAGACTGGATAAAGTGAGACATTAGTATTTTAGAGGAATTTTTAAGTTGGCTCCAGTTACAGAAAAACTATTTATTATAATGGAATATTTTGTCTTGGAATGTGATGGGTTGAAACACATTTAATCAAAATAGTGATGAATATAATTGTCAACAATTTCAGTCATCAATGACTGGCGAGAGAGATAAAGATCAAAGAAACAATGGATGGATTCTGTGAGGGATGATATGAAAGAAAAACGAGCGAATGGTAGAGCGAGGAAAGACAGGGCACAGAAAAAAGTTTTGCACAAACCCCAATTAACATTGTACGAGGGCAGGAAGAAGTATAAATGCCAAAAATAGCACAAATGATAATTATCTGACTAGAAAGAAGTCACATGATGTGCGACACAACTACTTTATCTAAAAATATCAGATGTTATAATTTTATGTTCGCAGACTATGATGCAGCTTAATGCAAACCAGTTTTATTAAGTTATTTGTTGTAAAACTTAAGTAAAGTCTACGTTTTTATGTACAAACTGATAATAAAAGTTATTTTAGGTAAACTCAATTTAATTATATTTTCCAACATATTTAAGTTTATTGATAACTTAATCACAATACAAAGAATCTAGGCCTGTTCAGGCACTTTAAATTATGATAAAGACAAAGTAAATATTAAATTGTCCTTTGTGGTTATGCACTTGTTTGAAGAAAGAACTTACATTGTAATTATATTTTTTTCCAGAATGATTCAAATAAGCAACTTTATTATTGTCATTAGCATTACACTCACATTCAACTAATCAGACATAAAGATTGACAAACAAGTAAAAATAAAGCCTATTATAAAGTATTTAGGATATAAAGGGGACCAATCAATGAATATGATATGATTTGATTAAAAAAACTAATTAGAATATCATTGGCCTAAGATACCAAACAGACAACATATAAGTAGGTTTGATATGAGCAGAATGTTTACCACAAAAAAATATGTAAACAACACTTTTTTCTGACACAAGAATTTAAAAAAATCTAAACCAAAGTTGAAATATTATGTATTCATTTAAATTCTACATTTATTTGTAAGCTTATTAGTCAACAACCTGCATGTGAGCAAGTACTGTGTATTCAATACAAAGTAAACAATGTAAGAACTTTCTCTTGTGTTGCAATCACTGCATTCATTTGAGTGTTACTGATAATTTCAAGTATAAGTATGTTGATATCTACCAGCAAACACGTTGATGTATCAGAACACCAGCAGACACTTAATCAACTGATCATGTCCATTCCCATTCAGAATATATGCTCCATTAGAATGTGACTATGATTGCTTGTCTCAAACACGTCTGCACTGCTTCAAACTAAACATGATACAAACTTTAGTAAATGGAACAACTGACTTCATAATTAAACTCAGATACAACCAGCACTCTTGCCTAAATCTAACGAAAGAACAAAGTAAACAGTTGTTACCTAAATTTCATTTTATTTCATAGTCACATCAGCTGTCCACAGCTGCTCACCAAAATATCAAAGTTGCAAAGTTTGCTAACACAAAACTGTGTCATATGCACTCACTGATCAAAGAAATGCAACCACTGACAATGATTAACACTAAATGCACATCGATAGGCGAGTATCAGCGGACGAGCGTCCGTTTACAGTGGAATGTGCTGGTGTACTAGCTTAGCTTACATCTCATGTAAATAATAAGTAAACATAGAGTGCGACCCGCCCCTCTCGCGAGTGACGTGATCGCGCTCGCGGCTCGCCTACGCCCGCAGTCCGCGCCCCGCGCAGTCATCACATGCTCGACGCTCGTCGCAGTTCGCATTGCACTGCCAGACTGGCGTGCGTCACCACTTCTGCACGAAGGTCCACATAGTCCCCTCGTGAAGACCTGTCTCCCGGCACGGGTGAACACTTCGTGCGTCAACCCCACCACAGCATACCACACCACTCATAAAAATAGAATACATGAATGAAAAGCGTTTCATCATGACGTACCTGTCGCGGTTTCGTAGTTCGCGGTCATCAAGTTTTCTCTTGAGAGAAAACAATTTGTCGAAAAGGGCCATTGCGTCACACGTAACATTTCACGACATTTTCATTGCGGTATTTTCTTAACATATAATCGGCATTCTAAATAAGAAAAGATTGTTGTAAAAAACTTTTTGAAACACTTTGTTAAAATGTAAATAATATGTCAGATCACGTGCAAAAGTCATATGATTTGGCATAGACAAGAAGTTTTTACTTTTACTGAAAGGTCAAGGTCAATAAAATCCTATCTATTTTTGTCACATTATTTTGTTTTTCAGAAAATTGTTTCAAAAAGGAGAAGTAATTTATTTTGTAAACAAAATGTCTACAAAGTACAGTCGCCAGCAGGTCAAGCTATCTCAAACTGTCAAATTTTCCCATTTGAACATAAACCTTTGTGATAAAGCTGAAAATATATGAAAAAAAATTGACCGTTTGGGGTAGCTTGATGTGCTGGCCTCTGTACACAACATCCAACCAAAGACAATATGCTACTAAACCTACTGTTTATATGACTGTGTACTAAACTTACTCTACGTTCCGAGATACGATAATATCGATTTGAGCGCGCTCACACCCGTTCCGAATTGGCGTGAGCGCGATAACGATTTCTCGCGAAACGTCATAGATGACGTCATGACATTCGCCATCTTGCGATAACGCCGACCATGCAATTTACTATTATCACCGTGAGCGCTGTCAGAAATGACAGTTGGGCTGTTTTGTTTTGATTCGCATCGTATCTTTAACTAACTTTGATTTATTTGAAATAGTGCTTCTATCTAAGAAGAAGAACTAACTGTAGCAGTATTTAAAAGAAGAGTGAAAGAACACTATCTCTCCACTTTGTCATAAGTTGCATTTGTATTTATTATTTAAATTACATTATAATTATATATATTTTGTTGATATTTATTTTAGTAGTATGTATGTATATTCTTATATGATATGTGTATTTATAAATTAGATTAGATATAATTTGTGCTATTATGTTTTCCCTTTTATTATTATTACACGCGTTGTCTACATCTCTGTTATCTTCTCTCCTATCGCACGTGTGCTGGAAGAGATTTCTGTAGAAATAAGCATAACCTTTGTACGTATTTTTCTGTTCCTTTATTCTTGTCTGTTTATATGTGTGTGCATAGATGGTTAAATAAATAAATAAGAAATGTGTGGTGTATGCAAGTCTAATATCGTGAAAATATGTTTTAACGTTGAGTGAGCACTTTTATCGCGATCACGAGCGTTCCGTATTGATGACAAAAATGACGGTTCACTGTCAGAATCGTGATATCTAACTCGGAACGCAAAATATCGATGTGAGCGCTCACAGCGCTATGTTTCTAATACGGAATGCGCCCTAATTCTTTATACGCAGACAGTTTTTTTTTTGTAAGGTGAAAGGCTGGTAGACACGTTTTGGCTCATAAAAGTTAACCCTGAAAACGACAGGCAAATTAAAAAAAATGCAAGTAGCAGCACAGAAGGAACAAATCATTTCGATACTTGGCAAGAAATATTATGGCAAAAGCGCAAAAAATTCAAACTTTCTTACAATTTTTCCCATTTTTATGTTTACAGAAAAATGTAGCTGTTCAATTTACATTCATTTCATCTAAATATTTTTAAATGAGGCTATGTATAATTTTTTATTTTTATTTTTATTGTATGGGTGTTCAAAATGAATACGTAAGCCGAACCGTGTTTCGGTTCGGTTTACGCATTGCATACATTATTTTGGAAATTGAATGATGTCATGCATGTCATTGATCTTGTGATTTGTAGGTTATAAAATTGTAAACAAAAATTAAGGAGCCGTTTAATAACAAACTGAAAATTATTGAACAAGTTCACAATGTTAGCGTTACGCGATATTTGTATTAAATTAGAAGAATATAAAGCCAGTGTTGCTACATCATTACCAGAAATTGACGATTTAGATGCAGCGTCCAAATCGTTATTACAGAGGTATATAAACAGTGCTGAGTCAACAGATTCGTCTTCCCTCATAAGAATTCAAGCTATCCTCGATTACATGTATGAAAAAATCAATATCGGCAACTGGAAAGAAGTAAAACTATTCATAAGAAAAGCGATAACTATTGCCACATATTTAAAGTTATTAGCTCATGTGAGATTTTCGAATGAAGATACGGATACAATGGTAAAGCAAGCTTTCAAAATAATAGACTTTGGTATACTCTTCGGATGCCCCTTGGAAAAAGAACCTAAACTATTGCAAAACTGTGCAACAATACTAAGTTCTGTAAATGTTCAACAGAGTACCCAGATTTTCAAGGACTTGTCAAATAAAGATAGTAGTGCACCCCATAATTCTACTACAGAAGCTTGCAGATTCAATGCTACCCAGATAGAAACCATTGATTGTCCAAGCATGGAACACTTTCTCAAAAATTACATTCTTATGGAAAAACCTGTTATTTTAGATAACTGTATAAATCACTGGCCGGCTTTACAAAAATGGAAGGATCAAAACTATTTCATAAATCTAGCTGGACGGCGGACAGTATCAATTGAAATTGGAAGCAAGTACACAGATTCTGATTGGACACAAAGACTTATAACAATAGAAGAGTTTATCAAAGAGTATATTTACCAGACCAAAGGTCCAACTGGTTACCTTGCCCAGTACCAGCTGTTTGACCAAATCCCTGAACTGAAAAATGATATCACAGAGCCTGAATACTGCTGTTTTGCTGACAGTACTGATCCTGTAGATGTCATGGCATGGTATGGTCCTAAGGGCACAGTTTCACCACTCCACCATGATCCTAAAAGAAACTTACTTACTCAAGTTGTAGGAGAAAAACAACTATTTTTATTTTCACCTTCAGATTCACAGTACCTCTACCCACATGATCATGAATTGCTGGACAATACAGCTCAAGTGGATCCTAGACAGCCAGATCCAGAAAAATATCCTAAATATAAGAGTGCTACTCCGTACTACTGCATTCTAAAACCTGGACAAATGCTGTATATTCCACCAAAATGGTGGCATTTTGTTGAGTCACTGTCCATTAGTTTTTCAGTAAGCTTTTGGTGGGAATGATATTCTTGATGATTCAGGTGTGTTGCTATTTTGGCTACACAGCCAGATTTTTGGTGGCAAAGGAAAGCATTTTGAAAGATTGTTGACCTCAACACTAACATGAATATTTCTAGCCAGGCATGAATTAGTCATTTGTATTTTAGTCACATTAGAATATAATTAGTATAAAGGTGACAAGTCTTCCATTTATGAAGGAATTTCGGCAGCTAATTAATTAGCAATTAAGCTTAACCTAATGTGCATTATTATACTTATCAATAACCCAAAAAAATAATACTTAACTAAGTTTTTTAAAAACTTTAATAAATAATTACAAAGTTTATAATGTATTGCCTATTTATTTCATTTGTATTCACTGTTCAGTGCTCTTCCGATTAGCATCCTTCTGACTTCGGATGTTCCGGCGCCAATTTCATAAAGCTTCGCATCTCTGAGGATCCTGCCTGTTGGGTAGTCATTAATGTAGCCATTGCCGCCTGAAAAAAAGACAGTGTTATTTAAGAGTTCAAAGAAATAGGTAGCTGCATGACCTTTTTTAATGACACAGCATTTTACTATTTCGACGGCCCCTACGTATAATCCTCTAAGTACAAATGTATATCATGTTCTAGTTAATGTGATGTCATGATGTATTAAAGTGTTTTTTGCCATCTTAGACTTATTTTTGTCAAACTCAACGATAATATAGGTTGGCCTGAAGGTCACGAAAACAAAACATGCAAATCACGTATCTACCACTTAGGGGATTGTACATCAATCTATCCCAAACTGTCAAATTTTCCCAATTGAACATGAACCTTATTCTTCTGTGTTTAAAGTTGAAAATCTATCAAAGAAATTTGACAGATTAGGGTAGCCTGATGTGCTGGCGACGTATATGTAGGGCCCGTCGATTTAGTTATGTCCTAGCAGCAGTCTCTTTTCATAATAATCTTAGCTCAGACATTCTTTCAAAGCATTCATTACCCGCACCGGGTTCATTGTGTAACACATTTTCAATCACAATCTGAATAATTTTGAAGGATATTAAATTGCTAATCCATTGCTTCATATTATCCAAAAATGTGTCTGCTCAACAACGTAAATAAGGCAATTCATCATCATCATAATTTCAGCCGAAAGTCGTCCACTGCTGGACATAGGCCTCCACCGTATAATCGCCACGCTTGGCAGGCGGGTTGGCGATCGCAGTATGGTGGTAAAATGCATAGATAACGCTGCTTCCCATTCTCTAGTAAGTCCGTTAGTCGCCTTCTACGACACCCACGCGAAGAAATGGGATGGTGCTATTCTTTTACGTCCAGCATCACACGTAAATAACGCAATTAATGTTGTTGAACTATCAAAATGAAAGCCATTGCTACTGTTAGTGTGTTACACCATCACCCTGCAGAAGAAATTTGCAAAAAAATAAAATTAACCCTACCAAAGTAGATTGAAAATAAAACTTGATCAGTATCAATTCAACTTCGCTTACTACATTTGAATTTTGTAAAGTAGAAAGTCAAGTAAAAGTGATATCTATCAACGAAATCCGGTATGACTGATTAGATATTTAAAGCTGATTGTGACAGCAGACATATTATCCTATTATCATTGAAATGACTACGACATAAATAGTTAGAGGCTAATGTCCGCTGCCGTGTACTGTGTAGAGGCATTTTGAATCTGCATTCAAATCTAGCGTAGGTTTGTCGGCGGCCGACTGATTATGTCAGAAACAGAACAGTCAGTCGGAGGCTGAAATTGTTTTTTCATACATTTTTTACTGGATGCTAACAATTAGCGGCCGACTACAAACTTTGGTGGCTTTAAAGCTTCAACCAGGCGCAGAACACAGGCGGCAGCGGAGCGAAAACCTTAGTGGTAATGTGCCCACTACACTGACTTATGCTTAGTTATTTTGGAACAAGTCGTGCATGCCCGATGTGATTTTCCATCGCATCGGCAAAAAATTATAAAATTCCATAAAACTGTCATGCCCAATAAAGGGTTTATAGGCTTTAGAATTTTCAAAAATCCATTTGTAGCGCTCACATTTTTATACAAGGTGCAGCAGGGCCTAGAGACAAAATACATTTCTGTTAGCGTTCACGCCAAACGCTACGCCAAAATGTATGGGAATGACATTACCTGTGGAAAGGTTACGTCGTGTTCTTTCCGCAGGTAATGTCATTCCCATACATTTTGGCGTAGCGTTTGGCGGGTACGCTAAAGATAATGTGTTTTGTCTAGGCCTGTTGTCTAGGTGTTGTCTGTCACTGACTGATAGAATTTAAGATTTCTAATATGTAGTTCTGGTACTATCACACGCTGTACTTACCAAGTATTTGTATAGCGTCTAGTGCGACTTGCGTAGCTTTTTCAGCACAGAACAAAATGACTCCGGCACAGTCCTTACTGTTGATATGTCCTTCGTCGCATGCTTTCGCTACATTGTAGAGGTAGCTTCGACAAGCGCTTAGCGTTGTGTACATGTCAGCCATTTTACCCTGAAATTTCATTTAAATTATCAAAGTAGATATTAACAAGTTAACGATCTCGTTTAGTTATTTAATAAAATAGGGGCTATATTCTTTACAACAGTACCTACGCCTTATTTGTGCAAGTGATAAACAATTCATTCTAGTTATCAAAGTGCAAATGTCACAATGCAATACATGTACCTAACGTTAAACGAGATTGTAGGTGTTTGCCCCTCTAGGTTATTGTTATTTGTTTTTTTTTTTTAATTGGAATGATTTAGCACTATAGTTAGCCTATAAAGTTCCCACTGCTGGGACACATGCCTCCTCTCAGTGAGAGGGAGTGGGCCGTAATCCACCACGCGAGCCCAGTGCGAGCTGGGCACAAATCTTAGTTCTTTTTTTGTTCTAGGACATGCCGGTTTCCTAACATTGTTTTCCTTTACCGTTTTGAGAGCAGTGGTGATGAAATAGTTGTCATAAAGTGCCTGTCTGGTTTCGAACCTACGACCTGCAACTCGTAAGTCGCGGTCGTCACCACTAGGCCACCACTGCTCTCACCACTCCGAATGATTGATAGCGCTCGTTAATTATGTAACATAATGTACAGACGCCAGCACATCAAGCTACCTCAATCTGTTAAATGTCTTTGATAGATTTTCAACTTTATTACAGAATTTTAATGTTCATATTCAATTGGGAAAATTTGACAGTTTAGGATAGCTTGATGTGCTGGCGTCTGTACTTGGAAGGATCCAAGAGGGGATAACAATTTCAGGATAATGTAAGCACATTCCAAGGTATCTAAACATTTTAGAAGTTTGGCATCGATCCAAGGACTTTTCAACAGCTGTTTAGAAACCCATGAATCAATTCCTTATTTATCTCACCTGTAACAACTGGAACTCTGCAATACTCTTTCCGAACTGTTTCCTAGCGTGCGCGTATTCGAAGGCAGTGTCTACCGCCGCCTGCATCAGACCGACAGGGCCTGCAGCTAACACCAATCGCTCCAGGTCTAAACCTGACATAAGCACGTAAACTCCTTTGTTTTCTGCTCCTAGAAGATTCTTTGCTGGTACCTGGGTTTGGAAAATGAAACAGATTACTAAGAGGAGTGTAAGAAGGTAAGTTATGTACATATATATATATAGCTACATATATATAAGCTACATGCTTATTCGAGAGCCGTCTTGTGACGGGTAGTTGAGCTCCCCAATATAGGGTTGAACTGCACGATAACTGATGCATGCATGCCGTCTATTGGGACAAGTCAGTTCAAAGCTGCTATTACTCTTTTTTTTTAAAGGCCTTTCCAGACTTGGCCCTGCATTGTTACACTCACATGCAATCCTTATAATATAATGTTTGGACTTTAAAACCATGATATCTTGCATCGGCATTTTATCTCGGGGATCAGTCCGAAAGAAATGCCAGCTTATTATAAAATATTGACCAACAAAATGTTGACATGTTCAGTGTCTTAAAAGATCTAATATATGTTCATTGTAGGAATCTAAAGGAGAGACCTTAGTCCAGTGGTCGTTATGCGGCTGATGTAGGTACAATTATATTTTTTTATTTATTTTTAGTAAAACCTGGTAGTGGGGTGTTGAAATGTTTTCCAGCAGCCCGAAGTCTGGATTGTGCCCGGTTGATGGCAAAAGGCTCGCCCTATTACATGGGACTTGAACACAATACTGGCCAAATGTGGGTGTTCTATAAATACTTACACCTCTATCTAACCCTGTGGGGAAAGTTGGCGTGATGTTATGTCAAGCAAATTAATACCTTGCAGTCTTCGAATACTAATTCACAAGTGTTGGAGCCCCTCATGCCAAGCTTGTCCAACTTCTGTGCGGTACTGAACCCTGGGAAGTCTTTCTCAATGAGGAACGCGGAAATGCCGTGCTGTGGTTTAGTTGACGTGTCTGTTTTAGCGTATACCTGTAAAAAGATAAATATTGTCTAGTCAGATTTAAGATTCATCAGCTGCATTGGTTATCGAAAAGGCTTATCGATTCAAGATTCTTCTAGAATGGGTAAAAGTTGGCGACGACTAGAATCCGGCTAACTAGGTGTCCTACCATTGTTCCGTTCTGGATAAGGCCAGGGACGCGAGAGGAGCTGGGAGTTGCAATGAGATACACCATACTTTGGATTTTGTACCTTTGGTCATTTTCTTTTTGCGTCAGTACTCTGTAATCTATTAATTATTGAATCTGTCATTGCTAATTTACTTACCAACATTTTACAATGGTCAAACTAGGCATAACAGTGCCATTGCAGCCACAGGCTGTAGGTTCCACAGTTCCTTTCGACGTTTTAAAAACCGTTATCATGGTCAAAAGCATCCTATGTGTTGTTCCAAGACATATTCGCCTACCTACGTTCTACATTTTATAGAAATTATCATTAAGCCTTCGCCATAACATAAGTCCACGTTTACGTGGACATAAAAATATCGCGGCGGGATGTCCGCAATGGATCTTCAACGTTCTGCTTACCGCCGAGAGATGAAAATCACAAATTGCTTTTTTCGACGCTCTGGGATGCTCTCTGTTGCCGAGAGTTGTAAAACCATTGCGCAATAAAATCCTACCGCGATATTCTCGTGACATAATTGCATTCCAAATTTTAAAAAGATTACAAAGGACTTAAAGGTAAGTACAGAGGCCAGCACATCAAGCTACTCCAATCTGTCAAATTTCTTTGATAGTTTTTCAACTTTATTACAAGGGAATAAGGTTTATGTTCAATTGGGAAAATTGACAGTTTGGGATAGCTTGACCTGCTGGCGACTGTACAAAAATACATATAGAGCCTGTAAGGGCTGATGTCCGTGATAACGTGGACTAACTGACGAAACTCAAAAAAAGGACAATTATGTCAACGTTCACATCTTACCACTAAAACATCAGCATCAGGTCCATTAGTGATCCAGAACTTGTTTCCATTCAGTACGTAGTAGTCTCCCTTCTTCTCAGCGCGCATCTTCATAGATACGACGTCGCTGCCTGCGCCGGGCTCTGACATGGCTAGAGCGCCTATGTGCTCTCCTGAACATAACTGTGAATAGGAAATAATAATTATATTAACTTATTTGACTGACTAGCTGTGCCCGCCACTTCGCCCGTGACTTCGCCCGCGGTGGATGTCGGAAATGATCCCACAGGAACGTGCTACCGGGACATAAAAGTAGCCTCTGTGTAATTAGTACCTACCTTATAACATCAGTCATCTGCCGGTGAAAATCTCTTCAAAATTGGTCCAGCTGTTTCGGAGATTAGCCGAAACAAACAGTGAGACATACAGACAAAATTTTAAAAAAAATGTTAGAAGTACCGTAAGTATAGGTATCTAATTTATTTATAGGTAGGCAGCTGTGTATTTCGATATCCTTTCATATGCATTTAGTAAAAAGCTATTATTTTGACATTCTATACGGACACATCAATTTTATTTATTTGTATAGATTGATTAATTTTCACAGCACAATACCTACATTTGACTATTTTCTAAAACTATCTATTAAGTACCCACCGCCCAGGATTTTTCTAAATAGTTGCAAAACATTGTTTTGCTCTACTTACCTCTCTTAGTTTCGTACATTGCCGACTCCTATCTCAAAAACTTACCAATCCATAAACAGCTAGATTCTGAACAGTACGGATACCTCGAGTTCTTTAGACAGCAATAATTTTAGCATAGATTTCGGTAGATACTCGTATACATATACCTACTTACTTTTGGTAAATATTTTTCTTTTTGTTCGTCAGTGCCGTTCCTATTGATTTGGTTGACGCACAAATTGGAGTGTGCCCCGTACGATAGCGCTATTCCACCGCTGGCCCTGAAATTATCATTGTTTTGTATATTTTTTGCAATTCAGTGACTTAATTAGATGTTTTAAGTATTTGTAACCATTATAGCAACTCTTGTCTGAAAGTTAAGCGACTAATGTCTGAAAGTTAAGCTGCACTTGCCGAGAGTAGTAGCTGGATGGGTGACTAATAATTAAGGGGGCCCTTTTTTTAACCGTGGCCCAATATTTAGGGCTTCTGCAGTTCAGATCATGACTCGCCATTTTCTTAGGGTAATAAAAGGCTAAGCAAAAAGCGACCAAGTGCGAGTCGGTTTCACAGACGACGGGTTCCTTATACTACCGTACCATATTGAACACTAAGTAATTTTTTTTTATTATGTAGGGAAGACTACTGTTAGTTTTCCCAAATGTATTAAATAAATAAATAAGTAAGTTGTTAAAAAATACCTTTGAAAAAATCGTTTGTGTAATGGACCCCCTTTTACTTTTTGTTTGTTTGTTATACCGACCTTAGTAGTACCTACGCACTGTGAATATTATTTTCAAGTCTATACCTATTATGGTATAAAAATACAGACTTAATTGTGACAGACGGAGCCTTATAGTAATAAGTTGGTTGGCCCATTGGTACCCTTTGGGTACGAAACCTTGAAAAGTCGCAGAATAATAATTAAGTATACCTTGATATTTCTTCCATGATAACGCAGTGGTCGGAATATTTTCCTCCGGTACCGCCATAATCTGGATTCGCTGTTATGCCTGAAACATTCCGAAATGTATGTTATGTATCTATGTATGTTAATGTAAGTACGTAACATAATATGTTAAGGAAAAGTGGAAATGATTCATTCAAATACATTCGTATTAATTCAAGGTCCCGAAAATGTATTTCTGGTCTGAGGTGAATACTTATACCATATGAACCTTGTTCTATTGAGCTCCTCGTAAGGGATTTAAAGCATACAGTAGAGAAGAAATTGTCGTGACGACGGCTCTATAACTAGATACTTCTTCTTAGCGTTTTGCCTAGCGCCTTTGGGAAAAACCTCATTTCTGTCAACATGTATAGTCCTCCAGACCGTATTTGGGCCATGGCGACCAATCTCAACGGAGACTAGCCTTCGGCGCGGGAGATATTATAGTGCACAAGTGTGTGCGTAGACGCAGGTGCACTGTCTCTTCCTTCACTCTCATAGTCCCGTGAGACGGTAATCCGACACGACCGGCTAGAGATTAGGCGTAGGACCAACCGCTTAACGTGCACTCCGAGGCACGGGGGTATCATACCGCCAACTTCCAAACTCCGGGTCAGCATGTAAGTAAGTGTGACTAAGTACCTACCTACTAACAGCCGCACGGGTCCACCGATCAGGTTAAGCTAAGCTAGCCGCGGTTGGTCCGCGAATGGGTGACCATATCTTTACATACCCTTGTAAGAACCCGTTAAGAACCCTTGGAACCGTTGGTCTCGGCTGTCATTCGTGGAACTTTGACAGTCTTAACCTACGGGTTGTAAGGAGCCCGAAAGTCTGTAAACCAGTCTTACCAAGGGGTATCGTGTTACCCAGTAACTGGGTTGTGCAGGTCAGATAGGCAGTCTCCATGTAAAATGCTGGTATTCAGCTGCAGCCGGTTGGACTGGAAGCCGACCCCAACATACTTGGAAAAGGCTAGGCAGATGATGATGTAAGTAGGTACTTAGATTTCCCATCATCGTTATCACGCAAATGCATAAGGAAGGCTTCCAGAGGTGCGGGTTGTTCGAAAGAGATACCGTGGCCCCTCGTACACAGGCAACTGAAGGAACACGGGTGGGCTTTAGTCAGTAAAAGTCGGACACGCCCGCGCTCCGTCCAGTAGGCCTAGACAAAACACATTTCTGTTAGCGTTCACACCAAACGCTACGCCATAATGTATGGGAATGACATTAAGTACCTGCGGAAAGGACACGACGTAACCTTTCCACAGGTAATGTCATTCCCATACATTTTGGCGTAGCGTTTGGCGTGAACGCTTAAAGAAATGTATTTTGTCTTTAGGCCCAGAGCCGGAGAAGTTATATGATTTCCCAATCTTAAAAAAAGGTTTAAACTGGAGTGACTGATATCATGGCTTCGTACACTACCCCGTCAAGAGACAGATTAAGTAGATTCAGGTTTGTATTGTAAATCGAAGTTTATTCGGATCATATTAGGCAACTATCATCATCATCTTCAGCCGAAAAACGTCCACTGCTGGACATAGGCCTCCCTCAAAAGGGGGGTTTTGCCATAATCGCCACGCAAGGCAGACGGGTTGGAGATCGCAGTACGGTGGTACAATGCATAGAGAATGCTGCTACCCATTCTCTAGTAGTCCCTTAGCCGCCTTCTACGACACCCACGGGAAGAAATGGTATGGTGTTATTCTTTTACGTCCGGCACCACACGTAAATAACGCAATTAATGTTGTTGAACTATCAAAATGAAAGCCCCATTAGGCCACTATGACGTAAATATTACTCACCTAAAAGTCCCATCTCGCCACATTTCTTCCAGAATTGTCTTAGTTCTGCGAAATTATTATCTTTGTCTATCTGATTCGCTTTCGGTGCCAGCTCTTTTTGAGCGAAATCGAACACTGACTGGCGAAGCTGTGAATGAAAAATTTGCACTTTACTCTTGATATCAGCTGCGTAAATATTGGATAAACAGGGGCGGTAAATATTGATAAGTTGTATGAAATAACAAGAGATATATAGAGAAGCAGCAATTTTGAACGTCAACACTGCCACTGGTTTCAACTCACGGCCTCTGATAGTTTTGGGAAAGCAAAACTTGCATTATTGTCGTGCCAGCGACACGAAGGCGAAGACGACCTGGCACTCGCCATAGCCCTTGGGCTATTTAGGGCTATTGCCACTTCATAAATATGGTACAATCAGAAATGTTCACACTGCACTACTACTTTAAAACCTTATGCAAAAGGGGGAAATGTGGTCAACCGCCAACAATAGTCAGTCATCAATGATGATCATCTATTACATTTACAGCACCTTTATGTCCTAGTAGTAAGGGCGATTTTCGTAGTGCAAGTTTTAGGTACACAAATCTACAAAATTGACCATAGTAGCTTATTCGAGATTACTGTCCACAATAAAGGTAATTGATAATAAAATGTCGCTGCCAGCGATTAGAACTCAAGGCCTCGCTTTTTTTGCAAGTCAACGACTTTATAAGTTATACTAGTAACGCCCCGCGGTTTCACCCGCGTAGTTCCTGTTCCCCTGGGAATACGGGGATAAAATATAGCCTATGTCACCCGGGGATAGTGTAGCTTCCCAACAGTGAAAGAATTTTTCAAATCGGTTCAGTAGTTTCGGAGCCTATTCAATGCAAACAATCAAATCTTTTCTCTTTATTATTAGTACTAGCTGTGCCCGCGACTTCGTTCGCGTGCCGTGTCGGAAAACAATAATGTGTCGCTTAGATGGTGTAGGTTACTACTCCTCCTTTAAAAAGGAAGAATCTCCCGATCTATCCTGGTAGGAACCTACACACAGCTTGAATTGACAACATTTTGTAACGCATGGAAAGATGAAACAATAGGTAAAACACGCAAAGCGGCTCTTACCAAAGGATGGAATGTCTATTATGTGGCAGCATTAATAAATATAGTTTATGGTGATAAGGTTGCTTTCATTCTGTTTGTTTACATTCTCAAAAACACCGACCGCGGCGAAGGCGGCTATAGATGTCAAAAGCCGAACCAACACAGTGGCGATATCACTTAACAATATACTTTAGGCACAGTTGTAATAAGGTCTATTTTACTTTTTTATTACTCCATTTGACGGCGCGCTTACAGAGGATATTGGTTTGGATACTTAATGGAATCCTTTTTATGAATATGTAATGTACCGATGTACCGATTAGATCCGCGGATAAAGAAGTCTTAAGCCGCGAATATAGGAATTTGGTCGCATTTTTTTAATCCCCGAATAATGAAAACGCGAATGAAGGAAGCGCGAATAAGGAGCTTTTACTGTACTCAATAAATCGACTGCGCGTCTGGTTGAGTGTGCTGAAACATTATTCCACGTTTCCACGGCGCGCTTTCTCACAGGCCAGACTGCGTCAAGCCAGGCCGATAGGCCGTGGGAACATTCGATGCCGATGAGGTCTCCGATTGCCAGTCGTCGCCAGCGCGGGGTGGCGCAGAGCGGGGGCGGGCGCCTATCTCGGCCCGTACAGGCGCTTGTCTTTTAGCTTTGTTTATCAAACGTTGACCACTGAATAAAACCACAGCAGTGGGAATGCTCTGCACGGACTGCGATAGGCCTCGACAGGTAGCAGTGCAGTAACACCTGGCGCCACCTGTCAGTTAACAGCCCGTGGGACCGTGGCGTTATCACGATGAAGAAAGATCACGCTGTAAAGGTGGATACTGACCGGCGTCACGGGTCAAAATGCACCTAACATGGCAAGCATTCGTGCAGTCAGTAGTAGGTACCTACGGCAAAACATGCGAGCGAGCAACACTGGTTTTAGCACACGGCGTAAAGACATGCTCGATGCGAATGTTACATTACGCCCCGTAACGTCGGTCATTATCCACATTAAGAGCGCTGTTGAAAAAAGAAATCCAAACCAGGCAATAAACTATTTATTTGTCAATATTTTACTATTGTGATTTCTATTGTTTCTATGTATGTAGGTATACTTTGTTGGAGATACCAAATGGATAAATAAATATATTTTTAAACTTGTTATAACTAACAAAATGCTTCTCTGTAAGCGATGTTGCTCGGAAAAGCACCGATATACCTACCTACAGTTGCCCGTGTGAAAACCTATCTATTTACTCAGATCCACCAGTAGTTATGGCCGCAATTTTGGATTTTTTTTCCTGATTTTCACCACCCAACCTCCCTCGAACCCGGGGGGGGGGGGGGGCTCCCCACCTCGAAAACTAACATCACGAAAATTAGCACATATTTAAAACTCTGTTTACTCCCAAAACTCCCAATAAATTATACCCTACTTTGGGATGAATTTTTTGTCCTTAATACTATTTAATAATAACACATTTGTAGATTTTTAAGTAGGTAGTAAAATACCCTATTGGCTTCCATCTGCTTCGTCAAAATATTGTTCGAAGTAGTTTATAAAAGCAGACATCTATTTACTTCGGAAACACTGATCGAACAATAAAAAAAAACAGACTGCGTAGAAAGTTAACAATATTATCGATACCTACCTACCTAATCCAAATGGTAACATTCCTACCACAGGCATCTAGTTTTTACCTAGCGTCACCCCGCATTGTCAGACCTCGGATTTACCGGTTTATCCATAGATCTACGGATTTTGGACCTGGCCTCTCGGATATAGGTAGGTATAGGTACCTACGTATATTCGATAGAAAATCAATAAAATAGGCAAAATCAAGTTGTTGTCTTTGTATGTTTGCTATTCAAACCTAGATGGCGTTACAGACGCTAGAGATTAAGATTTATTCCTTGGCCGCGCTAATTTTGCTATATTATGCTAGATGGCGTCACTGAGACTTTTATCACAATTTTATTTTTCTATGAGATGAGATTTCTTCCCCTCTTTTTGTATTGATTTTGTAAAGTTGTTATTTTTAAAACTAATAAATATGTATCTAACATTGCATTCTTTAAGACTCAGAACACCAAGTCAATTAATATTATCACTACTTTTTATTTGATATTCTTTTAGCTTTTTTGATTCGTAGGAATCAACCACCAATGGTAAGCAATTTTAATCAGTATCATTACTCTTTGAAATAACACAGACACAGTAACTTAAAGGAGAATGACGTGTTATTATAAGTATTCGTTAGTACCGTTTCGCGCCAATAGATGTCGCTAAGTGTCTCAACATTACGTAATTAAATTCTTCTTGAACACTTATGATTGACCGAAGCGATTGCGATGAAACAAAGACTAATATATACTCCGAGTTATAAAAAATATTTGAGTATGAAAGATAACCATATTAGTTTCGTTCTTTTGACGTGATACTTGATCTATTCAACATAGAAACTGAAAAACCGAGCTACAGACAAAAATTTTGATAAGGGTTAAAATGTCATCTGTTGATTATCCCTTACCACCCCAAGCAATTATTTTCGAAATATTTTAAATGTACAGAAAAAGTTCCTTTACAGATTTATTATACATATGTATAGATATAGATATAGATATAGATATAGATAGTAGGTATAGATAGATATGTTTGATTGTTCTTTTACAAACAAAATTTCAAGAAGCCAATTTGAATACTTGGTTTTCTGCATAATCGAATATTCTTTATGCACAAAGAATAAGAATCACAAATGCTGCCAGTTGCATAGGCTAATTATTATTATCAGTAGCTACAAATATCGATATCATGAATGCATACAGCATTACATACATTTATAAGCAGACTACAATGTTCCCAATGCTGGGAACATCAGTCTGCTGGGACACAGGCCATAATCCACAAAGCGGGCCCAGTGCGAGTTGGTAGATGTCACATGTCTTCGAATTTTTGACTCTAGGACATGCCGGTTTTCTCACAATGAGAGATAAAATGATTTACACAAAGTAAAGCGCCTGGCAGGGTTCGAACCTACAAGCTTACAATTCTTAAGTTTCGGCTGATTCCACTGGGCTATCACTGCTCTATTATCATGAATGAGTTCGCTACAATAACAATAATACAAAATTCATGACTTTGTTGAGTTGTACAATCCGGGTCAACCGGGGTCATAGATCAAACCATTTTTAACAGAATGATTCAAGTAAGTAGTAGCATCGATACGAATACACTAGTTTCAATACGTAAGTATTTTAAAAAAACGTATTACGACACAGATGTATTATCGAACAATCACTGTGTTATTCAGCTCTTGTATAAATTGCATCCATAATAACTTAAAATGACTTGCCTGTTGTTGTTCACTTGAAAGTCCAAAAACATGTTCGTCGATCGGATAGTGAGACATGCATCGAGTACCGGTTTTACTCGTACATGAACGCAAAATACTTGTTACACGACCTAAACGTACTGCCATAGTGATGCGTCCTTCCTTGCATAAAGTAAACGCCGTACTGACAAGCATGCAAACGAATCCACTATCGAACGAAGTTAAACATTCAAAGTAAACCATACGTAGTGATTATAACGACGCAATTCGCTTGACAAACAAGATAACGTGAAGTATTATGATGTAATTACTCATTCGGTGATAACGTTTGAGTTTTGATAACGTAATAAGAATAAATATTTTGTCAAGAATTTTGTTTCGAAAAAAAAATGACGTAGTATTTTGCATACAAAACTAAAAGTTAGGGTCAAATGGCCCGGAACATAATTTACATTTTGGATAGAATATTTATAGCATAATCAGCTTAGAATGTCCCCACTGTTGCGACACAGGCCTGCACCCTAATTGCGTAACTCACGATTGATCATAATTGGTTTCGTCTTCACAGTTAAACAATATTCATTGCGTTATTTATGTTGTCGAACAGACACATTTTTCGAACATATGAAGCAATGGTTTAACAATCCGTTTCAAAACGATACAGATTATGATGAATCGTGAGTTACGCAATTAGGGTGCTGGTCTCTGTTATAGAGAGTGGGCCATAATCCACCACGCGAGCCCAGTACTGATTGGCGGATGTCACCTATCATATTTTCGATTTTTATTGGTTCCAAGACAATTTCGGATTAGAATATTTATGCGTACCACAAATATGCGAATTAAAGTGTGAAATAAATTGAAACTTCACAGAAGTTGAAACTGCAAGAGGCCTGGGTCATTCTTTGGCCAAAGAATTAGCATTGCCATTCAACGTGGCAAAGCTGCAAGTCTTCTGGGCACGTTTCCTGGTGCGGACGAACTAGAATGCCGAAGTGTCCTTTTGTATTTATATAATACTTAATTATTTGGTAACTTAATTCATATTTTGTATTTTGTTTAAATAAATATATTCTTTGGTCTTTTTTTTAACTACCAACATAGAGGTATACAAAGATACCTTGTTATTTTGAACCGTTACAGCAACATTTAACCTTAGGGTGTGAAAGCAATAGGGCATTTTCCAATTTTTCAAAAACTATTCTAATTTGAAGATTGGAACGAGATATTTAACAGAAAAATAAAAATAAATTTATTTCTATCCATTTCCTCAATTAAAAACGATTTAAACCAAATATATTTTTTGTTGTTTTGAATTTACCGCCAAAACGCTTCTTACGATTACTTTTTATCACGTGACGTCAATTTTGTGTAAACGAAAGTAAGTAAGTAAATAAGTGAATGTCGAGTTTATAATTAACAAGATTTTTTATGGATATAAAGTGATATTACTGGTGTGCGGTGCCTCTGTGCACAAATACTTCTAAAACGGCGCCAAACTAAGTATTTGTACCGGTGCCGTATAAACAAAGTTGACGTCACATGTCACGTGATAAAAGTCATTGTAGGAATCGTTTTGGCGGTAAATTCAAAACAACGAAAAGTTAATTCGATTTTAATCGTTTTTAATTGAGAAAATGTGAATTAATAAATTTATTCTTATTTTTCTATTAAATATATCGTCCCAATCTTCAAATTAAAATAGTTTTTATGAAATCGGAAAATACCCTATTACGAGATCGAATCATAATTTCGTATAAAATCAATAGATTAAAAGTTTATCTAAGTAAGATACTAAAGTAGGTGTCAAATTAATGGAAGATAACCTTATCATTGGTGATAAGATGTAGTATAAGAATCACGTAGGTATGTGAAGTGTAAAAAACATTTGCAAAAAAAAAATATAGATAGTCAAAATACAATGGATGCGATTTGAAAAGTATCTTGACTTCAAAATTGCATGAAAATTGTTAAAAAGAATATTGTTTAATTATTTTATCATATGAATAAAACACGGAGTCAATATCACTTTTATATTTATTTTAAATTAACTTTAAAAGCACCTTTATTCACTAATATTACAACAATTTATATTTAAACCTCTTATAAATTAACAATACGTCCCTTCACATTATCAATGTATTGATTAAGAAATTACGAAATAATACAAATTAATACAATCTCATACAACATTGTATTCTATTAATTGATCTTTTAATAATTATAATGTCATAGATAAGTATAATTAAACTGCGAAATGTGGGATTTTTTAAGTAATATAATAATGAATAGTTATTATACATACAATACAACAATATTATAACGTATATTACAAATAAATTATATGATTTTGACCTTTTGACCACCGCAGTGAACCATTATGTACACGCACTTTACAAACACGCGCATACAAATATACCAATAGTATTAAAACCATTTCTCTCGGTATCTAAAACCTTCAAAAAGTTATTTTGACCTCTCAAAAAGGCCAGTTTGGTAGCAAAAAAAGTCGTATTATATTCACTGATTTTAACGTTCATAATAAAATAAATAAATAAAAACATACATAGACATAAGTTCCGTTATATTCCTAAGAATAAATTATAGTGTCCAATAAACGGATTTAATGTCTCATAATTTCACGTACACAACTTCAGAAGTAAAATACGTACATAAATAAAAGAAATGTGTGTCCCTACACACAATACAGTCGCGTTCCGAGGAATGTGTAACATATCACAAATAAAAAATAAAATAAAAACATAATTTAATCACAAAAATATTGCACAGCATATTATGTCGTTGCACAAGCCAGTGTAAACAATTTAAGTACTAAAAGAAATAAATAAAAATCTATCTTCAAGGTAATTTAAATATAAATCTACCAGTCGCCCCATAAGATCTACTAAATATAGTTTTAAATCTCACTTTTATAAAGAGTTATTCTAGCCAAAAAGACGGATTAAAAAAGAACTTCATTTCATCGAAATGTGTAAAAAAAATAATTACATCGAAGTAGTAATCTAGCCATTCTGAAAATATTGCCAGTAACAAAAAAAATGCGTTGTTTTTAGAAGAAAATTGTATCGTGCAAAATCTGTTTTGAAAAGTCTTGAAAAATTCACTTACCATAGTTACAACCGAAGCATTGAAAAGCAATAAATTCTGGGTAAAAATAAACTTCTTTACGCATTGAGGCCGATAGTGTTGTGACAGTTTTAAATAATACTTAGATTTAGTATAGCTGCTAAGTTTGATAGTTTAGTTGGTGTCCATCTTGGATTTCAGAGATTGGTAGTATTCGGAGAGAACCTTCCATGCTGATGGTGCCATGAAGCCTTTCGGTGGCTCCTTACCGGATTTAGCAAGACCTGAAAGATGCATTTTTTTAAGTATTCCTTCAAAAACTGCTAGTTGTAAGCCTGACTTTACATACAAGTAGTAATATTATCAGAAGATGAGCTACGCAAATACGTCGTTCATTATGTTGGAGATAATATTATGGTAATGTGTATGAATAAGCGTAACTTGTAACATTTATCCCGTTCTATTTTTTGGCAAGTCGGATACTTCAAGCATACGTCACAACCATGAAACTTTGTTTGACTAATCTCAACTCTATGTAAACATGGCTAAAGTTCAGTTTTAATTGTAAACGATTTGTGTGTGAGTTACCTCTCATCCTAGTTCCGGATATAAAGTCGAAGTCTTCCTTGCGCGTGGGGTCGAAGAACGCCATCTTGCCGACAGACGTGTCGTAAGCAGCCACACGGAATGGAATGATCTGTAGGAAAAAATTATCATTAGTAGAACTTAGGTACATAGTACAATTTTGTACTACTAACTTCACTGTAAATTAATACCCGTTTGCTGTCTTGATAGGATAGAACACTCTCAGCACACTGTCTCATTAATTTCAATTAAATCATTTACAAGCACTTTTGAACTGTGAAGGAGAAGGAGAGACGGGGGAGCAGTGTAAGCCGCTGATTCGTCACCACGCACACGGCCCCTTGTCACGGTAATATTATCATACAGTATTGTAACTCGGCCGTATTTTTTGAAATAAATACCTACAGCCGCGCGGTACGTAAACATGCGATAGGGCTGCCCGAGCCCGCCTCCAGCATTTTAATTACATTTGCATACTTTGTGTTTCCATTTAGTTTTGTGTTTGTAAATATACTTTTTTTATATAAACAAATAAAATACTTTGTGAATTGAATTGGAAGTGTTCAATAAAAATGCGTGCTGTTTTTTTAATTGGTAGATTTAATTAAAAAACCATGTTTATATGTTTGAATAACAAATCGGTCTTGTAAATTTGCGATCGAAAAATATTTGCGCCTCGACTGAGACGTACGAAATGCTTTATTATTAAATTTTAAAGTATAAAAAATCCGCATTCTAATATAAGCTTAATTAAAAATTGTTATGGGAAATAAAGTGTACTTGAACTTATTTTTAGTGAAAAAATCGCGCGGTTATTGTAAAAAAACAACACACCGTCCTTTCGGCACTGCGGCACAGTCGCGACTGTCTGCGTGCCGAGCGCATACCGAGATCGAGGCGCGTAGGTATAACGCGTTTCGTCCGTTTGTATGAAGTGGGAATACTGTATAGATAATAATAGGTCTTTACCTATGAAATTGCCGTTTTGTATGAAAAAATTTAAACGATTTTTTTTCATGAATTTTTTATTTGTATTAATCGAAGTAATCACCCATGCAATCAATGCATCTTTGCCATCGCAGTGGCAGTTTATTGATGCCCTTCTTAAAGAAATCAGCTGGACGGGAGGCAACAAATTCTTCAAAGGCATTTTGTACTGCCTCTCGGGTATTAAATTTTTTTCCCGCCAAGAAGTTATCCAAATTCTGGAAAAAGTAGTAGTCTGTAGGCGCAAGGTCTGGTGAGTAGGGCGGATGACGGAGAGCTTCCAACCCCAGTTCTTGCAACTTGGAGACCGTCTGCTGTGCAGTATGAGGTCGCGCGTTGTCGTGCAGGAGCAGCGGAGACGAGCGATTGACCAATGCTGGTTGGAGATGCGCCAGCTTCTCCATCATTGTGTTCAGTTCTTCACAGTACACATCTGCAGTAATGCTCACCCCGTTTGGTAAGAAGCTGTGATGAATCACACCGGCGCTAGACCACCAAACAGTGACCATCACTTTTCTAGGGGTAAGTTTTCGTTTAGGGCATTGTTTAGGTGCTGAACCAGGATCCAACCAACTTGCTGAGCGCTTACGGTTATCAAACAGAATCCATTTTTCATCGCAGGTAACAATGCGGTTCAAAATTCCTTCATTTGTGTGTCTGTTGAGCAGTGCAAGGCACGTCTCGACGCGTACTTCGCGCTGGCGATCATTGAGTTCGTGGGGCACCCATTTGTCAAGCTTTTTTACCTTGCCAATTTGACGCAAATGGACCAATATTGTTTTGACGCTAACGTCGAAAGCTGCTGCTAATTCAGCCGTAGATTGTGTATCATCAGCTTCCACAATCGCCTTTAATTCGTCATTGTCGACCAAAGTCTTCGGACGACCGCGAGGTTCATTTTTCAGGTCGAAATTTCCAGAACGGAAGCGAGCAAACCAATAACAGGTGGTGCGTTGGTTTGTAGTGTTAGCTCCGTAAACGTCGTTGATGTTGCGTGCCGCTTGTGCCGCGTTGCTGCCACGACGGTACTCATATTCCATAATTACTCGAATTTTTAACGTATCCATGATGACGAAAAAGATTGAAATGCGATGAAAATGTAACACTAATCAATAAAGAAATGACTACTTTTAGAAAAAAAAATCCATGTTTTTAAAATAAAATTAATTTGAAATTAGAATTCTTAGCCAAACAAAAATTATTTTGATTTGAAATGGCCAGTACTGCAGAACGGCAATTTCATAGGTAAAGACCTAATATTACCGTGCCCTTGTCCTGCCTCGCCGTGCATACCCAAGGTACAGCGATATCGGTCAGACTATAGTCAGCAAATTGAAGCTACATAGTAGCCTAACCCAAAAGACAGATCAGTATGGCGAAGCCTAACAACGTGGAGCAACGATTACGAAGAAAGTTTGTATAGGTATAGAATCACCATCAGAATTGTACGTTTACAGCTTGAAATCACTGTCTAAAGTCGACAGTTTTAGTTAAAGTAACACCGTTAATAAGGTATTTTACTCTATATGAGAAAAAATCTAAAAATATATTATTGAGATAGCTTAGACAAAACGCAGTCGGAAAATGTTAGTTTACAATATATAACAAAACAAATTTTAAAATTCCAATTAAAAGGCTTCAGTTTTTTAAGTCTGTTTTGAAAACCATGAAATAGCAGCCGCCATGTTATTACGTCTTCATCATATCAGCCGAAAGACGTCCACTGCTGGACATAAGCCTCCTCCAAAAGGGGGGATTTGGCATAATCGCCACGCTTGGCAGGCGGGTTGGCGATCGCAGTATGGTGGTAAACTGCTTAAAGAACGCTGCTGCCCATTCTCTAGTAAGTTCCTTAGTCGCCTTCTACGACACCCACTGGAAGAAATGGGATGGTGCTATTCTTTCACGCCCAGCACGTCTTAAGGCGTGTCAATTAAACAACTTTGTAATTTTATTATTTTCGTAACCTAATTTTTGTTTAAATAATATTTTGCATTCAGGAACAGTAAAACCAACGATTAGTAGAATAATAACTCATTTTTTTTATTATAATCAATTATCATAAAAATATCAGCGCATTTGTCTATATAGCAAATTGACGTCATACCCACAGAACTGTGAAGTTTCATGGCGTCCACTGCGTTCAGCGTTTACGTCAAATTACGCGCGAAATTTGAAAATGTAAAATGCATTTTTACGACACTAATCGATTAAATAAAAATGTTGTTTTTTTTTTTTAAGTGGTTTATTAGCACTTTAGAAACTCATTAGGACAATTTTCAAAACTGGGTGTAATACAATATTGATTTATTTTATTTCCCGATGCTATTTGAGTCCATGCTACAGATTTATACAAGACAAAACTAGCGCCTTGTGCTATTTCCCATCGGCAACAATCACAAAACTCCATACAAACTTAGAGGGTGAATTTTCAAAACTCCTTCTTTAGTGCTTAGTGCGAAGTCTTGAGTAAAATTAGACTTAGCGGTTTAAGCTACGCGTTGCCTGTCTGTGAATAAATGAATGTAAGATGCTGTACCTCCAGCTCGTTGAGGCCCGGCGCCAGCGCCAGCAGCATGGCGCCGTGGCGCGGGTCGAACAGGTCCCCGCCGCCCGCCGGGTGCGGCAGGCCGGCCGGGTCGCGCCCCACGATGTAGTGGTTGGCGCCCGCGTTCATGCGGCACTTGGCGTGCCACTGGACCTGCACATACACTACTTATTAGGGCTTGGAAATAAATGGGGTTATTCATATGCTAGATTGAAGGTTAGGCTCGACGCAGCCTGAGAGGAGAGCAAACGATTTTTTAAATAATAAACCTTATTGTAAGTGTCATACAGTACACACTAGCCTGCGCATGCACGCTTAAGGATACCAGAAGGACTGTTTGCTACGTGACTTATTATTGCCGCGCCATTGTAATATTTTTTTGTACTGGAACTTATCTGACAGCCTTCTGGTTACAAAGATACTAATGGTCAAAGGCCTAGCATTATCATTAGCCGTCCCGCGACTTGACAATGCCTTGATCAAAACATTACCTACAACATAAAAGACCATTTTTTTTTTTTACTTTTTAGCGTTTTTGTTTGTGTCGGGGCTTTTTAAATTTACGTTTTTTTAGTTTTGCTCAATCTGACTTAGCTTGATATACAGGATCAAATTAAAATTAACCCCTTTGTTGAGTATCGACATAGAAAACGAATGAAACTTTTTTATCATTCTATGGGCGAAGGTCAAAGTCTGTAATCGATCTGCAAACTACGTCGACCGGGCGCGCGTAGATCGCTCAGCTGTTTTTGTAATTTTTCGTAGATCAACTTAGATATTTTTTACGAGATTCCAAAAACCTTAATATAACAGTGGTTTGGTTGCCTTAATGTTCATGTCTTCAACTTCTAATGAAAACAATAAAAAAAAATTAGTATTCTATATCTTTACCCACGTGTTGGGTATACGTTGGTAAAGTATTTAATTTAATTTGACCCTTTATAGAATGCATAGATAACAGCTGTGTTAGCGGTCTTTTACACCTTGTACAATCTACTACATACCTCAGTAGGTCCAGCATACATCATAGGTGAAGGGAAGATAGCCAACACAGTGGATTGAGGGTCCAGAACTCCTTCGTTGAGTACTGCCTTGTGTTGGTTGATCCTCACTTCTAGAGGAACATCGTCGTCTTTTGTCCACCCACCTGGAGGAAAACAGAATATATTATTATAAAAAAATTGTCACGAGCAAACAACCACATAATTTTTGCCCTTGCACTAAAGAAGCATATTATTACTATTGTCATGTTTTATGTCCGAATGTTTCTGGACTTGCCACTTGCCGCGATTGGTCCGTGGATGGGTGACCATCTTAACATACCAAGTCCCGTGCTTCGGAAAGTACGTTAAGCCGTTGGTCCCGGCTGTCATTCACAGATCTTTGATGAGTCGTAATCACACGAGATCGTAAGAAGCTCGAAAGTTTGACAACCAGTCTTAGCAAAGGGTACCGTATTACTCAGTGACTGGGTAATAGTGGGAAGTCAGACAGGCAGTCGCTCCATGTAAAATACTGTTTTTTTTTCTGCAGGATTGGGTAATCCTCATGGACGCCCGCACTACCTTACTAGTCTGGGTAGTGCCGAACTCTTACCGGCTAAAACCCACTCCTGCCTTTCCAGTTACCTCTGACATGATCAGAGCCATTTTTGATCAGGGTATTATATTTACATATTTTTTTTTTATTTTTTTTTTTACGCAACTGTGTCATGGTCATGGTCACGTCCTCGAGAAGATATTGCGTGGGAAGACTTCAAGATGACTAATAATAAATATTTACCAAGCGGATGCAATAGAAGCACTGGTTTCTGGAATCCTCTTTCGACTAGCTGACGATGTGTGTCTTGCATCAGCAACGCGTGGCCATTGTGGATGGGGTTACGTAGCTGAAGCAAAGAAAATTCATCTTCATTTACAAGTTTTTATGAGTCTTTTAGCAACAGCAGTGTTTTTTTTTTTTTTTTGTTTTGAGCTTGATGGATAAAACTGCAGTATGTACGCTCATTTCTCAAGCTAGGTTTTTACTATTATATTCCTCACGTGATTCTTTAGTAATAGGTGCGCCCCCTATTAGATGGGTCTAAAACAGAATGAAATCTGGTTGTACTACACCTCTGCCTTACCCTTCAGAGATTACAGGCGTGATGTATGTGAAACTTTACCTATAACACCAATGTGAGGGCATCAAATTGGTATTATTGGTATATGGAAACAAGCCCTTCCTGTTGATATCTATGAATCACATATAATAGTATTTCTCAACGAACACTGCTATGTCAGCGGTTTTACCACGCTTCTGCGACTATTCAACATCTTATTCTTGTAAACGTATACCTTTCTATTGTACTAGTTCTATACTTTATTGCTTTGGTTTCATAACATTATTGACAGGCCTACACTTGAGTGTTCTCTCACAATGATACTGTTATTAGAAAAGTTGTAATATACAATTATTTTCAAAGGAGTAACCATGAAGTTTCTTGCCGGGTCTTCTCTATGGGAAACAACCAATTGGAATCGTGTGTTGTTCTCATTAATACTTATGTGAAATAAAATATTTTAAAATTTTATTAATTTTCAATATGATTAACTAGCTTTTATTATAAAAATAAATCCAAACCTGGAAAGCGAACACAGCGTCAGCTTCAAGATCCTTGAACTTCTGTCTGAGCTCGTTGGGCGTCAGCCTGTACGAGTCCAAACCGTCGTTCCAACGAATACGTTCAAATACTTCCAGGTTACCGCCCACCAACCATTCGCCGGCCTCTTTGATCATCTGAGTATAAATGAGAAATATATTAGAGGTTTTAGAGGGAAACATAAATATTTTTTATTTAAAATCTGCCTCCCCAGAACAATTATGGAGAGAGAGATGGAGCTATAGAAGACGAGTAGCACTATCACTTTTTTTACAACGGAACAATTATGTGTATAACACGTCATATTATGGCTCCTGAAAGTCATTCAACAGACTTCAGACTCAGGTTGGTCTAAATTAAGAAACCTGCACTAGTGGAGATTTGACGTGGTGGATTACGGCCCTCTCCCTTTCACAGAGGGGAGGCCTGTGGTCCCGCAGTGGGAACATTATAGGGTGATTATGAATAGTGGGCATTTATGGACGACACCAGGATTGCAAATATAGCGCTGTTCCTCAAACTATGGGAAACTTGACATCAAGTAATGCGTGCACTATACAGAAACATTAGTTCCTGTAAACGGACGCTACTAATAATACAAAACTCGTTGGTTAGTTCTGGCCTTACACAATTTAGTCTAAAATTATGTTAGGCCAGACCTAAGGTCTCTAATATGTCTTATTTAGCTTTAAACGAAATTAAAATCATCGTTCTAATTCTGTTTATTGTTTGAAGATGACAGGGACAGGATGATCCTTTAAGAGCGTTTATTCTGAAAGTTGGCAACGTCGCAAAAAGCTGTCAAATATTTCACTGTTTTGATTAATTTGGCAATATTACTGTATGGAAATACGAAATATCGCTAACTACTTTTTGCACCTTAAACGGTTACAACATCAAATTCAGTGTTATAATTGCGAATCATTATTCATATTTAGCTCACTAGTTAGCGATATTTAATATTTCCATACAGTAATATTAACAAATTAATAAAAACAGGTAAATATTTGACAGCTATTTGCGACGTTGCCAACTTTCAGAATAAACGGTCTTAAACATGTTTCGTTCTAAGCGCATTAGGTGCCTTGTGGTGCAAACGGGTCTTTAGTTAGCCAGCCGTGCCAAGAAGAAACACGTAAGAACGTACCTTGATATAAGGATGTTCGGGATGATAGATCCCGAACTGCCTGGAACACCTCTCCTCCTTCCTATGGGGGTAGAACTCAGGTGACCTGAGTACCGCCACAGCTTTGCCGTTGTATGTAAGAGCGATGGCGTTAGCTCCTGTCAAACGGTCCTTGACCTCTGTCTGTACTGGCAGAACGACGGGCACTGATTGGTTGACTACTGATCCATCGGCCAGGGTAAGGCAGTTTGAGTGCAGTGCCTGAAAGTAAAAAAAGTTTTAATAAATAAAATATTATTTTTTTGTTATTGTTTTGGCTTATTCTAGGGGGACTAAGACTATATTCCACCATGTTAAGAGAAGAGTCTGACTAACAGGTTTCTTATTAGTAGAAAAAAACCTATTTTACAGGCCACTAGAACTCGTTTTGAGGGACAGATGGGGACCAGAGCAGATAAACACTATGATTACCAAAGCGACGTGAAAATACCTTTTCAGTTCACTTTTTAAAGTGATGAATTCAATCAACTTTTTATAGGTATAACTTACTTGTAGATATTCATGTTCCCTCATAAATCCTTTGAGAGGGTACGCCCAACCTTCGGACAGAACCTGAAACAAACAATCATATCCCGGTCATAAATATTATTTGCACGCAAGTCATATTTTATTGTTATCATTTGTATATCTAATCTGATACTTTGCCAATAATTTTATCTTCTCGTAAAGAGAGTAAACAAGTTTTATATAACGACTATCTTAATTATCATTATTGGTCTGTAAATGTGGCCTTGGACTTCGGC
The DNA here is from genome assembly GCA_949987655.1 of Polymixis flavicincta. Taxonomy (NCBI): domain Eukaryota; kingdom Metazoa; phylum Arthropoda; class Insecta; order Lepidoptera; family Noctuidae; genus Polymixis; species Polymixis flavicincta. Next base: position 20,314,477 of record OX465175.1, read on the forward strand.
ATTGAGCGTTACCAAACGAAATAAATTTTTTTATGAAAAATGAAAGTATTTTTGGGTGGGTAGTCATCAAATATCTTGCGGGGGGCATGTCAGACTTTTACTGACTAAAACACACCCGTGTTCGTTCAGTTGCCTGTGTGCCAGGGGCCACGGTATCTCTATCGAACAACCCACACCCCTGGCAGAACTGTTAGTGTCTTCCAGGACCGGATGTAGCTGAATACCAAAATTTTACATGGAGCGACTGCCTATCTCCACAACCCAATTACTTAGTAAAACGTTACCCCTTGGTAAAACTGTTTGTCGGACTTTCGGGCTTCTGACGACCCATAACGACTGTAGAAGATCCAAGAATGACAGCTGGGATGAACGGCTTAGCGTGCTTTCCGAGGCACAGAGAACTGTCGGTATGTAAAGATGGTCACCCATCCACAGAATGACCGCGGCAAGCATAGCTTAACCTGATGGAACAATCCGTGCGGCTAATATTACTTAGCCGCGAGTCCCTGAAGCAATATCAGCTGTAAAGAACAATGGCTACTATCCTAAGGCATTTGCACTAGAAAAATCGAATGAAACGTAACATGAATTGATGATACATAATTAGTATCGTATATTAATTGGATTTTTTCCTTTACTAATCAGTAAAATCAAATTCTTCTAGTGAATAGTGCTAGTAAACATTGTCTGGGGTTTAATTTTAATTTACTCAGATATTAAATTGATTTAGACTTTACAAAAAGTATGCAAATTTCTAGGAGTGTACAGTGGAGTTCTTATATTATTGTGAGCCTTGGTTAGCTCAATAAATTCTATAGAACCTATAGATAAAAAATACGTCCTCATGTGAACGGTGCAATAATATATGCTGTGCATTAGGTCACATATTAATTAATCTAAATATTGACCACAATTTAATGATGCTTATAGTTGTCACAATATTATGAACATTTTTGACGTTCATATATTTTTGAAGCCTGAAAGGGCCAATATCTTAATGAACTCGACTGTAAATAAAAGTCTTTACCTGCACCCACTGCAAGTCCAAGGTGTTGATTTCAATCTGCGGCAGTCTTGCTGCCTCTTCAATAGCACTGGTCAGTCTGTTGCCATAGATGAACAGTTCTTCCACACCCTTGCGGCTGTTCTCCATACTGGGGATGATGCCCTGTGAAAGGATATTTAGATATTATTGATTGCTTTCTCATTTGTCTTTTACATCAAGCAAGTAAGTATGTTCAAAAACATCCAAGTCTCACTCGAAGACAACAAAACGAATAATCAATTAGAGTTGGTACAACCTACCTCGTCATTTCCTTAATAACTGCAGAAACTTTCCTGCGTATAGATTGTAATGTTAATGTGTGGCTGAAAAGTTAAAATAAAAACAATTCCAATAATAACTATTTGAAAGTCCAACAGTCGGAGAACTAAAAAGTAAAATAAACTACCAGCCTATTATTACTGACCCACACAATCAGCCTATAACGTTCCCACTGCTGGGACATAGGCCTACTCTCTGTGTGAGGGAGTGGGCCGTAATACACCACGCAGTCCCAGCCCTCAAAAAAAGTTTGTGGGCACAGCCACCCGAAAAACGGCCAAGTGCGAGTCGGAATAAAATCTCGATCATGTTGGATATACTTAGTGCATTCCTACAAAGGAGATGTTAACAAAATATATAACACACAGACCTAGATTTTGTCGATCTATCTATCCTATCTTTCGTGATCGTGAGAGAGTGACGACTTGGAGTAAAGGGTTGTGGGCAAGCCCATCGTGCCCACAACGGTGGATCCGCGCCTGAGTGTGGGTTGGTTGATGTCACATTATGTCTTCGAATTTTTGGTTCTATGATATGCCTGTTTCGTGACGATGTTTTCCCTCACCGTTTTGAGAGCAGTGGTGATGAAATAATTTACATAAAGTGAAGCGCCTATCTGGGTTCGAAGTTCGAACCTACGACCAAAAACTGGTAAGTCGAGGCCGTTACCATAGGGGCCACCCTGCTCGTCCCACAGTTGGGCAAAGCCTTCCTCCCATTCAAGGTAGACATGAGCATTCATTACCATTAGAATGTGCATAACGTGCAGCCAGATTCCTTGAAATAAATACACCTAATTTAATCACGAAATATCTATCTCAGAATACACTATTTCAGTGCCAATTAAAATAACTTGTTGCGTTAACAATTAACTACACTACCACGAACTATTTTAAACTAATTTATTATCAATAAAACTGCAATCAATTTTAAAATTATTGCAGGAAGTAATCACTGCAATTAGGTTTTATTTTATCTCTTTATTTATATTGCCTAGTCATGTATATTCAATACTGGCCCTGAGAAGGGAATGGCTATTCTGAAATGCAAACAAAAAGAAACAAAAAGGTTAAAAACTTTTTGGTTTTTTGGGAATTTTGTGAGTAAATAATATAAGTACCTAAGGAAAATAATCTATCTATGTCTTGTATTTCCAAAGTCTAGAGAAAGGCAGGAAACAAATGTAATAATATCAAGGTTAAGTAGTTTTATAATAATAAAATTGAATGATGTGATGTACTAAAATAAAACAAAAATGGACTGTTGAACGTGTGAATGGGTTTATTATCCGACTGAGCTACAAGGAGGGTTATGTTTTTTTTCTTTATTTTTAATTTAAACTGCAAATTATATTTAGAATTAATGAATTTTGTGTGGATTTTCCGGTATTCTTAAAAATAACAATAGAAAAATGACGTCTATTCGATTTAAGTTTTTATTAAAAAGATTCATTCACGTGGTACAGACGCCAGCACATCAAGCTACCCCAATCTGTCAAATTTCTTTGATAGATTTTCAACTTTACTACTTAAGCATAAGGTTCATGTTCAGTTGGGAAAATTTGACAGTTTGGGGTAGCTTGATGTGCTGGCGTCTGTACTTAAAGTAGAATATTACAGATTTTTGTGTGCAATGTTTTAAATGTCAAACATTTTAGTCAACTTCGTGCTTATTTTTATCTGGATGCTAGGTATTATTTCCCGGTTCATCGAGTTACAGTAAATGGTAGCTTACAACGAACTAAAAAATACTTCGTTATCTCTGAGTGTTCTTTCTTGGTTTTTGGCTATAGACTTGTCTCCTTAGAGTCGTAACGTGATGTTAAATAGTCTATAACCTCAAGAATATGCTATCAAATGCATTTTTTTTTTTTTCAAATCATACTGGTATTTCCAGAGATTACCCGTTACATACAAACAAACAAATATTACCTCTTTATAATATTAGTACTAGATAATAAATAAGGACATACCTGTGATTCGAGCAGCCGTACAACATGCATGGTGGATTCCTCGATGGAGTCTTCCACAGTCTGCACGATGAGCTCTGGCGCTTCGGGGCGTTCATATTCCTGCGTGATGCCTGTAAATCCCTGTGATGGAAATAAACTGATTTAAATATCATTATTATATTATCATTATACCTACCTCTACCTATTCATCATTCTTCTGGCCTAATCCCAAATTATTTGGGGTCGGCGCAACATCTTTTTACGAACTTTTATTTAACTTGAAATGTATGTAACTATGTTTATAAAAAAAAAAAAAAAAAAAAAAAAAAAAAAAAAAAAACTATGTTTATTCGGGTGGAATCTTGCAACTCAATTTTGGAGCAGATATTAGGTCTTTACCTATGAAATTGCCGTTCTGCAGTACTGGCCATTTCAAATCAAAATAATTTTTGTTTGGCTAAGAATTCTAATTTCAAATTAATTTTATTTTAAAAACATGGATTATTTTTTCTAAAAGTAGTCATTTCTTTATTGATTAGTGTTACATTTTCATCGCATTTCAATCTTTTTCGTCATCATGGATACGTTAAAAATTCGAGTAATTATGGAATATGAGTACCGTCGTGGCAGCAACGCGGCACAAGCGGCACGCAACATCAACGACGTTTACGGAGGTAACACTACAAACCAACGCACCACCTGTTATTGGTTTGCTCGCTTCCGTTCTGGAAATTTCGACCTGAAAAATGAACCTCGCGGTCGTCCGAAGACTTTGGTCGACAATGACGAATTAAAGGCGATTGTGGAAGCTGATGATACACAATCTACGGCTGAATTAGCAGCAGCTTTCGACGTTAGCGTCAAAACAATATTGGTCCATTTGCGTCAAATTGGCAAGGTAAAAAAGCTTGACAAATGGGTGCCCCACGAACTCAATGATCGCCAGCGCGAAGTACGCGTCGAGACGTGCCTTGCACTGCTCAACAGACACACAAATGAAGGAATTTTGAACCGCATTGTTACCTGCGATGAAAAATGGATTCTGTTTGATAACCGTAAGCGCTCAGCAAGTTGGTTGGATCCTGGTTCAGCACCTAAACAATGCCCTAAACGAAAACTTACCCCTAGAAAAGTGATGGTCACTGTTTGGTGGTCTAGCGCCGGTGTGATTCATCACAGCTTCTTACCAAACGGGGTGAGCATTACTGCAGATGTGTACTGTGAAGAACTGAACACAATGATGGAGAAGCTGGCGCATCTCCAACCAGCATTGGTCAATCGCTCGTCTCCGCTGCTCCTGCACGACAACGCGCGACCTCATACTGCACAGCAGACGGTCTCCAAGTTGCAAGAACTGGGGTTGGAAGCTCTCCGTCATCCGCCCTACTCACCAGACCTTGCGCCTACAGACTACTACTTTTTCCAGAATTTGGATAACTTCTTGGCGGGAAAAAAATTTAATACCCGAGAGGCAGTACAAAATGCCTTTGAAGAATTTGTTGCCTCCCGTCCAGCTGATTTCTTTAAGAAGGGCATCAATAAACTGCCACTGCGATGGCAAAGATGCATTGATTGCATGGGTGATTACTTCGATTAATACAAATAAAAAATTCATAAAAAAAAATCGTTTAAATTTTTTCGTACAAAACGGCAATTTCATAGGTAAAGACCTATTATCTTTAACCGATTGAGCTGAGATTTTGTATACGTTTAGTTTGGATGACAATGGACATTCATCCGTCATTCTAAATCAAACATGGCGGAACATCTAAGATAGCAGACTATTATTTTTGAATGCAAACCTACAATATGAATATCAAATGAAAGGGCTTCCTGAAAATAATTAAGAGTAAAAACGTTTTTCAAAACAAGCTTTTATTTAAATGCGCTGAAAATAATAAAATAAACCTTTCCTTTAATCTTTTTACCATCAACTTATAACGTCATAACACAATTTATATGATTTAAAAGCTTGTCGCAAGATTTAAGTAATCTATATGTAAGTAAATACGAGTAAACGAGCATTTAAATAACAGATTGTTTCAAAAAAGATTTTTTCTTTACATTTTTCTTCCGTAAACTCGATTAGTCAGGGCTTCCTGAAAATAACTAAAAAGTATAAAAACTTTTTTAGAAACAAGCTTTAATTTAAATGCGCTAAAAAGAATAAAATAAACTTTTCCTTTAAACTTTTTACCATCAACTTATAACGTCATAACACAATTTATCTATATAAATAAAAAGAGAAGTACTGACTGACTGACTCATCAACGCCCAGCCCAAACCCTCGGATCTAGAAAGCTGAAATTTTGCCCAGAGGTTCCCTTTATAATGTAGACAAGGAATAAGGAAGGATTTTTCGAAATTCAACCCCTAAGGGAGGATGAATGTTCCGCGCGGGCGAAGCCGCTGGCAAAAGCTAGTATGATATAAAAGCTTGTCGCAAGATTTAAGTAATCTACCTATATGTAAGTAAATACGAGTAAACGAGCATTTAAATAATAGCTTGTTTCAAAAAAGGTTTTTTACTTTAAATTTTTCCGTAAACTCTATTAGTCATCGTAATCTCATTTGTAACCCGATAATCTCCTTTCTAACTATATCATCATTCACACCGTCCATTCATCGTTTCTTTGGTCTCTCCCTACTCTTATACCTACCCCTACCTACCTATTATACCTACTAACTAATTGACAGTTAAATAATTGCCTGGTAGGTAATTACTAGTGTGGAATCCGATTAGAAAGCTGTCTGTGTTGCAACTTTCTTATAAGTCGGTTAACTTATCTGGGAGCTGATCAAATACTGATTCTGTGTCTAGTTTTGTGCCTATCTGAACGCTATGGAACAGTGATATTAATATTTACTAGTGGTCACAATTTGACCATAATTCAATTAAAACTTAATCTATTTCTAATGAATTATTATATAAAAATAGCTTTCTGCGCTTCTTTTACATACAGGGTAAATTTTTATCCAGTGCGCAAATTGTAACCATGAATTCAGCATATCATTCTAGAACCCCTAGCGCAGAAATTTTTGGCCGGTTATACAAAAAAATCATCTATTTCATAGAAAACTGCAATACCTACGCGGTCAAAATGTATGGAACTGCTGATTTTGTTTCGTATATCCGGCGAAAAATTTCTGCGCTAGGGGTCTAGAATGATATGCTCAATTCATGGTTACAATTTGCGCACTGGATAAAAACTTTTCCTGTATAATCTTTGTGTGCCATATTTTATACTAGTCCGTCCAAGTAATTTTCGTGAAAAGGGGTACAGGGTTAACACGAAGTAACAAGTTAAGTCAAATACATAATATCATAATATGACACACGCTCCGTCATAATATTATTGGCTTTTACTTAATTACTGAACACATACATATCTTGTAAACAAGGAAAAACATGTAATTATTTACTGTAATGATAAGCAACATAGTGCTAAATAGGAAAGTAAACGTGCATTTCAAGACATCCTTTTTATAAATGAAGCTTTATTTCTATTAATATTTAAAATCTCAAATAAAGAAATTATCTAATTTCCAGCAAAGTTATCAGCTTAAAGGTAAATTTTGTGAACACCTAGGTGTGTTACTAATATATGTGAGTATGTACTGCTTCGAAAAATCATCATAATCTTCCCACTGCTGGGACACAGGCCGCCTCTATGTGAGAAGGAGTAGGCCGTAATCCACCACGCGGGCCCAGTGCGGGTTGGTAAATTTCACATGCCTACGAATGTTTGGTTCTAGGACATGCCGGTTTCCCCACTATGTGGGTGACAAAATAATTTACACATAGGAAAGAGCCTATCAGGGTTCGAACCTACGACCTACAACGGCTACAACCACCGCTGTCGAATGCAATGCAACAATGCGAACGACTAATTTAGTACCTAACCTGCACCCTAATTGCGTAACTCACGATTAATCATAATCGATTTCAATTTGACAGTTCAACAGTATTCATTGCGCTATTTACGTTGTTGAACAGACACATTTTTCGAACATATGAAGCAATGGTTTAACAATCTGTTTCAATACGAAACAGATTATGATTAAACGTGAGTTACGCAATTAGGGTGCATCAGTCAGTGAACTGCCTGGTTTCTCGCATCGAATCACAAAGTTCACTTAATCAAAGTAAGTTCCCTATTTGATGTTCGGTTCGTTTAAACAAAACCGAACCGTTTTGCTTACCAATTGTAGCATTTTTATTGCCAAACTGGGCTTATAAGTAGATTCGTAAGCAAATGTTACTTGTAATAGCTACTACGCAAAGCTAAGGTCTTTGTTCCATTATTGGTAAAAATATAAGAGTACTTCTAATCAATAACTGACAGTAAATTATAGGAATCGGCCATAAGTCTTTACAAACCTTAATAGATCCTTCTCTGGCTTTCTTGTAGAGTCCCTTGGTGTCTCTCTGTTCACACACTTCTAGTGGAGTGTCGATGAAGACTTCGAAGAAAGGCAGGTCAGAGTCTGTGTGGATGCGACGAGCTACTTCACGGTCCTGTAGACAAAAAAAGAAATGTATAAACTAAAACCCAACTTCGACAAAAACGCTAATTAAATACAGATATGTATATTTAAACAAGAAATCTTAACAAAATAACATCGGTTTTCGTATAGCCTATATACCCGGTTACTTAGTTATTTCGTTTTGTCAAAATACGACGAGTAGTTTAGGAGTTATGACGCAACATCAGTGAGCTGCATTAAGAAAAATTTGGAGGTTTTTTTTTTTTTTTTGGTGGGATATCATCAAATAACTTCTCCCGCTCTGGGTGGAGCAGGAGGGCGTGTCAGACTTTTACTGACTAATACCCACCCGTGTGACCTCAGTAGCCTGTATGCCAGGGGCGGCGGTATCTCTTTCGAACAAACCCGCAACCCTGGCAGGCAACGGCCCTTGCGGGTCCCATCACATTGTGCTGACATATCTTTGAGGCACGCGTGGAACACTACGCGCCGTCGACCTGTTCTTGGTCCTTACCGGACAGCGAGCTACCCATTACTCGCCGTCCGAGAATTTGGAGGTAAGGGGGGTTTTATAATCTGATAGAGGAATGATCATACGGAATCAGCAAGACTGATGTTACGAGTATAGGAACCAACGGGTGCGGACGCCCTAAAAAAAATATACACTTATGAAGTCGACTTATACCAGTGTGGTATGTTATTAGGGTTCAGTATCAACCCATAATTATAACTTTATGATAAACCTCGTCCCATGAGCTACTCGCAGAGTATTCGAAGATCCTGGTCTGGTAGACCTCCTAGCGTAGACATTCTTCGCGGGTTAAAAAGCAAGAAGAAGCTTACTTCTTCTTGCTTGAAACTGATAATTCTGAACTGCTTTTTCTTACAAAAGCAGTTCAGAATCATCAGTTTCAACGCAGGGTTCAGAATCATGGAGGTACTGAATCCATGGTAACGGTTCAGCGTCGATGTCCGAGCCGCCACCCTATATGTAGAAGCTAACACTTTTGGCCATAATTTGTTACTTGGCACACTTTTTTTAAGATATTGGTAGAGTTTATAGAAAGATAGCACTTAGTAATTTTTTATGATTAATATACATAGAATGCGTCATTTCTTTTAGCTACACCAATAACCGTGTTAGCTACTGATTAGTTTACCTACTAATGAAAGTACCAAATACTGCTAAGCTATTAACTTCTATTTCTTATCATTTTTCTAAACTTTGCCCCATTTACGCTAAGAATTTCTCCTGAGTCATGAATACTAATTATAATAACTCACACAAATGTCATAATTATTATGTAGATTGTAGATTCACCCAAACTCATAAGTCGCAGCGGCGAGGTGTCAATTTTAACTCCACCCCATAAATCACGTGACCTAAAATGACATCATTACGATATCGCTGTTGTATGAATTTTAGTTCCCGATTATGACGTTTTGGCGCCGGATTAATCAAGAACCTTTTGACGTGCCATTTTTTAATAGCGATAGAGTTGCCGACGAGAATCCCCAAAGGAAAACCGGTAGTAATCGTGTTATATGGTGCTTTCGCCACTGCTGATTCGGAGTAACTTATGTGCTCTGGACAAAGACTTGTAGGAGCATGCCATTGCACCAAACACATGTCGTGAATGCGAAGCATAATCATCAGCTAACGATGTACAGACGCCAGCACATCAAGCTACCCCAATCTGTTAAATTTCTTTGAGAGGTATTCAACTTTATTACGTAAGTTTAAAGTTGATGTTCAATTGGGAAAATTTGACAGTTTGGGGTAGCTTGATGTGCTGGCGTCTGTACCCACAGCTGGGACACAGACCGCCTCTCTGTGAGAGGAAGTGGCCAAATGCGGGTTGGTGATCATATGTCTTCAAATTTGTCTATCGTGTCTTATTTTTTTTTAATTCTTCTACATCCCGGTTTCCTCACGATGGTTTTCCTTTACAGTTTTGAGAGCAGTGGTGATGAAAAAATGAACACAAAGAAAATTGTCTGCCCGAGTACGAAGTTTGAACAAACGACCTACAAACTCATAATTCGCGGCCATTTCCACAAAGGGATTTTACTTCTTTTAATCTACAAATCATGTCATTGTACTTTAATCAAAAACGGAAACGACAGCAGTAAATGTTTGTATTGACATGTAACACTGACATTTGATCTCATTACAATCGAATAATGAGCGATACGGTATCTCAAGCTTTTTCTTTTATTATGTGCTCCGCTTTACTTCAAAGAGAAAAGGCATTCAGTGTAGACATAAGTGTTATCTTTTTTTTAGTGAGCCTACACTGTCCCGCTGCTGACCAAAGGCCTCCCCTAAATCCATCCAGGCATCATTTTCCAGAGCCACCCGGATCCAATCCTTGCGGTACGCGTCTTCGTCGTCTCGCCATCTCTTCCTGAGCCGGCCTCGGTGGCGTCGTCCGTAACTAGTACTAAATTATGAACGTAATTATACAATTTCTAAAACTACCCCTGAAAGGGGCTTGAAGTTCATAGGGGATTAACAATCAACCCAAACAACATATAGTTTAATAACAATTAATGACTTTTCAAGGTAAGAAGGAATTAAAATTATTTTAGTAGTTTAAGACTAAACAGCTTTTTCCTAGCCTATACAGATGGGTTTGACGTAAATAAAAGGTAGGTACGAATGGAGCAGACAATTACCAAAATGGTATAAGTAATTTACCTACTTGTAATTGAAAATTCTGAAACATTTACTGCATCCGGTATTAATTTAAATAAAAGGCACATTTGCGCCATTCAACATCATGTAAACGCTTCCCACATTTATCACCACAAAAGCTAAAATAATAGTCATTATAATAAATTAGAGAGTTTCATACAATCAGTATATTATCAAAATGTAAATCGTTAAATAGCAACCATTGATGTTTTAATTAAAATGTGTATTGTTGATTTTTTATAGCGAACACTGAGACAAATTGAATCGAGTTGTTTATTTAATAGAGCTATTGTTTCATTTCCTATCGTAATTTTATACAGTAGCGCTCCGTGGTTTCACCCCCGTAGTTCCCGTTCCCGTGGGAATACGGGGATAAAATATAGCATATGTCACCCGGGGATAGTGTAGCTTCCCAACAGTGCAAAAATTTTTCAAATCGGTTCAGTAGTTTCGGAGCCTATTCAATGCAAACAAACAATCAAATCTTTCCCCTATAGAATATTAGTATAGATAATAATAATATAGGCTGGAAAAGGCGAGTTTTTGACCTGAGAAATTTAGTCTAGCTAGGTCTATGTTAGTCTGAGGGTGGCAGGTGACATCGACGCGCTGTTCCCAAGGATTCAGTACATGATTTTGGATCCCATGGGCTTGATATTTCTCGTCGATTCGTCATCATCTGCCTAGCCTTTTGTAACTATGCTGGGGTCGGCTTCCAGTCTAACCTGATGCAGCTGATAGCAGTATTTTACATGGAGCGACTGCCTATCTGACCTCCACAACCCAGTTACTGGGTAATACGATACCCCTTGGTTGTCAGACTTACGGATATTTCTCGTACGTAATAAAAAAAAAAGTTACTGTTCTATTGACATAAAAATATGTCTACATTTAAAATCAATGTAATATTCCATACATTTCGACCGCGTAGTTATGGCACCATTGTAGGAAACAGCTGTTTCTTTTTTTATTAACCGACGAAAATATTCAGCCAAATGTCCAGAATCATGTCTCAAGCACATCAAGCTACCCCAATCTATCAAATTTCTTTGATGGTTTTTCAACTTTATTAAAAGTAATAAGGTTCATATTCAATTGGGAAATTTTTACAGTTTGGGATAGCCTGATGTTGCTGGCGTCTATACATCCATGGTTGCTCGCCGATGTCTCTGCCACCCAGTTGTGTGTGTGCTCCCTATATGGTATAGGGAAATATCATTATAGACTGGCAAAGACCTCCCAATAATCAGAGATGATAGGAAGACAGGACATTCATCATGACAGACGTAAAACCATTAGAAGTTCGACATTCACACAGACGGAACAAAACCGCGGCGGGATTATGAATTATCAACGCATTGCTCAGCGCCGAGAGCAGATAATCGAAAGGTAAGTGCTAGATCAGACATGGCGGAATCCGCGCGGTTGAGCAGCGCAGAGTTTATTATATTGACATCCTTGCTAGACGTTCATACTCCACCGCGCAGATCATGTAGTGCTCGTTCAGACATCCGGGAACAGTGCGATTCCAAAACGCGCTGTTTGGAACCGCAAAATTTTATTATCTTTTCAGACAGCCGCGGTTAGTAAGATGTTGGCATAAAACGCACTGTTCAATTTTCGACGCGCTTCTTCTTCTTCTTATCGTGTCGATGGCCAAGATAAAACTAAAGAATGTACTTAATGTGTACAGTTTTTTTAAATATGTTTGGCCCAAAATTCAGCAACGCGAATACCGTTCGCTGATGCAGCCATTAGGTCCTCACGTGTGCAGGTAATAGGGCATGCGGTGCAAGATGGGAGGTGAGCCATTGTCTGTGGAGAGACGCCGCACACACACCGGAGATCTGACCCGTTCATGAATCCCCACTTGTAGAGGTTGTCCTTGCTGCGACCTACTTGGGTTCGAAGTCTATTTAAGGTTTTCCAAGTAGGCCACGGTAGCTTGTGACCGGATGGTAGGCTCTCTGATGGTTCCACGAAGAAATCAGGAGGCTTTAATATTTCTTGCCAAAGATCGCGTCTTCCTGTGGAGGGGTTGCCATAAGCTGAACTCACGCATCCAAGAAAATTTCTGCGGCTTTTAAGCCTCTGTGGCACTGGACTACATTGGGTGGCGTGGGTCGTCCTGTAGCTTCGCCATCTCGATGCGGCTGGCTAAGTCCTACGAATTTCTGGAGGCGCAATCCCTGTCTGTGGATATAGCATTCGTAACGGGGTCGGTTTCAAACAACCAGTGATAAGCCGGCATATCTCATTGAGAGCGGTATCCACTAACTTCGAGTGGACACTTTGGATAAGTCCCTTAACTTCCGGAGAAATTGCGAAAATGTCAAACAGAAAGTGCATACCAGAAACAACCTACTCCGTCGCCTAACATCCACTGGATGGGGGGCATCTCCTCAAGTCCTGCGAACAACTGGCGCTTTGTTTCGACGCGCTGAAATGCACGCGTTGAATTCTCAAAGCTCGGGTTGAAAATCCATCGCGCAAAAAAATCGTGATGCGATTTTATTATGTCCGTGTGAATATCGACTAAGTCATTCGATGCAACTTTTATCTCAGTATAGTTAGGTAAAAATTAGAATAAATAAATCTATTGTATACTTTTAACAACTAGATGAGAATCACAGTGCAATGACTTAGTAATTGTTTTATACAATTGCATAGACAATACCTAACTACAATTTCCGGTTTCTGAGAGATAATTCAAATTAAAAACTATTGTTAAAACTCATGTGCAATGCATTAATAATTATTCTATATAATTGCAATACCTAACTAAAATTCTCAGAGGTAATTCAAATTAAAACTAATTGTTAAATCTCATGTAAAGTAAATTGAACGGCCACTGTTATTTCCGCCAACAAATCAAAACCGTTCACATAAGATTAACAGAACTACACATAACATCACGTCCCCAGTTATGTTTAAGCCCCATGGAATTCGGGGCGACCCACAAATGACAGCCGGGACCAACGGCTTAAGTACTTTCCGAGGCACGGAGGGGTCTTGGTATGTGAAGATGGTCACCCATCCACGGACCAACCACGGCAAGCGTAGCTTAACCTGATCGATCGACCCGTGCTGCTAATATAACTTAGCCACAAGCATTGATATATAAAAAACCCACATGGCCACAAGACCCTTTGCTTGATAATATTATAATGTTCGATAAATTAGTCTGCTCAACAACGTAAGCAATTAATGCCATTCTCAATTACCCCGCGGTTCGGTAGATGACTGTGGGCCAACGCAAATCTAAGTAATGTTAACAAAAGATCATTCGTAATTAGCAAACAAAATAAAAACATTGTAATTTTCGAGGTTAATTACTTTTGTTGACCCAGCCCGTCTGAAATGTCATTGAACTGGAGATAAATATTACCGATATTTTAAAATTATGAGGCACAATAGCGCGACGCAACTCTGGAACGATTTCTATGAAAACTTCTACAAAAGTCGGATCGCGTAATCGCGATGTCGCGTCGTGTCTCTGCGAGAGCAATAATCCATGCGGGTTCCCGCAAGAAAATGTAAGTAGGTACAGTCACGAGCACTAAATACGTAAACACTTAGCAACTTTTAAAGGGTTTTTCTAAGTTTATTAATTATTAATATACAAAAAAAAAAAACAAGATACACAATCAGGCAGCGTCTCACAAACGACCGCATAATAAAAAATGGGCAGTGTGCGCAGGTGTCCATAGTAGTCAGCTTTCAGTCAGCCTTTTTGGACATTGCTTTGTAACAACCAGTTTCAGTCATGCGAGTAAGGTCGAATTTGCAACAAAAAAATGTTTGATCATAACTATAACCACTGACGTATAAATGGGGACAGTTTTGAGTGTTACTGTTATTCAAGACTTGTGCATCTTGGGTTTTTTGTATATCAATGGTTGGAATCGTTCCGCGAGAAATATCGCTTTTGATTTTAAGTATCATTTTTGTGCTCGTGCCTGTAGCTACTTCAAATTGTTATTTTTGTTTTTGTATTTACCTCGGCGAAGGGCGAGACGAAACTGCACAGGCATACGACACCACTGTCAGCAAAGAGTTTTGCGACCTCAGCAACTCTTCTAATGTTCTCCTCACGATCCTCCTTACTGAACCCCAGGTTCTTGTTCAGACCCGTCCTTATGTTGTCACCGTCCAGGCCGTATGCTGGGATACCTGTGTGAAAAAAAAAACTTTAAGTGTTTGCCAAGAGGAAAGGGCAACTCTGGTGTGTTCCAAATTCGAAGTTTATTTTTTAATGGTTTTATTGCAATGTATCATTCTTGCAGATATTCAGCAATATGATATTTTTTACGGAAGCTGTCCAATGACTGCTCTGTTTATTCTTGAAGCCTCTTAAATAAGGTCTTGAGGAATCTTTTTTTATAGTCTTCTAGCGACTGTTTGGGTGATCATCACATTTACTGGGGGCGATCGCGATGGTTCGTGATGCACTCTTTGTACGCTTTTGTCCTTTCTGAGATTTCGATGATGTGTTGAAAAAAGGTTTAATTCATGTTTTCGTATACTTAACAGGTTTCTATCAGAGAGATTGGAACTACACATCTCCTGCCTACTATTAAATCAGGTCAGTAAGATAACATTACTAAGATTCGATTTATGTTATTTACATTGACTTCGCATATACAAATAAATACAATAGTTCTGAGAAATCGAGTCTGATTTCCAGACTTAACCGTCCTTAACCTAGAAGAGTTATGTGACGTTATTATCTGGAAATATCGTCGTACCTATCTATACAAATAGAACGTATAAAATGCAAATAAAAAGTTTAAGTGTCCGTTTATAATAATGTCAAAATAATAGCAGTTTTTTTTTATGCATAGGAAAGTATACACTGTACCTAAAAACAAAAAATCTTTTTCTGGCAGATAGCTAGATGTTTTAAGGAGTAACAGGTCACTTCTTGTCCCCCTAACACGTCCCCGTGGTATCATTTCTGACATAAACGTGGGCGAAGCCGCGGGCATAGCTAGTTGTAACTATGTATAAATGTTATGGTTGATAGATTATGTATTCTCATGTCAATTGTAATTAACAATTAAATGAATAACTAAGTAGGTACTAGTAAGCTCAAAAAAAAGGTTCTTTGCATAAACGAGGACATTGAATAATAAAATATTAATGGATCTATTACATATTAATACATTCAAAGTCACGAGTCACGACCCCAAGTCTACCTGATAACCAGATCGCAATGAGCAGGAATTTGTAACACTTATTACGCGTAAGGACAAAATAGTTTGAGTCAGTGAATGATCAGGGCGTACGCATATTTATGGCCATTTCCAGGGTAAACATACATACAGAAGGTTCGTTACTGCTTGGAACTCTTCGATGTGATAGTACCTGCGACCTGATTCTGAACATCATGAACCGGTTCTCTTTGAGGGCACATCTGAATATTACAAAGAACTTGGACTATCATTTATTTTAATGTACAAGTGCAATAAAAGATTCGAAATTCATAGGTAGACTAAGTGCCGAGCTCAAAAAGGTGTCTTGGAACAGATTGGGAGATTGCGGAAGGCACAGGAGAAGACCGATGTTTTGTACCGTACCTTGGGAAAGGCCTATGCCCAGCAGTGACTATAGTTAGACTTAAAACACTAGAAAGTTTTGAGGCCAGCCTCTCGAGCGCCAAAATTTTTCAAGTGTTTAAAGTCGTCTTGTTAAATTGACTGGGCCTTCTTTTCTTCCTGGCTTGGTACAATAAACTGGTAGAACGAGACCATATTTGCATAAATACAACATTATAATAGAATAGTCACGTCCTGAAATGGAGGTTACAGATGGGAAGCTTAGTGAAAGGTAAGTGAAGGTTTCTATATTGGATAGGATATTATTATATCACTAAATGGCAGGCATTTTCCAATGTTAGGTAGGTAAGCGAATAAATCACACTAAGATTTCTTGGGATCGATTTAATAAAACACTTTTTAACAAAAAAATTAAACCGCCGAAAAAACTTTAAAGTGAAACTTTGGATAATTATGTATTTTAATTTTATGTCACCGCCTTGCGAACTTAGTTATTAAGGTTAAACAAAGCAGGTTTATTATTTTTCACTTTTAAGTTTTTTCGGCGGTTAATTTTTTTTTGTTAAAAAGTTTTTATTTCATAATTTTTTGTGGATATAATCTACTCATTACTACATGCTTATATTTTGATTACTTTTAGTAATACACAACTCAGTATTAAAATCTGTGAGTAAACAATCAATCATCCCCTGTTTTCCTACCCTTAGGGTTGTGTTTTTTTTTTTCAAAATTTATATGGGGCCAAGTTCGGGTATACCCAATAAAAAAATAATTATCAAAATCGGACTGCTCGGAAAAAAGATATGCGTACAGACGCCAGCACATCAAGCTACTCCAATCTGTCAAATTTATTTGATAGATTTTCAACTTTATACCGTAAGCATAAGGTTCATGTTGAATTGGGAAAATTTGACAGTTTGGGGTAGGTTGACCTGCTGGCGTCTGTACATAAAAAAATACAAATTATATATGCGTCGACTTGAGAACCTCCTCCGTTTTTTCGTCGGTTAAAAATAAATTATGTTTAGGTAAATTGATTACTACCGAATTAAGCTAAATAAAATAAATATAGGTAGCTTGCCATTTTGCTAAGAGTATATTTAGGTAATTACTAATAATTGATATTATGAATGTTAAGGCGTGTGTACACAAATACGTAATAATACTACAGTATCCAATTACAGTTTTCAATTACCTTTATGTGGGTCACCACCATTCTACACATGGTTAATTAATTACCTACTTTATTTATTGAGGTTCATGTGTTCTAATCATAGTATTTTGTTAGTTCACTCGTATTGTTTTAAATACAGATGACTGTTGTTAATATTTTTAAATACCTACCTACTTTCTAAAGTTTTAAGAAAATATAAGTATTGGAAATATTATTCAACGTAATATATATATATAAGAGTTATTTTGAATTAGTAATCAATATAATTGGTACGTTGGGGCAGAAATTACTGGGTCGATTGAAAATAGGACCGTATTACCACAACTTAAAGTAGAAAATTGTATGCAAGCTCGCAACGAAGTTTGCTCTCGGTTTGAATTGTGACCAGACAAGGCTCGAGCCTGCCTGTGCAAGGATTTTCCGTTCTGTTTGAACTAACCCTAAGAAGTAATGTGGAAGTCGGTGTCATGTCGAAAGATCTCCAGGAAAGTATTGAATATGAATGGCTGTAAGTGTAGAAGAAGACCAGACAAACGATGAACTGTGTGAAAGATGTCATAACTAGAAAGGAGTTCCTACTAAATGAGATGACCGCTAAATAAATAAAAAATCCCGTTTTATAAATCCTTAGTTATGAGAAAAAAGGTGTTGGTATTGTCTAAATTTTTTTAAACATCTGATTGTATAAAATAAACGGGTGTTTAAAATCCTTCCTAATCGGGGTTACTGAACGATACTGCCCAAAGCCACTCAGTTTATTTATTTATTCTAGATAGGTACCTATTTGTTAAAGTGTTTGCTTAGACACTAGTCAAGATAAAGGAAACAAAACACCGCTTTTCAGCTTCATGGTTTTACAGAATAGAATTGATGAAGTTGTAAGTTTCGAAGAAGCTATATTTGTAAATGTATGAATTGTGTATGAACATAAACGGGGCAAAAGGAGTATGTTAGGATCGTAGCATTTTGTCGTGATCGTGGCGTTTTGTAGTTTCTGCCGACCCCCATGGGAAGAAGGCGTTAGTTTATGTATGCATGTATGTGTCGCAGCCATCTGGTTAAACGGTTAAACTAGCCAGATAATGGGACGCCTAGGCCGTTCATTAAACGCTGGCATCCAATTAAATAGCTGAAGGACCACTAGCCAAGTAATTGAGTGCAACGTTTAACCAGATGGCTGAATGTTGTTTAGTCATTTAGTTAAATAGGATATTGATGACTTTGTTATATATGGTGAGGGTGACGATGAGTTCATAAATGATGTACGACTACTTTTTACTAATACCTAACACTAAATAACTATTAATAGTGAAATGTTTTTAAATAAATAAATAATTTCACTTAAAATTGCACACAAGAACGAACAATAACATTCACGGTTTGCGCTATTGACGCCATATTTGTTTTGGTGACTTCTAGCGCCGCAGTGGAAAAAACTGAACTAACTTTAAATAACTTGGCTGAGTCTTGGTCAGTCATCTTCAAAGGGCTGACTTTCAATACGCCAAGTTGTTAAAATCTTGAATGATTCTAGTTTAATTAACTATCGGCCTAGGCATCCAATTGGTTGCCAGCGTTTAATGAACGGCCTAGTAGCCAGCTTATTGGACGACCATCTAGTTAAGATGGCTGCGACATATTATGTATGTGCGAACAGCTTTCGGAAGGTAACAAACTTTTTTGGAAACAGCTGGCTTCTAGCAGCTCCTTCCCGCTTTGGTAGCCTACTTTTTCGAGTAGCACCGAAATCATCTATTTGCTGAGATATCACAAACACTGGTCCTTAGATTGGGAAAGTCTGAACAGGAACATTTTGTCTTTTTGGCCCTACTACATTCATTCTACTATATTATGTCTTTCATTACAAGTTATACTAATTTCCTGCAGCGTTTAACCTTCCGTGGTCGACCTAGATGTCCTAGAACCGCCTCCGAAACCAAATGGGAAGGTGTAAGTCGTATCTCGTAAAGTGAGGCTACTTCAACGGAACGGCAGCAGAGTGTGGTTGTGGAGCTGTGTCATAAACTATGGTTCACCTCGAATCTTGCTCTCTGTGCTCCAAAACATACAGTAGAGGTGCGCTGCCACAGATAACGCCGTGGAAGTGGCCAAGTTTTGGCCAACAAAATGAAGAAGAAGTTATACCAACCTTTAGAAACCAAGTAAGCTTCAAGCGCGAACGCTATACTGGTCTTGCCAGCCCCACTAAGGCCTGTGAACCATACTGTGCTGCCTCTGAAAGCCCTGCTTCCAAGGGCACGACTTCTCTTCGCTCTGGACACCTGGTGCTTCTGCTCCACTACATTTGTTGCCACTTGTGCGCACTGAAACAAAAAGATAATTTTGTTTTTATAAACAACTAGGTGTGCCTGCGGCTTTGCCCACGTGGATATCAGAAATCGTCGCACGGGAACGTGCTACCAACAAAACATTAGCAATCTGCCAGGGAAAGTCTCATCGAAATCGGTCCAGCAGTTTGGGAGATGAGCCAGAACAATCAAAGAAACAGACACAAATCTATACATATAATAAATCTGTAAAGGAACTTTTTCTGTACATTTAAAATATTTCGAAAATAATTGCTTGGGGTGGTAAGGGATAATCAACAGATGACATTTTAACCCTTATCAAAATTTTTGTCTGTAGCTCGGTTTTTCAGTTTCTATGTTGAATAGATCAAGTATCACGTCAAAAGAACGAAACTAATATGGTTATCTTTCATACTCAAATATTGTTTATAACTCAGAGTTTATATTAGTCTTTGTTTCATCGCAATCGCTTCGGTCAACCTATCTAAATAATTTAAAGTGTTCAAGAAGAATTTATTTACGTAATGTTGAAACACTTAGCGACATCTATTGGCGTGAAACGGTACTAACGAATACTTAATATTAACACGTCATTCTCATTTATGTTACTTACTGTGTCTGTGTTATTTCAAAAAGTAATGATACTGATTACTAAAATCGCTTTGTTGTCGTTGGTGGTTGATTCCCACGAATCAAAAAAGGTAAAAGAATTTCAAATAAAAAGTTGTGATAATATTAACTGACGTGGTGTTCTGAGTCATATACCTAGAATGCAATGTTAGATAAATATTTATTAAGTTTTATCAATCAAATTAATACAAATAGAGGGGAAGAAATCTCATTTTTAATTGTGATAAAAGTCTTAGTAGCGCCATCTAGCATAATATAGCAAAATTAGAGCGGCTAGAGGAACATCTCCATAGAAATTCTTAATCTCTAGCGTCAGTAACGCCATCTAGGTTTGAATAGCAAACATGCAAAGACAACAACTTGATTTCGCGCGAAATTTGATAATGTTAAATTTAAATGCGTGTTTACAGCATTACTCGATTCAAATAATGGGAGTTTTGGGAGTAAAGAGTTGTAAATACTTATGTGCTAATTTTCGTGATGTTAGTTTTCGAGGTGGGAGGGGTTCAAGCGAGGTCGGATGGTGAAAGTCAGGAAAAAAAATCCAAAATTGCGACCATAACTACTGGTGGATTTGAGTAAATAGATAGGTTTTCACACGGGCAACTGTAGTTATGTCGATGCTCTTCCGAGCAACATCGCTTACAGAGAAGCATTTTCTTAGTTAAAACAAGTTTAAAAATGTATTTATTTATCCATTTGGCATCTCCAACAAAGGATACATTACCTACACAGGAACAATAGAAATCACAATAGTAAAATATTGACAATTTTAAAGTCGCTTCTTTAAATATAATTATTTATTGGTCTACAAATAAATGTATGGCTGAACAAAAGAAACACTGAAACATTTTTGATTACAATTTACAATAAAAAGGCATCGCAACTGAGAGTCGCGGAGGATCGCTCTGTTACGTCCATTATCCTCGGGATCGGGCTCTCTCTCTTCCTGCTGCCTGCGTCAGCAGCGGGGAGAGAGGTGGGGGCGCGCGCGGTATGGCACTACGTAGCAACAACATCGTACTTACTATGTTCATAGAAAACCCGTGCTATACAATTAAATAGTTTTTTTTGCCTGGTTTGGTTTTTTTTTCAACAGCGCTTTTAATGTGGATAATGACAAACGTTACGGGGCGTAGGTAATGTAACATTCGCAGCGAGCATGTCTTTACGCCGTGTGCTAAAATCAGTGTTGCTCGCTCGCATGTTTTGCCGTAGGTACTACTGAGTGCACGAAGACTTGCTTGGTAACATATTAGGTGCATTTTGACCCGTGACGCCGGTCAGTATCCACCTTTACAGCGTGATCTTTCTTCATCGTGATAACGCCATGGTCCCACGGGCCGTTAACTGACAGGTGGCGTCAGGTGTTACTGCACTGCTACCTGTCGAGGCCTATCGCAGTCCGTGCAGAGCATTCCCACTGCTGTGGTTTTATTCAGTGGTCAACGTTTGATAAACAAAGCTAAAAGACACGCGCCTGTACGGACCGAGATAGGCGCCCGCCCCCGCGTGGAATAATGCTTCATTACACTCAACCAGACGCGCAGTCGATTTATTGAGTAAGTACAGTAAAAGCTCCTTATTCGTGCTTCCTTCATTCGCGTTTTCACTATTCGCGGATTAAAAAAATGCGACCCAATTCCTATATCCGCGGCTAAAGATTTATTTATTTGCGGGTCTAATCGGTACATCGGTACATACATATTAACAAATAACAAAAAGGATTCCAATAGGTATCCAACCCAATATCCTTTGTAAACGCGTCGTCAGATGGACTATAAAAAAGTGAAATAGACCTTATTACAACTTCGCCTAAAGTACATTGTCAAATGATATCGCCGCTGTATTGGTTCGGCCTTTGACATCTACAATAGCCGCCTTCGCCGCGGTCGGTGTTTTTAACCGACTTCAAAAAGAAGGAGGTTATCAATTCGACATGTTTATATTTTTAATGTATGTTCAGGCATAACTCCGTCGTGTATAGACGGATTTGCAAAATTCTTTTTTTTTTTCGAAAGGGGTTTACGCCGAAATGGTCCCATTGAAATTTCATATAGACAGGGCCCGATCTCCGGGCCGCTCCGGGCAAAAATAACATTCGCCGCCCTTTGCACTAACACCATCAAAGATGGTATGACCATAATTATGTGATATTCTTTTAACTATATATTATTCACATACGTTAGTATACTACGGCTTCTGAACAAGTATACAAAAATTCATGAGAGTATGTTTGTAAGTATACATTTTGCCGCCGCTCATTTTTGCCGCTCTGAGCATTTGCCCGGCTTGCCCCCCCCTTAGATTGGGCCCTGCATATAGATCTGATGATGCGTTTCGGAAACAGACAACGGAACCCTTCAAAAAATTACAGCAAATCAACCGCGAATGTTGCTATCACATAAATAAGTATGCATTGTTTTGACCCAAAGGATGATGAAATTTCGAATTGGTGTATGGTAGGTAACAAAAAAGTGAAAAATAAAAACTTTTTTCAAAAAAATAACAACCGACTTCCAAAAAACACTACAAAGTGCAAAATAACTTTAATTTCGGAAGGCGGTGACAAATAATTAAAATACACATCCAACGTCACCGACTTCCGAAATTAAAGTTATTTTGCACTTTTTTTGGAAGTCGGTTGGTATTTTTTTGAAAAAAGTTTTTTGAGAATGTAAACAAACATAATGAAACCAACCTCATCACCATAAAGTATATTTATATATCATCATCATCATCATTTCAGCTGAAAGACGTCCACTGCTGGACATAGGCCTCCCCCACATTTATAAATGCTGCGCATCGATGATGCAGTGATCGATGATGCTGCGACATAATAGACATTCCATCCTTTGGTACGAGCCGCTTTGCGTGTTTTACCTATTGTTTCATCTTTCCATTTATTGCAAAATGTTGAAATTTTTTTTTTACTTAGAAACGATTTTCGACGCGAAAAAATCTGTTTAACGCATAGAAATGCTTGATCGTTTACGCCTTGGAGAGTCGCTTGCATCCATATCACGCTCATACAATTAATCAATATGGTCAAAAACTTCAATTAAATTGTTTTTTTTTTGTCACTTAGGAACGTATCCCCTATAATCCCATATAAATTACCATTCCATAGTCACGGTTTCTGTATTCGCGGTAGGTATTTTACGGAACGTATACCTCGCGAATAAAGAGCTTTTACTGTACCTACGGCAGGTGCACATTTATTATAAAATGAGCCTCGACCAGGCGCTTTGATCTATATTTATTCTTAAAAATCTGAGTGAGACTTCGTCGCAATATCATTATAACCCCTAAAGACGCCTGCAGGCCTAGACAAAACACCTTTCTGTTAACGTTCACGCTAAACTCTACGCCAGAATATATGGGAATGACATTACCGTGTCCTTTCCGCAGGTAATGTCATTCCCATACATTTTGGCGTACCGTTTAGCGTGAACGCCAAAAGTAATGGAAAGCTGTGGTAGATTCCTACCAGGATAGATCGGAAGATCGGAGGAGTGGTACCTACACCGTCAAAGCGACACATTATTGTTTTCCGGCGACATGCACGCGAACGAAGTCGCGGGCACAGCTAGTAAATAATATACTTTCGTATTCATTTGGTAAAAAGCTGTTATTTTGGCATTAGAAATTGACTTCAATTTTATTTATTTGTATGTATGTCATGGAAATTAGAAAGTGTTTCCCTATGTGTTAATAAGGTTGAATTTAATTACGATAACATTTGTGTTAGACGGTGCGATGTGTCATTCAGACGTTTCAAAATGTTTTTAGAATGCAGGAACCCTAAAGAAACGGGTGTCGACAGTTTATTTTCAGCCGATATAAAATAAGGTACACGAGCTGTTTTTTTTTTAGTCTTATTCCAAATTTTTAAGGGTGATAGTACCCATGAAATTGAACCACCTTCTCCAAGGAACATGGGTCGAAATATGAAAAAGAAATCGGACCTCCCATGCAAAATCAATAGTCAGCTGATCGATTTACATAGGCTCTTACTCTTTTACGCGATAAACGACTCGGGCGGAACCGCGCTAAAAAGCTAGTACGTATATATTTTAGTTAATTGCAACCAAAAATAGCAATCAGGAAACTATGCACGCATATTATCGAGGTTCCTAATGGTCATTGAGAATAGTTTGATTGGAAATTATGAACACAATCAAACTCAGTGTCTCGACCTCGATAAAGGTCAGACATGTGTTATACACACGTTTGAACATTCATTTTTTTACGTAAAATGTTTCAATGAATGTCTGGTTAACTTCCTCTTCCTTAGACTATGATTAAAAATAATAGAGGGTAGATTATTAAATACTATGAGAGAGAAATAATTTTATAACTTAAAATAATAATAAAAGTTTATTGATCCAAAAATGTACATAGACACAGATTGTATACTATTTAGTTACATGCTAAGACTTAATCAACTAACAATGGGACACAAGGGGTGAAAAAACAATTGTCTATAATCATCATCATCAGCATCATCATTTCAGCCGAAAGACGTCCACTGCTGGACATAAGCCTCCCCCAAAAGGGGGGTTTTGCCATAATCGCCACGCTTGGCAGGCGGGTTGGTGATCGCAGTATGATGGTAAAATGCATAGAGAACGCTGCTGCCCACCGTGTGGTGCCGGACGTAAAAGAATAGCACCATCCCATTGCTTCCCGTGGGTGTCGTAGAAGGCGACTTAGGGATAAGTAAAAGAGAATGGGCAGCAGCGTTGTCTATATTTACAAAAAATAAATCCTGTCTCCTAAACTAGGAATGGCCTGTATCTTAGGAGACAGTGATTAACCGAACTGAACTGCAAATTATGTTTCGAGTGTCGTTGTTAATCTACCATAAGACAAAAATGTGAGTTGATACTTAAAAGATCATTGTCATCTGCCTAGCCCTTTCCCATGTTGGTGGCTTCCAGTCTTACTGAATGCAGCCAAGTAGGTACTTACCAGTATTT
Organism: Polymixis flavicincta; assembly: GCA_949987655.1. Lineage (NCBI taxonomy): Eukaryota > Metazoa > Arthropoda > Insecta > Lepidoptera > Noctuidae > Polymixis > Polymixis flavicincta. Next base: position 20,339,591 of record OX465175.1, read on the forward strand.
TACATGGATCGACTGCCTATCTGAACTCCACACCCCAAATACTGGTTAACCAGTCTTACCAAGGGGAATCCCCTTAATCCGGTAATGTCGTTGGGTTAACGAAGGGGAATCCCCTTGATAAGACTGGTTGTCAGACTTTCGGGTTTCTGACGACCCGTAAGGTCTATCAAAGATCTGTGGGTGACAGGCACCGGCACCGGCACCAATAGCTTAACGGCGTTACTTCAGCCATTCAAGGACCAACCACGACAAGCGTGATTTAACCTGATCGACCGGCCCGTGCGGCTCCAAAATTGAAACTTAGAGTGTCTAATGGAATGAACCTTTCTATAACTTTCCCAAAAACTGAACCTTTTGCAATTATCCAAATACAAGGCAAGGACCAATACTATACAGCTGGTACCTTTATATTTTACATTCAAATACCAATCTTTACCGATTTCACAGAAGCATATACGTTTACAATCTTTTATCCTGGTACTCTGCTATGATTAACAAAACCAATGACCCGTGGCGTATACCTTCGTGCAACCCATACATGCACACATTACTGACTGCTAACATAGATTATAATCAAGTACGTACAATCCTACATAGCATCTACATTACAACACGGTATTTTTAAAAATCGTAATCTTTAGTTATGTTATTTTAAGCACTTAATTTTGAATTCAGTGCATGCGCATGCCTGCACACTCTCCTTAACCCAAAGACATTACCGTGCGTGCTTCAAACTTAGACCACACACAACTCCGTATCCCAGAATGTGTTCTTACAGAAAGAAACAACATGACATTATGTAGATACTTAACTCTCTCTAAATAGGACCTATTTTGCAACCAAGTCCTTAGGACCAGGTGGTCTCCTGCTGCTCCCTAAGCAGGAAATCCGTATGTTTGGCCGCTGTTACTGGCTCCGTATCACCTGACATAAGAATAGTTTGGGTTTGACCTGAAGGTAAATGCACACTTAATATCAGAGTCGAAGGAAGCGAAGGAGCCCAAAGAATCAAATTTATAGAATTACTTGTTTAAAATCGTATGAAACCTCGCACATTTTTATCTGCACCGGAGGAATTCGGGCGCGGACAAGGAATAAATTATACCATGATTTGACAGCTGTTGCCCCAATTCCCGTTGTATTAGTACCCATCCGGAAAACTTATCGGGTGTTAATTTATCGGGTGTAGGCTCAGATTATAGAATAAAGGGGTGTAGGGTTCACACCGAAGTTTCGACATATGTTCGGACGGGCTTGTATCTTCCTTGAAGGACTTAAAGAGTACCTACTCTTTAAGTCCTTCAACGAAGATACAAGCCCGTCCGAACATATGTAGTGCCCCCTAAAGTGCTAGTTGATCTTGGTGGATTTAAGGTTTTTTTTTACCGACGAAAAAACGGAGGAGGTTACTCAATTCGACGCGTATATCTTTTTTTTTACGTATGACCACGCATATCTTTTTACAGAGTAGTTCGATTCTGATAATTATTTTTTTATTGGAAGGGGTATACCTCGAAATTCGTCCCATATAAATTTGGAAAAAAAGCCTACCCTAAGGTTCGGAAAATAGGAGTGATTTATTGTTCACTCACAGATTTTAATGCTAAGTGGTGTATTACAAAAAGTAATCAATAATTAATCATGTAGTAATTAGTAGATTATGGCCTCAAAAAATTAGAAAATAAAACTTTCTAACAAAAAAACTGAAAAACAACTGCTTTCAGTTTTTTTCGGCGGAATTTTTTTTTGTTAATAGTTTTTAATAACCACAGTTACCTCTTATTTCGCACATTCTAGCTTATTTTATTTTGTAAATGACTAATAAAGTACTTAATAGATTCATTAAAGTAAGTAGGTACCTACCTAACAGGTGAATGAGTCATTAATTCATTATACAATTTTTGTCATTTCTAATCGGTTAAGTAACTGATATAATAGATGAGCCACCCGAATAAAAATAGGAACAAATCAATGTATTCGTCATGTTTTATCAGATAAGTTTGTTTAGGTTAGGATATAACTAAAATGTATTAAATTATTTGAACTCTAGTTAGTCATCATTGTAGCTAAATGAGTAAGTATACCTAAACCTATCCTATACTTAGATACACGATAGTCCATCATCATCATCTCGCTAGCCTTTTCCCAACTATATTGAGGTCGGCTTCCAGTCTAACCGGATGCAGCTGAATACCAGTAAGTATACAGGAAAAGTTTTTATCCAGTGCGCAAATTGTAACCATGAATTCAGCATATCATTCTAGACCCCCAGGGCAGAAATTTTTCGCCGGATACACAAAAAAAAATCAGCTGTTCCACACATTTTGACTAGGTAGGTATTGCACTTTTCTATGAAACAGCTGATTTTTTTTTGTACAACCGGCGTAAAATTTCTGCGCTAGGGGTTCTAGAATGATATGCTGAATTCATGGTTACAATTTGCGCACTGGATAAAAACTTACCCTGTATTACATGGAGCGACTGCCTATCTGACCTCCACAACCCAGTTACCTACTGGGTAATACGATACCCCTTGGAAAGGCTGGTTGTCAGACTTTCGGGCTTCTGACAACCCGTAACGACTGTCAAAGATCCACAAATGATAGCCGGGACCCGTGCTTTCCGAGGCACGGAGGGGTCTTGGTATATAAAGATGGTCATCCATCCACGGACCATCCGCGTCAAGCGTAGCTTAACCTGATTGATCAACCCGTCCGGCTGTTATTACTTAGCCACGAGCCCCTCTATAATAGCCGATAATAATGCTATTTGTAAATATTCCACACAGCACTAAACTACTATTTCCATCAAACTAAAAAAGTTTATTTAATTCGAGATCCAAGTCCATTCGTCGTAGGTAATTCAGTTCTGAAATGCAAATTGAATAAATAAATATCCAATTTAATAGTGAAGGGCACGATAGTACAACCTTGGACAAGTTATTAAATGCAATTCTTAGGTTTTGCATTCGAAAAATGAATGTCAATGCAATAAACCTACTTTTGTTGCAAAACCTGCTTTTTTAAATCTTTTTTGTTTAAAGACTACTAGACCAGCAATTCCTAAAAGGTGGTCCGTGGAAACCTGGGGTTCCGTCAAATGGTCACAGGGGTTTCCGCGGTCTATCCGAGAGTTAAAAGCTCCAGAACTTCGCGTTCAGTTGTAAGACATAAAGCCTCATTTTAGTGCTATTGTAAGAAAATATGTGAAAACATTTCATATATTTTCACAATGAATAATCTTTGCATTGTATTTCTTAGTCACAATCAATATTTTGCAATACTATTTTTTTAATTATTTTAATATAGGTATGTATAAATTGTTCGATCTTCGAGTATAACATGAATTTATTCAAACTACAAGGTAAATACTTGGTTATCAAAATAGCCAGATAGGGTTCCGCCAAAAAAAAACTATGATCAATTAGGATTCCATGGCCAAATAAAATTGGGAGCCTCTGTACTAGACTACTATTGGCATATTTTCAAAGGCTTTTAAAGTCAAGCAGCAAACTAGATTAAATAATAACCTTGCGAACTTGCAGTTTAATTAATATTATCTATCTAATTAGATGATTAAAAATTTGATTGATTACCTAACAGTAGGTATAGAACAACATAGGTTTGTTTGTTCAGAGAAACAATACCAACATTTAATATTTAACTACCTACATATTTTTTACAATACACTTGCTTTCTACTTCTTTATTGATTTTTGTCACAGAATATTATGGGTATATGTTCTGTGCTTTTGGCTCGTTTATTTTATATACGTTTTTTGCAGCAAATTGATCACAATTAGTAAAGTATCACGAACTATTTCAGCGCTCATATTGTTGATCATAAAGCCATTATATAAATTGTAGTAGATGTACCTAATCATTTTCATTGATATGATCAGAGCCGATCAAAGTCGTTTTGACTATGAAACAAATAAAATCAATGTCTCTTTCCCATTGTCTACCATTTCTAATATTTAATACTCAATACTCAATACTTTATTGCATTCCATAATGTGTACATATAACAGTTGGTATGTGAAAACATTGAATCAATTATGGACCCTGTCGTTTTTAGTAGGAGAGAGGATGAAGGCCCTTTATGTTAAGAAAAAAATAAATTAGTATCATTAGAATAGTAACTATCATTAGAATAGTAACTATCATTAAAATAGTATCATTTAAATTGTATCATTAAAATAGTATAATTAAAATAGTAGCATCAAAATTGTGTCATCAAAATAGTATCATTAAATAGTCTTTAAAAGAAAAAAACATTAAAATAGTATCATTTGTTTTTATGGTAGTAAGTGTGACTTTGGTAATAGAGGAATTTGTAACCGGACCGAACTTTTTAACCCCCGACGCAAAAACGACGGGGTGTTATAAGTTTGACGTGTCTGCGTGTGTGTGTGTGTGTGTATGTGTCTGTCTGAGGCAACGTAGCTCCCGAACGGATGAACCGATTTTGATTTAGTTTTTTTTGTTTGAAAGGTGTATTAGTCGGGAGTGTTCTTAGACATGTTTCATCAAAATCGGTTCAGCCGTTTGAAGATTATCAGCTCTTTTCTGGTTGAAAAAGGGATTTTAGCCTCTGATCAACTCAAAATTTGGGATTCTATTACTTCAATGATATTAGACGAATAAAATAACCTTGAACTGATGCTGGAGCAACACCTGGAATTTCCAGGAAACCAAAGTTATTCACCAACAAACAGCAGAAGTATCGTGTTTGGGCTCATTGAAAAGGTCTCAATGAATTGATTATAGATAAATGGTGATTTAAGGGAGACATTAAGTTTAAAAAGCAAGAAATAAAAATTAAATTTAAAATTTAAAAAACCCCCGACCCAAACAAAAACTCAAAAAAGTAAAAAATAATATTTATAGGCCTTTAATTTTAACGTAATATTTTGATCAGGGCATTGTCTAGTCGGGGGACGGCTAGGCCTCTGTTTGGCGTTTTCATTGACCGTCCCCCGACTTGACAATGCCCTGATCAAAATATTACGTTAAAATTAAAGGCCTATAAATATTATTTTTTACTTTTTTGAGTTTTTGTTTGGGTCGGGGGTTTTTTAAATTTTAAATTTAATTTTTCATTGAGGTCAATTAGACAGTCGGGCGAATTTGACAGCGAGGCTTTGTCCGAAAGACGAATTTGCCAAATGAGAGAGAATAGCAAAAAAACTTTTCTTTAGAACGAATTCGACAGTAAAGGGACTTTGACAGTAGTTCGAATTTTTCAGTAGGAACAAATTGTCCGGAAAAACGAAACCCGAATGAAAAACCTAACGATGCCAATAACAATTTGCACGCTTGTGTTGTTATCGCTCTGTATATCTTCACTGTAATAATGTTAAATAAATAAGTCATGTTAATTCAGTCGGTAATTATTCCAATGGCTTTACATAGCTAAGTAAATATTTGTTGTTACCTACATTGTGCATTCTAGTGAAACAACATTACGCTTATTACAATACGGGAAAATAAGAACAGTAATTAATTAATTATACACTGTCATTTGTTTGGTTATTTAAGTAGGTATGTGTGGAACTTCAAAACGGAAGTCAAACAAATAAGACGAGTATCGAAGATCATAATTAGTTGAGTTTCATTAGAATAACGATGTCTTTTTGGAAAAAGATGGAGTAAGTCTGTCTTGAAGTTGATACTAAGGAACGTCTGGCTATCATCCTCGGCAGTTAGCCCCCCAGCTGCAGCACCAGCTCGTTTAGCTTCTGGTGACATTGAAGAATATTGTCATCAAAACTGTTAATCTAAAAACCAGTAGGTACATTTCTACGCTCTGCGTGAGTGGCTACTAGCTAGCCCCTCTTATTCGTACGAATCCGCGCGAGAAATGTGGAGAAAGTTGAATGTTTACGTAAATTTAATGCCAGTAGCGTAACTGTGACATAATGCTACACACCTGTATGCTATAATGTTGTATATGAACTATAAAAATTATAGCATTCCATGTAAACAAAGCTTTCGAAGTGGCAGTGGACCAAGTAGCCAGCATAGTGCTAGCACGAGTCATAGAACAGTTCCCTGAGGAACCCCATACTTAAACACCCTGACTTTTTAGTTAAAGGACTATATTACACCTCGTGCTACCAATAACAAAATGGTATCAGGGATAGAGTGATCGAAGTACCGAGAGGTAATTAATGTTAATTAACCGACGAACAAACGGAGGAGGTTCTCAAGTCGACGCGTATTTTTTTTTTTATGTGTGACCACGCATAACTTTTTCCAGAGTAGCCCGATTTCGATAATTCTTTTTTTATTGGAAAGGGTATACCCCGAAGTTGGTCCCATATAAATATCGAAGGGTAGGAAAACAGGGGATGATTGATTGTTTACTCACAGATTTTAATACTGAGTTGTGTATTACAAAAAAAAGTAATAAAAAATTTAGCATGTAGTACGTAATTAGTAGATTATAGCCATAAAAAATATAAAATAAAAACATTTTAACAAAAAATTAAACCGCCGAAAAACCGAAAAGTAAAAAATAATAAACCTGCTTTGTCCAAACCCAACAACTAAGTTCGGAAGGCGGTGGTTTGGATATCCAAAGTCACCGACTTCTGTTTATCGGCGGTTTTTTTTTTTTTTGTTAAAATGTTTTTTTTATTTATTAAAGTTAGCCAAGTCAAAGTTCTAAAATGGATGACATTGGCCACTATTTTTGCCACCAATAGCTTGGCAAAATGTTTCGTATTAAAGGTATTACACGAACACATTTTCATCAACCACAAGACGATAATCGCAAAATAATCCGATGTCCACCGCGTACCTAACATAGCATTTACACGAGCAGAAATACAAATTGGACAGTGTAATAAAAATAGCCGAATGAAATAATTGTTAATTTACGCATAAAACACGTTCACTGTTCGGATTTAATTACATTTTCATTATTACAAGTTTGTCACGAAAGGGATCGATGTATTAAATTATTGAAGGAGTAACATGAAATTGATGAGAGCAGGGATGGCCCAGTGGGGACGGCGGCGGCGGGCGCGGCGGGCCCGACTTACGAGTTGTACAGACGCCAGCACATCAAGCTACTCCAATCTGTCAAATTTCTTTGATAGATTTCAAACTTTATCACAAATCGAATAAGGTTCATGTTCAATTGGGAAAATTTGACAGTTTGGGGTAGCTTGATGTGCTGGCGTCTTTACGTCGTGAGTTCGAAGTCAAACCCAGACGGGCCTTTTACTTTGTGTATTATTTCATCATCATTCATGTGTTTATTTCATCACCACTGGTCTCAAAAATGGTGCAAGAAAACATCGCGAGGAAACCCATGTCCAGATCCAAAAAATCCAAGACATGTGATATATAACCAACCCACACTGGGCCCGCGTGGTGGATTACGGCCCATTCCCTCACAGGGAGGAGGCCTGTGCCCCAGCAGTGGGATCGTTATAGGCTGATTTTGTTGTGTAACTGATAGTGTAGTAGGTACAGTAAGAACAGATAATACAAATGGTAAATGATACGAATTTCTGTAAATTAGTTAAAAAATCATTTTCACACTCTTTAATCCAGTTTTAGGAATTTATTGGTTTTTCAGCTGCCGAGCATGAGGTCCTGGGTTCGATTCCCAGGTTGGGCAATTTTCTATCTGGAACTTCTCAGTAGCAGCCCGGAGTCTGGATTTGTGTCCGTTTGATGGCAATAGGCTCGCCCACAATAACATTGGATTAAAATAAAACTGGGTGGTAATCACAAAACCTAAAGCCATTTACGCAAACTCAGCTGAGAGTCAGCACTTTTGAACGACAAAATTACTTATGAGACAGTCCCCCAAAACGCTCGTCTTATAAAATGTGGGTGTAGGTACAGACGCCAGCACATCAAGCTACTCCAATCTGTCAAATTTATTTGATAGATTTTCAACTTTGAACGTAAGCATAAGGTTCATGTTCAATTGGGATTTGACAGTTTGGGGTAGGTTGACCTGCTGGCGTCTGTACTATAGGTATACTTCTGCACAACCCTTCCGGGATACAAGGCGTGGTGTTGTTATATTCCTGGATTTTTCTGCAAGCTGGTGTACGTTATAGTAGATTATATTATTAAACGAAGATAAGCCCTCCACATGTGGTGGAAGATCATTATTACATCACGTTTGAATAAACAGCATTGTTTATAATTCCCTGAATAGGAGTTTGCTCTAGCGGTTCTCCGAACGCAACCTAACACTTTCGGTGTTCGAAGGAAACGGCGCACACAGACTACAGGATCGTCCCCTTTAGAATGAAATTGTTTTGGCAATAAAGTTCGTAGGTACTTCAGAAATGTCTATACTCACTGGTGGCGCGTGTGTTGGTTCATTCGGTTCCTTACAAAATGGTTGAGCTGGATGGTGCTGATCCACGTGTCATGTTCGCGAACGGACCCCGTCAGTTCAGAGGCTGGTCATATCTTCACTGGCACGGCAATGAATAGATACATATTTAGTTGTGTATTAAATATTTTGTATAAATGTATGAAACAGCTGTTTTTTCCCGATTACCCCATTACATTTACCCGATTACATAAAACCATTTTTTTTTTCCTTAAAAATATTCACAAGGTTTTCTAGTTTATTTAGAAACTGCATCCTCATTTCCTTAATGGCCTTCTGCATAGTGTTGATTATAGTTTTTTTTTTTTTTTTTATAACATTATTTCTAGCCTAGTACAGGAGTTGTTGTTCCATGCATTTTCGCAGAGAGCAGATGAACTGTGCAACTTGAGAAACCAGTTGCTATGAGCGGATGTGCCTTGTTGTGCTCTTCCGCATTCGAAACTGATTGGATTTAATGACAAAGACAATCATAGCCAGCACGGGTCTCTGTACTTAGGTACCTAAATAACATTTGAAGAAGACAATACCACAATAGATGAAAATACTGTCAATACTAATGCATAGGAGTATTTTGAAACTATTAAATACATCCTAACACCGAAATAACTAAAAAATAAGTTATTTTTGGTTTGGCTAAATAAAAAGCGTGACTTTTTAGATAAAAAAATATTGGCCAGGATAATTTATGAAATTATTGAATTTTCATCGAAAAGTGAGTAGGTAGGTAAGTATCCTTGATATGGGTGAAAAGTTTCGATTTAATTCGACGTTTTGAAGTACGTCAAAATCACGTCCGAAGATTCCGTTACATGCATATATACCAAGCTAATAAAAGCGTGTTATTATTATATATTTTTTCTAACAGTCTAAGTAGTATGAAGTTCCTAATTATGGATTTTGCAAATCTTTGACTAGCTATACACGATTGGGTTAGATATATTGTCTGTCAGAATTTGTCCAAAGCGTGATGTACCTTCGGGGACCGTACCAATCCCAGACGTCGAATTGGAGATACTTTTGCTCTTCATATAGGGAAAGTATCTCCAATAAAAATTGTAATAAACGTACTTTGGGATAAGATAACTTGTTTCGTACACGTCATCAGAGCTTTCGCTTGCAAGCCCGGACATCAAACTGGGGCAGCTGCGGAAAAGAAAGGATCTTCTTCCGAACATTGCGTCCTAAATTAAAAGTCAAACTCAAAACATTTATCTCAATTAAACCATTTACAGGTACTTTTGAACTGACAAAAATTCAGTCTGTTAGAAAGTTGGAGCTAGTTGCCCATTTCAAAATGTAGATCTTTATGGAGAAGAACGGGTAAGAAACTACGAAACCATTCTTTTAAATCAAGATAAGTATTACAAAATCCTGATTAGCAAGCCAATGAAGCTGTGGAGCAAGACCAGCATTTATAGAGCAGAACAGCATTTTTAAATGAGATGTATGTAGCCCAAGTTGTACGGATAGTTTCCAGAGACGAACAATTTAAAAATTTTACTGCGGTTTATTTATTGCCCAGTGCCCAGTAATAAGTACGCTCAACAAAAAAAATAAACAAGCCACGCTGACTTGACAATATATTCGGTAGGTAATAACCCCACACGTAGGAAATATTACATCATTCTACTCAGATACGTAGATAAAAGAATCGATATGTACATAATAAACATATTATTATCTTAATCCATCGAGATTACGCCTCACCAGAGTACTTGTTCTAGCACTTTGAAACGTCAATGTGAGAATGTCAAAATAAGAGATAGGTATGCTCAATATGCTCATTGAGGATTTTTTGTAGAAAAATACAAATAAGTACTGCAATAAAAGAGATTATATGAAAGTTATCAGTAGGTAAGTCAAGGACTAGTTTAGCCTATCAAGATTACTTATATTAGGACACAGTCAGATTACGTGAAAAATACAAAATATTGTTTTATGGTTGAACAATAAAAAATATCGCTTTTGTTTGTTGCTACGTTATTCTTGCATAATAAAGTAGGTTTGGAGATTCTAGTGGTACACTTAAACAAATCATTTTGTATAACAAGGCTGTATATTCTGGAAACGTTGAGGACGCAATGACATGAAATGGAACAAAAACTAAAAAAAAGACAATCGACTTCCAAAAAAACACGAAAACGAAAAATAACTTTAATTTCGGAAGTCGGTGACTTTGGATACGTATTTTAATAATTTGTTGTCACCGCCTTCCGAAATTAAAGTTATTTTTCGCTTTCTAGTGTTTTTTGGAAGTCGGTTGTTTTTTTTTTTTCTGGAAAAAGTTTTTATTTTTCACTTTTTAGTTATAGTAGTACCTACCCCACACCAATTCGAAATTTTATCATCCTTGGGGTGAAAACAATGCATATTTATGCTATATCAGCAATCTCGGTTAATTTGCTGTAATTTTTCGAAGAGTTCCGTTGTCTGACTCCGAAAAGCATATTTTTACTTCAAAAAAAAAAAAAAAAACGTTGCCCCACACTAGGAATTTCTCCTGTACTTTGGGTGCGTTTACAAACATTTAAACTCACATACACAAACAACCAGACCCGGAACAACTACTTGTAGGTCATACAAATATTTGTTCCGTGCGGGAATCAAACCCGCGACACGCAGCGCAGCAGTCAATCGCTTAATTAATTTAAGGGGACCATCTCGAAATAAACCCCTTTCGGACAAAAAAATAATTTTGCAAATCGGTCTTATGACGGACTTATGCCCGAACGTCCACCTAACTCCTAACCGTTAAAGAGTTGTACCTTCCTTTATCAGCTCAGTGTCATGAGATGATGATGACCATACACAAATGTCTCAATAGCTTTAGAAAATATATGAAAAACATTGTTAATACCTACAAAATTTGAAGTTTGCCCTCGATTTCCCTAGGATTCCATCATCAGATCCTGACTTGGTGCCAATGGGACCACCTCAGGAGTATTCTCTTTCAATGTTTTTTTTTTTTTTTTGAGAATCGTTCCACAAATGGGGGAGAAATCGAGGTACAAACATAAAAAAAAATACATACAGTGGAACATATAACCTCCTCATTTTTTGAAAGTCGGTTAAAAATCATAAAAGGAAGTTTTTGGGGCCGCCCGGTTTGACTTACTTCAGCAACTTTTTTACTTATGACTAAATTGAGCCACATGTGATTAATTTCAGCCCGTGAAACTAATCAATTCATTTTTATTTGGTAAAAAGCCTTGATTAAATCAGATAAGACATAAACTAACAACAAACAAAACAATGAAAATATTCGCGATGTTTATGAATGATTTATACGCCATCTATGTATAGGTAGTAGTTGGAGTCAGTTATTATATTATATTAAACATAAATCGGGAATTTTGGGTGTACTTACTATTGGTATACCTCTGCCTAGCCCATCTGGGAATAGAGGCGTGATATTTTTTTTTAAATGAAGTAATACACACTTAGTAAAGCAATTAGCTAATAATAATAGTTTGAGTAACAAATTAGTAGGTAGGTACTTATTCCTGTCATTCGCGAAAAAAATACATTTTCTGGACGCATTGGGCATTATCAACATACGCGGAATTTAGATAGGGTAAGTGGTTCATTTTCATAAGTAGGTACTTACTTTTATTAGGTAACCAAGTGGGTAATGTTGTCAGCGAAAGTCGAGTAAAATATTTAAGACCGGATAGAAAGCTGATACTTTTAAAAGTTTTAATGAAACAAGGTAAACAGAGAAAGCATTACCCACATGATATAAGAATTAATTGCAGAAAAAAGAATTCATCAATGTTCCATAGTGTTGTAGCGTTCAAATAATTAGTGGCGTTTCTAAATATAAATATTATCAATATCTGCGATTTATCACTTCACATATTTGAGGAAGTAAACAACATATTTTTTTTTCGGGATTCCTAATAAACCTAGGTTTATTAGGTTTTTTTTTTACCATTTACCTAGGTAAAAGTTTTAAAAATTATATTCACTAGTAACTACACATCTTGCTGGTGTTTCGTATTTAGAATCATTGCAAAAATAAATATTATTGTTTCAGAAACTATAAAGCAAAATCACTAACCGTTCTTTTAGGACCGTTGCCATTGTCGTTCCCCCATTCCGCAATTTTATATTTTTCAAAGACGTCCGTCACCTTCTTGTTCCTTTGCTCCAAACTCATAATGGCAATTAATTAAAAAAAATCAACGTCAAATGAAACTTTCCCGCCAAACGTGAACGGGTGCGTTCGAAAAAATCCGGCAGCAGCACGCACGTCGCTCACGCCGCTGTGCACACACAACACTGGCGCGCTCGCTGAATGATACTGTATTTTAAATTGCTAGTAAATAGGTAATGGTAGAAGTATAATGGACGACAAAACAGTTGCACTGCATTTTAGCCTTGTTAGAAAATGATTGTTGTATATCCGGAAAATAGTCATATTTTTTTTTCCTTTTGTGTAGTTACTACCTATTTTTCGCATTACTGGTCAAGCCTGTCACTTTGGTTTAGGGGAGTATATATTCGCGCCTTTCAAGATTTTTTATTTAGTTGGCCAAGCTGCGAAGTTTACGTCGCTTCGTTCAAGTTTGCAGGCTGAAAATAAAATAGAACAAAAGGCGATGCTATTCTGGAGCCTAGAGACAAGTATGGCCAAAGTACCTGCTTCAGCAATCGGTTCTCGTTGTAGGTAAGAAATAGGTCATCTTATGGAATGAATTTTAACGACGTAGGTTTTTAATGGTAAGAATATGTTAAATAACTTATCAAGTTCTTTCAATTTATCCATTGGTGAAATATTTGTTACAACTAAGTAACTATAAAGCTAGATGGAAATAAAAACTTTTTCAAAAAAAAAAAAACAACTGACTTCCAGAAAAACACTACAAAGTGAAAAATAACTTTAATTTCGGAAGTCGGTGACTTTTGATATGTATTTTATTTTATTAATTTCTGGTCACCGCCTTCCGAAATTAAAGTTATTTTTCACTTTCTAGTGTTTTTTTGGAAGTCTTTTTTTTTTTGAAAAAGTTTTTATTTTTCACTTTTTAGTTATGGTACCTACCCCAATATGGTACCTAAACCAATTCCGAATTTCATCATCTTTGGGGTCAAAACAGTGCATATTTATGCGGTAGCAGCTATCGCGGTTGATTTGCTGTCATTTTTTGTAGAGTTCCGTTGTCTGTCTCCGAAACGCATCATCAGATCTACATGAAATTTAAATGGAACCATTTCGAATCCCCTTTCGAAAAAAAAAAAGAATTTTGCAAATCGGTCTATAGGTATATGACGGAATTATGCCCGAACCTTCACCTCTCCTAACCGTTAAAGAGCTGTAACTTCCTTCATCAGCTCAGCGTCATGAGATGATGACCATACGCAAATATCTCAATAGCTTTAGAAAATAGATGAAAAACATTATTAATACCTTTAACGTTTGAGGGTTGCCCTCGATTTCCCTGGGATACCACCATCAGATCCTGACTTGGTGCCAATGGGACCACCTCAGGAGTATACTCTCTTAAATAAAAAAGTATTTTGAGAATCGGTCCACAATTGGGGGGGGGGGGGGGGGGAACGGTGAACGAACATATAAAAAAATACATACAGTGGAACATTATAACCTCCTCTTTTTTTTTTTCATTTTTGAAAAAGAGCACTCTCCAGGGCAATTTGATACCATCAATACCAAATAATTCTCAATGCAATTTCAAGGTTTGGGAATGTAGCTCAGAAATTTTTATCTGCGAGAATTCGAGAAACATAGAATACAAATATCAAAGGAAAAGTTTTTAATAGTGTTTACTAGTCTTTTATTTTTTCCGAAGTCTCAATTGTGGGCCCCTCTTTTGTAGAGGCCCCGGGGTTGTAGCCCCGTTTGCCCTTCCCTAAATCCGGCCCTGCGATCTTCTGTCACATAAGGTCTGTCACGGTGTCTACATAGAATTAAAACTTCCACGTCTTTTCAGAAAACTATATATTTGCCACATGTTGGAGCTGTGAAGCCAATCCATCTATCTATTTGTTTTAATCTAGTATTTATCCATATCCAAAAGCAGGGTTAAGATGTTCATTCATTATAGCCCACGCAAACTTTTTTGCATAACATAGCATAATCAACCTATAATCTTCCCATTGCTGGGACACAGGCCTCCATTCGTGAGAGGGAATGGGCCTTAAGGGACTACTCACACTTATCCAGCTCTGTTCAGCTTTTGTCCATAGAAAACAACGATTTTGTATCCGTTCAGCTTTCCGTGGCTGAACGGATGTGTACGCATCTCATATAAAATCGTTTTTCAAATTTTCGCTTTAATTTGCGGTCTTGTGGTTAGCCACAGAAATAGAAAATTTGTTGCTTACGTTGCATTGCAGACACTAGAATCTGTAGGCATGCTAGGTGTTTTTGTTTTTTGGGTGGGAAATCATCAAATAACTTCTTCCGCTCTGGGTGGAGCAGGAGGGCGGGCGTGTCAGACTATTACTAACTAAAGCCCACCCGTGTTCCCTCAGTAGTCGGTATGCTAGGGGCGGCGGTATCTCTTTCGAACAACCCACACCCCTGGGGTCAAGGTACTACCATGGACCCAATCTCTTCCTTTTCTACATAGGTACAGGATAAGCTTTTATCCAGTGCGCAAATTTTAACCATGAATTTTGCATATCATTCTAGACCCTATACCGCAGAAATTTTTCGCCGGTTATACAAAAAAAAATATCAGCTGTTCTATACATTTTGACCGCGTAGGTACTACACTTTTCTATGAAACAGCTGTTTTTTTTTGTATAGCCGGCGAAAAATTTCTGCGCTAGGGGATCTAGAATGACATGCTGAATTCATGGTTACAGTTTGCACACTGGATAAAAACTTTTCCTGTATATAAATGACGTAATAAGTTTAGTAAATTCAAGAGCGGTTGTCACATTCCCAATGTGCAATTGCAAAAAGGTGACTTAAAACAGTTGGCTCTAACGTCAATCCCCAAAAAAATAAGATCAGCGGGGTAATAACAGTAGGAAGTAACAGTAGGAGTAGGCCAACAGTTGACAGTTCAACAATATTCATTGCGGTATTTTTTGTTTGTTTTTCGATATTGTCATAAATTTAATTTCATATTTTGTTTCAATTTCTTGTTTGCAACTACCGTTTTTATTTTATTTTTAATTAAAATGAGCGGCTCGCCATCACACAGATAAACCCTGAGAGGTTTTCGTTGTGTGGCTAAAATCATTGTGTAATAGGTTAAGTTTTATGGAAATAAAAAATAAAAAAAATACGTTTATGACCTGACAATTTTTTCGACCATATGAAGCAATGGATTAGCAATACCCTTCAAAATGCTTAAGATTCTGAATAGTGTGTTACGCCATTAGAACGCAAATCTCTGTCTCTCTCTCACGAAGAACTCTATTTCCAAAACTAGAGCGTAGCTATGTTAGCCACAATGGGGTGACTGATCGCGAAAACGAAAACAATGTGATTTGGTAGCCGATACATTTCCAACACGGAGCAAATACAAAGATTTCCAATTATTCAGAGTAACGTATTTTCGACCTGAAGTTTTAGGGTTAGCGTTCCTAGAAACCTTTTTATCAAACCTCTAGCAGCGCTGCGCGGTTTCACCCGCGTAGTTCCCGTTCCCGTGGGAATACGGGGGTGAAATATAGCCTATGTCACCCGGGGATAGTGTAGCTTCCCAACAGTTAAAGAATTTTTCAAATCGGTTCAGTAGTTTCGGAGCCTATTCAATGCAAACAAACAAACAATCAAATCTTCCTCTATAATATTAGTAGGTATAGATTAAAACAATGACTCACTCGTTACGTTATTAATTAACAGATTAGGATGTCGTGAGTTTTTGTTGGTATCGTAATCAGTTTTTGAACACGTTAATGAAACAGACTGTAAAAATGTTTTAAGTAGTAGGTATAGTGTATTTCAGACAATTAATGGACCTAACTCACGACTCTGTGCTTCGCGGTAGGATCAGTCGCTCCAGGCACAGAGGGCGAGATGAACCGGCCTTGTTTAATAAAAACTGATCCTACGCAAATCCGAACAAAGCGAGGTAAAAGCGTACGAGAGTTTTATGCTCCAGAAGGACGGTACCATGTAGTGTTTTTGTGGAAGAAAACAAGTTCCTCTGGTGATGTACTGTAGCGGCATCTACAACGCTACATGCGAACTACTCATCAAACTGACGTCACGCAAATCCTGCATCGCGCCAGCAGTTTGCCGCGCAACTTACACCCTGTTCCTCTTGCCTCTAAAGTACCATTGGTGTAGCACAAGAGAGGCACCCGCGCAGTCCACTGTATTGAGGATAGCCCGTCCACATGTGCTGAGGACGGCCAGTGTTTTTTAAGTCTATATTAGGCAGACATGACACTACACCTTGCCAATACGGAGTGTTTCCACTAGGATTTCCCCACGAAAAAAACAGTCTATTCTCTAAGCCCGAATTCCGTAGTTTCTGCCAAAGATTAGGGCGTTTCTTACTCCGAATTACCTTATTACTTAAGATTAATTCGGGGCCCAAACTAAGAATGACAGACAAAACGATTTGACAGCTGCCCCTCCCGATGTGTTATGCCGGTCCGAAAAAGTTAATTAATCAAGAGTATGGTTCATTCCGAAGTATCGAACTACTTTCAGATGGGCCCGTATCGTGGTTGAGGGATTTAGAGTAGGCCCCTCGGAGCGCCTCTGCACTGTTGTATTGGATTGATATGTCTTTGGGTCCACATGAGCGACTGCCCAAGCGAGACAGTCAACCCTGCTACAAATTACCGGATAAATTAACACATTCTGAGCTACAATTAGGTTCTGCCGAAGCAGCAGAGCAAAGGGTAGGCATGATAGGCTTCTGCCCGCAATTCCCCGTCTCAGCATTTTATGGGAAAAACAGAAGAGCTTTATATTTTGGCGCAATAGTTGAAATGTCGTAAGAATCGTTTGAATATTGGTAAAAAAAATACCTCAATGAACCTATACCACTGGTTATCATAAAACTACAGTTGTTAGCACTTATCAGTTGCTGATAATAATGTACGTGTTCAGGTGAAATGATAGGTTCCTATGTGCTGATAAACATACATTCATGTCATATAGTGGAATTTGTTTGGCCGTAAGTAGGTCAAGAGCAGCAAAAAAGTTAGTTTCACCTGGCTAACATTACTCTATTGACCCAGAAATTTCACAACTTTCGTACTTACATCAAGTAAAACAGAGCATAGGTGTGGATTAATTCTAGGGAGTATTGTTGATAACTCTATACATCAATTTAACTTATTATAAATTTTAGTTTCTTCTAAATGATCAAAAATATTAAATGACACAATATATGCTATGGTTTTTTTTAAGATCACACATTTATGTTATTTGTATTATGTCTGTATTTTCAGCAATTAAAGTGGATTAGGTGAATAAAATTTAGATTGTTTTCAATAATAATAAAATTACCAAATACTATGAAATTAAAATCAAAACAGCTGAAAAACAGTGTAAATGTTTAGTATAACTGTAGTCTACTATATGTCAGTTTCAGATTATATGTTGCTAGCTGTTTTCTAGGAGAAAAAAAAAACCGGTCAAGTGCGAGTTGGACTCGCGCACCGAGGGTTCCGTACAAACCTGTGGGTATATAAGTAAAAGTTCAAAATTGTCAAAAATATTTTTTTTTATATGACGAAACTAAAAATTTACGGTTTTCGTAATTTTTCCTATACCTGTACTATAAGACGTGACTTCGTACAAAATTTCAAGATTCTAAGTTCACGGGAAGTACCCTGTAGGTTTTGATTCCCGTGCGAGTTTCGAAAATTTGCGGAATTTTGCGGCCTAAATGGCTGTATCTTTTGATTGCGTTGACTTAGAAGGTTGATTTTTCTACAGCTTCCAGGGACAGTAGAACTAAGTATCATATAGAAATTTCAGTTTGATACCTCCACGCGTTCCTGAGAAAAACGGTCTTGACAGACGGACGGACGGACGGACGGACGGACGGACAACAAAGTGATCTTATAAGGGTTCCGTTTTTTCCTTTAGAGGTACGGAACCCTAAAAACAGGAGAAAATACAAATGCTGTCTTCGCGTGACTGAATTTGAACATACAGACGAAATATTAAAGATACAATTTTCAAGAATGCCCAATAAGCAAGCACTACTCTGTGGACTATAAAAAAATTTGGGGCCCTCTAACAGAAGTATTGAATGTGTTCATGAAATTCAAATTCTCAGAGGTTTTGAAAGATGTTTTTTACATCAAAAGCCTTTACCCAGAAACTGGGTCACAAGTGAATAGGTTGCACTTTTACTTTGCAGTAGCAGAGAAATGGAATAGAAGCTAACCTTAGTTTATATTTAAATAGCCGAGTGAGTGCCCTATTAAATAGATGGATTATTAGTGGACTTTATTATCCACCATCATCGTCAGCCTACAGCAGTCCACTGCTAGACTTAGGAGTCTCCAATTGCACGCCATTCTACTGGATTCTCGCCAACTGTAATCCAGCTGCTAACAGCCACTGTGCGAAATCACCCTCCAGCTTGCCTGAGAGTGTCCTACCTATGTTTGCTGATGTGTGCCAATGTTTAACTGTACAACATAGTACATTTCATATTAGGTCTTTACCTATGAAATTGCCGTTCTGCAGTACTGGCCATTTCAAATCAAAATAATTTTTGTTTGGCTAAGAATTCTAATTTCAAATTAATTTTATTTTAAAAACATGGATTTTTTTTTCTAAAAGTAGTCATTTCTTTATTGATTAGTGTTACATTTTCATCGCATTTCAATCTTTTTCGTCATCATGGATACGTTAAAAATTCGAGTAATTATGGAATATGAGTACCGTCGTGGCAGCAACGCGGCACAAGCGGCACGCAACATCAACGACGTTTACGGAGCTAACACTACAAACCAACGCACCACCTGTTATTGGTTTGCTCGCTTCCGTTCTGGAAATTTCGACCTGAAAAATGAACCTCGCGGTCGTCCGAAGACTTTGGTCGACAATGACGAATTAAAGGCGATTGTGGAAGCTGATGATACACAATCTACGGCTGAATTAGCAGCAGCTTTCGACGTTAGCGTCAAAACAATATTGGTCCATTTGCGTCAAATTGGCAAGGTAAAAAAGCTTGACAAATGGGTGCCCCACGAACTCAATGATCGCCAGCGCGAAGTACGCGTCGAGACGTGCCTTGCACTGCTCAACAGACACACAAATGAAGGAATTTTGAACCGCATTGTTACTTGCGATGAAAAATGGATTCTGTTTGATAACCGTAAGCGCTCAGCAAGTTGGTTGGATCCTGGTTCAGCACCTAAACAATGCCCTAAACGAAAACTTACCCCTAGAAAAGTGATGGTCACTGTTTGGTGGTCTAGCGCCGGTGTGATTCATCACAGCTTCTTACCAAACGGGGTGAGCATTACTGCAGATGTGTACTGTGAAGAACTGAACACAATGATGGAGAAGCTGGCGCATCTCCAACCAGCATTGGTCAATCGCTCGTCTCCGCTGCTCCTGCACGACAACGCGCGACCTCATACTGCACAGCAGACGGTCTCCAAGTTGCAAGAACTGGGGTTGGAAGCTCTCCGTCATCCGCCCTACTCACCAGACCTTGCGCCTACAGACTACTACTTTTTCCAGAATTTGGATAACTTCTTGGCGGGAAAAAAATTTAATACCCGAGAGGCAGTACAAAATGCCTTTGAAGAATTTGTTGCCTTCCGTCCAGCTGATTTCTTTAAGAAGGGCATCAATATACTGCCACTGCGATGGCAAAGATGCATTGATTGCATGGGTGATTACTTCGATTAATACAAATAAAAAATTCATGAAAAAAATTCGTTTAAATTTTTTCATACAAAACGGCAATTTCATAGGTAAAGACCTATTATTTACCTACATTTTACTGAGGAGGAAATTCTAGTTGCAGTAAAATCAGTAAGTATGAGTCTTGTGAATTTGAATCTTTTATTTTTAGGTCTCTTTTTCTCTGACTCGTTACAATATTACAGAAATAAATAAGGACTCAGTACAATATATCAAAAATTATTACATCGTCATACCCAAAAAATTGAATAATTCTCGTGTATACTCATCATCTTTCTATGAAGATAATTTCTAATAAGCAATATGTTTGAAGTACATAATAGCACAAACAGAATTATGATTCTCGTAGCAACAAGGCATTGTTGAATGATAACTCCAATAATATCAGTCTGTGTAGTGACTGCAGTTTGATTCAAGATCTGCATGAGGGATTGTTTACACGATATTCGTCATAACATCGTCTTAAAGTGAACACACCGAGTATTATATCCGCTTGACCGAATTTCTATCCGTTAGGCATTTCGTACCAACACTAAAAATATCTTTGAAGATATTTTCCGAATACGAATAACATCGTTATCGAAAATTGATTTAACTACCAGATATCGCAGTAGTAGTAAAGAAAATAATAAATTACACTTACCGTTTTGAGTTTTTTCTTTGGCCCTGATGGTCCGTCCATTTTACGTGATTTCTGAGGTTCACAGAGCGTTACTAAAGAACTTTTATGTTAGAAACAAGAAGTTTTGCTTTTTTACTCATAGAAACCGCATATTTTTACATGCATGAATTATTCGACTGTGTATCGGATTAGAGGTTTGCACCGGAGCAGTGAGTACCGGAGAATAACCGGTGATTTACCGGTAAAAGTACTCGATTGAAATAATCGGTGATTGACCGATTGATCTCCGGTAATCGATCTTATTTTATTTATTTAATTAATTTACGCAAATAAAAGACACATTCAACAATATTTTTTTATAATTATTTAACATTCATGACAATTATTTACCAACTTGTTTCTTTGAATCAAAGCGGCCTTGTCCGTTTATGTGATTCATTTCACTAGCAACTAACGGGCCAAAAAATTTGTTGCAATGTTCGTAGTTATTTTTGTAATTTTATGGGTTGCTTTTTTGAAATATTTCTAGCACAATCACCTTCTGGTTCTTCTTCAGAAAATGTCAATGTCAAAAATGTCATGAATTTATTCAAAATGTATACGGAAACACAGTATCCTGAAAAAAGCCACGATTGGGATGAAGTTGTACAATTCTGGAATAGCATTTAAGATTAAGCTCAGCTGCTTACGCAGTAAGAAAAATAAGGCAGTTGACTGATGTAGCCACAGCTAGGTTAGTTTACTTTGCTTATTTTCACAGTATTATGTGTTATGGCGTTCTGCTGTGGGGATCGGCAGCTGACGTAGATTCAATTTTCATTTTGCAAAAGAGGGCAATCCGCGCAATCTAGAAAATGGGGCCTCGCGAGTCTCTTAGAAACAAATTCAGCGGAATTGATATATTAACTCTGCCTTCTCTTTATATCCTAGAAAATATCTTATATGTTCGCAAAAACTTAGGCCTTTTCAAAAAACGATGCGATTTCCATAATCTGAATACACGTAGTAAAGATGAAATTGTGATTCCAAAATTTAGACTGACTAAAACTAGCAAGTCATTTCTAATAAACAGTATCCGCTTCTACAACAAGTTGCCAAAGTCGGTTACAGAACTTAGCGATGGAAAGTTTAAAACGCACATCAAACGTGTCCTTATCAAATAAGCATTGATGAAAGACTACGTTGAAGACAGGGAAGTTTGGCATTAATCCCTTCTGCACATGTGGCTTCCCTGGTACCTCATTAACAGCATAACTATGTGAAAGTCTATTAACTGCTCTCAAATACAATGTTCTTTTTTATTCTTTTTATTTTTACAACGCTGAAATAATCTCGTCATTAATTGACATTATACATCAATTTTATTTAGGTTAATTTTATTTATGTAGATTATTTTACATATTGTGAATGAGAGAACGTTGTAGGCCTTACTGACTGTAGATTTGTAGACGATTTTCTATTCTGTATTCGTCTAAGTACTTGGTACTTATTGACAGGCCTGCGCTGTCCTCCCATACATTTAATCTCTGAATTTGAAAATATTGTTAAAGCCAATTATTTTTAAAAGAGTAACCGTGGAGTTTCTTGCCGGCTCTTCTCCATAGGAAACAACAATTTGGAACCGTGCACCTAGCTTCTGACGTTTCATAAGTGCCCATGCAGGTTTATATGAAATAAAAATATTTTGATTTGATTTGATTTGACATGTTGTGTTTCTTAAATCAAAATCAGCATTTGTTGTCTTTATAAAAAGTTTTTTTTTTTTTTAATAAATGATATAGCACGGGTTTTCTATGAGCGTGGTAAGAACGATGTTGTTGCTACGTAGTGCCATACCGCGCGCGCCCCCACTTCTCTTCCCCGCCGCTGACGCAGGCAGCAGGAGGAGAGAGAGCCCGATCCCGAGGATAACGGACGTAACAGAGTGATCCTCCGCGACTCTCAGTCGCGATGCCTTTTATTGTAAAATTGTAATCACAAAAATGTTTCTGTGTTTTTCTGTGTTCAGCCATACATTTATTTGTAAAATCAATAAATGATTATATTTAAAGAAGTGACTTTAAAATGATTATATAAAGTATATCAATTTATTATTCTTATATCTTCATTTTTAATGTATAAATTTTAAAAAAGAAACAAAATTTCTTTATTCTCCGGTGACCTCCGGTTTTTCACCGGAGATTGCCCAATCACCGGTGAATTCAATCGGTTGTTAAAATCTCGCTCCGGTGCAAACCTCTATATCGGATTAACAGACATGGGGGGGGACATCGAATAATGGCGGGGCAGCGGGGGTCAAGGTGGGCGGAGCAGGGTGACGTTGACACTGACAGCAAAAAATTTGTTCAGTAATTCCAGTTGCTAGATTTTTCCTAGTTAGGAACTCATAATTTGTACCGTAAATAATCCGCGGCTTCTCCCGCGTGGATGTCGGAAATTATCCCACGAGATTGTGCTACCGGAACACAAAACATTTGAAACACCTTATAACATCAGCAATCTGCCAGTGAGAGAAAGTCCCGACCGTCGCTTGCTCGTTGAGGTGTCAGCCCGCGCCGCGGCTGAGCCTGTAGAGTTAAATTCCTCAATTGATAATAATAATGAATTAATGATATTTTGATCCAGCCTGACCCCACTTGCTGTCCCCCTACCAGTGACGCCCCGAACCGAGGCCCGTACCCCAGTCCCCACAGGGGGTGCCCTCAGCTGGAGGTGAGGCATAAATATTGGATAAGGTGATAAGGTATGTTGATTACACAGACTTATAAACAGTAGGTTGATTAGGTATTTTTCGACACACAAAATATTCGTACACACGGCTACACATCAAGCTATGCATTTCCAGTTTAAATAAAGCCTAAATACGGGTATATTCTTTTATTACACCAGCTAAACATCGATGTATAACCATCGATACATACACTGACGTGTGTACATACAAAATGATTTGTCAGTGGATACATATTTCGCCATTGATTATATGTGTTCTGTGATCCCTATGTCAGTCTCTTTCAGGAGTAGGTATATGTGTTCTGTGGTCTCTTTCCTGTCAAATACGTATACAACGCAAAAAAATCTTGAAATCTTCAAGAAAGCAAGAAACTGTACTATTATCTCATATAAAGACATTATACCCAAAAATTATTTTATATTCTACGACCCATGTTAGTATGCCATCTTTAAATAAAACAGAAGACTGGCACAAACAATCTTAATTTCATGGATGTTTCGTATTAAAATCTTACAAGATGCCTGCTGTAACTGCAACTACAGAGGAGCAAAATGAAGCAGATGAGAAGATGTGGAGTGCTCTAAAGCGCTATATTGTACGTGAAAGGCAAAGGAAGAAAGAAGGTAATCCTCAGTGTGTTTTCATGACATATAAATAGCTACAATATTTCAATAGATGATTTCCGTATATAAGTACAGTGATTAAAGCCTAATCCTAGTCTGTGGGCAACAGGTTCGCTAGTTAATAGTGACCTAACTCGACTTGCTCTACTATTCTGCAGAAGGTCTCTATATCTCTAGGTTTATAAATGGGTAAATTTTGTTTCTTGTTCAGAATATGAAGCCGAGGTTGAAGAAGAGAGACTCCGAAAAGAAAAGGAAGCAAGGGAGCGACAGGATGTCATGACACTTGGTAATATTACTTACAAATTGTGCTTTTAATATAACGTTCTAAAATGCTTAACCTTGATGGCCAAAATTGTTTAAGTCAGACAAAAAAATTAAGGTCTTGAAATAAAAAAAAACAAAGATCTGTACAAAAGAAATGAAATTTCAGAGGAAACAAAAGAACAAATAGAACAGTTGGAATTGAAACTAAAACAACTTGAGAAAGAGAAGCAGCAACTGTTTATGCAACTCAAAAAAGTACTAAATGAAGATGAAGTCAGAAAGAGGCAGCAACAAAAGGAAACTAAGTGAGTATGGGAAACTTGTATAATTGTTATAAAATCAATTTTTGTTTAAAAAAAATTCTTCTGGCCATTTAGTTGTAGTATGGCTTTTTGTAGTGAGTGAGAAGTGGCTATTAAAATTGGTCAAATTGATGGGTCTTTAAAGAAAATAAAACAATGTAACAACTTTTGGGACACTAAAGGCTCACAGGGTTACAAACAATAAAACTTCTATTGTGTCAAGTTCAGTATCGGTCAACAGATTAAATAAATTAAAAAACCATCTAAACACTCTGTGAGACACTAAATGCCCCTAGACATAAAAACAATATAACTTCAATTGTGTCTTGTTCAGTCTCCTTAAATGTGTTAATGCTCCAGAAATACAGATGATGATGGGACTTCCTTTTCTGCATGTAGACTCCCATTCGGTCCGTTTTGCATGGGGATTTTGGCTAACAAAGCCAGCCTAGCTCTGCCCAAAATCACAGAAGCTTCCTGGGAGCTTCACAGGATTCGCGAAGCGACCTCACTGTTCCGAGGATTTCTTTACATTAAGAAGTTAGAAATAAGAAATCACTGTCTTCAACGAGACTTGTACATAACAGCAGGTTTCAGGGTAAAACTAACAACCTACTAACCCAAAACTTACTAACCACTACCACTCTGTAGACAAACTAATGATCGTCAAAAAAAACAAAACAGCGACTTTTCCAGTGAGATGCAATCAATGAAGATGCAACCGATGGGCAACATTCAGGTCCCCATGTTCCCGATGCCTACGTCTACCGGGCAAGAACAGCAACAGAATCAAGGACGACCTCCACCACTTACGTCTCATATGATGAACAAGGTAACTTGTAATTTACGAGTATGTAGTTTTTATTATCATCTTCATACGGAGTGCTTTTTCGTAACAATAAATTATAGAAACACAGAGTGTGAAAATAGTTTCATTGATTTGTCTTTGCATATTGTATTTCAATCTTATTTTTTATAATCTTTGCAAGTTGTGTGCTTCAGTTACCTTGAGTTCTTATTTTGATGCATTCTCCCTGTAACAAATCTTTAGACAATAATATAATATATCTTAACATCACGCCTTGTTTCCCCGAAGTGTTGGGCAGAGGTGTACTTAGTACAATCACATTTCGCCAGTTATGTTTAAGTCCAATGTAATAGGGGGCAGGCCTATTGTCATCAACTAGGCACAAATCCAGGCTAGGGGCTGCTACTGAGATATTCCAGATAGAAAAACTCAATAACACTTTGCCTGGAGAGGCATTCCATTATTATTCCAAAGGATGACTAGTAGAAAATGCATATGGCATTAAGTCCGCCTCTGTACATTTCTGTGCGTGAAGTATTAGCTAACTAACTCTCATGTTATACTAATGTTGCATGCCTAATATAAGGTAGATTGTGCAAGGATCACCCATATTTTAACTGTCATCTTATTTACTGTACCTGCAATCTATGCAAATAAATTTTTACTTTACTGTAGCCAGTACCAGCCATTATTGAATTTTATTTTAAAATCATCCAAATATTGTTCCTATTTAATGGTGCCCAAAATACAGCCGGTGCAGTTTGGGACGATTCCTCAAAATTTAATTTTGAATGTTGATAAACAGTTTTTTCTTTTGTATTATGTGCTATTAAATAAATAAATAAATATTAAGTCCTTTAAAAAAAAAAAACAGGAAGAATGTTGCAAAAATTCGAAAACTGACATTGGCACTACAGTGTAAATAATAATCTTAATATCACTTCAAATTGTAAAAAAATCCAATTAAAACATATAATAATACATATATTCGAATTATGTAGGTCACTGGCACTGCCGACTGACTGCATGATTACTTTTCAACTTTTATCTCCCATCTTTAAAACTATCACCGCTAACAACCTCATAGCTAGTCCATCACCCATCACAAAACCACTCCACTAGTTGCACCTGTTTGTATTACCGTGTTTATTCTCCTTTGTTTAAGCATAAGCACTCAAACCACATGTTGTTCCCACAACAGCAGACGATTGTGCGTGGTCCGATACAATCTGGTGGAGTGAAAAGACCAAGAAGTCCTTCACCAACTTATGCTCTCTACGCGCATCGGTTACACCAGCCTCCGATGAAGCATCAGCAAGTTTACTCGGATCATAGTGAGTTATTATCACTTGTTGTTGAATTTTTGAGAAAAAGTAAAGCCGAATTAGAGATCACAAATAAGGGCATGTCTCACCATTATCTTTGATCTGACAAATAAATGTGATGGTGAGAGAGTTTACAGAAAATGTGATACTCAGCGCATCTCCTCCACATTTTTTATCAATCAATCAATTTATATCGGATAAAAAAAATATCCAGAGGTTAGAGTAACAATAAACTTAGCCTAATGTTAGTAGTTACAATTAAACCGTTTTAATTTAAGCATGCGCCGGGTTGAGCGCCCTTCGCATGAACACTCATCTGCTGCTTCAACAGTGGCGAATCCCACCTGTTTGCCAACGTATCTAGGACGCCGTTGCCGGTACCACGCACGCCTCTGAGCAGCGAAGCGCTTCGCTTACGGATAATTGCATAAAATTAATCAGGGTGCGCCTCAGCAAACATAGTCGACGCACTGCAAAAACGAGGCAGCCCAAACAACACCCTAAACGTGTTGTTAAATTGTACACGCAGGGTCCCGTACGCTCGCTGCGTACCCATAGACTGCGCACGTCAAAAGTGTGGCACTCCGCCACTGTCTGTTCCGGTCTACCTTCAAATCAAGAGTAAACAGACAGCTACTGGGTACGCTCGTTCCATCGTGGATTTCATCAATCGCTTTCCACAGGCGTGATTGAGGTCAAGAGCAGGCCCGTTCAACATATAAAAAAATATGAAAACGCCTTTTTTATATACAAAGAGGTGTTACACAAATATAGTATAATTTACTATGTAAACATTTATTTACTACAATAAAACCCTTATTTACTAAGATACATTGTTCGCCTGTATTTTATTTCGTATGTATTATGTAAAATATGTATTATATATCTCTTTTGCAGAGGTAGAACAAGATAGCCGAATGAATCGTCAGATGGCCCGCGCAGTGCTTTGGAACAGTGAGTTTTACTAGTTGTCACTGTAATGTCTCTCGCTTCTCATCTTTATGCTTGTGTGTTCTGTCCTTTCTGTTTATTTATCATAGTCCTGCCATGGCTACTTCTGTATTAGCCTTCATTTTAGAATTCACCACTTTCTACTCGAAATTAACTTTCGCATAATCAACCACGCCTTCTTCATCCCCTAATCTTATTCTATTTATCAATAATATTATCACTCACATTTATCAGACCTATCACTGTATTTTGTTTTAATATGTTTGTTTTGTTGTTATTTGTAACTCTAACACATGCATGGTTCTATTATTGTGTGGAGTTTTATGTTTATAGTTATAGCTTTTTATGAATGCATTTTTAATGTTTTTATCAATTGCTGTGCGACACACGAAACCGTACACTACACACGGCGGCATATCAAGCTAAACATTTCCAGTTTCACCTGACCTCGTATTGTATAGGTTTTTTGTACAATGAGAAGTCAGCTTATACTGGAAATGAATAGCTTTGTATGTTGTGCGTACTAAGTGCTAATAATACATTCAACTGCACGACAGTAGTAGCACTTCAATTACAAAAACCGCTCTTATTGCTCTGGATTCAAAACTCTTCCAATCTCAAATTGTTCCTTGTTCATTAGGTATTAAGGAACAGAAAAAATAAGTTGGTTTTTCTACGATTTCTTGTTTGTTCGAAGATGGTCCTAAAGTAAACTGGATATCAGTACGTCCATTTGACCATCTTGGAACATGTGGTATTTTTTTTTAATCAGTTAAAATTCACACTTAATACAAATTCGCAGAGCCAGCTCAATATGGATCAGGCGGGTCTTCCGTATCGTCTACCGCGTACTACGCGATGCCAACGTCGGGCGTGGTGGGCGTGGTGGGCGAGCGGCCACCGCCCCTGCTGTACGCGCACCACGCACACACGCCGCACACGCCACACACGCCGCACCACGCCAACCTCATGTATGCGCCGGCACCGCAGCCGCAGCAACTGTACCTCGACATGTTGAAGAACAGAGATGGGCAGCAGCATCAGGAGCAGAAGAAAGAGGCTCAGGTACGTGGGCTGTAAATTAGTCACTACGTTGGGGTCGGCGATGCAGCTGAATACTAGTATTTTACATGGAGCGACCGCCAATCTGCCCTCCACAACCCAGTAACTGGGTAATACGATACCCTTTGGTAAGACTGGTTGTCAGACTTTCGGGCTTCTGACGACCCGTAACGATTGTCAAAAATCCACAAATGACAGCTGGGACCAACGGCTTGACGTGCTTTCAGAGGTACGGAGACGTCTTGGTATGTAAAGATCCCATCCACGGACCAACCGCGGCAAGCGTAGCTTAACCTGATCGATGGACCCGTGCGGCTGATATTACCTAGCCACAAGCCCCTCCATTTCTTCACGTATACATATATGTAATAGATAATTTTATATTCGTAAAAGAGTTAAAAAGTTTTTACTTCACGTATACAGGATAAGTTTTTATCCAGTGCGCAAATTTTAAACATGAATTCAGCATATAATTCTAGACGGACCCTACCGCAGAAATTTTTCGCCGGTTATACAAAAAAAATCAGCTGTTCCATACATTTTGGCCGCATAGGTATTACACTTTTCTATGAAACAGCTGTTTTTTTTGTATAGCCGGCGAAAAATTTATTATAAATATATTTTATGAATATATATTTATTATTATACAAAAAAAACAGCTGTTTTTGTCACAATTTCGAACTGAAATATTCAACCAAAATATCCCTCTGCTTGTTGTCAGCCACAAGTGCTGATCGGCCTGAGCGAGGCGCACCACCCGTCCGTCAGCAGCGGCGTGTCGTACGCGCCGCCCGTGTCGCGCCACCTGGCCATACACCCGCCGCCGCAGCACAACAATATGCAGGTACATACCATTATAGTTTTAGTATAAATAGCTGCATTTAGGTCGGATTTCCTGTAGTTTTTTTTTTTTTTTGGTTTGGTGAAGCTTGACTTAGTTTTTAACTAGCCTACGTTGTCTTACTCCCGGGCAAAGGCCTCTCTCCACGTCTTCCATCTTTCTCGAGTCGTGTCTTCCTTCCAGTTTTGACAAAACCTATCCAGTTCGTCACGCCATTTCCTACGTGGTCTGCCACGACCTCGCCTCACTGTTTCAGGGGCACCAGTTCTGTGCTATTTGGGCACACAGTTTGTCCGGCATGCGACAGGTCCTGCTCAGTCCCATTTGAGTTTTGCAGTCTTTCTGTTTTGGGGCGCAGTATTGTGTTTCGAACACGATCTGTTAATTTATCGCCCAGTATACTGGGCTCCATTGCTCGTTGGCAGACCTTGAGTTTGGAATTCTGGACGTCAGTCAAACACCCGGGTAGAATACACATATTCATGGGTCTGCGTTTTAGTGCCATAGGCATCCTTAAATAGTTATTTCATGGACCAGTAGCTCTTCCAGGCGTTTGCTGTTCGTCTTGTGATTTAGTCATCTTGCTACGCTTGTCTTATATTTATTTCAATATTTGGTTGTCTAATTTTAAAGGTATCGTATTCGATAGCAGTCTGTTATTTATGCTTTTTTTTTGTACTATGTAATGTAGTCTTAATTAAATTCAATCTGTATCTTTTTCGGAAGCACGTTATGTTTATTTATTATGCTTTATTTTTATACATATTAATTGACTCTTATACTTAAAAATATACCTGTTTAAACCCTGTTTAATTAGTAAACTTTGCTTTAATTTCGCATCTTGTTAGATCTAGACTGACTGTGACACGATATGGTTTTCAGTTAGTGAATTTTTGACTGATCCTACCTTTTATGTTTTCTAAACGACTGGGTTTAATATAAGGCAAGTTGCCACATTATGTCTGAGTTAATACAATTTTCAGTTTAGTTGAGCAGTACCTACGGCTGACAGTTGGTATTATCCTGGGTTCGATCCCCAGGAATATTTTTATAAGAACATCCTTAGTGGCGCTGTTTAGCTTGCGCTTAATTACTTTGGACCTCCCATGTATACAGATATCGACGACCTATGATGTTAATATTAATTAATCTAATCATTGCTTTTTGTCACGTGAGCTTGCCTACTAAAACAATATCAGAAATAAAACCATTTCCCCCCAAATGTTGAAAACGGCTAGAGGCGTTCTGCTTATCATGCCATGGATGTTAAATCCATACATAAACTAGACTAAAAAGTTAAATAAATCATTGCTTGATAATGATAACTTTAGGAGCAATCACACTTGGTCGTTAGCCCGCATTCCTTAATTCTTAATTCGAATTTTTAACATAATGCTTTTTACGAATTCAGTGTCAGGAAATTTTTCGCGAAGTTGAATGAATTTGACCGTACTTTGACGTTTTCTACTTCGTCAAGACTCTTGATCGCCAACCCAAATTCTAATGGTGTCCAAATGAGGGTAACCGACCAAGTTTATGTGCGTCTAATGAATGCCACTAGCTAATAAAATAGATATATTTTATAAATTATGCTGAGCCGAAACGGGGAGAACACACAATGGTATTTATTATAAAGATTTTGTATTGATGAGAATCACGATAAGTATAGAGTTATCAGGAGATTCTCATTACACGAAGCATAATACAATAAATCGATCGAATAAAAAAGGTTTTAATGTCTCCCTTGTGCCATATTGTGCTTGTTTTTGCCCCTGGATGTTCTGCCCCGCTATGGCCGCTGCATATTGTGTTCATACCTTAATATTTTGTTACAAGTTGAATATAATTTTAATGCTACTGGATATATCAGAACCAAATAGACCGTAGCGGCTTTCCTACTCGCAACCTTTGTAAGACATTTTTATTTATCTTTACGCTCGTTGTCCTTTACGAGGTGAGCAGATTAAGATTTAGGGAATGAATGAATTAAATACATTACCAAACAGTTGTTGGGTTTATTGATCACAATTTTTTTGTAAATACCTTCATTAGTAGAACTTTGTGCTAGTCGCTCACCTCGAAGTAAATGATCACAATAAGGACAACGAGCTACTGTGTTGTCCTTTTAAAGACTTGCCCTCGATGCAATTCTAGGGCGTAATTGTGATTTTTAAACCCTAGTGAAGTCCAAGATTATAAATAATTCCACTTGGACTTCTGTTCTCCGTGAAAAACATTAACAGCGTGAAGCTATTCTGTAAATATGTACGTATCTATAAATAAAATAAAAAAACGAATCAAGTGCACAATTTAATTTCTCAAGTGATTTTTGCAAAAAAATAGTAATTATGCCCCAGAAATTAGATTCAAACATAAATAAATGTGTGTTTTTATTTCAGCCTTTTGACTGCCCACGGAGCGATGATACGTCGCCGTTTTGTCAAAATTGATCAAACATATATTACTGCTTTTGTTTGCATGCACTTCTAATAATTTAATATCTTCAAAGCATCTTCTTATACTGGAATGTAGCTTTATTTCTTTTGTTCTATTTTCAAAGCGATATAAACAAACGATTGGATTTAAATGAATGGTGGTCAAAAGGTAGCTCCGGACGATCGACTAATCAAATTTTTTGTCCAGACGGCGAAACCGGGCAGTATAACACAAGGCTATCCGGTTCAGCAGTCCAGCAACGTCCAGAACCCCAATATATACCCAAATCGTCACCGTTATTAGCTAGTAATAATTCGCCGGCAATCCGGCTACCCAGCCTAGCCTCGGCAGCGCAGCCTGCCCCCGCGCGCCCTCCAGTGCACCACATGAAGCACATACTACTGAGGGCTCTCGTAAATCAGCTGATGAAGTGAATAAAAAGGGAACATCCTGTAGGAACAAATTACTTACTTTTAGGTTGGTTTTGCGAAGCGGTGTTTATGTAAATGGGATGGAATATAGTCTGTTCTAATATGATTTGCCAGTAAACAAAAAAAAAAATGATTTGCCAAGACAATTAAAATGAACTGTAATATTGGACGGAAAAATATTTACTTTTTGAAAGAATTTAATTACCTATGGTTTGGACGCATCACGCAGCGTACTTATTGTTTTATATAACTAACTATGTTACGTAAATCTTTATGATGCATGTTCTGGGTTTATCAGAAAATTATGTATCAACTTATATACCGCCGCGACATTTATTTTTGTGGGTACCTAATCGTTACTTTATTTATTGTTTTTTTATTGATGGGTTAGGTACTGTTTTTTTACGGATTCGATGTGTAATGCGTCTATAACTAAAAAAAAATATTGCCAAACCGTCTTTAAATGACTAAAGTTATACCCGACATTCAAAAAAAAAAACATCGGATTTGATAACCTCCTCCTTTTTGAAGTCGTTTAAAAATAAATCGGTTAAAATTTAATTCTAATAACTGTGTTAATAGAGGAAGAAATAGGTTTTAACATTATAGTCACTAAAGCTGTCATTTTTAATTTTAATAACGAAACTTAACTAAATGTACACGACCTATTTAAAGTTGGCTATGTGCAAAACAGCTTAAGCTACTATAATTGATGATGTTATATAAACATTGTTACGCCAGCCAACCAATATTAAGCGAGACGTGTCGCGCAATCAAATATATCACAAAAAAAACGATTTTATATTTCTTTTTTTAGTATTTTTAGGAACCAATTACAGTATAAACTCTATTAACGACACTGAAGGGACTGCGCATTTTATGGCGTTATTGAGAGCTGTCGTTACATGGAGAGAAGAAAAATCTGTATTAGAAAAATAAAAAGTTTATTTCAGCGGACTAGTAATTACATAAAAAATGTGTGAGCAACTAAGAATATGATAACGAATTCATAATCCTTCACTCTTAATAACAACAGTATAAACGTGCAAGCAATCCTAATTTGTACACAAAAGAACGGATTTCTTAGAAATTTTGGTATGTATGTATGATGCCGATAGTCGAGTTTATTATAGGCTAGTATAATAAAGCGACAAAATAACGTACATAGCTATTTAATTGTTGTCGTTATTGAGAATGGGTGTAATGCTATATAGAGTGTATCATTGTATGGAAGACAAGCTGAACCAACCAATGTCGAGTGATTTCGACGCTTTAGGGACTTTGTCGTTAAATCGAGTGACGTTACACGGAGTTTACACTGTAATTGACAGCAGATTTGCTGGTAAACACTGTATCATGCCTAAGGGCAATATCTCGATTTTTTTTTTTATGGATCCGCTCTGGTATCCAAAAGTCCAAAAATATTTCTCATTATGACTGGCAGAATATTCGATATTTTGTAAGTTATAAAATAATAATAATAATAATTAAGGTTAATATTCACTTCATCACCTCATGTATTCCATTATGTGTGAACGCAGCAGTGACAATAAAAAGGGTTAGGTTGTGCAGTGTTAAAAAACTGTTTTTAGTGCAAATACAACATTGTAAACAGTGAAAATGATAAATTATGCCTTTTATTGGCAACTTAGTACACGCCTAAATTAAAACTTCTCAATATAATTATGATAAGTATAAAGATAGGTTTCAAATACGCATTTCGTAGTTTCCTAGATTAGATCAGAAATTAAATACCTTACCCATCTACTTAAAATTCATTAAAAAAAAAACGCTTGTGCTTCCTAATCAATAGCAAGCATACAAATTTTTATATGAGAACAATTGTATCAAACAATCCCTTCTTACCACAAGCCAACTATAAAATCTATGCTAAAATAAGTGTCCAAGTTAGAAAACAAAGATGGGAACATATAACCATAGACAATGGATAGGTTGTGCAATGTGATAACGTAAGAAGTGCAGATAGAACAATTTTATTATTAAAAATATTGGAATGTTAATCTTTTTTGATATATTTAAGTAGATGTTCTATGGACACTTACTTTAGTATGGATGTGTGTATTTTGTTGCCAATTTTTTATTTTTATTTATACAATGCATATATTGCTTGCACCAAGCTATACATTTCCAGTTTACGCTGATCTCGCACTGTAATGAAATCCTTTGCAATGCGAGATCAGTTTATACTGGAAATGTATAGCTTGATGTGTAGCCGTGTATACTGTAAAATATTTACAGAGATCATAAATTTTTTTTTAACGATGTGGAAATAGCAGAATTGTCATAAGTTTATCATCAATAATATAAAAATAGTTTTTTCTTAGGGCGAATATACATTGTATTAAAACTTACTATTTTTAATATGCATCTGAAATAGTATTAGAATTGAAGTATAATAAACAATAAAAATCTGGTTTTGTATATAATCAAATTTTTGTAAATCCTACATTTAGAAACTCACTTGGTCGTTGTAAAAATACTGTAAAATATAAAGTAAACATAAAATTTCCTTTTTTTTTGAAGATTTGATCCAAAACAGCGGTACTCAACCTTTGGTTTAAAAAAGAAGGTAGCAAAAGATTTTATTACTGTTAGTACATAGGGTCAACTGTGGCCATCTTTACTTTCCACAGCAACTTTACCCATGAGTACTTAAATTTATTTTGAAAACTAAAAATCTGTTGCCGCTATTTAATGATAAATATCGAAGCGATACAAAAGTAGAATAATCTACTATTCGTTATAAATTTTTAGAATTGATAGATATTTTAATACAGTTCTCATTGGTAAAGTTCCTCATGGAAAGAAAAGATGCCAACAGTTACATTCTTATTTAGGTTATTCTTGTAAATATAATTTTAGTTTACCTATTTGTTTCGCGTGGTGCGTATAAAAAAAGTTGTTTGATAAATTTGCACGATATGGAACACAACATCGAAACCGTCACAGTATCAGCAACTTGATTGCCGTCTCATCGGGCCATGAGAGTGAGGGAAGAGAGAGGGCACCTATGTCTGCATACACACTTGTGCAATATAATATCTCCTGCGCCGAAGGGTGGTCTCCGCTGAACTGGTCGCCATGGCCAAAATTCGACCAGGACTATAGTACTTATATCAGTAACTCTGTCTTTACTGTCGTCCAGTCAGGTAAAAAGGTTGAGCACCGCTGAATTGAGACCACAGTTTAATATCAAAAATCATTAGTTAAAACCGTAAGCAAGTTAGTCCTACAAATGGCAATAAATGTAAAAGTAAAGTGACAATTTGCTGATGGAAAGTATGGAAACCTACGTGTGTAAAGTATGGATACCTATTTATAGTATTGAAGAAAAAAGTCTTAAGTTTGAAAAGTTGAACTGTATGGGGATGAGCTTCAGAAACGCGAAGCAAAAACGGAATGAAAAGCCATGCTTTCAGTGAACAGTTCTAAACGAAGCTATCAATGAATGTCAAATTGTTCATGTATTCCAGAAACAATACTGCTTGTGCTGGTTGCTGAAATATAAGAGTACCTTCATGAAATCCTTTTGTTTTATTTTAACTTTCTTTTACCCAAGGGTGTGTTCAGACCTGGCGAATGCGCCGCTCGCGAGCCGCTTGCGAACTGCGCGCGTGCATTTCATATTCGTACCCAGACCTTGCGCCGTCCACGCGCCGCTCGCGCGCAAGCTACGCGCCGTACTCGAGCGGCGCAGGAGGTGCGCGCGTGCCGCTCGCGGTGCTCCTCCCTCGCCCGCATATTTAGTTCAACGCGAAAGAAGCTATGTGCGCACGTGTGCGGGTTGTTCGAAAGAGATACCGTGGCCCCTTGGCACACAGGCAACTGAGGGAACACAGGTGGGTTTTAGTCAGTAAAAGTCTGACACGCCCTCCTGCTCTACCCAGAGCGGGAGAAGTTATTTGATGATTACACACCCTCAAGAAAAAGTCTTAATTGTTTTGAATCAAATAACATAACGATTAATCGCTATTTCATTTTAAATATTGTGTTGCACTCGTGCAGTGCGCGCATGTGACATAAAGCCTTGACCTACATTAAAGCTGAAGGACTATTTCTAGGACGTAGGTACCTATCCACCCTACATTATGTCATGAACACCTTTCCAGTACCTACAGCTTGTGGAAGCATAAAATGAGCAGATAGGTATATCTGCTTTACCTTCCCACATGTACCCAAACGAGGATTTTTAAAGAACCGCGTCCAATCAACCGCGTCCAAAAAATGTTCAGCCTATTTGATAACTTCCTTGCTACACATAGAATACTTCTTCGGATACCTTGACACTGTGACTTGACATTTCCTGCCAGTTCAACAAACACGGAGTTTGTCACTGGCCTGTCAGGCCAAAAACAAATCTAAAAGTGATATAGGATATATTTATGCCCGAAACCGATTTAGGAAACCATAAAAAAATTACAAGATTCTGCTTGGGTAAGTACGATTCCCTTATCTTTTATCTTTAATTACAGTCAGTTGGAAAGTTTTGACTGGTTAAGTTTTATTTTATGCTACTTAGTTCGCTTGAACCACTAGACTTGAACATTGAATCTAAACTATAGCCCCCTTATTACAAAAACAAGGTTTTTCTTTAGGTATGGTTTTTAAACCATCGAGCCTGTTTTTGAAATAAGAACTTAGAACTGAAATAGAATTACAGCTCCTTTTCCAAAACTGACAATTTAGTATTTAGCACTGGACTAACTTGTCAGTTTTGTAAAAGGAGCTGTATTTCGATGTCAGTTAGGTTCTTATTTAAAAAATAGGCTCGAAGGTTTAAACCATACCTAAAGAAAAACCTTGTTCTGTAATAAGGGGGTAGGTATCTAAACTAAATACAGCGTGGCAAGTATATTACCCTGTTAATTTTGATTCAGTAGGTACGCGATACTGAACCTCCGTATGGAAAAATACAAAATATTTGAAAAAAATACCCATAATAAAAGATAAGTAGGTATTGAAATCGTTCCGTGTGGTGCCAGACGTAAAAGAATAGCACCATCCCATTTCTTCCCGTGGGTGTCGTAGAAGGCGCCTAAGGGGCTTACCAGAGAATGGGCAGCAGCGTTCTCTATGCATTTTACCACCATACTGCGATCGCCAACCCGCCTGCCAAGCGTGGCGATTATGGCAAGTCCCTCCCCATTTGGAGGAGGCCTATGTCCAGCAGTGGACGTCTTTGGCTGAAATGATGATGATGTTTTACAAACGAAGTCGTGGGCACATCTAGTAGGTACCTACGGTATTAATATGATTTTATTTGTGTTTTTCTTTCAAAATCATGACAGTTTTCGATACTTTACCCTCATCAAGTCACGTCGCTTCCGTATGGTAGTAGTTACTTAAGCTTATTTATAGTACAGAGGCCAGCACATCAAGCTACCCCAATCTGTCAAATTTCTTTGATAGATTTTCAACTTTAAAACCTAGGCATAAGGTTCATGTTCAATTGGGAAAATTTGACAGATTGGGGTAGCTTGATGTGCTGGCGTCTGTACCTACTGCTAAGGCCACGTTCATAGTTTCATACCAAAAGCATTGTGAACCGCAGACTATGAGCGAGCTTTACGCAGTTTAACATACAATGTCTGGATGACCTAGCTTTTGTTTGACATTTTCTAAAAATGAAACCTAGCTAGATCTATTTGTTGCCCCCGAAACCCCCTGCATACTAAATTTCATGAAAATCGTTGGAGCCGTTGTCGAGATTCAGATTATATATACTTATCAAGAATTGCTCGTTTAAAGGTTCGATTTTCAATTTCAACGTTTCATTCTCACCGAGCTTGCTTATGCAAAATCAATTTCTATGAACTCTTCATGCAAATTGTTCCACAAGAGTCACGTTGCGCCCGTCTGTGCGAACCTTAAATTAGATTCTGCACACCCCAGCTACCTACTTTTTAACAAAATCAAAATCGGTTCATCCGTTCGGGAGCTACGTTGCCTCAGACAGACACACACACACACACAGACACGTCAAACTTATAACACCCCGTCGTTTTTGCGTCGGGGGTTAAAACATCAAAAAATAAAAAAAAACACTACAGAGGGAAAAAATTATTTAATTTACTAATACAAAAATACGTGTTTTTTTTAGAATTTGCCGTTGCAAACTCTTTCATACGTTCAAATAAATAATAGGTAGGTACTTATTCGTTATTTACGATGCAGTTAAATTGGTATTAGGTAGGCTAGGCACTGTAAATAAATCTACGTAGGTATTTTGTTTTCTAATAGAGCCCTGCCAGACGTGTAACAAGTTATAACACATTAGCGAGACTTTTAGTAGGTAATACTATCTCCTACCCTAGGGGGTGAAGTGTTTTTGTTTTGACTAAGTATCGAGAGAGAGTAAATTGAGACTCGCGCTGTTTTGGCACAAACGTTGTTTAGCTACTTCAGTGCCTAAGGCTACGTTCGAACTGGCAGGTGACTTACTTACCGCCTAGAACCTAGCGAGTCACCTTTCGAGTAGCGAAGTCAAACGACCGTTCTAGAATTTTCGCAACCAGCCGCACTGCGCGCTTGTTGTACTTATTAGTCCATTCGCACGAATGAAGCGGATCAACACTTTAAAATAATTTAATATTTTATATTGGCGAC
Organism: Polymixis flavicincta; assembly: GCA_949987655.1. Classification (NCBI taxonomy): domain Eukaryota; kingdom Metazoa; phylum Arthropoda; class Insecta; order Lepidoptera; family Noctuidae; genus Polymixis; species Polymixis flavicincta. Next base: position 20,378,816 of record OX465175.1, read on the forward strand.
TCGGACGAAGTTTATTTATTTGTGGGCTAATCGACAACTCTTGAAATACGTTTAAAGGCTAATTTTCAACAGTCAGATAACTTTAATCTGAGGAATAAATCTGACAGTTTGGAATATTTTCTTATACAAAAGCTATCAAAATTGAAAAATCAGCCATAAGTCAATTGTCATGCAATGAATTTGTTTGCAATAAAGTTATGAAAAAGGTCACTGCAAATACATGCAATAAAGTGCACTTCCCGCGCTTGGTGCCTTCGCCAGTCGCCTATCGTGTTTTGAAGTATACAATCACGATGTTAAGCCACTAGACTCTAGGCGCTAAGCACGCCTTTTTTTTAATATTTTGTTTTGGGTGGGAATGGGAAATCATCAAATACTCGTAACTTCTCCCGGTCTGGGTGGAGCAGGAGGGCGTGTCAGATTTTTACTGACTAAAACCAACCCGTGTTCCCTCAGTAGCCTGTGTGCCAGAGGCGGCGGTATCGCTTTCGAACAACCGGCACGCCTGTCAGTGCGTACGTAGCCTTAATGTCTCGTCTAGTATGTCATGTCTTAGCTAGACTTTGTGATCGGTTTCTACGAAATGTCTCACGTAACATGCCTAGATTAAGTTTAGCAAATGTTAGCCAGAGGGGTTCTAAGTTTTAACGTTCCTAGTTAAGGAGGTAACATACACTCTAACACTCTAGGTTTGTTTGGTAGGAGATAAGCCATACGGTGCGGGCATAATCTTACTCGTAAGCTCGGATTACCTTAGCAATATAGAAATTCTTTTCCACTGGTATATACATATTATTAGAAATTAAATATTTCTGTAGTCAAGTCTATCTTGACTTAGGTAAGCAGGGAGGGGGTTTCATATGGATTACATGATATCCATTTAATAATCGGTATACACAAGGTGGACCGATGACTTTGTGAAGGCCGCCGGAAACCACTGCATGTGGGAAGCACAAAACCGGTCGAAGTGGAGGGGCCTGGGAGAGGCAGGAGTTCAGAAGTGGACGTCTTTCAGCTGGAATGATGATGAAACGGTATACCAATAAAGAGCAGTGGCGGCCCAGTGATATTGCAGTCCCGAATATTCCCGACTGTAGGTCGTGAATTTTTACCCAGGCAGGCACTTTGTCTATTGAATTTTATATTATATTATATTTATATTTATTTATTTTAGGAAGGCTTACAGACTAATAACACTATATTAACAGTAACATATAACTAAATTGCTAATTACAAGCCCCCACAGATAAATACAAAATGACTCCCACATAGTCTAAGTTACATTGTGAATGCATATGTACTTTTAAGCAAATATATTATTTCTAAGCTCCTTAGTTTTTTCCTCAAAGTTCCTTTCAATCGTTTGTTTTCAAATTTGAAGCCAATTCGGAATCACCACTGTTCTCAAAACAGTGAAGGAAAACATGGTGAGGAGCCCGGCATGACCTAGAATCAAAAATTCGAGAACATGTGACATCCAGCAACCCGCACTGGGCCCCGCGTGGTCGATTATAGCTTATTCCCCTCTCACAGACAGGAGGCTTATGTGCCTGTGGTGGGAACATTAGAGGCTGACCATGAAACACGTAGGTACGTGGTTCCTTTAAGTATCTGGGAAAACTGAAATCTTGGTAGAAACCTACCTACTTCTGTGAAAGTCTATCCACCTTTGACAATGAATAGTTTTGTGAATTCCTTAGATCGAGAGGACGGGCGTGGGGCGAGTTCTATTTTCTCAGTACAAAGATTCATCGCCATTTTATTAAATCTTCTTTCGCAGTAAATTCACTCACTTGTTTTCGTATTCATACGTTCCCTTGCAGAGTTCCTTGGAATCTGTTTTATTATATTACTGTTATTTCATTTATTACGTTCTGAACCAAAGTGAACGACCTATTTTACTTTATATCGACGGGAGAGTGACTTCATTACTTCGTATGGTACATCGGTAGATAGAAATCAGGTTATGTGTTGCCTCTCACACAATTCACAGTGGAAATTAATTTCATGTTGGTAATATGATTTCTTACACGAATGTTGGTGATTCTTTGTCAGAAGCTGTTTGGTACATAGGAATGAAGTGTTAAAATTCAGTATTAGGTGCTTTATACGCAAAAAAACAGTGGCACTCCGGGAGTGCCGACAGAAGTTAAAACTTTAACAATTAAGTACGTGTGTATTTTTTTAATCGTCAATACAGGATTTCACATTAGGTCCTTGGATCCTGATTGCTCTCGGTAAAAAATGATAAACGAGCGATGGACTTCAGCCATTAAAGGTAACAGCACAGATTTTTACGATAAAAATATAAAAGGAAAGAAAGGGGTAAAAGAATTAGAATTTCCTAATGAAAGAAAGGGACATTTCCAAAAGACATCAACGCGCGACTCATCCATGTGCTCGTTTACCCTTATAAACATACACAGTATACATATAGCTCATGAGAAGCGTTCGGTGATGATGACGCGAGTTCCATGATTTTTGTTCTCCCAAAAAGAGCTCAACGCGCCTAAAGAAGTATTCACTGCAAAAATATAAAACCATATAATTTACAAGGATGAGGAATTTGTATCTAAGTAATAACGTCGTCCGTTCAGGTTAAGCTACGTTTGCCGCGGTTGGTTCGTGGATGGGTAACCATCTTCCCATATCAAGACAATGGTCGTTGGTCTCGGCTGTCGTTCGTAGATCTTTGACAGTCGTTACGGGTCGTCAGAAGCCCGAAAGTCTGACAACCAGTCTTACCAAGGTGTATGTTATTGTCCAGTAAATGGGTTCTGGTGGTCAGATACGCAGTCGTTCCATGTGCATACATAACTCACTCAGCTTATAACATTCTCACTACTGGGACATAGGCCTCCTCTCCGCTAGATGGAGTGGGCCGTAATCCACTACGCGGGCTCAGTGCGGGTTGGTAGTCGTAAAATCCATGTAAAATATTGGTACCTACTCAGCTGCATTCGGTTAGGAGCGACGCGACGGTGTCACGCGATTTTGGTAGAACATCGCCATGATTTCTTCATATAAATTGTTCTACTGGCGACGTGCTGCGCTGTCGCGTCACATCCGTCTGCGGGAGCCTTACCAATTGCGTTGTTTTACTAGGCCGTGTTTTTATAAAATAAAAATAATTAAATAAATCGTAGAAAAGTGCAATAGGTACGGGTCAAAATAAATTACAGAACATTTTTTTTACCGGTAAAAAAATTCAATGGTTCAGAATCATATAGAAGCGATTGCGTCGATGTCCCTGTTATCCTATATAATTTTTCCTCAATCTTACCAAGTTTGACGTCACCTGTTTACTTCCAAAGTCTTCAGTACCTATATTTTTAAAACCGACGCAAAAACGACGGGGTGTTATAAGTTCGACGTGTCTGTGTGTGTGTGTGTGTCTGCTGTGGCATCGTAGCCCGGCGTGACAATGATTCGACCAAATATTACCTACCTACTACTTAAAAGGCCAATCAATATTTTATTTTAATTTTTTTGAGGTTTTTGTTTCGTTCGGGGGTTTTTATGATTTAATTTCACGTTGCTAACTCCCTATTAGCGCAGTGGACCAAAAGGCTTGTCAAGTTATGTCGTGGGTTATACTCGCGTTGTAGTGTTTATGTGGCCTTTAAAATATTCAATAGGTATGTTCTTCAATTATAAGTGCCTATTTATTTCTGTGGACGTGATTGGTGACTAGGTCTAGGAAATATTATAAATGTGAAAGTTTGTATGTTTCGATGTTTGTTACTCAATCACGCTAAAACGGCTGAACGGATATGGATGAAATTTCGCACACAGATAGTTTAAAACCTGGATTAATGCATAGGGTACTTTTTATCCCGGTAGTACTTTCCCGTGGGAAAAGTTTTCGACCTCCACGCGGGCGATACCGCTTGCCAGTCAGTAAAAAAAACATTTATAAAAAGCATAAACCTACAGTACGCCAAATATTAATAATGCGCAATATAATTGAATCACAACTTGCACGCAAACGATCCTCATTATTTATTTTCACGCAAAAATATTGACGACCCATATGCTTCAATATTTTCGCGTTTGCGTGCAATAAAAATGAAACTCGTTCAAACTTTTGTTCAATCATTGCAAAATTTTCAATATTAACCGTAAACAAAAAAAAAAACGCAATTCGTAATATTGAGCAATATACCAAAACAACTACCCAATGGCTCCCTCGCGGTAGGCCCAGACGGAGATGGCGCGATGAGCTGGACTCCTTTAACAAGAACTGGTCACTAGTAGGACTAAACAGAGTGAAGTGGAAGGAGGGTAGACAGGCCTTCGCCCTGCAGTCGGACATCACAGGCTTTTAATAATAATACCTAATTGATGGCTTTTTTTTTTGGAGGGTGGGAATCATCAAATGACTTCTCCCGCTCTGGGTAGAGCAGGAGGGCGTGTTAGACTTTTACTGACTAAAACCCACCCGTGTTCCCTCAGTTGCCTGTGTGTCAGGGGCGACGGTGTCTTTTTCGAACAACCCGCACCCCTGGCAGGCATCGGCCCTTGCGGACCCCACCAGTTGTTGCTGACATTTCTGACGGTGCGCGTGGAACACAAAGCGCCGCCGTCCCGCCTACCACTTTTCGGCCGCAGGGGATAGGGAGACCGGCCAACGCTATACCGACACTCCTCTTCCCCTGCGGCCCCACCGCGTCCGCCATCAAACGGTGGTGGCCCCGTCCAGGCCACGAAAGGGCAGAGCGCTGCTCAGAAGCACCGGCACTCCTCCTCTGCCGCAGCCCGTAACCCTCAGCTGCGATGCCTCCCATTCGACATCGGCCCACCTCAGTTGCGGTGCACCTCACCGCAACCTACTTTTTGGCCGCTACGTCATCGGCTTGAAGGCAAAAGCCCCGACGAGCGGCCCCACCTTTGGGTTCCTCTTCGCTTAACCGTGGCTGGGAGACCACGGTTACTGAGCCCCCTCGCAACGACAATGTGGGAACCCACTCGGGGGGGGGGGGGGGGTGCGGGAACCTACTCGGGGGTACCTAATTGATGGCTTAGAGCCCACCTAAGTAATTTGTCAAAAATCATAATGGATGGACAAATTATGGGATAACCGCAAAAGTTATGCCTAATTAACAAAATCCACTAATTGGGTACTGTTTGGTGACATGTACCTACTCAATCCAACACCTTGGGTTTTTTTCTACAAACCTCTGAACTGAAAATAATAACCAATTTCCTGCAATTTTCTTTGTTATCCTGTCATCCAGACACCTTTGTCGTCGAATTGATAAGGCTGCACATTAAAAATACCTTATTCCATCGGCAGAAGGTTCTATTTCGAACTAAAATTAAATTAGGAAGATAAAGTGCGCAGGCGTGAAGCTATTGACTGTCCCCCTTCTCCCGCCTCTAAAAGCTGAATGTAGGTAGTGCTCACAGGACCCAAACAAAGGATAGATATGATATCACGCTGCTTCTGATTACGACTTGAAATACTTTGACGGACTTAAGTGACAAAGAGACCGAAACTTAGGATTTATTACGGCAACCATAACTCTAAACGTAGATTGATTTCTTGCTTTAATGAGTAAGTTTAAAAAAATCTAAAACGGTATCGTTACGAAGACTGTTTGATTGAGTTTCGTAACAGTGAGACAGAAAAAGTTGTCACAATTTTTTTTTGGCTGTAAGTCAATAAGAGGCCGTGATTTTTCGTCGTAAAAAGGAATTGTTGTGAGTTTTAGAAGGTTATCAATGGTACTTATTTGACTTCTTTTGTTCTTTACGTACCTAGAGGTTCAAGTAAAATTTATATTTAAGAACGTTTTTGTTCAAAATATAATATGGTAAAGGAGTTCAGGAGTTCTACGAGGTTGATTGAAAACTCGTAACAAAAGACTTGTTGTCTTATTTATCTAAAACGAAAATGTAAAATAAGTGTCTAGGAATCGTAGCAAGTGGCGTTCTGTAGTTTCTGCATACCCCCGTGCGACGAAGGTGTGAGTTTATACTTTCGTTAAACATCAAAACGTTATACCAGGGCCTCAAGTTTGCTATACAATAGTGTTAGAATGGTCTCAAGTTTGGTCATCTACTAATATAATGGCGTCATTGTGACTTTCCAATGGTCAGCCACTGACACTCACACACACATTTATTGGTAATCTCGTACATAATGACAAATGAATGATTGACTTAGGTGGTAATCTGCTAAAATTTTGACAGTTCCTAAATAATATGTTAAAAAAAATTGTAAATATATATATGAGTAAATGAAATCTGGCATGAATAAATGTTCAAATTTAGTAGTATTTTTTCGAAAATAATTTCTACTAACGGGTTTTATAATAATGGCAATACGACAATGCCATTATAACACATTTCTTTACGAGACCATTGACCGACCAATGATCGACCATTATGAATTTAGAAGATTACGAACTTTTAGCAAAATGACAATGGGATCGTGTTGGAATGACGAATTTATAAAAATAACAGACTTGGGCCCTAGGTTTTAGCAAATAACGCTACGAGCGCATAAATATCGCTACGAACATAACACAATAACAGCTCATTCCCTTTGTTAACTAAATACGTTCTCGCTCTATTACATCTTTTGGTAATCGAAGCTGAATGAATGTTGTATGTTTATTGGAGCGGTTACAATTGTATGAATACTGACACTGTACCATATTTTAATTCGTTTCCAGCATTGGTTCTATTCAGTTTGATTTATTGTAACTGAGAACTTCGAGACTCTTTTTTTATCATTCATTGCATTAAAAAAAATTGAGAAGATAATAAGGTACTAAAAATAAGGTAATAAAATACTTTTTTACAAATCATGGTTCTAGAGGTACCCAAATCACCATTTTTAAAAGTGATCTAGCAAAAATCTGCTTACTTACCTAAGTGCTTATGCACGCAGAGGGAAAAGTTTAGCTATCAAAATATTTGTTAACACAAAATCCTCGAACCGCTATTTAAATGGGGACAGTTTTAGTTACTATACTTATCTAATAAACATTGACCCCTTTATTTATGAACGTTGCTTAAATTTATTATGATTAGCGACTGTTTAACCATAAGTTTTTGACGTTTAAGCATCTCTTAACTCTTGTCATGGTTTATAAATAAACCCCTTAAGGTGAATCTAATCCACATTTTTCCCCATACAAACTCCACTGTTCGACAATGTACATCAAAAATTTAACGTGGCATGGCTTTATCTCATTATTAATATTGTCTCTACGGAAACATAATACTAAAATAAAAAAGCCATTAAAAAGTTAGGAGCCAACAAAGATTCGTTCTTCTTGCTAATTTAACCTAACTTTGGGCGTGTTTCTTCTTCGTGTTCGGTACCAACAAAGCTCAAATATCGAAAACTTCAATCAACTTTATTGTTCATTGATTTATGGAGTGGTTTTTTCATAAAACCCGATCTTCCGAATGACTTTTCTTAAATTTTAATCCGCCTATGTTACTATAAATGATCCTGCATCTTCTTAATAATTGTGTGTGTATACTAGCGTGTAACTGTGCATCACTGATACTACCTCTGTCGGACACGATGCCTGGTGAGACAGCGTGCTTTTTAGCCAGGCCCACCAGTGAGTTCGAGCCCGCGACTAGATTCCCGTTAATCTCAGCCTTTCATATTCGCTACAGCTACCTATCATGTCTCAGACCGCAAGAAATTCAATACCGCATCGAAAACGCTATACATAGTTATACGCTATACCTATAAACCAACGAAGATATTGCACTGCATCGGTTCTATTTCTAGCCTCTCTTCGGGACTCGCTAAAGTTTTCGTCAATATAATATTGAGTTTGTGAGGGACATGTAGTAGGTATTAATTTATCTGCGGGGAAGGTTGTAAATATTACACGCTATTACTCTTTTGAAGTTTAGATGTCAAGTTGGATTTCAAGGTTGATTTCCATTGTCGTTGGTTATGATTTTTAGAGTTATTGTTTTGTGAATTATGGAGACGTGGTAGCCATGGATTCGGGGTTAATGCGGTAGGAATTTGTACGAAATATAATTATGTACGAGAAAGTGGTATTTTCTTGTCGTCATGCGTCTAATATTAATAGCGGTATAATTATATTTACTTCAAGTGTGACTTTTGGAGATTTATCAGAATTCACAGACATAAATTCACGCCTTTTTCTTATGGGGTAGTAGGCAGGAACTGTAGAACGCCTGCTACGAGTCTTTTGTTGGTATAGTTCTGCTGGCTTAGTTATAGTTCGTTTTTTAATCCCTCACACTAATTTGACATTTCAAGTCTTTTATGTTTGCTTCTTTAGTATAGGAGTTTGACATTACACCTGTCAAATTAGTATCTGGGTTTAAAAAGCAAACTTTATATATTTGGTCAACATATTTTCTTGTTTTGTTTCTGGAGAAAACTTAGTTACATTGACGATAAACCCCTGCCTTCGTATTTCGTCAACATATTTGTTTGCCGGTGTTGTATCTATTCTAAACTGTGCACCGAATAAATCGAAGCGAAGCTTAATGTGGTCACACACCTGCTTGTTTACAAATAAATACATTCTGACGTTCTTCGTCGCGTCGTAAACGTGAACTAATCCACAGCCGACAACAAATCGTAAATCCGCGCAACAACACTATGGCGCACGAATGTTTCTGTGCCGACAAGCGTAGGGAGACACGAGCCAGAGCTATTGCTCCGAGATATGACCGATTGTGATTCGCTTTGTGTTGATTCTTTTGGTTTCCAACTGCTTGGATTTTGGGTTAAGTAGTATGTTATGTACAGGAAAAGTTTTTATCCAGTGCGCAAATTGTAACCATGAATTCAGCATATCATTCTAGACCCCCTAGCGCAGACATTTTTCGCCGGATAAACAAAAAAAAATCAACTGTTCCATACATTTTGACCGTGTAGGTATTGCACTTTTCTATGAAACAGCTGATTTTTTTTGTACAACCAGCGAAAAATTTCTGCGCTAGGGGTTCTAGAATGATATGCTGAATTCATGGTTACAATTTGCGCACTGGATAAAAACTTACCCTGTAGAGCTATATTCAGGGAGTCTTTGAAGTGTTCAAGGCTAGATTACGGACCCATCTAAATACGAAATAGGTAACAGCCTTCTTCAGGTACTAAACGTATGTAATTAATTGTGTGAAATGTTGTTTGAGGATTGGAGAGAAAAGATTTATGTTCCGTGCTATACATTTTCTCTCATGAGAATAACTTGCAACATTTCAGGGTCTGATTTGATCGCTCGTATGTCTACTATATAGTAGACAATAAATATATATTCAGTACTATGGATCGAATATTCACAAGTTTACACATGTACAGTCACGAGCAATAATATGTTTATGTAACCGGGAAATTGCACCATGATTGCAGGTTCTGTACGAAATGACCTATTTCACTCAGATAATATGTAGAATAGTTTATGACAGTGGTTGCGTATTTTATTAACATTTAACGCAAATGCAATTTCGAGACACGCACGACTCACGCAAGACGTTGAGACAGAAACCATAATCTAAAACTCGGAATCAAAATAGATAGTCGTGTTCAAATTGTGTATTTAGACGATAGCGTTTTGCCAAAATAATCAACCGTTATCGACATAAAGGTATTACCATATTTCCATAATACCCCTTAATATTCCCTGCGGGATGCCCATTTATTAGGGTTTAAATATCCCCCACTGCCAAGGTCACATCGATCGACTCATCGCGAGAAAGGGACGCAGCTATCTGTTGCATGTTTTATCTCTGTCTCGAGGAAAAATTTCGGATGGGAATCGGTGGGCAGACTGTTAGTAAACAAAGAAATAGAGGACGGTCCTGATAACAGTTGCCTCAGCTCGGACTTTGGTTCAGTTCGGTTTTATGCAACGATGCATTATGACGCACAAAAAGTTTCGGGTAAGGTAAGGTGAGATGCAATACCTACGCAATGGCAGGTAAGCCTTTGTGATGTTTCTTGTAGGATATATTCTGTTTATTTGTTTTGTTAATGCATTTATAAACGTAGTATTAAGATTTTACAGCGAAGCTTTTTGAGTAAGTTTAAACCAAAACTTTCTGCATTATATTACTTAAGTAAGTACCTCTTCGTTGCATCCACGTTATCGAAGTTTGAACTAGAATTATTCTATTTAAAAAATCTTAAAAGATATAAATCATTAATTGTGTAACTTTATTGATTATTATCAGTCGGTAGACGTCCGCTTCTGTCTTCACCCTAAGTATCTCCACAACAACCGGGATACCTGCATTCAATGGATACTTTGAATTCGCAAACTTCCACAAAATACTCTAAATAATTAAACCACAGTCTGACTAGATAGTTAGTTAGTTACTCTGTGATTTGAGTAGATAAACAGTCTCTCTAAATTATGTACGTAAGCACAGTTCGCCAAACCACTACTAATTAGCGAACTTCCACTTATCTGCACCGCCTGCCTCTTGTCTCACGATTTTCGGTAAACAACCTTATTAGGAAACCTGCCTAATTAACATTCTCATCTTTTGAAGATTCTTCTCAACGACAAAGGAAAATTGTCCTGAAAACGAAAATCAATTCAACCCCTCTTAGGTGACGATTAGAAGGAGTTCCATTTTACTGAGAATTTTCAATTTTCCGTTTTATTGAACTTGACTGTATTATGTAGATTCTTGTCGATGAAATACTGCGGGCGTGTTCGCTTTCGTAGCAGGGTCCTCTACGCCGTTGAAAGTGCTACGCCGTAGACTTTGTTTGCTACGAGACTTTCGTTTTTGCGCTGTGCACTGCTTTTATTTCACTACTGTTTTGGTAAGCCTTTTGAACGTAGGTCGTCATGGGTGCTGCATTCTTAGATGATGCAATAGGTTGAATTTTATAGGTTCTAGGCCGCCGTGCCTCGCCGGCCGGCAAGCGTGCGCTTCGATATGTTTACATTGCATTGATACGGCGCATAATTTCGTCTCGATGGATTATCTATACCTCTTTGAAGCTTTTAAGGTTACGGTCGTTTCTTATTGAATGCATAGTACGTACGTATTGTTGATAACGTTTGTGTAACTTGAATCTTTTTAGGGTTAATTTTTGTTCCTAGTTTTGGTTCAATGAAATCTAAAATATATCTTGAATAACGACTTAAAAAATATACGTGAATGGAAAGAGTCTATAAAATTAATGCACCAAATTTATCACGCAGAAACGATTACTCCACTAACAACATAGCATGATGCAACTCAATAAAACCACTGCAGTTTCTAACCTTTTAATAGCATAGTTGAACTTCGTAGTTGCTAGTTAAACGTAATTGTCTCTCATTTCCTATCTTAGAGCAAAAGTATCGATAAAATATTCGCTTGATCAGGCCGCGGCTCCGCCCAACCTCCCTTCAGGCTTCAGTTGAGTCCGCAGGGCGCAGGCGAACGCACGTCCCCGTCCGCCATCTTAAACCGCGGCGCCATTTCGTGCACTAAACACTTCCTACCCATTCATCATTCGAATTTTAAATACGGAAGTGTCGTGAACAAGCAGTTTATGATCGGTAAGTTTATTTTTTAATTGATTTAGTCTAGCAAACTCAGATGTTGTTTATTTTAAGACGCCTACAACGGGATAGCCTCCCAAGGACGTTTTTGTTCAACCGCTGCATATAGGTGCATATCTATTTATATGACATTCATTTTTGAATATTCTAGGATTGTTGGTAGGTGGATTGTGGTGGGTTCCGATATTTTTTTGATATGTTTTGTTGATGTTTCGGTGAATGTAAATAAATATAAATCAGCGGAGTAATGATGACATTAGAATTTTACGTTTTAGACCTGACCTAGGCGAAGGCGGTGTCTACATTGTGCTTACATGGTGCTAAGGTGCATAGGCCTGAATATTTTATAGAAGCTGCGTTGTTCATCAAATCAATATTTGATTTTGGCACTGTGTGTTCTCTTACCATATTTGTCAGAATATTATTTACAAACATTTTCCTAAGTAAAAAAATATTTTCAGGAGATTTTGGAAATTTTATTGCTTTTTCTTCATCTCTATTTTATTTAGAATCTGCATATTTTGCAAAGTTTCAATTTAAGCTTACTACGTGTCAAAATTGCACTCGCCTCACGCCTGCACCTAAGATATACAAAACATCACGCACGTTCCAACGTTTCAAAACGCTTCTAGCGTTACATCACTAGACTGTTCCTTACTGAATGTTAGTCAATATGAACGAATGACACGCCCACTCGCGAACAACGAACCCGCGGTAATCGGGTCAACCACCAACCACTTCCGATGCTAAGTTATGTAAGCATTGGTTTAATAACACCTTGGAATTCAAAGACTTCGTTTTCGTATTTGCATTTATAAAGATGGGGTTTCGTCTGCTGCATTTGTTTGGGTCGGAAGCCAGAAGCGTAGACTGTGCGCTTAAGTGTTATCCTTAGGAAACAGACTCGTATATTGATGACTATATCTGGATATCTTTAAACTAGAAATCTTTGTATATATCATCATCATCATCATTTCAGCCGAAAGACGTCCACTGCTGGACATAAGCCTCTCCCAGGCTCCGTCACAACAATGAAAACTATCGTAGAGGTTTTTCTCGAGACCTATACGTCGTAGGAATTTGAATATTAGCATATAATATGTTTAAGTCTCGATGACGCGCGCACAGATCACCTGTCAAAGACGAAAAATATATTTTAATAGATTTTTATCTGGGGTGTCAGTATGATCCCAGAATTTTGCGATAAATGACCATTTCCCCTTGATTTTCAAGGTTCCTTGTACGTGGATGTGCACTTCCTTGGAAGCACGTTATTTGGTTTATTATTCATAAACACTTACGTCCTTTTTGATCTTTCTTTTCAGTCCTTTAACGTCCATTCATCTTTTCGTGCATACGCAGACGATAATGCTGTCGCCAGGGCTGATTTCATAGGTAATATAACATAACAGTAGGGTTCCTTCTATTTTACGTCAGACTTATTGATCATTACTTTGTTTTTGACAGCCTTTGTAAAGGTTTAGTTTGTAACTAGCTACCCATAAAATATTACGTGCGTTACACCACGCAATCTACTTTTAGCTGTTGGTCAAATAAGTAGTTCAGAAAACTGCTGAATGGAGTCTCGTTAAAAAATCTAAAATTAATTCTGTGCGCAATCTAACCGCTGTACTGGGCCTAGAACCGTGAAATTTCACGCGAGTGTTCCTTTTTATCGCAGGTAAGCGCTAAGGGAAAATTGCCAGACTTATGTGATAGTGGGCAGGGCACATTGCTCGCAGAACGGAAGGCCGATAGGGCTGAAAGGTTCTGGAGTGGCGACCCCGTAATGAAATATGTAGCATTGTAAGGCTTCCCACAAGGTGGACCGACAACTTAGTGAAGGCCGATTGACGGAGGCCTATGTCTGGAGCACTAAGGAAGAATTTTTGAAAATCCATCCCGTGAAGGGGAATAGGGCAGGAAACTTTGCATGGAAGTTCGTCATTTTTGCCGATAGAAATCCGCATCGGGCACGGCTTGTAACACCTTAAAAATTTATAGTAATCGTTTCACGTAGGATCCGGTTGCCATTTGTCTTAAAGTGGGTTTAGTTAGACCAAAGGAGCATAGAACAGAAACAAGAGCTAGAGGTGTGGTCTCGATATTCTTGACATTTTAGGAGAGACAGATCATGGAAGGAATGTAACATCATCAGCTTGTAATGTTCCCACTGTTGGGCCACAGTCCTCCTTTTTATGAGAGGGAGTGGGGCCCAGTGCGGGTTGGTAGACGTCACATGTCTTCGAATTTTGGTTCAGCATGAAATTTTATTTACATTAAGCGCCAACCTGAGATCAAACCTACGATCTTCAACTCGTCACTCGGGGTCTATTACCACTTTGCCACCTCGGCTTCATACAAAAATAATTTCATAGAGTGGCGATAGACTGTGTAATCCTTTGGTATAAAACGACCTATGTAATTAAAAAAAAATTGATTGCTTTCGATAGCTTGCTTCACAGGCTTTAAGTGTTATGCCTACTAAGGTCATCAACTCACTTCATAAATTACCTAAGCCTTATCGTCTTTTATATCAGACACGCCCAGCTATCGGCACTTTGATCTTTGCATATTATTGCGGTATAATTTGTAAAACAGCTTTTTCGATAGATATTGTAGCTCAGACAATAAGTCCGGTTTTAGGAAGTACTTCCATTAGCAAATAAAGCTCGTCGACGTCATTTTAATAGGTCCTTTCCATTAATAACTTTTAAAATGTCATTTTATTCTCCCTACTAGCTTTTGCCCGTGGCTTTGCCCGCGTGGAGGTCGGAAATTATCCCATGGTATCGTTTTACCTGGATAAAAAGGTTTCTTTGTACTTTCTACCCATGTGCCAAATTTCATCTAAATCCGTACAGCTGTTTTGGTGTGAAAGCGTAACAAACAAACAGAGAAATAAACGAATGAAATCACTTTTGCATTTTTAATACTTATATTATACTTAGGATTAGGACTAGCACCGCCATGGTTTCATCCTCTCTATGAGACAAATTGTAAGAGCCAGAAACAGGCTGATAAAAAAAAACACGGACGTTGCGGTCTTACAGCCGCGTGCAGTTTTGGGAATTTATAGCGTCGTAAGTCTGGTCCTTATTAGATTTTTCTGGTAAATTATTCATACGCAGCCCAAAGTTTTTCGTAGTTTCTGTCATAACAAACGAGGCTGTTCCTATCGCATGGGATCCTATGCTGTTATTGAGAAACTGTCAGTCTTTTAACGTAATCTTATTAGACTCTTATTAAAAACAGTGTTATGGCGGTCGTTGTATTGATGAAACTGTTTGTTGGTTTTAAATAAGCTTCGACCAGAATTCAACCATTTCGACAGCGTTATCGTTGGCATCGCAAAGGTATTCCATGGTGCAGGCTTTAAACAGAGAACACGACAAGAAGTGTGGCATAGCTTGCGATGTGGCTCCACAGGCGCACTGCGGCTCATCGCTTGCCTGACTTCTTGGTCGTAAAGAGATTTCCAGGAGTGTCATGACAGTTGGTGGCCCGCTGGAAGCTTTTCTGCAGGCTCAACATAGTGGGAGATAGGCTCGCTCTGAACTCTCTAGAAGACATGTAGTGATGGGTTTACAAATATAAAGTTATATGAATAAGTGTGAGTGTACTTTGTACAACAACAATAAACTCTTTGTTCCCTAGAGGGAAGCGGGCGTGGCTGCTGCCTATGTATATACTAAAAGCTTTTGTATTTACTCCTAAAGGAGTACCTACTATAAACTTTCAAAAATAAAATGCTCGCTTCGTTAACCCTGAAATCCGAAGCTTTATAGCCACCAATTTGAAATAAGAGACTGCTCCACAATTTACTTACTTTCTTATGAAAATAAAATTAAAGCGGCCTCGTAAAAAGACATTTTTGTTATGTTAATTTTTTTATTACGACATGAATGTCATAAACAAGAAGTAATGCCAATGACTAAGTTTCTTTATGTCTACACCCAAACGAAGGAAGTATACTTGAGTTAAAGGGCTTAGGAATTAGTCGCGCACAATTAAGGTTGTTATTAAATTCACTTTTATGTTTGAGGTTAATAGGTTTGAAGAAGCAGATGAAGCTGCACCAGGATTGGTAGAGCTATAATGAAAGGTTCCGTCGGCAAAGTACAGTAGCTTCTGCCTTATCTATTGCTAGGCTGTGGTTCATCGATCGATGGTGGTCGAAGGGAATTCAGTATGAAATAACAGGCACGTGAGACTTTGCTTTACGACTTTGTTTTCAAGGTCGGCAGTTCGTCAACAATCTTTTATTGAGGCACTTCCTTCCACTTCCACTTTCTTTTGCGCGTGTCGTCGACCCGTGAACCAAAATATTATAAAAATTGAAACCTTGTTACAATATCGTTATTCTCCCGCCCTTATTCCAATTAATTTGGGGTCAGCTCAACATAAAGTGTTTTTCTTCCTTTTCTCTTAGTCTGTGATCTCGGTAGTCACCTCTTTTCTAGCCATAACATCTTTCACACAGTTTATCCATCTTTTCTTTGCTACTCTTATAGCTATCAACATATTTTCTCACGACATTTCATTAATTCCTTCCCATCACATGTCCATACTAAGACAATCGATTCCCAGATAAATTTTCAATAACCGGTCCAACTTCCACATTTCCCTATTCTTATTTTCATTTCAGCTGCATGCATTTCTGATCCGTATAAGACAAATTTTCACAACAAAACATTTCACGTTTTTTTTTAATGGTCAATCGAATAAAGTTTTTTCGGAGAATCATACGAGTACGTATTAAGTTTGCCTAAAACTTTAGGGGGTTTCCATTGCGCTTATGAAAGGCTCCTAAGTCTGTCGTTTTTCGTTATATTTATAGAAGTTTTCAGCTGTCAGAAGCCTGACAAATGGTCTGACTTTATGCTGACGGTTGCCAGTGTCCCCGACTTGTTGGGATGTGAGGTGAGCAGTGGCTTTGTTTATAGACCTATTGGCAACCGTAGTAGGCTCCGGATTTAGAACTTCACGACGACTTACTTATTTATTTATACTCCAATGAACAATGATGTTAGTATGAGTTTAGGTCGCATTTACACACAATCGTTTTAATACACAGTAGGTAGTGTCGATAGTCAAGTTATCTCTCATGTACAGACGCCAGCACATCAAGCTACCCCAAACTATCAAATTTTCCCAGTTTAACATGAACCTTAAGCTTATGTAATAAAGATGAAAATCTACAAAGAAATTTGATAGTTTGGGGTAGCTTGATGTGCTGGCGTCTGTACCTTGTTATGGTTTACCAGACCAGTAAAATATTCAAGATACCTGCTCAAGTCTGACCATTTTACTATTCCAAGAATTTATATGTTTCGAATGTCCTTTTTATCGAAACCTTATCCCTACTTTATATAAAACTAATTCACTTTCCGTGTCTGTCTTTGTGACCGCTGAGATCATCTAAACTACATAATGGATCTTAGGGCGGGTTCACATTAGGCCGGACCGACAGTTTTACCGGAATGACAAAAGGTGTCGGAAGCAAATTGGCATATGTATTTCAATAGCGCTGTTTACATCAGGGCGACCCGATAAAACTGTCGGCGACAAAACATTTACCGGACATTCAGCCACGATTTGTGTCGGGTCGGACAAAATTTGGCATACTGCTTTATATAGCGCCGTTCAAACTTGTAGGCACGAGTCTACAAGTACTACGAAGCGCTACGAAGCGGCGAAGCCACACGCCCGCCACCCCACTCACCCGCTCTCGCTAGCAGTTTCGCCCGAATCTTGTATTTTGTGCTCTTACGCTTCCTTTAACTTTCGAAATTAGATCATCAAAAGAATAAATAGACATTCTAAAGTAATTCTAAAGAACATTAAAGTTTGAAATGTTCAAACTTTATTTCGCTCGGCAATTATTGGATGCATCCAATACTTCCTTTTTCTTTTCTTCTGTCTCCTATTTAAATACCTCATTACAACCAGAACGTCATCGTCGTACATTGACCTCATTACAACCAGAACGTCATCGTCGTACATTGTGCACAGAAACCAACTCCTAATAACAGTGACAACTGCTTTGTGGCGAGCCGGGCAGCGCATAACGAAAGGGGTGTTCACATTAGGTCGGACCGACAGCTTATAGTGTGAACACCATAGGCCGATAGTCGGCCAACGGTTAAATTGTCGGTCCGACCTAATGTGAACGTACGTAATTTAAATCATATATGGGAGGTTTCTGAGTTTCATCATTTCAGCCGAAAGACGTCCACTGCTGGGCATAAGCCCAGCGGATTGCCCTATCCAGAACAAATGGATGCGCATTGTGATGGGTGTTGACTAACATAGTATAAGATTTGACTAACACAATATAATATTTTCTAATAATTTATTTCTCTGTTTTTATAATTTGTATGGATTGATTTTTATCTGAAATAAACTGATTAATAATAATAATAAGCCTCCCCCAAAGTTTTCGGTGATTGTGGCAGCCGGATCTCTTCCGGGGATTCTTCGCACCCCTTGCCTCACCGTGGCCTTGACCGCTACCGTAGCCCAGGGTAAGTGGGCCGCCGGGCACTAGGGCCGGCCCATTTATTTATGGTGCTTGTCATTTGGGGGGGGGGGGGGGGGTTGCCATAATCGCCACGCTTGGCAGGCGGGTTGGTGATCGCAGTATGGTGGTAAAATGCATAGAGAACGCTGCTTCCCATTCTCTAGTAAGTCCCTCAGTCGCCTCCTACGACACCCACTGGAAGAAATGGGATGGTGCTATTCTTTTACGCCCGGACACCTTCCACTCACCACACCATTTTACTAAATGCTTATGAAAGCATCTACGGTACTTTAAACAAAAGAACATGTTTTAAAATGTTTGTTTGTCTGTCTATCTGTTTGTTCCGGATAATCTTCGAAACCGCTGTAGTGATTTTAATGAAATTTGGTATGGGGATACTTTGAACCCTGGGGAAGGATATAAGCATACTTTTTATTGACATAACATACCGGAGAAGCCTTGGGCGGAAGCTAGTTGTAAATATAATTAGCCAGTCAGCAAGGTGGAAGCGAGATAACTCATAAAGGTAATTTTATAGTGATTCTAGGATACAATTATGTGACAACTACATAACACAAGTTAACAGGAAATAACTTGTAAGCTTACTAATGACGTCACACAAAATTAGTAACCACCTCGAGGACTCAATCCCAAATGATTTACGACACTTTTTTCGCAAGCAGTGTCTCATTATGTTTCCGTAGAAAAAGGTTGTCTGTATGTTAATTGTCTTCGTGGCCTAATTTATCTAATGTATAATATCGTTATGGTCCATTGCTACCATGAGGTAGTAACAATTTTAGGTAACTTTTAGATTTATACCTACTTATTTATAGGCAGGACTAGTAGACTCTCGGTAGTTCGGAGGAAACCTTGGCAGGACATTTCACGTGTTTAGGTACCGTGACTAAGTAAGCTTATTTGCCATGATGACATTTTCGGACTAAGTGCGAATTTCACCATGAAACTAAACGCGATCAGCTCATTTAAAGCCGCGTTCAAGAGCTGTCAGTGTCAATGTTCCACATAAAATAAT
The DNA here is from genome assembly GCA_949987655.1 of Polymixis flavicincta. Taxonomy (NCBI): domain Eukaryota; kingdom Metazoa; phylum Arthropoda; class Insecta; order Lepidoptera; family Noctuidae; genus Polymixis; species Polymixis flavicincta. Next base: position 20,397,894 of record OX465175.1, read on the forward strand.
GACACTGATTGGTCTCGAACGCAGTTTATGTGCTGATTGCGTTCACTTTCATTGGTGAAATTCACCCCTTAATATTAAATTCCAAAACTTTAGGATTTTTTTGTAGGCGTGTTAAAAAATTGTGTGTACCTACGTAATTCCTAAAACTACTAATATTCAGATAGAGTAATACAGAAATAACCGAATTGACTACTGCCAAGCCTAGTAAGAAATAGGTCGCATTTCCAATATATTTTGCGAAAATGTTTCATACGTCTTTATGACCTCACCCCCATCATCAATCCCCCCCGAGTGGGTTCCCGCATTGTCGTTGCGGGGGGGCTTAGTAACCGTGGTCTCCCACCCACGGTGAAGCCAAGAGGAACCCAACGGTGGGGCCGCTCGTCAGGGCTTTTGCCTACAAGCCATTGACGTAGCGGCCAAAAAGTAGGTTGCGGTGAGGTGCACCGCAACTGAGGTGGGCCGCGATGTCGAATGGGAGGCATCGCGGCTGAGGGTTACGGGCTGCGGTAGAGGAGGAGTGCCGGTGCTTCTGAGCAGCGCTCTTCCCTTCCGTGGCCTGGACGGGGCCGCCACCGTTTGATGGCGGACGCGGTGGGGCCGCAGGGGAAGAGGAGTGTCGGTATAGCGTCAGCCGCTCTCCCTATCCTCTGCGGCCGAAAAGTGGTAGACGGGACGGCGCGTTGTGTTCCACACGCGCGCCGTCAAAGATGTCAGCAACCACAGGTGGGGTCCGCAAGGGCCGATGCCTGCCAGAGGTGCGGGTTTGTTCGAAAGAGATACCACGGCCCCTGGCATACGGGCTACTGAGGGAACACGGGTGGGTTTTAGTCAGTAAAAGTCTGACACGCCCTCCTGCTCTACTCAGCAGGAGAAGTCATTTGATGATTTCCCACCCAAAAAAAAAAAAAAAAAAAAAAAAAAAAAAAAAAAAAAAAAAAAAAAAAACCCCCATCATCAATCAGGTTCAACCCTTAATTTTAGAGTCAGCTTCCATTTTACCCTTAGTAAGCCTCAACCATTATCACAACGAGCATTCCCATTTCCACAACCTATATTTCGAGCACATTTTTTACCTGTCCTTGCTGATTCATTATTCTACTAGTACGCCCAGTGCATTGACCCCAGGAAATAAGGTCACTCGCTAGAGTAGAGTGCCTCGGGATACGCTGCCGGCTTAATTGCTGTGAATTTTTAAATTGACCGGCTTTTATTCACTTAAAAGGGTGGGATCCCGAGAGGTATACATTCGGACTATACTTGGAGAATACTGTAAAAGTGTATGGGAATCGTTTGTCATAGTATGGGCATGTGATACGGAAGAATGAGGAAATGTCGTGAACCAAGTTTTCAGTATGTCGATGGCTATAAGAGTAGGGGCAGACCAAACAAACGATGGATGTGTAAATGATGAAATGTTTAGAAAGGGGTAGACTATCGAGATGACGACTAAATAAAATGGAGGAAAACGACAAATGATAAATGTAAGAGAATGATGAATGACTTGGAATATCTGCTTTGTAAATTAAATTTGTCATTGAGGAGTTCTGTTGGGTATATCCGAAGTTCATGACCACTGAAAGGTACCTAACCATAACCAGCTACCGTATTTTATATTATGTACGATGCCGTTTTCAAAATGTGGTAGATAACGAGTTCTATTTTGAATGTCATCATCAGTTACGACATAGTAAAGGCAATAGGCATCTAAACATTTTGGAACACTGAAACTACGAGTAGTTGTCTACATATTTTACCATTCGTTTTAATTTAATTAGTTTTTGACATGTTATTAATAGTGTTTTTACGGACTTAAAATAAAAATAATATGTAACCGTAGGTAGCTATATTAAAAACGGGAAATAATCATAGGGCATCATCAAATATTCATCCGCATCGCTGTCAACAGAAAAAGTACCGAAAAGGTTGTCAGCATTGTCACGTTGGATAGCGATGGTGATTCTTTGGCCAGAATATAGACCAGACTTCCGGTCACGCGAAGAGTCGACCAATCGCTTGGCGATGAGAAAAAAAAAACAAGTGGGCACTCGAACCCCATGGCCCTCCCCCCCGAGTGGGTTCTCGCATTGTCGTTGCGGGAGGGCTCAGTAACCGTGGTCTCCCACCCACGGTGAAGCCTAGAGGAACCCAAAGGTGGGGCCGCTCGTCAGGGCTTTTACCTTCAAGCCAACGACGTAGCGGCCAAATAGTAGGTTGCGGTGAGGTGCACCGCAACTGAGGTGGGCCGCGATGTCGAATGGGAGGCATCGCGGCTGAGGGTTACAGGCTGCGGCAGAGGAGGAGTGCCGGTGCTTCTGAGCAGCGCTCTTCCCTTCCGTGGCCTGGACGGGGTCGCCACCGTTTGATGGCGGACGCGGTGGGGCCGCAGGGGAAGAGGAGTGTCGGTATAGCGTCAGCCGCTCTCCCTATCCCCTGCGGCCGAAAGTGATAGACGGGACGGCGCATTGTGTTCCACATGCGCGCCGTCAAAGATGTCAGCAACCACAGGTGGGGTCCGCAAGGGCCGATGCCTGCCAGGGGTGCGGGTTTGTTCGAAAGAGATACCACAGCCCCTGGCATACGGGCTACTGAGAGAACACGGGTGGGTTTTAGTCAGTAAAAGTCTGACACGCCCTCCTGCTCTACTCAGCAGGGGAAGTCATTTGATGATTTCCCAGCCAAAAAAAAAAAAAAAACCCCATGGCCCTAGTGTTTCAACCCAAAACAGCTCGAACATGTAACTTCGTTTTAATTGCCAAAATTGGAATCTCGAAACACACCCAATACTTAGCAAATCTTTCTAGCTCTACAATGTTTAAAAATTGTGTTTAAGATTACAGACAGCTATCAATAAACCAATTAAATGGCCCTGCCTTTTGCCTGTTTTCACTAACATTAGGTGACACCTAATTGAATACTTCCTTTACTAAAAGTGTACTGTTCGATTTTCATTTTTAAATCCTACAGTACAATAGTAGGTATTTAGGCTTTCAACTAGGGTTTTACCATCATATTGGTTTAATAGCTAGGACCGAAGCGCATTTTATTTGTAGATAATACTGACTGATACGGAAAAGTACATATTATGGTTTTGGAAATACAATAGTCTATGCCGTGATTTGTATACAATAGATACTTTTGAAAAAAGTCGACTTGACGACTTGTATTATGTATTGTAATGAGTGTCTGATGTGGTATTAAAAAGGTATTTCAAATTATTTTAAAAGCACTTAGGATCGATTGATGATAAATTATACTTTTTCACAATAGCTTTTACGTAGATTTGAAGGTATTTATGTACACAAAGTTGTTCTTAAAGAAGGTGTTAATAACTAACTAGCGTCAGATAGTAGCCAATGGAAACGATCACTATTTATAAACAAAAATACTACTAAAGACTATCTAAATCTTGCCATGCAGTCGCTAACTTACAGCCTTATTGCAGGATATTTTTTTAAGGAAAAACAAACAGTAGCACAATAAGAGATAGACATAAAATTATCTTAAATATTAAGTTTTAAACAATTATGCTACCCACTACGTTCTCCACAGATTACAATTCAAGTATTTAAAAACTAGCTAGTAACACAGATACAATACCTTTACAACAGTCATTGTCATAGAACTCATATCTGGATTTTCATTTTATGAAAGAAAAAAAAAGTAAATAAAAAATAAGTTAATTAAATTTATGTGCGTACATTATTAGATATATGGGCGCGGCTTGCGGCCCGATGTGTGTCGTTAACTCGCTACAGCCAGGAAAAATATTTTGAAGCAAATGAACACCTTTTCGTAAATATTGGTCCTTGGCAGCTCTAGACAGAGAGAGCTAGAAAGAGACTAGAGAGGCCTTCGCCCAGAAGTGGGGCTTTAACGGCTAGTAAATTTATAAAACATAAAAAATTACGCATATAAATTGACACCATCATCATCTGCCTAGCCTTTTCCCAATCACGTTGGGGTCGGCTTCCAGTCTAACCGGATGCAGCTGAATACCAGTATTTTACATGAAGCGACTGCCTATCTGACCTCCACAACCCAGTTACTGGGTAATACGATACCCCTTGGTAAGACTGGTTGTCAGACTTTCGGGCTTCTGACGACCCGTAACGACTGTCAAAGATCCACAAATGACAGCCGGGACCAACGGCTTAACGTGCTTTCCGAGGCACGGAGGGGTCTTGGTATGTAAAGATGGTCACCCATCCACGGACCAACCGCGGCAAGCGTAGCTTAACCTGATCGATCGACCCGTGCGGCTTATGCTACTTCACCAATTCCATACCATACACAAATTTGACAGTTGTCCCGAATACCAAACCACAAACGTGCCATTACACAAAATTTACAATTTATCAAAGAATGACAGTTGTGTTTAGAATAAACGGACAATTTATCTAAGTTTGTGATAAGTAGACATTTAATTTCACTGACCTTACATGGCATTGCGCCTATCGTTTTTAAATGAAATCGGTAATATCACATCAAATTGTTTGTGTATGGGGAAACTAGCGATGCGGCGACGGTATAAAAACATGTCACCAAGCCAAGACAGTTTAAATAATCTTTTCATCTTGGTGATGGGTATTTTTACACCCTATAAATGTACTTAAAGTGATTTATAGCTAAGTTAGGTACCAGTTTTAGATGACCTCGCATTTTATAGGCTTTTCGTAAAATGAGAAATCAGCATATACTGGAAATGTATAAGTTTTATATGTCGTCGTGCAAAGAAAACAACTAGGGACTATAAGGTCTACATTGAAACTAGTATACAATGGTTACGTATAAACATTTTATAAATTAAATTCGCATTACATGTCTGTCTGTGTGACTACGCAGTTGTTCTTAAATTCGTAACGGTTACTTGGTGTCGGCGCAATACGTGTATGTATTTCTCTTCCATACTTCTCTATTAATCGTCATCTCGTAATTTACTATCTTTCTAGCAATATCATCTTTCACATGGTCCATCCATAGTTTCTTTGGTCTTCTCTAAATCTTATAGCCATGCTTTGTAAAGGCATGTGATTCGGTCACTGCGCAGGAATAAGGGAAACGTCGTGCGGAAAGTTTTGAGTATGATTCGAACATCGATCTGGTTTTCACCATCACATAGGTATGCTCATCTATTATATATATATATATTATATATTTATCTATGTATATAAAAGGAGAAACTGACTGACTGATCAATCAACGCACAGCCGAAACTACTATATAGGACTAGGAACGTGAAATTTTGTACACGGCTTCCTTTTATAATGTAGGGGAGGAACTCGAAAATTGGTATGGATAACTTATAAGTCAAATAATGTAAAAGAATCAAAAGACTTTAAAAAAATTAACCCCTTTGAGGGTGAAAAGGGGGATATAGTTTGTATGAAAGATCTTATTCGTTTGGCTTAGAAAACGTGGCTTAAACTGATCTAGGTAAATATTAAAGATGGAATCATACATTTTCCAAAAGTAACTTGAAAGTGAAGAAAGGGCGTTATATTAAAAAACAAAAACAAATAGATCTACATTAACACATAGGATACATTTTATCCCAGCAGTACGTTCCCGCGGGATAATTTCCGACTTCCACGCGGGCGAAGCTGCGGGAGGAAGCTAGTATATATATATATGTATGAAAGGAGAAACTGGCTTACTAACCAATCAACGCACAGCCGAAACTACTAGGACTAGCAACGTGAAATTTTGCACACGGTTACCTTTTATTCTTAGTGCTCCCCTACATTAGGGGAGCACTAAGAACGGGTTTTTGGAAATTCGACCTTAAAGGGGGTGAAAAGGGGGATTTTATTTGTATGAAAAATCTTATTCCTTGAGATGATAAACTTGAAACTTGGCATAAATACTTATCTAAGTAAATTTTAAAGTTGGTCATTTATTGTTTTTATGAACTAGGTACCCCCTGAAGGGTGATTGTCAAAGTTTGTATGGAAGAATTTTAACGCGCTGTCTGATTAATTTGAAACTCAGTATTTATTCCTAAAACCAAGAATAAAGAATAACGTGTATCAGGGTTTTTCGAAAATTTTTTTTTTTTTTTTTTTGGTTGGGAAATCATCAAATAACTTCTCCCGCTCTGGGTGGAGCAGGAGGGCGTGTCAGACTTTTACTGACTAAAACCCACCCGTGTTCCTTCAGTAGGGCTGTGGTGTCTCTTTCGAACAAACCCGCACCCCTGGCAGGCATCGACCCTTGCGGGTCCCATCACTTTTTGTGCTGACATCTCTTTGAGGCGCGCGTGGAACACAACGCGCCGTCGACTTGGGCTTGGTCCTTACCGGACAGCGAGCTACCCATTACTCGCCGTCCGCAAGCCCATGCCTACGGTGGCCGGAAATCGGCCTGGGATTCCCGACGCCCAGGGCGTCTCCGTATCCTGCGGCGGCTGGGGTCGCGAGGGCGCATATGCTGCCTCTCCCTCACGTGCGCCGCCTCCCTCTTCGCGAGCATCACTGCTTCGCTGAAGGAGGTGACGGCTCCCCATGCCCTCTCGCTCCGTACCATGGCCTGGACCAGGGCCGGACGCGAGAGATCGCCGCCGCCGATCGCCTCCACGAGGACACGGCGGTGCTCCGCCCAAGCAGGGCAGACGGCCACCGTATGCTCCACCGTGTCCTCAGGGCGATCTTCGCAGTGGAAACACCCGGGCGTTTCCTCCCGCCCTATCCGAAACAGGAACCTCCCGAAACAACCGTGTCCGGTGAGGACCTGCGTCAGGCGGAAGGTGAGGACGCCATGCCGCCTCTCAAACCACTCCTCAAAGAGGGGACTTACCGCCGCAATCGTGGCGTGCCCAAAAATCTACCCTTAAAGGGGTAAAAAAGGGCAGTCCGTAAAGTAAATGTGAAAGTTTGTGAAGATGATTGGTACTTTGTTACCTAACACGAAAAAACGGCTGAATGGATTTGGATGAAATTTGGCACACAGATGGATTATGACATAGATTAACTTACACAGGATACTTTTTTTGCCGGTAGTACGTTCCCGCGGGATAATTTCCGACTTCCACGCGGGCGCAGCCGCGGGCGGAAGCTAGTTTCCTATAAATAAAAAGGGATCGTTTTGTTTTTTTATTTCCAAACTGGGCAATTAAATAGTTTCGTATGCTAATTTTACCTGTGATTTACTTCCAAATAGGGCGGTATAGTCTGCAAAGCTATGAGGCATTTGCTTTATGTTTGGTAAAGATACCAGTCTTAATGTTAACCTACAACCGTCCATAAATTATAGGAATCGGCCATTAGAGAATTTATTCTGAAAGTTTTATTTTGTAAAATTCTTCCATTAACTTTGATAATGTAGAGCACAAAAATGTCGATATTTTAACATGTCACTAATGTACACGTGCGAAGCAGGGGCGGGTCGGTTTAGTATAACTATATATTGATACGTAATTATCTACGAACCATATTAGATTAACTATGCGACTTGTGCAGTCGAGTTAACATAATCCCGTACCGTACAGCATCTAATTGGCTTCGTCAATGCGATTCTAATGTTAATAAGCTAACGTAAGCTGTTCGTGTTGAGTTGTTGACAGATTTTATACATCCTTATCTCCGTCTGTTCGTTACCAAAATGAGATGAAATTGTTTATATTGTAAATAGGAAAATGAAATCAATTTATACGTCATATTTATAAAAAAACTAGCAGCGCCCCTCGGTTTTATCCACGTAATTCCCGGTTCCTCGGGAATACGAGGATAAAATGTAGCATATGTCACCCGGGGATAGTGTAGCTTCACAACAGTGAAAGAATTTTTCAAATCGGTTCAGGAGTTTAGGAGCCTTTTCAATGCAAACAAACAAACAGACAAACAAACAATCAAATCTTTCGTCTTTATAATATTATTATTAAGTAAACATAATTTTAATGGGTCTTATTCTTAGGGATACCTCTTAAGAAATGGCGAAAGAAACTTAAGGATCAAATTAAAGTCCAAACATAATGTTGGTTCTGACCAACATTATGTTTCATGTTGTTTACAAAGTAGATTAGTGCATAAAATGGTATTTTGCGGAAAGGAACACACAGATTTGTGAGGACCAGTCCAGTCCAAGGAGATAGATGCATCCGGGGAAGGACAGAGGCTTTTTCTCCGGTAGCAAGTTCCCATGAGATAATTTCCGACATCCAGTCGGTTAAAGCCGCGGACAAAAGCTTTATGTTATAAACGAATCATCATCATCATTTCAGCCGAAAGACGTCCACTGCTGGACATAGGCCTCCCCCAAGCTCCTCCACTGCGACCGGTCTTGTGCTTCCCACATCCAGCGGATACCCGCGGCCTTCACAAGGTCATCCGTCCACATTGTGGGAGGCCTTCCCACTCTACGTCTTCCGGTACGCGGTCGCCACTCCAGAACCTTTCGGCCCCATCTGCCATCTGTTCTGCGAGCAATGTGCCCTGCCCACTGCCACTTAAGTTTGGCAATTCTTCTTCCCGTATGTTGACCCGTTAATGTTGTCCCGTTCGTTCCGTATGTGTCGCCGGGCGTAAAAGAATAGCACCATCCCATTTCTTCCAGTGGGTGTCGTAGAAGGCGACTAAGGGACTTACTAGAGAATGGGCAGCAGCGTTCTCTATGTATTTTACCACCATACTGCGATCGCCAACCCGCCTGCCAAGCGTGGCGATTATGGCAAAACCCCCCAAAAATGATAAAATGATAAACCTAAATTTTGAGTTCATTAATGATATTGAGGCGGTGCTTGCAAGCCTATAAGGCAAAACTCCATTCGTCTTATTACAAAACACGTGTGGTTCTTTTCTCAAAAGACCAGTACAGGCTCTAATCTACACTGTCTTCACATGATCTGACCAAGATTTTTTCTGAACGTTAATAGGCTTTTACCCTTGAGCTTCTTTCCCCATTTCCTCTCATGGGTAGTCAGATAGGACATGTCGATCCCATCCAGGTTTTTTTTAAATAATGTGACGTAAAATCGAGTCCAATATCCTATTATCCGTCGAATCTTTGTTCAGGATTTGATCCTAGCCTTTTAAATTTCTAGAATAACCGACTTAGGTACATACTTCAGATAGAAGACATATCTCCACTAAAAAAGAAATTAATCTAGCTTTATTAGTTTCAGTGCATTCTTGTAGATCACAGAGCCATGCGGGTTGCAATAGAGAACAAATTGCTTTGAGTGCCACATAAAGTATGTGAGTCACGTCAAACAATAAATTATGGAATTTTATAGTTTCCACATAATATACCATTTTATTGCGGACTAGAAATATCTCGTAATAAACTTAGGTTTTGTTAAAGACACAAAGTAATATCTACATGTTTATTTCGAATAAAAAAGAAATTGTGTAACGAAAAACATGATAAATGGCTACTATGTACCTTTAGAAATATCTTTGTAGCCAGGTAATATTATAGATAAACTGTATTGTATTACTGAATTCATTGAAATACACAATCTTGTGATCGTGTGATTTCGTCTGTGTAAATGTTTTCATTACATTAGGTACCTGTAACAATTTAGTCATTATACACGTGTATGCTAAAGTAGTTATATTGGTAAAGGGGATACCTATACCTACTAATAAAAGGTTTCATCAGTCCATCATGTATTGACCATTTCTCCTTCATATGAGCGCTCCTTTAAAAAAAAAAAAAAAGATAAAAAGTCATCGTAAGGAGCGTTTTGGCGGTAAATTCAAAACAACGAAAAAGAAATTTGATTTTAATCGTTTTTAATGGAGAAAATGGATGTAAATTAATTTATTTTTACTTTTCTGTTAAATATTTCGTCCCAATCTTCAAATTAGAACAGTTTTTTATACATTGGAAAATACCCTATTATGTACATAAATATTATACAAGGTGGCAGGTTTATCTAAGCGCAAACTGTAACCATGAATTCAGCCCAGAGCGGAAGAAATTAGTTGATCAATTCGCACCCTCAAAAAAAAAACTCCCATAGTTCTAGACTCCCTAGCGTTGAAATTGTTAGACGATGCGACGAAAGTGCGGTTAAAATGGCAAAAGGAATAACCAATATTTTTAAATAGCCCACGAAAAATTTGAACAAAATTCAAAGTGGTCGCGCGTCGGTGTCCCTGCCCCTCTGTATTTATATGTGTTTTCACATAATATTCGTAACAAAAACCATGTTAACAGCTACCTATAAAACTTAGTTTAGTACGTACAGTTCACTGTCCATCAATGGTAACGCTAGCACAACGAAAACCACCCTTACCGCTACGACATAAAGGCGCTAATTGATACCACTAACGTGCGGTTCACTGTACGTAAGCCTATTTATAGTTCTAGGGTGGTAGTTTCGTTCATGAAAAGTAATTTTAGTGTCGATCGCTCAAGCTATAACTCATTTTATCTGACAACGAAATCGTTTTAGCTAAAAGTTAATGGAATACGTACACTTTAAAAGGTTTCTATGGTTAATGAACAATATCGCGGCTGTGAACTTCTTCGAAATTTAACAAGTTTTTATGGGATTTCTCGGTTTGATTTTATACCTAGCATAGCGTGAGGAATTCTTACAGACTTTAAAAAAAAAAAACAATCCTACTAATATTATGAATGTGAATGTTTGTTACTCAATGATGCCAAAACTGCTGAACACATAGAATACTTTTTATCCGAGTAGCACGTTCCCGTGGAATAACCACGCAGGCGAAGCCCAGGGCAAAAACTAGTCCTACTGTCCTACTAATATTATAAATGTGAAAGTTTGTATGTTTAGATATGTACATGTTTGGATGTTTGTTACTCAATAAGGCAAAAACAGATGAACGGATTTGGGTTAAATTTAGCACACAGATAGTTTATAGCCTGGTTTAAGACAAATCATACGTGCACGCGAACTTGCTACCGTGATAATACACGGTAGCAAGTTCGCGTGCGATAATTCTCGGCCTCTACACGGGCGAAGCCGAGGGCATAAGCCAGTTTGTTAGTTTATAGGGTGACTGGTAATTAGTGACCGAAATTTAAACACATCATGATTGTACTCATCATTATGAACAACTTTTACTATGGGACCAAATCTGAAATCGCGAAAAAAAAATCAGCTGTTCCCTACATTTATGTTCGCATAACTCGTCAAAATGTAGGGACCAACTGATTTTTTTTCGCGATTTCGGCTTTGGTCCCATAGTAAAAGTCGTTCATAATGATTACAATCGTGTGTTTAAATGTCGGTCACTAATTACCAGTCACCCTATATATGTTATTCTTTAAGTTTTGTTTATGTAACCGTAAGAGCGTCATTTATACGAATAAATTACGGTCTTTATACGGAACTTGTACCACTAAAAAAAAAAAAACTTTTTAGCAGTACTAGTTTTGTTTACTCTTGTTGTCATTTGATTATCTTAGATTACCTCCTCCGCGCGCCGCTTTGTGGGCATTATGGAAAACAACGCCGAAACTTGAAAAACCTTGACAAAATACGTTCGTAATAAAAATCTCATTATGTTAATAGACTTTTCATTCGAACAAAATTGGAACCTGAAAGGACTAAGGCATTTTTTTATTAAAGCATTTTTATGTATTAAGGTCTAGAAATTACAAGAGGCAGTGACATAGAACCACGCGTAGAACGGTATCAAAACGCTTTAGTATATTCTCTTTGTAAAGCATAGAAATGGGCTGAATAAATTACATTGGTAAAGATGCTGCAGAAACAAAAAAAAAAAATTATTTCGAAATTCTGCCAACCGATTGTTTCAGCATCATCAGCCTATAATATTCTGAGAAAGAGTCGGCCGTAATCCACGAATTTTTGGTTCTAGAACATGCCGGTTTCCTCACGATGTTTTCCTTCATCGTTTTGAGAGCAGTGGTGATGAAATAATTTACGCCACACCACTGACCACAATTAATAATATCTGCCCTTACGTATTTAAATAACAAGTATCTAGCCTGATGACATAGGAAAAAACAACCCTCGTAAAAGCTGTGGAATTTGATTAGCTTTTTGGCAAGTAAGTTCAGATTTTATTCCCGATGCTGGAACTCTCAGTTCTAGCTTTGACTGTAGTATGACAAACTCTTTCTCAAGGCTACGCGTCTACGGGTACTTGGCAGTGTGCCCGGCTGGCAGCATTTCCTTTCAGCGTAGCCAAACAGAACATTCCAACTTTATTTATTTACCGACACTTCATTTACCGTGTTTTGCAGATGCTGTGGTTCTGCTGCGGTCTAACTAGGCCATATGTTTAGTTGGATAATGTTTATGTTTGCTTGTGCCTGAGATTTGGAATTTACCGAACATTATTCGGTAAATCTTAAAGTTACGCTTTTCACCAATTTATTTTACTTTCAGAGTTGACTAAGCAGGTTTTTGATATCTCAGAAACGTTGTATGAGAAAAGCTTTAGAATTTCCTTCGGAAAATTTACTAATTTAAAAAAAATGCTCACGAGGTAAAATAGATTCAGTCAGACATAATGATTAATGGGGATCGAGAGGGGATTTACATAAACATATTTGTATATCATATGGTGTACATAACAAAGATCGTAAAATTGATAGTGAAGGCCTCTTATGCTGCCTAGCCGCATAATGATAAAAGGCCGAAGAAAAGGCTAGGCCCTGGCCTTTTCTTTAACTATGTTGGGGTAGGCTTCCTGTCTAACCAGATGCAACTGTATACCAGTATATCATATGGAGATACTGCATATCTGACCTCCACAACCCAGTTACTGGGCAATACTATACCCTTGATAAGACTGGTTGTCTAACTTTCGGGCTTCTGACGACCCAAAGATCCACGAAAGACAACCGGAACCAACGGCTTAACGTGCTTTCCGAGGCACGGGTTTCTTGGTATGTAAAGATGGTCACCCATCCACGGACCAACCGCGGCAAGCTGAGCTTAACCTAATCGATCGAACCGTGCGGTCATTACTACTTAGCCATTACTCGTAGCTCTAATAACTGCTCATAATACTGGAATTACTAAACGAAACTCATACGTTCATAGACCCCAGGAATTAGTCTATTACCCGTCACTGCAGGATATACATTCTGACCTAAATTACTCCACAAACATTCTGTTTTCCGCATTCCGTATCCAGGCTACAATTAAATAAATTATTCCAGCAATTCCATTCAGTGCCTGCAGTATAGTGCAATATTATTGTTGTTTTCTAAATAGCTCGGTTAATTTAGTTGCCTCTTATAAATTGAACGCAATGAACAATTTATTTAGTAGGGCTATTTAATAGATTGTAGCGGTACTAATGTGGAAAAGGCCTTCACAATTTGTATTGGGAAATGTACTCTAGTACTATTTATTTATTGTGTAGGAGAACAACACGCCAGGTAAATTACATAATTGATAAAAGTTACATTATTTAAAGAATACAGTATTTAAGCATTAGGATAATAAAAGGAAATAGTACTTACATGTCTTTTGAAAGCAACGGCACGAGAATCGAAGATGTCAATACTGTTATTGTCATTCGAAATTTCATTATAAAGTCTACACATTCTGAAGATGGGGTTGTAATATGAGGTGTTTATTTGTAAAGACCAAAAGTGTAAAAGTTTTCGGTATTCGGGTGTTATACCTAGTGTTATTGTTTATGAAGGACAGCAGAGTTGAAGAGTGCAGCTTGGAGTGTAGGATCTTATGCAGGTTAATTAAGTCTTGCTGTTAGCAATCAACATGCAAAGGTTTCAAACTGAACTTAACGAGGCGTTCGAAATAGCTTTGAAGTGTTCTAGAGAAGCCGTACCGGTACGAGACCCACTTAACACATTTGCTTGTACACTCTCAATTCTATCAGAGTGTACTGCGTAACACGGTGACCAGATTATCGAACAGTACTCCAATATACTTCTTACTAGGCTTTTATAAAGTAATATGAAGCTTTGAGGTTTTTTAAATCCTATGGTAGACCTAGATACAAAACCGAGAAGTTTCAATGGTCTGTTCGTCATGCTATTGTAATGATCTCTGAAAGATAGTTGTTCATCAAACAGCACGCCGAGATCTCTGGCTACGTGCTTTCGTTTCAACAAATGACCCTCGAGTTTGTAGTTCTTTGTACGTTTTTTCGTGAAACTAATAACAAAGCATTTAACTTCATTCGATTCAGGGTACACCAGTCAGAAATTATATTTAAGTCATTCTGAAGGGATTCACTGTCGGAGATGTTTTTAATCGACGTGAATACCTTCAGATCGTCGGCATATAACAGGCAGGGACATGCTAATTTGGTCACGAGATCGTTAATAAAAATGATGAAAAGTAGGGGCCCTAAATGCGATCCTTGAGGAATGCCTGACGTAACGTCAACCGGTAATGATAAGTATCCTCTGACAGAAACGAGTTGGCTTCTGTTTTGTAACTAAGACTATATCCACCGGAACAGAGAACCATGTATACCGTACGGTTTCAGCTTCAAAAGCAGTACTTCATGGTTAACTTTATCGAACGCTTTCCGAAAGTCTGTGTAGACTGAGTCTATTTGACCACCCTTCGCAAAAGCAGTACACAAATAGTTTTATACTCAAGCAGGTTTGTGAGGGTTGATTTATTACGAACAAATCCATGCTGGGATTAGGAAAGAAGGGCTATTTATTTATTGATGTAATTTGGTATTTTGTAACAATATACTTTAAAAGAGTCCCTTGTTTCTTGCCCGGTCTTCATAGATACTACCTACCTACGTACACTTTGGAATGGTCAACAAGCTTCATCTTCCTGAGAAAGACAATTCAAAAGTAAATGGTTAAATTGAAATAAATGCTTTGAGTTCATAGTTTGTGGTAGAAGAACAAGTTTATTGCCGGTTTTCGAGCAATATTATAACAAAGAGTATAAGATAATTCAGGCACGTGCCCATTCTGTCTAACAATTTGTGGATTAACAAGCTTGGTTACTCCCACGTTTGGCCTCTTTTGTAACAAATTGGGATGTTAGAGACTTGTTATTACAGAGACACAGTCAAGTAAATTGTCTAAATTTTAAGGTTAGAATTACATAGGTACATTGTTTTAGTTCTAGCCCTTGGCTAGAGGTTCATGGTCTTTCTGGTTTTATCTGATCGCTTTTAGTGATAAGACCGCCTATTGTGTCACCCTATACAGGGTGGGAGGGACATCAAGGCTCAAAGTGAAACCAGAATACAGAACAAGATTCTAATCGCCCCAGCTTCTTCTTCTTGATTTCTACGCTATTGGTCAGTCTTATCCTCCGTCTGTCTTCCGTTTCGTAGAAAAGTGCAATGCCATCAAAAACATAAATTGTAAAAAAAAACAAGTCTCGCAACTCAATTCTTCTGTCGTAAAAAGTTGTGAGATCCATATAATATAATATAATATCCAAATCCGTCAATTTAATCAGTTCCTACTTAAAGATCCTTCCGTCTTAAATTATTATGTAATTAGCTAACCTAACAACATCTTATAGTGACCATATCATCAATATCAATATTAAAAATCTTTTATGTTTTAAATAAATAAATTGACTTGGCCATCGCACGAAAACACCATGTATCTCGCAAGTAATACATATTATATTAAATTAGATTGTTTAGTGCGATTATATCTTGGGGTCGGAGTTGCGACATTATCATAGTGAGGTACCTAGTAGTATTACATAACAAGAAAATATAAACTAAAGAAAAAACTAAACCAAAATCAATTAAAATAAAACCCTTTAAGTACACTTTGCTATAAGCGTGACGCAAAATAAAATAATCAAAATGAGATCAATTAAGTAAAAATATTTTTTTTTATTTAAAACCAACGAAAACATTTCAAGAGTATATATATAGGGTGACTGGTAATTAGTGACCGACATTTAAACACATGATTGTACTCATCATTATGAACAACTTTTACTATGGGACCAAAGCCGAAATCGCGAAAAAAAAAACAGCTGTTCCCTACATATATGTTCGCATAACTCGTCAAAATATAGGGAACAGATGATTTTTTGATGACTCGTAATTCGCTGCAGACGTGTATTCTTATGCTTATCAAACAGCGTATAAAAGGATAATGATTTATGAACATCATAACAATTTTCACGTTATTTAGTAACAAACTGACTAGATTTTATTATGATGTTTGTGTAGGCGCTACAAAACATGCAGTCCGTCGTATTTTAGGATTAATCGATACAGTTATTGGCGTCGGCAAATGTCTCGCAGTCGCAAGCAAACAAAGGAAATTGGGTCAAAGTGTTTTTGTATATTGCTAGTAAAAACAACAGACTGTAATGGATACGCGTCAACATCTATCAATAATGCCCATCCACTTTGTTATCCATTAATAAATTATGTTTAACAAACCATGTGCCCGATGGTTTTTTCCATCGACAAAATGTTTTTTTTAAGGGTCATCAAATTACTTCTCCCGCGGGAGGGCGTGTCAGACTTTTACTGACTAAAACCCACCCGTTTTCCTTTAGTTGCCTGTGTGCCAGGGGCTACGGTATCTCTTTCTAACAACCCGTACTCCTGACAGGCATCGGCCCTTGTGGACCCCACCAGAACCAAGAGGTTTGTAAAAAGTCCCATCACAAAGCCTACCCTGTACATCAAACTAAGCAACATGGTACAAGCTAATTTTTTTTTGCTGTTTACAAGTGACTCTCGGCGTCATTAAACTTTAAAAAAAAATTGTTAGCCCTCAGTATCTCACTACTGCGCAAAGGCCTCCCATAAACCCTTCCCGGCATCTTTTTTAAGAGCCAACTCGATCTACTCTTACGGTAAGCATCTAGGTCGTCTCGCCACTTCTTCCTGGCAACCTTATTGCCTACTCTCCCAGATCTCCCGTTTAGGATCACAGCGTGGTGTTCGTATTCTGTCAGTTCATTTAACCTGTTCATTTATTTTACTCTAACGTAAAACGTTAGAATTACATCATTACATAAAAGCAGTAACAACACGACAACAAGATTCAAGCACTCATCTCGAAGTCTGACACGCCCTCCTGCTCCACCCAGAGCGGGAGAAGTTATATCATGATTTCCCACACAAAAAAAAAAAGCACTCATCTCGCAAAAATATCTACTATCAGTAGAGAGTACTCCTGAAATATCTACTTACATCATTGGTATATCTTTCAAAGAAACCCATCCCATTTACTATCCATCAATGAATTATCTTTGGTCAACTTCAGACCCTATAAAATACACTCCGCTCTACGAAAATTGTTTCGAGGGAAAGGTTAACTACGCCGTAGCTTACTACGTCGTAGCTCTCATCCCTCGCTACGAATGTTTTCTTGGTATTTTAAGATGGAGTTTTTTGTGTTTGGTATTTTAGGATGAGATATTTTAATCGGTACGCTTCGGTACTGCTATGTTGAGCGTATATTTTATGTTAGTATTCGCACTGAACATTGAATTATGAAAGAAGCAGAGATACACGTAGACACCCAGCTTAAGCAGCTTAAGTAACATTACTATAGAAATGTGTCTTTGTGTTTTTGAAATGTGTATTTTATGCAATATGATTAGAATAAGTATATACGCTTGTAATGCCTGTTCTCATTTTTTTATATATATTTTAACGCCCACAATTTTATGCGAGCAATAATATCTCCTCTGAAGTAGTGATTTATAGAAAGCGAAATGTACTATCAAGATTCACTAATGCAGTCGCATACTAAGGGCTATATTTCTATGAAGTGGTGGTCCAGGCCGTACCTACAGCTGTGTGTATAAGTGATGTATTAACACAAAACTCACCGCTGCACTCACACACTGGCGTTACTCTCTGTATTTTATACATACCGTCGGCGACGACAGACATGACCTTGGTCGGTTCATACCATTGCTAAAATTTACTTGCATAATTTGAGTTCCGGTAGCGTGCAGCGTATCGTCTTGGATTAAGAAACTCATAGGTCTGGGTTCAAATCTCGCGATGAAGCTTTAATTTTTCTTTTCAACAATCATCTTCATCTGTTCTTTTATTATTCGATTTATTAATATACCAGAATAATAATGTAACATTTTTTTTATTATTACTCGTATTGTTATTCAAATAAAGGTTTACCAATAATAAATGATTACAAAATGTTTATTCGTTATAACTTCATGAAGAATGTATAAAAATAACTAATAATAACTTCTTGTTAAAACAGTTTATTTTCTCATAAAGAACAATTTATTGAAGTAAATAAGCTAGTTGGTGAACTATGATAATCAGGCTATTGTATCTTAGTAATATAATAATATTGTGCTGATTACTACTGTGTGTCGGTACTCTAAATAAATCACAATATTCTACAAAAATCTACCCACGTAAAAGTAACAAATGCAGACAAGTTGTCACAATACAATTAAATGACTCAGTAGTACTACTTTAATTCTACTGCGAGTGAGTTCGTTCTAACTCAAACCTCAAAGTTAAAAAATCGTATTTAATAGGACTTAAAGAGGTTATAGCTTAAGTGTTCATTTTCATTCCGAAAAGAAGATTGAAACTAAACCTCAAAATAATCCAGATTACGGATAAGACAAAATATTATTTGCATATTACTAAAATAAATAAATATTTGTAATTTATAACTTAATGTTAATGTTTTTTCCGTTAACTATGTTTTTTGAGCTGATTCTCGAGCTGGTTTTCCATGATGCGAACCTCTGCGTGGAGTGCACGGCGCACGGTTCGTAAAGATGTGTCGAATAATTCGGCAAAATGTCTTGTCGTTTTGAAACCACTTGTTTCATATTCGCTGAACGTGTGCCTGTTATAGGAGCTGGGGTCTTCCACTTTGCTTTCCACGGGCAAGGCTACCGCCTTCCTCATATCTTTTCACCCACCGACTCAAAGTATTTCACTAAAACAAAAAAGGGGTACTGTTAGGCTACTAAGCAAAATACACACTTTATGTATTGCCTACTATTTAGAAACAAAATTATTTAAAAGGGCAATTTCACATAGATATTAAGTTTATTGTTATTTTCATCGTTCTATAATCTAGGAAATAAATTTACATTGAAATTGTATATTTTTATTCTATTTAGACATTGTGATATTTATAAAACGTTTAAAAATAACTACAAGGATCAGCAGTTATACTTTAATTAAATAAATGTTTATTAAATATTTAAATCATAATACTCACACTCAGTCCGGTTTCATCACATAGGTATTTGTGATATAGGTATTATGTCCAGTTTTATGCAGCGCAATCATATTCGCTTTCATTTCTATATTTAAATTTGCTTACATTTTAAAATGAATTAGAAGAACGCTAATAGATGAAACACACGTCACTAGCACACAATATCAACCAACACCGTTCTATAAGTCGCGGTGAATGAGTCGTAAATCATTTAAATTTATTTAGGTTTCTGTGGGTATAATGATAAAGTTTTACGAGTTTAGTGAATAAGAAGAACAGAACAAGAAACTATACTCAAAAGTGATTTTTAAAACAATAAAAAGACTATCACACAGCGAGTGGGATTCGAAACCGCGACTCGCTGCGCTCAAACGCGATAATCAAGTGCGGTAACCGCTCAGCTATCATGCCATTTGCTTTAACGGTTGAATTTAGGAAATACATTCATTTGTAAACGTATGAGAGTGTGTGTGTCTATAGTATTATAGCCTATAGAAATTGCTTATTATAAGAAGGTCGTAAGTTAACGCGAAGTGTCAATCTATTGCTTTTTGAGATTGGGGCACCATTAGTGGAGGCTACTGTACCTACGCATAAACCCTGTTGCGATACATTCTTATATACAGTTGTAATAAAAACATATTCCACAAATGTTAGGCTCTCATACATTTTCGCCTAGTGGTCCTGCTACGTCGTGGTACTGCGCCAGTCTACGGCGTAGTTCACCCGCTACGGCGTAGCTCACCCTCTACGAGCTACGAAAGTTATGTAACATTTTTGTAATGTTACATTTATCTCAGCTGAAATGGTTTTCGTTTCGACAATACTTTTGCGTGACTAAAAGGATAAATGGAAGTGAATTGGACTATTCTTATTCGCATTCAGTACGTAATGCTCGTATTGAATTCCAATATATCATTTTTTCTGCATTCTATAGACGTTATTTAGCATTTTTTTGGTGTACTAAATTGTGGTCTTGTAATACTTGATATTATATCCTACGCTTTCGAGACAAAAACAATAGAGATAGGTGGAATATGGTGTATGGTGATTCAAAACTTCAAAGGTGTATTATGTTTTGACCAATGAACAGGGCGATTCGCCACATATTTCTACTTGGCCAATCTGGTATTTTATTAGAAAAAACCCTACTTAAGTTCAGGCATGTTATTTTCTGTTATTAGCATCATTCCATTGCCTTAGCAACCGTGCCATTCATCTACATTTACTCGAGTTTCAAACTTTTTCCAAGTTTTAAACGATATTCTCTAGAATACTCGCCAATGTTTTGCAATACTTTTTTATTCTTTTTTACCTTCTCCGACGCGCTCACAAAAACTTACCGAAGTTTTTCCACAATCGGTCAAGCCATTTTCGAGAGTTTCGAGATTTCTACGGAGCTTAAACTGAGGGGTAATTATTGTAATTTTAAGAACGTTCACAGTCTGATCTCAGTGTCAATCTGTCAATTTTAGTGATATATTTGCTTGTCGCCGAGATGACACTGCGACTACATTTAATTACGAGAATTGGCCACCTGCTTACCCAAAATTCGGGTTGCCTATACCTGAAAGATGAAGGTGACCTAATATACATGGCAGCATGGCTCTTCACTGAGCACGCCACAAATGCAGCGGTAAGTCTTTGAAGAGTGGATCCTTCAAAGACTTACCGCGTCCTCACCATTCGCCTGACGCAGGTCCTCACTGGACACGGTTGTTTCGGGAGGTTCCTGTTTCGGATAAGGCGGGAAGAAACGACCGGGTGTTACCACTGTGTAGATCGCCAGGAGGACACGTTTGAGCATACGGTGGAGGTCTGCCCGGCTTAGGCGGAGCACCGCAGTGTTCTCGTGGAGGCGATCGGCGGTGGGGAACTGGTAGGGTGAGCGAGGGCCGATGCCTGCCAAGGGTGCGGGTTGTTCGTAAGAGATACCGTGGCCCCTGGCACACAGGCATTTGAAGGAAAACGGGTGGGTTTTATTTAGTAAAAGTCTGACACGCCCTCCCACTCTGCCCGGAGCGGGAGAAGTTATTAGATGATTTCCCACCCTTAAAAAAGGGAAATGCATGACTCTTCACCTACAACAATATTGAAAATATGAAAGTTTGTATGTTTGTTACTCAATCTCACTAAAACGGATGGAATTTGTCACATAGGATACTTTTCATCTCTACAAATGCCATGGCTTAACGACAACTATCAATTCATGTTAAAACTAGCTTCTGCCCGCGATTTAGTCTGCGTAGACTTCGTTAGTCCCAAAAATTCAGGTTAAGTATTGAAAGGTGAACAGAGCAATATAGAGTAAAGAGTTTAATCACAGCTCCTCATATTTTGTCACCTACACACAGTAACCGGAAACTCAAACCATTAACCCTAAAACAATTTCATCGACATACTCGTGTCGATGCGAATGCGATGACGTCACACCAGGAACCCCGTGGTGGCCGGTCAGTGACACCCTGCTTCAAATGTAAATAAACACACTCCCGAATTATCACAGCCTTTCGTGTGGGTATTGAAACTTGCATTGGTAGTAGTAACTTTAATTTCAGTATAAGTAGATCAGTTTTAAATATGTGCGAGGTTTTTTTTTGTTCTTTGTTTTGAATTACGTTAGGTGCAGTTATGAGCCTCGAGGGCGGCCCTAGGCAATTTAACTGTGTTTGTGTCCTTACTAACAATACTAATATAGAAAGAAAGAAACAAATAAATTTTATTTGCTTGAATATGTGTATATACACAGAATTAAAATAATACATGCATGCAAGATCTTAAAAATAAAGAGTGATTCACGACATGTTTGCCATTTCTCATGGCGTGCAAATATCTTAGGTACAATTATTATTATTTTTATATCAACGATTTTTAACTTTTACATTTATACATTAAATATCAGTCAACAATTAAACATTTTTTTTATATTGTATTACTATACTTAATGTACTTACTATACTTAACATTAACTTAATTACTGTACTTACGAGTAATTTATACTTTCTGTTACCAACCCATCACTAAACAACCTATGGACTCTTCATGTATGTGTTCATGTCTGAAATAAATATTTTTATTTTTTAATTTAAAAAATGTATTACGTATGTATTATTGTATTATGTATGTGTATGTATTTATATTTCGGAAAAAGAAAAAAAGTTGAAATCTTGTGAAGCATTTGTTGCAATTACGCTCATTACCATACTATGGGTCCACCTTCTGTGTCACTACTTGATTGTGGAACAATAAGAACCAAATAATTATCCTAGATTCTGACGCACCATAAGAATGCACACAAAAACCTAATTTCACGATTTAGCTTGGCTAAGATTAACATAACATCTTAGTACTTCAAGACCTCTACTTACAAAGACAAAACGCAACAAAACCTCCAAATCACTCTATTAAAATTCACTTCCTATTTCCCAGCCTCACCCGCGCTCCGTGGGCGTATTGTATACAATTTGAGCGATATCTACCACGTGGGCGACTGAACCCAGTAATAGGATTGGCCGGCTGAATAATCAATAAGCGAACTCCTAGAATCTGAACTGAAATAACGTTGAGCTAACTAGAATAGTAATAATTAATTTTGTTTGGGGATTTGCGGTGCCTAGATAGAGAGGACTGTTTTAGTGAATGAAATTGGATTTTGGTTTGAGTTGTGATGAGCCGTTGTATACATACGTTTTTCTTGCCGTGAAAAACTACGGTTTATTCGCCGTATGTAGGCACGGTCATCAGTGTTGTATAGATTAATAAAACCAACCGTGTCCGTGTACAAAGGTTCACGGACACGGTTTACTCTACGGCGTCGGTTGCAACGTGTCCTTACGTTACCGATAGGACGTGGTTTTAGGGTGTTTTAAATCGTCGTTGATGGAGGACATGCATCGTTACAAATTTTAACAGATGTGACGTATAAGGTGAATTTTTGTCGACGATAGACCGTGATGTTAGTTTAGATATATGCATATTTAAGTGTGAATAGACAGCAAAGCAAAAGATTTAAGCGACGAAAAGTTTGTCATGAATATTTACTTGAATTACAGGATGAGGAATAACGTAATAAGACGATGCCGGGTGTGGTTTAAAAGAAGGTGGCAGTGACACAAATAAAAAAGAGTACATGCTTAAATAGTTTGATAATATTGAGAGAATGAATAAAAGGTGACTAAAAAAAGGTATTTAGCAAGGCAGATGTGATTGGAAATGCCGGGACGAAACGCCCTGGGATTATATGTACTGACCTTATTGGTATGATGTTCTTCAGAATGGTCAGAAATGTGTGAATGTAAACGTGGTGAAAAATTCATAGCTGGTGACATTCTGTAGTTTCTGCGTCGGCCTATAGGAAGAATGCGTGAGCTTATGAATATATTTCTGTACATACTATGTAATGGATTTGGACCTTTAAAATAAGTAAACACGATAACTTCCACAAGGTTACATCTATCAAGGTATCATCCATCATATCAAATGGACATAACTTTCAGGCATAAATTACGAGCTTATGAATATATATGTGTACATATTATCTAATGGATTTGGACCTTTAAAATGAGTAAACAGGACAACTTCCACAAGGTTACACTTAATATTAATACAATGTCGATCATTTCAAACGAATATGACTTTCAGGCATTAATTACGAGCTAATGAATATATTTGTGAAGGTACATATTATGTTATGGATATGGACCTTTAAAACGAGTAACCACGACAAATTCCACAAGGTTACACTTAAATTAATAGGTACAATGTCGATCATATCATACGTACATAACTTTCAGGCATAAATTACGAGCTTATGAATATATGTGTGTACATATTATGTAATGGATTTGGACCTTTAAAATGAGTAAACACGACAACTTCCACAAGGTTACACTTAATATTAATACAATGTCGATCATATCAAACGAACATAACTTTCACGCATAAATTACCACGAAACTTTACCATCGAACGAACAGCTAACCGATGTCACAGCACAGAGTAAATAACGAATTCACGATGCCTGCGAGTAAACAACATTTAAAAGTCAATTACTCTGAAAGTGACAGTGTCATCATGAAATACATAAACATTTATTTATGCTGTGGCGTGATCGACGGTGTATCGGTTGTCACTTGACATTCAACGGTCATAGACACACCGCGTATACAACAATTAGTTAATTGTTCCCAGAATTGTAATTATGTCAGTCAGTGAAAGTTATGTCACATGTGGGACTATGTTTGATGTTGTAGGCAAGGTCAATGTGATTGTAACTTATTATAATTGAACTAAAACGTTATGGTAGGTCCACACTATACAGACTTGATATCAGAGGGGCAATTCTACTAATTTTAAGAACGTTCACAGTCTGATCTTAGTGTCAATCTGTCAAAAATACCTCGATTTTTCATACATTTTTGACATTTGCTTGTCGCTGAGATGACACTGCGACTAGATTTTGAACGGTTTTAATTACGAGAATTGGCCTTCTGTGTAGATTTTGAAGTTTGGGTAAAAATTATAACGCAGACATCTTCTTAGGGTTTTTACGCAGACTTGTTATTCGTTAAAATTTGCATTTTCGACAATTTGTAGTTTTCCAATAATTTGTATTTATCGTAATGAGCCTCGGTAAGAACAGGCGTAGGTATAATTAATTATTTCGCTCCAATAAATACGCAGGCATACATACAGACTTTCGACTTTTCTGGCACACTTACATTTGTCTGTACTGTTTTGATAAAAGTCTGTATCGTGTGGCTATTCTGGCTTTACACCTGTCGTCGTATAAACTAAGAACACATTAATGTGGCATTAAATTACTCAAGCAATTAAATAGGTTCAGCCATTTAGGCTGTATGTATGTAAAATTCCTCAAGCTCATTAATATTTAAGAAAGAGCTAGTGTAGGCAAGCAGCGGCTTTCAGCTTATTTAGAATTTCAACGCAATACGAGCGTTGAATTTGAAACACATAATCAGATTCTTACCACCACTTTTGGATTATAGCCTGTTGGTTTCAGTTCTTGGCATGCTTCCAACTCATTAAAAAATATTTTTTCCTTTTCAGATCCAAACTGCCGTAAACGGACTTGCCAACTCATTCCAACTCAAAATCCATTGTGAAGTGTTCGAACATGGACATCAAAATGATAGAAGACAATTGACGACGCTGTGTCGCCGCTAAAGTGAAACTCTTCACAATCTTGATAAATACTTCGACAGTTCTGATAATGAATACGTCGCATTAACACCGATTTAGGGCTCCAAAGCTCTACCAATCGCATTCGGACCATCAATGCTAAATTACAGACTGGTTTCAACGCATTTTTTGAAGCAGCCGTAAATTGTTAAAGGACCTATTCTTCATTGACTGTTTGTGCCGTACCAATATGTGCCGTGATCGGGACATGTCGGTGCAAAGAAGTGACATCATCAAATAAAGTTTTATATTGGACGTAAAACACAAAAGTGTCTATTATCTAGTGTCAAGTTTCAGTCAAAACGGCGCGCGTTTCCGCACTGCCGTTTCGTTTTGTTTCTTTCAATTTGTTTTACATCAAAGGTTAGGCAATAGCCCGGTGGTTTAGTGTTTGGTTGTGGATCATTTTTTTGGGGTTTTGCCCAAGAGCGGGCCCCAGTGCGACCCTGGCCAGCCGTACCAGAGAAAACATATCCAGAATCTTGGATTCCATAGTTGGTGCTGCTAGATACTGCATTGTGAGTATGCCTTATTACGAATGTAAAGTTCTAATTTTAAACTTGTAACAAGGGAAGTCCGTTAGGTCGCATCTATGAAGGTTTTTGTTTGAGCCATAGACAATGAAGCTTTTTTTTTAGATGCGTTGATTTGCGTTAGTCCAAAACATGATTTAATTTCAGAATCGTCCCATTAACGGCTGAAAACTTTTGGAAATTGGAAATTATTTTCCGAGTTAGCGAAAATGGTACAATTGGAAATTTTACAGGTATTTTGAAAAATTAGATACTGGGGCTTCACATATCATTTTAGTAACTTTAACAATTAATAGTTTCTCGTTTTATAAATATAAAAAAAATTAGCTTATACCTATACATATACGCTTTGCAATATATACGTAAATACATGGGTATACTGGGAAATTGTGTGTATATTATATGCCATTCTTAACGGTTAGATAACTAACAACTAAGTAGTAGTTGCCTACAAGTATTTGAGTTGCTTGCCCAACTAACCTGTATAAATTAGTAGGTGACAGCCGTTTAGTAGAAAACCAATGCTTTCAATAACCCGTGTCCCTTGATAGATTTAGAAATATAGCTTTAAGCAAAGATATCCTTACTTAATATGTACCTACGTATATATATACAATTTACTGTATCATACATGATCAACACTAATCATTCTCCTCACTATTCGATACGAATCGCAAACATCAGCTTACCCCACCCACTCCAAAATCAACTTTATTTCTTCACACTGAAAATTTACATTTCTTCGCACATTACACTGACATTGACATCCTGGATACGTTAGGGGTACGGACAGGAAAGTGAGCGCTCGAGCGAGCATCGGGTAGTAATATCTGGGCTCGGGTGGCGTGCGCAGTGCTCCGAACGCGAGCGCGAGAGGACGGAAGATATGGCGGCGCCCGAGTGCGAGCGAGAGGCAAGGAAGCGCCGCGAGCGACGCGACTCGGGGTGCGCGCACGACCGCAAAGAGCGACGCCCGCACAGCGAGGAGCGACCTCCCCCGCCCCCGCCGCCGCCTCCGCTACACGACCATAACCGCATTGAAGTAAGAGACCGATTCATAAAATTATATTATTTTAATATGTAACGCTATCGCTTTATTATTTCAACAGATTATTTGTATATTTTATCTATAAGCCTTAGATGCCTGACAATTATTTATTATAATGTTCAATGTTCACGACCAAAATCGATGAAATTCAAGCGGAAATCACAAATTCAAAAATCTTACAGAGAATTGCAGATTAATCTAGTACATTACTCAAATCTTACAAACGGGTGATAAATAGCATAACATACCAAGAAGTGTTTTCTAGAAAGAAGGTGAAGAGAACCTCAGCCAAGCTCTCAACTCTACTTATTTCTAACTGTCAAGTCAGTGCAGCATCTTCTAGCTGTGTACAGCCATCTATTCAATCCAAACAAAATCATTCCTTTCAATCACGTGCAGTCGGAACGTCGTGCCGAGCGGCTGTCCCGCGCTCGTCGTCCGCAGCTCGGCGGAAAGCGACGTCGCGCCCAGCCCCGGGCTCCCAAGAACCCGAAGGAGAACGAGTGCTTCACAACTTCCGAAGAGATCAGATGCAGCACACCGCCACACTTCGACTACGTTGTCGTGCAGAAGCCACAACGTAAGTATAGGAAAATTAGGGTATGGGTGAAAATTATCTGATCGCTGTTTTCCTTGACCAAAAAATATTATGCTGCAATCTACATAAGTAGTCTTCAGCTTATGAAAAATCATAGATACGCAAATCATCATATTTTGTAAAGCCCTCAAGAACTCGTGGGTTTTTACTCGGAGCTTTGATTATCATAAGTGTTTGTCAGAACTTTGTCAGTTACAACTAAGTATGAAGCAGGTAAGATAGACGATCAAATAGACTGAATAATTCGTGCTATGTAAGCAAGAATTATTCAGTTGAACAACTTATATTACTCGTATGCTAACAGTCAACGCACGCCACGTAGATGGTTTAGCTGGAAGTGTTTTGCAGTATGCGAGGAACCGGAGACTCTGGACGCGGGAGCGCTGCACAGGGCAGTGGGCCGCACGGAAAGCGTCGGCGAGGAGGGCGCAGCCCTGTGCGCAGAGGCCGAGCGGGCCCGCAGCGATGAGCGGAGCGCCGCCCCACTCAACGTGGTACGACGTGAGCAGCCTGTACCCGATCGACGGCTCGAGAAGATCAACAAGAAGGTATCTAACGAAGTAATATCCTTTAGTCTACTTTGGAACACCTGTTTGCTTCATTGCTTATTCTATTAAACCGCCACCAGCTTAGAAGCTCTATTTGAGAAAATACTTTCGCACAAAATCAGGTTTCTGCAAACTTAGGTAGGAAATAATTATTTCCATATTCCAGATCTCTGCACTCAAAAAGAACATTTCCAAGTACGAAAGTGAGTTTGAAACCAAGAATGGTCATCCCATGACACAGAGTGACAAGATCACAGACGTAGCCCTGACACGAATGAATGATGCATTGCGCAGACTGCAGGCAGAGAAACGCCTCATCAAGACTGACCCTGTGGAGTATGCCCTGAAGGTGCAAGCAGCCAAGCAGCAGAAGGAAAGAGATGACAAGCTCGAAGAATCGCTGAAGAGCGATAAACCAATGACTGATATCGTTAAGGACATTGAAGAGGTGATTTTGTTAAATGTTAATATTCCACTTTTAACTCGCTTATTTTCGTTAAAATGGTACTTGTTTTTTTTGGGATCATCTTTGTTTATTATAGCATGAACCTACAAATATTACACTTAGAGCAATTTTAGTGAATACTGTAATTTAAAATCAAGTTGCTCACATAATCACGATAGTAATTCTTCCAAAACAGTTTTGCCACTATTCGTCTTTTCTTTAAGAATTTGCTTCAAATGAATCAATCACTATCTCTTTGGAATCAATTGGCTTTCTTGAACACCACAGTATTAATTAACCAAAATGTTTACCAAGCCACGTCTTTGGGTTAGTCAGGAAAGTGTCTGAGCTAATTTATTGTGATCTTTCCTCCAGTGGTTAGAGGGATGTCGCCAGGCGTCAGGCCGGCCATCATCAACCGAGGCGACCTGGACATCTTCTCAGCTGGCTGCTGAGAAGCTGTGTGTCCAACGGGTGCTCCTACGACTGGAAGCGGCTCGGGGACGCCCACCGGCGCATTCAGCTGAGCGTGGTGCGGCTCGGCACCTGTACGAGCGGTATAGGGCTGTCAAGAGGGTGCTTGCGTCTTCTAGGCCTGATGCTGTAAGTTTTGTGTACTAAACTTGAATGATAAAATTGCGTTCCACTGAAGAAATTTAAACAATTATTATGTTTCTGCAATTACAATGCCACTATTAACAGTAATTGCTAAACTCCTGTATCTACATAAGTTCGTCTAGCACACATCACTGAGAAATCTACACCATTCACAACAGGTCACACCTTGCTAAGTAGGTAACAAATTTTCCTCAACATTCGTTTTCCTTGAAAAGCGTGTTTGTTGAATATTACGGCGTGAGATTTAAAAAAAAAAACTCTTTTAACCTTTATTGCAATGTTTGTCAAATTTAGATCATAGGCTGCACCAACGGTGAACTGGCAACGATCCATGAACATGAAACTATGCTCTTCAACTCAAGTGTCGATAGCTCCAGTGACTCGCAGGAGAAACCTTCGGACTCATCTCAGGTAAATATGATTAATATACCTAGATGCTAGCGATGAATGTAGATGATTTATATAGGTAAGTAAATGTTGATGTTATCCTCGTATTTAGCAGACATTGTACCTTGACTCTTGAGGATGATAAAATGGTTTCATATTTTTTTCCTCGATTATCAAAAACAAAAGCTTTCTAAGGATTTTTCTGCAAATTATGTTGTTGAAAATAAATTATATCAGCCTTAAGGATAAGGAAGGAACATCAGGACATTTTCATATTCTGAATATCCTTATGCTAATAAATGTGTATGCCTTGTTATATTTTCCTTAATTATCATTTAAGGATATTTAAGGAAATAAACCAACAACATAATAATACGTATTTAGCCAGGCATTTTTTTCCTCAAGGAAACATTTCTCTATACTCGTGCTTGAGAAAAAAATCTTCCAAACACAAGCCCCAAAAATAACCCCTATTTCACTCATTTTCTAGGAAACAGCCGATACGCCCCTCCAGTCACCCCCCACACGTGACAGCACCGTAGTTGCAGAGGAAGTTCCTTCCTCCACGTCATCAGCTCAGTCTGCCACCAGCGAGGAGGCTACGCCTTCCAACGAAGGCCTACACTGCCTCGGCCTTGAGGAGTTGAACAAAGCTCTCACTGAAGCTAAGATGCAGAAATCTGTGAGTTTTATTTTTAAGTTTCTAGGTTTGTTGATTGGGTCTGTTTTTTCACAAACTGAACAGCTCCTGTGGCTGGTATTGGTTATTGTATTGTAAGACTTAAACCTGTCTAAAGAAATGACAATTTGTCGTATCTCTTGTCAACTATACAGCGGTAGTTCCCTGATTAAAGAATTTATCAGGTTTTTAGAACAATGCGCGTTAGAGATTGTGCTCTATAGTGGTACTCTGGAAACCATGGTTTTGTGTGCAATCCTCTACCTTGCCTTATATTTTTCGTTTCCAGATCTTACGCCGCACCATAAAAGAGTACGAGATCAGCTTCGAGCTCCAGAACAGCAGGAAGGTGCAGAGAGATGATAAGAAAGGCCATGAGGACGAATACTTCAGATACAAAGCCGTCAAGGCCAGAATTAAACTCATCAACGCACTAATTAATAAACAAAAAACACTTACTAACACTCAAACTCCAAAGTAAACAAAAGAGAAATGTGCTCAAAATGAATGAGCCTCAATTATTGCTTGTAAAAGTACTTCAGATGTGTGACAGCCCTATTTTATAAAAGGCATTGAGTTAGGAACTGTATAGAAGCGAGACTCGAGCACTGACCTTTGCTCCTCTGCTGGCGAAAATAATTAATCTACAGAATAATTGGCGGTGGTGCTACGATCCCGCCGCGTTATCTTATGCCAAAATCTGTTTGGCATTGACAATGTCATGAGCCACTATACAACAATCACTGTGTTGAACTTGTTTTGACACGTCAACGATACTGTCAAAACTTACAAATCTTTTGAAGCGGTAGTGTCGCTTCTATATATTCTTAGTATGCGGTTCTGGTTCTGTTTAGGGTCGTCACTTCTAGACAGTTGCATGTTTAATAAATAAAATGATGATTATTGAGTAAGTACAACAAAATATTAATATACTGCTGTATCGATACTGATTTTACTTTCTCACATACTAAATAATATAGTGTACAGTAGTAGTTAACGGTATTTATATTAACTTATTTAGTTCGTTATAAATAAATTTATTTGTTATTAATTTGGCGTGAATACCACCATTTTTGTAAAATTACGTCATCAAAATCTAGTGCTTCCGAATATTTGAATATAATTGATATAAATTGTCGAATTGATATATTTCAGTACCCAAAGTAAAAAATCGGGGTTAAGTTAAATAGGTTTTGGTTAGGTACGTATTTGTGAAATTGTATAGTGCCAAATGTTGTCATTCATACAATTTTGTAATTGTACAGACGCCAGCATATTACAAACGTTTTTCGCAAGCACTTATTCAGATCTCAAAGGTAAAACTGTCCCATTAAATAACATTGCAAGTAGGTACCCCAATTTAATATTGTACATAATATTATTTAATAGACATTGATATAGTTTTGGTACATGTTAGAGTTAATAATATTAAATATGCTGCAAAAATACTAAAAATTGTAAATCTATGACCATTCACTGCCCTACACTTAACTTTTGACTCGTAACTAAAACAATGTAAAAAACACTGATTTTCAATACACTTGACTACTATATAAATACTAACGAGTTCTTAAGCAAAGTACAAGCAGTATTTAATCTACATAGTTATTAGTTCATAAATTCATATATAAATAATAAACACGTTAAATGTTTTAATAAATTAATAATATACAATGTAATAATACTATTGCTGTTTAGTACAAATAGTTGCAAAAGGTATTGCCTTGAATATTTGTAGCTGAACGTACAATTCTTGTTATTATAGATAGTTAAAACTTTTGCAACTGAGTGTACTTGTATATAAATAGGGATGGGAAAGGATACCACACTTTCGTAGAGAAAATGGACTCAATGGGTCTGTTTGACGGATTTTCAAATGTATCTGGTGCGACGGTTTTCGTGGATTCAGTAGAAACTACATACATGTGGCTAAGGAATGGCATTCAAATTATGTGTGAACTGTAGGGGTACTCGTAAGACATTTTCGATCGTATACCCCTTTATATTAAATCTTATTAATGTTAAAGCTACTTCTAAAAGTAGTTATATAACTGTTATATGTGTATAACTACGAGACCTGAAAAAGTAGAATAAAACCTCGATGTGGACGAAGCTTGACATTTTGGACTTTTGGATTGACGACGATGACGAAAAATTGGAGTGACAAAAAAAATCGAGTTTACGTATAACCTACCGCCTAAGACATTATTTATGTGGTGATCTTTCTTTGTTGCTTTATATCTTTATTTGTCCCTTTATATGTTCGTGATTGTGTAATATACTCGATCTCATGTATTAGAAATATTCACGTCCCTAGCGGGCTGAACCTTTCGTTCTCTTAAAGAGAATTATAGCTGTTAAATACATAATAATATATTTAGTGATAAAATACTTACCTGTGATTTTATTATAACAAACATACTCTTGTGTGACAAGAACTCGAATGTTTTACTCATCGTTGTGGTAGATGTTAGGTGACGATTTTCCGTTGAACAAAATTAATTTGTATTCTGTTGTTTTGAACAATATTATTGAAATGGATGAGACTTGATACATGGTTTATGGTAAACCTAAGTAATGTCTATATAACGTTATATTAATACGAGATAATTATGATGTTTAGATGCAGGGTGTTGGTTTATAGTATGTGACATTCTAGGATTATTTATGTTCTTTATCTATAGTTTCTTTATCAGAATACTTAGAGAACTTTTTTCGGGAATATAAATTAAGTTGTCGATGATACCTTAATAAAGCAAAACGAAATTATACTTGACATTTCTCTTCTAATGTTGCCACGCTTAAATCAACATCCTGCTTTCGCTTGTCACGATGGCAAGCAATTTTAATACCTAATTATTGCTTTGCAATATATTATATAAGACGTTCAGTGTATACAATTATATATGACAAAAATGGATATCATATCAATGTTTAAAATGACAGTAAGCTATTTGTACCAATTATAACTTGTTTCTTAAGTTAACGTCCCGACTTTTCCCGCCTAAATATGATAGCCAAGCACGAAAAGCCATTTCAGCTAATTTAAAACTAATAAGCATTGTCCGTCTGCGCAGTTTGGATTCCGACAATCTGCAGTGCATTATATTGTAATCATACTCAGTTAGTAGTTCCACAAATTGCCACTAATATTCATTATAATGTTTAAAATAAAATATAGAACATAATGTGTGTTGTTATTTTTACCACCACTTCATATTCAGCCACAGGTGTAAGGGGAACGCTTCCAAAGCCAGAACGTAGGTTATATGCAACCTAAATGCAAACAGATACCAATAACCTTTCGGCGGCGGAGATCTCTCGCGTCCGGCCCTGGTCCAGGCCATGGTACGAAGTGAGAGTGCATGGGTAGCCGTCACCTCCTTCTGCGAAGCAGTAATGCTAGCAAAGAGGGAGGCAGCACACGTGAGGAAGAGGCAGTATATGCCCCTCACGGCCTTAGTCACCGCAGGAGACAACGCGACATCGCGACAGGGCGTCGGGAATCCCAGGCTGATTCCCGGCCACCGTAGGTGCGGGCTTCCGGACGGCGAGTTATGGGTAGTTCGCTATCCGGTAAGGACCAAGTGGGCCGGGTCGACGGCGCTTTGTGTTCTACGCGCGCCTCAAAGAGATGTCACCACCAACCGGCGGGGTCCGCAAGGGCCGATGCCTGCCAGGGGTACGGGTTGTTCGAAAGAGATACCACCACCCCTGGCACACAGGCAACTGAGGGAACACGGGTGAGTTTTAGTCAGTAAAAGTCTGACATGTCCTGCTCCACCCAGAGCGGAAGAAGTTATTTCATGATTTCCCAACCCCAAAAAAAAAACAATAACCTTTCGCCTTAAATTTCTTATTTTGCATCAATTTAAAACGTTTTACGCTTCTGTAACGTTTCTACTTAATTTATTTTCGCTTTACAAAGGATGCCAAAACCAAGTCTCCGCCTGGTCTTGGGGTCGTTTTTAAATCTATTTAATCTCAAATAATAGTTCATTTAACTGTCCTCACAGCTAAGTGTAAGGAATGCTAAAAACGTAGGTTTTAAAAAAAATCTAGATTTTTTGATGGTAGGTACTGTATCGAGAATCACTAGCCCTGTCTTCGTTTTCGGAAGCGTTTCCCTTACACCCTGTATAATATTATAAATGTGAAAGTTTGTATGTTTGGATGTTTGTTACTAAATCACGCAAAAAGCGCTGAACGGAATTGGATGAAATTTGGGACACAGATAGTTTGTAACCTGGAATAACACATAGGTTAATTTTGTATCCCAATAGTATGTACGTTCCCATGGTATAATTTCGAACATCCACGCTGGCGAAGCCGGTGGCAAAAGCTTGTAGGATAAATATATTTTTTGCGCAAATAACAGCAGGATGATTTCAACAGTACCCTTATCCCCCCCGAGTGGGTTCCCGCATTGTCGTTGCGGGGGGCTCAGTAACCGTGGTTTCCCACCCACGGTGAAGCCAAGCGGAACCCAAAGCTGGGGCCGCTCGTCAGGGCTTTTACCTTCAAGCCAATGACGTAGCGGCCAAAAAATACGTTGCGGTGAGGTGCACCGCAACTGAGGTGGGCCGCGATGTCGAATGGGAGGCATTGCGGCTGTGGGTTACGGGCTGTGGCGGAGGAGGAGTGCCGGTTCTTCTGAGCAGCGCTCTTCCCTTCCGTGGCCTGGACGGAGCCGCCACCGTTTGATGGCGGACGCGATGGGGCCGCAGGGGAAGAGGAGTGACGGTATAGCGTTGGCCGCTCTCCCTATCCCCTGCGGCCGAAAAGTGGTAGGCGGGACGGCGCGTTGTGTTCCACGCGCGCGTCGTCAAAGATGTCAGCAACCACTGGTGGGGTCCGCAAGAGCCGATGCCTGCCAGGGGAGCGGGTTGTTCGAAAGAGTTACCGCCGCCCCTGGCACACAGACTACTGAGGGAACACGGGTGGGTTTTAGTCAGTAAAAGTCTGACACGCCCTCCTGCTCTACCCAGCGGGAGAAGTAATTTGATGATTTCCCACCCAAAACGAAAAACGGTACCCTTATGATGGTGTACCTACCTACTCTCGTCCCTATAAAAAAGTAAGTAAGTAGTGTAAATAGTATGGTGCAGCCGCCATACTGGTATAATTATATTTCATGAGTAATGGCTAAATAATAACATTTTATAGAACACTCGCCATATGTCATGTCAATATGGCGGTACCTTTATTACGAAATAATTTCGTTCTGAACGAGGTACAGATTTTTTAGAGCCTAAGTACAAAATAGTAAGTTTTAGGTAAACATTTTTTTGGTAATTGCTATTATTTGATTCGCTATGGTGTACCCGTCATTTTGACTCTCACTATATTAGGTGTCAAGGATGACTGAGATCAGAGGAGAGAGTGTATTGTAGTATGGGAGTCAGTCTAAAGATAATGACAGTGAACTGCGACATAGAATTCTTGATAACGAAATAAAAAAGTCAGTAGTCGTTACATAACCAAATGACAAGAGCATTCATGTCATATACCGCTCTTTAAAATTTCTAACTTCACTATATTATCATGGACGTCCACGGCATCACGATAATGCAGGAAAGTAAAATGTATGAAATAATATGAAGACGCTTAGAAATTACCATCCAGGACAACGTTACCTTTATCGTGGACGTTTACGATAATAGCGTCAATTGAAAAATTATGAAGCGTGTATTATTTATCATCTTCACACAAATGTTATACGGCTAATTTTCGGGTGATACTATGTAGTTTAGGAATGTAGATAAAATTACGTATTTGACACTGAAGCTGCTTGTCGCTGACATCTGCCATCTCAGTGAAATGAGCCTAAGGAGAAAAATAAAAGCTTTTGGCTACACTTATAATAAGAAAAACACCTTTCTCAGTATAAATATTTATGCATTTAAACTCTTACCCTCATACAAACCAATACATATGAAACTCTTGAACTAGGTATTCAACATAATAACAATTTAGACTTCTTGAGACAACCTTCACACTTCGAAGCTAGCAGAGAACTAACTTAGCAAACTAGGTGAATCCCCCAACATCATATTTCCATTTCGTTCCGTTAAGACAAACCTTTTTCGATAACTGTCAAATGAGATACTCTTTAAAACGTCACTACATTGATACAATATCATTTGAGGAAAATTAGATACTTTCAATTTGAAAAATATTATTTAAAATCATTACAAATCTTATTAATATTTGGAAATCATGACACTTATAACTTTACTGGTAAAATCAATTTGCTGTTAACTCAAATCAAAATTGTCATAATACCAGGGCAAAATAAAACGAATAACGAACCATTAATTGTTGACATTGCAATTTGATCAATATTCTGTGTTTACACAACACTCTACACTGTATTAGCAGTTAGCATATATTTCCCCTTAATACGTCTTAAAACTGTGTTGCAATAAAATTTTCCTAGCTCCGCCGCGTTATCATTATGTGACTCAGATGTATGATAACCTCTCATTATCTTGACAAGTGTGGGCTAAGGTCAAGAAGCACACAAACAGTATCGGACGATGCGCCTTAGTTGTTGACGGTTGAACCTCTTGATTACCTTTTGTTATTTAAGAATGAAGTACTACCTATTTCTGGCACTACCGCTATTACTGTTTCGATTTAAAAGAATGAAAATTAAAAAAAACCCATCACATAGCCATAGTCATCTACGCATTCTGTAAATAATAATATTAAATTCCTGAACAAACTAAGTAACATTGAGCTATATAAATGTATATTATTGCTGGGAAACTACTTTTGTCTTTGATGTGAAACATCAAAAACAAAAGTCGTCCACGGCAGCGCGCAATGATACGCATGCAAAAGTGCTTTTGGGTGAATTCAACGGTAGAGATCAACTAGTTTATAAAACTTAAAAAAAAAACATCCGACTTCCGGAAAAACACTACAAAGTGAAAAATAACTTAAATTTCGGAAGGCAGTGACTTTGGATGTGTATCTATTTTATTAATTTCTTGTCACCGACTTCCAAAATTAAAGTTATTTTTCACTTTGTAGTGTTTTTCCGGAAGTCGGTTGTTTTTTTTGTAAGTTTTTTTTTTTCACTTCTTAGTTATGGTACCTAACCCACATCAATTCGAAATTTCATCATCCTTGGGGTCAAAACAATGTATATTTATGCGATAGCAGCAATCGCGGTTGATTTACTATTATTTTTTGAAGAGTTCCGTTGTCTGTCTCCGAAACGTATCATCACATCTAAATGGGACCATTTCGGAATAAACCCGTTTTGAACAAAAAAATAATTTTGCAAATCGGTCTATATTTGACGGAGTTATGCCCGAAACTCCACCTAACTCCTAAATGTTAAAGAGTATTACCTTCCTTCATGAGCTCAGCGTCATGATATGATGATAACCCTACGAAAATTTTGAAGTCGGTTAAAAACTGCACGCCCCTGCACTGCTTGTTTCATACACATTTCAAATGCTTTATATAGATTTTTTTGTGGAGGGACGTGCACTTTTAAATTGGTTGATCTCTACAGGAGTTGTGAGAGTATTTGAAGTTAAGATACCTATAACATTTAAAACTTGTTTACATGAACAAGTTAAATAAAATGGCAATTATGGCCTTCAATTTCTCTATGACGACGGGAAGGTTTCTATGTATGATCTAGTACAACAAGAAAATATCAAAAATACAGGAATACCCGTATCTCCCGAGCTTCGTTAAGCAGATTCTACTTCAACTTTCCAGCTGATCGACTTTTTGACAATTCAAACGTACGCCTATAAACGGTTTTATTGAAATAAATGCTTTGAGTTTTTGAGTTTGAATTTGATGCTACACCCGTTATTCTGGTAAGGAAATCAGACTTTGTCATTCAATATTGTTTCTACAGTTAATCAAACGTTTTCGTGCTTGATATTATGTGCTTGAGAGCCGTAGCTTGAGATCAGATGAGCCGTCTGTTTGTTGCAGATATAAATAGTTGCTATATAGTATAGGCATACCTATGTATTAAACAAATTGCAATTATTGAAACAGTATATCTAGTATAGACGTTATCTTGGCACTCATGGATAACTAGGACATAATCGACAGGATTACTGTAATAATATTTTTCCAACTCATTGACTAAATAAGGGAAGGTGAGTAAATACGAACTGTGAAGTGGAGTTTCCTGTTATTCTATAAAGTTATGTTGATGTTTAGCAAATTAACAACGAGTTTCTATCGTTACATTTCAATTATTCACGATAAAGTGTATTACCATACACAGGTTCCCAATAATTATTAAAGAATACAGGTAATTAACTGTATTTATGGGCAGTCCATAAAATACCAGGTAGGTAATATTCAAGTATTGTCAACGCATGGTCCAAGTACACTGCCTTGCGGCATCCCGATAGTATAAATGTTTAATTTCGTGTACAAAGCAAACTAGATTCGTAATCAAAACTATAAAACATGCGATAAAACCATTGGAACACCTTTAAGAATACTACTTATATAGTGGTGTGAATCAAAAGTTTGAAACAAATTGAAATATTTAATCGTCAGCCTACCTATCTTTTTCATAGCGATTCGATGTATCTTTGTAATAAGGTCTTTGAACGACTAATTCAATTTCATTTAATTATGTAAACTTCGAGCTCGACCTTTAAATAACTTTCTTATCGTTTCGTAGAACAAATAAAATTATGAATTACTTGTGATAACTACAACCCTTGTAAGTTGGTAAGTGTGATTGAGACAAATTCTGACAATCTTGACTTGTTTGCGAAAATATTATAGTCCTGTGTTAATTACAAATCTTCATAAGTAAATCAAAGAAGTGGCAGTAGT
Source organism: Polymixis flavicincta (assembly GCA_949987655.1). Lineage (NCBI taxonomy): Eukaryota > Metazoa > Arthropoda > Insecta > Lepidoptera > Noctuidae > Polymixis > Polymixis flavicincta. The sequence continues at coordinate 20,436,884 of OX465175.1, forward strand.
AATAAACGAGGAGTAGATACATATATACTACATAACGCGAAGTGCAATAATACTAAGCCAAACGAAAAATAGAGTGTACCAGACTCTATTTTTCGTTTGGCTGAAGATTAAGATTCTAGTTATCAAAGAAATTCAGAAATCCAAAAAATAGTTTTTCCAAGAATTAGGAATAATTAATTAATTAATAATTCCTAGTAGATTTAAGGAAGGCTAAACACTGCGAAGGTTACATACAAGACAACAACCTGCGTCGGGCCGGGTGAACAAAAGCTGAGAAAGAAGTAAATAAGTTGTGGAAGATTCAGGTCTTATCTGATGTTACAAATAAAGTCGTTTTAAAATAAAAACAATAGATAACAACAGGAAAAATAAAGTTGTTACGAAGAATTGGAAGTATTTTGAGCAATAAGCGCTTTGAGATTTCTGTAGTATCAAAAAAAAAGCATTATAGGCACAATAATTACGCTTCAATAAATTCATTGTTCGAAGTAAGCAAATTATAACAGACATGTTTTTAGTAACATAACATCGGACATTCGGACGCGTCCGCAAGTGCTGGTTGGCGGTGGCTCATGAACGGGATACCTGTATTAATGTAACATTTGGGGGAGGTCTTTGCCCAGCAGAGGAACAGTGTCCACTAAATAAAAACGTTCTAAAGTCTCGAAATGACTTTATGCGTTGATGCTGATTACTTCTATGTATTAACTCGTTTGAAGCTTCTTCAATATCTAACATATCGGTGAAGGAAAGCATCGTGTGAAAGCCGGCATGTCCTTAACCAGAATTCAAAGACACGTGGCGTTCCACGTGCAAGAATTACGGCCATTCCGCCTCACAGAAACGAGAACTCTGTCCTAGCAGCGTGGATCTTATACGCTGATTATGAGAGCATTTTGTGTGTAGGTAGGTATAGCATTAATCATGCTGTCTCCAGTTCCATAAAGATTTACCAATTTTATAGTGTCTAATGTCTTCCTGGATTATCTATCACGCGATATTGTAATTAACGCTTTCTCAGATGACATCTCCATTGTTAAATGTGAAGGCTTTAAATTTCGTCTAAAGTAAGGCCCATCTCAGAAATAGTGCGTATAAGTTACAAGTAGGTAGGTGTCTCATGTACCTATCTACCTCGCACGAGGTATGGGTTCAAATTCCGGCAAGTACCATTGTGAGTTTTTGAATTCATATTCTCAGATTATCTTTGAACGCACTGACATCGGTGAAGAAAAATATCTTGAGGAAACCTAGATTATTAGTAAATACAGGGTAGCAGAGACGTCGCAAAATTGTAACCATTAATTCAGCAAATAATTATAAACCCCCTAAATTAGAAATTTCTCGTAGTTAAAAATAATCTGCTGTTTCATGGAAAAGTGCAATGCATACGCGATGAAAATGTATAGAAGAGCTAATTTTGGTTAAATAACTGCCGAAACATTTCTGTTGTTATATACTGAATGGTTACTGGTTGCGATATCGTATCCCAACCACCCTGTATTAAGTCTGTAATCTCGAATCCGCCTTAATCAAGCGTTCTGAGTAATTATTAATCGTGCCTTCTGAGAAGAGGCCTTACATGGACAGTAACTGCTAGTATTATTATTATTTATTAGGAGCACGTGATCTTAAGTGGATCTAGAGCTAGGTCGAGAGAACATATTCGCAGGTTTTTTTTTTTTTTTGGGTGGGAATTCATCAAATAACTTCTCCCGCTCTGGATGGAGCAGGAGGGCGTGTCAGACTTTTACTGACTAAAACCCACCCGTGTTCCTTCAGTAGCCCGTATGCCAGGGGCTGTGGTGTCTCTTTCGAACAAACCCGCACGCCTGGCAGGCATCGGCCCTTGCGGGCCCCATCATTTTTTGTGCTGACATCTCTTTGAGGCGCGCTTGGAACACAATGCGCCGTCGACTTGGGCTTGGTCCTTACCGGACAGCGAGCTACCCATTACTCGCCGTCCGCAAGCTCATGCCTGCGGTGGCCGGAAATCGGCCTGGGATTCCCGACGCCCAGGGCGTCTCCGTATCCTGGGGCGGCTAGGGTCGCGAGGGCGCATATGCTGCCTCTCCCTCATGTGCGCCGCCTCCCTCTTCGCGAGCACGACTGCTTCGCTGAAGGAGGTGACGGCTCCTCATGCCATCTCGCTCCGTACCATGGCCTGGACCAGGGCCGGACGCGAGAGATCGCCGCCGCCGATCGCCTCCACGAGGACAGGGCGGTGCTCCGCCCAAGCCGGGCAGACCGCCACCGTGTGCTCCACCGTATCCTCAGGGCGATCTTCGCAGTGGAAACGCCCGGGCGTTTCCTCCCGCCCTATCCGAAACAGGAACCTCCCGAAACAGCCGTGTCCGGTGAGGACCTGCGTCAGGCGGAAGGTGAGGACGCCATGCCGCCTCTCAAGCCACTCCTCAAAGAGGGGACTTACCGCCGCAATCGTGGCGTGCCCAGCACTGGGTTGCGACAATCGCACACTCCATGTCGCCATGAGATCCCACCGGAGCTCTGTCCGCTGTGCCGCGATTTCCCGCGGCAGCGGAGTTACGCCCCGGCGTTTGGTCTCCTCGCGCCACTTGCAGATTTGCGCGAGGACCTTTGCCTCCAGATCCCATGGCGGTAATCCGGCAAGGAGGCCCGCCGCCTCGCCGGAGATCGTGCGATATCCTCGGATCATCCTGATCGCCATGACCCTATGGGACGCCCTCAACCGGCGAGCTGGTTGGCGCCTCAATGTAGGCGCACACACCGGCGCCCCGTATAGGGCCATAAACCGCACGATCCCCGCGTAGAGCCTCCGGCAGGAGGCGTTTGGCCCCCCTAGATTGGGCAAGAGCCGCTTCAACGCAGCCCCGGCCCGCTCCAGTCTGGGAGCCAAACGGCGGAAATGCTCCGCGAAGTTCCACCGGCTGTCGAGGACGAGTCCCAAGTACTTCATCGTCGACTCGACGCCGATGTGAACCCCTCCCACCGTTATCTGGGAACCCGTCGGTGGCGCATTCCGAGGACCATGAAACCACATGGCCTCGGACTTGTGCAAGGCCACCTCGAGTCCCAGTTGCCGGATCCTATCGACGATTGTCGCAACCCCTTGTGTCGCTAAGTCGGCCGTCGCCTGGTACGACCTCCCTTGCGCCAGGACCAGCGTGTCGTCAGCGTAGCAAACTACACTGACGCCGCCAGGGAGGTCGGCGCGCAGCAACCAGTCGTACCCGATGTCCCACAGATGCGGCCCCAGGACCGATCCCTGTGGGACACCGCACGACATCTCTCGCCAGTTCCACTCTCCAAGGTGACCGGGGTAGATGACGGCCCTGTCCGTCAAATAGGAGCGACCACACGACAGAGGTAGGTCGGCATCCGGTGATACCAGAGTGCCTCCCTGATGCAACTCCAGGGCAGGGTGTTGAAGGCATTGGCGATGTCTAGAGACACCGCCAAGACGACCCCACCCCGGGCCACAGCATCACATATTCGCAGGTTGATTCGTAATAGATGAATATTAAAGAGTGATGTACGGTCAAGCTCAGTGGTTCGTCATTGCATAAATCAGAGAGGTCTTACTTCGACAGTGTATTCGTACCTACTTATAACTCTTTCTGCTTTTCTGATGTGCCTTTTTGTTTCATTTCATCTCCTTTCGTGACGTTCAGTGTGTTAACGAGGGATAATTATTTGCAATACTTATCTCAACGTTCATGTATCCACTACGCGCACTGATCACGATCCGAGGCGATGCCGTTACGATACGTAGGTGCATACGAGTTCCTGGCAGTACAGAGTTTCATGGATAGAATCCTGAACGCCTCAAGTTGAGGAGATATTTTTTCTTCGTAGCCCAGAATTTGGCAACGAGCTTGCCACTTTCAGTAGCGTTCATCAACTTCTATAGCGTGCAGACAACAATACATGCCGGACACGATATAAAGAAGATGATGATCCCCTGCAGTGAATACATACGTGTGCGTTGACCTTCATTCTAAATTTTGTTTACGGCTAAAGCTATTATCTGCGTATGGCTAACTTGCAAGCCTTCTGACCTCGCCGCGTGAACCTGGGTCAAGTTTGAAACTTGTCGGGCATCCCCTATTTACAATTATGCACGTGTCGAAGCCGAAGACTCAAAAATATTTTTGAGATTAATCGTACAGTTAGGTTAAACTCAACATTTCGACGATTTAATCAATGGATTAGCTCGTCGGTCAAAGGATATTAACCGCGACTGCCGAGGTCGGCTAAAGAGTTTCTGGGATTTTTACTTATTTCACAATAGCAGCCTGTAAGTCATATGGGATTTAGACTCCAGTCTGGAGTCTAGATCCCTCATTATTTGTAACCGATTCATGGCGCACAAAGCTCATCCCTTTGGTCCTAGGGCTTTACTTACTTAGGTATCTAACTGGCGAAATGTGGGTGAACATTCACCACTGGTTTAATATAACCTCTTCGAGGAATACGTACAGGCATTTACTGATGTCGGAAGGGTGGGCGTAGTAATATGTAACTTTGGAAATGTGTTACAGGTGTATTACTAAGAAGAATAGCGTTGCAACCAGCACGCCCGCGTTTCGGCTTACAACTCCGACCTTTAAAGCCGTGGGATGATAGGTAGGTGTACAACATTATGCCTCGATTTCCTTGAAGGGTTAGGCAGAGGTGTATGCACGGTTACACATCAAGCTATACATTTCCAGTATAAGCTGATCTCGAATTCTATAGAATACCCGTGCAATGCGAGATCAGCATGTGTAGCCGTGTGTACCTCCACATTTCGGCTGTTATGTTAAGGTCCCATATAATAGTAGGCGAGAGTATTGCCATGAACTGGGTAAATCCAGACTCCAAGGTGCCACTGAAAATTTCTAGATTGAGAATACAGATAACAGTTTGACCGTCCCCGGAATCGAACCTAGGACTTGTGGCCACTAGACCAAGGATACAGTTGTGTATTGCCTTAAACATCTGCATTAACTCTAAATTAAAAACATTACTGACATTAATTTTCATCTGTAAAATTATAGGCGCGACGTGACGGTGCGGCACAATTCTGGTAAAACAATTTGAAAGCCAATCTAAACATTCAGATTTATAGTAATATACCCTTATACGCGGTTTCGTGTGGTGCCGGACGTAAAAGAATTGCACCATCCCATTTCTTCCCGTGGGTGTCGTAGAAGGCGACTAAGGGATTTACTAGAGAATGTGCAGCAGCGTTTTCTTTGTATTTTACTACCATATTGCGATCGCCAACCCGCCTGCCAAGCGTGGCGATTATGGCAAAACCTGTCCTTTTGGGGGAGGCTTATGTCCAGCAGTGGACGTCAGTTTACGGCTCAAATGATGATGATGATGACTCGTATACCTAAGTATATAATATGATAAGATGTATCTATTTTTGATACCAATCACAGAATCTAGAATCAATTCTATTTAAATGTAAATATTGACGTTCAAAAGTGCCTAATTGAAATAAATGCTTTAAATGATATATTTGCTATTCCATTTAAGCCTCATTAAAGGTACAGTCAACAGTAATAAAACGCGTGTGCTTACTAATTTTATTGTTCTTTAAGTACTAATCAATAAAAGTATGTATTTACTTTAGGGATATCTATTCCTACCGCTATCGGACGAAGTCTATTTAAGTAGAACTGGTTCGAATAAGTTATTTAAGAACTTGGAATATTTAAATCAGACTTCAGAGAGCATTTTATGTTTTTCTGTTGATATTGCCGGAAAAATGTTGACTGACCTTAAAGTTAGGTACGTAATTTGTAAATATATAGTTCATAGAAACTTATCTCAGTTGGCTGCTTTTAGGTATGGGAACTTCAGAGGAATATAAATTTAAACAAACGTTCCTTAAAAAAGATACCCGAAAGAAGAAAAATCTTTCGAAGAACATACGTATTTACGAGCGGGCCGAAAATTGCCAATCCTAAATTTTTCATGAAATTAATAAGACTTAGGTGTAAAATAAAATAAAATGAGTAACTGATTAACTACAAAACATTTGGATAATATTTCCAAACTTTTTGTGAAACTGAAACATAGTTTTAATTTACTATTAATAAAGCAGAAGAGCTTGAATGGGATAATCTCCTAGAGCTGCCGGTAGGATTTGAAAGAAAAAAAAATCACCTCACAACCTCGGAAAGACTTGCACTTTTGCACGCAGGTTTCGAATTACAAACAGAATAATATATAATTCGTAATCTGCGTGCAAAAGTGCATTTTGCCCGCTAGCGTGAAAAGAGTTTTTAAAATTCGAACTTTTCTATTCAATCATTTTCTATACAGCCAGCCATAAAATTTGAGTCCAGCAGCGAAGAAGATATAAGTTTAACATCTGCTGAGTTAGCGCAAGCGGTGCACAATGCCGAATAAAGTTATTTTCCGGAAAAATCGCGCGAAAAGGAAATTATAGCGAACAATTTATTCAATACATGAAGACATTCTAAAGGCATGAAAAGGTTTTCGAAGACTACGATGCAATGCTATCATAGGTACTTCATGGAACTACTCTGATTTAATATATTATAGAGGCTGCTTTTCTTCCACCTATGTAGCATTTTCCTCGCTGTAGTGAGGTGAAAAAATCTGTTTCGCTCGGAAGCAAAGTTATTCTGCGTTTGAAACCCTCGCTACGCTCAGGATTCTATATTTGAACCACTCGCTTCACTCATGACGATTCAATCCTAGAATGCTTCGCTTGCTCGGCTCTCAATACTAGTACAAGTACTCGCGCCAAAAAACAACTTTACAGGCCTTGCATAACAAATAACTATTGTTAACCCAATTTTTGAGTAAAGTCTACGACCCAAAGGAGCCGAGTCAAAAGAAAAATAAGTCAGAAAGATCGCTTTGAGAAAACGAAGTAATATCACGGCGGGCGATATGAAATAAAAGAATGATGAAAATAAAAGAATTCTTGTAAAATACTGCTAATAAGTCAAAAGTACTAACTTATGTAAGATAACACTAACACTGTACACAGTTCTCAATAAACGTTTTGACTTTGACTTTGAAATTACACGAGGACGAAGTCGCGAGCAGAAAGAAGCCAGTAATTAATAACGAACAACAGAATCAATATATATGTAAGTATATCAATCAGACAAGTGTCGCTTTATGGCGATTCTAGTCAAGGAAAAAAATGCATCTATTTGCAACTACACAAAGGACATTGTGATCACTGGATGTTGCATATTCTTATTCTTACTGCATCATCCTTATTAGGTAGGTTTAATACTCAAGTTCGTTTAGTCAACATAAAAACATTGTTATTTGTACAGACGGTAATAATTATTTGTTATGCAAGGTTGCAAAGTTGTTTTTTGACGCGAGTACTTGTATTGAAAGCTGAGCAAGCGAAGGATTCTAGGATTGAAACATGAGCGAAGCGAGTGGTTCAAATATAGAATCCTGAGCGTAGTGAGGCTTTCAAAAGTGCGAGACGCAGAATACCTTTGCTGCAGAGCGTAACACACAATTTTTCACCTCACTACAGCGAGGAAAATGCTAGGTGCAAGAAAAACAGCTTAAAGAATATATTAAATTAGTTTAGTTCAATTAAGTATGATAGCGAGGGCCTTGTGGCTAATTAGTAACAGCCGCACGAGTGGATCGATCAGGTTAAACTACACTTGACGCGGTTGATCCTTGGATGGGTGACCATCTTTACATACCAAGACCCGTCCGTGCCTCGGAAAGCACGATAAGCCGCTGATTCCGGCTGTCATTTGTGGATCTTTGACAGTCGTTACCGGTAATCAGAAGCCCGAGACTCTGACAACCTCTTACCAAGGGGTATCGTATTACCCAGTAACTGGGTTGTGGAGGTCAGATAGGCAGTCGCTCCATGTAAAATACTGGTATTCAGCTGCATCCGGTTAGATTGGAAGCCGACCCCAATATACCTACTTGAGAAAAAGCTAGGCAGATGATGAATGAAGTATGATAGCATTGCATTTTAGTCATCGAAAACGTTTTCACGCATAATGTCTCCATGCATTGAACAAATTGTACGCTTTTATGTACCTACATACATTTCTCGCCATTTTTCCGGAAGATAACTCAATTCATCATTATGGGCTGTTTGCACTGCTCTGCAGAACTCTGCAGGTATTAAATTTATATCTTCATCTCTGCTGGACTCGCTCATATTTTATGATCTGTTACGATTTTGTCAATAGACAAACCAAAATTATGGAAAGCAAATTGAATACTTACAGAAGAAAACAATAAAGTTATTTTTTTTTTTGTCACGCCGGCGTCGTCGTCAGTGCGATTATTCTAAAAATAAGGTTAGCGCACTGATATGAAATAAGTATTAGGTAATGTATTTTCAGTGGACTGGTGGTATAGATTATTACAAAGGTTCGAATTTCAAAAACTCTTACCGTGCTAGCGGGTAAAATGCACTTTTGCACGCAGATTTCGAATGACAAACAGAATCTTTCCGAGCATGAGGTGAAAAAGTTCTTAAAACATTTAGCTCGATGCGCCTCTGGCTAAAGAGGAGTATTTCTAGCTGATGTTATTGTATCTAAGATCGATGAATTAATTGTAAAGGTATTGAATTAAGACAATTATCAAATATTGGGAATACAGGGCAATGAAACGCCTGACATTCTGGAAAATATGCAGCTAAAATGGAAAAGAAACTGATACATAAAACACTAGATTAAGCAGAAGTTTTACCTACATTTTAAACTAAGTGTAACAATTATTGGACTCAGAATTTTGATAAACGTTAATTGGTAATAAGGTGTCTGGTATAACCATGCAGGGTCAGCTTCTTCGTGTGCCTTGGTTTTTTTTCTGTATATTCAAATCACAACCTAACATTCTTCACAAGCTATATTAAATGACTATAACACGGCAAATTGATGAAGGTCGTCAATTTACATAACAGTCAATTTCCCTGACTATACTTAGTTAAAATGATCCTAGAGATCTATTTCTATTATTTTATAAACACACTGACAAAAAAAAATTAAAAAATATCCAGTCACAAAGATTAACTGCGTATCTTGAGGAGGCTTATAAATTGTGTACCAACAAAATGCACCCTATACTTACCCCACAACCCGAAATAAAAAGTTACTCCCATCGGTTGATCTTTGCCGAAAATAAAACTTTTAAATGGTGAAAATCGTGCGCGTCCACATATTGTCCACCAGTATTCGTCGACACGCAGATATCGTCTCGGTTAATATGAAGACAACTTTTGTCATGTTAAAGGCAGCTGTTGACTATGGCGTAACGAACGCGTGCGGTTCTTTTAGATACCTACGTTCTGCCTATTATGTATTTAGGCGACTGTGTGATTAGATTTTTTTTGATGTTTTGTTTTATTTATAATTTAAAACATATTTTTTTATACTGTGAAAGAACAACAGAAAAAGTAACAGGTAAATATGGTTACTGAGTTTTCAATATTAACTTTATGTACCTATCTATTATTTTTAAGATTTCATTTGTATGCCAGTCCATGGCGAAACATGTAAGATCATAATTTTATTAATAAGACCTTTTGTACCATATTTTTAAGCAAATAAATATATTCTATTCGATTCTATTATATCTAAATGTTATCTAACAAAAAAAAAATGCATTACAAATCCAAAGTACCTATTACTTTGGATTTGTAATGCATTTTTTTTTTTGCGTGGTAAATCATCAAATGACTTCTCCTGCTGGGTAGAGCAGGAGGGCGTGTCAGACTTTTACTGACTAAAACCCACCCGTGTTCCCTCAGTTGCCCGTGTGCTAGGGGCGGCGGTATTTCTTTCGAAAAACCCGCACCCCTAGCAGGCATCGGCCCTTGCGGACCCCTCGGTCACCCTGCGACGGGTCAACACAGTGGCCCCGCCGCCTACCACTTTTCGGCCGCAGGGATAGGGAGAGCGGCCAACGCTATACCGGCACTCCTCTTCCCCTGCGGCCCCACCGCTTCCACCATCAAACGGTGGCGGCCCCGTCCAGGCCACGGAAGGGCAAAGCGCTACTCAAAAGTACCGGCACTCCTCCTCCGCCGCAGCCCGTAACCCTCAGCCGCGATGCCTCCCATTCGACATCGGGGCCCTCCTCAGTTGCGGTGCACCTCACCGCAACCTCTTTTTGGCCGCTACGTCGTCAGCTTTGAGGCAAAAGCCCTGACGAGCGGCCCCACCTTTGGGTTCCTCTTGGCTTCACCGTGTGTGGGACCACGGTTACTGAGCCCCCCCGCAACGACAATGCGGGAACCCAATTGGGGGAGTAATCCTACTTTATATTTATTAATATTATAAATGTGAAAGTTTGTATGCTTAGATGTTTGGATGTTTGTTACTCAATCAGCTCAATCACGGAAAAACGGAAGAACGAATTTCGATGAAATTTGGTACATAGATAGTTTATGACATGGATTAACACATGGGATACTTTTTATTCCGGTAGTACGTTCCCGTTCCGATACACGAACGGGCTGGGCCGCGGGCAAAACCTAGTTAAACCACATATTTAGTTTAACACATCCACTAAGCAGAGTTACACTACGAATTCGTAGAACGTATGATTTGTCCACAAAATTAGCAATGAGGCTAATCGCAAATACTTCGTTGCAGTAAAGTATTATAATTATTCCCAGAATTTAAGACGTATTGTTATGATTCTATGAAATGAAATAAACAGATTTCAGACACTTATGATTTTATTTTTGCTCATTCTGGACTTTGTTACAGATATTTGAAATCGTTATAGGTATTCCTAATGAATTAAAAGTGAACATTGAATTTTGAGGAATTTCCTGACAAGTTACATGTAACAGCTATCTAAATGGGTACGTAAATACGTGAATTTTCATGTTACATAAGTAAAGAACCAACGACGTTCGCGAAACTTATACTCATCGCATCAGTGAGTTATCATCCTAATAACGTGTGTATAAAACGCGATATAAAACTGCCGGAGCTTCAGTCCGCGTTCGGCATTGGTTCTGTGACCACTAAGTATTAACAGTGCTACAAAATGATGCTGAAAACTTTTGTTTTCGCCGTACTGGCAGTGGGTAAGTTTTTGTCAAGGAATTTTTTTTAAAGTGATTTTTGGACTAATTTCAGGGGTAAATTAAAAAAAAACTGTTATTCAATTAGTCAGTTTAAAATATAAAGACAACTAAAATCTGTATAATTATTGTATTTATAATGGGTTCAGCAGTCTTAAATAGAGCAGTTTTTTTTTAGTTTTGGTGGTAAATAATTATATTTTTAGTGTGCTAAAGGTTTCGGTAATAATTAAAGGATCTCTATTTTATGTCATTAATTTAAATATGGGTCCTCCTTGTAATTGGTATTTACGGTGTCTCGGGACAAACAGCTATTAAGAGGGCGTACCTATATACCAAAAATTGCCTATCTTCAATTTGATTTTTCATGAAATTTATAAGACTGAGGTATAAAATAAAAATATTACGAGTAACTACATGATATTTTAAAACTTTTTGTGGAAAAGAAACACCAAATATTTTTTTCTCGATAAAAAAACATCACGAAGTTCCCTCTTTTCTCGTATTTTCAATTTGTACATAATATGCTAATGACTACTGGGATAAAAATGTGATGATTGCTAGGCGAAAAAAATTGCGGAGCCATTTATTGAAATTTACAAGCTATTTGCACTTACGACGTTCTTAGTTCGAGGAAGAAGTCATCTTCCCTTACATGATACGGCAACTTCAAGCATATTTTTATTTCACAAATCTGCGACTGCGCATGAATTTTAAACCGTTGGTCCAGGCTATCATTCGTAGATCTTTGACAGTAGCTACGGGTCGTCGGAAGCCCCTAAGTTTTACCAAGGGGTATCGCATTGCGAGAGTAAGCAACTGGGTTGTGGAGGTCAGAATGGCAGTCGCTCCATGTAAAATACTGTTACTCAGCTACATCTGGCTGAACTGGATGCCGACATAGTTGAGAAAAGGCTAGGCAGTTGATGATGATGAATGAAACTTGAAGTAACATTTTTTTTGCAAATCATGTCAGCGCTAATTCTCGGTAATCTTTAGGTACAGTTTTTCCTAACCCCAAAGCTGGCATTTATATCAAATTCGGAGGTCAGGTTACTCCGTGTTACTCATATTGAGTCTCGTCTAGCAAATTGAATGTTACCTATTAACTGGTAGATGGCCTTTCTTTCTTTCAGAGTGGTCGAATAGGAAATGCCCCCGTCATTTAGTTTAAAAATATGATTGACGTGTTAAAGAGTTTGTAGGTACAAACCTGCTTACAGAAACAAAATAATTTATGATTTAAGGGCTAGGCAGATTTATTGCCAGTGTAATTTTTTTTTTTATGAAGAGCTTCAAATAGTGACGTTGTACCTCTATCCATGCTTGTTGCCGATGACTACATTTATATTGTTGCAATGTTGATGTAACGATAGGTAACAATGATAACTAGGCCCCTTGATGATAATACTGATGACACATTAGTTATGACACCTTTATTATTTAACAAAGATGCAGTATTTGTTTTGTTTGTATGTATGTTTGTTACATCATTTTTGCCCTGAGAGATTAGAACATAATAATCCGACCCTTTGAAAATTTATTGAAGCATCTATTGAATTTAAAGATTGACTACTGACCTTAGTTATTTAGAGCAGTGGTGGCCCAGTAGTGATGGCCACGACCTACGATTTGTGGGTCGTGGATCCGAACACAAGCAGGCACTTTACGTTGTGTAAATTATTTCATCGCCACTGCTCTTAAAACTGTGAAGGAAAACATTATGAGGAAACCGGCACGTCCTAGAACAAAAAAAATCGAAGACATATGACATCCACCAATCCGCAGTGGGCCCGCGTGGTGAATTATTGCCTACAGGTTTTGCCCGCGATGACAACAATGTCGTCCGCAAACCTCGCCGCCGGATCACCGAGATCTCGTCTTCTACTTCTTAGAGACTCCGACTCTTGCAGTATTGTCCGTCATAGTAGGAAACAATTATTATTGTTTTACCAGATGTACAAGATACAGACAAAGACAATTGGAAGATTGCAATAGAGCGTAAAGTAGTGTTTGTTGCTAACGCATCGACCTAGAGAACCATTTCGCGCCCATTTTCCTTAGATGACTGATGACTTGCGTGAAGGAACTCAGTTGAAGATAATGAGTTCCCTTCAGTTGGTGAGTGGTTTATGACTTCCTATTGAGAAACTATTCAAGATCACGGCATTTTCGTGTTGCAAGAACTGTCTAATCTCCAGTTTTTTTCTTTATAGGTATATGCGTCAAGTTTAGTGCGTATATTTAAAAAAACCCGGTGACAGTCGGACTCGCACACGATTTTCCTTCCTACTCTGCATACAACAAAAATGTGTCTATCTCTTGACATAATTCAGAAATTACCAACTATTGTACCTCCTTTTTTAAGTGAACATTTTTATAGGCGCGTTGAGCGATATTTGGCAGGGGAAATCTTATTGGTTCGCGTCACCGACATGCTATAATAGCAGTTTATCTGTAGTTTCCTTTTTTGTTGGCAGCCCCCATGACATCTCTTTTTCTTTTCTCATAAAACTCTATTTGTTGTCCTACTGATTTTATGGTAGATAGTTAATTATTTGATTGGCAGTTATATTTTCCGGAACATCATATGTACCTACTTGTTCGTCTAAGTATCGTAGCTATGTGGCTATCTAGACAGGCAGTTGACGTCGGTCGTTAAAAAATTAGCCCACTCAAGTGTCGCCATGTGCAATTCCCGGGAAACAATAAACTGTGCAATAATGTCTTTTACGGCTTGATTGGCGTTCGCGCCCTTCCGCCATCTTATCTGTCAAAAGGCCTTTGAACTTTGTCAATAAAGTTACCAATAAATAAACATTAGTAAATGTGTTTTGTAAATTAACTCGAACAATATTGAATTAGATAGTAAATTATTGATTAATTAATTGATTGATATGCAGTTTTGCTAAGCAATTACGCATTTATTGATTTTGTTTGTTTGTTCAAAAGATCTTTAATATTAGGTCTGTCGAATAGCCACAAAATGTTGACGATTTGAATGATAACAATTGTTGTTATGTCAAATAACTAGTTTGCGTTAAAAACAACAACATTTTTTTGCGTCAATTAGGTATTCGTACACATGCTTAGATAACGGATGGCGATGTTTAAATAAACAAAGAAACAAAAATATGCAGTTAGTTAATTAGACTAATTAGATTAGGTTTACTGGAAGTCACAATACTAATAATTAGACTCATTATTAGTATTGTGACTTCCAGTAAACCGGCTGCAACCCTTGAGAAATATCTAGTCATTAAAAATACCAACATTTTATTAATAGTTTACAAATTTATTGTTAGATAACCCAACAAAGAACTTCATAATACTTTGTTAAAGTTTTTAAGACAAATAAATAATTAAATAATAATTTATGCGCTCGTACGTGGACAACCATTTTAAATGTTTTCAATGGTTTTAGGAAACCTTTTCTTTGAAAAATAAAATCGTAAAGCCATCGTAGTTTTCAAAACTTCAGTCCACTTTTATAATAACGATTACCAGCGCGTTGCATACCCCATGCAACATCAAATGCATTTCGTATAGGTAATGGGCCAACAATAGAATCAGATGATACGGTCATTCAGCCACAAAGGACTTCGCACATGACTTTCTTCATCCACGAGTACATTGTGAGGTCGCATGTACTAAGATACGTGTATATGTGCCACAGTTGGCCACTCAACTCGTCCCCCACTTCCTGCGAGCTACATCAGGCCATTTACCAATTTGCTCGATCAAGACTATCCTTTGAACTCTGCTCACAGTGTCACCGCTGTGTAGTTTAAGAGACACGATGCAACGGTGCACTGGGCAAGGTTCAGGCTAGCAAATTGTTTTAGGAAACACCATTTTAGGCCTTAAGATGACTCCGTTTTACATTGTAGGTATTACTAACCGCTGTAGGTTATGTGAATGGGTCATTCCTGTTTAAGGGAAGAAAGAAAAACAGGTTTTGTTTTGAAAAAAAGCCATATACCTATGTAATAAAGTCCTACCTATGTAATGCCGTCAAGAAAGTGAAAATAGATTATCTGTGGAGTGTAATTATATGAAACTAAAGTTATTGCAAAACAGAATTAGGACACGCTTACACGTCTTAGGTCATTTTTGACGGTCAATGAAGGCATAGCAATGCTCAAGTTTAATAGAGATTTTGTAGATTTCACCGTGAAAACTTAAGTGAAGTGAGCTTGACGTGACCTGTCATTTCCATCTGATACTAGTAATTGACACTGGGGCTTGTGGCTAAATAAAAACAACCGCATGGGTTGATCGATCAGGTAAAACTAAGGTCGGGTTGCCGCAGTTGGTTCATGGATGGGTGCCCGTGTTTACATACGAAGATCCCTCCGTGCCTCGTCAAGCACGTTAAGCCGTTGGTCCCGGCAGTTATCCGTGGATTTTTAACAGTCGTCAAGTGTCAGAAGCCCGAAAGCCTAACAAACCTTTCTTACCAAGGGGTATCGTGTTACCCAGAAACTGGGTTGTGAAACTTGTGGAGGTCAGATAGGCAGTCACTCCATGTAAAATACTGGTATTCGCTATCCGGTTAGACTGGAAGTCAATCCCAACATAGTTGGGAAAAGGCTAGGCAGATGATGTTTTTTTTTTTTTTTGGGTGGGAAATCATGAAATAACTTCTCCCGCTCTGGGTGGAGCAGGAGGGCGTGTCAGACTTTTACTGACTAAAACCCACCCGTGTTCCTTCATTAGCCCGTATGCCAGGGGCTGTGGTATCTCTTTCAAACAAACCCGCACCCCTGGCAGGCATTGGCCCTTGCGGGCCCCATCATTTTTTGTGCTGACATCTCCTTGAGGCGCGCGTGGAACACAACGCGCCGTCGACTTGGGCTTGGTCTTTACCGGACAGCGAGCTACCCATTACTCGCCGTCCGCAAGCCCATGCCTACGGTGGCCGGAAATCGGCCTGGGATTCCCGACGCCCAGGGCGTCTCCGTATCCTGCGGCGGCTAGGGTCGCGAGGGCGCATATGCTGCCTCTCCCTCACGTGCGCCGCCTCCCTCTTCGCGAGCATCACTGCTTCGCTGAAGGAGGTGACGGCTACCCATGCCCTCTCGCTCCGTACCATGGCCTGGACCAGGGCCGAATGCGAGAGATCGCCGCCGCCGATCGCTTCCACGAGGACACGGCGGTGCTCGGCCCAAGCCGGGCAGACCGCCAACGTGTGCTCTACCGTGTCCTCAGGGCGATCTTCGCAGTGGAAACACCCGGGCGTTTCCTCCCGCCCTATCCGAAACACGAACCTCCCGAAACAACCGTGTCCGGTGAGGACCTGCGTCAGGCGGAAGGCAGATGATGATTAGGGTTTGACACTATTGACAGCCCACTTCAAACTCAGCTTTCCAAGTTTTCACGGAGAGATTACCACAGAATCACAGAATATATGCGCAAATATGCACCGAATTATGAAACCACATAAACAAACAATTTTCAACGAAATATATTCTTTATTTGTGTAAATATTTTGTTAATAATCTCGACATTATTCAACCTATGTAACATACAGAGGTTAAATCCGTGTCATTTGATAAGTTTGTTCTAAGTAACAGTTATTGTTAGTTGGACAATTATCTTTTATTAAATATTATTCGTTGGTATTAAATTATTATGATTTATGTTTTGTATTTGTCCCGGTGAAGTCATTGGTAGATAAGTAATTATTTGGTAAACACTGAGTTAGGTAGTAGGTAGGTTACAAGTCTTGGTAAAAATTGAGAGCCGTCGACTTATAGGCTTGGTCCTTACCGGACAGCGAGCTACCCATTACTCGCCGTCCGCAAGCTCATGCCTACGGTGGCCGGAAATCGGCCTGGGATTCCCGACGCCCAGGGCGTCTCCGTATCCTGCGGCGGCTAGGGTCGCGAGGGCGCATATGCTGCCTCTCCCTCACGTGCGCCGCCTCCCTCTTCGCGAGCATCACTGCTTCACTGAAGGAGGTGACGGCTACCCATGCACTCTCGCTTCGTACCATGGCCTGGACCAGGGCCGGACGTGAGAGATCGCCGCCGCCGATCGCCTCCACGAGGACACGGCGGTGCTCCGCCCAAGCCGGGCAGACCGCCACACCAATATGCCTTTAAGGCACAATAGGGTATTTTCCAATTTATGAAAAACTAGCAGCGCTCCGCGGTTTCACGTTTCACCCGCGTAGTTCGCGTTCCCGTGGGAATACGGGATAAAATATAGCCTATGTCACCCGGGGATAGTGTAGCTTCCCAACAGTGAAAGAATTTTTGAAATCGGTTCAGTAGTTTCGGAACCTATTCAATGCAAACAAACAATCAAATCTTTCCTCTTTATAATAATAGGTCTTTACCTATGAAATTGCCGTTTTGTATGAAAAAATTTAAACGAATTTTTTTCATGAATTTTTTATTTGTATTAATCGAAGTAATCACCCATGCAATCAATGCATCTTTGCCATCGCAGTGGCAGTTTATTGATGCCCTTCTTAAAGAAATCAGCTGGACGGGAGGCAACAAATTCTTCAAAGGCATTTTGTACTGCCTCTCGGGTATTAATTTTTTTTCCCGCCAAGAAGTTATCAGAATTCTGGAAAAAGTAGTAGTCTGTAGGCGCAAGGTCTGGTGAGTAGGGCGGATGACGGAGAGCTTCCAACCCCAGTTCTTGCAACTTGAAGACCGTCTGCTGTGCAGTATGAGGTCGCGCGTTGTCGTGCAGGAGCAGCGGAGACGAGCGATTGACCAATGCTGGTTGGAGATGCGCCAGCTTCTCCATCATTGTGTTCAGTTCTTCACAGTACACATCTGCAGTAATGCTCACCCCGTTTGGTAAGAAGCTGTGATGAATCACACCGGCGCTAGACCACCAAACAGTGACCATCACTTTTCTAGGGGTAAGTTTTCGTTTAGGGCATTGTTTAGGTGCTGAACCAGGATCCAACCAACTTGCTGAGCGCTTACGGTTATCAAACAGAATCCATTTTTCATCGCAGGTAACAATGCGGTTCAAAATTCCTTCATTTGTGTGTCTGTTGAGCAGTGCAAGGCACGTCTCGACGCGTACTTCGCGCTGGCGATCATTGAGTTCGTGGGGCACCCATTTGTCAAGCTTTTTTACCTTGCCAATTTGACGCAAATGGACCAATATTGTTTTGACGCTAACGTCGAAAGTTGCTGCTAATTCAGCCGTAGATTGTGTATCATCAGCTTCCACAATCGCCTTTAATTCGTCATTGTCGACCAAAGTCTTCGGACGACCGCGAGGTTCATTTTTCAGGTCGAAATTTCCAGAACGGAAGCGAGCAAACCAATAACAGGTGGTGCGTTGGTTTGTAGTGTTAGCTCCGTAAACGTCGTTGATGTTGCGTGCCGCTTGTGCCGCGTTGCTGCCACGACGGTACTCATATTCCATAATTACTCGAATTTTTAACGTATCCATGATGACGAAAAAGATTGAAATGCGATGAAAATGTAACACTAATCAATAAAGAAATGACTACTTTTAGAAAAAAAAATCCATGTTTTTAAAATAAAATTAATTTGAAATTAGAATTCTTAGCCAAACAAAAATTATTTTGATTTGAAATGGCCAGTACTGCAGAACGGCAATTTCATAGGTAAAGACCTAATATTAGTATATACTATTTTAATTTGAAGGTTGGGACGAAATATGTAACAGAAAAATAAAACTAAATTGATTTACATACTCGTATATATCTTTTATGTCAATTAAAAATTGTTAAAATCCAATTTATTTTGTGTTGTTTTGAATTTACCGCCTGTGTATATTTTACTGGCAGCGGCACCATGGTTGTGCCACCATGGTGTCCTAGTGAAATAGGGCCCTAACTGCCGCACAGGTTGATCGAAGGTTGCCCCAGAAAGCACGTCAATCCGTTGGTCCCGGTTGTTATTTGTACATCTTTGACAGTCGTGACGGGTATTCAGAAGTCCGAAAGTCTGACAACCAGACTTACCAAGGGGTATCATATTACCCAGTTACTGGGTTGTGGAGGTCAAATAGGCAATCGCTCCATGTAAAATATTCAGCTACATCCGGTTACACTGTAAGCCCGCCGCAATAAAGCTGAGCAGATTTATTGACGTGTTAATTAATTTATTTTACATATTGTGAATGAGAGAACGTTGTAGGCCTTACAGACTGTAGATTTGTAGACGATTTTCTATTCTGTATTCGTCTAAGTACCTGGTACTTATTGACAGGCCTGCACTGTCCTCCCATACATTTTATCTCTGAAAACATTGTTAAAGGCAATCATTTTTAAAAGAGTAACCGTGGAGTTTCTTGCCGGCTCTTCTCCATAGGAAACAACATTTTGGAACCGTGCACCTAGCTTCTGACGTTTCATAAGTGCCCATGCAAGTTTTATATGAAATAAAAATATTTTGATTTGAATGAATTTGTTGATTCCAGCCGTGTTGGCCGACGACTACTCACCGATACCCGAGGACAAGCGCGCTCAGCTGCGAGAGATGCTCATAGCGCAGTGCAAAAAGAACAACGCCGAAGACAAAGTAGAACAAGTTGAGGTAAGACCTACTTCGTATTGGAATCATTTCTAGGCTGGTTTTCAGGTAAATCATGCTAGCGTACTGGAGTTGGATGACCAAAAGGCGACCAAAAGAATTAAGTACCTAACCAGCGTCGTCGGATATACCTACTTTAATAAATAAAAAAAAAATACAAAACAAAAAGTTCATTTGTAAAATTAAATTCCATTTGAAATCATTTATCAGAGGTGTAATTGCATAATACTATCAGTAGGAATCGCTTACATTTTGACAGGTCCACAACATTAATGGCGTTGTTTACGTTGCTAAGTAGGTAAACAATTTTTCGATCATTTCATGAAAGAATAGAGCTTCTGATTAATAGTGTGTCACGCAAAAAGGGTGCAGTTTCTTATAAAACTTCAACTATATCTGAAGATACTAGACTTACCTGTTCTGGTATCTGTACCTTACATAATTTACTTTTCATGGCATTAATTAGTGAATCAAAGTGCAAATAAATGTTAAAAATCCAAAAAGTGACACACCATCAATTAACATGACAATAAGAAGAAACATCTGTTCATAGAATTTTTGCCGCTATCTGTATTAATTAACATCAAATACTGCTGAAGTTAAGGCGGTTGGAATGCTAAAGAGGTTGTAAGCCCATATTCGGAGCATCTTTGCAACAAACGCCAAACGCCTGTCTCATTTTTTATGAGATATTTAAACGTAGATACCTATCCTATGTAGCAGGGCCTGTGTAGCCATGAAAACCTGTGAAAATGGCTATCTCTACAAAGAATGTTCGAACTAATGAGATATACACTCCTGGACTCAACGAGCTATGTGTTGTTGAACTATAAAAGTCTGAAACATCAAAATGATGACGAGTCAAAGAAAAAGTTTATAAAAAGTTTTTTTTTTTATCGTCATTGTTCCGAATTTGAAAACACGACCTATTGAAAAGTTATAGACTACAAAAAGTGCAGGGTGGCTCGATTTCGGATCCCAGCAGGCTTAGCGTAACGCTTTCTATTTCTACTCTACCTCATAACAGAAATCACTTATCTACAATTCTCGGTTCAAAACTTTCAACTGTCTACACGGAAACGACAAAAGGCCATTAAGGGGACACTGCGCGGGCTCGAACTTACTGGTGGGCCTGGCTAAAACTCACGTTGTCTCACCAGGCTTCGTATCCGACAGAGATAGTATCAGTGGTGAGCAGTTAGACGCTAGTCTACATGCACAACGTTATTGAGTGAGATGCAGGAGCATTTTTTGAAAAAAAATCGCGAAAAAATTAAGAAAAGTCCTTCAGCAGATCGGGTTTTATGAAAAAAACCACTGCATAAATCAATGACGAATAAAGTTTATTGAATTTATTGTTAATTGAACTTTGTCGGTACCGTCTTGGTTTTCGAGATTTTACACTCCTTTTATTACTTAAACACGCTCAAAGTTAGGTTAAATTAGCAAGAACCACGAATCTTTGTTGGCTCATAACTTTTTAATGGCTTTTTATTTTAGTATTCTGTGTCCGTACAGACAATAATAATAATGAGACAAAACCATTCCATGTTTTATTTTTGATGTACATAGTCAAACAGTG
Organism: Polymixis flavicincta; assembly: GCA_949987655.1. NCBI lineage: Eukaryota > Metazoa > Arthropoda > Insecta > Lepidoptera > Noctuidae > Polymixis > Polymixis flavicincta. Next base: position 20,458,053 of record OX465175.1, read on the forward strand.
GAGTAAAACCCTCCCGAAGTTTGTATGGAAAAAATGTGGACAAGTGTCACCTTAAGTAACTAATGCAACTGCATATCTATCTGCATACCTAGGTACCTCCCTGACTTCAAGTAGTCATGTGTGATAAGACAGGGGAGGTCGTAGTTAAGTTACGACTATATAACAGTATCCGGTCATTGCCATGATATATTGAGCTTTAGAAACAGTCTGAAATTGCATGCGTACCTATGGGTCAGGGCAGGGTACCTATGGAGTGCGAGAAAATTGCCAAAATCGACGTTACGGGTATTTTCTATTAAAATATTGTCACACTATCTTAATTTTCGTAACGTAACGTAACGTGTACCATTTATCATTTATAGAATGTTGGTAAGTCCTTCGTGGACTGCGTAAAGGGACTCATTGACGTGCCGACGCTGCAGAGAGAGATCGAAGAAGCCAAGCCCAATGGTGCTCTTGATGAGGTCTTCAAGAAGTGAGTACCTACTACCGATCCTTAGCCTTATTTTATGCACCTTTTATCTAGAATTTTCATGACAGACTAAACTTATACAGTAGGTAAGGTAGGTACAAAAAAAAGCCTTATAGAACGTCGATTATGAAGGGCGTATAGTTTTCGATTTTAAAGTTTAAACCGTACCTAATTGCTCCAGTAACACTACCTATCTATTTTTGCCAGGACCGAGTTTTCATAAAAAAGAAAAGTAAAGGTTTTTTCCCGACATTTCTCTTGACTGACGTCGTTGACATTCGTGACAGCTATCCAACACTAGTTGTGTGAAAGACCGTGTTTACATCTATAATATACTAATATAATAATATTATAAAGAGGAAAGATTTGATTGTTTGTTTGCATTGAATAGGCTCCGAAACTAATGAACCGATTTGAAAAATTGTTTCACTGTTGGGAAGCTACACTATCCCCGGGTGACCTAAGCTATATTATATCCCCGTATTCTCACGGGAACGGGAACTAAGCGGGTGAAACCGCGGAGCACTGCTAGTATCAGATAAATAGATACACTACCGTGTATGGGACAAAATTTTAACGACAAGAACTGACATCATCATAATTATTGTACCATATTGTATAAAGGCTCTAGGCACGGGTCTATGTGCGTGGACACGCGAGGTGGGATCGTAATAATGCCAGTCGCGGGGACATTTTATTTACGACTAGCTGCTGCCCGCGGCTTCGCGGGATCCGCCTGGATGTCGGAAATTATCCCGCGGGTACATGCTACCGCGACTTAAAGTAGCCTACCCCGCGACGGACGCCCGCGCTTGGGACCGCGACGGGGCACATTTGTATGAATGAAACCGTGCGGGCGTCCGCTTAACGCAGTTTCAGGCCTTAGGGAACTTAAACGGGCTGGTGTCCGCAAGTTAGCGTATTTGCGTAGGTAAGATAGGAACAGAAACAATTCTCGCTAAAACAGACTTAGGTATGACTTTTGTAACCAATTGAGCGTTAAAACCCAGGTACTGCGCCAAGACTCCTGAACTGAAGACCTGCATCTACAACTTGCTGGATGGCGTGTCTCCCTGCATAGACTCCAACGCGCGCGACCAGATGTCCTCCTTCAAGAACGGCACCAACCAGTTCATCGACTTTATCTGCTTCAAGGACGGTGACAGGATTGCCCGTAAGTACCTAAGTATTCAGATACATACAAAACTCCAGAGAGTTTTATCTTTCTTCTTCATTTATCGAAATGTGCCTAAACGTTCTTCAAAGTTCACTCTCAATTCTCGATCAATTATGGAATCACCCACCTAAGAAGTTCCACTTCAAGACTCTATGTCTAATCTTCAATTTCCGTTGTGTTTCGTTAATCATTTAATATTGTGGTTGCCTTGAGCATGGCTTCAGAAGTTCAGAGTGCAATGCGATTTCTGGACACAAAATATAAGAACCTACACCAATAAGTTATTGTTGCTATTCAAAGAACTTCTGATCGAAATCTGTCTGTAACTATTGGTTACCAAATCCGCTAGAACTCATGGGCACAACGAACATTGCGATAGGTAAAGAACAAACGAAAGTTCTGGAAGTGTCAAAAGATTCCTCAGACACTTCGATTTTCATCGGGCTATCTTTAACTCGTGGCTTAGTAATACTCAATAGCCGGGCAGCCAATCCATCAGGTACAGCTACGCTTCCCGGGGCTTGTCCGTGGATGGGTGACCATCTTTACATGCCCAGACTCCTCCGTGCCTCGCAAGCACGTTAAGCCGTTGCTGTCGTTCGTAGACCTTTGACAGTCGTTACGGGTCGTCAGAAGCCCGAAAGTCTGACGAAAGGTTATCGTATTACCCAGAACTTTGTTGTTATTCAACCAAACAAGTTGTGGAGGGCAAATAGCTCTATGTAAAATATTGGTAGAGTAACTTCGGGTAATATGGCACACCATAAGCTTTTTTGAAAATAAATTACGAGATTTAAGAGACCAAACAGTCTTTATTGGTTAAATCAGTTCTTTGAACTTAATAGTATTGAAAAATTATAATTTTAAGATTAATAACATCGAAACATAACTTTTATAAGCTTTTTTTTTTAAACTTAAGGAATCATTAAAATTGAAACATGGTAGGTCAAAATGGCCTAGGGCCATATTGGCCACAATTGAAGTGAGCCATATTTTCCACCATAACAAATAAAATCGCAAACTAAAACAAATGAACTTTGCATTACTTTGCAGAACAAAATTCGCAAAAGAAAACATCGGTTTCCACTCGTGAGCGTTCTTCGTGAGCCCATCATTTACAACATAGACATTGAATCCATGGTTCGCCTCTGTTATCCTTAGAATTAAAACCCTCACAAGACAGACACTTTGCATCAGAAACATTGCTCCTATCAGGACTTTCGTCAGAACTGTCGTCGTACAAAAGTTCATTTTCTTCTTCCAAGCTAGACATTTGTACCTCCTTAGGCTACTCATAACATCCTTTCGGACTAGAGCTGAACAACTTTGCTTCCATCGTCAAAATGTATTGCACTAATTGTTTCTCTTGTTCTTGTGGCAATGGTTTTCTTCCCAGTTTCGCACAAGTCGCTTCTTCAGCTGATACTTTAGCTACCAAACGTCTTAGTTGTTCATGGCACTTTGTACAGTTAAGAAGCTTTTAGTGAGCACATTTTCTTATTTTGCACATCTTCGATGGCTTTTTTCACTGACTCCTTACACCAAGTTTGCCGTAGTCTTTGTGAATTTGGTTTTCGTGGAGCCATGGCCATAAAAGAAAAAAAGTACAACTTGTAGAAAAATTACGGTACAAGTGGCCAATATGGCCTAGTAGTTCATATTGGCCACCTGCCTAGAGGGCCATAATGACCGCAGACACGTTTTTGAAAAGAAAAAATCTAACTTAAAAAGTAGTAGGTAAATAATGTGCTTCTAAAATGTCATCAAACTATAAACTAATAGTTAACCTATAACACTGTGCACTATTAATATACAAACTAAGGTTTTTTGACGAAATATAAAGAGGAAAGCTTACCAAAAAATAACATCAAATTCGATAATTTTCGGTCGTCGCACGCTCTGGACGCACGCGCAATCGCTGCAACGCAGGGATCGACCGAGGGTATCGAGCGAATGGCCGCAATAATATGCCCGATACGACAGCCGCTAGTGTTTGTTAGTTTCGGAGAAAATAATATAGGCCATATTGGCCGACTAGGCCATAATACCCGAAACTACTCTACCTATTCAGCTCCATCCGGCTGGAAGCCAACCCAAACATGTTGGGAAAGGCGAGGCATATTCATAACATCGGTTTAAAAGAGGTGTTGACCCACTTATATTAATCTTATTTTTTTTTAACAGTGTTCATCGCTGAAGGTGGACCCCAGTGCTTCACGAGCAAGGCCAATGAAGTCAGGGAATGCGCTAACAAAATTAAAGACAAGTTCTCCAGCATCGAGGCCGCTAAGGCCCTCAGCCTTGACGTAAGTTATAATCCCTATTTGTTTTTTTGGAATAGTTTTTCAATGGAAATTAACAGATTCTTAAAAGGGCTGCGTCTCCTCGCATTTATTTGATCCCTATAGGGTCCAATAACACACAGCACAGGATACCTACGGACAACCATACCTAATACACGTCATTATTGCCTATACATACGTGAACAACGACGAGGTTGTTTTCTACTGCTACGAAATAAAGGCCCAAAAGGTTTTCAAGTTGAATACCTAATTCTAAAACTCAAAAATAATGTAATATAACAAAGACATAGGCAGTCTTGGGGACTGCGGACAGAAGTAAAAAATATGACAGTGGTGTTTATGAATTTCCAAATTAATTTAGTAGATTCTACCTAGATACCAAAATTAAAATTTTCTGTTAATTGTTTAATGTTATTTAGATATATTTAAATGTTATGCTCTCACTGCTGGCCAAGATATATATAGATATACAGGAAGCACGATGGTGACACAAATCAATTAGATTTTCCCTACCAAACATCGCTCAACGCGCGGAATATAAATTTTCACTTCAAAAAAACTCAAACTTTTTTTTTAAACAAGACTAATTCCATTTTATTTCGATACACAGGAAAAGTGCGCGACGTTCGACGAGCTGACGGCTTGTATTGTTACAAAGTTGGAAGGCTGTGAGACACCCACCCCGAGCAACATGGCTGAATCACTCTTCAGATTTGTACGCAAAGGATCGCCGTGCAATAAAGAATGATTTCTGGTGAGAATTAATTTAAATTTCGTTTTCATTTGCATTGCAGTAGGCATGTTATTCGATGCAGTTCAGAGTTTATAGATATGTAACAGGTTTTGCTCCTTTTCGAGCCGACAGTAAAGGTCAAGTAATAATTGTACCTTTACTGTCGACTCGAAAAGGAGCAAAACCATGTTACTTATCTATCTATGAAACTGAACCTACCTATGTCAGATGAGTTAGGCCCAGTCGGTGTATGGACACTTGGGACACTAACATAGTTTAGTCAAGAGCACCGCTATCCAAGCAAGCAATCCCAATACCTACGGCTTCGTTTGGCTCAGTAACAAACTGACAACAAGACGCAAAATTTAGACTCTAAAACTAATTAGGTACATAAATAAATAAATGTTTTTATTTTTGTTAATTATTGACTGCCCCGTTATGTATTTGATTTAGCTGACAACAGAATACCGACTACGAATATCAAATGCTAAAATCCAGAATGGGATAGTCGTCGCGAGGTTTCTATTGATACTTACGTTTAGGCCTGTCTTGCCCATTTCTTTCCCGATCGAAACATAGTTAGATCCACCATTTCTACATTAAAATTTTGTGCTCATTCAATTTTTAAATGTTGATCTGTTTTTTGTTACAGAAGAACTGATTTGTCGCTGATAGTCCAAGAGTTGCGTGTGATCATTAAGTGCCAATAATAAATATAATGTTAAATCGCTGTGCTGTTCAATACAGAAACATAAGACCAATATGTGCGTTATTTACTCATTTTCCTTCCCCTGAAGTTATCAGCTGTTATATCATCATCATCATCATTTCAGTCGAAAGGCGTCCACTGCTAGACATAGGCCTCCCCAGGCTCCTCCGCTTCGACCGATCTTGTGCTTCCCACATCCAGCGGATACCCGCGGCCTCCACAAGGTCATCGGTGCATAACGCAATTGATATAGACATTCTGACGCATTTTATACAAAGAAAAAAAAATCATTTTGTTTTACTAAAAACTTTTGTAGATATGCATTTAGTAAAAAGGTGTGATTTTGATAAAGACTACAATTCTATTTATTTTTCCAGATAAATAGGTAATGAGCTGGAAATAAAACAAATGATTTCATGCTTTCATCATTTATTTGCAAATATTGTAAAATGGTTAGAAACCACGTAGCAACATATACAAATCCCAAGTTGTCTACCGGACATCGAACCTACTTACCTTTGACACAGACAATAATATGACTCCTATTAAATAAACAGTAAACTAAGCAATATTTTATTTCTGCATCTAATCCGTATCTATAAGAAAAACATGCTATTTATTTCTACAGTTTTCAAGAAATTCAAATTTAAGAGATGTTAGAGATAGGAACCACTAGGATATAATATGTTTACAAAATGGCAAAACAAATGGAACTGCTATAATATATTGATATATTTTGTTGTCACAAATTAATTACATTTCACATAATTATCCATCATTAGTTTGATCTAAGTATTTTGTCACATAAATAAAAATTAGGCCGCCTATCCATTTGAGCGGGACGGTACAGAGTCAGTACTTTTCCTACTTTCAATCATCCATTTTGTAAGAAATTCCTAACACCATTACTTTATATGTTTGAACAATTCGTCTGCTCAGCAACATGAATAACGCATTGAATGTTGTTGAATTGTCAAAATAAGAAGTTTTGCCATTGCATATGTGTAATCTACCCCGCAGACAGGCGAAAAGCGACTCCACTAGAATAAGTCTTCATGGAAATTGAGAAGCGCGGCGCGCCAATATGCCTGGGAGCCTTCACACAATTTATACCAAAGGAAATCATTAATTAAGAGAATTTAACTAATATGACGTCATTCAGGCTTCAATGTAGAGGGACACTTCGCAGTACTATAATCTTCGTTCAAATGGATATATAGTCTAAACGGGAACTAGGTGGTTGATTGACATAACCTGCTTGTATATTTTAAACTAAAACCCAGCTATGGCGCATCATAGACGAACAAGTTGTATGTGAGACAACGGGCCACGCCACAACCCAATGAATTGCAAAAATCCTCCTTCACTTTTGTACATTTTCTATGAATCGACGTCCACATAGCGTATGCACCGCAGTTTTTAACCGACTTCAAAGGAAAGAAGAGGTTCTCAATTATGTTGTATTATTTTTAATGCTTGTTACCTCAGAACTCATCATTTATAAACCGGTAAAATCGGTTAAAAATAACTTATTTTTCACTTTGTAGTGTTGCTTTGGAAGTCGGTTGTTTTTAAAAATATACTTAGTTTTTTTTTTTGTATGAAGATTCATTGCGTTGCGGCCCGTTGCGGCTTTACAATGCATAATTATTTAAATTCAAATCCATATGAATAAATGTCACATAAACATGCCTTCGGTCTGTGAAGACCATAATAGCACGATATTATGAATACCGAACCTACAAAATAATATAGAGGTTATAAATGTAAATATTTATTTATTATATTACCACATAGTACACAAACAGATTCTACATATTTAAATGCAGAGGTCAAGTTTTTTTTTTAAATTATACATATAAATCATAACTGCCAGCAATTTGAACCTTTATTATAACTAAACTAACAACGTTTTCAGTCCCATATTGACTATAAAATGTTCAGTTATTCGTAGGACAATATTGAAAACATACAAATAAGAGGCGTATTTTTTCTAAGAATAAGGTTTATTTTTGTATTATGATATTCTACATAGATACCTAAAACTATTCACTAAAACACCAACCCTAACACCAAACTTCAATTACTCCTAAAAACAATATAATAGACAGAAGCAGCTAGACTTGTCATTTTTACTTGCTATTATCGACTTTATAACTTACACACTAAAATTGATATTACAGTGTAGCCGGTTTGTTTCGCATTTAGGACATTCTGATTTTGAAAGATGTTATCATATTGATGAGTACATCTTTCGGACGGCTGTTGTAAAAAAAAAAAGGAAAAACAGCACTTTAATATTTAATTCTGGCTACATTTAGATTAATCCTAATTAGAGATGTTATTTTATTTAACTATCTGTCGTAAAGGACGATTTTTCTAAATTTTTGACTTATGCTACCAAGCTAAGCGTTATGATTTGGTTGGCCACATTTATTTGGCAAATATATTATGAAAATATGTAACGATATGTAACTTTGCAATCAATGTCTCACTTTTTTGTAAAATTATGGATGATTTACAATTTAAATAAAATCATAAGAGTTGTAATCACAGTCTTTAAGCATTAGCAATATTATGCTCATATAGAACATACTTAAAGGAACGCAAATCACCTGAAAAATTAAGTGCTAAATAATGTAAATATAATTTATAAAAATATCAAAAGTGCATAATTCTCTTACCACGGTATTTGTTTCGATTCCACTTAATAATTTTAATAGTAATAATAATCTTTAATAAAAATGTATAAAATGTTTCAAAATAATGGAATGTAAATATAATATTAATGATAATTTTCTGATAATATTTTTGGCCGAGTTTGCCTAATTCAAGTCGAGACTTATACTTGTGTTGGTGACAAAACTCGAGCCCATTTAGGTTCAACATCTTTATTTTATCACTTAACCCTGATTGGTTCTGAAGTAGTAAGAACAGAGAAATGATTTTGAACCGTGGCGCGATCAAATATGTATTAGCCAATAGGAAATGAGCTATATGACACGATGCTAGTGATTCTTCAATGACGGACGTTCATTTCAACTCACGGTTGTTTAAATTTCGATACTTCTAATTTATATGGCATCACTCGATACTTACTACTCCGAGCATATGACTTTTACCTTCATAATGTCGTTTGACAACAATCGTTTAGACCTTATAATTACGTACTTTGTTCTATCCCACGCCTTCCCAAAAAATACATTTAAAAATTAAAAAAGAAATATGCGACCTCGTCTTTAAAATGTATCTAAAAATGCCTCTAAAATATTTATAATTATAACCGTCATATTCGTTTCTTACCCTTGCAAAACATTTGTTTCTATTTTACTATAGATGGCAGCACCAGCGGTGGAGATCGCATACGACCTGTATTTTTGTACCTTTTTAGGTGTGTTTATGATTGTTTTCGCATAGCGTTGTAGTAATTAAAGTTATAGCTGTATGAGTGCTTAGATTAATCTAGTATGCATCGTTTAAGCGAGTAATGCAACAGCTAGGGCCGTAATCAGCGTTGCTGTCGTCACAGCGAGTCCGCTGGCTGCGTCGGGTGAGTTCCTTTCTTCCGTCTGAAAATCGAAATAAATATGTCAATACATGAAGTTTAATTTTTGACCCTTCACATAAAAAATGTTTAATGGATCCCATTTGTTTTTTTTTTTAATCACAGGTATTTTGAAATAAGGTGAACAACAAAAAAGACAACACAGGTGAGTAGTTTAATTTTTTTGATCATGAAGGAAACAGCGAGCATGATATTGCAAAGCAAAACAAGAGCGTGACACAGAAGACAGAAGGAAGAAAATACACAGGCATTGATCTGTTTGACAAAAAAAAAAAAAATGTATCGAAACATGAAACAAAAATCATCAGCTTCGAATTTTGTACTTTGTGAAAAGCAGTCAAAGAAACAAAAAATTTGATTTTAACAATCAAATACCCACTGATCAATAAATATATTCATAACACGTATTTAATTTAACATCACGCTTTACTACCGCGAAGTGGTGGGCAAGGCTATATAGTACACCCAAATTCCGCAAGTTACATATGTCGAACTCCCACGTTAAACCCTGTGTGTGTGTTAACCTACGAACAAACTGTAACCATGAATTTATTTAGTACATGATTCTGAAAAAGAAATCTAGTTTCATTCATATCGACTAAAAATCTACGGAGGGGTCTTCAGAATCATGGAAATACGGCTACACATCAAATTATACATTTCGAGTATAAGCTGATCTCGCAATGAACAGGATTTCCGTTTCGCGTCGATACCTCTGCCACCCTGTAGTGCAGGGTCAAGTTAATTTAGCTGGCGAAACTCTGCAAACGTTTTGGAATCGATTTTTGACCTTGTAAGTCATGCGCGGGAAAAAATATAAATTAAATAATGTCAGATGTTTTTTCCCGCCCAGGGTGCTTACTCTGGAATATAATTCCGATAGATCGACATTGGAATTATATTCCAGAGAAAGCACCCAGGTTTGTCAAATATATTCCAGTACCTGCAATTCAATATTCGTTCCTTTCTAAATTTCTCTGTGTAGTGCTAAACAACATGGCGATTTAGCAGACGTTCACATAATGATATAATGATTATAGATATTTGTGCTCGGGATATACAACTTACAGAAATCCGACCTCTGCCCTTGGGTTTGTCAGTCGCCTATTAAAACATGCGTGATAATAATATATTAGTGCAACACATACATTAGATTTGACAATATTGCTGTGAGCAAAACTGTGGAAGTGCTAAGTGCAAACTGAAATAGGTGTTCTTAAATAATAAACAGATAACAATGGTAAGAAAATTAAGGTAAATATAGTCAGTTAGTTTCTGTGAATTAAAATAATTAAATATATTATGTGTTACTAGAGACGAAAAGGTAAAACTCGCACAATTAAAAAAAATACTGTGCGAGGTGTTTTTAGTTCAATAAATAGAAAAATATTTAAAAATTAACACTGATTTGTGAATGTCTTCGCACTGAGCGTATTGTCCAGCATGGGCGTTGACGTTACGTACACGCTGTTTATCGCCGTTTCACACATTATTTCTATCTAGAAAGTGACATGGTAAGATTACCCCAGCTATTAACAATCCGTTTCTTTCTATTATGCTGCGCTAGCGTCGCGTTTTCGCAGCGTTTAAACTGCGTGCACAATTCTTCGACAAACGCCTACACTGGGTCAACGCTAAATACGAAGGCTCTGATATTATTTTATGAACAACATTTTCGCTTTGACCAAATATGGACGAAATAACTTACTTTAGCAAACTGCTTGCAAGGCGTCGCCTTCCTGATGAAGTTAAACAGTGAGTCCACGATGTTGGCTGAGGTTGGCTTGGGGCACTTCTCTAGCACGTTGACGATACACTTCTGTAATGTCGTCATCTGGGAGCACTGCTTTTCCTGAAAATATTAAGAATTACATTTGATTTAATGTCTAGAAATAACATTATAGCAGAGGAGCGTTGGTTATCTTTGGATTAACGCCGCATCGAAGCTACGTCATACATCGACTAGCGTTGCGTATGCACAGCGAAGCTTATGGCCGCGAACTGTTTAATTAAAGTGAATTTAGCCCACATTTTTCCTATGCAAACTTCGGGAGTGTATTACTCCACTGTTCGACAAAGTACATCAAAAATTAAATGGTATGGTTTTGTCTTATTATTAATATTGTTTATACGGAACCAGAATACTAAAATTAAAAACCATTAAAAAGTTAGGAGCCAACAAAGATTCGTTTTTCTTGATAATTTAACCTAACTTTGGGCGTGTTTAAGTAATAAAAGGAGTGTAAAATCTCCAAAACGAAGTAGGTACCGACGAAGCTCATTCATCGATAAGTTCAATAAACTTTATTCGTCATTGATTTATGCAGCCGTTTTTTCATAAAACCCGATCTTCCGAAGGACTTTTCTTTTTTTTTTACGCGCCTGTTTTACTGTAACTGATCCTGCAGCTCACTCAATAATGTTGTGCGTGTAAACTTGCGTCTAACTGCTCATAACGGGTACTACCTCTGTCGGACACGAAGCCTGGTAAGACAGCGTGCTTTTCAGCCAGGCCCACCAGTGAGTTCGAGCCCGCAACTAGGTTCCCCTTAAAACCGATTGTTGCGCGAATACCTGTTCGCCATGTTCATTTTTATGTGAATTTTTGTTACTTTACGGCCTCGAACGACGCGGCTGGCGTCAAGCCACACGCGCGTGCGTCATTTATTGCTGTCTGTTGCGCCGCAAGTCACGATACGGTGACTTGTGACATGCTCTAAACAACTTCTTTAATTTGTTTACTCCGCAGTCACCGTCCACTGTAGCTTAACACGTGTCGCTTGAGCGTGTATCTCGTGGCCACATTACGTCTGATTGACGAACGCCTACACTAGATGCTGGCCGACTCTTACTATTTAAAAACTAATAAAAACAACCAATGCTTAGGTAAATGTTTGTTTAGATGGTTTGAGTATTCGCTTGTATCAAACTCAATCTCAAACCATTTATTTCAATTAAACCATTTGCAGGCACTTTTGAATAAACTCGATCAGTTGGAAAGTTGAAGCTAGTTGCCCATTACAAAACGTAGATATATATGAAGAAGAACGGACAAGAAACTCCACGGACACTCTTATAAATCAAAAAAACCTGTGGCACTCGTAGACTGCCGCGGTAAAGCTATTGCATAGCATTTTTTATCAACTTATGCACCTCCTTGATAAAAACCGAGAGTGCGTTTAAGAATCTTATAATAATAATTTAGAATTCGAAGAATAAAAAATACAAAATTTTAAACCAACCACAAAATGAATGGATAAACCGAGAAATAACTACTGGGATAAACGAAACGAACACCTTATGGAGCCAATTTAAATCTGATCCTAAAAACAATCAATTGGAAACTAAGTTTAAATCTCTAAGAGATAAGCTGGCACGCACAATTAAGAACACAAAGGACAAATATTTTTATGGAGAATTTACGAAGTGTACAAAGAAGCCCAAAAAGATGTGGAAGTTAATCAACACCCTCGCAAATAACAAAATTGTAACTAGTGGTGCTCCCCCAAAACTTGAATCAGAAAATGGAACTATAATTACAGACCCCATAGAAGTGTGTGAAATTTTTAACAATTTTTTTGCAAATATAGGAACTCAATTAGCAAATAAAATACCGACCACCGTTTACCACAATAACCCATACACGTTACCTAACCATAGCCAAAATACGGGAATACATGAACTGTCTCAATTTTCTCCATGCACTATAAATGAGGTATCCCAAATTATAGATGACTTGGATCCTAACACGAGTACAGGTCTTGATGGCATCAGCACTAAAGCTTTAAAATGTATAAAAAAACATATTATTCAAAATTTAACTGGCTGCCTTAACAAACTATTGGCTGACGGAATATTTCCCGAAAATTTAAAAATTGCTAAAGTCACTCCTATCTACAAGTCTGGTACAAAATCGAATCCTGGTAACTATCGACCGGTTTCAGTATTGCCAGTACTATCCAAAATATTAGAAAAACTCATATATATGAGGTTAGACAATTACTTAACGAAAATGAACTTTATATATGATCGACAATATGGTTTTCGACCTAAATCTAACACCGTTGGTGCAACTATTGATTTGGTAACTACCATTAAGGCAAAAATTGATCAAAGACAGGTTGCATTAGGAGTCTTTATTGATTTGAAAAAGGCTTTTGATACGGGCAGTCACACTCTGCTATTAAAGAAACTGGAAAGTATTGGCATAACTGGAACTGCTCACCAAATCCTTAAGTCTTATTTGAGTGATCGGTATCAAGTTGTAAAAATTGGAACCTATCAGAGTAGCTCCCAGCCCTTAACATGCGGTGTGCCACAAGGTTCCATTTTAGGGCCCTTATTGTTCCTGGTGTATGTAAACAACATACACCAAGCAGGCTTACAAGGTCACCTCACCCTTTACGCAGACGATACATGTCTATTTTACTTTGGCATTAACATAAATGAAATCATCAAACGTGCTCAAGATGACTTAAATATATTACAAAAATGGTTCCAATGTAATCTGTTAACTGTTAACACCACCAAGACCTCTTTTATAATTTTCTGTGCCAAAAATAAGAAACTTCCAAACTATACTAATTTAAGCATAAACGGTGAAGTTTTGAAAGAAACGAATAAGGAAAAATACCTCGGACTTGTACTCGACAGGAATCTAACATGGAATGCACACTTACAACACATTAAAAATAAACTTTCCTCACTAATGGGCTCATTACATAAAATTGTTCGATGTATCCCAAAAAAAGGTCGGCTCCTAATATATAACGCCCTGGTAAAACCTCATTTATTATATCTCATTGAAGTATGGGGTAATGCATCCAAAACAAGTATAAAACCAATCCAAATCTTACAAAACAAAATAGTAAAAATCCTGCACAATTACGACTTTTTAACGCCATCAAAAACTATTTACAAGGAGACCAGACTGTTGAACATCAATCAACTCTTACATACAACACATGCATACTTATTTACAAAATAACTCACAAACTCATTCACTCAAACATTACTTTCACAACAAAAGGTCAAACGCGAAAATACTCAGCACTTCGTGCCAGTCATATTGTATTGTCTAATATTAGAACAAATTATGGTAGAAATAACATAACCTATGGGGGAGCACAGTTATATAATCAACTTCCAAAAAATGTAAAAAAAGCGACCTCATTAAGCATTTTTAAAAATAGTTTGTTTACTTATATTTTTAATCATGAAAAACTACAATGATTTTTGTTTGCTTGGTCATGTAATGTATTAGTAAGTAAGTGATTGCGGAAGTATTTTTAATTTTAAATATCAATATCTTTTAACTTGGGCCACCGCCTTATCGCAAGAATGCAGTGTGTTCGCTTCTAACTTCTAATTTTGTCAACTAACCATTTTTTATTTTTCTTATACCCGCACTGGGTTAATTATTATATCTAAGTTTTTATTGTTCTCATGTAAGTGACGATTGTCTTAGTGAGAATAAAGTTCTTTAAACCGAATTCCGTTATTTAGTAGACAACGTAATTAGGTAGAAAAGACCAAATTTGGGCTATCCAAAACGATATAAAAATATTTTTAGTAAATACAATCATAATGCAACCTTCCTTGACTTGAATAGACTGCATAGACAATTAAAAGAATAAGTAGACATCAGTTTGACACGTTTGACTTAAATGTCATAACAATAATATTATTAAGTAAAAAGCTTTGATTATATACTTGGCTAGATGACACATTGGCCGTGCCGAACGGCTCAAATTAAGTCTACAAAATTTGGTAGACTCGCTTCTCACCTACGCCAGTGTCACAGAGTACTTTTTTATAATATGGCCAGTGTCATTTCAATCACTTAGGGATAAAGTGCTCACGAAATATTATTAATTATACCGATTTGTGCTGTCAAACTGTGTCGTAATTATGTGGGAAAATCAAGGGCGCATTCCGTATTAGACAAATAGTGATAATATCGCGAAGCCAACCAAAATAAAAATCAGTACTAATGATCTGATAGCTCTTAAATTTTTTGACTATTCAATTTGGTCGGGTTCGCGACAATATCACTTTTGTTGCATTTCGGAACACGGCACAAGATAATACCAAGATCAGTTTTCACCGGCACATTTTGTTATTTAACCACATTTTTTTAAGAAAACACGAATTTTTAATTTGAAACTTCGTATGTTACTCTGATTAGCCGGTGTTGCCAGTTTATTACTAGGGAGATTTGGCGAAACTATGGGAAACAAATTAGAAATATCATTACAACTTCTGATTGGCTGCCGTGATCGAAATTCGATCAGGAGAATAATTATTATTTAAAAACTGACAGTATTTATTTGACCTGAAAATGATAACTTGCCTACATAAATTAAATGAAATCCATGACGTCAAGCATTAAATAGTATTTTTGTTAGTTCTTTCTAATATTTTGGGTTTTCGATTTCCTACGGATTCCGCAATAGCAAATTGCTGGAGAGACAAGACAAGAAAACGATATCGAAAACAAACAAAGAGATGGGTTTTGATTAATAAATAGCTGTATATTTTTGTTGTAATTTTTTATTATCAGAAAATTATATAAATCACGAATCTAAAAAATGATTATTTTATTTTAACTATTTTGTTTAACCTTGATCTTATTAAATAACGGAAGAAAGGTAAGCTAACCATTGTAGCTGGCATCTCTAAACACGCACACTTTGACAGTTTGACTTCAATAAGTACGCGAGCGGTACTCACACATGACATAATCGCGCAATTGGAGACAGTTTTTGTGCCTCGTTTGTTTGCATTACTCTATCTAGACAGGTATATAATCAAAGGTAAAAAGATGGAAAATTCTATGTAAAATCAGGTAATTTTAAATAGACGAATCGTTTAAGACCGATTCGCAGAGTACTAATACAGAAAACAAAGTGTGAAATATAAATAATGTAAAAGGATAAGTCGTAAAAGGATACTAAAACATAAAGATGTGGATGAATGAAAAAGAAGCGTAAGTACAGTATCAGGTAATAAACAGATACTATACCCCCCAGTATGAAATGGCTAAAATACTGCTAAAACGGTAAGAAAATTTCATATCTATCCATAAATATACGATGTAGTGTATGAAAATTCAGATAAAGCAGTCAAAATTGCAACTTTAACATGTCATTCCTCCGTTGCTATGCAACAGTCCGACCTGTTGCTAGGTGTGACATTATTTTCGTTACGGAATTTCTGGGTTCGGTCTCCACGCTCAAGGCCCGCGATAGAAGCTATGCAATAGCTTAAAAATCTTGGGGACATTATTCTTGTTGATTTTATCAAGAAAGAGCTAAACGATATACATACAAGTTTATCTAGCGCAAAATTCAAATTTTTATGCGTTTTGGCGTTAAAACACGATTCGTGACCGTGACGAATATGTTTTTGAATAATTTAAATATTATTACCCATATCTATTGTATGTTAGTCTCACAAAAACTCGAGAGCGGCTGGACCGATTTGGCTAATTTTGGTTTTGACATTTTTTGTAAAAAGTCCAAGGCAGGTTTAAAAGGTGAGAAAATAATAAACAATGTATATACAGGATAATCAATAAAAAAAAAAATGCTGTTTCATAGAAAAGTGCAATACCAACCAACGCGGTCAAAATGTATGGAACAGCTGATTTTGTATTACCGACGAGATTTCTGCGCTGGAGGGTCTAGAATGATATGCTGAATTCATGGTTACAGTTTGCGCACTGGATAAAAACTTACCCTGTACTTATATAATTCATTGTAAAAAATTAAATTAAAAATTTAAAAAACCCCCGACCCAAACAAAAACTCAAAAAAGTAAAAAATAATATTTATAGGCCTTTTAATTTGCACGTAATATTTTGATCAGGGCATTGTCAAGACGGGGGACGGTCAATGAAAACGCCAAACAGAAGCCTAGCCGTCCCCCGACTTGACAATGCCCTGATCAAAATATTACGTGCAAATTAAAAGGCCTATAAATATTATTTTTTACTTTTTTGAGTTTTTGTTTGGGTCGGGGGTTTTTTAAATTTTTAATTTAATTTTTATTTCTTGCTTTTTAAACTTAATGTCTCCCTTAAATCACCATTTATCTATAATCTATTCATTGAGACCTTTTCAATGAGCCCAAACACGATACTTCTGCTGTTTGTTGGTGAATAACTTGGGTTTCCTGGAAATTCCAGGTCTTGCTCCAGCATCAGTTCAAGGTTATTTTATTCGTCTAATATCATTGAAGTAATAGAATCCCAAATTTTGAGTTGATCAGAGGCTAAAATCCATTTTTCAACCAGAAAACAGCTGATAATCTTCAAACGGCTGAACCGATTTTGATGAAACATGTCTAAGAACACTCCCGACTAATACACCTTTCAAACAAAAAAAACTAAATCAAAATCGGTTCATCCGTTCGGGAGCTACGTTGCCTCAGACAGACACACACACACACACACACACACACACACACACACACACACACACACACACACACACACACACACACACACACACACACACACACACACACACACACACACACACACACACACACACACACACACACACAGACACGTCAAACTTATAACACCCCGTCGTTTTTGCGTCGGGGGTTAAAAAAAGAACCATCGTAATTTTTTTTTTTGTTCACGTTTTTTTATTTTATTTTCTTTATCTTTATTTTTTAGCCTGGGTTTACACTTTTTTTTTTGCAAAAGATAGTTTGTATTAGGTCTTTACCTATGAAATTGCCGTTCTGCAGTACTGGCCATTTCAAATCAAAATAATTTTTGTTTGGCTAAGAATTCTAATTTCAAATTAATTTTATTTTAAAAACATGGATTTTTTTTTCTAAAAGTAGTCATTTCTTTATTGATTAGTGTTACATTTTCATCGCATTTCAATCTTTTTCGTCATCATGGATACGTTAAAAATTCGAGTAATTATGGAATATGAGTACCGTCGTGGCAGCAACGCGGCACAAGCGGCACGCAACATCAACGACGTTTACGGAGCTAACACTACAAACCAACGCACCACCTGTTATTGGTTTGCTCGCTTCCGTTCTGGAAATTTCGACCTGAAAAATGAACCTCGCGGTCGTCCGAAGACTTTGGTCGACAATGACGAATTAAAGGCGATTGTGGAAGCTGATGATACACAATCTACGGCTGAATTAGCAGCAGCTTTCGACGTTAGCGTCAAAACAATATTGGTCCATTTGCGTCAAATTGGCAAGGTAAAAAAGCTTGACAAATGGGTGCCCCACGAACTCAATGATCGCCAGCGCGAAGTACGCGTCGAGACGTGCCTTGCACTGCTCAACAGACACACAAATGAAGGAATTTTGAACCGCATTGTTACCTGCGATGAAAAATGGATTCTGTTTGATAACCGTAAGCGCTCAGCAAGTTGGTTGGATCCTGGTTCAGCACCTAAACAATGCCCTAAACGAAAACTTACCCCTAGAAAAGTGATGGTCACTGTTTGGTGGTCTAGCGCCGGTGTGATTCATCACAGCTTCTTACCAAACGGGGTGAGCATTACTGCAGATGTGTACTGTGAAGAACTGAACACAATGATGGAGAAGCTGGCGCATCTCCAACCAGCATTGGTCAATCGCTCGTCTCCGCTGCTCCTGCACGACAACGCGCGACCTCATACTGCACAGCAGACGGTCTCCAAGTTGCAAGAACTGGGGTTGGAAGCTCTCCGTCATCCGCCCTACTCACCAGACCTTGCGCCTACAGACTACTACTTTTTCCAGAATTTGGATAACTTCTTGGCGGGAAAAAAATTTAATACCCGAGAGGCAGTACAAAATGCCTTTGAAGAATTTGTTGCCTCCCGTCCAGCTGATTTCTTTAAGAAGGGCATCAATAAACTGCCACTGCGATGGCAAAGATGCATTGATTGCATGGGTGATTACTTCGATTAATACAAATAAAAAATTCATGAAAAAAATTCGTTTAAATTTTTTCATACAAAACGGCAATTTCATAGGTAAAGACCTATTATAATGTATTTTATGTTTGCTTTGTTATTTTTTACTTTTGGTGTTGTCATAAAACAACTGAACACTGTGTCCCTGTTTTAAGGGAGGACACTGGCTCTTGCAACACAGTTATATAACTAGCACAGGAGCCAGATAAATCTACAACTTGGTGTACGTTCTTGGTTGGCAATAAATAAATTTGTATTTGTTTAAATTTGTTGTATTTAAAATTAATTCACGTTTCTTAGTCTGAAAAAAAGTTCAGACAACTTTTACTGGCGGTACGAAGTTCGCCGGGTCAGCTAGCAGTAAATAAAAAACTTCTTAAGGCCTGTGCACTCCACGTTTTTTAATTGCGCCGTTGACGCGCGTTTTAGAAAAGTGCGTCGATGGCGCGCTTTTATCCTACAAAAAGGTCTGACTCGCGTGCATACCGCGTCTGTTTCGCTACAAACGCGCGTAAACGGCGCGTTTAAAAAACGTGGTGTGCACAGGCCCTTAGATGTAATTGTAAATGATGCCCAGATGAAAGAAAAAGTATTTTTTGTGACTCGCACAGGAAGATCACATCGTAAAATAAACACACAATAGTACAAAAAAGAAATTTGTTCTTTTTTTATATTAAAAAAAGAACAAATTTCTTGGAAGTAAAAAAATAATTAAAAATAAAACAGAAAATCCCGCACGAGGCCAAAAGGCTCCTACCTCAGCATAATGCTGCGACATTTAAAAAGTGTCGCAGCGCTGGTATTCTGGTAGGACCCGAGCGATGTGATGTCACGGGCAGTTACAGTATAAATAAATAAATAATCAGTATTATAGATATCAGATAATGTTCTCACCTTGAACTCAAGCTGCAGCATTCCAGATTCAGTGATGTTCTTAAGGTCTTCGGTCGTCTCGGAGTCGAAGGTCGAGTTGAAGCAGTCCTGAATGAGTTCCGTTTTGTCCTGGAAGCACTCCTTGCCGCCTTCTGCGATGAACACTGGAAATAAAGAAAAACATAAATATTATTAGTAAAATATACGAGTTTCACAATTTTACGGGTCAAAAGTCTGACAACCAGTCTTACCAAGGGGTATCATGTTACCCCATCCATGTGTTACCCAGTAACTGGGTTGTAGGGGTCAAATAGGCAGTTGCTTCATGTAAAATACTCGTATTCAGCTGCATCCGGTTATACTGGAAGACGAACCCAACTTGGTTGGAAAAATGCTAGGCAGATGGTAACACTTGTAGACTCGCGTTAAATAATACAACTAAATTAAAGTGTCGATTGTATAGTCATGTTTGAATGTGTCCTTGTAAAATTTATTTTAGTCGGTACTATAAAATGTCGTACTAAAAAAGGTCGGTCTGCTGAAGACGACCTTACGTTGTATAATAGGCTGGCTATAAAATAACCTCAATCACATTCGAACTGTCAAGCTGATTTAGAAATACCTAAGCCTTTTTGTTTTCGAAGAGGTTGAGTAGCATGGCAGGTGCGTTGCTTAAACTACAAAGTGTTTCATTGTTTGATCCGGTACGCAGAACCTCACTGTACCTTCACTACAACTACTTTTTTAATGTACCTCGGCAAACTTCGTGTTTCGGCAGTCTCGTCTGATTTCTATCAGTTGCCCTATGCTATACAGGGTAAGTTTTTATACAGTGCGCAAATTGTAACCATGATTTCAGCATATCATTCTGGAACCCCTAGCGCAGAAATTTTTCGCCGGTTATACAAAAAGAATCAGCTGTTTCATAGAAAAGTGCAATACCTACGCGGTCAAAATGTATGGAATACCTGATTTTTTTTTGTATATTCGGCGAAAAATTTCTGCGCTAGGGGTTCTAGAATGATATGCTGAATTCATGGTTACAATTTGCGCACTGGATAAAAACTTTTCCTGTATAGAGGTGTACCCTTTTAACTTAATGTAATTTATTTTAAAACGACCTACAATTATTTTCTTATTAAAAAAATGATTGTACAGTCGAGCTCATTAATATATTGTCCCTTTCAGGCTTCAATAATATATGAACGCCAAAAAAAAAACATAATATTGTGTTAACTATAAGCGTCATAAAATTTTGGTCAAGATTTAGATTCATTAATATGTGACTGCTTTTTCTCATATTTTTTTTATATTATTGCCTATTTAACTGCATGCACAGCATATATTATTGAACCGTTCACATGAAGACATATTTTTGATCTTTAAGTTCTGTAGAATTTATTGAGCTCTTCAACGCTCATAATATTTTGAATCCTTGACAGTGTTTTTTTTTTTTTTTTTGGGTGGGAAATCATCAAATGACTTCTCCTGCTGAGTAGAGCAGGAGGGCGTGTCAGACTTTTACTGACTAAAACCCACCCGTGTTCCCTCAGTAGCCCGTATGCCAGGGGCCGTGGTATCTCTTTCGAACAAACCCGCACCCCTGGCAGGCATCGGCCCTTGCGGACCCCACCAGTGGTTGCTGACATCTTTGATGGCGCGCGTGAGGAACACAACGCGCCGTCCCGTCTACCACTTTTCGGCCGCAGAGGATAGGGAGAGCGGCTGACGCTATACCGACACTCCTCTTCCCCTGCGGCCCCACCGCGTCCGCCATCAAACGGTGGCGGCCCCGTCCAGGCCACGGAAGGGAAGAGCGCTGCTCAGAAGCACCGGCACTCCTCCTCTACCGCAGCCTGTAACCCTCAGCCGCGATGCCTCCCATTCGACATCGCGGCCCACCTCAGTTGCGGTGCACCTCACCGCAACCTACTTTTTGGCCGCTACGTCAATGGCTTTGAGGCAAAAGCCCTGACGAGCGGCCCCACCGTTGGGTTCCTCTTGGCTTCACCGTGGATGGGAGACCACGGTTACTAAGCCCCCCCGCAACGACAATGCGGGAACCCACTCGGGGGGGATCCTTGACAGTGTCAATATATTAATGAACTCGACTGTACTGTACATAATTTTCGAAGTCAGAATACTACTTTTACAAATTTTATTTGATATATGGGTCTAATCTGAGGGTTAAGTGTCCCTAAAAGTGTTAATTAAAACATCTCTGTAGATACAAACTTACATGCGATCCGGTCGCCATCCTTGAAACAGATAAAGTCGGCTAACTGCTCAGTAACGTTGTACAAAGTCTTGAAGTTCTTCTGTTCGGGAGACGTAAAGCAAGGCTTCACCGTCTCTGTCATATTGCGGAAACAGCCTTTGAAATCTGGTGTCTTGACGCAGTATCTGGAAACGAAATTCAACTTAGTTTTATCAACTACAAGGTTCATAGTCGTATGTGAAATTAGCGTTGTATGAGAGTCGCATATTTCTTTTATTATTTAATGGATCCGCTCTTGTATTTGAACTCCCCTGATGCAGTGATCGCAGAGGTCTACGACGAGACTAGCTCGGCTAGAAATTACCTGTGGGTAAGATTGTGCGGAACTTCATACTATAAATTGTACTACTACATTACCGGCGGAAAGGTTACGTCGTGTCGTTTCCGCAGGTAATGTCATTCCCAGTATATTTTGGCGTAGCGTTTGGCGTGAACGCTAACAGAAATGTGTTTTGTCTAGGCCTGCTGCACTCCTTCGCCATAAAAACTTTAATTGTGCCAAATTTCATACTCCCCAGTATGCGTAATTATTGTAAAAAGTGGTACAAAGATTTGCTTCACATATTAATATATATATAGATATTCTGTTATGGTCATACTGACAAAATGTGTGTGCTATGGGTACACCTGTTTATGTTTATATGCATATGATAATATCACGTAATGTCGAGTCTATTTAGGAGCCGTCTTGTTGGAGCATGGCTCATTTATTGCAATGTTGTAAAGGGAAGTTATCATCTTTGTCAGACGGATTCATGACGGTACTCTGTTGTATTAGTGAAGTTGAGACTGTATATCTTATTACCATCAACTGGGAACAAATCCAGATTCTAGGCTGTTTTGATTGAACTCAAGAACCTCGATCACTCGACTTGAGACAAGCTTTTTGTGGCAAGTGGCGAATAAAAGAAAATCACATTTAAGCCAAAGGTAATTAAGATCCATATTTGCATGTTTAATACTAACTTCTTAAACACTTCGTCGACCTGTCCAGTTGGCTTGGCATCTTCGATTTCCTGCTGCAAGACTTCCATGTTCACCAATTCGTTGAAGCATGTCATGAGGTTGGTGGCCGCTGTCTGAAATCAAAGAAGAAAATAATATTACACTTTGACAACTGATTATTGTACCCACAAGTACAGCTGGCCTAAGAAATTGCTTAAGTAAGCGGGCACGCCCATTATTCCTAGAGGCTTTTTTTAGGTAATAAGGTCTGTTTTTGTTTTATTATTTATTTCTGTTTTCAATATTTTGAATTAATGAATTTTGAAATATTTTTATGGTACCATGTGAAATTATCCTGAGCTACGAGGATATTGCGTAACACACATAACATAACAATTGACAATAGATTGCAATGAGTTTATTTTAACAGTTCATCCACGTTAATTGCGTTATTCACGTTGCTGAGCAAACGATTATTTCAAATCGATGACGCAAAATCCTCCAAAACTCTCGGATTGTGATTCGCGAATCATATTTTTAATCAACACACAACCTGGCACTACCCTACAAATTGCAAAAAATCTACGAAAATTTGATTTTGAGGGTTACCCTGGAGCTTCCACCTCAATCTACCTAGATAGTCTAACCTAGAGATGAGTCCGATATCATGTCACATGTAAAAATCATCGATATTTTAAAATCATTTCATCATGCAATGACAGCGACAAAATCATCAATGCCAAAATCATTACCGACTGTTGATGCCTACTAATTATGTAATGATCATTTCACTATGCCATTCTGTGATTATTTCAGCACTCATAATTAAAAATATCTGGACGACCGTTCTTTTTTGTTTGACGTTTTCTAAAAATGAAACCTAGCTAGATCGATGTATCGCCCCCGAAACCCCCTGCATACTAAATTTCATGAAAATCGTTGGAGCCGTTTCCGAGATTCAGATTATATGTACTTATACAAGAACAATTCTTGTATATAGATGACCACTCAACTAAAAATCATCGATGATTTTTTCATTGTTCCCGTCATCGATATTTTTTTTGTTATTGTCATGCAGTCATCGATACAGAAAAATCATCACTCAGCCCATCTCTAATCTAACCGAATGCAGCTGAATATGCAGTATTTCACATGGAGCGACAGCTTATCTGCCCTTCACTAGGTTTCTGGGTAACACGATACCCCTTGGTAAGACTGGGTTGTCCGACTTTCGGGCTTCTGACTAGTACGTAGTCTATTATCATCATCTGCCTGGCCTTTTCCCAACCACGTTGGGGTCGGCTTCCAGTCTAACCGGATGCAGCTGAATACCAGTATTTTACATGGAGCGACTGCCTGTCTGACCTCCACAACCCAGTTACTGGGTAATACGATACCCCTTAGTAAGACTGGTTGTCAGACTTTCGGGCTTCTGACGACCCGTAACGACTGTCAAAGAACCACAAATGACAGCCGGGACCAACGGCTTAACGTGCTTTCCGAGGCACGGAGGGGTCTTGGTATGTAAAGATGGTCACCCATCCACGGACAAACCGCGGCAAGCGTAGCTTAACCGGATCGATCGACCCGTGCGGCTTATGCTACTTAGCCACAAGCCCCCCAAGTACGTAGTTTATATGACTACAATATGTTTGCACGTGTCTGTATAAATCGTTACATTCTGATCGTTTTATTCCTTTAAAAGGGTTATTGTACTCATCATTATGAAAATCTTTTATATACATTGGGATCAACCATGAAATCGTGAAATTAAAATGAGCCGATCCATACATTTATGTTCGCATAACACGACAGAATGTAACGGTGTATACTTATTGTGTTGCAACTGTAGCAAGCAATAACGATAGTAAGTAGGTAACGTCAACACTACGCTGTAAGACACATTACCTAACTAAGCAAGTTTTTCCTGACGTATTTGGTTATTATGCTTACTTCTTGTTTTCTATGCAAAGGTCGTTGGACAAAAATGAACAGTGTAAACAAGTTAGTTTATAAATATTTCTTTCGACAAGTTTTTATTTATTTTAAATGTTATCAACATGAAGAAGTTTTTTCTACAATCTTCGACGCAATCTTCTTGTTTTATCTGTCTTATTGTGTATCATAATTTACGAATAAAAAAAATACATTAAGTATTTAGGTCCTTACTTATGCCATTAAAAAAAGCAGTTTCATTGTTTTATACATTTGTCAAGTTAGTAATTTATTTGAATATTTCTGAAAAAGTTCTAAACTAACTAGGTAGGTAGGTACTCTCAATGATTTTATAAGTAATTACACTTATAATATCATTGGGTACTCTACTAAATTAATTCTTAAACATAAACATAGCTGTTATAATACACCTAGATAACAATACTTTTTAGTGGTTTATATATAATTCAGATACTTCAGAATATAAACGGGTAAATAAATAAAAACAAAAACTAAACATAAGTTACCACAAATCTAAAAAAAAACTATTAATCTCATAAGTACTAGTTTCCATACATGCATATACAATGCATAAGTAAGTTTCCATGATGCAGTAGCTAACAATATCGTCAAATGGCTGGCTCGGTAAAGAACGATAGACGCAAGAGTTCAGACTTTTGACCCATAGTTCGAATCACGAGGCACACATTATCGTCGATCGTAGTGATGCATGACAGGGTGAAGTCTTAAGTATCATTCCAACTACAACATTATAACTCATCATCATCTCCATAAGTATTGTCATGTCTTTCTTTCATACTTCTCTACAAGTCATCTCGGCAGTCAATACCTTTCCAGCCATTTCATCTTTCTCCATCACGCTCAACTCGTACAGCCATCCACATTTATACTCAAAACTTTCCTGACGACATTTTCCTCATTCCTCCGCACGTGCCCGTACAAAGACAACCGATTTTCACACAATTTTTCTTTCACCGGTGTCACTTCCAGACTAAAAACTAACTAAGTCAAATTATAAGATCTGGCGAAACTAAACAGACCGTATCGAATAATCTACATCTAATACTAATAAAACTAAAAATGATAATTTTTTGATTTTTTTTTTTTTTTGTTCTTTCTTGTGATCACGTTTGATAAGTAACGCTGGATAATTAAAATGACCTTGGGTATATGGTTGAATTGTTGTTTGTTGTTTTATTTTTCATACTACAACAAAAAGACTTTTAAACATTGATATAGCTTGTTTTAATGTATTTGCTGCGGGTTTTCTTATTTTTTTTTTCTAATAAGTAATAATAAAGAGCAATGATTTGATTGTTTGTTTGTTTGCATTGAATAGGCTCCCGATTTGAAAAATTATTTCACTGTTGGGAAGCTGCACTATCCCCGGGTGACATAGACTATATTTTATCCCCGTATTCCGAAGGGAACGGGAACTACGCGGGTGAAACCGCGGAGCGCTGCTAGTTAAGTATATTTTACTGGTCCTCTAGTCTTAAAAATGTGAAACTTTGTATTATATTGTATCTTTGATATGTATCTTCTGAATCAAGAAAAAACAATCGAATGAATTTGAATAAAATGTGGCACACACATAGTTTAAAACCTAGATTAACACATAGGATAGGTACTTTTTATCCCGGCAGTGTTTTCCCGTGGTATAATTTCCGAAATCTACGCGGGGGAAGCGGCGGGCACAAGCTAGTAAGACAATTATACATAAATCTGCATCACTCATTCTAATCCAATGTGACGTTGAAACAGCATTCCAAAATAAAGTGATCTTACTAAGTTATCACATGTTTACATCACCCTATACGTGCTAAGTACATAGTCTACGCAACCGCACTATATTTCCTATTAATAACCACATCCGACTCCGATTAGATACCATGCAATGGGTATGAACTTTGACTCTAAAAATTCTTAATACAATTACTGTACAATGACCAAAGGACTGACCTACTGGGATGACCTTTTGTCCAAAGTGACCCAAGGTGACATACGTTACAATGAATGCCCACTGGGTGGTTCTACCTTGATCAAATTAGGACATATGTTTTTTGATTCTTGATTTTCAATTCAGTTACGTTTCGTTTTTCAAGAGCCAGTCACTGGTAACTAGAATAGAATAGAATAATCTATTGTTTTGAAAGATACATTCAAATGCGTTGCTTCCTAGAACTCGCACTAGGATTCCCGGTGTCGTGAGATCCAGACTCCTTCGTTCCGTTTACATTTATTGCTATGATTCTATACATGTTATGGTACGCAAATGTTTAAAGAGTTTCTACATAATTAGAATATATTTCATGTAGTAACTGTGAATAACTGTGAAAAAAAAGAAGGAATGTTGCATTAATTTAGTTTCGACATCTTTTGTAACTTTTTTTTCCTATTGATTATCTTCCGAATCCATTTTTCTAAGCTGATTTCTAGTTAAGATTACTCATTACCGAACCTACTAGGTACATTGTTTGTCCTTAAACAGAGTTTTTTCTTAAATGCAATTGAATCCTTCGTTATACAATCTTTTGTAAAGTGATAATTATAATTATTGGAACTTAGAATTTATGCAGGTCAACCAGTCACAATAATATAGCAGATTTACGTAATACCTACTGAATAGTGATTTGATCATACGTTCCGGGATCATTGAGTTAAAAATAATGATATAAGTTTAACTTTTAAAACAATATCTATACTTTTGGTTCAACAAGGGAAGAAAAATCATCTTTGTCTTTATTACATTTACTAACTCAGACATTCGTAACTTATACCTACAGAGCATTTTGGACTTTGTGCTTATTCATTTGTTCTCTTGTCTAGGTGACTTCCTCGACCTTCATTCGATGAATAAAACAAATGTTAATTTATTGTCCCGGTTCCTTAAGTAGTATCACATTCAATGTGATACTTTCAGAGTTCTCTGTACGGTCAGCAACAGAAGTCGTTCCTTCTAAATACTTAATAGTTAAAATTAAAAGGTACTTTTCCTTTTGAAGTGAAAGCTTCTGGCGCGTTGGGCATGTTTTGAGATGGGAAAAAACAATTGAACTCGCGACACCGTTACCGACACCTCTGTTTTTCAGTAAAGGTATTTCAATAATGTAAGTCTCAGACGATAGGTTTAGGTCTTGAAATAATATTACTTAGGAATTATGAAAATCGGATAACCAGATTTAAAAGGTATCCAAAATTATGATTATGAATAACTAACTTTTGCCAGCGGCTTCGCCCGCGCGGAACTTTCATTCCCTATTTAACTCCCTTAGGGGTTGAATTTCGAAAAATCCTTCCTTATTCCTTGCCTACATTATAAAGGGAACATCTGTGCAAAATTTCAGCTTTCTAGGTTTGGGCTGGGCGTTGATGAGTTAGTCAGTCAGTCAGGACTTTTCTTTTTATTTATATATATATTTATACAATATAGATGTGAAATCCTGTCAATACAGGATTTCACATTATTCATAATCATTATTTAACTTGAACATTTACGTGTGTATTTTTTGAATCATCAATACGATTCAAAGAATACACACGTAAATGTTTCGATTCTGTCGGCACTCCCGGAGTGCCACTGTTTTTTTTAAGTACTATTAAGGGGCAGTGCCACGGTGGCACCCGAAATATAAATTTTCTTACGTTTTTTGCACTTTTCAGGTCAGTTTGAACAAAATATAATTCACGACCGTAACACGTATGCGTTTACAGAATTACAACCTGACACTGATCAAAAACCGTAAGAAAATTTGAATTTCGCGGGCTTTCTTAGCGCATCCTCCTTAAATGTTATTCGACTTCATTGCTGACCATAGGTACTCTTGAACTAACAAACATCGTTATGTAAGTTGCCGGCTACTATCTAGGACGGGGTCACCATCAGATGATGTTGATTTCTTCCTAGATGCTTAACCTTTTCCTAACTACTTTAAGAGTTGGCTTCCAGTCTAACCGAATGAATGCAGTTGAATACCAGTATTTTATATGGAGCCACTGCCTATCTGGCATCCTCAACCCAGTTAATGGGTAATATCTCTGATACCCCCTGGTAAGAGTTATTTGCTAGGCTTTTGGTATTCTTACTACCAGTAACGACTAGGGTTGCCACCTTTTATTCATGCAGTTAAAGTACATTGGTTATTACAGGTAAGAAAAAAAAGTACATAGTATCAAAATAAAGTACAATTTATTTTTCTTTACATATTTTTTATTGTTTTTTGCAATTTGTATCAAATTAGTATCTCTACTAAACAACTGCACACCATCTTAACATTTTTTGGTGTAACATATTCAATAACTTGTTGATCCGTTTCACTATCAAAATTACGTCTTGTAGGTGTATGTGGAGTATTCTTCTTGTCCATGATTAACTATAGCATAAATCTATAAAACTTTAAATCGTATTCTTATTGCACTCAAACCGCTTCGCACAAAACAAACAAGAAATTATGACAATGACATTTTTCACATTTGAGGTTAGGTTGCGATGCCTTCATAAATTGTTAAAAACGAGTGCTTAAGTGATGTGGCGCTGGCGAGTGGCGACATCAGTTCAGCACCAATCGATAAATTTCGTTTAACGAAAAAATACTTACGACTAAACTTTTCAAAATCCCAAGAAATCAAATCATGTGAAATAAAGTATCTTCGTGTACTTTATTGTTCTCATAAAGTATAGAGCACAACTACCTGAAATAACGTACAATACTTTATTATAAAGTACGGGTGGCAACCCTAGTAACGACTGTCAGAAAATGGTATGATTAATTGAAATTGCAGCCGGAACCAACGGTCTAGGAAGGGGTATTCCTCAAAAAAATCATATTTCTCCAAATCTATCTAGTCCCGTCATCGTCATAAGCTTAGCCTAGCTTAGCTTAGCCTAGTGGTATAGTCGACTAAATAAGGGCCAATGATAGTACAATGATAGTACCTCTACCTACAATCTATACTAATATTATAAACCTGAACACCCTTTTTACAAAACAAGGTTTTTCTTTAGGTATGGTTTAAACCATCGAGCCTGTTTTTGAAATAAGAACTTAGAACTGATATAGAATTACAGCTCCTTTTCCAAAACTGACAATTTAGCACTGGACTAACTTGTCAGTTTTGTAAAAGGAGCTGTATTTCGATTTCAGTTAGGTTCTTATTTAAAAAAACAGGCTCGACGGTTTAAACCATACCTAAAGAAAAACCTTGTTCTAGGGGGGAAGAGTTTGTTTGTTTGTTTGCTTGAACGCGCTAATCTCAGGAATTACTGTTCCGATTTGAAAAAATCTTTCAGTGTTACATAGCCCATTTATCGAGGAAGGCTATAAGGCTATATAACATCACGCTAGGGCCCTTAGGAGCCGAACAAAAAGAACAAAAGTCACGAATACGAAGTACTCGCATAGCCAGGCGATTCGATGCGACAAGGTGAGTCGGGCAGTAAGAAATTTGACGCAGACGAAGTTGCGGGCAGAAGCTAGTAAATTTTATTGACCTAAATACATACAAGCATGGGTGGGTATGCTTGTACTTATTTAGGTCAATATAATTTCGCCCCGATGTCAATAACGTCAATGTCTCAATACCAAATGATTAAGAACTACGGGTCAATGCACCAAAGAATTCGTTCTTCGTTTACCAAATCCGACAACCGGTCGGTGAACTTTAGTTAGTTAGTTTAGTTAATTTATTACCGAAACGTGCATTTTTATCGAAATCAAAGACGAAAGATCTAAAGAGAGGCCTTTGCCCAACACTGGGACATTCATGGCTAATAATAAATAACTGGGAAAGGACAATTTTTATTGCCAGGTTGATTGCAATAGGCTCGCCGCCTGTTACATGGAACCAAAATATAACTGGCAAAATAACTCTGCCCGACCCTTCGGGAAAACAAGGCGTGATGTTATGTAATGGGTTACATAAAAATGTTATGTGTCCCAGAGCTAGGTTGAAGAAGCCAAAAGCTCCTGAAATACACGTACTTTATACCTCTATTTCAGTAACTTTTGGCTTCTAGTGGGGATACTATTTATTTAGGTTAACTATTTGTCTTATGCAGCACCATCAATATTTTTAACACACCAGGGGCCTAAGTCTACTATTTTTTATAAATTCATCATTCCAACACGATCCCATTGTCATTTTGCTAAAAGTTCGTACTCTGCTAAATTCATAATGGTCGATCAGTGGTCGGTCAATGGCCTCCTAATAGAATTGTGTTACAATGGCATTGTCGTATTGCCATTATTATAAAACCCGTTAGTAGAAATGATTTTCGAAAAAAAAAACTACTAAATTTGAACATTTATTCATGCCAGATTTCATTTTTAAGTATATATTTTAAGATATTATTTTAGGCACTGTCAAAATATGTACGAGATTACCAATAAATGTTATTTCTTTCAATGGATTGTCAGTGGTTGACCACTGGAAAGTCATAATGACGCCATTAAATTAGTAGATTACCAAACTTGTCAAAATCAACAATTATGAAATCGCAGACTTGAAGCCCTGGAATCTCCCGACCGAAGTGAATTTTTGATGTCCCTATTTTCAAGAATGATACTGACAATATTATCACTCTGTAAAAAGAACTGAAAACTCGGGTCTTTATAAGCGTCTATAAATCGTTCATTTCAACCACGAGAAAAACCATTTCCGGGACTATCAGCACCTTATAGTTCCAATCTAATTAAAACAGAGACTTACACCTTTATTTATAAACGTTGCTTAAAGTTAGGTAATGATTAAATTAACCATACATTTTTGACGATTAAACGTCTCTTAACTTTAAGCGACGTTTATAAATGAGAGGGTTAATGTTTGCACAAGATATTTTTTATTTTTTTGAAGATATTGTAGTTTTGAGACCATAATAATAATATCGATGTTCATCTTGTTTGACCTTTTTTAATAATCATAAATAGCACTTCATTCGCTGAATCTGTATAAGGTCGTCGGCATTTCTTTGTAAAATCATCACAAGAAGATTCTGAAGAAAGTGCAGTGGCACAATTTAATAATATGTAGAATATATATATATTTCCCAGATGATTCACCAAACGGGCTGACAATGTCCCTCCTCCCAGACTGTGATTGCTTTGTTTCGTAATAAAAGCATGTCATTGTGATATGGGAAGGGAGTGACTCAAATACCGACCCTTGCTACTGAACAGTATGACGCATACAGATAACAGGTTTTACCAATTTTTATTGTCATAAACGAGTCATTTAAAGAACTTTGTGATCGACCAATCTACGTATGTCTATAGATGGCAAAGTCAGTCTTATGTAGTATTAGAAACACGATAGCTTGAAAAGTAGTGAAAGACGGACCTATTGGAAAAATGTACCTTACTACATGCACATTTTTATTCTAAGTTATTTCAGAATTTTTTACAAGTTTTTTAACAATATACTCGTAACATTTACTATTTATTTATTTATTTTTTTCCTCGCTTCTGCAGTGCCTCTGAGATGTTTGCGCAGGCTCATACTTATGGCTTTCATGCCGTCATCCGCAAAAAAGTCGTGTCACTTATGAGGAGGGTGCGGGGGAGTCACAACAGCATCCTGAAAACTATAGCTGAAGATGTACGTGCCCCTGTGTTGAGGCATTTCGTTCGTCTGATGATCTTTTAGGGAGGCATCTCCCTATTGGTTATCATGACGTGGCGGGGTGTCTCAGCGCAGGGGAATCTGTGTGTAGAACTGTGTGTAACTTTATTTAAGTAGGTACTAACAATAGTTTTTTTTTTTTTTGTAAACTAACTTTTGGATCTTGTTGTCCCAAAATAAATAAATTTGAATTTGAATTTGAAAAACTTGTATCTGAATTTACAAATTATAAATTTAATTAGTTTTCACAAAATGAATCCCAGATCCAATATATCCCAGGTCTAATGACCAAGTTGGGACTAGAGAATGGCTTAGCCACAGATCCTGCATGTGCAGGATACAGGTGATACCTACGTGTTTATAAGGCATAATTAAAAGCTCCGTAAATTATAGAATTCAAGAAGTGAAACGAGAAATTCGTATGCCTGGAATAGGCGGAAGACTTCATTTAATCTGATTTCTGGGTCAAGAACCCAAACGCGTTGAAAACTTGAAATGTAGACACGGTCCCAATATCTAGATTACCGCTCTATTTTCAACGCCCACGTTTATGTTAAAAGGGCTCTAGCAGTACTTATTATACATTTGAAGACTTTCAAGGGATAAATAGCTTTACTTTATGAAACAACAACCAACTAGGTACAGTCGGCAACGAAAGCAGAAAAAAATTATTACGTTTTTAATTAAAATAATTCTTATACTAATCTGTTTTTATCACTAGTAATAAATAACATGTATGTAGATCGAGACCTAACACTTATCAACGATTCAATATCAACATCCTCTTGACAAATGCAATTATTAGCTAGCCATATCTTAGCACTCGAACTGATAAATCAAGGTTATTACTGATTAGAATTGTTTCACGAACCGAGGATTACGCAAGTCAAGATTGTTTGTTGACGTATGAATGTGCCTTAAAAAAAAATTCTAGCTTCCCTACTAATGTTTGTTGCATTAAGTTAAGAGTAAAAATACTAGCCCTGAGACGATGTGTTGTAGCCAGCTCTTTGTGAAGAAGCCAAATCTTTAAGAGTATCGAAAATTTTACTATTCTGA
Organism: Polymixis flavicincta; assembly: GCA_949987655.1. NCBI lineage: Eukaryota > Metazoa > Arthropoda > Insecta > Lepidoptera > Noctuidae > Polymixis > Polymixis flavicincta. Next base: position 20,491,681 of record OX465175.1, read on the forward strand.
GGGTGTTTGTTGACGTATGAATGTGCCTTAAGGTGACACTTGTCCACATTTTTTCCATACAAACTTCGGGAGGGTTTTACTCCACTGTCTGACTATGTACATCAAAAATTAAACATGGTATGGTTTTGTCTCGTTATTATTATTGTCTGTACGGAAACAGAATACTAAAATAAAAAGCTATTAAAAAGTTATGAGCCAACAAAGATTCGTTTTTCTTGCTAATTTAACCTAACTTTGAGCGTGTTTAAGTAATAAAAGGAGTGTAAAATCTCGAAAACCAAGACGGTACCGACAAAGTTCAATTAATAATAAGTTCAATAAACTTTATTGGTCATTGATTTATGCAGTGGTTTTTTCATAAAACCCGATCTTCTGAAGGACTTTTCTTAATATTTTCGCGATTTTTTTGCCAAAAATGCTCCTGCATCTCACTCAATAACGTTGTGCGTGTAGACTAACGTCTAACTGCTCACCACTGATACTATCTCTGTCGGGTACGAAGCCTGGTGAGACAGCGTGATTTTTAGCCAGGCCCACCAGTGAGTTCGAGCCCGCGCAAAGTGTGCCCTTAAAAAAAAATTCTAGCTTCCCTACTAATGTTTGTTGCATTAAGATAAGAGTAAAAATACTAGCCCTGAGACGATGTGTTGTAGCCAGCTCTTTGTGAAGAAGCCAAATCTTTAAGAGTATCGAAAATTTTACTATTCTGAGGGGCAATTCTCGTAATTTTAAGAACATTCAGTCTGATCTGTCTCGATCTGTCAAAAATACCTCAGTTTCCATACATTTTGAATAAGTTTTTGACATTTGATTGTCGCCGAGGTGACACTGCGACTGGATTTTGAACGTTTTTAATTACGAGAATTGGCCTTCTGGTGTGCTCAGTCGCCGGCGAATCGACACTTTTAAATAATATTGTAATATTATTTTATATGGGCAACTCGCACTAAGTTAATTTATTTGTGGTCGAACCGAAAACTCCAGAAATACGTATTAGTTCATTACTACGTTTTGAATTTTATGCAATAAAGCGACACAAGAAATCAACCAAAATCGACATCTTTAAACTTAAGAGTATTTAGGCTATCACGATTCGTAGAAGCTTGCGTGATACTGAAAGAGATAAATACTGTCTCGTAACTACCTCGACCTGTCTGAAGTTTTTCATATTGTTTTCCCGGAAGCCTAAGATCTTGGAACAAAGGCCATTTTTCCATTGTTTAAAACTACATGGCGTCGTAAACTCATATCTAAGTGTCAATAAATATCTGCTGCAGATATTTCCGACACCAATAAACATGGAATTTAAAACACGAGAAAATCGATTTAAGTTCAAATCCGAGTCGCTTAGCTTCAAAAGGGCGTAAAAATGTGACTCATTATCTAAACAATGGCGGTAAAAAACAGGTAGACAACAAGAGCTTAACAAATAAACAACATTACATTAATTTAACGACTTGGTTAAAAATAAGACTAATCGCCAACCCGTCTTGAGCAAGTGGTGATCAATGCTCGTGCCTTCTCTGTATGAGAAGAGAGCTTGCGCCTGCTGTGGTACGACAATAACCTGATATTATAACCATATCTGGATAACTTTGTATGTTACTCGTTTATATGCATTAACTGATTTATTGAAACTTTAAAACAAGTACACAGTAATACATAGAGGAAAAACCTAAACCTAAAACCTGGGACTTAGTTAATATAAGTCTGAAATCGAAAACCCGTCTTAAGCAAGTGGTGATTAATGCTCGTGCCTTCTCTGTATGAGAAGACCCCTTTGCCCTGCTGTGACTGAAAACTGATGTACTAAAACTTTAAAACAACTAAACAGCATTACATTAATAAAAAAAATGATAAGGAGACTAAGGCCCGTATTATAGAACCTCACTCAAGACTTAGACATCACTTAAAACTAGTTTAGAGCCATTTGATTGGTTGAAACTAGTTTTAAGTAATGCTTGAGTCTTGAGTGAGGTTCTGTAATACGGGACCTAGACTTGTAAAGAAATATACGTCTGAAATCGCCAACCTATATTGAGCAAGCGTGGTGATCGCTGTATGAGACGAGGGCTTATTTGCCCTGCTGTGGTACAAAGCTGGTATATACCACCATCATCATCATCTGCCTAGCCTTTTCCCAACTATGTTGGGGTCGGCTTCCAGTCTAACCGGATGCAGCTGAACACCAGTATTTTACCTGAAGCGACTGCCTATCTGACCTCCACAACCCACTTACTGGGTAATAGGTACGTTATCCCTTGGTATGACTGATTGTCAGACCTTCGGGCTTCTGACGACCCGTAACGACTGTCAAAGATCCACAAATGACAGCCGGGACCAACGGCTTAACGTGCTTTCCGAGGCACGGATGGGTCTTGGTATGTAAAGATGGTCACCCATCCATGGACTAACCGCGGCAAGCGTAGCTTAACCTGATCGATCGACCCGTGCAGCTATTGTTACTTCGCCACAAGCCCCTCAAAGCTGGTATATACCATATCTGGATAATTTTGTATGTTACTCGTTTATATTGACTGATGTACTTCAAAGTTATTAGCCGAGGGAAGACAAGGCTGTTATCGTCAAACGTACGAAATTGCGCAGACGACCCAATTTTCCGGGTATTTTGATACATAGAGACACTAACGTGGGCGGGAGGAAAAAGCCTTTCGTTCGACCTTCTGTGAGAGACTTATCAATCGATATCTTGGAATAAAATGGGTTGGTTTATTGTAGATTCATTGTGATGACACAGACATTAATGATAATAGGCAAAGGCACTTGGTGACGTAGGTTTTTATTTTCCTACATGTAGAAATTGACCGGCTCTTTTACTGGGAAAATATATTCCTACTTTCCAAATAGCGATGGAAAACATCGTGAGGAAATCGGATAACCGGTCCGGCCGTTGTCGGTTGTGAATGTTCTAGGACCAAAAATTCGAAGACATATGAGTGTGACATCTACCAACCCGCACTGGAACCGCATGGTGGATTTCGGTCCACTCACCTAGAGGTGTCCTGTGTCCCAGCGTTGGGGACATTATTGGCTGATTATGCTATAAACCTACTTAACCTACCATCTATATAACAGTTTGACCACGTAGGTATTTTTTACGTTACAGCAGATTTATTATGATTTATTCATGTATTGAATTCAAAGTTACATTTTGCGCGTCCGCGTCGATGTGTCACCTTGTATAGATATAATATAAAGATTAACTTGTCGGCCCTGAATTTTGTTGCAGAAACACAGAAACGTAATTTGCAAGCTACCATAAACAAAACAACATACAATATTTTTGAACATTGTGTTTAATGATAATTATCTTAATTATTTCCAGTTTTCCGGGTTTCAGTATAAAAGAAAACATTCAGATAATAATTAAAAACAAGTGCACAAAAACATACGCCTGTTCAAACAATGTAACTTACAATGAATTAAAACATGCATTATTTTAATTCCCATGACACATACTTTAAATTAAAGTGCAAATACAAAAGAATTGTGTTATTACTCACTATTAGTTAATAAATTGAGAATGAGAATAACTAAATATCACCAACAAGTTAAAACGATTCAGGACTGATTTATGATGCTAACCGTACACGGGCGTAACGATAGAAAATGGCGCCTAGGGCACCCATCACATTTGCGCCCCTTCGTAAATTATCTTTTCGGTCTACAGTAAACAAATCAAGGTCGCATAACATTCTTGACCAATGAAAACGAAGGTATTAATTTCAACTTGCTAAAAAAAATCGCTTGCAGCAATGCTCCAATTTTAACAGAATTTGAATAGAAATAGGCAGATTTGGAAATACGCTTTCATCCCCATACTGCACCATATATTCAAGTATAGCTCGTCAGATTTCTTAGATATAGGTTACTTTATAAAATGGTTATTGATACTTTTTTTATTTAAAACTTGGCAACTTTTTGCGCCCCCCTTCGATAGGCGCCCAGGGCTCGCGCCCTGCCTGCCCCACCCTAGTTACGCTTCTGACCGTACACATTGACGTCATTATTGCGCTTTCTTTCGGTTTGATACTGGATTAACACACTGCGGGGTGATTCCGTAACACACTAACAGTACCTAGGAATGGCTTTAATTTCGACAGTTCAACAACATACATTGCGCTAGTTACGTTGTTGAGCAGACAAATTTTACGAACATTTGAAGCAATGTATCAGCAATATCCTTCAAAATGATTCAGATTGTGATTGATAGTGGGTTACGCTATTAGGATACAACTCTGAAGTTAATTCTACTAAAATGAATTTATAAATTTAAATAATTTATTAAATTTTATGAATAAATTAAACCATGGGACAGTTTTCGACCGCAACGCGGGCAAAGCCACTGGAAAAAGCTAGTACGTACTATTAAAACCTTTAACATAGACCCAAAAATCGATTAATATAACATCACGCCTTGTCTCACCGAATTGACAGGCAGAGGTGTACCTACAGCACATAGGTACACACAAACGAAAAAAAACCTATTTAGAATTTATTCAACTAAAGCCAGAGAATCTTAGAAGAAAATCTATGTTGATCTTTGGAACGTCGACCTCGTCAACTAACGAAGGTCACTCATTAGAGAACCGGTCGTTTATAATTAACTTCTCACATAAACATCCGTCAATAATAATAACTGACAGTGTCTCTTCATGACACTCATATAAAATCTTTGTTAAAATTGGCGCTAACTTTAGCAAAGATCACACAGAACTCCAATTTTGCAATCAAGTACCCTAATTGAGTGTTGCGTGACACACTATCAATCAGAATCTGAATCATTTTGAAGGATATTGCTAAATCCATTGCTTCGTATGTTCGAAAAATGTGTCTGCTCAACAAAGTAAACAACGCAATGAATGTTGTTGAACTGTCAAAATGACAGCCAAACCTATAGTTAGAGATAGTCTAGGGCTAGTTTTATTATTTAACGATGTTAACGATGAAGTTTTTATGTAATTTCTATGCCTCAGCAACATGGCAATTCCTTGTCTTAGCGTCTCGATAGAAAATATTGTTTGAAAAGAAGTTAAACTTTTTGTTTGGCCCAGTAGGTCCTACTCAGTAACGCTGACGCAGACATTAGGGGATATATTTATAAACGGTAAACGGTTTAAACGTCAAAAATATGGTTAAACAGTCGCTATTCATTACTTAACTTTAAAAGCAATGTTACAAATAAAAGGGTAGGTATTCACGTGTACAGGTGACAGGGTCATGCGGCGCAAGATGAAAGGCCATGGTCTGCGGGGAGACACTACATATACCTACATTAAGGCGGAGATTTCTTGAAAACGCTCAAAATGGTGGTTTTTTAAACCAGCTTATCTCTTTAACCGTAAATAATTTTGGATGCAAAAAAAATTTATGATATTTTCTAGTGTTTTTCGCATACAGTCATGGAAGTCAAAACATAATTAAACATACTTTAATGCATCAAAAAAATCATCAAAGTCAACTCTTAATTATCTTTAAAACCAGTTTATCCCATGAATAACAATTATTATTATAATTAAAAATATACCATAAAATTTTAAATGCCAGACTGCATCCAGTGATGGATTATTTATTATCAAATAGTTAATAATAGGTCTTTACCTATGAAATTGCCGTTTTGTATGAAAAAATTTAAACGAATTTTTTTCATGAATTTTTTATTTGTATTAATCGAAGTAATCACCCATGCAATCAATGCATCTTTGCCATCGCAGTGGCAGTTTATTGATGCCCTTCTTAAAGAAATCAGCTGGACGGGAGGCAACAAATTCTTCAAAGGCATTTTGTACTGCCTCTCGGGTATTAAATTTTTTTCCCGCCAAGAAGTTATCCAAATTCTGGAAAAAGTAGTAGTCTGTAGGCGCAAGGTCTGGTGAGTAGGGCGGATGACGGAGAGCTTCCAACCCCAGTTCTTGCAACTTGGAGACCGTCTGCTGTGCAGTATGAGGTCGCGCGTGGTCGTGCAGGAGCAGCGGAGACGAGCGATTGACCAATGCTGGTTGGAGATGCGCCAGCTTCTCCATCATTGTGTTCAGTTCTTCACAGTACACATCTGCAGTAATGCTCACCCCGTTTGGTAAGAAGCTGTGATGAATCACACCGGCGCTAGACCACCAAACAGTGACCATCACTTTTCTAGGGGTAAGTTTTCGTTTAGGGCATTGTTTAGGTGCTGAACCAGGATCCAACCAACTTGCTGAGCGCTTACGGTTATCAAACAGAATCCATTTTTCATCGCAGGTAACAATGCGGTTCAAAATTCCTTCATTTGTGTGTCTGTTGAGCAGTGCAAGGCACGTCTCGACGCGTACTTCGCGCTGGCGATCATTGAGTTCGTGGGGCACCCATTTGTCAAGCTTTTTTACCTTGCCAATTTGACGCAAATGGACCAATATTGTTTTGACGCTAACGTCGAAAGCTGCTGCTAATTCAGCCGTAGATTGTGTATCATCAGCTTCCACAATCGCCTTTAATTCGTCATTGTCGACCAAAGTCTTCGGACGACCGCGAGGTTCATTTTTCAGGTCGAAATTTCCAGAACGGAAGCGAGCAAACCAATAACAGGTGGTGCGTTGGTTTGTAGTGTTAGCTCCGTAAACGTCGTTGATGTTGCGTGCCGCTTGTGCCGCGTTGCTGCCACGACGGTACTCATATTCCATAATTACTCGAATTTTTAACGTATCCATGATGACGAAAAAGATTGAAATGCGATGAAAATGTAACACTAATCAATAAAGAAATGACTACTTTTAGAAAAAAAAATCCATGTTTTTAAAATAAAATTAATTTGAAATTAGAATTCTTAGCCAAACAAAAATTATTTTGATTTGAAATGGCCAGTACTGCAGAACGGCAATTTCATAGGTAAAGACCTAATATCTAATTTTATACGATTTTATTTGCATTTTTACGACAATGCTTGCTCATTTATTATTCGAATTTATTACAAACAAAAGATTTTAACCCGTATCGGATTGCAGTAAGAACTATTATCGCTCATAACGACAATACGACGAGTACATTCAAAATTACCAGGGCTTTAACGTACGGAATCATCCGAGAAGGTCCACCTGTGGAAGTCTTTGCTACAGAAAACCTGATTTTGGAGTCTGTTTAAAGTTTTTCAAGGCGGCCACGCCTACCTATGGCACATCAAGTTTTAAACTGACGCTGTCACATTCAATGACACTTAGGCAGCAGTCAATTTTGGCATTCGTGCCTTAAATTATCCGACACTCGATGCTGCCGCGTGCCGTGCCTCACCTACTGTTGTGTTTACCCACCTTAATAATTAATATACTGTATGAGTTTTTTTTATCAACACTTGATTAAAGTACAGACGCCACCACATCAAGCTACCCCAAACTATCTAATTTTCCCAATTGAACATGAACCTTATGCTTATGTTATAAAGTTGAAAATCTATCAAAGAAATTTAACAGATTGGAGTAGCTTGATGTGCTGGCGTCTGCACCTATTATCAGAATATAAATATGTCTTTCTTTTGCAAATAAGTACTTACTCAATACATTCTGATGTGTTGAAATCATTAGTAAAATATTTCGAGCTCGTTATCCCACAATGACATAGTGATGATAACGCTAACTCGGCCACCAAGATAAATAAAATAGGTAGGTAGTAGGTACATACATATTACAAATGGGGCTAATCTTATCCCCTTCTTATTAGCTAATGTTATTATAATTGCTGAAGCAGAATTATAGAGCAACACAAATTGTATTTGTTGACCGTACTACCATGCGAAGTAGGTACAACGAGACGTATATTTATTTTCTAGATATTTTTTAATAATAATTTGCCATTATATAGGTGTATGTCTGCTCTATTACCTGAACAATAATGCTTTTAAAACAAAATAAACTTCATCTAGCCAATTCTTTTCACTACTTTCATTATTATATCAAAATGGAAATGGTAATAGTACATTATGGTACAAGTGTGTAACGTCCTCGGCTCTCTTAAGACCCTCGCCTGACGGCTCGGGTCTCAATGGCGCCTCAGCGATAATCATCAATACACACGTGTATCATACGACGTTTTTCAACACACTTGCGAAGAAAATAATACTAAATCATCATCATCATCCATCATCATCATCCATCGTCATCCATCGTCATCCATCATCATCATCCATCGTCATCCATCATCATCTATCATCACTCATCATCACCCAGCATCATCCATCATCATCATCATCATCCATCATCATCATCCATCATCATCCATCATCATCCATCATCATCATCCATCATCATCCATCGTCATCCATCATCATCCATCATCATCCATCGTCATCCATCGTCATCCATCATCATCTATCATCATCCATCATCACTCATCATCACCCATCATCATCCAGCATCATCATCATTCATCATCATCCATCGTCATCCATCATCATCATCATCCATCATCATCCAGCATCATCCATCATCATCCATCATCATCCAGCATCATCCATCATCATCATCATCATCATCGTTTTTAAGAACAAAGCAAGTCAAACAAAAAACAACCTATAACTCACTAAGAACAAAGCAACTCAACCAATTCTATAACTCACTAGTGAATAATAGTAATGAAAAAGTCACAGTTTGATAATAGGTGTCATTATGTGCCTAACTGTAGTGAAATTAGAGCCATTTTATGAGCAAGTGTGTTGAAAAAAATATTACCCGCAATAATAATCTTTCAGGCCGAATTTCGGCCATGGCAAGGCGAAGGCTGGCGTAATTAATTAGGACAATAATAATAAGTTCTAAAAATATCCGTACCTAAAAATTTCCTCAAGTGTTAATAGATCTTCCTGGAACTAGGATTGATTGGAAACAGATTTATGATAATAATGATGATTGAGCTATTCATTATCGTGTTTGAGGAATTATTAAAAATATACCTAAAATTTAACTTGTGCTGTGATATTTTTAAAACTGTTTATTAACTGTTTATTATTTTGTTAAAATACGAATTAAAAAGTGAAGTGTTAAACGACTTTCGTTTCTGACTGTGCCTACCTACTAAACTTCATGAGCTATACAATTTTTGTGGGTATCGGGCCTCTCCCAGTTACTCCTACTTATGCTGGCAACTATGAGTTAATAGTACCCAAAATACTGTCTGGGCCTCATTTGGGACTTGGGACCCATATTTAGGTCTCTCCATATTGTAATTTTATGTTGAAATAAACGATTTTTACTTTATATAGGTATTCTACCTGACTAGGTTCAATTGCAAATCGAAACCACCCAGGGAGGGACCCACACAAAAAAAAATCGTCAAGATTGGTCCAGCCGCTTAGGAGGAGTTCAGTGACACACACCTACAGGAGAATTATAATATGAAGATTAGATTATATACCCCCTCGGGCGTCGTAGCATATCACTCACTGGTATCAATTATTCGATATTTGTTAAAATTTATTAATTTCACATTTGGCATAAATAATTTACCTGTGCACTCTCAAATAGTTCAGGGTGACCATTTTGCTCGCATTTCTTCTTGAACTGTTCCAAATATTGTGTCTTGTACTTTTCTACTTCTGTTTCATTGAATTTCTGCTGAAGTTCCGGTGGCAATGTTATGGGGTTGCCTAATGATGAATCATCGAGCTGAGCTGTGGCAGTACCTGGAAAGTTTGAATATTGTCAGAAAATCTTTCTTCAAATATCTGGAGAAAACTCCAGGGTTTTTCAGCTGAACTTGGAACTCATGGGGTTCCCATAGAGAAATTGGGACTATATTAATAATCCTCTGTTTGTCTTTATTTTTAACAGTAATCATATGACAGGGAAAATGTGCCTTAAATGGACATAAAAAAGGTAAACTTTTTTGTTCTTGGCCCACAGTACCTAAATGAAAATTAGTTAAGTACTCATTGTTAACAGACTTGTGTCAAGAGTAGGTTTATAAAATATTAACTGGGCATGAGATCATAATTTCCAATTCATAGGTAGTTGATCAGAGAATTGTAACATGACCTCTCAATTACTGGTCAATAGTTTGGAATCGTCACTTCCATTACTGACATCAAAATCAATTTATGCTTCTGTGAACTATTGTTCATAATATGAATCAGATTTAATTGAGACTATTGTCAATGAAATTGGAAGTAGGTCATTACAAATTTGGTACCGATTTTCATGATATGTTTATTTTTAATTTAATTTTATTGATGTTTCAATATTAACTTGAAACTGCACAGAAAAGGGTTTCAGCTACATTACATACCTACATGAAATGTCACATTACAACATTCAGGTAATATGACTAACGTACTTAGTACATATTCCCTCAATTACTACTACAATTACTGCTTTTTACAGTCACACAGTGAAATGTTGTACAGTTAGCAACAAAAATGAAAGTTCATATCAGCATTTTTGTTCTTACACATCAAAACAAACTTAACTGCCTGGTTGGTCTAATGGTCGCAAGCGTTACTCCTGAGCAAGAGGCCCTGCGCCTGATTCCCAGGGCCAGAAATTCCACATAGAAACTGTTTTTGGAATTTTCTATGTGGAATTTCTCAATAGCAGCCCGGAGTCGGAGTCAATAGGGAGAAACCAACCAACCCAAGAAAACATATTTAAATATTGCATGTAGCGTTCTAGGGTCATCCCCTATTACATGGGACGTAAACATAACTGGTGAAATGTGGGTGTACTATAGGTACACCTCTGCCCAACCTTTTGGAAAAACAAGGAGTGATGTTATGTATGTATGTACATCAAAAGTAAAAAGCAATTGTTGGTTGAAATATATCATATTATCCATATTATTATGAGTTCATTCTTTTACAAAATCTTTGTAAAATACTAGTCTTTAATGAATTACCTACTCAGTACTCTTCTGCTCTTCTGTTATTTATTCCAAGGAATTCAATATTTGCAAGGTCATTTTATAAATCAATCAAAAATCACAAATGTCTCTAAACTTCTGATGGTGTAAACCTACTTTTGTTGCTGACTGTATCATTTACTAATTCCACGGGCTGAATATAAAAGTTAACAGTATTAAAATAATACTAATGACAGATTTTATGAATGTTTTTGACTGCTAGTATCATTTCAAAGTAGGATACATGCTCTAAGTTTCAAAGACCATTTTTCTATTTTTTAAGTAGCCTTAACAAACAGTCGATTTCAATATTTTATGAAGAAGATTTTTTTAATTACGTTGGTCTTTTGTTTTTATTTACAACGTTTTATATTTAAAAGTTTTATTTTATGGGTACACAAAAGGTGTGATAGTTATTAACATTAAAATAAATTAAGGATAGGTATAAAATGTTATATACTAGTAAGTAATAGGCGAATAATAAAACAGCTTATGTCCTACCAATTACTTTTAAAACATTATCAACGCCCGAGCTGCGAAAATAATTAGGTATATTTACGCGGGAAATCAAGAAAATTAATTATGTACGCTAGGAATGAATACTTAGACAAAAATGCAAGGATTCACCACCATTATCAGAATCTCATTAATTTTTGTTCATACAGTCATTAGAATCGATTGATTAGCTATTATCGTAAAGAAGGTCTCTAGAATCTCGGAAATTATAACATTTCAATGATCAATATTTTTTCCGAGTAGGTACCTATTGTACAGGTTACCCTCTCATGTTATAAAGATCATTAAAAAAAAGACGAGTAAGGTACAGGGATACTGTATATTACACAATCTTAATTTCATTGACATTTATATATAAAAAAAAAAACATATTTTTTAATATGTACTTGTGAATGTGGCCGAATTAACTGTCTGAAGAACGGTTTATGTACTTACATATGAAAACAGACAAGATGAGGTAGATCCAAGCCATTATGTGAAATTATTTTCTTTTTTTACAACAGAATAATCACTCGATTCACGTCACCACGCACTTTAAATATTTTATTATTTACGATTTTAATACACAGCACACGTCGCAAGCCAAAGCTGATGGTCAATGGGTCAATGCTCGCTCTTTCTCTTCTGTCAGTATCTCTCTCCTGCTCACTCACTGGTTGGGGAATGGGGGGGATGGGCATTCATTCTATGAAATGTTGATTGAATGCTCATTCATACTGACTGAATTAGTACCTAAATGATAAATTTGACATTTGTGTCAAAATTGACAAAGGACTGAACTAAGAGCCATTTTTTTTTAAATTAGTTTTATGGCCTGGTTTCAGAGACCTTTTAGCCAAGTCTTTATTCGTATTCTAGTCATAACAAAGTTATTGTAAAGCGGTAGTAACTTTACAATAACCTATTAGGAGTTTTTGGGGGAACACGAAAAGTCCACGTTAGTCACTTATTTTCACCTTCACTACACTTGTGCACTCACACGTGTAACTAAATTGGATAACTCACTACCAAAATTATACAATTTAATTCGCTATTTCACAAAATTTAATGATAATGAAAATTCATTCGACATGTTCTAACGCGATCCCGCCAAAAACTCAACTGAGGAGTCTGAGGACCATGGATGTTTTGTGCCACAGAGTACATTGTTAATGTCCTGTACATAAGCACTGGACCAGACTGACTGCCTTGTGCGAAGTTGTGTGACTGCCATCTGACTGGACTTACTGAATACTGACCCACTATAATGGATAGAGGTGGTCGTTGAATCAATAAACTGTTTTTTAAACGCCTTTTCATTCGTCAACGAGATAACTGTTAATCATCAATGAAAAAACAGGTTGAAAATATTAACTGTAAATAACAGTTAATATTTTCAACCTGTTTTTACGCCAACGCAATGCATTAAAAATCAAACCAGTTGAAAAGCTCAACGGATTATTTCACTTTAATTTTATTTTTGAGAATCAACTACTATGCGAAACTAATATTTCTGAACGATACCGAACATAGTCGCATCGGACCGTGTGGTGGACGCAAAATATCGATGTGAGCGCTCACAGCGCTATTTTTCTAATACGGAATGCGCCCTATTTATATACTGTGTTGTCTTCTGTCAATTTATGGCCAACTTATGGGCGATTCCGAGATGTTTTAACAATCGAAAGAATCGAAGTCGTTAAAATAAACTATCGAGTCAACCATCGACTCGTCGTTCTACAAAACAACCGAGATGTTTTTCGATTGTTTCGAGTCAGTGGAATCGACCGCTAGTGGTCGATTGTTTCGAGTCAGTGGAATCGACCGCTAGTGGTCGATTGTTTCGAGTCAGTGGAAACGACCGCTAGTTGTCGATTGTTTCGAGTCAGTGGAATCCACCGCTAGTTGTCTATTGTTTCGAGTCAGTGTAATCGACCGCTAGTTTTGATTGTTTCGAGTCAGTGGAATCGACGATTGTTCGAATCGGTCACCCGAGTCTCGCTCGGTCCCCGAGGTCAGTCGATTGCATGCATCGAATCGAGGCGCATATTAGTTAGAGGCGAGAGCGTGCCAGACTCGAGTCGCGTAATTTGTGAACGTTAACCTTTACTTACGATTACGATGCGCTGTTTTATTTTTAACTAGTTTTTAAATTCATCAAAATGCCACGAATTTTTAAACAATCGCGCCAACCAACCAACTCGCGAAACCCTAAACCATCGAGGAACTCTCGACTCGAATGAACGCGTCATGCGCAAGTCGCAATAACAGACCGAGTCGGACTTGAGTCCAACTCGAAACAATCGAGAACCATCGAGATGTTCGAACAATCGAAGCAATCGAACCTCTCGCCATCGCCCATCGCTATGGTCAATGTTTACATCACACTGCAGAAGTAAAATGTAAACCAAGTGATAGTATTTTCTCTTTTTGAACTTTTGCACTGAACTAGTTACTCAAGTAAAGCTTACTTGGCCCGAGGCTGTAGGTGAAAGTTTGGAAATATAGAAGTAAGTAATAAATTTTAGTCGTAGTATTTTGTTAACAACCTGTGTAATAATTCCTTTTCAAATATTTCAGAAATGCCTGCACCAAAAATGATTTCGGAAGGCCAATGGAAGCTTTTGCTTGACTACATGGAGGCCAACCCAGCTTTTGCTAAAGGCACCGCCGGTGTTAGGACCGGGCAGGAAGCCAAGGAAGAGAATAATGCCCTATGGAATCGCTTAGCACACAGGTTGAATAACGTCGGGACTGGCTGCATAAAGAATTATCCTCAATGGCGAGACGTAAGTGTAGTGGCAATCCTTACTTCCTTACTAATATTATAAACGCGAAAGTTTGTATGTATGGATGTTTGTTACTCTTTCACGCAAAATCTACTGAATGTATTTGGATGAAATGGCACACAGATCGATTATAACCTAGATTAACACATAGGATACTTTTTATCCCGGCAGTATGTTCCTGTGGGATAATTTCTGACTTCCACATGGGCGAAGGCGCGGGCGGAACCTAGTTATTTATAATATTATTGTTGTTGTGAACTTATAACTAACCAGGGTGAACAAGGCAGGAGGCATTTTTAACTGGGAAAAAATTGTAATTGGCTCTAAATGTTGTATGAATGCTTGAAGGGCTAGATGTATTTGAAACATCATGGATGCCTATTATACTATTTTTTATTTTTATAAAAAAATTGAGTAAGTAATTAATCGTGACAGAATATAGATAGAAAGAAAAAGACTGTTTAACCAACCTTAAACAATAATTTATTAATAAAAAGTTTATCCCTACTTCCCTACTAATATTATAAAAGTGAAAGTAACTCTGTCTATCTGTCTGTCACGCTTTCACGCCTAAACCGCTGAACCGATCGTGACGAAATTTGGTAGAGATATAGCCTAGGATATGGAGAAGGACATTGCCTACTTTTTTGTGCGAAAACCGACATCCACGGGGGCGGAGCTGCTGGCAAAAGCTAGTCTTCAATATAATATAACTCCTCCCCTGGCTCGAACAAATGCAGTGATCCTCTTGGGCATGCTGAGAATCAAGTTACAACTCTGCGTGCTATTTATCTCGTGGTGTATCCTTCCCTTAAAGTTAGTATTCTTGCTTGTAAAACTTCTCATAATCCTCTTGGCATTTTTTCAATCACAACTTTCCACGAAAAAGTATTTTAAACAATGATTTTAAATCTTAAAAAGCCTTTTGATATGGAAAAACAATTGAACTGTTTTATATTCTAAATCTATATTTTTAAATAAAGAATCTAAAAAGAAGAACTAAATGGTAATATAATCTACAGTAACAAAAAAGATTTTTTCAACACACTTGCTCATAAAATGGCTCTAATTTCTGCAATTAGGCACATAATGACACCTATTATCAAACTGTGACTTTTTCATTACTATTATTCACTAGTGAGTTATAGAATTGATTGAGTTGCTTTGTTCTTAGTGAGTTATAGGTTGTTTTTCAATTGGTTGAGTTGCTTTGTTCTTAGTGAGTTATAGGTTGTTTTTTAATTGGTTGAGTTGGTTGTTTTTCAATTGGTTGAGTTGCTTTGTTCTTAAAAACAACGATGATGAAGATGATGATGACGATGATGATGATGACGATGATGATGAGGATGACGTTGACGATGACGATGACGACGATGATGATGATGATGACGATGATGACGATGTCGATTACGATGACGATGATGATGACGATGACGACGATGACGATGACGATGACATGACGATGACGATGTCGATTACGATTACGATGACGATGATGATGACGATGACAACGATGACGATGACGATGACGATGACGACAATGATGATGACGATGACGTTGACGATGACGATGACATGACGACGATAACGATGACGATGTCGATTACGATGACGATGATGATGACGATGACGATAACGATGATGATGATGATGATGATGATGATTTTGTAGTATTATTTTCTTCGCAAGTGTGTTGAAAAACGTCGTATGATACACGTGTGTATTGATGATTATCGTCCTCGGCTCTCTTAAGACCCTCGCCTTACGGCTCGGGTCTCAATGGCGCCTCAGCGATAATCACCAACGTTACACACTTGTACCATAATGTACTATGATCGCAAACTTTTTTTTATGTGTGTATAGAGTATAGACAGACAGAGTTACTTTCGCATTCAAATGTATAATATTAGGGGATATTAAAATTCTATAACTATCTTGAAATGAACTCTAAAACTTTGATATTACTTGATTGCTCTAGTATGGCTGATGTGAGTTAGTGGTGACCTTATTTTTAGGGTTCCATACTTACTTAAAAAGTGACCCTATCTATGTTTGTGATGGGAAGATTCATGTTTTTTGAAGTGTAATATCTGGTTAATTTAAATTTCAATAGATTACTTGTAACTATGGCAGATTGGCAGCTATAATGGCAAACACTAAAATTAAGTTAAACTCAAATGCTTTTTTATGATGATATGTACCACTTAGTGTCAGAGTCTAACTTTCACCTAACTGGTTTTTGTGTTTTGATGTGATTGTAAATACACCTCTTCATATAACTATTATTTACAGTCTCAGATTACATTTATA
The DNA here is from genome assembly GCA_949987655.1 of Polymixis flavicincta. Lineage (NCBI taxonomy): Eukaryota > Metazoa > Arthropoda > Insecta > Lepidoptera > Noctuidae > Polymixis > Polymixis flavicincta. Next base: position 20,508,153 of record OX465175.1, read on the forward strand.
CAAAACAAAATACCTTAAAATTAGGGAACAACCACTAACAATTTATACTAATCTTTATGCTGTCAAATAATTATCTTTTATTTTTCCTTTCTAGTATTGGAACAATATTAAGTATAAGGTACGCAAAAAGTCTTTCGCTATCTGGAAACATATGAAAGGAACATCAAGCGGCGAACCTCTTCACAGGTATTACTTGTTAACGAAAATTGAAAAGAGAGTACTGAAATGTCTGGGGCTGCCGATACCAACACAAGTACAGCTGAAAATGAAAAGCTCATCAGTTTCACCAACACCGGATGCATCACAATCACCACCAGATGCATCACTGCCACAGTCTGACATGTCACCACCAGCTTCTCCATCGCCAGATACACCAATGCGATATATTAAATCTGAACCAGATACACCATGTTTAGCTCCACCACATCTGGCTTCGCCACTTCATCATGTCCCAATGGAACAAAAAGGTAAATAGCTCTTTTTTGTCTTAGTTTGGAGAAGTCCATCCTTGATACTTAGATTTTAAAAAGATGAACCTTTCTGAGTGTGGCTGTAAGTCTTACTTATTGGGTTACCTACTACGATTGCAGATTGTCACCTGTCACTCAGAAGCATAAAAAGTTTTTGTGTTCGTTTATAAGGCGTGGCCAAGACATTTAAAAAAAAAATACTAAGATTTTGTAAAAAAAATTGTAAAAGTTTATTCCCAAAAACATAAATTTGTCAAAGTTATGGTTAAAAAGTTATAAAGGTTTGATCGTGGCCGCGCCATTGAAACGCGTAGAACCGCGCGGGCTCGGGGATCTTTAAAACTAAGCGTTACAGAGATCTGAAATGTAGGTAAAAATAGATTGAATTTGTAACAAAAAATATAGAAAAAATCCTAGGTTTATATCTTAGGAGCTGTAAGATTTTATATCTTAGGAGCTGTAAGATTATAACCATATGGCCGCGCCATTTAAACGGTGAAAAACACGTTATCGCCGATATCTCGCTGAAAAAGCATCGCAGAGGTCTGAGGTTTTTTGTAAAACCCAGATTTAAGTTGTCAAAATTATTAAAAATACAACAAAAAATCCTAGGTTAATAGTTTAGGAGCTGTAAGACTACAACCACATGGCCGCGCCATTGAAACGATGAGAAACACATTATCGCCGATATCTCGCTTAAAAAGCGTCGCAGTGGTCTGAAGTTTTTTGTAAAACCTACATTTGAATTTATCAATCGTTTTAAGAATACACAACAAAATCCTAGTTTTATATTTAAAGAGCTCTAAAATCACATAAAGCACAGATTTATGTGATTAAAAAAAAAAAAAAAACTATTATGAACGTGGTGGAACGTTTTCTGCAAACAAAAGCCATGTTCAGTCCATCGAAACATTTAAGTAAAACGTATTGCGATACCGTACTACAGCTCCTGAAATATAAACCTAGGATTTTATGTTGTATTTTGACAAATTCAAATCTGGGTTTTACAAAAAACTTCAGACATCTGTGATGCTTTTGCAGCGAGATATCGTGTTTTTCATCGTTTCTCTATGGTATTTTACAATTGATTGAAAACTATTCTAATTTAAAGATTGGGACGAAATCTGTAACATAAAAATAAAAGTAAATTGATTTATATCTGTAGTGGCTTTGTCTACTTACTCCAATATCGGCTCGGTATAGTGCACGCACCACGTCTTTACACTGCGGCGGTCGGACTAGTCTTGTGTAGTTCATGAACGATGAACGAATAGGAACCGTTTCTTTGCACTGAACTAAAAGAAACGTTTCCGAATGCTGACTTGTAATCGGTCTATTAGTTCTAACAGCTCCTCGTGTCCGAACAAGAATGAGAATGACAGCGAGCGACTGATTTGACATTTGACTGATACGATTTCAATTTTCAATGTTTCTGAACGAGAACGAGAGAGAATAGCCGACGAATGACGATGATACCCGAGACTCGACCGACCGACCAAACTCGCTAGAATGAGATGCGCGTTATAATATCGATAGACTAACGTATGTCAATGCCATAATGCCTATTTTTGCTTATCACCCGAATAAAATGACGCAAGGTAAGTTGTGTTCGCAAATAAATTATAAGTTTACTAATGTATGCTATGTTCCTTGAATGTATGTACCTACCTATAAATTTTCTAAGTGATAGATTAGAATGACAGTCCTAAGCCTGTTCAAGTATGAAGGAAAATCAAATAGGTATTGTGTAAAATCATTTATTACAATAATACTATAAATTGTGAACAAATAATGTAGTTTTACCGAGATAGTTTTTACCATTTTAAATTAAGTAAATGTCTGTAAAAATATGTCTGTTAAAATTCCAGTTTACGCTGATCTCTCACTGTATGGAAATCCTATACAATGCGAGATCAGCTTATACTGGAAATGTATAGCTTGATGTGTAGGACTTTTTGTTCTGTGATGTGATCTATAGAAGTATGGAAGTACTGACAGAGCGAAGACCGAATAGAGCCAATAGAACTAATAGAATGAACTAGTTCACTGACCGAAATGAACTAGTACGGAGCGATCTTAAAAATGACCGAGCAGGCACAAGACTAGGTCGGACACCGAATCCTCCACTCCCCGCTACCTCTGCGTGGTACGTCACTCGAGACGACAGTATTATTTACATATATCTATCTGTATACTACACTATCCATATTCTCAATTAAAAACGATTTAAATCAAACTTATTTCTCGTTGTTTTGAATTTACCGCCAAAATGCTCCTTACGATAACTTTTGATTACGTGACCACACGTGACGTCAACTTTGTGTAAACTAAAGTAGTAGGTACAGACGCCAGCAGGTCAACCTACCCCAAACTGTTAAATTTTCCCAATTGAACATGAACCTTATGCTTACGGTATAAAGTTGAAAATCTATAAAAAAAAAATTGACATATTGGAGTAGCTTGATGTGCTGGCGTCTGTACCAAAGTTACTTAGGTACTACTTCAGAGTAAACAAGTGAATGTCGAGTTTATATACAAGATTTTTAATGGATGGAAAGTGATATGATTTTACTGGTGTGCGGTGCTTCTGTGCACAAATACTTCTAAAACTGCGCTAAACTAAGTATTTGTACCGGTGCCGTTTACACAAAGCTGACGTCACGATGTCACATGATGAGGGCGTCCCATAGGGTCATGGCGATCAGGATGATCCGAGGATATCGCACGATCTCCGGCGAGGCGGCGGGCCTCCTTGCCGGATTACCGCCATGGGATCTGGAGGCAAAGGTCCTCGCGCAAATATGGGAGTGGCGCGAGGAGGCCAAACGCCGGGGCGTAACTCCGCTGCCGCGGGAAATCGCGGCACAGCGGACAGAGCTCCGGCGGGATCTCATGGTGACATGGAGAGAGCGATTGTCGCAACCCAGTGCTGGGCACGCCACGATTGCGGCGGTAAGTCCCCTCTTTGAGGAGTGGTTCGAGAGGCGGCATGGCGTCCTCACCTTCCGCCTGACGCAGGTCCTCACCGGACACGGTTGTTTCGGGAGGTTCCTGTTTCGGATAGGGCGGGAGGAAACGCCCGGGTGTTTCCACTGCGAAGATCGCCCTGAGGACACGGTGGAGCACACGGTGGCGGTCTGCCCTGCTTGGGCGGAGCACCGCCGTGTCCTCGTGGAGGCGATCGGCGGCGGCGATCTCTCGCGTCCGGCCCTGGTCCAGGCCATGGTACGGAGCGAGAGGGCATGGGGAGCCGTCACCTCCTTCAGCGAAGCAGTGATGCTCGCGAAGAGGGAGGCGGCGCACGTGAGGGAGAGGCAGCATATGCGCCCTCGCGACCCCAGCCGCCGCAGGATACGGAGACGCCCTGGGCGTCGGGAATCCCAGGCCGATTTCCGGCCACCGTAGGCATGGGCTTGCGGACGGCGAGTAATGGGTAGCTCGCTGTCCGGTAAGGACCAAGCCCAAGTCGACGGCGCGTTGTGTTCCACGCGCGCCTCAAAGAGATGTCAGCACAAAAAGTGATGGGACCCGCAAGGGTCGATGCCTGCCAGGGGTGTGGGTTTGTTCGAAAGAGACACCACAGCCCCTGGCTTAAGGGCTACTGAAGGAACACGGGTGGGTTTTAGTCAGTAAAAGTCTGACACGCCCTCCTGCTCCACCCAGAGCGGGAGAAGTTATTTGATGATTTCCCACCCAAAAAAAAAAAAAAAACGATGTCACATGATAAAAAAGTCATCGTAATGAGCGGTTTGGCGATAAATTCAAAACAACGAAAAATAAATTTGATTTTAATCGTTTTTATTATTGAGAAAATGGATGGTAAATAAATTGATTTTTAATTTTTCTGTTCAACATCGTCACAATCTTCAATTTAAAATCGTTTTTACTAAATTGGAAAATACTATATAGCGCGACCATGTGCTTATACAGCGTGTAACAGAAACCCTATTGTTATCCTTAAGCACTAAAGATAACAGCTGGTAAAGAATCACTATACATAGTTTCAGCTCAAAATAAAATACTCTAAAAATTGATACCAACTTTTTGGATTCTTAGGTTTCTTCAATTCAAATCATAACAAACGTGTCACCGCACTACGTAGGTCAATAACTTTCCACGTTACTTGCCAATATCACGATAAATCTCTTCCGCAATTCTGCGCGCCTAGTACCCTAGTAGCCGACCGCAGGCGGTGTTCTTTGTCGGCACGAACTGACGAAATAAAAGTTGCCGCCGCGGCACCGCACAATCGCTTTGATGGCGCGCGCGCGCACTAGACTAAACCATACCTACTTTACTTTACCGTGAATCCGTGATGTAAAAATTAATGCGTAATTATTGATTTACAGTTTACTCATTGATATCAAGCCAGAAACTGCACGAAAAAAAAATCGAAACAAAGTTTAGGTAGGTAACTAGTTTCAGCCCTTATTTCTTATTATTACCGAGTAAACAGTAAAATCTTAAAGCTTTATTTAAAAAAAAAACTTACATTTTCATAGATGGGGTTCGATGTGGTGACCTTGGTGTTGTATGCACAAGGCCGCTCGCTTGTTCATGGACACCTGAACATTGCGTAGCATGTCTGTTGTTATTGTCCTGAAAGCGGCCTCAATGCGCACTTTCATAAGCTCCATTGTATCACACTGCACTGCGTATACTACATTTTTAATGTACCCCCACAAAAAAAAGTCTAATGGGGTTAGGTCTGGGGATCGCGGAGGCCAAGCCACGCTTCTACTACCACGCCCAACCCACTGGGGAAAGCGCTCATCTAAATAATGGCGCATATCTCGAGCAAAGTGTGCCGGTGCACCGTCGTGTTGAAAAATTAAATTATTCTCCATCACAAGATTAATGTAACTTAACACTGGTAGCACTGAGAGGACATCGTCTAATTCATTCCTCAGGAAGCTTAAATAATTTTGGCCGTTTAAGCTTTGCGGCAAGAAAACTGGTCCTACGACGACGTCTCCAATTATACCTGCCCACACGTTCAGTCGCCATTGGTGTTGGAATGACGACTCTGTCGAAGCATGCGGGTTCGTGTGAGACCAAACATGTTCGTTGTGGATGTTGCTTATTCCCGCTCTCGTGAAGGATGCCTCATCAGTCCATAGCACTCTTGAACCGAAATCTGGCGAAGCTTCTAACTGGTTTCGGTACCACTCGCAAAAGGCCACGCGAGGTAAAAAATCTGCCGGTATCAGCTCCTGGGTGCGACGGAAATGGTATGGGTGCTGACCGTCATTGCTCAGCACTCGCCATACCTGCATGTGGTTAGAGGCACCCAGCGCTAATGCAGCTCGACGTGTGCTAGTGCGTGGATTGAGTTCAAAATGCTCCAATACAGATTCTTCAAATTCTGGATCGGTAGTACTCGGGCGACCCTCTGAAGCAGGTGCGTGGAATGACCCAGTTTGGTACAGACGATGTACCATCCGACTAAAACATGCCGACGAAGGCAGTTCTCGACGCTCAGCATCTGGTCTACCCGCAATAAAACGGCGACGGTACAGTTCTCGGGCAGCTCGCAAATTACCATCTTCTGCTCCGACACACATCATCATTTCGTAATATTCGCTATTACTTAACAACATTTTGCAAACACAACTAAAAATAAATTGTTAGGTGTAGCCGAACTGAACCGATGCGCGTATCACAGGGATAGAAACGAGTGCACTAGAAGCGGAAAAGAATACGACTGACGAGCAAAACAATAAACGAGATTTAAGAATAATGCTAAATAAAGCTCCTAGTCCCTGCTATTCTGGTACCTAAATATTATTTCGTTAAAATGACTACCTACCTAACCTATAGGGTAGCTAGTCCTATTAGTGTCCACTACTATTAAAAAATATTGTTCAAGAATTTAAGATTATTTTACATACCTACCCCGCCCTGGGTGGCGTGGAAGTAGGTATCTACTGACTGAAAACCTTTCTGTTCCTTTAGTTGCCCTTGCATTCCGGGGCCGCGTTATATCGTTAGAACATTCTAGCAACCCCAGAAATTCCCGCAACTCCGGAAAATCATTAATTTCAATCCATCAAAGATCATATGATTTGGCCGCGTTATTTCGTTAGAAGTCTGAATTAGAAGTTGTATTTACCAGGAGTAATTGGACAGACTGCAATTGGTTAATATACCCTAAGACCCTAACCCATTGGGTTTACACACATTATGATAATTACATTGTGTGTGTAATGTCGTAATCAGGGTTCTGTGAGCAAACGATTTTCAATTCATCAGTAATAATTCCTGTTACTCATGCGGTCCTAGTACTTTTATTAATTACTTTCCACAATTAGATGCAGTTTTGCGACATTTTTTATTGACTACATTTGAATCATAGCCGCAACGGTTTAAACTGTGGTTTTTTTTTAAACCAACGAACGCCGCGCCGTGGTTATTATCGGAACAAATAAATAAATAGGTACACACGCCCCCAACCACTCTCGTGGCCCATTTTATTTAGCGCACTCTTTTTTATTTTGTTTGATTTTTTCAATGCCCTTATTTTAAAAATTATGAACGGAACCCACTGTGAATTTATTTGTACTAGGAGAAGAATAAGCTGCGAAGAGGTGAATTTAAATATTTTTTTGGGTTCAGTTGGACATAAATTGTGACTAAATCCTTTTTCTATTCTAAGTTCTAATGGCAAATATTAATGATTATTTAAGCAATTAATTCCTGGTAGGATACACGTAAGGTTCAGATTTTTATGATCGATTTAATTGTACGAGCTGACGATTTATCAAACCGATTCGTGTTAATGCGATCTTCAAGCAAATTGATTCAATAGGTAAGGTTTTTGAATGAATTTTTAGAAGATCGATTCTTTCAAAAGCACTGGATTCGATCTGTGAATCGAATAAAAAAATCGATTTAAAGCAAAACATCGTTCATCCTTATGGCCACCAAAATAAAAGGTTAGGAATACCGTAAGGAAATTTACAGGAATATTGTTCTTGAATTCGGTATTTACTGTGTTGTAGGTACAGTGGTAAGGTGGGTGGAAGATTACTATGTAGATAATTTATCAACAAAGTAATCTTCTACAAAAGGACCACTACGTAAAAAACCAACAGGTGTGTAAATGATACGTGACAATGCAAGCAGGTATCTAAATATTATTTCGTTAAATGTTGATACCTACCTAGACAAATTAATTGTATTGTAGCTAGTTCACAAACATAAACAAAGTTAAGGAAAAATCTGTAATAATATTTTGTAAACAAAAAATAAACATGCGGAACCTTTTATTCAGAAATACCAGGGTGCTTACTCTCGAATATAATTCCGATAGATCGTCATTGGAATTGTTAGTCAAACGTCAGGGATTGGCTAGACTCAGTGAGTCCAGCCAATCCCTGACGTTTAACTGATAATTCCAATGTCGATCTATCGGAATTATATTCCAGAGTAAGCACCCAGGAGTAAGAGGTTTATTTTTACTTACAAATAGTTCGCTGACACCGATCAGCTGACTTAGTGCTAGTGATGTGTTTAATTCAATTTGAAAAGTTCGGTTTCTGGTATCAATGTATTAAAAATTCTCATGACTTCCGAACATGTAGAGCTAGGAATATAAAACCCTTCCAATATCGTTTGATATCATCCAAAGAAGTTGAGCCCTTGGTATGTATACACCCTTTCCGTTACACGTTGTATAGCCTTACAGCTCCCAAAATATAAACCTACGATTTTTTACAAATTCAATCTATCATTTACCTACATTTCAGGGTGCTTACTCTGGAATATAATTCCGATAGATCGACATTGGTCAAACGTCAGTTGGAACGTCAGGGATTTGGCTGGACTCAATCCCCCTTATTACAGAACAAGGTTTTTCTTTAGGTATGGTTTAAACCACCGAGCCTGTTTTTGAAATAAGAACCTAACTGAAATCGAAATACAGCTCCTTTTACAAAACTGACAAGTTAGTCCAGTGCTAAATTGTCAGTTTTGGAAAAGGAGCTGTATTTCGATTTCAGTTAGGTTCTTATTTCAAAAACAGGCTCGGTGGTTTAAACCATACCTAAAGAAAAACCTTGTTCTGTAATAAGGGGGACTGAGTCTAGCCAATCCCTGACGTTTGACTGACAATTCCAATGTCGATCTATCGGAATTATATTCGAGAGTAAGCACCCTGGTCTCTGTAAAGCTTAGTTTTAAAGATCTCCGTGGCCGCGCGGTTCTCTGTGTTTCAATGGCGCGGCCACGTTCAAACCCTTAAACTTTTTAACCATAACTTTGACTTTATGGTTTTGGGAATTATTTTTTACAAAATGTTGGTAGAATTTTATTTTGAAACATCGCCGTGGCCGCACTATTGAAATGGACACAAGTTTTTTGGAATTCCATATAATGGTTAATCTATAATTTTGTAACCATGATACGTACTTACGTAGGTAATAGAAAATATAATTATTATGCAATTACTTATATGGTTGTAATCACATTAGATCTCACAGTCGCACGTTCGTATTGCTGAAGACAGACGATGATGCCCGAAGTATATACTTTTCTTGTGATATAATCTGTAGAGCACAACTTTCCTAATAATAAGCCCTATTTTGATTCCAGCTAATCATGATGCGCCTTTTGCGCCAGAATGGGTACGAAACATGGAGGAAAGAAGAATTGCTGCGGAAGAAAGGTCAGCACGAGCACTCCAGGGCATCCATGCCAATACAGAATGTTGTCTGAGCGCTCTACAGGGAATGAAATATTCTCAAGAGTGCTTGAGCAAAACCTTGCAAGGCATACAAACCGTGTTGGAAGCATCTGCAAGAGCCCTGCAGCAAAGACGCAATTAGCAACTAAAAAAAACTCCAATGGTGTCGTGGCGTCGTGGGACACCCGCGCCTTAATTGCATAACATAATATATTGCTTCATACAGCGTCGTAGCTAGGGCAATGAGCACATCTGGCAAGATTTAAATTTTGCACCCCTCAACCATCAACACTTATTTTTTAGGAAGAGCTACGACACAATAACTTTAAAAATGTAATTTAAGTTATGTATTCATATAAGCATACATTCAATAGTATTTACTATTATGCAGGAAGGGAAACAATACAACACGAGTTCATTTATCCATACTAATATTATAAAGAGGAATGATTTGATTGTTTGTTTGTTTGCATTGAATAGGCTCCGAAACTACTGAACCGATTTGAAAAATTCTTTCACTCTTGGAATGCTACACTATGCCCGGGTGATATAGGCTATATTTATCCCCGCATTCCCACGGGAACGGAAACTTCGCGGGTGAAACCGCGGAGCGCTGCTAGTGCATTATAAAAACGAAAAAAAATTTGTTAAGGATTGTGAGAACGAATAATGCAAGAACGACGGAAGGGAGCTCATAAATTGTATAATTGCAGCATCTCTGATAGCTTTGGTTTCCTTTTGGCCTTTCATACAGAAATGGGCTGTTGGGTCTGCAAAATAACGCAATGAATTTTGTTGAACTGTGAAAATGAAAGCCATTCCTGCTTTTGGTGTCGGAACGAAGTTACTTTTGCTTTTCCACACTGTGCAAATGTGACCCAGACCGAAAAAAGTGGAACATTTTTACCGACACGACACCTTTGTTACATTAGAGTTGGCTTGTTACCACGGCTTGTTACGCAACAAAAGTGCCGTGAAGATCAAAATGTTATCCTCTTTTTTTCTACTAGACGGAAAAATTTAACATCTTTTCGTTCGCCAAGTGTGCTGAGCATAACGTGCGATAAGTAACTTCGTTCCAAAGAAAATTATCACTTTAACACATTTAAGTACTGTCCTAAAGTGTGAGAATATTATAGTCCGGGAGGTAGTGTTGCAAATCCAAAGTTATAGTAAGCCGGCTGATATTGTCATCGATGGTTGATCTTTTAAAACCAATAATGAACCAACCGTCAGCTGCTCAAGTAGCGCCCACCGTTACTTGAGCAGTTGACCGTTGGTTCACTGGACATACCGGTATCCTATCCAAAGGTAGTTTTTAACTATGAATATCAGATGGCGCTAGTTTCTTCACGAACGCAAATTAGTCGTTTCACGGAACAAAATTGGTCTCCATTTCAGTATAGTATAACGTACTCAGTGCTGATTGTGTACAACAAAGAGACACGCAGATGTTCCTTTGAAATTTTAGGGGAGAGGCTTAGGTAGCCCAAAGGTTGTTATGGGCTCAAGCAGCTCCTGAATCTATGTCGAAAATAAATATGAGTTTAAAAGGAGACTGCTACTACGCTGCAATGCTCCAATATTTAACTTTTACTGCGTCAGCTGACGTTCTTTCCACCGCTACCCACGCAGCTGATTGTTGTTTTCGTACTTTTGATAATTTAAACAATCACTTTTTTAAATTTCATCCGGCGTACCTACTATAACTTTATTTACGTGTTTTTTTTACAAGTTCATGCGAGCGGCTGACGCATAATTCCCCCCCCCCCCCCCCTATGCAGCTGACGATTTTTTTTCTAGCTCAGTATGATGTAAACTATTTATAGAAAAAGTTTCAGCCGCGGCGTACTATGACTTACTTTTATTATATTTTTCACCATTTCCGTAACCTTCCAATCCTACACCCACCTCGGGTGCGTCAGCTGACGCTTGGTTTATTTATCAGTCATTCGAGATCTATTGAATAAGATGGCAACTGATCGGCGCAAAAAACACGACTTAAAATGCAACGCTACCTCCCGGACTATTAGTTAAGTATCATTAATTCCAACTTTACAAGCAGTTGTACCTACTTAATTCATAGCTTATGAAGACATACCTACGATAGGCATAACTAAATGATTGAAAAATTTATTTTAAGATATTTAAAAAGCATTAAAGTTATCGAGTAAGTATAATTATTATTTTCCTTTATTTTGTGGCGGCATCTACAACGCCACATGCGAACTACGCAACAAAGACTTGACGTCACACAAATTCTACATCGCGCAAGCAGAGTTTACCGCGCGACTTATTTATACAACATCCCGACCAAGCGCGGTCGCAGCCAAAGACCCCCGTCACTCACAAACTACTTAATAATAAGAAAAGAAAAAGAGTAAATTAGACTTTTTGAACAAAAAACAGGTTTACGTTATGGCTTTGGGGGGTCATAATCCCCCCTCGGACCGCGCCTGATCCCGACATCAACCGTCTCCGTCGCGCGTCGGGCAGTTGCCCACCAGACACAACACCCGTCTGGTTGGAAGATCCTGCCTTTTCCATAGAGTACCTATGAGTGAACTTTACACCCTGTTCCTCATACTTCTATAATTTCAGTAAATACATCATTTTTAAATATCTATATCTTCTATAAATTTGCCATCACAGTGGGCTGAAAATTTATCTTCATAGACTTAGGGGTCAACTTGGTAATATTTTTATTTTTTCGGCAGAAATGTGTTTAGGTATCGCATTTTAATCAATTTATGCTGCTTCAGTTTTCCAATAAACGTTATTCTTTATTACTTTCAGCAAAATCGCATTTTGCTCACTAATTTCAGGCAGCAAAACCTACATGTTTTTTTTTTTGGGTGGGAAATCATCAAATAACTTCTCCCGCTCTGGGTGGAGCAGGAGGGCGTGTCAGACTTTTACTGACTAAAACCCACCCGTGTTCCTTCATTAGCCCGTATGCCAGGGGCTGTGGTATCTCTTTCAAACGAACCCGCACCCCTGACAGGTATTGGCCCTTGCAGGCCCCATCATTTTTGTGCTGACATCTCTTTGAGGCGCGCGTGGAACACAACGCGCCGTCGACTTGGGCTTGGTCCTTACCGGACAGCGAGCTACCCATTACTCGCCGTCCGCAAGCCCATGCCTACGGTGGCCGGAAATCGGCCTGGGATTCCCGACGCCCAGGGCGTCTCCGTATCCTGCGGCGGCTAGGGTCGCGAGGGCGCATATGCTGCCTCTCCCTCACGTGCGCCGCCTCCCTCTTCGCGAGCATCACTGCTTCGCTGAAGGAGGTGACGGCTCCCCATGCCCTCTCGCTCCGTACCATGGCCTGGACCAGGGCCGGACGCGAGAGATCGCCGCCGCCGATCGCCTCCACGAGGACACGGCGGTGCTCCACCCAAGCTGGGCAGACCGCCACCGTGTGCTCCACCGTGTCCTCAGGGCGATCTTCGCAGTGGAAACACCCGGGCGTTTCCTCCCGCCCTATCCGAAACAGGAACCTCCCGAAACAACCGTGTCCGGTGAGGACCTGCGTCAGGCGGAAGGTGAGGACGCCATTCCGCCTCTCAAACCACTCCTCAAAGAGGGGACTTACCGCCGCAATCGTGGCGTGCCCAAAAACCTACATGTTTGAGCTACTGAAGTGAAATTTTCATGTGAAAAAAATATATGTGTTTTTAACCCCCGACGCAAAAACGGTGTGTGTGTGTGTGTGTGTGTGTGTGTGTGTGTGTGTGTGTGTGTGTGTGTGTGTGTGTGTGTGTGTGTGTGTGTGTGTCTGAGGCAACGTAGCTCCCGAATGGATGAACCGATTTTGATTTAGTTTTTTTTGTTTGAAAGGTGTATTAGTCGGGAGTGTTCTTAGACATGTTTCATCAAAATCGGTTCAGCCGTTTGAAGATTATCAGCTCTTTTCTGGTTGAAAAAGGGATTTTAGCCTCTGATCAACTCTATAAATTAGTGAACTTAGGCCCCTGGGGCCTAAGTCTACTAATTTATAAACGTTACAATGGTCTCTCAATGGTGTGTTTTTGACAGTTTTTGTATGGCAAATCTGTCAAAAACTTACCATTGAGAGACCATTGTGACGTTTATAAATTAGTAGACTTAGGCCCCTGGACGTCTGTCGGGTCAGCTAGTTAGAATATATAAAATATATACATAAGTAGGTAAACACATTTGGAAATATAGAAAATAGTAGTTCACCGATATCGGGAACAGGGTAGCGGTAGTCAGGGCTGCTGAGAGAGGAACCTCTTTACAATACGCGCCGTGTCCAGAAGCACCGCTTTCTGATCCAGCTGCCTAGCGAGAGCCGGCTGAGTTGTTGGTCGACGCTCTTGGCTATTATACCATTGGCCGTAACGACTATCGGCACAATGGCTACTGTATCCACATCCCACATGACGACCACCTCGCGAACCAGGTCAGTAGACTTGATCTGCTTATCTTTTCAGCTTTTACGAGGTTCTCGACATGCGGGACTGCTATATGAACCGTGCCATCTTTCACAATGTATTTGCGGTAGTTGTTCATCATCATAACTTCGTCCATAATCGCTTAAATTGTCTGCTTAGCAAAGTAAAAAACGCCATGAAAGTTGTGGAACTGTCAAAATGAAAGCGATTCCTACTGGTAGTGTATTGTGCAATTACCCCTCAGGATACGCACGCTAAGAGGTCTACATCGGGCCCATCTAGGACCCGGTAAAAGCGCCCGTGAAGCTATTTGGTCTACAACACCCTGCGGTCATATCTAATACTTTAAGTTTGCGCCAGTTCTCGTAAGCCAAGGAGAGCGGGCTGAGGCCCTTGTCCACTGAGACCACATCTCGGTGCATCCACACGTCGGCTTCTAGGGATTATTCCCTGACACTGCATACCTCACGGTTGTGCAGGGTCTTAGCATTTAGATACCTCAACTTCCGCACGTCGCGGGATATACAGTCTCATCACCGATGACCGTGGGTGAGGCATCCGATTTGTAGTCAGCAGTGTGCGGATCCTCCTACGCAGGGCATCAAGTTCCGTCTGAGTATATTTGTTTATGCCGAAATAGTAGGTAGGTACGTCAAAACCGGCATGACACAACCGTTGAAGGCGCACCTTGTTTCCGCCTGATAAAATACCTACCTACTTATTAATACTTTAGGTATTCAGGCGGCAAAAGTAGCGTTGCTTCAACGATTGTTTCATGTCAGCAGTGTTGATGCTTAACGTTTCCGACATACCCAAATACTTGTATGTTCGTGATATTTGAAGGATCTTAGGTGAACCTATGGAATTCGAGATTTGAGTTCCCACGGATTCCAGAATATTTTCTCGCTTCATGTGCATGACCGCACATTTGTCCACGTCAAATTCCATCATGATGGCGCTACTGAACGTTGCAGTTAGGTACTTTCAGTAGTTCCATCAATTGCAAATAATTATTATTATGTTTAACATTTTAATACCCAATATGACCCCATCAAGCCTGAACCGCAGATTGCAAATGCGACATTTCATAGAAAACGGGCTTCTATTTTTGTGCAACAGCAGCCGGGAGCACCGGGTGCGGAATTCACGCGCCTTTCAAAAATGATTGGCAAGGAAAGTCGATACGGAATGTTCACACTGGATGCGAATTAGTTTCCGCAATTCCTGTAACGTAGTAGGTACCTCGGGCGCGCGACATTTATTTTGAAAAAAAATCCACGGAAAACGAGGCAGGCTTAAAAAAATCTTAAAGAACTTTACGATGGGGACGACGCGGACGTGGACGCTTAATTTCTGGGTACTTTTTGATAAATTGGTTTCCGAGGGATCGATTGGTTATTAAGTTTTCAGAAAAGCAGTTCCAGTCTTAAACGGAACAGAATTTATGTGTTCTGTGGGATTTGGAAAATATAAGAAAAAAACGTTCAATATTTTGCAAAAGACAAAATTCAATTGTGTGGAAAAGAGAGAAATAATGAATTAAGTTATGGGACTTAGCCCTTTAGATAGTGGGACAGTAGAGGTTAGATAGAATAGGTAAGTATAACAGATTACACCTCTCCAAAACAACCCATTTTGGACCCTAAGTTATCGGGGTCAACAATGTTACAAAACTTACAAATGCTCTGGTACAGGCGCCAGCACATCAAGCTACCCCAAACTGTCAAATTTCCCCAATTGAACATGAATCTTATTCTCATGAGATAAAGTTGAAAATCCATCAAAGAAATTTGACAGATTGGGGCAGCTTTTACCATTTAAATCTGAACTAAAAAAAAAACTCATACAAAATCACAATATCACAGGATAACCCACTGGCGTTATTTTTTTTGGAGGCTGGGAAATCGTCAAATGACTTCTCCTGCTCTAGCTAGAGAGCACGAGGGCGTGTCAGACTTTTACTGAATAAAACCCACCCGTGTTCCCTCAGTTGCCTGTGTGCCAGGGGCGACGCGCGACGGTGTCTCTTTCGAACAACCCGCCCCCCTGGCAGGCATTAGCCCAAACGGACCCCATTAGTTGTTGCCGACATCTCTGACGGCGCGCGTGGAACATAACGCGCAGTCCCGCCTACCACTTTTCGGCCGCAGGGGATATGGAGAGCGGCCAACGCTATAGCGACACTCCTCGTCCCCTGCGGCCCCACCGCGTCCGCCATCAAACGGTGGCGGCCCCGTCCAGGCCACGGAAGGGAAGAGCGCTGCTCAGAAGCACCGGCACTCCTCCTCTGCCGCAGCCCGTAACCCTCAGCCACGATGCCTCCCATTCGACATCGCAGCCCACCTCAGTTGCGGTGCACCACACCGCAACCTACTTTTTGGCCGCTAGGTACGTCATCGGCTTGAAGGCAAAAGCCCTGACGAGCGGCCCCACCTTTGGGTCCCTCTTCGCTTAACCGTGGCTGGGAGACCACGGTTACTGAGCCCCCCGCAACGACAATGCGGGAACCCACAGGCCTAAACTGAGGCCACGTTCCGAGTTGCAATAATATCGATTTGAGCGTGCTTACCCCGTTCCGAATTGGCGTGAGCTCGATAACCATTTTCCGGGAATCGTCATAGATGACGTCATGACATGCGCCATTTTGCGATAACGCCGACCATGCCCTAAACTGATAACACCGTGAGTGCTGTCAAAAATGACAGTTTTGCCGTTTTGTTTCTGAGTAACATCATTATGTCCAGTGTTGCCATGTACACCGTAATTACGGTAAATGCACCGTATTCAGCAAAAATTTACCACCTACCGTCGAGGCATGACAACGGTGACAAAATCCACCGTAATCTGGAAGGATTAAGATTCCTGTTGTAAAAAGTTAACTAAATCAAAACACAATTATTATGTATTATGAACGCACTCCTATCCCTAATATTTTTGTCCGACACTACAATGGTCACACCAGCAGACAAGTTCAGGGATTCCCCCTGTTTCGGGCCCTCTATAATGCTAACAAATTGAGTTGACGTTCATAGATATTAATTTCGAGTAATATTACGATCGTTTCATTTAGTTACATAGCATTCCTCGAATTTAGTTTGTTTTTTGATAACTTGTCAAGTCGATAAGTTTTTACAGTTTCTTTGTTTAACTTTCGATTATTAGACAATATAAAGAAAAAAAAAAAGACGGAATAAACTCGCTCTAGAAAAGGGAATATTTTGACGCAGCAGACTAATAAAAGACACGGACAAAATTGTATTTACATTAAACCTGATGATGATTTGCTAAAAAAAAAATATTACAAAAATGAGGAGATTTTGGTGTCACATTCAGAATAATTATGGTATTTATTTCCATTCCTCTCCTCATTTTTGTAATTTTACTTGTATTTTTGTCTGGTAAAAAAAAGTGCTAATCACCGTAGTTTTATGAAATCTACCGTATTTTTATAATGGATTTACCACCGACCAGATTTTGGACATGGCAACACTGATTATGTCTGTTCGCGATGGCGCTTCACTACATTATTTAGTTTGGTTTTTGACATGAATTCAAATTCGTAGTGTTTAAAGTGATAGTAAAGCCCTAAGGTAACTTCGCACGCAGGTACAAGTAGCGCTCCGAGCGCTCAAAATACGGGAACATTTCTCGTTGAGATTTATGTGTTTTCTTAATTAATGTTCACGACGATGCGTCACTATATAGCTTAATAGTTTGTTTTTTGACATTAATTTAAAATCATAAAAATAAGTGATAGTTAAACCAATAAACAGTGGTGATAAGTGCCTACTATAAGAAAAACCGTAAGTACCACCCTTTCAGACCTCATTTAAGTGGGCTGTATAGCCGTAATTTATAGTCTCAAGTGCGTCCAGGTAACCTAGAACCGAGACCTAGCCCTGGGCGTAACTTCCCTTAACGTAAAATTAAGATAAACCCACTTAATTGAGCCCTGAAAGTCGTGTTGCTTTAGCTAAGTAATTTTTAAGTTTTGAGTTTTGCTAGCCATCTTTCAGGGCGCGTCACGCCCTGAAAATCAAATGTGTAACGTCTTAAATATTAGATTGTTTTGGTTCTGTAAACCACCCTGAGGTATCTGTAACCAGAATTGAAATAAGTTCAGTAGTTTTCGAGAAAATCAACTTTTAAAATATTTATTGGTAACATTTTTCATAATTTTTCGGGTTTTCTTGAAATAATCTTTCAGTGCGGGAAGATATAGTGCATGCAGATATCTCAGGAGATGGGAAATTTCAGGGGAAATACAGGGATGTATAACATGCCATATGTACAGTAATTTAATAATGTGTTGTATGCAATATTCCATTGTAACAATAGTCGAAAATAGAATAAATAAAAGTTAAAACAGGAAGCAATTTGCGGCCCTCGTTACGGTAAAGTTTCGAGGCACCTTAGAAAAATGTAAATTTAAACCAATTTGTAGTCATCGGCAAGATAAATTTGTTATTTTAAACTTAAATTAATTAACATGTAGTACAAGTGAAAGTTCTAAATTGCTTCCTGAAGATTAAATCAAAATGTGTGTTATTTAATCAGGTAAAGTACCCCTTCACAGAGGTGTCTCAAAAACAACCCCTTCCTAGACGAAAGTCTGGAACCCGTTTCTCTGTCAGTCGTCAAAACGTTGGTAACGTCGTGAAGAACGGAAGATAGTAGCCGCCCCTGAAGATATCTGGAACCTATAGGTGCAGGACGTCAGCGCCGCGTGAACTGGGAGACCTACATACACACCGGGATAAAACCTGGATAGGATTACACCCTCCCTACACACCCTTCGTGTCCAAGCGATCACGCCCGTCCGGTACAATGTCTTTAGCTAACTTAGAAATAGTGCTTCTGGCTAGTCTTCACCTAACCAAATAGAAAGAAGAAATTTGTGGTGTATTCAAGTTTATTATGGTGTATTTCGGTTTTAACGTTGAGTGAGCACAGGGCCCAATTCTGTATGGTTATATTGACTCCTTGCGGAATCTTACTACGTTCAAACTACGTCAATATCGTGTTTTTAGAAACCATTGTAAGGAAGTTGGGGGGAAGGTGGGGTGTAAGGATTCGAAATGTCTTATTCTGTATGTTCCAAGACAATTTGTCGATATTAGCAGATTTCGTGTGTGACTGACGTGGTTACGAGTAAGGAATCGTTATGTGGTCATAGTGGATTCGGGCCCTGTTATTCCGCGGTCACACCAACGAGTCCACGGCCATCATCACGATGATGGCCGTTAACCGTAGGTGTAACTACAACTTAACGCGTTAATTTTACAACGGCATTCACATTGCCATTTGACGTTAAGCGATCTCGGCCGTTCAAGTATGGCCACTGAATGGAATCTTTACCGCATTGTTCACGAGCGTTTCGTATTGTTGACAAAAATTACAGCTCTTATCTAAAACATAAACGTGACATCTATATCGTAAATTCGGAACGCAAAATATCGAAACGTTTAGTCCATGGTGTGAGCGCTCCGAACACTATTTTTGCTAATTCGGAATGCGGCCTAAACATTTTTATCTGACTGTGGTTAATGTTTACATCACACTTCACAGTGAAAGATGATGCTCTGTGAGTGAAAGTGAAAGTGCTTGTGAATGTAAACCCTACATTTCTGCTGGAATTTGGAAATTTTAGAACGTTTTCCGTGCATTCTGCCTAGAATTCGTACGGTTCGTAATTTATTTTCAAGTATATTAACTGTTGGAATATATACCATTCCCTTTTTCATTCATATTTTTCAGATATGCCTGCAAAAAAATGTGTCACAGACCGCCAATGGCAGCTCTTGATTCAGCATATGGAGGCCAACCCTGATTTTGCCAAGGGTATGTACCCAAATCTGGCTACGCTCGCAGTAAGATGCGAAAGTAGGAACCAGTGGCATGAGCTAATGTGTAAGCTAAATGCTCTACCGTCTAGCTGTAAAAAGAGTGAGAGAGGATGGCGAGAAGTAAGTGTAATTTCTAATTATTAGCGTTGTTATTTTTATAACCTAAGCAACAATAAAGCCTGTACCTAGCCTAGTTAAAATTATGCTATGTAGTGGTTATCCAATATATTAAAATCATTGATTTGATACTGCTTTAGACATATTGTAAAAGTCTTAATACGCCTTTACTGTGAGCCCTTATGACCTCAATTTCGAAGATAATATTTCATCTTATTTCAAAGCATTAGAATATCAACACAGTAAAAGTAAATGCAACAAAATAATAAGCTCCCACTGTGCTGAAATAAAAATAAGCAATGGAATAGTATAAAAAATTTGAAAATAAATTGGAATTCTATGTATTGGTTTAGGTTAATTGGATCTTGTATAATGAAACCAAAAGCTATGTAACTATCACAGGAAATATAATTATTCTACAAACCAAATCAAGTTTTATTGCAAAGTTATATATTTTGAATACTTAACATTCACAATTTTTCTTGCTAGTACTGGAATCAAGCGAAATACAGATCCCGATCAAAGGCAAGTACAATTCGGAAACAGTTGAAAGCAATCATGAAAGGCGAACGAGTAAACTTATTGGTTTTAACAAAAATTGAGCAAAGGGTGCTAAGACTTCTGGGGCTTCCGTTACCGGAGTTTCGAGTACTTGACTCCAAACAAGATACTACAATACAACCGTATGAAACAGAACCATATGCATCACCACCTGATTTACCACAGCCTGAGTCACAACCACCTGCGGAAGAATCACCAGGATTGGGTGCTCCATTAACGCTTAAAGTTGAACTAGAAGTAGAAGAATCTGATGATAAATCAGAATCAGATGCAGCACCTTCGTCTATACCACTTATAGAAAGGTGCCCACCACCATCCAAGCTCGCTTATATCCGAGCAATGAGACGAAAAGGTATTTGTTTATTTTAATCCTAGTTTAAAAACACCTAAACGCGCTAAATGCCTGTCAGACCACTCACAGTGGAGGGTTCTGGGTAGGCGTAACCCCAGCAAAATGTTGCGCCTTAGAGAAATGAGAGTATTACAGATAATTAGTTCAGCAAAATGTTGCGTTAGTTGCAATTTGTTCAAGTATAGCAAAATTTGTTCTAGTTGTATTTTCGAAGTTATTCGAGAAAAACTGATTTTGCTGCAGTAATGTTATACCAGCAAAATATTTTTCAAAAAAGGCATTTCGCTTGGAACCAAGTACATGAAAAGATAGCTCTTGACGAGTTGTAAATAAAAAAATATTAAACTTTTTTTTTTTTTTAAGCAATTGTTAATCTTATAGTTTTTGAGATAAAGATTTTGCTGGGGAAACGTTTTGGGATTTGCAAAATCTCGGAAAATTCTCCGTCTTGAAAAAAATACCAGTTAAAGGCCTAAATTTTTTCAAATTTGTTCAAACATAAGTATTTCGATCCATCAATAAATATTGATGTAATTAATTGTTTTTAAGAATCAGAAAAAAAATGATTTACTCGTAAACTAGTACATTAATAAACAAATAAAAAGCAGTTACATATATTTTCCTGTCATATACGGTATATGATAGGTATTTTTATGGTGTACATATCTGGATTAAAAAACTACGCGATATGAAGATATAAAGAGATTTCATCAAATTTCAAGCGGTGTTTCGTTGGCGATCGAATACACAGCTCCCGCTGAATACAAAACGATGGACTATAGAGAACAAATTTCTTAATTTTGTAATAAAATATCCCTGAAAGTTTCAGCTTTAAATCCTGGATGGAATTAAAGTTATTCAAAAACAAGAAAGTTTCAGCAATTTTATTCTCTTATGAACCGGCTCTAGTCGCGGGCTCGAACTCACTGATGGGCTTGGCTAAAAATAACGCAAAACAATACCATGTTTAATTTTTGATGTATGTCAAACAGTGGAGTAATACACTCCCGAAGTTTGTATGGGAAAAATGTGGACTAGGTCCACCTTAATTCACGGAGGCTATAAAGAGCTACCGCCAATTTTCGATCGCTATAGAAAGACCGCTTAAAATTTGATGAAATCTCTTTCTATCTTCATATCGCGTAAAGGGGTTTATTCCGAAATGGTCCCATTTAAATTTCTTATAGATCTGATGATGCGTTTCGGAGACAGACACCGGAACTCTTCGAAAAAAGACAGCAAATTAACCGCGATTGCTGCTATCGCATAAATATGCTTTGTTTTGACCCCAAGGATGATGAAATTGACGAATTGGTGTGGGGTAGTACCATAACTAAAAAGTGAAAAATAAAAACTTAAAAAAAAAAACAACCTGCTTCCAAAAAAAACACTAGAAAGTGAAAAATAACTTTAATTTTGGAAGGCGGTGAAAATACACTATCAAAAGTCACCGACTTCCGAAATTAAAGTTTTCACTTTCTAGTGTTTTTTTGGAAGTCGGTTGTTTTTTTGTTTTGAAAAAAGTTTTTATTATTTGTTTGTTAATTCCTTTTTTTTTTTAACTTCTGCTACGAACAGTTTTCGAGGTTTTGAAAATCTCAAAACGTTACCCCAACAAAAACATGAATATCTCAAAAACTATAAGATGAACAAATGCTATTGGTATACATTTACAACTCATCAAAAGCTATCTTTTCATGTACTTGGTTCCAGGCTAAATACCTTTTTTGAAAAACATTTTGCTGGGGTAACGTCACTGCAGCAGACTCAGTTTTTCTCGAATAACTTCGAAAATACAACTTGAACAAATTGCAACTAATTATCTGTAATATTCTCATTTATCTAAAGCGCAACATTTTGCTGGGGTTACGCACACGGGTTCCGAAGTAGAGAAGAATATTTACGTACGCACAGTACCTATCGTTTTTTCACCTACAAAAAGAACTTTGTATTTCATACTATTTCTCACAAAAAAACATCAAAAACAAAGTTATCACTACGGTTGGAACCTAAAACTTCCCATATCACAAAAACTATTGACTTAAATAAAAAATACGTAGAAACATCATAACATAGTCTTTTTAATTATGGGATCCTCCAACAGTACCCCACGCGTTTATGTGCATTGATTATTTTTTTCACTCGGTTCCATGCCTGGAGAGTCACCCCTTACTGTTTTGTTCGTTCATCTGCTACGATACTCTAAAAACGACTTCATTCAATCCATTGTCAATTGACCATATTGGCCAGCTTTGTTCTGAGAATTTTTTTTATAATAAATAAAAGTTTTTTTTATTGCTTTATACATTATGTATAGGTACAGTCGCCAGCAGGTCAAGCTATCCCAAACTGTCAAATTTTCCCAATTGAACATAAACCTTATTCCTTTGCAATAAAGTTGAAAAACTTTCAAAGAAATTTGACAGATTGGGGTAGCTTGATGTGCTGGCCTCCGTACTTTATTGTTTGTTAGAAGGTTAGTTTAATCACTTTACCAGTATAATATTGGTCTTGTTGGCATGTTTGTACATGATAGTCTTATTTTTTTAGCTACCTATGTACCAACAGCTCCATCAACAAGAGTTTATTCAGGCCCCCATGGACCCACATCAAGAAAACGACGTAAGTAGTTCTTGGCTTAAATTTCGGTATTGTGTTTATAAAATATGTTATTAATTGTTATAAACTCGTTTTGAAGTTTATAATTCGAATTTTATGTGAGGAGAGTAGATAAAATATGTTCTAAATTTGAACAGTCGTGAAGATTAACATAAAAGGAAAAGTACTCTGTGCTAAAAGGTATGCGCTTCGGTAAACTTCGTGTTGCCAGATTGGTATGAACGTAGCGCCACAGAGTAACCCCCACAGATGGCTTCTATTTTTTGTAATGCCACGCTTTGTGGTAGCTCCTATCATTGCACGTTTGTATGGAGCTTCCCCTCTGTGAGGTTATCCACTGGTAGATCATTGCATTATTAAGTGGCAGTGGCAGGGCACATTGCTCACAGAACAGATGGCCGATGGGCCGAAAGGTTCTGCAGTGGCGACCGCGTACTGGAAGACGTAGAGTGGGAAGGCCTCCCACAAGGTGGACCGGTGACCTTGAGAAGGCCGCAAGAATCTGCTGGATGCGGGAAGCACAGAACCGGTCGAAGTGGAGGACCTTGGGGGAGGCCTATGTCCAGCAGTGGACGTCTTTCGGCTGAAATGATGATGATGATGAATGATGAGATCATTACTTGTCACTCAAAAGATTTATTGAATTACATAGAGTTGTAAAAAAATTAAAATCTCTGTGTAAATTTCACCTTTTGTCATAGCCTAAAGTAGAAAATTGTATGAATATCGACACAGTCGGCTCGCGCATACTCGCGACTCGGTTGCTCGCGGTTTTTCGCGGCCAAAAAAGGGCTGGAAACTGCGCTAGGATTTTTCCGTTCTGTCTGAACTGAACCTAATAGATAAGAGAGGGTAAGGAATATATAGTAATCATTCTAATTTTAATTCCAGCCCACCCACCAGCTCCTGCGACGGAGTGGGTCCGATCCATTGAGGAAAGAAGGATCGTTGTGGAAGAGAGGTCATCACGAGCTTTGCAAGGCATACGGGCCAACACTGAATATTGTGCCAATGCCCTGCAAGGAATCCATATTGCGCAGGAGCGCATGAACCGCACGTTGCAAGGCATACAAGCTGCGTTAGAAGCATCGGCAAGAGCTCTTCAGGAAAGACTGAGCTAGCATCGGTAAATAAAATGTCATTGTTCAAATATATATTATAATTTTTATTTAAATAGTCAATTAAGAATAAATAAGTACGGTTTAATTACAAATGATCTTTTATTACTCAATTAATTAGATGATGATTTCTCGCAATTTAGTATCACAACAACCCATATAGAGTATATTTCTATACATTTTTAACCAACTACAACAAAGGAAGTGGCAATAGAAATGTAAAACAAACAATGTTTATGAAACGCGTCAGTTTCTTATGTCGTCTCTTTCTAGAGTACTTAATTGTTTTTTCAAAGTTAATCAAACAAATATTGTCGTGAAAGAACAATTAATGGTAAATAAAATCTCATTGTTCAAATATATTTTATAATTTTTATTTTAAAAGTCTATTATGAATAAATAAGTATGGTCTGATTATAAATTATCTTTCATTACTTAGATGATGATTGCTCGCAATTTTGTGTCGAAACGACCCGTATTAGCTCTATTTCTATCCATTT
Organism: Polymixis flavicincta; assembly: GCA_949987655.1. Taxonomy (NCBI): domain Eukaryota; kingdom Metazoa; phylum Arthropoda; class Insecta; order Lepidoptera; family Noctuidae; genus Polymixis; species Polymixis flavicincta. The sequence goes on from OX465175.1 coordinate 20,532,837, forward strand.
TTACCAACTTTATATACATAATAAGGTAAACAAACTTTTAAGAAGCGCATTAATCTCAATGTTATTTACAAATTTACTCCCTTATTTATAAACTCCCTTGTTTTTATAAATCTTGCTTAAAGTTTAGTGATGATTAGCATCTGTAACCAAACCTTTTTGACGTTTAAAAATCTCTTAACTTTAAGCAACATTTATAAACAGGGATTAGATTGAGTAATTGATTATTCAATGTTAAATTTAATCAAACAAATAATCTGAAAGAACAAATTGAAACCTCCCTTTACTTAATAACGTTACTAACTCTCTTTACTGAGTGATTGTGTAAGAATTGTTTATTTCATTTTAAAATGGATGAAATAGCTAGGACTAGTTTATCTATTCAAATCTACTTTATTGAATGAGGGATTTATTTATAAACGTTTTAAGTTAAGAGACGTTTAATTAAACGTCAAAAATGTACCTAGGTATCGTTAAACAGTCGCTAATCATTACTTAACTTTAAGCAAAGTTTATAAATAAAGGGGTTAGTTGTAGAACAAGACCTTTAGACTTACTAGAACGAGCACAATAAATTAATTTAAATACTTATTAACTAATTTTTTTAAAGTTTAAACGAGAACAACATTAAGAATAATCTACTACTATTCATTTCGGTTTAGTAAGAATAACGGTAGAAACGACTACATACAGTCAATTTCACAAGAATCACAAATCACAATCATGTTGTAAATGTTGTCGTAAAAAACATTTCATTGATAGACATATGCACAGCTTGGACCGTTCGTTGGTTCCAGAAGCATTACATTTTGCACCAGATTGCCAATAACGAAAGTAAGCACTAAGGGTTAATTCTCACCGAGACGCGACGCTGCGCGCAGTTTTTAAGATAGCAACAGAATATCCAACTTATTTACAACACGAAAAGGTATAATTTCACTACGAGTGCGTAAGCGTGTCGAAGAACGCTGAGATGCACCGTGTTGTGCAGCCCGTGAAGTACATAAGATCTATTTTGTATCGTGATCTTAAAAAGTGCGCGCAGTGTCGCGTCGCGTCTCGGTGTGAACTGATCCCGGATGATCCGAGGATATCGCACGATCTCCGGCGAGGCGGCGGGCCTCCTTGCCGGATTACCGCCATGGGATCTGGAGGCAAAGGTCCTCGCGCAAATGTGGGAGTAGCGCGAGGAGGCCAAACGCCGCCGGGGCATAACTCCGCTGCCGCGGGAAATTGCGGCACAGCGGACAGAGCTCCGGCGGGATCTCATGGCAACATGGAGAATGCGATTGTCGCAACCCAGTGCTGGGCACGCCACGATTGCTGCGGTAAGTCCCCTCTTTGAGGAGTGGCTTGAGAGGCGGCATGGCGTCCTCACCTTCCGCCTGACGCAGGTCCTCACCGGACACGGTTGTTTCGGGAGGTTCCTGTTTCGGATAGGGCGGGAGAAAACGCCCGGGTGTTTCCACTGCGAAGATCGCCCTGAGGACACGGTGGAGCACACGGTGGCGGTCTGCCCGGCTTGGGTGCTGCCCGGCTTGGGTGCTCCACCCAGAGCGGGAGAAGTAATTTGATGATTTGCCACCCAAAAAAAAAACCCCCAAGCGAGGATTTTTGAAAATGCTTGCCGTTTAAAGGTTAAAAAGGATGATTGATGGCACGCGATTTGCGATGTTTGTATGAAAGTCTGAGTGCTCAAAACTTTGCGTTATTTAAGCGATGCAAAATATGTCGTATGTCATTGATAATGCCTTAAGGTTCATGCCGCCCCGGGGGCTAATGGTCCAGAACGAGGAAACTCTTGAGAAAAGGTACACGCCGTGCGTGTCCGCCATGGTATAATAAATAGTTTATATCTAGATTTCTAGTACCTACTAAACGTAAGTATACTTATGCGATATTTTATTACTTACTAAGCCTAACTGTAACATCTATTTTACAAACATCTCATATTTCATAATCAGCTTAGAATGTTCCCACTGCTGGGACACAGGCCTCTTTGTGAGACGGTGTGGGCCGTAATCCACCATGCGGGCCCAGTGCGGTTTGGTGGATGTCACATGACTTCGATTTTATGGTTCTAGGACACTAAACGGTGAAGGAAAACATCGTGTTGAAACTGCCGATTTCAACACGATGTTTTCCTTCACCGTTTTGAGAGCAGTGGTGCGGTGAAATAATTTACATAGAGTAAAGTGTCTACCTGGGTTTGAACCTACACCTTACAAATCATCAGTCGCCGCCGTTAACACTAGGCCAACACTGCTCTACTCTCATATTTACTAAAGCTATGCACGTTTAAAAACATTTTGAGTTACTTACAAATGGGGTAAATAAATCCAGGGGTGAATCGGGACAAACGTTGATACAATAGATCAAAGTTTGTCCTTTAATGCCGACCAAGGCACTTAATCGTTAATTTTAATACAGTTAATACATTGAAGTTATTTTGTTGCCAACCAACTGCATTATTTAAATGTTAAAATCCCTTTTAAAGTTTCATCCCGATTCACCCTTGCATTCCCATTCACCCTGTTTGACGTTACGACAGCAAAATGATTTTTCAATTTGACATTAGGAATAATTTATAAATACGAGTACATGTTTTTGTTACAACATTTCTCCATTTCAGTAATTTGAATTACCTACCAAATTAATAATAGTAATATTCCTAAAGACCGAATTTCGGCTATGGCGGCCAACTGCTGAGCCTTCGGCGCGGGAGGTATTATACCACCCAGATAAATAAATGCCACATGCATGCTGCTGAGATGTGAGATCAGAGTGCTAATATGATAAAGGGTGTATTACTCAAATGAATAGAGGTAATTTGAAATGGGTGTGAGAGATCCTGTGACCGAAAACTTCTGTGGAAATCGATCGTCATGGCATGGGCATGCGATTTAATGTGATGGATGAAGTACCGTCGAGACGAGGTGTATCGGAAAAATCCACAACTTCCCCACTGCTCAACTAGATTGCTCAACTAGATTGCTCAACTAGTTGAGCAGTTGAGCAGTAGGACATAGTTTGTATTACCGAACATTTTATGCTCTATAGCTCAACTATTTTTTGCTCAACTTAGTTGATCAGTGGGTCATGTTTTAAAATCGAACATAATTTACTGCTCAACTGCTCTTGAGGCACTGGCCATCCCTCGGGAATGTACTACCGGGATAAAAAGTATCCTGTGTGTTAATCCTGGTTATAACTATCTGTATGCCAAAGTCCATACAAATCCGTTCAGTCGCTTCTGCGTGATTGAGTAACAAACATTACAGTAGTATTGACATTGTTATTGTCACTCATTGTAAATTTTATGTTATTGATGTAATGAGCGTTTTATGTATGTATTATGGCTATCCGCTGGATTTGGGAAGCACAAGACCGGTCGAAGTGGAGGAGCCTGGGGGAGACCTATGTCCAGCAGTGGACGTCTTTCGGCTGAAATGATGATGATGAGCGTTTTATTGTTCAGTTTGTTATTCCATAAATCGATAATTTTATCTATTTATAACATATAAGATACTTTTCATCCCGGTAATACGTTTCCATGGGATAATTTCTACCCCCACGCGGGCGAAGCCGCTGGCAAAAGATAGTTAAGGGTAATTAAAGTATTTTTTCCAAGTTATCTTGTAAGAAGAAATAGTTTTGTTTTTTTAATATTAAGAGATTTCTTAGTAGTCATCATCATCATCATCATATCAGCCGAAAGACGTCCACTGCTGGACATAGGCCTCCCCCTTCTTAGTAGTGTGTGAAGTATATTAATTATGAGATTTGGAATATTTATTTCTAGTCTATAAATATAGTTGTGCAGTTATAGTTGATCAGCGGGTATGCCCCACTGCTCAACTATTCATAGTTGAGCAATTACTAGTTGAGCAGTTGGTATTACCCACTGCTCAACTGTATGCAGTTGAGCAATCTAGTTGAGCAGTGGGGAAGTTGTGGAAAAATCTATCAAATGGATTTTAACAGTGAAATAATTTAGTTTGTTGCTGAAAAGGACTCATTTGTTAATTGTGTACGTTAACGATTAACTGCCCTTGTGGGCAACAAATGATATTATTTCAACATTAAAATCAATTTTGAAGTTTCTTTCCGGGTCACCCTTGCATCCATTTTTACTTAGCCTGTAGGTACACACGGCTACACATCAAGCTATATATACATTTCCAGTATAAGCTGATCTCGCACTGTATATGAATTGGTTTTCCGTACAGTGCGAGAGCAGCGTAAACTATAAGTATAGCTTGATATGTAGCCGTGTGTACATGTTGTGGGTTAAGTAATGATAATGGATGTGATAATGATAAGTAATGAAAAATACCCAAAAATGGATTGTGTGAAAGATGATAAATATGTATGATATAAAGGGGGTGACTATGGAGATGATTATTGAAAATAGTGATATGGGTGTTCCTAATGATTAAGCGTTGTAACCGGGATATCGGAAAGGTCGATACGGTTCTTTCATGTGGGTAGGTTAACCCTACTTATTTTATTATTATTTTTTTTTTTTTATTATTCTTGCATTTTATAACTATAATTATAATTATTGCTACTAGTAAAATCAATGCTCCTATGCTTAAAGTAATTGTTACAGGTAGACTCATTCCAGTAGAAACGACCGGTGTATCAATCTGAAAAAAAAAAGATTCATAATTTTTTACAGATTCTTCTCGACAATTTTTATCGCGCACTGGATTTCCAATGCAATAGGGTATTTTCCAATTTAATAAAAACTATTTTAATTTGAAGATTGAAACGATATCTTTAGAATAGAAAAATAAAAATAAATTTATTTAAATCCATTTTCGCATTAAAATGATTAAAATTAAATGTATTTTTCGTTATTTTAAATTTACCGCCGAAACGCTCTTTACGATGTCTTTTTATCACGTGACATCGTGACGTCAGCTTTGTGTAAACAACACCAGTACAAATACTTGGCTTGGCGCAGTTTTAGAAGTATTTGTGCACAGAGGCACCGCACTCCAGTAATATCACTTTCTATCCATAAAAAAATCTTGACAATTATAAATTCGACATTCACTTGTTTACTTCCGTGTAAACGAAAGTAGTAAGTAAGTAAACAAGTGAATGTCGAGTTAGTTAATAAGTATTTGTACCGGTGCCGTTTACACAAAGTTGACGTCACGTGTGGTCAAGTGATAAAAAGTCATTGTAAGGTGCATTTGGCGGTAAATTAAAAAAAATATTGATTTAAATCCTTTTTAATTGAGAAAATGTAAATTAATCAATTTACTTTTATTTTTCTGTTACATATTTCGTTCCAATCTTCAAATTAAAATTAAAATAGTTTTTAATAAATTGAAAAATACCCTACTGTCTGCGCCAAGAGATGAAAATCTAAAAGTGCTGTGTTTGACACGCTGGGTTATCCGGTACGGAATAAAAGAATGTCGCTTAAACATTTCAGCTGTGCGTACGCGGGCTTAGGTGTTACTAATCGATCCCAACCAGCACCCTAATTGCGTAATGCACGATCAATCATAATCTGAATCATTTTGAAACAGATTGCTAATCCATCATAATTATTTTCGAAAAATGTGTCTGCTCATGACTTCTCCCGCTCTGGGTGGAGCAGGAGGGCGTGTCAGACTTTTATTGATTAAAACCCACCTGTGTTCCGTCAGTTGCCTGTGTGCTAGGGGCGACGGTATCTCTTTCGAACAACCCGCACCCCTTGGCAGGCATCGGCCCTTGCGGACCCCACCAGATGTTGCTGACATCACTGACGGCGCGCGTGGAACACAACGCGCCGTCGACCCGGGCATTTTTTTAGATTATGATTGATCGTGTATTACGCTATTAGGGTGCCGGCTACCTAGCGTGGTACGAAAAAATGCTATCGTGGCTTCATCTCGAGCCGAAATGAGAAATTAAAATGTTTTTATACGGTGGTATGAAAACATTTTGTGAAAGTGTTACCACTAATCTCAATCGGACATTATGTTCAGTACAAGTCGAATTGGATGATTAGATTGCATTCAGTGTGTAGCTCTGAATATTATCAGTTTTGTTTCCACCATCGTTTAAATAGCTTTAATCATTGATATACATAATGGCTCATGGGCGTACCCAGGTTCTGGGCCAGGGGGGGGGGGGGGGGGACAAATCAGATTTTGATAAGCACCGAGTCAAAAAAGTATACAAATTAAAATAGATAATTTTTTATCTATGTAAACAATTTTTTAATGTATTTTCGGGTATAACTCCGTCATTTATAGACCGATTTCCCAAATTCTTTGTTCGAAAGGAGTTGATTCCGAAATGGTCCCATTTAAATTTCATATAAATCTGATGATGCGTTTCGGAGACAGACAACGGAACTCATAAAAAATGACAGCAAATCAACCGCGATTGCTGCTATCGCATAAATATGCATTATTTTGACCCCAAGGATGATGAAATAACTAAAAAGTGAAAAATTTAAACTAAAAAAAAAAACTTTAATTTCGGAAGTCGGTGACTTACTGGATTTGTATTTAAATTTTTTGTCACCGCTTTCCGAAATTAAAGTTATTTTTCACTTTGTAGTGTTTTTCCGGAAGTCGGTTATTTTTTTTTTTTTTTTTAAGTTTTTAAAAGTTACTTTCGACGGTCTTCAGCAAAATTGTTTATGACGTCTTCTGTGAAAGTTCGCGGCATTTTTGCTTGCGAGTAGGTAGGCACGGGCACGCCGCACGATTTTTAACAGTTATATTTTGTATTGCAAATGGCAAAAAGTTCTTTTTCTTAACTTTTATCGACAAAAGTAGATAGTTAGTAGGGAAGTAAACAAAATCCAGGGGGGGGGGGGCAGCTGCCCCTCCCTGCCCTCCTCTGGGTACGCCCATGTAATGGCTTTAATAATATAAATAATTGTCATACTCACAGTTCCATGAGCCGGGGGAATAGTAGGTGCCAAACTTTCCAACAGGGTGCAATCTCCAAGTTCTCGCGCGTATTCAAATAGTGACGCGATGTATGCACGGGAATCATCGTTACATGTTTTTAGTAATCCATCCACACAATTTTTCACATCCATACCTGTGCGACATGTTTCGCTCTGTAAGAATAGTTTTACTGTGAAAAATAACTTCTATTGGATGGACAACAGTAGGTGAGCTTTATTTTGATTATTTAGAATTGTTAAACAATGTAAATTGTAGGTACTTAAATGAATAAATTGAATTGCATTGAATGCGCCTTCACTTGACAGAAAATTTAAATCAATCTGTCTAGCCTTTTCCCAACTATGTTGATGGTTGGTTGGTTTGTAACACGATACCTCTGGCAAGACTGGTTGTCAGAATTTTGGGCGACTGCCCGTAACGAGTGTCAAAGATCTTCGAATGACAGCCGGGACTAACTGCTTAAGGTAAATCTTGTCGACATTTTTTCCAGCGTGCTTCTTAGCCAGGCCCACCAGTGAGTTTGAACCCGCGACTAGATTCCCCTTAAGAGGGCTACTACAAATCGAAGTGCTGAATTTTAGGAAAATTTAACGGTTCGTGGTAGCCGATCGTGCGTGTGTCTAGTGAAGTACGCTACGCACTCATGCTATCCTCTATGCGCGTTGGACGCCCAGGAACAAAACGGCGCGGACTAAAGCTAAATCCCGCGCGTCCCGAGTTTTATTACTGATTTACAGCGTTACATTCAACAATTGTTTAAAAATAGTAGTTTTACTTTTAAATAAACATTGCTTTTTTCAAGCAAGTTGACTTAGTAAAGTTATTCAATATTTTTTGTTTGAATTTCGATTAAACATACTTTTCACTTCTCATGCTCTGAAAGTGCTTCTTTGTGCAGGGTATAGGCTGCACAAAATCGAATTTTGTGCACAAGGGCATTAACGTATCTACTCATAAATGTATTATATTAAGGCAAAGAAAATGTGCCATACAGCCAAATGCAATAAGAAGTTCATAGATAGAATTTGTTATTATATAATATTTACTTTAATTTATTTGCCTTGTGTTTTTTAAGATATAATAGACATTAAAATTTTAATTCAAGTACGGTAGGTTAGTTGATTTAAGAAAATTATTATTACAAAATTAATTTAATAGTAGGCTGTATAGGTCTGCAGCCTAATATCAATGTCGTAAGATTTAAAAAAAAATAAAGCGGCGGGAAACAGCTCTTGTTCTTTTTTCGTGCATTTATTAATTTCTTCAATTTGCTAAAATTGTTAAAAATGTCCAGTGAAGAAGAGGATTTAACAGTCTCTCCTAATACGCTTATGGAAATAAATGCACAGAGAGTTGTGCAACAGATATTACCGCCAAAGTCTCGGGAAAAATATCTCAAAGTTTACGATAATTTTGTAAATTGGAGAAAAGAAAAACTAGTAACTACGTTCTCGGAAAGTGTTCTTTTGAGTTATTTTGATGAATTATCCAAAAAACTTCAGCCGTCTACACTGTGGAGTATATATTCCATGCTGAAAGCAACATTACAAATGAAGGACAATGTTAATATACAAAATTATTCGAAGCTTACATCTTTGTTGAAGAGGCTTTCAAGTGAGCACAAAAGCAAGAAAAGCAAGGTCCTTTCAGCTAATCAAGTGGAAACCTTCTTAAATACCGCTCCAGATGAAACATATTTGGCCACAAAAGTACGTAATACACATTCCTTTCATATTTTATTGCTCATATACCTATTGCTCTTTTGTTCTAAAGTGTATAAAAGTTATTAATTTTGTTTTAGGTGGCACTTATATTTGGTATAAGTGGTGCGTGCCGGGGCATTGAACTTGCGAACATTACCGTAAATGACGTAAAGACGGACACGCTTTTGCAAGCAATAAACTTACCCGACACAAAAAACAAACGGGAGCGAACATTTGTTGTCAAAGGAGATTACCTAAAAATAGTTAAAAATTACCAAGCTCTACGTCCTCAAAATGTGTCGACTAATACATTTTTCCTCAATTATCAAAATGGGAAGTGCACTAAGCAAGTTATAGGACGCAATAAATTTGCAGCCTTTCCCAAACAGATCACAACTTTTCTAAAATTAGAAAATCCCGAAAATTACACGGGTCATTGCTTCCGCCGGACCTCAGCCACCCTTCTAGCAGATTCGGGAGCAAACTTAACAATGCTGAAAAGACATGGCGGGTGGAAGTCTGATCAGGTTGCTGAGGGATACCTACATTGAAGAATCCGTACAGAACAAAAGCCAGATTACCGACCGTATAACAGAAGCCATTAATTTAATCCCAAGCGAGCCCGTCCCTTCTACATCCAGAGATTCCTTGTTGTCGTCAGAGCCATCTTCTCATAATATGCCATCGTCTCACAATATGTCGTCTTCACAAATTCAGAAAAATACCGTTAATATGCCGGGAAAAACAATTTCCTTCAGTATTCAAAACTGTTCTAATTTTACTTTGAATTTTAATTAAAGAAATGTTATGTTATACTACTGTTTTATTTCCTCGCAATCGAAGTGAAAAGCAGAGTTTATAACTCGTCCACAAAACCATTTTTATCCTCGACATTACTATCAGCCCTCGTCTTCGGCTCGGGCTGCTAAAAGTCTCGGATAAAAATAGTTTGTTTTGTGCACTTGTTGTAAAATCTACTATACATAGATAAAAAATATAATTTTAGACGAAAAATTATCATAAATTCTCTGTTTTACGGAGTAATTTTTGATGTATTACTGTATGCAACATTAAAAATAGATTTGAGCCTAGATTTGAGCATTCCAAAGAACAAGACACAGTCCTACCATATACATTTTTTTAAATCACTATACTGTTAAATTACTTATGTTCCATGTAATAAAGCATCTTAAGAAACCCGAAAATATTTTTTTTTTAAACATCATTTGTCGAGACGAGGTTTATATTGACTCATGTAAACAAATTAAAATATATTTTTAAAACAGTCCCTAGATCAATAACGACATTTTCTAGGACATATTTTTTTGAATTTTTGGCTATATCTAAACCATATTAATCACTCATGAAATCTCGAGTCAAACGTTCAAATTCAAGAAAAAATTTATGGTCTGGGTATGTTATGAAGGGTCGATCATCAAACGAAACCGTCGCTTAACTGCGCTGTTGTTATTTAGACACAAAATATGCCATTCAAAATGAAATGTTGCCAGAAATTAAATTCAGACGAGATCGACTTACATTGTATCGCAGGTCCACCTTGCGAATCCACGTAGAGTGTTTTCTCTCTTTTGTTACGGTGAAGAATCCCACATTACCTTTCACACATGTGTTGCTTATGTTACGTTCAAGTGATTCCACACAAGACATGTTTTCGTAAAAATCTGGAAAAAGAGACATATGGTTAGAAACTTGTAGCTACGTAAACTAAGGCGTTCGTGGTTAGCTCATAATTGGACACAAAAATACAGCTCTAGGTACTTGTGCACGGTACTGTACAAACTCTTTAAAAATAAACCGACGAAAACCGCGTTCTTTTAATAATAAAAATAATATTGCAGTGAACCTCAAGCGGCGAAAGTATAATAAGCTTCCGCGCGCGGCATAGCCCGCGTGTAAGTCGGAAATTATCCCGCGGGAATGGACTACCGGGATATAAAGTATTCTATGTGTTCATCTAGGTTGTAATCTATCTGTGTGCCAAATTTCATCCAAATCCATTCTGTCAAACATCCATACTTACAAACTTTCGCGTTTATAATATTAGGGGGCGTCCATTAATTACGTGAGGCGTTTAGTGGGGGACGGGGTCGAGTTGAATCTCACTCAATCTCACGTGGGGGAGAGGAGGGGTCTAAGCAATTATCACGTAATTTTAAAAAATAACCGCAAGAAACAATGTAACATTACGAGAAAACCGGGTTAAATTATGTAAAACATGTTTTTCCGCCAATATGGGTAAATCCTATAAAATAATACTTATCGCGGTTATGCACAGTAGCTCCTCGATGGTTAAACCGCCACCGACCAGCCAAGCCAGCCAATTGCAACGCATAAATCCAACGCAAATAGGCACAGATTAACGTTTTTACACTAATAGCACGTATTTGAAATATCTCACGTGAGATTATGAGGAGAGGGTCGAGCCAAATCTCACGACATCTCACCAAAGCGGGGGTGGGGTTCGAAATATCGCCAAAATTGCCTCACGTAATTAATGGACGCCCCCTTAGTAAGGATTATTTTCGAGCCGTACGAGTATGTGGTTAAACTCTCGGGCCGTGGAGCCGAGTGCTCGTGGTAATAACGGTGCAGGTCTTAATTACAATTAAAACGTAACTTACTTTTAAAAGCGTCGTTTCGTAAACTGAATTCTAAGAGTTTTCTGATGTGTGTCGTGTTATACCTTTCTATACTAGCGTTGCATACAGTTTTCATCGTGTTTAAATGTTCGTGGAGTTTGTCGCCAAATTGAGTAGCATTGTCACAGTCTCTGAAAGCAATTAGATACACATAAGAACAATAGATTAGTTATCAACGAAGAATCATGAAAGTCCGTTAAATATTTTTTTCTATTCCGTATTATCTCAAAAGCAGCCAAGTGCGAGTTGGACTCGAAGTCGAAGGGTTCCGTACCACCGTACAATATATTCAGTTTAGTTAATTGGCACATGAAAAGTGTTTACCTACAATATTGGTGTGTAGGTAACACTGGATTCCGCACTAGGACTCCCTGTGTCGCAGGATCCAGTCTGTAGAATCCTGTCGATTCCGTATTTAAGTGGATTATATCACTTCACTGGCTCATCACCACCTCAAGTGCTACCGTACAGACCTGCTTCACTTTATCTGTTTCCCCCTATTACTATTACTCTATGCCCCCATTCCTCTTGACTCACAGATGACATTAGTGACAGCAGCTGCCTCCGATTATGTGCATAAGACAGTGTTACCATATCTATTACTAGCTAACCCGTGCCCACTTCGTTGGGAGGTAAACATTTTTATTTGTGATGAAATTATGAGTGTGGGTCGGTGAGTACTGTGTTTGTGACTTAAATATAAAACATCTGCAGTCGCTGACTTTTTTGTAGGCATTATCAAGCTGTACAACTTTTCTCTAGAACTCAATCATATACCTATCTCTCATTGTTAAGGCAGCGTTCGTACGTTTCTTACGAACGGTCGTTCGACCGTTTTTTCTCCGACTTAATTTGCAAATCCGACTACCACGCAAAAGCCTTATCATTTTTCGGGTTAATATATAGCCTATGACACTCACAAATAACGTGGCTTTCTATTGGTAATATTTTTTTAAATCGGTTCATTAGATCCAGAAATTACCCCTACAACCTCACAAACTTTACCTCTTTATAATAATAAGTATCTATAAGTATCTATTTATTAGTATTGATATAGATACACTACACAGTCTCCTTCGAAAGATAATATGAACTAATGAAAGATAATTAAACAAGAGCAAAGGTACGACTATGTTGTGAGTGTTAAGTCTGTTTGTGGAGAGTGTGTTGATGAGATGAGTGTATGTATGGTGTGAGTGTGTGGATGAGATGAGTGTGTGTGTATGAAGATGAATATTTTACAGTGGAAACATAAGAGGTTTTCGTATAATTCCGTTTCGTTATAATACATGGAGACCCTTCTTAATTTTTTACTTTTTTTTATTTGATACGGCAATATTAGTTTACACTTTGTGATAATTTCAAATTTCTACTTATTACGGTTCAAAAGCAGCAGTCTTGTGACAGACGAAAGAACGAACGAACAGCGCAGTCTTAGTAATAGGGTCCAATACCCTAATTGAGTAACACACTCACACTCTCTACACACCCACACACTCAACCTTGCTGTAATATTTTTTTGTGTTTATTCTTCTTTGTTGTACGAGGTGCATTCAATAAGTACCTAGCCTCATCGCCAGAGGGCGCTGTAGTTTCAAAAGAGTTTTACCACAGTGTAGCACATTCTTTTTTAATTCTTTTTTCAAATTTTCATTCCAATCCCTTCATTTGTTTTAATTTGACAACTTATGGAAGCGAACGTGTCGATCGGTTTTACAAAAATGGAAAAAGAGCAATATCGTTCGGTGATTCGATTCCTATTTTTGGAAGGGAAAACGCGCATCGAAATCAAAGAGCGCTTGGATGCTGTGTACGGTGACTCTTCTCCATCGATGGCCACCGTGAAGAATTGGTTCAACGAGTTTGCACGTGGCCGTACGTCGGTTTTTGATGAACCACGTCCAGGTGTACCGAAAACAGCTGCTACGGAGGAAGCATTAAAAAAATCCATGATCTCGTATTGGCAGATCGCCGATTGAAGGTTCGGGAGCTAGCTGAGACTGTAGGCATTTCAGAAGGAACAGTGCATCATATTCTTCACGAGGAACTCGGCATGAGAAAGCTGTCGGCGCGATGGGTGCCGCGTTTACTCACACCAGAAAACAAGCGCAACCGTGAGACCACATCGGAGACGTGTTTGGCGCTGTTTAAGCGGAATCCAGCGGAGTCTTTGCGTCGTTTTGTGACCGTCGATGAAACCTGGATTCACTGGTACACACCAGAGACCAAGGAGCAATCAAAACAATGGACCCAGACCGGGGAACGTGCTCCAAAGAAGGCGAAAACTGTAAAATCGGCCGGAAAAGTTATGGCCACCGTTTTCTGGGATTCACAAGGTGTGATCTACATCGATTACCTCGAGAAGGGTAAAACAATTACAGGGCTTTACTATGCCGATTTCATGGGCCGTTTCGACGCCGAATTAAAGAAAAAACGACCCCATCTGGCGAAGAAAAAAGTGCTGTTTCACCACGACAACGCACCAGTTCACACGTCTGCAGTTGCCATGGCCAAATTGGTCGAATTACGCTACGAATTGCTGCCCCATCCACCGTATTCTCCAGATTTGGCCCCTTGTGACTTCTTTCTGTTTCCTAATCTGAAAAAATCACTCGCCGGGAATAGATATGGATCGAATGAGGAGGTCATCGCCGCCACGGAGGCCTATTTTGCAGAGTTTGACAAAAACTATTTTTTTTTCGGACGGGTTAAAAAAGTTGGAGCATCGCTGGGCTAAGTGTATCGAACTAAAAGGAGACTATGTTGAAAAATAAATTGCCACTTTTCCAAAATTTTCGTTTACTTTTTGCAGGCTAAGTATTTATTGAATGACCCTCGTATTAAATTGTTTTTTGTCTTCCATCCTAACATCATAATACTATTAGTAGATGTTTCTGTGGCTTGTTCGGATAGTTTGGAGGCCTGGAGACTTGTAACACAGGTATTCCTAGTACAGGCTCCAGTCTCCACAACATCAATGAATTTTTTTGTAAACACTATTATGTATTGTACTAATTTTTTTCATTATGTGATGGAGAAAATTAAAGTTTTTATTTAAAAAAAATACGATAATCTGTTTTATATTGACAGTTCAACAATATTCATTGCGTTATTTAAGTTGTTGACCAGGCACATTTTTCGAATATATGAAGCAATGGATTAGCAATCTGTTTCGAAATAATTTAGATTATGATTGATCGTGCATTACCTACGCAATTAGGGTGCCGTGGGCGCCCTATGGGTACGGAACCACTCATAGCATCAAGCCTGTTGTCCCCGAAGAGTTAGGGGCAGGGGGTGTACAGACGCCAGCATATCAAGCTACTCCAAACTGTAAAATTTTCCCAATTGAACATGAACCTTAAGCTTATACATTAAAGTTGAAAATCCATCAAAGAAATTTGACAGACTGGGGTAGCTTGATGGGCTGGCGTCTGTACCTCTACCTACCCGTAAAAAATCGCGACGGGATTTTTTCGCGCACTTGATTTTCAACGCTCTGTGTTGAAACGTGCATTCAGAATCCAACAAAGTGCATTCCAGCTTGTCGAAAAAACACACTGTTCGATTTTCAGCTCTCGGCGCTGAGCAGTGCGTTGAATATAGACATGGGTTGGATTAGGTAAAAACGATACCTAATCCACCTAATCCTAGTATTTAAAAAACCTAATCCATTTACCTAATCCGAATTTTCATTCAATATAGCCGCTGGCCTGTTATCGATATTATGCATCGTATGTGGATTGGGTAAGAAATATTCGGCATGGAGTATGGACGTTCCGTTTCTGATATATTGTGGAACGGTGGATTATAAATATTTCGTTTTTTATGCACTTGTGGATTGGGTAAGAAATATTCGGCATGGAGTATGGACGTTCCGTTTCTGGTATATTGTGGAACGGTGGGTCATACATATTTCGTTTTTTTATGCAGAGCACTAACTAGTCCAGTAGTATTCTACATAGATGGCGCTGGTGGAAGTGCTAATTAAACTTGAACCTTAACCCCCACATTTTAAGGTAGGTACGGAATATCTTCTGTGTAGACTGTGTACGAATATTTTGTGCCATACCTAATCCTCGACGCTTTGGATTAGGTACCTACGGACTAGTATCGAAAAATACCTAATCAACATACCTAATCCAATATATATGCCTCACCTCTAGTTGAATATCCAGTGAGAACGTGGGCTTAGTTATACAGGGTGTAACAGAAACCCTATTGCTGTCCTTAAGCACTACAGATAACAGCTGGTATAGAATCACTAGGTATACATAGTTTCAGCTCAAAATAAAATACTCTAAGAATTGATACCAAATTTTCGGTTTCATGGTTTCTTAAATTCAAATCATAATAAACGTGTCACCGCACTACGTAAGTCAATAACTTTCCACGTTACTTGCCAATATTACCATAAATCTCTTCCGAGTGGTGTGTTTCAATTTGAAAACTTCCGAACATGTAGAGATAGGATTAAAAAACCCTTCCAATATCGTTTCATCATCATATCAGCCGAAAGACGTCCACTGCTGGACATAGGCCTCCCCCAGGCTCCTCCACTTCGACCGGTCTTGTGCTTCCCACATCCAGCGGATACCCGCGGTCTTCGCAAGGTCATCGGTCCACCTTGTGGGAGGCCTTCCTACTCTACGTCTTCCGGTACGCGGTCGCCACTCCAGAACCTTTCGGCCCCATCGGCCATCTGTTCTGCGAGCAATGTGCCCTGCCCACTGCCACTTAAGTTTGGCAATTCTTCGGGCTATGTCGGTTACCTTGGTTCTCCTGCGGATCTCTTCATTTCTGATTCGATCGCGTAGGGAAACTCCGAGCATAGCCCTCTCCATTGCCCTTTGGGTGACTTTAAGCCTTCTGATAAGGCCCATTGTGAGCGACCACGTCTCCCAATACCAATATCGTTTGATATCATCCAATGAAGCCGTGCGCTTGGTATGTATATGTCGTGACCATATCGTAGATTTGCTCACTGCATGTTCATCATGCTCGAGATTTTTTCTCGAGAAGACGGGCGACTTCAGGGGCACGCCGAGGTTCGTTTTGGTTAGGTTCCTTTAAAACCTGCAGACAGAAATAGGAGGCCCACGCGGTGGGGCTTCATCAACTTAGAGACGAAGAAACGAGAATTTTATTAAATGCGACGCTTCATGAAATTCTCGAGAATTTCAGGAAGTGAGCAAATCTACGATATGGCCGTTTCATGAAGTGAGCAAATCTACGATATGGCCACGACATATCTATATACCCTTTCCGTTCCACGTAGTGAACACACATTTTGTATTTGTTTCCCATCGATCACTAATAAAGAACTAGATACACAATCCCAAGCAAAAGTTCTCTTAAAACTGTCACCAAATTGTGTTTAGGTAATGCTAGTTGAAATAAATATACAGTAATATAAATTCAACCTTAAACGCAATGCTTAAAGTTTATTTCACAAAGCTATGTACAAAAAGCAATAAATTTTTACGACCGATACTCACTGGTCAACGTAAATTTAAAAAAATCAACCTTACACGCATGTCTTAAAGTTTGAATTAAAAAGTGCTAATAAACAGCAATAAAGTTTTACGATCCAGGCTCTCCGCTAGGACAAGGAATGAGTGGAGTCGAACTGTCCAATATTTTTTGTTTGTACTGTAATAATAAATGGCCTTTTTTAATTTCGTGGATAATGTATTTAAAAAAAAATATGTACATAAATTTTATTATATTTTAAGGTGTATTATGTGTAATGACTATAGTTTACTTGAATGTAAACGTTTTTGTATAGGGCACCACATTTATTTATTAACTAGCTTCCACCCGCGTCTTCGCCGGCGGTTTCGCCCGCGGCTTCGCCCGCGTGGAAGTCGGAAATTATCCCGCGGGTACGTACCACCGGGATAAAAAGTATTCTATGTGTTAATCTAGGTTATATTCTATCTGTGTGCCAAATTTCATCCAAATCCGCTCAATCGTTTTTTCGTGATTGAGTAACAGACATCCAAACATCTTCACAAACTTTCACATTTATAATATTAGTAGGATAAATATTTATCTTCTGACGTCAACAATATAAAGTGATGTGATCACTATCCTTCACACAAAACCACCTCAGCAAGTTTCAGGTTTATATTAATATGGCTCAGGTATGTGTATCTTATTTACTTTTCCACAGAAAACTCTTCAAACAAACTATATCCCCCTTTTCACCCTCAAAGGGGTAATTTTTTTTTAAGTCTTTTGTTTCTTTTACATTATTTGACTTATAGGTTATTTATACCAATTTTTCAGTTAATCATGACACGCAGTAAAATCATCCCTTGTAAAATTAACTACCCTTTTTTACCCCTACAGGGGTAAATTTTCCAAAAAACCCTGATACACGTTATCCTTAATTTTTGGTTTTCGGTTTGACTGAGTTTCGAGTTAATCAGATAGCGCGTTAGAATTCTTCCATACAAACTTTGATACCCCCCAACCCCCCTTTAGGAACATAGTCAAAATTAAATCCATAAAATGTTACTATAATATTGACAGAAACAGCCAAGTACTCTCATTAAACAAAAAAAAAACAATAATTCTTTAATTAATAATAAAAATTTAAAAAACAATAGCGTCTCCAACAAATGGAACAGAATCAACGCACATAACTCGAATAATCTAAGTGGGCATGCTATAGCATGGTTAATACGTTTAGTATGAGTCTTTATAATTGAGATGCTTTATAACACCTGCTATTTATAACGATTTATTTAAAAAAATGTTTTTACGATGATTTCTTGACAAAATAACAGCATTTATAATACAGTGATAATATTAATACTTACAGAAAATATCAAACTCCATACTTTTTTAGCGTCCTAGATGTGTGATTTTAATATTTTTAAACGAGCACCGAGACATGTTTACCGTCGGAGCGTTCGAATGCTACTAAATGAAATAAATGAAAAAAATGAAAATAAATTGGTTTTAAGTGATTTAACGTCCGACCACTGCGGTTTATTAGCTAGCTTCCCTTTGCCTTCACATAAAAAGCCGCATAAAATAGAATGCAGGCCATATACAGCTAGTCGTTGCATTAAATTTAAAAATAATATAGCTCATAGAATTACATCATCTATAGTAGAACACGAGAATCCTAATGAAATCTATGGAGCCCTTTTTGATGTTGTGCAAAAGGAATACCAATCTATTTTTAAGACCAAAACCATTGATATTAATGGCACCTCCGTTGGCTTCAACCAATGGGCCACCCCAGGTATTTATAAAAGTAGAGCAAGACTATACGAGTTATACGGTTTAAAAAAATACAGATTTGACACTCCTTTCTTAGAATATATCAGAAATTATTCAAAATTATTTAAAAGAATCTGTGCTTTTGCTAAATCTAAATTTTTAAGCGATACTATAAAAAATTCTAATAATAAAGTAAAAACCACATGGAAAATTATTAACAGTGAAACGGGTAAATCAGTTAAACAAGAAAAACAATTAGAGATTATGGTCAACAACAAATTAGTTGTTAAAGCTGCTGACGTAGCTGAGGCATTTAATGAATTTTTTGCAAACATACCTATAACTACGACTCACTCTTTAAATTCATCCCCGTCTAAAGCTGAAAACCTTTTGCATAGTAGTGTGCCCAAATGTAGTCGTTTATTTAGTTTCGAACATGTAACGCCTCGTGAAGTAGTTAATATTTTTAACACACTTAAGTCTAAAAACACTGGTGATTACTGGGGCATCTCCATTAAACTTTTAAGTAATATAATCGATATCGTAGCCCCCTATCTAGCTATTACTTTTAATAAATGTGTTGATTTAGGATCTTTTCCTGACCTCATGAAGAGTAGTAAAGTCATACCTTTATTTAAATCGGGCAACAAAAATAACATTGGCAATTTCAGGCCTATTTCTATTTTACCGGCTTTTAGTAAAATATTTGAAAAGCTGATACTAAAGCAGTTGCTAAGACATTTTAATTTAAATAAACTCCTTCACGATGAACAGTATGGCTTTACAAAAGGTCGTTCGACTACCGATGCAGGTGTTGCTCTGCTGAAACACATTTTTGACGCATGGGAGAACTCGCAAAATGCTATTGGAGTTTTCTGTGATCTCTCCAAAGCCTTTGATTGCGTGCACCATGACACGCTTTTGCGTAAACTACGTCATTACGGTGTTCAAAACGAAGCACTCAACGTATTAAGTTCTTATTTGCAAAATAGGCATCAATGTGTAGATGTTAATGGTGTAAAATCCTCCGGGCTACCAGTTAAATTAGGTGTACCTCAAGGCTCAATACTGGGTCCATTCTTGTTCTTAGTATATATTAATGACTTACCATTCTATTTAAAGGGTATCTGTGACATCGTACTGTTTGCTGATGATACCTCTCTTATATTTAAAGTAGATAGGAATAGACAAGATTTTGACGACGTAAACAGTGCACTCGCAATGGTTACGGATTGGTTTACAACAAATAACCTAGTTCTCAATGCCAAGAAAACTAAATGTATAAAGTTCGCCTTACCGAATGTTAGGAATCTAGGACCGAACATCGTCGTAGATAATGAGGTACTTGAAACTGTAGACTCTGCAGTTTTCCTAGGCATAACAGTAGATGCCAAACTTCAGTGGGGTTCACATATATCAAGCCTAGCGGGAAGGCTCAGTTCGGCCGCCTACGCCGTCAGGAAAGTAAGACAATACACTGACGTTGACACAGCGCGGTTAGTCTATTTTAGTTATTTTCATAGCATTATGTCCTACGGCATTCTGCTGTGGGGCAAAGCCGCAGATATTCAAAATATTTTTGTTCTTCAAAAACGAGCTGTTCGAGCAATTTATCAACTAGGTGCTAGAGTTTCTCTTAGAGATTTTTTTAAAGATATTGGTATACTCACCGTGGCATCGCAATTCATCTTGGCCAACATCTTATATATAAGGCAAAACATACACTTGTACACTAAAAACAGTGATTTTCATAATATTAATACTAGAAATAAGGACAAACTACGTGCTCCCTTTCACCGGCTTCATAAGGTTCATAACTCATTTATTGGTCTTGGTATAACCTTTTATAACAAGCTTCCCTCTTCTGTGCTAGATTTGAATTTTAATGCGTTTAAAGCTAAAGTAAAATCCAACCTTTGCGCAAAGGCATACTATACTATCAACGACTACTTAAACGATAAGAATAGTTGGTCGCTGTGATTAACTCAAGACAATGTTTGTGTTCTTTCACCAGAGTTTCCTTGCCTACTGACAGGTCATATCTTTATTAACATAATTGTTTGTTTTTTATTTGAATATATAAATTCATTTGAATTTACTTAGTGTTGACATAATCTACCTACTCATTGTTTTTAATTTTTAATAATGAGTTAAATTGCAAGATGTAGCTAGCTAGCGACCCCGATAATGGATCTATTATATCTAGAACTAATTTCAATTTTGATATTCCATAACCTACCATTGTATAAAATCAAGTTCTTCTAACATAACAGACAGCTGTGCTGCTGGGGAGTTTGTTGCGCCACTTCTTCTTCCCAGCTAAAGCACTAGGAAGTGTCGAAGGGTGGGCGTTTTTGGGGGACTGTCTTTTGTAATTTTTGACGTTCAAAAAGTGCTGACACCAGCCTAGTTTGAATAAATGACTTTTGATTTTTGATTTTTTTTGAAAAGCGCACCCAAATGTTCAAGTGGGTGCTCATTCGGTGAGGACATTTTTTGCCGCTGATTGTGTATCTAGTTCTTTATTAGTGATCGATGTTGTTTCCCAAAGTAGATTGAGTGCAGAATAGTATCTATGATTTAGTATGAGTCTTTATAATTGAGATGCTTTATAACACCTGCTATTTATAACGATTTATTTAAAAAAATGTTTTTACGATGATTTCTTGACAAAATAACAGCATTTATAATACAGTGATAATATTAATACTTACAGAAAATATCAAACTCCATACTTTTTTAGCGTCCTAGATGTGTGATTTTAATATTTTTAAACGAGCACCGAGACATGTTTACCGTCGGAGCGTTCGAATGCTACTAAATGAAATAAATGAAAAAAATGAAAATAAATTGGTTTTAAGTGATTTAACGTCCGACCACTGCGGTTTATTAGCTAGCTTCCCTTTGCCTTCACATAAAAAGCCGCATAAAATAGAATGCAGGCCATATACAGCTAGTCGTTGCATTAAATTTAAAAATAATATAGCTCATAGAATTACATCATCTATAGTAGAACACGAGAATCCTAATGAAATCTATGGAGCCCTTTTTGATGTTGTGCAAAAGGAATACCAATCTATTTTTAAGACCAAAACCATTGATATTAATGGCACCTCCGTTGGCTTCAACCAATGGGCCACCCCAGGTATTTATAAAAGTAGAGCAAGACTATACGAGTTATACGGTTTAAAAAAATACAGATTTGACACTCCTTTCTTAGAATATATCAGAAATTATTCAAAATTATTTAAAAGAATCTGTGCTTTTGCTAAATCTAAATTTTTAAGCGATACTATAAAAAATTCTAATAATAAAGTAAAAACCACATGGAAAATTATTAACAGTGAAACGGGTAAATCAGTTAAACAAGAAAAACAATTAGAGATTATGGTCAACAACAAATTAGTTGTTAAAGCTGCTGACGTAGCTGAGGCATTTAATGAATTTTTTGCAAACATACCTATAACTACGACTCACTCTTTAAATTCATCCCCGTCTAAAGCTGAAAACCTTTTGCATAGTAGTGTGCCCAAATGTAGTCGTTTATTTAGTTTCGAACATGTAACGCCTCGTGAAGTAGTTAATATTTTTAACACACTTAAGTCTAAAAACACTGGTGATTACTGGGGCATCTCCATTAAACTTTTAAGTAATATAATCGATATCGTAGCCCCCTATCTAGCTATTACTTTTAATAAATGTGTTGATTTAGGATCTTTTCCTGACCTCATGAAGAGTAGTAAAGTCATACCTTTATTTAAATCGGGCAACAAAAATAACATTGGCAATTTCAGGCCTATTTCTATTTTACCGGCTTTTAGTAAAATATTTGAAAAGCTGATACTAAAGCAGTTGCTAAGACATTTTAATTTAAATAAACTCCTTCACGATGAACAGTATGGCTTTACAAAAGGTCGTTCGACTACCGATGCAGGTGTTGCTCTGCTGAAACACATTTTTGACGCATGGGAGAACTCGCAAAATGCTATTGGAGTTTTCTGTGATCTCTCCAAAGCCTTTGATTGCGTGCACCATGACACGCTTTTGCGTAAACTACGTCATTACGGTGTTCAAAACGAAGCACTCAACGTATTAAGTTCTTATTTGCAAAATAGGCATCAATGTGTAGATGTTAATGGTGTAAAATCCTCCGGGCTACCAGTTAAATTAGGTGTACCTCAAGGCTCAATACTGGGTCCATTCTTGTTCTTAGTATATATTAATGACTTACCATTCTATTTAAAGGGTATCTGTGACATCGTACTGTTTGCTGATGATACCTCTCTTATATTTAAAGTAGATAGGAATAGACAAGATTTTGACGACGTAAACAGTGCACTCGCAATGGTTACGGATTGGTTTACAACAAATAACCTAGTTCTCAATGCCAAGAAAACTAAATGTATAAAGTTCGCCTTACCGAATGTTAGGAATCTAGGACCGAACATCGTCGTAGATAATGAGGTACTTGAAACTGTAGACTCTGCAGTTTTCCTAGGCATAACAGTAGATGCCAAACTTCAGTGGGGTTCACATATATCAAGCCTAGCGGGAAGGCTCAGTTCGGCCGCCTACGCCGTCAGGAAAGTAAGACAATACACTGACGTTGACACAGCGCGGTTAGTCTATTTTAGTTATTTTCATAGCATTATGTCCTACGGCATTCTGCTGTGGGGCAAAGCCGCAGATATTCAAAATATTTTTGTTCTTCAAAAACGAGCTGTTCGAGCAATTTATCAACTAGGTGCTAGAGTTTCTCTTAGAGATTTTTTTAAAGATATTGGTATACTCACCGTGGCATCGCAATTCATCTTGGCCAACATCTTATATATAAGGCAAAACATACACTTGTACACTAAAAACAGTGATTTTCATAATATTAATACTAGAAATAAGGACAAACTACGTGCTCCCTTTCACCGGCTTCATAAGGTTCATAACTCATTTATTGGTCTTGGTATAACCTTTTATAACAAGCTTCCCTCTTCTGTGCTAGATTTGAATTTTAATGCGTTTAAAGCTAAAGTAAAATCCAACCTTTGCGCAAAGGCATACTATACTATCAACGACTACTTAAACGATAAGAATAGTTGGTCGCTGTGATTAACTCAAGACAATGTTTGTGTTCTTTCACCAGAGTTTCCTTGCCTACTGACAGGTCATATCTTTATTAACATAATTGTTTGTTTTTTATTTGACTATATAAATTCATTTGAATTTACTTAGTGTTGACATAATCTACCTACTCATTGTTTTTAATTTTTAATAATGAGTTAAATTGCAAGATGTAGCTAGCTAGCGACCCCGATAATGGATCTATTATATCTAGAACTAATTTCAATTTTGATATTCCATAACCTACCATTGTATAAAATCAAGTTCTTCTAACATAACAGACAGCTGTGCTGCTGGGGAGTTTGTTGCGCCACTTCTTCTTCCCAGCTAAAGCACTAGGAAGTGTCGAAGGGTGGGCGTTTTTGGGGGACTGTCTTTTGTAATTTTTGACGTTCAAAAAGTGCTGACACCAGCCTAGTTTGAATAAATGACTTTTGATTTTTGATTTTTTTTGAAAAGCGCACCCAAATGTTCAAGTGGGTGCTCATTCGGTGAGGACATTTTTTGCCGCTGATTGTGTATCTAGTTCTTTATTAGTGATCGATGTTGTTTCCCAAAGTAGATTGAGTGCAGAATAGTATCTATGATTTTACTACTAACTTACCCAGTTGGTGTGATTATGCCTAAGTATACGGCCACAGTATTATTCAAGCATTGCATCAAATTTTCTATACTAGCCTGAAAAAAAAAAAAAAAATGGTATTATTAAAAAGGCCATCAAATTCCTGAAATTCGGTTGGGTACAGATATAGGTACAGTCTGTAACTGAAGTCAATTAACATTATGGTTTTTTAAATATTGAATATTAGGTATTGCCAGCGGCTCCGCCCGTGTGGATGTCGGTTATCGCGTTAAATAAGTAGACTATGTCCTTCTTCATATCCCAGGCTATATTACTGCCAAATTTCATGACAATCGGTTCAGCGGTTTAGGCTTGAAAGTGTAACAGACTTACAGGCAAGCAGACAGAGTTACCTGCTTTCGTATTTATGATATTTAGTAGGGATTGAATGACTATTTCATGAAATCATGACATTTGAGGCCAGCACCCCTATTGCGTAACTCACGATTAATTATAATGAGTTTCAATTTGACAGTTCAACAATATTCATTGCGGAGTTTTTGTCGGGATCGCGTTGGGACTGGGACATGTCGCACGAATTTTCATTTTGTGAATTATTCAATTTAGTTACGTGTTAGTGCACAAGTGTAGTGAAGGTGAAAATAAGTGACTAACGTGGACTTTTCGTGTTCCCCCCAAAATCTCCTAATGACTTTGACTTGACTGACTAAAGACGACTATGACTTTATGTAACTTCGTGCCTGATAACGGGCCATTTCCTTGATTGAAAAGAAAAATTACTTGACACTGGCTAAATGCACAAACGGTGCGAAGACAAAACCCACAAAAAAAAAAAAAACATTGCGTTACTTTAATTGCGTTGTTGAGCAGACACATCTTTCGAACATATGAAGCAATGGTTTAATAATTTGATTCAAAACGAAACAGATTAAGATTAATCGTGAGTACGCAATTAGGGTGCAGTTCTAAGTAAGGAGTTGTATTTCTGATTCTAATCGAAAATTAAGCGGACGGAGGAGTACAAAAGGCACAGTTATAGTGTATATGGAGGAGTGCAGAAAGCTAATATTTTTACATGATGATGTATTGGTAATACATTCAGTTTTAAATGAGTTATGGCCGAATTTCCACTGGGCGAACACTAGTGATTAAAATTCTGTAAATCCATATTTGTTGAAATTGCAAATAGCTTATACGTCTTCCATGCACCGCTATCACCAGGCCTCAAGCCATCGTGAATGGCCATCAGGACTGCATCATAATCGCAAGCACATGTACGCATCTTTGCCCAAGAGACAATACTAAAATAAGAAAAAAAATGGGTACCTAGGCAAGTAGGTACTTACTTTTGCCGGTGGTGAACTCGTACATGTTTCATTTTTCTTAGCACCCGGTGCCTCCGTTACTGCTAGCACTGAAAGGACAATAAATGTATTAGTTCAAGCGTAGTCTGGTATAGAATTTTTATTTCAGACGCGACTCCCGCTTTAATTGTGGTGACTTAGTGTACAAACACGCTTTAAATGTGTGAGTAAGCGCAGGAGATCTCGCTACCATCCGAGTCAACGGCGAAATCGGAAGAGTGTGTGTGTATAACATATTGTTAAACCATTGCTTCATATGTTCGAAAAATGTGTCTGCTCATCAACGTAAATAACGCAATGAATATTATTGAAGTGTCAAAATGAAACCGATTATGATTAATCGTGTGTTACGCAATTAGGGTGCTGGAGTGCCGACAGAAGTGAAAACTTGAACAATTACGCGTGCATTTTTTGAATCGTCAGGAAATATTTTTTAATCGTCAGATTTAACAACGTTCAACGTAGGTACGTTCAACGTTGTTCGTTCGTACCTACGTTCGTGTTGTCAATGGTGTCGGTAATAGTGTCGCGTGGTCAATTGTTTTTTCCCATCTCAAAAAATGCCCAACGCGCCTAAATAAGTTTTCACTTAAAAAAAAATTGTAAGCGTAATACTTACTTATTTGTATTGTTGACCGTTATCTAGAATAAGTTTATTACATTATGATAATTTATGTATTAATAGTAATACAGGACCTACATTGATTTGAGGAAAAATCAATGTACATAATAAACAATAATTTTAATGACGTGAATACGTTCTTGTTAATTAGAGCGACGTACAAATGCGGTTAAAGGCAAAACCAATTATTTAGTCCAAAAAAGTCAATATACAATTTTCCGTAAGCGCATTTGGAAAGGGGGTTATAATTTATTTTAATTTTTTTGACAAAGGAAGTAATTTTTTTTTTGTTTAGTATGTAACTGTTTGAAACTTAGATTATTATGGAATACGCTCTTATATTTGCGACTGATTGTACTTGATTCTTTCCATACCATCAAGAACATAATATTTTCCTTGTTTAAAAAAAATCTGGTGTTTCATACAAAAGTCCAATACCAACACGGTCAAAATCTATGGAACAGCTAATTAGAAGTAGAATGATGTACTCGAAACATGGTTATGGTTATAGTTTGCGCGTCAATGTCCCTGCCATCCTGTATATCAGAGGGGCAATTCTCGTAATTTTAAGCACGTTCTCAGTCTCATTCTCAATCTGTAAAAAATACCTCAAGCTTCCCTACATTTTTGACAAGTTTTTGACATTTGATTGTCGCCGAGATGAGACTGCGACTAGATTTTGAACATTTTTAATTAGTAGAATTGGCCTTCAGATCTAAAAACAATAGCGTAAGATATTTTACGGTTGGTGCCTACTCATCATTCATCATCATAATTTCAGCCGAACGACGTCCACTGCTGGACTTAGGCCTCCCCCAAACTCCGCCACTTCAAGCTGTTCTGTACTGCCCGCCTCCAGCGGACTCCTCCCTCACAAGGTCATCTGTCCACCTTGTGGGAGGCCTTCCAACTTTACGTATTCCGGTACGCGGTCGCCACTATAGAACCTTTCGGCCCCATAGGCCATCTGTTCTGCGAGCAATGTACCCTGCCCACTGCCACTTAAGTTTGGCAATTCTTCGGGCTATATGTCGGTTACCTTGGTTCTCCTGCGGATCTCTTAATTTCTGATTCGATCACGTAGGGAAACACGCAAGCATAGCTCTCTCCATTGCCCTTTGGGTGACTTTAAGCCTTCGTATGAGGCCCATTGTGAGCGACTACATTTCGGTTCCATATGTCATCACTGGCAACACGCACTGGTCTAAGACTTTCGTCTTGAGACACTGCGGTGTGGGACGAGAAGATGTTGCGTATATTCCCGAACGCTGCCCAGCTGAGTCGGATTTGACGATTGACCTCTTTCTCGAAGTTGGACCTACCTAACGAGACAGTTTGTCCTAGGTAAATGTACTTATGTCCACAACTTCGTGTGCAGCGCCTCCGACCGTTACGAGAGTGGGTGATACATAGGCATTAGACATGAGCTTTGTCTTGTCCATGTTCATTTTAAAACCCACTCTTTCGGAAACTCCACTGAGGTCATCGAGCATTGTACTGAGGTTTGAATATACTTGTATTCAGCTACATCCGGTTACACTGGAAACCGACCCCAATATAGTTGGGCAGATTGGTGGTAGGTACTTTCATTCTGATAAGCATTTTAATCCATAGTTTAGGATTTGTGGTTTTCTGGGTTTTCCATTTATTGTTTATAGGATAAAGTACACGTATAGGTACCAGTATCAGTTAATAAGGCAAAATGTTAAACCAATTTAGGTAATTGCGCCGAGTACGGACGGTTATCGAGTATTAAATTGTATTGTTCATGTTGGCGGAAAAACGAACGTTTACTGATTTAAATCAAACCAATTTATTTAACAAACTGTTTAGTCTATCTATAATTCATTTATACCAAAACATCGGTTCAGAATCATACAGGATAATTTTTTAACCAGTGCGCAAACTGCAACCATGAAATTCAGCATATCATTATAGACCCTCCAGCACATACATTTTTCGTCAGTTATACAAAACAAAAACTGCTGTTCCATACACTTTGACCGCTTTTCTATTGCACTTCTCTATGAAACAGTTGATTTTTTTTTTGTATAACCGACAAAAAATGTCTGTGCTGGAGGGTCTAGAATGGTACCTATGCTGAATTCATGGTTATAGTTTGCGCACTGGTTATAAATTTATCCTGTATATCTACCGCATCCATGCTAACATCACCCTAATTGCGTAACGGACTATTAATCAGAATCATTTTGAAGTTCATTGTTAATACATTCTTTCTTCATATGTTCGACAACGTAAATAACGCAATGAATGTTGTTGAACTGTCAAAATTAAAGCCATTCTTACTGATAGTGTGTTACGCAATTACCCCGCTGGTTGTGCGTATAGATGTCGCTGCCACCCTGTATAAGTAAATTAATAAAAAACTTTTTAATTTCTTTCTTTTTTATTAATTTACTTATACAGGGTGGCTCATTCTCAATTCTCTATACAATTTTTGAGTCGGTTCATTCGCTCATTGAACTCACTCAATCACTCAATACTCACTCACGAGTACCTACTCGCGAGTCACGAACTCGCTTGCCTCGATTTCCTATTGTCAATAATGTCAATGTCAATTTTTGAGTGAGGGGTGATGAGGAATGAGGTGGTACAATATTGAAATTCGAGTAACTCTTTCAAGTTGCGATCACGAGTACCTGAAATGAGGTGCCTCATGAGCGACGGACACATCACTATAAAAAAGGCATGCTATGGCCGACCCGTTAAAAATTAATCCTCGTATCTACTAGGCAAATTTGACGTGACGCCCAACATATTCGACAACGTTGCACTACACTGAGCGACGTTTCAGCTGGCGCGCAGCAAGACACGCAACAAATAACTTTACTAAACAAGCGATCTTCGTTGCCTTTCAACATGATGAGCAACATGTTGCGAGTCAAATGTTTCCTAGTGGATACGAGGCTTTGGGGCTAAGGGCAACAGCAGGTTGATAACCATCAACCCAGTTCTATGGGATTTAGCGTCCAAGTTATGAGTCCTGTTATATGGTCGTGAGCAGGATGAATACCACGAGGAGCGGCTGTCGAGAGCACAACTTCGGCGAGATTAGCATAGCACACAACCAGTCGATATTGCTTCCGTATCGAATCGAAAGTCATTCAATATTTTCGTAGGGGTCCTAATCACTGTACACGTACCTTTTTTTACAGCCAAGATACAAGTTGCATTAGCCACGTCAGAGCATACACGCGTAACCTATCGGAAATAGCTGTCGGAAACAAAAACAGTCGCCGTAGCCGAAATCAACATTGCCTGCCAGGGGTGCGGGTTTGTTCGAAAGAGACACCACAGCCCCTGGCATACGGGCTACTGAAGGAACACGGGTGGGTTTTAGTCAGTAAAAGTCTGACACGCCCTTCTGCTCCACCCAGAGCGGGAGAAGTTATTTGATGATTTCCCACCCAAAAAAAAAAAAAGCCGAAATCAACATGGGATCCATTCATTCAGGAATTTCAGGAGTCCTATAAATGCTATTCACAAATCCAAAATCCGAAAAAAAAATCAGTTTAAATCAAATAGACGACCCAAGACGACCGCTATTTGTCATATATACCTACATACGTATAAAGAGGTAAAGTTTGTTGTATTATCTGAAACTACCAGTCCAATTTAGTAAAGGAAGGTAGGAGGATAGGCTATTTCAGTCGCCGCAGGAGACACCCTGGGCGTCAGGAATCCCAGGCCTATTTCCGGCCACCGTAGGCGCGGGCTTGCGGAGGGCGAGTAATGGGTAGCTCGCCGTCTGGTAAGTACCAAGCCCGGGTCGACGGTGCGTTGCGTTCTACGCGCGCCTCAAAGAGATGTCAGCAACAACTGGTGGGGTCCGCAAGGGCTGATGCCTGCCAAGGGTGCGGGTTGTTCGAAAGAGATACCGTAGCACCTGGCACACAGGCAACTGAAGGAACACGGGTGGGTTTTAGTCAGTAAAAGTCTGACACGCCCTCCTGCTCCGGCCAGAGCGGGAGAAGTTATTTGATGATTTCCCATCCTCAAAAAAACAAAAACACGCTACGACCGTTAGGAGCCGAGCTAAATGAAAAAAAGTCGGAAAGAACGCTACGTATAAAAGAAGAGATCGTGCGGGCGGGCGACACCGACGCGACGGGTCGGGGGCCAAAATTTCACGCGTACGAAGTCGGGGCAAAAGCTAGTGTATCTATAGTTCGACTTTTAATTGTATTCAGTAACTTGACAGTTGAAGGGCAGATTTTGACAAAAAAAGATAGTGAGGTGGTGTAAGAATGAACGAAATCGGATGAACTTGAAATAATGTACAGTCGCCAGCAGGTCAAGCTATCCCAAACTGTCAAATTTTCCCAATTGAACATAAACCTTATTCCTTTGTTATAAAGTTGTAAAACTATCAAAGAAATTTGACAGATTGGGGTAGCTTGATGTGCTGGCCTCTGCACTTACATGCAATTTATTTATATTTTAAATTTAATAACTTGTCTTAAAAACATGATACTCGTAAGCACTTTATTTTATCCATTTACTATTAATTAGAATTACCTAGTTATAAATTTTGTTTTTCAGTAGTAAGATAATTTATTTTTCTTTCTATTAGAAGAAATAAAAAAAGGGATTTACTTTTAATAATCAATTATTAATTATTCTTATATTCCACATCTTACAAATGAATGTTTAAAGGTAAAATTAAAAGTTAGTTAGTTTAATTTTAAATGAAACTATTTTTGTTATTTAGTCTTTACGAAAAATCGTCCACTACCTCAACAGTATTAGTTTCAGTATGGTAACATTATTTTTCATTGAACTGTCAAGTTACTGTTTAAACTATACAATTATAATTTGAACTATATGTATTTACATTGAGGCGAGTACGGCAGCCATTTTCAGAGAGAAATGACGCGAGTGTTGCTAGTTGATAAACTATAATAACGAGTAGGTAGTGTTGTACCACCTAATAAGTCCAACGTAAGGAAATTACTTATTCAATTCTCAATATGTATTGCTTACCATAATGTATGAAGTTGGTAGGGAAATAATTAGTCACAATTATTCAACAGGCAGGGCTTATAGAAATTACATTTTGAGTCATAATTAATGGACTTTATTCATAATATGCACTTAAGGTAAACCCAGGTTAACCCCTGAAACACTTAGGTATTACATAGAAATATAATTTTCATATCTATGACTTATTAAGTCAATAGCCGACCCGGCGAATTTCGTACCGCCATATTTTATTTCTTTGCGATCATAAATGGAGATGTAAGCTATCCTATCTTTCAAGTTGGATCAAACTGCACACGGTGTACAAATTTGATTAAAATCGGTTAAGTAGTTTAGGCGTCCATCGCCGACAAACAACGTGACACGTAATTTATATACATTAAGATAGCTTCCGCCCGCGGCTCCGCCCACATGGAAGTCGGAAATTATCCCGCGGGAACGTACACCGGGATAAAAAGTATCCAGTGTGTTAATCTACCTAGATTTATAACCTTATAATCTATCTGTGTGCCAAATTTCATCCAAATTCGTTAAGCCGTTTTTGCGTGATTGAGAAACAAAGATCCAATCATCTTCACTAACTTTCACATTTATAATATTACGGACTACCCTTTTTTACACCTTTAGTGGTAGATTTTCGAAAAATACTGTTACACGTTATTCTTTATTTTTGGTTTTAGGTATAAATACTGAGTTTCGAGTTAATCAGACCGCGCGTCAAAATTCTTCCATACAAATTTTGACACCCGCAATCCCCCTTTTGTCTGCGAATTTCTGCTGTTCACCGCTATCTATTAGGAATTTATAGAACTAACCGATAAATACACACTAATGTCGTATAGTAAACATTTAATTTGCAATAATAAATATTGAGATCAATAATTAAGAAAAAAACTATTCTATCTTTTAAGTTGGACCATATTATAAATGGTTACAAAATTTTATCAAAATCCGTTCAGTAGTTTCGGAGTTTATCGCGAACATACGTGACACGAAATTTTTATATATATAGATTTGGTGTATACCTACTAACTAAGCTAATAATGTGGTTTAAGTTTAATTCTTGCTGTGGTTTAAACATAACTAAAAGCCATGTTATTGTACATATAATGGACTATTAAGTTCGTACGAACGTAGTTCGGTATCAGTAAAAATTGATGCCTCGGTTTCAGGAAGTTCCTTTTAAACTAAATTAAATTAAATAATCATTTATTTCAGGAAATTATTCCCATATTAAGGCGGTACAAATTACACGGAATTATAAATAAAAATTACATTCTAAGTACATTATAATATTACACATAAAAACATTGCATTACAAATAAAGAATAAATTAAAGTTAATAAAAAAATTAAATAAGTTACAGCACATTCACAATTCATTACGTTAAAATTCATTCGATTCATTTTAGTAACCAGTTTATTCTACTACTGAAACAAATACTAATAAAAACGTAACTTAGCACGTACTGACTATTAATTACATTATAAGAAGTACGAGTTGAAAAAATCGGTTTTCTTTTGTTTTATTGGATTTAAATATCGATTTCCACCACGTTTGTCAAGTTTACAAAAAACAAAAACTGTTATTTCAATTCAAGTAGGCCACACCCAGTACCCTACAAAAATGTCATCAAATTAATTTATTTCTTGTTTCATTATTTGTAGATTTCGATACCCGTAACGTCTGCTGAAACTCGCTAGCTTAATTTAATATTTTGATCTTGTAGATCTCGAGACCTCTAGTCTAACTCAAATTCAAAGTAACGGACAATAGTTATTGTATTGGTTTTGCTTGGTTTAAATTCTATCGATTTTATTAAATTTTATAAAAAAATAATTTGAGTGACATGTTTATTTTATTTTTTTAAATATGCATGCCTAATGGTAGATTGTACAGGGATCACACGATTTTGTAACCAACTTTATTTTTTGTACCTACTTTCAAAGCAAGTAAAGGATTTATATTTTCAAAGTTCGCAAACCCAAGTATAGGTTACTTCGGGTTTGCGAACTTTGAACCCCAGAGCCATGCTCAAATTAATCTTGATGAAATCTCGATTTCAGTATGTTAGTTACGATTTTTTAAACTGCAACGACATAAAGAAGCTGAAAAGTTTTTGATACATAATTGGCGAAATGTGAGTGTACTGAGGCCAGCACATCAAGCTACCCCAAACTGTCAAATTTCTTTGATAGTTTTTCAACTTGATTACAAAGGAATAAGGTTTATGTTCAATTGGGAATATTTGACAGTTTGGGATAGCTTGACCTGCTGGCGACTGTACAATGTAGGTCTGCTTCACCCTTCGGTGATTACAGGTGCAATGTTATGCTATGTAAATTTTGAACTGAGTTACGCTTGTGTTCAGTTCAAAAATAGGAATTTTCAGTCAATCCTTTAACAGAACTATACCTACACTACAGGAAGGTAAACAAAAAAAAAAAAACGTGACTCATAGATGCGAAACCTTTTATTTAATATTTTAAAATCATGTTATTTATTTCGTTCGTTCGGTTGCATCATCAATTAGTTTATCCAATTTAAACATTTTCTGTTCTTTTTTTTTTTTTTTAATAAGCCGAGTAAACGTAATATCTGCCAGTTCTTTGCCACACTACATCACAGATAAACTTTTAAATTTAGCACCGTTATTTAATCCGTTGTATTTTCTAAAATGTTTAAGGAACCTTTCTTTTTGGGCTCTTTACAATAGGCAGATTACAACATTTATATTATTATAATAAATCTAACTAACAAAATGTTCTCAAGTAGTTACATCTAGGAAGAATAGTTTAAAATTAAAGATAAAGTTTAATACAGAAAACTGTCGTATTAAGTTTTTTTTTTTAATTTTGTCTTACCGTATTTTTAAACAAGAAAGTGTCAACTATAAAAGACTCTTTTTACGATTTGTTTAACTTTATTTAATTACCTAAACCGATAGAGTATAGGATGGCAAATAGACAAAATGGAACAGTAGGCTTAGCACGAGCACCGATTTGTCGACGGAAGCATAGACATGACTATTAACTAAAAGATGTACAATAGGAGAAAACGATGTTTTTCTATTAATTATCACAGTCATGCGTTCTAAACGAATCATGATTTTGTACATAATCGTATAAGTACGAGTAGAAAGTTTGTTGTCAGTGTGATTTTGACAGTTTGGGAAGAAATATTCTTCTGAAATAATCTACATTTATAGGGACGTAGACACAGATTGTTAGAAACGAAAGACGAAATGACAGATTGTAGAAGAATATCTACGGTGCGATGTCAAAAATGGAGAAACGAAATGTCACTTTGTATTGAAAAAGCACTGCCTATTCTTGACTGCCGTAATTGCATATCTACATACGTAGACTCACGCTTTTTTACAATGGGCTAGGCAGAAACTACAGAACGCCACTAGCTATGATCCTTGCATGATTGGTTGGTTTAGTTGGTGATTGGTTGACCAATATACCACGCCAATATAACACAAACAGCCAATCAAATCAGGGCCCTAATTCACTATGACCACTTAACGATTCCTTACTTCGAAACCACGTCAATTCCTTAGATCGCACACGACATCTGCTAACAAATATCGATAAATTGTCTTAGAACATACATAATATGACATTTCGATTCCTATTACCATTCCATTGGTTGATTCTGCGTTTATGTATTCTACTGTTTTGATTATCATCCATTGAAATAAAAAAAAAACAAACCACCAACGCACCACCAACGAAAAAAGACACCAAAAAGTATCCTTTAAAGAAGATGGTACAGACGGCAGCAGGTCAAGCTATCCCAAACTGTCAAATTTTCCCAATTGAACATGAACTTTATTCCTTTGTGATAAAGTTGAAAAACTATCAAAGAAATTTGACGGATTGGGGTAGCTTGATGTGCTGGCCTCTGTACACACGATAGAAAATTAAATGATAAATAAATGATCATATTGTAGTTGAAAAGCGTTATGTATTAAATATTTCAAGTAATTGAAAAGATAACTTGAGTAGTTAGTAGGTAACTAAATAAACGTAGGCTTACTACTTCGTTTGATATTGATTGATTCTGGATTTAAATATTCTACTATTTTGATTATCCTCCATTGAAATACAAAAAAAAAAACAAACCACCACCGCATCATCAAGAAAAAAAGACAACACGATAGAAAATTAAATTATAAAAACAATAATAACTTACCACAGGAAACAAATGAAATTAAAGTAACGGTTATCACAAGTCGACACATGTTTACGGCACTAAAGCTCATCGCCCAATGACACTTACAAACTGTGTGACGTGTCCATAATTAACTTATTTATACAAAATACTGTATTCCCGATTTTCTTCCTTAAATGGTACGTGCGGCAATCCCCATTATTAACCATAAATATGCTAAACACTTTTCCGGCATTAGGTAGGTACATTTCAAATGTATTATAGTTAACGTTTTCCCTATCATCAGTGTCATTTTAATGTTATTATTGTGAATTTTAATTTCTATCATACGTAACATCGAGGTAAGTACCTAATAAGGTATTTGCTCCACTACGGTGACGTGTTATTCGGCGTAATTACCGGGCCGATTTGTCGACGAAAGAATAGACATGACTATTAACCAAATGATGTACAATAAGAGAAGATAGCTATGTTTTTCTATTCATCTTCACAGTTATGCATTCTAAACGAATCATGATTTTGTAGATAATCGTATGTACTATGTGGCCGTCGAGTAGAAAGTTTTGTTGTCAGTGTGATTTTGACAGTTTGGGAAGAAATATTCTTCTGAAATAGTCTACATTGAAAAGGACCTAGACAAATATCGTTAGAAACGAAAGACTAAATGACAGATTGTAGAAGGATATCTAGGGTGCGATAACAAAAATGTAGGAACGAAATGTCAATTTGTATTGAAAAAGCACTGTCTATTCTTCGTAGAAATACAAAGCGTCATGCTAAGCCCGCTGCAGGCTTAGCTTTCTATTTCTATGAAGAATAGACAGTCTTTTTCAATACAAAGTGACATTTCGTTGCTCCATTTTCGACATCGCACCGTAGATATCCTTCTACAATCTGTCATTTTGTCTTTCGTTTCTAACGATCTTTGTCTAGGTCCTTATAAATATAGACTATTTCAGAAGAATATTTCTTCTCAAACTGTCAAAATCACACTGACAACAAACTTTCTATTCGACAGCCACAAAGTATACACAATTATCTACAAAATCATGATTCGTTTAGAATCG
The DNA here is from genome assembly GCA_949987655.1 of Polymixis flavicincta. Lineage (NCBI taxonomy): Eukaryota > Metazoa > Arthropoda > Insecta > Lepidoptera > Noctuidae > Polymixis > Polymixis flavicincta. The sequence continues at coordinate 20,569,293 of OX465175.1, forward strand.
TGATTTTGTAGCCATATCTATCTATCTATCTATATAAATAAAAAGAAAAGTCCTGACTGACTGACTGATTGACTGACTCATCAACGCCCAGCCCAAACTCTTGAACCTAGAAAGCTGAAATTTTGCACAGAGGTTCCCTTTATAATGTAGACTAGGAATAAGGAAGGATTTTTCGAAATTCAACCCCTAAGGGGGTTAAATAGGGGATGAAAGTTCCGCGCGGGCGAAGCCGCTGGCAAAAGCTAGTCTGTGATATGTATCATAACTGTGATAATTAACAGAAAAACTATCTTCTTCTATTGTACATCATTTAAATAGTTAAAAGTCATGTCTATTCTTCCGTCGACATATCGGTGCTCGTGCTAAGCCTGCAGGTGGGGCTTGCGCGCCCCGAACTGCAAAATAGACTCTAGCATTCAGGTTTAAGGCAAGCGATTTGGATTTTACGATTGTCCGGTCCATGTCTGAGATTGTATTGCGTACAATTGGTCAATGTAACAGTGTATACGTGAGAGAGAAAGAAAGAATGAAAATGAAGAAGAAAGTACTATGGGCTATTATGTAATAATGATAACAGTAGTATGTAGTTGCTAACAGGGGGACAGGTCATTTCTGATCTGTCCCGCTAAAGGGGCAAAGCAGGCTGACAGATCGGAATAATTTATAAACTATCTGCGTGCCAAATTTCATCCAAATCCGTTCTGTAGTTTATGGGTGAAAAAGTAACAAACTGACACTCTCAGCTGATCGTGAAACCCTGTTCCTTGTTTAGAGAGCCTGTGTGTTTCTGTTCTTACCTACTGTAGGTATTTCTTCTTGGGGAGGAGCCTGCAAGACTCACTTGATTCAGGTTGAACGAGCGCAAAGGGCCATTCTTAAAGTTATGCAGTTCAAGCTCAGAGATTACCCAACCGCCCTGCTCTATTCTGAATTTCTTACTCAGAAGTCCTCAACATTCGTCAACTCTTCATTCTACGTGTGGTATTACGTTGTCATTCTTTGCTTCCTGTTGATGTGTCGTACTTCTTTCGCAAGCCAACACTTTAACGTACTCAGCGCTCGGATTTATAATACAATCCATCGTCTTCTTGACCTAGATACTTTGATTATTAGACCTATTAATTATGTTTTTTTCACTTCTTCTATGACATTGTTTTATTACGTGAAGTATCAATTACAACTAATGATTGCGTACAACTTCGGATTTGCGCCACTAGATGGCAGATCTTTCGTCGGTGCAAGACGAAGTTCGTTCCCTCCCTTATCGGTTGAGGTACCGTCCCTTACTGCGTCGTCTCATCTCAGATCGGACATGGAACCAAGACAAAAGTCATTGGAATTCTTGTAAATCTCAATACCTTTCTAATGATATCTAATTTATTCCTATTGGATCGGGTACCAGACCAGCTTTCATACATTTCGCGGCATCACAGCTGTCAAAATCAGGGTGTGAACGTAAGATTTTGAAATCGCCAATTAGTCGCCCACCGTGTGTACCTACCATAAGCTGTAACCAATACCATAGATATTCTCAATACTTGTCCCATCTCTGTAGTTTAAAAATTAATATTCCAAAGATTTTACCACCATCTGACATCCAATCATAGAAATGTTATTCTTAGGTCTAATTTGACATGACTAAATAAAATAAACAAAAATGCGTGTCTAAAATTAATATCATAAATCATGATAAAAATTCGCGTATAAAATACATGAAATGAATACGTAAACATTGCATTCTAACAGCCTTGGGTGGGACGTGCTAAATTTTAGTTAATCGTTAAACATGAAATACGGCAAAGAATTTTTTTTCGATTACTGCATAGACAATGTTACTATGAAGCAAGCTATTGGGGAAAAGGGAGTAAAAAAGTTACACAAGTATTTACTTTGTCATAATGCCGTATGTTCACTAAAATATCCTTTAGACAAGCGTTACCTCACCCATCCTGAAGGCAAAATAAGTAATAAAATAGAAGAACTTAATGATTTAGTTAACATGCAGGGGGACTTCAATACCTGCAAACAAAGGAAACATTCGTCAAGCAACAAAAAAAGGAAAAAAAATGCTTACCTTCCGAAATGTACATGTGTAGGAAAAATCATTCATGTTGACACAATAGTACAAACTGATGGAGCATTCGAAACAAAGAATAAAAGTACTGGAATTAGTAAGAAAAAAAATATTTACACGCATTCGAAAGAAAAATACAATGCCGAGGAAATTAACACTTCGAAAAATGTCAAATACCAGAAACACTCCATGAAAAAAAAGAAATTGGATTTCCCATACATTTGTACAGAAAATGAGTTAGGTAAAATAGAAATTTCTAAAACTAGTGCTATTATTCCTAAGTTGAACAACAAAACACAAAGTAAAAGTCTGACTGACATTAAAAAGATTAAGAGTCTAATAACATACTTATGTTATATTTCGAAAAAATTGTTTTCGGATAAGAAGATACCTCATCAATTATTAAATACTAAACCAGATTCTTGCAAAAAAGTTAAGAAAGTAGCAATAATGGATAAAAGAGATGAGCAAGAACATGAAAAGATTTGCTCCGAGTGCGTTTCTCACGCTTCCAAAAAAGATACTAAAGTTACAATGAAGGATAAAGGACATAATAGTTATGAACCAGAACATCAAAAGATTTTTCGCGTATGCAAACGTGGTGCTAACAAAACAGCTGTTAAAGGCACAATTAAGGGAAAAACGGAAAAACGTTATAAGCCAGAATATCGAAAGATTGGCTGCCTAAGCAAATCTGATGCTTGCAAAAAAGATAATGAAGTAGCAATAATGTATAAAAGAGATAATAGAGATGAACCAGAACTTGAAGAGATTTGCTCCGAGTGCGTTTCTGATGCTTACAAAAAAGATACTAAAGTTACAATGAAGGATAAAGGACATAATAGTTATGAACCAGAACATCAAAAGATTTTTCGCGTATGCAAACGTGGTGCTAACAAAACAGCTGTTAAAGGCACAATTAAGGGAAAAAGGGAAAAACGTTATAAGCCAGAATATCGAAAGATTGGCTGCCTATGCAAATCTGATGCTTGCAAAAAAGATAATGAAATAGCAATAATGGATAAAAGAGATAATAGAGATGAACCAGAACTTGAAGAGATTTGCTTCGAGTGCGTTTCTGATGCTTACAAAAATGATACTAAAGTCACAATGAAGGATAAAGGAGATAATAGTTATGAACCAGAACATCAAAGGAGTTTTTGCGTATGCAAACGTGGTGCTAACAAAACAGCTGTTAAAGACACAATTAAGGGAAAAAGGGAAAAACGTTATAAGCCAGAATATCGAAAGAATGCCTGCATATGCAAATCTGATGCTTGCAAAAAAGATAATAAAGTAGCAATTATGGATAAAATAGATAATAGAGATGAACCAGAACTTGAAGAGATTTGCGTCGAGTGCGTTTCTGACGTTTACAAAAAAGATACTAAAGTCACAATGAAGGATAAAGGAGATAATTGTGAACCAGAACATCAAAAGATTTTTCGCGTATGCAAACGTGATGCTAACAAAACAGCTGTTAAAGGCACAATTAAGGGAAAAAGGGAAAAACGTTATAAGCCAGAATATCGAAAGATTGGCTGCATAAGCAAATCTGATGCTTGCGAAAAAGATAATAAAGTAGCAATAATAAATAAAAGAGATGAACCAGAACTTGAAGAGATTTACTTTGAGTGCGTTTCTGACGCTTACAAAAAAGATACTAAGGTCACAATGAAGGATAAAGGAGATAATAGTTATGAACCAGAACATCAAAGGATTTTTTGCGTATGCAAACGTGGTACTAACAAAACAGCTGTTAAAGGCACAATTAAGGGAAAAAGGGAAAAACGTTATAAGCCAGAATATCGAAAGATTGGCTGCCTATGCAAATCTGATGCTTGCAAAAAAGATAATGAAGTAGCAATAATGGATAAAAGAGATAATAGAGATGAACCAGAACTTGAAGAGATTTGCTTCGAGTGCGTATCTGATGCTTACAAAAAAGATACTAAAGTCACAATGAAAGATAAAGGAGATAATAGTTATGAACCAGAACGTCAAAGGATTTTTTGCGTATGCAAACGTGGTGCTAACAAAACAGCTGTTAAAGGCACAATTAAGGGAAAAAGGGAAAAACGTTATAAGCCAGAATATCGAAAGACTGGCTGCCTATGCAAATCTGACTCTTGCAAAAAAGATAATAAAGTAGCAATAATGGATAAAATAGATAATAGAGATGAACCAGAACTTGAAGAGATTTGCTTCGAGTGCGTTTCTGATGTTTACAAAAAAGATACTGAAGTCACAATGAAGGATAAAGGAGATAATAGTTATGAACCAGAACATCAAAGGATTTTTCGCGTATGCAAACGTGGTGCTAACAAAACAGCTGTTAAAGGCACAATTAAGGGTAAAAGGGGAAAACGTTATAAGCCAGAATATCTAAAGATTGGCTGCATATGCAAATCTGATGCTTGCAAAAAAGATATTAAAGTCGAAATTAAGGGAAAAAGGGATAATAGTTATGAGCTAGAACATGAAACGATGTGCCGCGTATGTAAACCTGATACTGACAAGAAAGATTTTAAGGTTGCAATGAACGGAAAAAGAGATAATAGTTATGAGCCAGAATATGAAAAGATTGGCTTCAAAGGTAAAAATAAAAACAAGAAAACGGTAATACGTGAACGTAATGATAAACTCCCAAAAAATGCTGGTGATCAAACAGGAGAACCATTAATCAAAATAGAGTGTGTGTCAAGCCCCGATGAAATAAAGCACAAACTGACAGCTCTTAGTCAAATGACTACAGATAAATCAACTTGTATTTGTCCTTCACATAGCAAACGTCGAAAAGAGTACCTTTCAAAAAATCTATGTGAAGGAAGGATTTGTCAAAAAATGTTTAAAGATAAGAACACAATTTTTAACTGTAAATGTCAGCATATCAAAGATATTGGAGGAGAATGCACAGATAGAAGTTGTGGTAGTAGCACTGTTCAAAGAAAACATAGTAAATGCTCCACGAGGTGTATTCAATCGGAAAAAATGTCTGAACCTCAGTTTGAGGTACAGTTGGACGCCAAAAATATGTGCATTTTAAATTCTGAAGCAATCAGTCAGAAAATTGCTGCAATAGAAGCTCAGGCTAATGAAGTTTGCCCAGGTGGAATGTGTGCAGTAGCAAGGTGCGAAAACAGAAAGTTATTCAGATGCAAATGTTTGCAAAAAAAACCTGAAAATACAGAATGTTACGAAGCAACATGTGTAGATGAAGAAGGTCCAGTTGATCTCTTGTACTATTGGATGTCAAAATTAATCAATAAAACAATTGATAATAGTGCGAAAAAAAAAATGAAAAGGGGTTTCTTTGATACAAACGATATATCAAAAATAAAATCTATGTTTTCTTTTATTTGTGATCGACTCAAAAGAACTTCGGAAATCTGGAATGGCTCAGAAGCCAGTAACCAAACGAAATGTGCGTTGTCAGGTTTAAAGGAGAAAAAGCAAACAGTAAGTAAATCAAACTATCACAAAAGGAGCGTGTTGAATGTGCCGCTGACAATAAGTCGTCGTACACAGCTTACTACGGTAAAGCAACTAGCTGCCGAAGCAAAAGCCAAAAAATCAAAAGAGACGGAGAAACAAAAAAAAATTAAAGATGCGGAAGACGAAAAAATAGATGCCGAGGGCAGGAAGTTAAGAAAACAACGACTTAAGAAACAAAACAAGTTATTAGCTAAGCAAAGGAAGGAGGAAAGGAAAGAAATGATGGAATTAAGCAAACATGATGAAGTAGGCGACACTAATTGTTTTGTAGACTTTATTATAGGAATTTTCAGTCTGGGATTTGGTACTGCACATTGTCTCCTTTCTGTACTGTTTAGAATAATTACAGAACCAAACAGAAGTTACAGATATATTCGACGATGTATGAAACATCCACAGTACACAATTGAAAAAGTGCGGAAATGGACAGCAGAGAAGTGGAAAGTCCAAAAGTTTCGAATGAGCAGATCAATGAAAGGCTCACGAACTATGAACATTGTTGGCGACGAGTTTAGAGAGTCTTCAGTTTATGCAGCCTTTGCTAGTAGAGGTACAACGATAGAGGAAAAACAATTATTAGAAGCCCAAAAGAAAAGAAGACAGAAACGAATTCGAAAAAGGTCAAAAGGAGCTGTGCAAGAATGCCGCCATATATTGCTACATACCTTGAGGAAAAGACCATGTTTCTGGGTGTACTACATCAGTCCAGACTTTTACCCTCGATTCTTGGGTTTGAGGACGAATTTTATCAAGCTATGTCAAGTGTGTTTGATTTGCTTAGCTATTGTGGTTTGGACGCCTTGTATTTTGTGTTGTGAACTGTCTCGTGGTTGCTGTTGTTGTACGTCGTGTACTCTGTAGCGGTTGTAAAACTTTTCAGAAATGAAATCTGTTTTTTTTTTACACAAGTAACCTTCGTTAAACGTTGCGCTGATGTGTCTCAATCGTGGTCTCAATAACTTCTCATTTATGTATAACTAGCTTCCGCGTAATAGTCCGAACCAGGTTTTTTGGAAAAAAAACAAAGAGAACTTGCCGGGTAAAAACTGGGAAACCTGAAAAACTATATTTTTGGCATTAGAATCGTCCCCAGACTTCGTAGCAATAAGTTATTTTTTTTTAATACATAGGTAGGTACGATTTTATTAAACGTTGATTTTATTATTCTTACCGAGAGAAGCTAGTTAGTTTAATGTGTTTTTTTGATATCCCATTACTCTAGGGTTACATTAGATATGTGGCCCAAAAATTCATAGTTTTAAGATATCATCAATAATATTTAACACTTTAACTGTCCCAAGGATATTTACGTTACCATCACCCAATGTCCAATAATATTATTATATTTTGAAAGTAATATGAGGTCTCGTATGTGTCGCCGGGCGTAAAAGAATAGCACCATCCCATTTCTTCCAGTGGGTGTCGTAGAAGGCGACTAAGGGACTTACTAGAGAATGGGCAGCAGCGTTCTGTATGCATTTTACCACCATACTGCGATCGCCAACCCGCCTGCCAAGCGTGGCGATTATGGCAAAACCCCCCAAAACCCTAGGGGAGGCCTATGTCCAGCAGCGGACGTCTTTCGGCTGAAATGATGATGATGATGATGAATATGAGGTCACGTAAGGTCAAGGTGGCGAAGTCCGTCTAAGGGGCAACACCATACACCGTCTCTATAAGCTGTTTCTGAATAGTTACGACGTTGCCAGCTCGGTCGGTCAAACAGACTCACTATATTGACCTACCTTTAAATTATAGATGACTGAATTGAGTTGTAATAGGAAAAATACGGTCTCATATTTTTTTGGAGTTGAGTAGTTGAAACACGAGTGAGTGGTGTCGATGTTGTAGCTAACGTGAAATGTGAATTTCAACGGATTTTTTCGTATGGTAAGTTAAAAATTCAAATCGAATTTAAAATATATTTACAGAAATATTTGCTGTGATAAAAACCTTATATTAATTCATTGTTGGGGTAAGACTGTCTAATATTTTTGGGAAAGGCCGTCATGTGCCGATCTTGCCCCAAGGCAGATGTTGTTAACCTTTTTTGGTAATACGGTCAAATCTCCTTATTTGCAGCTTTTTTTTTGTGAATCTTGAATACTGTGATTCTATTATTTTGGTTCAGAAGAAACGGTTTAGAAACATATCATGATAAAATGATAGGTCTAGTTTCATATCATTTCTAAAATAATTACTTTATTTTATTCTTCAGGTAAATTGTCATAAAATGATTGGAAATCACAAAATATTTGTCCGGAATGAGGATTTAAGTGGATATATTACTGCTCGTATTTACAACATACGAAGAATGACGCATTTGAATAATAAAAGGTAGAAATCAACTACTCTCGGGAGGCCTTGATCGTTACAAAAAAAATGCATACGCACCGTCACAATCAAATAAATTTGAAGTCATAATGTAGAGATTCCAAATACGTATGGAGGTCGTAGCATTGTAAGCATTTACGGGATTTTATTACTTTTTTTAAAAATTAGACTGCATATTGTAGTGATAACTTAGTTCGTTTTGTATGTACAGACGCCAGCACATCAAGCTACCCCAAACTGTCTTTTCCCAATTGAACATGAACCTTATGCTTATGTTATAAAGTTGAAAATCTATCAAAGAAATTTGACAGATTGGGGTAGCTTGATGTACTGGCGTCTGTACGTTGTTTTTTTTAATTGTATCAACAATATAAAACAATTTATTTGAATAATATATAGAAATAAAGAGGGTTTTATAAATACTATTCATTTCATTAATATGCTATCTGTTCAAGAAGTACAAATATAGCCGAGTGTATTTATTTGTAACCATTTCGTTTTTCTATGGTTTAAAGACCACCTGGATCTAGTTTGTATCATCTAAATACCAAAACATTTGAAATTTCACATTGCTTAGATGCAACCAACAAGCATACTTACCTACAGTCAGAATATTCAAATACCTGTATTGTTACCGATGTAGATGTTGACAATCCCTGCCCTTGCAAATAAACCGGACTTACCCCACTTCATGATTTTACCGCCATAAATTGTGTTTGCTACCTGCCTGGCACTTAAAGCATGTTTTTGATAATCTTTTATTTTCGAATATTTACTGAATATGGGTGCTGCAAATAGCTATTAGATTACACACAATTTATGCAAATGACGGAGTTGCCTCAAATACTCGGGAAGGTCCGTCTACTTAATACCTTTTAAAAATACATGCTTATTTTCATTTTGACAAGAGTTACATTGACGTTTGTAAAAGTAACTGTTAAAGAATCTTTAGTCATCAATAATATTCAAAACATACAATTAAGTAAAAAAAATCAGCTATAGGGTCTTTTTCAAATCAACTTGCAAAAAACTATGAATTTTATTCATGTACGGGTGTTTTATATTAATAATCGTAACATTGTTGAATAATTTTGCACGAAAATGAAAAAAAATAAAAAATAAATTAGAAAATAATTCATTATGTCATTTGATTCTTTGATATGGTCTCATTCATACCCTAGAGTTATGGGATGTAAAAAAGAACACCTTGTATAGATAGATTAATCTAGATAGATGAAGCTAGTTAGTATTTAGATAGATTATTCTAGATAGATTAGGTAGATAGGCTAGCTTCTGTCCGTGACTTTGTTCGCTTGGAAATCGTAAAACATAATTTCCTAATATTGCATCCCTCTATAATCTACTAGCTTTTAAAACGTTTTCCAGTGTATTTTTAACCGACTTCTTGAAAAGGAGGAATTACTCGTATATGTTCCACTGTATATTTTTTTTTATGTATGTTCACCATTTCTCCCTCATTTGTGGATCGATTCTCAAAATTCTTTTTTTATTTGAAATAGTATACTCCTGAGGTGGTCCCATTGGCACCAAGTCAGGATCTGATGATGGAATCCCAGGGAAATCGAGGAAAACCCTCAAATTTAATAGGTATTAACAATGTTTTTCTTATATTTTCTGAAGCTATTGAGACATTTGCGTATGGTCTCATGACGCTGAGCTGATGAAGGAAGGTACAACTCTTTAACGGTTAGGAGTTAGGTGGAGGTTCGGGAATAACTCCGTCATATATAGACCGATTTGCAGAATTCTTTTGACTTTAATTTTTTGTTCGAAAGGGGTTCATTTCGGAATGGTCCCATTTAAATTTCACATAGATTTGATGATGCGTTTCGGAGACAGACAACAGAACTCTTCAAAAAATTACAGCAAATTAACCGCGATTGCTGCTATCGCATAAATATGCATTGTTTTGACCCCAAGGATGATGAAATTTCGAATTGGTGTGGGGTAGGTACTCTAACTAAAAAGTGAAAAACAAAAAATACTCCAAAAAAAAACAAACTACTTCCGGAAAAACACTAAAAAGTGAAAAATAACTGTTATTTCGGAAGGCGATGACAAAAAATTACTAAAATATATTTCCAAAGTCACCGACTTCCGAAATTAAGTAATTTTTCACTTTGTAATGTTTTTCCGGAAGTCGGTTTTTTTTTGTTGGGAAAAGTGTTTTCGTAACTATGAAGTCCTAAGTCTTATGCACCATTTCTTTCAAGGACAAGACTTTTACATCTTTGGAATTCATTTAATTTCTATCGGTGGGAGCGTTCTGTTTGGAGACGAGCTCTACAGCACCCTAATTGCGTAACTCACGATTCATCATAATCTGTTTCGTTTTTAAACGGATTGTTAAACCATTGCTTCATATGTTCGAAAAATGTGTCTGCTCAGCAACGTAAATAACGCAATGAATATTGCTGAACTGTCAAAACGAAACCGATTATTTTAATCGTGAGTTACACAATTAGGGTGCAGGACCGTACAGGCTGGAGCGCGGCCTTTTCGCTTAAGGGGAAAACCAACCTAAATACTAAACATGATTAGGAGAAACTTCGATTGATGACTTCTTCGATGGTTTAGAGGTTGCAGGCGTTACTGCTTAGCGTGAGGCCCTGGTTTCGTTTTTCTATTTGAACTATCTCATTAGCAGCCCGGAGTCTGGTTTTGTAGCTGGTTGATGGCAATAGGCTCGCCCCCTATTACATGGGACTTAAACATAACTGGTACACCTCTGCCCAACCCTTCGGGAAAACAAAGCGTGATGTTATGGAAGGACAACCATGGTTTTTTTCAGTCTCTTGTAATTTAGGACCAGTCACGATACGGAACATAATTATACACTATAGCCTGACCGATACCGCTGTACCGCGCGCGCCTTAGGTACGAATGAGCGGCTTGCACTGACTTATCGGCGGCCTGCTCTGCTCCTCCGTCGCGCCGCGCCTTTATCTAAGGCGCGATACAGCGGTATCGGTCAAGGGGTACCAAGCCCGCTTTAAACGGACATAAAAATACTTTTTAATACAAAAATTAAACCGCCGAAAAACCGAAAAGTAAAAAATACTTAATAAACCTGGTTTGTCCGACCCCAATAACTAAGTTCGAAAGGCGGTGACATATAATTAAATACATATCCAAAGTCACCGACTTCCGAGCTTAGTTATTGGGGTTTTACATTACAATAAGTGAGTAGGTATACAATCAATCATCCCCGGTTTTCTTACCCTTAGGGTTGGAATTTTTCTTCAAAATGTATGTGAGACCAAATTCGGGGTATACCCTTTCCAATGTAAAAAGAATAATCAAAATCGGACTAATCTGGAAAGAGTTATGCGTGGTCATACATAAAAAAAGAGATATTTACAGAATAGCTCGGCTGGTTTTTTTTTTTTTTTTTTTTTCTGGGTGGGAAATCATCAAATAACTTCTCCCGCTCTGGGTGGAGCAGGAGGGCGTGTCAGACTTTTACTGACTAAAACCCACCCGTGTTCCTTCAGTAGCCCTTAAGCCAGGGGCTGTGGTGTCTCTTTCGAACAAACCCGCACCCCTGGCAGGCATCGGCCCTTGCGGGCCCCATCATTTTTTTGTGCTGACATCTCTTTGAGGCGCGCGTGGAACACAACGCGCCGTCGACTTGGGCTTGGTCCTTACCGGACAGCGAGCTACCCATTACTCGCCGTCCGCAAGCCCATGCCTACGGTGGCCGGAAATCGGCCTGGGATTCCCGACGCCCAGGGCGTCTCCGTATCCTGCGGCGGCTGGGGTCGCGAGGGCGCATATGCTGCCTCTCCCTCACGTGCGCCGCCTCCCTCTTCGCGAGCATCACTGCTTCGCTGAAGGAGGTGACGGCTCCCCATGCCCTCTCGCTCCGTACCATGGCCTGGACCAGGGCCGGACGCGAGAGATCGCCGCCGCCGATCGCCTCCACGAGGACACGGCGGTGCTCCGCCCAAGCAGGGCTGGTGCCGATGTTCTATCTTGGTGCCAGGCACACCCAACGTTTTACTAACTTGTGTTCTAAATCATAGTTTTATAGAAACACCAATAGCCTCTTTGTCCTGGCATCAAACTAAGCCTGGTCTTCAACTTACTGACGTACCAAATAATCATTATTGACTTATAAATCTTAAAAAAAACCATTTAATTGATAAATAGGTATTTTATTAAAGACAAGTACACAAAATGCATTTTCTCAAAATACTCAGGATTGCAAAAAACGGAAACCAGGCTAAAACGGCTAAACTATATGAACCAAATCGGAAAGCGTATTTGAAAAAACTTATAGAAGATAAAATCTGTGGGTAGACACTTGGGCACAGTTTGTAAATACAATAATACGGCTTTTTTTTTACGGTGCAGGTGCAAACTTTGCAATTGCCTTCAAGTTTCAGTGACACACATTTAGCAGCACATATAATTTTTGAAAAGATATTCGGATTTTCACACACATTTTTCATACAACTTTTTTTACATTGAATTATTGGTTGGATTTGAAAGCAACTAGTACATTTTCTTTTTATACGAATGAACTGTGGTCTACCACCACAATCAGCACGTGACCGACGTCTTCTCGAAAAATGTCTGTTCTGAGGACATCTATGTTCTGAAAAGGTTCTTTGATTTAGGGACTTACGCCGACATTCATAATTAGATCGTGTTTTCATGGCTTGATTTTTATTTGGAAGTTGTTGTTCACTTTTGTTAACGAGACAGTAGCATCTTTCACATAATGTAGATGATGATTCTATTCTTTTTTGTGCCATATTATAATTTGAAAGTTGTTGTTGACTTTCATTTACCTTATGGTACCTTAAAGATTTACTTTTAGTGCGTTGATTTTTGTTTTTAAATTTAACAAAATGTTGAATTTGATTGAAAAAATAACCTCGATAGTCACAAAGTTTTTGTCGAACGTTTCCAATATATGCTGTACATTGTTTCAAAGCACAATCAGGTGTATTTAAAGTTTTCTTACTGTGCTGTTTTATAGGGTATTTAGATAATGGAGATGATGTTTTCATATTGTGTTGTTGCAAAGAATATTCACAAGTAGATCGTGTTTTATTATTTGCACGAAATTGTTTATTGAGGATTTTATTATCAGGCCTCCTAAAATCGACTTGTTTAATTTCATATTCATTGAGATCCCGTCTAGGTTCTGAACTTGACTTTTCACAATTATTGCATATAAGAACATGTCTTGTTGTTTGGATTTCTTTATCAAACAAAGTCTTCTCACAATAGCCTTTTTGTCTGCTGAGCTTTCCTGCTTGAGATGCTTGAATGCTTTTGAAATTCCCTAAAGGCTTTGGCCACCATCTTTTAATATTTGTTTTTTGGAATCGATTGTTTCTTGCAATTATTTTATCTTCACCTTTCCGAATTAACAAATCATTATTGCATATGTTTTGATATCTTAAAATGTTTTTTTGCTGTTTGTCGTTCGTATGAGCACCGCTTTGATTGCTTTCTTTATTCTGATCTGTTTTTTGGAATCGATTGTTTCTTGCAATTATTTTATCTTCACCTTTCCGAATTAAAAAATCATTATTGCATATGTTTTGATATCTTAAAATGTTTTCTTGCTGTTTGTGGTTCGTATGAGCGCCGCTTTGATTGCTTTCTTTATTCTGATCTGTTTTTCGGAATCGATTGTTTCTTGCAATTATTTTATCTTCACCTTTCCGAATTAAGAAATCATTGTTGCATATGTTTTGATATCTTAAGATGTTTTCTTGCTGTTTGTCATTCGTATGAGCGCCGCTTTGATTGCTTTCTTTATTATGATCTGTTTTTTGGAATCGACTGTTTCTTGCAATTATTTTATCGTCACCTTTCCGAATTAACAAATCATTATTGCATATGTTTTGATATCTTAATATGTTTCCTTGCTGTTTATCGTTCGTATGAGCGCCGCTTTGATTGCTTTCTTTATTCTGATCTGTGGTGTTACCTTTTTTCTCACATACTTTTTGTCTCTGCTTATTTTGTGGTCCATATACATTTTCATTTCCTATCGAAAGACGATACAATTGATATTTTTGACGTTGAAAATTATAATATTCGTTATTTCTCTCTTTATTGGGCGATTCACAGAGTTCAGAAGACAATTTCTTATCACAAGATTCGCATAAAAAATCTGATCGCTTTTTCATTATTTCCGAAATAACTTGCCCCTCATCTGAGCCGGTAGTGTTGTCTTGTTTACTTGTTATTTCTTGACATGGTTTTAGATTTATCGAATTGTGGCTGTCGGTCCGTCGCTGTTGTTCGTCAATTTCACGTGATATACTATTTTGATCTAGTTTTGGAATAAACTGTTTTGCTGGCAATAAGGTACATAAATTATGTGGTGTGATTTGTGTATATGTCTTCTCATATCTTTTTGCTTTCTCACTTTTATTTTCACCTGATCTTGGTTTGAGTTTTTGTAATAATTTGAACAAAGGATGTTGAGGAATTTCTGACTTTGCCGAACTTTGAGAAATACATTTTTGTTGTTTGGAATCTATTGAGTGTTCAGACTGATGTTCGCTAAATTTATCAAGATATTTTTTACTAAGCTTATTGGTAGGAATAGAAAGGTTTTCAGATAATTTAGTGTTGACATTCATTTTTGACTGCTGTTTGTATATAGACTGATGTTTTTTGTTTACTGATGAGCTTACGTTTTGTAGTTCATTGTTGATAATATTAATCCTTGCGTTGGAATGCTTACTCTTCATTAATGTATGTTTTGGGATTTCAGTTTGACTTTCAGTGACATTCATACGTGTATTATTTAAACTAATTTTGTTACGTAGTTCAAGTGTTTTAATTGGAACCTCTTCATTTGTTCTTTGCCCAATGATACTAGACCTATGTTTTCCTAAAGGATTATCTACTACAGCTTTTAAAAGCCTTCTATTTACTTGAGTAGAGTAGGTTTGATTTAGTTTTGGACTCTTATAATTGTGTTCTCTCCCTCTCTTGATATTTTCATAAAAGTTTTTGTTCGCCCAGAACTTAATTTTATTCTTTACACATGCATCGATTACATCCTTAGCGATATGAGAAAACGCTTGACTAAACGTACTGTTGGTGGTGTCAGCGCTTTGTTTATCAGAATAATATTTCATGGACTTGGTAGTTGTGGTATCGGAACAATATTCAAAATGTTTGCCAGAAGTTTTCCTTCCGATTCTTATGGATGATACCCTTTTTCTTTTATTATTATTATTATGTTTTTTCCATAAATTAAGCTTTCTCCCTGTAACACAAATATCTTTATAAACTATTGCTGATAAGGTTCTTTTCGTCTTTTCAGAGTTGCCAATTCGACAATTTCGATTGTCATGGGATTTGCCTCTGTCTAAATAATTGAGTGTATTATTCGATTTTATGTTATTAGCAAAAGTTCGCATTGATAATTGATTTGGGATTTGTAAAGGAATTTGTATATTTTCTGTAGTCATATCTAATCTGTCACATATTTTCGGGCATCTTGCATATTTTGTAGGGGTGATTTTATGTTTCTCGCTCAGTGTTTTGTCCTTATTATGTCCATTCAGGGTCCTGTTTTTCTCGTCACTCTTAATTAGCTTTTGTTTACGTGTTCCGTAATTTATGACGGTCGAATAACTGTTGTATACTCTTAATTTAACTGGCTTTCGTCTACGTTTTAAACTTGTATCTGAAAGCTGCTTAGATTTTTCGATAATTATTTTCTTAATCTTATTCGCAAAGGATATTTTTAATAAGGTTGTGCAAATTCGAGATATGGCTTCATTTTTCTCATGATGTTCTTTCCGATTTATATCAATGTGTATACAACCATTGTCACCTGCCATACCTCTTCTATGAAATCCTATTTTGCTGTCGTGCAACACTGCATTTTGTTGGTGCGTTGTAACAAATTCTTTTCTTTTAATGTTATTATTTATATCATGTGCAGAACTTGCATGAGTAGTGTAGCGAAATGGATCATCGCCTTTTTTTAGATAAAATTTTACTTTCATCTTTATCTTTTCACAATGCTTTTGTGACGAAAGGCACGACTTTAATGGAATAGGTTTGTTACGCGCATTAAAAGAGTTGGACAAATATGTCAAAGATTTCAAATCCTTCCGTCGTAACGAAGTAGGCTTTGCTACCGTGGGGTTTTTGGCGCTTAATTCACTGGTAGATTTTCTTTCTAAGGGTATTGTTTTCCTTTGTTCACGTGTTCTATAGTAATTGCTGCATAATGAGGGTTGGCCGCGTGCTGAAACAAATCTTTGGTTTCTAGGCATTTTTCTGTCCAATGTAAATAGGATTACACAAAAAGTTACTCTGAGCAACCGGCTTGGCTTCAAAGTTTAGACATTGTATTTATGAATTTCCATAAATGAGGTCCATTACTTATGTCAGCACCTGCCACTTCTGGATTTGGTTTCAATTTGCTTGAATTTTATAATAAGTAAAACGTCTATTCATTCCTAATATTTTAATCATCGGTATTAAATATGTTTAATCTGAAAACAAAACAAGCATAATTTTGTTAGATATTGTTATGTTTAGTGCATTCATGTAGTGAAAATTGAATTACTTATTGAATTTACGATAATGTGTACATACCAATAATCTAAGCTATGTTTGAATTAGAAGATGATGCATGGTGGCATCTAGAGGTGATACGACTGCACACTCTGCAACTAGCTAAATACAAAACTATTTTTTCCAAACCACATAAACATGCATAATATTAGCAATAAGTTATTTTCCCCTAAATAAACTTAGCACATTATAGCAAATGTCTAATAATATTGTGTCCTGTCGGTCATGTCAAGGTGTCACGTGTCACACACTTGCTTTTTCCCTGGCCACTAATTTGGTCATGGAGGTCCGTGGATGTCTCTGATTGTTGACAGCGCAGCAAAAAGAGGTGTTTTATTTATGGGTGAGCTATTACAGGCGCCTAGTGCTACAAGGCTCACATTCGTTTTGACTTCCCCCACGCGCCTTATGAACCTTGTGCTGTTGCATGTTGCTTCTAGTAAATACTGATTCCATGTTACGTGTGGTTACGTGTGATATCTATTATGTGCAGACGCCAGCACATCAAGCTACCCCAATCTGTCAAATTTCTTTGATAGATTTCTAACTTTATAACATAAGTTTAAGGTTCATGTTCAATTGGGAAAATTTGATAATTTGGGGTAGCTTGATGTGCTGGCGTTTGTACTAGGGTACTTTTTGATTTCAAACGAAATCTTTATGTTAAGTTAGGTTATATCATACACTGACCGATGATATGAACGATATCTTTTTTGAATTCATACAAACGAAACACGAATCGCAGCTTACCTCAAACTCAAAGCATTTATTTCAAATAGGCACTTACAAGGCACTTTTGAACGTCAACATTTACGTTAAAATAGAATTGATTCTAGTCGTTCCTTCCAAAATGTAGTTTCTTATGGAAAAGAACGGGCAAGTAACTCCACATGTTTTAAGTACAAAATTTTGCATACATTCATTAGGTATATAATGATGTGTGAAAACTACTGGATGCGTGACTTGAACGTCTGTTATGATAATGATAACAATTACTACTTATATTGGTACATGTACGTTACTCAAGCTTTCTTCCCATTAGGGTAGGCAAAAACTACAGAACGCCACCGGGTACATAAAGCAAAAAAAAAGACCGTTAAAAACTAAAAACCCTAAGACTTTGAAGATCGATTTTCAGCCCAATTGTGGGCTGAAAATCGATCTTCAAAGTCTTAGGGTTTTTAGTTTTTCATTTGGCGTTTTCATTTGGCCATCCAACGCAACGCATTGGCGTTGCGTTGGATGGCCAAATGAAAACGCCAAACAGATGAGGCGTATACAAAGCTGAGTGTAGATAAGCTATGGTAGAAGGGATAGCTGCCTTTTGCCTGGATTAACTTCCTACTTTGATTAGGCGTCCTCCGATGTGATGACTCTTGGATAAAAATAATACCTGCAATTTATAATTAATAAATAAGTTATGCGTGCTGTGGTGGGGGTTACATGGTGGAAGGAGTGTGGGGCGGGCGGTACGCCGCAGTAGCGATGGGCGATTCCGAGATGTTTTAACAATCGAAAGAATCGGAGTCGTTAAAATAAACCGTCGAGTCAACCATCGACTCGGCGTTCTACAAAACAATCGAGATGTTTTTCGATTGTTTCGAGTCAGTGGAATCGACTGCTAGTTTTTGATTGTTCGAATCAGTCACTCTCACTCACCGAGTCTCGCTCGGTCACCGAGGTCAGTCGATTGCATGCATCGACCCGAGGTACATGTTAGTTACAAGCGAGAGCGTGCCAGACTCAAGTCGAGGGAGCCGCGTGTAATTTGTAAACGTTTACCTTTACTTACGATTACGATGCACTTTTTTATTTTTGACTAGTTTTTAAATTCATCAAAATGGCACGAACTTTTAAACCATCGCGCTAACCAACCAACTCGCGAAACTCAAAACCATCGAGGAACAACTCTCGACTCGAAAGAACGCGCCATGCGCCAGTCGCATAACAGACCGACTCGAGTCCAGGTCGAAACAATCGAAAACCATCGAGATGTTCGAACAATCGAAACAATCGCATAAAACCTCTCGCCATCGCGCATCTCAGTCATACGTAAAAAGTACTCTGTGGTCTCAGATTACTGCGCTAGGCGCGCTGTCGCTACGGCTACTCGGACTAGTAGCCGTAGCGACAGCGCGCCTAGCGCAGTAATATTGAAGATTTACTGTACATTTCTAACATAAAAGTAGACACCACACTCACTATGTAAATAAAACGGACAAATATATACAATAATTTACTAAGAAAACTTCATTACAATTTCTAACATTATCATTGTATAGAAACATTTTATTAACTTTATAATGTATTGTCAACTTAGGTTGATAAACACAATTTCGATTGACCTCGTAATTACAACACTTTCAAGGTACGTATGCATATTTTGGCGCGTGGCCAAAATCAGAACAAACGCTGCACGCCGCCGCCCGTCTTGTTTTTTCAATACCATTTCTAGCAATTTCACAAACATTTACCAACTACCCGTCAATGCTATTCGGGTGCCAAAGATCCTTATAGCAGGCTACCTATATTGATTAGATCCGATAAGGATAGAAAATACGAGAACACGCATATTTTTGTTCATGATCGCTTCTCACCATTAAAGTCCATTGTTGTTAGCACGAAGAAAAAGAGATTCTGCATTCGACAATAACCAAAAGTAGGTGCGCAAAAATTATGCAGCGAGGACAAGATGATAACACCATTAATTTATTTCAATAAGAACGAGGATTTTGCGAAACTTAAAAATATTTTACAATGCATCTTTAATACGTACGCGAAAGACGTAATACGAGTAGTAGGAGAACGCACACGATACCGTGCGGATTAGGCTGCCTGTCCATTGGAGCGGAAAGGAGCGGAGCTGTGCTTATATTAACCAAAAGAATTCAAAGTCTGCTCTGCTCCATATGGATGGAAAACGTTATATTGGTTATGCGCGGGAATTAAGAACTAGCATTCTTTTTTACTTCAACATAATTTAACGCTCTCGTTCACGAGCGATTTTTGTTTTTAAGCGCTATTGAGCGGATTTGTAAAGTCGGCTAATTAAATGATGCAAACTTATCACACAATGTAGCACTTCTTCTAGAGATGAAAGAGACTTATTACCAGATTACAATCAACAACGGCGGCATGCAAGCACTGCGTTTAAGCCTCAAGACTTGCCTTCAAATCTTCTGAATGTATGTGGCGTACGTAGTGGGTACCTACACATAACTTACTTCTTCTTACATCTTCAAAAATCAATCTCTAATTGTGATTACATTTGCCTATAACTCGACTATGAGAAGAATAGGAATCTCAATATGAACACTAGTATTGCTATTGATATAATCCATGGAATCCAAGTCAAATATGCCAAAAAATGCGTACCGAACCGAAAAACTTGTTTGACAAAAACGATTAAATGTAAAAATTGAGGATAGGCACGTGGGAACATTCTATATATGATTAAAACTGGCGGCTTCCTCTTGAATGTGTCCATGAAAATTCGCACATCTTTTGTTAAGGACGGGATTTATCCTTTTTACACGTCCTGAAATAAATGGAATTCTCCTAAATAAGCTACGCTTTTTTGTCTTCCGCTTCTCATTCTTTTTGACTGCACTCTTTCTATGTTTCTTGCTGGTTGGTTGTTGGGATGACTTGTTAAGCTTTCCTGATTTGTTACATTGACTCCCAATGTGCTGTTTACTTTCGCGTTGAAACCGATTAATTAGGGACTCATCATCACTAGAATGTTGGAGAAAATATTTACAATTCACAAATAGTTTATTTAGTAATCCCCATGTAGTACGTTGCTTAACATTTTTTTTGCATCCATAAAGATGTTTACTATTGACATGTAAGTTACTGGGAGATTTAGTTTTAGTCGGCTGTTCCAATTTACATTCACAACTGACGTTTTCTTTATTTTCATGATGCGAGGTGTTTGTACCTGTAGTCCGTTGGTTGATAACACATGCACTTTCAGAAAGTAGTTTTTTACATTCATAATTATCTTGCAAGTTTTCATTTGGATATAAGTTAATTGTACCTTTATTCCGTTGGTTCATAACAAATATAGGTTTGGGAAGATTTATACTTTCACAAATGATATTTCGTTCACTTTTATTTAGATGTAAGTTACTTACTCGTATATCTTTAGGCCGTTGATTGACAACACAAACACATTCAGGATTTAGTTTTTTACATTGAGAAATGATATTTTTGTTCCGTTGCACCAAATGACGGTCACTTAATGATTTTGTGTGTTCGTTTGTAATTCCAAAACAAGTACAGTCAATTTGGAGAACATTAAAACACATACAATCATTTTGTTGTTTATGAAAATGTCCACGTTCAGTAGGTTGATTAAAAATACATTCGCATTCTGAACATGGTTTCTTACATAAACAACAACAAATATCACTTTTCAAAGTTTCTGATGGCATTTTTGTACATTTAGAATTAACAGAATGTAAACATTCTGTTTCATTTACATGATGGTTACATACATATTTTCTTTCACCATGTTGTTCAAAAAAAGGCGCAGATTTGATGTACTGTTTTTGAGGACACTTTTCTGATGCTTGTTTGCTTTTATTAAATATAGTAGAATTTGCACTTTGCACATAATCACGCGGTAAAATGAAATCTGTTGGTTTTTTTATTTGAGTTTTGTCCGCAGTATAGAGGGTCTCAGTGTAGCTTTCACTACTTTGTGGTAGGATTGTAAGAGGTAGCACGTCAAGATCGGAATCATTACTAGACAGTTTTGGTTCTTTAAATAATTTTGGCTGTTGCCTTTTATTTAGGTTTCGGTTATTTGAAGAGTAGGGACATTCAACGTATCGGTGTTGTTTTTGGTGAGCCTTGCATTCATATCGGGATTTTTTACATTTGCAGATAATCTGTTCTTTTATTTCATTCAGATGACTTTCACTTAGAAATAAATGTTCAGGATGTTTTGTATGCAGACTGTTGGTAATTATATTGTTTTGATCATGAAAAATATGTTCTTTTACTTTTGAAGACCGATTGTTTTTTAACGGCACGTATTTTGTTTTCGAATCTTCTTTTTCAGCTGTGAGCCGATCCTTTATTGGTTTTGTTTTATCTATCAACTTAGTACTATTCTTTTTATGCAAAGTATTACGACTGCTATGTTTTATCTTATTTATGTTTGTATTCGATACTTTTGTTTCTGAAACAAACCTATTTAAATGTTTGTGTTTTTGCGAAAGAACCTTAGAAAGTTGCTGATCCTCTGCATTACTACGTTTGATTTTTTCTATGCATTTTGACCACCAAGCGTAGCGTAATTTTTTTGATTCATGTTTATTCAATAGAACTGATGACTCATCATTTTGAATTTGCAATTTGTTTGGTTTATCTGGATATGCTGAAAGTTTAATAGAAACACCGAGTTTGTGATGTTTTAAAACTTTATTCGGAAATTCAGAAATTTTACTACATATTTCCTGATTCGTTAAAACGTTTGAAAGCAGTTTTTTGATTTCATGTCTTTGGTTTTCAAGATGTCTTTCCTCTTCCTTTGGAGCTTTGTTAAGTTTAAGAGATAGCTTATTTTTAGATTGTTTATTTTTCACTGCATTGTCTAATAGCTCATCTGTCATCGTAGTGCTTTGTTGTTTATTTATTGTTCTCTTTAACTGTTCTTCATTAATGTGTGACCGTTGTTCAACAATTTTATGAATGTTTGTTTGGTTTTCATCACTTTTAATTTTATTACCAGATTCACTTAATTCATCTCACAACTTTTTTTTCACAGCCCGATTTAATTGTTTGTTATCAAATGTTTTATTTTTGTTTATGGTTATTTCCTTGGATAGATTTTCTATCACGACTTTTTTTGACCGTTTGTCGTCTATCAAATAATTTATTGAAAGGTTGTCACCATTATATTTATTATCACAAGCAGATTTACCAAGTTTATGTCTTGAAAGTTCTTTGCATGATTTTCTTGTTGATGCATCTATCGGGTATTTTTTTATTGTGGTATAACTTTCGAGACTATGAATTTCTATTGAAGTATCAGTTCTTTTTTTTCTTAGTACCTTTGGTTTGTATGTATGTTTCCGAAAATGTGAATTTTTATTTCTTAAACAAGAAAATGTTAGTAGTCTCAGTATGTTTGACAATTTAATTAATATAGAATTATTACGTTTTGCGTCTTTGGCTTGTTTCAGATTAGCATCGTTTCTAGTCCTCTGTTTTTATCTTTGCATAGTTGTTTTTCTATTATCACATTTTCTGACTTTTGAGTGCTGTTATCAGTTTTGCTATAATTTGCATCTTTACATCTTTTTTGTTTTTTGTGTGTTGGCAAGTTAGAATGTTTATCGGGGGGAGAAGTACATATTTCCCCTCTAACGTTCTTACCTTGTTTTTCAATGTTATTTCTCTTAGTTAGTGTTTTGGCTACAGGCGTTAATTGATCGGTCAATGCTTTAAATATTAATGGGCTTACGTTTTGTGTTTTCTTAATGAGTACGTCTTCTTCATGTTTCTTTCTAATGGAAGATTCAAAAAGATCATTCCACAATTGCTGTTCTTTAGATTCTTTCTCTTTTCGTTTATCTGCACAAGTAGCAACTTCTGGAATCATTCCAACTTTATTATACTGAGCATTTTGAAATCTTACATTTACTTTATTTGGAATTTCATTTATTTGTTCAATTGTAGTAGACGTATATTTTTTTGAAGAGTCATATGCACAAGCCTTAAAAAGTTCTCTAAATACTTCAGAAGTTTGATAGAGTTGTTCACTCTTAACTTTGTGTTCCATTTTGTTATTTTCTTTTTTTAATTTACTGTCTACCGAATCCAATCGATTTACAAGGAATACATCTTTTGCTTTAGCCGTATTTACTTCGCTAAACACACTCTTACTGGTATTACTGCATTGCTTATTGGAATGGTATGCAATATTATTGCTAGAAGTTTTCCTTCCGATTTGTATGGAGCATACACGTTTCTTTTTAGTTTTCGTTTGATTTTTCCATAGCTCAAGCTTTCTTCCTGTAACACAAATATCTTGATAAACTACTGCAGATAAGTTGGTTTCCAAGTCTTCATAACTTTCCCGTTCACAATTTTGATTATTAGACGAATTACCCACGTCATTGTTATTAAGTGTACTAATATTATTACTATAAATGTTTTTAGAGAAATTTGGCAGTGGTAAATTTTTAATCCGAGCTAGTTTATGTTTCTCGCTTAGTGAATTGTTTGGACTTGAAATATTTTTAATTGTATTTTTATTCAGAATTCGGTTATTCATATCACGCTTAATTAACCTTTCTCTAAACTTATCATAGTTTATAGATGAATGGCTATTGAAAGATCTTATTTTAATAGGTGATCGCATATGTCTATATCTTATACTTGTGTCTGATAGCTGTTTAGACTTTTCCACAATGATGTTCTTGATCTTGTTTGCGAAGGATTTTTTCGGGAATGGCTTGTTAATTTGATTGTTGATTTTAGTTTTCTCATAACGTTGTTTCTGTTTTGACTTTACATCAATTTTTATACAGTAATTGTCACCTGCCATACCTTTTCTATGTAATCTTTTTTTCTTGTTTTGCAACATTGCACATTGCTGGTGCGGTGTTACATATTCCTTGTTTTTCCTTATGTTCTTATTTACGAGTACATCATGCGCAGAACATGTATGGGTTGTGTCACGAAATTGATTGTCCCCTTTTTCAAGATAAAATTTTACTTTCATCTTTACTTTTTCACTGTGCCCTTGTGATGAAAGACACGACTTTAATGGAATAGGTTTGTTACCCTCATTAAGGGAGTTGGTCAAATATGTCAAAGATTTCAAATCCTTGCGTCGATAAGAAGTAGGCTTTGATTTGGTGGGGTTTTTGGCGCTTAATTCACTTGTAGATTTCCTTTCTAAAGGTATTGGTTTCCCTTGTTCACGTCCTTTAGAGAAATTGCTGCATGCTGTTTTTTGACCTCGTGTGGAAAATAATCTGCGGCTCTTTGGCATTTTCGTGTTTGCTATAAATGGGATTAAGTACACAAAAAGTTGATGTGATCAAAAAATGCTTCAAATTGTGGACGTTTTTTCTTAAATGACGTCCATTACTTGAATTGCATCTGCCACTCCTGGATTTCGTTCGAAAACTTGTCTTGCAAAAAATTGCCCAAATAATGCATGAGATTGCGAAATTTGGGTTCCCTCTCTGGGAAAACAGGCGTACTTTTATGTTGGTGTTATATAGTTAGCATGGATTCTATCATGAGTGTTGTCCTGTTCCTCCACATTCAATCATTGGTATAATAGTATGGTATCTAATTCTGAAAAATCACAATCTGTCTATAAAGAAGCAAGTAAAAGTATTTATTAGGACTCGTACAGGGAAGATTACATAAATAAAGCAATAATTTAATGAACATTAAACATTATTACCGTGGAAATGCCAATATTTTAAGTTTAGATAAAAATCTTTGAATGCATTAGTAGAAAATGCATGATGGCTCCTAATCAGTAGGTTAGGAGTTTTTATGACTACGCTGTAATCCACAGGTAAATACAAAACTAATTTCTCCAGACCACATTTAGCTACATAATACTAATAATAAAATATTTTCCCTAAATACTTAGCACATTGGAAAGAATGTATTAAATTAATATGTCAAAAGTGGCATAATATGTGTCAAAGCTCATGTCTCAAAGCGTGTCAAGGCCATATTGTATTGTTTTTTTCCTTCATCGCTTCAAAAGAAGTGTTATGCGCACTTTAGAGTAAAGCGTTCGCCACATTGTTTCAGACCACGGAATTAGTAATTACTGCACAGTTTCAGACAGGCGGTGGGGCGGTGACCACTCTGGTAGCATGCGGGAACTTTGGCGGGAATTATACTCTCTAATATTATGTCAGAGGGCCGGCTGGCTGGGTGTCAAAGGCAAATTACCGTATTTAAAACGTTCAAAATTTAATCGTAATTTCATTAGTGCAACAATGAATGTGAAATTAAATACTTTGTCATAAATGTAGGTGACAGCTTGAGATTACATTCAAATGAATGATTCTTTAAAATAGAGGGATCACCGCACAGAATCGTCAGAACCACTAGTATTTACTTACTCCATGACAACTGCCACCTCTGACTCTGACTGACTGAACTACGCATAACCACACATTACCGTATGACTGTACCCGTGGGTCGTGAATCGTGATCAGGCTGTGACGTGGGTGTGACAACAGAAAATAATGTCAGTATAATGTGACAGCTGGGTTAAGTCACGGTTTCCTAGAAGAGCGGTAGCCGCCATATAGCGCCGGAAATTTATCCGCAAATGACGTCACAAAAATATTATTTATGAAACTGTGTTGTTAGGCTTGTTTTCCTAGAGAGCGATTTTGACACCATATTTCAAAACCCAGGTGCTCAAAGATTTAAATCGTTAGATTTGCTCTCACCGCACTTAGTCACACGAAAAAGTGTTCATCTCACAGAAAATATTATATGCACATTGTTATTGATGAATTTTATTTAAACAATGACATGAATATTTACTTTGTAAAGTATTATGTTGCTTTAATTTATTGTGAATGTGATGACTGTGGGTGCTTTTTTGTTTGTTTTTTTTTTCCACTTTTAGTAATTTTCTGGCAGTTTGAGTAATTTGTGCTGCCTACCCAAATGTCCTTTCGTAAAAAAATAGCATGTAAGTACCCAAATGTACTTACATGCAATTTTTTATTTCCAGTTTAATAACTTGTCTTAAAGACATGATATGCAATTATGCAATGCATTATTACAAATTGAAGAATTTGTTACATATTTTGTTTTTCAGTAGTAAGGTAAGTAGGTAACTTCTTTTGTTTTTTCATTAGAAGAAATGAAAAAAGGAAACTACTTTTATTAATACATTATTCTTAGGTATAATCCATATCTTATAATTGATTTTTTTAAAGGTTTATAACGAATGATAAAATTGGTTTAATCTATTTAAATAAAAAGAAAAGTCCTGACTAACTGACTGACGGACTCATCAACGCCCAGCCCAAACCCTTGGACCTAGAAAGCTGTAATTTTGCACAGAGCTTCCCTTTATAATGTAAACCGACCGTGTTTGACCGGCACGGTTGGCGCAGTGGTTAAGCGATTGACTGCTGCGCTACGTGTCTCGGGTTCGATTCCCGCACGGAACAAATATTTGTATGACCTACAAGTAATTGTTCCGGGTCTGGCCGTTTGTGTATGTGAGTTTAAATGTTTGTAAACGCACCCACAATACAGGAGAAATTCCTAGTGTGGGGCATAGTTTTTAAAAAAAAAAAAAAAAAAAAAAAAAAAAAAAACAAGGAATAAGGAAGAATAAAAGTTCCGCGCGAGTGAAGTCGCTGGGAGAAACTAGTTTAAAATGGAACAATTTTTATCATTCGCTCTTTACGCAAAATCATTGGTTTAAACCACAGACATATAAACAGTAGTCTGTCTTTTTTTTTAAATAAGAAACTAACTGAAATCGAAATACAGCTCCTTTTACAAAACTGACAACCTAGTCCAGTGCTAAATTGTCATTTTTGAAAGGAGACAGTTTTTTTTTGTTCGGGGATTAGGCCCACCACAAAATGTGGCGTATAGTAATAAAATGCATGTTGGTTTTTTCCTTATAATCTCTAGATTACAGTGGTAGTATTAAAAAAACTTTATGTAACCGGAATACTGCGAAAAACGACAATCAAAACGTGTCTTTCATAATAACCTAAAATTGCCATAAAGGGAAAAAAAAACCTAAAATCTCACAAGAACGATTGTCTAGTTAGTACAGACGCCAGCAGGTCAACCTACCTCAAACTGTCAAAATTTCCCAATTGAACATGAACCTTATGCTTACGGTATAAAGTTAAAAATCTATCAAATAAATTTGACAGATTGGAGTAGCTTGATGTGCTGGCGTCTGTACATATTACCTCAATGTGTTTAATGAGTGGATAGGTCCCATTGGTATTTTAAGTTAAATAGTGCACTGTTCAATAATATATAGTACAAAATAGTCACGTCTATACTCCGTGACAGATTTTGATCTGATTTTCACGATTTGTTAGACTGATTCATGGAAATGGACTAAATGTGTTCACTCCGAAATAGTGCGGCTTTTCCGGGCCATTGACTGTACATTTAAAATAATAAGCTGATGTTGTAAGCTGATTATGTAAGGAGAAATAGAAACACATTAGTTAGAAGTATGTATTACTGTTGATCATCATCATCTCAAAAGCAGTATTTCATGTAAAAAGATGCAGGTAGCTCAACTTCACCTTGATGCCGTGCCCAAGATAAAAACCACACAACAGAACATCACGTGTGCACAGCAGCCGTGATGCTGTGCATCTGCCCACAAAAAAATTACAACAGTATCCAGCAAGAGCAGCCTAAGTTAATTATTGATGGGGTGATGTAAAAGTATATAAATCTGCCTCGCAGAAGATTATTATTTGGACCAAAATCTTGGCCAGGTTGTCGAAATACCTCGATTTTGAATTATCCGAAGGCCCTGACATGCTATTTATAGTACGAACGAGATTGTTTGATTTGAGAAATTCCTATAGCAAATAGAATGAGATCCTGGAATTTCAATTAAAGAAAATTATCCAGCTCTGGAAGATTACCATCAATACTGGCAAATTGCACTCTCACTCTGGTTAAATTGTGCTCGAGTAATCGCTAATATCTGTTCAGCATAAAAATTATCACGGCTTAACGTATGAAATCGATTTATTAATGCAGCGGCTATTTTAAAGTCTAGTACCTATGAGGTGGGAATTTCGAAAGGTCGATTTATTGAGAGCAGTTGTGGCCCAGCGCTAACGAAAGCGACTTACGAATTGTAGGTCGTGGGATCGAACCCAGATAGGCGCTTTTCTTTGTGTAAGTTATTTCATCACTACTGCTCTCAAAACGGTGAAGGAAAAAGGAAAATACGAAGACAGGTGGCTTAAAATGGTGTAGAAAAACATCGTGAGGAAACCGGCGGCATATCTTAGAACCAAAACTTCAAAGAAATTTGACATCTCCTAACCAACCCTGGGCCCGCATGGTGGATTACAGCCCACTACTTCTCGCCGAGAGGCCTGTGTTCCAGCAGTGGAACGATATATGTATGCTGATTATGCTATGAGGTGGGATGACGTTGTATTGAAATATTCCTGACGGAACAATTTGAAGTCCCGTTTAAATCTGCCATAAACTTCTTCCACCCACCCTACACAATGTCACACAACAAGACTTATGGGCTGCAATGGTCGATAATTGTTTGTTTTCACTAGCCTGTTTAGAATCAGGCACAGAAGCCTTGGAACCATGTTGTTTAAGATTAGAATTGCATCCCTAAGCCTCTATCAAAAATGAAAATGTCGTTTTCTCAGCAAAACCTTCGCAGTGGACTATTATTATTATCAGTGAACAATCTAAGCATTATAGAAGTATCTGACTCTGTTACAGGGTATGGTCCAACAACATCAAGGACAAAACGTCAGATTATAGGATATAACAACAACAGCATTTTTGTGGATTATGCGCTGTACCTACAGATGCCATTTTCATAAAATATTGCGAATAAAATACGAAAAGAACAGAAGAAACACTTTCATGCAACTAACTAGAAAAAATCGGAAACAATGATGTTGTCTATTACTTCTGTCAGTGTCAAACTGATTGACACTGATAATCAAAGGGCCATAGAGCATCTATAACATTTTTTTCATTCTCATGTTAAAACCAGCCTAAAAGCACAAAAGCGCTCCTAAACTCGTATTTTTTGCCATTACAATTTTACTATTATTTCGTTATCCGGTTAGATTTGAATAACAATTTTGGTCTGTTATTTATAAAAAGATAATCACTTTATATATGTGTAATATGTTTAATATTCGCTACCGTTTACTAGTGGGCTCAAAAAAAACTGTCTCCTTTACCCAAATAGAAGAAAAATTGGTAACGCAAAAAACTGACTCACGTCAGTCTTAGGCTTGAAGAACTAAAGTTAGATCGCGTTTTGCAATAAGACTTTAGTTTTATTATGGTAAAATTAATTTAGTTTGAACTGTCAAGTTACTGAATACAATTAAGTCGAATTAAAGATGAAAATCCATAGGTTTGGAGACAATGCAATGGTTTATTCCGTTGGTCCACCGGCAGCCACCCTAGGGTGGATACTCGGAAACGCGTGTTCATCTGTTCACCCTAGACGAAGACGACACAGGAAAACAACTTAAACAGCTATTTATTAGTCTGGCGATGATGATGATGACGATTAACAAGATTTTAATAAATATTATTTGCCATGTTTCGAGTTGTTCATGTTTTATGTATATGAAGAAAGATCATATTTATGACGAGACTTCATTCAAAGGCGATTTAATAGAAAGACATGCCTGTAGGTTGCTGTTATTAGGCATTGGTTCATTGCATAGTTAATTTATTGCCGATTTAAAGTATCTGGTGAGGTATCTGTCTATAATCATGAAAGATGTTTACGTATTATTTTATTGATCGTATTGTTGGTTGTAACGAAAACTGATAGTCTCGCCGTGCCATCCCGTGGTGCCATCAAATTCAATAGAAACTGCACAAATAATGCTACTTACTTAGAATAGGAAAATAGCCCAGTTAAAAAAGCAATGAGATGGAAATAGAGATAGTTCGCTTTTCTCACCTTTATTGTTCTGTTTATCTGCCTGAGCGATGAATAGGAGATATAATGAAACGGCAAATTCAATCAAAAAATATATCATTTTATTCAAAAAAAATTATGACTCAATTTGATATTCAACATTATCGCAGTCGCAGTCGACAGCAAAAGGCTTGCGTGCACACTTCAGTACAAAGTAAACATGGACTCCATATAACTATAGCTAATAGAAAAAGAATCACATGAAAAAACTGTTTCCAAAATGTTAGCAAAGAAATACATTTGGGGTAACACAATGGCCACAAATAATATACCCAAAAACAAGGTTTTTTACTTCGCGTATGCACATACAGTCGGTGACATAGAATTTTGCGAGGCACCTGTTTCTTTTTAAAATACTTCTGAGCTATAAAACGTATTCTATGCTTTATTCTTGCTGCTGACTCATACATTTGTTCCTCATCGTCATATGAATAATTGGCTTTTCCGGTCTGCTTACGCAACAAGATTCTACTAATCTTCGAAGTTGCATTTTGGCCGATTCTGCCAAGATCTACAATTATATCAGCTGCTGTCCCTAAGTCTGATGCCTTTCTACTCTGCACCTCTTCAAAAGCGCGCTTATTCAAATTTATTTTTATTTTCTGTCGCACTTTTTTACCTTTCTCTCTGAATTTATTTCTATTTAGCCTTGCTTTTGTTTGCTTAATTGTTTTTAGCTTCTTTTTTTCTTCGTTTTGTTTCATAATTTTTTCATTCGCCGCACTCATTGCTTTAGCTTTTTTGGCTTTTAAAAGAGCTTCAAGTATCTTGTTACGCTCTTTTTCGCATATATCACTCCCACATACACAAGCTATAAGGTTTGCTTCGCTTGCAGTTAGTTTCGTCTGTGACGCTCTTTTTTTCTCTGTATGGTTGCTACATGTTTCACTTCCACATGTACAAGGTTCCATTTTTGCAGGTTCACAAGGTTTGGGCCAGGTCGGAGCTGCCCATGTAGGCATTATTGAATATTTTGGCATACGATCAAACAAAAAGTTATGTACGCGGTCGCAAGGAAGTTGTGGAGCAGTATCCGTGTAACGTTCACTTTTACTGGTTTTGAGTGAAGAACACTCCCTTGGTACTGCCGATTTTAAGCTTTTGCATCTCTTTACCTTATCTTTGGTACATTTCTCATGCTGACATCGTTCACGAAGAATTTGATCGGAAAATATAATACCAGCATTCTCTTTATTTAATAACATCTTCATGACAGACGGTGTAATCTCCCCTTTTTTGATTGCTGAAATGAATGATTAAATAAAATAACGTACGATGATAGACATAACATATTATTATAAGTTATTAATAAGGAAAATATATCTATTTTCCTAACTATTAACGTAAAATGTAAAGTTCTCATAATTAGGCACGGTTGTGGGAATAAAATAGGCAGATAAATACCCGCTGTGACCCTCTTTAAGACTTGAGCGTCGTTGTCGGCACCGGTCATATGTGCGGCTATATCTTTCTTGCCAACGATGACTTTCTTATGTCTTCTCTTCAGAAACTTATTCCATGGCGATTCTTTTTTTGTATTGCAACATATATCACAGTTTGCATCGTTTATTAATTTCATGACTGATGGCGAAATCTCTCCTGATTTTCCAGCTACAATGTACATAATATATTTATGAAATAATTGCGTGGCTTCAAGGAAAGTAATGCATGCGTTGAAGAAAGGAGACAAAATGGTTGGAGTAAAGTATTGAATAGTAGTTTTTAGAGTAGTGTTGGCGCAGATGTAGGTACCAGCCGAGAATAAGGAGATGTTGGTTGTAGGTTTGAACCCACACAGGCGCTTAACTTAGTAATTTTACCACTGTTCTCAAAATTGTGAAGGAAAATATCGTGAGGAAACCGGTATGCGGGGCCCGTGTGGTGGATTACCCCCCGGGATTTCACCGAGACGAGGCATGTGTCCAAGCAGTGGGGACATTATATGCTGATTTATGATGGAGTAGTTTTTGATAGTTATATTTACCTTCATCGATCATTTTTATATCACTAGGACTGAGACTGACGATTGCCTCATTAGCTTTCCCGTCTCTATTTTTTACGATTTTCGTTATCTTTTGTAGTAATTGGCGCTTTTTTATTGCTGAAAAAAATATAAATGCGCTTTACTTAAATTGAATTAACCTATGTTTCAATGATAATAACAGCGTTATAAACTTAAAACGGCATGGTCAAAAGGCGTCTGAACAGATTGATACAAAACTCGGATATCGGTGCAGTAAGTGAAAATATGAAAAAAACTATTCTTACTAGAAATTAGGAAAAAAACAAGCGAGTTAAAAAAAAACACTACACGGTGTAACTTAACTTTAATTTCGAAAGTCGGTGTTTTTTATCTGTATTTCTTTTTTCTTTGTTTTTGCGACAGATTGGCGAAATTAAAGATATTTTTACTCTGTAGTGTTTTTTGGAAGTCAGTTGCTTTTTGTTGTAAAAGGTTTTTAATTTTTCACTTTTTAGCCATGGTACCTACCCCACATCAATTCGTCTACCACTACTTGCTATGGAAACAACAGTGACTTAGTATTAGAACATTATCCGGATACACAAAGTGGATTAAATACGTATTACTGAAACCTACGCAAAAACCACCTAAGTCAAGGTAGTTACATTTATTTGAGACCAGGTCTGAGGGTACCCCTCCATTAAACAATTAATTCGAAATTAATCCACAATTACCCGAGATATCCCCGAAAGTACATATTTTATACTGTACAGAGGCCAGCACATCAAGCTACCCAATCTGTCAAATTTCTTTGATGGTTTCTCAACTTTAATACAAAAGAATAAGGTTCATAGTCGATTAGGAAAATTTGACAATTTGGGACAGCTTGATGTGCTGGCGTCTGTAAACACAGACGCATTGAACCTCCTTCTTTTTGAAGTCTGTTAGAAGAGCGTGGTATTGGGTACTATTATATATTTTTAATTGCTTGGTGTGTATATACAGGATAAGTTTTTAACCAGTGCGAAAAATCAGCTGTTCCATACATTTTGAGCACGTAGATATTGCACTTTTCTCTTTTTTTGCATATCCGACGAAGAATTTCTGCGCTTGGGGGTCTAGAATGATATGCTGAATTCATGGTTACAATTTGCGCACTGGTTAAAAACTTATCCTGTATTAACGACTAACCTTTATGAACGTTCTTTATTGTTTCTTCTTTGGTGTCTGTACTCTTTATGTTATGAATTACGTCATCCATAACAGATTGTGCTATTTGGCCGTTGTCTACCGCTGAAACATTAAGTGACGTCTTAATAGATCCTATTTTTGCCAGTTTGTTTGGTTTAAAGCAAAGTACGAGTACTATAATCTTAAGTTATTATGTTATTGTTTTTCCATTATGCTTACTTTTAGACTCCTACTTAGTAAGATAACTCATCATCATTTCAGTCGAGCCGGGTGGGACCAAGTTCCGAAATTCGACCGGTTCTGTGCTTCCCGCATCCAGCGGATTCCTGGGGTCTTCACAATGTCATCGGTCCACCTTGTAGAAGGCCTTCCAACTCTACGTCTTCCGGTACGCGGTCGCGACTCCAGAACATTCCGGCCCTATTGGCATCTGTTCTGCGAGCAATGTGCCCTGCCCACTGCCACTTAGTTTGGCAATTCCTCGGACAATTCTTCAGGAATAAGATAAATATCGTTCGTAAACTAATTATATGACTTACCTGTACGGAGTTTATTTATGATATCGGCCTTATTTTTACTGCGACTGACGTCATCGAGTACATTGTCCATCTCTTTTGATTTTTTAGCTTCGTCTATGTCTCGTATCATCTCCATGGTGGATGTCGACAAGCGTCCCTTTTCGACCGCTGAAATGTCCATTATTATTATTCGGAAGCATTATTGCTCTTAGCATTATCGTTCTTAACATCCCTTGCCTCACCGTGGTCTTGACCGCTACTGTAGCCAAGTACCACCGGGTGCTAGAGAACCATTTATTCTTGGTTCTTGTCATTGTGGGGGGTTTCGTGTTTGCCATAATCGCAACGCTTGGCAGGCGGGTTGCTGTCCGTTCTCTAGTAATCTCCTTAGTTGCTTTTTACGACACCCACGGAAATAATGTTCTTGTACGATCATTCGTAATTTTATTATTGCCATTAATACACTGTTCGCCTCGCGGTTCATTCTCGCCATAACTTTCTTTCTTAAAGGTGTTCGTTTCAAACAGTATATTGGTTGATTGTATCCGCAACTCCATGCCGAAGCATGTATATAGCAAACTATACTGTAGATACCTACCTAATTAGGTTTTGATTTACAAAAATTAAACAGTAAATTATTTCTGTAAATCAAATCCTACATTACATTAAATAATGTGATTTTGAACAAATGTTTTTTTTGTAAAATAATTGTTTCCTTCCTGCGTGTGTGGCTTTATAAGGCAAAAGTAAGCGGATTTATTTTTCCGCGATGTATGTAACGTTCTGCTAATTATTGTACGCAATAATAATGTAAGTACATGTTACGTACTCGTAGGTACTGGTAGGTGAATTATTATTTCTTTATGACTAACCTTTTCTGACCTTTTTCATGACTTCAGTCCGTTCGTCAGGATTTACATGGACAACTATATCATCCATGATGGAAGGCGTTAGCTTCTTCTCTTTTATAGCTGAAATGATAGTTATTGGTTCTATGTATGTTTGCATTGCAGCAAGCAATATGTCACCAGATGTCAAATGGTTTTTGACAACTATGTACAGTCAGCAAAAGAGATAAAGTAACCAGGGTCGACGGATACAAGTTTAGTAAGAAACCAATGGTTTTCGAATGAAATTTAATTTGTTAAATGAAATGTTTGTTTTTCATAAATTTAATTTTATTTTATTCGAAAACGTCCATCGATTTCTTACTAAAGTATGGCTGCATGGTGGGGCTGCCTCGTTTCTGTAGTACGTCAGGTATGTTCGCAGATGCGCATGTACTCGTAGATTGCTTATACGCAACAATGCGTAAAAGGTGCGCTTCCCTGGTGCGCAGGGTGTGGGGCAGCTCCAATAGTGCCCCTGGACTGTGTATACGTGGGTCACTGTTGTGCCGTGACCAACCGTTACATTTTTCTTGTATGGTTTTCCTTGTTTTGTGTATAGTCTGTGTTTACTAACATAGTCTTAAGTTCTGCTAACAATCTTGTTGAGTCTTGGTTACTCCAATAAATAAATATTTTATTCTATTCTATAACTATATCTGACGACCCTGGTTGACCCTGGTCGACCCTGGTTGACCCTGGTGACACTGGTTTTCTGTCTTTTGTGTGACTGTAAATCTGCAATACTAGAGGCTTGGCAAACAGTTATTGCCATGCCAGAGATAATCTAAACAGAAATGCCTGAGTAGGTATGTATGTGCCTAAAGTACACATCTCCAATACTATTGAAATAGGTACACTACAATGGTGCTTAGCGGCAGAATATTAAAGTCTGTGGTAATCTTCCCGAAGTTTAAGGGGAAAACGGCAAGGAAACCCGCGAAAATCAAATTTTCTAACGTTTTATGCAGGCTGTATGTTGAACAGAATATGATTCTGTAAATAGATACATACTAAGTACATTGTTGCTCTCGCGAATCATATTTTAACCAACGTACAAATTGACACTGCCCTGAAAATTAAAAAAAAACGTAAGAAAACAGAAATATCGATGGCTACTCTGTCACTTTCCCTTAATGAATGGCTTTACTAATACCAGAAGCACTATTTCTATGTATCCACTTCTACTTTAATTAATTAAAGAACGATCTCATACCCCCTTATTACAAAACAAGGTCTTTCTTTAGGTATGGTTTAAACCACCGAGCCTGTTTTTGAAATTTGAACTTAGAACTGAAATAGAATTACAGCTCCTTTTACAAAACTGACAATTTAGCACTGGACTAACTTGTCAGTTTTGTAAAAGGAGCCGTATTTCGATTACAGTTAGGTTCTTATTTAAAAAACAGACTCGACGGTTTAAACCATAGATACCTAAAGAAAAACCTTGTTCTGTAATAAGGGGGTAAGTGCCTAAGTCTGGATCGAATAAACTTATTTTCTTATATCTATAAAGAGTGGATGGACATCAACGCGCAAACTGAAATTATGAAGTCAGCGTAGATTTTTTTTAAAGGTTTTATTACCTTTTTTTTCTAAGCATTTTTTTTTATAACCAACGATAAATTTCCATGCAGGTGAGGTGGGGGTTCAGAGTAATTTAATGAATGCATGGTAACAGGATGTACGTCGATATCCCTGTTACTCCGTACTTGTTTTATTTCGTAGGAATGTTATACACTAGAACAGGGATGGCGAATCAATGGCACGCGTGCCTTTGGTGGCACGTAACTAAATAATTTGGGCACGACAGCCTAAGTCACAGTATGGTAGGTTCAGTATGATAAGAGTATGGTAAGTTCATCTTCTTGACCTTAATACTAGATACCAGAAGTTGCACTAATATTTGTGCTTTTATATAAATAAGGTTGTGTAAGGTTGATTACTATATAATAGTACAAGTTAATTTCGGTTTGCATATAAAGACTACCAATGATTGTGTAAGTATCTAGTTTTTTTCTAGTAGTCGATAAATTAATAATATTTGTTGGCACATCAATGACATATTAAATATTTTTTTGGAAAAAATGGCACGTGGAGGTGCACTAGAACAATGCACATTGCAACTTACCCATACGAACTATGTTCATGACTGGTGCCTTACCATCACTGGGCAGCATTAAGTCATACATCACTTCTCGTGGTACTTGTTTCTTGTCTATGGCTGAACAATATTGATAGAAAATGTTAACAGTATACATATTAAATTAAAATGGAGATCTTTGGAGGAGGCCTTCACCTAACCTGGGGCTCGTGTAGATCAAGCAAATTTCTAACATTTACTAACAAAACACTAATACATAATTACATACAAAGAAAACGAATTAACAATATTAAGACTAGGAATAAGAAACTGTTTTTATAAAAAGTTTATTTTTACTTGTTATTATAGTTTATATAGATATTAACGGTCTTTAACAACTATTTAAATGTTCGATAACGTTTTATGAATAACACCGTAAGGATTTATATTTAAGTGGAGAGACATACAAACTGAAGACTCAATCGTATAAGAAATAAAAGGTATAGGTGTAGGGGTATCGTATAAGAAATAAAGGTAGGTAGGTTTTATTAAATTAACAAATAAGTTACGTAATAGTGCCCCAAAATAACGGCGAAAAGCTAATAGGTACATACATTATGTAGGTCCCTATTGTCTTTCCCGGTTATTTTCCGCTAACAGGAAATCGATTTTATCAAATTATCCTCATCCTTGTCACTTGCCTAAAACTATTATCGTTTAACGAGTAGGTAATGATAAACCCTGTTTAATCGCAATATTGTAATTAAAATGCTTGCCTTTACTAAATATAGAAGTGTCTGTTTTTAATGACAAAATAAAAGTTATTTACAAACTGTATAGATATGGAAGTAATACGGTACTTATGTATACATGTTTTTTTTAAACAAGTTGCGTCTGTTTATCTGTTTGTATGTTCCGACTATTCTCTGAAACGCTTAAATCGATTATGACAAGACTTATTGGCAGACAGCTGATGTTATAAGAAGTAACTGGTGCTACTTTTTATTTTGAAAGAATAATCATTAGAAAATTTAAAACCCACGAAATCCAATATGCACGCAGTCCCGCGACTGCGTGCATATTGGATTTCGTGCACAGCTAGTTTTTAATAAAACTGTGGACTATATTTACGTACTTACCTTTGTTAACCTTCATCATCACTTGTTCTCTATCGTCACTAGGCGACACATCGGCGAGTATGTCATCCAGAACAGATTGGGGCAGTTGCCCTTTCTCTACCGCTGAAATTGTAATTTTTCCTTTTAAATGTAGCCAGAGACTAGAGGTGTAACTAATATATTCGTATTAGGTATACATAATAGGTACACGCCAGAAGTTTCATAATAGGTAATACGAATGTTCTCATTTTAGGTTATTCAATAATAGTCAAATAATAGAAACGTACCTATTCTCCGAGGCCACGCGACGCGATGTTATGATTATATTTATATCAATAATATCCGCGATCATTCAGCTAAATGAGCTAAACTTGTAATCCAATAACGGTTGAATATTTCGTATTTTATGAACAGAAAACTCTCACTATTATACTATTATTAGACTATTACCCATTAATAGGTATGGTACGATAATATGCATTAACGAATATATTCAATAATAGCATTACCTAAAAATGACCCTAAGGGCCTGTGCACACCACGTTTTTAAACGCGCCGTTGACGCGCGTTTTAGAAAAGTGCGTCGACGCGGCGCGCTTTTATCCTACAGAAAGGTCTGACTCGCGTGCGTATCGCGTCTGTATCGCTACAAACTCGCGTCAACGACGCGTTTAAAAAACGTGGCGTGCACAGGCCCTAATATAACATCTATAACAGAGACCACGTTCACACGCACGAAAAATATTGCGGCTGTATTTTATGACGTATTGGATTTTCAACTCTAGGTGTTGAACTGAACATTGAGAATCCAACAGAGTGTAGCGTGAGTGAGTCTCAGTGCGTCGAAATAATAAATGACTATAATTACTTAACCACGCCGATTACACACGAAATCTGTTCATATCGTATTAATTAATACTATTGACAAATTGTCTTGGAACATACAGAATATGACATTTCGATTCCTTTCCGTTACATTGGTTTCTAAAAATAAGATATTAGTAGAATTCGTGTGTGATCTAAGGAATTGATGTGGTTTCAAAGAAAGGAATCGTTAAGCACTCATAGTGAATTCAAGCCATGTGCCTTGAAGGCAGTGCGCGAAAGAATCCCGCTGCCATTTTATTACGTCTACGGGAACGTGGGCTTATTGTGGCGCATGGCCAAAATCGTGACAAACGCCGCCATCTTGTTGTGTCAATACAGTTTCACCAATGTTTACTAACAACACCTGTTAATGTGATTCAAGCATCATTCGTTTAAAAAAAAATACAAGCGAATTGAGAACCTCCTTTTTTTTGGAGTCGATTACCCTTTAGCGGGTTATGAGTGGACCATTTATAATATTTATTCTATAGCCTGAACGATACCGCCCCTTAGATATGGGCGCGGTGCGACGGGACAGTAGTGCAGGCCGCTGACTAGTCAGTGCAAGCCGCTTATTCGTCACAACTCACAGCGTCCCGTTCCCTCGCCGCGCATATCTAAGACCGGTACAGTGGTATCGGTCAGGTTATACCTCTCGTCTACTCACCTTTACGCATCTTTTGTATAATTTTATTGTTACTGTCCTTTTTATTAACAGTGCCAAGCACTTTTTCCTTGATTCCGGGCGTTACATACCTTTTTCCAATCGCTGAAATCAACAAAATGGTGTTAGTAACTTTAATAAATATTAAATCAATATCTCACTATTCAACTTACTTTGCGCTGCGGGCTTTTTTTGCGCACTGGAATTTCAACGCACTGCCCAACGCCTAGAGTTGAAAATCGAAGTGTGTATTTTCGACGCGTTGGGATGCACTCTGTTGGATTCTCGTGTGCGTCGTAAACACTGAGAGATGGAAATCCAATGCGCTATAAAATCCCTCCGCGATATTTTTGTACCGTGGTCTAACATAACATTTATACAGCACTAGCTTTTGCCTGCGGCTCCGCCCGCGTGTATGTCGGTTATTTCGTGAAAAAGTAGCCTAAGTCCTTCTCCATATCCCAGGCTATATCTCTGCCAAATTTCATGACGATCGGTTCAGCGGTTTAGGCATATATACAGCATAATAATCTTGCTGGGACACAGGCCTCGTTTCTGTGAGCGACTTCCTCACGATGTTAAACAGTAAAAACAGTTCTATGGGGCATACCTATTCATAAACGATGATTAAAGTTAAGAGGTGTTTAAACGTCACAAATGTATGGTTAATCAGTCGCTAATCATTACTTAACTTTAAACAGCGTTTATAAATAAGGGGGTTAATGTTTACTTCGTCAAACCGTTATTTGAACGTAAACATAACATTAAATTGTATATTATGATATTTAATGAATTTTAAATGAAGGAAAAAGTAGTAAGGAAATTGAGGCATTTATATGGACAATTATCCTCAAATTGTGCCTCTCTGCCACAATCACAGCAGTGTGTCAATCTGCCAAACGAATAATATTCTTGATTGTACATTTAATTATTTTTAAGGATCTCTCAAGGACTAGCTAGGTACTTACATTTGCGGACCATAGTCATAATTTGGGACTTAGTTTCACCATCCTCTACGTCGGCCATAACTTCCTCCATAACAACGGGGTCTAGGTGACCGTCTTCAACAGCTATGGTTAAACAAAACACAATATTAAAACTAATGGGGAAAATTTTATGGATCCACTGATTTTTTGAACACGGAGGGCCTTCCACAAGGTTAACCGATGACCTTGTGAAGGTCGCAGGAATGCGCTGGATGCGGGAAGCACAGGACCGGTCGAAGTGACGGAACTTAGGGGAGGCCTATGTACAGCAGTGGACGTCTTTCGGCTGAAATGGTTATGATGACGACTGCTTTTTACTTTCTGGTGTTTTAGTCAAGTATTTGTACAGTTTTTGGTCGCAATATATAAGCTAGGGATCCCTGACCATATGGGCTAGGTTAGGTAAGTAAGAACAGTAACTGTGATCAATCTCTTTGAATAAATACAAGTTGGTCACATAATCACATTACAAAAAAGGCGACCAGCGGCCTTAGCATGACGCTTTGTATTTCCACGAAGAATAGACAGTGCTTTTTCAATACAAAGTGACATTTCGTTCCTACATGTTTGATATCGCACCGTAGATATCCTTCTACAATCTGTCATTTAGTCTTTCGTTTCTAACGATATTTGTCTAGGTCCTTATAAATGTAGACTATTTCAGAATAATATTTCTTCCCAAACTGTCTACTCGACGGCCACAAAATAAATACGATAATCTACAAAATCATGATTCGTTTAGAACGCATAACTGTGATAATGAATAGAAAAACATAGATATATCTTATCCTATTGTACATCATTTATTTAATAGTCATGTCTATTCTTCCGTCGACAAATCGGTGCTCGTGCTAAGCCTGCAGTCAGCCGTACCGTATGAGCGTTTCCATTAGAATTTTTAGGTAATCAAAATGAAGTTATATAAATACATCGTCATCATCCTTGCCTCATCTAGCGTTTTCCCAATTACGTTGGGGTCGGCTTCCAGTCTAATTTCACATGGTGCGACTGCCTATCTGACTTCCACAACCCAGTTACTGGGTAATACGATACCCCTTGGTAAGACTGATTATCAGACTTTCGGGCTTCTGATGACCCGTAACGACTGTCAAAGATCCACGAATGACAGCCGGGACCAACGGCATTACGAACTTTCTGAGGTACGGAGGGGTCTTGGTATGTAAAGATGGTCAATTATTTAAAAATATGCCGTAAGTAAAAAGAATTGTTGAAAGCCAATGCCCTTTTATCAATACAATAAGTTCGTAAATCTAACCTGAACGGATTTTCTTCATTACTTTAGCCTTTTCGGTTTTCGCTGTAGCATGGTCTGTTAGATTAGCCACAACAATTGGCGACACTTTCTTCTTTTCTATTGCTGTAATCACAATTAACGTATGTTTACAGTTTTCTTTAACCTCTGATAGCTACTGAGAATAAGCAGGAACCTTCCGGTGACAATTACTTACATGGTGGGAGAGACATGGACGTGCAAACTGTAACGAACGACCTCCCGAATTCAGCACCTGATTGAAATTCCACACTGCACTGAAATTCTTGGCCGGTTATAAAAAAGGAAATGCTTTTTCATAGAAAAGTGCAAATACCTACGCGGTCAAAATGTATGGCACAGCATTTTTTTTTTTAAATAACTAACGAGGAATTGCGACGTTTCAACAGTGGGATGTCCATCGATGTCTCTGCCAGCATGTATTTGTCAGACTGATGATAGCGTATTGTGCATAATAAGCTTAAGAATAGGATTCGTAATTCCAGTTACTTATTCCAAGAAAATCATGGCCATGGTTTTATAACCATGTAGGTATTTATGAATGAAAACCTGGTCTAAAAATTAAACCATAATCTTGATGTATTGAGAAATTTTAATGGTTGTTTTCCCGCGGCAGAATAACTTGCCATAAGGAGTATTTTCGAAGCATAGAATAAAAGTAAAAAAAAATAAGATGTTTTTGGTTTAAAATAATTAAAAAAATATTAATCAAATCGAAACCGTGAGAATCAATAGTAACACTTAGAGGTAACTTGTAGGTACTACTCAAATCGCACGCGCCACCGACAAAGGGAACAGCGATGCATAAATGTTCGAAGCAAAATAAACTCTCGCACGTGGTGATTTTTCACAATCGTTAATCTGCCATTCTTTGTGTTGGATTTCGTATTCGTTATAAATTTTCATTGTAGGGTAGAAGTAAAAATGACTTGCAAAATGCGTCACTATCCTATCTTATCCCATTCTTTTCCCACATGCACACCTGGACTATCGCTGTCTTTGTCACCGATGACGGTGACTGTTCGAAGACCCTCCCGCACTTGAACGAGAGTAGCGTTACTAAGATCATGCTTCCTTATTAATTTATTACTAATTTACGGTTGCGAATTGCCGCGAGTGCATTTACGAACTATTGTCTAAAACACTACGAAAAGTGCGTGTTTATATGGTGAAAGGCGTCTGAGCGTCCCCTCGTGCGCTGCCCTGAATTCAGCAAGGACTCGAACCCTCTGCCGACCGATGCGGAGGGCAGATATTGAAGACGGTGAATCTACAGGTCAGTGGTGCTGTATGTTTCCTGTCAAATTTCTTTGTCCTTAGTTCACAAGTTCGTCGTCCTAATTCGTGTCGCATTTGCAAGGTCAGACTTACCTACCTACGCATTTTTCAACCCCCGCAATAATACAGTCCACTATTCAATCGAACCAGCTTCCTGCGTCTGGGACAAACGCATACAGTATAGATTTCCGCCCAAGTATATGGTGTAAGGCGCCACCATTATTTTATGGTCCTTCGAGCCGGATTATTTTTGGTCATTTTGGCCGTACTCTAAATTCAAACCGCATGGTCAGTTATAACTAAAGTCACTAGTCACTGTACTACGTAATTAAATAGATTGTCGTTTATTCTTTATATTTCCCCGCATCGACAACTATTTCGTTTTATTTTCGCACCCGCATTGCATAGTACAACACAGCGAAGTTACTTCTTTCCAAATTAATTCCATTTTTGTGATCCGCCATTTTATATCGTTTCCTTTAAGATCGTGTTTAAGGTAACTTGTTCGATAAACTTCGGTTCGCTTCGTTAGCGCTCGTTCGCCAGTTCTTTTGATATTTTTCACTCACCCGCAGTAATTTTATTTTATTTTCGCTACTAAAATTAATCGTTGTTACGTTATTAACCGCTTATAAATACCTACTTTGTTCACATATTCGTGTTACGTGCTTATCGCCGTTATACTATTTACAGTTATTCACAATGGTTAAGTCTAAGAGGAAGAGTAGTGATGCGGACCTTTCCTTCGACACTACGAGTACTAATAGAAACCAGTTATCACTGTACGTAGTCAAGCGTGATGTTATTTACAAACGCATAGAAAATATTTTCGTACTTGCACAAAAAACAAATGATGATCGACAATATTTTAAGTCGTTTTGTTCTAGTGCTTCAAATATTGATACATTGCGTAATGATTATCAACAAGTTTTAGATTCCTATAATATATTAAATTTACAGTTGAACCCCGATTCCGAGGTCGAATATGATTCCTGGTTGTCGTTTGAAGAAATGTTTTG
The DNA here is from genome assembly GCA_949987655.1 of Polymixis flavicincta. Lineage (NCBI taxonomy): Eukaryota > Metazoa > Arthropoda > Insecta > Lepidoptera > Noctuidae > Polymixis > Polymixis flavicincta. The sequence continues at coordinate 20,613,364 of OX465175.1, forward strand.
TTTTATAAAACAGGTTTTACTCGATAACAAACCCGAGTGTCCTGAACCTGAACATCAACCTTCATTACAAAAATCTAATTCTCGCCTTCCGCCCATTGATTTCATGTCATTTGACGGTAATGTCAAGCAATGGCCATTGTTTTATCAACAATTTAAAAGCATGATACACGATAACGCATCGCTCACTAATAGTGAAAAAGTATTTTACTTAGTAGGTAAATTAACTGGGCAGGCGTCGTGCGTTTGCGCAGGGTTGGCTCCAACCGCAGAAAATTATATTATTATTTGGGAGGCACTCGTGCAAAAGTATGACGATCCTCGCTCACTCGCATCCGCTTATTTAAACCAATTGTTACAGTTTAAACCGCTATCCATGGTTAGTTCTGATGGGCTAGATTCATTTATAAATAATTTTGATTCATCTGTAGCAGCGCTTAAGCAATTAAAGCTTAAGGATTTAACCGAATTTATTTTCTTGCATTTGGCTCTGCAAAAGTTAGACGCAGACACAATTAAACTATTTGAAATTACCTATCGTAAAGATAAAATACCTTCTTACCATAATTTAATTGAATTCATAAAGGAACAAAGTAAAGTGTTGTCTCGTTCTACGAACCTTAACAAATCGATAGATAATAATCATTCTCAGTCTAAACAGCAGCGTCAAAATAAGCACATCCCTAAACCGTCCAAGTCTTTTGTGAATACAGACATAGGGTGTGGTCCAAGTGTTAGCGATAAATGCGCTTTATGCAATGACAAACAACATGAACATTTATATTCTTGTTCATCGTTTATTAAATTAACCCCGCGAGAAAGATATAATTTTATAAAACTTAATAATTTCTGTAACAATTGTTTAAGCATAAAACACAAGACTTTTTCTTGTACTTCGAAACATACTTGTTCTCATTGTTCAAAGCGACACCACACCTTATTACATTTCAATCCAATTCAAAATGATAAAACAAATTGTAACGTTGGCTCCGTGGTGTCCAACACCGCTAATCCTATTCCCGCTACCGCTCATGACGCGCCGCGCCCTAACCCGGCCAGCAGTCATGCAGAGTCCGCTATGACTCATTCGCTCGCCGCTTCTAATAACCCTACAACTGTTGCAAATAATGCATCGGTCTGTACAGTTTCGTACGACCGAGCAGCGCGATATCAAACGACTACGTTGTTAGGGACCGCAAAAGTAAAGTTTGTTGATTCTTTAAACCGCACTCACCTTTTGAGATGTCTAGTGGATCCTGGCTCTCAAAGTGACTATATTTCCGCATCTTGTTGTAAGCGACTATCGCTTCCTATTTATACTCAAACCCGCTATTTGGAAGTCCAAGGCATTGGAGGTGCTTCCCAAAAAATTATCGGTGTTACTTCACTTAAATTCACGTCTCGCTTTAATAATAAGTGCGAATATTCTATAAAGCCGATGGTAGTAGGACAGATTACGTCACAGTTGCCGGACACCTGTGTTGATACCGCGTCTATTGAATTCATTCGAAACTTACCGCTCGCTGATGACGAGTTTTCGCAACCGGGAACTATAGATATACTTCTAGGAGTTAAACTTTATTGTGAAATTTTACTTTCTGGTCAAATTAAAAGCTCACATGATGGTATGCCCTCTGCCCTTGAAACGACATTAGGTTACCTAATTTTAGGTGACGCTCCTATTATTTCTCCGCAACCCGCTACCCGCACATTGTGTGCTTTTACTTCTGACTCACTACACCAAATTGTCGAAAGATTTTGGGCAGCCGAGGAACTACCTTCGCAGTCTTTTTTAAGTCCCGACGATCAGCATTGTGAAAATATTTATACTTCAACCACTGTTCGTAACTCTGACGGCAGTTATTCAGTTGACCTTCCTTTTAAAGAAGACCCAAGTAATCTAGGCAATTCTTATACTACGGCTAAAAAACGCTTTCTACTTTTAGAAAAGAGATTTTCTAAAGATCCAGGTTTAAAATTAAAATATGACGATGTTATTCGTGATTACCTAACTAAGGGTATACTGTCCCGCACCGCACCTGAGACATTAGCCGCTCCAGGCTTCTACGAGTATCTACCGCACCATCCTGTAGTTCGCGACGACAAGGCGACAACCAAATCAAATCAAATCAAATCATTTATTTCTTTGCAAACATGGATGGCTCGAGTCGCTGCGAACGGACGCATCCACAATTTTACTCAAGCAATATTAAAGTTCAAATATTTCTTTTTTATAAAAATTCTACCTTATTGCCGGAAATCTAAAGTTCAAAGTTGTAGCGCAGTTTCAAAATCGTAGTGAATTTCTGTCTTACCGCTCTAGCCACAGACCTGTGAATAGGTAGACAGTAAAGATGGCGGAATCCCCAAACAAACGTGCGAGTTCCGTTCCCGATCTCACTATGGACAAATCGGCTGAGGAAGCAAGAAAGAGTGTTGCTCGTCGTAAGCGTGGACATGATGACGAATTGTATCAGGCATTTGAAGAGCTCACTAATAAAATTACGAAAACAATGAACGATTGGAAAACGGATTTCGGACAGGACATTTCACAAATTAATGCCAAACTAAGCAATCTAAACGCAAACACCCAGGAATTAAAGTTAGAAATAGCCGGTCTCAGAAATGAATATACGGAAATGAAAAAAACTGTGCAAAAGTTGGAAGCTCGGGAGACTAAAGTAGAAGAAGAACTTGCATCACTTAAAAAGTCGATGCAATTCCACAGCAATGAATACGAAGACATAAAAAAGAAACTCGAACTTCAAACAAAAGATGTAAAGGATCTGAATCTTCTTAAAACTGAACTCGCGGAGATCAAGGTCCAGAACAGGAAACTCAGATCTGACGTAAACGCAAATGAGCAACGGGAAAGGCAGTTAAACATTGAAATCGTTGGTATACCTGAGCATAAGGATGAAAACTTGAATGAAATCATATTGAAAATAGGAAAACACGCTGAAATAGAAATGACAACAGATGATATCCTTCAAGTAAACAGAGTGACCTCAAAGACTAAGATTCAGGGCAGGCCCAGAAATATAGTTGCAAAATTACGCACTCGCCAGCTTAAGGATAACATAATTTCTCAAGCACGTAAACGCCGCCTATCAACCAAAGATCTGGATGTCCACGGCAATGCTGTTCCAGTATATGTTAACGAGCACTTAACGATACTAAATAAAAACCTTCTTAGAAAAACGAAAGAGATGGCCAAACTTAAGGAATATCAATTCACGTGGACAAAAAACTGCAAGATTCACGTGAGAAAAGCAGTTACTATTCCAGCTATATTTATTATGGACGAAGAAGATCTGAAAAAAATCGTGTAGTTATTCGAAAAAGGATTCTCGTTGTTATTAATGTTTTGATTTTAGAATGTGTTTTTGTTTGTATCTTTTTGCTATTGTGTTTGGTTACTATTGAACTGATCATAGTTGGTTGTTTGATATTTGCTTTTGACGAGTCTGTGCTTACTGTGTTCTGTGTTTTGTTCGAGAAATGCATGGTCACTGGCGATCGTGTGAAGGAAACGCGCTGCGTTAGGGTGCGGTACTTGAGGTATACATCATATTCATATAATTTGGTCACGCATGGGTTTGGTGACTGTGGTAACAAAATTCTGATATTATTAATCATCAGATACGGTTTTAATAATATATGTTATAACAAGATCTATAAAATAATTATCAGTGTTACATTTTGTGTTGGTGTTACATTTTATTGTCTGTGTGACAATGATATGGACCAATATGAAGTAATCAAGTTGAGCAACTTCCACATCAATACGTCTTGCCTTGAATACAAAATCATTACTGTTAATACATTCACACTGTCTCGGTTCGCACCTACACGTAGCGCATGTGTTTTACATGTTAGTTGTCTAACTTACTTGTATTGCTCTTTAACAACTTACCCGCATTACTTTAAAATATTCATTTGTTTATTGATTGAAAACAATATTTGCCGTATTAATATTCAAATTAAGCATATTATTTCTTTTGCATATTGCCGTGCACACAACCCCTCCCCGGGAATCAGGGCGTTTCAAAAAAATTGTATTTGTATTTACCCGCCAGCTACTGGTTATAACAAACTTTATGCTTGTTGTTCCTCATTTTATGTGTTTCTGAATATACTTTCAGTAAAACATACTAGTCACAATTCAGTAACTTAAACGTATACTACCAGAATTGCCGTGGTCTAAGGACTAAAACCACACAATTCCAACAAAATATCTTAAGTAATTGTTATGATTTAATTATTATAACAGAAACCTGGTTACATAACGGGATTTTTGACAGGGAATTGTGTGACGATAGGTATGACGTGTTTCGTAAAGACCGCGATTTAACTGCGACTGGAAAATCCTCGGGTGGGGGTGTAATGATACTCTCTCGACACGAACTGGGCGCGTGGTGCATCGAACACGGGCATAATACAATCGCTACGGAATTGTTGACCATAGCCATACCGGCCCGCGCGCTGTCGGCAACAGCTGATCTTTACGTAAGTGTTGTCTACGTACCGCCAGATGCTCATCGGATACCCTCAGATGTCGATTACGTTTTGCAAAGCGTCGCTAAAGTATTAACTCACAGTACAAAAACATGTAATTACGTACTTATGGGCGACTTTAATCTTCCTTGTATAAAGTGGAATACAAGTGGCCCAACTTTTTTGAAACAGGGTGCTGTCGAAGTGCAGAACGCGGCCGCACACTTAGTAAATGATCTGTCCTTTTTGGGAATGACACAGTACAATTTGCTATCTAACCATAAAGGGCATACTCTTGATTTAACTTTCTCCAACTTGCCATTAAAAGTTAACGAATGTCTATCACCCCTTACGAAGACAGACATACCTCATCCAGTATTAACTATTGAATTATCTGACATTGTAGTTTCCCCGCTTCGTGAGTTGTCTACACCTAGACATAATTACCGCAAAGCTGATTTTAGTAAGTTAAATAATTACTTGTCTGAAATTGACTGGCAATCAGTTTTAGACATTTCCTCAACAAATGATGCCGTTCGCACCTTCTACAGAACGATCCAAACAGGGATTGATAAGTATGTACCATTTAATCGAAGGTCAGGCGCACGTAAATATCCTGTTTGGTATAGTAGCTCACTAATTAAAATAATTAAAGAAAAAAGTAAGGCCCACTCGCGCTGGAAACGGTTTGGAAACTTGCTCGACTACGATGAATTCGCACTGTTACGGGATAGACAGAGACATGTCCAAGAGTCTTGTTATAATAAACACTTGCAGGAGACGGAACGCACTCTGAAAAATAATCCAAAACAATTTTGGGCCTATATAAAGACGATGCGTGGCGGTTCAAATTATCCAAAAATGCTATCTCACAACAACGTGAAATATTCAGAAGGACAGGAAATTTGCGAGGCTTTCAATGATTTCTTCCACAACGTTTTTGGTGAACCTTCCGACTACGGTCTCGTTAGATCATTGGACGAGGACGAAAAAGATCATTGCTCTGACATCGTTTCCAATTTACAATTTACGTCGTTAATCGTGGAGAATTCATTGAAAGCTTTAAGCGTCGAAAAGGGCCCTGGTTGTGACGGAATACCGCCAGTATTTTGGAAGAATTGCGCAAAGACTTTAGCATCTCCAGTTAGTTTTATATTTAATCTCTCTTTAAAAGAAGGCACTTTCCCAAGTGAATGGAAGAAAGCATTGATTGTTCCCATATATAAAAAGGGATCGCGAATGATAATAGGAAATTATAGGGGAATTTCGATACCAAATACTATAGGCAAAGTATTTGAAAAACTAGTTTACAATGCTATTTATCCATACATCCTCAAAGGTATTTCATACAAACAGCACGGTTTCTTGAAAAAACGCTCGACTGTATCGAATTTGGCTAGCTTTTCAAATTTTGTCCTTGAAAATACAGATGGTGGTGGGCAGGTTGACGTGATCTACACGGATTTTGAAAAAGCTTTTGACCGTGTGGATCATGTCATCCTGCTCAACAAGTTATACAGACTGGGTATACGTGGCGATCTTTTGCGATGGGTCCAATCATATTTATTTAAAAGATCACAAGCTGTGGTAATAGGAGGGTACCGTTCTAACTTTATTGAAATCCCTAGCGGTGTTCCGCAGGGTTCCCACTTGGGGCCACTGTTTTACAACGCATATTTGTTTGATATCACCGATTCTTTTAAACGCTCTGAACATTTAATGTACGCTGACGATAAAAAAATATTTTATAAGATAAGATCCCTCGATGACTGTATGGCTCTTCAACAGGACCTTAATAACCTAAATGACTACTACATAAAAAACAAGATCTCCGTAAACGTCACAAAGTGTCAATGTATTAGTTATACACGTAAAAAAAACCCTGTGGTTTTTTCTTATAACTTTAGTGGAACTGTCATTAATAGAGTCAAGATAGTTCGGGATTTGGGAGTTTTGTTTGACATTAAATTAACATTCACAGATCATATACACCTCGTTAGCACAAAAGCTTATAAGAACTTAGGCTTTGTTATCAGGTCATGTAAGGTATTTAAAAACATTGAGGCTCTTAAATCAGTATATTTTGCATATGTGCGCAGCGTCCTAGAATATGCGTGCCCCATCTGGTCCCCACAATACATTATTTATAAGAACCAACTAGAACGAGTTCAAAGAAAATTTATTAACCACCTTAACTATCGCCTCCGTAAACCTCCGATGACCTATGAAAATAGTTGCCGAACACATGGTCTGCTAACACTCGATGAAAGGCGCAAAGTTATGGATATGTGTTTGCTTTATGATATACTTAATGGTCATCTTGATTGCCCGGACTTGGTCGCACAGGTATCTTTTAACACTCCCTTAAGGCGCACTCGTCACACTACGATGCTGCACGTGCCTCGGCATTCGACTAATTACGCCAAAAATTGTGTATTAACCCGTATCGCTCGAAGTTATAACACAGATTTCTCTCAAGTTGATATATTTAATTGTAACAAATCGACATTCAAAAGGCAAATAGTAAAAACCTTATACAATGGCAAATGTTAAGCAACTAATCTAATCCAATTCTGTAATATTCAAACTTTGTTCTTATTTTCTAATCATATTTTTTATTTCATTTTTGCTTGTTTTCTCTTTAAAATTTAAACTCTAAAATTAAGCTTTTTGTATTTCTCTTTTTTATTTGTATTTTTTTTTTTTTGTGTTTAAATGTTTCTTAGTCTGTAGTCCGTTCGCATGTTTTGTACTTATCCCAGTTATACAGGGAAACCTATTATTAGCCATACAACACTGTAATATACATACTCTGTAACATACTATAAATATCGCTGTTGGTTGCCTAAATAAAGAAAAAAATAAAATAAAAAATAAAAATAAAAATGGGTATAGTACACAGATGTTTTTTTTATTTGTTTTTTTTAAGGTTCGTCCTGTGCTGGATGGCAGCGCCAAGACCGATACAGGCTTATCATTAAATGATATCCTATATACGGGTTGCAATCTACAGGCTGATATATTTCATATACTTTTGAATGTTCGTGTTTATTACATTGCCTTTTGTGCAGATGTGAAACAAATGTATTTATGCATTTATACGAATTCTCCGCACCGCAAATATCAACGAATCTTATATAGATTTTCAGAAACCGACCCGCTCGAGGTTTTTGAGTTCACTCGAGTCACATTTGGGCTTCGGTCTTCACCATTTTTGGCGCTCCGCACGCTACGTCAACTCGCTAGCGATGAACGGCATAACTGGCCAAATGCGGCAGCCGTATTGGAAAGGGACATTTATATGGATGACGTAGCCTCATCTGCTTCTTCTCTCGAGGAAGCAGTCAAGACAGCTACCGATCTGATCCAGATCTTCAAAACTGGCGGGTTTGATTTAGTTAAATGGACCTCAAACTCGCTGGAATTGCTCGAACATATTCCCGAGTCGCACCGTCAATCTGAATGCATTTCTTTCGACGATGGAAATACATTTAAGATATTAGGTTTGCGTTGGTTACCCGCTCAGGATACCTTTATTTTCGAAATATCAAGTCCCCCACCTGTTTGTACTAAACGCGCCATTTTATCCGCTACCTCTCGGTTGTATGACGTCTTAGGACTCGTCGGCCCTATAATTCTTTTCGCTAAATTAATAATTAAAGAACTCTGGCTTTTAAATCTCGGTTGGGATGATACACCCCCTTCTCGTATTGTTAAGATATGGCAACAATACTTAATAGAATTACCGCGCATATCTAATTTATCATTTCCACGCCATCTAGGTATAGAAACCGGTTCTATGGTTTCCTTAGTCGCATTTTCAGATGCGAGCGAATCCGCATACGGCTGTGTGATGTATTTGCACGTCGAAAATGGCGATCAATCGCCTATTATTTCACTCGTTTGCTCCAAATCGCGTGTTGCATCCGCTAAACCTAAAATCACTCTCGCACGCTTGGAATTAAACGGAATACTTTTAATGTCGCGACTTCTTAAAACCGTTTAAGACACTTTGTCTAAGCGACATAAAATCGAAAATATTTATGCTTTCTCGGACTCTGAAGTGGCACTCTGTTGGTCTGTTGCTTCGCCACACAGATTCAACACTTATATTGCAAACCGCATTTCTCAAATTCAGGAAAATATTTCACCTGAAAACTTATATCATATCGCTGGCTTACGTAACCCCGCAGACTGTGTATCTCGTGGGCTCACGCCTTCACAGCTCCTTCAACATGAGCTATGGTTTAAGGGTCCATCCTGGCTTTCCTTGCCTAGACAAGACTGGTCTATACAGCGATTTTTACCCAACCGGTCTTTATTACCGGAAGAAAAAACCGTTGCGCACGTGACTAACGTCACAGATAATGAAAACCCGCTTTTAAAACTAGCTTCAGAATGTTCCACTTGGGAAAAGCTGCTGGAAGCTACTGTTTTCTCGCTTCGATTTATAAGAAAATTGCCACAAAACGACATCATAACCGCTGAAGATTTAAACACAGCTGAATTAGAAATAATTCGCGCGATCCAGTCTAAATACTTTTCCGAAGACATTAAGAATATTTCTAAAGGTCAACCGTGTTCGACCAAGTTACGGAAATTGTTTCCATTTTTATGTGACGGACTTTTACGGGTCGGAGGTCGCTTAACGAATTCGACACTGGAATATTCTTCAAAACATCCGATTTTACTTCCCGGACAAGGACATATTGTTAAATTATTAATTGAATTTTATCACCGCGACAATTGTCACGCCGGGCCGCAGTTATTAATTTCGATGTTAAGATCCAAATATTGGATTATTTCCGCTAGACGTGTGGTTCGACAGTACATACACAAATGCAATGATTGCTTTCGAGTTAATCCTAAGCCTACGTTTCCACCTATGGCCGATTTGCCTAAATGTAGATTAGAGCAATGCAAAGCGTTTTTACATACGGGCGTCGATTATGCAGGGCCGCTGTATATTACTCTGTAATATACAGCGGCCATATAAAATAATGTATTTACTCCTTACCGCAAGCGGGGCGTACGAAGTGTAAAAGCATATATTTGCATTTTTATTTGTCTCGTAACAAAGGCGGTGCACATCGAATTAGTATCTAACTTAACTTCTGCTTCGTTTATCGACGCATTTAAACGATTCATATCGCGAAGAGGTCCTTGTAATTTCTTATATAGCGATAACGGGACTAATTTTGTCGCTTCTAAAAAATATTTTAATGAACTTCATGAGTTTTTACAAACCGCTGATTACTATCAAAGTTTTAATCATGAACTCGCGAAGAACCGTATCACGTGGCGAATGAACCCTCCTGCAGCAAGTCACTTCGGAGGGATATGGGAAGCGAACGTTAAGAGCACCAAGTCCCTTTTATTTCGTACAATCGGCAATCAAGTTCTCACCTTTGAGGAGATGTCGACCATTCTTATACAAATTGAAGCAGTGCTAAATAGTCGTCCTCTTTATGTTTTGAGCTCTGACCCATCAGAGCCATTAGCACTTACTCCCGCGCATTTTCTATCCACTTCTCCGCTAGAATGTTTACCCGCAGCAGACTTGTCCGAAGAACGAACAGATCTGTTGTCTCGTTTCTCCTTAATGGATTCGATAGTTCAATCATATTGGAAACGATTTAAGTCGGAATATTTACATAATTTGCAACAACGCGAGAAATGGAATACTCCGTGTAACCCAATCACAATCGGTACCGTAGTGTTGTTAAATGTAGATAACGCTCCACCCTTGCAGTGGCCATTAGGAATTGTTACCAATGTTTACCCTGGCAAGGATGGTGTTGTTCGCGTAGCGGAAGTAAAAACTAGGACCGGTACTTATAAACGACCAGTAGTACGGTTATGCCCGCTTCCGACTCAATAGTCAATATTTATATATACATATTTTCGCTCATAAGTATTAATTAATTTATATTAAACAAATTTAGTTTAGAAATTTCATTATATATCCGCGAAGTTGCTAAATATAGCGATTTTCATGCTTTTCTAACCTTTTTCGAAGGGTTTCTTCAAGGCTGGGGGGATGTTGGATTTCGTATTCGTTATTAATTTTCATTGTAGGGTAGAAGTAAAAATGACTTGCAAAATGCGTCACTATCCTATCTTATCCCATCCTTTTTCCACATGCACACCTGGACTATCGCTGTCTTTGTCACCGATGACGGTGACTGTTCGAAGACCCTCCCGCACTTGAACGAGAGTAGCGTTACTAAGAACATGCTTCCTTATTAATTTATTACTAATTTACGGTTGCGAATTGCCGCGAGTGCATTTACGAACTATTGTCTAAAACACTACGAAAAGTGCGTGTTTATATGGTGAAAGGCGTCTGAGCGTCCCCTCGTGCGCTGCCCTGAATTCAGCAAGGACTCGAACCCTCTGCCGACCGATGCGGAGGGCAGATATTGAAGACGGTGAATCTACAGGTCAGTGGTGCTGCATGTTTCCTGTCAAATTTCTTTGTCCTTAGTTCACAAGTTCGTCGTCCTAATTCGTGTCGCATTTGCAAGGTCAGACTTACCTACCTACGCATTTTTCAACCCCCGCAATAATACAGTCCACTATTCAATCGAACCAGCTCCCTGCGTCTGGGACAAACGCATACAGTATAGATTTCCGCCCAAGTATATGGTGTAAGGCGCCACCACTTTGTTTCTAATATTTTATTTGTTTAAACCATTTCGCTGCAGGAAAACAACCATTAAAATTTCTCGGTGTATATTTATTAATTTGTTTTTATCACTGCTTGGTGTAGGCGACCAGATTTTGATAGTAGGGTCATTCTCAGGAGACTCATTATTTGGTTGACTTTGGTGTCATTTTTGTTATCTAATTTAGGCATGAAATATCAAATCTAGAGTTTACACTCTACTACTAACATGCTTTAAATTAACTCTAGATTTGATATTTCATGTTAACAAGGCCTAAATTAAAAATAAATTACACCGAAGTCAACCAAATAATGAGTCTCCTGAGAATGACCCAGTATAGTTAGTTAGAAGTTTTTAAGCAGTAGGTTACACAGAGTAACCAAAGTTAAAATGAGAAGTAATTTAATTTTGTAACATGAAGGTTGTTACATTTTACGAATGTCCGTAATTCATTGCAGTTACACTTTATATCAATAACATAAGAGTCGATTGATGCTCGATAGAATTTACCTTGATGGACTTTTCTTAGGACTTCAGACTTTCTGTCACTGATCTTTACTTTATCTTCGATTTCAGCTAGGACGGAGGGTGGTAGTTCTCCTTTGTCAATGGCTAAAAGTTTAATTTAGTATTATAAATTAAATTGATGTTAAATAATTGAAATTGTAATATTAGCAGTTTCCATGGATGTAAATCACTATCATTTACGTCACTCAAAATGAGTCAAGGAATTATACAGCAAGACTTTTTTATCACTTTCCAAATTTTCACTATGAGACTAAGTTGAAACCTAGTCGAGTAGATATTCAAGTATGAAACAGCAGATTACTTTTAAACACCCTGTGATAATTAGTAAAGCGTTAAAATGTCTTCCCGTATGACTCTTTGATGAATAACTTGAATCATTTTGGGTGAAACCGAATGCAACGCAAATTCGCCAACTCTGTGCAGTCTGCAGTGAAAACTCAGCGTCAGTCAGTACCCTTCACCAAATAGATCTATGTTTATCTATTTACCATTTTTGACCTTCGCCATGACTTCTTCCTTGTCCTTACTTTTGTCTACTTCAGTCAGTACTTTTTCCGCGACAGACGTCGATATTTGCCTCTTGGCAATTGCTGGAATATAAAATCCATAATTATCTGCCTATAGCACTTTCCTAACTGAGTTAGGCCACCAATGGATATAAAAAATATGAAATTAATATATCACGTAATACATCTTTTTCACTCTTTTGTCGAAAGTATTGAATTCTCTGCGTCAGTTGCAAAGTTTACTCGCTTAGAGTCCATTATATTTTACTTAATATTCAAAAACAATTTTGTATCTTAAATATCTGAATGATCTAGCATTTCATTTCATTTCATTTGCTTAAAATTATTGACATTTTTGCTGCAAGATGATAATTTTGAATACAATTATGTTAAACACATTGACTTACATTTACTAATCTTTTTTATAATAACAGACTTTGAGTCCCCCGGGTTTACATCATTCATTACATCCTCCAGTACAACAGGTGACAATTCACCTTTATCCACAGCTGAAATATAAAAATACGGTTTCATGTGAGTCGAAGTTGGACATCAAATTTCATTTACTCTGGTACTGCTCTGGCAGTACCTCCACTATCATCATCGTTAATATGGCATATATTCAGAAAACAATTGGTTTAGTACAACGCCGGCTATGACAATCATACCAATGTGACATTGTCTTTTAAAAACGCGATGTGCCATATTAAAGTCCGGATGCAATTAAAAATGCAAGTGTATACAACGTGTTACGGAAAGGGTATCTACATACCAAGGGCACGGCTTCTGTGGATGATATCAAACGATATTCGAAGGGTTTTTTAATCGATTTTCTATTCTGTATTCGTCTAAGTACCTGGTACTTATTGACAGGCCTGCACTGGCCTCCCATACATTTTATCTCTGAAAACATTGTTAAAGCCAATCATTTTTAAAAGAGTAACCGTGGAGTTTCTTGCCGGCTTTTCTCCATAGGAAACAACATTTTGGAACCGTGCACCTAGCTTCTGACGTTTCATAAGTGCCCATGCAGGTTTATATGAAATAAAAATATTTTGATTTTGATTACAATGTTTTCAAATTACAGAGATAAAATGTATGGGAGGACAGTGCAGGCCTGTCAATAAGTACCAGGTACTTAGACGAATACAGAATAGAAAATCGTCTACAAATCTACAGTCTGTAAGGCCTACAACTTTCTCTCATTCACAATATGTAAAATAATCTACATAAATAAAATGAACCTAATTAAACATATGTAGTATTTTCAGTTGATACTATGTATAGTGATTCTAGAGAGCAGTGGTGGCCAAGTGGTAACGGCCGCGACTTACGAGTTGTAGGTCGTGATTTCGAACCCAGACAGGTGCTTTACTTTGTGTAAATTATTTCATCACCACAGCTCTCAAAACGGTGAAGGAAAACATCGTGAGGAAACCAGCATGTCCTAGAACCAAAAATTCTAAGACATGTGACATCTACCAACCCGCACTGGGCCCGCGTGGTGGATTATGGCCCAATCCCTCTCACCGACAGGAGGCCTGTGTCCCAGCAGTGGGAACATTATAGGCTGATGATGATGATGATGATGATAGTGATTCTATACCAGCTATTATCTTTAGTGCTTAAGGATAGCAATAGGGTTTATGTTACAGCCTGTATAGTAGGTTCTTTTACCTGCACGTAAGTTCTTATATGCTTCTGCCGCATGATCGGGCTCTACACTGGCCGTTACTTTTTTCATGACATCTGCAGGTATTTTCCTCTTTGCTATTGCTGTAATGTTATATTTTTTTTATCTTAAATCTGACAATATCTTATGAACTTTGTTACTGGACATTACGTTAATGGGAAGTCTTGCCATACCTTTTTTTACTTTCTTCATTACGGTTTCCTTTTTGTCACTGGGCTTAACGTCAGCAAATATATCTTCCATAACAGCCGGGGGAAGCTGTCCTCTATTAACCGCTAACATAAATACATTAATTATTCCGTTAGAAAAATGTGATTAAATCGATAATTACTATGTCTGTGCATTGCTAGTAAATATTATGTAAAGTTGTGTAGTATCATTGTGTTTTTCGGCTTACCTTTGCTGACTTTTCCAAGAAGTTCTTCTTTATTCTTAGCAGTGCCAATTTCAACAATTACTTCCTCCGCGTTCGACGGCGTCACGTGCTTTTTAGCTATCGCTATAATTAACATTTTAACATAAGAAAAGCTGTTGTTAGCTCGTGAATCAAAATACAACTACCTATTTTTTTGACATGCCTTAAATTACCCAAAGATATGAACAAAACTAAGTTAATATTACTATGTGCAACACAAGAATATTCAATTTTAAATTTTACATTCACATTACATTTACTCCGCGCGTCCAGGGTAAGCCTACTGGTCCTATTTTACTTTGGAACAGCTTAACTTTTCTCTCTTGCATTTTCCTCTGTCATTCGTCACGATAATACACACCATAAATGAAGAAGAAGAACAAGATTGCGACGTCGTATGTCTATAACTTAGTATTAATTCCTTTAACCCACCTTCTTGGACCTTCTTCTTAATAACCGACTTTTTGTCGCCAGGCTGTACGTTGGCAAGAACTTCTTCTACGACAGCGGGTGAAAGCTGTCCCTTGCCTGCCGCTGTATTATCAACGATTAGTTTTACAGTAGATTATAATTAATACAAATGTAAAGTTTTTTACTATACCATCGATTATAGTTTTATATTAAAATCAAGAGTTACCTTTACGGATATCCTTCAAGACTCCGGACTTTTGGTTAGTAGGTCGCAGATCATTGACTAGTTCATTTATTTCTTTCGGTGTCTTCTTTCTCTTTTCGATAGCTGAAATTATATATTATATATATTAATATTTTAGGTATACTAATTAACCAAATATACAACGTGTAACGGAAAGGGTATATACATACCAAGGGGACGGCTTCTTTGGATGATATCAAACGATATTTGGAGGGTTTTTTTATCCTATCTCTATATGTTTGAAAGTTATGAGATTTTTTAACCAGAAACCAAATCGTCAAATTGAAATAAACACATCATTCGGAAGAGATTTATCGTGATATTGGTAAGTAACGTGGAAAGTTATTGACCTACGTAGTGCGGTGACACGTTTGATACGATTTGAATTTAAGAAACATGAAACCTTAAATTTGGTATCAATTCTTAGAGTATTTTATTTTGAGCTGAAACGATGTATAGTAATTCTATACTAGCTATTATCTTTAGTGCTTAAGGTTAGCAATAGGGTTTCTGTTACACCCTGTATAAACAATACATTTATACTAAGTGGGTGTACCCATCAACATGAACAACTTTTACTATGTGACCAATTTCGAATTCACAAATAAATTCCAACCTTCTTATACAAAATTACCTTAATTTTTTAAATCTGGGCTTATAGTTAAAAAAAACATTAATATTTGAACTGTCTTTGAACTGCCGGTCGCAAATAAAAGTTTGGGATGGTAAGACCTATAAATGTATAGATTGAATCAAACACGTGTTTCACCCGGCACAGGCGGGGCGGCAAAATCTTATCTTGCCGCCCAACTTATCAGAATCGTAGCGAATCAAGCCAACCTGAACAAGTGTGTGTTATTTGTTGGCGGTCTGATAAATATGATTTAATCAATTCTAGGACATTACCTCTTATACCATAAGCCTCAAGTTTATCTAGCAGAATACTATGGTCTACATAATCGAAAGCTTGTGACATGTCACAATAAATAGAACAAACTGGTAAGGATTTGTCAACATGTGAAGAAACTACGTATAAAAAATCATAAACAGCCATATTAATGTCAAAGGAAGATATCAAAGGTTTTGACTTTTTTTTCAATGCCTATTGTATTTATCTGTTTTCTTACCTTCACGGACCTTCCCCATGATCTGAGCTTTAGTGTCGCCAGGCTTAATCTCAGCATTAATGTCATCTAAAACTTCGGGAGGTATTTTCCTCTTGGCTACAGCTATAAACAAAATAGTGATGAAGTCTAAATGGTACAGAAATAATTATTATAATATTTCTTTACTTGAAATTCGGGTTGTCTTTAGGCTAAATGAGATCTTAAGGCAAGTCTTTACAGTTTAAGGTAACACATTCGGCATTTATAAAAAAAAATGAAAGACTGCGGGTCTACATAACCAATTATTTAAGTGAAAACTACTTTTGTCGTGGTGAGTGACTTTTGGTAGGCGCAAAATTTATGGGTTCGCGTCATCGACATGCTAATGTAGTTTTCACTTCTGTTGGCAGTTCCATGACTGTCCATATATTTTTTCCTAAAACTTGTTAAGGCTTTTTTTATGGCCGAGTAGGTTAACTGTACTGGTTATTTCTAAGTAGATATAAATAAAAGGCTGCTGTAAACGAACCTTGGCGGACATTTTTCATGATAGTAGACTTATTAGCTCCCATGCCTATATCTTTGAGGACAAGATTCGCAACGGAGGGCGTCACATGCCTCTTCTCTACCGCTGTAATCAACAAATTAAAATCAACCTTAAGTGAAATGACATACAATCACAATAATGCCTTTATTTCTATCTCTTTCTGTCGATTAGTGGCCTCATACGCGAAAGTGAAAAGTCAATCCGTATATAAAGATCCTGACTTATAACACCCACCTGTTTAAAACAAAATTAAAAGCCTTTTTAGTAGAAAAATGTCTGTTTATTGTTTCGGAACTTATGTCATCCAATAATAAATGATCTAGTTTTTATTTTGACGTTATGTAATTTAGATTCTTTGACATTACTATTGAAACTGTTTAATATTATATTTAAAACTTGTTGACATTATATTTTAATCTCTTTCGACATTATATTTAAAACCTTTTTGACATTATATTTAAAACCTCCTTGACATTATATTGAAAACTGTTTCATATTATATTCAAAACTTTTTAGCACTGTACTTGAACTTCATTTGGAGGTTAATTATGATTTCAAAGCTGTTCTCTATATGTATAAGTAAATTGCATGTGTACATATGTTCAACACAATGTAAATTGTTTTATGAATAAAAATAAATGAAAATGACTTATACGTGCTTTCATTGCGAATTATTAATGCGGATGCTTGCGAGCGGACTTCTCGTTCTAGCTGATCACGAAGTGACAGAAAGAGAAAGCTATATAAAAATGCTGATTCGTGGATGTAAGTGACATTTCACCATAATTGTAGTATTAAACGTCAGTACTTTTTCAAGAGTCTACACAAATAATCTACATTTATGTTATTTATTTACATTATGTTTATGCGTTAATTAGTCACTTACCTTTTCGGATCTTCTTTTTGACTTGTGACTTGTTGTCACCGGGACGTACAGTGGCTGCTATATCCGCCATCATTTCGGGCGATATTTGCCCTTCTTCTACCGCTGAAGTTAATAATATTATGCAAGCATTGTATTCGCATACTCTGCGTACTATTATGGAACCGTATTACACAGCCAACGGAATTATATTTATTACACTGTGTGTGCAGCACTTCTCGAGCATTTTGCTGCAAAGTGCGTTAGTTAGTGATGTTTTTTATTCTCGATTCTGTTACTTTGTCGACTTACCTTTACGTACGTTCTCCATCGCTTTTTCTTTATTATCACTAGGTTTTAAATCAACTATAATCTTTTCCATGACGTATGGTGGCAACTCCTTCTTTTCCAATGCTGGAATTTGTATTAATCAATCAGTAGATATATATTTAATTTAATTGAAAGTATTTGAAAAATGTTGATACATACACACATACATATAATTTTCGAATAAAAAACATTAAGAAAACACAGGTTTCGGAAAATAGCAGCTTAAAAAAAATCTAATAAAAAACTGTTATTTGGTAAACTATGAGCCAAATGTTGAATCAAATGCCTGTTATTTACGGCTATAACGTCTTCTACCAGTGTACCTATGATTGACATGCTTTGCCGTATAATTTATTTTTCAACACACTTGCTCATAAAATGGCTCTAATTTCACCGCAATTAGGCACATAATGACACCTACTGTCAAACTGTGATTTTTTCATTCCTATTGTTCACAAGTGAGTTATAGGGTATTTTTTTATTGGTTGAGTTGCTTTGTTCTTAAAAAAAAATCGATACAAAAAATTAAATTTAAAATTTAAAAAACCCCCGACCCAAACAAAAACTACAAAAATAAAAAAATATTGAAATTGTCAAGTGGGGGACGGCTAGTGAAAATGCTAGGCCTCTGTTTGCCGTTTTCATTGACCGTCCCCCGACTTGACAATTTAAATATTTTTTTATTTTTTTATTTTTGTAGTTTTTGTTTGGGTCGGGGGTTTTTTAAATTTTAAATTTAATTTTTATTTCCTGATTTTTAAACTTAATGTCTGGCTCAAATCAGCGCAGCGTTGCGTATTCTTCCCTTAGTGAAGTTTATTACTAATTTATCCTCATTCCTCGTCCTGATCACCATTTATCTATAATCTATTCATTAGGACCTTTTCAATGAGCCCAAACACGACACTTCTGCTGTTTGTTTGTGAGTAACTTGGGTATCCTGGAAATTCCAGGTGCAGGTGCTCCAGCATCAGTTCAACGTTACTTTGTTCGTCTAATATCATTGAAGTAATAGAATACCAAATTTGGAGTTCCAAATCCTTTCATCAATCAGAAATGAGCTGATAGTCTTCAAACGGCTGAACCGATTTTGATGGAACATGTCTAAGAACACTCCCGACGAATTCACCTTTCAAACAAAAAAAAACAAAATCAAAATCGGTTCATCCGTTCGGGAGCTACGTTGCCTCAGACAGACACACACACACACACACACACACACACACACACACACACACACACACACACACACACACACACACACACACACACACACACACACACACAATAAATTATGTAGTGTACCTATTGCTTGCTCATTTCATGCAACTTCGTATTTAAATAGATAATTTCAACTTGTACGTTTTTAATAAATAAAACTTTCACTCAAATATAACTTTTTTTTCTCTGTCAGAAAACTTTTAATTCCCCATTTTGTACGTGGCTAAAACGCTATCCGCGAAAAGCCAAAAAAGGAAACCTCATTATTTTAATCTATGGCCGATCGATGCGAAAAAAAAATCACAACTCTTTTCACTGTTGACATTATAGTTATTTATTAATTAAAATGTCTACAAGTACTAGTTATGAAGAAAATGTTTTTTGTTGTACACCGCCCGATATAAGATTTGAAGCCCTTAACGTTGTGGAAAGTTTACTATCTAAAAACTCCAAGGATAAAATGATTTTTTAGTATTATTTTCTTCACAAGTGTGCCCCCGGCTCTCTTAAGACCCTCGCCTAACGGGTCGGGTCTCAATGGCGCTTCAGCGGTAATCACAAACATTACATACAGACTTGTACCATAATGTACTATTTTGTCATTACCTTTACGAACTTTCTTCACGACAGCAGCCTTGCTGTCACTAGGCTGTACATCGTCGAGTATTTCGTCCAATACAGCCGGCGGTAGTTTTCCGTCGTCCACCGCTAAAATTAACACAAATACTAAACAAAAAATAATTAACCATAAGGTAATAATTAAATAGAGAGTGCTAAATACTTTTGAATTTGTTTGACCCAAATCTCAGCAACACAGAATACAGTTCGCTGTCGCAGCCATTAGGTCCTCACGTGTGCAGGTGACAGGGCATGCGGTCCAACATGGGAGGTGAGCCATTTTCTGTGGAGACACGCCGCATACACACCGGAGGCCTGAGCCGTCCATAACTGCGCGTTGAGATGCGCAAAGAGATGTCAGCACAAACTGGTGGGTCCACAAGGGCCGATGCCTGCCAGGGGTGCGGGTTGTTCAAATCAAATCAAAATATTTTATTTCACATAAACCTGCATGGGCACTTATGAAACGTCAGAACTAGCTTCAATTTGGAACCGTGCACCTAGGTGCACGGTTCCAAATTGTTGTTTCCTATGGAGAAGAACCGGCAAGAAACTCCACGGTTACTCTTTAAAAAAATAATTGGCTTTGACAATGTCTCCAAATTACAGAGATAAAATGTATGGGAGGACAATGCAGACCTGTCAATAAGTACCAGGTACTTAGACGAATACAGAATAGAAAATCATCTACAAATCTACAGTTTGTAAGGCCTACAACGTTCTCTCATTCACAATATGTAAAATAATCTACATAACAATCACTAAAAATAGTCGATATTAAAATTGATGTATAATGTCAAATAATGACGAGAATATGTCAGCATTTTCGTTCGAAAGAGATACTGTGACCCCTGGCACACAGGCAACTGAGGGAACACGGGTGGGTTTTAGTCAGTAAAAGTCTGACACGCCTTTCTGCTCCACCCAGAGCGGGAGAAGTAATTTGATGATGAGATTGTCCTTGCTGTGGCCTACTTGGGTACGAAGTCTGTTTAAGATTTTCCAAGTAGGCCACGGTAACTTGTACCCGGAAGGAAGGGTCTCTGATGGTTCAATAAAAAGAAATCAAGAGGTTTAAGCAGTTCTTGCCAAAGATCACATCTTCCGTTGGAGGGGCTGCCGTCGCGCGTCGGCTGGAGTCACGTCGCCAAGAATTTTTTTACGGCTTATATGCCTTTGTGGCATTGGTAAACTTGGCGATTGAATGACATTGACAGAGGGGCGTCATCGCAAAATAATGGTGAAATTATTTCCCAAAAAAAAAAGATTATTTAAAAACGAGAAAATTCCAAAAAAAAAATTACTTACTGCAAAGTGAAAATAATTCGGAAGTTAGTCTTTGGCATTGTATTTTCCATTTATTTTTTTGCCACTGACTTCCGAAACCTTTGTTTAATTTACATTTTTCAGGCTTTTTTTTGGAAGTCGATCGTTTTTTATTAATCAACATTTTTTTTTTTAAATTTTTTTTTTTTGTATTCTGTCACTTGCTAAGTCAATAACAGTGACAGGAAGTTATTGTAACACTAGCTTCCGCCTGCGGCTTCATACTCATACGAATTCAGACTACCTACCTTGGCGGACGTGTTTAATGACTTGCGATTTATTGTTACTTTTGTCTAGTTTTCCAAGTACTTCTGCCTTAGCATATGGTGACACGTGCTTCTTTTCTATTGCTGTAAGTATAAGAACAGTATTTAGTCACACTGTTTGCAAGACAATGCAACCCGCCGACGGTAATCGACGCACTCGGGTACTTAAAAAAAAATAAGAAAGTACCCTTGCCAAAACCTATAATTTTATTGACAAAAATAGTCATAGATTGCACAATAAAAACAAAGTATTCCGTGGATGCTATGAAATCATAGAATGGAGCGAGCTATGCCGTAGCATAGAGCGAGCTACGCCGTAGCATAGAGCGAGCTACGCCGTAGCATATGGCAGCAAGACGTGAAAATACAAAAAATGCTCTATTTTTGTCTATTGTATTCTAAAAGGTACATCTTGTACCTATTTAAAATTTTGTGCGACGTACCTTGTTGGATCTTCTTCATGACAGTTGAGTTAGTGTTATCGGGCTGGACATTGGCTAATATTTCTTCCAAGACTGCGGGCGCCAGGTGGCCATTTTCTACCGCTGAAATTAATAAAATTTACTTAATTGTTTATTCCCAGGTAGAAGAGCGAACAAATCCTTTGCTTCCCGGATGTCGTAAAAAACAATGCTTTGGTCTAATCTAAAGCTAGCTTCTGCATCTGCCTGCGATAATATCCTCGCGAATTTCTTATTTCCCGACCCATCCCCGTCACATAACATCGCCTTCTTGAACTATTACTTCTTTTTCACTTAGCTTTCTATCGGTTTTTTTTTTCCTTTGCTCCTAAGACGATTCACACACGGCACCGCGCACCGCCGCGGCGGCATACAATTCGACCGCGCGGTCGGGCGGTGTCCGTGTGTTAAGCATCAACGGATTTCTTAGAGACCAATGCGCCATGAGATCCGCTTCACCGCCTACCGCGGCGGTTTGCGGTGCAGTGTGCTAATCGCCTAAGGGTCCTAGATTAATGTTAAGTAGCTAGCCTAAAATGCTTTTATCAAAGCTATTTTTTTTTTTAATCCAATTGGTAGTAGTTCCAGAGATTAGCCCGTTCCAATAAACAAACTCTTTAGTTTGATTATTAGTCAGAATGTTTAATGGTCAGATAACTCTTATCTGAGGAATAAATACGTTGGTTTGACAGCTTTTGTATAGAAAATATGCCAAACTGTCAGATTTATTCTGCAGATAAAAGTTATCTTCCTATTGAAAAATATGTCCTTTGTATGGTTTTAACGGTTTTTAATGTATTTATTTATATTACTACTGATAAAATGTATAGAGAACGCTGCTGCCCATTCTCTGGTAAGCCCCTTAGTCGCCTTTTACGACACCCACGGGAAGAAATGGGCCACCATTCTGCGATCGCCAACCCGCCTGCCAAGCGTGGCGATTATGGCAATCCCCTCCTCCCCGTTTGCAGGAGGCCTATGTCCAGCAGTGGACGTCTTCGGCTGAAATGATGATGATGACAACTGAGAGTAATATTACATAATTATCTCACCTTTACGGACGTTCTTTATAGCTCCTTCGTTACGGTCAGTTGACTCTAGATCTGTCATTATGTTTTCCTTCATTGTATGTGTCAGCTTCCTTTTTTCTATCACTATAAAATTGTAACAACTTATTAGTTTTTCAACAGCAGTAAAGTGCCCTATTCACTATGGTATAAGGTTAAAAAGGTACTTCATTAAAAAGTACGTGAGATGAAACTTTATACTTTGTTTAGCACAGTATAGCATAATCAGCATAGAGCACCATCGTATCTTTGTGGAGGCGATCGGCAAACGGTTATCTCTCGCGTCCGGCCTTGGTCCAGGCCATGGTACGGAGCGAGAGTGCATGAGTAGCCGTCACCTTCTCCTGCGAAGCAGTAATGCTCGCGAAGAGGAAGGTGGCGCACGTGAGGGAGTCTCGGCCCTAGTCACCGCAGGAGACGCCTTGGGCGTCGGGAATCCCAGGCTGATACTCGGCCACCGTAGGCGCGGGCTTGCGGACGGCGAGTAATGAGTAGGTCGCTGTCCGGTAAAGACCAAGCCCGGGTCGACGGCGCGTTGTATTCCACGTGCGGCTCAATGAGATGTCACCACCAACTGGTAGGGTCCGCAAGGGCCGGTGCCTGCCGAGGGTGCGGGTTATTCGAAAGAGATACCGGGCCCCTAGCACATAGGCAAATGAAGGAACACGGGTGGGTTTTAGTCAGTAGAAGTCTGACACGCCCTCCCGCTCCACCCGGACGGGAGAAGTTATTTGATGATTTCCCACCCAAAAAAAAAGCCGGACACTGACTCGCATATTGCATAAAACGTAAGATATTTTGAATTACGCTGGCTAACTTGGCGCTTCCTCCTTAACCGTTTCACCATTTCACGTGTCAGCATCAGCCTGCAATATTATAATAGAATTACCTTCTCGAACCTTCTTTATGACTTCCGACCTATTGTCAGCTGGGCTGATTGTGGCCTTTATTTCATCCATGACATCTGGCGGTAGTTGTCCCTTGTTTATAGCTGAAATAAACATATTAATATTTACAAATGTCATCTGCGTCTTAATTGTGCTTTCAGTCACAATCAAAGTAGTATTTAATAAAATCTCTAATCCATTGCTTGAAATGGTCACTTCTTTTTCCAGTTCTTCCCAGCTAAAGCACTAGGAAGTGGTGAAGGGCCGGCGTTTTGGAGGACTGTCTTATGTAAATTTGACGTTCGAAAAGTGCTGATTCTCGGTCAAATCAGTGTAAATGACTCTTGATTGATTTGAATTTGTTGAAAATTGGTCCGCTCAACAACGCAATAATTATTGTTGAACAGTCAAAATTTATGGAATTTGTATTGTAAATGTGCAATGTAATTATCCCGCTGCTCTTGCCACTCTTGTTATAATATGTCTATTAATCAGAGAAAAAAGTAAAAGTAATATATAATTTAAATTTTTTCATCATTACCTTTGCGGACATTCTTTAAAACTGTCGAAGTATGTTCAGCAGCGCGTACATTAGTGATCACTTCATCCAGGACAGAAGGAGACACGTGTCTCTTTGCTATAGCTGCAAGTATTGTATTAGTAGTTGTTGTATATTGCAGCTAATAATAATAAAAAAATATCTCCATATTTCTAACAGAAACACATAACTGACGAAATGTGGGTATAGACGGGTGTTGTGTGTAGTGGGCTACTGTCCGACCATTTAAGTCGCGCAGTAAATTCTGATTGCACGATGCAGGATCTGTGCGACGTCAGGTCATTTATGCGTAGTACGCATGTGGCGTTGTAGATACCGCCATAAAGTGAATAGATCATGTTGTGGTAGGACGATTAACCAGTCATCAAGGAATCATAGTTTTATAAATCAATACCTCCATATTTCTAACAGAAACACTTAGCTGGCGAAATGTGGGAATAGGTACTATAGATAAACTTCTGCCCTACCCTTCGAAGAAACAAGGCGTAATGTTATGTCATGTGTTTTAACAGAAAAAGCATTCCAATTAGTTACATTCAAGTAGAGCATTGCAGATATTGACTTACCTTTGCGAACCTTCTTCAAGACCTTAGAGTAGTTATCAGTAGGACGTATGTTGGCGAGTATGTCGTCCAAGACAGCGGGAGCTAGTTGACCATCATCGATTGCTACAATGAACATCTTAATAAATAATGTGATACAAACTTTTATAATTTTCTAGGCAATATTCATAATGATTCAAAATCTCTTATCATCACAAACTCAAAACTTCAAAGCAAATATTTCAATTAAATCAATTACAGCCATTTTTTTATTGTCAAGGAGTCGGTCAATCAGGAAGCTGAGGCTAGTAGAGTAGTTATAGTTATTCCAAAGCGTAGTGCGCTCCTACAAAGAAGAACTGGCAAGAAACTACGTGGACACTCTTTTGAAGCAAAATATTGTAGCCGTTTAAAATCACTGCCGAAAGTCGTTCACTGATGGACCCAAGCCTCCCAAAGCTATCGTGGATAGAATCCGGCAACTGGGACTCGAGGTGGCCTTGCACAAGTCCGAGGCCATGTGGTTTCATGGTCCTCGGAATGCGCCACCGACGGGTTCCCAGATAACGGTGGGAGGGGTTCACATCGGCGTCGAGTCGACGATGAAGTACTTGGGACTCGTCCTCGACAGCCGGTGGAACTTCGCGGAGCATTTTCGCCGTTTGGCTCCCAGACTGGAGCGGGCCGGGGCTGCGTTGAAGCGGCTCTTGCCCAATCTAGGGGGGCCAAACGCCTCCTGCCGGAGGCTCTACGCGGGGATCGTGCGGTCCATGGTCCTATACGGGGCGCCGGTGTGGGCGCCTACATTGAGGCGCCAACCAGCTCGCAAGCTGAGGGCGTCCCATAGGGTCATGGCGATCAGGATGATCCGAGGATATCGCACGATCTCCGGCGAGGCGGCGGGCCTCCTTGCCGGATTACCGCCATGGGATCTGGAGGCAAAGGTCCTCGCGCAAATATGGGAGTGGCGCGAGGAGGCCAAACGCCGGGGCGTAACTCCGCTGCCGCAGGAAATCGCGGCACAGCGGACAGAGCTCCGGCGGGATCTCATGGTGACATGGAGAGAGCGATTGTCGCAACCCAGTGCTGGGCACGCCACGATTGCGGCGGTAAGTCCCCTCTTTGAGGAGTGGTTCGAGAGGCGGCATGGCGTCCTCACCTTCCGCCTGGCGCAGGTCCTCACCGGACACGGTTGTTTCGGGAGGTTCCTGTTTCGGATAGGGCGGGAGGAAACGCCCGGGTGTTTCCACTGCGAAGATCGCCCTGAGGACACGGTGGAGCACACGGTGGCGGTCTGCCCTGCTTGGGCGGAGCACCGCCGTGTCCTCGTGGAGGCGATCGGCGGCGGCGATCTCTCGCGTCCGGCCCTGGTCCAGGCCATGGTACGGAGCGAGAGGGCATGGGGAGCCGTCATCTCCTTCAGCGAAGCAGTGATGCTCGCGAAGAGGGAGGCGGCGCACGTGAGGGAGAGGCAGCATATGCGCCCTCGCGACCCCAGCCGCCGCAGGATACGGAGACGCCCTGGGCGTCGGGAATCCCAGGCTGATTTCCGGCCACCGTAGGCATGGGCTTGCGGACGGCGAGTAATGGGTAGCTCGCTGTCCGGTAAGGACCAAGCCCAAGTCGACGGCGCGTTGTGTTCCACGCGCGCCTCAAAGAGATGTCAGCACAAAAAGTGATGGGACCCGCAAGGGTCGATGCCTGCCAGGGGTGCGGGTTTGTTCGAAAGAGACACCACAGCCCCTGGCTTAAGGGCTACTGAAGGAACACGGGTGGGTTTTAGTCAGTAAAAGTCTGACACGCCCTCCTGCTCCACCCAGAGCGGGAGAAGTTATTTGATGATTTCCCACCCAAAAAAAAAAAAAAAAAAAGCCTCCCAAAGCTTCGGCTGGTCAACGACTGCCCCCTTCTGTGTGTTTCAATGAATTTTACTTGGTCATTGGCCCACTTTGTGAAAAGGCTAACCCACGCTACGCCTTCCGGTAAATTGTTGCTGCTTGAGAATTCGGAACATAACTTTTTAGGTACACACTTAAAGCCATTTATTCTGAAAAAAATCCTATGACAATTATTGCTATATATCACAGAAAACTTCAGTCTATATTTAAGATGAGTTCAATTAAAACTTAGTCGGATTAGATTTTCGACTTACCTTTACGAATTTTCTTTACGACATCAGTCTTATAATCAGTAGGGTCTAAATTCTGCTTTATGTCATCCAAGACACTGGCTGGCAACGTCCTCTTTTTTACAGCTGAAATTGAGATTATTTTAGCTGCTGAATAGAAAGCAATATAATATCTATGATGTTTATTAATACTAACTTCTGCCCGTGGAAGTCGTAAGACACCACAATTTATCTACTAAAATACACATAGCCACATTTTTAGGGTTCCGTACCTCTAAAGGAAAAAACGGAACCCTTATAAGATCACTTTGTTGTCCGTCCGTCCGTCCGTCTGTCAAGACCGTTTTTCTCAGGAACGCGTGGAGGTATCAAACTGAAATTTCTTCTATATGATACTTAGTTCTACTGTCCCTGGAAGCTGTAGAAAAATCAACCTTCTAAGTCAACGCAATCAAAAGATACAGCCATTTAGGCTGCAAAATTCCGCAAATTTTCGAAACTCGCACGGGAATCAAAACCTACAGGGTACTTCCCGTGAACTTAGAATCTTGAAATTTTGTACGAAGTCACGTCTTATAGTACAGATATAGGAAAAATTACGAAAACCGTAAATTTTTAGTTTCGTCATATAAAAAAAAATATTTTTGACAATTTTGAACTTTTACTTATATACCCACAGGTTTGTACGGAACCCTCGGTGCGCGAGTCCAACTCGCACTTGACCGGTTTTTTATAAAACTCTTTTCGAATTGACGTTGCATTGCATCGCCCGCGATTAGCAAATCTTAGGTCTTAGCTTCTTTTTTTTGTCTTTTGTCCAGCTCCCTTGGGTCGTAGAGTGATGTTTTATTGGGAACAGTAAGTTCCCGTATCTATACCAGCGTATAAAGCACATCTAGTTTTCGAAAAAGTTCAGCTTTTGAATAGCATCGTCTCCGTCAGGCTGAACTACTACTATACGTAACCCAAATTTTACCAATATTTGTTGTGCCATGAACGACCACTTATTTGCGTAGACTAACGCCCGGTTTCTGGAATTAATATTATTGACGCGTCAAAATTGAACGTTATTCAAGATGCGATTGGCTGTTTACAATTCAGTCAACCAAACACGGCAGGTCACGGGCGCTTGACCATCTAATTTTTGTGTTGATTTTCGTTCCAGAAAACGGGGGTTTGTAACTTTTTCTAAATACTTATTGTAGCAGGAATATTTTTTTTTACCTTTCACTGTGTCGTTTCTATAATATTTGTACGTTTCACTAAAATAAACACTAAACTGCAGGACGTCGTGAGTAATATTCAGGTATCAGATTTAGTGTTTTAAATCGTTGTACCTTCATTAAGCTTCTTAATTACTGTCGACTTTTTGTCATCAGGGCAAGCAAGTAGTTCATCGAGGATTGCTGGTGGCAGTTCTCCCTTGTTGACCCCTAAAATGATTAATTTATGATGTAGGTACCTACAGTCCGTGAAGATTTTTTAAAATCGAAGTTTATACACTTCGTAAATTTGCCGTGTTATAGCTGTTTCATATAACTGTCTAAGAATGACAGGTGTGATTAGAATATACGGACAATTTAAGTTGTAAGTCAATTTGATAAATAATTAATTTGACTACCTGGTTTTTCTAGTAATCGCAAGCGCTACTGCTGAGCATAAGATTCTGGGTTCGATTCCCATTTCGAGCAAAAGTGTTATTGGGTTTAACATCAGGAATCTGGATTTGTGCCAGGTTTTTTTTTTAAACATTGCCCCACACTAGGAATTTCTTCTGTATTGCGGGTGCGTTTACAAACATTTAAACTCACATACACAAACAGCCAGACCCGGAACAACTACGTGTAGTTCTTACAAATATTTGTTCCGTGCGGGAATCGAACCCGCGACACGTAGCGCAGCAGTCAATCGCTTAACCACTACGCCAACCGTGCCGGTTGAGTAGGCTCGTCCCTTGTTACATGGGACTCAATATAATTTACGAAATGAGGGAGTACGACAGGCACACCTTTGCCTAACCTCTCAGGGAAACGAGTCGTGATGTTATGTTACTAAATAAATAGATTTTTATCGTATTACGTTGACGGACTTTCCGAATGATTCGAGACTTCTTCTCGGTAACGCGAGCTTCAGCGACTACTTCGTCTGCAAGGGTAGGTGTTACGACGTGCTTCTTTGCTAAAGCTGCAATCAAAACCGACATAATTATGTATAAGTATAGATAGAACGTGCCAAAAAAAAACAACTGAAAAGTAACAATTCACATTATAGTTTGACTTTTAATTGTATTCAGTAACTTGACAGTTCAAAGAAAAATAATGTTACCATACTAAAAATAATAGTGATGAGGTAGTGAACGATTTTGCGTAAAGAGCGAATGATAGTAATGGTTTCATTGTAAATTAAACAATTTTTATCGTTCGTTATAAAACTTTAAAAAATCATTTGTAAGATGTGGAATATAAGAATAATTAATAATTTAGTAATAAAAGTAATTCCCTTTTTTTGATTTCTTCTAATAGAAAGAAACCAAATAAATTACCTTACTACTGAAAAAACTTTTAAACAAAAAAATTAAACCGCCGAAAAAAACTGAAAAGCAAAAGTTCGGAAGTCGGTGACTTTGGATTGTATTTTAATTTTATGTCACCGCCTTCCGAACTTAGTTATTGAGGTTAAACAAAAAGGTTTATTATTTTTTGTTTTTCAGTTTTTTTCAACGGTTGAATTTTTTTGTTAAAAAGTTTTTATTTGATAATTATTTGAGGCCATAATCTCCTAGTTACTACATGATTAATTTTTTATTACTATTTGTAGTTTGAGTGAACAATAAATCACCCCTATTTTTCCAACCATAAGGTAGCTTTTTTTTTCCAAATTTATATCGGACCAATTTCGAGGTATACCCCCTATCTAATAAAATAAGAATGATCAAAATCGGACTATTCTGTAAGCAGTTATGCGGGGTTTTACATTACCATCAGTGACTGAACAATCAATCATCCCTGTTTTCCTACTCTTCTGGTTAGTTTTTTTTCCAAGTTTATATGGGTCCAACTTCGGGGCATCCCTTACCAATAAAAAAAGAATTATCAAAATCGAACTACTGTGTAAAAAGATATGTGTGGTCATACATTAAAAAAAAATACGTGTCGCATTGAGTAACCTCCTTCGTTTTTTCGTAGGTTAAAAACTAAATTTACACTGTACAATTTTTAATAGTGCATGTCATGTTTTTAAGACAAGTTGTTGAAAGTTTTTTTTACATGTACATTATTTCAAGTTCATTCAATTTCGTTCATTCTTACATCACCTCACTATCTTTTTTTTTTTGGCAAAATCTGGTAACTCTCCAACTGCCAAGTTACTGAATACAATTAAAAGTCGAACTATAGAATAGAAAAAGACACACACACTAAATAGACAAGGAGAGATTACAGAAGTTTGAGAGAAAATCTTATTTCTTTACTCAAAATTACCTATTCTGCAATATGAGACCGTAGTAAAACATATTGGCAGGTAATTGGTACCTGCCAATATGTTTTACTACGGTCTGCGTAAGAAAATTATAACGAAGTTTAAAATAAACATGTTGTTTACATTACATGACATAAGTCCATGTCTCGTCGTACTTTCCTGTTTAGTCGTTAATGTTTAATACTTTCCTTGTTGTTATCGAAATCATATTACGAAATTAGTATAACATAATAATGAATAATAAATAAATAAATCTTTATTTTTGCCAAAAGAATGATAACCTTACAAGAAAAAAAATACACTAATACTTACTTTCTACGAATCTAAAAATACATAGCCAATTAGTTTCTCAGTGCACAATTACATTCAGGTTATTACGAAACCGATTCACTCTGACCCCCGTACCAGTTACCTATAAACTGTATTACGGTGGGACAGTTTTCGTCGTTCTGAGTTAACATAAAAACTGACATAGTATATGTAAAATTTTTAGATGTTAGTTTTATTACAAATTATTTGTAGTGTTTTCTTTACTTTATATAAAAAAATTGCGAAGATCAGATCATCATCATATAAAGCCATGCTTGCCGCGGTTGGTCCGTGGATGGGTGACCATCTTTAAATACCTAGACCCCCGTGCCTCGGATAGCACACTAAACAGTTGGATTCGGCTGTCATTTGTGGATCTTTGACAGACATTACGGGTCGTTAGAAGCCCGAAAGTCTGACAACCAGTTTTACCACGGGGAATAATGGGGCACTTAATATGTTGTCCAGCGTGTCTGGCTGTCTATATGCTACTGGACCTGATGGACGCTGCTGAAAGTGCCAATCTCATAGTTAAATATGGGCCGACTGTAAGAGAAAGAAAGAAAGAAAATTGCGTTTATTGGCATTATATCGGTAGTAAAAACCTTAAATTATTAAAAAAAAAAAAACAGAAAACAATGACCTCAACAATGTTAATAATGCCAAAAAGGCCTCAGCTCAGCATATTGTCAGATGGCAACACAGTATGCACCACCTGACGCTGATTTTCAGCTGCAACCCACGAGTACCATACGCTAGAATAATAAAATAAAGACATAGTGAAGTGTGTGTCCGTAATAAATTAATAATATAATAAGAAAGTAAAATATATAAAATAAAATGTTGTGGCATACATGTGCGTGAATGTGTGTTTTTTGTGACTAATGAAAAAATGAATTAAATACTAATATCTGCATATTACCTACATTATATAGGAAATCTCTAAGTAGAAACTTAGAAAGCAGCTACCTAGCTATTTGGCAAAAAACGTTTGACTACGTTGTCCAATGCTGCAATACTTTCGGCGTAACGACGGATCATGCTAGGCTATTTGAGGTAGTATAGGCCCTTAACTACGAAACAGATTTACATGCTGATTTCATTTTTGATCTCTTTTTCAATTAGTGTAAAGACAAGAACTACTGACGAATAAGAAATTAACGCAAATTCTCTCAAAAAATATATTTATGATAACATTGATAAAATGAGCAAAATTATAAAATGATCAAAATTGATAAAATAATTTGTTTTAAATGGCAGATTCGGCTCGAACGTTTTCAAAATCCTTTTGGTGATTTAGTAAAAATTCTTTTAATATCAGTTTGAAAGTTGGGAAACTTTTACTAAACTTCATGGGAGGAGGGATATTATTCCAGCATTTAGTATTTGTATTTATTTAGATTGCTATCGACACGCTAAGAAGAAGACCACGTGATATCATATTACCCAATAACTGGGTTGTGGAGGTCAGATAGGCAGTCGCTCCATGTAAAATAGTATTCAGCTGTGTCCAGTTCGATTAGAAGCCAACCTCAACATAGTTGGGAAAAGGCGTGCACCCTAATTGCGTAACTCACGATTAATTATAATTTGTTTCGTTTTGAAACAGACTGTTAAACCATTGCTTCATATGTTCGAAAAATGTGTCTGCTCAACAACGTAAAAAACGCAATGAATATTGTTGACGTGTCAAAACGAAACCGATTATGATTAATCGTGAGTTACGCAATTAGGGTGGTGGCATGGCGATGGTGAATAATGAAGATCAAGCTCCAAAATCAGCATTTGTTATAATAATTGGCCCCATATTTGACACGAGCTATATGGGATTAATCTAACAGGATACAATTTCATAATAGAGCTATAACTGTTTACAGGAAACACCAGGAATTCATGTGACGCACATGTGTGGTTTTTGTTAATGACAGAAACCGAATGATAATAATGAGAATATAATAATGTGACTACAATTAACTAAATAGGTCTATTTGTTAAGCCTACTAAAGGTACAGTCAACAAAAGAGAAAAGTACCCAGGATCGTCAGATACAGTTGAAGTTTACTAAGAAACCGATGGATATCTATTTAAATAAAATGAATGTTGCTAAGCGCAAAACTCGAGAACGGCTCGACCAATTCGCCTAAATTTTTTTTGGATAATCCATAAGGCACATGGAAAGTAAAAAAAAAATGCGTGGACAATAGTAAAAACAACACTTTACTTTTAATACCGGTAGTACGTTCTTGTGGGATAACCTTCGACTTCCACGCGGGCGTAGCCGCTAGCCAAAACTAGTTTTCGAATAAAAAATAATTTATTAAATAGAAAACATACAGTTCAATTATCAAATTAAAGTTCATTCATCGGCAAAACAGTAGTAAGTCAGAAACCGATGTAGGTTTCTGACTTAACTTCAACTATATCGGATGATCCTGGCCACTTATCACTTTTGATGACTGTACATGGAGTGATAAATCTAACAAAAACAAAATTTAAAAGCATATTTCTCCAAGAGAAGCGAAGTATCGGTGCTATTATTGAAATAACAGTCACAAAAGTGATGTTCAAATATGGTGCAAAACCCCTCTTGACTTCAATTAATGCTATAGTAGAACTTAGTAGCGTTGTATGCCACAACGCTACTAAATTATTGAGCTCATTAGTCGACGCGAATGCATTACCTTGCCTGAATCGGGCGAATCGCAAATTTTTAATAATATAATATTTTCTATAGGCAACTCGCACTAAGTTAATTTATTTGTGGGCAAATCGGCCGTTCCAGAAACACATATTAGGGCCGAAACTGCGTTATGCAGGCGCCCGCGACGGTCAACCGTCGTGGGTCTATATGCGTGGACACGCGAGGTTTTTTTTTTTTTTGGGTGGGAAATCATCAAATGACTTCTCCTGCTGAGTAGAGCAGGAGGGCGTGTCAGACTTTTACTGACTAAAACCCACCCGTGTTCCCTCAGTAGCCCGTATGCTAGGGGCCGTGGTATCTCTTTCGAACAAACCCGCACCCCTGGCAGGCATCGGCCCTTGCGGACCCCACCTGTGGTTGCTGACATCTTTGACGGCGCGCGTGTGGAACACAACGCGCCGTCCCGTCTACCACTTTTCGGCCGCAGGGGATAGGGAGAGCGGCTGACGCTATACCGACACTCCTCTTCCCCTGCGGCCCCACCGCGTCCGCCATCAAACGGTGGCGGCCCCGTCCAGGCCACGGAAGGGAAGAGCGCTGCTCAGAAGCACCGGCACTCCTCCTCTACCGCAGCCCGTAACCCTCAGCCGCGATGCCTCCCATTCGACATCGCGGCCCACCTCAGTTGCGGTGCACCTCACCGCAACCTACTTTTTGGCCGCTACGTCAATGGCTTGAAGGCAAAAGCCCTGACGAGCGGCCCCACCTTTGAGTTCCTCTTGGCTTCACCGTGGATGGGAGACCACGGTTACTGAGCCCCCCCGCAACGACAATGCGGGAACCCACTCGGGGGGGGGACACGTGAGGTGGTATCGTAATGACGTCAGTCGCGGGGACATTTTATTTACTACTAGCTGCTGCCCGCGGCTTCGCGGGATCCGCGTGGATGTCGGAAATTATCCCACGGGAACGTCCTACCGCGACTTAAGTAGCCTACCCCGCGACGGACGCCCGCGCTTGGGACCGCGACGTGGCACATTTGTATGAAACCGTGCGGGCGTCCACTTAACACAGTTTCAGGCCTTAGGCGATTGGCACGTTTTTTATTTTATGTAATTAAGTTAGTGTAACTTTTCGTTGTTTTTTAACGTTTAATTCAAAACGTGCAAATGCCTAATACGTATTTTCACTGTGTGTCGTGAGTATTTTTTTTTGTGTTATTCGGAACTTACCATTACGGATCTTCTCCATAATCTTAGGTAGACTGTCACACGATTTGACATCGATGGCGGCTAAATCATCCACGGCACCAGGAGCCAGTTTCTTTTTATCGATCGCTAAATTAAGCATTAATACATATTTGTTAGGTGTGTTATGTTGGATAAGTTACCAAAGGTAACTGAAAAATGATAAATTAATACACATCATTAATAAAACCTTTAGATCTGTGCGTGGTCAAAAAGGCTTCTATCTCAATTTAAGACTACGACATCTTGTTTTTTGATAAATTCCGCTGTGCTGCTTGGTAGTCAGGGAAATTAATTGTTTATCAAATTGACTATCACCTTAAATTGTTCGTATATTCAAATCTCAACTGTCGTTCTTTGAAGGCACCCGCAGACAGGCGTGACGCGACAAAGCGGCGCGGCGCGACTCTAATTTAAAAATGTCTATAAAACTTCATGGAAATGGATCTACTAGACTCACGTCGCGCCGGTCTGCGGGACCCTTCAAAGTCGTATAAAGTGGTTATTTGACACGGAAAAACGACGTAGTTTTACAGTGTAATAATTAATTTCCCTGACTGTATTCATATAGGGCCCGATGTTATGCCACGGACAGTTACGAACATAGAATAAACCCAGATAGAAAATTTTTTTTATTAAAAATAACCGCTCAAGTATTTACCTTTAAGGATGTTCTTCTTCATTTCTGCCTTCTTACTTCTAGGTTCTAAACTGACAACTATGTTATCCATGACTTCTGGTGGTAATTGCCGCTTCAGTAAGACTGAAAATATAAGTCTTCATTGAAAGGCTGAAAATATATTTTGTACTCTACCAGACCGGAGAGTCGTCCTGTTTTCAAGAACACAATCGCAGCAACCAACCAAGTTTTTTTTTTTTGGGTGGGAAATAATCAAACAACTTCTCCCACTTTGGGTGGAGCGGGAGGACGTGTCAGATTTTTACTGAATAAAACCCACCCGTGTTCCTTCAGCTGCCTGAGTGCCAGGGGCCACGGTATCTCTTTCGAACAACCCGCAGCCCTGGCAGGAGCAACCTACCAGGTTAAATTGTGAATCTAAGCCATCCAAGGGATTCAACTACACACCAAAAATTTCATCAAAATCGGTCCAGTCGTTTAGCAGGAGTTCAATGTAAGAAGACACTTTATGTAGAGCAGAATTGATTAATAATAATAGATTGAGCAGCTAATACCGGTATGCGTTGGAATGCCGTTTTAATTAAACTTTATTTGATCGGGCGCTGATGTATAGCCAGCCATGTGATGCAGGAAAATGAGGAACATATCGTGAAGCAAATTTCGAGTATGACTGTAGATTGCACGGAGTTGGGGACCCAAAGAAACCATGAGTTCTGTTAAAAATGATTTTTGGTGAGTAAGAGGTAACTAAAGATATATTTTATGGAAGGAGGAGACATTACATGTTGCTACGTCACTCCGACCCTAATGAAATTGCAATGACGGCTGGGGGATGATATTAATGGTACACTAGTTAAGATTTTTAAACAGATAAATAAATTAGGACATACCTTGACGTATTTTCACTAACATCTCAGACTTATCGTCATCGGGACGCACATCGTCGAGTATTTCGTCCAAAACTTCAGGTAGACGCCCATTGTTTATTGCTGAAATACAACGTATTTTTTTAATTGACTAGCCAATCTTCACATACGTGATATGTATCGATACACCTAATATCTGTAGTCTGTCTGTATCTAAGCACCTAATAGCAATAAAACGAAACAAAATCAATTTCTGAAATTAAATATTATATATTTTTCCGCTTAACTCAAAATACCAGAATGAGTCAGAAGATTCAAAAGACGCAACACCCTACAGTTAGATACAAAGACGTCATGGGCGTAGCCAGCCATGGGCACAGGGTGGGATAGCAGTCTAAAATAATATGTAATAAGCAAAATATACCCGCGGTCTTACCCCGGTTAATTTTGTCATACAAAAAGGTTACAACCTTATAGCATCCTGTATCTGTATGCTAACACTTTTATAGTGCTCACCTACGTACACCACGAAATCATCCATCCAAAAATGTGTCTCTAACTTCAGCCGTTTGGGCTCTGGGCGTATGCCAATTTGTTAATCAGTCAATTTAGAGGTTTTTGTTTTGATCGCATTTTTTTTGTGTCGACTGTCGAGTGTGAACTTTCTTACGGATATTAAGTATTGAATCAAAATCAAAAGTCATTTATTCAAATTAGGCTGAGAATCAGCACTTTTCGAACGTCAAATTACATAAGATAATCCCCCAAAACACGCCCACCATTCGACACTTCCTAGTGCTTTAGCTGGGAAGAAGAAGTATTGTAGTTAGCACCTAGATAATTTTTTTTTAGGAATGGTTAGGTACCTTACAGGTCAGAGCCAGGGTGGGGCAAACGCCCTACCCTGTCCCACCGTGGCTACGCCCATGCGAGATGTGTAGACAGTTGCATGACGAATAACAGTTGCTTCTAATGGGGAATGACTCTTTCCTGCCAGCTTCTTACAATTCATTTGCTGATAGTTTTTGAGACTGATATTTTACCGACATAATCTTAAGTAGGTAGGTAAATAGCAGATTATGGGGCCAAATCCCTTATATCGACCACAGTTACTTGAAAATTTTATGGTAACAGTTTTTTTCACACACATCACATCTGCAAATTTGCGCTAGTAAATTTAAATTTTATGTTAAAGCAAACTCAATATGTTCATTTAAATTGTGACGGTAAAATTTTCTACTAATTTTAGTCTATCTACCTTTCCGGACGTTTTTTAGGATAGTTGACTTATCATCATCTTCGGCTAACTCGGTCAGTACTTCATCCATTACAGATGGTGTGACATGTTTCTTTGTTACCGCTGAAATTAAAATATATAAGGTTTTATTTTGATGGAACAGTGGTGGCTCAGTGGTAACACCCACGACTAGCTCTGACAGGCGCTTTACTTTGTCTAAATTATTTCACCACTACTGCTCTCAAAACGGCGAAGAAAACAATCGTGAGGAAACCGGCATGTCCTATAACCAAAAAATTTAAGACATGTGACATCTACCAACCCACACTGGGCCCGCAAGGTGGATTACGGTGGTTCTCACCGAGAGGACCCTTCGTCTATGTCCCTAACAGTGGGAAAATTATAGGCTGCAAGCATAATGCCAATGAGATATTTAAATCATGGCGACAACAGTGCATGGAAATTGTATGCAACACCTAGGTAGATAAAACAATTACTAAGAATACTTGTCGTAATGATATAAACAATATGAAAATAAAGAAATAAGTGAGATTGGTTACTTTCAACTTACCATTGTGGAGCCTCTTTAAAACATGAGACTTTCTGCGCTTGTGGCTTACGTTTTTAATTACCTCGTTCATAATACCGGGTGATAGTTGCCCTCTTTCTACCGCTAAAACATAACTGTATTCATTAGTTTATAAAGGTGCAGACATCGTCATGAGGTTTGACTGAATGAAATTACCGTAATACTAATATCGAGGTTGCGAGCGCGCATCTTTTTAGCTGACTGCGCGTCATCAAAGACGGTTATTTTTCAATAGCCATGAATAACATAATGGATCTGTGTATGTGGGATTCTTTATACCTTCAAAGCATCGAAACGGCTGGATGGTTTTAAACACATGATGCCTGTATCGAGTCGTCTAGGTCGTGCGATGAATAAAGGGTTCGATTTCAAATCAAAATGGCGGATTTTAGACAAAAGTTACGTACAATATTTTTGTTTTGTGCTATGGGCAATATGACCATGTGACTATCAAACTAAAAGAGTTTAAGGAGACTATTCCAAAAATATTAAACGATCACTTTCTACTCGCTCTCTCACTTCTGGGGATCGAGATTCATCTTGTTGATACCATGCTAGGCTTGGCGACAAATAACACACCAGAAGGAAAAAAAATGAGTTTTATTAGTAGCAGAAGTAATTTTTCTTAGTTTTATGTTTTTTTCTCTAGCAACCACTCTGTGTTGTTACTTACCATCATGGATCACTTGCAAGGCACTTGGCTGCTGATTTAGAGTTGTAAGAATATCATCCACGACGAGTGGCGTCACTTTCCTCTTTTCAAGCTCTAAAATTGAATGTCTTCAATCACTTGAGGTATCTAATAATTGAATATAGAGTTGCGCTTTCTCACATTGGACGACATTCGACATTCCTCTACATTCCTCCTACCATAAATAATCATCTTTATTTTTACAGGCTGTAAGAATAAACACCGTTATCCTTGAAACCAGTAGTTTGGTTTTGTTTATAGAAAGTAATTTCAATGAAAAAAAAAAACTATAGTTTTTTGAAGAAAATATGCTTTTTTCCACAAGAACAAAATGTTTTTGTAGAAAAAAAAAACAGATTTTCCTCTTCCCCTACCCTACGCGCGAGGGCAACAAACTTGCTTCTCAATACGGAAGGGGGCGCGGCGCGCGGGGACCACGCCGCGTGGCCCGACTCCGACGCACGTGTCACGACCCCGGTCAGTCAGCTGTCAGGCTAGCGAGCGCACGCAACGCCGCATCGTAGCGTCGGTCATTTCTCGCACGTATTTTTTTATTTTACTTGCTCGTTTATTTGATATTTAATTCAACTACCCATGGTTTAAGTGACAACGTTGTTTACCCTTACATCCTTTAAAGGCTTACCTTGTCGGACTTTTTCTAAGACTCCAGACTTAGTGGTAGACAATCTTACAGTGTCTAAAACGTCACCCATGAAATTGGGCGGAATTTGACCCTTTTCTGTCGCTAGAATTGTACAACAAAAGAAATAGGGTTTTATTTTAGCTTTACTTATGGATTCTTAATTACGATTCCATTAGTATAATATTGTAGTTAATATGTATGTACTATGTTGTTGATGACCGTAATGCTTTTATATTACTTAGACCGCATTGAAAATACCATTTATTTTGTTAATCATTTAATGAACTTTGTTAATTATTTTTTGTTTAAGTTTTGGAGAGTCTATGTAATAAACTGTCTATTGACCTACCTTTGAGAATGTTTCCCAAAACGTCACTTTTTTTGTCACCAGCGCGTGCAGAAGCCATGACATCATCCATGGTGGATGGCGAAACATGCTGCTTTGCTATCGCTGAAATATATTTATTTTTATAATAAAGAATATTATGTGGTGTGGTATGCGATATTTATGCAATGTGTAAAATAATTAACGCAAGACCTCTTAGGCCCCAATTAGAGTATTGAGTTAAAAGCATAATACAATGACCATAAACTTATTTAGCTAACTGTTAAAATTAAGGAAATCGTGTTGACCCTACCATTACTTTACGTATTTGAAATTCGGTTTAAAGAACGTTATTCTCACTGAGACAATCGTCACTTACATGAGAACAATAAATACTTGAGCCCACACTGAGTTAATCAATATATGTATAACTATACATATATTGATTAACTCAGTGTGGGCTCAAGTAAAATAAAATGATTAGTTGACAAAATTAGTAAACAAGTTAGAAGCGAACACACTGCATTCTTGTGTTATGGAGGTGACCAAAGTTAAAAGATGTTGATATCTAAAAATTAAAATACTTCCTCAATCACTTACCAATGCAATATATGACTAAGCAAACTGAGTGACTAAATTGAGTCTTATTGCCTTGAAATAAGATAGAATTTGCTTTGGCTCAATCGGCGGTAGGCATGGCAAAATCCATAATTTTCGCAAAAATAAGTAGGTTGTATGCGACATGGATATTTATAGTGTAAATTAACTACACTACCGAATTGGGGACACTGTAATGGTAGCGTATGTACGTAAATAAATAAATATTAAAATTTAAAAAAAATCAGTAGTAAATTATGAACAAATTGCTTTCAGGACTTGCGTCTATTCAGTTACAGAGATGGCTTCATAGCTGACAGTAAGGCCACAGGCATTTATTGTTACTATGTGGTGTGTAGTCAACCACAGTAAGGTTGAATGTCACTTGCATGTCATACAACGACAAGGTCTATTTAGCTTTATCCCAATATGACAGTTTCAAACTTACTGGTGTTCAAATTACTAGAAGTTTTTTTCAAAAGCAATTCTGAACTCTATTGATACGTTTAAGGTAAACTTTATTTCACGTTTTCATTCACAGAATTATCAACAAAAAAAAGATTAACGATTATGAAATAATAATAAAAAAAACATGATATTGCTTATTAAATAAAACCAACCTTTACGGACTTTCTTCATGAATCTAGATTTACTATCAATGGGACGTGCATCCGCAAGTATATCATTCAGGACATCTGGTGATAGTTGTCCTTTTGCAACCGCTGGAACAGGAATCGTTTTATGAAGTGTGTCAGAATTGTGCCGATGCTAGAAAGAGATGGTGCTATCCGTCCTACACCGTAGTTGCGTACAGTAGCGTAACTAAGGTGGGGCAGGCAGGGCAAGAGCCCTGGGCGCCTATCGAAGGGAGGTGCAAAAAGAAGCCAAAAATAAATCTGAAGAGCTACTTGAATATACGGTGCAGTATGGGGATGAAAGCGTATTTCCAAATCTGCCTATTTCTATTCAAATTCTATTAAAATTGCAGCATTGCAAGCGATTTTTACCAAGTTGAAATTAATGTGTTCGTTATTAAAGGGTTAAAATTTGGTCTAGAAAAGTTATGCGACCTAGCTTTGCTCAGTGTAGACCAAGATGATATTTTACGAAGGGGCTTAAATGTCATGAAGCGCCATTTTCTATTGGTAGGTACGCCCCTGGTTGCGTATCACACTTTAAATCACCTTTGAAGGTTTTTCAAAGAAATTCTTAATCCGTCAGGCGTCATAGGTTTGAAAAATCTCTTTGCTCAACAACGTAGGTAACGCAATGTATGTTGCTGAACTGTCAAAATGAGAGCGAAGTGTGTTACGAAATGACTACATCTTTTTCTCACACTGGAACAATTTCGTTGTTCTTAAACGGCCTCAGAAATGCGTAATTATCAAGATTATATAATCTTTTACATTTGACAAACCTCGACGGATGTTTTTCATAATATAAGCCTTATCTTCAGTTGGTTCTATTTTTGCGATTAAATCATTCATGACATAGTTTGGCATTTTTCTCTTTTCTACCGCTGAAATGAAATATTTTATATTAGACACCCACAACTTATGCAGCTTATAATGTTCCCACAGGGCCCCATTCTGTATCGTTATAATGATTCTCCACGGAATCTTACTACGTGCAAACTACGTCAGTATCGTTTTTTTTTAAACCATTGTGCAATGTAACGGTAAGGAATCGAAATGTCATATTCTGTATGTTCCAAAACAATTTGTCGATATTATCAATACGATATTAGCAGAATTCGTGTGTGATTGACGTGGTTACGAGTAAGGAATCGTTAAGTGGTAAATTCAAGCCCTGCTGGGACACAGGCCTCCTCTCTGTGAGAGGGAGTCGGCCGAAATCTACCACGCGAGCCCAGTGCGGGTTGGTAGATGTCATATGTCTTCGAATTTTAGGTTCTAAGACATTCAGGCCGGTTTCCTCACGATGTTTTCCTTCACCGTTTTGAGAGCAGTGGCGATGAAATAATTTATACAAAGTAAAGCGAATGTCTGGTTTCGGCCGTTACCACTGAGCCAGCATTGCTCTCATTAGGTACCCATTGACCGTTTACTAAGGTATAATTTAAGGGAACGCTTGATCTTGACGGTTTTTTTCACTTGTTTATGTATTTTATTTTGGCATGTATTTAATCGTACCTGATCGGGGTTCCCTAGATTAATTACTGCGACCATTTCGGCTCGTGCGTGGTCACAGTACTTACCCAATCTAATCCGTTTGTTCGGCGAATATCTGTATCCAATCACAGATACTGCTAACATAAAAATCATTGCCAAAAAAGAATACACTAAAAGAGCGAATCAAACAATAATTTAAGAAGAACCTGCTTGGTAGGTACTTCGACAAACCGTGACTAAAACCCAGAAAGTAAAAACAAAGCCCATTTGTTTGAAAAATTGTAAATCATTAGAGATCCAAAAAGTTTTCAGAGAATATGTTATCCCCCGGCTGTTACACTCAATGAGTCTGATAAGAATAGAAAAGTAATTGTACTTGACAAAGGTTTTTACTAGAAGTTAAATTATTACGTAAAATTTTATTCCACCAACCTTTGCGCACTGTGTTTATGACGTCAGACCTATTGTCAATAGGATGAACTCCGTCGAGTATTTCATCCAACACAGCGGCAGGTAGTTGTCCGTTTTCTACCGCTGAAAAAAGTATCACATAACTATAATCTATCAGAGTATACCAACTTTATAATTCAGAAAACTCAATCTCAAGGCATTTATTACTACATATTATAAAACAAAGTCCTCCGCCGCGTCTATCTGTCTGACTGTTCGCGATAATCTCAAAAACTACTGAACGGATTTTCAGCGGTTGCACCAATAGACAGAGTGATTCATCAGGAAGGTGGGAGTATAATTTGTTAAGGTTTTATGTAAATTGATAAACGCGGGTGAAGCCGCTGGCAAAAGTTAGTTTCAAATAAACCAATTAGAGGTACTTTTTAATTGTCAAGCCAAAATCGATAAACTTACCTTTCCGGACGTTTTGCAGGACCTCGGACTTATTGTCACCGTCGCGAACATAATTGAAGACCACGTTTATCGCTGATGGTGTCAAATAGTTCCTGCCTATAACTGAAATTAAATTTCATAACGTACTAGCCTTTTTTAAACATATCTACACATAACCACAAATAAGAATAGCCGATTTTATAACGATAATCTATTTGTGGTTTCGTAGTATGGTCGGGCTCATATTTTTTTTACCACCCTAAAGACGAATGTCATTTAATCGTCATAAAACGGCAACGCTTAGTTAACATTTACGTAAATACCTAGGTAAGTACTTCGTTTAAATCTAAGGGTGAAATTCACCAGGGACATTCACAAGGAATTCATCGGGACTTCTAAATTGCGTTCGAGATATGTCGGTGACTCGGTGTCAATATTACATAACAATTTTGATACTAATAGGTCATGAACATGGTTTAGAAGTCCCGATCGCGTTCAGCCTCATTACTTAGTTAAATCCACACTAAGTGCTTGGTTGGGTGGAGCATTCTGCCTTATTAGTTAAATCCGCACTAAGTGCTTGGTTGGGTGGCTCATTCAGCCTTATTAGTTAAATCCGCACTAAGTGCTTGGTTGGGTACGCGTTCAGCCTTATTAGTTGAATCCGCACTAAGTTCTTGGTTGAATGCGCGTTCAGCCTTATTAGGTAGTTAAATCTGACAACCTATAAATCTGCTGCGGGGTAATTGCGTGACACACTAATAATTGCAATACCTTTTAATTTTGCCAATACGAACGGAAAATTTGAATTTGTTGTATATTATGAATCTTTGTCTGACGGCGTAGTTGACGTATTTTATTAAAATTAAAAAGTTACCTTTTTTTACTTTTATCATGATATCTGACTGGTCGTCAGTTGAGCGTAAGCTTCCGAGTATTTCCTGCATGACTGCTGGTTCTAATTCCCCTTTATCCACCGCTAAAACAATATATCTTGTACTATAAATAATTATACTTCATTTAAATGCAGAAGATTGAGGCCCATTTGGACTACTAGTTACTTAATATAGTTTAGTGCTACACCAATTTAAAACGTCGTTCTGTTTCTTTCAGTCGTTTCAAGATGACAGAAACATAATGTTAAAATAAAATGTCAAAATTGGTCTAGTAATTTGTGGAGAAAATGGGCCTTAGACTCAAACTTAAAACATGTAATTCAATTAACAAAAGTAGATCAGTTAAGTCGGAAAGTTGAAGCTAAGCTAGTTGCCCATTCCAAAACGTAGATCTCTATGGAAAAGAATGGGCAAAAAACTCCAAAACACTCTGTGGCGAACCAAACTAATACCTATGGTTCCCACTCTTAGTTATTTTGGTGACAACACTATTTATGTTAATAGACGAGAGGTCTATGGTTAAAAAGTTTGGACTAGTAGAACGAGCATTTGAATCAGAACGTAAAGCTCAGAAAAAGTATTTAAGTTACACACGAATAACGTTCTAAGCTCTATTCCATATTTACCAACTGTGTGTTCTCCGTATTGCCTTTGTTATATTATGTGTACTGTGTAATGGAACAAATACACACCTAATCTACTAGTGAACATTGTTTCATTTGTATAAACCGGGCGCATAACGCGCCTAAATTGGTGACCCCGACGATAGAAGAACATTCCAACGTAAAGAGAAGAATTGGGATCTAGTATCGTGAAGCGCAACGAGCTTACACTCATCCCAGGCTGCAGTTTTCTTCGTGTACAAGTCTGATGTCGATACCTACTTGCCGC
Source organism: Polymixis flavicincta (assembly GCA_949987655.1). Classification (NCBI taxonomy): domain Eukaryota; kingdom Metazoa; phylum Arthropoda; class Insecta; order Lepidoptera; family Noctuidae; genus Polymixis; species Polymixis flavicincta. Next base: position 20,658,270 of record OX465175.1, read on the forward strand.
CATTACCCGAGATTATCTACGACAATCGAAGAATATGTACGCAATTTCGAGCTAATACTTCATCGACCAACGGTATAGTGTCCGGCCGTGCATACTTTCTGTTCAAATTACAAGGTATTTGAACTTTATCGACCTGAAACAAGAAAGACCATTCGAATTCCGCGATTGCAGCGCCATTTTTTCTTGTGCGGATTTTTATGGAAACTTCTCCGTTAGTGCGCGAAACGTGACAGAGCCTGCCATATGTCGCCTGTCATTGCTGTCTGCAAACGTCAAACGTAATCCGGCTGCGTTCCAGAGAATCTTTAAACGTGAAGCTTGTGTTGTGTTGCATAGTGAATAGTGCGACAGCAGAAAGCTGTAAGTTATTTGTTTTCTTTTTCTCAAACTCTCCAGGGATACCTACAACATATGTAAATACTACGGTGTTTCTTCAAGAACAAGTGCTAAATTTTGAACTGAATGCCTCAACAGAAACAACATTTTAATTTATCTCTGCTTACGTTTGGTGCATTCTGCATGTTTTGATTTTTAATTCCATTGGGGGCACGGACGCACTATAGGTGTTTGGCAGAATCTAATTTTTTTTACTGTTCACACTTAACTTTTATTTGGCTGCGGTTGCATGTATATGTTTTTTATATTTTTCTATCGTGTTCTTTTATTATGTTTTTTTTTTTTCATACTGATTATTTAACACTTTGATTTTATTGTTGTGCTACTGTTATATAATATTTGCTGCATTTCCCTTCTTTGAATTGTGTTTTTGTTTGTGAGATAACTTGTATATTAACGCAATGGCCACTGAGGGAAAAGAGATTTTTCTGGATCCTGAACCTGGAACTGGTGGTGAACAGTCCATAGACCCCTCCACATCTGGATCTCAACCTATATTGGTCAGTAGAGTATCCATCCGCGTTCCTCCCTTCCGGCCTGACCGACCCGGACTCTGGTTTGCAAGCTTAGAAGCACAGTTCCACATTAACGGCATCACACAAGAATTGACTAAGTACTACTATGCCATAAGTCAGCTCGACACAAAATCTGCTACTGAGGTTGAGGATATAATTATTAAGCCACCTAAGGAGCAACCTTACACATTCCTTAAGAAAGCCCTCATCTCCCGTTTCTCTGAGTCCTATGAGGAGAAAATGAGGAGGCTTCTTGAGAAAGAGGAGATAGGGGATAGGAAGCCCTCATCATTCTTTCGTCACCTCAGGACCCTTGCGGGTACATCTTTTCCAGAGCAGCTACTCCAAAGTATCTGGACAAATAGGTTGCCCCATTACATGATACCTATTTTAGTTGCCCAAAAACAGTCATCCCTTGAGGACTTGGGCGACCTTGCTGATAAGCTGCATGAAATCAGTCCGCAGCAAATTAATGTCCATGCAGCAGGTAGATCATCATCATCTAGTGATGACACCAAGGCACAAATAAATTTGCTACAACAGCAAGTGGCGGACCTAACACGGCTTGTGACCGGCCTCACCATGAATAATGACCGAAATAACCGCAGTCGTTCAGGCTCACGGTCACGCATCCCTAACGGCCAATGCTGGTACCACAGGCGATTCGCTGCGAAAGCTTCCAGGTGCATACAACCATGCACTTGGTCCGGTCCTGTACCACAGGGAAACTCAAGCAGCAGTCAGTAGTGGCGACCACTGACTGCTCTCTAACAAGTCGCCGTCTATTTGTCACTGATCGGTTCTCGGGCCGACGATTTTTAATCGACACTGGATCCGATCTTTCGTGCCTACCTAGACGTTACTCCCAGGGTAAAAATAAGCCACTTCCGTACGAACTTTTAGCAGCCAATGGCACTAAAATAAATACTTTTGGGCTGATCGAACTCAAATTGAACTTAGGTTTAAGACGCGATTTCACATGGAAATTCATAGTCGCAGAAGTAGGAACTCCAATAATTGGTTCCGACTTCCTTGCTCATTACCACCTTTTACCAGACTGCGCCCACGGAAGGCTGCGAGATGGTAAAACAGGGTTGTCAGCTGAAACTGATTTTTCCTCAATCAACCAACCCAGTGTTAAACTTATTCAATCGCCTGATTCTCCATACTCGCACATATTAACCGAATTCCCGAGCATATCACGACCTCCTGGCGCGCCTAAAGAGGTGAAGCACTCTACGGTGCATTTTATCAAAACTACCGATGGCCCACCCGTAACAGCGCGACCACGTCGTCTAGCCCCTCTAAAGCTTCAAGCTGCACAGAAAGAATTCGAAGAGATGATTCGCGTAGGCACCGCTCGACCTTCTAGCAGCTCATGGTCCTCTCCGCTACATCTGGCGCTTAAAAAAGACGAGACTTACCGGCCGTGCGGTGACTACCGCGCACTAAACGCCCGCACAATTCCGGACTGCTACCCCGTCCGCCATATAGGGGATTTTGGCCACAACTTGTCTGGATGCTCAGTTTTTAGTACCCTGGATTTGGTTAAAGCATATCAACAAATTCCAGTAAATTCCGATGATATTTGTAAAACAGCTATAATCACACCTTTTGGGCTCTTTGAATTCCCCTACATGACCTTTGGTCTTAGAAATGCTGGACAGACATTTCAAAGGTTTATAGACGAAGTCGTGCGGGGATTTAACTTCTGTTTCGCATACGTCGACGACATCCTCGTGTACTCGAAAGACTCCCAGCAGCATGCTGAACACCTCAGACTCTTGTTTCACCGACTGCACCAGTATGGAGTGGTCATCAACCCGGCGAAGTGTGTACTCGGGGCAGCTGAGGTAACGTTTTTGGGTTACCGTATCAATGCTGCAGGCACTTTTCCTCCGGAAGATCGTATCCGTGCGTTAGTGGATTTCCCACCCCCGAAGACCGTGCAAGGCGTGCGTAGGTTTTTGGGCATGGTTAATTATTACCGCAGGTTTTTGCCCGACGCCGCCAAGTATCAGGCTCCCTTAATCGACGCAGTCGCTGCAACTAATAGCAAAGGCGCGAAACCATTTCCATGGACGCCGGAGCTCGGACAATGTTTTATTGACTGCAAAAAGAGCCTAGCTAATGTTACTACTCTATCGCACCCAAATTGTGACGCTCCTTTAGGTCTTTTCACCGATGCGTCCAGCATGCATATAGGCGCATGTTTACAGCAGCAAGTCGATGATAACTGGCAACCACTAGCATATTTTAGCAAAAAGCTAACCGAAAAACAATCTCAGTGGCCTGCCTATTATAGGGAACTTCTAGCCGTGTACGAGAGCGTTCAACACTTTCGGCACATACTAGAAGTGCAAAACGCAGCAGTTTTTACTGACCACAAGCCCCTGGTTTATGCCTTCACACAGCGTCGAGACAAGCTTCCACCAACACAACTCAACCAATTAACTTTTATTAGCCAATTTACCACCGACATACGATATATTAAGGGCACCGACAACGTTGTCGCAGATGCCATGTCGCGGGTTGAATCCCTTTCCTTGGAGGAGGACTACCAGGCCCTTTCAGAGTCGCAAGAGAGAGACGAGGAACTCAAAGAGGCGTGTTCATCCACTTCTTTGAAATTGAAAAAAGTCGTTGTTCCAGGAAGCAACACCTCCTTACTCTGCGACACATCGACAGGTAAACCTCGCCCATACCTCACCTTACCTTTCCGTCGAGCAGCTTTCGATCGACTTCATAATCTCAGTCACCCTGGCGTGAGAGCAACTTTACGAATGGTGGCTGAGCGATACGTTTGGCCGAATATTAACACTGACTGCCGCCAATGGGCGAAATCATGCTTACAGTGCCAACGCAGTAAGGTTACCAGGCACACATCCGCACCGCTGATGTCTTTTCCGATCGCATCAAAAAGATTCTGTCATATCCACATTGATATCATAGGACCACTGCCGCCTTCAAACAATTTCACATATTGTCTGACTGCGGTTGACAGATTTACGCGTTGGCCCGAAGCGTGGCCTATGACATCTATCACGGCAGAAGAAGTGGCAGACACGTTGGTGACTGGTTGGATATCCCGTTTCGGGGTGCCAAGTACCTTGACGACCGACCAGGGCCGTCAGTTTGAATCCGCCTTGTTCCGGCGCCTTATGAACGTGTGCGCAACTAAGCGGATTCGCACAACCAGTTACCACCCGTGCGCAAATGGCATGGTAGAACGCATGCACCGCCAACTGAAAGCTTCCCTAATGTGCCATCCCGAAACGTGGAGCAAGGCGCTTCCATTGGTACTCCTTGGCATGAGAACTGCCCTCAAAGAGGACCTAAACACCTCATCCGCTGAGCTAGTATATGGAGAACCTCTTCGGCTTCCTGGAGAACTTATCATTCCAGCTGAAGAACCCAGGAGCCCAAACGACATCACAGATTTCGTCACGGAGTTGAGGAGCAGGATGGAAATCTTACGTCCAATACCAGCCTCACGACACGCTCGGCCGTCAACCTTCGTTTTCAAAGATTTGGCGACGTCGACCCATGTCTTACTCCGCGACGACACTGTTCGACGGCCTCTACAACCTCCGTACACTGGCCCATACCGCATCCTGAGGAGAAGGGACAAAACCCTTACCTTGGAGATGAATGGAAGAGAGGCTACGGTCAGCTTAGATCGTGTTAAGCCAGCATACCTGGACTCGGAAGTGGTTTCCTCACCACCTGTTGTATTTCCGGTTCCAGATTCTCCTTCCACACACCCAATTCCTTCCACGCCAACTACTCCATTCCCTTCAGGCACTGTCACCACCAGAGCTGGCAGACGGGTTAAATTTAGGGATGTTCTAGATTTATAGTTTTATCTTAAATTGTTTTATATTTTTTTTGTGTGTATACCTTGTATTTCTCCGTAGGGGGGTGGTGTGGCGAACCAAACTAATACCTATGGTTCCCACTCTTAGTTATTTTGGTGACAACACTATTTATGTTAATAGACGAGAGGTCTATGGTTAAAAAGTTTGGACTAGTAGAACGAGCATTTGAATCAGAACGTAAAGCTCAGAAAAAGTATTTAAGTTACACACGAATAACGTTCTAAGCTCTATTCCATATTTACCAACTGTGTGTTCTCCGTATTGCCTTTGTTATATTATGTGTACTGTGTAATGGAACAAATACACACCTAATCTACTAGTGAACATTGTTTCATTTGTATAAACCGGGCGCATAACGCGCCTAAAACTCTTTTAAACCAATAAGTCCGTGCGAACGTGAACTTTCTTCAACCTGTCTGTTCTGCAAAAATCTCACCGTAAACACTTTAGTGAAATGAGCTCAAAGTGAGCAGTAAAATATAAATGATTTCGGATTCGGGAGTAATATTGATTAGATCATTTGAGTACTATATCGATTGGTGTTTGAAATAGCCTTTTGAGGACCTGTCCGATCAGTGCAAGCTTTTGTAATTAATCGTGTAGCTCAGAACTTAAGAAGACATTTCACCTGATGCTAAGATGCTAAGTATTCACGTTGAGATTTTACTTCGGCTGTTATGTGTAGCCAGGTCAAGTGAATATAAAAGGAATTTTAACGAATTTTATATTCATAGGTACACGTACCTGTAAGGAGGTTCTTAATGATCTCATCTTTATTTTCGCCAGCGACTATATCATCTACGACATAAGGTGACACTTGTCTCCTGTTCACCGCTGAAATAATAATTAATAACATTAGATAACTGATGATTTGCTTGATGTTTTGATGAGGTTGGTAACTGGGCTTATCTACATGGGACTTTAACAAAACTGGCGAAATGTGGGTATACTATAAGTAAAGTTCTGCCTAAGTCTTCCAGGATTAAAAGCGTGATGTTAAGTTAGTAATTGGTAGGTAGTGCGAGAAATCTTAGAAAAGATGGTCCATGACTTTAATTTGAGTTATGGGCGCCCCTGCGCCTCGACCTCCCAGTTGTAGGTCGAACGTTCGAACCCAGCAGGCGCATTACACTGTGTAAATTATTTCATCACCAGTGCTCTCAAAACGGTGATGGAAAACATCTTGAGGAAACCGGCATGTCCTAGATCCAAAAATTCGAAGACATGTTACATGTACCAACCCGCATTAAGCCCACGTGGTGGGTTACGGCCCACTCTTGCTCAACGAGAGGAAGCCTGTGTACCAGCGTCAGCAGTGAGAATATAGGCTGATTATGCACCCACTAAAGGTGATCAACGAGAAGCGAGGAGAGCTAGTAATTAAAACGAGTTGGCAAGCAACGACCAACGAGCAGCGACTGTGCGACGTATGCGTAGGTTTGTACCAAGCGTGAGTGTTTTAGCGTGTGTTCTGCCCGCCAAGCGAGCGTCGTTGAGCGAGTACTCTGCTTGATAGGTATTGTCGCTGCGACAAATGAGTACCTGCTCGGTAGCAGTGTGAACAGTCAGCAATCAATGTCTATCAAATATTAATTAATGTACAGGGTGGGAGAGACATCGACGTGCAAACTATAACCTTGAATTCAGAACATAACTCTAGACCCCATGCGTTGACTATTTTGGTGTGTCTCAAAACCACAATGCACACAATGCACAACGCTATGAATTTTTACCAAAAATTTGTTAATGTATGTTGTTGCCAATAGATGCCGTTAACTGGCACAAAATAGTAACGAACAGAAACATGTACAAAATGTGAGCCTTCACTATAGCACAAATAGGCTAATGCAATCCGAACTAAGATTATAACTACGCTAGAAAGTTTGTTTGTTTGTTATGCTTTTACGCTAAAACGGCCGAACGGATTGAAATTATACATAAGCTACTTTTCATCCTGGATCGGGGGGCAACAGCTGGTTGAAAAATAAGTGTTACAGTTGTAGGCTACTAGTATAGTATTCAATACCTGCTCGTACTTTCTCCATGATTTCCGATTTATCATCGCCAGGACTTACAGTGGCGAGAATATTATCCATCACATCTGGCGGTATCATCTCTTTGATTACCGCTACAATTGAAAGTTTTCATTATAAACAATGGTCGCCATGTTGGGGAAAATGTCAGGCGGACGTTGAAACATTATTAAGCTCGTGCTTTGGCTGGGTTGTTCCCAGTGGTCCACGAGTCTTTGGTTCAAGAAAAATTCAAATTCATACTTTTGCTTCCCAACGGGTCCAAGACATTTTAAAATATAAAATATTTTCTTCGATTATAATGTTTTGTTACGTCAGCAATAAAAGCTTGTCTAAGGGATGATTTGTTGGATTTGTCTCCGCATTGAATATCAGAATAATTATTAAACATGGAAAGAAATCACGAAAAAATACATTATGAGCATAATTCATTTTCTCATACATTTTATATGTTACGCTTTATGCCTCCGAAGTACCCGGTTGTCATAACTCGGTAGCACACCTCACATAGTGGAATCAGGTAGAAAACGCTTTACGCCATCGAAGTACCAGGTTGTTATAACTCGGTAGGAGCACACCTAACATAGTTGTGTCAGCTAGTATTTATTTATTTAAACTCTTCGCACACAAAAAAAAACCTACACACGGCTATAGATCTCGCACTGCAAGGAAATCCTATACAAAGCGAGATCAGCTTATACTGGAATTGTATAACTTGATGTGTAGCTGTGTGTACAAAGGCGGACTTAATGCCTAAGGCATTCTCTACCAGTCAACCAAGGGTGGTGAAGAGATTAGATGGCAGGTGCTTTGATTCAGAGAAACAATGATAAAAAAACTATACAAATACAAAAATGTACTGACTGATTGATTGTCTTTCTTACAAGAAATTGTTTTTACTGACTGTACTTTGGATAAATCTAGTTGGGAATTCATTTAGAAGCATTTAAAACGTTATTATATTTTTTTTCATGAACCAGGTGGGAAAAGAGGAACAATAGAACCGTGGACCCCTGGAAACAACCCTTTGGCTTAGATACACACATACGACCATCTTTCTCGGGCATTGTATGCGTCGTGACGTCATTTTTACCCAACTACGGGAAAGAAAAAAGGAAGGCGATGATATTGACCGGTATGTATGTATCTATGTTCATCTGTTCCATCATAGCTTCTAAATCTAAAGGACTTATTATAATTTAACAAATTAATAATGTCCAATACTAAATGAACTTAGGAGGGTTTTATTGTTGATAATAATAATTCTGATTTCAATATTCTAACCTGACACTGACTTGCAAATTAGTTATTTTCTTACCTTTATGAAGCTTCTTGACAAGTCCTGATTTATTGCGGCTTGCGCGTGCGATGGCGAACATTTCATGCGCAACTGATGGTGTAACGTGCCTCTTTGCTATCGCTGCAAGTAATATTAAGTTATTAGCATAAGCAGTCTATAAAATTCCCACTGCTGGGACACAGGCCTCCTCTCTGTGAGAGGGAGTGGGTCGTAATCCACCACGCGGGCCCAGTACGGTTTGGTAGATGTCACATGTCTTCGAATTTTTGATTCTAGGACCTGTCGGATTCCTCACGATGTTTTCCTTCACCGTTTGGAGAGCATTGGTGATGAAAACATTTATACAAATTAAAACGCCAGTGTGGTGTACCACCAGAGTGAGAGTGAGGAGACCTCCGCCCAGCGGTGGGACGTTAATGGCTAAAGAAAAACGCCAGTCGTAAGTAGCGGCCGTTACGGCTGGGCCACCACTGCTGTTTTTCTTCCATTAAGTTATTATATATAACCATAATCATTTCGTCCACTGCTGGACATAGGCCTCCCCAAAGCTCCACTACTACGACCGGTTCTGTGCTTCCCGCATCGAGCGGACTCCTGCGGCCCTCACAAGGGCATCGGTTCACCTTGTGGGAGGCCTTCTAACTTTACGTCTTTCCAGTACGCGGTCGCCACTCCCGACTTTTCGGCCCCATTGGTCTTCTGCTCTACGAGCAATGTACCCTGCCCACTGCCACTTAACTTTGGTAATTTTTCGGGCTATGTCGGTTACCTTGGTTCTCCTGCGGATCTCTTCATTACTGATTCGATCACGCAGGGAAACTCCAAGTATAGCCCTCTCCATTGCCCTTTGGATGACTTTAAGCCTTTTTATGAGGCCCAATGAGAGCGACGTTTCGGTTCCATATGTCATCAATGGCAAGTAGTACTATATTTAGTCAATCCTTATTTTTAGGGTTACATTAGAATATAAGACCGCAATTTAGCTATGAAACAAGTTCGATAGAGCCGGGAAAGTTAATAATTTAGCAGATCAGCACACTATGTCGAATTGCCGTGTTACAGCCATTTCATATGACTTTCAAATGAAATAATATCGTGATAGTATTTATACAGAGGCCAGCACATTAAGCTACCCCAATTCCGTCAAATTTCTTTGATAGGTTTTCAGCTTTATTCCAAAAGAATAAGGTTTATGTTCAATTGGGAAAATTTGACAGTTTGGGATAGTTTGATGTGCTAGCGTCTTTGCCTTACCTTTACGGACTTTCTTCATGACTTGAGTCTTATTGTCATAATTGCGTACATTAAGTAGTACGTCATCCAAAACATCAGGCGAAAGTTGGCCTCTTTCTACAGCTGAAATATGCCATCTAACATTAGTTCCAGGCAAAAGTTTTCAGCCAGTTTTTGCATTCAAAACTTTATTTCGATTTCGGTAAAGTTTTTAATAAAGCTTTGAGTTAGTTTTTGCATTCCAATCCTTATTTCGTTTTTGGTAAAGTTCCTAATACAAAAATGACTCACTTAGCCCCGGACTTGGTTGTCAGTTTTATAAAAAGAACTGTATTTCGATTTAGTTTAGGTTCTTATTTAATAACCAGGCTTGTTGGTGTTAAACATTTCTTAAGAAAAATGTTGTTTTGTAAGTGTTCAAATGTTTGTGTGTCAAGCCTATCTGACCTCCACAAACCATTACTAGCTAACACTATACCCCTTTGGTAAGACTTGTTGGTTGACAAACCTTTTCGTATATTTGCTACGGCTTCATCTTTATTTTCGCTTCTAGGCATTAGGTTGACGACGAGGTCGTCCATCACACTTGGAGGAACTTGCCATTTTTCCATCGCTGAAATAAATTATTATTCATAATATTATTATTCAATTATTTATTTACCCATTATTTACGTGAGGCGTTTGGGGGGGGGGGGGGGTGTCGTGTTGAACATCACCCAATCTCAGTTAGGGGAGAGGGGGTCTAGTCAAATATCACGTTATTAATATATTTTTCCGCAAAAAAAAAAAAAACAATGTAAAATTGCGAGAACATGGCTAAATCCTACAAAATACTTTTTATCGCGGTTATGCGAACGCCATAAACTAGCGCAGTAGGTTCTCGATTGTTATACCGCCACCGGCCAGGTGAGCCAGCCAATCACAATGCACAAATCCACCGCAAATAAGCACACATTAACGTTTTTACAATAAAAATACGCATTTTGAAATTTATCACGTGAGATTATGAGAAGGGGGCCGAACGAACCAAATCTCACGACATCTCAACCAGACCGAGGGTGGGGGTCAAAAAATCGACAAAACGGCCTCACGTAATTTATGGAGGCCCCTAAAAGTTGCACAACTTTGTTTCAGGCACATGTTTTGTGGGCTTTTTAGTCGATTCGTACGAATTTAATCACCCGAATCGAGCGAATCGGCAATTTTAAATATTATATTATTTTCACCTGTAGCTAATTTATTTGTGGGCACATATTGAATTTTATGCAGCAAAGTTATGAAGAAAGGTCACTGCAAGCAAGTGCATGCAATAGTGCCAACGTTAAAAACGTGCCAATTGCTTAATACGTATTTCTGGATTAGTCGATAAAAAATAAATTAACTTAGTGCGAGTTGCCTATAGAAAATAATATATTATTTAAGAGTGTCCATTCGCCCGATTCGGGCAATATTGAAGTGTTGGTGACAACGTTTTGTCAACAACCTGTCGAATACAAATACGAAGAAAAAAAGTTGCGCATGGGTGGGCACCGTTTGCCAACAAACTGCGTTACACTTTGACAATATGTATATTATACAATTATGATGTATTGTATCCGAATTAACACTTTTAGGCACCCGAAAACAGGCACGACAAAAATTGTATGAAAAGTTCGTGGCAATCGTTCTACAAGAGTCGCGTAGCGCTAGTTGAACAATTTCTATGAGCCACGCCTATTTGCAGGAGTAAAAATGGTGTCATTGTGCCTTTAGCTGTGTTATATGATTGTATCCTCACCTTTACGAACTTTCTCCACAATGACAGATTTAGTATCATTAGGGTGAATATTGTCGAGTACTTCACCCAAGATTTGAGGCGGTAATTCTCTCCTTTCTACCGCTGAAATAAACATTAGCTTTTTAGCTTATTAAATAAATAACTGAAATAAACCGCTTAAGAAAAAAACCTTTAGTAGGAAGTAAGTAACTAGATATTTATATGCTAATATTGTAAGATGACGTTAACTAGATCCAAAATACTGAAACTTTCACATCTTTGGAGCTTTTGTGACGAACGTGAAATCGTTTTTGCCTTCATTTACAACATTTTGGAGCGCATGGGAAGTAAGTAGGTAGGTACTTAACCTACCCTTTAATTATAGACAAAAACAAAAGAAAAACCTATCAGATTCTGTCTATAAAGTAAGAAAATTGCATTTATTGGCATTAAAACCAAACAAAGAACCTTAAAAACGGAACGCCTTAGCTCAGCATAAAGTCAAATGAGAACACAAGGTATATTTATTATTATTATCTATTGGTATAATTACTGACCTTTGCGTACATTTTTCATTACTGAAGATTTATCCTTACTGGCGCGTATATGCGCCAGTACGTCCTCCTTGATAGATGGAGACACATGCCTTTTTGCTACCGCTGAAATGAAAGTTTTTATTCACAACTATTTATGCATTAAGTTCAATAAAGAATTCAAAGTGACAATCTATAATGTTTTACAAATGTTGAAGCATAATATAATAATAATAATAGAATAGCGTAAAAAGGGTATAACAGCCAGAAAATAACTATCGAAACCATACAAGTCAGAGGGAGATTTGCGCAATTAAGAGGAATCTAGTCGTGGGCTCGAACTCACTGGTGGGAACGGCTAAAAAGAACGCTGTGTCACCGTGTCCGACAGAGATAGTACCCATGATGAGCAGTTTACATTATTGAGTGAAATGCAGGATCAGTTATAATAAAAAGGGCGCGTGAAAAATTAAGAAATATTAATGATCAATAAAGTTGATTGAACTTTTCGATATTTGAGCTTTGTTGATACCAACTTGGTTTTGGAGATTTTACACTTCTTTTAGTACTTAAACACGCCCAAAGTTAGGTTAAATTAGCAAGAAAAACAAATCTTTGTTGCCTCATAACTTTTTAATGGTTTTTTATTTTAGTATTCTGTTTCCGTACAGGCAATATAAATAATGAGACAAAACCATACCATGTTTAATGTTTTTTTTGGGTGGGAAATCATCAAATAACTTCTCCCGTTCTGGGTGGAGCAGGAGGGCGTGTCAGACTTTTACTGACTCAAACCCACCCGTGCTCCCTCAGTAGCTTGTATGCCAGGGTCTGCGGTATCTCTTTCAAACATTATCAGTATGAAAAAAAATGTCGACGAGATTCACCTTAACTCCATGTTTTAAATGAATTGTTTTTTTATTTTTTTTTAATAGATATTGTAAGACATTTTTACACGTATTTTTTTTTATTAATATTTAAAATTTTATAGATCACATATAAAGTTTGCCAGCTAGTCTTCAGTTTAGGTATCAGTTTTTTTTTAAATCAAAAGTAATCGATACATACCTTTACGGACCTTCTTCATGACTTTAGATTGGGTGTCAGTAGGTCGTACGGTGGCAAGTACATCATCCAGGACACATGGTGATAGTTGCCCACATTGTACCGCTGCAATGAAACAATTAATTTAAAAATCTATAGGTAATCTAATGTAAGCGGAAAGGACATGACCATATCCTGCCTTCGGGAACATGTGCAGGATTACAGTTCCTAAATTAAGTTTGAACATAAAGATCTAACTTATCATGGTTATATTTTTCCGAATAGAACCTTGCACCCTAATTACGTAACGCACGATTAATCATGTTAATCCATTGCTACATCTGTTCGAAAAATGTTTCTGTTCAACAACGTAAACAACGCAATGAATATTGTTTAACTGTCAAAATTTAACAGATTATGATTGATCGTGTGTTACGCAATTAGGGTGCCGAGCGTGTCGGGTAAAATGTCTGAAATACGGAATATTAATTGCTTCTGTCTTTCATGATTTTGACGTTCCATTGTATCCGTAATCATCCGGTAACCATAATAACCTACACATAGTATAGGAACAATAAATTAAGAAAGAGTTATTTTCGATCAAGTGGATTTCGATCAAGTGAAATAGATACTTACGTACAAGGAGTACGTAAGTATTTATTTATTTAATACTTTATGCACACGTTCATGTACAGAGGCGGACTTAATGCCATAGGCATTTTCTACCAGTCGACCTTTGGGTGATGCAGAGACAAACAGTGGTAGGTGCAATAAATGAGAAGAAATTAAGTAAATAAAACTATTTAAACTATAAATATAATATATATATACCTAACTAGTATATATAAGTATCTATTTAACTATAACGTGACAGTTTTTTTTTTGACGGATGTCATCAATTAGTTATATTTGTGCAATAATTCTATAAAATAGTTTGTTAAGGTTTATTTGACGATTACTGTTTGTCTAAATGTCGATTACTCATGTCAAATAAACACTGACCTCCAATGAATGAATCGTATCTAATATTTTCACCCTAGTTAAACAAACTTGGGAATTTTTTTATTCGAAATAGAATTAAGGACTATTAGTTTCGGTCCATTTCAGGTATATTTAGGCAAAACCCTTTGAAAAAACGTAAGATAATTTGATTTTCGTGGGCTGCCCTGGCGATTCCACTTTACGCACGAACCGTCCACGGTATTATTGTTCCCAAGAGGGTCACGCTTATAAAGTTCAGGCTATAGTCGTTTCAGATGTTTCAAATACTAATAAAGCCGACATACCTTTCCGAATGTTCTTCAGAACTTCAGCCTTATTATCTCTTTTCTGTAGATTGCCGAGTACCTCATCTAAGACATACGGGGACACTTTTTTCTTATCAAAAGCTGAAAGATTAATGTGTGTAATCAATTTTATGTTCGAAATCAAATCATGGCTGATCTTTGCGTTATTTATTTATAGGAGAACAAACAGCTATTATAGATGGATAACAATGAAATTTTATACACGTGGACAGTTGCTGTGTTTGGTGACTGGTCTTCTTGCTGTCCATGGTTTTGCTATTGTTAATAGTACTAACTGTTTCTTTATTTTCCTCCGATGTTACTAATTTTAACTTTATTTTTTGTGTTTTGTAACGTTAATTACCTTCCTACCATTGTACAGAATCAAGTATCTAATTCTACCTTAACAGACAGCTGTGCTGCTGGGGAGTTTGTAGCGCCACTTCTTTTCCCAACTAAAGCACTAGGAAGTGATGAAGGGCGTTTTGGGAGACTGTCTTATGTAATTTTGACATAACATTTTGGCACAAAAGTGCTGCCATCAGCCTAGTTTGAATAAATGACTTTTGAATTTGATTGATTTTGACATACATAAAGAGTAGGTATATTTTCCAAGCATTAATCATATTTACCATCACGGACTTTCTTCATGACTTGTTGCTTGCTGTCTTTCGGGTTTACATTCTTGAGAATGTCATGCATGACATCAGGCGGCAGTATCCCTTGGTCTATAGCTAAAATAATTAGGGATTGATTATTTTAGTTCCAAAATTGTCCTCCTATATTACGAGAAAACCGTTCAATAATAACCTACCCTACGCCGCCGTGCACTGGACAGCGGGATTTGAATAAGAAAAAATGTTATACTAATCCCATTGCAACAATTTTTGTCTTCACCAACAAGATACTTGAGGACAAAGTGAAGAAAAATAAATGCATCCCCGTTGTCCTTATAAGTGGAGCCACGGCGATTGGGATAAACGAAATAAATGCAATCATAATTGTCTGTATAAGGGACGGGTAGAATACCTTTCACCTATGTACCCAGAAGCTAAATTATCTCCTACCCTTATTGCAATTCTTGTTACCTATTAATACATTATTTGTAGACTTTCCGTTACCTTTTCGAATCTTGTTTACAATTTCAGGCCCATCCTGACTAGAGGCAGCATCAGCAAGAACATCTTCATAGACAAATGGTGAAATGTGTCTCTTTGCTATGGCTATAATTTAAAAATAAGTTTAAAATATTTCTCGTAATAAATTCATAATGCACTATTAGCAATCGCTATGTCGGTGTAGGTAATCTATTTATGTTAGCGGTTTACTAAAATCCGACTAACCGAAAACATATTTACGAACGTAAAAACTTTCAGCAAGTAGCAAAGCACTTAATATCTTTTCCAGCGTGGCATGCTGTCTACATTTATTTATTTATTCACTACATGCTACAGGCGCTGATGGACGCTACTGAAACTGCCAAAATCATAGCCAAATTCTGGGCTGACCGTATGTAGATGGCTATCGACACGCTAAGAAGAAGAGTTGCTATGTGTGATAAAAACAATGCGTTAGCTATTTAAGTTATTGTGTTTTACAAGTTACCTTTGCGGATTTTATTTACAGCTTCAGGCATCTTATCTTTTGATTTTACATTGGCGATTAGATCATCTAAAACAGCGGGTGAAAGCTTCCCCCTTGCTACCGCTAAAATAAAATAAAATTCCAATCATGTATTTTGTCAAAAAAAAATAACGACATTACAAATATTTCGCAACAATTAAGCATACTTAGTCAACATTTAAGCCCTACCTTTACGAATCTTTTTTAATACTTCGGCTTTATTTACAATATCGTCTTTTGAGTCACTTTTTGTAAATCCCCGTAAAATTTTCATGAATGTTGACGACATTTTCCCCTTTACCACCGCTGAAATGAAATTCGTATTAGGAATTAGTAGGTAGGTACTTTACTTAAGCTAATATTTAGAGAGAAGCAGTTACAGTCAAAGCAGAAAAAGTGTGCACTTCGGTAATCTTCGTGTTTCCGAATTAGTACGAATGTCGCGACAAAGAGTAACGACTCACAAAAACCTTGTTTTGTAATAACACGGAGAAGGTTCGCCATCTCAGTTCTTATTACAAAACACGGTTTTTATCTAGATCAGTTATAGAAATGCAGTTATTAATACAAAACTGACAACTTATGCTCGGCTCCAAACAAAAACGGATCGTTTTTCTTACTTTGTTCTTTCCAAACTTGACCAATAAATAGTTCCGTAAGCTAATTTTACCCGTGTTATCAACTTCCAAATAAAGGGGTCTACTATACGAAGGATTAGGTATTTGCTTCATTATTGGTAAAGATACAAGAGTCTTAATTTTAACCTACGACTGTCCGTAAATTAAAATTTAAATATGAAAAAGTGTTTATTCACAAAAAACAGTTAGTGTCGGTTACATTTACCTCAGCCAAACTGCATAGCAGTTTGTAGGAATCGGCCATTAGTCCGGTGCTAAGCTGACACTTTTGTTTTAAGCATAATTGCGGATGTCATATGTCTTCGAAATTTTGGTTCTAAACCATTTTCGTCACGATGTTTCCTTCACCGTTTTGAGAGCAGTGGTGATGAAATTAAATATACAAAGTAAAGTGCGTGCTTAGGTTCGAACTCACGAGCTGCGATTCATAAATTTTTTTGTAGTAGTTAACCCAACATCGCGCGTTCGTATTTTCGAAGAAAGACGATGATTGTTGAAGCACATACTTTTTATAGGTGATATGTACTTACCTTTCCGGACTTTTGCCATGACAACCTCTTCATCTACAGGGCGAATTTTTTCAGCGATTACTTCTATTACTTCTTTTGGTATTTGGCTCTTTTCTAAGGCTGAAATATGTTAAGTTTTTATGAATATTAATGCTTAATAAAAATAGGTAATAACTTGATCCGTTTTTGTAAAGAAGCCTAGCCCATAACTACACATACAAAAGCTGTAAAATAAACGGGAAATTGAAAAATTAAACAAATGATAAAAATAAACAGACCTTTACGGACTTTCTTCACGACATCCGTCTTATCGTCGTCAGGGTAGACATGTGCCAGTATATCATCCATCACTGGAGGCGGTATATGTCCTCTGTCTGCCGCTAAAGTTGACGGTTGAGATTAATGCAAACGTGGTGATTTTGATGTTTTATCTATTGTATATTACATTGTGTGCCTTTAAGTCTGTGCTAAATAAATGTATTTTATTTGAAAACCTTTTATGGGGTCATTGTACCCATTATTATGAACAACTTCAATTAATTATTGCACCACCCCTGATATCGCGACTTACCTTTACGAACTGTCTTCATGACTTCAGACGATGTGTCACCATCACTGACATCAGTTAGTAATTCATTCGTCACTGAGGGAGTCATGTGTTTCTTTCCTACCGCTGAAATTAACACAAACTGATAAAGTTCAATGACACTTGCACGTCATAACTAGGTACAGTACAACTATTTTCTTAATGTCCCTCGGGAATCATCGCACGCCTGCGACTTTAACAGTTTTCCTCCCATTTTTTAAATAATTTACATTAAATTAAAAGAGTAATAAACAGTTGCCCTTGCCATCCGACGATTTACGAAAAATGAAATTTTCCGAGAGACATTAACAAGTTATACGTACAATATTACTATTCAAGTTCTATTTTTGCTTTAAGACCAATTTTACAGTTAGATAATGTGCACCTCAGTGAAGTTCCTATTAAATGCAAGTTTTTGTCAAAAGTGGTTAAGCATTACGAAGTCAACTATAACTATACACAGTACCTATACTCGTACAAATATTAGAAAGGTGTGGTCAAATTTAAGGGTGTGATACAAACCGTCAGACTGAACAATTTCCTCCATAGGACCAACCACGCCATCGCGAAAAACTATCAATTGCCCATATAATTCAATACCTACTCGGCCCAAGTGTATGTCTATATGGGTGACTGATATTTTTTTCGCGATAACGATGTTGGTCCCGATGAGAAAATTAATCAGTTTGTTTATAAAAAAGCTTGGCTTATAAATTCAAAACGGTCCAATAGCCTAATACGTATTTCTGGAGTTGTCGAGTCGTCTACAAATAAATTAACTTCATGTGAATCGTCTACATAAAATAATATTTTATTTAATATTGTCGATTCGCCCGTAACAGGGTAAATAATAATTGTGCGAATCGACTAACAAGCCAAGCAGTTTCATGGTCTGTAACGCACTCTTAAATACGAGCACAGTTTTCTCATACACGCTGTATAGCTGCCTGAAGTATTTTAATAACGTAAATATAAATAATACTTAAATGTAACTAATTGAATGCTTAAAAGTTCTGTAAATTGTCATTGTGATATTATAATCTGTATTAATGCTTAAGGAAAATTAATAATTGGATAATGTAAAAGATTGAATACAATACAAACAAAATTGTATAACTGTGACTGATATTTAATGTATAAATGTAAAAGTTAAAAATCATTGATATAAAAATAATAAATAATAATAATTGTACCTAAGATATTTGCACGCCATGAGAAATGGCAGACATGTCGTGAGTCACTCTTTATTTTTAAGATCTTGCATGCATGTATTATTTTAATTCTGTGTGTATACTCATGTTCAAGCAAAAACAATTTCTTTTTTCTTAAAACTAAACAATTTTTACCTTGCTATATACGTGTAATTTTATGAAAAATTATTTACCAAGACTTACCTTTACGGATTTTCTTCAGCAATCGCGTTCTACTG
This sequence comes from Polymixis flavicincta, assembly GCA_949987655.1. Lineage (NCBI taxonomy): Eukaryota > Metazoa > Arthropoda > Insecta > Lepidoptera > Noctuidae > Polymixis > Polymixis flavicincta. Next base: position 20,677,029 of record OX465175.1, read on the forward strand.
TCACTAACCTTTGTATTTGCGACAATATCATCCAAAACACAAGGCGACAATCTCCCCTTCCCTATAGCTGTAATGAATCCCTTTTTAAGTCCATACATTCATAATCTGGTTATAAAAGTTAATAGGTGACATTGGTGCCGATTCTGTTGTCACAAAATTCTCTAAACTATACTAAAAATCACCAAAATTTAGTTTATTCCTGTCAAACGACGATTTCCTATTCTGAAATTGACTAAAGTGACACAACTTAACTATATTTTAGTTTGACAGCACTAAGATTGCAGTGAATTATTAGTTTAGTGAAAATGGTAATTTTGCTATTCTGTTGTTGTCAATTTCATTATTCTATTGAACCTAAAATTTTGGTTGTCTAACTAAATCTGACTATTTTTAATCGCGATTAAATAGGTGTGGAATAAAATTTGTTGTCAAGAACTAAAATTCACACCGACACCTCGACTTCTGGTGCAAAAATAGTACTGCAGTTTTTTCTTTTCTTTTGCTTATATCTTGAAAACGGTGTGTCCTATCGCAAAAATAATGAAAATTTCGACCCCCTTTATAAAACCCCCAATCACCTCTAAAACTCAACATGTGGATAATAATTTTTCATATTTTCCATGAAAAAAGTGGTAATTCCATATAAATCACGTCGAGGCTGCCGACCCCGGCGCGCCGCTGGCTCTAAAAAAAACACGGGGTAGGGCAAACAAGTACCACGTTGCGAAGCCAAAACATACCACGTGCGAGTCGCGATTGTCAAATTCGATTTTAGTTGTGTCAAAATAGTTTTTAAATTTAGAGATATTTTTTTGCAGAATAGCGTTTAGATTCTCATAGTAAAAAGTAAGGAATTTTAGTTATAGTTTAGTTAGTTTAGTTCGGTGTACAACAGAATCGGCACCATTACCTCACTAGTATTTTAAAATAATGTCTTTTGTTTCCATCTTTATTTTATTTATTTATATACGCTTTATTGTACACCAGAAAAAGCATGACAAAATAAAACATTAAACACTAAAAAGATATACAATGGGCGGCCATAACGCTTTCTGCGATCTCTTCCATTCCGTTCTTGTGTTATCTATTTTACATACTTTGTACACATGCCTATTTTCCATGGCAGAAACTACAGAACACCACCTCTGTTCTTGTTTCAATAACGTTTATGTCCATATACGCATGCAGCGCACGCTGGTTGGTTCGCACCTGACTTATAATATGTACCTAGTATCTTCATGAGTTTTCACTTAAAATGCGACATAAAGCGCCTTTGTTTAGCATTATGCGAAGTCTAAGATTGCGTATGGTAACCGATACGGACGCTTGGAGTGACAGTGATCGTCAGACGTGGTACTGAACTCCTGACATACTAGCCTAGGAACTGCTCTGTGTTTCATTTTAAGTTCAGAGTATTAATTAGTAGTTAAATTAGTATTAGTAATTGACTCTGTAACAATAAACTGTCCAGAAGTTTACCCGTATCCCAATTCTGCGCCCACGAGTGTATGTATATTCTGACACTATGTATGTCAATAAGTAGGTCTGATCAGAATCCTATGTACCTGGATCTGACATAAATATCCTCATAGGGCGTCCCCTCCCGGTGTTCCCCCTCTCAACATGATCAAACCATTTTAGCATACTCTTTTCATTTTTTTTATACATCTTCTTAATAATAGATTTTTCTCCAAACTGGATCCCATTTTTCCAAAACAACTTAAACAAACCAACCTTTTTGGATTTTCCGAACAACTTCTGACTGAGTTTCACTCGGCTTTCTGGCGAGGATATCATTCATGACCCTCATTGGCACGCATCTTTTTTTTAACGCTAAAATCATAGTTTTGAACAACATTAAAGGTAAAATATTAGGCTTCAAAAATAAATAATACTGCGCTACTATACAAGCAAGACTGCATTTCTGGGGCCCGAATTTGTAGCCAATGTAACAAAGGCTTCATTACGTACCTACTTATTTATTTTCCTATGGCCGTACCGAGCATTTGTTATATATCTACATAAATAAAAAGAAAAGACCTGATTGACCGACTGACTCATCAACGCCCAGCCCAAACCCTTGGATCTAGAAAGCTGAAATTTTGCACAGAGGTTCCCTTTATAATGTAGACAAGGAATAAGGAAGGATTTTTCGAAATTCAAGCCCTAAGGGAGATAAATAGGGGATGAAAGTTCCGCGCGGGCGAAACCGCTGGCAAAAGCTAGTCTAAAAATAAACGACTAAAGATAACGTTTAAACGTAGATATACTGGGTGTAAGGGACAGCAGCCCTCCCGAGCGTCAGCCCTCATAGCCCTACAGACCCGAAAATTGCTCAGGAACACTTTGTTTTGTTCTATTGTTTTTCCAGTTACTCCTTTATTTCAATGTAAAATTAACTTTTCACTTTCTACTCGCTGCGCTGCCGTACACTTAAGTCCATTTTATAAAAGTTACGATACATTGCGAATGAAGTAATATAATAAAACAAATCAGGTTTATTGGATTTCCACAATGTTCCTGAAATTATTTGATGTACCGGTCATCTTAGTAGGATATACTGAATTTAGTCCATCAGTCTGCGGAGGGCTGTCGGAATACACCCTATGTGTCTCAGGATAACAACGCAAATAATAAATAGATAACTAACCTTTTTCGACCTTCTTGATGACTGCAGTCGTTTTGTCCTTCGGACGCACGTTAGTAAGTAATTCAGTCAGAACGGCATGTGGTATTTGCCCATTTTCTACCGCTGGAATCATAATAATTTGTTTGAATTATCAACGTCTAACTGCATGCAGCTGGAAACCAGTTTTTACATGGAGCTACTGCCTATCTGACCTCACAATTCAGTTACTGGGTTGTGGAGGCTGCGTAGAGGTAGGGATATGGTATTCCCCTTGGTAAGACTGTTTGTCAGACTTCTGACCTTCTAACGACCCGTAAACGACGGTCAAAAATCCACAAAAGACAGACGGGGCCAATAGTTAGTTTGAGTGTTGGGTAAAAAATACAAAGACGAATAACGAGTTTCATATAAATATTCTCTGTACCTTTGCGGACTTTTCGAATTACATCAGATTTGCTGTAACTTCCGCGTATATTTACAAGTATATCTTCTAGAGCAGCAGGGGTGACATGCTTCTTTTCTATAGCTGAAATCGAAATTAATCACTAAAGGTTGGACATTGGTTAACTAAAGACTAAGTAGTACTTGCCTAACTGTTGTGTATACTCAGCAGTACTGAACAAAAATTAGTTCCGTGTTGTGCTGGACGTAAAGAATAGCACCATCCCATTTCTTCCCATGAGTGTCGTAGAAGGCGACTAAGGGACTTTCTAGAGAATGGACAGCAGCGTTCTCTTTGAATTTTGCCACCATACTGCGATCGCCAGCCCGCCTGCCAAGCCTGGCGATTGGGAGGGAGGGAGGCCTATGTCGAGCAGTGGACGTCTTATGTCTGAAGTGGTGGTGGTGAAACAAAAATAAGAGCATAAGAACAAACAAAAAAGCACAATATTATAATGTTTCCCTAACGTTTATTAAACCCTCTAATTCTAAACTTATTAATTAAAGGTTGTTTCGTTTAAATAATATAAGAGAAATAATTTTAGTTTTATTTTATTGCTGAACGGGCACTCTTGACGTCGATCACGCCTGATAGAATGCGATGGATTAGTTCTACGACGTCATACGAGCGTGCTGAGAAAGCCTCTGTTCACTCTTGCTTTGAAGGCAGGCGGGTTTAATGAGGAAGGGAACACAGACGCTGGCAGAGAGTGCCACACTGGCTGTGCGTATAATAAATGTAGAGGAGAAGCGCTGAGTACGACTGGTCGGGATGTCAACCAAGTGCCGATGGCACCCCGCAGTACGTCTGGTAGTCCGGTAGTATAAGGGCGATGGTGGGATTAGGTCGTGGAGCTCGTGCGCACACTCTCCAAAGTACACAGAGGCTGGGTCAGTTTGTCAGTTTCATATTGAGATTGTGCGATTTAAAGAACTTTTTGACTTACCATTACGGGCTTTCTTCGTTATATCATTCTCTCCATCACTAGGGTGCACGTTCAGAAGAATATCATCCATGACAGAAGGTGTCAATTGTCCTTTTCTTATTGCTGTAATTAATCTTTTTGTGTGTAGGTATTTATTTAAACCAGTAATTATGTAAAGTAAAACAAACAATTGACAAACGAAAGTTTTGTTTATCAATAGTTTATAACAAAATTTTATTTCTCACTTTCCATTAAATAACTACACTAACGTACCAAATAAATAGGGTCTTAAAAATAAAAACTGCAGATGTTTTTGTATGTATGTTAAACCGGGTATTACTTACCTTTACGGACTTTATTAATAACATCTGTCTTACTCTGCTGTTGACCAGCGAAGATTTTATCCATGACACATGGCGGGACGCGCCTCTTTGTTATTGCTGCAATTTAAAACCATTACGAAGAAAATAACTAAGCGTACAACTCTGCAGACATTATGGGTATCATGATTTAAATAAAACTTAAAAAAATTGATGTATTTTGGGGGTCTGCGACCGTAGTTCTGCTACTTGAAGTGTCAGTTGAGAAAATCTATTTTCTTTTTTCTATCCAATTTAATTTGACACTGTATAGTAACTATAACAGTGCGCGATGTTACTACAATAATCTACCTATTTTCAAGAAAAGAGCGTAAATTTTTTACTTACTTTGTCGGACCTTCTCCACAATAGTACTTTTAGTGTCTTTTGGTGTTAAAGTGGCAAGTATTTCACTTACAATGTCCTGTGGTAGCTGCCCCTTGATGACAGCTAAAATAATACGATATTAGTTAATTTAATATCGTTATTAATTTGGCAAAAAATAGCCGCCTGGAGCTTCCACTTACCTTGACGGATATCCCTTATGATATCACACTTATTGTCACTTTTGTGTACTGTGGCAAGAACATCATCCATGTCGCAACAGGTGACATGTTTCTTTTCTATTGCTGAAATTATTATTAAAAGCTCACTGTTAACGCAAGTTTAATGTCCCCACTGGTGGGACACAGGCCTGCTCTGTGAGAGAAAGTACACGAACCTGCACTGGATTATGGCCCACTTCAAATTTTTGGTTCTCAAACATGCCAGTTTCCTCAAGATGTTTACCATTGGAACACCACTGCTCTCACCCTTAGTTCAGTAACAAGCCAAAACATGGCTAAGTTTTAGAAAAAGTTCAGTTTATAGCGCGTCGACTCTGTTAGTCATACATATTATAGCAGGGACTATACTAGCGGTTGTTTTATTTTCTTTATTAATCACTTGTCTTCAGCACTTCTTTTAATCTTTAGTTAAATCTTGGACTATGGTGTGGGTTACATGTTTATTAAATCTTAGTTTTAAGAATTTCTCTGTATTTTGTAGCATGTAACTGTTTTCTAATAAATACATATTTGACGGTCTCTTTCCAAATTCCGATAGTGGGTAGTTGCGTAGCACACTTACAGTTGTAGGTATATCTTTCATTTTAAAAGTTTACCCACAGTGATTGTAGTTTTACGTTTTTGAACAGATGACTTTTTCAACAAACTGTCACGCAGTTTAGGAGGCTTATGAAATATGTACAAGTGTTTGGTACAAATAAATGATGATTAATTTTATTTTTTAAAAAGGAAACCGGGTTTAGTAATTACCTTTACAATCTTTCTGATAATTATCTACGCTATTGGGGTGCTGTGTGTATATTTCTGCCCACTGTTCTATAAACTAAATACATTTTATCAAGGAACTTTTGAGAACCTTTTCTTGACTGAATTGAATACCTATGTAGTGTGAATTACTCGGTGGGCCAATTTATTTCATAAATCCTATCCAATTTACCTTTCCGAACTTTCTTCAAGACTTCAGATGGACTATCCCGGGGGCTAACATTTGCAAGTATATCATCCATGACAGAGGGAGACAGTTGTCTCTTGCCTATAGCTGTAAAAAATATACTGGCATGAATTTAATCCAAAAAAAAAAAAGAAAAAGTGAAGTCATCTTGTTACCTACTCTACGAAAGATTCTTACCATCTCGAACTTTTTCAAGAACATCGTCTGGCTTAGCGCAGGTAGTGACGTGTTTCTTTGCTTTCGCTGAAATGAGAAAGAATGTCAGACATTGACTAGAACTGTACGTACTATAACGGCACCAAGTTACGATCAATTTTATCATAACTTCAAACTATCTTTCTATACAGGATAAGTTTTTACCCAGTGCGCAAATTTTAACCATGAATTCATTAGCATATCATTCTAGAGCCCCTAGCGCAGACATTTTTCGCCGGTTATACAAAAAAAAAACAACAGTTTCATAGAAAAGTCCAATACATACACGGTCAAAATGTATGGAACAGCTGATTTTTTTTTGTATAACCGGCGAAAAATTTCTGCGGTAGAGGGTCTAGAATGATATGCTGAATTCATGGTAAAAATTTGCGCACTGGATAAAAACTTTTCCTGTAGGTATATAAAATGTAATGCTGTTCGTTGCTAAGCGCATCACTACAGAACGCCTGGACGTATTTACTCCGTGGGCTGGACGGATTTCGGTATTTTTTATTGGAGAAAATATTTGTAAACATCCAAGGTAGGTAAAAAAATAGTCAGAAAATGCCCAGAAAACTGGGAAATCCGGAAAGGCTGAAAGTTCTTTTTTGGGATTTTGTATTTATTGAGAGAGATTATCGTCTGTCGGGTTAGCTAGCTCAATAATTATATTTACTGATATCTATAAGATTTTCAACATTATTCTTGCGTGACATGACAAACAAAATTATGATCTATTTAAAGAAATTTATTTAAAACATTTAACGCAACTAAAAATAGTATGGCAATTTATAGATAGAAAAATTGATAAATCGTTTTGCCATTTGGTTTGTTTTTGGATGACAGTCACACGTACCTACTAATTTTATTCTAGTTTGTTTAGCTGTAAGTCTTCCAAAGTGCTGAAATATAATTAATTAACATAGCAGATTCATTTACCTTCCCGAGAGCTGTTAGCCATATTTTCTGAATAACCACAAGGTGGTTGTGGCTGGTTACCGAAGATTTCATCTAAAACATGTGCCGGAACATGACACTTTTTTGTCGCTGTAATCATCAGAGTATGAATAAATGAAATGAATGAGATAAGTAGGTACATACTCAATTGCAATCAGCGCCCTCCTATTGCCTTATATCGTGGGGAAATCCTCGTGGATTTCTACCAAGCCTTCCCTGGTTAGCCCCGAAGTAGCCTCACATTGCATTTTGAAAAGTGCTTTTTGCCAAAAAAACCGCAAAAGAAGAACATGTCGCAACTTTGAAGTGCAATTTTTTTACGGTGTAATTCTCGGTCTTTCTGAACAGTGAATGAAGCTGAACCGTCGTGTGGGTCGGTGGCGCTGAATCGCCTATACCTACCTACTCGGCGCTGAATTACCTACGTCGTAAAGTTGTAAGTTTTTACTTCTATCGAGTGCTCATAAGCACACAACCTCTTTTTTAAGGCTTATTCGTTAATTCGCACTAATTTACTCGCCCGATAAAGTAATGAGAAAGGTCACTGCAATAAAGTGCTTAAAATTCAAAACTTGCCAATTGCCTAATTTGTATATCTGGAATTATCGATTCATCATCATCATCATCATCATCAGCCTATAATGTTCCCACTGCTGGGACACAGGCCTCCTCTCGGTGAGAGGGATTGGGCCATAATCCACCACGCGGGCCCAGTGCGGGTTGGTGGATTATGGCCCAATCCACCAACGGCGGTTGGCGGTTGGCGGTTGGATTATCGATTCACGCGGAAATAAATTAACGTAGTATTCGCCTATACAAATAAAGAAATAAATTACTTACTTACGTTACAGAATAATGTGAGACCCTGACTCCAGAGCTAGGTATTTTTTTACCTGATTTCAGAAGCCAGTGACTTCTTCCATTTAGGTTACAATTAAGCAGATTTAATGCAGCAAACGGTGATATAAATTTTAAAAATTAAATTCAATAAGTTCAAAAAATAATGAGAATTAAGGAAAGAAAATTAAACAATCACATTAAATCAAAAAACTAAATTAGAATTAGATCAGGAATAAGACAAGATTTGATTTATAATGGAATTGAATTGAAAACATACACTTAAAATCATGATTAAAATTAGAGAAAATACAAAACTACCACAAAGCCAGGATCAACAAACAAAACAAAATCATTTCATAGGGGTGCTGGTATGAGTGTGTATGTGTGCTTGAGTGAGTGAGTGAGTGAGTGTGTGTGTGTGTGTGTGTGTGTGTGTGTGTGTGTGTGTGTGTGTATTGCCGTATTTTACGGATTCGTGCGAATCGACTAATAAGCCTTTTTTAATTTGTGAAACGATATTATTCAGAAACGCGACAACAAATCAATTTACCTTTACAGATCTTATCCACAACTTCATAATTTTTGTCCGTCGGGCTGATATCGTCCAGTATTTTGCCCAAACACTCGAGCGGTATTTGCCTTTTTTCTACAGCTGTAATAAATCATAAGTACCAATGTATTTTACACCAATGCAATGTGTGCTTTTATAATTTCTAACGTGACGATACTAAGGAGATATGGATGCTCAGAAAGGAGACTGTACCGCATACGAGTAGTACAAGAGACCATGGGGCGAGCCATGCTTGGCATAACAGAAACCAGGGCCGTCCAAAAGCACATTGGGTTGATGATATCGTCAAAGACGCGGGAAACACCTGGATGAGGGAGCCTGCCGGAGATACTTCAAGGTTCCGTACCTTGAAGTATGGCAGAAAAAGGGGAGGATTATACCTAGCAGGGTGTGGATCCGGGCTGAAATCATAATGAAGATGGTGACGGTGGCGATTATGGACGTAATATTTACATACATACATTTTACTTCCCCGTGTTATCGTGATACCATGGACGTCCACGATAAGACAATCACGTTAGAAATTATAACAGAGAACGATCTCAATTTGAAACACAACCGAGTCAGTTAGTATATTTAAAGAGTGTGTAGTTTTGTGTCTCTAAATATTTGTAGTGAACCCATACGAATGTCAAGTGTAGTGTGTATTTGTTCTGCCAGGGGTGCGGGTTGTTCGAAAGAGTTACCGCTGCCCCTGGCACACAGGCAACTGAAGGAACATGGGTGGGTTTTAGTCAGTAAAAGTCTGACACGCCTTAGCTCCACACAGAGCGGGAGAAGCTATTTGATGATTTCCCACCATGAAAAAAAAAGAAGTGTAGAGAAAGTGAAAAAATAGACTTAGATAATTCCTCGGCATACCTTTGCGGACTTTCTTTAGGATTTCAGCCTTATCATCACACGCTTTAATAGTACCGAATACTTCGTTCATCGCTGACGACATAATATGTCTCTTTTGTATCGCTGAAATAACAATATCAAAAATCAATCCGCGTAGTCGTTTCCCAACTAAATTGGGGTCGGCTTCTAGTGTAACCGGATGCATCCGAATGTATTTGACATGGAGCGACTACCTGTCTGCCCTCCGCGATTATGATACCCTTTGGTAAAACTGGTTTGTTAGACATTCGGGTTTCTGACGACCCGTTACGACTGCCAAAGATGTACGAATGGCAGCCGGGACCAACGGCTTATCGTGGTTTCCAACACCCATCCGCGGACCAACCCCGGCAAGCGTAGTTTAACCTGATCGATCAACATTACCTACTTAGCCACATGCCCTATATACATATACATATATGTTCGGCAATAATGTTCTATTTTTTTCGAGATAAAGTGTGTTCTTCAACTCACCTTTTTGAACTTTTTTCAAAAATCTAGACTCAGTATCGCAAGGAGGTATATCCTCAAATAAATCCTCCAATACATTGGGCGATATTTGGCCATCTTTTGTAGCTGAAATTATATTAGTATTTCGTGTACACGAGCTTATAAACGTTTACGCAAAATTCAAAAGCGATTCCTCCTAAAATATCTATAGAAAGTTTATCGTGTTAAGGTGCTCTTACACGGAACATATTTGGAGCAATTATTGCTCAGCAATACTAATGGATCATTCTGGATCAATTAAGTGGAGCAATCTGGAGCAACGTCATCTCGGTAGTCACCCCCTTTCTAACCATATCATCATTCACACAGTCCATCAATCTTTTCTTTGGTCTTGCTTTAATCTCAAAAATAGCGATTTTTTTCATTTTGTATCGTTTTAGGCTAAGCGCGCACTACGAAAATAAATCGTTGCGAAGAAAATTCGTCAATCTGTGAACAACAGAAATATACTACAATCCGCGCATTTCGAAAACAAATCGTTTGCGATATAAAATAGCAGATGCGAAATCGTGCGTATTTTTGTAGACTATGAAGCGGTACTGACTACTGACTTCGCGCATTGCGAAAAAAATCGCGTTCACGAAGATCAGTATACCGTACGTAAAAAAATCCTTGAGAAGGTCTTATTAATGTTGTCAAAGGATGGATTCAGTAACGTTTAGTTATCTTCTTTTTCTTATTCAAAATTCTTTTACGTAAAATTAAGTGTATTTACCTAATGGTTGTTTTCTTTTGTAAATCCATGTTTCGATGTGTACATTCCCGTCCGTGGTGGCACAGTGACTGTCTTTGACCCTGTTATTTCGCAGGCGATGATAAATCGTGGTGCGCGAAGGAATTACTGTCGTTTGCGATTTTATTTCGCATTTTAAAAGTCGCAATGAAAAATTTTCGTGGTGCGCGCATACCCTTAGGTATTTATTTTCGTGATTGTACACTTACAGAATAGTAGTGTATTATTTCTTTTTAAAGCTCAATTTACCATTATGGATATTCTTCAGAAGCTTAGTCTTATAATATGTGTCTACTGGCTCTCCCATGCTGCACACATCCGTTCTTCCTAGTACCTTCAAAAGTGATGGCGTCACTCGGCCAGTTTTTAAAGCTGAAATGAGGTATTTCAAGTAGGTATTACAATGTAGTACAAATATAAACCCGCTTTTAAAGCCTACACAGTTTTATTAGTCATAATATCAGCGATCAATATCAGTATTGACTTATTTGAGGAAAGAAGAATACAAATTCGGCTCGCCCAAGCTGGTACGAATAGCTCAACGCTTTTTTAAAGCTCAGCACAGCTCAACGACTCGCAACATTGACAGCATCGAGATGTTTAAATAGTATGACCTAATATTTGCATGCCATTTTATAGGGAAACGTTTTTTTTTCTTTTTTTTTCCCTTGTCCGAGGGGTTCATCAATAGAATGGACCCTAATCTTATTACAATCTAGCCCTATAGATAGACTAATAAGTAATTTAATTATAACCTAAACTATTAAATTGTCCCCCCCCGAGTGGGTTCCCGCATTGTCGTTGCGGGGGGGCTTAGTAACCGTGGTCTCCCATCCACGGTGAAGCCAAGAGGAACCCAACGGTGGGGCCGCTCGTCAGGGCTTTTGCCTCAAAGCCGACGACGTAGCGGCCAAAAAGTAGGTTGCGGTGAGGTGCACCGCAACTGAGGTGGGCCGCGATGTCGAATGGGAGGCATCGCGGCTGAGGGTTACAGGCTGCGGTAGAGGAGGAGTGCCGGTGCTTCTGAGCAGCGCTTTTCCCTTCCGTGGCCTGGACGGGGCCCCCACCGTTTGATGGCGGACGCGGTGGGGCCGCAGGGGAAGAGGAGTGTCGGTATAGCGTCAGCCGCTCTCCCTATCCTCTGCGGCCGAAAAGTGGTAGACGGGACGGCGCGTTGTGTTCCTCACGCGCGCCGTCAAAGATGTCAGCAACCACTGGTGGGGTCCGCAAGGGCCGATGCCTGCCAGGGGTGCGGGTTTGTTCGAAAGAGATACCACGGCCCCTGGCATACGGGCTACTGAGGGAACACGGGTGGGTTTTAGTCAGTAAAAGTCTGACACGCCCTCCTGCTCTACTCAGCAGGAGAAGTCATTTGATGATTTCCCACCCAAAAAAAAAAAAAAAAACTATTAAATTGTCTTTACTAAGAATGTGTCCAATAGCACTTTTCGTATTGTCTCTATTGAGGCGAATACACTTCATTCTTGTGTTTGTTTGCACTTTACACTAAACACTAACTCGAACGGTTTTGTTCTTTTTAGTTAAGGCAAACGTGATGATCTGTTTAATGTAATCTCAAACCGGAATGTTTACTATTAACTTCTCTTGCATGCTAACAATTTGTGTTGTATGTCTTGTACTGATGTTTGGGCAAATAAATGATTATCTTATTGTATCTTATCTTACACAATACTCTCTCCACAGGAATATGATAGGCACTCTATTCCTCATACCTGCACGGACTTTCTTCATCCTTGCAACCTGGAAGCCACTGGGGCGTAAATATTCGAGTATATCATCTATTTCCTTCGCATCTTTGTCTTTTAGCAAATTAGCAAGCGATGGACAAATTGTCCCGCTTGTTAAGGCTGAAATTACGAATGAACCAATGAAAACGATCACCATATCATCTGCATAGCATTTTACCAACAATGTTGGGGTGGTCTTCCAGTATTATAAAATTGTAAAAAATTTGTTTATTACATAGTATTAAAAATGTAAATCGTGCAATAAATAATACAAAAATCTATAAATATAACCAAATATGTAAATACTTACTTACTACCAAAAAAACAAATTATAATATTTCAATGCTACTGAATGATACTATTTTAGTGATACTATTTAAATGATGCTATTTTAATAAAATAAAAAAATCTTAACAAAAAGTGTCATCATCCTCTCTCCTATTAAAAATTAACTTTGCTGTGCCCCACAGGGTACATATTTGATCCGATGTTTTAACATACCAACTGTTTTATGTACACATTATGAAAAGCAATAAAGTATTGAGTATTTTACGAAGACTAAACGCCTATGTGACCCTCATAATCCAGGTACTGGGTGTGGAGGTACAAAAGCATCGTGTTAACTTTTTTATTGCAATTTATGTTGTACCATAATAATTATGATAGTCTGGACTAATAATGCAATCCCTTGCTTTGGAATAAAAACTAATTAAGTAAACGAGAATGTTTCGGATGATTCCCGCAAAGTAAATATTACATTTTTGCCATATGAGCCTCTACTAGAACCACGATTTTGTAATATCGACGTATTATTAAGTAGGTACAGCCTACGTTTCATCAAACACTTACAAGTCTTTCTCATAGCCTCGGACTTTTTCCCACTGACGAGTAAGTCCATGACAGAGGGCGATAATTGCCCCAATTCAGCCACTGAAATAGACATGGAACATAACAAACAAATAAACTTCCGCATCGAGCAATGATTCTGTAGCTCAAACCTCTCCTATGGCCGTCGCACAACAAGTTAGTTGAGTTATTCTCAAAACCAACTCGACTCATTAAAGCAACGAAATGTGAGCTTTTATCGTGTTGTTGAGTCACTTCAGATCCCCGTATACACCGGACCATAACCATGGTTTATTACACAAACGTATTAAAAAATGACGAACAATTTGTACGTAATTTTTTATTCATGCCACGCCATTCACGGTTTGAATTGTACCTACACTTCTCCTCATTTTTCCGCTTACAGAATGCTCATGTGTATGCGTGAAAACGTATTATAAGTACCTACGTTTCCACACTTCTACTTTCCACCTTTAGACCCTTCAGTTTCTCTTTAATCGTAAATGATCTTTGAAGTAGACATCGCAGTAGACTTACCTTCACGGAGCGCGTCCATCCCTGTCGGACAACAAGTACTTTTGCGCAAAGTTTCGAACAATTCATTAATTTCCCTCGCATCCTTTTCTTTTAACAATTTCACAAGCGACGCGCATAGTTCTGTTTTTGATATGGCTGAAATTACAAATGATAGTTTCATTTCTCTTTTTATAATATTGTTAAAACTAAGTCTACGTTCACGCACAAGATATTCAACGCACTGCGTTTTTGTGAAATAAACTTTTTACTTTTGTGAAATAAACTTTTTTACTGTTTAAAGGTGCGCTTACACGAGCAACTAAAATTGCTCTATCTTGGGCAATTTTCGTCAAATATTACGTCACGACTACATCCAGCCATTTAGGGCAATGGTAACATGTAGCAACCTGTTGCCAGAAATACGGCATAATGGGGAGCAACTTAAAAACTAGGCAATGCGCCTCCCCCGCCGGCTCGGCCGCCGGCTGGTTCCTCTCGCAAAAACGAGACGTAGTTATACGTACAAATTAAACAAAAGAAACTTGCCCAAAAAAAAACAAACCGATTTGATATTCGGCAAGTCATGAAATATGTGGAGCAATCAGAAGCAACATTGCCGAAACACATCGGCAATTTATTGTTGTTGCTCCAGATTGCTCCACTTAATTGATCCAGATTGACGCATTAGTGTTGTCGAGCAATAATTGTTCAAAAAATTGCCCGGGTAAAACCCCCTTACGCCGAAAATTTAGAAAAATAAAATCTTTTTTTGTTGTCTAATGTTTGCCTTAGTCTCGGTCAGATGAATTTATATTCTTCATTAAATTTTAAACTAGCTGACCCGATAGACGTTATTCTGTCTCCACTATGAATATTTAATTCGCGTTATAGATGTATGTTACGCGCAACTTTTTTATTTTTTTTTCTCCCCTAAGGACCTTCTCCTGACAAGAACAAACACAACAAAAATAAAATAATTAGCAAGAATGGTCCAGCCGTTCACGTGTGATGCTGTAACCGAGGGAAATACGGATTCATTTTTATATACATAGATTTACTTAATAACGGTACAAGAATGCAGCTATAACGACATCTACGCTACCACCGACACGATACCATAGATTTGGCGAAGTTTTGGGCCACCAAAATTTAATAGGTAGGTAAAGAAAGAAAGAAAGAAAAAATATTTATTGGACTTGCACAGGAATCTTACAGACTTGCTACAGTATGATGCGATAATTAAACACATAAAAGAAAAAACACTAAAATGCTACACTACTATTAAAATTAACATTATACAAAAACAAAAAGAAAAAAGTAAAATAAAAAATAAAGTCCTGTGCGAAGCCAAAAGGCCACTATCTCAGCATGATGCTGCGACATTTAAAAGTGTCGCAGCGCTGGTATTCTGATAGGGCCCGCTGTGATGTCACGGACAGATATACAACAAAAAGGAAATAGATATAAATAAGATAAAATGTATCTAGGAACTGAGAAATAAAATAAATATGTAACAACATAAATAGTAAAACATTGTAATCCGCGTGTGTGCACCCTACGTAACATCTATTACTTATCTATGCCATTAGTGACTATTACACTATGGCACCGCTTTGACAAGTAATGAGACGCAGGCGCCGACGTTTTGTGGCAATTAAAAACATCAAAAATCTTATATAAATTTAAAAGTGTTACGGCTGTATTGTAATTCAGAAAATTATAGGCAATTGGAGAAATGAAGATAAACTACGGTTTTCAGAGGAATAAGTATTCCGATTTAAAAAAAGACAAAAAACGATGAAAATAAAACAAAAACAAAGTGCAAAAAATGCTGTAGGGCCAGTATAATCGCTGCCAAACGCACACTCTGGTGTCATCGACACGACGAAGGTATTAAGTTCGCTTCCGCGTCCGCGCTTTCTTTTCGAGATTTTGTTAATGACAATTTACCTAGTCTAGCTTATTATCACCAAACTTGCATAATAGATTTTTTTCCACACACCTTTACAAACCTTCTTCAGAATCGGAGATTTGTGTTTTTCTTGTAACAATTTACGGAGTGGGGAACATGTTATCTCCTTTTCTAAGTCTGAAACTGATGAAGGAAATTACAGACATGTGATCAAAAATGAGCCCTAAAAATAGCTAGCTAGAAGGTACAATAATTCGCATAGAGCTAAAAATTGCTATGAATGTTTGGAACACTAAATTAATGCTGAAAAGTCTCCATCGCCTGGTTTAAAAAAAAAACAAGGTCTAAAGTCTCTAAAATGGCTTTTTCGCTTTTTTAAGCAAAACGGTAAGTTTTTGTCAGGTTGGCTTCCAGTCTCACCGGATGCAGCTGTAATCCAGTATGTTACATGGAAAGACTGCATATCTGACCTCCACAATACAGTTATTGGATAATACGATACCCCCTGATAACACTGGTTGTCAGACTTTCGGGTTTCTGACGACCCGTAACGACTGTCAAAGATCCACGAATGACAGCTGAGCCCAACTGCTTAGCGTGCTTTCCAAGGCATAGAGGGGTTTAGTTTGTTAAGATGCAGAAATCAGCCTATAATGATCCCACTGCTGGGACACAAGCCTCCACTTGGTGAGAGGGAATATCACCCACGCGGGCCCCGATGTGGGTTGGTAATGTCACATGTCGTCGAATTTTAGATTCTAGGCCATGCCGGTTTCCTCATGCTGTTTTCCTTCACCATTTTGAGAGCAGTGGTGATGAAATAATTAACACATTTGATGCGCCTGTCTGGGTTTGAACCTACGACCTACAATTACTCGTAAGTTGCGGCCGTTACCACTTGTCCACCACTCTCTTGGCCGGATAGCGTTGCTCAACCTGATCCATCGAAGCGTGCGACTATTATTACTTAGATACAATTGGCTAGTGTTTTTGAAAATGTTGGTTTACCTGGACTGTGCTGCTTCCTGGTGTCACAATAGTACACATCACCCTTTGTAGATAATCTCCTCCAAAATTTTGATTTCCGTATGCCCATGATGTTTCGCATTTTTAATTTACGTAATGGCTTATCAAATTCGGGAGCTATTTGCAGTAGCAAATCCTTTTCATTTTCTGAAATGAAATGTATTCCAGCAAATTTCCTATTATGAGAATTTAGAAGAGCATAGAAAACATTTATTCGACACAGACACAACACAACAGCAATAAACATATAAAAAGAAGAGAACAATAAACATAACAAAAAAAAAATGCAGTATCAGTTGTGCTGAACGTGTCCATACCGAAAGGGTTACCATCTCAGCCCACCAACCACCACCATTTAAATATTCATAATGAGTTATCTTAAAATAGGTCACCTTTACGACTTCTCTTCTCGCTCTCATGTTCATTGCTTTTAGGTTTATTGCTTTCCATTTTTCCCTTTGGGTACACATCAGGTTTTTTAAATACATTCTTATTCGAAAGATTCTTCGACAGCACACTTTTTCTTCCTTTTTTGGTTAACCTTAGGCCTGGTAATTTTGTTATTATGGGGCCTTTATGCTCCTGGGCCCAACTCTTCGGGGAATAGGAGCGTAACGGTATTTTTACTTGTATTCCTTTCATAGGCTTTTTCTTTTCTGTAATAACAATTGAAAACAAAGGAGGGATAGATACTTTGGCTTATCTAATTGTTTTATTTTAAAATTTTGATGAGAATACCTTTAGAGAGGTTTCTGATGATATCCGACTTCGAGTCCGGGGAATGTGGTATTTTTAATTTTATTCCTGCCATAGGCTTTTTCTTTTCTGTAATTACGTTGAAAACAAAGGAGTAATAGATACTTTGGCATACCTAATTAGTTTGATTTTGAGATTTTGATGAGAATACCTTTAGAGGGTTTTCTGAAGTTAGCAGACTTCGTGTCAGTGCCAGTATCTTTTTTTCTAGATTTTTTTATTTTATTTTTGATCAGATTGTCCAAAGATGGCTTAATTTCCCCCTTTTTCATGGCTACAATAAACATTGAATTTTTTATTTTATTTTTAATTTCAGGATGGCTAATGAATTTTATTGAGAGCATACCTTTATCCATCGCTTTAATGATATCAGGGTCGACGTCTTCTTGTTCTTTTATCATTCGTTTCTCATAGTCTGCTGGTATTTCTGTATGAAAGAAAGAAAGATAAATATTTTATTTGAGATACGCACAGGAAATACAAACAATAGGAAATAACATAAGTGTGAAATACAAACAATAAAATAACAAAGTAGCGACCAATAATACAATAAAAGAGGAAGGCCTGTGCGAGGCTAAATAGGCTCATATCTCAGATCTTCATTCATTACATGGGGAAACATTTTTATTTTATTTTAAGATTTTGATGAGATTACCTTTAGTATGTTTTCTGTTGATATCCAACTTCGTGTCAGTGCCAATATCTTTTTTTCTAGCTTTTTTTATTCTACTTCTGATCAGATTATCCAAAGATGGCGTAACTTCCCCCTTTTTCATGGCTACGATAAACATTTAATTTTAATTTATTTTTTTATTTTCAGTATGGCGAATTAAGGTAATTGAGTACCTTTATCCATCGCTTTAATAATATCAGGGTCGACATCTTCTTGTTCGTTTGTCATTCCTTTCTCATAGTCCTCTTCTGTTTCTGTATGTTCATTCTTCATGATTTTCAAGACAGAGGGCGATATTTGTTTTGCTGTGATAGCTAAAATTTAATAATTAACGGTGTTGTTCCACCTTCAGCGATTACAAAAATAAGTCTTCTGAATTTCAAAACTGATATCTTCCATCAATCTTCTAATTTAACTATAATTATGTAAAAATCACCACACCTACTTACGTTTATCTTTACCACATGTAAAGATAAACGTAAAATTTAACCAAAGTAATTCTATTTCGACAAATATGACCAGCCCACTGCCACTTTAGTTAACTATTCGGCAAGCTATGTCGGTAACTCCGAACCTCATGTGCTCTGAACGTTGTACGGTGGAGCAGACGAGTCCTGCCGATCTATTCCGGCTGATCTAGACCGGCTGGAGGAGACACCGCGTATTGGCAAGCGTAGTGGGGGATGCCCCCAAGCTAGATAGATCGACGACCTTGAAAAGGTAGTTGGGACAGACTGAATGCGGAAGGTGGAGAACAGAGTTTTGTATATCAGCCTGGGTGAGACTTATGTCCAGCTGCGGACGGTGGTAGCCCGAGTTGATTGAGTTGTTTTTCATAACTAGCTTCTGCCCGCGACTTCGTTTGCGTGGAAGTCGTAAGACACCTTAAATTACTTTGATAACAGTCACATTTCATAAAATTTTCCTGTATACTTTACTACGGTTGTAGTTTTGGTATCAGTACAATTGTCCGTGTGAGAAGCAGCTTGTCCTGAGATCGAGACCCACAGCCTTCAGTGTCTGCCCCTATGATTGGTTGACAGTAATCGCGAAGCATACGCTCACACGCAGCTGCACGCACTTAAGCTGGAAGTGGTAATTGTGGGGAATTGTAAAGTGGTATTCGCGGTAAGAACACTGTCTCGCCAAGTCCACAACTTGTTAGAATTTCCACCGCGAAGAGGTTTCTGCATAAAAACACGACTTTCATTACCCAATTGCCTTCAATTTGCTAGAATACTGTGGTGAATCGGTGTAGCTTAATCATTTTTGAGCGAATCAGTATTGGTACGGTATTCTACTAAGGCCCCTTAGACTAGACGAATCAGATCTTCTAAAGTGGGAACTACTCTACCAAGAGCCTCAGGGAGGTCCACCTGGCCGCTCTCTTCTGGTAGAGTACCTTCACCAACTTTTATAAGAACATCTTAGAATTCTTGATCACGTGTATTCCCATATGGTCAATCGCGGTCAATAAATTTGCGACCATAGAGTCAACGTTTTCAACAAACCTTTCACCTCGTCGCACAGGAAGTGTTTGCCAGAAATCGCCAATAAAGAGTATTGTGACACCACCCATCATGTCTTAGTTCCTGCTTATGTCCTGCTGGGTTTTGTTTACAGCTTCCACTTCTTTAGTATTTGCCATAGTGCATTAATTTTATAGGATAAGAAGTAAGAACACAATCCCTAAGCACGCGCCTCTTACCACTGTTGTGTGACATCCCAAAAACAGTTTTCGTTGCTCTTTAAATCAAAAGGAATCTTCAACATGGCGTGTACTGTTTTGCCACCAAGAAGCTATGTGACGGTGAATCTGGAAGACGCTACCGTCTATTTAATTTTGCTCATGCTATGATCAGTCTATAATGTTTCCACTGCTGGGACTTATTCATCCCCTCTGTGAGACGGAGTGGGTCGTTATTAAACCTTAAAAATCCGACCTGACTACCACTCATTGACTTCCAAACGAGTCTTTTACATCCCGCTACAACGAACCACATCTCTCCTAACAAGACGCTGTCCCGCCTATCTACACACTTTTGTGTATAACAAGGTCACCAGCAATTTGCCTTGTGACCCAAAAGAACTCTCCCTCTCCACATGCAAAAATGTTGTCAAACAATGGCTATTAGGTCTTTCATACGACGAATCGGAAAACATTCTCACTTCACTCAACTCACACTCTGAATCCTACTCCCACCACAGACACTGACACTTACATACACCACACGTGTACACTCGAACACACCAACAAGGACACACACTAACACACTGACACGTTATTTTATATTTTCTAAAATTTAATATAATTTTTGATAGTTTAACATTTGTTCTTGATTATTTAACATTTAATTTTTGATTTATTTTGTTCACTTTATTTTAAATTGTATAATATTTTAATTTTTGCGTTGTTTAGTACAAATTAAGCTTTATTTTTGTTGTTATAATTTCCGATTTAAGTTTCACTTTCACTTTAATCTCAATTTTCATTTATTTTAGTTTTATATAATCGTTTGCAATTACTTACCCACTGTTACCTTAAACTGCACTATGTCTCACAACTCTGGTCCCCAAGATACAGGCGCTGCCTAGTTTGGGGTCCGCCGTAAAGACCAAAACGGAAATCGCTAACAGTTACAGACCAAGTTAAGTTAACCATAAGGTAATAATTGTAACGTTGATTCATTAAAAAATTATATTTATTATATTATATATTATTATTCACCACGCAGGCCTAGTGCTAGTTGTTATATGTCCCATGTTTTCAAACTTTTGGCTTTAGAATAGTTTCTTAGAAAACTTTTCTGTTCGACCTGAATCTGAACCTGTCTGAGTTAGAACCTGGCAAACCTACGACCTACCACTCGTAAGTCGCGGCCGTTTCCACCGGGCTTTCAAATATAAATATAAGTTAAAATAATAAATAAGTTTACACTCTGACCTGTAAAAAATCCTTATACTTTTTGATCTAGTTTTTAAATGATCTGAAAACAACCTTGAATGTTATTTTACAATTTTCTCATTACTAAGGAAGCTTCCTTTCTTAATGAATTAATGCGTTCGACGAAATTGTTCGATGTTAGTCATTATCTGTGCCCCTCTGCTTTGTTCCCTATTCAGCCCAGTGAAGTAATGGAATAATTCGACTTTTGTCATACACTGGTATATGTGATCGCTCACATCTGGTCTTATTAATTCGTAATATAATAATATTCGTAATAATTTATACCCTACAGCCTGCGCAAAGTTATAGGTAACATGTGTGCAAAATTTGAACCAAAACTATCCGGTAGTTTTGGCGTGACGCTGGAATTTACATTCAGACAAACAGACTAAAAGACATACAGACAAAAATATTAAAAAAATCTATTTTCGGTATCAGAATCGGCCCCAACCCTCGCAAAAACAACAAAAAAATACAGTTTTGACTTCGCTACGATTTTGTTACATGTTATTTTCTGTCAACTTACCTTTACCTGTACATGGTTTGGCGAGTATTTCCTTTTTTTTCAGTGGTCTGTTAAACTTTTTTGGTAAAAATCTTTTAAATAGTGGTTTTTTTCTGCTTTTCTTTAAAATATCTTCTATGACTGACGGTGTTACTTTACCTTTTTTAATAGCTGGAATTATTAATACGGAATTACAAACACAAAGTTTGAAGTGCATTAGTTTGTATAAATGGATAAGTAGATCCTACCTAAGTTTTATAAATGTGAAAGCTTGTATTGTTTTTTACTCTTTAATCAAAAACAACTAAACGATTTTGAATGAACATCACATATATAATTTATAATCTGAATACGTAGGATACTTTTCCGTATCATTTACTTATTTATTGCTCAGAAGAGAAAAAAAGAAAAACATGAAGAATTACATGAATATGCTAATCGTACAGATACAAGGTACCGAAGATCATATCATAGGGTTTTTTTTTTTGTTTTTTGAGGGTGGGAAGTCATCAAATAACTTCTCCCGCTCTGGGTGGAGCAGGAGGGCGTGTCAGACTTTTACTGACTAAAACCCACCCGTGTTCCCTGAGTAACCTGTGTGCCACGGGCCACGATATCTCCTACGAACAGCCCGCACCCCTGGCAGGCATCGGCCCTTGCGGGCCCCATCAGTTTGTGCTGACATCTCTTTGAGGCGCACGTGGAACACAACGCGCCGTCGACCCGGGCTTGGTCCTTGGTCCTTGGCAACGACCTACCCATTACTCGCCGTCCGCAAATCCACGCCTGCGGTGGCCGGGAATCAGCCTGCAATTCCCGACGCCCAGGGCATCTCCTGCGGAGGCCAAGGCCATGAGAGCGCATATGCTGCCTCTCCCTCACGTGCGCCGCCTCCCTCTTCGCGAGCATTACTGCTTCGCTGAAGGAGGTGACGGCTACCCATGCACTCTCGCTCCGTACCATGGCCTGGACCAGGGCCGGACGCGAGAGATCGCCGCCACCGATCGCCTCCACGAGGACACGGCAGTGCTCCGCCCAAGCCAGGCAGACCTCCACCGTATGCTCCACCGTGACCTCAGGGCGATCTTCGCAATGGAAACACCCGGGCGTTTCCTCCCGCCTTATCCGAAACAGGAACCTCCCGAATCAACTGTGTCCGGTGAGGATCTGCGTCATGCTGATGGTGAGGATGCCGTGCCGCCTCTCAAGCCACTCCTCAAAGAGGGGACTTACCGCCGCAATCGTGGCGTGCCCAAAGATCCTAAGGTCAACTAATGTTGTATGTCACACAAAAATATGTTTTCAGTGATTTTCTAATCCTAGCCAACGAATATCTAATCTAATACCTTTAAACAAGCAATTCTTGTATATATGTATGTTGTATATATAATCTGAATCTCGGAAACGGCTCCAACGATTTTCATTAAATGTAGTATGCAGTGGGTTTCGGGGGCGATAAATCGATCTAGCTACGTTTCATTTTTAGAAAACGTAAAAAAAAAAACAGATATTTATGTATAAATGTGAAAGCTTGAATATGTTAGATATTTGGATGTTTGTTACTCAATCATGCAAATATGCCTGAACGGATTTGGATGAAATTTGGCACACAGATAGATTATAATGTGGATAAACACATATAATACTTTTTATCCCGTTAGTGCGTTCCCGTGGTATAACTTTCGTCTTCCACGCGGGCGAATCCGCTGGCAAAAGCTAGTAGAACATAAGTCTGAAACGTTTCAACTCGTTAAAAAAATTAAATTATTAATATTTCGGTAAAAAAAAAAACACCGCGAGAATGAAGAGCAAGTTTGTGTGTATTTGATGTCATAAAGGCTGTCTTTTATAGTTAGATAAATTTAAATTTAACGCAAATCTTTTTAATATCCATGAAATTGGCTTTATTTGATTAATTTTATGGCATTCATGTTTGAATATGATTACGGTTAAGTGGCCACTGCGGCAAGCGTGTATATGGCGTAATCTGGAGGCTAAAAGTTCACATACTCTTCGCAGTAAATCAGGGTATATTTTGACAATAACGCGTCGAATCCCATTTGCTCAATTGTATCTAATTTATCGACGTAGACATACGATTTTCCATATACTCAAAGAAAAAAATAAGGATGAGGCTGTGGTCCATTTCGTGAAATTAGTCGATCGTCAATTTTTTTTTTTAAATAAACCAATAAGTAAATACGATTTTAACAAAATATGCCTTCACGTCAGCTGCGGTGGCCATATGCCCTAAGTCATATTCAAACATTAATACCATAAACTTCTATGTATATTGGAAACATGCTGGTCCTGCTCCATAGGACAATCTAGAGTCTAGACAAAATCAAACTGGTTGCTAATTGAATTATATAAATAATTATATTTATGACATTGATTTACACTCACACACTGACTTATTTCTTGTTAATATTCTAGGAAAATCGTATATTTACTCTTACAATGTTTGTAAATATGTGGGCACCATGTATCTATCATAGAATTAATTTATCTTTATTGCTTCAGTTGCATTTTGTTACCTTTTTTGGTAAAGTAATTTTATTCTGGGTGCATCGTTTTCACATATAATTATATAATAAATTGTATGTAAAACATTATAAAAGAGTAACGGTGGAGTTTCTTGCCCGTTCTTTTCCATACGAAACTACATTTTGGAATGGGCGACTAGAATCAATTCCGTTTAAATGTAAATGTTGACGTTCAAAAGTGCCTTTTAAGTGCCTAATTGAAATAAATGCTTTGACTTTGACTTTGACTATGGACCTCAAAAATATTTTTATTTATTTTATTTAAATTTTAAGTTTTACGCCTATAAAAAACGACGCATATGCTATATTACAGTTTATGTAATACCTTCAGCGAATTCCTTTACGATTTCAGGTTTGTCCTCGCATGTGCATAACTTGTCATACATTTGAACTTTGGTATGTGATTTCGAACGATTTTTGCATTCCAACGTTCTTATGAATTCTTCCGCTTTTTCTTTGTTTAACATCAATTCTATGAGATACGGTGATACTTGACCCGATTTTATAACTGGAAAAGAAATCACAGCAATTTTAATTACACACGTTACGATCATTGCCTTACACATTGTATAGGTATACTTGACCACGTAAGTGCATTTCCAGTTTTGGAAAAAACTGTAAGTCAGAAGTCACTTCATACTAGGCATAGAGTCACTTTTTGAATGTTAAAATTACATCAAAGAGTCCTCCAAAACGAAAACATCATTTTTTTGTGATTTAGAAGAAATTGCGCAACAAACTCTCCAGCTGTAAATTGAAACCGCTTCTATACAGGGTAAGTTTTTATCCAGTGCGCAAATTGTAACCATGAATTCAGCATATCATTCTAGAACCCCTAGCGCAGAAGCTTTTCGCCGGTTGTACAAAAAAAAAATCAGCTGTTTCATAGAAAAGTGCAATACCTACGCGGTCAAAATGTATGGAACAGCTGATTTTTTTTTGTGTATCCGGCGAAAAATTTCTGTGCTAGGGGGTCTAGAATGATATGCTGAATTCATGGTTACAATTTGCGCACTGGATAAAAACTTTTCCTGTATAGTTTAAAGCTTTAGAGTGAAAATAGTTTTAGGCACGTTTTTATTTTTAGGAAAAATATAGGTGCTATTTCGAAAATAACCATTTATAAAATCAGATAAGTATTAGAAATCCTACAAATCTCAGGAAATTTGGGTCAAATATTTTGGTAGTAGAGGTGTACCTAAACGCCGATTTATTCTGTATAAAATCTGGATTTCTTATACTTTTTAGTAGTTTGTAGTAACACAATTGAGCGGGCCAAGAAATTGACGTTTTAAGACGTCATTTAAACTTACGGTGGTTATGCAATTACGAGAACAACAATACTTACCTTATACAAGAAATACACTTTACATACCTTTAGCAACATGATCAAGAATTATATCAATGCCTTTATCGGTTCTTAGGTTGTTAAATATTTCATTTTGATCCATTGTTTTCATACAATTCTTGCTTCGTAGTCTTTCTAATAATTTACTTTGCTTAAC
This sequence comes from Polymixis flavicincta, assembly GCA_949987655.1. Lineage (NCBI taxonomy): Eukaryota > Metazoa > Arthropoda > Insecta > Lepidoptera > Noctuidae > Polymixis > Polymixis flavicincta. Next base: position 20,702,567 of record OX465175.1, read on the forward strand.
CCCGAGATACATATCATTATTTATCACCAAATCTAGGAGCGGTAGCGATGAATCTCCTCTTTTTATGGCTTAAATAATAAATAAATAATTAGCTGTTAAAAGGTATCTACTGTGACGTCAACGACTACAAAGATACTGAAATGCGTCGGGGAAAACAAAAACCTAAAACCCTAAAACTGTTTTTTACCTCGTCCCTTTATAGAAAGTTTCCTTTATGTAAAGGGACGAGGTAAAATACAGATAATATTCCAAAATCGTTTTTGTTCCAAAAGTTGATATTACGATCGATTCCCATAGTTAGGTGTCGGGTTTTTCCAATAGCAATTTTTGTTAGCTCTCCAGTCATTTAGAATTCTTCTAAGAAAATGGCACTACAAGTTTCTTCCACCAGATCAGATTGGAAAAATATATATATAGATTTTATCAATCGATGGTCATCTGGTTTTGCTACTAAGAACTCTCTTTTCTCACAACTTTGAATACCAAGCGAGTTGAATTAAAAATTATTACAATAATTAGATATTATTTTTACTAACCGTTAAAGATCTCGTACATAATTTCAGCCTCGCCGACCTGGGTGCCCAACTTAGTGAGTATTTCATTCAAAGTCATTGGTAACATTACCGTTTTGCTTCCATCTTTCATAAACTTAACATCCCTTTTATGTCCATCTAAAATCAGAATTATTATAACTTCATATTTTCAGCGCCAAACTGTACTGACTTAAACTGTACAACAAGTATTGATACAATGATGATAAATGATAAGTACAGTTGAACTCGTAATTTTATTTCTCCAAGGTTGAAACCAACTAACTGTCACATAATGACGGTTGAAGTTTCAAAAGGTCAAGGACGAAAATAGCGATAATTAATAAAAAAGAAACTTCTATTTAACATTTAGAACACGTTCGCACTGACGTAAAATATCGGTGCGGGATTTTCACACACACTAGATTCTCTCGTTGTTAAACCGAGTATTGAGGATCCAACAAGAGTGCATCCCAACAGTGTACGACTTAACGCCGATAGAAACTACGCCGACAGACTGAACACCGACAAGACTTTACTTCGACGGGACTCTTCGCCGACAGGACACTTCGCCGACAGGACAAAAAAGAATTCCCTGACTGTATTTAAGGTATTTAATAAACAAACAAAATACTCACATTTGGAGCCTTGTTTCGCAGACGTTGACGAATCACTAGAGGGTAATATACTTTGTATTTCAGTTTCTGATTCCAAATTTGGTAGACTAGACCTCGTGACTGTTGATTTATGCTCTGTACAATCGTCACTTTTTACTTTTTTAAACATCTTGTCTGTACGTATTGGCGGCGGGATGTTTTCTGTTGTTTGACAATTATCTGTAATCAATGTTTCTAATTTTCCTTTGAACGTTACCGACCTAATTTTATTCATCAATCTTTTATTCAATAGGTCGTTATGAAAAACGTATTGTAATTTTGGTACCTCAAACTCCTGTTTGAGGTTTATTCAATAGGTCATTATTAAAAACGTATTTTAATTTTGATACCTCAAACTCCCGTTTGAGGTATCAAAATTACAATACGTTTTTGAAGAAAGATTGTCTTTCTTCAATAAAATTGAGACTACTTTGGTTACACAAAGACGGCGGGTAAGGGTCGATACTGAATCATCTGCGTAACCTTTTTCCTAATATTTTATGGTCGACTTCCAGTCTAACCGGATGCAGCAGAATAGCAGCAGTTACATGGGGCGACTGATCATCTGACATCCACCACCCAGTTGCTGGGTAGCACGAAACCACTTGGTAAAACCGCACCCTAATTGCGTAACTCACGATTAATCATAATCGGTTTCATTTTGACAGTTCAACAATATTCATCGCGTTATTTACGTTGCTGAGCAGACATATTTTTCGAACATATGAAGCAATGGTTTAACAATCCGTTTCAAAACGAAACAGATTATGATGAATCGTGAGTTACGTAATTAGGGTGCTGATTGTCAGACTTTCGGGCTATGACTACCGGCGATATTGTATATACAGGGTTAGCTTTCAAAGACCTGCCATATTTAAGGGTGTGGTACAGACCATCCAACTGAACAAACTCTATGAGAACAATAATTATCATAATTAAAGAGGGAAGATTTAATCGTTTGTAAAATTGTTTGTCATGGATAAACTCGAAAACTACTTAACCTATTTCCCGATTTTTTGACGTGACAACGTCTGATAATTCGATGGAGCCGGCTGCACGCACGAAAAACCATGACTCATGCGGCGTTACCTCGCTCTGAGGCGTTCCATTTAAGGCTTGAAATGCAAGCGAGAGCGCGGAACGAGCGACAAAGAGGCACAATCGGCCTCCGCGTTCAGCAGCGTTCGACATCAGTCTCTCTCCTACTTGAGTCAGCGATGCGTCTGCGTGGACAGCTGCTATACAATAATACAATAATAAACAATAGTATTATCTTATGACGTTGTCACGTTCAACTATCGTCAGTAAACCGACTTTACAGACAACCGATTTTTTTCTTGTTTCTTTTATAGAAAGCGATATTAGTCCGAAATAACATGAGCTACATTTTAAGTAGACGAAGTTGTAGGGGAAGTGCTAGTTACGAATAATTTATGAACTGTCCCATGCAAAACTTCAATATCTACCCGACCTAAATGTATGGGACGGCGGGAATCCAGATTTAAAAATCTCGATAACGATGTTGTTCCGTCTGATGTTCTGTGCGACACCCTTAAACTTGGCAGGTCTTTGAAAACTAACCCTGTACGTATAAAATCACATTCATAGGCATTCACAAGATTTTCTTGTTCTCTTCTCACCTTAAAACTTCTGTCATATTTTGGATAAGTATTTTCTACATAAAATCACTCACTGTCTTTTCTCTTCTCTTTTCTTTTCTCAGTTTTAGGGTCAGTGCCACAAGTACGTTGCCTGGGATATATTTCATGCAGTTGGCTTCCTGGTGATAAGTAAGGTTTGCTTCCAATGCCTCTTAGCAATGGTTTACATCTTTTAAGGAACTTTTTAGTAGAAGTTTTATCTTTATTTAACACCATGTCCATCCATGATGGCGTATCTTTTCTTTTTCTCGAACCTTTAAACATAAAGATCATCAAGTTTTGTCGGTATAGGTACTTATATAAACCAACTAGGCAATTTATGAATAGCGGGTAGGTATGCCAAGTTCTATACTAAAATGTTCAAACGCCTTTTAAAGCGGATTTCTATTGATCCAGTTTTTTCATCTGGTCTTTAAACCAAGTCATACTGGATCGACCATCAGTCAATAATGGCTGCTCTATTCAAATGACTGAGCAGCCCAGTGGTATCGAGCCTGAGTCACAAGTTGTAGGTCGTAGTTTTGAACGGCGTTTTGACGGCCTGACAGACGCTTCACTTTGGATAACTTTATCACCACTGCCCTCAACTCTTTTGAGAGCAGTGTTTATGAAATTACTTGAAGGAATGCATCGTGAGGAACCCGGCATGTCCTTGAAATGTAGGGTTTGATCAATGTTCAACCTTAGTTCCTTGCCATATGATCTTAAGGGCCAGAATAGAAATACGAACGAATAGTCGTTGGTTGGCTGGATCAGGATTTGCCTAGAGCATAGCCTGGTTAATGTTAGCTCACTTACTGCTATGAAGCGTTTTAGCAGCAGTGCTACAATCAACGTGGCCATCAGTAAGTGAGCACAGTGGTGAGTAGGTGAAGTTTTATACTGCTCAAAAAATAAAAAGTAACTAGACAACCATCGAATCGAAGAGGAACGAAAAGAATGAAGTTGAGCAATGATAACTTTGTTTATGATCCTGTACTTGTCTAGAGTATTCTTAATCGAAGGACAACGGAATGAAAATAAGCTCCTCCTTTTTTGGAAGTCGGTTAATAATTAGCACATTAAAACAAATGCATGGAAGGCTTATAATTGTAATACTACCACACAACTGCAAAATTAACTTACATTTTTTCTTTTTCATAATACTAGAGCACCGTTTCAGGGTGAAACTTGGCGTTTGAGTAGATGAGCTCTGTAACCCAAGAGGTAAGTCTGTCCACGGTGGTGTCAGTTTTGTTTTTTTTACACCTTAAATCACAAAATATGTATTATATTAATGTTTTATTATGTTTCTTTTTATTTCGTGGAGAAATATGTGATCTTAAGGTCCATCACTTTTATTTCACAGAGGTATTAAAAACTCTTAAAGCCAGGTCTGCTCTCTTCTCTGATACAAACAACGAGAACAGTAAGTGCGTATATAGAAACCGTTAGGTAATAAATATATAGTTCTTATGAATAACAAAGACATAAATATTGCCTACTAATTAAAACTATTCAATAAATTATTGCATTCTACAATTTGTAAAAATGATAAGCTTAACTTCAGAGCTATAGCGAATACCGCGCGGGATGCGGGACGAAATCGTCCTCGCCATTCGTTCAACTACCTTGTATGGAATTCTAACTGGTGCAAATAGTCGAGTGGCGAATTAATAAATCATTCGACGAGCACGGTTACGGGATCGGGATTCACCTCAGAGACCGAATTCTGTATGGTTATAATGATTCCTCGCGGAATCTTACTACATTCAAACTATGTCAATATCGTTTTTATTAGAAACTAATGTAACGGTAAGGAATCGAAATGTAATATTCTGTATGTTCCAAGACAATTTGTCGATATTATTAATACGATATTAGCAGCAGGCTTAGCACGAGCACCGATTTGTCGACGGAAGAATAGACATGATTATTAACAAAATGATGTACAATAGGAGAAGATAGCTATGTTTTTCTATTAACTATCACAGTTATGCGTTCTAAACGAATCATGATTTTGTAGATAATCGTATTTACTTTGTGGCCGTCGAGTAGAAAGTTTGTTGTCACTGTGATTTTGACAGTTTGGGAAGAAATATTCTCCTGAAATAGTCTACATTTATAAGGACCTAGACAAAGATCGTTCGAAACGAAAGCCAAAATGACAGATTGTGGAAGGATATCTACGGTGCGATGTCAAAAATGGAGCAACGAAATGTCACTTTGTATTGAAAAAGCACTGTCTATTCTTCGTAGAAATAGAAAGCGTCATGCTAAGCCTGCAGATGTCCTGTGTGATTGACGTAGTTTCGAGTAAGGAATCGTTAAGTGGTCATAGTGAATTCAGGCCCTGTAGTGTGTACGTGTGACCACAGTTTTTATAATAATTCAGTCATAGACCATTAACGAGCTAGCTCATTTAAGACTTACAACTACAGCTTCGCTTTGCCAAATCTGGCAGTTTTGTTACTGATTTCACACGGGGACAGATATAACTTCCTCCATCCTTCGTTGGTTTATCTGTCATCAATTTTATAAGCGAAGGCGATATGTGGCCACTCTTTATAGCTGAAAATAAACTTAAATTTTAATCACCAACTGCTAAACTATTTACACAAAAAAAAATCAGTACAGTCCATCTCTATTGATTTTTTTTTTTGTGTAGACAGTTGGTAGTTTTGATAGGAATCAATTGGTTTTGGTAGATGTTATTTTCTTTTGACAAGCAAGGAAGTGGAGAGGAAACAAAGTCAACCCTGCTATTTTTAAAGCAGGATAATGTATTATTATTGGGTTTTCTAATATACGTTCATGATGATTATTCTAAGTCAACGTTTTGCAAATAACTTCTGTCTTACCTTTTCTGATTTCTTCCAATATTTCAGTCTGACCAGTGCTGGTGCCTAACTTTTTCAATATTTCTTCTTTATTTAATATTTCTTTCTTATCCGGACATTTTAATCCTCCGCATAATCCGACCTTCGTGTGATCAATATTCTTACTAATTGTCAGTTTTATGAGGGATGCTGATACTCTACCCTTTTTGATGGCTGAAGGTTCAACAATGTTTAAAAATTAGGAAAAACCTCAAAGTTCTCATGCGCATAATATATGTATATATAAATACATCGAGCTTAATATTGAGACTCGATATTCTGGTATGAGTGAAAGAGATGACGCTTTACTAAGCCGAACTTAAAGGGCTCGCGCTCATATGGGTGGGCTGCGCCGCATCACAACGCATTGTAAAAACCCTTCTGCATTTTTGTAGTACATTTTGTATGAAGCATTGCACACTATAAATATAACAGGCGAGACTGGCCGCAGCGCGACGGACTGATTAATTGCCAGGGGAACTGTTTCCAACCTCGCGTGAACGAAATTAGTCTCAGTAACTAAGCTATCCCCACAAAATATGTTAAGCAAGGTAAGATCGACGGTCCCTACGTATAATCCCCTAACTAAAAATGACAAATTTTACAGGAGAGCGCTTCAAAGTTTCAAACACGTGAACATCATGTTCTAGTTAATGTAATGTCATGATGGAATTAAAGTTTATTTTGCCATCTTAGACTTATTTTTGTTAAACTAAACGATAGTATAGGCTGGGCTGAAGGTCACGAAAACAAAACATGCAAATCACGTATCTACCCACTTAGGAGATTGTACGTAGGGACCGTCGAGATTAGAACTGTGAGCAACCGCGCGTGAGTCGAGCTAGCGAAACTGACAGTGTAAGTTAGCGGCCGGCGAGCCCTACATCCAAATTGGTCGCAATTTAATTGCTTTATTTTAAGACCCTAAAATAGTTCGATTATATACAAGCCTAGAGTTAATACCTTTACGGACTCTCCTCATGATTTCAGCGATTCCATCATCAGTACCCAGCTTGGCAAATATGTCATACTTGTTCCATGGTTCTCGTTTAACTTTACTTGCCAAAAGCTTCGTTAGTGATGGAGATACTTGATCTTTCATCATAGCTGTAATTGTGGTTTAATAACAGTTACCAAAGTTCAAACAAAAACTGGAAATTATAAGTCATAACGTGAACTTATACTGACTAGAGATTACTCATAAAATAATTGTTTGGTTAACATGCCACAGTATATTTGTACAATGATTATTATTTTTTTGTTTTTTATCAAAATTTTACTATGATCAACACATAACAGAGTGCAATAAAGGTTTTCTAAACTAATAATATAAAGAGAGAGTTTTTTTTTTTAATATTTGTTTGTTACGCTTTCACGCTAGGACCGGCGAACATCCAAATCCATGTATTCCCTTCTAATCCCGGAATCGAAACTTATGTGGTTGAATCCGCGGAACGCAGCTAGTGTTTGATATATCGGTAACTTACCCTTTTCAATCTTCTTCATGATTTCATTCTTACCCTCAGGAGTGGCTAGTTTTTCGGCAATGTCCTGCTTGTTCATTGGTTTCAGAAGTCTTTTTCTACCAAATTTTCTTACACGTGGTTTATCTTTTTCGCTTAGAACCTTTTCAATAATTGATGGGGTTATTTCTCCCTTACTAATAGCTGAAATAATTATTTCTAAAGTTTTTATGATGAGTTGCAAGTGTGCATCTGGTTTTTTTTTTACATATTCAGCCATAATTATTATTATTTTTGTTTCAGTGTGAAATAAATTAGAGCGTATTACAAAAAAAAACTGTCTTTGTCGCTTCTTCTTCATCACATCGATAATTCATTTATTTTTTTATAAGCTTCGACCTAAATTCGGGCACTTTTACAGCGTCATCGTTGGCTTCGCAAGTGTCTTCCTTAGTGCAGATGTTAGGGCACAGAGAGCAACATTTGTCAGGTGTAAAGGGTTAGCAGCAACCGCTTTCGCCTTTACTATTGTTTTCTATTACACTTTATTAGCTATTGCCGCGTACTATCATGACATTTACATATGTATGGAGTTTAACGTAGACCGACATTAGACCCCGCGTTGAACAAGTGTCTAAGGCGGGCCCCCTACACCTACAATCTTATTGCGCAATATGATTGAATTAGCCCTTGCTCCCGAAAGATCAGTTATTTTCATGTAATATATTTGTATATATATTGTTGATGGCCCATAAGCTGCAATATTTTTGCGTGAGCAAGGCCTGCGTAATACTTATCCTACACGATGCCAATGAAAATATGGCGCAATAAAAATTCAACTCGCTCAAAGTTTTCTTCAATCATTGTGCAATCTTCAATATTAGCTCTAAATTGACAAAAACATTGCGCAATTAGTGATATTGTGCAACATAATTGATAGTTTAGGGCCTTAATACATTTTCATACTAAAACCATAATATGTTCTTATTACCTTTACGGATTTTGGGGATGAAACTGCTGTCGGACTTGTCAGACATAGCATTTTTATTTCTTGGAGCTATACGTTTGCTGATTCCATTTTTCTTCTCTGCTGAACAAACATTATCCATAATATTAATAAATCAACCTAATTCTATTTTTGGAATTGATGTCGTCTTTTCCAAAAGCATCTCAAAATCACTTCGGCTTCTTCAGACATGCGCGACGGGACAATTGTAGAGAAAAAATCCATATAGTTCTCATATACATTGTTCTACGTGAGTCGCGTCGCGACTGTTTGCTGGAGCCTTGAACATATTTTTCATTTGACAATTGAGGTTAAACTCGCTAGTGCACAGAGAGCAACATTTATCAGATTTTAAGAGTTAGCAGCAATAGCCTTTACTCTTATTTACTATTACTTTATTAGCTATTGCCGCGTACTATCATGACATTTACATATGTATGGAGTTTAACGTAGACCGACATTAGACCCCGCGTTGAACAAGTGTCTAAGGCGGGCCCCTACACCTAGAAAGAAAGAAAGAAAGAAAAAACGTTTATTTACGGTAAACATGACGCAAAAAGAAACAGGTGAGTACAAATATAAGAAAAAGTTGAAGGGAAATGCGTCACATCTACGCAAAACGGCTATCGCTCAGCATTTTGCTGCGACCCTATGCAAGACAGAGCCCCAGCGCTGGTTTTCAGCGACAGCCGGCTTTGACGTAAAGACGTCACCCGGTGCATCAAACAATAATTAGGACACTGTACTAGTACAGCGAACTTATAGAAAAAATAATATAATTAAATGTAAATGTGATAGAACTAAACAGGAATACAAAAATAATCAAAACAAAATCAAATCAAAATCAAAACAAAATGTAAAATAAAAAGGAAATAGACAAACATGCTACGAGAATATCATCCTCAATAAACATTTTACCCTTTATGAAGTGGCAACATTTCCAAGCGTCATCCATAGACGAAGTTGCGTGTGCGTCACAAAATTGATGTAAGAAATTACAAAATGGCCAAATTATGTAATGTATTTATGCAATAGTTGTGTTCCAGTGCCGTAGGTCAGTGTTTATGAGTAAATGTGATAAATGAGATGGACCCAATAAAAGACAAGACAGAACCTTGGAATCTGGAGGGTGACCCGACATGCCAAACACTATCTAAAGTGCTCCAAAAACAGGAATACGCCATTGACGCGTAAGAGATCGAGAGTTTGCGGGCCGAACCTACAATCTTATTGCGCAATATGATTGAATTAGCCCTGGCTCCCGAACGGCCCATTATTTTCATGTAATATAGTTGATGGCCCATAAGCTGCAATATTTTTGCGTGAGCAAGACCTGCGTAATACTTATCCTACACGATGCCAATGAAAATATGGCGCAATAAAAATTCAACTCGCTCAAAGTTTTCTTCAATCATTGTGCAATCTTTAATATTAGCTCTAAATTGACAAAAACATCGCGCAATTAGTGATATTGTGCAACATAATTGATAGTTTAGGGCCTTAGTACATTTTCATGCCAAGACCATAATATGTTCTTATTACCTTTACGGATTTTGGGGATGAAACTGCTCTCGGACTTGTCAGACATACCATTTTTATTTCTTGGAGCTATACGTTTGCTGATTCCATTTTTCTTCTCTGCTGAACAAACATTATCCATAACATTAATAAATCAGCCTAATTCCATTTTCGTAAATTGACGTATATCGTCTTTTCCAAAAGCATCTGAAAATCACTTCCGCTTCTTCAGACATGCGCGACGGGACACTTGTAGAAAAAAAATCCATATAGTTCTAATGTACATTGTTCTACGTGAGTCGCGTCGCGACTGTTTGCTAGAGCCTTGAACATATTTTTTATTTGACAATTGAGGTTAAACTCGCTCGACCAAAAATATAACAATTAGGGATTTATAAACGATGCTAACGATACATACATAATCAGCCTATAATATTCCCACTGCTGGGACACAGGCCTCCTCTTTGTGAGAGGGAGTGGGTCGTAATCCACCACGCGAGCCCAGTACGGGTTGGTAGATGTCACACATCTTCGAATTTTTGGTTCTAAGACATGCTGGTTTCTTCACGATATTTTCCATCACCGTGTTGAGAGCAGCGGTGATGAAATAACTTACACAAAGTAAAGTGCCTGCTTGAGTTCGAACCTACGACCTACAACTCGTAAGTCGCGGCCGTTATCACTGGGCCACAACACACACACACACACAACCATAACACATTACATAATATGTATATTTATTTTTCTCTTTATAAGGTGCAAGTTTGGTATGTACGTGGTATGTTAGGTAACACGCAGATTCAAACCTTTGTGAGAGCTTGAGTCTATCTATACTGGTGCCTGTGTTACAGATCTCCAGACTCGCACCCTTAAAATTACAATATTAAATTGCAATAAGGCAGTACAACATTGTAAAAGCTCCAAGTACTGGGAGGACAAGAATTGAATACAAAGCAAAAGGAGATGTGCTATGTGTATCTTTGGCGAGTGTTCGTGTCCGTGAGTGCAATATTATTCCTCACGCATAATCATCACTTCACTTTAAGAATGTTTTATAAACAAAGGGTTTATTGTTCGAAAGAGCGGTTAAATACATATAATTGAAACAGGACGTGTTTTTAATTCCCATTAGTGCGTCATTCTGTAAGACTTTTACCTAAACAGAGTTTGTTGACACATTCATTAGACATGTCCTTTTTTGATCTTACATACCTTGTGGCGAGTGTTTCTTTTTTGGTTTCACAGTAGTAGTTTTGATATCTGAACAAGGCGGACAGTCTTTCTTGGCTTTATCCTTATTCCTTGATTCAATAATGTTGTAAAATATTTCTGATGAGTGTAAAATACCGCCAGGATCTTTATGAATAATCAGTTTTATCACAGATTGCGTTACTTTACCTTCTACTGCTGAAACATAAATTTTTCTTAATTAGATGTGCAACTTTTCGGTACCTAATGGCTAAAATACAAGGTAAAGAAAAAGGTTAATGAGGTACACAAGGTGGCAGGGCCATCGACGCGAAACCTGTTACCATGGATCCAGTATAATTATGATTCTTTCGTTTAAAATTTTTGACGGTTTTCAAAAAGAAATCTCTTATTTCTTACAAAAGTGCAATACCTACGCGGTCAAAATGTATGGAACAGCTAATTTTTTTTATGATTAGAAGGAAGGACTTTTGTAGAAAGGACATAAATATATACATATATGTATTTTTGAGAAGGGGAAGAGGATTATATTTTTTTAAATCTAGCATTGGGTATTTTTTTATTATTGAGGAAATGATTTATTGGGGGAGAGGGAGTGGTGAGGGAAAAACCCTCTCTGAGACGTTGTAGCCAGACCTGGTTCCTTATCCATTTGCATTCAATTTTAAGACAACTTTTTTCACTCATCTAACCCACCCAAATGATTCACAAACAATAGAGGGAGTCGAGCGTTAAAGCTCACTATTTTAATCTAACCTATCCCAAATTTTTCACTAACAATATTCTGTCAAATTACGTCAAAAGCAATAAAATTGTACTAAGTTGAGGTCAATTAATCAAAGTTTGATAATTTTTATTTCTGAAAGTATCTATATCCTATGCCTGGAACATCGTGAGATTGTTCAAAATAATAAGTAAACTGCACAAAAAAAAATGAAAACTCTACCATAAGTCCCGTCCCATTTTGGTGCGATTTTAAGGAAAATATTCATTTATATAAATAATATATAAACTGAATACATTAACTAAGTGCTAACCTTTGGGGGACTTTTTTATCTCGTCATTCCTTGAACTTGCTGTATCAGTAACGAGATATAAATCTTGTGTATTAGGTGAATTATTTGCACGTTCTTTCCTCTTAGGTTTAGAATCTTGTTGTGAAAACTTATTGAAAAAATTCCAAGATTTCAATCCAAATTTCTTTATTACTTGACTCATTTTATTACTCAATGTTATAATGCTCAAGGTGGGTTTCTTAATGATTGAGCTGAAGCTAGATGTTTTACTGTTGTTGCTACGTTTATCATTACTAGAGCCAGATGTGGTCACAGCAAACTGTCTTTTGGCCTTATATTCTTCTGCACCCTTTTTGTTATCTTTTCTTTGCAAATTGGAATAATAACTTGAAACTTTTGTGGAACGAGAACTAAGAACAGAGTTTTGTTGTTCAATAAAAACATAGGAACGTGTTCTTTTATCATATATAATTGACCTATCATCTTTTAATGGCTTAATTTTCTGAGATGTTTTCGCCAAATTCTTTTTAGAATATAGCATTATAGTTTCAAGTTCTTTTGCTTCCTCTCGTAATGCTGCTTCAGTTCTTTCATTTTTTTCCATGGCTGCACTAGCTCTTTCCATTTCAAATTTTAATGCATTAGTTCTTTCAATTTCTAATGTTTTCATAATAGCTCTTTGAATTTTTAATCTTTCTTCATGAGCTCTTTCTGCATTCGCTCTTTCTAGAATTGCTGCATGAGCTCTTTCCATATTTAATTGGTCTGCGTTAGCTTCTTCTAACTTAAATTGTAAAGCATTAGCTTTTTCTAGTTCTAATTTTAATAAATTGTCTTTTTCCAGTTCTAATTTTAATGCATTGTCTCTTTCCAGTTCTAATTTTAATCCATTGATTCTTTCCAGTTCAAATTTTAATGAGTCATCTCTTTCCATTTGTAATCTAAAACTATCATCTGTTTTCTTATCAAATTGTACTGCAGAACTACTAACATCTTTATTATCTGAAGTACTCGTCAACTCAGTAGTAGTTGAGTTGTTTGGTAGACCCTGACTTTTATCAAAATATAAGTCCGAATACGAGGTGGAGCTTTTTTGTGATTTGTGTTCTCCGTCATAACCTTCTATTTTACTAGTAGTTGGCATGCCATGTTTTAATGTATCTAACTTGTCTAATACTGTTGTTTGTTTGTCATCTTTTTGAAGCATTCTCCTCAAGTGAGGCATTATATCGTTTGCTTCTTGATCCACATCCTGATGTAATTTGTTACGTTTTTGCTTCCGTAAACTTAAACCGGATATGGGTGTTGACGTATCCTTTGGAAAATTACTTTTGAAAGCCCGTTTTAGATCAAACTGTCCATCTCTCTTCAGAAGTTCAATGGCAGTCAATAATAAAATATTTATATTAGCACGCCGATCATCTTCAAATGTTACGCGTGAAGTTTTGTTAGAATATCTATTTCTTCCATCACCAATACTGCTTATTGGGATTCCCTCCTTTCTTTTGTAAATACCAATCGATACTGCGTCGTGCAAACTACGTTTCTTTTTCCACATTAATTTGGAGTGTATTGTTTTAATTTTAGTTGTGCTCAATGACTTTGATTTCATTGCCGTTCTCAATGTAGATTTCGAAATATTCTTAATTTTTTTTGTTGCATTTCTACCGTAGTTTCGCTCTTTTGCATGAATAGTTTGAGAATAATCCGGAGGTATATATTTTCCCGATATATAATATTTAAGACTTTGTGAGACCCGTTTCTTGTTATTAATACCATAAAATTTCGTTGATTTTAATGTCAGCCGTCGTTTTTTTGTACGTTTATTGCGTTTGTGCTGATCACTCTTACCGAAGACACATGAATCAGATTGACATTCGCTAGTGTTAACTTTGTTAAAGGATTTTGTTTTAGTGACAACATGCATAACCACTGACTTACTAGGTCCAAACACAGGACGTTTACCTCTATGCATTCTAGCTTTTAAATGTTGTTTTTTAGCATTTTCATCGGATTCTTTAACTGAATCAGCCATGTTGAAAATTTTGAATATGGTTTTTATTTACGGATGTTCATTGATGGTATTTTATGCTTGAAAAAATATTTGTCTGTTTAATAGTGCATCAAGACTGTAATTTTATTGATGTTATCGTCATCTCTTGAGATTTAAGAATTTTGTTTTCCACTTGCTTTCTGAAAACAATATTAAGTAATTAAACATTCATGTTTTTGTTACATTTCGTGATGACGTGTGCTCACTAGCATGAAGATACTTTTGAAATTATTAGCAATAATAATATTAAGTGTTTGTACTTGGATTTGGTAAGTGCATTGTTCCGTATGGTGTCGGATGTCAAAGAATAACACCATCCCATTTCTTCCCATGGGTGTCGTAGAAGGCGACTAAGGGACTTTCTAGAGAATGAGCAAGAGCGTTGTCTATGCATTTGACCACCATACTGCGATCGCCAACCCGCCTGCCAAGCGTGGCGATCATGGTGGCAAGTCCCCTCTTTAGGGGGAGGCTTATGTCCAGCAATGGACGTCGTTCGGGTGATATGACATGATGATTGTTAAATACCTAGGATATGTGAAAGTTTTATATAACGCTGCAAGCCTTTAATTTAAAAGTAATAATGCAATAATTATTCTAACCACTGCTAAATAAGTGGCTTTGTTGATATGTAATGATACTTATTCCATATGTTAAGTACCAATATTTACACGTAGGATGAGGAGCATTTAATTTTCTTCTCTAACGGACAGCTGCAGCTAACAAAATCATTCCAAGTACATATGAATTTTGGAATGGAAAATGATTTTAGTCATATATTATTACCTTATAGATATCCAAACATTGGTATGAAAAGTATATTTAGATCTGAAATAAGCAGGATAAATTATTAATATCTGATATTTGCATCAATTCGCGATGGGAAAACCGATTATTAAATAAAAGTATTGCTCACCAAATATAGTAAAAACCAATTTTATTCGCTAAACGCTGATGCATGGTTTTAAACGTAAAGTAATATGATGAGTCGCTGGGTATAACTACGAGCATAACTTGTTTGCACGTATAGTACCATGCAACATAATATTACTATAAATAAATAGTCCACTTTGCTTCAAGATACGCTTACAACATTACTAAAAGTGTCAAACTTGACATTGCGTATTGTCCTGGAGTTTGACATTCTGCTGCAGATAGAGGTAACATTAAAGGGAGGTTTCATTTGGTGTACCGATACCCTCTTAATTAAAAAGTTGCTAAGACAGGTTCAGGGACCACTCCTGGAGGGATCACTCTAGTTGCAAATGTGATGTCGGGAGCCCTTGCGTAGGATCCACTTGATTATACATATGGAGATATGGCGTATGAGCTCTATGGAAAATAGGCGCAGTCTAAAGTGAAATATTAGAATTTATGGTTAAATAGCAACAGTAGCAATAAAACCCACATTGTCTCAGGGGTACCTTCTCCACCAATCAAAAGCGCTAACTTGCACTCGCCAAGTGATGCTATGTTTAAATAAGAGGCGGACTTCCATAAGACGATTGTGCGCTAATTATTCGGCTAACAGAGCAGTGGTGGCTCAGTGGTATAGTCTATTCGCGTTAAGAAAATAGTGTCTCATTGTTGTCACTCAGCTTAGCCACGCCCCTTGACCAAATAGATCATAGCAAATTATGTATTGTATTGTGTATGTCTGAAGAAGGGCTTACGTCAATTGGTCAATGTGAACTCGGCTTTCTAATTTACTATGATGTAATTGGTTAAGGGGCGTGGCTAAGCTGAGTGACAACGATGAGTCACTAGTCACTATTTTCTTACCGCGAATAGACTATAGTCAGTATGTCGACAGGCGCTTCAATTATTTTATCACCACTGCGCTCAAAACGGAGAAGGAAAACATCGTGAGGAAACCGGCATCTCCTAGAACCAACGATTCAATAACATATGACATCTACCAACCTGCGCTGAGCCCACGTGGTGGATGACGGCTCACTCCTCACAAAGAGGAAGCCTGTGTCCCAGCAGTGGGAAAATTATAGGCTGATAACGAGGACAGAGAATAGTATTCTCTGTCTATGTATTTTAGACGTTGGCACTTATTCATCATCATCATTTCAGCCGAAAACATTCACAGCTGGACGTAGGCCTTCCGCAAGCACCACCACTTCGACCGGTTCTCTGCTTCTCGCATCCAGTGCATTCCTGGCCTTCACCAGGTCATCGATCCACCTTGTGGATGGTAGCATTTGCCTTGTACCAATTTACCTACGCTCGCGTTGTCTAAGCTGGGGCAATATTTACTGTCAGCTTTACGATACCTACTTTACATGGACGCTGTGGCCATTGGCTACGGTAGTGATCCCGTAGTGCGTAACATTCATGGCCCGTTCACGGCTGTGAGTCCAGCGAGACGCGCGCGTGTCGTTCGCGAGTCGCCTGTTCCGTCCGTCGTTCCGCAAGTTGCATCTTGGTGACTCGTGGCATACCACGATTTATTTATTTATTATTATTAAGTTGCTTACTAAGCAACTTGCACAGTCGCTGTCGAAAGACGGGCGACACTCGAGTGTGTAACTCGTTAAATTTTACAGAGAGTAGAAAAAGCGTTCAGAGTAACACTTTTTCTTTTCGTATCGGTGATGAACCAGGTCAAAATCATACAAAACATCGATTTAATGGTACGTTGGTAGCAGCGCTGGCCACACAATATTGACCCACGTACGGTCAGCAACAAAATTCGACCAACACTGTTGGGTACTTTAACATACTTATAATATTATCATGTCCAAACTAAATTACACTAAATAATTTGACACACTGCTATTGATGTAATAGCTATGAGTGTTCATTATGTTGCATCAGTTCAGATTGAAAAGTGAAGTGTTAATAGACTTTTCTTGCTTCCCGTACATGTGATCCCTAATTAAGTACAGCTATGCTCATGACAACACCAGACGCGACGATTCCGCTTGCCTAAGTTTGCGTTTACGGCAAATAAAATACCGGAAGTTCCCGAGAACAATCCGTCAATACGGATTGTACGTGTTCTGTAAACGAGTTGACTGCCGTCGAGTCTGCGACTGAGACTATGTGGTCTGGGATGGGGTCTAAGTGAGGCGACGTGGTGGATTAGTATTTCGTCTACTTTCCTTCAGTCGTTTATCATTTGGGTCTGAGGGGCTGGTTAGGATCTCTCGAACCCGAGCAGGGTGCATGACTACGGAGTGGTGGTCGGAGTTAAGCTCGTGAAAAGTTTTAAAAGACTGCAAAAAGAGGTTTATATTCTTGAGCAGCGCTACATCGAGAACAGCGGGAAGCTAGCTCGCATTGGCAGAGAAATGGGTCAGATTCATCGGAGCGATGACATAAGTTGAGGGAAGCTCCTAGGTTGAACACGATCCTACCTCTGGTAGAGGCCCCTACACCCTTAAGACACTAGATGAGTAGCTGTTGAAGAAAAACTGTCACCAGGGCCAAGTAGGAGATTACCTAAGGCCGATGCCTGGGACCCATCCAACTGACTGCTTCATCCTGAAGGGGATCGGTGGGTGTGTTTGGGTCAACACCTCGCTTGGCTTCGTTGGCACCGGAAGTTATTCAATAAGGACCACGAAACTTGTTTTACCATTCCATATACCCAGGGTATATACCTACATGCTGATTAAAACTCTATATGGGCGAAAAAACAATACGGCCAAGTTTTAGAGATACTCTGTAACCATTTTAATGTTAAAGTCAGAAAGATAGCTTTATGATAAGGTTACGGCTAAAATGTACGCCCACTCCTTCTGGGTTTATTGAAAGTTGTTGTTAGTTGTTAAGGATTTGATTGTTTGTTCGGGCTCCGAAACTACTGAACCGATTTGAAAAATTATTTCACTGTTGGGAAGCTACACTATCCCCGGGTGCCATAAGCTATATTTTATCCCCGTTTTCGCACGGGAACAGGAACTACGCGGGTGAAACCGTGGCGCGCGGCTAGTTGTTTATATAAAAATAGCTTTCTGACTTCACCGTAAATTGTAATTGCGGTATCTAATAAATAGTAGTAAAAATGTACTTAAAATATGTTTTCGAGTCTGTTATTGATGAAATAAAGCAAAGAGCAATATAAACAGTAGAACTATTTATTTTATATAGTAATTTACAGAACGACCATGACAGTGCACAAGGGAGCGGAAGAAGGGGGGAGAAGCCTTCCGGTGATATGCAATACAATGACGTATGTATTGCTATAAGAATTATCGGCGGCGTTTACTCTTCTCAACATCCTCTTCTAAACGCAGACGATTTAAAGATAAGCCCATCAATGAGTTGAAATTTTCGTGTTTTGGTCGATGAAGACCCTTCGTTAAAATATCCGCGACCATGTCTCCAGTGCGTTTATATTCTAGCGTTATTCTCTTGGCAGCAATCTTCTCACGTATGAAGTGGTAGCGGACGTCAATGTGTTTACTGCGCGCATGGTACACAGCATTACCTGCAAGACTAATCGCACTCTGATTATCGCAGTAAAGAGTGATAGGTTTACCTTTAAACTCAGGCTGAAATTCATCTGCCAGCTGTTTCAGCCAGAGCTTCCTGAATGGCTGACGCTAGAGCCATGTATTCAGCCTCACTTGTAGAGAGAGCTATAGTCTGCTGTTTTTTAGAATTCCAGCTTATTGCGGCGCCCTGAAATAAAAATATGTAGCCTGTGCAAGATCTTCTATCTTCAGAATCATTGGCCCCATCTGAATCACAATAGCCTGAAATTTTTTCATCAACACATCTTTTATAAACTAGTTTCATATACATTGTAGCTTTCAGGTACCTCATGACTCGTTTCAAAGCTGCCCAATGTTCATTAGTAGGCTGACTATTAAATCTGCTCAATGAATTTATGATAAAAGTAATGTCTGGCCGACTACCCTGTGATAAGTATAATAGACAGCCAACTGTCTCCTGATATGGAATGTTCTTTAAGATTTCTTCTTGGCTTTCAGCCTTCTTCAGTTTAATATTGGGATCAGCAGGCGTCCACATCGGTTTACAGTCGATCATTCCAAACCGTGTAAGTATCATTTTTATGTAAATAGACTGATCAATAGCATCTTCCTGTTGTGAAATTCTAAAACCAATACAATGTTCAGCTGTTCCTAAATCCTTCATTTGGAATTTTTCTTTTAGTTTTCCTTTCATCATTTGCGAAGTTTCCTCACAATTAAAACATACACTGCTATAAAAAGCATATCATTATCGTTCAAAATACGATAGTAAACACAAGGATCAATATTTGAACATGTCATGTCAATCTCCAACAGGGCAGTATTTAATTTTTTATTCCACTGCCTACTGGCCTGTTTGAGTCCATATATTGACTTGTTTTTCTCCGAAACTACTGAACCGATTTGAAAAATTATTTCACTGTTGGGAAGCTACACTATCCCCGGGTGCCATAAGCTATATTTTATCCCCGTTTTCGCACGGGAACAGGAACTACGCGGGTGAAACCGTGGCGCGCGGCTAGTTGTTTATATAAAAATAGCTTTCTGACTTCACCGTAAATTGTAATTGCGGTATCTAATAAATAGTAGTAAAAATGTACTTAAAATATGTTTTCGAGTCTGTTATTGATGAAATAAAGCAAAGAGCAATATAAACAGTAGAACTATTTATTTTATATAGTAATTTACAGAACGACCATGACAGTGCACAAGGGAGCGGAAGAAGGGGGGAGAAGCCTTCCGGTGATATGCAATACAATGACGTATGTATTGCTATAAGAATTATCGGCGGCGTTTACTCTTCTCAACATCCTCTTCTAAACGCAGACGATTTAAAGATAAGCCCATCAATGAGTTGAAATTTTCGTGTTTTGGTCGATGAAGACCCTTCGTTAAAATATCCGCGACCATGTCTCCAGTGCGTTTATATTCTAGCGTCATTCTCTTGGCAGCAATCTTCTCACGTATGAAGTGGTAGCGGACGTCAATGTGTTTACTGCGCGCATGGTACACAGCATTACCTGCAAGACTAATCGCACTCTGATTATCGCAGTAAAGAGTGATAGGTTTACCTTTAAACTCAGGCTGAAATTCATCTGCCAGCTGTTTCAGCCAGAGCTTCCTGAATGGCTGACGCTAGAGCCATGTATTCAGCCTCACTTGTAGAGAGAGCTATAGTCTGCTGTTTTTTAGAATTCCAGCTTATTGCGGCGCCCTGAAATAAAAATATGTAGCCTGTGCAAGATCTTCTATCTTCAGAATCATTGGCCCCATCTGAATCACAATAGCCTGAAATTTTTTCATCAACACATCTTTTATAAACTAGTTTCATATACATTGTAGCTTTCAGGTACCTCATGACTCGTTTCAAAGCTGCCCAATGTTCATTAGTAGGCTGACTACGTGAATTTTCTCCGAAAATTTAACCAAAACCAGGATTAAATCTGCTCAATGAATTTATGATAAAAGTAATGTCTGGCCGACTACCCTGTGATAAGTATAATAGACAGCCAACTGTCTCCTGATATGGAATGTTCTTTAAGATTTCTTCTTGGCTTTCAGCCTTCTTCAGTTTAATATTGGGATCAGCAGGCGTCCACATCGGTTTACAGTCGATCATTCCAAACCGTGTAAGTATCATTTTTATGTAAATAGACTGATCAATAGCATCTTCCTGTTGTGAAATTCTAAAACCAATACAATGTTCAGCTGTTCCTAAATCCTTCATTTGGAATTTTTCTTTTAGTTTTCCTTTCATCATTTGCGAAGTTTCCTCACAATTAAAACATACACTGCTATAAAAAGCATATCATTATCGTTCAAAATACGATAGTAAACACAAGGATCAATATTTGAACATGTCATGTTAATCTCCAACAGGGCAGTATTTAATTTTTTATTCCACTGCCTACTGGCCTGTTTGAGTCCATATATTGACTTGTTTAATCTACATACTTTATTTTCCTCTTCATAGCCAGGTGGTAAGGACATGTAAATCTCTTCCTCAATTTCACCTTGTAAGAATGCTGTAACTGCATCCATTTGGTGTATTTTAAGTCCATATTTGGCAGCAAGGCCAATCAGGTATCGTATGGATGTATAACGGACCACTGGAGCGTATACCTCATTATAGTCTATACCTTTGATTTGCTTATAGCCTTTGATCACCAGTCTAGCTTTATAGCGTGTAACAGATCCATTGCCATCCCTCTTGACTTTATAAACCCATCTGCTAGGAATGACTGAATTTCTTACCGGTAAATCAGCAAGTGTCCACGTATTATTCTTTATCAATGACTGATATTCTTCATCCATTGCTTTCTTCCACTCATTAGCATTTTCACTGCTGAGAGCCTGCTGAAGACTTTGTGGATCATTGTTTAATAAATTAGTTGTTGACTCAACATTCTGACATAATAGCGATGAAGGACTTTGAACATCATTAATTTGGTTTCTCCTTTGTCGTGGTCTCAAAGTTATGTTAGACATTGGTGGAGAATCTAAAGTCGTATCAGGTATGTATGTCTCATCATTAACATCATCAAACTGATCAGAATCATCCGAATCAGTAGTTTGAGATAAATTCTGTCTTTCTCTTTCTGAGTCATCAGTGTTTCTTTCAACAATTACTTCAGGTTCATCACATAAAGGTAAGTAAGTTATTTTATTTTCTTCCTTTTTATTATAATCTTCCTTTATATTTTCATTTTTATTTTCCTCCATCTCTATAACATTACTTATCTTTTCCTTTTCTGTTTCAGGTACATTATCCACTATATTTCTCTTAATTGAAGCTTCTAGAAATATAACATCTCTACTTATAACACTTTTTTTTGTTTCAGGATCTATGAATCGGTAGCCCTTTGTGCTATCGCTATAACCAACAAATATTAGCTTGCGTGACTTTACATCAAGCTTAGTTCTATTTTCCTTAGGAATAAGCACCATTGCCGAACATCCAAATATTCTCATATGATTCAAATTTGGCTTCTTTCCAGTCCAGACCTTTTGAGGTGTTACATTAGATAAAGAGCAGGTCGGAGATCGGTTTATTATATATGCAGCAGTAGCAACTGCTTCTGCCCAGAACGTGTCCTGTAATTGAGCATTTAAAATCATACATTTAGCACGTTCTATTAGAGTTCTGTTCATTCTTTCACTAAAACCATTCTGCTCAGGGGTGTATGGATTGGATGTTTGATGCAGAATTCCATTTTTTTTTAAGAAATCAAAATTGTTGTTTTTGTATTCGGTTCCATTATCGCTTCTCAATATTTTTATTTTTCTGCATAACTCATTTTCTACTCTATTCTTGAATTCATTAAATTTTTCAAAAACTTCACTCTTGTTTTTAATAAAATATACATGTACTCGACGAGAAAAATCATCAATAAAGGTAACAAAATACCTTGCTCCTCCTAAAGAAGTAAGCTTCATCGGTCCACAAACATCACTGTGGATAAGCTCTAGCAAACTGGTTGCTCGGGAGCCTTCAGCGGGGAACGGTTTCCTTGTCTGCTTTCCTTCAAGACAGGTTACACAAGTTAAATTTCCTGCTCTGGATGACAATTTTACACCTTCTGTGCAGTTAGGTAATTTATTAAGTGCGGAGAAATTTAAGTGACCCATCCTCTGATGCCACAGATAAGTATCATCATCAGCCTTTGCTAACATGACATGCATTTCTTCATTTTTACTAGTATTTAACATATATGTCTCATTAATCAATTTAGCTTTTGCAACTAACTTATTACTTGAATTATAAATTTGACATCCGTAATCATTGAATGTGACTTTATTTCCAGCTTTAATTATTTTACTAACAGACAGCAGATTTGTTTTTAATTCTGGTACATATAAGACATTCCTCACCTGTATTGAATTGGTGCTGCCATCTTTTGCATACACATTGATATATACTATACATTACCACAACATTCAACCTTTAACACTTTGTTGTTGGCAATTGTTATGAACGGTACAGATGAAGAAGTGATATCAGTAAGCCAGTCCCGGTGCATGGTCATATGCATGGATGCTCCAGAATCAACATGCCAGTATTTGTAGGCATTTGCTGTGGATGCTGAAAAAGCTGCGACATATCCAGTGTTTTTACCATCTGATTTTTTGTCATCGCTTGTCTTCTTATTTCTACAATACTTGCTGAGATGTCCATACTTACTACAATTAAAGCATCTCGGGCCTTTATTCTTAAATTCTTGCTTCTTTTTTGTGTTTGTATAAAGTGCAGTAGTTGCGCTTGCACAATCACTTCTTCTACCCATCCTTGACTATGCTGATGCCAGCTATCTTGATCTTACCCAAGACCAACTCGACAAACTTGAGCGCCTTCAAAATTTTTGTATAAGGTTTATATTTGGCTTGCGCAAATATGACCATGTTTCCGAATTTCGAGTGAAGCTCAAGTGGTTACCAATTCTCCTTCGCCGGAATGCTCACATTCTTTCCATTTTGTATAATGTGCTTTTCTCCCCTTCCACCCCTCTCTATCTCAAAAATCGTTTTCAGTTTCTTTGTGACTCCCACACTAGATTCTTAAGGTCATCAGATAACTTGAAGCTTAAAATGCCTATGCATTCCACAACATTCCTCGACCATTCCTTCACTGTCCAGGCCGCTCGTTTATGGAATGCATTGCCTATTGAAATCAAACGCGCTCAGTCTATAAATGTGTTTAAAAGACTGGTCAAGGATCATTACCTGTCGTTGTAATATAGTTCTCATACTTTACTGTAATTTTCGATGTAAAGTCTTCATTTATTTTCGTTCCTTATATATTTAGTATGTGTGTATCTATTATATAGGATAGGATATGTTTATATCTATTTTAGTATATTGTATATTTATTAGTTGCGCCAACAACATCCCCATTTTAGATCCAGACCAATCGCTGTCCATGCCAAGGTTGCCTGGAAGAGATCGCGGAAAGCGATAAGGCCGCCCATTGTATATTTTGTAGTGTACCTTGTTTTTTTGTAATGTATTTTTTGTGGTGTACAATAAAGTATATATAAATAAATAAATAAATAGTGTCTGAAATCTTTACCTCTTGTAGTAGTTTATTTTTCACAAGATCAGCACTAATCTTCATATCGGAACTTTCTAGAGCCATAATCATAGGCCTGTACATTTCTGGCAATCCTGCCAACATTAAGGTGCCCAACCACTCATCATCTATATTAAACTTTATATTTCTCAATTTGTGCGCGGCTGTCATTATTTTGTTTACATAGTCTTCAATGGATGAACTATTTTCCAAATTGGTATTGATAAGTTCTCTGAGTAGACCAACTTTACGAGTTAGCCCACTGTCTTCGAATGCCTTTGCTAAATTATCCCATACCTGTTTTGCATTTTGAGCGTCTTGTATATGCACATATAACATCTGGTCAACTAATAGAATCAACTTTGACTTGGCTTTGATGTCTTGTTTGACTGAGTTTGGATCATTAACATTTGGTTCTTTCAAAACATGGCTGTATAAATCTTCATGTTCAAGGTATGCCTTTACCGCAAAACTCCAGCTTGACCAATTCTCACGACCCGTTAACTTCTCAATCGACATCAATGAATTATTTCCAGCCATAGTTTTGTATAATGTACGATTCAATAAGAAAATAAGTACTTAGCTGAAACAATAAAAAAAAAACACTCGCGAGCCGGTAACTAAAAGTGAGGTTATGCTTGCGATTTTTACTTTTTCATTGTAACTTTGTAATTACTGTCCAGAACACAACAATAACATTAAACAGCAGGCTTGGGACGGCCCATAACCTGATGAAATAAAGCAAAGAGCAATATAAACAGTAGAACTATTTATTTTATATAGTAATTTACAGAACGACCATGACAGTGCACAAGGGAGCGGAAGAAGGAGGGAGAAGCCTTCCGGTGATATGCAATACAATGACGTATGTATTGCTATAAGAATTAGCGGCGGCGTTTACTCTTCTCAACAGTTATCGATTCATCCTCCGCCTCATAATTAAAAACCTACGAGCGCGAAGGTCATCATCTGCCTAGCCTTTTCCCAACTGTGTTGGGGTCGGCTTCCAGTCTAACCGGATGCAGCTGAATACCAGTATTTTACATGGAACGACTGCCTGTCTGACCTAGCGCGAGGGTATGATGTAAAAATTCTGCTATTGCCTCGAGTTCTTCCGCTACAGTTTTCGCGCTGCACAATTATTACGGAATTCATTCACACTTTTGAAGTGCTTTGCTCACTATGTTTATCTTGCTTAGAATTTCGATCGAATAAACAGTAAGCAGATGAATTTAGAACAATTAATTTTTGCCAGTAATTAATTTTCCATATTTCTTGACCAGGAGAGCAGGATTGAAGCATTACGTTAATAGGAAGAGTGTATAATGCCTTGTTTATCGTTGTATTCTGATAGACGCAAAGATGCGGATCTTTGCTACAAAACCTACAAATTGCCGACAATTCTACATCTATGTATACTAATATTTTAAAGCTGAAGAATTTGTTTGTTTGTTTGCTTGAACGCGCTAATCTCTAGAACTACTGGTTCAAATTGAAAAATTATTTTAGGGCTGGATAGCCCATCTATCGAGGAAGGCTATAGGATATATAACATCACGCTAGGGCCCTTAGCCGAGCCAAAAAAACATCACGAGTATGAAGTACTCGCACGGCCAGACGATTCGATGCGACGGTGTGGGTCGGGGAGCAAGAAATTTGACGCAGACGAAATTGCGGGCAGAAGCTAGTAATTATATACGACTAGCAGCGCTCCGCGGTTTCAGCCGCGTAGTTCCCGTTCCCGTGGGAATACGGGGATAAAATATAGCCTATGTCACCCGGGGATAGTGTAGCTTCCCAACAGTGAAAGAATTTTTCAAATCGGTTCAGTAGTTTCGGAGCTTATTCAATGCAAACAATCAAATCTTTACGTACACAAACTTTCCGTTCATTAGTCAAATGTTAACATGTCGGATTCGAAAGGTACGGGACATATCGAATGGCCCGTTTCTTTCGAATCCGAGATGTTATGCCTGCTATACATGTAACGATATATCGTAGCGATTTCAGACTGTGCATCGAACGTTCCTAGTGTCTCCACACGCCTCCGATACCGGCGTCGTTCTCCGCAGAAGCTCACGCAAGAAACATGTCATCCACAGTGGAAAATGATGACGCACTTGCGATATTAGTCCTGGTTATGTGTTTAACGAAAAAAGAGGCGCGATGTGTATGGTGTAAAAACTGGCTCATGAAAAGGAAGCTATTTTCTCATACCAACCTAAAAAATGAGTTGAAATTCGCTCCGAAAGATAAGCATAATTATTATTTGAGGATGAATGAGGAGGCATACCTAAATCTGCTGGCTTTAGTTACTCCACTAATAAAGAAACAAGACACTTTAATGAGGAAAGCAATAAGTCCTCATGAAAGATTATTTCGAACGATTTATCATACACACGATCGATAAATCTGCGCAAATCGGTTTGCACAGATTAATCGCTACGATATAATCGTTACATGTGTAGTAGGCATATAGGTAGTCAGACTTTCGAATACTTTACGACAGTAAGCAACTGTTGGCCGGTAGGTTTGACATCTTCTTGTCGACTATGAACTTTACTGTCAGCATTAGGAAGATTCCTTCATTATCATTCATTTAAGATTCGAAACAGGCTATATCGAATGGTTGCTAATACCCTCGGGTGTCAAGATCAATCGGCAATCCCCAATCATCTGACAGTGTTAATGGGTTTTCCTGTTACAATTTTTTATTTTATTCGGAATAAGTTTTCGTTTCTGAGCCGTCATTTATCTCGCATCTCTTTGATAAAAGGCTATTTTAGCGAAATAATGCACAATCTACCTACTTAATACAATAAATGGAAAAGCCTCTCAGCATTATATAGTTTTGAACTCTTGAGAGTTTGAGGGACAATTAATAATCTATTGTAACGTGACTCCAGGGATCTCCAGACTCTTTTTTGCCAAGCTGTATTAGCTAACGCGTGGCCGCCTTTAGAGCTGGTTCGACCAGCGAGCTCGGTTTGACAAGTCGCCGAAGCCTCAAGTTGTGGCCATGAAAACGCATGCGTGTTGCTTGCCGCAATTCGACAAAAGTTAAATGAAATTAAATACCTGTTTGTTCCAGTTTTTTTATTTAAAAAAAATACAAATATAATTTATCTTTATCCTTGACACATACAGCAACACACACAACCTCTGAAAAGCTCCATACACAGTATGCATGGACTCCATACTGCAACGGCTAATAGGAATAGTAGAATATCCGTCAATTGTTTCCAGACATTCAACAAACTCATACAGTGAGGATAAAACCACGGACACATGCGATATACTCGCAAACAAGGCCTCTTTCTCATAGATGCCATGTAAAGACTACATTTGAACTCCGTTTGTTCTTTCATACGTTTAGCTTTAAACTTCTTCATTCGTTTCTTAGGGTCTTTATCAGCCATGTGAATCAAATAGTTCGTTGCAGGAAAAGCTTCCATTGTAGCAACAGCCAATTTTACTGTTGGCATCTTCAAAAGTCTTTCTTTAATTCTTTCCAATGTTGAATATAAACCCATTCCTGCGACAGTTTTTTGTATCGTTTTAGCTGCACCACCAGGTTTTTTTATCGCGTCTCGGACGTCATTGATAGCGTCTCGTGGATATTTTACAGCTTGAAACAAAGATCCCGCAATGTCGCAAAATGCCTTAGAGCCGAAACTGCCTAAATCTATCAATGATTCTGCTATCATACTAATATCTCCCACATTTTTCTGTTTCCCGATTGATCTCATTTTACGCCTATCTTCTTTCTTTCTTATTTTTAATTGCTTTTTAAAAGCTATCTGATACTCGTTTGCACGTCTCTTTCTCTCTTTCTGATACAATTTCTCGTTTATCTTAGCTGTTCTTGCCAAATCCTTCTTACGGTCTGCGTGCTTCGCAGCCTCTAAGAGTACTTCAGGCTGTTTTTGAGATTCTTCGTCACAGAGATAGCTGCCGCAAACACATTTTTTTAATCGCAAATTTTCTTTAATTTGCAAATGCCGTTCTTCTCTTTTTAATTTATTCCAATCTTCTTTGCATCGAACACTCCCACATATACACGGCTTTAACTTGCGGGGCTCCGTGGAAAATTGAGTTCCAGGTGGTTGTTTCCCTTTCTTCAAGCCGCGACAAATGCAACACTTACATTTCCTGTCATGAGACTTTGCCGCAGCGCGGAGCTGTTTTTTAACAGATTTCATAGATTGCAAGGCTTTTCTTTTATTTCCAGTTAGTTTCGGTCCCTTGGTTTTTTTTCCGGTTTGTTTTGGTGCCGTGGCTTTTCTTCCAGCCTGTTCTGGTTCCTCGATTCGTTTTTTAGCTTTAATTATTTTGCCGTTTTTCTCTTTTATTGGCTTATTTATTTGGTTCATAACTTGGTCTGAGTTAATAATTTTTGCGTTCTCAGTATCTATTACAACTTCCATAACTGGTTTGTCCATTTTTCCTTTCTCAATAGCTGAAATGAAAATATGGGTTAACCATTAAACATTGAAACCCATATTAAAGCGAAAGTTTTAGGGATCATGTTTTTAAACAGTGTTTCAACTTAAAGTTGTAAATATCTCAGATACAGGAAAAACAGACAAGAAAATTACAACCCCGGACTTCAACGTTGACCATCACCCTAATTATGTAACACACCTGCAATCGAATTTCGAAAATGCGTCTGTACGACCACGTAAATAACGGTAATTGTGTTATTTGCGTTGAGTGGACATGTTTTTGGGGTGATTGCGTAACACACTAATATAGTGAGAATGGAACAGTCAGCAATGGATTAGCAAAATCCTTCAAAATGGTTCTAATTCTATTTAACAGTGTATTACGCATTAGGGTGCTAATCGACTGATCAGAATAAATCTTAAAAAATCTGTCCATGTATACATGGACGCATTTTTTGAGATTTATTTTGGTTTGAACCGGCAAGGAGCGGGTCAGACTCGGTCGCCAAGAAAACAATTTTCGCCGAGACTTGAAAATCGAACAGTAAAACATACTGTTCGTTTTTCCAAGCGCTGAGATGCACTCTGTTGAATTTTCAAGATCCAGTACGCCAAAAAAAAATATTACGTCAGTGTGAATGTCGATTCAGTCAAACAATCGTTGTGTAGGAAGGCACAGGCGCGACGCGACATAGCGACGCTACTCAAATAGAACAATTTCTATGAAAAAAATTCTACAAGTGTCGTGTCGTGCCTGTATGAAGAAACCTCTCATTCAACATAATTATTATGTAATTATGATTTACGACCCCTACGTCGGGTTACCATCCGTCTGGATATGTCCGAACATGTCCAGTTTTTTGAACCCTCGCAAAGTGTAAATAATATTAAAAATGTTAGAGCCGGGAATAGCTCCAAATACTAAAACTCGACCGTGATATTTTCCCGGATAAAAGAGAGCGAGTCTTATCAAAAGGAATGCCAAGAGATCTAACATAACATCAAACAAACAACATACTTAGATCGAATATAAAACTGAATGACCAATACATTTTCGTTCAAGTTTATGATGTTAGTAATTCCCTGCTATGTTTCTATAAGGCACTGATATCTAATGATTTTATTAGTACGAGTACCTGAACGTCTCCGGATAAAACCATAAAAATAACATTCGAGAAAATTGTCTACGAATTAATGTATGTACTTATGTGTTAATTCAGGTTATAAAATTTCATTCAAATCCGTTCAGCCGTTCTTGCGTGATTCAGTAACAAACACCCAAACTTTTACATTTATAATATTATACACATATAATTATTATAAATATACAGTAAGATATTGTAGAACATTTAAAAGAGTAACGGTCCAGATTCTTGCCCAATCAACTCCATACGAAACTACCATTTAAAAGGGGCAACCATGGGCACGCCACGATTGCGGCGGTAAGTCCCCTCTTTAAGGAGTGGCTTGAGAGACGGCATGGCGTCCTCACCTTCCGCCTGACGCAGGTCCTCACCGGACATGGTTGTTTCGGGAGGTTCCTGTTTCAGATAGGGCGGGAGGAAACGCCCGGGTGTTTCCACTGCGAAGATCGCCCTGAGGACACGGTGGAGGTCTGCCCGGCTTGGGCGGAGCACCGCTGTGTCCTTGTGGAGGCGATCGGCGGCGGCGATCTCTCGCGTCCGGCCCTGGTCCAGGCCATGGTACGGAGCGAGAGTGCATGGGGGGTAGCCGTCACCTCCTTCAGCGAAGCAGTAATGCTCGCGAAGAGGGAGGTGGCGCACGTGAGGGAGAGGCAGTATATGCGCCCTCACGGCCATAACCGCCGCAGGAGACGCCCTGGGCGTCGATAATCCGAGGCTGATTTCCGGCCACTGTAGGCGTGGGCTTGCGGCCGGCGAGTAATGGGTAGCTCGCTGTCCGGTAAGGACCAAGCCCAGGCCGACGGCGCGTTATGATCCACGCGCGCCTCAAAGAGATGTCAGCACAAAATGACGGGGCCCGCAAGGGCCGATGCCTGCCAGGGATGCGGGTTCGTTCGAAAGAGATACCGCCGCCCCTGGTGTACAGACTACTGAGGGAACACGGGTGGGTTTTAGTCAGTAAAAGTCTGACACGCCCTCCTGCTCCTCCCAGAGCGGGAGAAGTTATTTGATGATTTCCCACATAAAAAATAAAAAAGGGGCAACCAGAATCAATTCAATTTTCTTGTTTAAAAGTGCCTATTAATTTGTAATAAATTATTAGACTTTGACCATACTCCTATTATCTTATCAATATATTTATCTAATTGTAACAAAACAAAAAAAAAACGCCACTTAGACAAGAGGTCTTCCAGTTCGACAGTGAATTTAAAATAATTTAATGTCATTCGTTTCATTCATTCGTTCAACATTCAGTCCGTAGGTGCTTTGAAACTTTTGATAGGTGCCCGGACCTGACGTCTCAGTGCTGCCAACTAGTGAACGTAATTTCAGAAAACCCTCATTATTTGTGTTGTTTGTTTCCTGAAGCAGATTTAATGCACCCTGCATTATCTCCGTTGCATTTCGTAAAAAAAAAAAAAAACATTTATCCTCAACAATTTATCCTACTAACATTACAGGTAAATGTGAAAGTTTGTATGTTAGGATGTTTGTTACTCAGTCACGCAAAAGCAGCTGAACCGATTTAGATGAAATTTGGCACACAGTAAGATTATAACCTTGATTAACACAGAATACTTTTATTCGACAAAATCTGAGACTTAGGTGTTCTCCTTGACAGTAAGCTAACCTTCATATCTCACATTGACTCTATTGTTCCTAGGGGTGCTAAAATACTGGCATTCATAAAAAGAACCTGTTATGACTTCAAAACCGTCCAAACCCTAAAAGTACTTTATAATTCACTTGTACGATCTGTTTTGGAATATGCGTCACCTGTTTGGAATACGATTTATGGTACATATGTGGATCGCATAAAACGGGTTCAAAAACTTTACACGCGATAGTACATTAAATGATAACTTTAAAACAACGAAGGCAGACTAACGACTTGATTTTACTTCATAAAATCATTAACGGGTCTATACAAGTTCCGAAGCTTCTCGTCGAAATAAATATATTAATATGTTTCCCGCGCCATAGTTTACCCAGATCTGAACGCATCGTATAATAGATTTGTTCACTTCATACCGAACAAGAACTAACCTCGGACATTCGGCACCAATGAACAGGTTGATGAGGACATACAATGAGCTCCATACACGTTCCAATAGCGTCGACATCTTCGCCAACAAGCTACCGCAATTTCGCAAACAATTGTTACTCACCTACAGTGGCCACAGTTAATATCTACACCTTTATTTATTATTACTTACTTGTCATTGATAGTATTACTCTTTAGAGCAACAAAATAGATTTAGTTATTTCTTTTCTTTCTTTTTAAATTTTGTTTTCATGTACCTAGTTTTTTTTTATGTGTAATATTATAAAAACTTGAAATATGTAAGTGCTGTGCACACCTGTAAGTGACGAATTCACCCTAGATTTTAAGCTTAATTGTTACAGTACCCCAAAAATGTATTAGTGAAGTCGTTGGACCCCCATAATTAAATAAATAAATAAGTACGTTCCTGCGGGATATTTTTGATGTTCACGCGGGCGAAGCCGCAGGAAAAAGCTAGTGATGTATAATTATAATAAGCCTTTATTATCCTACTACAGGAGAAAGGCCTCGTTTTCCTTTTTCCACCCTCTTAAAAGACCCTCTTAAAAGCATATAATTTCAAAAACTGCTTACCTGCTCGGGCTTTCTTCATTGCCTTAGACTCTTTGCCAGAGGAGCCCAAATTATGTAATACTTCGTTTTTGTTTATTATTTTCATATTAGCTTGGTTGACCGTCATTTCGAAAAGCGGTGTATTGTCCACTACTGACCTTGCTGGCACTTGTTGTTTTCGCTTTACTGCTGGTCCTTTTTCTCTTTTTTCTCTACATATTTGCTTTCTCGGATCTAGACCCTTGCACGGACATGGTAATATATTTATGTCCGGGGCGTTTTTCGATTGGTCATCAAGTTGTAATTTTTTTTTCTTTGAACTAGGTTTCACCCCTTGCCCACAAAGTGTGGTGACTAAATTAATGCCTTGGAAAAGCTTTTTACTTTCTTTTTTCTTTGAATCAGGCTTAATAGGTTGGGAGTTGTCATTTGTGCATTGGGCAAGTTTAGTTCGGCTATCGGGTTTTTTGAATTTTTTCTTTGAATAAGGCATAATTGTCTCCATTTCCTTTTTATCTTCACCAAGTTGCCTGCTCTTTTTTCCTTTTCCAATCATTTCCAAGCTTTCTTTTGGTGTTAAATGTTTACCATTATTTTGCCCTTTGAGATATTTTAGAGTACAATAGCATTTGCCTATGAATTTATCGAGTTTATTTTTATTGTCCTCATTCTCACAAAAGCATTTTAGTTTTTTTTTCTTGTCCTCTTGAGCACAAAGACATTTGAGTTTTTTTTTCTTGTCCTCTTGTGCACAAAAGCATTTGAGATCTTTTTTCTTGTCCTCTTGCGCACAAAAGCATTTGAGTTTTTTTTTCTTGTCCTCTTTCGCACAACGGCATTTGAGTTTTTTTTTCTTATCCTCTTTCGCACAAAGGCACTTGAATTTTTTTTTCTTGTTCTTTTTCTCACAAACGCATTTACCATCTGGATCTATGAAATAAAATAGTTTGAGTCATTGATACCTATACAAAAAACCCATGATACACAAACAGCGTCTCAAAAACATCCGCATAAATAGGGCGTAATGGCGCAGGTGTTAATGGTATCGTCAGTCATCTTTCAGTCAATATTTAACCCCCGACGCAAAAACGACGGGGTGTTATAAGTTTGACGTGTCTGTGTGTGTGTGTGTGTGTGTGTGTGTGTGTGTGTGTGTGTGTGTGTGTGTGTCTGAGGCAACGTAGCTCCCGAACGGATGAACCGATTTTGATTTAGTTTTTTTTTGTTTGAAAGGTGTATTAGTCAGGAGTGTTCTTAAACGTGTTTCATCAAAATCGGTTCAGCCGTTTGAAGATTATCAGCTCTTTTCTAGTTGATGAAGGGATTTGAGCATCTTCCACGGGTCTGATCAACTCGGAATTTGGTATTCTATTACTTCAAATATATTAGACGAACAAAGTAACCTTGAACTGATGCCGGAGCAAAATGGAATTTCCAGGATACCCAAGTTACTCACCAACAAACAGCAAAAGTATCGTGTTTGGGCTCATTGAAAAGGTCTCAATGAATAGATTATAGATAAATGGTGATCAGGACGAGGAATGAGGATAAATTAGTAACAAACTTCACTGTGGGAAAAATACGCAAAATTTATAGGCCTTTTAAGTTGAAGGTAACATTTTTATCAAGGCATTGTTAGACATCGCTTTGTAAAAACCACTTAAAGTCAGTTCAATTTCAATTTATTTCAAAAACACTTAAACACATTTTACAAATTAAAAATAGATAGTTGTGAGTACAAATGAGTTAAGCATCTGTAGCCGAACTAGGCAAACCTGTATTTCGGGGTCCGTGGCTTAGGCCCCCAGTGGTCGACGCACCTGTGGCCGACGCCCCCGATACGATTAATTGAATTCAAAATTATTTTTGATCAAATGTACTGTCAGGCACAAAAATTGTTTTACAAAAATATTAAATATTCTTAATATTGATTGGAAGTATATGCATAACATTAAATCGTAATTATATTTATAACATAGAAATGCTTTTATATTAGAGGTATGTTTTGAAAAATTAAAGTCTTAATAATTTTACATTATTTATTTAAATATCTCGATAAGAAATCTAGTATTGTTTTATATAAATCACAGTTTTCATCACCTATAATCAAGAGAATCATTTAACTTAATTATAATAATCAGTCTCAAATGTAATACAATAAGATAGTAATTTTAAATAATCAGTCTTAAAAATTACTGCAGAGCAACTAACTTTTTATATAATGAAATGTTCTTTTATCTTTGTAACAATAATAATTAAACATATTCAACTGTGAAACAAATGAGAATAATTTTACCTAATTATATCAGTCAGTTTCAATAGCAATAACACAACAAAATAATCAGGCTTAAAAAACAAACGTACTCGTAGAGTAACAAATTTTTTGTGAATGTGAAATGTTATGAAATTTTGCTAGCATAGAAATAATCAACTGTAAAAACTTAAACAAACAAATAGATAACTTTTGTTTAGCAAGGAAAAATACTTTATTAATAGGGTGAAACACTTTTCTCATTTACTGTACTAAGTGAAAAAGCACAAAAAAATAAAGATATTAAATTAATCGTATCGGGGGCGTCGGCCACAGGTGCGTCGACCACTGGGGGCCTAAGCCACGGACCCGTATTTCGGCTATCAGCGCCAATCCCCTCGGATAATTTTACATAATATCGTAGCCATAAACATTGATTTTTACTGGATACAGTTACGCGACAGTTGGATCGTTTTATTTTATGAAAAGTTGCTATACTATGTAGAGTGTAAATGAGTGACCTCTCACTGTGTGGAATAAAATGTGAGTGTGTGGATTGAGAGAGGATGTGTGAGGTGAGTGTAAGTGTGTGTAGTCCATGAAAAGGATAAACATTTGGAAGTTTAAGCGTATGCGAAATTTGCAAAGTCATGCGTGTAAGGTTGAATTTGCAAGAAGAAATGTGTTTTATCATAACTATATCCACTGACGTATAATTGGGTACAGTTTTGAATGTAACTTTTGTTCGAGACTGTTTTGAAAACTTGGGTTTTTTGTATACCAATGGTTTATGTAAACGGCGGATGATGCCTTTCCAACTTATAAAACGGAAGTAGATACCTGAGATCTTAATGCCTATTTGTTTTTCTACATCGCCCTCTCCTCTTCTTTGTCCTTGATTCAATTTATTTTGCTTTGGTGTGCGATCGTTGTAAAATTCCACACAATCTACGTTATTACAAAATGTAACATTATTTCTATCTGTGGGTCTATGAAATCTTTTGCATTGCTGTTGTGAATAATCTTTATACTGAATCGATTTTGTTCTTAAATTCCTCGTACTCTTCTCTCTTATCGGAGAAAGACGTGTAGTGGACTTGTATTTTGGGTGATCTGTACCAGCACCGAGGAAAAAAATATTTATTAGTCATAGTGTATTTAACCCTTCAAAACGTTGTGCAATAATACTACAATTTTAAGAATTTAGTGTTGTAAATACATGCCTGTGTGCGTGTTTGCCTATTTGCATGTTGGGTTGCACGCTTGCTCGATTTTATTTCAGAAAACTTGATTATTTAGAAAATTATGATACAGAAAAAACAATCCTAAGGTAAATTGAATAATGTACTTTTTGTTGCCACGGTAAAAACTTTTGTTGCAATTCAGATTTGGGTTTCGTTTGCGATTAGAACGAAAAAAATCCTTAAGCACGAATAAAAGGTGGAACGTTTCAATAGCATTCGGAGTGAAGTTTTTTGAATGTACATGTAATTAGGTTCAATAGCCAGTCAGTTGGAAAGCAACGTGATATAATGTAGAGCTAGAAAATACACCACATCAGAAAGAAAAGGGTTGGATCTAGTATCGTTTGGCAGGAGTTGGGGGTAAAAATGGTTAAAACTGATAGGGCTTGGGTCCCCGATTATAACGCAACCACTCTTATAATGGGCACGTCACGATTGCGGCGGTAAGTCCCCTCTTTGAGGAGTGGCTTGAGAGGCGGCATGGCGTCCTCACCTTCCGCCTGACGCAGGTCCTCACCGGACACGGTTGTTTCGGGAGGTTCCTGTTTCGGATAAGGCGGGAGGAAACGCCCGGGTGTTTCCACTGCGAAGATCGCCCTGAGGACACGGTGGAGCACACGGTGACGGTCTGCCCGGCTTGAGTGGAGCACCGCCGTGTCCTCGTGGAGGCGATTGGGGGCGGCGATCTCTCGCGTCCGGCCCTGGTCCAGGCTATGGTACGGAGCGAGAGGGCATGGGTAGCTGTCACCTCCTTCAGCGAAGCAGTGATGCTCGCGAAGAGGGAGGCGGCGCACGTGAAGGAGAGGCAGTCTATGCGCCCTCGCGACCCTAGCCGCCACAGGATACGGAGAAGCCCTGGGCGTCGGGAATCCCAGGCCGATTTCCGGCCACCGTAGGCATGAGCTTGCGGACGGCGAGTAATGGGTAGCTCGCTGTCCGGTAAGGACCAAGCCCAAGTCGACGGTGCGTTGTGTTCCACGCGCGCCTCAAAGAGATTTCAGCACAATTTGATGGGACCCGCAAGGGCCGATGCCTGCCAGGGGTGGTTTTAGTCAGTAAAAGTCTGACACGCCCACCTGCTCCACCCAGAGCGGGAGAAGTTATTTGATGATTTCCCACCCAAAAAAAAAAACCTCTGAACCGATCGTCATGAAATTTGGTAGAGATATAACCTGGGATATGGAGAAGGACATATGCTACTTTTCACGCGATAATCGACATCCACGCGGGCGAAGCTGCTGGCAAAAGCTAGTTCTACATAAACAAAATACGCAGACTGGAAAACAAAAAACTAGCAAATAAAGCAATCATCCCAACGAGTGAAAGCATCGAAATACCTTGGAACGCATTATCGGAGGTATTAAAACTGATCGCTGCTCAGGAAACTGATTCTTCAGCCAATTTAATCAAGAAGACCATCACATAGCTCTTGCTAACCTACAAAAGGCCTAATTCTTACAAAGCAGGTAACCGGATCATTTCACACCGCAAAACGCATGAAAATGCTCGACTCGATTTACAGCAACAACAAACGGCAAACAAAACGCCGAATAAGATCCGCGTACATACCGGTGTCCAAATGGAAAAAAAACAAAAAAGGGACCGAGGGCCTTCAGATACCAACTGTTAAAATAACAAAGCCGAAGATGTAATGTTATTCATCAACAAAATACGAAATAGGACAGCAACCAGAACCGAGATACCAATTGGTAATCAAACTTTACAAAGCGACGCCCCAGATATAACAGGAAGCCGCAACTATACACATGGGTAAAGCCCGGACACAGAATACAGTGCCGGACATGTGGCTTAAAACCGCGAAGTTATCAACACAAAAAAAAACTAGATGACGCGAACGAATATCGACGAATAACGGTTTGCAACCCGTACTTCAAAATTTACGCTACATGCATAGTACAAAATAATAGACAAGGCAATAACGGAACTAGGCAATTACCAAGCGGCCTTCATAAACAATAGATCACCAGAATACCAAATTTTTTGCTTGAAAGGGTTCCTAAACGAGGAAGGACTCGCAAGTAAACGAATTTACGTTCCCGCGCTTGTCATAGAAAACACCATTGAAATGTCGACTTAAAGGCAGTACAGTAAGGCATTAAGATAATGATTTCAATGAACCAACAAATCGATGACCAACAGTATAATCAAGGTATGCATGAATGCAACAACATGCTTCAAATGGTGAGGCCAACAAAGCAGTTGGATTATAGTAATCAAAGGAAAGGGAGTTAAACAGAGTTGCCCTCTCTCCCCTCACCTTTTACATCTGTCATTGACGAAGTCCTTAGAACCCTTGAAGAGACAACCCATTTAATCAAACTATATCAGGACCGCGAAATTTAATTCCCCCTGGTATTATCATTTGCGGACGATCTTATCCTCATTACAGACGAACTAGAAAGACTAGAGCGCATCTTATACCACATAAAACCCTTACTAAATAGCGCAGGCCAAATTCTAGTTAGGGACCCCATAACATCACAGCAAACGACCAACGTGATCCTCAACGGAATAAATATACCAACACTGGACAAAATGAAATATCTAGGCACTTAAACGACATCCGTACTAAGCAGAAAAAGCACCATTAGAAAATGATGCCAACTGGCCATGAGAATTGCCAAATCATTACTACCAATTAAACTAGCTAGACTTATGTATCGAAGGGTTATCGTACCTTGTATGACATAATGACAAAATGCACCAAATCTTAGGCGGAAAACCTGTAACAAAATGTGCTACTTAGCACACGTCTTCAGACGGGATAAACCACACCTATTGCAGGCAGCAATGCAGTACAAGGCCAAATCTAAGAACGTCAGACGATCTATTTACACATGGAATGACAATCTAAAACAGGACGTGAAATACTTCGACATGGGGATCAAGTTTTGGAAAGACATGGCTGGAGACAGAAATAAGATCAAGAAAGCGGCTAGCGATATCTACAAAAAACCAGAAACTCAGAAGACTACTATGAAAACAACAACATAGAAAATAGCGAAGCAACGGCGTAGAAATGAGCCAAGAAAACAGTTGAACGTACCCAAGAAGCCTGAACCTGAATCATCATGCCGGCGACGTCGTGAAAAGATGCCCTCCTATAAATAAATATCACCTCTCCACTAGTCCAATGCTTACTTATGGATGCATATCCGGTAGGCTCGCAATCCTTTCCTATCCTATGGGCACGTCTACCTGACCATTACCGCGCCCCCCGGTCTACTTCTTGATATACAATGGCCTCTTTAACACCATGAAGCATGAGGGTCCAGGGGCTAGTGCAAATCTTGGGGTTCATTCGATTAATCGAGTCTGGTCAAGCCACGCTGGGATCGGTGCATTACATTACATTACAAATAAAATACATACAAATATCATTAAAAAAATAAAAAAAATCAAACATCTCTACAATATACAAATGTACAATACAACAAACAAAAGAAAACACACACAAAAATATTACATATCAGGAGGGGAGGCGCTACTATGAAGCTGCATCCGATTAATTAGCTACTAGGAGAATGTTCCGGCTGTTGCTGCCGATGTGATAAGGTTCTTCGAATACGTGATGGACCGTATTGCTGGCTTAAAATATGTATTCCATGAAAGGTTCTGGTTTGTTCTGTTATTTAAGAAACACTATTTACATGTATGACAACCTAATTAAATTGTAATTGCACAACATTTTGTTTTCGTATTTGGTTTTCGCAAATTAAAGCCCTGTTGCATACACTGTTGGAAATATTGTTGAGCCACAATCACGCAACATTATTTCCCGTAATACAAACGTTACTGTAACAATATTGCGCAACTTTCTTTCCGGTCTATATGGGGCTTAACGCCTGATTCCAAAACTTACCTTTAACTGTCTGGTTTATATCACTTTTAGTAACATTTTTCAATTTAGAGGAGCAAAAACATCTTCGTATAATAGGTATGTGATAATCCTATAAACTTACTTTGAGTTTCACCATACGTTTGTATGTCAGTAGATCGGGGTTGACTTCGTCTACCTTTTTTTCTGGATGGTGTGGGTCCCGTATGAAAAAAACCACGTGACGATGGTTCTTTGAAAAAGTCAAAGTTCAGACCCACATTTGATCCTAAACGAAAGGCTCGGCGACAGGAACATTTGTAAGGATCTGTATCTTTGTAAACTCCTGCTCTAATAGTAAAATCTGATCCAAAAGTCACAGGTTTATCCAATCCTTTTTTTTTCTTGCTTATATTGTCTTCTTTGCAACTTTTGCCACTCAACTGAGAATCCAGTTTTGTGGGATCACCCTTGGAACGTTTAAACTGTTTAATTTTCTTTAAACAGTCGACTGGCTGGCAAATATTAGGCTGGCATTTATTTGATGGGCATTCATAAAGCTTACGTTCATATTGGTTGAGGTCACGGTACTTATCACGGGACATATTTTTTGATTTAGAGACTTTTACATTTAACGCATAAAATGACCGATAAAATGGATTAATTTTCTGTGTATTTAGTAAGCTTCTCATTTTATCAAAATTAATTTCAATACGAGATCTTACATGATATCGTCTTGAAACGGAACGACTGTTTAGCAAATGTTTGGCACTTTGATTACCAATAGGGTTTTCTCTAATAAGATGATCACCTTCTGGTAAGTTTAACTTTAGCGGTTCTCCTCCATACAATGTGTTGTTGAGAACATTACATACTGGTTTTTTTTTATCATTTAAGTTTTTTTCAACTTGTACAAATTGCGTCGTTACGGGCGGATGCCAATGACATTCAGGTTTCTTTTTGTTTTTCTTTTGGAGACCCAGTGTACAAAAGCACTTCTTAAGTAAAAATCCTACGTTGGATGCCTTAGCTTCTTTTCTAATATCATTAGCTTGTGAAAGATCATTTGCTAAGGTAACTCGTTTATTTTTCGCGCCTTTTTCTGACACTCTACTGACGGTTGATATTTCATTAACTGTGTTATAATTTTTAATTGTCGTATCCCGAATAGGCACGAAACGACATTTTGGAATTTCTTTATTGAAACTAAAGATAGATCCTTCATGGGCTGCTTGAAGTGAAGGTGAAAAGGAACCTTTTATATCTCTTTGTTTATCCCTCACTTTCTGGCCTTTACTTTTTTTACGTTTTAATATTCTGGATTGAGCACTTCTTGCCATTGGACTACCACTAAAATCGCTTGTACTTACACTCATGACCGATTTTCTTTCACGTCTGTCTGTGCTGACGTAGTGGTTTTTTTCGTAGCACTCGCAAGGATCGCACATTCTTGGGATGTAGAAATTTGGCGCATATTTGTGACTGTTCGAATTGTATGGGAGTTTACTTAATCTTGTAAAAGTACTTTTATATTCGCTTATCTGTGAATTTGGTAACGGATATGAGGTTTTAATTTTTTCACTAATCACGTCATTGTCTTCCAGACTCGTTTTCTTTTTTTTCTTTTGAAACTTAAAAGTACTGAAACATCTTTTAATCGCGGAAATAATATAGCTTTCCTTTTCT
This sequence comes from Polymixis flavicincta, assembly GCA_949987655.1. Classification (NCBI taxonomy): domain Eukaryota; kingdom Metazoa; phylum Arthropoda; class Insecta; order Lepidoptera; family Noctuidae; genus Polymixis; species Polymixis flavicincta. Next base: position 20,743,780 of record OX465175.1, read on the forward strand.
TGACGTTTTGCTTGAGCGTCTATTGATGTATGGGCAGGACGCTTGAATTGTTGATACCCTATTGTGTTTAAATTTTCTTTGTTATGTTTATGTTGTGTGTTGCTTTGTGTATGTTTATTTATTAAGTCTTCAGTGGTTATAAGCTTATGTTTGCTCTTGTAGTACGACATTTTTAAACTTGACTTTGATCCAATTCCCATTACTCGTGGTTTTGAGCAACTCGGCATGATGTTTATTTCATTATGGTCATTTCTTTTTTTTACATTTTGTGGGCATTCCTTTGTAAAGGGTTGAGTATTCCGAGACTTAGAAGTTACGATTCTCGATGTTTTACTAATTAATGTTGATCGAGATATAACGTCACCGGATAATGTATTTGAAAATTTGTGGTGTAATGTCAGATGACGCAAATTTATAAGTTTTTCGCAATTATATGGATCACATTCTTTAGGAACACATAAGTCGGGTTCCCCCCATTCATAAGATGAAAGCTTTGATCGCTCAGGATTATAACGAATCTCTGCTCTGTTAGTTGTAACATAATTATTTTGCATGTGCATAACATATTCATTTCTATTCCGCCAAGGCGAAAGCGTTTCTGCTTTCTTCTTGTTTTTTTTTAGTAAGTTTAGTGTACAAAGGCACCTTTGCAAAAAGGGTTCGGTATAAGTTTTCTTTGTTTTAATATTCTTGTTTGTTTCTGAAGTCTCATGACGAACATGAGGCTTATACACCTTTTCTCCTTTGTCTTGCAAATCCTTTCTTCCCCTTTTTACTAACTTCATATATTTCAATATATCTTCACGTTCTTGGTCATTAATATTTATTTTGGAAAATTCTATTTCAAAATTAAAATTTGAACCTATTCGCACTGCTTGTTTTTCTGATTTGTCACCTAAAACTTGACGTTCCACTTTTGATGACGGCGAATGCCTCCCTTTATGTTTTATGTTTCTATTCTCATGTCGTTCCGATTTGACACCTGAAACATTACGTTCTACTTTTGATAACGGCGAATACCTCCCTTTATGTTTTATGTTTCTATTCGCATGTCTTTCCGATTTGTCACCTGAAACTTTACGTTCTACTTTTGATAACGGCGAATGCCTCCATTTATGTTTTATGTTTCTGTTGTCATGTCTTTCCAATTTGTCACCTGAAACTTTACAATCACATTCTTCGTTTGACGACTGGGTATAACAGTCACAGGAGTCCATTGGTCTTGATGTCGATTTAGATGCGGACTGTGGTGTAGAAGCTAATTTAGACTTTTTCGGAGTACTAGTAGTATTCGTATCTTTAGAAACGTGCCTAGCATCTCCACGATGTCGTTGTTTGATTCTTTCTGCGCATTCATAAGGGTTGCACTCGCCAGGCGTACAAAAATATGGTTCACACTCGTACGGTAGAAGCGAGGTTTGGGTTGATGTAGGAGGTGGTACCACGTAAACAATTCCCGAATGTTTCGTTTGCGTTCGCTTTTTTCGAGGTCCCATATCAAGTTCTTTATTATGAAATGATGTCATTGTCCTCTTCGATACGGAATGCTTCAATTTTTGTTTTTGCTTTGGCAGTAGTTTTAGAGTACAAAAGCAACGTTTTAATCTGTATCCGACTTGGAAGTTCTTAAATGATTGTGATGACCTCGATTGAGATGATATGTTTTGCCGAGAAATGATATATCCAGTTCCATGATCCTTATACTTTCTTCGATGCTCTTTTTGCTTAATTTTGTTTCGGTGTCCTGATGCCAAATCTTTTTTTTCATCGTCTTTCAAGCTAGGATATGTATCTTTATAAAATTCGATGTCAAAACTAAAACTGGATGTAATTTTGACAGCTTGTCTATCAGGAGAGTAATTTTTCACTGTTTGGGGAGATGGTTCTTTTGAAACGTATTTTGGTTCTCTTATAAAGTTTTCCGCACTTTTGGAATGCTTATGTTTAGATTTAGCGCGCGATCTAGAACTTGTTTTCTGAGAAGTTTTTTGAGAAAAGGCGGCACTCCCCACCGATTTGCGTCTTAAACGATCCACGCCCGTCATAGCAGATTTACCTCGAGATTTTGATCTTGACAATAATATTTGGCCCGTACCGTGTGTTGGTTCCATACGTTTTTCTCTTTTAACTTTAACAAGTTCTATGGGTTCTTCTAAGTCTGCTTCCTCTACATTCTGATATGATTCTTGTCTATGTTTTTGACGGGATCTTTTGTGCCGTGCAGGTGGTGAATCTATTTCATGACTTTCAAAACGTTTAGAACGAGATTTTGAAAGTTTCTGCTTTGGAAGAGATGTTAATGAGGAAGTAGACTTTGTGGAAAGTTTACATTCACAAGTGACCAAATTAGATTGAGGTGAAACCTGCACCCGAATACCTTTGTCTCCTAATCGCTTATCTTTTGCCGCAACCCGGAGCTTTGCCTTGGGTTTCACTTTAGATGCAACCTCCTCTTCTTTTATCGTTAATTGGGCTTTTGCTTTCGATTCTGGAATGGACGACATTGAAGTAGCTGATTTTGTTATTTTAAATGTTCTATCTTGTTTTCCAGTTCCCTTCTCAAATTGATGCCGTTGATTTGGTGAAACTGACCTTTTTACTTTCATTTCCGATTTTGAAAACGATGACATTATTTTGGTTTTAAGTACTGTAGTCATTGAGTAAGAGGATTTACGACTAGGTCCTTCTTGGACCTGTGAGTCTTTTACTTTCACTTTTTTTGTTCGAAAGCTCATTGAAACATGAGATCTGTCTCTTCTTGTCTCAGAATGTCGGGTATGATATTTTCTTTTCCTCGTATCTCCAACGCCTTTAGCTTTAATCTTTCTAAGACATTCCTCAGGTATACATTCATCTGTATTACAAGTTCCTGGTTCACACTCTACGTCTTGATTCTCCTCATAAGTTCGTTTCTTCAGCAACTTTTCTTTAAACAGTAAGATAGAATCTTTTTTTATTTTATGAGCTTTTAGACGTCTCACTTCTGTCCCGATGTCTTTTGTAGTGCTGCTTTGTATATTTTTTACTTTTTTTCGTGGTTTTCTTGGAAACCTGGCCATTTTAGTTTCCTGGTCTATCGTCACAACTTCTCTATCCTGAGCGCTTTCTCTCGCCTTCTTTTTAGATCGTATTTTTAAAGCACGTGATGAACGCGTTGCCATACTACTCAGTGATAATGTGCACGCACAAGGTTCAGAAAGATTTTTTTTCATTTTCAAACGTCCCACTCCAGTTTTCGAACTTAAAGTTGAACTTATTTTTGTACTTAGTTTGTTCCGTCGCTTTCTACCTCTTTCTTCAGCTTCAGCACAATACTTAGCTATGTCTTCACAATTCACTATGTGTCTGTAAGTCCGAGGATGTTTATGCTTATCCTTTTCCATACGTCTTCTAATTTTCCTTATAGTTTCGCAAGAGCAACAGCTACAGCAGCTACTTAATTTGCTTGTATTTTCAGATCGCAGCTGCCCTCTATCGACAAAATCAACGACTTTTAATATAACGCTACTTTTGTCAGTGCTAACATCGTCTCGTCTCCTCTTATGTTCTAGACTTATCTGATCACTGCTTGCACTTGATAACAATTGAGTCCGCACGTCATCGTAGACATCGCGAGTTCTTATTAATTTTTCAAGTAACTTCCTTTCTCGCAACGGTAAAAATTTACCGTAAAAAAGTTTGTCAATTTCGGTTCCTCCCTGTATTATATGTTGAACTTTGGGTGTCTTGGATCTGCTCCGATATACACAACTAGTGCAAGAGCAACTTCCAGAGTGTATGCTAAATGGCTTCATTGTGTAATTATTTACAAATTAAATTACACATTCGTTTCGCAATGCAATTTCGCAGTGTTAAAACACACTGCATTCCAAATATTTCAGTTCATTACAATGCAATTTTTCGGTGACGTTACGATTTTTGGAATGTACAGTACCTGTAAAATTAAGAACATTGATTACGCAATTAAGACATAGTACTACTATTATTATATAGTGAAGAGTCTACATTCAGATTGGAGACAAGTGTTCAGCACACGCTACGTTTTCCCACGACTACACGACGACACTTGGTATGATCCACGGAGAAAAGAAAGAAGATATGATCATTTACCTTACCGAGCAAACCCCATAAATTTCAGGTGGCATTACGGGGCTTCCGTCTCGAAAAAATAACATTAATAAAGGATTTTTCGAATTATTTTGAAAAGTACTTTTTTTTATAATTACCGGTATTAAGACAACTACAACATTCTTAACCACGAAATGAACCGTCATCATCTGCCTAGTCTTTTCGGGGTCGGCTTCCAATCTAACCGGATGCAGCTGAGTACCAGTAAGCAAATGCTTCTGACTGACTCAGGAATCAAACCCGATGATTTTTTGACAAAAACTGTACCTACTCTGTATTACTGCACCAACCAGTAATGTAGCTAGTAGTTACGGGTCGTATGCTGTACACAAATGTGACGTCGCTAATTAAAGAAAAAGGTTTTTTTTTCCACTTTTCCATAATTTATAAAACTACCTTGAATGTACCTGCACAGAATGTTCCCTTGCAGCAGTTTCACTCATTATAAAAATACAGTGTGCTGCTTTGCAAAAGAAATCGGGATCTATTCCTGGCTGAGGGAAAAGCATTTTAGAAAAACTAAAAATTAATTCATGGCTAGAATGACGGCTGTAGAGATTTATGGAAGAAATACACATGCTGCTCCCAAATTAACTAGTTTTTACACATATTGTTATTTTAGTAAGTAATGTACCTACCACTGAGTCTATCACATAAAAGAGCAGTAAATAGCTACCCTTATAAAATATACACTCCAAATATTGGAATGTAGACTCCAAGGTAGCTTATTTTTTCAAGTATCATAATGAATTTTGTAACAACATCTTTGAATCCTTTACAAACTAGAAACGTAATAAAGGGAAGTCTAAACCAAATCACATTACGCGATTTGGAATGCAGTAAATAGAAGTTACAAGTAAATCTTTCCTGTCATCTCATTCTCAAAAAATATTTTCAATGCAATGGATTCGTGTCAAAGTGTCAGTGTCTGAGTCTATACATTTTTTTTTCTCATTGTTTGGTTCTTGCCAGTAGCAGCATCATTGCATAAGATGACATAAGTCCTTAGACTGGATACACATGCAGCGTCTTTAGTCTCTGCCGGTGACTTTAACTTTCGCCGCGCCCGTGATCCCGGCTAATGAGACACAATTGATTTTCTATTGTGTGGGCACGCATACGTGCCCTCAGGACATTAGCGGATGGACAGTACAGAAACTACGAACAAACGTTTGAAACGACCCACTCAAACATACACCGCGCATCTACAAGACTCTTAAGTAATGCGATAGTCGCGGTGCTCTAAGTCCCGGGAGCCGTGTCGAGACTCGAGATGAGTTGGCGCGTTATACGGTTATCTCTTGCGCCACGGAAAGGATTTTCAAAAATGCAGCTACCGTTTTTGCGTATTTCGTAATTAAATTCTGTCGTCGTAAAGAGGTATTTTGTGGATTGGAAAATAATAACACGTAGGTACTCATTGAAGAATATTCATATTCCTACGTCATATTCAGTATATTGACATAACTGAAGTGTCAGAAAAACAATAAGTTGTTGTTTAAAAATAAAATATTGACTAAAAACCTCCTTTACCATCCTACCTTTTTCTATAATCTATTCCTGAAATTAGCTCCAGTCTTGGTTTATGCACAGGCTTGATCAAAATATCAGCACACTGGTCTGTAGGTACACACTTCACTTGAAGTTCTTTTCCAGTAACTAATTCCCTAACATAAAAATGTCTAATGGAAATGTGCTTTGTTCGACGATGTAGCTCTGGGTCTTGTGAAAGCTTTATGTGAAATGTTTCTACTGCATTTCTAAAACATATAAGAAAGGAGGTTGTACCCATAATTACACATCTTGCCAATCTTTGTTTTGGTAAAGGCATCTTCCCGACTTCCTTAAAACTGGCTATTATTACGCCAGTATACAAGAGTTGGGACAGAGACGATGTCTCCAATTTCAGGCCCATTTCCGTATTACCTTCTTTATAAAAAATAATAGAAAAACTTATCAAAATTAGGCTTTTATCATACTTAAAAGATTTTAACATATTATCTGAGTCACAATTTGGTTTCCGTCGTGGGATTTCCACTGAAGATGCAGTTACTGCACTAAGTACTCATATAACCGAACAGCTTGACAAAGGTAAATTTTTTTAACTGAATTCATAGATCTAAAAAAAGCGTTTGACACCGTCTCTGTCCCAATCCTTATGAGAAAGCTGGAGTGTATCGGAGTTCGCGGAATGCCTCTTAGCCTTTTCAAGGATTATCTCGTAAACAGGAAGCAGAGGGTTAGAGTGGGTCAGTACACTAGTGAAGACGCAAACACGTCATACGGTCGTACGTCACGTCGTACGTCACGTCCCTCAAGGAAGCGTATTGAGCCCTACATTGTTCCTTATTTACGTCAATGAACTTTGTAACATAAATGTCTTAAACGCACAAGTCTTCTCTTACGCGGATGAGACTGCTGTAGTGTACACGGGTGATACTTGGCAGAATGTTAGGCTTAGTACGGAGACGGGCTTGGAAAAAATCGCCAAATGGTTAAAAAGTAATTTGCTTACATTAAACATCACAAAGATAAATTACATTTGCTTCAGTGTCTGCCAACGGACACAACCAGAGAAAGATTTTAATGTTAAAATTCATAGCTGCAATAACAATAATTGCAATAATTGTGGCTGCTCAATAATCAACAAAGTGCCTCATATTAAGTACCTAGGTGTTATCGTGGACCAGAGGCTATCATGATACCCACACATTGAGCAGGTTGCCAATAAAGTCAGGAAATTAAGCTGGATATTCAGGACTCTTAGAAACGTCGTTCCTAAGACTACCGGTAATAATTCAGGCCATCAAAAAGACTTCCTCAGGATGATTTATTTTGCGCTAGTCCAGTCAGTACTTTCGTGTTGTATACCTGTCTGGGGTGGAGCAGCTAAAACTAAATTTCTAGTGGTGGAAAGGGCACAACGCGCTCTTATCAAGTGCATGTACTTAAAAAAAAAGAGATATCCTACTGAAGACTTATTTCAACTTAGTAATTTGCTCTCTGTCAGGAAACTTTACATTTTATTAATTATATTAAAAAAACACAAGACTCTTTCCTATGATGCTAGCATTCTGACAAAAAGAAGAAAAGACATGATAATAAATATCCCTAGGACAAGAACTTTGTTTGCCAGTATGCAATTTAGTAAACGATCTGCTGCGCTATATAATAAAATCCATAAATACATCTAAGTAATCCCAAAAAGTACTATGACAGTAAAAAAATTGTAATGGAATGGATACAAAAGCTTACCTACAATGAAACCGAAACACTTCTGAAACCTTGACACATACGCACCCTCACACACATGTACCCTCAGTCACACCTACTTTCACTCACATATAGGTACTCACACACATACTTACACCTACTCATGCACATACTTAACGTAATTTAAGTTAATGTTAATTTATGTAGTTTTAGCATAAGAATTATACGTATTGCTTTTTTATATCTAACACGTCTTGCTGTGGAAGAGCGGACTCTCCTAATACAAGCACTATTTGCCTAAAAGGAGGATCCAATCACAAAAATGTTGTTTATACCCATACTGTTGTTACCAATAAATCATTTTATTATTATTATTATTTATAGCAGCCTCGTTGTCAACTAATAACGTAGGGACTTCTATCAAAGTAGTAATTTCATTGAAAAGTATCTTCAGCCAAACAATCTTACGAGCCGCTTCACTAGCTGCAACAAATTCTGCTTCGGTACTCGAGATAGCTGCAGAAGTCTGTTTACGACTTGCCCAGGAGATTACGCCTCCTGTATACACGCATAAGATTCCAGAAGTTGAGCGTCCTGTGTCAAAATCTCCACCATGATCAGAATCACTAAAGCATTCTAATATTCCAATTTTATTTACTTTTTTGTATACAATTGCTATTTCTAGGGTTCCCTGAATGTAACGAAGTATGCGTTTAACCTTGTTAACCTCTTCTGAAGAGGTATTTGTAAGGTTTCTGGATACGACACTAATAGCGTATGATATGTCCTGTCTATTACCTGTCATTAAATAAGCTAGCGCACCACCGGCTTCACGATAAGGAAATTTAATCTCATCCTCCTTCAGCGAGCTTGGTTGTGCTTCTTTGATGACTGGAGTACTAACGTCTTTACACACACTCATTCCAAAGCGTTCCAGTAGCCTTTTAGCATAATGTTTTTGAGATACTTTGATGGAACCATCATTGTTGTTGAAGATTTCCAAACCCAGAAAGTAAGTGGCTGGCTTTGTGGTTATCTTGAACTTCCGTTTCAATTCTACCAAAAACCTTTCAGATTCCTTTCAGTTTGAGAAAACCAAATACTAAAGCGTCGCATTGTATGTTACATACAATGCGACGCTTTAGTATTTGGTTTTTTGGCTTCACTATTTGTGTTCCGCGTGGTCTATCTGCCTTTGTTTTATAATCTGAGCCTTTGGTAACCAGCACCCTAATTGCGTAACTCACGATTCATCATAATCTGTATCGTTTTGAAACGGATTGTTAAACCATTGCTTCATATGTTCGAAAAATGTGTCTGTTCGACAACATAAATAACGCAATGAATATTGTTTAACTGTGAAGACGAAACCAATTATGATCAATCGTGAGTTACGCAATTAGGGTGCTGATTTCTGAATCCTAATTAAAATAATATTCACAGATAAGCTTTATAATTTATTTATAAAAGTTAATAGAAAAATAAATTAAATTACTAACTAACTATACAAATAAATACATAAACAAAAGGACACTTAGGTGTCGAAGTATTTGTCCGCATCGCTGTCATTAGGAAACGTGCCCAGAAGACTGGCAGAATAAACGTATAATTTTACTGTCATGCTCACTAGGACACAAACATAGGTACAAATCACATGTACATAATATAATTGTATGAACAATACAAGTCATCGAGAATATTACATCAATCTTTAACAAAAAAGTCACGTTGTGTGGAGTAAGACCGTTACTCCACAACTTGACTTTAAAGTGAAACAAACATTGCAATTGTGAAGTAAATCTTATACAAACTCTTAACTTATATTAGACTAGCTTCAGCCCGCGGCTTCGCTCGCGTGGAAATCGGGAATTATCCCGGGGGAACGTACTACCGGAGTAAAAGTATCCTATGTCTTAATCTAGGTTTTAATCGATCTGTGTGCCAAATTTCATCCAAATCCACTCAGCCGTTTTTGCTTGAAAGAGTAACCAACATCCATACATACAAACTTTCGCATTTATAATATTAGTAAGTAAGTAAGGATTATCTTACATCATATGACACTGGCTAGCAATTACCGGAACTAAACCGAGAGAGACGTTTGAGTGGAACCGTGCAATGTGGTGCGGCGGGTTCAGATGGCGAGGACCGCGGAGCGCTTATCTCTGTTCTTGTTGCGGGTGAAGTTGCGGGCCTTGCACGCTGCTTTGTTTTGTAGATGCTGGAAAGGGCAATTATAATATAAAGTAACTTACTTAACTTAGCATAAAATTAATAACTATCTACTAATTAAGCTACATCCAATTTATGTGGTAATCTAAGTCCTAATGAGTGTATTCGTGTAACATGGAGACATAATAATGATAATATGCAATTGATAAATTGTGTTTATACCCGCTGCAGTTTCTTAGGCTTCTCCTGTGGCACCATCTCAGTGGGCAGTACTTCAGGCAGCGCCAGCGCAGCTCGTAGGCGCGGACAGTGCGGCACCAACACTTGCAGCGCTCCGCCGAGTGAACCCGCCAGCGCCGCGTATGCCGCGCCGCCCGACCAGTGACACCAGGACGCGCTCTCCGTGCCGATTTTGGTTGATATGCAAGGCTCTTCTCCTTCCTGGAAAATAATCATATTGGCGATAAATCAGATTGTTACAGAGACAGGTCTATATTGTGAAAGCACTCGGACAAGTCCACATTATCAATGCCAGCTGTCGTCGCGTGTCGTCTGTCACTTTGCTATCACCATGGCTAATGTGCACAATATATTTTTTATGCAACGTACCTCGAAGTATTTGAGGATGTCCCTGAAAGTGGCTCGCTGTATCTTGAGGTCTTTCTTGGCGCGAAACCTATTTGAGTCTCGCGCCAACTCGGTGAGTCGCGGCAGTAGTACGTCCACGTGCGCTGTCAGCGGGTTGTCCGAGCTTTCGTCGTCTGTCACTGTCTCGTATGCAATGGCGAGCGCGCCGCCTGCTGCCATGCGGACCTGGAGAAACAGACACATTTGTTTATATTAAAAAAAAATACTTAGATTAAACTAGTCTGGTGTACAGTAAAAATTAGGTAAGTTACCTCAAGTGACACAGCCTCCAACAACTCCCCAAGCCTGGCAAAGCTGGGCGCCTGGTTGTTGAGCAGTGACAGCGCGTGGTTGGGCGGCAACAGCGGCAACAGTAATGCCCAGCCGTCCAGTGCGGCGGCGTGCCACGCACCTTCTTCTACGGCTGCACCCGAAACCTTCACGCTGCCGTTATCCTGGGGCAAGGAACAAGAAATTATATTACATTAGGAATTCTTCATCGTAATCCTCCTATTCCAATTAAACAGCCGGCATTGCGGCCGTCATGCTGGGTTGCTAATATTTTTAACGCGACACGAGCTTCTACTGTCATTGTGTTCACGCTGCTATCATTCTGGGGGACGAAACACGGACCTTTATTACATTGGAAACTCATCATTGTCATCCCCCTGACCTATCCCGATTGGATGACCGTCATTGCGGCCATTTTGCTAAGTGGCTAATATTTTAAACGCCACATGATCTATTCTCATATAAAGTTCGTGTAAAGAATATTGCGTTAAAATAGTTTACCTTGAGATAGCTACCGCTGAAGATCGTCTCGTACATACGCATGACCTCTAAGATCTCAGTGAGGTCATCCTCCATCAAGTAGCATAACACGGCCAGCGATGAGCAGCACTGAAACATACAGAACACAATATTATAAAAAACTTTTTTCAAAAAAATTACAACCGACTTCCAAAAAACACTACAAAGTGCAAAATAACTTTAATTTCGGAAGTCGGTGACTTTGGATGTGTATTTTAATTATTTGTCACCGCCTTCCGAAATTAAAGTTATTTTGCACTTTTTAGTGTTTTTTGGAAGTCGGTTGTTATTTTTTTGAAAAAAGTTTTTATTTTTCACTTTTTAGTTACCTACCCCACACCAATTCGAAATTTCATCATCCCTGGGGTCAAAACAATGCATACATAAGCGATAGCAACATTCGCGGTTGATTTGCTGTAATTTTTTGAAGAGTTCCGTTGTCTGTCTCCGAAACGCATCATCAGATCTATATGAAATTTTATTGGGACCATTTCGGCGTAAACCCCTTTCGAACAAAAAAATAATTTTGCAAATCCGTCAATATACGACGGAGTTATGCCGAACATACATGAAAAAAAAACAATGTGAACATGTCTAATTGATAACCTCCTTCTTTTTGAAGTCGGTTAAAAAACACGTTGTTGCAAGCATTATTATAAAAGCACGTGGAAAAGTGCCTAAGACAATTGTATCGTGTGTCTGTACTGTGATGTGGCGATGTTTACCTCAGTGCGTGTCTCGAGGGAGGCAGACTTGTCAATGGCAGTGGCAGCGAGCGCGGGCCGCACCTCGCGCACGAACTCCTCTAAACCCTCCTCGCCGATCTGTGGGCAACACATTACGTATAAGTCGATGGTTCACTTAGGGAGCCAGAAGTCACGAAGCCAGCAGGATGACCGTTAATGAATCTAGTCCAGATATTGAAAATCACCTGTACAGCCAGCAGCGGCGCAACAGCAGCAGCTGCCTTCCTCTCTCCATCCTTGCCTCGTCGTAGTGCGCGCGACACATGGTCGGCCAGCGTGGCGCGGTGTGCGGTCAACAAGCCATCAAGCGCTCGTCGCTGTAATTCCGCGCGGAGCGAAACAAATGCGCTCGCACGTGCTGCGTGCCCGCGAGCGTCTAACTCCTCAATTAATTCTAGGACCTTCACTTCGAATTTCTCTTGAAGCACTTGTTCTAAGGAAAGGAAAAATATTATAAGCATTACATATACATTATAATACGTACTCAGTTGATATAGGTACGATGCGTCCAAAGATAGTCTTATCTCAAACATAACTAACCGCGCACACACAGTCAATAATACGAACCCTTAAATAATTATCCTTTTGGCAAAATATCATTGAAAAGGAAATCATGATAGTATAAAATGAACGAACGAATGTTACTCTTACTCTTATTGTTGAACTTAGTACTCCTTTCAACGAATATTACGAAGAGGGAGGAGCACGAACATTTGGCACAATTCAAGTATAGGTATGTGGAGAAACAATACAGAAAGCTATTATTTATTTTTTAAAGAATAACGATCAAACGACTACTTGGACCACTTTATAGTTTAAATTAACTTACAATCGATCGTATTTGGAATGAAACCAAATTATTGTTTACTTTAGAACAAAATTCTACAATAAGATTGCGCAATAGGTGTATATAAATACCCAAAACGATCTTCACTATCAATAATATCGAGCAATACGCGATATTGCGATAAACGCGGTATTGGCCTTAATATTGCGCTATATGTACAAACTCCAGCTGTGTTTGGTATTTGTACAATGTTTGCGACGTTTTTCCTTGACGCGCTTGTAGCGCTTTGTTTTTTGTTATGTGTGCGATGACTAATCATCAGAATCTGTTTTATAGCTACGTACTACTATTTTTAGCAATGATTTTATTTCGATAAATATTGTGATTCTAAGAAGATTACTTATGAAAATTATTTTTTATCTCGGTAATTTATGCTGCGTTCAAAAATATGCATTTATATTTACTTTTGTCAGGCTTCACTTCCTCTTCCGGCTCTTCATAAAAATAGTAATTATAATAAGGATCTTCTTCAATAGGCTCCACAATTTTCTTTTTTTCATTAACTGGACGCGGTCCGCTCCATTTAATGTCCCGTTGCTTCCCTGTAAAATATAATTGTTTATTATTATCATTTCTATATTTTGTTACTTCATTAGAAATGTATGTGATACATTACATTTGATCTCCTGATGCTGCAGTCCGGTATCTATGGACTCTGTCCTGATGATCCGGTTTTCTCCCGTCTTCCTGCCCCATTGTTTGCTACTTTGCTTGCCTGCAAAACAATATGAATGTTGCCAGTTTAATAAAAATTAAGTAAGGTGGGATTGTCCACAACAGCCAGCTATAGTTATTGTATTCAAACTTAACAACACTAAACACGAACTACAAGACGTCATTGAAGCACACCATAGAAGTGACTGCGAAGCGATTTTAATTTACTGATCTGTTGTGAAATCGTACTCAAGGTTATTGATGCGACTCCAAGAAGGCATTAATTCTTGTACAAATTAACTAAATTGAAATCAAAAATTCTAAATTATGACTCTAGATTGCGCAATGTTAAAATAAATGAACAAAAATAATTATCAAAATCTGCTGAAACATGCTATATGTAACACTTACTTGACTCTGCTTTTTGATTCTCTTCGAATTCTTTCAAAGCATCTGCTGTTGTTATGTTCAATTCATGAATCTTCACCCAATACTTAATTTTGAGTGAACTCGGACAAACATACTGCATATTAACATTTGTCACACCGAACTTTTCACGGTACAAACGCCTAACTTCCCCGACATGACCATTGGTCAAATAATATTGCTCTACACAAAACGCGCGCTGGTCATCCGACCAGCCATGACGTGCGTTCTCCATCGCGACCAAACTTAGTGAACTTCGGAACGAGACTGAGCGAAAGACAAGCTAGCTGTTATACCTACCTACATAATCCAGCACGCGAGTCCGCCCCCCCTCCTCTGTAACACACCCAAACCTACGGTGACGCATGCGCTTTAGCGCGAAATCGGAAGACTAGATTATGATGTTGTTGTATGTTGTGAAATAAAAAAAAATTGCACAATAAAAGGTTCTTGACCAAGGGAATAAAGCTGTGTTTTATGTCAAGGACGCCATTTATTTTGAATCCCGAGCGTAATGATAATGAAAGCGTCATGCCTTGTTGTTTCAGGTAAAAAAAGTTGCACAACATTATTTTAGTGACATATATACTGCGGGAACCATGTATTTATGTTGGGCAGTTAATTTTGTCCGTATGAATTGAGGAGCCATGTCTCAGAATTAAACGAGGGTACTACCAATATTTAGTAGTAAATGAGCCGAATTTGTAGCCCCGATCCTGGAATTTGTAGTAAAACCCTTCAAAACTTACAGGACGTTTAAGGTGGCTCCTCAGTTCAGACGTCTGGATTGAGGAGCCACCCCAGAACTCGAAAACTAGCCAATGGATATTTCTAAAAATTTGGTAGGAATTAGTAGTATTTAGGCTTAATTTGTATAACAAAAATGGTTTTTCTACGGCTGAATTTGAGATAGCTACAATGCTTTGATTTATCTTAAATATTGGCGTCATCAAACTTCGTTTTGATGAACCACTTTAGTAGCTACGTAAAACGTTATTGAAGTTTTTGGTTTACATATAAATTTAAAGTTTTTCGATTTTAACATGTGACGTCACAAAGCTTTTGAAGCCCCCGGTCCCTTGTCACACAATGTCACATTTCGTTGACCTCCTTAACGTGTGACGTAATTTATGGATAAGGCAGTTGACTGATAAAGGCACAGCTAGATGCATATGCTAGTATACTTTGTTTATATCCACAGTATTATGTCTTCTGGCGTTCTAATGTGGGGATCGGCAGCTCACGTAGACTCAATTATCATTTTAGAAAAGAGGGCAACCCATGTTGCCCATGTTGTAACCCATGCATGTTTTTAAACAAATTCAAATAAATGCTCTACCTTCTGTTCATCTTATTTTGTATGTTCGCAACAAAAATGAGGACTTTTCAAAATAAGAAACGATTTCCGTAATATACCTACACGTAGTAAAAATTAAATTGTGATACCCAAAGATACGAATAGTAAGTCATTTCTCAGTATCCGCTTCTATAATCAAACGTGTCATTATCAAAAAACCATATCTGTTATAAGATAAAAGACTACGCTGAAGACAAGGAAGTTTGACAATAGTTCCTTCTGCATTGTCATAACTATGTGTCTCATAACTGCTCCCAAATTGATGTTTATTGTTTACATACTTCCTTGACATAATCGTCATTTATAAACCTCAAATACTAATTTTAACTTTATTGGTGGTTGTGATGTCAATTGATTCCATTTCATCATTTGGGTTAAATAGGTCTATAATTTATGATTTTATTTATATTTTATACTATAAGAATGTGAAGTTTTATTTATTTAATTAAGAAACTGGTTCTTGTTGACAGGCCTACTTAAACTGACCTCTCATACCTATTCGCACTGTAATTTGAAAACATTTTAAAGAGTTACCGTGGTGTTTCTGACTGCCTCTTCTCCATAGGAAACTACCAATTGGAACTGCTACCTAGCTTTTGACGCTTCATATGCGCACATGTAAGTTTATATGACATAAAATATTTCAATTTTAATACATGACCAGCTGTTGTGAAAAGAAAATGTTAAATTTTATCCGGTGAAATACATTTTATTCAGTTCGAGCAGGCCACCATGAGTAGACTATTGGCTTTATATATCTAACTAAAACTTCAGTTCTTCAAAATTTCCTGGCTATGTTTTCTTTTACAATCATTACCTACTCAATCAAATTTTAATTCAATTTCTATCTACCTGTATCTATACATCTATACTTTTTTAAATATGTAATATAATATAATATAATAAAAAATATATATAGCTGAAGAGTTTGTTTATTTCTTTGCTTGAACGCGCTAATCTCAGGAACTACTGGTCTGAGTTGAAAAAATATTTCAATGTTTGATAGCTAATTTATCGGAGAAGGCTATAGGCTATATAACATCACGCTAGGGCCGTTAGGAGCTGAGCAAAAATAAAAAAGTCACGAATACGAATTATTCGCACGGCCAGGCGATTCGATGCGACGGGGTGGGTCGGGGACTTCGATCGAACAAGAAATTTGACGCAGACGAAGTTGCAGGCAGAAGCTTGATAAAGCTGAAACTGCTTGTTTGTTTGAACGCGCTAATATCTGAAATTACCAGTCGTATTTAAAAATATATTGTTGCCTTTGATAGCCTAATTCTTGAGAAAAGTTATAGGCTATGTAAAATCTATATATATATAAAAGGAGAAACTGACTGACTGATCAATCAACTTCTTGCAAGCGTCTTCCTTTTATAATGTAGGGGAGCACTAAGAAGGGGTTTTTGGAAATTCGACCTTTAAGAGGGTGAAAAGGGGGATTTTGGGCTCAGGTATATGTGTATATTATTTACTTGTCCACGGAAAACTCTTCAAAAAAACTACGAGTATGGTCAATAGAATTAGCAAGTTTTTGGAAAAATTCAATCTCTTGGACATAAACCAGTTTGGCTTTAGGCAAGAAAGATCTACCACACTCGCGGTATATAATTACGTACAAGAAATATATAACTTCATCAATGTAAAAGAAACAAAAGACTTAAAAAAATTAACCCCTTTGAGGGTGAAAGGGCGATATACTCGTAGTTTTTTTGAAGAGTTTTCCGTGGACAAGTAAATAATATACACATATACCTGACCCATATTATTATATGTATATAATAATATGGCTCAGGTATATGTGTAATACCTGAAACTTGCTGAGGTGGTTTTGTGTGAAGAATAGTGATCACATTGCTTTATATTGTTGACGGAGATAAATATTTATCCTACTAATATTATAAACTAGCTGTGCCCGCGACTTCGTTCGCGTGCATGTCGGAAAACAATAATGTGTCGCTTTGACGGTGTAGGTACCACTCCTCCGATCTTCCGATCTATCCTGGTAGGAATCTACCACAGCTTTCGAATGCAGTCCAGAGCCTAGAGACAAAACACATTACTCTTGGCGTTCACGCTAAACGGTACGCCAAAATGTATGGGAATGACATTACCTGCGGAAAAGACACGGTAATGTCATTCCCATATATTCTGGCGTAGAGTTTAGCGTGAACGTTAACAGAAAGGTGTTTTGTCTAGGCCTGCAGGCGTCTTTAGGGGTTATAATGATATTGCGACGAAGTCTCACTCAGATTTTTAAGAATAAATATAGATCAAAGCGCCTGGTCGAGGCTCATTTTATAATAAATGTGCAACTGCCGTAGGTCCAGTAAAAGCTCTTTATTCGCGAGGTATACGTTCCGTAAAATACCTACCGCGAATACAGAAACCGTGACTATGGAATGGTAATTTATATGGGATTATAGGGGATACGTTCCTAAGTGACAAAAAAAAAAAACAATTTAATTGAAGTTTTTGACCATATTGATTAATTGTATGAGCGTGATATGGATGCAAGCGACTCTCCAAGGCGTAAACGATCAAGCATTTCTATGCGTTAAACAGATTTTTTCGCGTCGAAAATCGTTTTTAAGTAAAATAAAAATTTCAACATTTTGCAATAAATGGAAAGATGAAACAATAGGTAAAACACGCAAAGCGGCTCGTACCAAAGGATGGAATGTCTATTAAGTCGCAGCATTTATAAATGTGGGGGAGGCCTATGTCCAGCAGTGGACGTCTTTCAGCTGAAATGATGATGATGATGATATATATACTTTATGGTGATGAGGTTGGTTTCATTATGTTTGTTTACATTCTCAAAAAACTTTTTTCAAAAAAATACCAACTGACTTCCAAAAAACACTACAAAGTGCAAAATAACTTTAATTTCGGAAGTCGGTGACGTTGGATGTGTATTTTAATTATTTGTCACCGCCTTGAAGCATTATTCCACGCGGGGGCGGGCGCCTATCTCGGCCCGTACAGGCGCGTGTCTTTTAGCTTTGTTTATCAAACGTTGACCACTGAATAAAACCACAGCAGTGGGAATGCTCTGCACGGACTGCGATAGGCCTCGACAGGTAGCAGTGCAGTAACAGCTGACGCCACCTGTCAGTTAACGGCCCGTGGGACCATGGCGTTATCACGATGAAGAAAGATCACGCTGTAAAGGTGGATACTGACCGGCGTCACGGGTCAAAATGCACCTAATATGTTACCAAGCAAGTATTCGTGCAGTCAGTAGTACCTACGGCAAAACATGCGAGCGAGCAACACTGATTTTAGCACACGGCGTAAAGACATGCTCGCTGCGAATGTTACATTACCCACGCCCCGTAACGTCGGTCATTATCCACATTAAAAGCGCTGTTGAAAAAAAAACCAAACCAGGCAAAAAAACTATTTAATTGTATAGCACGGGTTTTCTATGAACATAGTAAGTACGATGTTGTTGCTACGTAGTGCCATACCGCGCGCGCCCCCACCTCTCTCCCCGCTGCTGACGCAGGCAGCAGGAAGAGAGAGAGCCCGATCCCGAGGATAATGGACGTAACAGAGCGATCCTCCGCGACTCTCAGTTGCGATGCCTTTTTATTGTAAATTGTAATCAAAAATGTTTCAGTGTTTCTTTTGTTCAGCCATACATTTATTTGTAGACCAATAAATAATTATATTTAAAGAAGCGACTTTAAAATTGTCAATATTTTACTATTGTGATTTCTATTGTTCCTGTGTAGGTAATGTATCCTTTGTTGGAGATGCCAAATGGATAAATAAATACATTTTTAAACTTGTTTTAACTAAGAAAATGCTTCTCTGTAAGCGATGTTGCTCGGAAGAGCATCGACATAACTACAGCTGCCCGTGTGAAAACCTATATATTTACTCAAATCCACCAGTAGTTATGGTCGCAATTTTGGATTTGTTTTCCTGACTTCGAAAACTAACATCACGAAAATTAGCACATAAGTATTTACAACTCTTTACTCCCAAAACTCCCATTATTTGAATCGAGTAATGCTGTAAACACGCATTTAAATTTAACATTATCAAATTTCGCGCGAAATCAAGTTGTTGTCTTTGCATGTTTGCTATTCAAACCTAGATGGCGTTACTGACGCTAGAGATTAAGAATTTCTATGGAGATGTTCCTCTAGCCGCTCTAATTTTGCTATATTAGATGGCGCTACTAAGACTTTTATCACAATTAAAAATGAGATTTCTTCCCCTCTATTTGTATTAATTTGATTGATAAAACTAATAAATATTTATCTAACATTGCATTCTAGGTATATGACTCAGAACACCACGTCAGTTAATATTATCACAACTTTTTATTTGAAATTCTTTTAGCTTTTTTGATTCATGGGAATCAACCACCAACGGAAAGCGATTTTAATAATCAGTATCATTACTTTTTGAAATAACACAGACACAGTAAGTAACTTAAATGAGAATGACGTGTGTTAATATTAAGTATTCGTTAGTACCGTTTCACGCCAATAGATGTCGCTAAGTGTTTCAACATTACGTAAATAAATTCTTCTTGAACACTTTAAATTATTTAGATAGGTTGACCGAAGCGATTGCGATGAAACAAAGACTAATATAAACTCTGAGTTATAAACAATATTTGAGTATGAAAGATAACCATATTAGTTTCGTTCTTTTGACGTGATACTTGATCTATTCAACATAGAAACTGAAAAACCGAGCTACAGACAAAAATTTTGGTAAGGGTTAAAATGTCATCTGTTGACTATCCCTTACCACCCCAAGCAATTATTTTCGAAATATTTTAAATGTACAGAAAAAGTTCCTTTACAGATTTATTATATGTATAGATATAGATATAGATAGATATAGATGAGAAGGTTTGTGAAGATGTTTGGATGTTTGTAACTCAATCACGCAAAAACGACTAAACTTATTTGGATGAAATTTGGCACACAGATAGATTATAATTTAGATTGACACATTGGATACTTTTTATCCCGGTGGTACGTTCCCGCGGAATAATTTCTGACTTCCACGGAAGCTAGTCTATGATAAGACGAATGATAAGGGGGACTGTCTTATGTAACTTTGACGTTAAAAAGTACTAACTGTCAGCATAGTTTGAATAATTGACTTTTGATTTGATAAAGCTAAAGCGTTTGTTTGCTTGATCGCGCTATCCTTGGAATTACCATATGATTAGAAAAAATCTTTTCCATTTGATACCCAATTCCTAATGAAGGTTATAAGTTTACATTACGCTACGACCCTTAGAAATCGAGCAAAGAGAAAAAAGCCAGATCAAGCGATATTAATCGCGCGTAGGCTTTCATAGTCGCGCGTAGCTCAAGTAGTCGCGCGTAGGCTTTCGTAGACGTGCGTACGCGTAGGCTCTCCTAGTCTCGAGTTGGCTCTCGTAGTCGTGCATAGGCTCACGTAGTCGCGCGTAGGGTTTCGTAGACGCGCGTACGCGTAGGCTCTCGTAGTCGTGCGTAGGCTCACGTAGTCGCGCGTAGGCTTTCATAGACGCGCGTATGCGTAGGCTATCGTAGTCGTGCGTTGGCTCTTGTAGACGCACGGCTCTGGTAGTCACACAGCTGTCGTAGTTGCGCGTAAGAATACGGATTGCCAGGTGTAGCCGTTCGAAGCCATTGCAAATTGCAAAATGAAAATATATTTATCTATATAAGTAAAAAGAAAACTCCTGACTGACTGACTCATCAACGCCCAGACCAAACCCTTGGCCCTAGAAAGATGAAATTTTGCACAGAGGTTCTCTTTATAACGTAGACAAGAAATAAGGAAGGATTTTGCGAAATTCAAACCCTAAGGGATTATAGTTCCGCGCGGGCGAAGCCACTGACAAAAACTAGTTTTTCGTAATGGTCAATTAAACGTTAAAATGTTCACCTACAGTAGATAATTAGTCTGTCACATGACATTAACATTTTTTACCCAGTTTCATAAGGATCTATTGATGTGTTATTCTATAAGATCTTCAACGCACACAATGTATGAATGGGCTCTGTTGAGCCCACCCATCTCAACATCGCCCCACGCTAGCAGCAGTGAAAGAGTCGGTGCGGGGACAGCGGCTCGTCAGCCGGCCGAGCATGGGCCCCTGCCCCACGACAGTCATCTGTTGCACGCTTCCACGCACGGCTGCGCTTGCGCCTTTTAACATTCATTTTATCTTGTTTCCATTTTAAACCGACCATTTTAACCGTTTGTTATTTCGTATTTTCACATTATACATGTTATTCAGTCCACTCATATTTTCATTCTGCTCCACCAAGACCTATTGTCGCAATCAGACTGCTTTCCTGTTGTACTTAAACCTGGATAGTGTGATTTCGAATTACATTATTACCTATTTTAACCGACTTCAAAAAAAGTAGGAGGTTATATTTTAAATAATCTGAAGCGGCTGAATGAGCAGTGTATATTAAATTTATAAGCTAATTAGTTACATCTTCCTTTAAAATTAAAATAACGTAGGTAATTAATTAATGCCCACGCAAATTAGCGGATAGGGACGACATGCATCGCCGGGGTGTTAGCTGTATAAGAAGTAATGGGTTCTCACCCAATGTCTAGGCCGTGATGTGTAGGCCTTTGGTATTGGATGCAAAGAACTGCAAGATCCTCTTAGTTTTATGCACACCCAGTACTTTTTGTTAGATTGGTTATTTCCGAACTCATCCCGAATTTTTGTCGTTCATTTAAAAAAAAGGGGCAAATCTTGATGAAGGTTTCGATTATTAATGGAAAGGCAACATGAAAGATGTTGTGACAGTAAACAAACAAAAACTCAGTTCTCATAATAAATATTATTTTATTAAACATTCAAAACAATTATTACATAACTTAGAGTAAGATATCACACTTTTAATTGAAACAGTTCAGTTCTATATCAACATCACAAAAGGAATGACTAAACAAATCCTAGATCAAGAAATAATCACAGAGTCAACAATCAGCTAAATACCTCCAACAATAGACGGTTCCAACGTATTTAATTTTTTCCAATATATGACGTTCTTTGGTTTTAACAACTAGCCTATTGTAACCTAACACTAACCTCACACGAGCTGTCCGGCGGCATGCTGTAACTAGTTGTTACTGTTGTCCGCTCGGCAGGTGACACACGTTAAGCTAAACCGAGAGACATTTGAGTGGAACCGTGCGAAGTGGTGCTGTGGGTTCACATGGTGAGGACCGTAGAGCGCTTGTCTCTGTTCTTGTGACGGGTGAAGTGTCGAGTCTTGCCCGCTGCTCTATGTTGAAGATGCTGGAATGGATAACATAGTAACATTTTATTTCTGCTTTTTGTGATATTCTAAGTTCCAATTTATCAATAACCCAATATTATTAGTCTGTTATAAATTATGCCTGTACTATTCCACTGCTCGTTAAATAACGTCGACTCATTCTTTACATCGATGATGAACTCACGATTCTGTGTTCGTGTAACACAGGAAGGCAGAACAATAAAAAGCGGCTACTGATAGGTCTATTGTGTATAAACATACCCGCTGCAGTTTCTTAGGTTTCTCCTGTGGCGCCATGTCAGTGGGCAGTACTTCAGGCAGCGCCAGCGCAGCTCGCAGGCGCGGACAGCGCGGCGCCAACACTTGCAGCGCCCCGCCGAGTGCCCCCGTCAGCGCCGCATACGCCGCGCCACCCGACCAGTGACACCATGACGCGCTCTCCGTGCCGATTTGGGTTGATATGCAAGGCTCTTCACCTTCCTGGAAGATGAATCATGTCAGCGTTAAATCAGATTGTTACAGCTTCTAATCTATTATGTGACTACTCAGACAAGTCGAATGTGCATAAATAATATTGTTACATGCAACGCACCTCGAAGTACTTGAGGATATCTCTAAAGGTAGCTCGCTGTATCTTGCGGTCTTTCTTGGCACGGAACCTATTTGAGTCTCGCGCTAATTCGGTGAGTCGCGGCAGTAGTACGTCCACGTGCGCTGTGAGCGGGTTGTCCGAGCTATCGTCGTCTGTCACTGTCTCGTATGCGATGGCGAGCGCGCCACCTGCTGCCATGCGGACCTGGAGGTCAGGACACATTTGTTTATTGAAAGAATTTACTAAGATTATAGTTGTCTGGTGTAGTGTAGATGTACCGACTAGTCGATCATATTTGTAATGGGCGACTAGTCTGTGACTAGTCGGCTATAATCACCGACTAGTCGGTTTAGTGCAATCTACGTAGAATAGGACATTAGGATAGGACGGAATAGGAACCCTTCGTTTGCTCCATTAATTATTAGGACTTAGTTCCGGAAATTTAATAAAGTCAAATGAATTAATACTTCTAACAGAAAATAAGAAACTCTATAGCAAACAATTGGCAATAAGTAGGTTTGCCATTTTGAGCATTGCCGATGTCACCGGAACTCAACCGAAGGCTTGGCCGACTAGTCGGCCAAAGTCATAGTCGGCCCATCTCTAGTCTGGTATACAATAAAAACGTAGATAAGTTACCTCAAGTGACTCAGCCTCCAACAACTCCCCAAGTTTGGCAAAGCTGGGCGCCTGGTTGTTGAGCAGTGACAGCGCGTGGTTGGGTGGCAACAGCGGCAACAGTAGTGCCCAGCCGTTCAGTGCGGCGGCGTGCCACGCGCCCTGCTCCACGGCTGCACCCGACACTTTCACGCTGTTGCCATTCTAGGGAAGGAACATGGAGCTTTATTACGTTGAAAACTCATCGTCGTCATCTCCCGGACCCAATCCCGATTTGCCGGCGTCATTCATTGCGGCTACCTTGCTGAGCGGCTAATTTCTTAACCGTCATTTTGAGCTATTCTCATATGAGCTTCGTGAAGAGAAGATTGCGTGTATAAACTCATAGTTTACCTTCAGATAGCTGCCGCTGAAGATCGTCTCGTACATGCGCATGACGTCTAAGATCTCAGTGAGGTCATCCTCCATCAAGTAGCATAGCACGGCCAGCGATGAGCAACACTGAAACACACAGAACACGTTATTATAGAAGGACGTTATTTCATTGGTTCCTGGAGAAAGGCATATTTTTTAATGATAGATGTCCTACGACATTAGTATTACCTACGTCTCTGTATTGCGATGTTTACCTCAGTGCGTGTGTCGAGTGAGGCAGACTTGTCAGTGGCGGTGGCGGCGAGCGCGGGCCGCACCTCTCGCACAAACTCCTCTAAACCCTCCTCGCCGATCTGTGGGCAACATATTATCAAATATAAACCGATTGCTTACTACGTGTAACGATAGACGAAAGGAAAAAATGGCTCGAAATTTGAAGCCTAAGTTAGACCTACAGAAATAACTTATATCTATGGTTAGACTGAAGTCTCGAAATCAATAGTGTTAACCTAGCAGTATGGTCTTCCCCATTGCTATCCAGTCATATAATTATAATCACCTGTAAAGCCAGGAGCGGCGCAACAGCAGCAGCTGCCTTCCTCTCTCCGTCCTTGCCTCGTCGTAGTGCGCGCGACACATGGTCGGCCAGCGTGCCGCGGTGTGCGGTCAACAAGCCATCAAGCGCTCGACGCTGTAGTTCCGCGTGGAGCGAAACAAATGCGCTTGCACGTGCTGCGTGACCGCGAGCGTTCAGTGACTCGACTAATTCCATGACCTTCTCTTCGTATTTCTCTTGGAGCACTTGTTCTATGAAAAGGAGAAATATCATAAAGCTTTGCATATACATATCCACGTGATTCGATACAATCACTCCAAAGATATTCATATCTGAAAATAAAATAGCCGCGCACATAGTCAATAAAAACGATCCGAAATGATGATTATGCTGTTGGTGCCTTTCCATTGATAAGTTTAGAAAAAAAAAGGAAACCGCTATAACATTAAAATGTCTTACGAAAATAAACCTAGCTTATTGATTTCTAAAAAAAATACGAGTCATTAAAATTGCAATGGAACGTTAGACAGTTCTACTTGAAACGATAGCATATTTATTCATCTATTTTCTTTAGAACAAATTACTTTTAGGCTACCAAAACAATCTTCAATAACCCATGTCAATGAATAACATCAAACAATAACTGAAATTGCGCAATATTATCACCGTGATATTGCACCAATTTTGTCACCAGCTGTGTTTTGTTTATGTACAATCTTTACGCGGATTTTCCTTGTCGATCATGACGTCATGAGATATATTTTGTTATGCATGGGTTGACTCATTATCACAATCTGTTTACTAACGTTCTGACTTTAACTTTAGCACTCAATTTAACAAATACTGTACTAACAAAAAGATTATAATGCAATGTGATGGCTAGAGAGTTAGAGAGAGCCAGTTAGACAACGGTCTTGTAAAAGAGCTTCTTTGTTCAGAAATATGCATACTTTTGTCAGGCTTCACTTCCTCTTCGACCGGCTCTTTATAATAATAGTAATTATAATGAGGTTCTTCCACAATAGGCTCCTCAATTTTCTCTTTTTCATTAAATGGACGTGGTCCACTCCATTTTATGTCCCGTTGCTTCCCTGCAGAATATAATTGTTTATTATTGTCACATCGATATTTTGTTACTTCACTATTAATGTGTACGATGCATTACATTTGATCTCCTGATGCTGCAATCCGGTATCTATGGACTCTGTCCTGATGATCCCGTTTTCTCCCGTCTTCCTGCCCCATTTTGTGCTACTTAGCTTGCCTGCAGAACAATATTAATGTTGTCAGTTTAATTAAGTGTAAGTAGTAGTGGTAGTCATTGGATTTGATGTGAAAGTTAGTCAAAAACCAAAGCGCAACGAAAATTACGCCACTGTGCCGAACGAAAAATAAATAAATAGTAAAACAATATAAATCTGCCGAAACATGCTGTATGTTCTACTTACTTGGGTCTTCCTTTTGCTGCTTTTCGACGGGTCCTCTTCTCTTTTCATGAATCCTCAGCCACTGCTTAATTCTATCTGAACTCGGACACCTATCCTGCACGTCAACTTTTCGCACACGGAACTTTTCACAGTACAAGCGCCTAACAGCAGCGATCACACCATGGTTTAAATAATATTGCTCTACACAAAACTCCCGCTGTTCTTTCGACCAGCCATGGCAAACGTTCCTCCAGCGTTCCTCCATGGTGACTGAACTGAATGAACTTCGAAACGAGACTGACCGATAGACAAGCTAGCGGCTATATATAAACCAGCACGCGAGCCTCCTCCCCACTTCCCCCGTAACACACCCGGACCGATAGTGACGCATGGGCTTACGCGCCAAATTAGAAGAATAGATTGTACTGTTAATTCATATTGTGAAATTATAATTATTACACAATAGTAGACTATTCATTTAGATACCTACTCAAACAGTGCTGTACGTCAAGGGCATCTGAGTGCAACGAGGGATTTAAGTCTACCCGAAGTGTGACTTCATTTTGCTTTTTCCCTGAGGCTCCGAGGAGAATCACTTCTTCTTTGAGACAGTAAAATGTAATAGGATCTAGTTTAAACAAAGAATTTCATCACTCTCAGCCTAATTTGAATAAATGACTTTTGATTTGATTTGATGTGATCTTGTCATACAACTTGTATGATACAAGTGTTTCCTAAGAAATCTTCGTTAACATTGTATAATTCGTGATATTGCGCAATGTATTGTATCGTCTAGAATTATAATAAAGTAAAGGAAAGATGTATTTAAATTAAATGTGAAACGCCATATTTGATACATTCGACTAGATTTGGGAAATCTAAGTTAAGATTATTTGGTACATTTAAATGAATTTAAAGAATAATGAATAATGCAACCTTTCCTGTTGAAGTTATATTTAGAACCACGAAATAGCCAAACATGCTACCCATGGCCAATGGGTAAATAATGGAACCTATGTATCGTCACTAGCAACTTTTAATATGGCGACCAAAAAACCCGTCCCGGTGAAAAAAGATACGATCATTCAGTTAAGTATTTTATAAGGCGGGTCTTACTTAGGCAAGCCCTTTCAATAATATTGTGTAATATTTTTATCGTGAAAATGTACTACTTGAATTCTTCAATAAAACGATAAGTAAGTAAGATAACTATGGAACTAAACGATAAGTAAGTAAGATAACTGTGGAAGGACTGTGGCCTCTTACCCCTTACCTATTAAAATGATAAGTGATGGTTTCCACAGGATGGCCCGTTTACAGTGATTCAACCACTTTTTAGAAGCCTCTTGCCAAGGCTTTCAGAAAGACCTCATACTGACCAGTGATCATTTAAAGATATAGGAGAAAAATTTCTTACTAGTTTTTGCCAGTGGCGTTGTCCGCGTGGGTGACGGAAATTATGCCACGGGAACGTACTACCGGGAATAAAAGTATCTTATGTGTTAATTTAGGTTTTAACTATCTCTGTGTCAAATTTTACTAACCGACAAATATCTATACATACAAACTATTACATGAATTAAGTAGGAGAGCAGGAAATTACTTTTTTTTATTTTTCATTCCTATCAGGTTATTGCAAACGCTCGTAGGTTCTCGTAAGCTCTCATAGCTGTGCGTTGGCTGTCGTAGCCGTGCGCTGACTCTCGTCGCTGCGCATTGGTTCTAGTAGCCGCCCGTAGGCTGATAGGGTCTCATAGCCGCTCGTAAGTTCCCGTAGCCGCCCGTAGGCCGTCGTATCCGGGGATACGAGGACGATGCAGGCTTTTATAGTTGCGCGTAGGCTCTCATAGCCGCGTGTAAGTTCTTGTAGCAGCCCGTAGGCCCTCAAATCCACGCGTATGCTCTTGTAGCCGCCCATAGGCTCTCGTAGCTAACGCGCCTACGCCAGGCTACGAGAGTCTACGTGCGTAGACTCTCTTAGCCTGGCTTAGGCGCGTTTACAAAATAGAGAATTCAACAATAGTACCTACCTATAATTTTCAAAAATCGTCATTTGAAAGTTAGCTACAGTAAAGGGTCTGACACAATACATGAGCTTAATATTTCATACCGACTTGGATAAGGGTCTGTCGATTTCTTCTATTCTTAGAGCAGCAGTGAATAGTATGTATGGACTGCTTTCCTGTTAGACGCATACCTAGAAAGTGTGATAACAAAATTACGGTGGATGATTACGTGTCGGAGAATAAAGCAAGTCATATTTTTATTTTTATTATCCTAATTTACACAAGTAATCAGACAATATGAGCAAGTCGGATAGCACGACATAACATTATCCTTCGTGTTCGTTCCACCGCATCGCTGGGGTGTCAGCTGTATAAGAAGTAATAGGACTCTAAAGGCCTATAACATGCCGGCTAGGCACGCCATGTGTTGGATCAAATGAACTGCAAGATCCCCATGGTTTTATACATGCCTAGTACTTTTTGTTAATTTGATTTATTCCACACTCGCCCCACGTCATTCTATATTCCGAAAAAACTCCTTTTTTTTCATAAACTTTTAATTCTTGACTTTGTGCGTGAAGTATTCAAAATCAAAAGTCATTTATTCAAACTAGGCTGAGAGTCAGCACTTTTTGAACATCAAAATTACATAAGACCGTCCCCCAAAACGCTCGCCTTTCACCACTTCCTAGTGCTTTAGCTGGGAAGAAGAAGTGGCGCAACAAACTCTCCAGCAGCACAGCTGTCTGTTAAGTTAGAAGAACTTGATAGAAGAAATGAACAACTAGAAGAAGAATCTCTCAACACAGCCAGGACTCGTGCAGGCGCTGTTCCACCACGTTGCAACAGTGGAAAGTACCCAATTCGTAATGTAGTGATGATAAGGAAGGGGTTTTCCGGTATCACAATTTTCATGTGGGTTTCCGAGTGAAGCAAAATATGGGAGACACTATAAAAATTAAACAAAAAGTTCTTTCGCATAATAAATATTATTTTAATATCTGTTTAACAATAATATTTTTTTACAATAGTACCTACAAGTAAATTTACAGTATAATATTTTACTTACAATTAAGTTCGAAGTAGTAGTTGAGCAGCTACAAACATACGGAATAAATAAATGTGAGCCCAAATCACAAATAAATGGAGTAAGGATAAAATATTCTACAATACAAAACGATGTAACAACTTAAAATACATCAACATCGCAAAGGAATAAGCAATCGAGAAAGAGTTTGAAAACCATTTTACGAAAAATAATCAAAGCATCGACAGCGAGATGCCGCATACGATATTAGTATATACGTTAAATTCTTTTTTTTTTTTTTAACAAAAAGATTACGATTTTCTTTGGTTTTAACAACTAGCCTATTGTAACCTAACACTAACCTCACACGAGCTGTCCGGCGGCATGCTGTAACTAATTGTTACTGTTGTCCGCTCGGCAGGTGACACACTAAGAAGTAAGGCGTCGAATTGACGTTGCTAGCGTTAAACTAAGCTCTAGAACTAAATCGAGAGATATTTGAGTGGAATCCTGGTGTGGTGCGGTGCTCGGGGTGTTCAGATGGCGAGGACCGTGGAGCGCTTGTCTCTGTTCTGATTACGAGTGAAGTTGCGGGCCTTGCACGCCGCTCTGTTTTGGTGATGCTGGAATGGACAGTTAGAATATTAAGTAACTTCTAATTTAAATGGTATTCTTAGTCCTAGTGATTGCGTTCGTGTTACATGGAGACGGAATAATGATAATTTTCATACCCGCTGCAGTTTCTTAGGCTTCTCCTGTGGTGCCATCTCAGTGGGCAGTACTTCAGGCAGCTCCAGCGCAGCTCGCAGGCGTGGACAGCGCGGCACCAACACTTGCAGCGCTCCGCCGAGTGCCCCCGTCAGCGCCGCGTACGCCGCGCCGCCCGACCAGTGACACCATGACGCGCTCTCCGTGCCTATGTGGGCTGATACGCAAGGCACTTCACTTTCCTGGAAGATGAAACATGTTGGCGTTAGATAAAATTGTTACAGATACAGATCTATCATATGCATCGTGTAAGCACGCCGACAAGTCAAGATTATTTATGCTAGCAGTTTTCTGAGTGGTCGTCGTCTGTCACTGTCTCGTATGTGATGGCTAGTGTACATTTGTTATAATATGCAACGTACCTCAAAATACTTGAGGATGTCCCTGAAGGTGGCTCGCTGTATCTTGAGGTCTCTCTTGGCACGGAATCTGTCCGTGTCTCGCGCTAACTCGGTGAGTCGCGGCAGCAGTAAGTCCACGTGCGCTGTGAGCGGGTTGTCCGAGTTGTCGTCATTTGCCACTGTCTCGTACGCGATGGCGAGCGCTCCACCTGCTGCCATGCGGACCTGAGATAAAAGAATTTTTTTATTTTATTGAAACAACCTATTTAGATAAAAATAATCGTAGTCTGGTGTAAAATGAAAACTTAGGTAAGTTACCTCAAGTGACTCAGCCTCCAACAACTCCCCAAGCCTGGTAAAGCTGGGCGCCTGGTTATTGAGCAGTGACAGCGCGTGGTTGGGTGGCAACAGCGGCAACAGTAGTGCCCAGCCGTCCAGTGCGGCGGCGTGAAACGCGCCCTCCTCCACGGCTGCACCCGACACTTTCACGCTGCCGTCATTCTGGGGACGGAACAAGAAGCTTTATTACGTTGAAAACTCTTCGTCGTCATCTCCCCGACCCAATCCCAATTGGACGGCGTCATTGCGGCCGTCTTGCTGAGCGACTAAAATCTTTACCGCCATTTCAGATATTCTCATATTTAAACTTGGTGTAGAGAAGATTACGTGTTTAAAATAATCGTTTACCTTGAGATAGCTACCACTGAAGATCGTCTCGTACATGCGCATGGCCTCCAAAATCTCAGTGAGATCATCCTCCATCAAGTAGCACAGCACAGCCAGCGATGAGCAGCACTGAAACATACACATTATTATAGAAAAACGTTAGTTCATTGATTCCTGGAGAGTGACATTAAACATTTTTTGATGATAAGTGCTCTACGACATTAGTATTACGTCTCTGTATTGCGATGTTTACCTCAGCGCGTGTGTCGAGGGAGGCAGACTTGTCAGTGGCGGTGGCGGCGAACGCGGGCCGCACCTCGTGCACGAACTCCTCTTCGCCTTCCTCGCCGAGCTGTGGGTTACGTATGAAATTTAAGCTGATGGTTCAAATCAAAATCAAATCAAAAGTCAAACTAGGCTGAGAGTCAGGTCTTTTTGAACGTCAAAATTTATAAGACAGTCCCCTCCAAAACGCCCGCTCTTCGCACGGTTAACGAACGGCATATGCCAAGATCGCCGCGATAGCAAGGCGGTAAACCGAAGATAAAACTGCCTCGAAAGTTGACGCCGAAGTATGACCAGCGTCTGGAAATCATTAGTATAAACCTAGTAGAAGGGTCATCCCTATTACGGGCAGGATGACCGTTAATGACGGTGGAGCAGACGAGTTCTGGAGTGGAGACCACTTATCGGCAAGCATAGTGTGGGACCCCCCCAGGTAGATGGACCGACAACCTTAAAAAGGTGACTGGGACAGACTGGATGCAGAAGGCGAACTAGAGAGTGTTGTGACGGAGCCTGGACGAGGCCTATGTCCAGCAGTGGACTGCGATAGGCTGAGTTGATTGACCGTTAATGAATCTGGACAGATTATGATAATCACCTGTACAGCTAGCAGCGGCGCAACAGCAGCAGCTGCCTTCCTCTCTCCATCCTTGCCTCGTCGTAGTGCGCGCGACACATGGTCGGCCAGCGTGGCGCGGTGTGCGGTCAACAAGCCATCAAGCGCTCGTCGCTGTAATTCCGCGCGGAGCGAAACAAATGCACTCACACGTGCTGCGTGGCCGGGAGCGTCCAACGACTCTACTAATTCTAGAAGGTTCTCTTCGAATTTCTCTTTGAGGATTTGTTCTAAGGAAAAAAGAAACATAATTTTCATAACATAAATAAACACTCACACAATAGTCGATACGATAGTTACTATTACTACATAGATAGTCTTATCTTTAAAGATTAAACAATTTAGCGTCACAGTCAATAAACACGATGACATAATTATCCATAATTTTTATTACGTCATTTCTTCTATACAAACTAAAGAATTATGTGCTCAAGTTTTTCTTTTAAAAATGACGTCACTAACGCCTACGTTATTCGAATGTCGTCAATTCTCGTGTGAATGTACTCTAATAGATGTAGGTCAACATAAACATAACAGACATGAGTCAGACGCGTGATTTCCTTCCTAGGTCAACGACATGGCCATAGCATTGTGAAGTTCAAAGAAAAATACATAAAGCGAAAATTATTATTTTTTAACTTGGACGAATTATTGTCAACCTTTGTTCATTAAGTTAAAGGAAATAAAATAAAACTAGATCACTAGATCTATAGTACATAATATTGCACAATATTAATGATTGACCTTGATATTGCACCATAATTGACACACGCGGGGCACAATATTCACTACGCTTTGTTGACATGACGTATAGCGCGATATCGTTGTGTGTTGGATCGTCGGATGACTGATCGTCACACTGTTTACTAACGTTCTCACTACTTTTTTTTTCTTTTTAACGATGAAAACCATTTTATAAATTTAGCTTTCATAAAATGCAATTTGATGAATAATTTGGAAAGAATTGCAGAAAAATACGGATGCAAAAGACACTTTCAACAGTTGGTTTTGACTAAGTTAAATTAATATTTAATAAATGAAATTAACTGAAATAGAATAGATAGAGATTATAGGAATAGTTAATATTATCATATTTACTTTTATCAGGTTTCACTTCCACTACTATTTGCTTGGGCTTTTTAAAAAAATAGTGATTATATGGACGTTCTTCTACAATGGGCTCCACAATTTTCTGTTTTTCATTAACTGGACGTGGTCCACTCCATTTAATGTCCCGTTGCCTCCCTGTGGAGTATTAACGTTCATTATTGTCACATACAGATTTTACTACCTAACTAGTAATCAGTATGGTACATTACATTTGATTTCCTGATTCTGCAGTCCAATATCAATGGACTCTGTCCTGATGATCCGGTTTTCTCCCGTCTTCCTGCCCCACTGTGTACCACTTAGCTTGCCTGGAGAAATTATGAATATTATAAATTTTCCTACAGCAGCCAACTCCTGCATTTGTATTCGAACACCAAATAATAAATGGCATGTCTTTGAACTGAGCAACGCTAAGGTAGCAAATACCATAATAATAGCTTAATATCATATCATATAGTTACGGCAAAGCGACTTTAATTGGTAGATTTTCCAATAAATGTGATCAAGGTTATTAAAACAACTCAAAATTATCTCGGCAAACGATTTGAGTAGGTTGAAATTTCAGTACAAATGGAATATTGTTTGAATGTAATTTTAAATCAAATTTCAAAATTAATCTTGCTGTGACTTCTCCTTACCTGACTCTGACTTCTGTGGCTCTTCGGGTTTCGGTTGTTTCAAACTACTTGCTCTCCTATTCTCTTCCTGTTCAACCCAATCCCTAAGCTGGTCTGAAGTCGGACACTTTTCATGCTTGGCATTTACATTTCCGAACTTTTCCAAGTAACAGCGCTTTGCAGCAGCGAGACTCTTTTTATGTAAATAATATTGCTCTACACAAAACTCGCGTTCAGCTTTCGACCAATTGCGTCTAGCTATTGATTTCGATTTCGGTCGATCCATGGTGACTGTGCTTAGTGAACTTCGGAGCGAGACTGAGTGTGAAACAAAACAAGCTATGGCTAGACATAAACTAACCCCCCCCCCCCCCCACCTCTCCCGGCCGGCACGACGTGCGACGCTGACGCACAACCTGCGCGGGAATTCGGAAGATTAGATAATATAATATTGTTGTGAAATTTCCTTCGAAATTGCAGTACAATACTTGTATTGCACAATTAATATTTATACCATTGAAATCTGTGTTTTTTCAGTAGGTCAAGGATCAATAAATTGTAGTTATATTTTTTAACTTACAAAGAACAGCTATTTTATAGTCATGCATGAATCCTACTTCCTATCCTACCAATATTATAATAATGTGAAAGTATGTTAGGATGGGATGGGACAAAGTACTTTTGATCCCGGTAGTACGCCGTTCCTACGGGATAATTTTCTACCTACACGCTGGCGAAGCCGCAGACAATAGCTAGTCTATTATAAAGTAAACAGTTTCATGGCCCACCCAGTAAATGCCTTGGGTTCATCTGGTTTTTCGTACAGAACAACGTAATTTTTAGGGTGCCCACTGTACCCAAAGAGTACTAACTGTACCCTATTATTAAGCCTCCATTTTCCAAACGTCCGTCTGTCTATCAGCGGGCTGTATCTCATGAACCGTAACAGGTAAACAGTTGAAATTTTCACAGCGTGTGTATTTTTCATAAATTCAACATGAAAATTATAGGGTTATATACACGAAACGAGTTTTTTTAAACATGTAGTGTTGTTATGACCCACAAACAAAATTTTCCAAGAGTGTGTTTTTTGTAATACCCTAAAACACCAAATAACATTAAATAAAAAAATTAAGGCCATCTCCATACAAAAATGTCGTTTTGTAATTTGTATATGCAAATAGTGTTCGTAATAAGCTGTGTTCGTTTAATAGTGTTTGCGTATGTGTGATCCTAAATAAATATTATTCAGTACCTACCGTACGAAACCCCCCGTATGCGCGTCTAACTCGCATTTGGCTAGGTTTTTAATAATCAAATAACAAAATTCATGCTACAATCGCAAGTTTCTGTTGCATTGTGTCCAATAAAAATAACGCTGTTTTATTTTTAAAACAGCGTTATGTCGTAGAAAGTTAGTTCGATATAGTTGGGTATTCTTGTAGCAATGTACTTATACTTAGTCGCGTAGGTTTTCAATCATATCTTGAGTTTCCCCTAAACTCGCGTGGGCTCTCTTTGTCGCCAATTGGGTCTCTTAGTTAAGCGTAGGATCTCGTAACTAAGCGTATGCTCTTAAAGTTAGCCGTAAGCTCTCGTAGTACAGCAAAGGCTCTTGTAGGTAGGTCTATGCTTCCGTAGTTAGGAGTGAGCTCTCGTAGTTAATCAAAGCCTCTTGGAATCACGCGTAGTCTGTCGTAGCTAAGCGTAGGCTCTTGTTATTAGACGAATGCTCTCATAGTTAGGCATAAGCTCTCGTGGTTCAGTGAAGACTCTCATAATTATGCATATGCTCTCATAGTTTGGAGTAAGCTCTCGCAGTACAGCGAAGGCTCTCGTAACTACGAGAGCCTTCGCTTAACTAAGCGAATGCTCATATAGTTAGGCGTAGGCTCTCGTAGTACAGCAAAATCTCTTCGTAGGTAAGCGTAGGCTGTCGTAGTTAAGCGAATGCTCTCATAGTTTGGCGTAGGCTCTCGCAGTACAGCGAAGGCTCTCGTAATTATGCGTATGCTCTCAAGTTTGGCGTAGGTTCTCGTAGTTAATCGAAGTTTCTAGTGGCTAAACGAATGCTCTCATAGTGTTCGGAACAATATTTGCGACCGAACAGCTAAAAACTTTTGCTAGCATGCATTTCCTATGCATGTATCGAAACTATTACCAGTCAAATTCAACGTTCAAATGAAGATTTTAGGGATATTCATTGCACGTATTCTGAATTGCTTCTCTTTGAATGTACATAAAGAATAAATTAACGTCACAGCGAATCTGTAAAACTACAACACGGCAATAAGATTTTTTTTTATTTTTTTTATTGAACGTTAATATGTTTAGCTACAGCAGTTATTCTTGCTCATGAGCTCAACATTTTATTGCGAGTTAGATAAGAGTTTATCGATATGTTCTATTATTATTAGATGAACAACGAAGATTAGATTTAAATACAAGCAAACACACAAACAAATGTACCGGAGGATTGTGTGTTGTTATGTCAAGAAAAGCTTATCGAAGGCTTAAGATATAGATTATTTTAAATGCTCGTTAACCTAAGCTAACAAGGAACGCCTAAAAAACTGTGAAATCAACAGAAACTAGTCCTTAATTCTATTTAGATTTTATACCTAGGGTGAAAATATAACGATAGTTCAAATATTTAACTTGCTAACCGTCTAATTCATTCTTATTTTTTATTGGAGGTTAGTGTTTATTTGACATGAGTAATCGACATACCTACAGCCAAACAGGAATAGTCAAATAATCCTTAACGAACTATTTTATATCATGACTGCACAATTATAATATACTAGCAGCGCTCCGCTGTTTCACCCGCGTAATTCCCGTTCCCGTGGGAATACGGGGATAAAATATATCACCCGCGTATGTCACCCGGGGATAGTGTAACTTCCCAGCAGTGAAATAAATTTTCAAATCTGTTCAGTAGTTTCGGAGCCTATTCAATGCAAACAAACAATGAAATCTTTCCTGTTTATTATTAGTATAGATATAGATTAGTATAGATTATAGTATATACTACACCATTTTGCTCGGCAATTTGGGATAAAAAACGAAGTGCCCAGCCAGGAACGAATTACATTATATTTTAATGGTGGCAGTAGTGGAAACATGTCATTGTATGGCGACAACGCTGTTATAAATTTGCGAACAATTATATAAAACGACCTCTAATGGTAATAAACTATGTCCTTCCGCCATTTTTTGATAACCCTTTACGATTATTATTCAGCTTATGAGTTTGGCGCCTTAGTATAAAAATAATGCGTCCTAAGTGTACTTTAAAAATATGTAATAATTATTGATAGCCGTAAAAAAAAAGATAATAGGGTGATCTGCTTTGTGAATGACATTTGTTCACACAACATATGTACCTACGTGAAATGTCACAGCTGTTGTTAGTGCGAGATCCCAGAGCTTTCTGACATAACTTATTTTCACAAAGATGAAACCTGAGGTTTCGAATAGTGGCGTCATGTACTTATAATACCTGCGTGTTTGTGGAGTTCGCTCAGTGACACCTGGGCAGGTACCAGGTGAGAAAGTTGCCTAAAATTAAGTGTTACTTAACTTATTTTCACATGGCTGATTTTTATATCAGGTGGTGGTATTTTATATAAGGTGTTAAAAAATTAACTGCAAGAAAAGGAAGGACTTGTTTAGAATTATAAATAAAAAATATTGGCGATAAAAAGATTTCAAAATAACAACCCGTTTCCGAGGTATGCAATATTTTCACTTCGAACAAAATTATTGAAAATGCGCACTGTACACCGCACGCGCACCGGCGCACTATGGGCCAGAACGGTGCGTACCGTCTCAAAAATCTGTAACTTTTTTGTTGATTGAAGTAAATAGCTGAAATTTGGCACGTAGTATCTCCAGAGTATATAGAATCCAATAGTGACACATTTATTGTCAAAACTTTTAATTTTTTTTTTTGCCCTAACTTCTTTATTAGCTGCTCTATGTGATGCTATCAAAATTACGACATGGGCAGACATTGCTAACTGCCAAAAGTCTATGTAAAGTTTCTAATAAGGATAAAATATTAGGTTCTGAAAAATAATTTATATACCTCCCCAGTTTTCACATAATGGTCCACTTAAATTATTTTTAAATAGAATACTTCATAACCATTCTAACCATATATCACACTTAAAAATTTGCTGTGAAAATAATGAAAATATGACCATGTAAACTGGTGAAATTGTGTTCTACATAATTGACATAACTTTGAGCGTCAACTTGCAAGGCTTAGTCTAATAGTAAAAATGAGAAATAGTATATTTTAACTGCTCTACAATATGCATTGGACATTCAGTTAGACATGTGCATTAACACAATATTCAATATAGAACATTACGAAAACCTATTTTTGAGACGGTACGCACGGTTCTGGCCCATAGTGCGGCGCCGGCGGCCTAGGACACCGCTGCCGCCCCGGCGCACGCGTGAGTCGTTCACCCCTGCGACACGACACACGACGGCGCAAATTCGTAAACAGCTAATTCTAATTTTCCCATCACATCTGTACAATGGCGGCCCAAGACGCAAGCGCAGCCCTGCGTACAGTGCACAAAAAATATTTTAATAAATTGTTTTATTTATGTGAAAATATAAAAGTGATCAATTTTTCTTTAATGTGTTCGTTTTTCGATGTCGAGTAAGTGGACGAAATTCTTGCAGTTAATTTTTTAACACCTTTTAAATTGTAGAATATGACTCTGAAGTAATATCAAAAGTATCAGACGCTTTCCATGGGCTGGAACTGTTGTCAGACGCTTTAAAGCTGTACAAAAAATATTATTTATGGACCATTTTGATAGCCAATCACGTACTCAACTCGTGCTGCCGCTCATTCCACAGGATGCCGATCACGCGGTATTATTATAGTTGTATTGTTTGTAAGAGCTTTTTGTTTTTTTTTTTTTTTTCATAGAAACAGTTATTCAAAGCGTTTTAGAGCGAGTGTGACATCCATGGTAACTCGGTTCCCCTTCTTAAACTAACAATCTGTTTCAATCTATTGTGTATGTGTATGCGCTATGTATAAATATTCATTTAAAAGTAGTTATTACATCGTTTTAGATAATACAGGGTAAATTTTTACCCATTGCGCAATCTGTAACCATGAATTCAGCATATCATTCTAAACCCCCCAGCGCAGAAATTTTTCATAGAATTTACAAGAAAAATTTGCTGTTTCATAGAAAAGTGCAATACCTACGCGGTCAAAAAGTATGGAACAGCAGTTTTCAGATAGCTAGCCTCCAATAGCTCAGCACACTATTGGTAGTTTGCGCCAAATACGTTTAGTTAGATTATTTGTATTATTAGTGCCCAGAATAGTAAGAAGTCCCTCTCCATATTTAAGGACATATAATATTATGACGGTCTAAAACTTTTTCAAAGATTTGTGAAAATCGGCGTAATTAGTTAGCAAGATCAGGAAAACGTGTTCGATCGTAATTACTCCATCGAACTCAGAAAAAACATAAGATAAAAATAAACAAAAAGTTGGTTCTCATAATAAATATTATTTCACTCACTAGATATTAGTTCAACATACCACAAAATTAGCAACAAGTACACTCTAATTACAATTAATCACAGCACAATAATTATGTTACTAAAAAATCAACAATTAAGTCAAAACTGATATAAAAACATTGATCTCAATAATATCTGTTTAGACAACATCGACATCACAAAATCGATGCGTCGACGATCAGCGAGATGTCTCAAACAGTAGATGGTTTCAACATTTTTTATTTTACCCAAATAACGACGAATTTCATTGGTCACAACTAACCTATTGTAATGCCATATGTAGCGGCATACTGTAACAATTTTTGACATAGCTAGCAATCAACTTTAAAACTACACCCAGAGGGACATTTCAGTGGAACCGTGCGATGAAGTGCAAGTGCGGGAGTGCGTCGGGTTCAGATGGTGAAGACGGCGGAGCGCTTGTCTCTGTTCTGGTTGCGGGTGCAATGGCGAGCCTTGCTCGCCGCTCTGTGTTGAAGATGCTGGAACGAAGTCATAATATTAAATAACATCCAAATTCTGTGGTATTCTAAATCCTGATGAATGCGTTCGTGTCACATGGAGTGGAATGGAGAGGAATGATAAGTTGCAATTGATTTTTGTGTATATACCCGTTGCAGTTTATTAGGTTTCTCCAGTGGCGCCATCTCAGCGGGCGGTACTTCAGGCAGCGCCAGCGCAGCTCGCAGGCGCGGACAGCGCGGCGCCAACACTTGCAGCGCCCCGCCGAGTGCCCCCGTCAGCGCTGCGTACGCCGCGCCGCCCGACCAGTGACACCACGACGCACTCTCCGTGCCGATTTGGGCTGATATGCAGGGCTCTTCACCTTCCTGTAAGATGAATCATGGCATGCATGCAAAGGGTTCCCGACACAGATCCGTCATGTTTAAGCACACCGACAAGTCTAGATTATTTATGCCAACGGTTATTTATGCCACTCAGACTGAGTGGTTGTCGTCTGTATTATATCAGATGTATCGTACCTCGAAGTACTTCAGAATTTCCCTGAAAGTGGCTCGTTGCATCTTGCGATCTCTCTTGGCGCGGAACTTGTGCGAGTCTCGCGCTAACTCGGTGAGTCGCGGCAGTAGTACGTCCACGTGCGCTGTGAGCGGGTTGTCCGAGTTGTGGTCGTCTGTGACTGTATCGTACGCGATGGCGAGCGCTCCGCCTGCTGCCATGCGGACCTGGGGAACACACACAAATGTTTGTTGAAACAAATAATTTAGATTATCGTTGTCTCGTGTACAATAAAACTTAGGTAAGTTACCTCAAGTGACACAGCCTCCAACAGACCCCCAAGTTTGGCAAAGCTCGGCGACTGGTTGTTGAGCAGTGACAGCGCGTGGTTGGGCGACAACAGCGACAACAGTAGTGCCCAGCCGTCCAGTGCGGCGGCGTGCCACGCGTTCTCCTCCACGGCTGCACCAGACACTTTCACGCTGCCGTCATCCTGGGTGAAGGAATAAGAAACTTTAATACATTGGTAACTCATCCTTGATAGCCTTCTGTTATGTCCCGATTGGACAGCCGTCATTGCGGCCGCCTAGCTGCGTGGCTAACACTTTTACCCCTACATGAGCTATTCCCATATACGAGTAGCTATACTACTATCCTACTAATATTATAAATGTGAAAGTTTGTATGTTTTATAATTATGTTTGGATATTTAAATGTTCGGTTGTTTGTTACTCAATCACGTATCAACGCCGGATGGAATGGATGAAATTTGGCGAACAGATAGAGTATAACCAGAATTAACAAATAGTGTCCGGATTAACACAAAGGGTACTTTTTACCCCAGTAATAAGTTCCCGAGGAACAATTTCCGACCTCCACGTGGGCGAAGCCACTGGCAAAAGTTTTACTTATAGATATGTGAATGTATTTCGTGTAGAGAAGATATATGTGTACACTTAATGAAAGCTTACCTTGAGATAGCTGCCGCTAAAGATGGTCTCAAACATGCGCATGACCTCTAAGATTTCAGTGAGATCATCCTCCATCAAGTAGCACAGCACGGCCAGCGATGAGCAGCACTGAAACATACACATTATTATAGAAACACGTAATTTCATTATTTCCTAGACAATGCCATAGGACATTTTAATTGCTGAAAAGTATTCTATGATATTGGTATTACGGTACTGTGTTGTGATGTTTACGAGTACCTCAGTGCGTGTGTCGAGAGAGGCAGACTTGTCAGTGACGGTGGCGGCGAGCGCGGGCCGCACCTCGCGCATGAACTCCTCTGAGCCTTCTTCGTCGATCTGTGGGTAAAATATTAAGTATACTTAAGTTAAAGGTTCACAACGCTTAAGGATCCAACTTGAGGCATAAGTTAAGACCGAAACGACCGAACCGTTTTTAAGGATTGCTCGCGGAAAACTGGCCCGAAGGCCGAAACTTGAAACTTGAATTAGATCGAAGTTTTCAAAGTATTTCAAGGAAATTATTAGTGTAAATCCAGCAGTTGGTTCATCCCCATTACTGACAAGATTCATGAATCTAGTCATAAAATTATAAGTAATCACCTGTACAGCCAGCAGCGGCGCCACAGCAGCAGCTGCCTTCCTCTCTCCATCCTTGCCTCGTCGTAGTGCGCGCGACACATGGTCGGCCAGCGTGGCGCGGTGTGCGGTCAACAAGCCATCAAGCGCTCGTCGCTGTAATTCCGCGCGGAGCGACACAAATGCGCTCGCACGTGCTGCGTGACCGCGAGCGTTCAGCGCCTCAATTAAATCTAGGACCTTCTCTTCGTATTTCTCTTGGAGGACTTGTTCTTTGGAAAGGAGAAATATTATTGAGTAATGTCACATACAAATATCATGCCTTTTTTCAAGGCTACAGCAAGGTTCATATAATTATTTTAGTCGCAAATTGGTTGAAGTATGTCTTGATCAAAACTAAGCAAACCATTGAAACGTTCTTTTGCATAAAAGTTTTTTCGCGGAATGACTCTGCG
The DNA here is from genome assembly GCA_949987655.1 of Polymixis flavicincta. Classification (NCBI taxonomy): domain Eukaryota; kingdom Metazoa; phylum Arthropoda; class Insecta; order Lepidoptera; family Noctuidae; genus Polymixis; species Polymixis flavicincta. Next base: position 20,785,568 of record OX465175.1, read on the forward strand.
GTGATTCCCCGACTATTCGTGTGACGTCACTATTATACGGCATATTATGTAACTACTTCCAACTGACTACCCATTTTCTCGATGATAAACGGTTTTGCACACCTCCAACTTAATCAATCCACGATAACACTGATCTGAAGATTAGATTAACGTATACGTATAGGTATTTACTTTTATCAGGCTTCTCTTCCTCTTCGATCGGCTCTTGATAATAATAGTAATTATAATTAGGTTCTTCTACAATAGGCTCCTCAATTTTCTCTTTTTCATTAAATGGACGTGGTCCACTCCATTTTATGTCCCGTTGCTTCCCTGTAGAGTATAATTTTGTTTATTATTGTCACATCGATATTTTGTTACTTCACTAGTAATGTGTATGATGCATTACATTTAATCGCCTGATGCTGCAGTCCGCTATCTATGGACTCTGTCCTGATGATCCGGTTTTCTCCCGTCTTCCTGCCCCATCGTGTGCCACTTAGCTTGCCTGCAGAACAATAAGAATGTCAGTTTAAGCCGAGGTGTGGCTGCTGTAGCCAACTCCTGCATTTTTTTACGAGCACCAAATAAAAAATGTCATAACGTAAGTAAACACTTTTTTGCATAAAAAATTACCGGCTTCCAAAAAAAACACTACCTATTCTTTTATTTCTGTTTATTTTTTTATTTTATTTTTATTTTCTCGATTTGTATTTCAGTTTTTTGGACACAGATTTCCGAAATTAAAGTCATTTTTAACTTTGTACCTAGTGTTTTTTATTTGGATGTCGGTTATTTTGTTTAGGCAAAAAAAATACAGTTTTTAGTTATGGTACCTACCCCACACTGGCTCGTATACCACTACTGACCAGGTAAACAGCAGTGACAGGAAATATTAGAACATCATCACGATGCACAAAGTTGTTAATACGTATCATCGAAGCGAAAGCAAAAACTACACAAGCAGAGTCAAATAAATTTGCATGAAACCACCCTTGAAGCAAAAACTATCAAGTAAAAAATATTTTTTGAAATCGACCAAAAACTGGGTGTTTTACTTCATAGGAGAAAAAAATTAAGAATATATTATTGAGACAGCTTAGGCAAAATGCAGTCGGAAAATGTTAGTTTTAGTTCATGAAATAACAAAATAAATTTTAAAATTCTTTTCTAAGATTTCAGTTTTTTTACTATCTATTTTTGAACACCATGAAAGCCGCCATGTTACGAGTATTACGTCATACGGCGTGTCAATTGAACAACTTTGTACTTTTACTATTTTCGTAACCAAAGTATTTTTTGTTTAAATAATATTTTGCAATCAGGAACAGCAAACCAAAGATATGTAGAATAATAACTATTTTTTTAATTATAAACAATTATCATATAAAATATTAGGGCATTTTTCTACCCACAGAGCAATATGACGTCCACTACGTCCAGCGTTGTCTTCAAATTACTCGCGAAATATGAAAATGTAAAATTTAAATGCATTTTATGGCACTAATCGATGATTTTTTTTTGTTTTTTATTGGTTTATTAGCACTTTAAAATCTAATTAGGACACTTTTCAAAAATGGGTGTAATAGCCTATTGCCGGTGATATCCCGGAATATACATAAAAAAAACACAGAATTGAGAACCTCTTCCTTTTTGAAGTCGATTAAAAATAGAAAGGCACACCATCGAAAAGACGGCGAAGAGACTAAACATAATATAGTTTTGCTGTATGTTCTTCTTACTTGAGTCTGCTTTCTGCTCCTCCCCAGCTTCTTTTAAACTGCACGCTGTTAATTTCTGTTCATGAATCTGCACCCATTCCTTAATTTTAACAAAAGTCGGACACCTCTTGGGATTGTTGTCATTTCGTTCAATGAACTTTCTCAGGTAGGCGCGCATAACAGGACGGACTTTCTCCCCATTTAAATAATATTGCTCTACACAAAACTCGCGCTCTTCCCGCGTCCATCCGCGGTTGTTGTCCGATTTCGATCGAGTCATATTGACTGTACTTAGTGAACTACTGAGCGAGACTGGCGAGACTGAGTGAGTAAGTGAGTAACAAAAACAAGCTAGTGAGTCAATAAGTATACATACCTAGCAACGCCCCCCCCCCCCCCCCCACCGAGCAAACCCCGCTACGCTGACACATAACTTGGCGCGGGCAATTGGAAGATAGGTAAACACGATAGGTAATCATAATGTTGTGTAATATTTACGGATTTGCTAAATTCTTTTTTTGTTAGAAAGGGCTTAAAACCCAAAATGGTCCCATTATATTTCACAATTAGATCTGATGATGCGTTTCATGACAAACAACAGAACTCTTCAAAAAATGACAGCAAATCAACCGCGATTGCTGCTATCGCATAAATGTAACCATGAATTCAGCATATCATTGTAGAGCACAGAAATTTTTCGTGAGTTATACAAAAAAAAATCGGCTGTTCCATACATTTTGACCGCGTAGGTATTGCACTTTTCTATGAAACAGCTGAGTTTTTCTGTAAAACTGACGAAAACTAACTGCGCTGGGGGGTCTAGAATGATATGCTGAATTCATGGTTAAAGTTTGCGCACTGCGGATAAAAACTTTTCCTGTGTAACGATACAATTTTAAAATGTTTAATAGAAGTTGTTGATGTTTATTTTTGAGGCAATGATATGTGCATGTAACTATTGTAACTGTTATGTAGATTTTGTTTTTGCAAATGGTGATTTTTTCTTGTATTCTTTGTTGCTTTCACTTTAAAAGTTCCTAATGGAACCAACATTACCCCCTACAATTGCAGGATCCCAGCGGCCTTGATATCTCTGTTCCATCGTTAAAATATCTTGGTGGTACCTCTCTCCCTGCTAATCATTATCAGAACCTAATATTTTTAAATTTTAACCCCAATTCCGATCTTGATTCACTATAGGAAAACCAAAATACTTGAGATATGCTAATCTAGTCACTTGAGTTATTGTTCTAGCGTGTGATTTATTTATTATTTATTTAATCTTCTCGCACACAAAAAAGGTACAACGGCCCCATCGGGCATCTGTTCTGCGAGCAATGTGCCCTGCCCACGGCCACTTGAGTTTGGCAATTCTTCGCGCTGTCGGTTGCTTTGTTTCTCCTGCGGATCTCTTCATTCCTGATTCGAGCTGGCATCAACATTAATGGCGAGTACATCACTGACCTTCGATTCGCCGATGATCTAGTTGTCATGGCTGAGACCATAGAGGACCTCGTGCAATGCTCGATGAACTCAGTAGAGCTTCCGAAAGAGTGGGTCTTAAAATGAACATGGACAAGACAAAGGCCATGTCAAATGCCCATGTTATGCCCACTCTCATTACGATCGGAAGCGCTACACCCGAAGTTGTGGACGAGTACGTTTACCTAGGACAAACTGTCCAGCTAGGTAGGTACAACTTCGAGAAAGAGATCAATCATCGAGTCCGACTCGGCCGAGCAGCGTTCGCAATATCTTCTCATCCCAAATACCGCAGTGGCTCAAGACGAAAGTCTTTGACCAGTGTGTGTTGCCAGTGATGACTTATGGCACAGAAACGTGGTCGCTCACAATGGGCCTTATCAGAAGGCTTAAAGTCACCCAAAGGGCAATGGCTCTCCATTGCCCTTTGGGCGACTTTAAGCCTTCAACTTTTAGACTCCAAGCATAGCCCTCTGGCTATGCTTGGAGTTTTCCTGCAAGTGGTTGACCTATGTAAACTGTCGCCTTGTGTGTGTGTGAAAAATTGTTGGTAAACCTAATAAAGATAAATGAATAATTGTTACCTTTTAGATACGAGTACTAGTATTAAAGTTAGTTCTGCTACCGCTGTATTCAAAGAATGAGTGTTTCCAGTGAAGTGAGTGCTAAATGATGAGACGACATAAGCTACAGTACATTTTTAGGGTTCCGTACCACAAAAGGTAAAAAAGGGAACCCTTATAAGATCACTCTCTTCTCCGTCTGTCTGTCCGTGTGTCACCACCGATTTACTCAGGAATGGGTGGAGCTAGCAAGTTGAAATTTATACCAGATACTGAGGTCTATAGTCCCTATTAGGTGTATAAAAATCAAGGTCCTGAGTCAAACGTATCGTGTTACATATTGACGGTTAGAAATAAATAAGCTGTAACACGCTAATAAATATTCTTTTTTTCTCCTGCCATCAAAATGTATCACACTTTTATTGAAATAATTAAGATTGTGATAAAAATGAAAATATTTATTTAAAACATGGTATAAAGTTTTAGGGTTTAATAATAATAATGTACGTTATGAGATTATTTTGACGTAGACGAAGAAAGTTAATGATCGTTAAAGATTATCTTTCTATAAAATAGTATATTTCATATCAGGATTAAACGATTCTTAAGTTTTTAATTCGTTTTTTTAACAAATAATAATAATAGCTTGTTTAAAAAAGTTATTCTTTTTCTTTAAATTTTATTTCCTTAATGCACTGCCAAATTAGGGTAGCTTTTATAACTTTATAGTAGGTTTATAGAACGTTAAAGTGCTAAAATCCGTTTATGAATAACAATTTTTGAAAACTAGACTTTAGCAAGTGTTTAGTGGTTGTTGAGTATCAAGCTCCAGCACCCTAATTGCGTAACTCACGATTCATCATAATCTGTATCGTTTTGAAACGGATTGTTAAACCATTGCTTCATATGTTCGAAAAATGTGTCTGTTCGACAACATAAATAACGCAATGAATATTGTTTAACTGTGAAGACGAAACCAATTATGATCAATCGTGAGTTACGCAATTAGGGTGCTGGTGTGCTGCTGGTGATCTTGATTTGGTAATAAAACACTACTTGATTTTGATTGGCTGTATTTCTTGATAGATACTGATTATAATTTAGACGACCGAAATGTGTGCGCACGATCAAGGTGTCTACGAGCGAGTGCCGGCGGAGGGAGCCCGCGGTCGCGGTGTGGAGTGTGGCTCGATGTGACGTAGGAACATATTCCCCGCGTTGAAGAGACAGCTTCAAGATGATGGAAGAGGGCATATGTTGTTATATGCACGTGTTACAATGCCCTTATTCGTCAGGATGTCAGCGACTCGACAGTGTCCGTCCGAGCCAGTCTTCACTGCAACCACCCTGCCCAGCAACCACAGAAGAGGAGGAAGATTAGTGTTCCTCACTAAGACCATGGTGCCCATTTTCAGCTCTTGCCCAGCTGTCTGCCATTTGGTTTTCTGCTGCAGGAGAGACACATACTCGTTAGAGAAGCGCTACCAAAAATGTTGTCGCAATTTTTCGATGCGGTCGAAGCGCTGTAACCGCTGGATATTGACGTCGGTGATTTGAGCACGAGGGACTGACCTGAGTGATCGTCCGATGAGAAAGTGTGAAGGAGATAGATAAGTAAGATCTGATGGATCAGTGGATAGAGGTGTTAAGGGTCTGGAATTTAAAATAGCCTCTATCTGAATCAGACAAGTTGAGAATTCTTCATATGTTAAATGAGTTAGGTTCATGACTCTACGCAATAAATGTTTGGTAGACTTTACTGCACTTTCCCAAATCCCACCAAAATGTGGGCTGTAGGCAGGAATAAATTTAAATTCAATGTCGTTGGATGCAAGATCTGCCTCAATATTATTAGATGAAACCTTTAAGAAGCGTGAAAGCTCATTGAAAGCTCCCACAAAAGTTGTGCCGTTGTCGGAGTACACGCGTTGAGGCTTGCCCCGGCGTCTAATAAAACGGCTGACGGCCGCAAGGAAAGCTTCCTTAGTGAGGTCGGAAACCAGCTCCAGATGAACGGCTCTGAATGCAAAGCACACAAAAACACAAATGTATGATTTAAGAAGCTTACATCCTCTACCTCTACGGTCAAGTGATAACTTTGTATGAATAAGACCGTAAGAAAATGAGCGCACGTCAGATAGCTAGCTTCCAATAGCTTGGCACGCTATTGGTAGGCCTTTAGTTTGCGCCAAGGATGTTTAGTTACATTATTTCGACTGTCCCTACGTATAGTCACAAAATACAGAAACTGTATTTTGTGGTATAGTCCCTTAACTGCATATGACAAATTTTACAGGAGAGCGCTTCAAAGTTTCAAACACGTGAACATCATGGTAATGTCTTGATGGATTTAAGTGTGAAGTGCATTTTGCCATCTTAGACTTATTTTTGTTAAACTAAACGATAGTATAGGTTGGCCTGAAGGTCACGAAAACAAAACTTGCAAATCACGTATCTACCATTTAGGGGATTGTACGTAGGGACCGTCGAAGTTTATTGCGAAAACTGTTACTTATGCTATGCTACGCTAAGTGCTTATGAATAACTTGCTAAGAAGACGCCGCGCCGCACAAAGCGCGGCGTAATTAGATAACTAGCTCAGGAAAACGTGTTCGATTGTAATTATTGCATCGAACAGATAGAAAACATAAGGTCATAAAAATAAACAAAATGGTTAGATGGTTCTTATAATAAATATTATTTCACTCACTAGATATTAATTCAACATACAACAAAAATTAGCAAACAAGTACATAATAATTATAATTAATTAGAGTAGGTACAACATGTTCTCTCTAGAACTAAACGGAGTAAAATATTTAAATGGAGTTTCACTCAAATATCACTCACATAGATAGAATAGGTATCACAGATGTTCGATATGGTGCGGTGAGGGAGTACGGCGGGTTCAGGTGGCGAAGACCGCGGAGCGCTTGTCTCTGTTCTGGTTGCGGGTGCAGTGGCGGGCCTTGCTCGCCGCTCTATGTTGAAGATGCTGGAACAGAGTTATAATATTAAGTAACAGGTATTCTAAGTCCTAATGATTGCGTTCGTGGCAGATGGAGACAGAATAACAATAAGTTGCAATAATATTTGTGTATATACCCGCTGCAGTTTTTTAGACTTATCCTGTGGTGCCATCTCAGTGGGCGGTTCTTCAGCCAGCGCAAGCGCAGCACGCAGGCGCGGTCGGCGCGGCGCCAACACTTGCAGCGCCCCGCCGAGTGCCCCCGCCAGCGCTGCGTACGCCGCGCCGCCCGACCAGTGACACCACGACGCAACCTCCGTGCCAATGTGGGCTGATATGAAGGGGTCTTCACCTTCCTGTAAGATAAATCATGACATTCAAGCAAAGGGTGACCGATACAGATCTCTCATGTTTAAACAGACAAACAAGTCTAGATTATTTATGCCAGCGATTTGAGTGGTCGTCGTTTGTATTATATCACATGTATCGTACCTCGAAGTACTTCAGAATTTCCCTGAAAGTGGCTCGTTGTATCTTGCGATCTCTCTTGGCGCGGAACTTGTGCGAGTCTCGCGCTAACTCGGTGAGTCGCGGCAGCAGTACGTCCACGTGCGCTGTGAGCGGGTTGTCCGAGCTGTCGTCGTCTGTGACCGTCTCGTACGCGATGGCGAGCGCTCCGCCTGCTGCCATGCGCACCTGGGGAACACACACAAATGATTGTTGAAACAAATAATTTAGATTATTGTTGTCTCGTGTAGGTACAATAAAACTTAGGTAAGTTACCTCAAGTGACACAGCCTCCAACAACTCCCCAAGCCTGGCGAAGCTGGGCGCCTGGTTGTTTAGCAGTGACAGTGCCTGGTTGGGCGACAACAGCGGCAACAATAGTGCCCAGCCGTCCAGTGCGGCGGCGTGCCACGCGCACTCCTCCACGGCAACACCCGACACATTCACGCTGCCGTCATCCTGGGTGGAAAGAACAAGAAACTTTATTACATTGGTAACTCATCCTTGATAGCCTTCTGTTCTGTCCCGATTGGACAGCCGTCATTGCGGCCGCCTAGCTGATTTTTACCCAAACATGAACTATTCCCATATCCATAAATATATACTTTTTACCCCCGTAATAAGTTCCCGAGGAACAATTTCCGACCTCCACGTGGGCGAAGCCGCTGGCAAAAAGTATATAGAGGGTGGCAACAGATGGCAGATGGGGCCGGAAGGTTCTGGAGTGACGACCGCGTACCGAAAGGCGTAGCGTTGGAAGGCCTCGCACAAAATGAACCTATTCCCTGGTGAAGGCCGCAGGAATCCACTGGATGCGAGAAGCGTAGAACCGGTCGAAATGGAGGAGCTTGGGGGATGTCCATGACCCTATTCAACCGGCGTGCTGGTTGGCGCCTCAATGTAAGCACCCACATCGGTGCTCCGTATAGGGCCATGGACCGCACGAACCCCGCGAAAGCTTCCAGCAGGAGGCGTTTGGACCCTCTAGATTGGGCAGGAGCCGCTTCAAGGGAGCACCGGCCCGCTCCAGTCTGGGAGCCGAACGGCGGAAATGCTCCGCGAAGTTCCACCAGCTGTCGAGGACGACAGAAATGATGATGATGGTGATGATGATGATGAGGTGGTCTAGAATGATTGCTGAATTCACAGTTACAGTTTGCGCACTTGTTCAAAATGTATCCTGCTAACTATACATACCATACAAATTTAACTTGCGCACGCAAAAAAAAATCCTGTATACAGGAAAAGTTTTTATTCAGTGCGCAAACTGTAAACCTGTATACCTAATCTATTTCGTGTAGAAAAGATGCGTGGGTATCCCTAATCATAGTTTACCTTGAGATAGCTGCCGCTAAAGATGGTCTCAAACATGCGCATGACCTCTAAGATTTCAGTGAGATCATCCTCCATCAAGTAGCACAGCACGGCCAGCGATGAGCAGCACTGAAACATACACATTATTATAGAAACACGTAATTTCATTATTTCCTAGAGAATGCCATAGGACATTTTAATTGCGGAAAAGTACTCTATGACATTAGTATGTATTACGTTACTGTGTTGTGATGTTTACCTCAGTGCGTGTGTCGAGAGAGGCAGACTTGTCAGTGGCGGTGGCGGCGAGCGCGGGCCGCACCTCGCGCATGAACTCCTCTGAGCCTTCTTCGTCGATCTGTGGGTAACATATTAAGTATACCTAAGTTGAAGGTTCACAACGCTTATAAGGATCCATCTTGATGCATAAGTTAGACCGAAATCTGAAACTATTAGTGTAAATCCAGCAGTGGGTTCATCCCCATTGCTGACAAGATAATTGTTTATGAATCTAGTCATAAAATTATAATCACCTGTACAGCCAGCAGCGGCGCCACAGCAGCAGCTGCCTTCCTCTCTCCATCCTTGCCTCGTCGTAGTGCGCGCGACACATGGTCGGCCAGCGTGGCGCGGTGTGCGGTCAACAAGCCATCAAGCGCTCGTCGCTGTAATTCCGCGCGGAGCGTCACAAATGCGCTCGCACGTGCTGCGTGACCGCGAGCGTTCAGCGCCTCAATTAATTCCAGGACCTTCTCTTCGTATTTCTCTTGGAGGACTTGTTCTATGGAAAGGAGAAATATGATTGAGTAATGTCACATACATAAATCATGCATTTTTATCGAGGCCACAGCACGGTTCGTATAAATATTTCAGTCGCAAATTGGTTGAAGTATGTCTTGATCAAAACTAAGCAAACCAATGAAACGTTATTTTGCACAAAAGTTTTTTTCGCGGAATGACTCACTAATGCGGTGATTCTCGGACTATTCGTGTGACGTCACTATTAAAACGGCATATTATGTAGCTACTTCCAACTGACTACCCATTTTCTCGATGATAAAGGGTTTTGCACATCTCCAACTTAATCAATTCGCGATAACCCTGATCTCAAGATTAGACTAATTGTTGTACTGAGAAAAAGAATAAAATTGCAGGTTGCTCTAGAATTCAATAGATTCATACTCAGGTCGAAGTGGAGGAGCTTGGGGGAGGCCTATGTCCAGCAGTGGACGTCTTTCGGCTGAAATAATGATGATAATACTCAAGATTGCGCAATATTATAACCACCGAAAGGATATACAATGATAACCCTCAACAAACAATAACATTAATCAAAACGTGATATAACGCAAAATTATTGACCGTCTAGCTAGAATCCACCTTTTAGTACCTATTACACCATTATTTACACCAGCAGTGTTTAAAATCCTTAACTAAGCATATTAAGTAGGTACGCACAAATCGAAAATACGTGAAAATTAGAGGTAACTTCGCAATATTAACTTTTTTATCAAGAAAAGTTAATATTGTGTCTCTGATCCACAAATAGTTTAGAAATATCATGTAGTTACACTTACTTTTTATTTTGTATCTAAGTCACCAATTTCATGAAAAATCAAATAGAAGGTAGGCAGTTTTGGTTTATACCCCTCATAACGCGGATTTTTGACAACTGACGAGGCGTGGTATTTGTAGCTAACTCTATATTAAACAATTTGTGATGATGAATCATAAGAAATTCTTCACCACCGAACATTCTGACTTGATTATACTTATTTCGCAACAATTTTTATCAATATTTTGTTAGCAATTGCTGGCCAGCTTGAAAAACTGTGCCAAAGGACAGATGTCCCGTAATAGATCATTGATCATTGTTAAAGAACGGTCACCTTAATTTATGGAAGTTTTTTTCTTAGTTACAGATTTAAGTTTAATATACGTATAGGTGTTTACTTTTGTCAGGCTTCACTTCCTCTTCGATCGGCTCTTGATAATAATAGTAATTATAATGAGGTTCTTCTACAATAGGCTCCTCAATTTTCTCTTTTTCATTAAATGGACGTGGTCCACTCCATTTTAAGTCCCGTTGCTTCCCTGTAGAGTTTAATTTTGTTTATTATTGTCACATCGATATTTTGTTACTTCACTAGAAATGTGTATGATGCATTACATTTAATCGCCTGATGCTGCAGTCCGCTATCTATGGACGCTGTCCTGATGATCCGATTTTCTCCCGTCTTCCTGCCCCATTGTGTGCCACTTAGCTTGCCTGCCGAACAACAATTCTAACGTCAGTTATGCCTAAGTGTGGTTGCTATAGCAGCCAACTCCTGCGTTTTTTTACGAACACCAAATAATAAATTACAACACTTTGAACTACCAAGTAAGTTAACACGTTTTTGCTTCAAAAATGACCGAATTCCAGAAAAAACACAATTTTTTATTTCTGAGTTCGGTGTATTTTGGTCTGTATTTTAGTTTTTTGCCATCGATTTCTGAAATTAAAGTTATTTTTCACTTTATAGTGATTTTTTTTTCTTGGATGTCGGTTGTTTTATTTTGTGCACATTTTTTTACTTTTTAGGGAGCACATCCTGCAACCCAAAACTGTGAAATTTTCCCAATTCAACATGAACCTTATGCTCCCGTTGTAAAGTTGAAAATCTATCAAAGAAATTTGACAGATTGGGGTAGCTTGATGTGTGGCTGGACTATGATTCGTACACCATTACTGGCGAGTTCAACAGCAGTGACAGAAAGTATTGGAACATTAAAATTAAAAAACGTGTTATCAAAGCTAAACCAAAAACTACACAAGCAAAGTCAAATAAATTTACACCCTAGAAGCATAAACTCTCAATTAAAAAAATCAATTTTCGAAATCGACTCACAATTAACCGGAGATATCGCGGAACAAACATACAAAAAAATGAAGGCAGTATTGAAAACCTCCTCCTTTTTGAAGTCGATTAAATATAGAAAGGCACACCATCGAATAAACAGCGAGGCGACTATAAATAATACAGTTTTTGCTGTATGATCTGCTTACTTGAGTCTGCTTTCTGCTCCCTCTCAGCTTCTTTTTTTAAACTACACGCTATTATCTTCTGTTCGTGAATCTTCACCCATTCCTTAATTTGATCAGAAGTCGGACACCTCTCGGGATTGCTTTCATTTCGTTCATTGAACTTTCTCAGGTAGGCGCGCATAACAGGACGGACTGTCTTCCCATTTAAATAATATTGCTCTACACAAAATTCGCGCTCGCCCCGTGTCCATCCGCGGTTGTTGTCCGATTTCGATCGAGTCATAGTGACTGTACTTAGTGAACTACTGAGCGAGACTGAGTGTGAATGAAACAAAAACAAGCTAGTGGGTAATTATACCTAGCAACGCAACCCCCCGCCCCCCAAGCAAACCCCGCCACGCTGACGCATAACTTGGCGCGAACAATTGGAAGATAGGTGGATAAGATAAGTAATCATAATGTTGTGAAATATTTACAAAATTTCAGTACAACATTATGTTTATGTTGCACAATAATAACATAACATCACGCCTGTATTTCCCCCCCCCCCCCCGAGTGGGTTCCCGCATTTTCGTTGCGGGGGGCTCAGTAGCCGTGGTCTCCCAGCCACGGTGAAGCGAAGAGGAACCCAAAGGTGGGGCCCCTCGTCAGGGCTTTTGCCTTCAAGCAGATGACGTAGCTGTCAAAAAGTAGGTTGTGGTGAGCTGCACCGCAACTGTGGTGGGCCGCGATGTCGAATGGGAGGCATCGCGGCTGAGGGTTACGGGCTGCGGTATAGGAGGAGTGGTCGTGCCGGTGCTTCTGAACAGCGCTCTTCCCTTCCGTGGCCTGGACGGAGCCGCCACCGTTTGATGGCGGACGCGGTGGGGCCGCAGGGGAAGACGATTGTCGGTATAGCGTTGGCCGCTCTCCCTATCCCCAGCGACCAAAAAGTGGTGGGCGGGACGGCGCGTTGTGTTCCACGCGCGCCGTCAGAGATGTCAGCAACAACTGGTGGGATCCACAAGGGCCGATGCCTGCCAGGGGTGTGGGTTGTTCGAAAGAGACACTGTCGCCCCTGGCACACAGGCAACTGAGGGAACACGGTTGGGTTTTAGTCAGTAAAAGTCTGACACGCCCTCCTGCTCCACCCAGAGCGGAAGAAGTCATTTGCAGATTCCCAGCTACCAAAAAAAAAAAACCTCTGTATTCCGCAAAGGGTAAGACAGAGGTATACTTACTACAATATTATTACCTACCGTTTTTCACTATAAAATACTGTTTACTTTTCCAACAAAATACTGATTTCACAGAGATTCATCCAGAGATATTTTTAATTAGACAAATGCCTAAATAAGAAGTTTCATATCGTACAGAGGTAACACATCAAGCTACCCCAATTTATTTTTGATAGATTTTCAACTTAATCACAAGAGCTTAAGGTTCATGTTAAATTGGGAAAATTTGACAGTTTGGGATAGCTTGATGTGCTGGCGCCTGTACATGGGCTAGAGGGCAGAGGGCATAGGTGAGGAGATTCAGCTAGCCTTAATTTCAGAATAAAACTGTTAACGTCTCACATTTTCATTACATATATAATTGTTGGCAAAATACCTTTTAGATACTACACTCGCGAGCAACAAACTAGAAACACTTCATCGCGCGTTGCTCAAGTCAATTTTGTACAATTTCTATGCTGTATAATAATATACTGAGCTGTGGATTGTGGTATATCACCTGAAAGGTAATTTTGTTAGCTTTCAAATGATATCAAAAACAATTAAGTAAATTTTCTACCTAAATTTAGAGAATAATTGCAATTGGTCGAAGTTGTGGACGTCTGAATGAATAAGAAGTAATATGAAAGATTTAATTTTTATTTACAGTTTATGTTATTTACCCCTTAATATTGGCTTCGAGGAGCCGGGCTCGGGTGGTGCCTCAGGAGAAAGCGTGGCATGGGCTGGGTGGACCCGTGACTGAGGAGGACCGGGTGCTGACTCTGGTGCGGCAGGAGCTGGCTGCCTTCTAGAGTCGGTTTTCCGCCTTGGAGGCCTTAGTCCTTCGCCCCCCGCTAGCGGCGAGTCGGCCGGCTTCGGGCCAGCAGAAGGGGGGCGTATGTCGTCGCCACGTCTACCACGGCCAAGTTGGCACCGCAGTCGGGACGGACCCCGGCGAAACCGGTGCTGACCAAGCCCAAGAAGGGCGTAGTGGCTGCGCAGGTAGTGACGGCCCTAGCCGTGGTGCCAGGATGGTCGACCCCACCACCCAAATCTCCTCCAGCCGACGCCGAATGGCAAGTAGCCGGGGAGAAGAGGAAGGCGGGAAAGGCTGCAAGGGCAGCCAAAAGGAGGGCGAGGTGACAGCGGGCCAAGAAGCGAAGCGCCGCGGCTAGGTTACGCGCCCCGAAGTCCGCAGCTGTAGTGATCACACTACAGCCGTAAGGGGAGAAAAAGGGTGTATCTTACTGCGACGTGATCGCCAAGGCAAGGGCGGTGGTGAACCTGGGAGTCCTAGGCATCGCAAAAGGCGTGCGGATGAGGGTCACTGCGACCGGAGCCCGGATGCTGGAGGTCCCAGGCGCCTCCTTGTCGGATTGCCGCCATGATACTCGTATCTGGAGGCAAAGGTCCTCGCGCTCACTAGGGAGTGGCGCGAGGAGGCCAAACGCCGGGGCTTAACTCCGCTGCCGCGGGAAATCCCGGCACAGCGGACAGAGATCCGGCGGGACCTAATGGCGACGTGGAGAGTGCGATTGTCGCAACCCAGTGCTGGGCACGCCACGATTTCGGCGGTAAGTCCCCTCTGTGAGGAGTGGCTTGAGAGGCGGCACGGCGTCCTCACCTTCCGCCTGACGCAGGTCCTCACCGGACTCGGTTGTTTCGGGAGGTTCCCATTTCAAATAAGGCGGGAGGAAACGCCCGGGTGTTTCCATTGCGAAGATCGCCATGACGACACGGTGAAGTATACAGTGGAGATCTGCCCGGCTTGGGCGGAGCACCGCCGTGTCCTTGTGGAAGCGATCGGCGGCGGCGATTTCTCGCGTCCGGCCCTGGTCCAGGCCATGGTGCGAAGCGAGAGTGCATGGGTAGCCATCGCTTCCTTTTGCGAAGCAGTGATGCTCGCGAAGAGGGAGGCGGCGCACGTGAGGCAGAGGCAGTATATGCGCCCTCATGGCCCTAGCCTCCGCAGGAGACGCCCTGGGCCTCAGGAATCCCAGGCTGATTCCCGGCCACCGTAGGCGTGGGCTTGCGGACGTTTGTCGGTAAAGATGGCCACCCCTGCAGACTTACGAGTAGTACGAGCACCGATTTCTCGACGGAAGAATAGACATGACTATTAACTAAATTATGTCAAATACGAGTAGCAGATTTTTCTATTAAATAACACAGTTATGTTTTCTAAACGAATCTAGATTTTGTAGATAATCGTAAGTATATACTTTGTGGCCGTCGAGTGGAAACTAGTAGGAAGTTTGTTGTCAGTTGGATTTTGACAGTTGTGTCCGTATGGATTGAGGAGCCATGTCTCAGATTTAAACGCGGGTACTACCAATATTTAGTGGTAAATACTGAATGTAGAGGAAGTTTGATTACACCAATATTTAGTAGAAATTTCTACTAAATATTGGCGTAATTAAACATCGATTTCATCAAGTACTTTAGTAGCTACGTACATTTGTTTTTTTATAGACCGTCAGGATTGAGGAGCCACATAAAACGTCCTGTAACTTTGAAAGGGTTTTACTACAAATACCAGGATTGGGCCTACAAATTCAGGTAATTTACTACTAAATATTGGTAGTACCCGCGTTTAAATCTGAGACATGGCTCCTCAATCCAAACGGTCACTGATTGGTTAGACATATTCTTCTGAATTAGTCTACATTTTTATGGACCTAGACAAATATCGTTAGAAACAAAGGACAAAATGACAGATTGTAGAAGGATATCTACGGTGCGATGTCAAAAATGGAGAAACGAAATGTTACTTTGTATTGAAAAAGCACTGTCTATTCTTCCTAGAAATAGAAAGCATACTGCGTGCTGGTATGCAAAAAAATAAATGTCACCATTTTATTTATTCTTTGTCAAAGGATATTCAAATCTTACTCGGACACCATTAGGTTTTTGGACCGAAATTCCATTTGTCATTAATCAGAAGGTATAATCAAAATCAAAATCAAAAGTCGTTTATTCAAACTAGGCTGGTGTCAGCACTTTTTGAACGTCAAAAATTACAAAAGACAGTCCCCCAAAAAACGCCCACCCTTCGACACTTCCTAGTGCTTTAGCTGGGAAGAAGAAGTGGCGCAACAAACTCCCCAGCAGCACAGCTGTCTGTTATGTTAGAAGAACTTGATTTTATACAATGGTAGGTTACAGAATATCGAAATTGAAATTAGTTCTAGATATAATAGATCCATTATCGGGGTCGCTAGCTAGCTACATCTTGCAATTTAACTCATTATTAAAAATAAAAAACAATGAGTAGATTATGTCAACACTAAGTAAATTGAAATGAATTTATATAGTCAAATAAAAAAAAACAAACAATTATGTTAATAAAGATATGACCTGTCAGTAGGCAAGGAAACTCTGGTGAAAGAACACAAACATTGTCTTGAGTTAATCACAGCGACCAACTATTCTTATCGTTTAAGTAGTCGTTGATAGAATAGTATGCCTTTGCGCAAAGGTTGGATTTTACTTTAGCTTTAAACGCATTAAAATTCAAATCTAGCACAGAAGAGGGAAGCTTGTTATAAAAGGCTATACCAAGACCAATAAATGAGTTATGAACCTTATGAAGCCGGTGAAAGGGAGCACGTAGTTTGTCCTTATTTCTAGTATTAATATTATGAAAATCACTGTTTTTAGTGTACAAGTGTATGTTTTGCCTTATATATAAGATGTTGGCCAAGATGAATTGCGATGCCACGGTGAGTATACCAATATCTTTAAAAAAATCTCTAAGAGAAACTCTAGCACCTAGTTGATAAATTGCTCGAACAGCTCGTTTTTGAAGAACAAAAATATTTTGAATATCTGCGGCTTTGCCCCACAGCAGAATGCCGTAGGACATAATGCTATGAAAATAACCAAAATAGACTAACCGCGCTGTGTCAACGTCAGTGTATTGTCTTACTTTCCTGACGGCGTAGGCGGCCGAACTGAGCCTTCCCGCTAGGCTTGATATATGTGAACCCCACTGAAGTTTGGCATCTACTGTTATGCCTAGGAAAACTGCAGAGTCTACAGTTTCAAGTACCTCATTATCTACGACGATGTTCGGTCCTAGATTCCTAACATTCGGTAAGGCGAACTTTATACATTTAGTTTTCTTGGCATTGAGAACTAGGTTATTTGTTGTAAACCAATCCGTAACCATTGCGAGTGCACTGTTTACGTCGTCAAAATCTTGTCTATTCCTATCTACTTTAAATATAAGAGAGGTATCATCAGCAAACAGTACGATGTCACAGATACCCTTTAAATAGAATGGTAAGTCATTAATATATACTAAGAACAAGAATGGACCCAGTATTGAGCCTTGAGGTACACCTAATTTAACTGGTAGCCCGGAGGATTTTACACCATTAACATCTACACATTGATGCCTATTGTCCAAATAAGAACTTAATACGTTGAGTGCTTCGTTTTGAACACCGTAATGACGTAGTTTACGCAAAAGCGTGTCATGGTGCACGCAATCAAAGGCTTTGGAGAGATCACAGAAAACTCCAATAGCATTTTGCGAGTTCTCCCATGCGTCAAAAATGTGTTTCAGCAGAGCAACACCTGCATCGGTAGTCGAACGACCTTTTGTAAAGCCATACTGTTCATCGTGAAGGAGTTTATTTAAATTAAAATGTCTTAGCAACTGCTTTAGTATCAGCTTTTCAAATATTTTACTAAAAGCCGGTAAAATAGAAATAGGCCTGAAATTGCCAATGTTATTTTTGTTGCCCGATTTAAATAAAGGTATGACTTTACTACTCTTCATAAGGTCAGGAAAAGATCCTAAATCAACACATTTATTAAAAGTAATAGCTAGATAGGGGGCTACGATATCGATTATATTACTTAAAAGTTTAATGGAGATGCCCCAGTAATCACCAGTGTTTTTAGACTTAAGTGTGTTAAAAATATTAACTACTTCACGAGGCGTTACATGTTCGAAACTAAATAAACGACTACATTTGGGCACACTACTATGCAAAAGGTTTTCAGCTTTAGACGGGGATGAATTTAAAGAGTGAGTCGTAGTTACAGGTATGTTTGCAAAAAATTCATTAAATGCCTCAGCTACGTCAGCAGCTTTATCAACTAATTTGTTGTTGACCATAATCTCTAATTGTTTTTCTTGTTTAACTGATTTACCCGTTTCACTGTTAATAATTTTCCATGTGGTTTAACTTTATTATTAGAATTTTTTATAGTATCGCTTAAAAATTTAGATTTAGCAAAAGCACAGATTCTTTTAAATAATTTTGAATAATTTCTGATATATTCTAAGAAAGGAGTGTCAAATCTGTATTTTTTTAAACCGTATAACTCGTATAGTCTTGCTCTACTTTTATAAATACCTGGGGTGGCCCATTGGTTGAAGCCAACGGAGGTGCCATTAATATCAATGGTTTTGGTCTTAAAAATAGATTGGTATTCCTTTTGCACAACATCAAAAAGGGCTCCATAGATTTCATTAGGATTCTCGTGTTCTACTATAGATGATGTAATTCTATGAGCTATATTATTTTTAAATTTAATGCAACGACTAGCTGTATATGGCCTGCATTCTATTTTATGCGGCTTTTTATGTGAAGGCAAAGGGAAGCTAGCTAATAAACCGCAGTGGTCGGACGTTAAATCACTTAAAACCAATTTATTTTTGGCATCACAATCACTAAATATATTATCAAGGCAAGTCGACGAAGATGCCGTGATCCTAGTAGGTTCGAAAAACAAATTAATTAAATTAAAAGATCTGAACAGATTGAGAAGTCTAATACTTAATGGAGTAACTTCTAAAATATTAATATTAAAATCTCCACATAAAATTATACATTTATTACTTGATTTTAATTTATTGAGTGAATCCTCCATTACCGATTCGAAACGAATAAAATCCCCTGAGGGGGGTCGATAAACGCAAATTATAACGTAACGCTCGAGTTCAACACAAGACAATTCAATAGTGCGCTCGATGGAAAGATTAACTAGATCTAAACGTTGTTTACATTTCAACTTGTTTGAAACAAGAATTAAAGAACCACCGCGAATAGCATTTTTCCTCACAAAAGCACTATGCACAGTAAAAAAATCATCATTTAATATATGTCTTATATGTATATCTTATCGATGATAATTTTAGTATACGCTAACGGTCAGTAACACAATAACCCGTAGCAATATCAATCAAAAGATTAAGCTGGAACGAACATAGTGCCACTTTGAATAATAAAACCTGTGGTAAGTTCAATGACCAAACCTGTGGCAAGTTCGATATCAAAACCGTAGATTGTGTTATTCATTCTATGACGTAAATATTTAAAGATAATCGCCCATAGGATATATCTTATCATTGGTTGCCTAAATGCACACGTGCTGTCTGAAGGGTTATTCCAGCTTTGGTCTGACAAAGAGACAATCAAATGGGTCGTGGGTGCTGCAGATAGAAAATCTCAAAAGATTTATACAACCTATTTGTCTGAAATACAGCAGACCTTGTTCAAGATGACAACGATGAACCCCATGATTACTTACGTAGTTAAACAGGGTACATTTTTAACCATTGCGCAAACTGTACCCATGAATTCAGCATATCATTCTAGACCCCCTAGCGTAGAAATTTTTCGTCGGTTGTACATTAAAAAAACAGCTGTTTCACAGAAAATTGTAATACCTACGCGGTCAAAATGTGTGAAACAGCAGTTTTTTTTTTCCCACGTAAAAAAATTATACTCTTGAAGTTAGAACAATTTGTCTTGAAGTTAGAACGATTGAACGAATCGTTCAGCGTATTCCTCATGTTTTTTCTTTTCAAGATGACGTCACTGATATCCACACTATTCGTGTGTCGTCATTTCGCGTGTGAATGAATTCAATTACATTTCATTCCATCTAAACACGTAACACTAATTAGTCAGTCGCGAAATGTATTTCTTTCTAGGACCTCTCTATACCTTGTGTATATATGGAGTAAGTACGCTTTAGATTAAAATAAAGAATTCGGGATCATCTGTGCCGGGATTATGTAAAATAACGGTGGAAAATAAACCTACGATTACCAGAGTAGGTAACAGTAACGAACAACAACAACATTATGCAACACGTGATATTGCACAATATTATTGACCTTGATATTGTACACGTGAGGTGCATTATTTATGCGGCTTTTCCTACTGATTTGACGTAGTGCAATCTTTTGTTATATGACTAATCATCACAATCTGTTTACGAATGTTTTGCCTTTATTTATAACAAATAAATTATAACAGTGCTTGCAAAATAAGAATGTAATGTGCGAGATAGTTTGGCAAGCTCTGCACAATACGATAGATGTAAATAAAAACATTTTCCATAAAAAAAACAACCGACTTTCAAGAAACACTAGAAAGTGAAAAATAACTTTAATTTCGGAAGTCGGTGACTTTGGACATGTATTTTAATAATTTCTTGTCACCGCCTTCCGAAATTAAAGTTATTTTTCACTTTCTAGTGTTTTTTGGAAGTCGGTAATTTTTTTTTTTGGAAAAAGTTTTTATTTTTCACTTTTTAGTTATAGTACCCACTCCACACCAATTCATCATCCTTGGGGTCAAAACAATGCATATTAATGCGATAGTAGCAATCGCGGTTGATTTGCTGTCATTTTTTGAAGAGTTCCGTTGTCTGTCTCCGAAACGCATCATCAGATCTATATGAAATTTAAATAAAAAAAATTACAAATCGGTCTATTGACGGAGTTATCCCCGAATCTGCACCTAACTCCTAAGTTAAAGAGTTGTACCTTCCATCATCAGCTCAGCGTCATGAGATGATGATGACCATACGCAAATGTCTCAATAGCATTAGAAAACATAGGAAAAATATTGTTAATACCTATAAGATCCACCCTCAAGGGTTGCCCTCGATTTCCCTGGGATTCCATCATCAGATCCTGACTTGGTGCCAATGGGACCACCTCAAGAGTATACTCTATAAAATAAAAAAAGAATTTTGAGAATCGGTCCACAAATGGGGGAGAAATCGAGGAACATACTTTAAAAAAAAATACGTTCGGTGGAACCATAGATATAAGAAAGGGTGGAACATATAACCTCCTCCTTTTTTGGTAGTCGGTTAAATAGACCATGAACGGTTTTTTTTTAACCTATGGGTGCACTAAGTTAAATGATTACATTTACTTTTGTCAGGCTTCACTCGGCCTCTTCAACCAGCTCTTGAAAATAATAGTAATTAACATGTGGTTCTTCTACAATAGGCTCCACAATTTTCTGTTTTTTTATTAACTCGACGTGGTTCACTCCATTTAATGTCCTGTTGCTTCCCTGTGAAACATAATTCTTTATTATTGTCAATTCGATATTTTGTTACTTCACTAGGAACATGTATGATGCATTACATTTGATCTCCTGATGCTGCAGTCCAATATCTATGGACTCTGTCCTGATGATCCGGTTTTCTCCCGTCTTTCTGCCCCATTGTGTGCTACCTAGCGTGCCTGCAAAAATATGGCTGTTGTCAGTTTAATCCAAGGCGCGAGTTCTTACAGCAGCCAACTCCTGTATTTGCATTTTAACATCAAATAATAAAGCAATGTCTTTGAACTGAGCAATGCTAAATAACAAAATACGGTCAAGTTGGATGGTATGATACGGTCTGAATGGATCTTGTATAAATGTTATTTAAATTCAATTTTCAAAACATGGCAATACACAATCATGCAGCCGAACGTCTGCACCTGCATAAATCTGGCTGACGTTGAGCCGAAGAGAAATCTTGCTGTAAATTCTCCTTACCTGACGCTGGCTTCTGCAGCTCTTTAGGTTGCGGTTGCATTAAACTACTTGCTCTCTTCTTCTCTTCATGAATCACCCACGCCCTAAGTTGATCTGCAGTCGGACACTTGTCCCGCTTGAGCCCAAATCGATCACGGAACTTTTCCCAGTAACAGCGTTGAACAGCCGCAACACTCTCACGTTTTAAATAATATTGGCCGACACAAAACTCGCGTTCTTCCTTCGACCACCCACGTCTAGCTATCGATTTTGATCGATACATACTGACTGTACTTAGTGAACTTCGGAGCAAGACTGATCACTTAGCGAGAAACAAGTCAGTCAGCGGCTAAATCCCCTCCTCCACGCATCCCTCTTGACGCTGACGCATTACCGACATTGCGCGGAGGATTAGAGAAATTATTGTTGAGTTAATTGTAAAATAGAACTCACCGATATAAAACAGTGAAACCTATTTTATTGAGTTCTGAATGTTCTGTTTTAGAACCATTGGGTATTAAAACAGAACATTCAGATCATGAATATTGATTAGAAACATAGTCGTTCCCAAGTTACTCTCCCGGGTAAATCCGTAATTATTACTTTCTTCATTACTCACTACCTTACTGTTACAATCAGACTGCGTCCGACCAGACGAGTAATCGTAAAAAATGCTTAAAGCTAGTCCGCGTATGCGATGAAGAATGGGAATTGAGACCATTGACGTAATATGTTAGTACATATTACTTCAATGATTGAGACCGTGTCAAACGCTATCGACAAATCTAGGACGATTCAATACATTTCCGGGTTTCTAGAATTTTGTTGCCATGTTACTACGTTTGCAACCGCATCAGGTTGATATACCAATTCTAAGTTCGTATTGATTGCTTGAAATTATATAATTTTTGTCCCAATAACTAATCAAGTAACTATTTAGGATGCGTTCTAGAAGAACCTTTAACAGTGCGCTTATACAGTGATTGGTCTGTAGTTTGCCACACTGTCTCTTTTTCCACTTTTGAATACCAGTGTAATTTTTGCGCTTTCAATAGCTTTCGGGAATAGACCCGTGGAAATTGCTAGATGACATAATATACCGTCACATTTTGATCGTATAATCCTTTAGATTCGTTTTATCCAATAAAATATCGTCCGCTGCTCGAAACAAATTTATACAACTTCTATGCAATGAAATATAGATTGTGGCACATCATTTGAAAGGCAATTTTGTTAGCTTTCAACCTCTCTCAATATCATAACCAAAGATTATTCACCTTGTCATAGAACGTAAAACAAAAAACATCAATTTTCTAAACGAAACACCATATTTTTTGATAGTTGTGAAACCCATAAAAAGGGGGCGTTTATGAAAATTGATCATCAGTCCAATATTTCACGTAACTGACAATACTGAAGCTAAAAGAAAATGGAAACCACAGCTATAGAAGCCGCTCAAGTCGTCATCCTAATCCAGCAAGGATGGTCACACCGTACTATCGCTAGACAGCTTCATTTGAGCCAGTCTTGTGTCTCAAAGGTATACAAGAGGTTCAGGGAGACTGGAAACTTAGTCCGGAGATCAGAATCTGGACGACAGCGATGCACCTCGGTGAGAGATGACCGATTTAATGTCACCTCTTCTCTCCGAAATCGACAACTGACCGGCGGCGTGGACACGACGCTGACGCATGACTTTGGCGGGCACTTGGAAAATAGGATAATCGACCTCGCGGTGGGGATTGCGCTCTCCTGAACTCTAGGCTTGTACCTAACGGCGTGCTCGGCCTCGGAGGAAGGAAGCATTCCAATATGATGCTGGTAAGGATCTTGATCGTACCTCCAGGATGATCCCGATAGCCGTAGAATACACTCTCCCCTCCACATAAGTACCTCAGGACACAACGACATATTATTGTGTGTGCAAGTCACTCCCTGCCATGTTTTTTTTTATATATATTTCTATAACGGTAATAGTCTCTCTCTCGTAGGCTACCGTAGTCCCACTTAGGCTCTCGTAGTTGTGCGTAGACTGTCGTAGCTGCGCGTAGGCTCTCGTAGTTGTGCGTAGGCTGTCGTAGACGCGCGTAGGCTATCGTAGTCGCTCGTAGGCTCTCGTAGCTGCGTATGTTCTCGTAGTTTCGCGTAAGCTGTCGTAGTCACAGAGTACATTTTATATAGGTCGTAGTCACACGTAATAAAAATAAGTACGTAAAATTACAAGTAAAATAATGATTGTTTTTGTGTCATCAACAATCATATTTTTTTGCTCTGTTAAGAAAAGTATTCATCCAAAACAAACTTCTTATCTTTCACTTTGTAGTTGTGGCACCTACCCCACACATATTTGCATATAGTGCCACCAACTTAGCTGTTCAGGTGGGCAAAATTGGAACAACAACCAAGCCCGGAAAACAAACTCAACAACTAAAGAAAGAAAGAATACCGTTTATTTGGACAACACAATTCTTGCAATGTCCACTAGCGACGCTGTCAACAGAACAAATAAGTTGGTCGGACTATAATCTTCACTTGCTAACAACAGTGACAATAAGTTATCATCATCGCTATACACTAAGCACAAACTCTGGAAGGAAGGGTCCCACCCTTTCAAACAAAAGAAGAATTTTTCAAATCGGTTTATAAATGACGAAGTCCTGAAGTAACAAACATTTAATGAAATTACAACCGTATTAAGAACCTCCTCCTTTTTTAAGTCGGTTAAAAATAAGGCCATTTGGACTCCAAACCTCTTGGTCGTACAACGGCACTGCAATTCAGAATCGTGACGTAAATGTTCAGCGGCATCTATTAAGAATATTGAAAACTAGAACACGTAGCTGTCACTTTACAAGCCAAGGCATAATGTGCTCTTTTGTTTGCTGAGTAAGTGTGTACTTTAACTATAATACTTATTATGATTGTATTATGTCGTAAGCAGGCGGCACTGCTGCTCTAGCAGAACTTTTATTAGTAACTACAACGACCACACCAGCGTTTATCTGTCATTGCTTCATTTTAATTATTTTTACCTATGCTGTTATGGTAATTTTTTTCGATGCACCGTTTTCACGCATAATTATATAATGAATGTAAGTATATTAAATATTGTACTTTAAACATTTAAAAGAGTAACGGTGGAGTTACTTGCCCATTCTTCTCCATAAGAAACTACATTTTGGAGGGCGATTATGATCAATTCAATTTTAATGTTGACGTTCAAAAATGCCTTTTAGATGTCTATTTGAAATAAATGCGTTGACTTTGACTTTGAGTCAGACCTGCTTCGGTAACGATGACGATCAGTTAGGCACACAAAATGCTCCTAATTATGTTTTACATGTCGGTACACAAAGTTTTTGTAATACCGTACTCAAAACATCAAACATATAGGGCAGTCGTGTAAAAATTATACAGAAGTAGCGTGTCAAATCAGACGAAATTAAAAGCGGTTGATAATTACCATAATTAAAGCATCCCGCATAATACCCGACAGAAAGCTAATAATTAATTAGCTAATTAAATAAAGCCATTTGTAATCTGTCCCTGACATGATGTGGCTACTATTTGTTAAAGCCAGGATGAGCCTATCTAGGTGAAGATGAGGTGAAGTGTTTGTCTACAACTCAACAATTAGGGTTGCCAAACGTACTAAAAAATTATAAAAACGAAGTTCGGAAGGCGGTGACATATAATTAAAATACAAATCGAAAGTCACCGATTTCCGAACTTCGTTATTAAGGCTAAACAAAAAAGGTTTATCATTTTTGACTTTTCAGTTTTTTCGGCGGTTTAATTTTTTGTTAAAAGTTTTTATTTTATAATTTTTGAGGCTATAATCTACTAATTACTCATCCTTATTTTTTTATTTCTTTTTGTAATACACAACTCAGCATTAAACATTTGTGAGTGAACAATCAATCATCCCCTGTTTTCCTACCTATAGGGTTGTTTTTTTTCGAAATGTATATGGGACCAACTTCGGGGTATACCCTTTCCAATAAAAAAGAACTACCAAAATCGGACTATTCTGAAAAAAGTTATATACATAAAAAAAAAATATATATACACGTCGACTTGAGAACCTACTCCGTTTTTTCGTCGGTAAAAAATGTTTTGCACTTTACTTCGGGCATAGGTACGTACTTCATACTTTATGTAAGCATTGGTGGCCAAGTGGTAACAACCGCGACTTACGAGTTTGTACATCGTAGGTTCGAACCTAGACTGGCGCTTTACTTTGTGTAAATTATTTCATCGCCACTGCTCTCAAAACAGAGAAGGAAAACATCGCGAGGAAACCGGCATGTCCTAGGACCAAAACTTTGAAGACATGTGACATCTACCAACCCGCACTGGGCCCGCGTGGTGGATTACGGCCCGTTCCCTCTCAATGAGGAGGCCTGTGTCCCAGCAGTGGGAACATTATAGGCTAATAATGACGAATGATGGGCAATAGCATAAGCAAAATCAGCCAGTCGTGGACAGACAGCTGAGCGCAGGGTAGTTTGTTGCGCCACTTCTTCTGACCTACAGCACTAGGAAGTAGTTGAAGGGCGAGCGTTTTGGAGGACTGACTTACGTAATTTTAGAAATCTGCTAATTCTCAGCCTAATTTGAATAAATGACTTTTGATGTAGGTCTTGAATGTTCCTACTGCTGCTTTCCTAATTCCAAGAGGGACTGAGCTATAAGCTACCACGCGCGCCCATTGAGGCTTGAAATAATAGGGTTAAAGTATGAAACTGACGTTGTAAAGTATAGACACTTCGAATTGACATAAAATCTTCATGGTGTGAGATTTTCGTGTGAAACTTTTTTCACGTGATACCTATTTATGAGGTTCTTCTTTTAAAAAATGTGCAACATTCGATTTTCAACGTTCAATTGTTTTTTTTTTATTCAGCTTAGACGATACTTTGAAAATCCGAGTTATTTTTGAATACGAGTTCAGACGCGGAACTAACTCGGCAGAAACGGCTCGCAATATCAACGTTGCGTTTGGAGAGGGGACTGACAGCACCGTGCGTTTTTTAATGGAAACTTAGACTTGAAGAACGAACCACGTGGTAGACCGCCCACACAGGTGAATAACGCTGAATTGAAGGAGATGGTAGAAGCCGATCCGAGACAAACTCCCAGGAATTAGCGGCATGTTTTAACGTTACCCTATACCTACAATATTAATTCATTTCCATCAAATCAATAAGATAAAAAATATGAAACATAGGTGCCTCATGATTTGACAGGTCTGCAAAAAGAAATGCGTGTTGCCTTGTTGAATCGGTACAGAAATGAAGGAATATTGGATCGAATTGTGACTTGTGACGAAAAGTGGATTGTTTACGAAAACCGTAAGCGAAAAATGCAATGGCTGACCCCAGGTCAAACGCCGCAACAGTGCACTAAAGCAAAGTTTACCAATAAAAAGGTAATGGTAACTGTTTGGTGGTCTCTTCATGGTGTTGTTCACAATAGCTTTATCAAGTCTGATCCTTTTTTTTTTTGACGGTGGGAAATCATCAAATGACTTTTCCCGCTCTGGGTGGAGCCGGAGGGCGTGTCAGACTTTTACTGACTAAAACCCACCCGTTCCCTCAGTTGCCCGTGTGCCAGGAGCGACGGTATCTCTTTCGAACAACCCGCACCCCTGGCAGGCACCGCCCCTTGCGGACCCCACCAGATGTTGCTGACATCTCTGACGGCGTGCATGGAATACAACGCGCCGTCGACCCGGGTATTTTTATTTCTAAAAAAAAAAAAAAAATGCCTACTGCGCTACCAGGGGGAGATAGCGCAGTTATGTGGGACTGTAACCCACTAAAACTCCACGGTGTCCTCCAGTGCCGCTTGAGGCGGGAACACGGAAACGCGCAAGCCATCCGCGAACCCACCGCGGCTGTCCATTACCGGACCCTCCTCGGAGGGGAATAACCCCTATCACCGGCGCACCAGGACACATGGCACGCCGTGACCACCCCAGGAAGCAAATAGCATAAGGGCCCCAGATGACCCCGTGTGTGGCACCCTTGGTGCCCCACAGTGTTCGAAATGATTAAATTACGAGCTACTTTGATTTTTCATAAGAAATATTTTACTTTATACGTAGGTAGGTACATATTTATGGATTTATACGTTAGTATATGTTGTATATAGTGTCTACATACACATAATAGTCTTTAAATAAAAAGTAGCTAAAAACATTTTTAAATAAGCGGCCCTAAAAAAGGCCTTTATCTACTCGCTGTTTGCCTCATCATCGAACGAGTGCGTCCCTTTAAGCGTTTCAGGAGCTTTCAATAATTGTAATACTCCAAGGGCAAAAGTATCCGATTTTCTCTTAGGCAATGGTCATCCGAAGTTATTTAGGTGCCAACACAGTTACTGCCTTTATAACGGTGGCCATATTGCGCTTACAATTTATTGAGAAACTCGTTTGAGTGGCACAGGCAAGTTCCTCCGGAGAATGGCCAGCCACCAACATCTTCGTCCGCTTTTTCTTTGCTAATGCACTTAAACCAACAAAATCCATACTTTGAGCTACAGAAAATCAAGCAGGTGTACATTCAGATTATCCGGTATCTTGATTTTTTACTGAGCAAAGCTCTTCTTGCAGCCAGTTGTTGCATTTTAAAACAAACTTCTCTTTGTTCCTGATAGCACTCCGTTTCTTGGTTAGCACCGCAAAAACCATCTTCATTTTAGTTTTAATAACTTTTACTGGAAGCCCTGCAATCTCTGTAGAGCTATAGTCCACATAAAAAGATCCCTTATTCGCTTAATTGATCAGTTGATGACGACATAAAAGGTCGAAAAGGTGAAGGCGTTTTATTCCTAGAGTAACACCTGGTGAACGAAAAACTTACATCTCTTAAAACTCGAGGCGAGTCGAATATTGAGACTAGATTCATTCGAAAGCTAGATAAATACTCAAGTTTCACAAAAAATCATGGACGGCTGGAATTGGCTGGGAAAAAGATGGAGTCTATTAAACGCTTGAACTTTTTGCAAATTTGGTTATTTTTTTCTATTCATGTTTTATTTAGTTTCTCATAATACGAATTTATATAAGATTAACAAACTAATCTATATCTTACCTGTCGATGTGAAACCCATGATAAACCAAAAAATAATAATACAAAAACAGTTATATGAACAGAGCGTAAACACATGCGATGATTAGCGGCTAACAAACGCGACTGACCGGTGTTGTTATCGTATGGAATTACTGCAGTGCTGAACGGTGAACACTTCCTGAAATCGTCAAATTTGGCATGGGGACGAGTTGTACGACTAATAATGTACCCTAATCACTTGCAAATTTCAATTTATATTGTCATGATTTTATACCTAAAGTGGCTAGTAATAGGTATAAGAATTTCGAACACTGTGTGCCCCTGCGACTGGTCAGCACAGTGGCCCCGCCGCCCACCACTTTTCGGCCGCAGGCGAAAAAGAGAGCGGCCAACGCTATATCGGTATAGCGTTGGCCGCTCTCCTCTTCCCCTGCAGCCCCACCGCGTCCACCATCAAACGGTGGCGGCCCCGTCCAGGCCACGGAAGGAAAAAGCGCTACTCAGGAGTACCGGCACTCCTCCGCCGCAACCTGTAACTCTCAGCCATGATGCCTCCCATTCGACATCGCGACCCACGTCAGTTGCGGTGCACCTCACTGCAACCTACTTTTTGGCCGCTACCGCGTCGTCGGCTTTGAGGCAAAAGCCCTGACGAGCGGCCCCACCTTGAGGTTCCTCTTCGCAAAAAACGCTTTCACCGTGGCTGGAAGACCACGATTACTGAGCCCTCCCGCAACGACAATGCGGGAACCCACTGGGGGGGTTCTCAGGTCTGGTCAGGTAATAACAGCAGATGCTTACTGTCCCGAACTTCGAATAATTATGGTTAAACTGGAAGTGAAATAGCCCCGACTCGTGAATCGATCTTCACCATTATTGCTCCATGATAACGCAAGACCTCACACTGCACGAGAAACCGTTGTAACTTTACAGGAGCTGCAGTTAGAAACTATAAGTCATCCTCCGTACTCGCCAGACCTTGCTCTAATTTAAAATTGTCCAAATCACGAAACAAATGGTAGTCCAGCATTTGTTTCGTGATTTGGACAATGATCTACGTGATGAAAAAAAAAATCTTCCCAGGAGGCAGTACAAAATGCTTTCACACAGTTTGTCGAATCTAGATCCTCAGACTGCCCACTGCCACTTAAGTTTGGCAATTCTTCGGGCTAAGTCGGTTGCCTTGGTTCTCCTGTGGATGTCTATTGATTGAAATAGATTTACATTGATTGATGGTTGGTAATTGTGATTGTAAATAGCTATCTATGTATGTAGGTCCCCTTGTGTAACAATACACAACAAATTCTGAAGGGGTATCAATTAAATTGTATCGTTAAAAACAATTTGCTCAGAGGGGCTCTCGTCTTGCACTCTCTTAGTTATTACATCCGGCAATTTGATCAAGATGATGAATTTAATACTACTCAGTTTGTCTGTCTATTACTTAACGAAATAGTTATCTTTAAAAAAAAAACCGTGACCTAACAACAAGCTCATTAGAGAAAGCCTGACAAGTCTGATTACTTAATGTAATGACTAATCTTCTGCTGCTTGAATTGGGTTGCTGCATGCAAGGTATATTCTAATCTAAGTCAATCTTGATCGTAAGTTCCATGGGTCATTCAGAAGGTATAATAGTACATTATGGTACTAGTGTGTAATGTTGGTGATCACCGCTGAGGCGCCATTGAGACCCGAGCCGCCAGGCGAGGGTCTTAAGATATCCGAGGATGGTAATCATCAATATACACGTGTACCATGCGACGTTTTTCAACACACTTGTGAAGAAAATAATACTAAAAAATCATTTTGTCCTTGGAGTTTTTTAGGTAGTAAACTTTCCGTAACGTTAATTAAGGGCTTCACATCTTATATATCGGGCGGTGTACAACATAAATCATTTTCTTCATAACTAGTGCTTGTAGACATTTTAATTAATTAGTAACTATAATTTCAACAGTAAAAACGAGTTGTGAATTTTTTTTCGCAATGGCGGGAAAAATTAATCAGTTTTCCTATGCGCGCGCATCTAACAATGGCGATCAGCCATAGACTAAAAGAATGAGGTTTCTTTTTTGGATTTTCGCGGATCCGCGAAAATATGCTAATGAAGGAACATGGGTGGGTTTTAGTCAGTAAAAGTCTGACACGCCCTCCTGCTCCACCCAGAGCGGGAGAAGTTATTTGATGATTTCCCACCCAAAAAAAAAAAAAAAAAGCCACGTACAAAACGGGAAATTCAAAGTTTTCTTTATTACAGAGAAACAAAAGTTATATTTGAGTGAAAGTTTTATTTATTAAAAACGTCAAAATACGAAGTTGCATGAAATGAGCAAGCAATAGGTACATTATAGTACATTATGGTACAAGTGTGTAACGTTGGTGATTATCGCTGAGGCGCCATTGAGACCCGAGCCGTCAGGCGAGGGTCTTAAGAGAGCCGAGGACGATAATCATCAATACACACGTGTATCATACGACGTTTTTCAACACACTTGCGAAGAAAATAATACTAAATCATCATCATCATCATCATCCATCATCATCCATCATCATCATCCATCATCATCCATCGTCATCCATCGTCATCCATCATCATCCATCATCATCCATCATCATCATCCATCATCATCCATCGTCATCCATCATCATCCATCATCATCCATCGTCATCCATCATCAACTATCATCATCCATCATCACTCATCATCACCCATCATCACCCGGCATCATCCATCATCATCATCCATCATCATCATCCATCATCATCGATCATCACCCATCGTCATCCATCATCATCATCCATCATCATCCATCGTCATCCATCATCATCCATCGTCATCCATCGTCATCCATCATCATCTATCATCATACATCATCACTCATCGTCACCCATCATCATCCAGCATCATTCATCATCATCCATCATCATCATCCATCATCATCCAGCATCATCCATCATCATCCATCATCATCATCCATCATCATCCAGCATCATCCATCATCATCCATCATCATCCAGCATCATCCATCATCATCATCGTTTTTAAGAACAAAGCAACTCAAACAAAAAACAACCTATAACTCACTAAGAACAAAGCAACTCGACCAATTCTATAACTCACTAGTGAATAATAGTAATGAAAAAGTCACAGTTTGATAATAGGTGTCATTATGTGCCTAACTGTAGTGAAATTAGAGCCATTTTATGAGCAAGTGTGTTGAAAATTTATTTGTACTATTGAACACGATCTTTTTTGTATCGAAACTCTTTTAAGAACAAAGCAACTCAACCAATAAAAAAACCCTATAACTCACTTGTGAATAATAGTAGTGAAAAAGTCACAGTTTGATTATAGGTGTCATTATGTGCCTATTTGCGGTGAAATTAGAGCCATTTTATGAGCAAGTGAGTTGAAAAATTTATTAATAATATTATTTTGAATATTATCTCATCGAACATTAAAAGCATAAAAATATTTTGATAGGTACCGTAAAACGGGGTCATTAGAGACTGCAGGGGTGAATCGAAACGAAACTGTAAAAGTGAATTTTGACAGTAAACACATTAGAGTCCTTTTTGGGTACAAAGGATCATAATTTAAACAGTTAAATCAACTTTAAAGTTTTGTCTCGATTCACCCCTGCAGTCTCTATTCACCCCGTTTTACCCGGTAGGTAAGCAAAAAAGTTCAAAAACACATTAGCCTGTCGCACTACCACTCAAGAGATTATGCTATCTAGAACGTGAAAATCCTACCACTTTGAATGATAAAAACTGATGGCAAGTTCAAGGTGAAAAAACCGTAGATTGTGTTACTCATTTTAGGTCATACGGATACCTAAAGATAGCTCTCATATTAAGTCACTAAAATGCTATAACTTATCGGAATATGATTATTTATATCATTGCCATCCGGTCATATACCTACATGTACAGTGTTTCGTCTGAAATATTTAAAGTAGAGGGTTTTTTTTTGACAACTATATACATTAGACACTCAAATGGGCTCAAAGAGATTTAAGATACTATTTAATGTATTTAGATATCTGTAAACTGTGTACATTTGCATGAATTTGACGGACCTGAGTCAGACCTTGTGCAAAATGACAGTTCACCCAGTTCGCCAGGGGAAACCCGCAAAAAAAAATTTAAATTTAAATTTTCTTACGTTTTTTTGCAATTTCAGGTCAGTGTTAGGCTATAATATGTTGGACAAAATATTATTTGCGACCGTAACACGTATGTATTTTAATCAACTCAGCCTATCGCAGTCCACTGCTGGACATAGACCTCTCCCAGGCTGCGCCACAACACTATCCTCCGCCTTCCGCATCCAGTCTGTCCCTGCCACCAAGGCTGTCGGTTCATCTAGCTGAGGGGCGTCCCACACTACGTTTGCCGATACGCGGTCTACACTCCAGGACTCATCTGCTCCACCGTCCATCGGTCCTTCGACAAACATGGCCAGACCACTGCCACTTCAGCTTGCTCACTCTACAAGCTATATCGGGTACCTACTCCGGTTCTTTTCTGGATAATTTCATTCCTGATTTTATCCTTCAAAGAAACTCCGAGCATTGCCCGCTCCATAGCGCTCTGAGCGACCTCTGTTTGTATTTACAGAAATATAATTATTAAAATCATCAACAGAACCCTCTAAGTTCATATAACCCCATGGAATGACGTTCATTCTCCTATCCTTATCCAAATTTATTTGGAGTCGGCGCAACATGTCTTTTTCTTCCACACTTCTCTATTAGTCGTCATCTCCGTAGTCACACCCTTTCTAACCATATCATCATTCACACAGTCCACCCAACGTTTCTTTGGTCTAACGATAACTCTTACGATGCTGATTAGATTGACAATAGCGTGTTAAAAAATTTAGGACAAGAATACATCCTTCTTGATTGCAACTTTGAAGATGCAGCTGTGTGCAATTACTCGGACACCACTGTCTTTTTTTTCTACTATTCTTCACACCATGCCTGGTTATAAACGCCAACGCTTCACCTCAGTAAAATTCCAACCAAAACAATCTAGATAGCGTTGTTTAGCAAAACAGAGCCGGCAGCGGTCACTATGCCGATGCATTATTCAATTAGGCTGATAACACTTAAGATGATTACTGGTAATAAAATTGTAATGTCTTGTTTCCGAGATGCGTGCGTGGGTATACGTACGCGGCTTGGTGTGACCCCTCAGGGGAAAGTTTTTTGACTCTTATTTGGCTTAGGTACTGGCGAAATTATAAGTCTGCCTATAGCAAGTCTATGGTACGGTTCGTAAAGGTCCTTGAGCATCTGTGATATCTGAAATACGGTGTTTTTTCTAGGTAGGTACTTTTCTGTCTTTATTATGACCGCTGACCACCGACGATGCCCGAAAGTCATCCGGGGTTCACAGTCATTGACACGATCCTGTAAATCTACGAAAAGTATGCCTACTGACTTCAGCTGAAGAATTCGGTCTTAATCAGAGGAACGGCTAAAACCGGAAGAAATAGAAAGAAAATTTATGAGTCATTGTTCTTTGCAATATAGACAAAACTAAGCTATACTTGAATCATGGGTCGAAGCAAAACACAGCTGTTCTCTTGATTTTCAATTATGTAGGTCCATCATTGAAGATCGAGAAGAATACGGTCTTCGTCAGAAGAACAGCT
This sequence comes from Polymixis flavicincta, assembly GCA_949987655.1. NCBI lineage: Eukaryota > Metazoa > Arthropoda > Insecta > Lepidoptera > Noctuidae > Polymixis > Polymixis flavicincta. The sequence continues at coordinate 20,819,856 of OX465175.1, forward strand.
GAAATCGAAACAAATAGAAAGATAATTAATGAGTCATTGTTCTTTGCAATATTTAAAGACAAAAATAAGCTTTACTTGAATTGTCGGTCGAAGCAAAACACAGCTGCTCTCTTGATTTTCAATTATATAGGTATATCATTAAAGATCGAGAGGGGCAGCTGTGTTTTCACATCTAAACTAAAATATTTTTGAGACTTTATTAAGAAGCATCATCAAAAGCAATAAAATTAACAAACTTGGGTAAAATTAAAAACTATTCCAAGAAAATCTCAGTGTGCCGGATACTACCCATTTGATTTGTTCATAAGTCTCGTTTGGTAAAATTGGATGACACATTCTGTGCGTAATTCGCCAAGAACTGGGAGGTACGTTTAACCCGTCAGTGTTACAGTCAGAACTATTTTCTTCCAGTGCGTGGCGCAAAAGACCTAGTTATGCTACTATTATTTCGCAATATTATTAGATTGTGTAATACAAGTAAACTAGCTCGGACAATAAGGGCAAAATATTAAAAAAATTGTTTACCTACTTGCAGAAGGTTATCTTCTAGGTCATTGATAACGTCTGTTTCAAGGACATCTAGATATTCATGTTCCAGACCAAGGTATTAACATAAATGAACTTACATCATATTATTTGCTTAGGCATACCATATGTTTAGTTTTACCTAGCCATGTGAAACAAGACTTAATTAGCAAGCTTTGAGTGTCAGAATCGTTACTAGTCAGATAAATTGTGGTCCGGTCTAAAACTAGGTCATCATGGAGAACGACTAAGAAACTCTATGGCAGCTTGTTTTAAATTTTAGAACAACACACATTTTAACGTTAGCATTTAAAATTATTGCTACCACATTAATTAGCACCTTCTTAAATAATAGAAGTTACAGTTACAAAAAAAAATGTTCAATCTAAATTAATAAGGAGGGTCCCCTTAAAATAATTTCCTTTGGCGTTAATTCAGCCACCCCTAACAAAACCAATTTGTCTATCAATAAAAATTGGTGAAAAAAATACTCTTGTCAATGAGGGATCCGTTTATCTGTCCAACGGTTAAGTGTCGGAGTTTAATAAACTGTTTAATTAAGAGCGCATTAGCGGCGCCGGCGCTGGGTAAGGTTAGGGCGCAGACTCAGTGCGAGTTGCGCGCGCGTCCCGGCATCATGCTGGTGTTGGCTATGCTCCTCGCCGCCGCGTGCGTCGGCGTCCGAGCCAGGGCCTTCAACATCACGTGCCTCTGCGTGCCACAAATCGTGACACCCGACCAGCAGGAGGTCGAGATCGAGTGCCGATATGATGCCAACTTCACAGTACTTAGCTGGTTCAAAGGCGCCAAAGAATTCTTCAGATATCGACCTGGTGCAGCGCCCAGCACTCGCTCCTTCCCCATACTTGGAGTTGGGACAGTGGAGATGCTAACGTGCGGGCCTGAAGCCTGCCAGCTGAAGCTAGGCGCACTGACTAACGAAGCCAGCGGACAGTACCGGTGCGACATCGAGTTGGATGTGCCGCCATACAAGTATGATACCAAGACAGCGCACATGGAAGTCCAAGGCCATCAGCGCCGGAGGCCGTTGCTCGAAGGATTAGCTGAAGAATATAAACAAGGAGACATGATACAAGCGTACTGTAGAGCTACTCCGGACTCAGAACTCCGCTGGTACATCAACGATATAGAATTGGAAGAATTTAGAGGTTCAACAAATTTAAAGAAGAAAAACGATCGATTTCTTTACATGGATGAACCACCCACAATGGTAGTGCAGTGTGCAGAGTTTAAATACGGGAGGATACACGTTTCGACAAGTCAGAAGGTGAAGTGGAATGATGGTAGTAAAATGCGAAAGAAAAAAGAGAATTATGTGAAAAATGGATCTATTGACAATAAAGGACGCTTGGGTTTGCTAAGCATTTTATTTTTGTTAGATAAACTATTTTATGTTTAATGTTGTCATGTTCCTGCTAATTTTATAGTTTATTCCAGTGCAAATAAATTATTCTTTTTTGTCCTTGCATGAGTATTCGCCAATGTAATAACGTGCAATTTTGGTGTAGTTAATAAATAATGTTATTTAATATCGCTTCCTTCTTTAGTATCTAAATCCCTAATACTTAGACGTTGAAAGTGAGTATCGTACTATCCTACTAATTGTACAGTCGCCAGCAAGTCAAGCTATCCCAAACTGTCAAATTTTCCCAATTGAACATAAACCATATTCCTTTGTGATAGCTTGATGTGCTGGCCTCTGTACATGTGAAAGTTTGTACATATGTTTACATGTTTGTTACTCAATCACCCAAAAACGGCCGGATGGATTTGCATGAAATTTGGCACACAGATAGTTAATAACCTGGATTGACATATAGGATCCTTTATAACCCGGTAGTACGTTCCCGTGGAATAGTTACCGAACTCCATGCGAAGACGCTGGCGAAAACTAGTGATAAAATAATAATAACTAGCTTCCGCCCGCGTGGAAGTTGGAAATTATCCCGCTATAACAAACATGCAAACATCTTCACAAACTTCCATATTTATAATAATAGTAGGATTAGTGATTTCTTCGTCCTGGACTGACGAAAATTGGGTTTGCAGCTTGCACATAGATATGTCGCAGTATGATCGATAAGGCCGTAATATAGTTATATCCCTAGTGATATAATTATGTACCGTAATATAGTTATACGAAAGCGATTCATTACTATCTTACTAGGAATATTAATATAATACGGTTCAAGTTTACGATATAATTATATTACTTGATTATGTTTATTAAAATAATTGTAGCAGTGTAGTACGGGGGTGCGACGGAGACGGCGGCGGGGGCTTCGTTGTGTTTGTGAACCCCGCACGTCGCTTGCTGTCCCAGTCTGTCGTTTTCTCACTTCATGAAATGCTCGAGAATTTCATGAAATGATCGCATTTCATGAAATTCTCGTCATCTTCTGGTTCTTATATTACAGAAGAAGACGGTCAACGTCACGTTGACGGAGCCCCACTGCGTGGGGCTCCTATTTCTGTCTGCAGGGTTTAAAGGAACCTAACCAAACCGAACCTCGGGGTGCCCTTGACGTCGATCGTCTTCTCGAGAAAAAACTCTCCAGCATTTCATGAAGTGAGCAAATCTACGATATGGCCATGATACATAGGTATTAATTGAATTTTCCCCACTTTTTCTTTAATATCTGTTATAATTATATTAGTTTTATCATTGTAAATGACTTCTTATAAAACCAATATTTTGTTTCATTTGATTCTAGGGTAGATTCATAACTATTTAACCAGATTAGTTTAGTCAAATAAACATATTACTAGATTGCGACCGTAAGATGGTAATGAATCGCTTTCTTATAACTATGTTACGGCATATGTTTATATCCCTAGGGATATAAGTATATTACGGTTTTATCTATCATACTGCGACAGATACACCACGTCAACAGAACCTATACAAGCAATATAGTGGGTATTTCATTCGGTACGCACGTAAGCATTCTCGAAACGTAGTATTCTGTGACTTGGAACTATTGAGTTCCATCATGGTTCCATCACAAAAAACTTCTGTAACAGAGGGATGTAAAATGTGATCGCAAGGGTAATTTTTTAACATGGCCAGTCATCATAAAATCATAATGAAATCCATTGATTCTGAACATCCCAACGAGGTTCGCAGGCTTAAGCACTTAAATTATACTTAAGGGTACACTAGTCGCGGACTCGAACTCACTGGTGGGCCTAGCTAAAAATCACGCTGTCTCACCAGGCATCGTGTCCGACAGAGGTAGTACCCGTGATGGGCAGTTAGACGCTAGTCTACACGCACAACATTATCGAGTAAGCTGCAGGATCAGTTATAGTAAAACTGGCGCGTAAAAAATTGAGAAAAGTCCTTCGGAAGATCGGGGTTTCTGAAAAAACCATAGCATAAATCAATGACCAATAAAGTTTATTGAACTTTTCGATAACTGAGCTTTGTCGGTACCGACTTAGTTTTTGAGATTTTACACTTCTTTTATTACTTAAACACGCCCAAAGTTAGGTTAAATTAGCAAGAAAAACGAATCTTTGTTGGCTCATAACTTTTGACTGGCTTTTTATTTTAGTATTCTGTTTCCGTACCGACAATATTAATAATGAGACAAAACCAAACCATGTTTAATTTTTGATGTTACATAATCATACAGTGGAGTAAAACCCTCCCGAAGTTTGTATGGAAAAAATGTGGACAAGTGTCACCTGAAGTCAGTTATTATGGTTACTTCAGAGCAGACAATTTCGTTGCGAATGGGGTCCCGAAAATGATCCCACTCTAAAAGTTATTTTCTTACTTACACAAATAAACCCGTTACGAATCCATGGGCTATGCTCAAAATTATATAAGGTGTACCTAATTCGAAAGTTTAAAACAGACAAATGATAAACATGGGAATCGAACCTAATACCTAGGTAAACCATACTCTCTGCATTCGAACTTTTAACTACCGCATCATCGCACCCCTCACCATTACTTATCCGCTATTAAGACAAAGAAATATAGACCTATAGAAATTTGGAGCAGTTCTTTTTTGTTAACCAGTTGTCCTACGGCTACATTGTCGCGATATAATTAGCGGGCTTTCTCTCGCACACCACACCGCTCGACATCTCGTTAAGCAACAGAGAGCGCGAAAAAGCGTAGTTAGCGTTTTCGCGTGTACGTTACCCTAGCAAGAAAGTGTCTCCTAGAGTTATATGAGTAGAACGTATAATGTGTGCCTTATCTGCTGTAAATGTGCCCCCACATAAAAAATGTGTGCCCCCTGTCGTTTTGGAGAAAAACGGAAAAAACGATTCTTGCTGGAGTAACGTTTTTCTAGCAGGAAAATTCTAAACGAATGATCGGAGAGAGAAAAATTGTGCATGGCCAGAGAGCTTATATGTGTGCCAAAATGTGCCCCCAAAAATAAAATATGTGCCCCTTCAGGTTTTCGAGATATTGCGTTTCCTGCTGGAGTAACGTTTTGATGAATCTTATATCTCTAAAACCATTGCATGTGCCCCTGTAGAATAAACATACACGAGTAGCTCTTAAGGGGCACACCTTAGTGCCCTAATTAGATTTAAGAAAATATTTATAGTTTTCAAGTTATCGCGGTTTTATGAAAACCCGAAAAAACATCGCAGCGCCTAAATGAGACAAGGCACAAGTTCGCTGAAAACTGTATTCGGTCCTTCTTGACGCTATTAATAACCATACAAAGTTTCAAAACTGTTCATGCATGCGTTTTTGAATAATCTTGCAAAAAGTCAAAACGATGGTGTCTTAACTTTGACGGCAAAATACAAGGAACCGGCTCAATCCCAGATGCGTAGGTGTGAACCAAAATTGTGTGCCTTTAGTCAAAAATATATGGTGAAAATATTCAGCTTAGAATGTTTCGCATTAAGTTAATATTAACAAAAAACCAAAATATGTAAGCAACGGCTGGTTATCCGACCAAATTTGAATGACTACTAAAAAGCGACGGATTCATACATATCGATGACCTTCTTTACTTTACTCACTAACCGGTTCACACGTGTTGTGCCTGAGTACACTGAAGTAGAAAAGTAATAAGTAATAAAATAAAGTTGTTATTGGATTATATTCTAGTAGCTGTTTCTATTATATTTATTGATAAGCCATAGGTTAGATAAATTAACAGTAAGTTTTTCATCAGTAAGGGGAATGCTCCAACCAGCCCGCGAAATTCAAAGTTTCTTGCGTTTTTTGTAATTTGCAGGCCAGTGCTAGGTTGTGTGTTGATTAAAATATTATTCGCGGCTGTAAGACGTATGTAGTTACAGAATTATAAGCATCAAAATCACCAATACAACCCTCCAAGTTCATAAAGGCGTAGGAACAAAAAAAAAAAACAGAAAAAGTCATCCCTACAGCTTTATGAACTTATTGATGATTTTGATGATTATAATTAAGTGATATTTTGTGATGCCAATTTCCTAAATATATGTTAAACTTAGATGAAAAACTGATCTGTGTTTTAAATGATAACGACTACACAACGTGCAAATAATTTATAATATTTATAGGGAGGAAATTTAATCTGTGATTTGATGCAATACTTACTTTAAGAATTAAAATTAAGGGAATAAATATAGTAATTTCCACATCAACAAGCTGGTTCATTTAATATAGTCACAAGGTGCATTTAATATATATTTTTAATTAGCCCCCAAAACTTTTGAACGCGACTGTACGGACAACAGCTTAGGTATAATACGTCCAATAAAGAAGGTCATCGATATGTATGAATCAGTCGCTTTTTAGTAGTCATTGGAATTTGGTCGGATAACCAGCCGTTGTTTACATATTTTGGTTTTTTGTTAATATTAACTTAATGCGAAACATTCCAAGCTGAATATTTTCACCATATATTTTTGACTAAAGGCACACAATTTTGGTTCACACCTACACATCTGGGATTGAGCCGGTTCCTTGTATTTTGCCGTCAAAGTTAAGACGCCATCGTTTTGACTTTTAGCAAGATTACTCAAAAACGCATGCATGAACAGTTTTGAAATTTTGTATGGTTATTAATAGCGTCAAGAAGGACCGAATACAGTTTTCAGCTAACTTGTGCCTTGTCTCATTTAAGCGCTGCGATGTTTTTTCGGGTTTTCATAAAACCGCGATAACTTGAAAACTATAAATATTTTCTTAAATCTAATTAGGGCACTAAGGTGTGCCCCTTAAGAGCTACTCGTGTATGTTTATTCTACAGGGGCACATGCAATAGTTTTAGAGATATACGATTCATCAAAACGTTACTCCAGCAGGAAATGCAATATCTCGAAAACCTGAAGGGGCACAGATTTTATTTTTGGGGGCACATTTTGGCACACATATAAGCTCTCTAGCCATGCACAATTTTTCTCTCTCCGATCATTCGTTTAGAATTTTCCTGCTAGAAAAACGTTACCCCAGCAAGAATCGTTTTTTCCGTTTTTCCCCAAAACGACAAGGGGCACACCTTTTTTATGTGGGGGCACATTTACAGCAGATAAGGCACACATTATACGTTCTACTCATATAACTATATGAGACACTTTCTTGCTAGGGTAACGTACACCGTTTTCGCGACAATGTAGCCGTAGTATAAGTATGGCACCTTCCAGTTTTTGAGCCCTTCGGTTTATTTTTTAGGTAAGATCCCACTCTACCAGACCCAACTCTAAAAAGTTATTTTGGCACTTGGCCAAAATCGGAACGAATGCCGTCATCTTGTTTTGGCTAAGTATACAATTTCTGTGACAATTTCTCAATTTTTTACCAACTACGCCCCTCAAATGCCCCCAATCAATTTTATTCATCATCATCATCATCATTTAGGCTTAAAGACGCCCACTGCTGGACATAGGCCTCCCCCAAGCTCCGCCACTTCGACCGGTTTTGTGCTTCCCGCGGATTCCTGCGGCCTTCACAAGAGGCCTTCCAATTCTACATCCTTCGGTACGCGGTTGCCACTCCAGAACTTTTCGACCCCAACGTCATTCAAGCTCCAAAATATTCTTTGCACTTTAAAATCTACAATTGCACGTTCCGTGTCTATTATTTTGTAAACAAAACTAAATCATAAACTTTCCTAACAGCCACCAAATTGTTTCCATTCCATGAACGATAAATATTGATATAATTGTTTGTGCAACATGAACGTTGATTACAGTTTACCCAACATATACATGTAGCAAAAAGTTTCACAACATATCTACAAAGATTTAAGTAAATTTTATTGTCGCTGACCATCGCTGACGCATACATTTTTTTCTTGGAAAAGTACTTTGAAATGACGCGCGCGCGCTTAAAATCTTACCACTATAATTAATTTACGACTAACTACGGGTATATTTTACCTCAACTTAAAATAAATACAAAAACTAATTTATTGTTTGTTAGGTGTTAACTATCCGTAGTAATTTCATGTTCTTAAATTTTGAAGCGTATCAATGTTTGTATACTGTATAATAAAATAATTTTACACATTCTAAATAATAGGGTAATGTGGTTCTTCGGCAATGGCAACACTGAAATTAAAGATGGCGTAATTTTCTCCCTCCTCACAAAAAGTGACAGCGCATTGCGCAAACCCACGGAGTACTTTAGAGTGTGCATGTTACACGGTTAAACATGTTAAAAAGTTTTTCTGAAATTTTAGTTTTATGTTACATTCAGTGCCCCAATCGTTCCACAAGAACTGATATATTAAACTTTTCTCCGTCTTGATTAAGCGAGATACTTAGTTCAAATAAATAGTGAATATCAAATAACGGATAAAGCAAGTTACATTCGTTGGAAAAAGACATCATCCACAATGCCTAAAGGAAAGAAGAAAGGAAAATACGGTGAGTTTCAATGCACTCTATAGTGAAAAACGTATTTAGCTTGGTTATGTGGTGCGTGGAGCTCGGATTCCGCCTAGAATGAGATCACGCGGCGACCTTGTGGCGACGGACTTTCCGCGGGACGTGTGACGTTTACGTATATTTGCTCACGGTCAGATGCCAACAACCTGAGGGCTGTATAACACCATATGTTTGGAAAATCCTAGTGAACTTTTTTAAGTGTAGTAATCACGGGTTTCGCAAACCCCGTGTCGTTTCTCAGCGCAACCTTTACTTTCACGTTACATATCTGCCGTCCCCACATGTCGCATTTCAATGTGGTCATGCTTTGTCTACAAAATAAACATGCAAATGTGCATTCGCCTGGCTTTGTACTGTTTATCTCACTGATACTGATTGGCCTTGCAAGCATTATTTAGATTGTAAATTATACAATTTTACATACCTAAGAATTTAGTTTCTAGAATGGAAAACAAACATTTTTGTTTGGCTTTGTCATTAAATTTTACTGAATGGGAGTATTGTTTACTGTTGCAAAGATGGTTGTGTCACAATAATAAGTTATCTCTCAATGTATGCTTGGTGTTGTCTCAATTTTGATCATGATGAATATTTTATTTAATAATGTAATGTAATTTATGTAATAATATTCAACTTGAACTATCTCAAGGACAACAATATAATAATATTTAAATAATAATTGCTGATGACTTATGGTAAACATGGTTCTATCAATCAAGAAAAACTATTCTAGTAATAGACTCAATCTGCAGCGGAAACTATCATAATATAGTATGAAGATAAGAACTTTACTTAATTATGTAAAAAAAACTAATCAGCAAACTGCTGCCAACACCAACAATTTATCATTTTTATCGGCTAGTATTATGCAAACATAGTTTGGCGTCATGTAATACTTTTCAATGTCAAACTCGATATTATGTCATACCAGCTCAGCCTGAAAAAATTGTGTGTAATTTGTAATTGTACATTTTTTATGTAATACCTACCTACCTGTGTCAATCCTACAGGTAGGTAGGTAGTAATCCTATAGGTCTGTGCATTCTCAATGCTCCAAATTAAAGAACCTGTTTGCTTATTAACTCTTGTAACTCTTTCAAATGAAATAAAATTAAGCTGGAATATTTATTTAACAATGAAAGTATGAAATGATTAATAATATAATATGCAATTACTCTAATTATTGAATCTACAAACCATGACTAATGAAATGCATAATTACTTAGATAGGTGCTTATTTAAATTAGTTACTTAACAGGCACTTCATAATTAAGAATTTAGGAATTAAATTCTTAACATTACAAAGTAAGAAAAAAAAACCAGGAACTCCACTGCCTTACTACTCACTGTAAAGCAAAAAATTTTGCAGCAACAATGCATTGTCAACAACATGTTTTTACCACAAGACAAAACTGTTTTGTACTCCTATTTACTAAATTACACTACTTATTCTAATCAGTCATGAGATGTAAGAAAATCAGAGAGTATTGGAGGAGCATTGATATTGACCCAGTCAGGCAGTTTACTTTGTGTATTTTATTTCATCACCATGCTCTTAAAACGGTGTAGGTAAATATCATGAGGAAACCGCCATGTCGCGGAACTAAACGTTTGAAGAAATGTGACATTGAGCAACCCACACTGGGCCCGCATGGTGAATTACAGCCTACACCCTCTCTCAGAGGAAGCCTGTGTGTCAGCAGTGGAAACATTATAGGCTGAATGAGATGACTCATGAGAAGTGGAATCCCACTCCTAAGCAAAGGCCTACCCATGGGACGGACAGTATGATGGCCCAATATAAAACGAAACCATTTCTGTGGGAAAGCAGGAGCTTTGCTCCCCACGCTTGCCCATAATCATTATGGCAAACCACCGCCACCCCCCAACATCATAAGCACCAAAAAAAATGTCCCCTAGTGCTCGGCGGCCCGCCTACCCTTTGCTACGGTAGCGGTCAAGGCCACGGTGAGGCAAGGGGTGCAAACAATCCCCGGAAGAGATCCGGCCACCACAATCACCGAAAACTGGACCTGGCAACATATAACACGCGTACACTCCGGACCAACGAGAAGATCGTCAAACTCGAGGAAGAATTGAGCAGGTTACGAGAGGGGCAGGACTCGATAGTCCTCAAATCCGTTAACTTGCTAAATTTCCGGGCGACCAGCAGTCAGTCCCAAGGTGGTGTCGGGTTTATCGTCCATAAGTCCCTTGCCTGCAACGTGGTGAAGATCGAGAGTGTGTCAATCAGAGTGGCGTTCATTATACTCAGAATGTCCGCAAGCTATTCGCTGAAGGTCATACAGAATTACGCCCCGACCTCGTCACACCCCAACGATGAGGTGGAGACCATGTATGAGGATATTTTCAGAACCATGCATGGTTGAAAAACTCACTTCACCGTTGTCATGGGGGACTTCAACGCGAAACTGGGCAAACGAAGCGATGATGAGTTTCAGTTGGATGTAGGAACCACCGGGGTCACCTACTGGCTAGTTTTATGGTGAAGGAAGGCCTCTTTATGATGAACTCCCTCTTCAAAAAACGGGAGCACAAGAAGTGGACCTGGCAGAGCCCTGATGACATAAGGAACCAAAACGTTGTCGCTCACAACGGGCCTCATAAGAAAGCTTAAAGTCACCCAAAGGACAATAGAGAGGGCTATGCTAGGGGTTTCCCTGCGTGATCTAATCAGGAATGAAAAGATCCGCAGGAGAACCAAGGTAACCGACATAGCTCAAAGAATTACCAAACTAAAGTGGCAGTGGGCAGGGCACATTGCTCGCAGAACAGATGGCCGATGGGGCCGAAAAGTTCTGGATTGGCGACCGCGTACCGGAAGACGTAAAGTTGGAAGGACTCCCACAAGGTGGCTCGAGATCGAGTCCGCTGGATACGCGAAGCACAGAAGCGGTCGAAGTGGCGGAGGCCTATGTCCAGCAGTGGACATCTTTTGGCTGAAATTACTATGATGATACTTGTTATTGTCGCAAATCATATTTTGTTCAATATACAGCCTAACACTGTGTACAAATTTGAATATCACGGAGTACCCTAGCGCTTCCCTCTTAATAATAAATAATAATAGGTCTTTACCTATGAAATTGCCGTTTTGTATGAAAAAATTTGAACGAATTTTTTTCATGAATTTTTTATTTGTATTAATCGAAGTAATCACCCATGCAATCAATGCATCTTTGCCATCGCAGTGGCAGTTTATTGATGCCCTTCTTAAAGAAATCAGCTGGACGGGAGGCAACAAATTCTTCAAAGGCATTTTGTACTGCCTCTCGGGTATTAAATTTTTTTCCCGCCAAGAAGTTATCCAAATTCTGGAAAAAGTAGTAGTCTGTAGGCGCAAGGTCTGGTGAGTAGGGCGGATGACGGAGAGCTTCCAACCCCAGTTCTTGCAACTTGGAGACCGTCTGCTGTGCAGTATGAGGTCGCGCGTTGTCGTGCAGGAGCAGCGGAGACGAGCGATTGACCAATGCTGGTTGGAGATGCGCCAGCTTCTCCATCATTGTGTTCAGTTCTTCACAGTACACATCTGCAGTAATGCTCACCCCGTTTGGTAAGAAGCTGTGATGAATCACACCGGCGCTAGACCACCAAACAGTGACCATCACTTTTCTAGGTGTAAGTTTTCGTTTAGGGCATTGTTTAGGTGCTGATCCAGGATCCAACCAACTTGCTGAGCGCTTACGGTTATCAAACAGAATCCATTTTTCATCGCAGGTAACAATGCGGTTCAAAATTCCTTCATTTGTGTGTCTGTTGAGCAGTGCAAGGCACGTCTCGACGCGTACATCGCGCTGGCGATCATTGAGTTCGTGGGGCACCCATTTGTCAAGCTTTTTTACCTTGCCAATTTGACGCAAATGGACCAATATTGTTTTGACGCTAACGTCGAAAGCTGCTGCTAATTCAGCCGTAGCTTGTGTATCATCAGCTTCCACAATCGCCTTTAATTCGTCATTGTCGACCAAAGTCTTCGGACGACCGCGAGGTTCATTTTTCAGGTCGAAATTTCCAGAACGGAAGCGAGCAAACCAATAACAGGTGGTGCGTTGGTTTGTAGTGTTAGCTCCGTAAACGTCGTTGATGTTGCGTGCCGCTTGTGCCGCGTTGCTGCCACGACGGTACTCATATTCCATAATTACTCGAATTTTTAACGTATCCATGATGACGAAAAAGATTGAAATGCGATGAAAATGTAACACTAATCAATAAAGAAATGACTACTTTTAGAAAAAAAAATCCATGTTTTTAAAATAAAATTAATTTGAAATTAGAATTCTTAGCCAAACAAAAATTATTTTGATTTGAAATGGCCAGTACTGCAGAACGGCAATTTCATAGGTAAAGACCTAATATATAGGACGGGACGGTGGACGTGTGTCGGGCATGTCACCGTCCGGGTGAGTCCATCAGACATATTATCTCTGGTTGTTCTCGTCTGGCTAACGGCGAATACTTGCACAGGCATAACCAAGTAGCCAGGATTATTCATCAGCAACTTGCTTTGCAATATAAACTTGTGGATTCTGAAGTACCGTATTACAAGTATGTGCCCGACCCAGTTCTTGAAAATGACCGTGTCACGTTGTACTGGGACCGATCTATCATTACTGACAGGACTATTGTAGCCAATAAGCCTGATATAGTGGTGATAGATCGGTTAGCGCGCCGCACAATTATAGTTGATGTTACCATTCCACATGACGGGAACCTCGTGAAAGCTGAGAAAGAGAAACAAATTAAATATCTTGACTTAGCACACGAGGTTGTTGACATGTGGAATGTGGACTCAGCTGTAGTTGTGCCGATAGTCGTATCAGCCAATGGACTGATGGCCGAAAGCCTCGATCAACATCTCTCGAGGCTTTCGTTAGGCGGTTGGATCAAAGGCCTGATTCAGAAGGCAGTACTCCTCGATACGGCTCGCATCGTGAGGAGGTTCCTGTCTCTGGAGCCCTAACCACCGGTAGCTTGGACCCTGCTCCCGATGCCGGTGGACCACTATTTTTTATATTTTTAAAGTTTTTTTTTAAATTTTTGTTTTATAAAATATTTAAAAATGTATTTGATAAGAATTTAAGTGAATAAAAGAAATAATCATATAATTCTCAATCCCAACCATATCAAACCAAAGCAGTTCCTATGCACTTTATTCACACATTCTATTTTAGAGCTAAGGTTGAATGTTATGTAAGTAAAATCATAGATGGTGAAATGTGAATGGTGCCCCACTGACACAGTTCTCTGTTGTAAGTTAGGAATCTTAATATTATATGTGGATTTTTTAATAGTAAATTACTGTGCAGTTGGTCATTTGAGTTGTATAGTAAGGCTGTCAAAATATCACAGTTTCATAGAAGCTAGTCTAAAAATTTATTTAATGCATACATTTTAAAGTAAAATTAAAATTGATTCATTAAGAACTTTTCACTTGGTAATCATTTGATTTTCAAGCAAACTAGAAATGCAAGGAAATAAGGTAGCGCGATATTTTTTCGGGTTATATTATTCCAATACTTTTTACATGTATTTTAAAAAAAAAGTTTTTTAACAACATGTCTTTAATTGCCAATGTCTTGGATACAGTAGGATTCGTGAGTAATAACAAGTGATTTTTTTTGTACTGCATTATAAAAGTACCTATTGCATGAACTTAAAGGCCTTTAGATGCAAAAGCGATCGATACACAGACAACCAACCAAAATAGGAGTCTAGAATATTGTTACAATATTCATAAGAAAATAATACAATGAAATAACAAGTAACACCGTAGTGGGAGGATTCGGGCGAGACAGTGGGTCAGTGTAAACTAATAAAAATAAAATCAAAATTCCACAAAATCTTCAATGTAACATAGCACTATTTTTACTTATTGTAATGTATACCTTATCAAACAGATTACCAGATAGTGGTAAAAACAGTATTATGGGAAAGCTTCATCATCATCATTTCAACCGAAAAATGTCCACTACTGGACATGGCCTCAACCAAGCTCCGCCATTTCGTCCGGTTCTGTGCACCTTGTGGCAGGCCTTCCAATTCCACGTCTGCCTATACGCGGTCGCTACTCCAGAACCTTTCGGCCCCATCGGCCACCTGTTCTGCGAGCAATGTGCCCTGCCAGCCGCTACTTAAATTTGACAATTCTTTGGGCAATGTCGGTTGCCTTTTTTTTTTTTTTGGGTGGGAAATCATCAAATAACTTCTCCCGCTCTGGGTGGAGCAGGAGGGCGTGTCAGACTTTTACTGACTAAAACCCACCCGTGTTCCTTCAGTAGCCCTTAAGCCAGGGGCTGTGGTGTCTCTTTCGAACAAACCCGCACCCCTGGCAGGCATCGGCCCTTGCGGGCCCCATCATTTTTTTGGCTGACATCTCTTTGAGGCGCGCGTGGAACACAACGCGCCGTCGACTTGGGCTTGGTCCTTACCGGACAGCGAGCTACCCATTACTCGCCGTCCGCAAGCCCATGCCTACGGTGGCCGGAAATCGGCCTGGGATTCCCGACGCCCAGGGCGTCTCCGTATCCTGCGGCGGCTGGGGTCGCGAGGGCGCATATGCTGCCTCTGCCTCACGTGCGCCGCCTCCCTCTTCGCGAGCATCACTGCTTCGCTGAAGGAGGTGACGGCTCCCCATGCCCTCTCGCTCCGTTCCATGGCCTGGACCAGGGCCGGACGCGAGAGATCGCCGCCGCCGATCGCCTCCACGAGGACACGGCGGTGCTCCGCCCAAGCCGGGCAGACCGCTACCGTGTGCTCCACCGTGTCCTCAGGGCGATCTTCGCAGTGGAAACACCCGGGCGTTTCCTCCCGCCCTATCCGAAACAGGAACCTCCCGAAACAACCGTGTCCGGTGAGGACCTGCGTCAGGCGGAAGGTGAGGACGCCATGCCGCCTCTCAAGCCACTCCTCAAAGAGGGGACTTACCGCCGCAATCGTGGCGTGCCCAATGTCGGTTGCCTTGGTTCCCCTGTGGATCTTTTCATTCCTGATTCGGTCACGTAAGGAAACTCCAAGCATAGCCCTCTTCATTGCCCTATGGGTGACCTTCTAATAAGGCCCATTGTGACCGACCTCGTTTCATTGCCGTAGGTCATTACTGGCAACACGCACTGGTCAAAGACTTTCGTCTGGAGACATGGTATCTGGGACGAGAACTAGTATTAGCCCCGATCGCTGTCCAGCAGAGTCGGATTCGACGATTTTCTGGAAGTTGGACCTATCTAACTGGCTAGTTTTTCCTAGGTTAACTTCATAATCAGCCTATAATGTTATCACTGCTGGGACACATGCCTCCTCTCTGTCAGAGGGAGTGGGCTGTAATTCACCACACGGCCCCAGTGCGGGTTGGTAGATGTCACATGCCTTCGATATTTTGGTTTTAGGACGTGCCACTTTCCTCACGATGTCTTCCTTCACCGTTTTGACAGCAGTGGTGATGACATAATTTGCACAAAGTAAAGCGCCGCCCTAAAACTCGGTAAGTCGCGGAAGCCTTTACGGAATCCGACTTGTTCGGGAGGCTGGAAGTCGTCAAACCTGCGCGTGAGACGGATTTTTGTTTTTTTGACGGTGGGATATCATCAAATAACCTCTCCCGCTCTGGGTGGAGCAGGAGGGCGTGTCGAACTTTTACTGGCCTATACCAACCCGTGTTTCCTCAGTTGTCTGTGTGCCAGAGGCCTCGGTATCTCTTTCGAACAAGCCGCACCCCTGGCAGGCATCGATCGACCCGTACGGACCCCACCAGTTGGTTACCGAGAAGTTATTTGATGATTTCCAAAACTAAAAAATAAAAGACACTACCGCTTCCCTCTTAAACGGCGTTGATATGAAATTGTTACCTTTTGGTTCGAGGTGGCGCTGGAAGAGTTTGTGGTAGGGGTTGAGGGATCTTTGACCAACAGTAGGAAAAATAAAAATTATAAATCAGCTACGCTAGCTAGCTTTTTTTAAATTCTGTTTAATCGTTTTCACATTGTATGTTTGTATGCTCAAAGTGTTTGTCTGGGTTTTTTTTTTTTTATATCAATGCCCGTATCCGATAAAATCCATTGGCAAAATAATTACGTCTGACCAATCTAAAATTGCCTTTGTCATGTCTACCAATGTACAGTAGTAAAGGTTAATTTTATTTATGTACCTACATCCTTTTAAATATTGTGAATGAAAGAACGTTTGTAGCCTTGCAGACAGTAGATTTGAAGACGATTTTCTATTCTTCATTTTCATTCCTCTTAATAATTACCTGGTACCTACTTATTGACATGTCTGCACTGTCCTCCCATAACTATTATCACTGTTTTTTTTTTTTTATTATTGTGAAAGCCAATTATTTTTAAAAGAGTAACCGTGGAGTTTCTTGCCGGGTCTTCTCCATAGGAAGCGAAAAATTGGAACCATGCATCTCGCGTCTGACGTTTCATAGGTGCCCATGCAGGTTTATGTGCAATGCTTTGATTTTGATTTAAAGGTTGTCCTCCAGATATAATAATAACAGCCATACAATGTTTTAACTGTCGAAAAAGAGCCTCTATTAATACTGCAGCAGTTTTAAACTCGGGGATCCCGAACAAGGTCACAACAAGTCCTTGTAACTCAGTTTCAAGGCAGCGACAGCGACTTTGTAACAGCGCGGGTACGCGAATTGGACCTTGTAATGCAGTAATCTTCAGTCCGATCGAACACACGCATTGTTATGGATACTTGTGCAGAGAGTTTTTAGTGAGGTTTTATTTAGGTCATATTGATTAAGATTGAAAAGAGTTTCGACATGAGTCGCCGAGAATAGATTGCATTAATCATACCCATTCGCCAAAATTAATCTTCTCGTAGAGAGTAAATTTTTATCCAAAATTCTTCGACACATTGGTTCTCAGCAACATATCGCACGATGAGTGACGACACACTGGTTCTCAGCAACATATCGCACGATGCTTTCGCTGTCGTAAGGATCTTCACCCTGACACACCAATCACAAAATACCACGTGCTACTTTTGTTTCCCGGAATATATCCCGGCCGGCTCTATTTCCCATTAATCCCACACACAGATGAATGACGTCACTATAAACACAGAGGTAACCTCTAGTGGGTTGTAAAAAGTGACGTCACGTCAGTAGTCCGGTGGAAGGGGGTGGGTCGACCGACTCCCACTACCCCGATGATTGTATCAGGTGCGACGAGACTTTAGTGGAACAATTTCTAATGAAAACTTCATGGATATTGTTCTTCATTGTTCAACCCAATAATTTTGGTTAGCATTAAAAAAATAAAGGCAGGGTCTTTGGGCCTCGAATCCAACATGACAGATCTTTCAAAATCCTCTAAGTTCTTTTAATTCTCCACTATCTCTTGAACCATAGTGAAAACCCATTATTTAATAGCATCAAAATTAACGATACAATTGATGTTTTCAGAGCACAGAAGAACAGAGCAGGCTTATTCCTCGGACGAGGATGCCGGCATCGATATGACCATCGACAACTGTTCGGAGACTTCGGCACAGTCAGACCTCAAGAGCAACCATGATGACGCAGGTATTTACGGAAGCATGTATCTATCCACACATCAAGGTTAAGGCTTTCCGAAATTAGCATCTAATCAGGGTGGCGGTGTCTCTAAAGGCCCTGACCAGGGACTGTGTGGATAGATCTATTTTTATGCTGCTTTTGTGTAATGCAAGTTTTAGTAAAATAATGTCTCGAAGTTCTATAAAAATAAGTAACAACGTTCACTAACTATTTGAGAACTTAATTTGGTTTAACCGAGTGAATCTTTAAATATCTTACATAAATTGCATAACTAAAAAGGTTAAGTAAATAAGTTAATAACGATACAGAACGGAATCAAACGAACGGCATTATTTCGCAAGTACAGGCCAGCACCTCAAGCTATCCCCCAATCTGTCAAATTTCTTTGATCGTTTTTCAACATTAATGCAAAATTATAAGGTTTATATTCAATTGAGAAAAGAGTTTGGGATAGCTTGATGTGCTGGCGTCTATATCTATCGTTCCCTCAGTACGGTCTTAAATAGAAAAGCAGCTGGTTTTGTACGACAAGACACGAAGAGTGGTAGTTCCATCACGAATTTTTAGTGTTCTTTGAGACGATCTCATTTAAATGTTAGTCTACTGTCTTGTAAAACGTCAGCTATACAGCAAGGCCAAAGCGCCAATTGTAATATTGCAGACGAGTGTAATGAAACTTTTTTACAAAATAATACAACCGACTTCCAAGGTTTTATTTTTCACCCTTCGGCTGTGGTACTACCCCACACAAATTCTTATACCACTACTAGCTATCTACAGTCACAGCAAGTTCTTATAACATCGTCAATATACACACAAAGTGCAAAAAATACGTACTTTTGAAGCTAACTTAACTAAGCAAAGTTTAAATAAAATGTTATTGAACCAGTCCTAAGGCATACCCTATCCATTAAAAAACGAATTTTAGAAGTTGATCCACAATTTCCGGAGACATCGTGTAACATAACCATACAAAAAAAAAATACAGTCGATTTGAGAACCATCATCGTAGCCACACATCACTTCTTCAAATAATAGCTAGATTGTATGTGAATATGAATATAAATGAATCGTGTCCTGTGCTGATGCGCTGATGAAAAGCGATGTATGTTACGTCTATTCCAATGTACTGCTCGTCATATTGCTTCTGTTTTGCCTCTTGAATATGGCAGCGATTGATTATCGCTGGAATTATTCATCGTGTATTTTTATGGAGCTGTGTTTTAAAGATCAGCTTGGTATTTTTATTGCTCAATTTGCCTGATCTTGACCTTGTTCACGCCAGCAGGTGCAAACATGGTTGGTATCCTTAACATTGAAGTAACATAATTTCACAGTAATAGGTGTCAACGCTATTTTATATTGTCTTATACATAGCTATGATTCCGAAAATGTTCCGTTTTAGACTAGAAAGAATAAAACTAAATAATGTGGTTTTTTGTTTATAGTAATGTATTTAAGAACCCTGCCATACCGTGCACGTACCGTATCTTGTGATATTCGGCTACTGCAGATCGATAGCGATTGACATCCTACTTTACTACTTATATATTATTATAGTTTGTAATCTAGATTAACATAATTATAGGATACTTTTTATCCCGGTAGTACTTTCCAGTGGGATAATTTCCGAACTCCAAGCGGGCGAACCCGGTGGCAAAAGCTAGTTAAAAATAAAAATAGCACGCATGTCGACACGTGAATTCCTGAATTTACTATTAGACATTCCACAAATGTGTCCCGTATGTGTCGCCGGGCGTAAAAGAATAGCACCATCCCATTTCTTCCAGTGGGTGTCGTAGAAGGCGACTAAGGAACTTACTAGAGAATGGGCAGCAGCGTTCTCTATGCATTTTACCACCATACTGCGATCGCCAACCCGCCTGCCAAGCGTGGCGATTATGGCAAAACCCCCCATCCTGGGGGAGGCCTATGTCCAGCAGTGGACGTCTTTCGGCTGAAATGATTCCACAAATGCTTTCATTTGTAATTAAAACTGATTCCTAATAATTGGTAGTAACTAGTTAGGGATTAAATTAGTTATAGGTGTAGTTTTTAAGTATGTGTGGATTACGACTCATCTCAATAAACCACGAACTAGGGCCCTATTTATGTAATAATTATGCTTCCTTGACATTTCACAATCAGGAGGCAATGTACCGTACTCGAATTAATTGTCGCTGGAAAAACGAACTCCTCTATGCTGGTCAAACCAAATCCACAGCTCACTAAACAATGCCTCGCCTATGGAGTCTCACATAGTGCTTGAATGTAGGAGCTGGTGGACTAACAATATTCGGGAGAAAGTTTTGAAACCATAACGTGGTCACGACAGCATTCGAGAATCAATGCGCGGAGAGGATTTTTTTTTTTTTCTTATATACCTAGCAAAGGCTGACTGAATAAATACAAACGTGTAGTTTATGAATACGGTGATTTCACAACATAAATTAATCGTATTTTATCCTCGAAGTTCCCGCGCAAACTCATGCGTCACCGGTGAGGGGCTTGCGGGTGGGGGAAGGGAGTTCATGTTTAGCTTCTATCTTGTTTCTCCCTCAGTATCGCTCGGAAGCTCACTAAGTCTAGTCGCTATGGATCGACCGAAATCACCAAGAACAGTCGCCGGAGAACGACTGGAATGGGACAATTGTGGGTGGTCGAAAGAACAACGCGAGTTTTGTGTTACGCAATATTATAAAAATCACGGGTCGACCCTTGCTGTTCAGGCCTTATACTTCGAGAAGTTACAAAAGGAATCCTCACAACTGGGGCAGAAGTGTCCGAATACAAGAAGAATCAAGCGATGGGTGAGGGATCATGAAAGTAGAGCCAAAGAGCAACGGAAGTTAGAAGCAAGTAAGGACAATGTGCAATTTTATCAATTCGTAATGCCGTATTTTACATCGCGCAATCTAGTGCCATATTTTCAATTAGTACAGGAATTCAAAAATAATGAAATCGTTTACCGAAACAACCTTGAAAGCATTTGTTTCACAAAATGATCTGCAAATTGGAGTCGATTCGCTGTCACTTCGATGGTGTACTTACGATGGCATTGCGTATTATTTGGTGTTCGAATACAAATGCAGGAGCTGTCTGCGACTTAAACTGACAACATTCATATTATTCTGCAGGCAAGCTCAATGGCACACAATGGGGCAGGAAGACGGGAGAAAACCGGATCACCAGAACAGAGTCCATAGATATTGGACCGCGGCATCAGGCGATCAAATGTAATGCAACATACACATTACTAGTGAAGTAACAGAATTTTCGATATGACAATAATAACATTGACTAGACTTTAGGACTTAGTGCATTCAGTTTTAGTTTTTTAAATGGGACATTGGGACAAAGCAGCACAATTTTCTATATGTTAACAGCAATAGGGTTTTTTCATTGAACATTTAATTGCACGAATGGCCATGGAAAAGTCGTTGTACTTTTGAAGTGTGCATTTCATACATTTGCTTTGCCTTGAAATAATTATAAAGAGTACGTACCTTCAATGGTCAAACTATATTCAAGAACAACCTGGAGATAAGCTGCTTGGCTGCCTATCCGGTTATATTTAGACCATCGGATAGCCAAGAGACTTGAGTCGAGTCCTAACAATATGTCCCATATCATTTAATTGTTTTACTCGTAAAACTTTCGGTTCGATGTGATTCATTTAAAAAATACTGTCAATATCATATTCTACAGGGAAGGAATTGGATATAAAATGGAGTGGACCACGTCCAGTTAACGAGAAGGAGAAAGTTGAGCCTGAGCCTGTTACAGCTACTTACTGTTATTATTCATATCAAAAGCCGATTGAAGAGGAAGTGAAGCCTGATAAACGTAAATATATTTCCGAATATAAGTAACACGCAGGTCAAAAAAGCCTTTCATACTTTGAGATGAATCGTAATACACACAATGGTAATTGATTATCCAAATGTGATTAGCTGGAGTTGCGTTCAGCTTTCATCGATTTTTTCTTCGATCGTTAGTCATTCAGTAAGCTGTTTTGGCGATCAATAAAATCTGTCATCTTCTTACAGATTTGCGCAATTTTGTCGTTAAAAGTCTATCACTTTTAAAGATCGATAAAATTGCGCAAATATCAAAGCTGAAATCGTTATTTGCTAGCATCGCTTGACGATTTATCGATCGACAAAAACGATCCACAGTGGTGACCGATACATACGATGTCAGTCGCCTTCTGCTTGCACATTTATTGGATTTTTTATCCGTAGTCACCTCGCTGCGTCATTGATGCTAAGGAAAATCTGCGTATATATTGTACAACAGTGTGTGTTAAAAAAGGTGCAATGCTATGATACGATTCTTGACGAACAAATAATATTACGCAATATCACATAGTCGCGTACGCGTTAAGACTTAGTATTGAATATTGTTTTGGTGGTTATTGCACAATCTTAACAAAAGTCAACAATATGCTAGCATTCCAACTAATTCGCGGACTATCAACTTTCGTTCGATCGTAATTTGAGTGTTTGCTTTCTATATTTATTTATGAAATAGAATAGCTCACATCAACTCGAGACATTTTATTAGGGCTGCTACACGTTTGGTCTTTAACATGTCAGTAGACGAAGCAGTGATCTTGAACTTTTTCTTGGGCCACTTAATACTTAAACGGCTTTTTAAGTTACCAGGAATTATGCTTCCACATTGATTACTTAATAGGTAATGCATCCTAATCGAAAATATTTAACTGTTTCAAGTGTCCAATATCCAAGTGTCACCTACAGCAATGTGATAGTTTGAGAAACATGAATATATAGAGTGACGAAAATATTCGTCACTCTATAATATATATTCATGTTTCTCTAACAACAAAAAAACAAACAAACAGCAAAAACAAACACAAAATTAACATTGGCACATACATTTACTGCTGGTCTGCCCACACTCTTCCCTCGAAGATTATTTTTTATAGAAGATTTTCTTTTTTCTAGTATTCTGTATGTCAGAAAACGCAATAATTGTTTTGCTTTAATGTTAGGAATGAATGGACTAGGTTTAAAGACGTGATTTACATAATAATAGTTTTATAAAATAACGTTTAAAGCAGAATTCTTGTTCTATTCTCTACAATACTTTTGCGCATTAATTTTTTTTTTTTTTTTTGTTTGAACTTGTTTGCACAAACGGTACGAAGAACACGGCACGTTTGACTCATGTATGCTATACATATACTTATTAGACGATTGTTCGGAATCTCATCGCATAGGTATAGGTACAATTTACATCGTGTTGTCTTCAAAAGGGTGCCTCCGTAAGAAATATTTTTTTATAAACATTGAATTAATACAAAGGTACATTTAAATATATTTATTAATTCAAAATTTGTTTATTAATATTTACAGAGATAATTATGACATTTACAAATGAAACAAAATATCGGTTAAATATCCATCGTCGCTTTGTTGGCAGGAATGCACCCTTTTCACGAAATTTTGAAGTAGGGACATTTTCACGGATTTGGCGAACAATTTCATTATAATCATATGAATAACATAATACGGGAGAAACCTTTGAAACCGTGAACGTGGTTACAACAGCATTCGAGATACAGTGCAAGAAGTAGAAATTAAGAAAATGATTAATTTCCATATCAAAGAGTGACCGAATAGATACAAACTTGTAGATAATAAATGTGGTAGGGTAGCTTCACAATATAAAATAATCATATTATTATCTAATCTTCGGAGTTCCCGCGCAAACCCACGCGTCACCGGTTTGCGGGTGGGGGGAGGAAGATCATGATTAGTTTTATCTTGTTTCTCCCTCAGTATCGCTCGGAAGCTCACTAAGTCCAGTCGCCATGGATCGACCGAAATCACCAAGAACCGTCGCCATTGAACAAATGGACCGGGACAACCGTAGGTGGTCGAAGGGACAACGCGAGTATTTTATTTCGAATTATTATATGAATTGTGCTGCGCTGCTTGCTTGTAAGGCCTTGTACTCCAAGAAGACATTACCAGAGGATGCAACACAACTGGAGGTTAAGTGTCCAAATACAAGTAGAAGTAAACGATGGGTGAAGGATGAAACTAGAGCCAAAGAGCAGCGGAAGTCAAAAGCAAGTAAGGACATTGTACAGCAAGTTTACTATAAATGCGTAATGCCGTATTTGACATTGCGCAACCCAGTGCCATATTTTGAAATTGAATTTTCTATTACATTCATACAAGATTGAGTTAGTCCAGTGCCTGCGGCATAAACTGACAACATTAATATTGTTCTGCAGACAAGCTAAGTGGCACACAATGGGGCAGGAAGACGGGAGAAAACCGGATCACCAGGACAGAGTCCATAGATACCGGACTGCAGCATCAGGAGATCAAATGTAATGCATCGTACACATTACTAGTGAAGTAACAAAATATCGATATAGCAATAATAATATTGAGTTCTTTTTTCTTAAGGGACGATAAAGCGCGCGACAGCTAAAACAATTATTAAACAAGGTTTATTAATTGAACTTTCATTTGCAATTGTTAATCCGTTATTGGCTGTAAGATTAGTTTATTTATTTTGAGTGAAATTGTTAAAGAGCTGTGGATTTTGTGACTAAATAAATGGTCACGGAAATATCAATGAACTAAAAGACAGAACCATGACGTCACTTCTGACTTTAAAACACTTGATGTTGTAGTGGTATTTCATACATTTGCCTTGACTTGAAATAATTATAAAGAGAACCCACCTTTCAATAGTCCCACTGGTCAGCCATTGGATAGCTAAGACTTGACTAAAATTCTAGCAATAAGTGGGGCGGCGTATATCGACATTTTATTATTTTACTAGTAAATATCTATATTCGTATGAATCATTTGAAAATACCGTCAAAATAATATTCTACAGGGAGACAACTGGACATTAAATGGAGTGGACCACGTCCAGTTAATAAAAAGAAGAAAGTTGTGGAGCCTGTTAAAGAAGAACTTACTTATAATAACTGTTATTATCCATATCAAGAGCCGATCGAAGAGGAAGTGAAACCTGATAAACGTAAATACATGTATTTGCAAGTGCCTAGAGATTTCCTCAATTTTTCCTTGTTCGTTATGCTGTGTTTTGTTTTACAATCTGTTGATCTATCAGCTTTTTACAGATTTGCTCGAACGTTACTGCCGCCGGTTAAACGGTCGATAAATATCAAGGTTATAATCGGTTTTAGTGGACATTACTTTAGTTCTTTTTGATTAACAAAAAACAATCCATAGTGGATATAAGATATAGATCGTCGCTTACACATTTACTCGATTTTGTTTGATCACACGTGTCGATCGTTAAAAATAGAGCAAATCTGTAAAGCACCATAAAACACCTGACTTTGACAAAATCCGCGTAAATACATTAATACATAAACACACGTTTGCCAAAAAAAGGTGCAACGGGTACAATGAGAGGCTTCTTCACGAAAAAATAATTTTATGCAATATCACGTACTCGTTAGGGCTTAGTATTGAATATGGTTCTGATGGGGCTATAACAATAATATTGTGCAATAAGTATCATTGTAGGTCACACATATCAACCCTAGCAGGGAGGCTCAGTTCAGCTGCCTACGCCGTCAGAAAAGTAAGACAATACACTGACGTCGATACAGCTCGATTAGTATACTTTAGTTATTTTCACAGCGTTATGTCCTACGGTATTCTGCTGTGGGGCAAAGCCGTTGATATTCAAAATATTTTTGTCCTTCAAAAACGTGCTGTTCGTGCAATTTACCAGCTAGGTGGCAGATTTTCTTTGAGGGACTTTTTTAAAGATATTGGTATTCTCACAGTGGCATCACAATTCATATTAGCTAACATCTTATTTATTAGGCAACATATACACTTGTACACTAAAAACAGTGATATTCACACCGTTAACACTAGAAATAAGGACAAACTACGTGCTCCCTTTCACCGGCTTCATAAGGTTCATAACTCATTTGTTGGGCTTGGTATAACCTTTTATAACAAGCTTCCCACTTCTTTGCTAGATTTGCATTTTGATGCGTTTAAAGCTCAAGTAAAGTCCATACTTTGTTTAAAGGCTTACTATTCCATTAACGACTATTTAAATGACAAAAATAGTTGGTCGCTGTGATTAACACAAGACAATGTTTATGTTCTTTCTCCAGAATTAGCGTACCTAGTGACAGGTTATATGGGTTCATATAATTATTTAGTTAAATTCTTTTTTTTTTTTTCTCTTCTCAATTTTATTGACCAAGTGTTTTATTTTTTTATTTTTCCTATCTATCTATTATGTCATTAGTTATTGACATGATCTAACAATAATCCAGCATTGCATATGTAAGCTATAGAGCCCTTTATACCAGGAGACTTTTATTTTTGGTAATATGCGTTATTGTTTATTACTTTGCTTATGTATGTATAGAATCAAGTCCATCCGACTAAACAGACAGCTGTGCTGCTGGGGAGTTTGTTGCGCGGCTTCTTCCCAGCTAAAGCACTAGGAAGTGTCGAAGGGTGGGCGTTTTTGGGGGACTGTCTTGTGTATTTTGACGTTCGAAAAGTGCTGACTCTCAACCTAATTTGAATAAATGACTTTTATTTTGATTTTTTGGTTTTGTACACTTGTTTAGGTTTAGTTTATCGTTTTGGTGGTTATTGCATAATATTACTTTAGCTTTAGGGCCACCTCACAGCGGTTTGTGTTTAAGTAAACAATATGCTAGTATTCCAACTAATTGGCGGACTATCATCTTCGTTCAATTGTAGTGAAAACGTTTAGTATATTATGTTCAATCCACACATCTCCATAAAGGCAAAGCGTTCAGTAGCTTCTGCCTACCCCCACAGGAACAAACAGTGAGTTTAAGTATGTACCAACTAAAATTAGCCAGCTTTGTTGTTATTATTTTTAAATACCAGCTCAACAACTTTAAAACCACAAAAAAATATAATTTAGTAAAAGGTCCTGCAATATAGTCAAAATAGCTGTCTGCCAGTGAAAGTCCCGTCAAAATCGGTGACGTTGGATGTGTATTTTAATTATTTGTCACCGCCTTCCGAAATTAAAGTTATTTTGCACTTTGTAGTGTTTTTTGGAAGTCGGTTGTTATTTTTTTGAAAAAAGTTTTTATTTTTCACTTTTTTGTTACCTACCATACACCAATTCGAAATTTCATCATCCTTTGGGTCAAAACAATGCATACTTATTTATGTGATAGCAACATTCGCGGTTGATTTGCTGTAATTTTTTGAAGAGTTCCGTTGTCTGTTTCCGAAACGCATCATCAGATCTATATGCAGGGCCCAATCTAAGGGGGGGCAAGCCGGGCAAATGCTCAGAGCGGCAAAAATGAGCGGCGGCAAAATGTATACTTACAAACATACCTACTCTCATGAATTTTTGTATACTTGTTCAGAAGCCGTAGTAGACTAACGTATGTGAATATTATATAGTTAAAAGAATATCACATAATTATGGTCATACCATCTTTGATGGTGTTAGTGCAAAGGGCGGCGAATGTTATTTTTGCCCGGAGCGGCTAAATAGCTAGATCGGGCCCTGTTTATATGAAATTTCAATGGGACCATTTCGGAGAAAACCCCTTTCGAAAAAAAAAAGAATTTTGCAAATCCGTCTATATACGACGGAGTTATGCCTGAACATACATTAAAAATATAAACATGTCGAATTGATAACCTCCTTCTTTTTGAAGTCGGTTAAAAACACCGACCGCGGCGAAGGCGGCTATTGTAGATGTCAAAGGCCGAACCAATACAGCGGCGATATCATTTGACAATGTACTTTAGGCGAAGTTGTAATAAGGTCTATTTCACTTTTTTATAGTCCATCTGACGACGCGTTTACAAAGGATATTGGGTTGGATACCTATTGGAATCCTTTTTGTTATTTGTTAATATGTATGTACCGATGTACCGATTAGACCCGCAAATAAATAAATCTTTAGCCGCGGATATAGGAATTGGGTCGCATTTTTTTAATCCGCGAGTAGTGAAAACGCGAATGAAGGAAGCACGAATAAGGAGCTTTTACTGTACTTACTCAATAAATCGACTGCGCGTCTGGTTGAGTGTGCTGAAGCATTATTCCACGCGGGGGCGGGCGCCTATCTCGGCCCGTACAGGCGCGTGTCTTTTAGCTTTGTTTATCAAACGTTGACCACTGAATAAAACCACAGCAGTGGGAATGCTCTGCACGGACTGCGATAGGCCTCGACAGGTAGCAGTGCAGTAACACCTGACGCCACCTGTCAGTTAACGGCCCGTGGGACCATGGCGTTATCACGATGAAGAAAGATCACGCTGTAAAGGTGGATACTGACCGGCGTCACGGGTCAAAATGCACCTAATATGTTACCAAGCAAGTATACGTGCAGTCAGTAGTACCTACGGCAAAACATGCGAGCGAGCAACACTGATTTTAGCACACGGCGTAAAGACATGCTCGCTGCGAATGTTACCATTACCTACGCCCCGTAACGTCGGTCATTATCCACATTAAAAGCGCTGTTGAAAAAAAAACCAAACCAGGCAAAAAAAACTATTTAATTGTATAGCACGGGTTTTCTATGAACATAGTAAGTACGATGTTGTTGCTACGTAGTGCCATACTGCGCGCGCCCCCACCTCTCTCCCTGCTGCTGACGCAGGCAGCAGGAAGAGAGAGAGCCCGATCCCGAGGATAATGGACGTAACAGAGCGATCCTCCGCGACTCTCAGTTGCGATGCCTTTTTATTGTAAATTGTAATCAAAAATGTTTCAGTGTTTCTTTTGTTCAGCCATACATTTATTTGTAGACCAATAAATAATTATATTTAAAGAAGCGACTTTAAAATTGTCAATATTTTACTATTGTGATTTCTATTGTTCCTGTGTAGGTAATGTATCCTTTGTTGGAGATGCCAAATGGATAAATAAATACATTTTTAAACTTGTTTTAACTAAGAAAATGCTTCTCTGTAAGCGATGTTGCTCGGAAGAGCATCGACATAACTACAGTTGCCCGTGTGAAAACCTATCTATTTACTCAAATCCACCAGTAGTTATGGTCGCAATTTTGGATTTTTTTCCTGACTTTCACCATCCGACCTCGCTTGAACCCCTCCCCACCTCGAAAACTAACATCACGAAAATTAGCACATAAGTATTTACAACTCTTTACTCCCAAAACTCCCATTATTTGAATCGAGTAATGCTGTAAACACGCATTTAAATTTAACATTATCAAATTTCGCGCGAAATCAAGTTGTTGTCTTTGCATGTTTGCTATTGAAACCTAGATGGCGTTACTGACGCTAGAGATTAAGAATTTGGAGATGTTCCTCTAGCCGCTCTAATTTTGCTACATTATGCTAGATGGCGCTACTAAGACTTTTATCACAATTAAAAATGAGATTTCTTCCCCTCTATTTGTATTAATTTGATTGATAAAACTAATAAATATTTATCTAACATTGCATTCTAGGTATATGACTCAGAACACCACGTCAGTTAATATTATCACAACTTTTTATTTGAAATTCTTTTAGCTTTTTTGATTCGTGGGAATCAACCACCAACGGAAAGCGTTTTTAGTAATCAGTATCATTACTTTTTGAAATAACACAGACACAGTAAGTAACTTAAATGAGAATGACGTGTTAATATTAAGTATTCGTTAGTACCGTTTCACGCAATAGATGTCGCTAAGTGTTTCAACATTTTGCGTAAATAAATTCTTCTTGAACACTTTATTTAGATAGGTTGACCGAAGCGATTGCGATGAAACAAAGACTAATATAAACTCTGAGTTATAAACAATATTTGAGTGTGAAAGATAACCATATTAGTTTCGTTCTTTTGACGTGATACTTGATCTATTCAACATAGAAACTGAAAAACCGAGCTACAGACAAAAATTTTGATAAGGGTTAAAATGTCATCTGTTGATTATCCCTTACCACCCCAAGCAATTATTTTCGAAATATTTTAAATGTACAGAAAAAGTTCCTTTACAGATTTATTATATGTATAGATATGTACCGTGTATATACATCCATATGCATTTAGTAAAAAGCGGTTATTTCAATATTACAAACAAACACTCCAATTTTATTCATCCCGTATGTATCTAGATAAATTATTGTCATGATAAAACAATCGTAAAATAGAGCTCAAACAATGTAATTCGCCGTATAATTCTCAAAATGTTGAACGGTAGCTATTATATTTTATGTAATAATAATAAAGGGAATTTAAACAACTAAAGAAATACCTAAAAAAAAATCCAATGAGCCATGCATTTATTTTTTTATTTAATTGTACTGCAACATTAGTTTTAGAGTTGTGGTCATTCGATTCAACTAACATCAAACGCATCGCTATTTTGAACCTTGATGCGATATTTTCAAATACCTAAAGATTTACTTCTAATCGCGCCTTAATATTTACGGCAATAGGACGGACGATTTAGGATTGAAAGTTTAGTAGTTTCCTAATCCACGCGCTTAAACGTACAGAGGCCAGCACATCAAGCTACCCCAATCTGTCAAATTTCTTTGATAGTTTTTCAACTTTATAACAAAGGAATAAGGTTTATGTTCAATTGGGAAAATTTGACAGTTTGGGATAGCTTGACCTGCTGGCGACTATACCACCGACCGTTTGGGAAAGAAACAGCGCAAATAATAATTACAACTCATTTTGCTCCTTTTTGTCACTAAGTTGTAAGTACAAGGTAAATGATAAAAGAATACCTGTACGTATGTAAAAACTAGATACTATTAATTAAGGTTGACTTGACGTTTGACGTCTCTATCGGTGTAGCTCGCTGTTCAAATTTTTTCTTAATTAAATAGAAATAAAAGTCAAAGTGCATTTTAATCTGTGTAATAGTGATCATAGTGGCAATCAGCACAACATACATTAAAGTGAGCAATAAATAGTGCGTTTAAGGGCCGTAAAATTAGAAAAACATTTCCAAATTGACCAAATTTTTATTTAGTTTTAATATAGTTACCCACAAATAACAACAAAACAATCGGTAACGTCGCCTTGATAACAGAGCCATCTGTCTTGTTGGCTGCAAACGACCTATCGACCCGTGTAGAGAATCGTTACTGCCGCCATCTAGCTAAAATCCTCGTCACCACTAGTTGAGCAAGTTTACTAACGTCAACAACAATGCCGGGCATCAAATGTGGAGGCTGCGGTCGCTTTATATCCACGTTAGAGGGCGCTAAATGTGGTAAGTGCCAGGAGTATTATCACAGAGTGTGTGTTGGTGTCCCTACAAAGGCGAACATAACAACCAACTGGCGTTGTCCGGAATGCAAAAAGAATATTGCTCGAGACAACAGGACTGAAACTCCTGTCAGAGGTGCCACACAAAGCCCCCCTGCTCATAACACAGGGACTGCAAGTATTACGGGCTCCAGCACGCCTAATAGCCCCGTCAATGCAGCCTCGACTTCCCCGAAGCCTGAAATCTCAATTGCCGACGTCACCACTCGGGAATTATCGCCTGTAGCTGGAACCGAGTTGCAGGTGATCATTGAGGAGCTGAGGATGGTGCGTGCAGAGATTCAGGTGTTTAGAAAGGAGATGGAGGTGGAAATGTCGGAGCTCAAAACAACCTTAAATACCTGCAGCACGCGCATCGACAGTCTGGAGGCCAGGGTGGACGCGCTGGAACAACGTGCTGCTTCGGGGACTACGAACTCAGTCGGCGTGGACAAGATTGTGGAGGATTTGAGGCGAGAGCTCAATGACAGGGACCAGGACCTTCTTGCTAACGACATAGAGGTGTCAAATTTGCCGGAAGGAAAGGCGGAAAACCCAGCTCATATCATTAAGATCATAGGCCACAAGCTAGGGGTCAGCCTTGACGATCGCGATATCGTTAGTGCAGAACGTGTTGGTGGAAGGCAGCTCAACGCGACAAGCTCAGCTGGACCGACTGAATCTCGTTCGCGGCCGATCGTCGTGCGCCTTGCTCGTCGGGACCTGCGCGACCAACTTTTGGCGAGCGCGCGAGTGCGACGGGGAGCAACCACTGCCGACCTCGACATGCCCGCCCCAGCGCAGCGGTTCTTCCTCAACGAGCGGCTGACGAAAGCAAACCGTCTGTTATTTCGTAGGGCACGGGATGCAGCCAGTCTCCTCGACTGGAAGTTTGTGTGGACCAAGCAGGGCCGCATCCTCGCCAGGAAGATGCCAGGAGACAAGGCGCAGAGGATCCACACTGAAGAGGACTTATCCCGTGTCTTCGGAACTGGAAATGACAAGTCTTAATTATTTTTGTGCCTATTTATATTTATATAGTTTTATTGTTAATGCTTGGGGAAATGTGCGTCGCAACCGTTTTCATGGTGTGCTCGGCCATGGATCGGAGGTTTGTGTATCCACGTTACATTATTTTACTGTTACAGTTTATTATTCACCTTTATTATTTGTACAAAGTCTATTTTCACCTAAGCTATTCCATCCAAATTATGTGCAAGAAGTAATCTTTTCAATCATAACTATAAGCTTTTACTACAGTGCCCAAGTGAACCACCACACAACATCATACATTCATTTGTACCATTTCACTAGATTTCACCACACTTCCATATCTAAAACTATTATCGAAATATATTAAGTTTGGTCTACTTAATGCGGGCTCTCTAGGGACAAATCAGGATGAGTTCTTGATTGCCATGGGTAACCACTCTGTGGACATCATGGCTATCAATGAGACATGGTTACGAAAGGGGGAAGAGGACCGCGCTCCTAGTGTACCTGGGTACAAATTTAGGCACGTACCGCGACCTGTGACTACCCGAGGTGGCCGTGGCGGGGGAGTTGCTTTTTATATAAAGAATGGTATTAACGCGCGTGTGAGAGCTCATCCTGAACACCCTGATGTGGAGCAACTTTGGCTGGGCCTGACCATAAATAAAAAAAGGCTTCTTATTGGGACTGCGTACCGCCCCCCCTGGCAGGATTTGGAGCTTTTCCTTGACGCCATAACAGCCAGTGTTAGCGCACTGGCCCCTTATGATAATCTGGTACTGTTGGGTGACCTAAATGTTAATCTGTTGGATGTAAACAGCTCAAAATCAAAGCAGCTTACGGACTTTTTTAATTACTTGAACCTTACTCAACTAGTTCAATCAGCGACACACTTCGTGGGTAACAGTAGTTCGCTCATCGACATTGTATGCACTGATGCTACAACACGAAATGTTGAGGTGAACCATATCAGTGAGCTCGGTCACCACTCCTTCATTACGTGTGAATCTGTTTTTAAGAAGCCCAAGGTTAAACCTAGGGTGGTGGAGTTTCGCTCTCTTTCAGACATCATGCCGGATCAATTCCATAATGATTTGAACATGATACCATGGTCTACTATAGGAGATATGTGTGATGTCGATACTATGGTGCACACTTTTAACACATTTATGCTCCAGCTTTTTGATCTTCACGCTCCTATCAAGAAAAAAACCTTCTATAAGAGGCCTACGCCTTGGATCACTGACAACATCCGTCTGATGTTCAAGCTGCGGGATGAGGCTAGGGACAGATGTCGTAAAACTAAAGAACCGCATCATAAGCAGTACTACCTGGATCTTAAGCACGAAGCCGCCGCCGCATTAGTGAGGGAAAAGACAGCATATTTCACAAAAAACATCAACGATCAGAGTAAGGACCCCAAACTTCTGTGGCGTAATTTGAAATCAGATGTACTTCCGGACCATAAAGAAAGGCTACTGCCAAGACATTTTGACAATCCAGATATTATCAATGCGGCTTTTTTGGATGTTCCAGGAAACTGTAACGATAATACCTCACAAATATCCTGCTTCAATTCTCGCAGGCACAGTTCAGCCGAGTTCTCGCTCACTACAACCAACCAGGAGACAATTCTGAAGATCGTCAGGAGTCTACGATCAAACGCCCAGGGTGTTGATGGTATCAGTTTGGAAATGTTAACACTCACACTGCCAACTACCCTGGAAGTCATCACTGACATCATCAATAGGTCAATAGAATCGCGCACTTTCCCTGACCTCTGGCGTCGCGCAATTGTTCGCCCTATCCCTAAAATTAGTGATCCAGCCAATTTGAAAGATCTCAGGCCTATTAGTATATTGCCCTGCCTGTCAAAGATTCTGGAGCGTGTGGTTTATCTACAGGTAATTGAATACTTGGAGGCAAACAACATTCTCCCTGAACTTCAGTCAGGATTCCGTAAAGGAAGAGGCACTGCAACGGCTCTGATGGATGTAGTGGGCAATATCCTGGAGGCACGTGATAGGGGGGAGGGGTCGATCCTGGTCCTGCTGGATTTCTCACGGGCTTTCGACGCTATAAACACAAATCTACTGCTGTCGAAGCTAACCTACTATGGCTTTGATCGTGAAGCTGTGGATTGGTTTAGTAGCTATTTGACTGGTAGGTCGCAGTACGTGCAGATCCACAGGGACGACGGATCGACTGTGTCTTCCCCTCCACTCCAGGTGTCTAGGGGAGTCCCCCAGGGATCGATTTTGGGCCCTTTGCTGTACATACTCACAGTGCTGATGTTACCGGATCCATTGTAAACTGCAAGTATCACCTGTATGCTGATGATATCCAGTTGTACATATCCTTCAAAGGGGGTGATACAGCGTTGGCAGTAAAAAGGGTAAATGAGGACCTGCATAGAGTGGTGACCTGGTCTGAAGAGAACTCTCTGGTTCTGAACCCACTGAAGTCCAAGTTCATGGTGCTGGGTACAAAAAAGCAACTTTCTGCAATATTGTCTGCCAAACCAGAAATTTTTATTAAAGGGGATAAAATTGAGCGAGCAGAACAGGCATGTAGTCTGGGGCTAACCCTAGATCCTGAGCTGCGTTTCGAGGCTCATTTAAAAAACGTACTAAGAAATTGCTTCTATAGGCTTAAGGTTTTATATGGTATACGTAATTTTCTTAGCGTACCACTTAGAAAACAACTGGTTGACAGTCTGATCCTATCTAAGCTCAATTATTGTGACACTGTCTATGGGCCCTGCCTGCTTGGTAGGACAGAAAGGTTAGTTCAGCGAATTCAGAATGCTTGTGTTCGTTTCTGTGTTCGAGTCCCTCGCAGGCATCATGTGACACCATACATAAACCAACTCAAGACACTAAAAATGGCTGCCAGGCGGAAACTTCATTTAGCAAGTTTAATGTTTGGCATTGTAACAACCCATAAGCCGCACTATTTATATGAAAAGCTCACCTGGCGTCAAGCTCGTTACAAGTATGGTCTTCGTTCTGTAGTTGGCCCCCTAAACATGCAGCAACATAAAACTGCAGCTTTCAGAGGTAGCTTTAGGTTTGCGGCCACTCGCTGCTGGAACGACCTTCCACCACCAATGCGAGGCCTAAAAACAATACAGTCATTTAAATTACAACTTAAAAAGTTATTGTTACATAAACAGCTCTCTGAGCAATAAACTTTGTAATTTCTCATGAAAAGTCTTATTCCTCGCTTACCGTATGGGTCATGGCCTGCAGTACTTGGCTTTGGATCTCCAGCAGCACTGTGACATGGCATTCGGACCCCTGTATGCCGGGACTGCTGGTAGCGTTTCCCCAGTCCACATTCTTTCTATGTTGACAACCTATTTATTGAAATATATTTTGATCATATTACTTATCCATGTTTATCGCTAAATATTTATGCATATAATCGCCCATTTACAATCTAATTTCAAATTTAATTCCAATAATCGTATTATCTAATTAAGTTATGTTGTTCTATTTTGTATTTCTATTCATGACTCTTGACTTCCACTCCATTTTTGTTATTTACCTTCCTGTTTTTGGCACCAGGGTTTCGCCCCCTGGCAGCAGTTTGCCATACGGCGGCCCGCTAACTCGGATTTCTCACGCGTCAATGGCCACTTCCTGTTTTTGCAGCTTTTGGAGCTCTTTTAAAGTGTTTGGCATGTTGGGTCACCCTCCAGATTCCCAGGTTTTGTTTTGTCTTTTATTGGGTCCATCTCATCTCATCTATCACAATCACATTCACTCATATACACTTAAAACACTGACCTACGGCACTGACACACAACTATTATTGCATAAACACATTACATAATTCACATAATTGGCCATTTTGTAATTTCTTACATCAATTTTATGACGCACACGCACATTAACTCTATGAATGACGCTTCGAAATGTTGCCACTACATAAAGAGTAAAAGTTTATTGAGGATGATATTCTCGTAGCATGTTTGTCTATTTCTTTTTTTTATTTTGTTTTATAATTTTTTATATTCCTGTTTAGTTCTATCATATTTACATTTAAATTTATTATTTTGTCTATAAGTTCGCTGTACCAGTTCAGTGTCCTATTAATTGTTTGAGGCACCGGGCGACGTCAATACGTCAAAGCCGGCTGTCACTGAAAACCAGCGCTGGGGCTCTGTCTTGCATAGGGTCGCAGCATAATGCTGAGCGATAGCCGTTTTGCGTGGATGTGACGCATGTTTCCCTCAACCTTTTATTATTTTTGTATTCCTGTTCTTTTTGCGTCATGTTTACCGCAAATAAACGTTTTTTCTTTCTTTCTTTCTTTCTATTGTATCACGAATTTGTGTATGAAAACTGCCATCTCACCATGTCTCAATCAAATAGTGTGATGAAAGGCCCAACTGCAATCTCATGAATTTCATCATGAATTTTCAGTACTATCAATGTAATCTTTACACAAGTCCAGTGTTATCGCTAACCCATTATGTTTGCGTTTAAATTGCACAATTTGCAACATCCTTCAATACAGAAAATAGGTAGGGACATAATAAATCGATTTCGTTTATTTACTAGAGACGTCACACAAATAGCGTGGGCTTTCATGACGTCATTACATGGAGAAAATATTGTACGCAATAGATTATCGATCCATGTGACGTCTACGGATTTCTGGTTTGCTTCAATGCAATGACGTTTCCCGTTCGTAGGTTTATTGATAGTTCGCGCTTAGTTTGTTTTGTAAGTTTTGTTTGTGAGATACTAACTTCAATTTGTTCGTTAACCAAAACCTACTAAGATTTTGAGGAATCCTATGTAAGGATCGTAGCAGGCGGCCTTCTATAGTGTCTGCCTACCTACATGGGACATGGGCTTGAGTTTATTTAGGCATATTATGGTCATTGGCTGCCGATGCTGAAGTTTTTTACCTTCATAAACCTAGAACGGAGCACTACATTTTGGTGTTAAGAGCGTTCTCTCTACGCGGG
Source organism: Polymixis flavicincta (assembly GCA_949987655.1). Taxonomy (NCBI): domain Eukaryota; kingdom Metazoa; phylum Arthropoda; class Insecta; order Lepidoptera; family Noctuidae; genus Polymixis; species Polymixis flavicincta. The sequence goes on from OX465175.1 coordinate 20,857,052, forward strand.
CTGGCCGCGGCGCATTTATGGCGGTTTTGCGTGATTATTTCATTAAATGCAAACAAAAGTAAACATTTTTTTTTTCAGACATACGATCGGTTGTATTTTCAAGTTTGTATGCAATTTTTTACAGTTATTTTAGTATTTACTTATAAAAATTGACATACCGTCAATTTATTTTCTTTTTGCGTACGATTAAATGTTTTCATTAAAGAGTAAATGTTAAAAATAATTACAAATACAAACGATCATTTGATCGTTTGTATTTGTAATGTTCTCTTTTATGCTGAAAAAAATTGTACTTAATTTTGTATTTAATTAAATAATTACGAAAAACTACTATAAATGCGTTGTTGCTAGCCCGTGTGGAATGAACACTCTTAAGCAGTATTGCAATCGTTATCCTTAAAGAATATTTATATTGGGAGCATAAAGTTTTCAATACAAACACTGACAACACATCGTTAATTAAAACTTATCGTCAATTCACGAGGATGTAGTGCTAAATAAAGCTATTGGAGGAAAAATCTTAGGTAACCTTGTGTTATTAGGTATTACCCCAATATGTACTTAAAATTTAAAACATATTTTGTTGCTATGTATGTGTAATGTTGCGTTGCACTAATTCTAAACTAATATTTTAATGAGTAAAATTGTTTGTTTAAGGATATGTTTGTAAAATGTAATCTCCAGAAATACTGTTCCGATCACTTACAACAATTCTTTCTCGTACAGAAAGCCATACTATTGACGATAGTCAAATTGTAAATAGTGTTTAAAAAAACCCGCGGTCACAGTTGTGTGCTGAAGTTAGTTATTATTTAATTAATTATTGAAATGAAACTACAAAATCCCACTGCATGTAATTTCAGAAATCACCAATCACTAAACGTTTTGCGCAATTAAATATAAAGAAAAATGTGTGCCATTTTTACAGAGAATTTAAGATTATTTTATCTGTATCGTTTTATTTCACATAATTTTACTGCATTTTTTTTGCCTATCAACGTGTATGTTTTAGCAAGTTTTAATGCGTGGAATTGTCACAGTGCATTCCGTGCATATGTGACACGGGTATAATATTTAACGCGTTTCTGCACACTTGCACCAATCGACGTGGCCTAGCTTATGCAATGAGCGAGATCGACCGGCGGCCTCATGCAATTTTCCTTTGTATCTAGTCCGTTCTTTCGCTTTAATTGCCGCTACTTTAGGGGTTAAACGATAAGTCAGGTGGAATTTAGCTGTCACATCAGGAGTATTTAAGAAGCTTAATCGCCATCAATGAGTTAAGTTCCTAAATCTTCAACTTCGGGTTCGTTAGCACTTTAAAAGTTGACTTCTGGTTAAATAAATCTACAGTACGAAACTCCATTCTTATTTGCAGTTTATGACGGCTAAACACGAATGACGCATTCAAGCAAGCATGTCATGCTCGTGTGACAAAAACATTAAAATGTTGGCTAAAATTCAGCTGAAATTACACTACACAAACACGTGACTAGATCCAATATCCGTATATGTCGCACGTGCTTAGTATTTCTTTTGCAAAAGGACGGTATTCCTGATCTGCCGAATGCGTGGTAGCTGCAACGAAATCTTGAAGACTGGCTGATAGGATCTCATCCGCGCTTTGGAGGTTCTTTATTAAATCAGTCATGTATAAAGTCAATAAATCATTTTCATTTCCATTTTTAATATCCTTTTTTAATCTTGATATAGTGTGATTTTACTCATGAATCTTGATATCTTATTTAAATATGTATTTTAGTTGTAACCTTCCGAAATACAATGATGGTGAAAATAAATTGCGTAGTTTAGCAGAAAAATTCGGTCATACACACTAAAAGCTACTTGAATTTAAAATGTGTATAGATTCTAGTCATAACAATTTCAATTCAAATTATTTTATGTTCACACCCAATAATGTTAATATAAACTCACGTGCAAAGTTTGATCTGTACAAGTGTCGAGATTGGGTGTTTTCAAGGTTATCAACTAATGATGTCTGGTTGCATAGCCCGCAACTCGCGGTTACGACTGACCTTGGAACTAGTGGTTACCTATTTTGAATAATGATTGGCATATAAAAAATGTTCTGTAGGAGTATTTTGCAGTACTGTTTTGTAATATTTTTATCAAGTCTGATTACTTTTATGGCTACCACAAACCATGTGTCTGTGTCCAATGGGTTTTCCCCATCGGCATATATAAGGATCTGTCATAAAAACTTTAATTCCCTATTTGACCCCCCTTTTTGCTCTCTTTCGATACACATAATAAATAAGCATGTAAAAGGGTATCTTGTGCCTTCAGATTCGTGCTTCTAGACCCAGAGATTTAGGCTTTGCGTTGTCTGTCATAGAAAGAGTTTCAGATTTCAACTAATTAGAAAATTTGCCGCGAATTTTGAAACATTTTCTTAAAGTAGTTTAAAAAGTTGTGTTGTATTTATTATAGCGCTGACAATGATTGATAAATAAAAATAATGTTCGGGTGACAAACCGATAAACATGTATATACGCTATAGAAAAACACTCATCCTATTAAAAAGATCCTCTAAAATAACTGGCAGAAAAGTGCTTATAGTGCGTTTAATATTTGAATATAATCTGGTAAATAGATAAATCAAAGCACTATGAACTAGCCTATAAAATAATCATCCAACTCATTATTATGAAACATCAGCTATACATATATATATACCTGCGGGCTTAGCATGAAGTTTTCTATTTCTACGAAGAATAGACAGTGCTTTTTCAAAACAATGTGCCATTTCGGTCTCCATTTTTGACACCGCACCGTAGATATCCTTCTACAGTCTGTCATTTAGTCTTTTGTTTCGAACGTTCGTTTTCTAGGTCCTTATAAATGTAGACTATTTCAGAAGAATATTTCTTCCCAAACTGTCAAAATCACACTGACAACAAACTTTCTACTCGACGGCCACAAAGTATAAACGATTATATACAAAATTATGGTTCGTTTAGAACGCGTAACTGCAATAATTAATAGAAAAACATACCTATCTTCTCCTATTGTACATTATTTAGTTAATAATCATGTCTATTCTTCCGTCGACAAATCAGTGCTCATGCTAAGCCTGCTGTACATAACTACTATTCTATTTACTCTTTGTTACTAGCAACAGGTGCGTTGGCTACTACATAATAGATAATATAGGAATTATATAAATAGCTGTAATTTATCAATACTTAACATACATTATGTGACACGCTATATCAGTAGACGTTAACAACTGATTATAGGCCTTCCACATACAGTAAACCTTTCTAGGATTCATGTTATATGATGACTTGATTGACCACTCTGTGATTGTTAGTGTGATATAGTGCAACAGACAATTGTTTAGTTATAACCTTATCAACATAAACTTAAACATCACCTTTAAAACTGAAGATGACAAGCCATAAAATACGTAGACCAATAAACAAATAATAATTCTACCAATACGAAATAGGTTGCAAAACAGAACTAGTACCTACATAATTCATCCGTTTTTTTTTTCTTAGCGCGTGCTGTACTCTTTCTTAAAAAAAAAAAGGTTATTTTACGAATGTAAAGATAATTAACATGTAATAAGACAATAATAATTAATTTCCATAGAAACCGAGATCCAAGAGAAATTCGAAGAGAAGGTCCTAGAACAAATCGAGTCGCTAAACGCTCGTGCGAACGCAGCACGCGCGGGCGCATTTGTTTCGCTTCGCGCGTCATTACAGCGACGAGCGCTTGATGGCTTGTTGACCGCACACCGCGCCACGCTGGCCGACCATGTGTCGCGCGCATTACGACGAGGCAAAGATGGAGAGAGGAAGGCAGCTGCTGCTATTGCGCCGTTGCTGGCTTTACAGGTAATTATTACCAGCTTGTCTTGATTTGACTCTCATTCTGCACCATTATTCTCCTGCTAGTTGACCTTCTGTGATACCTAGAGTGTTCGGTCTATAAAATGATTTCTTGTGCTAGACAATTTTCTTCCAGGCCTGCCGATCCCTGGCAGCTGATCAAAACCTTTCATACTTTTCAGTGAAAAAAATTTACTCTTGAGCTTCATCTTGGTCTGCCGCATATTCAAGCTATGTCAGCTTGATATATTCGATGTTTCTACTGTAACTACTAAGCCCACTCTTTTTTATAATTAATTAACCATCATTTCATGTACCCACAGATCGGCGAAGAAGGCGAGGAGGAGTTCGTGCGCGAGGTGCGGCCCGCGCTCGCTGCCGCCGCTACTGACAAGTCTGCCTCACTCGATGCACGCACTGAGGTAAACATCACAAACTATGTCTTAGGGCAGTTTCTGTCAAAGAAAACATGACGTTCTCCAGAAACGAACTTACGAGTACATAATTGACAAAGGAAAACAGTCCATAATAATAGGTCTTTACCTATGAAATTGCCGTTTTGTATGAAAAAATTTAAACGATTTTTTTTCATGAATTTTTTATTTGTATTAATCGAAGTAATCACCCATGCAATCAATGCATCTTTGCCATCGCAGTGGCAGTTTATTGATGCCCTTCTTAAAGAAATCAGCTGGACGGGAGGCAACAAATTCTTCAAAGGCATTTTGTACTGCCTCTCGGGTATTAAATTTTTTTCCCGCCAAGAAGTTATCCAAATTCTGGAAAAAGTAGTAGTCTGTAGGCGCAAGGTCTGGTGAGTAGGGCGGATGACGGAGAGCTTCCAACCCCAGTTCTTGCAACTTGGAGACCGTCTGCTGTGCAGTATGAGGTCGCGCGTTGTCGTGCAGGAGCAGCGGAGACGAGCGATTGACCAATGCTGGTTGGAGATGCGCCAGCTTCTCCATCATTGTGTTCAGTTCTTCACAGTACACATCTGCAGTAATGCTCACCCCGTTTGGTAAGAAGCTGTGATGAATCACACCGGCGCTAGACCACCTAACAGTGACCATCACTTTTCTAGGGGTAAGTTTTCGTTTAGGGCATTGTTTAGGTGCTGAACCAGGATCCAACCAACTTGCTGAGCGCTTACGGTTGTCAAACAGAATCCATTTTTCATCGCAGGTAACAATGCGGTTCAAAATTCCTTCATTTGTGTGTCTGTTGAGCAGTGCAAGGCACGTCTCGACGCGTACTTCGCGCTGGCGATCATTGAGTTCGTGGGGCACCCATTTGTCAAGCTTTTTTACCTTGCCAATTTGACGCAAATGGACCAATATTGTTTTGACGCTAACGTCGAAAGCTGCTGCTAATTCAGCCGTAGATTGTGTATCATCAGCTTCCACAATCGCCTTTAATTCGTCATTGTCGACCAAAGTCTTCGGACGACCGCGAGGTTCATTTTTCAGGTCGAAATTTCCAGAACGGAAGCAAGCAAACCAATAACAGGTGGTGCGTTGGTTTGTAGTGTTAGCTCCGTAAACGTCGTTGATGTTGCGTGCCGCTTGTGCCGCGTTGCTGCCACGACGGTACTCATATTCCATAATTACTCGAATTTTTAACGTATCCATGATGACGAAAAAGATTGAAATGCGATGAAAATGTAACACTAATCAATAAAGAAATGACTACTTTTAGAAAAAAAAATCCATGTTTTTAAAATAAAATTAATTTGAAATTAGAATTCTTAGCCAAACAAAAATTATTTTGATTTGAAATGGCCAGTACTGCAGAACGGCAATTTCATAGGTAAAGACCTAATATTTGGTATACTGCCCCATCCGTCAATAATGTTAATGACACGATATCTTCAAATGTATATGTGGAGTTTCTTGCCGGCTCTTCTCCATAGGAAGCGAAAATTTGGAACCGTGCACCTAGCTTCTGACGTTTCCAAAGTGCCCATGCAGGTTTATAAGAAATAAAATATTTTGATTTGATATGTATATTTTGTCGCAACATTTTTATCAACGATAGGCTCACGTTAGGCTCCCAGAAGATGAACCGATGACCTGGTGCAGGCCGCAGGAATCTGCTTGATGCGAGATGGGGATGTCTTAGTCCAGCAGTGGACATCTTTCGGCTGAAATGATGATGATGAGGCTCATGTTATTGGTCCATTCAAAAGGACCATTAACAAAATGGAAAACTTACCTAACAGAAAATAACGTGTTTCTGTACCTAAAAATGTGTTGTGTATTTTCCAGTGCTGCTCATCACTGGCCGTGTTGTGCTACTTGATGGAGGATGACCTATCTGAGATCTTAGAAGTCATGCGCATGTACGAAACCATCTTTAGCGGCAGCTATCTCAAGGTAAATAATAATCTATTATTTTCTTCATAAAAACATTGCTATGGTCAATTTTGTTTTCCACAAAAACTGAATACAAAATAGGTCGACAAATTACATTGCAAACAGTTAAATCTTACAAGGGGTTGTTCAACTACTGATGGTTTACCTCTTAGGACATATCTATAATGCATGGGAAGATAAATGCGATGCCTTGAGCTTCTTTTGTGATTTATCCAAGGCGTTCGATTGCGTTCTTCATAAAAGTTATTCAGGAAACTGCGCCACTACGAGATCAGGAATATTGCTCTGAATCTTCTTACTTCATACTTGAGTAATAGGATTCAAAGCATTGACGTTATTGCAAAAAGATCTCCCGGAACTATAGTAATTATAGGAGCCCTACAGGGCGCAGTTCTTCGTCCTTTCCTGTTCCCAATTTATAATAATGACTTGCCTTAGAATATAAGCCTTGTAATGGTTTTTTCTCAATACCAGTTTAAGTCTGGAATTTTCAGTACTTTATGCGGCCTACCCAAATGATCTTTCTTTGGTATTGTACGTCGAATCGTTGAGCTCCTTAAGTTCTGAATTGAGCTGCACGATTATTGACAAATGCGTGCATTCAGTGGCGTGCACAGAGTTTTTAGACAGAGTAGGCAGAAATTTGAAAACAAAGAGAAACAGAATAACCGATGGCTGTACCTACACAGCATGCAACCTGTGAGGCAATTAAATGAATCATATTGTTTTGTATTGAATTTAAATTTAATTTAATTGTAAATCCGGTGTACAACTGCTTTTCACGATCACCTGTTTTTGTTTACACGAAATATAGGTTTGAAAACGCATCATTTTTCCTTTTCTCTATACACACACAACCTGAACAACTTTCACAGTGAATATTATTAATTTTTCACACTATTATCTTAATTACCTGCTATCATAGCTCACAACCAAAATGAATAAATCAAAACTAACAATGGCGACAGAATAGAAAAATAATACAACAAAAAAGTAATTGGTAGCGATAATTCAAAGAAACAATGCTACTTTTTAAAATAGTTGCATAACCAACTTTGTTCGGAAAACTTCGGTAAGTTTCGTAATTTGTCGTGTTGTAAGAAAGCGTAAAAGCCACTGACTACCCTGTACGGTTGTGCGCGTTATTTGTTACATTGTTTGCCACGTATGTATAGTGACATCAGGAACGCACACCCAAAAAATCTGCATGACCACGCGAGAGCACATATAAACATTAAGAAGCGAATAGCTTGTCTCTCCCGAGACGCTCAGCGGCGCTAGTGCATCGAAGTTGCGTCAAATTGTACAAAGGAACAGATATTGTATCATTGATACATAATGATTCCATCGACGCTCGAGAGGTGGAGCTGATTTATGAATAAAGATTTTTCTGTTAATTGATAAAATAATATTCGTTATAATATTTATCTGATTTAGGGTAGGCAGTGTCTTTATGAACTCTCTACTCAATCTGTGTGGTTCTTTCCACAAAAGACTATTTCTGACACCAACCTACTATGTCTGGACTAAATATCACATGTAAAAGTGTTTGTTCAAACCTACTTACAGAAATAAAATCATTTATCATTATGACTAAATGAATACCTTGGGTTAACGCCCCGAAGTGAATTGCTGCTCCGAAACCGAGAATTTTTCAGTTTGCTCTCATCAATAGCTGAGCTGATGAAATTTAAGTTTTTAATGGATTCCAATAATTTATGTTTATCTCTCCCCAGGGTGACGGCAGTGTGAAGGTGTCGGGAGCAGCCGTAGAAGAAGGCGCGTGGCACGCCGCCGCACTGGACGGCTGGGCACTACTGTTGCCGCTGTTGTCGCCCAACCACGCGCTGTCACTGCTCAACAACCAGGCGCCCAGCTTTGCAAGGCTTGGAGAGTTGTTGGAGGCTGTGTCACTTGAGGTAACTTACCTAAGTTTTTGTTGTACACCAGAAAACGATAATCTAAATAAATTGATTAATATTGTAATTGTCTGTTCCCCAGGTCCGCATGGCAGCAGGCGGCGCGCTCGCAATCGCATACGAGACAGTCACAGACGACGACAGCTCAGAAAACCCGCTCACAGCGCACGTGGACGTACTACTGCCGCGACTCACCGAGTTAGCGCGAGACTCACACAAGTTCCGTGCCAAAAGAGACCGCAAGATACAGAGAGCCACTTTCAGGGACATCCTTAAGTACTTCGAGGTGTGTAGCATATGATATACTAGCAACCTGCTTCTGTTTCGCATAGTTTATGGCTATACATGTGAAACCTGAAGATTTTTGTGCTAAATCTAAGTAAAATAATGATGATGTGCACATAAAAATGTTCTTAAAGGTGATGAAAACTGGATCAAAATTCATCGTGTGGCTTATAAGATCTAAGCGTGCACACAGACACACGAAAAGTGTCTTAGTTAGTTCGAAAGAGATACCGCAGCCCCTGGCATACGGGCTACTGAGGGAACACGGGTGGGTTTTAGTCAGTAAAAGTCTGACACGCCCTCCTGCTCCACCCAGAGCGGGAGAAGTTATTTGATGATTGATTTCCCACCGAAAAAAAATGTGTATTATGCATAAATACCTAGTTTTTCATAAAAAAGTATGCACTTCGGGAATTATGGTTTATCTCTGGAAATACGATCTCGTGATGATGAGATTTAATATAGTGCTGTTACAGCCATAGAAGTATTTGCCTATTTTGTATTACCTACCATGTTTAATAAATTATAGCAACTCCATGCAATTGGAAAAAAATTTTGACTGACAAATGACCTGTGACCAGAATAGGTAAATAGAAAAAAAAATCATACAAACGCGTGATGGTACATAATTATAGTCGTTTATATAAAAGGGGTCAACTATAATAGGTGCGCTATTACTACAAATATTACTACCATTATTTTGGACACAGCGCGATAGTTAAGCTGCTATATGTACACTAGCCATCGGGTACAAGACAGCGGCAGACTCGCCGAAGTATCTAACGCTAGCGTTGCGCCTGTTGCAGGAGGGCGAGGTGTCGTCCATGTCGGTGCGCGTGGGCTCGGAGGTGGCGTCGTGGTGCCAGTGGGCGGGCGGCGCGGCCTACGCGGCGCTGGCGGGCGCGCTGGGCGGCGCGCTGCAGGTGTTGGCGCCGCGCTGCGCCCGGCTGCGCGCGGCGCTGGCGCTGGCCGACGCCGCGCCCTGTGCCAGCGGCCCGCAGAAGAAGCTCAACAAGCTGCAGCGGGTGGGTAGCCAGGCCACTGCCTCGCTTTATTGTGCTGACTCACTAAATACCTATTCATCATCATCATCAGCCCACAGCAGTCCACTGCTGAACATAGCCTCTCCAATTGCACGCCATTCAGCTCGATTTTCGACAACTCTCATCTGCTCTCAGCTACTACCAGCCACCCGGCAAAAATCGTCGCTCCACCTAGCCTGAAGGCGTCCTACCTTACGATTACCGATTCGCGGTCTCCACTCAAGAACACGTCTACCCCAACGGTCATCGGTTCTACGGCTAATGTAGCCGGCCCATTGCCACTTCAGCTTGCTACTTCTATGAGCTATGTCGACAACTTTGGTTCTCTGCCGGTTCACCTCATTCCGGATTCTCTCCCTCAGAGATACTCCGAGCATAGCTTGTTCCATACCTCGCTGAGCGACCTTGAATTACCTATTCATATAATTATAAAAGGCTAGCGACCCACCCCGGCTTCGCACCAGTCTACAGACGGCGGTTGTATAACTATAAAATGTATCCCCGCAGTGTGGACAAGAACGGGGCATGCCGGCCGACCGCCCGTTTCGTTGCCAACGATTAGTATTTTTAAGTCTGATAATAAAAATGTTTACTGTGGATTATCCTCATTAGGTAGACATAACAATCGTGGACTTTTCTGTTGACCCTTTTAAGATACATAATTCCGCAGTACGTTATTTTGACGTATCTCGCCAGGTTTAGGGTGCGTCCAGCAATGCGCTTACATAGCTAACGCTAACTAAACCTGACCCCAAAATTTATTTTTTGTGACAACTAGATCCATTCATCCTAGATCACTAGATCATTCATTTCAAAAATTACCTAAATCTTTGAAATTCTCAGCTTTCTATAATATAATATGAATTAATTATACATTTAAAGCCCCAGAAAATAATAATTTTATGTTTGTCTGTTCTAGCATCTACAAAACAACGCCGCAAACAAGGCCCGCACCGTCGCCCGCAACAAAAACAGAGACAAGCGCTCCGCGGCACTCGCCATGTGAACCCGCCGCACTCCCGCACCGCACCACATCGCACGGTTCCACTCAAATATCTCTCGGTTTAGTTCTAGAGCTTAGTTTAACGCTAGCAACGTCAATTCGACGCCTTACTTCTTAGTGTGTCACCTGCCGAGCGGTCAACAGTAACAACTAGTTACAGCATGCCGCCGGACAGCTCGTGTGAGGTTAGTGTTAGGTTACAATAGGCTAGTTGTTAAAACCAAAGAAATTCGTCATATTTTGGATAAAATAAAAACGTTGGAACCGTTTATTGTTTGAGGCATCTCGCTGATTGTCGATGTTCTGATTATTTTTCGCAACATCTTTCAGATCTGGGACTCGTTCAATCAATCCGTTTGCGAAGTTGATGTATTTTGAATTGATATTATTACGACCGATGTTTTCATATCATTTGTATTATAGAACATTAATCTTACTCCATTTCTTGGTGATTTGGCTTGGCTCACGCTTATTCATTCCGAATGTACTCTGTTACTGCCGGCACTTAGAACATAACTGTTGCTATTTTTAGTAAAATATTTTACTATGATTATATTTATGTTATATTATTGATATTTTTTGTATTTAAATTGATGATAGTTTTGTGTGTTAATAGATAACATTATTTGTTAGATTTATATTCGCCATTTGCAATGTTTGTTTTACTTTCCATGGATTAAGTACGGTAAAGTCAAGTTGTGGAGTAAGGGCGTTTAGTTAAAGGTTGATAAAATGAATATTCTCGATGACTTGTACTGTTCATATATCTTATGTATATGTGATTTGTATCTGTCCTAGTGAGGATGAGTACATTACAGTGCAATTCATACGTTTATAATATAAAGCTTCTCTGTAAATATTATTTTAATTATGATTCGTTGCTGCGGCTACCAAGACTTGTAAATTTTTAGGGTAAACGGAGTGTTGAAATAATATTTATGAGAAACAACTTGTCGTTTTACTTTTAAAACACCTCCTCTTGTCTTGTTGAAGACCTTCTGGCACAGAACACATTATACTCAAGAGAAGAATACCATGCGCATAGTAAAAAAAGAGAGGAATTCACGCCATCTAGTGCACCCCCATGAAAACTTGACAAACCAAACTTAGGCAGGGAATCTTGTGTAAATATGTATTTAAACATTCATTTTTATGGTTATACTTTCGAACTAAGGGGATTTAACTTTGTTTACCGACACTAGACAGCGAAACCAAGGCTCCTAACTTGGAAACAGTACGTGGTAGGGCCATGCTTCTCAGAACTGAAAAGACCAAGGTCAACAACTCCATACTCAATACATACACAGCCTATAACGTTCCCAATGCTGGGACACAGGCCTCCTCTCCGTGAGAGGGAGTGGGCCGTAATCCACCACGCGGGCCCAGTGCGGGTCGGTAGATGTAGTCTTCGAATTTTTGGTTCTAGGACCGACGTTTTCCTTCACCGTTTTTGAGAGCAGTGATGATGAAATTATTTACACAAAGTAATGCGCCCGGCTGGGTTCGAACGCACGACCTACAACTTGTGAGTCGCGGCCGTTACCACTGGGCCACCACTGCTCGATACTCAATACTGCAATAGAATTGGAAAATTTCCGAAGTCCTCGCTCCATAGTGCCCCATAAGGCTAACCAAACAGCAGTTTTCTTTGAAATTCAGGAGATGACCATCGTGACCATTGTTCATTCGGGAAGCAGTATTTCACCCATAATTCACAACTGAAAGGTGTGTAAGAACGTGAAAAACTTTTAGCTTCATACACAAAATTACATTGAATTTACAGCCTATAGACAGTAAGAACTCAAAAAGCAACAAGTAGGTAACTAAATAATACCAACACCTACCGTTTGTTGACTGTTTGTTCTGCCTTGTTTTGGAAAATGGTGTCAGCATCTTGTGAAAATGAGGATCCACACTTAATGGACTTTCCTAAGTTTTCCTTCATCATGAAACACGATTCTGTCTCAGAGTCACTATCTCGTTAGAATTTCTAACACTTGATAATGGAACGGAGGAACTAGATGCTCAGGAACTGGATGCTCGACTCGACACTTTTGGCACAACAATGATTTGAATATTTAAATACGTCAACTTTGTGTAAACTAAATTAGTTGCAAACTAGTGAATGTAGAGTTTATAATAAAACAAGATGTTTAATGGATAGAAAGTGGTATTACTAGTGTGCGGTGCTTCTGTGCACAAATGCTTCTAAAACTGCGCCACATAAAATATTTTAACCGGTGCCGTTTACACAATTCTGACGTCACGTGTGGTCACGTGATAAAAAAGTCATCGTAAGGAGCGTTTCGGTTTTAAATTCAGAATAACGAAAAATAAATTTGATTTAAATCGTTTTTAGTTGAGAAAATGGATATAAATCAATCTATTTTTATTTTTCTGTTAAATATCTCGTCCCATCTTCAATTTAAAATAGTTTTTAATAAATTGGAAAATACCCTATTTACTGAAATTAATAAGCTGTCACTTACAGAACTAATTCTATTTAATTTTTTGATTATCAGTATTGCCACTTTTAGGCGTAAATCCTGAATATATTCCCTTTGTGTTTCCAGTTGCGTGAAATCTGCTTTTGTAGCAAGCACGGTACATGCCCACTAAAACCAGGACTCGGAAATGGGTATAATTTGTCACATTATGGATTTTGTCTATGGTGCTTATCCTCCTCAAAACTCGACCTGTCGCAGTGGCGCGAAACTCTTCAAAACAACCTGTGGCTTTTTACTGTAGATTAATTTAGCCCTTATTATAGTAGTATTCAGTGTGTAAATTAGGATAATAAATAAAACAGCAATAAAACACATGACTAGCTTTATTCTCAGACACTTAATCGTCCCCCGTTTCATACAAACGTCAGAGTCCCTCGCTACAGTCATAATATTATTACAACAATTAAATATTCATGTTCTTACCTAACACATCGCTCCTTGGGTAGAGGGGTGCACTCCTGAACACTGATCACTAGATACAACATCACAAAATTGCATATTTCAGCAATTTTGCATTTGTTCACAGGAGTTACACAAGAAGTTTTAAGTAAACAGACAACCAATTTTTTGATTTTCGGGTCTAGTTTCAAACCATTAGAAATATATAATTCACTCTCTTCGAATTACATTATCCAGGCATCTTTATAACAAGAATGCAGCCCATATTATTCGTTGCTCAATTCTAAACATCTGATAATAGAACAAATCGATAGACCCTTACCTAACTCGGTATAAAATGTTAAGCTCATGTGTCAGACTATAACTACTGTAGCTAAACATTTTAACTTTCAATTGACAATTTTGAAAAAGAATACTAATTTATATTGTCATATTGTAGTCTTTGCGGATTCGCTCTGACGAAAATGTATCTCATCTCTACATACATAGTAAATCAATTCAGAATGCGAACATTACTATCCCTAAACTCTCCATTTCAACGTCCATGTAAAAGTTAACTAACAATAGATATGTCGGTATTTGTATGGGAATGCTATTCAATGGAGTTATTTAAGAAGTATTTTAGCTACAGTCCACCTGTATAATCAAGACACTCATTACAGATATCTTAACATCTAAACGATTACATTTAGTAATGGTCTTCATTAAGTACAAACATTTATTTGTGAGCATTACTCGAGCTGTGCGCGCCAATACGGCAGCAGGCTCGAGTGATCTTCACAGTGACATTATACATTGACTTAGTTTAAAGTGCAATTCGGCGATATACATAATGCAAAAATATGAATAAACATTTTCGATAATAAACGACTAAAAATAACTTTTAAGATTTGTGTGTGAATACTTTACTAACGACCAAGGCAATTTGATGATTGTTTATGTCTACTTTACATTTTTTTAAATAAACTATTTCTTTTTTTAATTTTAAGATATTGAGGCACTGGAATGCCGTTCGGGATTTACTACAGATATTTGTACCCGGACGGCGCAGTACTATTGTCAATTAATCGTTATAAATACTCCTCTCAGCTAAGATATACTTAGAATGGACAGTTTCACAAAGTTACTCACTAAACCGAAACGAATCACAACATCACGTTATATTTAATTGCTGTGCAACACAACCTATTAGCGCGTATACCAAATAACGTAGCATTCGGAGGTACCCATGTATCGTAATTCGTAAGGCAACGTTGAAGGCAGTCATCTGCATTGAACATTATAGATTATTATAAAATTGTATTTTTAAAAAAACTAAATACCTACTAAATGTAGGTAAAGCCGGAAATGCTTGATAAAAATAAATCTATATTGGTTTCTATTGATATTGCGACAGGACTAAACGCTGTGGCCTGACATTATAATGGGCAAACGGAAGGGACTCGCGAAACTTCTTGTGAATATAATTACATATTTGATATCACAACTTTGTAAAGAACAAGCTATACACACGAGTGCGATGCTAGTACCCTCCGTAGTTCGTGCTATCATGTCGCCTGTATTTTCCATAAACACTTACAACTGCGACAACTCTAAAACTCGGTTCAAAAGACCTACATAAGTGTATATTATGAACTTGCAACGTACTTTGGTAATACCGAAACATAATGACAATAATTCGTATACCACTTAACTATTCTTATATTTAAACAACATTCTCTAACATAAACTTAGTGACTTAGGCCATAGAAAGGTAACATTTATACAATTTAACTGAAATTTTGCACTTATGCAGGAATATTTTACTAATTGAATGATGACGTCTTTCATAAATATGTAAAAGATAGAAAGCTCTTGCAAAGGGACCCAATATAGTGGTGGAATTCGACAAATGATCACCCCTAAATAAACAATAGAGGTAGAAATATGATTATGTTGTCAACTGGTACAAATGCACTTATTTATCAAGATTTTTCTATATAAATGTGCAGATAAATGCATGTAATTTTGCCCTATTCCAAAAAAGCCCTGTTTTGCATAAATAGCTATAATAAACAATGTATAAGCAAATTTAAGAATAACATTCTTTGGTATACTTAATTAAACATATCTTATTTTTCAACTTAAAACGCTTCTAAATATTCATTATATACAGTATTCTTCGATAGTAGTTGTTTATTTACTCTGGCAATGTAAAAGCTTTGGTTCTGAATTTTCACCAATCATCCTAATAGTAAGCTTTAAATAATAATTACTAAATTTAACTACATATATTACAAGTCTCCATAAAAGGAACTAAGTAAGAGAAAATATATGTAACAATCATTGAAATGATGTACCTACTTCTAATAAATACATAGTCTGCCGCGAATCGTAATGTGAGCGGCACACATAAAAAATGATAGTAGAAAATATTGATTGTGAACCAAGAATGAATGCACAAAATAAGATTTAAAAACGTGAAAAATTTTAATATCAAGAGAAAAGAGGGGAATATACCTATTTAATAATCATCGATTATACAAAATTACTCTTGATATAATACTGCCATTATAAGGCGCCCACTACGCTATAGTACACCACATGAAAGTTACGTAATCTTTATTTACTTTTTAAATATCATAATCTCTATAGACACATTATCGACACAGAATATTTTAGTAGCATAAAAAACATTCACATGAGTTTACAAAATATATGCTCAAGATGGTAAAAGCAGGAGATACATAGACCATGTACTATTAGGTTTCAACATAACATGCTATGTCGATAAAATGATACCTTATAATAACTTCTGAATAAACTTCACACAATACACGAGACGTGCATTATAAGACTAAGTTTGTGCTTGGACACTTTCATACAATGAGAAAGAATTTTTATATTTACATCGATAAATACATCAAACGTCTATACAAATTATGACCAGAGAATCTATTTATATATTTTGATGTTACTCGTATGTCATAAAACATCGCAACATAACTGTCACGTCCTTGAAATCCAATGGCAGAGAAGAAACTTCATTTGCCATTATTTACAAATGCAAATACCGTTCATGTTATACGCCCTATCCCTACATTTTGGACGCAAGTCCAGTACGAAACATCCAGTGAATCCTATTTACCAAAGATAGAAAACGTTTGTTTCGCCTGACCGCTTCAAAAGATAGTCACGCTTCTATTCCATTGAAAATGACATTTGATTAATATTGTCTCGCTCACTCATACTGAAAATCGTATCTAACGTTCCATACGGGCTGAGCTCACTCTTCTCAGTATACACATTTTTGAGAGAGTGAGAGCAAAAATAAGGATTTAATCTTTGTTATTTACCACAGTTCCAATTTCAGTTTCCTACCACAGTCGTGTCCTTGTTTTCAAATGAATGAAAATCTTACCCTCATTTTCAGGAACTTGTGATCAACTCTTGACAAGTAACTGTCAAATCTCGTGAAAATAAGAACGTCAATAAAATTATTGGTTCTCATGAGATTTAAAGGCTAACGCACATTTGGGCGGGCCGCAACCGCATTGCAAAAACCCTCCTTTATCAGTTTCATACATTCCGTATGTACAGACGCTAGCACATCAAGCTACCCCAATCTGTCAAATTTCTTTGTAAGATTTTCATCTTTATAACATAAACATAAGGTTTATGTTCAATTGGGAAAATTTGACAGTTTGGGGTAGCTTGATGTCATCACACAGGCGGGTCGCACCGCACTTTTGTTATATTGAAATGCGGTGCACTGTGGCCCGATGCATCTGTAATGTGCGCTTAGCTTTACAAGCCAATACGAACTGGGCTAGCCGAAACTGTGGGTCAGTTTTATAACATAACATTTGTGTATTTTGAAATATTTTTAACATTATAACTACAAGAACTATTGTTTCGCTATTTCTTATTTATTGATACTCGATAGGTACTTATAAATATAATGTAATTGCACTGAAAAGGCAATAGTGGTTATTTTATAGTCTTTTTTCATTTTCGATGATTATTTTAAGTATTAACAGACGTCCATGTGTCACGACTATGTTGGTAGCAGATTATTTATCCTTTTCTCTACTAGATAGCTTATTCTGAATTTGGGACGTCTATTATGGCACTTTTAAATTGATCTCGTTTGTATAGAAAATCAATTTAATTTTTAGCAATTTATTTCCATTCGCATAAATGTTTAACGGCAGATGTAACGTTGTATGTACAAATTGTATTTCATTGATGGTTATATTAATGAGTCTAACGCGGCAAATGCTTTTAGCATTTTCTTATGTCATCGTCCATACAAATATTCACAACGCACGATTCCACTAACCATTGAAGTGAAATACGCTTATCGCGTAACATAAATATTATCTCAACTACTTTTCCGGTTAGGGTCAATAATGTTGACGCTACGCAATTTCGAGCTCTATTTGAAGATTTATAAGATAGATAGATAGACTAAAGCCGGATACTGACTACGCAAATTATTAGTCACTAATCAATGAGCAACGGGGGAAATTTAAATACTTTTTCCAATTTATCTAGATACGGTATCATAAATGGCGCACCGACTTACCCAGGATGATTTGTATGTGAGGTCATCGTACTACTATAAAAACGAATATTTATAAATCGCGCCACGTGAGAATATTTAGATTTCAAATACGCAACGAGTATCTTGAAACGTCAGTGGGAGCTAGCGACGAAAACTTTATTATCAAGTACAATCAACAAAAATGATAAGTATCCGGCCATAAATGAACATACCGCACAACAATAGCTGCCAGGTTTCTTGCCTCTATTGTTGACAGTACAGACTTATTCAGAAACTATACACTTTAGCCCAATTTACACGAAGCAAGTTACTTGCTTGTGCCATACAACACGATTGAACTAAACAATTACTGGCATTAACCAAATAACCCCTTGTAAATCAGGAGCAATTCAAAAACGATTTCCTCGTAGATTTTCAATGATGCAAGTGTCACAATTTGAAACAACCCAAATATGACACGCAATCTATTATTTCAATGAATATTTTATGAGAAAATCGTTGTTGAATTTCATTAGCGTTTTCATCTTAATGCACGTGCCTATTCATTCTACGCCAGAGAGTTCAAGCTGGTTCATGATATCCCCGGCCCATACGTGAGCGTGCCCAAGCCCTACTCGGCGGCTACCTTATGTTTCTTACACTCCGGCTCGTCGTCCTCCTCCTCGTCGTCGTCCCACTCCCACTCCTGCTCATCATCGTCCAGTTCGCGAGGCGGCTCCTCTGGGATATCTTCTTCGTCTTGTTCCTGTAAACGTAAATATGGCGATGAGTTCCAACCAAACTTAACTAGATCTGACGTAAAATCCTTTCATCATTAATTTTAAAGTATTTTTTGATCACAAATGATCTCAGTACTAAGGATTGTAATTAAATTTTTAATCAAATGAGTTATTACTGTTTTTGTTCTTATTTATTTTAAGGTATTTTTTTGTATGCTGAAGTACTCGTACGTAAGCAAAATATGTGGAACATGCAAACTTTTATATACCATATCAAATTTTATGCAAAATAAAGATAGGTATTCTATTCTATTTATTCAACAGCAATTGATTTTATGTTAGAAGTAGTATTTATCGTACCTACCGTTAATTTAATAAAATACTGCCTTTGTATTCTTGGTCGCTTTGAGCACAAATATCATAATCACATGGACTTAAACAAGTCCTATCAGCGAGACAATCATCGATTCACGACACTTGTCGTACAGCAGACATACTAAAGGTCAACACTAAATGAACTCTAATGCAGTTGATTTAAAATCCTAGCTTGAATAACAAATTATCTGCTATGTTGGAGTGGTGCGGTTACCTTAAGCCAATACAGGCCCAGGGGTGTGGGTTGTTCGAAAGAGATACCCTGGCCCCTGGCACACAGGCAACTGAGGGAACACGGGTGGGTTTTATTCAGTCAAAGTCTGACACGCCCTCCTGCTCCACCCTAGAGCGGGAGAAGTTATTTGGTGATTTCCCACCCTCAAAAAAAAAACCCAAGACAGGTGCAGTATACGTACGAGCGCGCGCTGCATGACGGAGATGGGCGGCGCGTCGTGGTGCGCGGCCACGCGGCGCTCGATGAGGTAGGACACGTACTCGTCGTACAGCAGGCGGATCAGGTGGAACGACCCGAACGACGCCGCCGACCTGCAAGGGGGCTTACTGTTAGGGGGAGGTCGGCAATACTTGCCAATATAGGCTACGGCGGGGACATCTACCGATTTTCAAGAAATAATAACAAAAAATAAATAAAACACTAGCTTTTACCCGCGGCTCCGCCCGCGCGGATGTTGGTTATCGCGTAAAAAAGTAGCCTATGTCCTTCTCCTCCAAATTTCATGATCGGTTCAGCGGTTTAGGCGTGAAAGCGTAACAGAGTTACTTTCGCGTTTATAATATTATAGTAGGGAATTAGGGATTGATAAGGCTAGGGCCATGGATCCTACATAGTTCTAGATAATATAGTCCAATATCTATGTTTCCATATCCTGCAATAATCCTCTAGGAATATGAGGAACAGGGTGTAAAGTTCACTCATACCTATGCTGGTAAAGGAAAATTATTATTTTTTGAGATTATATATTGGAGCACTTATTTTCACCTTCACTGCATTTGTGCACTCACACGTAACTAAATTGAATAATTCACTACCAAAATTATACAAATTAATTCGCTATTTCACAAAATGTCATGAAAATGAAAATTCGTGCTACATGTTCCAAAGCGATCCCGCCAAAAACTCCCACTTCTGCCACACAGCTTCTTTTATTAATTTTGTCGGAATCCTACTAATATTATAAATGTGAAAGTTTGTATATTTAGATGTTAGGATGTTTGTTACTCAATTTGGATACTTTTTGTTCCGGTAGTACGTTCATGTGGGACTAATAAGAAAGAGGAAAGATTTGATTGTTTGTTTGCTTTGAATAGTGTTCGGTACAATATTTGCGACCGAACAGCTAAGCACTTTTGCCTGCATGCATTTCCATAAATGCATGTATCGAAACTATTACCAGTCAGTGCGTGTCCGACTACCAATCGCGTAACTCAAACCATACCAAATCAAACCATCTTAGTGCTAATTTAGCTTAACTTTACCATTTAATAATAGGTCTTTACCTATGAAATTGCCGTTTTGTATGAAAAAATTTAAACGAATTTTTTTCATGAATTTTTTATTTGTATTAATCGAAGTAATCACCCATGCAATCAATGCATCTTTGCCATCGCAGTGGCAGTTTATTGATGCCCTTCTTAAAGAAATCAGCTGGACGGGAGGCAACAAATTCTTCAAAGGCATTTTGTACTGCCTCTCGGGTATTAAATTTTTTTCCCGCCAAGAAGTTATCTAAATTCTGGAAAAAGTAGTAGTCTGTAGGCGCAAGGTCTGGTGAGTAGGGCGGATGACGAAGAGCTTCCAACCCCAGTTCTTGCAACTTGGAGACCGTCTGCTGTGCAGTATGAGGTCGCGCGTTGTCGTGCAGGAGCAGCGGAGACGAGCGATTGACCAATGCTGGTTGGAGTTGCGCCAGCTTCTCCATCATTGTGTTCAGTTCTTCACAGTACACATCTGCAGTAATGCTCACCCCGTTTGGTAAGAAGCTGTGATGAATCACACCGGCGCTAGACCACCAAACAGTGACCATCACTTTTCTAGGGGTAAGTTTTCGTTTAGGGCATTGTTTAGGTGCTGAACCAGGATCCAACCAACTTGCTGAGCGCTTACGGTTATCAAACAGAATCCATTTTTCATCGCAGGTAACAATGCGGTTCAAAATTCCTTCATTTGTGTGTCTGTTGAGCAGTGCAAGGCACGTCTCGACGCGTACTTCGCGCTGGCGATCATTGAGTTCGTGGGGCACCCATTTGTCAAGCTTTTTTACCTTGCCAATTTGACGCAAATGGACCAATATTGTTTTGACGCTAACGTCGAAAGCTGCTGCTAATTCAGCCGTAGATTGTGTATCATCAGCTTCCACAATCGCCTTTAATTCGTCATTGTCGACCAAAGTCTTCGGACGACCGCGAGGTTCATTTTTCAGGTCGAAATTTCCAGAACGGAAGCGAGCAAACCAATAACAGGTGGTGCGTTGGTTTGTAGTGTTAGCTCCGTAAACGTCGTTGATGTTGCGTGCCGCTTGTGCCGCGTTGCTGCCACGACGGTACTCATATTCCATAATTACTCGAATTTTTAACGTATCCATGATGACGAAAAAGATTGAAATGCGATGAAAATGTAACACTAATCAATAAAGAAATGACTACTTTTAGAAAAAAAAATCCATGTTTTTAAAATAAAATTAATTTGAAATTAGAATTCTTAGCCAAACAAAAATTATTTTGATTTGAAATGGCCAGTACTGCAGAACGGCAATTTCATAGGTAAAGACCTAATATTAGGTTAAATTGTAGCGTTCAATATACCCTTTAAAACCATATTACTTCGTATCATTAAGTCAGTGATCGTAAACCAATACCCAAACCATAACCATTCTAATATAATACCAAATTAACCAAATAACAACCAACCCAGAAGTTAGTGCTAAACCAAGCAGGTGCTAACTTCTACAAGGTCCTTCGAGCATTAAGGGCCTCGGTTCGCGAAGTACAGTGAAGTGTTTGTGCGCCGGGACCTTGCAAACAGTGTTTTACTACAAAACAAGTGGGAGTTCGACGATGCTTTAAAGTCACTTCAAAGTCGTTGGACTATCATCGATAGCCTGCACTGGGACATAGAAGGTGAAAACGGGGACGAGGATGTCTGGTACCAAGAGGAATTCAACAGATATGAGAGAATGTACACCGAGTTGAAGAAAACCATCAATTTAAAAATGTGGTCTGTTTCTCATCGCGACAAATCGACTCCTCAGATGGATATTCCAACATTCCAAGGCAATTACCACCAATGGACATCGTTTAAAGATCTATTCACAGAAACCATCCACAAAAATCCATCGTTATCAAATGCACAAAAAATGCAGTTTTTAAAGAGCAAAGTAGTGGGAGAAGCTGAGCGTCTGATTCACCATCTTCAGATTAGCTCAGACAATTACGAGGTATGCTGGGAAATATTAAACCACAGATATGGCAACAGTAGACTTATCTTCACGTCTCACGTCAACATATTGCTAAACATCCCTAGCATGCAGCAACAATCCATTGGGGCGATCAAAAAACTGCATGACGTGACCAAAGAATGTCTCCACGCAATTCAAAACCTAGGAGTAGATATCACCACCTGGGATCCGCTGTTGGTACTTTTGTTAGCACAGAAACTTGACAGCGAGTCATTCACTGAATACATTGAGTCAGTGAAGAACCCCAGGGAACTACCAGTCCTTCAAGAATTCCTAGATTTCTTGGAAAACAAGTTTACCGCCTTAGAAGCTTCGCGCCGTAAACATGAATCAAATAACCAAAAGATGTCCAACCAACCACAAAACCATCAAAATTATCAAGCAAACCAGAAGAAATATTATAGTTCAAATAATATCCAGCAATCATCAAATAAAACCAATCCAAATATCACGAAAAACAACATGAAATCGCTACATGTGGCGCGGTCAATCACCTGCGCATTGTGTAATGCTGACCACGGGTTACGGACGTGTACCCAATTTTTGCAAATGTCGGA
Organism: Polymixis flavicincta; assembly: GCA_949987655.1. Taxonomy (NCBI): domain Eukaryota; kingdom Metazoa; phylum Arthropoda; class Insecta; order Lepidoptera; family Noctuidae; genus Polymixis; species Polymixis flavicincta. Next base: position 20,880,113 of record OX465175.1, read on the forward strand.
TGAGCAAAAACTAAAAACTGTCAACCATCTAAACTGTTGGACGAATTGCCTTTTCAACCATTTAAATAAACCTTGTTTTTCTAATAAAACATGTCGCAAATGCAACGGTAAACATAATTCATTATTGCATGACGCAATATCAACCAAAAACAAGCCAAACACATCAGCAAAACCGAGCCATAAGGCTGCGCACACACTTGCGACATCATGCGTAACCAATGATGAACAAGCAGCAGCTTCAACCCATGTATCTTGGGATGACATGTCCGAGACGCTCTTAGCTACAGCATTAGTGGAAGTCCCAGGGTACAATGGCACATACCATACCATGAGAGCTTTGATTGACCGGCACAAGTTTTGAAACTACGCAGACAGCCTTGCAGAGGTACCATATTCGGCGTAGGGGAAAAAGAAAACAGCTGCAAGGGAGTTATAACCATCCGTATTAAATCATCTCATAGTGAGTTCGCCTTAGAAGGTGAAGTTCTCATTATGAATAACCTAATCAAAAGTTTACCAAATAAATCATTCATAAAACCAACCTGGCCTCACATACAAAACATCAAATTGGCAGACCCAGAATTTAATACCAGTCGACCAGTGGACCTACTGCTTGGAGCAGATGTATACTGCAGGATAGCTTTAGGTGGCCTGTTGAGGGGCAATAACGAAAATCAACCAATAGCCCAACAAACGCAATTAGGATGGTTGCTTTGTGGGACAATGACACCAGTATACAGGTGTAACGTCGTACTTCACAATACGGAAGATCTACGCAGATTTTGGGAAAATGAAGACATCAACCAACAGATTGATATGTCCACCGAAGATCATGAATGCTTGCAATATTTTCTGTCAACAACAGAGAGGCTAGAAAACGGGAGATACCAAGTCCGACTGCCGTTCAAACCAGTAACCAAGGAACAGTTAGGATCTACTAAACCATTAGCACTGGCACAATTTCGTAACTTAGAGAGAAAGTTACAGAAAGATCCAGAATTGAAAACAGAATACACAAAGTTTTTGAACGAGTATTCTAATTTAAACCATATGATGCCGTCAGCAACAAGCACGAAACCGAAGTGCTACCTACCACACCACAGCGTCAGTCGCGCTGAGTCAACTACTACTAAGTTGCGTGTTGTGTTCAACGCGTCTGCTAGACCATTATCAGGACTTAGCTTGAATGACGTCATGTACCGAGGTCCCAATCTACAACAAGATCTGCAGGAGCTGATTTTAAAATGGAGACAGTATCAGTTTGTTTACACTGCTGACATCGAGAAAATGTATCGACAGTTAATGGTACATCCGGAAGATCAGCCGTATCAGAAGATACTATGGAGGGACTCGCCATACCAACCTATACAAACATACCAACTCACAACCATAACTTACGGCACTAAGCCTGCACCATTTTTGGCTATGATGTGCTTAAAACAACTAGCTGCCGAGGAAAAACAACATTTTCCCGATGCAGCAAAAGCATTAGAAGAATGCTTCTATATGGATGACTACTGTGGCGGAGCGAGCTCAATGGAACAAGCAAAACAACTAAAATCAGACACAAAAACTTAACAAGGGTGGCTTTAATTTAAGAAAATGGGCCACCAATGAACCAGAACTACTCGCCGACTTAGAAAAAGATTTGTGGAACCAACAAGTCTACGAGTTTAAACAGTCAGACTCAACAAAGACATTGGGTCTTGGATGGAATCCGCAACAGGACCAATTCATCTTTGACTCGAAACTGGAGCCAGTATCAGTATCGAACCCAACCAAAAGGTCGCTTCTGTCCGATATATCAAAAATATTCGACCCATTAGGCTGGCTTACACCATTAACCATCACCATGAAGATGCTATTCCAAAGCGTCTGGTCATCAAGTCTTAACTGGGATGACGCACTACCAGAGGATATCAAGATCAAGTGGCTAAACTTAAGGGGAGAAATAAAAGATATCAATACCATAGAAGTAAAACGATGGCTTGGAATAAAGGAAAACAATAACTTGCAATTACACGGATTCTGTGATGCGTCGAACAAGGCGTATGCCGCTGTTATATATTGCAAAGTCAGCAACCAAAATCATTCTAACGAGGTAACTCTTGTCGCAGCTAAAGCAAGATTATCGCCCGTTAGTAAAGATATATCAATACCAAGGTTGGAGTTAATGGGTGCCCAACTATTATCACAGCTGATGCAAAAAGTTCAGTCTTGTTTAGAGTCTTATCATCAGGAAATATATTGCTGGAGTGATTCAACAGCAGTGTTGGGATGGATCCAAGGAGATCCAGCGAGATGGAAACCATTCGTCTCGAATCGCGTGAAAGCTATCACCAAAATAATACCAAAAGAAAAATGGAGTTATGTCAAAACCATTGAAAATCCAGCTGACTGTGCCAGCCGCGGATTGAGAACCAAACAATTAAAAAACCATGTCCTGTGGTGGCAAGCGCCATCATGGATTCAATCATACCAAAACCATGACATATCTCAAACCACCTACGAAACCAACTTAGAGATAAGACAGTCTAACGCAGTAGTCGTGGAAAATCATCACCAAGCAACCATGACCATACCAAACATTGTCCACCATTTACTAAGCAAACTGAATTCCTTCGCAAAAATAGTACGTGTTTTTGCATGGATACTACGACTACCTACTGCAAAGGCAGGCCGTCAACCTTATCTCACATTACATGAACTCCGTCGCGCAAAACTGCTGATTATTAAAAGTGTGCAACATATGGAATTTGCCAGTGACGTCAATTGCTTACTTAAGAATGGAAACGTGCATTCAAAAAGTAAACTTTTACCATTACACCCTATCCTAGACCAAGACGGTATCTTGCGAGTAGGGGGTCGACTAAAAAACGCACAAATACGCTCAGAGATGAAACATCCAATCATACTACCACACAACCATCGAATTACCACACTAATAATTCTATATGCTCATGAGCTAACTTTCCACGGTGGAGCGCGCCTTACTTTATCAAACATTCGACAAAGTTATTGGATAATCAGCGGATATTCAGCTACGAAGAAAGTCATTCGACAGTGTGTTACATGCAAGAAGCAAGAGCCTATCCAACAATATCAACTCATGGGTGATCTACCATCATGCAGAGTGAACCCTGAAAGCGCCTTCTACCATTGTGGGGTCGACTACACAGGCTTTGTGGAAGTGAAAGCAAACAAAGGGCGCGGGATTAAAACTACCAAGGGCTACATAGCGCTTTTCGTATGTATGGTGACGAAAGCTGTGCATCTAGAACTCGTCTCAGATTTAACCAGCTCAGCTTTCTTAGCCGCAATACAAAGAATGGCAGCACGACGCGGAGCTCCACGTCACATCTATAGCGACAATGGAACCAATTTTGTTGGAGCAAACAGAATGCTGCAAGAAGAATACGACCATCTTCAAAATGTTTTCAAAGAGTCATTCTTTAAAGAGATAACAGAACTACAAATTGAATGGCATTTCAATGCTCCTTCTTGGCCTCATGCGGGAGGACTTTGGGAAAGAGCCGTGCGAAGTCTCAAACACCACCTCAAACGCGTGATTGGACAACAAAAATTTACATTTGAAGAATACACAACACTGTTATCAAAACTAGAAGCTTGCCTCAACGCACGACCACTTTGTGCGCTATCAGAAGACCCGGAGGATTTAAATTTCCTCACACCAGCCCATTTTCTATCAGCACGACCAAGTTCAACCATCATAGACACAGCAGAAGACGCCAGAACCAGGTGGCATCTAGTGTCAAAAGTTTTCGATGATTTATGGAAAAGATGGAAAACAGAGTACTTGACCCAACTATCAACCAGAAACAAGTGGAGGAAATACCAGAAGAACGTCAAGGTGGGTGACCTAGTAATGATTCATGACGATAACCTACCAGCAGGGAAATGGCCAATGGGTCGTGTGATGGAAGTCCATCCAGGAAAAGACGAACTTGTCAGGGTAGTGACTCTGAAAACCAAAAATGGCTACATGAAGCGCCCTATAGTAAAACTATCAGTTTTACCTATGGACCAAACGGAACCAACCATACCAGAAATAAAAAAAGACGAACCACTACAACCACAATATACCACCACTACTAGGGCCGAAACGGAACCACGTAATCGCCCGCAACAAAACACCAGAACGTTCAGTACCTATCCCAATATAGTAAACATTGCACTGGCATTGTTACTATTCTTAAGTATAATATTACCAACAACAGCTTCATACAATATTACGCAATTTGATAACAGCAAAACTTTGTATTTTGATACCGTGGGGAAAGTACAATTGATTCGGGATAAGTGGAAACTAGTCACGTATTTTAACATGCCTCCATATTGGCAAGGAGATAAAGCCATCAACGACTTTACAAGCTATCTCAACAAAACATGTGAAACAATCAGGGAATCAAGTCACTGCCATATGATACTCCTACAAATACGTCACGATTACAATGAACTGCAATACTACAACCAGCTGTTGCTTAGCCAGCATTATGGCGAGCGCATACGAACACGACGCGGCCTTATCAACGCTGTCGGTTCAATTGCAAACTCATTGTTCGGAGTATTAGACGAAAGTTTCGCAGAAAAATACAGGCAGGACATCGAACTTGTGCATCGTAACCAAAAACACCAAGGTCAGTTATGGAAGAACTTGACATCCATCGTAGAAGCAGAGCACAATGTACTACAACGAACTGAAGACATAATAGCAAGGCAACACAAAACCATAAATAAGCATTTAAATGCTTTAGACAACGTCAATAATAAGATGCAACAAGAAATCGATGTTATGACAACACAACAGGACTTCACATTGGTTTCGATAGCCACCATTAATATGATGCAAAACCTGAAACAGATACAAAATACTTTGATAGATACAATCTCCGAAATCTACCACGGTCAAATCAGTCTGCATCTACTTACACCAGCGCAGCTCAAAAGAGAACTGCAAATTATCTATGGGCAAATGCCTCAAGATTTAGGCTTACCCATCGATAACATAGAGACAGACCTTCAACATATCTACAAGCTACTGAGAACAAAGGCTCGAGTCACAGAAAAATATATTATCTTTGAAATAACATTACCGCTCATAGCAAGAGAAAGTTTTCAATTATATAGGATAATACCAGTTCCGCAACAAACCAATAACAGTATGACCAGCATAATACCAATATCGGAATACATCGCAGTGAACCTAAAAAAGGATGCATATTTCGTAGCAACCATACATGAACTAGACACATGTTTGTATCACGGAGAATCCTTCATGTGCGAGATCTACAAACCAATCCTAAACTTGGAAAATGACGAAAACTTTTGCGAAACAAGTCCAATAAACCAAAGGTGCAAAACAGAAAGAACAGTGTGTAAAAATAGATGGGTAGAATTACACTCGACGTCACAATACCTATATTTCTGCTGTGACACATATTCTATCAAAATCATTTGTGACGATCATGTTACCGTTCGTCAGCTGACTCGAGCAGGGGTCATTAGCATGACACAGAAATGCTTCGTTAAGAGTAAAGATTTCACGCTGTGTTCTTTACAACAACAATCCAACCAACTATTTTTTTCACCAAATTTGCTCGTACCAGAGCTAGACTAGATAAACCATATCGTGAACGTTAAAATACCAGCGGAAACAGCATTACCAGAAGACTTGAATCTGAATAGATCTCTATCCAGTCTTGGAGAACAGATCAAAACACTGAAATCCGCCAAAGCAGAGATCGATGACATATCAGTTCATGACATTCACCAGTACACCGTCGTTTACATACTCTTGGGGGTTGTCCTATGCGCGGCGGCAGCCTGGGTCTGGGGAAGAGTGAGATGCGGCTCGCATCCTGCGGCCAACCGGGTGGAGCCTCACCACAGACAGGAGTCTGTGGCGACTACATCGGAGTCAACCAGGGTGCATAGTGAAGTGCAACCGCGAAAGCAGAGTACTGCTGACCGTCAGCAAAGTGAGAGTGAACCGATAGGTTTAAGTGCATATTTCGCCAGACGATGGCCCAGTGCTATGCGTAGTGCGGGTAAAAAGGAAAGGGCTACACTGCCTAAAGTGCGAAAAGAACGTGTGCTTACAGTTGAAGACTCATTAGTGTAAAGAATTTATGTTTTTTAAGGACTTCCTTAATTTTACTTATGTTTACCATTTTAAACCACTTTTACTTTACTTTGTTTACCATTTTATACTACTTTTACTTTACTTTGTTAACCATTTCATAATTACTTTTACTTTGTTTACCATTTTATACTACTTTTACTTTACTTTTCATATTACCATTTTAAACCACTTTTACTTTACTTTGTTTACCATTTTATACTACTTTTACTTTACTTTGTTAACCATTTCATAATTACTTTTACTTTGTTTACCATTTTATACTACTTTTACTTTACTTTTCATAATTACTTTTACTTTGTTTACCATCTTATACTACTTTTACTTTACTTTGTTTACCATTTTATAATTACTTTAGTTTTGTTTACCATTAACATGTATCTATTATTATTTAAATAAGGTGATTTGATAATGATTACTTTATTCTTTTGCTATCTCATCTCGTGCTCGGCAATATGTTCGGTACAATATTTGCGACCGAACAGCTAAGCACTTTTGCCTGCATGCATTTCCATAAATGCATGTATCGAAACTATTACCAGTCAGTGCGTGTCCGACTACCAATCGCGTAACTCAAACCATACCAAATCAGGGCGGGAGGAAACGCCCGGGTGTTTCCACTGCGAAGATCGCCCTGAGGACACGGTGGAGCACACGGTGGCGGTCTGCCCTGCTTGGGCGGAGCACCGCCGTGTCCTCGTGGAGGCGATCGGCGGCGGCGATCTCTCGCGTCCGGCCCTGGTCCAGGCCATGGTACGGAGCGAGAGGGCATGGGGAGCCGTCACCTCCTTCAGCGAAGCAGTGATGCTCGCGAAGAGGGAGGCGGCGCACGTGAGGGAGAGGCAGCATATGCGCCCTCGCGACCCCAGCCGCCGCAGGATACGGAGACGCCCTGGGCGTCGGGAATCCCAGGCCGATTTCCGGCCACCGTAGGCATGGGCTTGCGGACGGCGAGTAATGGGTAGCTCGCTGTCCGGTAAGGACCAAGCCCAAGTCGACGGCGTGTTGTGTTCCACGCGCGCCTCAAAGAGATGTCAGCACAAAAAGTGATGGGACCCGCAAGGGTCGATGCCTGCCAGGGGTGCGGGTTTGTTCGAAAGAGACACCACAGCCCCTGGCTTAAGGGCTACTGAAGGAACACGGGTGGGTTTTAGTCAGTAAAAGTCTGACACGCCCTCCTGCTCCACCCAGAGCGGGAGAAGTTATTTGATGATTTCCCACCCAAAAAAAAAAAAAAAACCATACCAAATCAAACCATCTTAGTGCTAATTTAGCTTAACTTTACCATTTAATATTAGGTTAAATTGTAGCGTTCAATATACCCTTTAAAACCATATTACTTCGTATCATTAAGTCAGTGATCGTAAACCAATACCCAAACCATAACCATTCTAATATAATACCAAATTAACCAAATAACAACCAACCCAGAAGTTAGTGCTAAACCAAGCAGGTGCTAACTTCTACAAATAGGCTCCGAAACGACTGAGCCGATTTGGTTTTTTTACACTGTTGGGAAGTTACACTATCCCTGGGTGACATAGACTATATTTTATCCCCGTATTCCCACGGGAACTACGCGGGTGAAACCGCGGAGTGTTGCTAGTGTGGGATAATTTATAAACTCCACGCTGTAGTATTTAAGTAAGTTAGTATCATTAGTATTATTTTGTATGTGTGTGTAACCATCCCCTATTTAGGATATTTAAGAGCGTACTCAATCGATGTGATCACATAATGAATCGAGACATTTTCCAGTGCAGATGTCTTTCATTCACCACGACACTTCAACGCGGGCGAAGCCGCTGGCAAAAGCTAGTATTATAAAATGAAAAACATACATCATACATTAAAAATAAATCAGTGTACCTGAGTGTGAGTTCCCTGATGACGAGCGAGGAGTAGAAGGACCAGTCCAGCAACAGCCTGCGCGCGCGCGCCGTGTAGTCGGGGCGACGCTCGTGCGGCGCCAGCGCAGTGCGCACGCAGGCCTCCAGCCAGCCCGCCCACTGCTCCAGGGACGCGCCGCGCCCCAGCGTGGCCTGCGGTAGTACAAACATCTTTATTTTAGCATTGCAAATTGTTGTTTGTCCGTCTTTTTCGGGATAATCTGGCACTGTCACGAGTGCCATATTAAATATCCATGACGAGAATCTCGTGAAAGCTGTGCAAGATAATAAAATCAAGTATCTTGACTTAGCTCGCGAGGTTGTCGACAAGTGGGACGTGGACTCAGCAATCATTATACCGATAATCGTTACAGTAAATGGCCTAATAGCCAAGAGCCGAGACCAACACCTCAGGAGGCTCTCATTGCGCGGCTGGATCAAGGGCTTGATTCAGAATCCAGTACTGCTAGACACGGCACGCATAGTCAGGAGGTTCCTTTCGAGCCCTGACCACCGACATCTTGAACCCTGCTCCTGATGCCGATGGGCCACTATTTTTAATATTTTTAGATGTTTTTGTACGATTTTTGTAAAAATATTTTAAAATGTACTAAATATGTATGAAAGAAAATAACGGAAATAATGACAATATAATATCGTTTATTTTTACAAAATTCATTGCCGGCTTTAACGCGCTCGAACCATGAATACGACCCATGAAAAATATTTGAACATTTTCGCAGCCGTCATCTTGGACATATTTTCTATGTATGTAGTCTAAATAAATAATTTTATAAACCACACATGACGGTGGACCATTTGGCAATTAACGTGGAAGCTCAAATCTAAGAAAATTTGAAATTTTCTTTGATTTTTGTAATTTGCAGGTCATTGTTAAGCTGTATGTTGAACAAAATATGACCATGATACGTATAACTAATAATATATTTTAAAATTTTTTTTTTGATGTTTATGACGTAACAGAATTTTTTAAATATTGTAAAATCTTACCAATACACACAAAAATACAAAAATGGTTATTAATAGAACAGTTCACCAAACAAAGAACTGCAAACTCAAATTTTCAAATTTATTTATTGGTAATAATATTGTACAAAAAGAGTGGGCGGTGACCCCCAAACTAGGCATTTGCCTGTGTCTTGGGAGTCATTTATCTATCTATATAAATAAAAAGAAAAGTCCTGGCTGACTGACTGACTCATTAACGCCCAGTTCAAACTACCTAGACCTAGAAAGTTGAAATTTTGCACAGATGTTCCCTTTATAATGTAGACAAGGAACAAGGATTTTTCGAAATTCGACCCCTAACGGAGTTAAATAGGGGATGAAAGTTCCGCGCGGGCGAAGCCGCTGGCAAAAGCTAGTAATCATTAAACTCATTAATACAACCTTCTAAGTTCATTTAATTCCATTGAATGACCTTTTCATGCATTCAATGGACATTCAATAAAATAGATGTACCTTGAAGTCCGCTTCCAGTTTGTGCGCAGTGGCCGCACTGGCACAGGAGCACGCCCACGCGGCCTGCTCGCGCACCACGCGGAAGTCCACGCGGTTCAGGTCCGCTAGCATCTGGACGAGATCATCATACAATATTTTAATCGATCGTAATAAACGCGAGTCCGTTTTTTTATTTTTTTCAACGCTCGTCGAATGACAAGCATCTATTATTGTTTTCATAAACGGTCGAAATTTATCGCTTTGGCAGTAAAGTCAAAAACGGAATCATGCCTGTCTGTAGTTCTGTGAGATTAATGTATGAATATTTTGTCTATTAATAGTTTAGCTAATGTAATTGGCAGATTGCCGTTTTATGTTGAAGTAAAATTAATGAATGCCTTAGGAATGTGCTACTTCAAACCTTTGGCAATATCGGTAGCTACCTGGTGTATCTGCAGATGGTTGTTGAGCACGGCGCGCGCGGCCTGCGCCAGATGGTTGAGCGACGTGTACCGGCGCAGCGCGGCGGCCAGCGCGGCGGCGGCCTGCGCCTGCGCACGCGCGGCGGCGGCGGGCGCGCCGCCCGCGCCGGCGGCCAGCGCGCCCTCCAGGCTCTTGGCGAAGTTGCGGATCGCCTGCGCGGGGACATTTGGTTACACTGATATCAGACTCTTCTTTTTTTTGGGTTTTGGCTTCGCACGGTTTGTGCATTTAGCCAGTGTCAAGTAATTTTAATTTTCGATCAAGTAAATGGCCCGATATCAGGCACGAAATTACAAAAAAGTCATCGTCAGTCAAGTCAAAGGTATTGTAAAGCGGTGGTAACTTTACAACAACCTATTAGGAGTTTTTGGGGGGAACACGAAAAGTCCACGTTAGTCATTATTTTCACTTTCATTACACTTGTGCACTCACAAGTAACTAAATTGAATAATTCACTACCAAAATTAACCCATAAAAATTTCAGCGTGTAAACCGAAAAGTCGGTCTTGAAACAGAAAACTGAACTGTAGTGTGTCCTTATTTAATAACACAATGGAGTGTTGCGTTATTGACCTAATGCACGTGAAAGGCAACGTTGGCACGTGGCGGTTGACCGCGAACGATGTAACCGCCACTCGGAGGAAAAAATAAACACCCCTCAATCTACTATTTATTTTCTTAAATCGTACTTTGACATCATAACCCCCAAAAGCACTAAGTCGGTAAATTAAAACTAAAATTTAACAGGTAAAATGTTTTTCTGCATTTGATGAATATCTTTTCAACGAATCAAAGTATTGAAGTCTGCATTGATACATCAAACGAAAGCATTTTTTTTTTTCTCTAATACCGATGGTGACATTAAATTATCTGTGTGAAAAACCTTGGCAATCAAGAAAATACAAATTACAAATAGGGAAATTGTTTCATGAATGGAAGCAACAGTGTAGCTGTCGCAATTCCGTCTTTTGCAATTTGCAGTGTCAGGTTGTACGTTGATTAAAATTTAATCGCGACTGCAACAAATATGTTTTCATAATCATTAAAATCATCAATACAACCTTGACTGTTTCAACCTTAACTGTGTTCATGTAATTCCAATGAATGACTATATTAATGAAAAAGTCTTAGTATGGGATTATATGAAGTTACAGGGTGTGTGTCAGTGTACTTGCGTGAGCTGCGGCGGGATGGGCCGCAGCACGTCGGGCAGCAGCAGCTCCACGGCGTGTGTGTGCCAGTGTACCTGCGTGAGCTGCGGCGGGATGGGCCGCAGCACGTCGGGCAGCAGCAGCTCCACGGCGTGTGTGTGCCAGTGTACCTGCGTGAGCTGCGGCGGGATGGGCCGCAGCACGTCGGGCAGCAGCAGCTCCACGGCGTGTGTGTGCCAGTGTACCTGCGTGAGCTGCGGCGGGATGGGCCGCAGCACGTCGGGCAGCAGCAGCTCCACGGCGTGTGTGTGCCAGTGTACCTGCGTGAGCTGCGGCGGGATGGGCCGCAGCACGTCGGGCAGCAGCAGCTCCACGGCGTGTGTGTGCCAGTGTACCTGCGTGAGCTGCGGCGGGATGGGCCGCAGCACGTCGGGCAGCAGCAGCTCCACGGCGTGTGTGTGCCAGTGTACCTGCGTGAGCTGCGGCGGGATGGGCCGCAGCACGTCGGGCAGCAGCAGCTCCACGGCGTGTGTGTGCCAGTGTACCTGCGTGAGCTGCGGCGGGATGGGCCGCAGCACGTCGGGCAGCAGCAGCTCCACGGCGTGTGTGTGCCAGTGTACCTGCGTGAGCTGCGGCGGGATGGGCCGCAGCACGTCGGGCAGCAGCAGCTCCACGGCGTGTGTGTGCCAGTGTACCTGCGTGAGCTGCGGCGGGATGGGCCGCAGCACGTCGGGCAGCAGCAGCTCCACGGCGTGTGTGTGCCAGTGTACCTGCGTGAGCTGCGGCGGGATGGGCCGCAGCACGTCGGGCAGCAGCAGCTCCACGGCGTGTGTGTGCCAGTGTACCTGCGTGAGCTGCGGCGGGATGGGCCGCAGCACGTCGGGCAGCAGCAGCTCCACGGCGTGTGTGTGCCAGTGTACCTGCGTGAGCTGCGGCGGGATGGGCCGCAGCACGTCGGGCAGCAGCAGCTCCACGGCGTGTGTGTGCCAGTGTACCTGCGTGAGCTGCGGCGGGATGGGCCGCAGCACGTCGGGCAGCAGCAGCTCCACGGCGTGTGTGTGCCAGTGTACCTGCGTGAGCTGCGGCGGGATGGGCCGCAGCACGTCGGGCAGCAGCAGCTCCACGGCGTGTGTGTGCCAGTGTACCTGCGTGAGCTGCGGCGGGATGGGCCGCAGCACGTCGGGCAGCAGCAGCTCCACGGCGTGTGTGTGCCAGTGTACCTGCGTGAGCTGCGGCGGGATGGGCCGCAGCACGTCGGGCAGCAGCAGCTCCACGGCGTGTGTGTGCCAGTGTACCTGCGTGAGCTGCGGCGGGATGGGCCGCAGCACGTCGGGCAGCAGCAGCTCCACGGCGTGTGTGTGCCAGTGTACCTGCGTGAGCTGCGGCGGGATGGGCCGCAGCACGTCGGGCAGCAGCAGCTCCACGGCGTGTGTGTGCCAGTGTACCTGCGTGAGCTGCGGCGGGATGGGCCGCAGCACGTCGGGCAGCAGCAGCTCCACGGCGTGTGTGTGCCAGTGTACCTGCGTGAGCTGCGGCGGGATGGGCCGCAGCACGTCGGGCAGCAGCAGCTCCACGGCGTGTGTGTGCCAGTGTACCTGCGTGAGCTGCGGCGGGATGGGCCGCAGCACGTCGGGCAGCAGCAGCTCCACGGCGTGTGTGTGCCAGTGTACCTGCGTGAGCTGCGGCGGGATGGGCCGCAGCACGTCGGGCAGCAGCAGCTCCACGGCGTGTGTGTGCCAGTGTACCTGCGTGAGCTGCGGCGGGATGGGCCGCAGCACGTCGGGCAGCAGCAGCTCCACGGCGTGTGTGTGCCAGTGTACCTGCGTGAGCTGCGGCGGGATGGGCCGCAGCACGTCGGGCAGCAGCAGCTCCACGGCGCACTGGTACAGCTGCATCTCGGCGGCGCGCAGCCAGGCGGCCACGTCCTTGCGCGCGGCCAGGCGGCACAGCACGCGCCGGCACAGCGCGCCGGGCGGCCGGCGCCAGAAGGCGCGGCGCGCGCGCTCCACGGCGCCCGTGTCCAGCGCCGCCACGGCCGACAGGAACTCCGCGCCGTGCTCCCTGTGACATACGAGACTGATCAGCTACCCACGTGGAGACCTACGCAACACTAAGAGAGTCTACGCGCCGTTACGAGAGCCTACGCGGGCGCCTTTACGAGAGCCTACGCGGACCTACAAAAACCTAAGCGCGTCTTGATTTAAAAAAACACTTTTCCATCAAAGAAGAATGGCCAATCTCAAGCAATCAAAAATCTTATATCCTTAACCTAACTTGATGATACGTCGTCGCTTCATTTGCTTATTTATTTAATACTTAGTTAGTATGGCATTAAATATAAATTTACAAAAAAAAAAAAACAGAAAATAAACCAATCACGCCAAATGTTTTTTGGTATATTTGTAATCTTTGGCATTTTAAATTAAGACGTTTTCGACTTTAGATTATGTATGTTAAGTAAGGTTACACAGACAATAATAAAGAATGCTAAATAACAACAATGCAATCCAAAACAGCACAGACAGAGTCGACGCCGAAATTACAAAAAAAAGATATCCATATTTTGTTTGCTTTTCATTGAATTTATAATGTTTTGTTTTTTTCATTAATACATTGGATTTATTCATCATCATCATTTCAGCCGAAAAACATCCACTGCTGGACATAGACCTCTCCCAAGCTTCTCCACTTCGACCGGTTCTGTGCTTCCCGCATCCAGTGGATTCCTGCGGACTTCACAGAATGGGACCTAAACCTAACACACTTTCTCGAGGGGCACCATAAGAGATTGTTCGTTAGTCACTAATGTGTTCGTCTATTTTAATGCACGCTCATCCTCTTTTTCCCAAATTTTCAAGTTTTCGGGAGAGAACACGGGCTCAGAAACTGTGTCAAATGCCTTAGCCAGGTCTAAAAATATTTCTAGTACCTTTTCCTGTTTATGTGTTATTTGGCCGACTAATGGCCGATTCCAATAATTTACGGACAGTTGCAAGTTCAAATTAGGACTCTAGTATCTTTACCTAAAATGAAGCAAAGACTAATATCTGGAAGTAACTATCACAGGTAGAATTAGCTTACGAAACTATTTATTTGCCAAGTTTGGAAATAAAAAAACGCTACCATTGGTAAGCAAAACGATCCGTTGTTTATAGGGACCGAGCATAAGCGTATGTGCACCTGTGATGTCTCCTCAAGGCATTGACAGCTTCGGGCGGCACGTCGTCGGGCAGCGGGTGCACGGCGAGCGGCGGCGGCTCGGGCGGCGACACGGCGCCCAGGTACTGCCGGTGTGCGTGTGTGGGGCTGGCGGACTCGCGGGAGCGCGACCGGGCTCGCCCCGCCTGTACGCGATAGGGACGTAGCATCATCATTCTCCTGCCCTTATCCTAATTCAATTGGCGTCAGCATGTTTTCTTCTTTCATATCTATTAGTTGACATCTCAGTAGTTAGCCCGTTTCGAGCCATATCATGTTACAGGTCTCTCTAGCCATCTTTCTATCTATATGTTAGATATGGAGAAATGTGTGGAAGCAAATAGGATGAAAAGGTTAGTGATACGCAGGTAGCTAAGAAATTTAGAAATGTTGCGACAAAATCAACGATGATGCATAATAGTATGAAAATACGTGACGGACAGGTTTTTTTGTCGGTATAGTTTGTAACGCCCGCAATGTTTTTGAATTACCTATCAGGGTGAAATTACGTTGCCTAATTTGCATAATAGACTTTTTCACTTCTCATGCTCTGAAAGTGCTTCTTTGTGCAGGGTATAGGCTGCACAAAATCGAATTTTGTGCACAAGGGCATTAACGTATCTACTCATAAATGTATTATATTAAGGCAAAGAAAATGAGCCATACAGCCAAATGCAATAAGAAGTTCATAGATAGAATTTGTTATTATATAATATTTACTTTAATTTATTTGCCTTATGTGTTTTTTAAGATATAATAGATATTAAAATTTTAATTCAAGTACGGTAGGTTAGTTGATTTAAGAAAATTATTATTACAAAATTAATTTCCTTCAGTATTCAAAACTGTTCTAATTTTACTTTGAATTTTAATTAAAGAAATGTTATGTTATACTACTGTTTTATTTCCTCGCAATCGAAGTGAAAAGCAGAGTTTATAACTCGTCCACAAAACCATTTTTATCCTCGACATTACTATCAGCCCTCGCCTTCGGCTCGGGCTGCTAAAAGTCTCGGATAAAAATAGTTTGTTTTGTGCACTTGTTGTAAAATCTACTATTGTAGGACGAACTTCTGCGTCGTAGTTAATTTAAAGCTATACTTTTACTTAGTCACGTCTGTGCCGAAAAATTCTCCCCAAAAAAATATTTATGTAGGTAACATCCATATAAAAAGAAAATGCTCATTTCACTACGTAATTTCAAGTCAAAAACATATCGAATGCTGTAACTAGCAAAAAAAGTTGCCTTACTACTTTATAGAGTCGTACACTTCATATTAATGGTAACCGTTTCCAACAACTCACCTGATGCTCCATCACATCGGTCTTATCATCCAAATTATCCTGCTGATCATTCATATCACTCTCACTATGATCGTGTTCCACGCCGGGCTTTGCCCTAATCCCGTAGTAGTGATATTTGGAGTTGCCCCTGGTCCCCAGTCTTCGGGTGCGAAGGCCTATGAAGACGGACCGTATGAGTTTGCCGAAGGAAGCTGCGTTGACTGGTTCCAAGCGGTGGGTCGCGCAGTGACGGAGGTAGTGCGCGTACAGTGTTGAACGGGGAAGTGAAACGCCTAGAGAAAATGGGTTAGATTACATAGACGACCTGAGAGCTTAATTTTGAAGAAGATTACATTTTATTAAACAATAATAATAAGTTTATTATTGTTTAGTAAAACGGAGGAATTTAATCAGACGAATTTATCGTCACTCTGTGATGAAATTTGTTCATTTGTTTTTGAAGTGAAAACTTCTTTAGGCGCGTTGAGCACTTTTTAGGTGAACAAAAATCATGGTACTCGCGTCATCGTCACCGAACGCTTTCCATGAGCTATATGTACACTGTGTATTTATAGGTGAACGAGCACAAGGATGAGTCGCGCGTTGATGTCTTTTGGCAAAGGCCCTTTCTTTCATTAGGAAATTCTAATTCTTTTATTCCTTTCTTTCCCTTTGTATTTTTATCGTATAAATCTGTGCTGTTACCTTTAATGGCTGAAGTCGATCTTTGTTTATCATGTTTTACCGAGAGCAATCAGGACCCAAGGACCCAATGTGAAATCCTGTATTGACGATTAAAAAAATATACACGTAATTGTTCAAGTTTTCACTTCTGTCGGCACTCCCGGATAGGCAGTTTTTTCTGCTACATTATTGATTATTTTCATAAAAAATTAAGTAAATAGTTTGCTGCAACCATCACCCCGATTGCGTAAGACACTATCAATTACAATATGAGTCTCATCCTTTGCTTCATAAGTTTTAATAAAGTGTCTGGTCAAAGTGCTTACCAACGTAAATAATACAGGTGTAGGTTGCTAAACTGACAAAATTAAAGCTATTGCTACTGTTAGTGCGATACAAAATTATCCCGCATGCCTTTGTTATAAATAGGCTATATGATAATATGTATACGTTTTTCTAACAAAACAGAGCACGCCAACATGGTATTAGAATGGTATGGAAAACATGTTCGCATTCGCTTGAATTTTTTTAATGTTTTATTTTCATTCGAATGAAATATTTTGTTTTCTTTTGTTACATTTCCACCGTATCAAACTCATTCTACTTCATTTCATCATGTGTTTCTCCTTTACGTTTTTTTCTTAGGTCACTCGTGATAAAAAAAAATCTTAAAACTATTGTTTGATTAAAAATAAACATCCCGACCTAATTTCGGTCACAGCAGCCTCGAACAAGTTTAAATACCCCCTTGACCCATGTACCGTTACATGTTGCGCAATAAAACGCACCCAACACAATGTTTTTCGTACGTTATATTGCGCACTACCGCTAACAGCAAACTTTGACACAAAAACTATAAGTCGGTTCCCAGCAATTCTTTTTCGTGCAATGTTACTTATTTTGATGTGCAGAAAGCGAAGTTGACGGTTATGTGATGTGTCTTTATACACCCTGTATACAACGACTTTTCTTCTTGACGGAACAGTTTGTAGTGATGACAGATTCTAAACAGTGTTACTAGAATCTTTAAAACAATGTCAAGTAGGTATACAACCTCGCATAACTTACGCTGCTGAGCAGACGATTTTTTTCTATCCTACGAAGCAATGGATTAGGTTAATTCTTCAAACCCTCGGATTTTGATTGAAAGCTCGTTACACAACGAGGGTACTGAGAATCGAACACAGAACCTCACGCTCAGCAATCGCGCTTGCAATCACGAGACTAAGGCACCTGTTCCAAAGCCGACGGTGACGCGATTAGCTATAAACGACTATCTCGTTCAAAATATCGTAGTAAAAGAGATACATAAATTAATAATTGATGGCTGACTGTTCACACCGCCGGCGAGTACGCGTTTGTCGCAGCGGCAGGAGCTATCAAAGAGAGTACTCGCTCAGCGACGCTCGCTTAACGGGCAGCACACTCGCTGAAAGCCTCACGCTCGGTACATACCCATACCAACGAGTAATCATTCGTCGCCATCGCGCACTTGCTGCACACAAGTAACAACTTATTTTTAGTTTGCTAGCTTTACTCGCTACTCTACACCTACTCGGCGGCCGTGCGACAGTTCCCTGCACCATTCCTTATCTAGTAATAATGATAAGATAGTTCCTCACTTGACTCACCCTCAGCAGTCTCGTAGTGGTCGAGCAGCCACTGCACGGTGGCGGGCGGCATGCGCGGCGCGGCGGGCGCGCCGGCCGGGGTCGCGGGCGACGCCGGCGCCTCGGCGTCGTCGCCGGCCACCTGCGGGACACACTGCTTTTAAACGAGCAGCCTCCAAGCGAGTTGTAGTGACTGACTCCATGTCAAGCTTTGATAACACAATGACGCCATACAAATCCATCGACTTAAAACGAAGAAGCAAAAGGTCGCTGAACATTATCAGGAAACGCGGCACGGTGACGCGTATTTAGTTATATACACTTTGACATGAATATTTACTTTGAGAAGTATAATATTATTTTGCTTTAATTATTGTGAATGTGAGGACTATGTGGTATTTTTGTTTTTGTGTTTCATTTCTTTCTCAGTTCATTTTTAAAGTTAATCTGGCAGTTTGAGTACTTTATGTGGCCTACCCTAATGTCCTTTCTTTGGTATTGTTCGTCAAATCGTTGAGCTCCTCAAGTTCTGAGTTGAGCCGTATGATTACTGATACATGCGTGCACTGAATGGACAGGTCCACTCAATCTGTGTGGTTTCTTTCCTCAAAAGACCATTTCAGACACCAATCCACATGGTCTTCACATGATCTGACCAAGATTATGTCTGGACTTTAAAAGAGACTGTGACCTCTGAGTTTGTTTCGGCCTTTCTTCTCAGAGTAGTCAGTTAGGAAACGCCGACCTCACCTAGTTTAAAAAATATGATTGACGTGTAAAAGTGTTTGTACAAACCTACTTACAGAAATAAAATCATTTATCATTCATTTATCATTTAGTACCGCAGCGTCTATTTAAAAACGCCGACAGTCAAAAACATAAGCCAAGTTTATTTTTTACAACAACACCTTTGTAACGAACATAATTACAATAGGCAGCCCTCAAACCGTCTTCAACGTAAAGGCAATATTTTCCGTGAAGCAACGGACATAATTTACTTTCTGATAGATAAATAAAGCACATATTTTCCTGTTAACTATATAGACCGTTTTTCCTCAAGAGGATATCTTAGCAAAAAAGCTTTTGTGATAATAAGTAAGCTAAAGATAGATTATTATATGTTAATATTTTATTGTCTCTATACGATGAAAAAACCCGGCCAAATGTGAGTCGGTATCGCGCACAAACTACCACCAAAAATAAAATAGCCTTCTTTTTACCATTTGCCATTATAGCGGCCATAGTTACACGTATTCTGTGAAAATTTCAGAATACTCGTATAAAAGTTGTAACAAAAATAAAAAACTCTAAGAATTGATACCAAATTTTCTGTATCATATTTTTCTTCATTCATATCATAACAAACGTGTCACCGCACTACGTAGGTCAATAACTTTCCACGTTACTTGCCAATATCACGATAAATCTCTTCCGAGTGATGAGTTTATTTCAATTTGAAAAGTTCGGCTTTTGGTATCAATGTATTAAAAACTCTCAACATGTAGAGGTAGGATTAAAACACCCTAAACATCGTTTGATATCATCGAAAGTAACCGTGCCCTTGGTATGTACGAGGGTCATTCAATAAATACTTAGCCTACAAAAAGTAAACGAAAATTTTGGAAAAGTGGCAATTTATTTTTCAACATAATCTCCTTTTAGTTCGATACACTTAACCCAGCGATGCTCCAACTTTTTTAACCCGTCCGAAAAATAGTTTTTGTCAAACTCTGCAAAATAGGCCTCCGTGGCGGCGATGACCTCCTCATTCGATCCATATCTATTCCCGGCGAGTGATTTTTTCAGATTAGGAAACAGAAAGAAGTCACAAGGGGCCAAATCTGGAGAATACGGTGGATGGGGCAGCAATTCGTAGCGTAATTCGACCAATTTGGCCATGGCAACGGCAGACGTGTGAACCGGTGCGTTGTCGTGGTGAAACAGCACTTTTTTCTTCGCCAGATGGGGTCGTTTTTTCTTTAATTCGGCGTCGAATCGGCCCAATAAATCGGCATAGTAAAGCCCTGTAATTGTTTTACCCTTCTCGATGTAATCGATGTAGATCACACCTTGTGAATCCCAGAAAACGGTGGCCATAACTTTTCCGGCCGATTTTACAGTTTTCGCCTTCTTTGGAGCACGTTCCCCGGTCTGGATCCATTGTTTTGATTGCTCCTTGGTCTCTGGTGTGTACCAGTGGATCCAGGTTTCATCGACGGTCACAAAACGACGCAAAAACTCCGCTGGATTCCGCTTAAACAGCGCCAAACACGTCTCCGATGTGGTCTCACGGTTGCGCTTGTTTTCTGGTGTGAGTAAACGCGGCACCCATCGCGCCGACAGCTTTCTCATGCCGAGTTCCTCGTGAAGAATATGATGCACTGTTCCTTCTGAAATGCCTACAGTCTCAGCTAACTCCCGAACCTTCAATCGGCGATCTGCCAATGCGAGATCATGGATTTTTTTAATGTTTTCCTCCGTAGCAGCTGTTTTCGGTGCACCTGGACGTGGTTCATCAAAAACCGACGTACGGCCACGTGCAAACTCGTTGAACCAATTCTTGACGGTGGCCATCGATGGAGAAGAGTCACCGTACACAGCATCCAAGCGCTCTTTGATTTCGATGCGCGTTTTCCCTTCCAAAAATAGGAATCGAATCACCGAACGATATTGCTCTTTTTCCATTTTTGTAAAACCGATCGACACGTTCGCTTCCATACGTTGTCAAATTAAAACAAATGAAGGGATTGGAATGAAAATTTGAAAAAAGAATTAAAAAAGAATTTGCTACACTGTGGTAAAACTCTTTTGAAACTACAGCGCCCTCTGGCGATGAGGCTATGTACTTATTGAATGCACCTCGTATATACCCTTTCCGTTACACGTTGTATAGTCCTGTAATGATTCAGTCATATGACAAGCAGACGGCGTAGGTCTAGTAATTTTTTTTTTTTTTTTTTGTTACAGAACACTTGGGCTGACGCAATTTTGGCAGGTCACACGCCCGCATCACTTTGGTAGAGGCGTAAGTACAGGTGGGCCACACATCACCTTTTAACAGACTTCCAAAAAAGGAGTAGGATATGTTCCACTGTACTTACCATGTTTTTTTTTTTTTTGTACCAACTGAAATGGGAATCGCTGCGGCCCTTGCGATGTGCGCATAGTTGATAAAGTCCTTACCTACATCACAACTACAAGTATCGATCGAGTGTAATCCTATTTTACCTTAGGCACTGCATAACGTCACAAACGTTTTTATTGATAAAAGTGGAAAACAGTTACCAGTGTTCCTAATGTATATCTATAAAATATGTATACATAGGTACCTACATATTGTTTTATTATAATTAAAGTCGCTTTTCATGTATGTCTGTGTGACCACGTTATTCTTCTAAACTACCTTTGCATAGTAATTTTTATGCGATTTACACTATTATTTAGAGAATTTATTCCGGGAGGTTTACGTGTACAAAACTATAATATTAAAGTTACATAAAATAGGGAAATCTCAATGTTTTTGAAATTCGTTAAAACCGTACGAAGCAGGAGCGGATAGCTAGTTAATAAAACTAGAAGACTGATCTAATTAAAATCAATTGAACCGCCTGAATTTCACGAATGCTAAACCACATTCGCATTTATTAAAATTCCCAGAAATTATAAATTTGCCAGGAAACTTTGGCGGGTATTTTTTGGCTTCCCTTTGATTGGTGAAAGGATGTTTAGAAATTGGAGAGTGCTTTCACATTTGAAAGCATCTTTTCTTAGCCGGTAAGGTAGTGAAATGGTTTCAAAGTTTTGTGAAAACGAAGTTCACAGGCAAGCAAGCAGAATAGCTGTTTTCAGTGAATGTTCGTTTGTTGTTATGACTGTAACTTGTTCGCGTATTGCGATTGTAACTTGTTTCGATGACGAAAGTGCTTTTACAAGAATGGCAAAAACGAAACAACAGACAAACAGGAGCCTTAGTCTGCTATTTTTATAAATTCGTCATTCCAACACGATCCCATCGTCATTTTGCTAAAAGTTCGTAATCTGCTAAATTCATGATGGTCGATCAGTGGTCGGTCAATGGTCTCGTAATAGAATTGTGTTATAATGGCATTGTCGTATTGCCATTATTATAAAACCCGTTTGTAGAAATGATTTTCGAAAAAATACTACTAAATTTAAACATTTATTCATGCCAGATTTCATTTATATGTATATTTGTCATAGACATATAATAAGGACTGGGCGGACCGCACGTTAAAATGACGCCTCGAACTTGGTCCCAAAATGGTCTTCCCTATAGCGAAGTGAACTAGAACGCGATCGGCTGTCTTCGGAGCGGACGTATAATTTCACAAGCAAAAATGCCAAGTTGTGCCGTGAAGGGTTGCGTGAACTACGACAAAAAGCACAATAAAAAAAATGATAACATTTCATATCACCGGTAAGTTAAAAATATGTCATTAGATCCACTTCTAACATTATTTAAAACAATTTTCTTTCTTATTTTTCTCAACCTTTGGTAAAGATGACGTGAAGCCGCGTAAAAGTTCGACATAACATTGCAGCGGCGCTCGTTGTAGGCGATGAAATTAAAAGATTTAATAATGTTACTATAGGATTACATGTTGTACAAAATTATTTTTTATTGTTAGTAAGCAAATTAAAATGTATTTTTCATGTACCTACTGGTAAAAAGCTTTATGTACCTACAGTGAAAATACGTATTTAATTTGCAGATTTCCTACTGATTCCGTGCGAAATGAAGCTTGGAGTCGTGTCATAAGACAG
Organism: Polymixis flavicincta; assembly: GCA_949987655.1. Taxonomy (NCBI): domain Eukaryota; kingdom Metazoa; phylum Arthropoda; class Insecta; order Lepidoptera; family Noctuidae; genus Polymixis; species Polymixis flavicincta. The sequence continues at coordinate 20,902,818 of OX465175.1, forward strand.
GAACGTGGTGAACCATATTTTAAATCAAACGGATATTTACGTGTTTGTTCCGCACACTTCGATGCGGACGATTTTTATGCGACGGGAACAAGAAGAATGTTGAAGAAAACGGCAATACCAAGTCTTAATGTTAGTATCTATAATCATCATCTGCCTAGCCTTTTCCCAACTATGTTGGGGTCGGCTTCCAGTCTAACCGGATGCAGCTGAATACCAGTATTTTACATGGAGTGACTGCCTATCTGACCTCCACAACCCAGTTACTGGGTAATACGATACCCCTTGGTAAGACTGGTTGTCAGACTTTTGGGCTTCTGACGACCCGAAAGTTAGTATCTATAATGTTGCATTAAAATCAGTAATTTGTGGGTTTTTATTGAAATATGTTTTTTTTTTTTCATAAAAAGTAAAAAGGGGAAGCAGGGAGGCCTTACTTTTCCATCAGTAGATCTGTTTACGGTATGTTTAGAGACCGAGAAAAATCTTAGATGTCTAAAAACAAACTACTTAGATAAACGTGAGTTCAAACATTTTACTATCAAAACTTTGGAAAGTTTGAAAGGAAAAGACATATTTTCCATTTTGGATTGTCACTCAATGGAACAACCTGTGTTACTTAATCATAGATTACATTTAATTCGGTCAATAATTGAAAGATATACCAACGTCAGAAAACACTACGAATCCAAAATGGAAAATATGTCCAGAGTAACAAAAAGACAAAAATTTAAAAAAATGTTTTGTTCGAAGGACAATAAAACACAAAAAAAACTGCAACAAATAAAATTTTTGAAAAATAAACGGTTTTTTTTTTCTCTTTCTACTTCAAAAAATACACCCCGCTACAAGGTTACATCCAGAACCAGGTTACGTCAGACCACGCCGATTGACATCGTAGTTCATACTAGTTGTAATAGATGGCGTTAGTGTTTCTTGTAGGGCGACCGCGTCCGTCAAATCTTCGGACGACCGTATCTTTACTATTTAAATCAATGATATTTGTATATATTTTTTAACATATTATTTTAGGAACTGTAAAATTTTTAGCAATTAGTTATTCATTTGCCATTATGTACGAGATTACCTATAAACGCCATATCCTTCAATGGAGTGTCATTGGCTGACCACTGGAAAGTCATAATGACGCCATTATATTAGTAGACTACAAAACTTGTCAAAATCAACAATTATGAAATCAATGATCGACCATTCTGACACTATTGCAATAGCAGACTTGAGGCCCAGGTGTGCTGCTGGGGAGTTTGTTGCGCCACTTCTACTTCCCAGCTAAAACCCAAGGAAGTGATGAAAAGCAGGAGTTTTGAAGGCCTGTCTTTCTTTTCTAATTTTGTACTATTTTATGTTATTTTGACGTTCAAAAGGTATTGATTCTCAGCCTGATTTTTTAGTAAATGATTTTTATTTTTATTAACAAGCGTTAGTCGCCCTTCATTCATCCTCTCAACATGACCAAACACCATTTAAGCATACTCTTTTCAATTTTTGTTACTACATCTTCTTTTAAATCGCACCGTTGTCTGTATCACATCAAAGGTATTTACAAGGCAGATGTGAGTAGAAACACCGTTAGGGGACACCATAGGAGAACATACAGGATAAATTTTTATCCAGTGCGCAAATTTTAACCATGAATTCAGCATATCATTCTAGACCCCCTACCGCAGAAATTTTTCGCCGGTATTACAAAAAAAAAACAGCTGTTTCATAGAAAAGTGCAATACCTACGCGGTCAAAATGTATGGAACAGCTGATTTTTTTTTGTATAACCGGCGAAAAATTTAGAGGCTCTAGAATGATTTATGCTGAATTCATGGTAAAAAATTGCGCACTGGAAAAAACTTATCCTGTATAGTGACCTTATTGGTGAAGTTCTTCAGAAAGCTCAGGTGCTTAGTACTCGCAACCGGCGTGCATGTATGATCAGTGTGTGAGTTTCATTTAACCATCTCGAACGAACGCATCGAGCGCGTTTGGCGTTCCAATTGGCCCTGGATTAGTGACGGACCAATCGGAGCGCCGAACGCGCTCGATGCGTTTGATCGAGGTGGTTAAATGAAACTCACACTAGGGCCACAGATGTATGAACCTATACGAGGCAAAAGGAGTGTGAAGGATCGTAGCAGGTGGCGTTCTGTAGTTTCTGCCCGCCCCCATGGGAAAATGCGTGAGTTTATGTATGTAGAATAGTGTTCAAACGACGAAAACATTATTTTAAAAAAAATATCACTAGAAATAAGCACCTCTGTACTGAAAAAAAATATATATTCTCTCTAGATTTGTTACCTAAAATAAATGATCTAAACATACATATATTAAAATCGTAGCGAAGTCAAAACTATACATTGAATATTTTTGAAAAGTAATTGCTGCGAGTACTGGGAACGTTTGACTGAAATGATGATGATGACTGGGAACGATTCTAATACCGAAAACATAGTTTTTAGATTGTTTATCTGTTTGTCTGAATGCGTCTGAATCTCGCATATACAATCGGATAGATTCTGCTAACATAGCTGCATAGGTGTTCCCTAAAAATCTGGTCAGTATGTAGGCTATGATGATGATAAGCAATATTGCGTTATGTTAGTATTCTTCTATAGTTTACCGCAAATAATGTTATTTAGATTTTATTATACTATTAATTGTATTAATTACGTTAGTATAATTAAGTTAGTTAAATGTGGAAGGTGGTGTGAGTAAAAAAAATCTGTCGGTGACTCAGTAAAAATATCAGAGCGTCGATTCTATAATATGAATGGCTACTGCCACACTGCACTGGGTCGGTACCTAGGGAGCTTTACTGAGAAAGTGAAGAAAGGGCCACGGTCAGTCCACGTCCCTGACACGACACTGACACGGAAGCAACACAAGGTTAGATGACTTTAGAATACCTTCACTGTCTTATTAGTATTATGAAACTGTTTGCTTGTCCTTCTTTCACGCTGCAACGGAACTACGGGTTGATGTGATTTTTTGCACATAGCTTTGGAGCCGGATTTTTATCCGATAAATTCAAGTTTCCTGTATGATATACAGAAGTGTAGCCGCGGGAATCTAGGTATATCAACATAATCAGCCTAAGGTAATGTTCCCACAGCTGGGACACAGGCCTCGCCTTCCAGAAGGAGTGGGCTGTAATCTACCAATCGGGCCCAGTGCAGGTTTGTAGATGTCACATGTCTTTGAATTTTTGTTCTAGGAATGCCGGGTTCCTCACGATGTTTTCCTTCACCGTTTTGAGAGCAGTGGTGATGAAATAATTTACTCTATGTCTCTCTATACTTAATATTATAAAGCTCAAGAGTTTGTTTGAACGCGAATTGAAATATCCTTTTAGTTTTGGATAGCTCATTTATCAAGGAAGGCTATAGATATATAACATCACGCCAAGACCCTTAGCAGCCGAACAAAGAGAAAAGTCACGAATACGAAGTACTCGCAGGGCAGACGATTCGAAGCGACGGGGTGGGTCGGGGGAGCAAGAAATTTGACGCGAACGAAGTCGCGAGCAGAAGCTAGTATTTAATATTTACAAAAGTCGCTTTTCGCGTCTGTCTGTGTGACCGCGTTGTTCTTCTAAATTCCGCAAAGGATTTAGATGTGTGCTGTCAACTACGCTTTCTGTACATCAAACTAAGTACCTAACATGGCACAAAAATAATTGCTGGGAAACTACTTTTATTTTCAGTGTCAAAATTTGCTGTTTGCGGTAGTGGGCAATATAACACACGCAAAACATTTTACTTATAGGTGCATATAACGGTACAGGGGTCAAGAGGGAATTTAAAGTTGTGTTTTATCATTAAAAACGAAAATGTCAGTAAAAGCTAGAATTTTGACCTTCAATATCTCGTTAACCAAAAGTTTCCCAGGTAATGGTCCAGTACGAAATTAAAGTACGTATTAACTTAGGCTAGACTTTTTATCCGAAAAATGCAATTTTCCTTTGTGATAGACAAGAGAATTGACGCCGCCTGAATCTGTACTCACTTATGACTGTTCATCTAAATTACGCAACCGATTTTGATGATTTCCACTATCAGTTAGAGAATTTATTCCGGAAGCTTTATGTGTATTATTATACATTCATATTAAAGTTAGAACAAATAAAGAAATTTCGATGTTTTGTTCAGTCGTAAAAACCTTCGCAAGTAAAATGTAAGAATTACTTACCACGACGCCATAAGCGGTGTATTCTGCGGAAGAGGCTCCGCCCCAGCCGTTGTCTGCAGATGTGCCTTCTGCACTCGTCCCATTGGCCACAGTCGCCACTCCATACACAGGATAGGAGCGCAAAGGATCCCTGTCAACAAATATGACATTTTATGATTTCATTTGAAAACATAGCGCTTAGGACCGTGAGAAGAAAAAACTGAAAAGATTAGTTAAGGGGAATCTAGTCGCAGGCTCGAACTCACTAGTGGGCCTGACGGAGTTGGCTGGACGCTGTCTTGAGCAGTTAGACGCTAGTTTACACGCACAACGATATGGAGTGAGATGCAGGATCATTTATAATAAAAAAGGCGCGTAAAAAATTAAGAAAAGTCCTTCGAAAGTTCGGATTTTCTGAAAAAAAAAAAAAACAATCCATGACCAATAAAGTTTATTAAACTTTTCGATAATTAAGCGTTGTCGGTGCCGACTTAGTTTTGGAGATTTTACACTTCTTTTATTGCTTAAACACGCCCAAAGTTTGGTAAAATTAGCAAGAAAAACGAATCTTTGTTGGCTCCTAACTTTTTAATGGTCTTTTGTTATTTTAGTATTCTGTTTCCGTACAGACAATATTAATAATGAGACAAAACTATACTATGTTTAATATTTGATGTGCATTGTCGAACCGTGGAGTAATACACTCCCCAAGTTATTATGGAAAAATGTCGACAAGATTCACCTTATTGCTTTTATAACGGCCGTTTTTTTTTATAAAATGCCACTGTTGCAACAATCCACGTGACCTCGTACTTGGATCAACTAATTTAAAAACCAAGAAGAAGACTACCATGGACCGGAAAAGGAAAGAATTGGAAAGAAACTAGGAAAAGAGAATTTACTCAAAAAAAGAACAATAAAAAACCAATGGAGTCTATAGCGTCAATATCATGTTTTTCGGCTTCAGATGATATTCAAGCAAAATTTTGCAGAGGTACAATTTATCCAGGTTTGCACAACAAAGGATTGCTTAGCAACAAGGAAAGCTTGTCAAGCAACCACAGCTTAATCATATTTTCATCATGCCTAAACTTTAATCAGTGCGGTTTCATTTAACTTTACTTAGATATGGGAGCCGGAATATTTAAGTGCATTATTTTTACAGACTACTTATGTGGAGCATCAAAAATGTTTCGGAAACTAAGTAAATAGGTAAGTTAGACTGGTTTTTGGTAAGTAAATAACAATATACAAATTATAAATGACTTGTCGTAAATTATATTAATACTACTTTTGTACTGATAGCTGTAAGCCACCCTAACACAATAAAATAAAAATAAAATAAATATTTTATAAATAAGAATGAAATGCTGTGCGTTCCTAAGCTCATCAGCTTGCAGTTTGGACCAATTAGGCATTATTTTTTTACTGTTCGTAATTGTCCGAATCAGTTTCTGACGGAACGAAAAAAATGCAAAGTAGGCGGGAAAATTGGAAAATTCATGAAAACTGAAAGTGAATTTTCTGTGGGAATTCTGTATGAATGATTAAATTTGGACACGACAAAATCTATCTGGGCCTCAAGTCTGCTATTGCAATAGTGTCAGAATGGTCGATCATTGATTTCATAATTGTTGATTTTGACAAGTTTTGTAGTCTACTAATATAATGGCGTCATTATGACTTTCCAGTGGTCAGCCAATGACACTCCATTGAAGGAAATGGCGTTTATAGGTAATCTCGTACATAATGGCAAATGAATAACTAATTGCTAAAAAATTTACAGTTCCTAAAATAATATGTTAAAAAATATATACAAATATACATATAAATGAAATCTGGCATAAATAAATGTTCAAATTTAGTAGTATTTTTTCGAAAATCATTTCTACAAACGGGTTTTATAATAATGGCAATACGACAATGCCATTATAACACAATTCTATTACGAGACCATTGACCGACCACTGATCGACCATCATGAATTTAGCAGATTACGAACTTTTAGCAAAATGACGATGGGATCGTGTTGGAATGACGAATTTATGAAAATAGCAGACTAAGGCCCCAGGTCAGTTAGTTAATAATAAAATTCAGATTCGCTCACATATGCGTCGGGTGACCTTGTGTGTAGATCTCCTGCGGCTCCGTCACATATTGCACGTGATAGTTGACGCCGTTGCCGCCCTCGCCTGCAGGAAATAACAATATTCATTAACAAAGAAAACTTCAAGGACATCCCCGACTAAGTTTAAAAGAAGCTTTCAGTTATTCCCCCATTTAATTTTGCAAAATAGAAAAATTACAAAATAGACCACAGTCATAAAACAAAGCACTCAGTTCAACCGTATGCAAGTATGAACAACAAAGAAAGCTGTTCTAACTGAAAATCATTTTCGCGACACTGAATTCCTGAAGCATATAACCTCCTTCTGGAAGGACCGTCTCACTCAAACATATGCACACAAAGACATGAAGGACCAAGGATGAAGGGCCAAGTCTCACTCACAAGGGTAATAAGACCGATATCGAGGCACCTCCATGCTCTTAGAGATCTCCCAGGCAACTCGCTGCCGGACCTACACTTCCCAGCAAAACATCCCGATTACCAATCTCTTGTGTCCCTTCCCTGTCTTACGCATACCTACATCTCATTCCCACCCTACCCCACCTGTTTATATAAACGTTGTAATATAGATGTAAGCGATATAATTGTGATTTCCCTTTTGTTATGTATTTGTAGTAGTTAGCAGGTTGAGGGCAGTGTATGGGCGTTGAAGGTTGAGTTCAAAGCTGTTGGTTATTATTAACTCTCATCCTACTTGTCTATCATTCCAATTTATTTGGAGATGGCGGAGCATGGAGTCGAATGAAAAACGCCATTTTCTTTAAAGCATACGAATGAAAACCTTTTGATACACCTGCATATATTAATTAGGTACTATACGCCGAATGTGAAGAAAATGTATCCAAAGATCGCTTTATTCGAAATGAAGAAAGAGGAATAAATATTCCAAGACAAATTACTAATGAATTCGCGGAAAAAATGGTATAAAAAATCTTTGGAATAGACGTTTCCTAAAATAGATTATTGATATATTGAGTACAAATAATAATTAAATCACATGGCAATACCGTAATAAATTCCAATAACTAGGATATTTTAACATTATTTCCGGTTTTTCCCACATAAAGATTTTTGCTTCCAATATAAACATTCGATTTTAACGATGTTGACATAGCAACCGAGATAAATAATATTTTACGGTAGGTACTTAGGCTTGTTATTGAACAATTTGTGAAGTCCCGAAACAACAATTAAAGACATTTATAAAATGTTCTCCCTCCCAAACTGATATTCTAAAATCACAGATATCTTCAATACAAAATAGACTGAAAAGCATCCTTTAATCCCCTTTCCAATAAGAAGCAATAAAATACAATAAAAACGCGTATGAGCTCTCTTGGAGCCACCCAAGTAGACATGTACATATCGGTATAAAAAATATATAAAGTGAAGCACCCAATGTACAAGGGGGCGGTGGCGCGTGGCCGGCGCCACGTCAGAGGTAACCAGCACAGGTGGACAATGAACGAGATCATCCCCTTGATGTATGCACCCATTGAAAAAGATCAGTCAGGTAGATAATCCGTAGGGGCACTCGCAATTACGCTTTGTCTGCAGTCTGCCGGGTATCATGTGCAAATTGGACGAAAAATTTATATTAAAACTGCATGTAACTTAATCTGATTTGATTGCACTCCTCTTGCACTAATTGGAGAATATTACAAAGGTAAAATCGTATTACAACCGAAGCTACATAAGCAATTTTATTGATTTGTTATATTTTTAAGTTCTTTGCGAATGTTTAAATTAGTTGCTTAGGTTTTTATTTTAATGATTGTTTTTCAACTTTCAATGAAGCTATACCTACCTAACGCGCAGTCTGCGCAAGCGCCACATGATGAAAATGTTTTTTCATACAATTCTGTGCGGCAGCGGCCTTTGCCATCGTGTTCGTAGGTACATAGTGCTTGTTTATGAAATACAAATACAATGTTAATGCCAAAAAATATTTTCGAAGAGAAGCCCGAAGCCGAGATTATAAAAATAATCTCTTTACAATATCAAAACATGCCCGTCCGCACCTGCAACCGGTCCGCACTCTCCAAATTAATTCGGAACCTGTATTTCGCTAATTCCTCTTTATTATATTTTATACACACTTATATCAAAGCAATAAAGTTCAATTTCCAATCAAAAATTTAAATAACAAATGGGGTGCGCATAATACGGCATCAATCCTGACAGGTGAGAGATAATCAGACATTATGATGTCAGAGGGTGAAATCTAAGTAGTTTGTTTGTTGTCCATCAAAGGCTTCTCACAAAGAGCGTGTTGTGACCAACTTGGACAAATGAAGTGGAAATTCAAAGAGAAAAAATATGGAGGATTTATTGGAGATAGTGATGATTTATAAGGGAAGGGTTTCCTAGCAACACAGCTCCAAGGCACACAAGACCAGACTTTTGACATCCTGCCGTGTCCTGTTTGGACCTGTTATGACATACCACTGGCCTTGTCCTCGCCACTTTTGACGACAGTTCGAATAAAATTGTAATTGCATTAAGGTTGAAACTCTCTGTCACATAGTTAATAGACTTTATCGTTAGATGAAGTGCAAGCGACATTCAACCATTAGATTATATAGCAATCGAGGTCGATTATACCTAAGTCTGTATTCAGGAGGTAACATTTCAGACACAACAACAACGGAGCCATATGCTCCGCGTGGAAAAGCGTTTTTATTGGATTTGTACATAGAAATCACGCGCATGTCTCGCGCAACGGAGCGTGGCACATACCAGTGTGACATCCGACTAAATACTTGTATACGGCATATTAGGCCTCCAAACTTTAAAACTCAATCACGTTGACTGAAGCGGTTGCAGTTATGGGGAAGAAATGGCAAAGGTAGCTTCTTGGCCCGCAGCACATCTTCATTTGCAAAGCTTATACTCAACGATCCCATGCTCAGATTTTGTACGTACCAGTATTATTATTGGATTACTACGTTAGCTGACTACTACGTTAGCATAATGGTTTTGTTATTTTCCATGAGTATCTTAATGATAATTACGCATAGATATGGTTTTATTCTATGATGAGCATTGATATAAATCAGAATACAGCAAAACCAAAACCTCGAACTTACTAATTAGACATTTTATTTGGCTGCAGTCGTCTATCTGTGAACCGCCGACATTTACAAGCAGCCTTGGCCAAATTCTAAAGTAGGTAATCAAATTAGTCCCAGCAGCATAGCAAACCTCATACCGATGTTAATAGCAAAGGTGAAGTCCACTTGGTCACTGGCCATGCTGTTAAACCATAAACAACTAAGATGAGAGGCATAAACAAAAGGAAAATAAAATAAAAACTTGCTTTCTTGGTCACTTTGCTCCTCAATCTTCACGTGGATGTCTGGTTTTGCCCATGCGCCTTGCACTGCACGATCCACACGACATAAATACATAAATAAAAATGTGCTTCAAAACAAAAATGTGCAACATTAAATAATTCATGCTTAACATTACAATAACTATTTAAGTCAAAAGTTCTACAAAACAAAGTGCAATGTAAAAGAAACCAATAAATATATGTATTTCTAAAAGTTTTTTTTTTTTACTAACTACAACTACAAAACAAATACTGTATTTCATTCAATGAGAATTCTTAAAATTCGAAGGCAGGAAAAACAGCTGGCGAAGTAACCTTCCTAGATATTATAGCCAACCTCATAATTTCTGGGTATTCTGGTAGGTTTTTTTTTATATTCTCAGGTAGGAACACAATCTCGAAACCTCAAAGTTCTTCTTAATTATCTAGTACTAGTTTTGCCAGCGACGTCGCCCGCGTGGCGCGCGCCCCTATTTAACTCCCTTAGGGATTGAATTTCGAAAAATCCTTCCTTATTCCTTTGTCTACATTATAAAGGGAACCTCTGTGCAAAATTTCAGCTTTTTATGTACAAGGGTTTGGGCTGAGCGTTGATGAGTCAGTCAGTCAGGACTTTTCTTTTTATTTATATAGACTAGCTTTTGCCAGCGGCTTCGCCCGCGCGGAACTTTTATCCTCTATTTAACTCCCTTAGGGGTTGAATTTCGAAAAATCCTTCCTTATTCCTTGTCTACATTATAAAGGGAACTTCTATGCAAAATTTCAGCTTTCTGGGTTCAAGGGTTTGGGCTGAGCGTTGAAGAGTCAGTCAGTCAGTCAGGACTTTTCTTTTTATTTATAAGATAAGAAGATGAAGATAACTTACGAGTGCAGAGGGAGAGGAAGACCACAGACAAGATGTATGAATTGTGTGAGGAATATGAAAGAGAAGAGAGTGAATGATATTGTGACGGTTGACAGAGGACAACGTGTTGCGCCGACCACGAGTAACATGGGACAAATGCAGGGAGATGATTATGATGATGGACCTAGAGTGGCCGCGCCTTTAACAGTGTCGGCGACTTAGACACAAGGAACACTGGTTATATTGTCTAATCAGTAATATCACACTCCCAATAAGTTTGGGTCGAGTTTATAATACCCATTATATTTAATTGACCACCTGCTAAAACATGGCTACTGTCGTCCGACTGCCTGATCAAATACCTGCCTTCATGGATCAATCAAAACGGTGCATACATCACAAAGTCACAACTACTGACGTCATTCAAACAAATGAAGTGGTACTTACACTCACTCGCCACAGTGATGTAAGTGTGCTGCCCCTCCGCTGTGGGGCTGGAGTGTCCGGAACTGTCACCATTCACTTCTACCACCGTGCTGGATACCTGAGGACAGGCGGCAATGTTGTTGAAATACCGAGAATCCGTACACAGTATTAAACAAAGCCCCATGTCGTGTTCATCTTGTGTGACTGTTTAGATCATCTAAATTAGAGATTCTGATGAGTTTTTGTACCATCATTTAGAGAATGTATTCTAGAAGGTTCATATGTATGTATCACATAATATTAAACATGCATATAATAAAGAAATCTCGATGTTTTGGCAAGTCATAAAGTGGGTCGCTCGTTTAATATGTATAATTATGATACATTAATAAGTATTTAACTTAGATTTAGCACACCCAGGCAGTCTATTTTACTTGTAAATTATTTCATTACCACTGCTCTCAAAGGGTAAGGAAACCGTGATGTCCTAGAACTAAAACATTTGAAGACATGGGGTATTGCGATATCCTCCTCCAACCCGCACTGGGCCGGCGTGGTCCATTCCTTCACACAGAGCCGGCCTGTGTCCCAGAAGTGGAAACAGGATACGCTAATAATGCTTAGCACATAAATCTCGAAGTTTCCACTCGTGGAAAGCAGGAACGGGTTGCTACACTACATTATTAATAACGAGAGACTTTCATTCAGGTCAGACCGTTTCCATTTCACCACCTATGAGTTTCGTCGTACGATTTCTATTAGTCATAACTGATGACGCCGCATTTAATTCAAACGCAATGGGAGGAATTGAACTGTTGCACATTAAAAATTGATTATTATGTGAATTTGATCTCCCATTCCTCTTGATTTTGCACTTCATCATACTCAGAATATGATTTCACAATAACAGAAAAAATATAAGCATCTAACAGCAAGATAGAGCATGTTCTCGAAAGAAACGAAGTGTTTCGTACACACGACGACATATCAATCTGTACATTTCCAGTCGAGGCTGACCTCGCATTGTATTCATTTTTCGTACAATGAGAAGTCAGCTTATACTAGGAATGTATAGCTAGATGTGTCGTCGTACGTACTACACCTAATCAATAATTGATTAGGTGTCGTACACAAAATGTTTTGTAAATCGATGTTAGTCAGAATTATTCTGACCAACTTAAAACATGTTGAAGACTTATTTTAACCTTTCCACCTATATAGTTTCAGAACATGCGTACCATATTTACCTGTTGCATAGCGTGCTGCAAATGTATGGAGTCGGGTATTTCCGGTATTACGATGAGGTCACGCACAGCGCTTGGCGAGACACCGCCGCCCGCGCCACCCTATGTACGTGAAACAATTATATAGGGGAAGCAAATACATGGAGATAATTTTTGTGCAGGATGGATGGAACTGTGTGTCTGAGTGTGAGCTCAAGAACAGAATCAAACCAAAGATAACACAAGAGCCAACACTTCTGCATTAGGTAAATTAACTAGATAATTATAATGCATAGGGCATTAGGTACCTACAGATGTCTCAGTTTTCTGACTAACTTTTATGATCGATCCTATGACTGTCGTACGGTTACTCAGAAAACTAGATAGATCCATTCGATCGAGTCTTTGGGCTAGAAGCCAAAAGCCACGTTATTTTGTACCAAAGTAATACTTACACTCATGTTTAGCCCCCAAATTGGAAGTCGACCCAAACCAAACATGGCAAGTAAAAGGCTCAAAAACAAGAGACATAGAGAGAAAGATTTAAAACACGAATATTAATGATATGTTAAAGGTAGATATTGTAATAATAATTTATCGTAATACGTACCCCCACATAATAAGTAGGTAATCGCTTTATAAGTGGGACTGACTCATTATCACTGTGTGTAGTAGGTAGGTACCTACCTACTTCGATTGCAGGTTATGAAATTATGTAGGTACCTAGGTAAAACCTCCGATACGTATGAGTGCTATCAAGACCTTGCGACCTTGCGTTGAGTCATGATTACTCAGCACAAAACGCTAGGTATTCTCGAATTCTACGTTTCTAGACTCTAGGCAATCATTTACTTATAATTCTTCTACGATGAAATTACCGTAGAATGTAATAACCGTACAACGTGATAATTTACAAGTCGATACCTAAGTTACCTACCTCTATACGATTACGAACTTACGATAGTAGCTTACACTGCGGCGAAAAGATTAGCCAGTTCGTAAAGTTGGTACCAAGGCTCTATTAAAGGCTTAGAATAAGCCGGCACACAGGCTTGACTATAAAAGTAATAGGTATGTACTGATATTTATATGCACCTTTATCAAGAGCCTGGAAGGCTATCCCAAGTCTATTAGCAAAATACCAAAAAATTAAAACGAGGAATATTTCTCCAGGAACGACAAAGGCACAGTATCCACAACTACCGTACTTCCCCCCAAGTGGGTTCCCGCATTGTCGTTGCGGGGGGGCTCAGTAGCCGTGGTCTCCCAGCCACGGTGAAGCGAAGAGCAACCCCAAGGTGGGGCCGCTCGTCAGGGCTTTTGCCTTCAAGGCGATGACGTAGCGGCCAAAAAGTAGGTTGCGGTGAGGTGCACCGCAACTGAGGAGGGCCGCGATGTCTAATGGGAGGCATCGCGGCTGAGGGTTACGGGCTGCGGCAGGAGTGCCGGTGCTTCTGAACAGCGCTCTTCCCTTCCATGGCCTGGGGCTGCCACCGTTTGATGGCGGACGCGGTGGGCCGCAGGGGAAGAGGAGTGTCGATACAGCGTTGGCCACTCTCCTTATCCCCTGCGGCCGAAAAGTGGTAGGCGGGACGGCGCGTTGTGTTCCACGCGCGCCGTCAGAGATGTCAGCAATAACAGATGGGGTCCGCAAGGGCCGATGCCTGCTAGGGGTGCGGGTTGTTCGATAGAGATACCGTCGCCCCTGGCACACAGGCAACTGAGGGAACACGGGTGGGTTTTAGTCAGTAAAAGTCTGACGCCCTCCTGCTCCACCCAGAGCGGGAGAAGTCATTTGATGATATCCCTAACTCCAAAAAAAAACCCGTACTTACTACAATTTTAGACGCTCATAACTCTCCGTTACTTTCAACCGTAAGCAGATACATGCTGAACTTTCAGAGACTTACTTATATGTAAAAGGTAAAAGTAAAAGACCGAATATAATGACTTGGAGACACGTCGTATGTGGTCGCGATCCTCAGCATTGAGGGAACGACGAAGAAGAAGTATATGTAGGTTAACCTAAATTATGTGGCTAAGTTCATACCTGTGCAGGAGCTGCGAGCCGCGCTGCCATGTCTGGTGATGCAGGCGGCGACGACTCCACCAGTACCTCGTCGCCGGCGCACTCAAAGTCTGAAGAAAACACCGTCGGGACTAGTTTTAATAAAATTTATCAAAGGAAAATAGTATTGGGATCGATTATAATCAAGGTCGCAGAATTTCTCTAGAAATTCTAGGCATAAGTGGCTAAACCAGGCGACCTTGATTTAACCTCGCAAAACAATATGTGTAATATTTAGCCAAGAAAAGGCTTCATTTTCTTGTAGATATTAGTTTTATTTTTATTTTTTTATAACCATTTATTTTATCAGGTTTACAAATGTAAATAGAATACCCACCCACGTTACAGTAAAAAAACTGGATTGATATTTTTTTCATTATCCCTACCAAAATAATTTAACTTCCCAATTTTATAATTTAACTTTCCTTGTAAAACGAACCGTTTATTAAATGTTCAAAAGTAACATACCTAACTAAGTCTTAACTTTTGAATAGCTATTTTAATCTCCTAATTATAGTGAAAGCCATACCTGCTGCTAATTGGCAACATTTCAAACAAGGGTAATTCACCCCTTTGATGGCAGTTTGCAATTAAATGTAATGCAGGCAGGTAGATGATTGTACACTTCAAAAAACTCTTAACACCTCTTAATTTTACCAAATATTAATTTTTCAGATACTTATGTAATTTTTCTCCATACTTGAATGTTAGTAAAATATTTTTAATTAGAGAACTATATTCAAACTTTATAAAATAATCAGTTATCATTTGTTTATATCATTGCAGTAATCACACATTCACTGTACAGCAAAAATATCAACATAAAATGATAAAGAAAGATTCTCATTACACTAAAGAAGTCATCTTAAATTATTCCATAAGCATAAGAAACATTGCATCATCTTATTGAACAATAAATAAATAAAATGGATCATCTGAATTGTTGCATAACACCATCCCAGGTGATAGAGATGTTATTGATCTGCTGGGAGCAAGGGCGGAGAGTATCCGTGGAGCGTAACCTGGCAACACCTCATTTGTCCCTCCGCACCGTCACTCTTAACAAAACAACTATACAAAACACTCACTCTCTAAATAGAACACATTCTCAAAGCCCATCTCAGACATTTTGGATTGAAAATTAATATTTGCAATATAGTATCACTAGAACACAACAGTAACACATTATTGTGACTTTACACTGGTTTATATGACATCAAGTATTGATCAAACAACGGTCTCTATGTGCTTGGTTGGTTCACTGTCAAGTTTGGTACTGTTTCTGTGAGAATTTTGTTTTTCATGTTTAGTAGTGTGGGCTTGCTAGAGGTGGTGTGTGTAATTTAGTGATAGGAACATAGTGGGGTGGCTACAGGTGCCTTGTCACGGTTCAGTGACATCACCTGCCATGTACCACCATAGGTAATGCATGACTGGATATTTTGTTTTGTTTGTATTATTATTATTGTATTGTTGGTGTTACTGACATTTTTATAATAAGTATCACATGCAATGTGATACTTATTATAAAAATGTTTATTTATTATGAAAATTACGTGTAGTGTGTTTATATATATTCTTCTTCATAAGTCTCATTGTTAAATAATTAATATGATGATGTTACCTAATTAATTTTAAAATAGCCATATTTTTTTACCATTTCCCTTTGTGTTTCTTAAATGTGCAGTATTCTGTGAGCATGATTTATGCCCAAGCAACATAATCACTATTTAGAATGAAGTATTGATAAATTATGTATAAAAAAATCTTATGAATTCCACAATGAGTTTACAAAGATTAATAAACCATTTAAAGGAGTTTGATATTTGTTAGCTGCGCAGATTGTCGGTCCCCCTATGTATTGCGTAGTACATAAGTCCCGAAAGTTAATTCCGCAGGTGAATAACCGTAGCGGGTCGTGCGCCGTACCAGGCACCGCTACCGTATCCCTCTGCCTGATAACTTTGATAAAATTGATACGCGTCTGGGAGCAAGGGGGAGCTCATTTAGGACGCTCCCCGATCCGGGCAGCACGCATATCATTCCCAACGCGCTTGACAACCAATATTAACGTTATCAAACCCATTTTTCAGGTTATTTGCGAATTAATATATCGAGAATTTAGTAAACCCACCTGCCATCCATACCTCGAACTGTCAAAATCATCTTAGTTTCTATAAATTGTTTTAATCACGAATAAGTTAATGTTATTAATAATTACTCTATGTACAGCTAGTTTCGCCAATTTTTATGTAACGCGATAAGAAATGACTTATCAATGTTGTTGTCTTGTAGCTACACCCGTTTCCTAGGCTACGGACACCCCGGCCAAATTTCAAGCTAGTGATTACAATAGTTACTAATTTTTTGTTAGTTTTAGTAAGATATTTCTCTTTTATTGTTTAAAACTCATAAAACATTGCTTTAAGTTAAAAGTAATTAAGTTCTTGCTTTCATTTTCTAATCGGACTAAGTTATAGACCCTCATAATTTCAACCATGTTACGTTAAAAACTGGCGCAACAAATTAAAATTAAAAAAGGGTTGGAACTCCACCGTTTCCAAATTAATTCCAGTTGAATCAACTTCCAGCTCTTGATTGGTGACTTTTGTGGAAAAGTCACCAACCGTCAAGAATCAGCAAATGTGCTTCTTGTTCTTCCCGCTTTTTTATTAACAGTAGATTCAGGTTATAGACCTTTGCCAATACTTTTCACCATTTTTGAAGTTGGAACCTACTGCGACTTAAAAAAATCCCGAGTTAGTGGGTAGCTTAGGGAAATATAATGATATGGGGTAACCTGTTTGGATCATCCGTCCATATCCATTCCCCACTTTAATTAAAAGAACGTACAGTCGCCGGCAGGTCAACCTATCCTAAACCGTCAAATTTTCCCTACTGAACATGAACCTTAGTCCTTTGTGATAAAGTTGTAATACTATCAAAGAAATCTGACAGATTGGGGTAGCTTGATGTGCTGGCCTCTGTACAAAGTAGTTCGACAGTAGCTGGCCCAAAATAAATACGGTAAAACGGCAAGAGAACGATGGTAACACAAAAATGTTTAATTGGATGTCAAAGTACAATTTTATTGTTGGTTGATGAGTTATTTACCACCTGAGCCTGCGCCTACCACACTTTATTAATAGACACATTTGATGTGAAAGTTTCTGCCTGCCCAGCCAGTACCGCCAGTGCCCCGTTAACATGGAAACAAATCTGTCCGTACTCTATGCCGTAAGTTTCCAGGAGACAAAAAACTTACTATATTTTTGAAAAAGTTTTCATAATTACCTTCTAGACAGTCTGCTTCAAAAATTAATATTACATTATTCTGATAATCCTCAACTATTTCAACCATTTTTTTTGTATTCATATTTATCTCGAAATTATAATTTTCCGAATCGGAACTTTATGTTTCTCGACTTCTAATCCAAAGTAGTAAGTTATCACCTTGGTAATTATTTATTTACGAAACTTGAAGCTTGAAGATCAAAACCAGCTGACATTTGCACGTAATATTATTTTAGTAACTCTAATGGTATTACAGGAATTTTGAAATCTAGACGGCTATTCTCTATTTCGCATCTTGTACACATAAAACCTGTTTACAAAATATTACTTTATTTTATGATCGGCACTCAGCCAACTGGCTGTAAGACTGAATGTGACCGGACAGATCAAAGAATTCATGGTACAAAAAGGAGAAGGCCTATCTCTATACCCTGCAAACAAAGCTGATGATGAAGAATAAACCATTGATACAATTATGTTGATTGGTTACATTGATACAAATAATTAATAATACTGGCAATACTTACACTACCGTAAAAATCAAGGGCCCGTTCTACGGCTAATACCTACGTTCAATTCATATTTCGCTTCGCTAACGCTCGCCGACGCACCCCGAGGGTACTTTGTATTGACTGGCCATCAGTCGAGTGCCTAATGTTACCTAACTCATAAATTATTTTTTATTTAATTTGTATAGTTGTAGAATACGAAATAAAAAATCATAATTATGATATCTTTAGAACACAACCCTCACCAGTCACCATGGCAGCTATCCGAATTTTATTAATCTCTGTTAGAAAAATAGCGCTGGGAGCGCTGACATCAATAATTGCGTTCCGTTATCTATGAGATTTCACGATTATGACAGTTAAGAGCTGTCATTTTATCAACAGTACGGAACGCTCGGGAACGCGCTAACAGTGCTCACTCAATGTTAAAACCTACTTACACCATATAAACTTGTATACACCACATGTTCTTACTTGGTTAGGTGGCGACTCTAGCCAGAAGCTTCAATAACAAGAATTTCTAATAAATCTAAGTTAACTAATGAAATGACACAACTCAAAATAAAACACCACAACTGTCATTTTTGACAGCCCTCACGGTAATCTCGCAAGATGGCGCATGTCATGACGTCATATAAGACGATTCACGGGACGTCGACATCGTGCTTTCGCCAATTCGGAACGGGTGCGAGCACGCTCAAATCGATATTATCGCAACTCGGAACGTAGCCCATGTCAGTGCCAAGCTCATCAAAGCGTCAGGCATAGCGATGTTTCTTTGGACCAAGAACTTTGGTGGAGAATTTACGAGAGTAAAAAAAAAGGATGGATCTACTGTAACGATCTCTTCGCTTTTTATCCGACTGCGCGACAAGGTACTTTGTATCTTATATGTGCGATTCTTTATAGCCTCGAAGTGCCCTAACGGGTGAATGGGTACTAAATACTAATAAATGAAGTGTCTATCGACTCGTCTTGGTCACGCAATGGGTAGAGAAATGTATGGACGTGTACATCAAGCTACCCCAATTTGTCAACTTTTCCCAATTGAACATGAACCTTACGCATATTAACCATACGCTGACTGAACCCAGACCCTGATCTGTCCCTAAAAAAAATGTGCTAAGAATCCCCGGCAAAGATCCAGCGACAATAATCACCGAAAACTGGACCTGGCAACATACAACACGCGTACACTCCAGACCGACGAGAAGATCGCCGAACTCGAGGAAGAATTGAGCAGGTTACGGTGGGGTATGGTAGGCTTATCTGAAGACCGAAGAGAGGGGGAGGACTCGATAATCTTCAAGTCCGGATACTTTCTCTATTTCCGGGAGAGCGACCAGGTTTCTCGTCCATGAGTCCCTTGTGAACAACGTGGTGATGATCGAGAGCGTGCCGACCAAGGGGGCATTCCTTAACAGCAGAATATCCATGAGGTATTCGCTGAAGGTCGTACAGGTTTACTCCCCAACCTTGTAACACCCCGGCGGCGATGAGGTGGAGACCATGCATGAGGATATTTATATAGCCATGCATGGTTCTAAAACTCACTTCACCGTGGTCATGGGGAACTTCAACGCGGAACTAAGCAAACAAAGTGATAATGAGTTACAAGTGGGGCAACTTGGTGTTGGACGTTTGGACCACCGGGGTAACCTACTGGCTAGTGTTATGGAAAAAGAAAGGCTCTTTATGATCAACTTCTTCTTCAGTAAACGTGAACACCGTAGTGGACCTGGCGGAGCCCTGAAGGTGCAACAAAAAATGAGGTAGACTTCAATAATGAAGTCTACCTCATTTACATAAGTCATAACATACATAAGTCGACGAAGTAGCAAGTATTCAATGATATCCCTGTGATCAAGGCGGTGAAAACTGGAAGTAATCACCGCAGGGTATGAGGCATCAAGCTAGAAAGATCTCGACTGATGAGGTCTATCCTCCGTCCAGCACCGATCCAAGTTCAAAACCCCGAAAGCTTTCAACACAAACTTCAGAATCGTTTCGAGTGCCTATAGAACTCGGTGGACGACCGTCGAAGACCGATAATGTCAGCATCGTATCCGCCAAACCTGAACTTTTGAGTGAGTTCGAGAGGTTCTGTGGGTTATACCAGTCAACAAGTAACCCTGTTACGAATCTGGCAAACGACCCACGAGCTAGCTTGACCCTACACTATACTGAAAACAAACCGGACGTCAGCTTGTACGAAATTAGGATGGTTGTGAAGCAGCTCAAAAACAACAAGGTGATGACGGAATGACAGTCAAATAGATATATTCGAGGCAAAAACGCCAAAGGCAAGGAAAAGAGGTGTGGTGGCACTTTTCTATAAGAAGGAAGAGAATGCCCTTCTTAAGAATTATAGGCCCATCTTATTTCTGAGCCATGTCTACAAGCTGATTTCAAGCGTCATCACGAACCGTCTCGCGCGCAGGTTTGACGACTTCCAGCCGCCCGATCAAGCTGGATTCCGTAAAGGCACCGTAGACCACACACATACGCTGCGGTAGGTTATAAGAATGACCGAAGAGTGTAACCTGCCTCTCGGCTTAGCGTTTGTGGGCTACGAAAAAGCTTTTGATTCGATCGAAACATGGGCTGTACAGCAGTCTCTTCAAGCGTGCCAGATCGAGTATCAGTACATCGAGGTGCTGAAGTGTCTGTACGAAAACGCCACTATATCAGTCCGACTCTAGGAGCGGACCTCGAAACCTATCCTTCTGCGGCTAGGTGTGAGACAGGGAGACGTTTTCGCACCGAAACTGTTTACCGCTGCAATGGACTTCAGGGGTTGGTATCAACGTCAATGGTGATTTATTAACTCACCTTCGTTTTTTCGATGATATAGTTGTGCTCTGTCAGCCTCAGTATAATTGTTGATCACCTCAGTTGAGCTTTCAAAAGATTGAGTTTTAAAATGAACATGGCACGACAAAAGTCATGTTTAATGACCACGTAACACCCACTCTCATGAAGATCGGAGACGATCGAGTACCTATCGACGATCGACTTCAAGAAAGAGGTTTTTTTTTTTTTTTTTTTGGGTGGGAAATCAAAGAAAGAGGTCAAACCGACACTGCCGGGCGGCGATCGCTACGCAACATTTTCTCGTCCCAAATATCCCAGTGTCTCAAGCCGAATATTTTCTCAACCCATCCTAGTAATGGAACGGAGGAAATATTTTGCTGAATGGTGTACTATTTTGTTTTGAGTCGTATCTTAACTTTAGCCAACTTAGATTTATTAGAAATAATGTTTCTGGCTAGAGTCACCACCAAACCAAAGAAGAGTTTGTGGTGTGGAAAACTTTTATTTGGTGCAAGTAGGTTTAAACATTGAGTGAGCACTGTTAGTGTTAGCGCATTCACGAGCTTTCCATAATGTTGATAAAATGACAGCTCTTACAGATTGATTTAAATTTTATGGCGGCTCGGCTCACTTCCGAGTCGCCAAAAAGTTTGACGCTAAGAAATAAAGCTGTCATAATCGTGACATCGTAAAACGGAACGCAAATTTATTGATGTGAGCGCTCACGGCGCTATTTTATATTTCGAAAAGTAGCTGTACTCTGTAGGGAGTTTTTGGCGGGATTGAGTTGTCGCACTAATTTTGTGAAATAGCCAATTAAATTGTATAATTTTGGTAGTGAATTATTCAATTTAGTTACGTTACGTGTGAGTGCACAAGTGTAGTGAAGGTGAAAATAAGAGACTAACGTGGACTTTTCGTGTTCCTCCCAAAAACTCCTAATAAGTTGTTGTAAAGTTACTACCGCTGTACAATAACTTTGACCTAACTTTGACTTGACTGACTATGACTTTTTTGTAACTTCGTGCCTGATATCGGGCCATTTACTTGATTGAAAAGTAAAATTACTTGACACTGGCTAAATGCACAAACCGTGCGAAGCCAAAACCCAAAAAAAAAAAAGTGGCTGTAGGTCATTGTCAATCGTGACAGATCGGGCGCGTTGCAGTGTTGATGAAATGAGAAAAAAAAAAGTTAACACAATGGAGTAAAAGAAATACATATGACACCTATGGCCACGTTCCGAGTTACGATCATATCGATTTGAGCTTGCTCACATCCGTTCCGAATTGGCGTGAGTGCGATATATAACGATGTCCCGCGATTCGTCATAGATGACGTCATGATATGCGCCATCTTGCGATAACACCATGAGCGCTGTCAAAAATGACAGTTGCACTGATTTGTTTGTTTTGTTTTATGTCGTATCGTACGTTTAGCTAACTTAGATTTAAGAAATGTGTGGTGTATAGAGGCTCAATATGATGAATATAATTGTTTTAACGTTGTGAAGACATAAATCGCGATCACGAGCGGTCCGTATTGTTGACGAAAATGACGGTTCTTACTTTCTTAGCTGTCAGAATCGTGATATCTAACTCGGAACGCAAAATATCGGATGTGACCGCTCACAGCGCTATTTTCTAATTCGGAATGCGGCCTAGGAGTACAACGTCTCAACATGCATGACAGCTTTTTTAGTTGTTTTTGTCTGTCATTGTTAACATGCTGCTGAATTAATATTTTTGTAATTTACACGCAGTGTTTCGTGAAAACTAGATCTATATTGATACTAAACCAAAATGAAAGTAATCGTTAAAAAGTTACAAGGCGGTGAATGTTGCTTGGAAGTAAGTAATTAGCTGGCACTGATGTCGCAGGTACAGTGTCCTCGTATTCGTCATTAAATTCGTGCATTGTTTTAGGTACTTCCTACCACACAAATATCCGAAATGAAAAGAAAAATTGCTGAACAGTTTAAGATTCCAGTAGAGGAACAGAAATTGCTGTTACTAGGCAGGACACTAGTGGATGAACAAACAGTTGAAGCTTATCCCACCATAAAGGATGGTACTAAATTAAATCTTGTTGTTAAAAAGCCTGACACCCTGCTGGAGGCTTCTGTGAAGTATTTCAAGAAGATGTATGGCATGACAGAAGCAGAGGCAACAACTGCTGCTCACCGGCTCATCAAAATTGTGCATGAAAATTTCAGTAAATTATCATGGGATGATCTTGATAGGCTATCTTTAGACTGCATGTTGGAGGAAAATGGTCAAAGCCGAAGCCCGCCAATGGAGGTTGAGCCCGAGTGTGATGACATATACAGTTTATAATTCTGGACTTTAATAAATATTTTTAATGTTTTATCTGTATTTTACAATTAATTAAGGGTACTGTAAGTTGTTACACAGCTAGGTAGTTACAGCTAAGTACATGACTTGTAAGAAATCTGTAGTGGTAGTGTTGCTATATGTATAATTTGTGTAAATTAGTGAAAATTTAGATTTGTTTACTCACTACATTGTTGCCACATTCACAGTTTTATGTAACATAAGCATAATATAAAGATCACCGATTGAGGATGTAACAGCTTAAGAGCATTCATCCCACCCGGTCTGGCAACAACGCATTTATAGTAGTTTTTCATGGTTATTTAATTAAATACAAACTAAAGTACTATTCTTTTTTCAGCCAAGCACTAGATCGTTGGTGTTTATAATTATTTTTAACATTTACTCTTTAATAAAAACATTTAATCATACTGAGTAATGCAAATAGAAAATTATTGTCAACAAAATAGCATACAAACTTGCAAATACCAGGGATCTAGTGCTTGACTGAAAAACATGTTTACTTTTGTTTGTATTTAATGAAATAATTAAAATCCCTCATAAATGTGCCGTTGGCAGCCCGCATGGGATAAACACTCTTAAGACTTCAAACTAAAATCACTTTAAACCACTGTTTTTTTTTTTTGTCATCTCTATTTGTTGCTCTTTTCATCAGAATTGGAACTTCAATCACTACTGTAGAATTAATTATTACATTCAACCTAACTGCATGTTTCTATTGACAAATTGCTGAGTGTGGGACGATTGATAAAGAATGTATTAATTTGATAAAATAAGAAATTTAGTGGATTAAGGATTTTTGTACATAATACAATCACACTTAAAATATTTATTAGATATCTAGAAAGTTGTAAATATATTATTATTTTATTAATTTACTTCATTCAATCCTGAGAATTTTGACATTGTTTGGTGGGTATAAACCTTCTCAAAGTTTTTTTTTTTAATAATTCCAATTGGCCCAAACCTGTAAATTGTACAAAAGGCATGAATAAAACAACAGTATAATTATTTATTTTATTATTACATCATGCATTGTTTCATACCTATCTAAAGTATAATACAATTTGATGGCAAGTAACACTGTCAGTGCCTTTGTCGACAGGTACAAAATTAAAGTAAATGCAATCATCTCACTTACTACTGTAAGCCGATTTCCAATCTTCAAAGTTTAGACGTATTAGAGATAAGGCAATCGAAAATAATGTGAAACAACCATTGTTATATTGCTTATTTTTAGATCAGAATGCCTCTGGCTTGGAGCGGTAGGTTATAAACTAGTGTTTAACTTTCGATTCTTACGACTAGAGCTCACAACTGCTCACCAATTAGTGAGATAAATATATTACACATTCAGTTTCGAATGACCTATCCAATAATTTTTCTAAACAACTCCTTTCCGCCCTTTTGGTTGCTTTTTGGACCTTTATTCCCGCTTTTGGCACCAAATTCTATACTTGAATAATTTATTAGTTGCCAGAATGACAAATGCGGAAAACCTATTGCTTGGTCTTTGGTTTCCGCAACTTCGGGGTTTTAATTACTGTATAGGACATTCTCTTTCTTATTCTATTCATACTTAGACATTAAAAACATCAGTAAGATTATCGCCATCTATATAACTGGCAAAGAATGACATCAACCATTTAGTTAAGACTGTAATGGTCAATTTAATACAGCTCGACAAATATGTTTAAGATTCTATACACTAGCACACATTGCCTTCAAATTTGCTCCAAAATTACGTAGTATGTACACCCTCCATAATACATAGTCTAGTTTTGTGAGATCAAATGTCATCACTATTAAAAAAATATTTACAATATTCAAATACAAAGCCAAATAGTTCTATAAAATAATCAAATGCCTGCTTTGAAAACATAGAAAAGGAAACAGTGGACTATGTTGAAATTGCCAGATGAAATAAATACAAGTAAGACTGGAAGAAGTGTAATAAATTGGAGGGTAATTATCAAGTCTCAGAGGCACTTCTCTTAACAAACCTACGTTCAAACAATCACAACCTTATTATGAGCCGAAGTTCATATTTAGGACAGAATTCTAGCACATATGAATATCTCTAACTAAATCACTTCTAATATTAGAAGTACATAGTTCTTGCCCAAACCCATAACCATCTTATTGCCATTCATACATAATTTATTCGAATTCAGATGTGCTAGAATCCGTTTTTAATGGTCATTCGTTGAATACATTTATACATGAAATATCATTGATGATTATCGTAATATAATAATCACTAAAGTTTATACATATGTATATAAATGCAGTAGAAATTAGTACATAGACATCATCATGCAACAGTTATATTATGGTATTGTGAAATAAAGCCCTGAGTTTTGAAACAAGGCAATGCTTTACTTGTATAGTCGCCGCAGGAAACGCCCTGGGCGTCGGAAATTCCACGCTGATTCCCGGCCACCGTAGGCGTGGGCTTGCGGACAGCGAGTAATGAGTAGCTCGCTGTCCGGTAAGGACCAACCAAGCCCGGGTCGACGGCGCGTTGTGTTCCACGCGCGCCTCAAAGAGATTTCAGCACCAACTGGTGGAGTCCGCAAGGGCCGATGCCTGTCAGGGGTGCGGGTTGTTCGAAAGAGACCGTGGTCACTGGCACACAGGCAACTGAAGGAACACGGGTGGGTTTTAGTCAGTAATAGTCTGCCATGCCCTCCCGCTCCACCCAGAGCGGGAGAAGTTACTTGACATTTCCAACCCTCAAATAAAAAAAATGCTTTACTTGGTGAAAAGCCTGATAATCTTCCTGATCGTTGAGAAGGATTCACCAGGGCAGCCCGCGAAATTCTATTTTCTCACGATTTTTGCAATTTTCAGGTCAGTGTCTGACTGTATGTTGAACAAAATATGATTCGCGATCGTAACACGTTTGTATTTACAGATTAGGCTATTTTCCAATTTATTAAAATTTTGAATTGATAATTGGGACGAGATATGTAACAGAAAAATAAAAATAAATTTAAAAATTAATATCCATTTTCTCAATTAAAAACCATTTAAATCAAACATTTTTCGTTGTTTTGAATTTACTGAAAAATACTTTGTGTGGCGCAGTTTTAGAAGTATTTGTGCACTGAGGCACAGCACGCACACCAGTAATATCACTTTCTATCCATAAAAAATCTTGTTCATTATAAACTTGACATTCACTTGTTTACAACTACTTTAGTTTAATTGGAAAATACCGTATTATAATCATCTAAATCTCAAAACGGGCTGTATTGACTTGAGATTTGTTCTTAATCAATTTATTTGATCCCATTGAATTACTTTTTCACGAAATAGGGATTCAAATTACATGAAGTTGTTTGTGAATTTCGTGGGCATAGCGCATCCATCTTAAAACTTTTATCAAACCATTCAAACCTAATTTTATATGTTGGAGCTGGTAAATACCAATTCATGAGATTTCACAAGATGGGCGTTCCCTTGTCCCATTTTATTTGGGTTTAAATCGCCATAGAATAAATCAACTAAATTATCGAACTGGACCGTACAGGATTCTTTGATTAGTTATCTGTAATTATAGCATTTCACATGTTTATAATACTTGAAAGAATTCTGCCAAATGTATCAAAACCCCAAGCCAACGAAAGATATCGATACACTGCCAGAAGCTCCAAACTAGCTCGATAACACGATATAGACACCAAACTTGGACATAAATACTCTCAAAATACTACTACAACCAATTTCGTAGTTTAATTCATACATTCACATTTAAGTCTATAAATATACAGTTTTATTGAGAAATATCAAGCGGTAGTCATATGCCAGTTGAGTATATCAAATGAATTTCGTCTGGCTCAGCATTAGAACTGAGAATGTATCTGAGCAGAGTTACGGGAAAATGCAAATCCGGGCGGATAGATATGGTTCAGCCCTAAGGGTGGACACAGTGATACCAAACGCGAAGATTTTTAAAAGCACGCGAATAGTTCACGGGTCTTCGGCTAGGCTAAAGTATAAATAAATATAGGTACGCGATGTGTACGCACCCTAACACTTTTATTTACGTTTTTATCGGAGTAGTCGTATTGTATGTCGTTTTAGTATGCATTACAACGCGTAACAACCATAATTTAAGCGACTATTATGTTTTATTAATTTATAAACAGACAGATCTCTTAATATCAATTTATATGCAACTACTAATCAATTTTATTACCCCATATTAAAATTTGAACAACGATAATATTTTAACAAGTTTTCGATTACGGTATTTAGACGTAATACTTAAAGTAAATTTCCATATGAAAATATTCAAAAATGATTCTTTTTTTTAACATGTGTAAGACTGATTTCATTTTATCGATTGAAATATTTCTAATGATAATAATTGCGAACATTTTATTTACAAAAGTATCCCAGTTGCTGTATTAGAAACTTCCTTTTCTGTATATCATACCTACGTCTATGGTTCAAAATGGAGAGGGGTATTAAATATTATACATCTGTGAAAAAAGATCCAAGTTGCACATTACTGCGGGACTGACTTTAATTTGGTCTAAGGTGACCTTTGGATACCAAAAGCTTTTCACCTTTTATAGCTTTGATACTACGACTCGCAGTAATGAGCGTTTAGTGTTAAAAGATGTCTAAAAGAGGAAGACAAAAACATTTGAGAAATGGTACTAAAAGTAAAAAAAACACTTTATGGAACACATTAAAACGATCTAATTCTAAGAACCTGTGTTGACACACTCCTAGGGAGACAAATTCTTATACAATAGCTTCAAACACTACCCTTCGTTGTTCTCTTTTTGTGACAAATATACACGGAGTAAGGAATAAATGGAGTGCTCAGCGCGCGCCAGTTTGCCGTCAAAAGTGTTGGCACTGTAAGCACTCAAATGAGCACATTAAATTTGTGTGATTTTATCACATCATACTTAAAAAAAAAATGGGTGCCGAACATAAACGCGTAAAGATACAATAAATACGTTTTCATTACTTGAATAAAGGCTATCGCGACATACTAATGCTAAAATGAAATGTTTCAGCATACGTACGTCAGAAGAAAACGATCGACACATAAGCACTCCATGTAGTTACTTCTCCGTGTCTCGTATAAGACTTGTCCATAATACTTCAACCTCGTAAATTCTCACCAAAGAGGTAATATTATGCATTATAGATGCTTCTAGAATATAAATATCAGTCGTAGTCGCTGTCTTCCTCCGCTGATGACTCTGATTCCGAGCTGTCTGGGTGATTTTTTGTGATTTCGATGCAGTTGTCGACATCTGTCAGTCTTTTTAGCGATCGACCTGGCAGGAAAATAGACGTAAGTATTGTATTGTAGTATTGTATTGTATTATTAGACGTGTATTGATTGATTGTATTGACGTAAGTATTGTAATTGACATCGGACTATTGATAAAACTGGAAAACTTGTTTAGCAGATCTTCCATACCTCAAGAAATATTGAAGATCGACAAAGAAGAAGTAATTTTTCATGAATTTAAGAGTTTCCAAATTAAGTTTCTTGAATAAGAAAGTTAGAAATAGCAACATATTATTTCTTAAGTAAAGTAGTAGGCTGCCATCCTGTTGTAATTGATTGAAGAAACACGTTTCTTGTATGGGAACACTCTTTAATTTTTTACTATTTTATTTGTTGTTATAGCGGCAATAGAAAAAAAGTGAAACACAGTCACTTTGTGAAAATTTTAACTGTCTACCTATTAAATATAGCTCATGAGATACAGCCCGCGGACAAACAGACGCACAGCAGCGACATAGTATCTACCGAACCCTAAAAATTAATGGCCACCAATATACATCTCTTCTAGAACACCAGAGATTTTTGCAGATGCAACCTTATTCCTAAAGGAATCAAGATCAAAATCAGAGGCAGAATAACTGAAAGGAACAGTTCTTCAGTAGATTGTTGGTAAGTTCTTGAATCCTTACCTGTCAAAGTAGTAAGCAATCTATTTTCATTTCCAGGCGGCATGTTGATCGGCCCCAGCTTCTTGGCGAGCTCCCGAGCTCTGTCCGCACCTGGAACTGTACAACGCATGAACATGTAAATTATTATTTGATTAACATGACATAACGTATGGGGAAGGTCAGTTCAAAGCTGTAATGACTCTTTCATTCTTCAAAAGGCCCAGACATGCATTGCTCTGCATTGTTAGGCCCGTATTACAGAACGTCACTCAATACTCAAGCATTACTTTAAACTAGATTCAAGCCATTTGATTGGTTGAAACTAGTTTTAAGTAATGCTTGAGTATTGAGTGACGTTCTGCAATCCGGGCCCTAGATTCACATTAAAAATCCAATAATATAATGTTTGACTTTTAAAGAGACTATGAGTGTGTGTGTCCCGTGTGGTGCAGGGCGTAAAAGAAAAGCACCATCCCACTTCTTCCAGTGGGTGTCATAGAAGGCGACTAAGGAACTTACCAGAGAATGGACAGCAGCGTTCTCTATGCATTTTACCACCATACTGCGATCGCCAACCCGCCTGTCAAGCGTGGCGATTATGGAAAAACCCCCCTTCTGGGGGAGGCCTATGTCCAGCAGTGGACGTCTTTCGGCTAACATGATGATGATGATGATGACATTGTGTTGGTTTCGGCATGTCTTCTCAGCTAGGAAATGACTTCGCTATTTAGTTTTAAAATATTGACCAACATAAATAAACATGTCATTTCATTTAATAATATCACGCCTGTTGTCCTTGAAGGGCCTTATGTTTTTATTATTTGATTAATATTCAAGGTTTTGTATAGGTAGAACATAGGGAAAAGCATTGAGAAAGGTCAAATTGTTGATATAAAAACTTTTTTCAAAAAAATATCAACCGACTTCCAAAAAAAACACTACAAAGTGCAAAATAACTTTAATTTCGGAAGTCGGTGACTTTGGACGTGTAGGTATTTTAATTCTTTGTCACCGCCTTCCGAAATTAAAGTTATTTTGCACTTTGTAGTGTTTTTTTGGAAGTCGGTTGATATTTTTTTGAAAAAAGTTTTTATTTTTCACTTTTTAGTTACCTACCACACCAATTCGAAATTTCATCATCCTCAGGGTCAAAACAATGCATATTTATGCGATAGCCGCATTCGCGGTTGATTTGCTGTAATGTTTTGAAGAGTTCCGTTGTCTGTCTCCGAAACGCATCATCAGATCTATATGAAATTTATATGGGACCATTTCGGAATAAACCCCTTTCGAAAAAAATAATAATTTTGCAAATCCGTCTATATACGACGGAGTTATGTACGAACATACATAAAAAAAAAAATATATAAACATGTCGAATTGATAACCTCCTTCTTTTTGAAGTCGGTTAAAAAGTATTATTACTTTGACATTGGTGCACATGCACACAGATATACATAGTGTTTAAAAAAAGTGTTTTTGAACTGAAGGTTTTAAAGAATCTTTATTTTTTTATTAATGGTGTTTTGCATACATTAGCTTACTATTACTATTTATAGAAAACAAAGGTGCAATGAATTTTGCTCCAGTGTCAAAACTAGAGGTCGCCAACGGTCTTTAAAAGATCTACTTGTCTAATCTGAATTGGTTGACTGGACGGCAAAGGCATTCCTCTCCCATTTTTACACAGTCTTGTTTACTGTTAACGCGGGACAGTCCTTTACTACGGCTCAAGTTCGTCGTAGTTTTGGTCTAAAGATTAATTAATGTCTTTTCCTTTCAGGTGCTAACATTTTTCTACCACAAAGTGACGGCTCACTTCGCCGCGCGACCCTTTCTAGATGTGTCGACGGTTCACATTGACGTAAAAATATCGCTGTGGGATTTTACCGCGACTGCATTTTGAACTCTCTGTCAACACAGAGATACAACTATCGAACATTGAGAATCCAATAGAGTGTATACCAGCGCGTCGAAAGAATACTCGGCGCTTCTTCATCATTGTCATTTCAGCCGAAATACGTGCACTGCTGGATATAGGTCTCCCCCAAGCTCCGCCACTTCGACCGGTTCTGTGCTTCCCGCATCCAGCGGACTCCTGCGGCCCTCACAAGGTCATCGGTCCACCTTGTGGGAGGCCTTCCAACGTTACGTCTTCCGGTGCGCGGTCGCCTTTCCAGAACTTGTCGGCATCATCGGCCATCTGTTCTGCTAGTAATGTGCCCACTGCCCACGGGCGTAGCCAGGTGGGTGTTTCACCCCCCCCCCCCCCCCTCCGAAAAGTTCAGAGAACCGGAGAGTTCAGTACATAGAGTTAAAATAAGAACAGGCGTGCGGCACATCTCATTGATAACTATTACCTACATTCGAAAATACGGTGATTTGGATTTTTAAACGTTATTTTAGCTTATAGTTTATTCCGTCCCACTGCTCGAAAAAGGACTCCCCCAATTCCTTCGAGGAGATTTTTTCTCTATGTATTTTTCACATTTTTAATATTTTTCTTGTTTAAGGGTTATTTTATATACTTTTAGTCGTTTTATTTCCTTGAAAGATACTAATGCCTGGCTACGCCCGTGCCACTGCCACTTAAGTTTAGTAATTCTCCGGGCTATGTCGGTAACCTAGGTTGGTCTCGGCGCTAGCGATATTATTATGTCCGTGTAAAGGACTGATGCTGGCAGAAATAGTCGTCAAAGTACCAAAAATATATTTTAAATACGTTGTAGTATCAGAATACGTATTATTAAATTAAATACGTCGAAATTACCTCTGCTGCCTTCTTGACTGGAGTCTTCTGTCATGGAAACTCTCTCAGTTCGGTAAACGCCGCTCACTAGGTCCCACACAAATAAGCACTGCGGAAGAAATAAAAAAGATTGTTATTTCAACTAATCTACACAACAATGTGGTAACAAATAGCAGACGTTCAACATGTGTCTGTACACACACGTGTTTTATGTCTGAGATTTCTTGTCTTATTATCCAGAAAAAAGATTTGATTGTTTGTATGTTTTTTCGTTACGCTTTCACGCTAAAACGGCTTAACGGATTTTGGATGAAATTTAGCACATGTGTAGACCATGGCCTGAATAGCGTATTTTCCAATTTGAACAAAACTATTTTAATTTGAAGATTGGGACGATATATTTAACAGAAAAATAAAAATAAATTTATTTATATCCATTTTCTCCATTAAAAGCGATTAAAATCAAATTTATTTTTCGTTGTTTTGAATTTGCCGCCAAAACGCTCCTTACGATGACTTTTTATCACGTGACATCGTGACGTCAGCTTTGTGTAAACAGCACCAGTACAAATACTTAGTATGGAGCAGTTTTAGAAGTATTTGTGCACGGAGGCACCGCACACCAGTGATTCACTTTCTATACTTACATAAAAAAATCTTGTTAATTATAAACACGACACTCACTTGTTTACTTACTAACTACTTTATTTTACACAAAGTTGACGTCACGTGATAAAAAGTCATCGTAAGGAGCGTTTTGGCGCTAAATTTGTCCCAATCTTCAAATTAAAATAGTTATATCAAATCGGAAAATACCCTATTAGGACATAGGATACTTTTATCCCGATATTCCCACGAGATCGAGACTTATGCGGGTGAAACCGCGGGGCTTGTTTGAAAAACAGCTAATAATTAATAAGTTTATTAGCAAATTGCTAAATAATTTGCTTGTCTATGCCTGGAAGAATAGAGGCCAATAAAACTCAAAGGAATCAAATAACATGCAACCATGATAACAAACTACTTTCATCATTATCTTGGCCTTGTCCCAATTTATTTGGGGTCAGCACAGCATGTCCTTTTTCCTTCTCAGGTAGTCACCCCTTTCTAGCCATATCATATTTCACACTGTCCATCCATCGTTTCTTTGGACTTCTCGTACTCTGTTAGTCATCCACAAAAATTCATACAATTATAATAAACCACTATGATAAAGAAACGCCGGATAGAAGCATTTTGTTGATGGACTTGATCTTACCTCAGCGGCATACTGCTGCCGGTGTACGAGACAGCCCGCGCTGATGTCTTTACAAGGTTGGCACTCCTCTGTGGAAGTGGTCTTGTCACTTGCCCACATCCACATAGCGCACAACTGGAAAGAGAATTAGTAACATAAGTTTATCTTAGAAGATATTTGGTTATATGCACATATTGTTCATACATATCTGATAACTTAATGTAAGGAAATACATTACATCAAAAACAAACAATCGAGTGTAGGTAAATACTCGTACGTACGTCTAAAACGGAGTTTTTCAATTATTAAATTAATTTATTTTAGGAACAACAAATACATAGAACGTAAGAAGCTATAGAAATGTGCAGCCAACAACATTCTCCACATTCTCACAAAAAGACAATGTTGACAAAATAAAAGTCGGGACATAATTAAATAGCTACTGCTAAGGGACACTAGAGAGATTTAATACTGTTCACATCATTTTTGATTGAGTCTAGGAATTAATGAGTGTAAATTTGTTAAAAGTATAGTAGTGAAGCGCATAGTTATTAGTGTTACGTGGATTTCCATTATGCATGATCGACATTCACACTTCCTGTATTTAAATACGGAAGGTATTATTTCAATACCTCGCCATAACGAGTAAATAACAAAACATGGTGAAAGCCTTTTTCAATGTGTGCTGTCTAAATGTCATAACTGAAAGATAACACTGAAAACAGACTTCATAATAAAAACAAGAAACTCATAACTTACCCCAGACAAGCACCCACTGGACTGACAGACATCAATAACGTGACAGCCCCAATCGAAGCAATAAATAAACTTCTTGCCATTTATATTGCACAGTCGTTCACAGACTTCGTTACATAGTAGCTCTGTGTCTAAGGACCGCTGGTGTGCGCGCAGGGTGAGGGGCGGCAAGGGCGGGGCTGCGCCACACAGGCGCTCCCAGGCGCCGGAGCCCACGCCCTGCAGGCCTGCGTAGCCGGCGCCCTGGGCTGACAAGGGCAGCGCTACGTGGTAGCCCGACATGCAGTCGTCTGTGTCAAGAACGAAGATATTTAATACGGCGGTGAAAGTTTTAGGCAACGGTGTGCCTATAGTGTTGGCATATATTTCGCTAGTTATGTATAATGCCTGTAATTTATAAGGTGTACATAATGAAGAGTAGTCTATGGAGGTACAATTATGAACATCTGTTGGTTGAATAGAGGTTGTACACATTGTGCCCTTGACAATGTCCTGCGCTGGCAAACAGCGAGGTGAATTCTGTACGATCATCATAACATCACGCCTTGTCTCTCCGAAGGATTGCGCAGAAGTGTCATTTTGCCAGTTTCTTCAAGTCCCATGTAATAGGGGGCGATTGCCATTCTGCTGCTGCGATTCTACTGCAATTCTATTGCTAACAACCGAGCACAAATCCGAGCTGCTACTGACAAGATTCGCAATAACACTTTGAATGACCTGGGAATCGAACCCAGGACCTCATGTTCAGCAGTACCGCTTGCGACCACTAGACCAAAGAATCAGAATTCTGTAAGTATCAATCTGTTATTATAGATTTTTAATAGGAAGTGCCCAATTAAAAACCTGCCTATTCCTATTCAATGATGCCATAACGCTGTTTGACCTGTCTATGAGCTTAAAAAATCGGATTGAAAATGATGGAAGATAAAAACCTAATATTTTCATAAACTCAAAAACAAACAGCAAAGTTAAACAGGCCACGCGATAACTGAGCGTGCTATCATAATACATTAGTTTGTCAAAATATGTACATAGATATAATTATCTCTAAAAATATAATTAAGTACGGAAAAGTCACTCACCCTCTGAATCCGTGACTATCGAAGTAATCTCATCGTCACTTTCCACGAAGTATCGAGTGAAGAATTTACTACATTTGGAGTTCTCCGAGTGCACCAAGTAAGGGTCTTGCGCGTCTACTGGGCAGTCAGATAGAGTTTTTGAGGTATTATCGTGCACAGCTATGGTTTTCAGAGAGCCATCGTCTAGCATTTCCGTCACCCTGTATTCTGATTCGCTGTTGTGATCAGACTCTAAGTTCGAAAGTCCAGGGTTCTTCAGATCTGAACTAGTGGTCGGAGAAGGTGGTCTACTGATCTGATTATGAGCCCTTAACACCACACTCTCACCAGGAGACTTGGCGCGTTTTCCTTGAGTCTTACTAGTCGAACCTATGAAGTATTTCCTATTGCTCCTCAGTACCCTAAACGGGACGATATTCTCGTTGTTGTCTTCAGAAAATTCGTACTTCTTGTCGGCCAGCCTTCGTTTCCTAAACATGCTGAGTTTCTCACATTTCGTCTCCGCTTCTTCAACGAATTCGTACGCTTTTTCAGCTATTATCCTGTGTGTTTCGTTGAAACGCGACATGCTTTCTGCTGGGCGTCGCCTGGGAGAACGTAATGGTGGACTGATTAACGTCCTGATAGACGGAGATGGTCCCTCCCATTCTTCTACCAAGTTATGGGAGATAGAAGATGCTTGAATGCACAATTCTTGCCCCATAACATCAGGCACGCGTACAGGTTTAGACATTTGATACGGTTCCATTTCTAAATCCGAGAAATCTGCTAGAATATTCTGGACGACGTTGTTTTGATATTTTGGGGACTGAAAAGCTGCCGACACGTCTGAAGCCGGGGTACTAGGGTTCGTATCTATGGAATTAACTTCCTCCCTATCTAAATAATTCTTGGTATCTTCTGCCTCCCTCTCAGTTTTCTCTTGATCTGGTTTCACGAAGTCTATCTCTAGTATGTGAATAAAGTCTGTGTATATTATGATTTGGTTTGAGTAGGCGAGCTGAACCACTGGCTCGTACATACTAGAGTCGGATGTGCAGAAGAACTTTGTGTGTATCGCGAAGTTGTGTTCGATGCATCTTTTGCCCCAATTTAGATCTTCTGAAAAAAGTTTTTATGTAACATTTGGGAGTAAATCTCTTTTGGTAGATTGTAAATATGGCACATCGAGTTTAAGTTTAAGAGAAAGTGAAGCTTTATAGAGCGTCGTCCCTGTCATTCATACCTGTGACATTGCGCGCTTTTATAATTTAATTTCTAAGTCGACGTAATAATATTGCGGTGGGATTATTTCACTCCCTGGATCTTCAACGTTAGTACGTTGAAGATCCAGTGAGTGAAATAATGTTCGATTTTGAACTATCGGCCCTAGGTAGTCTTATGGCCGATAGTTCAAAATCGAACAGTGTGTTTTTTCTACGCGCTGTGATGCATTTTGTTGGATTCTCAATCTTCGGTTAAACACCGATAGTCGAAAATCCAGTGCACAAAACTAAAATGTTTGGAAATTAATGAAGACGCTTCTTTTCTGTCCACGATAACGTCGATACAAGCACGTATATATCCGTTATGTTTTTGGACGTGGACGTCTGCGATAATAAGCTCACATTAGAAATTGTATAAGCGCACTATCTCTTTCTAACGCTCGATGTGTTTTACGGCTGGTTAGTTCTTACCTTCATCCCGAGGAAAAGCTACGCATTTCCTACATCCTAAACGAGGAACTCCAATTACACTGAGGTGGGATCGTTCTGAGCAGGAATCTCTGCGAACAATGTGTACAATAAGAAATATGTAGGTAATGTTTGTAAACAGAAACGTGTGCCGCTTTACTGCTGGTGTGTTGACGATTCAATTTCATGATTTGTTTGGAAAATTGAGAAGAACAAGAACGCTTTATTCTTCTAGTACCTACTTGAGTGAAGGTAATAAGACCTATTAAACGATTTAAAAAAGAAAGGGATTCTCAATTCGTCAGTTCCGCCATATCTTCGGCAATTGTAGATTTATTTCGAAAATTAAATTTTTAATGGACAGGGGTATGCCTCAGGGTACCCCACATAAATTTTACCTATTTTACTTTGGGTGTGTAGTTTTTGATTTAGCTTCGATCAATTCGTCATACATAAGATATTCTAATATTTCCTTTCTCTTTTGTTTACACAGCGGTACTTATACGAAATTGTCTGGGGTAAGTACCATAACTAAAAAGCGAAAAATAAAAATCTTTTTACCTAAAAAACAACCGTCATCAAAAAGAAAACACTACAAAGCGAAAAATTACTTTATTTTCAGAAGCTGGTAATAAAAAACGAAAATACATAATAGGTACTGAGATCCAGAAGAGCGAAGACTCCGACTACCGAAAGTTATTTTAAACTTTGAAGAATTTCTTTTTTTAATCGGTTTTCATAAATAATTCGTAGTACCTACTGCCAAGTTAACATGAACACTACAAAAATATACCTACCTATTTAACTTCGTCCTCACACGTCAGTTCGTATACTGTAGGTACTTACCGTAATATTCACATTAAATTATTCCTCATTAGATGCAATAGCATGTTCAGTTATATATACATCATCAAATTACAGTCTCTCGCAATCAATGTGACTGTGATGTATGTACCATCGCGGATCCTGACGGTCGACCAATTTTCAACCTTATTGCTTATGACATAAGGTTGAAAAGTAATCCACCGCTAGTGTCCGCGGTTGTACCCAGACACAACACGAAAGAAAATTAGGTTGAATAAATGAGTTTAGTTGAATACCACCAACCAGCTCTGGGTCCGCGTGGTCTGGAGGTCCTAGGTGTCATGACCCCCCAAAGCCGTAAACGTAAACCTTCTTAAAATGGTAATTTTTCGACGAAAATATAATAAATTTTCTTATCAATATGTAGGTAGTCTTTGTCTATGACCTCCCCAAAGTCTTTGGCTGCGACCACGCCTGTCTCGAAGAGAGAAGGCCTGTGTCCCAGAGCAATGGGAACATTATAGGCAGATTATATATTATGTATTATGGAATACTTACGCGATACCATAGACGACTAAGACGGCGGGGTTGTGCTTCCACTGCGCCATAGATATTGTGACCTTGCTGTCGACGCAATCGTCTCCAAATAGAGGTACGCTGTGCACGGGACGCACGATGCGGCCAGGCACCCACGACAGAAAATGTAGGCTGCAAGAGAATTGGACCTTTAGTTTACCTACAATCTTCTTCGATGTTCCAATGATTCCATTTATACCTATACAATTAGGAGTTTAAAATCGCTCAGGTTGATCTATCAGGCTAAGCTATGCTCGCCCTGCCAGGGGTGCGGGTTCGTTCGAAAGAGGTACCGCCGCCCCTGGCATACAGGCTACTGAGGGAACACGGGTGGATTTTAGTCAGTAGTAAAAGTCTGACACGCCCTTCTGCTCCACCCAGAGCGGGAGAAGTTATTTGACGATTTCCCACCCAAAAAAAAAAGCTATGCTTGCCGCGGATGGTCCGTAGATGGGACACCATCTTCACATACCAAGACCTCTCCGCGCCTCGAAAAGCTTTTGTGGCAAGCAGTCTTACCAAGGGGCATCGTATTACTCATCAGTAACAGGGTTGTGGAGGTCAGATAGGCCGTCGCTCCATGTGAAATACTGGTTTTCAGCTGAACCCGGTGAAGGGAAGCCAACCAACATAGTTGGGAAAAAACTAGGAAGATGATGAGAAGTATTTCTTTTCTACTGATTTTTTTTTCGCGATTTCGGGTTTGGTCCCATAGTAAAAGTTGTTCATAATGATGAGTACAATCATGTGTTTAAATGTCGGTCACTAATTACCAGTCACCCTATACATATACATATTAAGAATGTAGCCTAGAATGCTGCCTTGTGGGATGGAGCATTTTAGATTATACTCACCTGGGACCGGACGGTTATTGTTTCCCTATTTTTAATACTGTGGTCTTCTACCTGGACTATTTGTTTTCTCTCGTTTAAATAAGATTTGAACCAATTCTAAGCTCTTCGGGTGACCTTAGATGAGACTGGTATAGGAAAGTGGAGATTGGCAAACTAAATAGGCTAAAGGTTGACGTACATTTTTGCGGGCCGTACCGCAATGGTAAAGTTGCGGACATGATACATCACTGTCGTACATTTTGAATAAGCAACCGCACACTACAGGCAGGCCGTATCACCCTTTTTAGGGTTCCGTACCCATTGTGTACCAACGGGACCCTATTACTAAGCCTCTGCTGGCCGTCCGTCTGTCTGTGAACGGGCTGTACCCTTCGTGTGTGAGCCCGAGTCGCTCTTGGCCGGTATTTTACGCAATTAGGGTGCAGGTTGTCTGGCAGAAATCGCTAATTGCAATAGCCCACCCTTGCTGTATAATGTATCTGTTCTTCTCCATTAATTGACGCACAAAAAAGTATTCTATACTACCTATCTACCTACTGCAAGTTAACAAGCAAGCAATTTGAATTAAATTGAACATTTTTATCAACTTTACAGATTGCTGTAAGCACCTATTTGTTTTAATCTGATTATTAATTGCTTCATTATCTGTGCAGAAATCGTTGTTAATGATTATAAAGTTTATTAGTAAATACAGAACAATACTTATTTGCATTTCCATTTAGCTACTTTGGATGGCGCAAGTAATTACATTAAATTTATAATAATTAATTCTAATTCCCTAATTATAATTTTATGATAACCAAATGTTCGCAGTAGCTTCAAATATGAAATTGCATAAAGGGAAATACATAATTCAGATAAACATGATTCATAGCAACTGCAAAAGATACTTACGTGAACTTGGAACTGTCTCTGAAGTACACCTGGGTGTTACAGCTGTATGTGAAACTTAGCAGGAACTGCCCGCACTGAGAGAAGCCCATGAACACATGCTCTGTGAGGTAGCGAACTGGTACAATGTCCATGAGGCAGAAACGGAGTCGCGGTGGGATCCGCTCAAAGACTTTGCGGCCCCTGTCATTGGATTTTCTGGATGTGGCACCAAAAGTCTGGAATAAAAAATGTTTTTATAGCTATATAAAAACACATGATAACATAAATTGTTTGATTTGTCAAAGGCAAACAAGTACTTATCTATACTAATATTATCTGTATTAATTTA
Source organism: Polymixis flavicincta (assembly GCA_949987655.1). Classification (NCBI taxonomy): domain Eukaryota; kingdom Metazoa; phylum Arthropoda; class Insecta; order Lepidoptera; family Noctuidae; genus Polymixis; species Polymixis flavicincta. The sequence continues at coordinate 20,942,869 of OX465175.1, forward strand.
TAATAATATTATAAAGAGGAAAGATGTGATTGTTTGTTTGCATTAAATAGGCTCCGAAACTAATGAACCAATTTGTAAAATGCTTTCACTGTTGGAAAGCTACACTATCCCCGGGTGACATAGGCTATATTTTATCGCCGTATTCCCACGGGAACAGGAACTACGCGGGTGAAACCGCGGAGCGCTGCTAGTTATAGATAATTTGTCAGTATAACTGGCAGATGCATCCACCATTATACTGAAAACATAATGCAATAACCATTTTGTATAAGTGATTATAGCAATTTCCTACATCAAAGATTTAATATAATGATACTTCCTGGGACATTGTGCATTATAAATATTTCGAATATAAAATCCATGTGAAGTATACATATTACAAGCAAATTTATCTTTGCTGGAGGGGATTACAGGAATACAAGGGGTGATGCACATTGCTTAGAAGTGTATAAACTTCAGGTCCTCAGGTGATTGGTATGGGCATGTGAATTGATCACCAGAATCTTCTTTTAATATCTTTCTATATACAAGTTTTGTTGGACAAAAAAGTGTGGGAAATTTGGTGTACAAATATCTAATAGTGGCTGACAAGATGAAAGAAAATTATTGTTTTAATTTTTATAATATATTCTTTGACCTATTGCAGAGGCCTGGTTTACATTTATAACATGTTATATCATGCTTCGAATTTAGAGAGAGCAAAACTTGTTATTTATTTTTGTCTTCTGTATCACAACACATGTTCTGAGTGAGTGCCCTCTGACCTTTGAAAGCTAAAATGGTTTAACAGTGTGTTCAGTACATAAATACTCATAGCCATATAATATCATGATAGAGGAATAGAAAGATTAGTCTTCTAGTCTCTTAGTCAGTCAAGATGCCATGGGGCATCTTTCTGGCCCAAACGTAAAGGTAATTTTAAATGTTTTTTTTTTCAGATATTTTTAAGCAGTTCATTCACCCCTTCTGGCCAATAGACTTGATGCCTATTCCATACAGTTTTAGGTGCGGTTGTGCTGACCACAACTCCATAGAAAAAGCTACAATATTTCTATCAAACTTAAAATAACACAGCTGGCAACTTTTATGAAAATCATAATAAATTTTAGGGACAAAAACCTTTCTAAGGTCATCAAATTTTTAAGCCAAAATTAAAATACCTACACTACTAATGATTTATTATGAAACAGTTACATATTACATGCTGTTTACACTAAAAAAAAATACTTATCAAAATTAATCGAGATAGCATATTCTGCCCAATATTATTTAATTTAGTCGCGAGTAATTAAATGCATTCATGAAGATTTGCATTTAAATCTTTAATAGAAGAAATCACAATTAAACACATTATGATCATACATCAAAGATAAAAAGTTATCTCCTGTGAAATGATTGTATCCGTTTAATCAGCCATACATAAAATGGACTAGAAACATAGTCGAGAAAAAAAATAAACCATAAGTACAGGATCACGCTTCCGAACTTTGTGTTATTTTAGAGTTTTAACTCACCTCTCTATTAAATAACTTATGAACAATATTACTACTATGAGCTGACATGTTTCTGGGAGTATTTGATATTACTTTATCGAATGCATTTCTAATAAACTCATTTAACTTCTCAGGCTTTGCAGCCAAAGAATCCATGTTCGTTTGTTTGACTGAAATTTATTTTGACAACAGACAAATATCAATCAATGTTGCCAGCGAATTCATTGAGTGCTTCGTTCAAGAACAGCCTAAACATGTTCAAATTCAGAAAATTTGACACTGAATTTCAAAGAATATAAAATGAATAGCGAGAATAGCATCCGTTTTTATTGTTGTGTATTGCGCATAACTATACTTTATCTTCATGATTGCACTGTTCTTTTCATTATTACTAGTTTATTATCACAGAGGACAGCGTACGTTAGAGTTTATCTAGCGTAAACGTCATTCCTAGCGTAAACTAGTGATGGGTAACTCATCAATTTTATGTGAGGATGAGGGAGCCCCTCAATTTGCTTTGCGAGGTCCTCACGAGGGACCCCTTATTTGAGGTGAGGAATCGTACGACGTATTCGCCTCACGACTCGCGAGCCCGAGCCGAACTCAAACGAAGCTCCGAGAGAGCGAAGTGGGCGGGTGCAACAACGACTCACGAGTACTCACGAGTCACGACTCTCGATAATCCAATTATTCACGTCCTCACTCTCTCACACATATCATTTTCTTTCGCTTATAAATTTTAGACCGTCAAAATAAACGAATCAATGACCCTTTATTACCAAACAAATGCTAATGCTTTTAGAGTTCATAACAATTAACCGTGGCTGAAATAAAAATATATAATGTTTACTGTGCCAAGGTGTTGTGAAAACTTCAAGATCAAACCTCACCTCACTCATTCTCAATTCTCCATACAATTTTTGAGTCGGTTCATTGGCTCACTGAGCTCACTCAATGCTCAATCGCGAGTACACGCGAGTCACGAACTCACTTGCCTCAATTTCCTATTGTCATTAATGTCAATGTCAATTTTTAAGTGAGGGGTGATTAAAAATGAGGTGGTTAAATATTGAAATTCGAGTAACTCCTTCAATTTGCGATCACGACTTGTGATTATGAGGTACTCGTGATTCACGAGTACCTCATGAGTGAGGGACCATCACTAGCGTAAACGTCATTCTGCGATTTTGTTTTTTACTGTCAACGATCAGAAAGAAAGCGTGTTAAAAGCCGTTAAAAAAAGTGATAAATAAAATTACCAACGGCTATTTAGTTCGAAATAAGTGATAAGATATATTATAGTGCTCAAACAATTAATATAAAATGGAGCCAATGACTTTAGGCAGTCCGACACACTCTCCTTCTAACAGCCCGAACGTGGGATATTTGCCGCCTTTCCTTCTGGGTGAAATAAATCCTCCGACGACTCCCCGTACAAACAGCCTGTCCCCTACAAAGGGTAGAAGTCTTGCTTTCGGTAAGTTATAAAAAAAGGATTTTTAAATATCAGCAGATATATATCACTTACTAGAGCTAGTTTTAAGAACCCTTGTTTTCTCCCTCCATTACTGTCCAATTTGTCATATCTTGGAGCCCTGGAAAACCCAATGTTTTTAATGCTCTTTGCCCAAAGGTTAAAACATTTTTCGTTGCCTAAAGATTGAAAGTTTAAAACATTTATTCTTACCGCTCTAATAATTGTATACATAACAGTAAAATGTAAGCGCTACCAAGGGGAGGAGACCTGGTGTCCTGAAATACAGACCTCACGTCTAGTTTAGGCATCAGTCTCCCACAGTATAATTATTGCTGTTAAGTATTTTGTATTGATGCATCTCTAACGTACCTATATATTGTCGTGAGAAAATAAAAAATATATTATAATTTTTCTTTTTTAAATAAACACTTCATCTTACTCAACAGCCACAGTTAAACATAAGCTTCTGCATAGACCGCTACAGTAGTTACTCTTCGCACAATCACAATACTAGCCATTCAAACAGGACCTTTTCTTTTGAAAATCTATGTTTTGTTCAGGTATTTACATGAAAGACATCCGAATTATTAACCAACTTTAACTAAATATCTACATTTTTCTTATAGGTTCCCCAACAAGTCCCAGTCAAACATCAACACCAGATCAGAAGGCATACCGTCAGAACATATCCATGCACCAGCAGGCACTGTACAACCAGCAGAACATGTACCCCAACATGCAGACGTCCCCAAACATCTACCCTAATATGCCAACCACACCAAACATGTCCTACTCTAGCAAACCTAGTGGACCACCCATAGAAGACCTATTTGACACTATAAAAAGCAACGAGCCATCTATGAATAAATCCCTTTTCCATGATAGTTTTTACGGCAATAACAATTCAATGATGCAGAATGGTTACGGGAATAACATGAATAATTCAGTAAATAATCACTCGTTGGCAACACCATGGCAAGATAATTGCCAAGAACACGATGAATACTGGGTGACTGTGTTTGGATTTCCACCAAATGCTGCTAATACTGTTTTGGCTAGGTTCAGCAACTGCGGTGCTATTTTAGGTAAGATTTATGTTCAGTTTCTTGAAATGGTTGATTCAAATGTGTATCAATTCTGTTAATGTGTAGCTTAATGCTTGTATTATTTTGTGCCAACAAAAAGAAAAGGATAAAGTTTTATAAGAAGTTTCTGTAACTATAAATACTGTAGAACAGTGGTGGCCCAGTAGTAACGGCCAAGACTTACGAGTTTTAGGTTTGAAGCCAGACAGGCGTTTTACTTTGTGTAAATTATTTAATCACCACTGCTCTCAAAATGTTGAAGGCCACGATGCCTAGTGAGACAGCGTGTTTTTTAGCCAGGCCCACCAGTGAACTCAAGCCCGCGACTAGACTTTATCTTAAGGACACTACAAAGAGAACTGTTTTGCATTACTTAGATTTTTATTTTATTATTGTTTTGAACTTTTTAGTGAATGAAGGCTACGAATTAGAAGTAAGTAATTTTTTCATGGCTGTTTCTAGACAAACAATACCCCACTCAAGGCAACTGGGCTCACGTACGGTACGCGACTCGGGCTGAGAAGGAGCGAGCTATGTCACTCAGCGGTCGGCAAGTTCTGCCTGGAGTGATGGTCGGCGTCGTTGAATGCAAAGAACCCCCGAGGATCGCTGTCACGAGTCCTGGCATCACGTCGCCTGATAGGTGATTTTTATTTTATATCTATCTATCAGGGCTGAGTAAGTAGCTGATGACCCCACCTATCCACCATTTTCGTAAGTTCAACTTTCTGCCAAACACCCTGTATATAAAAGCAGAAACTGACTAACTGACAAATCAACGCACAGCCGGAACTACTAGGACTAGGAACGTGGAAATTTGCACACGGCTTCCTTTTATAATGCAGGGGAAGTGTTTTTTGGAAATTCGACCTTTAAGGGGGTCATTTTGTTCGTATAAAAAATCTTATTCCTCGAGTTAACAAACTTGAAACTAGGCACAAATACTTATCTAAGTAAATTATAAAGTTGGTCATTTATTGTTTTTCTAAACTACCCTTTCTTTTTTGGGTGCGAAATCATCAAATTACTTCTCCTGCTAAGTAGAGCCAGACTAGATGTCAGACTTTTATTGACTAAAACCCACCCTTGTTCCCTCAGTTGCACGTTTGCCAGGGGTGGCGGTAACTCTTTCGAACAACCCGCTCCCCTGGCAGGCATCGGCCCTTGCGGACTCCACCAGTGGTTGCTGACATCACTGACGGCGCGCGTGTGGAACACAACGCGCCGTTACGTCTACCACTTTTCGGCCGCAGGGGATAGGGAGACCGGCCAACGCTATACCGACACTCCTCTTCCCCTGCGGCCCCACCGCGTCCGCCATCAAACGGTGGCGGCCCCGTCCAGGCCACGGAAGGGAAGAGCGCTGCTCAGAAGCACTGGCACTCCTCCTCTGCCGCAGCCCGAAACCCTCAGCCGCGATGCCTCCCATTCGACATCGCGGCCCACCTCAGTTGCGGTGCACCTCACCGCAACCTACTTTTTGGCCGCTACGTCATTGGCTTGAAGGCAAAAGCCCTGACGAGCGGCCCCACCTTTGGGTTCCTCTTGGCTTCAACGTGGGTGGCAGTCCACGGTTACTGAGCACCCCCGCTACGAAAATGCGGGAACCCACTCGGGAGGAAACTACCCCCTAAAGGGGGATTGCACACCACTTTATATTGTTGACGTCAGAAGATAAATATTTGCCTACTAATATTATAAATGTGAAATGTTTGGATGTTTGTTACCCAATCACGCAATAACGACTTAACGGATTTGGATGAAATTTGGCACACATATAGATTATAACCTAGATAATCACATAGGATATGTACTTTTTATCCCGGTAGTACGTTCCCGCGGGATAATTACCGACTTCCACGCGAGCGGAAGCTAGTTTGACTATATAGCGACCCACTATTGCTTTGTACGATTTTTACGACTTGACAAGATATCGAGATTTCTTTATTATATTTAAGTTTTATATTAATTTTATGCAAATAAACCTTCCAGAATAAAATTCTCTAAGTTGTGATGAAAGCCCATCAAAATCTATTGCGTATTTCAGACACGAAAAGCGAAGAATTTACGAGCCAGCCTAAGGTTCTTGTAATATCTGGAGCCATTAAGGGAATGTATGTTAGCTGAGTCGCAACATAAAAATGTCAAATATTGGATTTAAATGATACTCAAAGCATGTTTAAAAACATATTTGCTTCTTAGCGCGTGGATGGCATAAATACCACGAAAAAATATACTTTGTTTTATAGTAGTTTGGCCCAAAAAATCAGCAACGCGAATACGGTTCGCTGACGCAGCTGTTAGGTCTTCACGTGTGCAGGTGACAGGGCTTGGGGCGCAAGATGGGAGGTGAGCCATTGTCTGGAGAGACACCGCATACACAACGGAGGTCTGAGCCGTCCTGCTTGAGGTACGAAGTATATTTAAAGTTTTCCAATTAGGCCACGGTAACTGATGTCCAGATGGGAATTAGTTATAAGCCTATAATTACTCCATAAAACATCAGCTATCTGCTAGTGAGTCTCGTCAAAATCGCTCCAGCCGCTTCGAAGATTAGCCGGAACAAGCAGACAGACATATATTTTAAAAACTTGACGAGTATGATGTTTTCTGTCCGATTACTCTGATATGAAACACAGAAACGAAGTCAGAGGTAAAGTTCTCTTTTAAAGTCCATTTATACAATAATTTTGTTTCTTTCTTTTTTCAGACAAACAGGTGTTCGTTCACTCTGCCCTACGCCTATCGCGAATGCACCTGTTCCTCAGCGGTCGAGCGGCCTCATCTCCAAAGCGCTGGACTACGTGCTGGGTTGGTGACATTCACACAACGCTTTGATGCACAGCATCAGGCCAATCTACCGCAGACTCAAACAGGCACCCGACGCTTTCTCCCGCGTCCCATACGTAGCTCGGTTGCGAAATAGGAACAGAGACTTTTTTACAATGCTAGATGAGACGAATCAATCACAAATATATTTACATAATCATTCTGAGTTATTTCATTGTAACGAAATGTAGACTGAATATTACTTCTTTAATAATTGTGCAGTCAGCGACATTTAGTTAGGTAGTTTCTGATACATGCAAACTTTTATATAATGTTGATATTATTAATCCAATTGTTTAAGTGATGAAGTTATTATTCTTTTGTATACTGATATGAATTCAAGAGCCATAGGAATAAACGTCGCGTCGACGGCGCTGGCACCTGATGCGAAGGGTGCCTAAGGCCTAAAGTGTACAAACCGTGAATATTGCAATATTATAATTATACTATTTGCATACAATGTTCTAGAAATTCATACTCACGAAATCTAAGTCCTGAAAAGAAAGCCTCTAAAGACTGAACTTTTCCTCATTAACCTAGTAGGACTTTTATAAACTTGTTAAATCCCATAATTATAATAGGATTATAATTTAAAAAATAGACTTGTAAGATTTCTGAATTGTTTTGTCGTTGATTGTTCACATAATATACAAAGAATTAAATTCTTATTTAAACTAAAATGAAATTGTGAGCAAATTATTTTAATTAATTAAGGTTGTTGTTTTATGTAACAAAATAAAATAACTGATATTTCTTAATAATTAATATTTTTATTTCTAAATACAATTACATATAAAATACTTAAATTACAGAGATTTTTTGCTGTTAATTCATGTTTGTCCAATGTTAAAACTTTAACAATAGCAAAGTTGAAAGTGGAGGTAACTGAAACAAACGTTTAAACCGAAAACTGTATGAAGAACGTGGTATGGTGTGCTGTGGTAGATTGTTCGGAAAGCAAGTGAAACAATAAAACATATATATTATCTATACTCGTCCTATTACGAGTTAAAATACAATTTTATATCTAACCTAGCATCATAAAATATTAGTTTTATTTTCGTCTGACCCGTAAAACAAGATGCCTATCCAAATCTTACAATTGATAAAATGCTAGTTGTGTAGTCATGTCTTAGTTTGATTGTCCTGTCTCATTCGGTTGCAGTCATCGGCGGTGGAAGCAGCAGATCACAGTCTCCGGCCATGCCTAAAATTGTCCAATATCTACAATACATTAATTCTTTCTGAATAATTGCTTACTAACATAGATTCAGGTCTTTGTTAATTCTTCAAACTGTACATATGACCAAGTACTTGTGCTTATTCTGTGTCATTAAATCCATTTTTATTGACTTTCCCTAGCTAATAGCAGCATATTAAGTTGTTTAATTAAAATTATTCATCACATAATCTATGACTAAGTACATTCGTTATCATTTAAGTATGATATTGATTAAATCTTCACTAATGTGATGAAGATATAAATAGGAAATATTCTCAACATTTCAATTACACCTTACTGATCTAGATCAAAATTGAACAAAAGTACTAGTAACACAGATAAATTAAAAACGTCTTAAATATTATTGATAATGAAACATTTATAAAACAAACATAATACAACACTGATTGCCTACGACATGAATGGATTGAAAGACACCATAAGCGTATGGAGGTGATATAATAACCATTTGAATCTACACATTACTTTGTCTTTTCTATAGTAGCGTTGGCGAGGTCTGTCATCTTGGGATACTTGATGTTGTGTTTGTCGAGCTCACTCTGCGACCACAGGATCATGCGGAGGAGGCTGCATAGCTTCGGGTTTGTGTACTCCTGGTTCTCCATCTTTAGTATCGCGGCGTTGAGTTCACTTGCGATCTGTTTGGGAGAAAGAGCATTGTAACAATAGATTACAGTCTTAGAAATCATTCTAAAAACTTATTAAATTTTGTTATTATAATGAGACGTATCAATAGAAGTAACCCTTTAATTTAAGGCCAGCGCATATTGCAAAACGCGGTCTTCTTTGCCAAAAAAATATCTATATTATCTACGTTAAAATAAAGTCGTAAACCTGTACATCGCATTTTCAGCAGGGTAAGTTGGCGCTGATCATATTCAGGTATAAAGGCGCTCTTAACGAATCGTCGGAGTAACTTGACGAATCATCATAATTTCACTGCAGGGCTACTAACCCCTCTTCTGCACAGGATCAAGCATTGTTACCCATCTTTGCTGCACACCGAAATTCAAACAACATTAAACAAAAATTCACCTTTTGACTATGCGACGGTAGTAATAAATCGGCGAAGGGCGACGCATGGGGATCAGGGAAGGCCAACAGGGCTAGTGACCTCTCCAACTCAGTCAGGGCATTGGGATCGTTAGCACCAGCTTCGGCAAGTGTCGCGCTGGCGAACGCCAGAGCTTCTTCGGCTCGACCCCCGCGAATCAGCTCGAGCAGTTGCAGTTGCTGTTGGAAAATGTAATTTAGATGTAGGTATGTTGCATTCATACAAGTCAAGAAATAGTAGCCCTGAAAGGCAGAAACAAACCAGGAGGACAGTCTCTTTTAAAGTCAGACAGAATCTACATAGATTGGCATCTGAAATGGTTATCGCAACATCGCATTTATAGTAGTTTTTCGTTATTATTTCATTAAATAGATCGTTGGTTTTTACAAGTTTTTAATGCTCGCTATTTTTTTAACAGTTATTTTGGTATTTAAACCAAAATAACCGAAAATAATTGACATACCGTCAATTATTTTCTATTAGCATTACTCAGTATGATTAAATGTTTTTATTAAAGAGTAAATGTTAAAAATAATTATAAACACCAGCAATCTAGTGCTTGGCTGAAAAAAAAATGTACTTTTATTTGTTTTTAATTAAATAATCACGAAAATCCGGTATAAATGCGCCGTTGCCAGCCCGCGTGATGAACGCTCTTAACAGGTTTTTCCTCGCTCAATGGTATTTTTACGAGGTTCTTTCCTTCACCAGATTGAGTGGACCTGTGATGGCTTGTCCAATCAGTGCATGCATTTGTCAGTAATTGTGTAGCTCAACTCAGAGCTTACGGTTGCGTGATTGAGTGTTGAACTCTAATCTTATAAACGCGAAAGTTTGCACGTATGGATGTTTGTTACTCAATCACGCAAAAACGGCTGAACGGATTTGGATGCAATTTGGCACACAGATAGATTATAACCTAGATTAACACATATGATACTTTTTTTTATAAAAAGTCGACTTCCACGCGGGCGAAGCCGCGGTCTGAAGCTAGTAAACTATATTTATACAAGTAGGCCATGATTAGCTTAGTTGATACAGAAAATGTCTTATCAAAATAAAATTATATTGGAATAATGGGCCTTACACTTCTCTTACACGAGTGAATAAGAATAAATAAAAAACTTTTCAAAGGTTCCTGCACCTAATTTCAAAATAAAAGGCTTGAGTTTAATTATGTATACTACCATAATTACCTGTAAATGGAAATACAAATATCTGTCATTGTCTAATAGTTCTGGATGCAAGGCATTGACCATGGCAATGGCATCGGGGATGCGTCCAGTCTGAACTGCCTCACGAATCATGATCCTCTCGTCAAGTGAACTGCAAAGTGCTGGCTCCTGTAGTCCAGCCTCTTGTTGGAACTTGATTGCAGCCTCTTTGAACCCCTCTGAAATATGTTGGTAAGGTTCAGGTTTGATTGCCTACCTGGCTGAACATAGGGATGTAAACATTAAGGTCATCGGTATACCTATACTTTGGGAGTGGATGTAAACTCATTACGAATGGCAGTCTTATAGCAATAATCTACCGAGTAGTACATTGTTAATATTATTGTTGAAAATTATCAAGCATTGCTCCTAATGTACTGCAGTATTTCATGAATTCTGCTTGCTTCGGTATTATAGAAGGGTTGATAGTGTTTAGTTAATTATACCATAGAATCTTGCCATTGTTTTAATGATAAACACAAATATAAAATAATATTTATGAGCAATTCTAGTAGTTGGCAATAACAGTTTTTTTGTGATAAGGATGCAATCTGAGAAGATCAAAGTTTATCAGCTGTATCACCCAATTTACTAGATTGATAAGCAGAATGTGCACCTAATTTTTTTCATTAAAACTGCTGACGGATATCAGGATACCTGTTATTTTTTTAAGCAACAAGTTTGGCATTTATACTCGTTGTGTGGCCAGACAATCATATTCAGAGAAGGTGCTACAAACAGTGCTCTACTAAAAGAGGAGAGGGAGGAGGAGATTTTGTTGGCCTTATTTTCATTTTACACAATAGTGTGCTTAGAATTACTCCTCATAGTTACAAGTAACATAAGGTAATTATGGAACAAAGATTCTGTCATAAGAAACTTAAAAACTACATGAAGAATCAATTACGATTTTTTTCTAGTTTATTTATTAAACGGATGTGTCGTGGTATTTTTCTTTGTTGCGAAAGATCCACCTTGGAATCGACTCTTACTATATGCACACACCTTTCACGTTATGTTCCAGGATTATTGAAGAAACGGTTAAACCCCTAACGGTTAACGGCCTAATTCAATTTAATATTGTGTTTGTATTTATTTGTTACCTGTTACCAAATAATTCATTATCAACATATTCATATCGGTTCTGGATATTTGTAAGTCGTCCCCTTTATTGCGATCGTAATATTTACGGTCCTCCTTTTCTTGGCCACTGATAGCGTAGTCGAAACTCATTTTATCTGGTTTACAACAACGTACACAGTAGAAATTACAGAAATTATAAAAATATTTGCAGTAACACCTTTGGAATATAAATGACAATGACAAAATGAACCTGGTGGAACCATTCTGTTGTTCATTGAACGAATGACACAATGAGAACGAATGGTAAAAATGAATAAGAATAAATTATTTTTTAATTGGCAATTATTTAATAAAATCGGCAGCTCTCAGTTGTTTGTTGCCAATAAAAGCATTGACTCCATAATAGTGGGCTCCTCAGACTCACAAGGCATCCCGATTTCCGCAGTTCATCGCTTACTCTGAGCGAGACAGGCACAGAACACATATACTGGAGACAGGGCCTTGTCTACGAAATGGTCCTAGTCGTTTGTGACTTAATTGAAGCAGGTGATCCATATGAACAACCAAGGCGAAATCGGTCTGTTCCCTTTCGGTCAGTATCACCGCTGCCAAATATATGACCATTCCCAGTCTAGCTGCTCTGCTCCCAAGGGATCGGCTTGCCATACCTACATAGTGATGTTTGGCAAGAGCCTATCTCTTGGAAGAATGCCGCCCGCAGAAAATTTACATTCATGTGCAAAATGCGCATTTACTCCGCGGTCATCCACCCCATCATGACCTATGCTTGCTTGCCACTCGCATAAAGTATATGAAAGGGCTCCTCAAGCTGCAAGGATAGGTACTAGGCGGTTCATTTTTTTGAAGAACGAGCTTGTTTTAGTATCAGGAACACTGAGCCCGGTTTGGAAGCCCGGAACCCGTAAAGGCTACATATCGCGGGTCTCAAACCATAGGGGCGTATATGCAAAAATGCGATTTTTCGTTTTTAATGCCATTGGATTCTACTATAAGCAATACATAACCTCAATTTTTCTTATAATTTCATATTAATAACTTTTTGTATAAATTGCAAAATATTATTTGGCGTAAGCTAGACAGTCTACAATTATTTTTGGGCCACATAGCCGTATAATAGACGTAAGAGCAATATTATTGCTTATTGAGGCAGTTTTGACGTGCCATATAGACGTATGCACGTACGGCTTTATATTTTTTAATAATCCAAGGAAATCGTGTCATGCCATAGACATGTATGCGCATACGACCTTCCATATCAACATGATCCTGGGGATATTTAGTCATCACTGCACACGTATGCACATACGTCTACATTTTTAAGTTTTACTGTCTCAAGATTTCGTGAATACGCAGACGTATTGTCATGTCAACCACACCCAATACACACAGTCACTGTCATCTGATGACTTCGGCGAATTAGCCATCGAGCGTATGACATTCGAATCAAGCAGTCAACCCTCATTCTCCAGTGAGCTGCCGTAGCGAGTCTGCAAATTGAATGCGTGATAACGTTGGTTTGTGGAAGTATTGGTTAATCATCATCATCATTTCAGTCAAAAGACGTCCACTGCTGGATACAGGCCTCCCCCAGGCTCCTCCACTTCGACCGGTCTTGTGCTTCCCACATCCAGCTGATTTCCGCGGCCTTCACAAGGTCATCGGCCCACCATGCGGGAGGCCTTCCCACTCTACGTCTTACGGTTCGCGGTCGCCACTCCAGAACCTTTCGGCTCCATCGGCCATCTGTTCTGCGAGCAGTATGCCCTGCCCACTGCCACTTAAGTTTGGCAATTCTTCGGGCTATGTCGGTTGCCTTGGTTCTCCTGCGGATCTTTTCTTTTATGATTCGATCGCATAGGGAAACTCCGAGCATACATCCTCTCCATTGCCCTTTGTGTGACTTTAAGCCTTCTGATAAGGCCCATTGTGAGCAACCACGTTTCTGTACCATAGGTCATCACCGGCAAAATACACTGATCAAAGACTTTTGTCTTGAGACACTGTGGTATTTGGGTCGAAAAGATATTGCGAAGCCTCCCAAACACTGCCCAGCCGAGTCAGATTCGACGATTGACCTCTTTCTCGGAGTTGGACTTACCTTGACAGTTTGTCCTAGGTAAACGTACTCGTCCACAACTTCGAGTGTAGTGCTTCCGATCGTCATGAGAGTGGGTCTTAGATGGGCATTCGACATGACCTTTGTCTTTTCCATGTTCATTTTAAGACCCACTCTTTCGGAAGCTCTACTGAGGTACTCGAACATAGCACTGAGGTCCTCCATGGTCTCAGCCATGACAACTATATCATCGGCAAACCGAAGGTGAGTGATGTACTCGCCATTGATGTTGATGCCAGCCCCTTCTCAGTCCTTAAAGACATCCTCCAGTGCAGCAGTGAACAGTAATTTCGGAGGAATAACATCTCCTTGTCTCACACCTCGCTGTAGAAGGATAGTTTCGAAGTCCGGTCCTGGAGTCGGACTAACATAGTGGCGTTTTCTTACAGACATTTCAGCACCTCGATGTACCGATAGTCGATCTGGCACCGTTGAAGAGACTGCATTACAGCCCATGTCTCGATCGAATCGAAGGCTTTTTCGTAGTCCACAAACGCTAAGCAGAGAGACAGGTTATACTCTTCGGTCTTCTGTACAACCTGCCGGAACGTATGCATGTGGTCTACGCTGCTAAAGCCTTTACGGAATCCGGCTTATTCGGGAGGCTGGAAGTAGCCTAAATTGCGCGGGACACGGTTCGTCATGACTCTCGAAAACAGCTTGTAGACATGGCTCAGAAGTGAGACGGGCCTATAATTCTTAAGAATGGTATTACCACCTTTTTAAAAAAAAGTATCACCACACCTCTTTTCCATGCCTGTGGCATTTTGCCCTCGAGTATAACGGAATCAAACAGCTTCTGGAAGGCCTTAAGAACGGGTTTTCTGCCGGCCCTCAGGAGTTCGGCCGTGATTTCGTCATCACCTTGTTGTTTTTAAGCTGCTTCAGAACCCTGCTAATCTCGTACAAGCTAACGTTCGGGATATCTTCGGTGTAGTGTAGGGTCAATCTGGCTCTTAGTTCGTTTACCACATACGTAACGAGGTTGCTTGTTGACGTGTGTAACTGGCCGTACAAACTCTTGATCTCTCTCAACAGCTCGGGCTTGGAGGATACGACCCTGCCATCATAGGTATTCAGTTTTGCAAGCTGACTCTGCCCAATAGACAAATCTCTTGTATCGATTATAGAACAAACTGGTTTATACTTCTGTTTCGAATTCAAACACCTCTGAATATTAATGACAAGCCAGACAAACGTATGATTTTTTTGAAATCACGTATATAACGTTAGTTTTGATGGGTTCTCATTCCTAAATTGCAGTATTTTAAGTCACCAATTAGGTAAAAATAAATATTGGTATAAATATTAATTATTAAAGGACACAGGTTTTACGTCCATAAATTCTATTCATTTTTGGGGGAATTTTAACGGAGTTTTGCCGTATAGTCGTCATGCCAAATAGACGTATCAGCCAAAAACTAGTGTTATAGGGGGAATACCTTAAAATCAAGCACACCATATTTACTGTGGTGTAAATATATAACTACATGCAAAATCACAATAAGCTGGCTTTATCACAAGAAAAGTTATTAAGTTTTTTGTCTCTCCTGAAAAGTAGGGGTTTTGTGGATACGCCCCTATGGTTTGAGACCCGCGATATGCTTTTAGTTTGGTTCGTTTTTTTTTAAACGTACTAACATGTGACGCACCAACATATTAATCGTGATCTTCATTTGATTTGAGCATACAAACCACGGAAACCAACACTGAACCCGCCAGTGCCAAGCCAAACACACACACGCGTGTTTGTTTGCTTTGCATTAGACTCTATCTGGAACCCTGTGGTTGGGGTTTTGTTTAGGATAAGTGTTATTTAGTCTATTCAAAATAGTATTTTCCGGGGTAGCCCGCGAATTCCATTTTTCTTGTTTTTTTTTTTGCAAGTCATTGCAAAGCGGTTGATAAAATATGATTTGCGACTGTTACAAATATGGCTTTACCACATTATCATCCTTTTCACCGCCAACGTATGTACAGTTGCCAGCGGTCAAGCTCACAGAACACATATACGTCAAGCTATCCCAAACTGTCAAATTTTCCCAATTGAAATAAACCTTATTCGACTTTCGTTGGTAGTGGTGAAGGCTAAACACGTGCTTTTGTCAGTATTACGAATTCTTTCGATTTCTAGTGAATCTCTGTGTGAAACTTGATCGAGACTATTCCTTGTGTTTGTGTTCTTTGTGTAAGGTTAGTTTTATTTGTTATTGTCTCGCTTTTAATCACTATTTACCGTCATTATGAACTCCAAAAAGCCTCCTGATCCCGACCCCCCTGATGAACCTTTTGATCTTCCCCCTGGCTTGACTATCACCCTCCCCCATGACACCCAAATTCTCACGCAAGATCTCAAAATGGAAACGGAGACTTCAAATCGGAAGAGGGTCGCTGTATCCCCCCCTACTACTCCAATTATTCCACCCAAAGTACCAAAAAACGTAATCAGCAGACTTACTTATACAGCTAGAGATAATCCACCTTATATTGTTCATGTTTCCCTTATTGATGGTCAGACTTCAGGCACTGTGCTGCAACCGGTCAAGTTTGGTATGTTTTTAACGATAAACAACATCAATAACATACGCCTTGATGGGGTCAAACGTATAGGTAGAAATAAAGTATCAGTTGAATTTAAATCGCATCAGGATGCAAACAGTTTCCTAATGAATAATTTGTTAATCCAACATAATTATACTGCCTCCATCCCCCAATTCAACATTACACGGATGGGTCTTGTAAGGGATATCCCTATTGAATGGTCGGAAGATGAAATTATTAAAAATATTAAGGTTCCTGAAGGATGTGGTGCTGTTGTGAAGGTGTATTGTTTCTACTCAGCTCTTCCAGTTGAGAGGTACACATACCCAACGATCCAATGCTACCATTGTTGTCGGTTTGGCCATACTCGTACACTTTGTAGATCAAAACCACGCTGCTATAAATGTGGTGGAGATCATCCAGGAGATGGTTGTGAAACCACCCCTGACTTAGGTTTTTGTATTTCATGTTCCGGGAACCATTTCGCAAATGACAGTGCTTGTCCTGAATTGGGCCGACAGAAGAGCATCAAAGCTCTGATGGCGGAAAAATCAATTTCATATGTAGAAGCAAGTCGGGTTTTCCCTCCTGTTTCCAGATCATATGCAGATGTATCAAAACACTCCCCTCGGAACAAGGTTACAATAAATAAATCCCCATCTCAGTCATCAAGTCCAATCCCCGCTACCCAAAGGCCATACCGTAAAACGGTATTCCTTAACCCTAAGCCCCGTGCCCCACTTTCCCCAGGATATAATAAGCAAGCTCATCAAGCACTTATCCACAATTATTCTTTTTCCCCCTCTAATAATGGCTGCGCCTTCCCAGCGGAAGCTGCTGAGCCAATGATCTATAGACAGGAGGACAGCTCGAAGAACATACTAGAATTAATTACAAATATGCTAATGACCGTTCTTACAAACCATACTCAAACATTACCTGACCACGTTGCCTTAAAATTGACCTCCATTTTAAATTACATTCATGATGTTCCATCCTCTGACATTCCTCCACTGGAACGTGAGGAGTATTACTCCCAGGAAGCCTGATCTTTCATTTTTAATCAACAAGTATAAGCCATCAGTCTGCGCCATCGCTGAGACATGGCTTTTACCTGAAAGTAATTTCAGGATGCCGTGTTTCGGTTGTGTTCGTAATGACAGACCTGATGGATATGGGGGATGTGCTTTGCTCATCAATAGCAAAGTATCATTTTCCCCTATTCCTCTATCCTTTGTTGGCGATGACATAAATGTTGTTGCTATTAAGGCTGAGGATATAAATATTTTTACTTTTTATATTGCGCACCCACAACTCGAATATCTTTCGGTAATTAGAAATTTGTTATGTAGTGTTAGCGGTCCAATACTTGTTATGGGTGATTTTAATTGTCAACATTATCGTTGGGGATCAGATACTTGCGATAACTTTGGCATTGGCTTGCTGGAAATATTGGATGATCTAGATCTCTGTGTCATCAACGACGGCAGTGCCACACGCAGGTCTGCACCAGGGCAGGGTATTAGTTGTGTTGACTTGACGTTCTGTTCGTCCAATATATCTAGCCTCCTCATCTGGCGTCGCTTGGATATGACCTATGGAAGTGACCACTACCCCATCATGATCGAATTCCCTTCTAAAAATGTTCCCAAAAAAGTCTCCCCTCCCCTTTTAAAATACCGACTTGACTCAGGAGATTGGGATCTATATTCCAAAATCTTAGACTTGAGAGTATCTTCCCTTCCAAAAGTCGACGGGGATAATGCCCAGGATTGTTTTTTGTCCTTCTCCTCCACTGTCTCTGCTACAGCAGAAGACTGCTTCCCTTCCAAAAAACCTCAATCCGACCACATCCCTTCTCCGCCATGGTGGGATAGGGAATGTACTGACATGGTCAAGGCCAGGAATGCGGCGGAAGAGACTGCTAACTGTGATATGAACCTGGACAACCTCATGGCTTTCAAGCGAATATTAGCTAAGTCCAGGAAAGTACTAAAAAAGAAGAAACGAGAAGGTTGGTCAAAGTATTGCTATTCGCTGAGTCCATCCACTCCGGTTTCGGTGGTATGGCGGAAAGTAAAGCTTTTTAGGAGTAGCTTGGCACCTGCCTCTTCGAACAACATCTCAGAAGAACTGGGGTATCAGTTTTTCTCCAAAATCGCTCCAGCGTATGTTCCGGGTGTGGAGGACAGCTGTGTTGGCATCGATGATGTAGACAACACTAGCGATCCAATGAACGGACCATTCAGCTGGGAAGAATTAAAAACGGTACTTACCCGTGTTAAAGACTCCGCCCCAGGGGTGGATGGATTCCCTTACTCCTTTATCGTCAAAGCTGGACCAAAAACCCACCAATACTACTTGGACTTGGCTAATTTTTGCTTTACTTCCGGATATATTCCCTCAGAATGGAAGGTTCAAGTTGTAATTCCGATATTAAAACCTGGCAAAGATCCTAATGATCATTGCTCATATAGACCCATCGCTTTATCGTCCATACTGTTACGAGCTAGGGGTTCGTGACAATTAAAAACTGCCGATATGAATTACCAAAAATAACACTTTAATTAAACACACTATAACACAACACAATAGCACTACGGATCACTCTTAAGTCGCACTTGAAGATCGCTTTAGATGTTCTCGCATGTATCGCTTCCAATGAACTACCCCGAGACGCGCTCCGTTCCCGCTTATATAGGGCCCTCGGATAGTTCCAGAACCTTCTACCGTAGAAGCATCTAGAATGTTCGAGTACATATCGGCCCTGACCGAACACATGTCGATAGTTCCAGAAAGTTCTAGCATCGAACTTTCTAGAAAGCTCCTGACATTAATTCCGCTATTCGATAAGAGATGGCGCTAGTGGCAACCAAACATTAATTGTGCGGCGCAACACTGCCCCCACCTAAGAGATGCTCGTCCCGAGCATTATCGGCCCCATAATAACGCGCCAGTCGATCCACGTGGACTATCTTAGGAGTACCTCTTGCACCTTTCTGTATCCGGTAGGTAACGTCATTGATCTTTGTCACAATCCGGTACGGTCCGTCCCAGTTAGCTTGAAGCTTAGGAGATTTCCCTTTGCTGCGGACGGGATTGTGCAACCACACTAGTGAACCTTCGTCAAACTCTTTATTGTTCATTTTGCGGTCATAACGGGTTTTCATCTTTTCAGACATTTGCTGGCCTGAGTGTCTGACGTGCTCATAAATGTCATTCATCTTGTTCCGCAAGTCATTCGCATAATCGGTTATACTGCGTGGGGCATCAGGTGGTATTCCGGTGATCAGGTCTGCAGGTAGCCGTAATTCCCTTCCAAAGTTTGCGAAAGCTGGTGTCACCGATGTGCTTTCGTGAACAGCGCTTCGATATGACAACAAAAACGGTTGTATGTGCTTGTCCCAATCTCGTTGCCGATTTTCCACAACTTTTGCTAGGTACCTCTCTAATGTCTGATTGAATCGTTCCACCATTCCATCCGATTGTGGGTGGTAAGAAGTTGTTCTTGTTTTATGAGTACCCATCACTCGACAAGTTTCCTGGAATATTTGAGACTCAAAATTCCTTCCTTGATCACTGTGAATCTCTAAAGGTACTCCAAAACGACAGAAGACTTCATGAACTAATTTATCTGCAACTGTTGAAGCTTCTTGATTTGGAATGGCGAAGACTTCCGGCCACTTAGTGAAATAATCCATCACAACCATGAAATACTTGTTACCACTTTCACTTTCCGGAAACGGCCCCGCAACGTCAAGGGCTATCCTCTCCCATGGTGCACCAACATTGTACAATTTCAATGCACCTCTGCTACGCGTCTGAGGTCCCTTTACAGCTGCACAACTTGTACATTTGCGACACCAGTCCTCGACATCGTCCCGACAGTGGACCCAGTAAAACCGTTCTCGTATCTTCAGTAGAGTCCGTTTTACTCCCAGGTGACCTCCTGAACAAACATTATGGTACAGCTGCAGAACATCCGGTACTTGTGATTTAGGGACAACCATTTGCAAGTGACAGCTGTTTCCCCGAGCATTTTCCCATTTACGGCACAGGACTCCATCCTGAATCACCAAGCTGTCCCATTGGGCCCAATAGCTCTTTGTGATGGAGCTCATTGCTGAGACGTCGCTCCACCTGGGTTTAGGAGCTCTGACCTTCATCCACTCCAGAATCGGCTTGATGTCCGAATCTTCCTGCTGTGCAAGCTGTAGGCTTTCCTTCCACTCGTTGCTGAGGTCTGTCCTGAGCATCCTCACAGGCACTACAGGTGAACACCATGAACTTGATGAAGGTTCAATAACACCATCCGTCACCATTCCCTTAATCATGGTTTCCGGTTCCTTTTCGCAACGCGCTACCGGCAATCTTCTTAGCCGCTGACGGATAGGCAATTCTTCCCTTTCTGCAGTTCGCTTAGGGCAACTGGATCGAAGGTGGCCCCTTTCCCCACAGCCGTAACACCTAGGGCTGTATCTTTTACGATCGCGAACTGTAGCCGCTACAACCTCCCTGACGCGATAGGAACGATGATCCTGCCGCACTGCTTCCACCTCCAGTGCATGTGCCAAGGCGTCCTTAAGCGTCCCGTGGTGACCGAGTCTCACAGCAGCTCTAACTTCAAGGTCCCGGATGCCGTCGATGAATGCCTGCACAAGGTTCCCATCAATAAGCGCAGGTACGGACTGGTACGCTTTTCGAACCAGCTTCTCCACTTCAAGGGCCCACTGCTGCAGGTTTTCGTTACTGCGTTGCACACGATCCTTGAGCTGCGCACGAAACACGTGTTCCAGGTGAGCGTCGCCATATCTTGCCTCCAATGCCTCGAGGAGCTGCTCGTAAGTCACTTCCTTACCGAGAGCTTCCAGCACATTTAAAGCCTGGTCGCGCAGGCCTAGGGTGAGGGCAGTCATGGCCTGACTTTTATTCCACCCGTTCGCCTTCATGACAGCCGCAAACTGAATTTTGTAGGCCGACCAGGAAGAAGTCCCATCGTACGACGGCACTTTGAATCCACGTAGCGAAGGTGTTGTAGCTACGGGAGCTGCGATTCCATCCCCAAGTTTGAGGTTACCCAACTCTTGCTTCACATCAGCAATGACGTTACTAAACTTGCTGATCTGAGTTTCAGCTTCTGACAAGCGGTTGTCATGCTGGGCAACCTTCTCCTTCACCTCCTTCATGTCTTTCCCGAAGGTTGCGTGAAGGTCCTTTATGAGGAGCATCTGCTCTTCCTGGCGGTGCACCTGCTCCTCCTTATCCCGTTTGAGCTGTTCTTCCAAACGGCGGGCCTGTTCCTCCTGTCGGCGAGCCTGTTCCTCCTGTCGGCGGGCCTGTTCCTCCTGTCGGCGGGCCTGTTCCTCCTGTCGGCGGGCTTGCTCCTGCAACATCATCATCAGAGCAGCAAAATCTGGTGCTGGTGATGCTGGAGCAGCTGTGGACGGGCCGGCCTCTGTGGTTGGTAGCTGGCCCTCCGACGCCTGTGGCATTGTTCCACCAAATCGCCTCTGGTCCGTCTCCTGCTGGCGTTGACTCCGGGTACGGATACCCTCCGTGTCGTCTTTAGGTAAAATCAGCATGATTTTAATCCTTACTTCTGACACCAATTGTTACGAGCTAGGGGTTCGTGACAATTAAAAACTGCCGATATGAATTACCAAAAATAACACTTTAATTAAACACACTATAACACAACACAATAGCACTACGGATCACTCTTAAGTCGCACTTGAAGATCGCTTTAGATGTTCTCGCATGTATCGCTTTCAATGAACTACCCCGAGACGCGCTCCGTTCCCGCTTATATAGGGCCCTCGGATAGTTCCAGAACCTTCTACCGTAGAAGCATCTAGAATGTTCGAGTACATATCGGCCCTGACCGAACACATGTCGATAGTTCCAGAAAGTTCTAGCATCGAACTTTCTAGAAAGCTCCTGACATTAATTCCGCTATTCGATAAGAGATGGCGCTAGTGGCAACCAAACATTAATTGTGCGGCGCAACAATACTAATTAAACTTTTAGAACATCTCATCAAGAATCGTCTAGAATGGTTGGTGGAGAACAGGAGGTTGCTCCCAACGACTCAGTTCGGCTTCAGGAAAGGTCTGGGCACAGCTGATAGTGTAGGTATCCTCACGTCAAGATGCATGACTTATTTTTGTATATCTCATATTTTAAGTGAACTGTTTGTGTTCTTTATGAGAATAAAATTCTTTAAACCGAAGATGAAAGGACTTCTGTAAACACTGCTGAATTTAATTTATATGTTAGGAATTATTCTAAATTATTTAAAAAAGTTTGTTGGATGGCCAAGTCGCGTTATTTGAGTTCAAAGATTAAAAACAGTAGTAATGTAATTAAAACGACTTGGAATATTATTAATAGTGAAACGGGAAGGTCTAGCAACCGAAATACTGACTACAGCCTGTCTATCAATGACAACATAATCACATCGGACTCGCAAGTTGCCGCGGCTTTTGAAAATTTCTTTACAGATATTCCCGTTTCAACTACAAAATCACTAAACTCATCACCTTCAGTTGCTGAGTCTTTGCTTAAGGAAAATGTTAATGTTTGTGATTCAGAATTTCATTTTGAACATATTAGCTGTAGAGATATAATTAAAACCTTTCACACTTTAAATGTAAAAAAGACTGCAGATCTGTGGGGTAATTCTGTAGAAGTTGCTAAGTCTATTATTGACATTGTAGCACCTACTTTAGCTCTTATATTTAATAATTGTATAGACTGTGGGGAGTTTCCTGACCTAATGAAGAATAGTAAAATAATACCTTTGTTTAAATCAGGTAGTACATCAGACCCCACTAATTATAGACCTATTTCAGTACTACCTACCTTTAGTAAAATTTTTGAGAAATTAATTTTAGACCAATTGCAAAGATTTTTTAATAAACATAATTTATTACATAGCAAACAGTTCGGTTTCACAAGGGGTCGTTCAACTACCGATGCCGGTGTTGAACTCTTAGGGCATATTTACAATGCATGGGAAAATTAATACGATGCCTTGGGCATCTTTTGCGATTTATCTAAAGCTTTCGATTGCGTGCTTCATGAAACTCTAATCAGGAAACTCCGCCACTACGGGATCCGGAACACCGCTCTGGATCTTCTTATTTCATACTTGTGTAATAGGATTCAGTGTGTTGATGTAAACGGAAAAAGATCTCCGGGATCCGTAGTATCAATGGGAGTCCCACAGGGCTCAATTCTTGGTCCTTTCTTGTTTCTTATTTATATTAATGACTTGCCTTACCTCATAAAGGATAATCATGATATAGTGTTGTTTGCGGATGACACTTCACTTTTGTTTAAACTTAAACGTCAGCAACTTGTTAATGACGATGTAAATAGCGCAATCTCAAAAGTAGTTCACTGGTTCAATGTTAATAATTTGCTTCTTAATGAAAAAAAGACCAAATGCATCAAGTTTACGCTACCTCACGTTAAGCAGGTGAAAACTAATGTGTTGATAAAGGGCGAAGAATTGAATCCTGAAGATAGCACTGTATTCTTGGGCTTAACTTTGGATGCCAAGCTTCAGTGGGGCCCACATATAACTAAATTGTCGAAAAAGCTAAGCTCTGCAGCATACGCTGTTAGAAAAATTCGTAATTTAACTGATGTAGAGACAGCCCGCTTAGTGTACTTTAGCTATTTTCATAGTGTAATGTCGTATGGTATTCTATTGTGGGGAAATGCCGCCGACATTCAGACTATTTTTGTCTTGCAGAAAAGAGCTGTCCGATCAATTTATAAATTAAGTCCGAGACACTCTCTCAGAGATAAATTTAAGGAGATAAATGTAATGACTGTGCCTTCACAGTATATTTATGAAAATCTTTTATATGCTCATAAAAATATTAAATTGTTTAAAAAATACAGTGATATCCATAGTATAAATACTAGGAACAAACACAAATTTGTTGTACCATCAACAAGGCTCAAGAAAATAGGTGGGTCATTCAGATGTCAATGTATACGCTTTTATAATAAACTTCCAAGCCATGTTCAAGATCTAAGTCTCAATAAATTTAAATCATTCATCAAACGTAAGTTGTGCCTGAAAGCCTTTTATACCGTTAAAGATTATATTGAGGACAAAAAAGCTTGGGATTGACCTGCTCCAATTTTGTATACTGAATGTTGTTTTTTCTTTGTTTTGCTCTTTGACATTTGATTATTATTATATACACTTTGACATTTGATTATTATTATATACACTTTGACATGAATATTTACTTTGAGAAGTATAATATTATTTTTGTTTTAATTATTGTGAATGTGAGAACTATGTGGTATTTTTGTTTTTGTATTTCGTCTCTTTCTCAGTTCGTTTTTAATGTTAATCTGGCAGTTTGAGTACTTTATGCGGCCTACCCAAATGTCCTTTCTTTGGTATTGTTCGTCAAATCGTTGAGCTCCTCAAGTTCTGAGTTGAGCCGTATGATTACTGATACATGCGTGCACTGAATGGACAGGTCCACTCAACCTGTGTGGTTCTTTCCTCAAAAGACCATTTCAGACACCAATCCACATGGTCTTCACATGATCTGACCAAGATTATGTCTGGACTTTAAAAGAGACTGTGACCTCTGAGTTTGTTTCGGCCTTTCTTCTCAGAGTAGTCAGATAGGAAACGCCGACCTCATCTAGTTTAAAAAAATATGATTGACGTGTAAAAGTGTTTGTACAAACCTACTTACAGAAATAAAATCATTTATCATTTATCATTTGTCAGCGGTCCGGCTAGCCCTCAGCAAAAATGAGTCTGTGGTGGCCGTTTTCCTGGATATATCAGCTGCTTATGATTCGGTCCTCCTCCCTGTTCTCAGGCAAAAGTTGCACGAGCTGAGAATCCCAGCTAGGATTTGTCGTATCATCGGTAGCATCTTTGCCAATCGCGTCATCCAATTAAGAATCCCTGGGGCCGACTCTGAACAAAGAACAGTATGGAGAGGGTTACCTCAAGGATCTGTACTGAGTCCCCCATTATACAACATATATACAGCGAATTTGTCCTCATCCCTAAATTATGACTGCACAATCCTTCAGTATGCTGACGATATTGCATTACTGGTCACTGGCAATTCCATTCTGGATGCCGCTCTATCAATGAATGTCTCTCTGTCTTCACTAAACCAATGGCTCCTTGATCACGGGTTATCATTAAGTGCTCCAAAGAGTACAGCGGTCATTTTTACCCGCAAGCGTTCTGTTCCACAAGTAGATATTAGTATTGATGGTCAAATCATTCCAGTCAAGGATAAGGCTAGGTTCCTGGGAGTAACGTTAGACTCGAGATTATCTGGGATTGACCATATTAATAACACGGTCAAAAAATGTGAACGGTCCGTGTCAGTCCTTAAGGCTTTGGCCGGAGTGTGGTGGGGAGCTCACCCCTACACCCTCAAACTGGTCTACAATGCGTTGACCAGGAGCGCTTTGGATTATTGTAGCTTCCTTATTGAGCCTTGCAACAAAGAAGCGCTCAAGAAATTAGACAGTGTCCAGGCCAAATGCCTGAGAATAATTATTGGAGCTATGAGATCCTCCCCCATAAATGCGCTTCAAGTCGAATGTGCAGAACCGCCCTTGTACCTAAGAAGACAGTATTTAGCAGATCGCTTCCTGTCTAAAGTATTCTCTCTTTCATCCCATCCTTTAATCCCAATTTTAGAACAAATCAACCTCTCCTTCAATAACTCTCCTTATTGGAACAATAAAGTAGTTCCTCTATTGATAAATAGGTACAGAGAGCTTAAACACCTCTCAGCGCCTGTTAGTCAATATCCAATCCTCCCCGTTTTTGCCGCTGCATATGAAACGATCCACTTCGAACCAAAAGCCGTTTTGGGACTAGGTATTTCAAAGAATTCCCAAAACGCAAGAAGAGATTTCGAGTTAGCCGTCAAACGATACTGGGAAGGTTGGAATTTTTTTTTCACTGATGCATCAAAACTATCACAAACAGAATGTACAGGAGTAGCAGTATATTTCCAAAATTCCAAAATTGCACTACTTTTTCAATGTCCACCAGAAGCATCAGTTTTTACAGGAGAGTGTATTGGCATTTTAGAAGCCATACATTATATAAAATCACATAACATAGCTAAAGCAGTAATTTTTTCAGATTCGCGTAGTAGTATTCAGGCCCTAAAACAAAATCAACTTCATAGTAAAATACACAGTAAAATCATTGTAGAAATTAAGAGCCTATTATTTGACTGTTCCCAAAACGGCTTGGACATCGAGATAGCCTGGATTCCTGGTCACTCGGGTATTGTTGGCAATGAGTGCGCTGATTCGTTAGCAAAGTATGCCACATCAAACCCAGTTGATCGAAAGCACTACGTAGCTCATAACTACGATTTGCGAAATGGTGCCAAACTCAAATTGTTTGTCTCATGGACAAAAAAGTGGAATGAGACATCAAAAACCAAGGGTGTCTACTATGGAACTATACAGCCCGACATTCAGAGGAAACCTTGGTTTTTTAAATATCCAAAATTGGCCAAAAGAACTGTTTCTACGCTTTGCAGACTGAGACTTGGACACTGTTGTAGCCCAGTGTTTCTGAACAAGATCCATGTTAGGGACAGTTCCCTTTGTGAATGCGGTCTTGCGGACGGTACTTTGGACCATATATTTTTCTCCTGCTCCTTGAACACCAAATCCTTCGACCTCTATAACAAAATTTCTAAATGTAACATTCCTCTCCCAACTAACTTCCATTCCCTCTTATGCCACTTCTCTCCCAAAATTATTAATTTTTTAACAACTTTTTTAAAAGAAAATGACATAAAATTGTAATTGGTGCGTTAATAATTATGTAAATAAACATGTTAAACATGTAAATAATATGTATTATAATAATGTCTTTGTGCTGTTCCCTAACTTACTCATATTTACGTGATACTAACCCTTGTCCTCGTTTTTACAGCGACTAACAGAACCTGTAGACCTACCACAAAGTGAAAAGTCGACGGCCCGCCGCACCGTTGCGCTGTCGTCTAAACGTGACACTGGCAGAATAGTCGACATCGGCTCAATTGCCAAAAAAAAAAAAAAAAAAAACCTTATTCATTTGCAGTAAAGTTGAAAAACTATCAAAGAAATTTGACAAATTGGGGTAGCTTGATGTGCTGGCTTCTGTACACAGAAAGCGATGCCTCTCGCCAGCGCCAAGCTATAAACGTATCACAAAATATACACGGTTAATTTTAGATCGTTCTGGAGCCGAAACACAGTAACTCCAAATGAGTAATAGTTACTATTGGCATTGTTATTATATTTTTAAGACGTCTAATAAAGAAGTTAGAAATTTATCACTTTTTTTCTGTCATACGAGTAAAATTTTAGTAGCACTTTCACTATTTCATTCATAAACGCAAGATCGTACGCGATCCGCTCGGTGATGACGTACGCGGCACAGCTGTGCGTGTGCGAATCAGTTGATTGCGTAGGTACCTACTCGCGGTGGGTCAATAGACGTCGGACGAAAAACCAGCTGCAAGTAAGTACCTACACTACCTACACAAACCTCAATCGTTGGTTGGTGTAAGTTCATTTACCTCCATCATCTCTCATTGTATCGGAAGCACGGGATTTACAGTCTCCTCGTAAACGAGAGAAATTAATTTTATTGACATTTAACTCACCCCTCTCGCATCACGATATCACCTAGTACACAAGGCTACACATCAAGCGATACATTTCCAGTTTACGCTGATCTCGTGCTGTACGAAAATCGTTTACAATGCGAGATCAGCTTATACTGGAAATGTATAGCTTGATGTGTAGCCGTGTGTACTACCCGTCAACTAGACACGACGAGTACGCTTGGGAGTTGCATTTAAGGCCTTGAATCGAGTGTCGACCAATCGAGCTAATAGGTACTTAATAAACATACGAGTACCTACCTACCATAATACTGCCTAAAACATTTTTTTGCGACAATGCTTGCGGCGGCTTCTACAAAGGCAGGCAATTCAAACAGAAAAATGAATCGTTTAGTGAGTTGCATAGAGTTCATTATTAGTTGGAGGTGTCCCTTACTATGAAAACATTGAACCGAATTAAGAACCTTATTTAAATAACTTTAACCGCGTAATTCGGTTGTGAACCTTGAACCCTTGTACAGCCCGGTCGGACACGAGACAATAGATTTCTCAGAATATTTTTAGTAAACTGCGGACCTACTAACCTAGTTTGGTGAAATTTCTATTTTTCCCCGTTAACGGTTATGAAATAAAGTCTAAATTCGCTTATCTTATTTTATTTGTGTACCTATTTAACGATTGCGTATTTATTTAAAAAAAAGTCGGCGCGTAGGCAAAGGTAGCGGCGATCAGCGAACTCTGTCATCTGTGAACTAGGTACCTACGCTTAAATAAATAGACATAGTAAAACGGCAGCCATAGGTTTAGAAACACGTACCTATGGATGTAATTTAATCCATTCGAATTCATTTTCCATATTTACTATTGGCTAATTGGTCCCGTGTGTGTTGCCGGGCGTATAAGAATAGCACCATCCCATTTCTTCCCGTGGGTGTCGTAGAAGGCGACTAAGGGATCTACTAGAGAATGGGCAGCAGCGTTCTCTATGCATTTGATCACCTCACTGCGATCGCCAACCCGCCTGCCAAGCGTGGCGATTATGGCAAAACCCCCCCTTTTGGGGGAGGCTTATGTCCAGCAGTGAACGTCTTTCGGCTGAAATGATGACTATTGGCTAACATTGAATCGCCTGGCCGCCATTGTGGTACTACGACGTGGGTACCTAGCGTTCGAAGTACCTACCTACTCCAGTATATCTTCCTCTAACGCGGTCCGCGTTGCACGTGTGCGGGCGCTCGAAACTGTCCATGATCGAGGAGGCGCTGAGTTGCGGCCAGAATGGTGGAGGTGAAGGGAACTTGAGGGTCGTTGATTCCACGTGCGCGCAGTGAGTTCAGGTATTCCGGCTGAGCTTACAATCCTCTAGCCTCTTCCAAGTTATGGTTCGCAATCCCATAAAAATCCACATTTCACACACAGATTGCACTCATTTTTGGCGCGTAATTAGGTTGCGCGTGCGGTGTACGTAGTGATGGGTAATGGAAAAAAATCACTCGGGAATGAAAAGAAAAAATAAATAAATTTCCGATAGTTTTCAAATTTTTCCAATATTTTTCAGATATTTTTCCTAATCCAAAAAATTCACTATGCTTTGAAAAAAACAACAATAATTACACTGACCGTAATACGTATAATACGTAGGCAAACAGAAAGTATGGTTTTTAATTTTGTTTTTTACCGGGAATTAAGTAACTTAATGCAAGTTGTAATTCTCAGTAGGTATTCAAAGTTTTGGTTAAAAATGGGTCGTAAAAAGGACAATGTCGTGTGGACTCTGTTCGAAAAACGAAATAACAGTGTATCATGCAAATACTGTACCTACTAAAACATTTCGTTATGCAAACGTTAGTCGTGCGATCGCACATTATTGCAGATTGCAATAAATTCCCTCAAGATGTGAAGATTACAATTATTACTTCGAATAAATCAACACCTGTGATGAAAGAAGCCGATCCTCTTAATATTTCACCTTCTACTTCATTCGGTCAGACATCATCAGCAGCAGATTATTCATTGAATACGAAGAAAGACATAGATAAATTGATTGCTTTAGCAACTGCAGTAATCGGAACCCCTCTCTCTTGGGTAGAACATAAGTTATGGAACAAAGTTTTTGTTGCCATAGCACCATCGTATCAATTACCAAAACGAAAAACTTTAACTGCCTGCGTGGACAAAGTGTATGACGAAAAGAAAAATGTCAAGATGAATATCTGAAATCTCTTTCAATATTGCATCTTCAGCTAGACGGTTGGTCGAATATACGGAATGAAGGTATAATACATTTTTTAATTTCTTCACCTAAACCTTTACTTGGTGAATTTGTAAACACGCTTGATAACCGTCACACATCAGAGTACTTGACTAAAGAAATTTTCAAAGTGTTGAACAAATTTGGCCCCGAAAAGTTCTTTGTATTATTATGTGACAACGCAAATAATGTTCAAAGAGCATTTTCAAATGTAATGGAATTATACCCACATTTTATAACATTGCGTTGCCATTTTGCCAAGCACATAGGTACTTTAAATTTACTGTCGACATATTAAAGATTGATGTGATAAAAACCATCATGAAAATGGTTGTGGATGTAGTAAAAGAAATAAAATACAGTCAAGTTCTTTCATTTTTGGAGCAAAAGTTTTGTGTGATCGTCAATAGATCAAGTAACCCCACTTCCTTGGTGGCAAGGGATTTGTAAATGCACAAAATTAAGAAAAGTGGCTGAAGTCATTTTTACGGCTCCTATTACATCTGCAGCATGTGAACGGTCTTTCAGCACAATCAGCGGAATCCATACAAAAAAGTGGCTGAAGTCATTTTTACGGCTCCTATTACATCTGCAGCATGTGAACGGTCTTTCAGCACAATCAGCGGAATCCATACAAAAAAGCGTAACAGGCTGCTTACGGAGCGAGCTGGAAAAATTGCTTTCATTGCATATAATTGGAGTATTGAAAATAAAAATGACGAAAAATCATCTGTCTTAATATTGAACAGGAAGATGAAGTCCCACCAATTGATGAATTATTGTTTGTAGATACTGATGAAGTACTAAATAACGAAAGTGATGAATTTTACGCAAGTGATGATACCGATTAATATCTCTGAATCTGAATTGATGTGATTATTGATGACTGAATTGTTGATCATTCCTGAATCTATGTTCCTGAATTTATGTGATATTATTTCAATAAATATTTGAAGCCTTAAAACGTAATTTTATTGGTTAAATCCTTAAATCTTACAGTATACAATAGTTTTCCATTATTTTTCCAACTTTTTATTTTTCTGAAAAATAACTTGAAATTTTTCCATAATTTGAAAAATTTCAGAAAATTACCCATTACTAGGTGTACGTGACCTAATACAGCGAAACGCGACACAATACTGGGAAGGAATTCGGAACAAGGAAGGGCGGGCGGTCGGCTAGACGGGGGTCGGGGGCGTGGCTAACGGATCATGCTGTCTGATCGATGAATGGATTTTTCAATGGATATCGTTCGCATGTGTTGCCGTTTGTCGATACGTTTTATACGCACGTATACATTGATCGCAAGGAAGCGTTACTTCGAGTTCTCATTATTTCACTCAAGAAAACAATAAATTTAATGATTCGTGTTTTTTTTTTTTGTTGTTTATTTAAAATAATAGTCTCAATCGATTCTAGTTCGATGATCGAGTTCATGGCTTTCGGTTCCAGAACGACCTAAAATTAGCCGTGTATAGCAAACTGTATTGATGTGGGTATCGTCATATCGATGAATGTTTATAAGCAATAAGTTAAGTTTTTTTACCATTTTAGGAATATAAATAAAAACTGATTAAATATTTCCATAATTGTTTTATTTCACTGTATCCCTAGTAAGAAAAACCAGTTTAAATTATTATAAGTATCAAACAAACAATTAGAGAGGTACATCTCTACTTATTTCATGAAGTCAGTCTATGATTTCATTTCAAGTTCTTTCCTTGACTCTTTGGCGCTCCGAGCACAATAAGAGCGTTTATTCTGAAAGTTGGCAACGTCGCAAATAGCTGTCAAATATTTACCTGTTTTTATTAATTTGTTAATATTACTGTATGAAAATGTGAAATATCGCTAACTAGTGACCTAAAATATGAATAATGATTTGCAATTTTAACAATGAATTTGATGTTGTAACCGTTATACTATTAAAACCGTTATAGTTATTATTCAAAACAGGAAAATATTTGACAGCTATTAGCGACGTTGCCAACTTTCAGAATAAACGCTCTAGGATGTGGTCTATGGTCTTTTCTACTCCCGTGTTTTTTTTTTTTTTACTATTTCAGTCGAATGTTTTTTATCTATGTGGCAGAATTTTTCAAGTTTTTTCGAAATAGAATATATTTAAATTACACCTAGGTAGAAATATACCTATCCCAGCAGTTTTTAAAGTTTTGTCTCTGTTCTTTTCTATTCATGTAACGGTAGTGTTTACTCGTCAGGCTGGGCCACAGAACACATATACTCGGCTGGGGCATTCTAAAGAATAATGCATGCGCGCTCAGTCGCTCACCCAGATTAGTGCTGCAGTAAGCCAGTGACCTTGACAGCCGTGCGTTAATGACGTCACAGAACAACTGCGCCCGGGGCACTGGCAACCAATTGTTTTGTAGAGATGGGAATTTAATTTATCGACAAGGATTGCTAACAATTATTTAATTTCCGATTGGCACCAATCTGAAGGTCGAAATTCGTCTATTTTCCCTTTTTTATTAACCCCCGACGCAAAAACGACGGGGTGTTATAAGTTTGACGTGTCTGTCTGATTTTGATTTTGTTTGAAAGGTGTATTAGTCGGGAGTGTTCTTAGACATGTTTCATCAAAATTGGTTAAGCCGTTTGGAGATTATCAGCTCTTTTCTGGTTGATGAAGGGATTTGAGCATCTTCCACGACCAGACCAGATCAGACTTAGTCTGGTCTAGGTCTGATCAACTCGAAATATAGAATACTATTATATTAGGTAGGTACTTCAATGATATTAAACGAACAAAGTAACCTTGAACTGACGCTGGAGCAACACCAGGAATTTCCAAGATACCCAAGTTACTCACCAACAAACAGCAGAAGTATCGTGTTTGGGCTCATTGAAAAGGTCTCAATGAATAGATTATAGATAAATGGTGACCAGGACGAGAAATGAGGATAAATTAGCAACAAAAGTCACTGTGAGAAAAATACGCAACGCTGCGCAGATTTAAGCGAGACATCAACTTTAAAAAGCAGGAAATCAATATTAAATTAAAAATTAAAAAAAAATATTTATAGGCCTTTTATGTTGAAGGTAATATTTTGATCAAGGCATTGTCAAGTCGGGGGACAGTCAATGAAAACGTCAGAGGCCTAGCATTTTGAAGAGCTTCTAATGAAGTCGTGGCGCCGGCGGCACGAAAATCTGGAACACACGAGCATAATATTTTATTTGGAACTTCATTGTTGTCCGTGGCGGTGAAAAGGTTAAACCAATACAACCCTCTAACTTCATTTAAAGAGCCTCAACCTTGGTGGCGTTCTGTACTTACCCACATGCAAGGCTTGAATTTTATTTATTTAGTAACTTCATAAAGTCATTGCAGCATTTGCCCCATAGGCTGTATTGCATTGAGGTAGCTGCAAGCAGATTTCTGTTACTGCTTACCCTGATAGTTGAAACTGATGATTCGATTCTATATAGGGTTACTTGGTACGTGTGTGATATTGAAGAAATAAATAAAAATCGGATAATGGGTGTTTAGCTAATTTATTTTCAGTTCTTAATCGCCAATAACCTACAATAAAGAGCTGATAATACAATTTAAAAAAAGTCCTATCCTATTTTTTATTGAATAATGCTTGGTAACAAATATCGTTTTTGTATTCAATAAAAAGTTACTAACTAAACAATTATTATAAAACAAACCCAATAATGTTTCGTCGAGTGCATATCTCGGTTACAGTGTTCGTCAACAGCGACGCAGTATCATCAATACATTATTGAGAAAAAAAAATAACTTAAAAATTTAAATAAAGCTAATTAATCATTCTCTAAAAGCCATGTATTGTATCAGTGAGTTAATTTCGAGGAAATAAGTTCAGTAGTAGTTAAATATTGGCTAGAGATTGCCGTTATAGATAAGAATACATTTTATATAGAGTACTAAAGGTATCACGAACTGTCTGATACAAGAGGCCGTCTCTCATAAGAGCTAGGGGCGGGCCTACGCCGCGCCCTATAAATACAATCAAATTATATATAATTTACGAACTACAACTATAATTCGACAACACTATAAAAAAAAGTACAGTAAAAATTATCATCAATCAAAAATAATTATGGCTAACTAATTCGCACTTTCGAGGATAGTGATTAAGAGGCACTCTGCGTGAATTTATTACTCGTGTAGATAATAACTTACTAGAGGTTCCGTAATGTTACTTTAGAAAATATACAAAATATAAGTGTATACTTACTTGCCTTCTATATCTGTTTCAACGATATAATTCTGTTAACAAACCCGTTTACGAACACTCGGCCAGAGCTAAATGTGTAAATAGTGTCGTATCTGGCTGTAAGTGGTTCGACTCGGCGTCATCAATCCTCAGTCTATGAACACAATTATCCAGCGTACCTTACCTAAAGCATTAAAAGCTAATTATGTGTATGTGGCATGAACTAAACTGTGGAATCTCACGCGGGCAATATTGCGACTTCTGAGGCTATTGGACAAACTTAGAACTGAAAACTTAACAAACGTGGTGGGACTGCAATTTACAGATGTACATTAATACTGTACTGTTGAGGGAACATGTTTCGCAATATTAGCCAGCGAAAAATTCCACTAGCAATCACAATGTCTTGATTCATTAGGATACTTTACTCCCGCATATAATATTCACATATACCAAAATATGTTTGTCTTGATATAGTTGCAGTATTATACCGCATTGCCGATTCCGTTGTATTAGGACAGATCTGGAAATAGATAAACATATTGTTAGAATCTAATAAATTATTGCCACATATGCTTTTATCAACTGTGCCAACATGAATAAGCAATTTCACAACATACTGGCGAATCTACCTGAATAACCTAGAAGTTGTGTTCACTTTTAGGGTGATTGATGCAATCAGTAATAACGCTTTTTGTTCATCAACTTTTTTTAATAGTCTGCCAGCCAGGGTATAAAAAGGTGTGTGTGTACTCACAGCTGGGGACAAGGTCCTGATGCATGTGGTGCTCGGCGTCCATGCCGAGCGGCATGCAGGTCGCGGGAGGGGGTCGGCGCTGCACCTGTTACACAAATGTTACACGTTCTAATGTATTCCGAATTAAATGAACATAATTTTTGAAAACTTTAACTCTGCCTTGTTGTATTTTTACTATACAAAAGTCAAAGTCATAGCAAGGCACTTTTGAACGTCAACATGTACATTAAAATAGAACTGATTCTAGTCGCCCCTTCCAAAATGTTGTTTCGTATGGAGAAGAATGGGCAAGAAACTCCACCGTTACAATATTGAGTGTCGGACGGGCTTAGTCCTAAAGCATTATTATTTTTTTTATTGTGCCAAGTGGCGAAAGGTTGGCAGAGACATTGATATGCAACCTGTTAGACAACCATAGATTCATTCAGTACATGATTTTGAACGCCCCAGCGTTGTAATTTCGTGTCGGTATCAAAAAAGGCGTTCCATACATATTGACTGCGTAGGTATTGCACATTTCTATGAGATTTACTTTTTTGATCACCGACTAAAATTTCGACGTCTAGTTGACGTCCAGAATCATGTGCTAAATTCTTGGTTACAGTTTGCGCGTAGGTCCGTGCCACCCTGTATAAAAAAGAAACAATTTCATACATTCGACAACATGAATGTTCTTTCTTAATAGTTTTCAAACAACAGTTCGAAACCCAACGGTCTATTTAAATTGATAAGGAGAGTGTGCGAAAGCCGCGCAATGTTATCGTCAATCAGCATCCGCTGCCGATATCGGTTCAAATAACGTACCAACTTACAAACATGCGATAAAATAATATAATCTTTGGTGATTATTTTACATAGAATCAATTCTATAATTTTTTTCTTGTAAATTTTGACGATCAAAAGTGCCTTAGTGGCCTACGTGAAAGAAATTATTTTACTTTTTTCGTTTAGTCAAGTTACGCGAGAAAAAATATTTGGGGGTTTGTTCAACTAGTGTGCGGCTAATTTGACATGAAGTTTTAGAAACAGGACGACGGAGACTACGAACTGGTACTTATTTCTAGGACCTCATTACTTCATCGCACTGACGTAAAAAGCGGGATTTTGTCACGCACTTTCAACTCTCGGTGTAGAACAGAGAAATGAGAATCTAAGGGGGCGTCGTCCATTAATTACGTGAGGCATTTAGGGGAGGTGGGTGTGGTCGAGTCGAATCCCACCCAATCTCATGTGGGAGAATTCATCATATCATTCTAGACCCCCAGCGCAGAAATCGTTCACCGTTTTTACAAAAAAAAAATCTGCTGTTTCATAGAAAAGTGCAAGTACACGGTCAAAATGTATCGAACAGCTGATTTTGGAATTTATGGTTAGTTTGCGCCCTGGTTAAAAACGTTTCCTGTAATAGCTCTGTGTTATATATATTTCCACAAATGTCATAAAATATGACGATAGTTATATAGCTGCCCCTCTAGCTCATGTAATTAACGCATGTATATCAGCTGGAAAATTTCCACAAAAATAGACTAGTTTCCTTAATTTAGATTTTTTCCAAAATAATAGAAACATTAATTTACTGTTCATTATACTCCTTTTTACAAAATTTAATATTTTGTGTAACAAGCAGAAGGGTTTTAGAAAAAAATTGTAATATTATTTTTATATATGGCTATTTTCGACTTTAAGATAAGATAAGATAAGATAATTTTTTATTTGTCCAAAACATGAGTATACACACATAGCATGCAAGATGTTAATTCAAATTATGTTTAAGACAGTCATGTTTTGCCTGAACGGCGTACAAATATGAGATGTCGGACGCTACACAGCATCAATTGAATCTAAATTCGTCCATAACACACAGAAAATAATATATTAATTAACAATCCAATTTAGACCATACTTAACTAAATGGTACAACAAAAATACAATAAAATAGTGTCATAGACTCATCATAGTAAGTAATACAAATCAGAAAAATACAAATGTTAAAGCAATTATTAATAAAATTAGGATGTCAATAAATAAGTCAAATTAATTTGTCCGTTAGAAATTCGTCAGTGCTGTAATAGACTTTCTCTAACAAAAGGCTTTTTAAAATATTTCTTAATTTTTTAGTGGTCAGTTCTCTCCAATGTTTTGGCAACTTATTATACAGAATTGGCGCCATACAGAATATACTTTTACGCATTAAAGTTGTCCTGGATCTCGGGATACATAGCTTACTATTGTCGCGTCTATTTCGAACTACTTTATCTGACACTAAGGGGAATAGGTGTGGATACGATTTGACAAACATGATGGTCTCTAAAATGTACATTGACGGAAGGGTTAATATTTTATATGCTTTAAAAAATGTTTTGCAACTCTCTGTAACATGAAGACCAAACATAGCCCTCAGACACCTCTTCTGCGTTTTAAAAATCACTTCCTTATTTGTTGAATTTCCCCAAATACCAAATGCCAAATGTTGATGAAAAAATACCTGTATGTGCTTTATTCACTGATTTCTCAAAAGCGTTTGGTTATGTAAATGATGACATACTTTTTTAAATAAAATTGAAACTTATGGTATACAAGGAAAAGGCTTGATCTTATTAAAACTAACCTAAAAGGACGCAAATAATTTACAGAATTTTCTAGTCTGTGTAAAGACAAAAATAGAAGAAAAGTATGCTTCTTCTACAAGAAATATCACTTGGTGTCCCACAGGGCAGCGTAGTTGGCCCATTATTATTTTTACTGTATGTAAATGATTTGCGAAGCCAAATGCCAAATCCAATGATCCTTTTTGCTGATGACAGCACTTTGATGATCAAATGTCTTATTAAAGAGTCTTATAAAGCTAATGTCAATAGTACGCTTGAACAATTTATAAATTGGCTTAATAAAAATAACTTGATTATAAATTTAGATAACACAAAAATAATGCATTTCTATCAAAGAATATTTGACACAAATATGGATATAAATTATAAAGGACAAACAATAGATAAGGTCAATGAGGCCAAATTTCTAGGAATTTCAATTGATAGCAGACTGCCATGGAAAACTCAAGCAGATGACTTATGCAAAAATCTAAGTTCAGCGTCTTATATGCATCATTATAGTTTATCCAAAAAAGTTAACGTTCAGACAGTATTGATAGCATCATCATCATCATCATTTCAGCCGAAAGAAGTCCACTGCTGGACATAGGCTTCCTCCAAGCTCGGTATTGATAGCATAGCACAGTCTAATTGTATCTGTATTGAGGTTTGGCATAATATTAACTGGCAACTGCAGCGAGAGAAAATATTTTTAAGGCGCAAAAACGCTGTATTAGATCCATTTTTAATCTTAAAGTGACCGACAGCTGCATACCTGTTTCATTTTTTTTTTAAATCTTTTAACTTTTGTATGCATATATGTATATATCATTAGAAACAGCTATTTTTGTTAAAACCAATGATCATTTATTCGCGACTTTGAAAAATACTACAAACAGTGTACTAGAACAAGTGCTGGATGTAAAACTGCATTATTGAGAAAGAGTGTTATGTGCATGGCTCCTCTTGTTTCATATACCAAAACTGATCAAAGAGCAACCTATAAAGAAGAATTAAAAGTATTTAAAATAATTACTAGTTGAAAAATGCACTCTGTAACAGATTTTTTGAATGACAAGACTATTTAGCTTACAATGTTTATTTATTATGTAATTAAATAGCTATAAGTAAATAGAATAATTATTGTAGTTTAAGTTACAAAAATTTTTGCATGCCATGAGGCAGAATGTCTATGGATTCAAAACATTGTAACACCTAATTGTATTAATTACCTACATTCTATGCAAATAAATAAATCTATCTATATCAACAACAGTACCTACTCTACTTTTTTTGGTTAAATTAAGATAGTGAAAGTCGCGAATAGTCCTTTTTTAACGATTGCCATTTTCTTAGTTTGTCTTGTCACTGCTTTGGTCATATAATGTGAATAGATAAAACTTTATTCAGACAAGTTTCTTTATAGGTACTAAAAACTTTCCTCAATAAACTTCCAAAAGATACTTGCGTTTTTGTTGAGCAAGTTGCTATTAATAAAAAATGGTGATGTTTTCACGTTGTTTACTTTTTTTACACACCTTGGTGGTTTTTCTTATAAAAGATGGTTGTTGATGTTAATTAATGACGTGATTTTTCGTTTTTTGGTGTCTGCGCAATACCACACAATAGCAAAATGCAGATAGCCTAAATTCATACACTATATCAGAGTAGCACAAACAGGGCCCGGGATTAATTTTACATTTTTAAGCTGTCTGATTAGTTTCAACTTCCATAATGCCCAAATGATTTTAGAGTCGACGGTCTGTCTGTAAATATAGACATGCTTACAAAATTTTGTTATTTTGCCGATTGAGCTAATGAAAGATTTATTTCCTTTCTTTCCTTGTAGACCGCTGCAATTAACTTGGAAGCAATATGGCATAATCAGTATAATATGATAAATGCAGAAGTAACTTTGTCTGTGTTACATTTTCACGCGTGCACGGCACATAGGCAGACCATGACCTGAGTTAGTACATAAGACGAAGCCGCGGGCAAAAGCCAGTAATAGGATAAATATGAAAAAAAAAAAGTACCTGGTCGAGATTGAAGCGAACAAATGCCTCGTACTGTTCGGCAAGCTTGGTGCTGAGCGCAGACTCGTACTCGGAGCGGAGGGCTGACTCCTGCTCGCGCAGCATCCGCTCGCAGATCATGCGCACCTGGTGACGTCATAGAATAGAACACTATTATGCACACCGTATGAATTACAGATATAAATAAATATGGAAATAATATGGATATATGTGTGTGTGATAATAATATATGTGTTGTATTATTTAGTCATAACTTAATCATACATTATGCCCTAGCCTTATCCCAACTATGTTGAGGTTAGCGTCCAGTGTCACCGGCTGCAGCTGAATACCAGTACTTTACATGGAGCGAATGCCTATCTGACCTCCACAGCCTGCAGTAATACGATACCCCTTGGTCATAACATACATACATACTCAGCCTATAACGTTCTCACTGCTGGGACACAGGCCTCCTTTCCGTGAGAAGGAGTGGGCCGTAATCCACCACGCGGGCCCAGTGCGGGTTGGTCAAGTCATAACACTATAACTTTATATTTGATTTATTGTGGTCTGACTCTGAACCCTGACCAAAGAAAAGATACGATGGAATGTGTGAGGGTTATCATCATTCACTCCCTTTCGGGAGAATGGAAGAAAATATGTGTTGTGCCGATCCCAAGTAACATAGAACAGAGGCAGGAAGATGATGAAACTCTACTAGTATTACACAAGCAAATAGAACAGTAAACCGACCATGCCTAGTATTTTTAAAACTATGGAGACAAGAAATTTCGTGATGAGGTCAAGTAAAGGTCGACGTTTTACAGATAACGATTTTATTTATCAAGGTTTTTCTGTAAAACCGTTGGGCTGTTTCAGGATATAGTTACCTATAATACCTATATACCTACTATGAGTATAGGCACCACGTCATTTCATGATTTTAGGTAACACGAAATCTACAAGAAAATTCATTACACACACGACAGGGCTGTAAGTTGCCAATCTAGTAGAAATATCAAACACTTTATACACAATGTCTATTGTAATAGAAAATTGCCTTCTCTACGGCCGACGACGTTTGTATGAGACTACGAAACTATAAATAGCGACATAAACTTACCTGTTTGAAAGTGAAGAGGGCACGGTTGTGAACCTTCTGGCTGCTGCCGTGTGAAGAGTGATGTGGCGGTGAGCAGTCGCCTTCAGAGCCACTTGATGAGGAACAGGACGCTGCAGCGTTGGTCAGCCGGAGTTGGCGACGACGGTGTAGGCGCTTGATCTCGTCACATATTTCCTGGGCCATGCGCTCTGAAAATTGAACACGGTTTCAAATATTAGGGGTGGAATTATAATGAATATTGCATAGATAAGTCATTGACTACTTTCTGACTGGCTGAAGCGGATTCCGCGTCGTCAAGTGTGGTTGACGTAATTTCATGAAGCGCCAGTGCAGATAAGTTCAACTGTGCTAAACCGTATTTTCGTACCTACCCTTTGTAGGTAGTTCCTGCGCGTACCAGTACAATGAAGCGCTCATAAATTATATTAATAATACATAATTAGCCTATAATGTTCCCACTGCTGGGTGCCCCGGCCTCCTCTCTGTGAGAGGGAGTGGGCCATAATCATGGAGGACAAGCCATAATCCACCACACGGGCCCAGTGTGGATTGATGGATGCCACATGTCTTCGAATGTTTCGTTTTAGGACAAGCGTGTTGCCACACGATATTTTCCGTCACCGTTTTGAGAGCAATGGTGATGAAATAATTTACACAAGTGCCTGCTTGGGTTCGAACCCACGACCTACATATAACGCAGCCGTTACGACTAGGCCACCACCGCTCTTGCGTAACGTGAACCTGTCGCGAGATTATCTGCCAGTGGTGGAGAAGACGAAAAGCGACGTATTGATCGAAACTTAAATGCTTTAGTTACGTGAATTAGCCTATACTTTAAAGTGTCGATGACAACAGTTAAATTATTATCAACCAACCTATTGAAGGGTGAGCAATTTTACAAAAAATGGGCTAGAACTTCGTGCAGGCAGCCTAGTACCTACCTACTATTAGATAGAAAATGTATCGAACTGGAGTCAAATCAGTGTTTCCTTAGCATGACTAAAAATAGTCACAGTAACTAATTTTCGTAAAATCTAGATGTGGTACCAGGAAAAGGATTAACAAAGACATTGAAATATGCAGTAACAACATTATTATTATGGTGAGTTGTTGCCAAAATAGGTGTCACAGTAAAAATAACTATGCAATGAATGTGAATGTGGCTCAAATCGGATGCGTCAACTAATCAGTGTCAAAATTAATTATTTCTTTGTATCTGCAAATGACTGCATGTGTTCAGAAATAGTTTTAATACTATTCTGAAACAACATCAATAATCCAACATAGCTAGGTTAAACAAATAGGTTACCCTCTAACATGCACATAGAAAGGTATGTTACTATTTGCAATCAAACTTAGATAAATGGCGCATTTTCTTTATTTGTTCAAGCTCCGCCCGCACCCGATAGGGTACAATACAATAGAAAATTAATTGTGTCTCATTAGTGGGGCTTCATACATTAACTATAATTTCCTTTCAAGAAAACCACAAACAGCTAGACTTCTTGTAGAATTTGAATTAAAAGACTGAAAAGTATGGCTAAGGTACAGGCACGGTCACAGCCAACGACTGGGGGTGTCACAGACAAATATTACATATTAATAAGAAAAGAAAAAGAGTAAATTAGACTTTATTGCAGAAAATACAGGTTTACATTATGGTTTTGTCATGACCCCTCGGACCGCGCCTGCTAAGGTAAAATAATAGTATAAAAGACATACTTAACACTAGCAATTAAAATAAAAAACAGTATATATAGGTACTTTACAAAAAAACGATTTAGTCATTACTTTTTATGAAAGCTAAATAACAATGAAATACCTACCATAACTTTTTCCATAAGATGGCTCAGAATATAAAGAGT
Source organism: Polymixis flavicincta (assembly GCA_949987655.1). Taxonomy (NCBI): domain Eukaryota; kingdom Metazoa; phylum Arthropoda; class Insecta; order Lepidoptera; family Noctuidae; genus Polymixis; species Polymixis flavicincta. The sequence continues at coordinate 20,985,483 of OX465175.1, forward strand.
TTGATATTTATTAAAGTAATGCAAAAACTTTTGTCAAAATTAAAAACCTATTCAAACTTTACTGAAAAGCCATCCCAGCCCCTAGGAATCATATCATGGCAATAAAATAAAATAATGGCACAAAGTAAAATATTCATAATCAATTACTTTATGGTAGCTTGGTTTACGAAAAAAAAAAAAAAAATCTGTGAGATATGTAGGCTCAGGTAGAAAACAATCAGAACAGCTTGTCATTGTAAAAAAATGAATGAAACTGAAGAGAACAAAAACTTGAGTTTGTTTATGACTAACAAGTTTTTTTTTAAATACTTACAACTTGAAAGTTGAATAAATAATTAGTAAGCATGATAAATATTTTGTTAAAATGAATGCAAGCTTATGTTGTTTTGAGGTGATTTAATTATACCATACAAAATGGTTAATCACTAGAGGGTTACTAGTATTGGTGAATAACCTTGTACACTAATGTACTATTTTTGTTTAAATTTATATACCACTTTCAATTGAAATGCAGTAATAAGTTTTTAACACTTTAGATTGTATGTTTCACCTAGACATAAATCCTCAGTAACATTGTGAACTAAAATGTCAAATACAAAATAAATACCCACCTGTTTATTTTTTTATGCACATTCTGTCATTATTTACATTCTTACCTTCAGTATAACCTTCAAAATGAAATATGTGTTCAAGATTAGTTTCATATACCTAGATGTAGGCTCTTTATGTTTTGAAATGAAGCAATAATTATTGTCAACCTTTATCTAAAACAGCTAACAGCATATTAATTGCTTTGTTTTAAATCTGTCCAGTCATCCAGTTAATTAGTAATTTGCTGAAACGTAGAAAAAGCATACTGCGCTGCGTGTACTATCCATATTTCGGCTGATTAGGCACAATCTGAGTGAGAAGAACTGCATGACACAGACAAAAAAATCAGTTTTCAGTAAAAACCGACCCACAATTTAACACCACAAAGACTTCGGAGCTGGGAATGGAACACAAAAACCAACAAAAGGACATGAAAAAATCCACGCAACGGTCTTCATGCATCACTCATCTCGCTCTAACCCGATAAAAATATTCATGATGCAGTGGAAACAATGGCGTTAGATAATACAGCTGATTAAATATACAAATAATTTATTGTTACATGTTATTTAAAAAATACTGTGAAACAGCCAGGCTTCATTACATTCCAGAAGCCATAATAAAAAAATAAAAATAAACAAACCTGGGGTCAGTTTCACAGGTGCAATAACGGATTCTCCAAATGACGATGGTTTACTTTCAGAAACTTTTATTCCAGGACTTGTGCTAGAACTGGCTGCAAATGGTGAGCACCTTCGCCTTTTAGCAGGCATTTGCGCCATGGACTCCCAGTCCAAATTTCTTTTGAGAGTAGCACACGCCATTTTCTTTTTACGCCCAGGGAATGTCCTCTACCTATCCGATAATATGTTAGGAATTTCTGCTTTTGTCACGAATCAAGCAATAAACGAAAATAATATTAAAACTTTAACAGCGGAAGCACTACAATTATTAAACAGTTATTTATAAATTATTTTCTTGCAGGATTTCTATAATTATTAAAGATTATTTGACGCTGTCCGATTCTCTCACTTCCAAATAAAATCCGGCAGCGAACACTTTTCACTCTATTCAATTTATTTTGACATTTTGTTGATGACAATCATGTATACCAACTTTGAAAAAATCTCAACCATCGACAATACCTAAACTTGTTTGACGAATTAGATGAGAATTTACGAGAACAGAAACAGATTTACGAGTTTTATCTACAAGCTAAAAAAACTTCAATAAATAGGTAAACTTCACCTGTGTTCACACAATCATTTATTTTCCTCAGTCACACTCGGCAATTTTTTATGTTGCTCTGTGTACACATCACTACTTTACTTTGACAGTTAAAGATTGTAAGTATTTTAGAAATTGTTTTGACGACTGATTGTGAGTCATCGTCCAAATAATTCATTTAACAACCTCAGTTTGCAACTTCTTAATCATTTTATAATAATAAAGGCTGTGCCTAGCCCAGTGCTAATCTGATAGGTCCACGAGCCTATTGTTTTTGTGTTAAAAGTTTTTTATAAGCCGTCAAACTGGGGAACGAAATGTCGTCATCCGCTATGGAAAGTATCCTTTTTAAATCATAAGTTTTTGACACTGCGCTATTCAGGATTTTCAGCTCCACAGGATTAAAATCTCTTTGTAAAATATTCAGCCCAAAATTTCTTCAAAAACGACTGCAACTAAATCGTCATTTACAATCATCCATGGATATTCTTTTAGGTATTCTTCAATTTGCCACTGGCCTTGTAATACCTAAATGTAGTTTTTAAATCCCACATTGTTCTTTGGTGTAGTTAATTGATTTACCAATCATAACAAAGCTCACAACTTGGAAGATACCTATATTCCTTTAAGTAGTGGCAATGTAATAAAGAGACTATTTCTAGTATCAATAACCCTAACCCTAAACAATCCTAAGAATATGAGTCACAACAGAGTACATTTTGTACCAATAACTTTTAGAAAAATAGTGTATTTTATCATTAAGATTAACTATTTCTGCATTCTTTTTATGAAAATAGGTTCTTTGTATTTGATTTTCATAAATCCAGGCTAAAATAAAAATCCTTAACTCACTTTTACCAGAACACCTATTTAATTTAAAATTTGCTGTAAAAGAGCTAGAGAGAAACTCTAAAAAATGTGAAAAAGAAGAAAAGATGGAGAAGGAAAAGGCTAAGAAGGCAATACAAAAGGGTAACTTAGAAGGAGCAAGAATACATGCAGAAAATGCCATTAGACAGAAGAATCAGGCCCTCAATTATCTTAGAATGTCGGCACGAGTTGATGCAGTATCAAGCAGAGTGCAGACAGCACTTACAACTAGGAAGGTGAGTTGTCTGACAATCTTTGTTAATTTTCAGGGATAGTTAAGAAAGAATATAAATATGTATAAAGAAGTTTGTGTAATTAAAGGTATAAATTGTTTGTTAACAACCAAGTCACATAGAAAGCGGAATAGTATGTTGTGACGAAGCAGTGTATGCTACTACATTTGATAGAATACTCTTTAACCATGGAGATAGAGCAATGACAGAATGAATTTGATGTCTATCAAACAAACAAAGCATTTATGTACTTAATGATATGATTCATTACTTATCTGCAGGCTTAGCATGATGCTTTCTATTTCTACTCTACTCTACCTTAGAATAGAAATCGCTTGTCTACATTTCTTGGTACATAACTGTCAATTGTCTACACGGAAACATAATTTTTATGTACTCTTCCGTCGTCGACAAAACGCTTCTCTATGGTTCCCATGCTAAGCCTGCTGATCATCTATCAACTTTTTAATCTACAAACTCCCATTGCTTTTTCCATATTGTGCAATGTAGTGCTAGAAACAAGCTTTTAGTTGCATTATTATTATTATGTGTATGTACAGACGCCAGAACATCAAGCTACCCCAATCTGTCAAATTTCTTTGATCGATTTTCAACTTTATAACATGGGCATAAGGTTCATGTTCAATTGGGAAAATTTTACAGCTTGATGTGCTGGCGTCTGTACTAACCCACTGCAGGTTAAGGGCCTCCCTACCCTCCTTCCACTTTTCCCAGTCTTTCGCTTTGAGATAATCTTATAAGGCGTCCAGCTCAATTTCATTTTACAACATAGCATAGCAGCATAATCAGCCTATAATGTTTCCACTGCTGGGACACAGGCCTCCTCTCTATGAGAATGAGAGTGGGCAATATAAAATCCATTATGCTGGCCCACTGCGGGCGGGTGGATGTCACATGTGTTCGAATTTTTGGTTCTAAGTCATGCCGGTTTCCTCACGTATGGCGGGGACACCACTGCTCATTTAACCACACGGGCATAGCTAATTCACCTATAAACTGATTCCAGGTCACAAACTCCATGGCGGGTGTAGTAAAGGCGATGGACGCAGCAATGAAATCAATGAACCTGGAGAAGATATCCACACTCATGGACAAGTTCGAGAGTCAGTTTGAAGACCTGGACGTTCAGTCTTCGTACATGGAGAATGCTATGTCACAGACAACTACCACCACAGTGCCTCAGGGTGATGTCGATAATCTGTTGCAACAAGTTGCGGATGAAGCCGGGTATGAATTGGCTTATTATCAGAGCGACTTTTATTTTAGAATAGCTTTTCCCGCCACTTCGCACGCGTGGACTTCAGAAATTATCCCGCGGGAACAATACCGGAATGAAAAAGTTCCCTATGTGCTAGCCAAAATTTGATTTCATTTAACTCAGTTCAAAATCAAAATCAAATTATTTTTATTTCATATAAACCTGCATGGGCACTTATGAAACGTCAGAAGCTAGGTGCACGGTTCCAAAATGTTGTTTCCTATGGAGAAGAGCCGGCAAGAAACTCCACGGTTACTCTTTTAAAAATGATTGGCTTTAACAATGTTTTCAGATATAAAATGTATGGGAGGACAGTGCAGGCCTGTAAATAAGTACCAGGTACTTAGACGAATCCAGAATAGAAAATCGTCTACAAATCTACAGTCTGTAAGGCCTACAACGTTCTCCCATTCACAATATGTAAAATAATCTACATAAATAAAATGAACCTAATTAAACATAGTGACATGATTAACATGACAATCACTAAAAAATAGTTGATATTAAAATTGATGTATAATGTCAAATAATGACGAGAATATGTCAGCATTGTAAAAATAAAAAGAACATTGAGAGCAGTTAATAGACTTTCACATAGATATGCTGTTAATGAGGTACCAGGGAAGCCACATGTGCAGAAGGAATTAATGCCAAACTTCCCTGTCTTCAACGTAGTTCAGCCGTTAAGATGCCAAAAAAGTTTTTATCCAGTGCGCAAACCGTAACCATAAATTCAGCATATCATTCTAGACCCCCTAGCGCAGGAATTTTACGCATGTTATACAAAAAAATAAATAAACTGCTGTTCCATACATTTTGACCGCGTAGGTATCTTTAGGACTTTTAGGGCTTTTATAATAAACAGCTGTTTTTTTTTTGTCCTATAACTGGCGAAAAATTTCTGCGGTAGGGGTCTACAATGATATGCTGAATTCATGGTTACAATTTGCGCACTGGATAAAAACTTACCCTGTATAATAAAATAAAATTTTGAAGTTTCTGTTTGTAATGACAAAATAACAGATTACTAAATACATGAAAGTCTATATCACCTGTAGGTACCTTATCAAAAATAGTTTTTTTTTTTTGTGTCTGTTTGTTCCCGCTAATCTCTGAAACGGTTAGACCGATTTTGACGGTACTATACTGGCTGGATAGCTGATGTTATGAATAACATAGGCAATTTTTTGTTCCGGTAGCACGTTGCCGTGGGATAATTTTCGACATCCACGCGGATGAAGCAGTGGGCAACAGCTAGTTATATTATGAATTGCTTTTGCTAAAGTAACAATATTCCACTTGCCAGTATTGTTAAAAAGTACTAATAGTTGAGCTAAGAGTTTCTAGCTCACTGCTTGAATGCATTGATCTTGGTGGACGAACACTTAGGGTATGCGCGCACTACGATATTAAAATGCGAAATAAAATCGCAAACGACAATAATTCCTACGCGCACCACGATTTATTATCGCCTGCGAAATAACAGGGTCAAAGACAGTCACTGTGCCACCACGGACGGGAGTGTACATCGAAACATGGATTTACAAAAGAAAACAACCACTTTAAATATACACTTAATTTTACGTAAAAGAATTTTGAATAAGAAAAAGAAGATAACTAAACGTTACTGAATCCATCCTTTGACAGCATTAATAAGACCTTCTCAAGGATTTTTTTTACGTACGGTATACTGATCTTAGTGAACGCGATTTTTTTCGCAATGCGCCAAGCCAGTACCCCTTCTTAGTCTACAAAAATACGCACGATTTCGCATCCGCTATTTTAAATCGCAAACGATTTATTTTCGCAGTGCGCGGATTGTAGAGTACATTTCTGTTGTTCACAGATTGACGAATTTTCTTCGCAACATTTTATTTTCGTACGACGTATTTTAATCATTGCGAAAAAAAATCGCCAATCTGTGAACAAGACTAATATACTAGAGAGCGCGCACTGCAGTATATATGCGTTAGCGATTTTATTTCGCATGAACACGCGATTATTTTAAACGATTTATTAAAGACATTCCGATTCCTTTCCGTTACATTGGTTTCTAAAAAAACGATATTGACGTTGTTTGAACGTAGTAAGATTCCGCGGGGAATCATTATAACGATACAGAATTGGGGCCCTGTAAGGTTTTATGCTCGTGAGATACTTAATAATAACCTTATCTAATTGTCCACCTATTCTTTCCAGTTTGGAACTCAACATGGAGTTGCCTTCAGGCATACCGAGCACTTCTGTGGGCACCGCGACCGTCGTGTCTCAGGAACAGGACGAACTAACGCAGAGGCTCGCGAGATTACGACAAGCGGAGTAGCCAGTCTTGTACAGATATTATATGTTACGTATTATTATCGTATGCACACGATTCTGAAGTAAGATCTAAATGAGGCATATTTGTTAAAGTGTATTAATTCTTCTTTACTTGACTTATTTGGTAAATTATGGACTATACTGCGATTTTAATATTAAGAAAAGTTGTTAATTCTAAAGCTTCGATTACATACCGTGTGTGGTTCTTACTAATATTAAATTCATGCCTAATATAAAATGATTTATTTATAAACATTACTTAAAGTTAGTCAACTGTTTATCCATACATTTTTGTCATTTAAATGTCTCTTAACTTTAAGCAACGTTTATAAATAAAGGGGATTGTATGAAAATGATGCAAAGCTTGTTATTTTCAATACCATGTTTGTTTACCAAATAGGAAATGTAAGAAAAACAGACCAGACGTTTTGCGCAGTCCATGCTTTTGTATAAGTACAAGATAAGTTTTCCAGAATGTCCTACTTTACATTTTCTATCAATAACATAAGATCACGCCTGTAATCTCCAAAGGGTTGGCCAGAGATGTACCTGCAATACACCTACATTTCATCAGCCACAATCTACAACAATAAGTTGTCATTAATTTTAAATAACAATTTAAGTACAAAGTTGTTGGTCACGTGACACAGTGGAATATCCAGGCTGTCGGGACTCTGCGACTGGTGATATCATCCTATGACGCGTCATTGTATGATGAGGACAACCTCGGAGGACAACGTTGATTTAATTATGTAATTTTCTTGACCCAATCAGCACCCTTATTGCGTAACTCACGATTCATCATAATCTGTATCGTCTTGAAACGGATTGTTAAACCATTGCTTCATATGTTCGAAAAATGTGTCTGTTCGACAACATAAATAACGCAATGAATGTTGTTAAACTGTGAAGACGAAACCAATTATGATCAATCGTGAGTTACGCAATTAGGGTGCTGTTCATATCTCAATATAGAAATATTCTTCCTATGTTAAATTTTCTATATTTATAGTGTATCAAAGAGATAGTATGCAGGGTTATCGGATATAATTGAAGCTTAGTAAGACTGATGGTGGATGTTTTCGTATAAAGTTTAATTAAGGTGAATCTAGTCCACATTTTTCCCATACATCTTCGGGAGTGTATTACTCCACTTTTTGATAATGTACATCAAAAATTAAACTTGGTACAGTTTTGTCTCATTATTAATATTGTCTGTATAGAAACATAATCTATACATATAATATACTAAATAAAATTAGAAACCATTAAAAAGTTAGGAGCGAACAAAGATTCGTTTTTATTGCTAATTTAACCTAAAATTAAACTTAAACTTTATGACTTAAACTCGCCCAGAGTTTAAGTCATAAAGAATTTTGAATAAGAAAAAGAAGATAACTAAACGTTACTGAATCCATCCTTTGACAGCATTAATAAGACCTTCTCAAGGATTTTTTTTTACGTACGGTATACTGATCTTAGTGAACGCGATTTTTTTCGCAATGCGCCAAGCCAGTACCGCTTCATAGTCTATAAAAATACGCACGATTTCGCATCTGCTATTTTAAATCGCAAAAGATTTTTAGAATTTTCTTGGTTGTTTGGTTAATGCCCACAAAGCTCAATTATCGAAAAATTCAATAAATTTTATTGGTCATTGATTTATGCAGTGGTTTTTTCATTAAACCCGATCTTCCGAAGGACTTACCTTATTTTTTTACGCGCCTGTTTTACTATAACTTATCTCATCACGGGTACTACCTCTGTCGGACACGAAGCCTGGTGAGACAGCGTGCTTTTCAGCCAGGCCCACCAGTGAGTTCCGAGCCCGCGACTAGGTTCCCCTTAATGGATAGCAAACAGATAATTTTATAAATTAAATTTCTTTCGAAAACATCATCGATTTCTTACCGACTTCAACTATATCCGATGACCGTTTACTTATCTCTTTTGGTGACTGTACGAGTACATTCAGTACATATGATTTCAGTATACACATGGGCTAAACGAAATTGTAAATGTTGTCATCTTTAACTTGCAAATAATACTGAGGATGGGCGTTATTATGGCCTGTAATAAATATACCAAACAACAGATGGGCCCTCAATCCTCTATGAACTGAGGGCCCAACTTTACAGTCCATAACTCGCTTATTTGACTTTCACAAAATTCGATTCCAACTTTTAAAATTCTTTGGGAATGTTCACTACATCCTAAGCACATTTTTAAAGAGTTGTAACAAAGTGGCCCTCATACCACACGCACATAGTTTTAAGACTCCTCTAAACTATGTAATGCTCCCTCTAAACTATACATAACTTTGCAAAATGTAAAGACAGGCTGATTTTCTTTTGCCATTTCATTGTAAAAGCTGTTAATAATGAAGATGAGCACTTTTTCGGTTTTCAGTTATTTTACTAACTCTTCAATAATATTATTACAATATGAGTTTTGCGAGACAAAATATTTTTATATTACCATAGTCCTTGCCCTACAGAATCGGCGTCAATTCGGAGTAACTAAATGATAAAAACTGCGCAATATACGTCTGTAAATTTAGTTAACTTTGACAATAAAATTATTATTCTGTTGCAAGTTACAGAACGCTAATTTAGGTCCAATTAATAATATATCTTAAATGTTTGCTAAGAAACATATTTTCAACTAATTTTTATTTCACGCCATTTCCACTTATGCTAATATTGTACTGTGATCACAAAATATATAGAAACAGGCATATAAATAAGTATCTAAGGTAAAATATAAATGTCTTGTAATTTTTTTGTAAATGTTCTTTATAAAGTTACGAATAATGAAGTTATTTTTTATTTTGTTTTTTATTAATTTTCGATGGTTTTATTAATTTAACCCCATATTAGTACCCATTTGAAAGCACCTTTTTGAAATATAGGTTAAATAGAAAACTAACAATGGTTTTAAAGTAGTTCAGTGATAGATATTTTTTTTTGGCATTGCAGTATTTGTAAATAATAAACACGAAACTTTGTCAAAATACTTTTATTATCCATAAAACAATTAAAGGAACAAGCATGTATTAATACAAATAACAGTAGACTTCCAACTAATACTAATAATACGGAAAAATCTGTAGTGTGACTACATTCCTTACAAGCTACCTGAATACCGTATGGAGGAGTGCCAACTCCGCACAACTTACCCGCTACGGAGCTGCTAAAACGTATATCACATCTAACAATCAGGAAAACATTAATTTTAATAATACAAAATAACTTCTTAACAAACTGGTCGTCAATTTCTTTCATAGAAATCGTCTGCTGTATCCGCATTAGGGCACAAGTGGTAAAACATATTCTCAATCTTGTGTCGGGGAAATGTTTCTGAAACATTCTTGTTTTATTCAAGATGGTTGTCACGGCGAGTCTGCGCCAAGACTTTGTACCATAAATGTGCCCTAGTCCAAATATAGTTTTAAACTTATTATGTGTGGTGTTTAAACCTAGGAATATGGCATTAATATGACTTAGTAAAAATGTGAATACTGTGTTATCTTTGGTGTAGTGTTAAGCGTCCCCGTTGTCGGTAGTTTCAAAGGCTATATGGTAGAAGTACCAGTCTTCGAGGAAGGACGGCACGAAGGCTTTGCTCTTAGTGTACCTGACTGGCGGCTTCAGCTTGGCGAGCTCTTGTTCGTAGAGCTCAAGAGATTCAGGGGAAGTGGCGCCGTTGCCCTGGAACAGAAACGTGGAGAATGTAAGATGGTAATGAGCAATGTTAAGATGGTAATGGTGAATGAATGTATATCCTTTCTTCCTTACACTTTAGGCTATTTAACAGATCTTTGCTGGAAATTAGCCCTTAATGAATTAGCAAGAGTAATGAAATTTTGTATGATTTTATTACCCTTGCTAACTCATTGAATTCCTCGAAGATGATCAATAAAGCGAGAGCGATGATGAAAAGTGAGTAGATTTGAGCTTAGTACATAGTCAAGGGCCAAATTGGCCCAAGGTAAGAGAATACCCATCCCATTTCTTCCCGTGGGTGTCGTAGAAGGCGACTAAGGGACTTACTAGAGAATGGGCAGCAGTGTTCTCTATGCATTTTACCACCATAATGCGATCGCTAACCCGCCTGCCAAACGTGGCGATTAATGCAAGCCCCCCCCCAAATTGGGGGAGGCCTGTCTAGCAGTGGACGTCTTCCGGCTGAAATAATGATGATGATGATGAAGAGAATATTTGGTAACAACACTCTTGATAAAAACCAAAATAGCAAAAAATAAAAACGTGAGCGCCGAAACAAAGATCATAGTGTACGGACGCTTCTATCAGAACAGCCGTCATAAGCAGAAGAACACATTGAGCGACCGCCGCGAGCCTGCGAGGTGGGCGCATATTTATAATTTTGATTTTGTTTCTTAATATTGTATTGTATGTTGGCAAGATCATTATCAAGCAGCAAACTATCCATTACCGTTTTAAACCCAATGAAAAACCCAACACCAGAAAAGACCAAAAAAAAGAAGTACATACATGAGTCATAAACTTCCCGTTAGGCTTGAGAATCTTGAATGAAGAGTTCAGGATGGTGATCATGAACTCCCACAGCTCTCCGCACGCAGACTCCGAGATGGGGATGTCCGTCAGATCTCCGAACACATAGTCCACCTTCTTGCCTTCAGTGATGAACTTGTTCACCGTCAACATGCAATCTTCTACAATGACCTAGAACATAGATTATTTTGAGGGTTCGTGTTAGAGGAATTTGTTCGAATATTTTATAAGTGGATGTTCCTCATGTCGAGCCAGACGAGAGATAACTCGCAATTTGTGTCACTCAAAATGAACCACGGAAGGAGGAATTTGTGCACATTTTAGTTGATTTGTTTTACGTTGACTTTAGCGCATATTGTAAGGGTGTGTCCAGACCTGGCGAATACGCCGCTCGCGAGTCGCTTGCAAACTGTGCGCGTGTTGCTCGCGTGTGGTTACAGCCTACGTTTGGTGCGCCGCTCTAGTTCGCACATAGCTTCTTTCGCGTTGAACCAAATATGTGGACAAGGGAGGTGCACCGCGAGCGGCACGCGCGCACCTCCTGCGCCGCTCGAGTACGGCGCGTAGCTTCCGCGTGGACGGCGCCGGGTATGCGTGCGAACATGAAATGCACGCGCGCAGTTCGCAAGCGGCTCGCGAGCGGCGTATTCGCCAGTTCTGGATACACCCTTAGAAAGCGAATGTAGCGTAAGACATTTGCGACATAATTAGAATGTGACGCACCAAGGCGGTTTTAGCTACATTCTAATTTAGTCTACTGTAAAAATTTATATTTTTTATAAGACTCGTGAATCAACATAAGTGTAAAAGGAAACATTTAACATAGATTTACCGGTATACATGGCTGCACATCAAGCTATACATTTCCTATACAATGAAATCCTATACAATGCGATATCAGCTTATACTGGAATGTATGGCCGTGTCAGGCCGTGAGTACCTATGCCTATGCCATAGGAGCGTACAGCAGATTGATCGCCTGGGTTGTGAAGAGTTTAGTATCTGACTAGAAGCTGAAATTTTTAACCCGTCTAAGGGACGGCAGACCTTAGTAATTTCAACTTTTACAACGAGCTGTTCCTGTTGTACAAGTGTGAAAAAGGGTCTTGACAGTTGGACAACAAAGTGATCCATATATGGGATCACTTTTTTGATCCCATATATATGGATCTCTGGAGATCTTTTTGTGATCTCTAAACTCGTGAGGCGAGTATTCGAAATCATTTGACGTATTACCGAAACATAATATGAGTTGACACCACAGGCTATAAATAGTGGAGTATATTTACAAAATTGTCTAACCAGTGACAGTAATTTGGCCCGTCCCGCCCATCGCATGCAAGACTGAAATAAAATGACTCACAATCTTGATATAGTAAATAGGTGAACATGTTACCTCACGTTCAAACGTTAGTAGCTCTACTACCTGACTATTTTATGTAAAAACATATTATTTTGAACTGTAATGAAAGTTAAGCAATAATTCAAAACATATTTTTATGGTTTCATAGGTAGCTAGTATTGAGATGAAGGCTGATAGAGATGTAAGGAAGAAAAAAAGTACTTACGGCGCCGAGGCCAATTAAATTGAGAATTCTGAGAGTCATGTCATAAATAACAAAATTTTAGTTTCCCAATCAATTAAAAACGATGATAAATACTGCCTCCAGCATGCCATGCAAATTTTAATGTGTTAAAATGAGCATTTAGTTTTCCGAGTTTGAAAATTCGCCAGATCTCTTATTTACGATACACACAGTTTGAGATATTCTTTACCAGGTAACACACTACCTACAAACAAAATAGTTAGATACTGATAGGTACTTGTAGCTTGAATCCCGTAGCTGGGGAAAAATAGCAAAGAGTAGGCACATAACAATCTATTTGGTATACAGGTAGCTAACTTGCAACTCCTTTTAAACAATATTATGATAGTGCTGAGTAGTCAATTCTTTTGACATCACTCTGCTACAAGACCTATTATATAGGATACAATTTTATCCAGTGCGCAAACTGTAACCATGAATTCAGCATATCATTCTAGATCCCCTAGCGTAGAAATTTTTCGGTGATCATAAAAAAAGCTGTTGTTTCATAGAAAGGTGCAATACCTACACGATCAAAATGTATGGAACAGCTGATATTTTTTTTGTATAACTGGCGAAAAATTTCTACGCTATGGGTCTAGAATGATATGCTGAATTCATGGTTACAGTTTGCGCACTGGTTAAAATTTTATCCATGGGAAAAGTTATAAAACACAGTATTTTAAAAGAGTAACTATACATGTTGGCAGGGACACCAACGCACAAACTGTAACCCACATGATTTTAGACGAGCTAACATAGAAATTATTCGCAGGTTACAAAAAAAAAAATCTGCTGTTTCAAAGAAAAATGCAATACATATGCGATCAATATGTATGGAATAGCATTAAAAAAAATATAACCGACCATAAATTTTAACCCAGAGAGTTCAGAATCATGTACCCAAAGCATTTATTTTAAATAGACACATACAAGGTACTTTTGAACGTCAACATTCACATTAAAATAGAATGGAGTCTAATCACCCTTAAAAGGTTCATTCGTATAGAGAATACTGAATCCTTGGTAACTGGTTGCGCGTCGATGCCACCCACGGAGTTAATACAAAGAGGAGCTGTTGTAATCAGATTTCCCTAAGAAACAATGCGTGACAATTTGCGGGGTGAGGGGGGTGTTAGATCCCGCCCACTTCTTTATTCCATCTACCGGTCAATAGCAAAACTACTCGCTCGTTCTGTTTATTTTACTTTGAAGTTACGTAACTATCTCACACTAGATGTCACTAAGTGCAGGATGCAACAGGGTCGCACTCAGAATAGGGTATTAGACCCATTTTTGAAAAGTGTCTTTTATTTAGATTCTAAAATGGTAATAAACCACCAAAAAAAACACAACGTTTTTATTGAATCGATTAGTGCGATAAAAATGCATTTTCATTTTTCGCGCGTAATTTGACGAAAACGCTGAACGCAGTGGACGCCATATTGCTCTGAGGGTATGAGGTCAGCTTGCTGTGTAAACAAATGCGCTTATATTTTGTATGTTAATTGTTTATAAATTAAAAAAAAATGATTTATTATTCTACTTATCGTTGATTTGCTGTTCCTGAATGTAAGATAATATTTCAATAAAGATTACTTTGGTTACGAAAATAGTAAAAGTACAAATAGTTGTTCAGTTGATTAGTTTAAACAGCGTTATTACGTAATAGCACGACGGTTACAATTTTATAGTGTTCAAAAACAGATTAAAAAAACTGAAATCTTTGAATTGAAATTTATTTTGTTATTTCATGAACTAAAACGAACATTTTCGGACTGCTTTTTGCTTGAGCTATCTAATAACATATTTATAGATTTTTTCTCATATAGAGTAAAAATATCCTATTGTCGTACCGGGAGTACTCCGGTATTTTTACTAATTTTGCGAACTATCCATATTTGTATTGAAATAGTGATATTAATTTTTGTCATCCATTGCTGTCTTAGATCATATTCGGAAAGAAATCTGAACATACTCGTACATCATTTAAAAAACTAAATAAATTAGGTAGGCTTTAAGATCTTTTAATGAAGTAAACAACAACTACCATACTTAGTTGTCTCACGGAGAGAAAGTACTTTAAATACATTTTTGTAGATAGAATATTTAATTTATAGGAGATTGTATTTTTATGAGTAATTCCATATATGAGACAGCCGCGGGACATTTGGTACACTAATTGGATTCTAATTACGGCCCTGTCTTTTTGTTATGTTTCCGGTTGTCGTTCATAGTTGACGACAAATGGCGGCCTGTTTACAAAATGGTCTATGAACTACAAAAATATAATTTTGGCAACTAAAGGGTATTTAAGAATGAATGTTGAACAAATCTCAATACATATGATTTTAAAATATGTTAACACTGAGCTCTACGTACCTAAATATTTTTATTTCCCATGACACAAAGTGTCGCCATCTAGTGTCGGGTAGAATTATATACTGAAAAGCCCGACGCTTATAGATTTTTCTAGAACTATGTTGATAAATTACTCATAAAATTACTTAGAAATGAAATGTGATGCCATCCATAGCAACAGAATGTCTATCTGAGTAGTTTTTACAAGATAAAACACAACATTTCATTCTTTTTTTTCTTCTAGCTCGAATATGCTATAAAATGGGAATGTGTACAAAATTGTGCACAGAACTTGACAGGACGAACGCCAACAATACACTGACTAAGGCCACGCCCACGTGATGACGTCAGGACCTGGTTGAGAATCACAGTGCACAGTTGCTTAGGCCGTCTCCTCTTTGTTTTAACTCCGTGATGCCACCTGTATAGTTTTTTGCCCATTCTATTTCATACGTAACTACCTTTTGGCAGGCGCAACTAGAATTAATTTCATTTTCTTGTAAATTTTGACGTTCAGATACAATGGCCTACTTGAAATTAATTATTTGAATTTTCAATAATAATTCTGAATAGGTATATGCAGTGTAGTAGAAAGATTAATAATCAGCCAGTATACCAAATAGCTTGTTCGACTATACATAAAACAATTTACTTCATAATTAGGCCCCTTTCTTCTCTCCAGCACATCACCGCATATGGGCCGCAGGTACTTATTACAGGCGGACATCACGACCTCGTCAATCTCCAACATCCATATGTACTTAGGCTTCTCCTTCAAGAGTTCGTATAACAGAGCTCCGTCGCCGCCACCTTCGAACAATTAGTACCCTGTTAGGTTGTAAGCGAATATGCATGCATGGGGGTTAAAGAAGACTTGGTTACTGTTTTATCAATGTTAAATGTCACTTGCACGTCATCATTATCTGCCTAGCCTTTTTCTATACTGGGGTCGGCTTCTAGTCTAACCGGATGCAGCTGAATAGTATTTTATATGGACTGCCTATCTGACCTCCACAACCCAGTAACTGTCACTTGCACGTCAATCACAACGATAAAGATCTTACAATTCACTGACAGACAACGCAGTGTAACAGCCAGTCCTTCGCAAGTGACGCGACAACGCAATGCGACTCTAGCAGAATACCTTTCCCATGAAATTTTGATAGAAATCGTTCAAGTAGATTCGCGAAGTGCCAGTCTGGGGAGCCTTGGGTCTAGAAACTTGAAACTTTGCAGAAGACTTCCTTTTATTGGCTAAGCAGTAAGAAAGGATTTAAAATAAATCATAACATGAAGGAGTTATTAGGTAGTGAAAGTTTGTATGAAAATTGGTTATTTTTGAATGAAAGTGCAAATATGAGCGCCAGCACCATTACACAACGTAACGTGCGTAACACATATGAAACATTTTTAGGGATTTTGCTATTCCATTCTTTCAAATTGTGTGCTCGACAACGTAAATAACGCAATCTTTGCTTTAAGAATAACATGAAAAAATAAAGAAATCCATCCACAATTAACGGAGAAATCGGTGAACATACAGAAAAAATAAAAAAAAAACGAACATAAACTACCTCGTTTTTTAAAATCGGTTACGTATGCTAGACAGGATGAAGAGTCCTAATAACATGTTCCATCGCAGTTAATGCGAGTGAAACCGCAGGCAAAAATAAACTTTTGAAACTGGATATTTTTGGCCTTGGTAGGTAGGTATTCAAAAAGGGGAACTCCCTTTTTGTTGAATATAAATACGAGGGGGCTAATTTAAGTGGCGGCTTTAATAGCGTCCGCTTAAACCTAATAATCATCTGTAAGCCGACCGATAAAAAGAATGGGATTGAATTGAGATGTTAACGGATTTATTTTTATCGAGATGAAAGGGACATACGCTAAAACAACACCTCTTTCAATATTTTATCAAGTATTCAATACGTCAAACTTGTTTCGAGGCGACATACACGGGGTATCCTATAATCCAATTTAAATGAGTTTGAGCAATGAAAAGTAAATCATCCATACAAATAAATAAAATTGATGAGACTTTGTTGTAACGCCAAAATACACGGTGGCTACGGTACGGTAGTCTGTTTGCTTGTATGTTCTGGTTAATCTCCAAAACGGCTGGGCTGTTTTAGACGGGACTCTCACTGGCAGATAGCTGATTTTATAAGGAGTAATAAAAAAAAACAGATCATTTTCATTTCAGGCATTGTATAAGTACACACATATATAAATTTCACCCATACATACATAGTGACTACATTTCATAGATAAGCAAACATCTTATTTAATTATATTAAGTAGGTTTTTGGGGTACTTATTACAAATTATACATTGAATTATTACGTTCGTACGTCGTTCGTACCTACGTGTAAAGGTTTTGTCAACTCGTACAACAATTTTTTGTTTTTTTTTGTCCTTAGCATTATTTCTCACACCCACGCGGGCAAAGTCGCGGACACAGCAGTAGTATGACCATTTTGTTGCGATTACAAAAAAATGAGAAACGGTAGGTGTCCGTTATCAAGAAACATGTAAGTACTCGTATAAGTCCTATTACAAAATATATTTACGATGACGACGTCGAGTAACTGAATATTGCATGAACGGCGGATAAAATAGAATTATTCAACGTTGCCTTGTTACGACTATGAGATTAGCTGAAGTATAGTATCTAGGTAGATACTATACTGGGAAATGTATTTTCCAGTATTTTTAAGACGACTTACATAGAAGTCTGGAAAAAAAACAGTGGCACTCCGGAAGTGAAAACTTGAACAATTAGATACGTGTATATTTTTTGAATCGTCAATACAGGATTACACATTATTAATAATCATAATTTTGATCATATCTTCTAAACGGGTTATCCGATTTTTTTGAGACGTAAATTATTGAAATACCTCTACTAAAAACAGAGGTGTCGGTAACGGTGTCGCGAGTTCAATTGTTTTTTTTTTCCATCTCAAAAAATGCCCAACGCGCCTGAGAATGAACTTTTCACTACAAAAAGACATTTTGCGCCGAGTCGCCGCCGCCGACTCCAAATAAATATGTATACATACCTAAGAACAGGAGAATGTCGTTTTAAGTCTCATACATATAATAGGGGGCGAGCCTATTGACGTCAACTAGACACAAATTAGGACTACCTAAACATGCACTTTGCCCGACGCAACGTGCGATTCGAATCCAGCACCCTAAGCACAGAATAACCCCTAAGCGCCACCGCACAGCCAGATCGCCGCGGCCAACTAATTCTTCCGTGAAGGGCAAGTGCGCGCACTAGGCGGCCAGCGACCACGTATAGGCCGCGCGACCAGCAGGAACATCGCGACCCACACGCGGCCTGTTGGCCGCCGCGACCACCGAGATCCACCGTTTCGTATGAAAGATGAAAAAGATCAGTGTGCGCGCTGCGCGCACATGTCGCAGCGGCCATACGTGTTTTGTGTGTTACAGGATGGCGTTTGATACGGAGCGATTAATTATAGAAATAGAAAACAGACAAGCTCTATGGAGTCAGGCGTCGGATGATTATTCGGAAAAATAAATAAAAAGGCAATTATGGATGGAGCTGATGAGAGATGCACTCCCGAAATTGGCTTGATCCAGTAATATGTGGTTTTAAGTATGTTCAAGATCTCGTAAAAAGTTTTTTAAACATTCTCATATAGTTTAAAAAAATATCTTCTGGAAAGTATATTCCTTTTGTAAACCTCATCCGTAACAATGGGTGATTACAAAAAAAAATCTTAGGCATATACAGCATATAGGCTTCTTCAAACAGGCGCGACGCGACATTTGTAGAACAATTTTCATGAACTTTTCATAGAAATTGTTCTACGAGTGTGTTTGAAGAAGCCTATATGCTGTAGTGGGATGGTTGTCTTGTTAACCTTTTGGCCGTTTTGTTACGCGCAATTGTCACTCAGACGCCAATAATTTAATTGAAACAGCAAGCATCGATACAGTTCTCTTTATTGACATACTTACAGCTATTTGATGAGGGTGATGTTGGGTTTTCATTTTATATAGGAAAAATGGAATTTATTCAAATGATTGCCTTGTTGGTGTACTAGTCACAAGCACTACTACTAAGCATTAGGTCCTGCACCCTAATTGCGTAGGTAATGCACGATCAATCATGATCTTAATTATTTTGAAACAGATGGCTAATCCATTGCTTCATATGTTCGAAAAATGTGTCTGGTCAACAACGTTAATAACGCAATGAATATTGTTGAATTGTCAAATGAAACAGATTAAGATAGATCGTGTGTTACGCAATTAGTGCCGCCGCGCATTACGCGGCCAGGTCGCGCGGCTAGGTCGCCGCGGCCTGGCCGCGCAGCTATCAAATCATCTGCGACCCGTAGCGACCACTTTTGTTAGTTGAATTCACATCGTGCTCCAAAATGGACGTCGAAGAAGGAATAGGGTATTTTCCGATTGACGTTGAAGTTGACGTCACATGTCACGTGATAAAAAGTCATCGTAAGGAGCGTTTTGGTGGTAAATTCAAAACAACGAAGAATAAATTAGATTTTTTGAGAAAATGTGTATTAATAAATTTATTTTTATTTTGCTGTTAAATATATCGTCCCCATCTTCAAATTAAAATCGTTTTTATAAAATCGGAAAATACCCTATTCCTTCTTCGACGTCCATTTTGGAGCACGATGTGAATTCAACTAACAAAAGTGGTCGCTACAGGTCGCAGGTGATTTGATAGCTGCGCGGCCAGGCCGCGGCGATCTAGCCGCGCGACCTGGCCGCGTAATGCGCGGCGGCACTAATTGCGTAACACACGATCTATCCTAATCTGTTTCATTTGACAGTTCAACAATAAACATTGCGTTATTTACGTTGTTGACCAGACACATTTTTCGAACATATGAAGCAATGGATTAGCAATCTGTTTCAAAATAATTAAGATTATGATTGATCGTGCATTACCTACGCAATTAGGGTGCAGGACCTAATGCTTAGTAGTAGTGCTTGTGACTACTACACCAACAAGGCAATCATTTGATTAAAAACCTAAATAAATTCCATTTTTTCCTATATAAAATGAAAACCCTACATCACCCTCATAAAATAGCTGTAAGTATGTCAATAAAGATAACTGTATCGATGCTTGCTGTTTCAAATAAATGATTGGCGAATGAGTGACAATTGTGCGTAACAAAACGGCCAAAAGGTTAACAAGACAACCATCCCACTACAGCATATAGGCTTCTTCAAACAGACGCTACGCGACACTCGTAGAACAATTTCTATGAAAAGTTCATGAAAATTGTTCTACAAATGTTGCGTCGCGCCTGTTTGAAGAAGCCTTGATATGAAATTGGGTCATTGGCCGATATTACCTTCGAAATACTGAGGTAAGTCGACGTACAGACGCCAGCACATCAAGCTACCCCAAACTGTCAAACTTTCCCAATTGAACACGAACCTTAAAGAGTTTGGTAATAAAGTTCAAAATCTATCAAAGAAATTTGACGCCTAGATATAGCTTGATGTGCTGGCTTCTGTACTTACACGGACGTAATAACATTTCGGCGGGATATTTTCGCGCATTGGATCGGTTCGGACTCGGTTGGATTTTCAATGCTCGGTTCTACACCGACAGTTGAAAATCCAGTGCGCAAAAATATCCCGCCGCGATTTTATTACGTTCGCGGGAACGTTGGCCGATTCGGCATAAAAGGAGGTGAGTAATTCGCGTGCAGAAAGTACTTGGCCATATCTCATTTTATGAGGTAAGTAGTTAAAATTAGGCAGAGGATGGGTAAGCTTTAAAAAAAAGTTGTTTACCTAAGATCACGATTTCTTTCCCTTCATAGCTCTCCTTGCCCCTTTGCATCAAAGTTTCAGTATAAATGAGATCAGCCTCTGAGATATCTGAAAGCAAACAAAATAGGTTTTATATCTTATCGGTTGGTGCAAATATTTGAACAAATATTCGCGATATTTTCTATTACAAAATCAACTTTACTCACATTGAATTAGGGTACATTTCTATTGGCCAAATAACCCAAATATTTCAATAATCACGCTAACTGTAAAGCCAACTCAAATGTTGGTTCAGCAAACTTACTTTGTAAATCATCTAGCACCAACATATTGCCAAGAGTTTTGGAATGGACAATCTGGACTCTTTGGAAAGGCGATTGCTCGTCGAATATGACCGCATCGATGTCGTACTCTAGTAGACGTTCGTCTGCGAATTTCAATGTTACCCTTTAAAATTATAGCAGATATCAACTGACAATTTGTAATACTTAATGATGATAGTGTGTAAAAAGTTTGTATGTTTATAAATGCTTCGTAGAACCGGATAGGGAGAAAAGCTTATAATTAGCACAAACATAACTTGACAATTAAAGTCAAGTGTAGAGGCAAAATCTTAGATTCATTTAAGTTTCATATAATATGGGGTCTCTAAGCAGATGGGACATTTTATTTAACTTTCAAATAAAGTCTGGAATTATTTGTATCATTTATTTACATTATTTTAAAACGACTACTTTATGTAGCGATCTAAATAAAGTGCATTTAGAATATTTTAAAAACTGCCAAATAATTGTTATACCACTAACCTGAAGTTGGGTAATACCTGCCGAAGAGGCATCGCTTTAGCGGCGCGTAAGCTTGAGATTTTATAATATTGATGTATTTTTTCAGTTGACCTTCCAATACTCTCGCCGACTATTGAAAAAATAAATCATAAAGAAGGAAAAACAAAAAAATGAATGCAGGTAGTCTAACATGCATAGTTTTATAAATTTTAGGCCAAAAAATGTTAGGTTGAGCGTCTCCTAGGGTACTGGAAGATTCGTTAGTTTGCTACTTGTTTGGTGTAAAAGGAAATGTGGAGAACATGCATTGAATTGTTAATTGTGGAAATTGGATGAGAGTGCAAAGCAAAGTCTTGTTCTATGATTGTGATTAGTAATGAAAAGAAACTAATGCTCGGTTCCTATAAATAAAAATAAATCCTTTTGTTTACTAATAGTATTTAGTAGCATTGTTTATTGCCAAACTGGACATATAAATAGATTTGTGAGCAAATTTTACCTGTCATAGATTTTTCCACATAATTCTACTATGCAAAGCTATGAGGTCTTTGCTTCATTATTGGTAAAGATAAAAGATTCTTAATTTTAATCAATAACGGTCTGTTAATTTTAGGAATCGGTCATTAATTAACAAGATGATGTAATGTGTGAAGCTTTTATGTTTGATTGGCTGTGCAATATCTGCAAATGTGTTGATTGCTTTATTTTCTAACGAGTCTTGGATTGAGCAGTCAATGAACTGATTTATGGTCATTCACAGACCAGGATTAGTGTCTTACAAATGTAATTAAGAGAGTTCTTCCCACGCGGGCTGGCAACAGCGCATTTATGGAGGTTTTTCGTGATTATTTCACATTGATTATACAAACAAAAGTAAAAAAAACCTGCCATGCACTAGACATTGGTATTTTCAAGTTTGTATGCTATTTCTTTATAGTTATTTTGGTATTTACTTTTATAAATCGACATGGTCAATTAAATTATTTTCTATTACTAAGTACGATTAAATGTTTTTATTAAAGAGTAAATGTTAAACAAAAACAACGATCTAGTGCTTGGCTGAAAAAGAATAGTACTTTTGTTTGTATATAATGAAATAATCACGAAAATCTACTATAAATCTGTTGTTGCCAGCCCGCGTGGAATGAACACACCAGTGGGGTAATGGTGTAACTCACATAAAATGATAATTTGCCAAACCTTTTTATTTTGGTATTACTTGTTTCATAGGTTTAATAAATTTGTTTGTTCACTTAAATAATGCAGTGAATGTGGCTGAACCGTCATAATGAAAGGCAATCTGATTGCCATTTTATGTGTAGGTAATGCAATTACCTTGCTGATTGAAATAAAAAACATTATGATTGATCAAATAGTAACACAATTTTCTTCATTGCCAATTCTCCTTACAACAGGTCTATGAAATAAAATTTAAAAAAAAATGAATCTTCTAGAGACCAATTTCCTCAAGAAGAAAAAGTTTTAAGGCTATGAAATTGAAATTAAATCCTTTAAATGAAAATTGCCTAGTTGCTACAAGATTGAATAAAGTGATATTTATGTAAATTAAAAATATAATATAACATGCTTTGTGCTCCTATTAATACAATTCTAACTTTAAATAAATAAAAAATATGGGTGGAGAACTTGAAAGCAACATAAAAGTATAGCTAACACCAAAAATAAACTTTACGTAAGGGTAATGTCATCAAACTAAGTTAAATAAAGGGGCAATAATTAATAAATAGAACAGGTATAGTAGCTAACCTGAACTAGTGAGATATACATCAAATTTATAACCCCGTTTGATTGGCGGGAATAATTTTACCCTTTCGCAGTCCAATGACATTCTTACCGAACTTTCCAGTAGTTTAGAGCACTAGAAAATAAATTTATACGCTCAACCTTCACATACCTGTAGATCTTTATTTAATATTCTTATTATGTCATGAACCCTTTGAAGGCTAATAAAAGTGAAGTATCTGGCAATAAATCAAATTTAGAAGCGCCAACTCGTAGCTTTGTTTTTTCTGAACTAGTCTTCAATATTTTATAACTCAGTACTTTTGCTGTACAATATTTAATCAGTTATTTGTGTAACACACGCAGACTGATACTAACAATTTACCGAGTAACTTCATGATTGATTAAATAATAATATTCAGTAAGCACAGCATAGCAATCAGTGGTTTACGTAGTTGGTAACTAATCAAATGGCCTATTTATCTTCAGCCCTTTTCAACAATATAATTAGCATTC
This sequence comes from Polymixis flavicincta, assembly GCA_949987655.1. NCBI lineage: Eukaryota > Metazoa > Arthropoda > Insecta > Lepidoptera > Noctuidae > Polymixis > Polymixis flavicincta. The sequence goes on from OX465175.1 coordinate 21,009,327, forward strand.
ATAGGGATTTTTTTTTTCAATAAATTATCAAATGAGATTTTGTACTTCCTAAGTTTGATTTTATTCTTTGAAAATTATTAATAATTTTGTTTTAATATTTTAATTTACATTTTAAGTTATACTTTAGCTGATGGTCACACTATTGATCCTATGATACTGTTACAATATTCAGAACTATTGGTAAACAAAAATCAATCGATTCTGTGAGCTAAGAATATTCCACTTCCAATCCTATTTGAAATTAGGATCAAAGATCGCTCAGCGTCGTACGAAATTGAATTAGACCAGTCCTGTAATTTATGGATACTTGGTTCGTTATAATGCTATACTATCACCTATTTCGTTAATGTAACATCACATAGCGCGCTTACCTTGAAGTTAATTAATGGTTCCTCGTTCTCTTCCTTGTAATATTCAATGTTTACAGTGACAAGGCCACGGTCGAACAGTCTGACGGACACCGTAGTGCCCTTCTTGCCAGTCAACAGTTTCAGCGAACCACCTTCCAGTTTTAACTCAGTGGCTAAAATAAGATTTGGTATGTATTCTTTCAACACGATTTCCAATTGCCCGAATATTGTTTTTTGGCCGTTTTCATCTCCCAGGCGGGCGGGGTCGACCGAGAAGTCTAGAAGAAGCGTTTGGACAGACATTTTTAACTATTCAACGTTAATTTCACTGTTTATTGAGAATATCTAGTTGGACGGGACCGGTAAATCTAAGAGTCTACTATGAACGAAACCGCTCGCTCTCTTGAAATTGAAGGAAATGGCAAATTGATTTGAAGGATCTATTTTGATATTACGGCAGTGTTGCCAATGTAAATTATTTGTTTTGATTAAAACACACATCTATTAGAGGAATTAGTTTATAAGTCTGTGCGATTGGTTGATTTTGTTAGTAGCGAATTTAGGATGTTTAAGATTTTGAAGCAATTGCGACTGAAGAATATTAACTTTTCTCATTCGAGTCGCTAAATAAAGATACAGATTTTTCCTCTGGCATCCTTTACGATTTGTCAATCGGTTGTTGACTGACTTTTTTGCAAGGGTTGCAATACGTAAATATTAGACATGGGCGTTTTCGTATTTAGTTGCTAACGGATATGTAACCGATATTCAGTTTTCATATCGATATCGAAAACCGTTTTCAGATATCGATATCAGTAGTACGATTTGCACAAGTAACTGAAACGAACGAAACTAGTTAGTTTCGAGAATGAATTTCTCCCTGATATCGAGTAGCCGCCGGAAAGTTGCTAACTTATGGAATATTTGTTGTAACTAAATAAATAGAAACTAGACCTTATTGCTAGCGCGTTAGGATATAGATATTACGCACGCACTATTATTAACCAAATAACCAATCACTAGCCGAAGTTACGTAATATTCGCTTCATCACTTTTACGCCAGTAAAACATTGAATGGTAAGACAGAGACAAAGCGAATAAAAACCGTCGATGTCATATCGCTCGTTATGTGAAGTTTGCGTTTTGTTCGTTATTACTTATTCGACATTATTCGTAGTTCGTTCTCGTTGTTGCGCTTTGGATATGCCATAGCTGGATGAAGTTTTTGTGAAAACGGTTATGTATATTTAGATATCGATATGGTATGATAATAAACACATATCCGATATAAGTTACGTTTTGATATATCGAACCCATGCCTAGTAAATATTAAAAACAATATTAATTGGATTGTTGAGGGTACGGTGTTTTACAACCATTTACTAAGTTATTTTTATTTTTAATACCTCGACGTTAATGACAGAAATGAACCTAATAAAAATGGCCAAAAATACAAAAAACAAGAGCAACGCTGGCTTGTATTAGTCGGCCTTGTCAAGACGCTATAAACTATGAAAAAAAAAACAAAAGCCTGCAGGCTTGCAACATTTTATCCGTCTGTCTTTCTTTTTTGTAAAAAAAATTGCATCGTGAGATTCTTGTGAGTTGTGACATGGCTGGAAATACTACTGAAGAAGTAGAGGTGGGTAGTTATAATTAATTGTGATGTAAATTGCACCGTCCACCCGTATTAGGCGTTATTTAAATCGTACTTCCTTTACTTTTTACGGAATATGCTGATGTGGCTGCACTAACTTTCACTGTTGCATTTGTTTCGTGTTTGTAGTATTACTAGCTGGTTTACTAGTTTTATATAACCATAAAGTGGTTATACATGCTTAATTATACTGAAAAATAAATATTTTTCATATTTATCAGGTTTTCTGATAAGTTTTTTTTTAGGTTAGGATTAGAGTTTATATTATAATGACTTGTGTATTCAAGGGGTCTGCGACGACAGAGACCAAAGGCGCTACTAATGCTGAGGTCCCGCCGGAGTTCCTGATCAAGCACCCTCTGCAGAACACTTGGAGTCTTTGGTTTTACGACAATGACAGGAACAAGACATGGGAGGAGAACCTAATTGAATTAACCACATTCGATACGGTAGAGGATTTCTGGAGGTATGTTGCTAAAAATGAGAATACGTTTTCTATCTATGTGTATTATATATTTGTATTGATAACATGTTATTTGCTGATACTAATGATGACATTATGTGCCATAAGGACTGTTTTTGACTGGATTTACAAACAAGATTTAAACAACAAACTTACATCAGGATTTATCATAATATAAACCATTCCAGTTCAAAAGCTAAACAATAACAAAAAATTCATAAAAAATTTACTGTGGATGATAAATGACTGATGTACTGGTGCCAGGAATACCAGATTCGTTCCTGATTATTAACTTAAATAAATAGTATACATATGCGATTACTCATAATTATATTACCAGTGATCTATATATATAGAAGGAGAAACTGACTGACTGATCAATCAACGCACAGCCGAAACTACTAGGACTAGGAATGTGAAATTTTGCACACGGCTTCCTTTTATAATGTAGGGGAGCCCTAAGAAGGGGTTTTTGGAAATTCGACCTTTAAGGGGGTGAATCTTGGCACAAATACTTATCTAAGTAAATTATAAAGTTGGTTATTTATTGTTTTTCTAAACTACCCCCTAAATGGGGATTGGGGGGTCTCAAAGTTCGCATGGAAGAATTTTAATGCGCTCTCTGATAAACTCGAAACCACGTTGGATACTTTTTATCTCGGTAGTTCGTTCCCGCGGGATAATTTCCGACTTCCACGCTGGCGAAGCCACAGGCGGAAGCTAGTTATGACATGTTTTCTACAGCTTGCAGATATGTAAAAAAATAGATATTCAAACCATAGGCGCTATCTCTATGGGTCCCTATTGGCAATAGATAAATTAACAATAAAGTATTTGACACCTCTTTATGCACATCCCTCTTTCATAAACATCATTTTTTGTCTGTTTAGTTAGAGAGTATTAGAGATCTCTAATCTCAAATGGATTCTTGAACCGGTCAAGCCCGGGCCACACCCGATAGGGTACAATACAATAGAAAATTAATTGTGTCTCATTAGCTGGACTTGACAGATTAATAGACTAACTTTGGCCAGAATGCATGACTTGCAATTGACATTTGGTGACCATCAGTAACCTAGTTTAGAAGTTGACTGTTATATGTACAGTCGCCAGCAGGTCAACCTATCCCAAACTGTCAAATTTTCCCAATTGAATATAAACCTTATTCCTTTGTTATAAAGTTGAAAAACTATCAAAGAAATTTGACAGATTGGGGTAGCTTGATGTGCTGGCCTCTGTACAACTTCATCTTAAGACACTACATTGTACTACATAATTGAATTTTCTGTACGACATAAAAAAATATAATATCTGGGTTTACAGTAGTGCCCAGCAAAAACAAAAAGATCTAATAAGCTGTAGATTTTACTACCTGTTAAGCTGTATATTTTGACCAAGATGGAAGGTTTGTAGAGATAGGCCTTATAGAGTTAAGGCTTGGCACTACATTATATCTGATACATTTTTAACAGAGAGAACATTTTCAATCTTGGCAACCTACACTACATGAAATGTTCTTGGTGGGTCACTGGTATAGATGAAACTGAAAAATAAATATAATCCTCTTTATTATTCAGCTAAAACATGGCTACTGCTGGACAGGCCTCTAAGCATCACCTCAATGGCTGGTGCTAGTTGATAATATAGTGAAAGAAAGAAAAAAAAAACTACACAAGCAAGAGGTATATTACAAAGAAGACATAAAAACACACACTAATACAAAGTAGCCAAAAGCTTTGTATTCAACAATTAAAAGTTAAAAGTAAGTGCAGGAAATAATTAAACTTAATTTCCAGACTGTATCACCATATCAAGCTACCATCAGAGCTGCGCCAAGGCCATGACTATGCTGTCTTCAAGCAAGGCATACGCCCCATGTGGGAGGATGACGCAAATAAGATGGGAGGCAGGTGGCTCATCAGTCTCGAGAAGAAGCAGCGCAACTCTGATCTTGACCGTTTTTGGTTAGATGTGGTATGTGCTCATACTTATATAATTTATTATCTAAAATTACTTAAGGTAGACGCCGGAGCCGCACTGGCGCCGGACGCATATTTGTGTAAACGAAGCAGTATCCCAAATACGCTGTACTGTCGCGGCACCAGATCATGTAGATGAAGCCTGACTGGGCTACAAGTACAGATGTTCTGTGTTCACTGGCCACTGAATTGCTAAAACAAAAGGTTATTGACTAAACCACAACTAAAAATATATTTATTTATATATTAAAATAACTTCAGCTTTACCTTGAAGTTTGTGTTTTTGCTAATTTGACCCTGACCCAGTCAGGCAGCAGTAAAAGTTGAATCAGAATCAATACGGAGGTGAGATGTGTTGTCCTATAGTAAAGTATTTCACTTAAAGGCTTTTCAGTTCCTTTCTAGTTGGCAAAATAATAAAAAAATAATTAATATAATTTAAATTGATAAAGTAATTGAACTGTTCACAGGTTCTTCTCCTCATTGGCGAAAACTTCGATCACTCTGAAGAAATTTGCGGCGCCGTCGTTAACGTAAGAGCGAAACTCGATAAAATTGGTGAGTATTACTTTTATAGTACCTTGTAAGATACCTACTACTGCTTCTTACTGTCCTTCCTTGAGGGAGGTAGGGAGGACCGAATAATCGATTTTCCCACCCTTACACAAAATACTCGTACTGACGTGGAGTTGCGGGCACCTACCCATATTACTTACCTTTTGTGTCTTCTTCCTGTTGGAAGTTTCTGTGGAATTTTGTTGACAGTGATTGAATGCACAGTGCACTGACCATCTTCGGAAAGACACGAGTGAGGAATGATGAGCAAACATAATCCCCCTTATTACAGAACAAGGTTTTTCTTTAGGTATGGTTTAAACCTTCGAGCCTGTTTTTTAAATAAGAACCTAACTGAAATCGAAATACAGCTCCTTTTACAAAACTGACAAGTTAGTCCTGTGCTAAATTGTCAGTTTTGGAAAAGGAGCTGTAATTCTATTTCAGTTCTAAGTTCTTATTTCAAAAACAGGCTCGGTGGTTTAAACCATACCTAAAGAAAAATCTTGTTTTGTAATAAGGGGGAATGTGTTTATGATCATCACAGCTCAATAATATGATGCTCCATAGCCGCCGACTATCTTGTAAATAAAGTTGTGATTCTATGAATAAATAGAACAGTATAGCATAATCAGCCTATACTGTAGCCCACTGTTGAGACAGATGCCTCCTCTCTGTGAGAGAGAGTGGGTCGTAATCCACCACGCGGGCCTAGTGCTGTCTGGTAGATATCACATCTGGTATTCTTGGTTTTAGGACTTGCGGCTTCTTCTCGATGTTTTTCTTCACCGTTTTGAGAGCAGTGGTGATGAAATAATTTACACAACGTAAAGATCCTGTCTGGGTTCTTCTATCCTATGACCTACAATACTCTTAAGTCGCGGCGGTTATCACTGGGCCACCTAGGAACAGCTACATATACAGGGCGTCCCACGGATATGCCACATGGAGGGAAAGTACCTTGAATATTGTAGATGGAACATTTTACTGAAAGAAGACATAATTTGAATTTAAAAAACAATTTAAACTGCATTCATAGATATTTAAATAAGTACATAGTTGAACCGGGAATCGAATAAAATTCATGGTTTTCCTTTTATTTTTGACACTATGTTATTTAGCAAAAAATAATCCTTATGATGAAGCCTTTCGATTATTTTTCTCATGTGACTGGTTCGATTCCCGGTTCAACCATGTACTTATTTAAATATCTATGAATTGTTTTTAAAATTCAAATAATGTCTTCTTTCAGTAAAATGTTCCATCTACAATATTTAAGATACTTTCCCTCCATGTGGCATATCCGTGGGACGCCCTGTATAGTGTTTATTCTCAATAAATCAGTTTGAGTATCAACTAAAGCTGACTGACGTTTTTAAGCATTATCTGATTTAAATCTAGTTTAAAAATCTCACATGCAATTTTTTCGCTTTTCAGGAGTTTGGACCGCCGACACTTCAAAGCAGCACGCTAACATCGAAATCGGCAGGAAAATCAAAGAGCAACTGGGTATCCACGGGAAAATAGGCTTCCAAGTCCATCGCGACACCATGGTTAAACATAGTTCGGCAACTAAGAATCTATACACTGTTTAGTCGCTACTCAACGTTCGGGCACTCGTTACAAACAGTGGTATGGGGTGGCTAGGTAAAATGTCTTTAGAATGTTGTTTATGACAGGCGAGAGCTACACGGCTGACAAATCGACTAAAACAATCGATTTAGTCGATTTTTCATCCGTCATTGTGCACTCCGAGTTGTCCTCCTTTTCAGTTAATTCAATTTTCTGAATTCGAGAAAAGGAATAGTGATTAAAAACAATATTTGTGAGTAAGAGGAGATGTTTTAGCAATACTGTGAGCTATCTCATACATTGTTGTTGTTGTTTTCTAACCATTGATTAGCTACCAGGAGTATGATATTTAGGTTTGATGTTAAGGAGTTGTCTCACATAATTTATCTTAATATAACGTACATGTTACGTCTGTGGCTGGAAAACGTTAAATTTTAAGTCTGACTTTTGTACTAAAGTGTGCATTAGTTGTAATCTATTGATGTAATTGTGTCGGAAGTGTGCTAGCTTGTTGGTTGCAGGATATAAATTATTAGTATTATAATAACATATTTTTTACATTTAGCACCCTTTACTATGTTATTCTAAAACACTTGGCTTGAATTTTAACACTGCCTACTGTCGGTCATATTGTTACAGCATTTCAACGATGCAAGTATACCATAAAACATTAAATACCATTTTATATGAAAATCTTAATTTGTGTATTTATTTTCCTTTTCCAGTTGTAAGTTGTTGGTAGGTACTAGTTTTTACTTTAAAGATATCGCCAATGGCTGAAAATCATCATCATTGTATCAGCCGAACGACGTCCAGTGCTGGATATAAGCCTTCCCCAAAAGGGGGGGGGGGGGATTTGCCATAATCGCCACGCTTGGGCAGGCGGGTTGGCGATCGCAGTATGGTGGTCAAATGCATAGAGAACGCCGCTGGCCATACTAAAAATGTACAGTCAACCCAACACTTCACACCTTAGAGCATTTATCCTAATGCTCTAAGCTTCACACACATAGCATAATCAGCCTATCTATAATGTATGTGCATTTGGATTGAGTGATCTTTTTTTACCGCATGGTAAGAGGCACATTGAATATCAACATCAAGCTAGAAAGATGTCGACTAATGAAGTCTACGCTCCGTCCAGCACCGATCCAGGTCCAAAACCCCGAGAGCTTTCAGCTCGAACTCCAGAATCGTTTCGAATGCCTAGGGAGCTCCGTGGACGATTATAACGATGGGTTCGTGGAAACTGTCCATACGGTCGGGTCTAAGTTCTTCAAGACCCGCCGTACTAATGGCAAAAAGAAACTCTCTGATCCTACTCTGCAGCTAATGGAGGAGAGGCGTGAAATGATCCTGCAGTCTTCAGACGACGCGCTAAAGTACCGACAGCTCAATAGACAGATATCTAAGGCCTTGAAAAGCGACCTTCGCCGTTTTAATACGGACCGCATAAAGGACGCGATAGAGCGGAACAAGGGCTCCAAGGTCTTTTCAAGAGATCTGTCTATTGGACAGAGTCAGCTTGCGAAACTGAAGACCAATGATGGCAGGATCGTTTCCTCCAAGCCGGAGCTGTTGAGAGAGATCGAGAGTTTCTATGGACAGTTATACACGTCAACAAGCAACCCCGTTACGGATCTGGCAAACGACCCAAGAGCCAGATTGACCCGACACTATACCGAAGATATCCCGGACGTTAGCTTGTACGAGATTAGGATGGCTCTGAAGCAGCTAAAAAACAACAAGGCGCCGGGTGATGACGGAGTCACGGCCGAACTCCTGAGGGCCGGCGGAAAACCCGTTCTTAAGGCCCTCCAGAAGCTGTTTGATTCCGTCATACTCGAGGGCAAAACGCCACAGGCATGGAACAGAGGTGTGGTGGTACTTTTCTTTAAGAAGGGTGATAATACTCTTCTTAAGAATTATAGGCCCATCTCACTTCTGAGCCATGTCTACAAGCTGTTTTCGAGAGTCATCACGAACCGTCTCGCGCGCAGGTTTGACGACTTCCAGCCTCCCGAACAAGCCGGATTCCGTAAAGGCTTTAGCACCGTAGACCACATACATACGCTGCGGCAGGTTATACAGAAGACCGAAGAGTATAACCGGCCTCTCTGCTTAGCGTTTGTGGACTACGAAAAAGCCTTCGATTCGATCGAGACATGGGCTGTACTGCAGTCTCTTCAACGGTGCCAGATCGACTATCGGTACATCGAGGTGCTGAAGTGTCTGTATGAAAACGCCACTATGTCAGTCCGACTCCAGGACCGGACTTCGAAACCTATCCTTCTGCAGCGAGGTGTGAGACAGGGAGATGTTATCTCTCCGAAACTGTTCACCGCTGCACTGGAGGATGTCTTCAAGGTTCTGGACTGGAAAGGGGCTGGCATCAACATCAATGGCGAGTACATCACTCACCTTCGGTTTGCCGATGACATAGTCGTCATGGCTGAGACCATGGAGGACCTCAGTGCAATGCTCGATGACCTCAGTAGAGCTTCCGAAAGAGTGGGTCTTAAAATGAACATGGAGAAGACAAAGGTCATGTCGAATGCCCATGTAACACCCACTCCCATGACGATCGGAGGCGCTACACTCGAAGTTGTGACCGAGTACGTTTACCTAGGACAGACTGTCCAGTTAGGTAAGTCCAACTTCGAGAAAGAGGTCAATCGTCGAATCCGACTCGGCTGGGCAGCGTTCGGGAGGCTTCGCAATATCTTCTCGTCCCAAATACCACAGTGTCTCAAGACGAAAGTCTTTGACCAGTGTGTATTGCCAGTGATGACCTATGGTACAGAGACGTGGTCGCTCACAATGGGCCTTATCAGAAGGCTTAAAGTCACCCAAAGGGCAATGGAGAGGGCTATGCTCGGAGTTTCCCTACGCGATCGAATCAGAAATGAAGAGATCCGCAGGAGAACCAAGGTAACCGACATAGCCCGAAGAATTGCCAAACTTAAGTGGCAGTGGGCAGGGCACATTGCTCGCAGAACAGATGGTCGATGGGGCCGAAAGGTTCTGGAGTGGCGACCGCGTACCGGAAGACGTAGAGTAGGAAGGCCTCCCACAAGGTGGACCGATGACCTTGCGAAGACCGCGGGTATCCGCTGGATGTGGGAAGCACAAGACCGGTCGAAGTGGAGGAGCCTGGGGGAGGCCTATGTCCAGCAGTGGACGTCTTTCGGCTGATATGATGATGATGATGATCTTTTTTTATTTCGTGACAAAATCTGATTGTACATTTAGTCAAAACTCAAAGCCCAAAGTAAAAAAATTATTGTTATTGCCTAAAGTGTGGATCACTCAATTCAGACATTTTGCAAAAACAGCCATGATATAAATCTCAACAAAAACTTACTCTACTGACTAAATTTATATCAAAAAAACCGGTCAAGTGCGAGTTGGACTCGCGCACCGAGGGTTCCGTACAAACCTGTGGGTATATAAGTAAAAGTTCAAAATTGTCAAAAATATTTTTTTTTATATGACGAAACTAAAAATTTACGGTTTTCGTAATTTTTCCTATATCTGTACTATAAGACGTGACTTCGTACAAAATTTCAAGATTCTAAGTTCACGGGAAGTACCCTGTAGGTTTTGATTCCCGTGCGAGTTTCGAAAATTTGCGGAATTTTGCGGCCTAAATGGCTGTATCTTTTGATTGCGTTGACTTAGAAGGTTGATTTTTCTACAGCTTCCAGGGACAGTAAAACTAAGTATCATATAGAAATTTCAGTTTGATACCTCCACGCGTTCCTGAGAAAAAACGGTCTTGACAGACGGACGGACGGACGGACGGACGGACAACAAAGTGATCTTATAAGGGTTCCGTTTTTTCCTTTAGAGGTACGGAACCCTAAAAATTAGTCAACAAATTGTCACAATGTTTTATAAAACCATCTAGGGATTTAAAGCTAATTCCAGGTATCTATGATAATCACATTGGATCACTCAGTTCAGACACCATTTTGTCTGAGAGATCGTTGTAATAAAGTTTTGGTTGACTTTTTCCATACATCGATTTTTTTATCCTAAAATGTATATTACGAATATATTTACAGTTCGTTTAATCTGGCGAACACTCAAGTGGCCAACTTTCAATAAATTTTGGAGTTCCGCAAGGCAGCTTACTAGGCCCAACACTTTTCATAATATACATGAACGATATACTGAACCTCACTCTTCTAAACGCGGAACGAATATCTTACGCAGACGACACGGTTATAACTGTTGATGGGAAATTTTGGACACAGGAAGAAAGACTGGTTTTATCTTATATTTAACTTTTTATTGTGTTCAATATTCCTTCTTATCCCGAATAGCTCTCCATCTTTTTCCACAGAGTGCACACAACAACCACAGACTAAAAATATTAATATGTTAACACCTTCTCCTATTTTTTTTTATTTGATTTTCCAAATAAAGAAAAAATACACACATCAATTTATAACACTTGAATTATAGCAGCTTTTACAAACAATTTACTTTAAATCAATTACTTTAATTTTTCTTTTACAATTTTCTCACAATGAAATTGAAACTTCTCTTTGCACAAAGGTTTTGTAAACATATCAGCAATTTGTAAATTTGTAGGACAATATTTGATATCAATATTACCTTTCTTATAATTTTCATGAATGAAATAGTACCTTACATCAATATGTTTTGACCTTTTACTAAATGAACCTGTTTGTATTAACTTCATTGCACTTTGATTATCAATATTCAAATATGTTTTAATAGGTTTCCCAATTAACTCACTTATCAATAATTTTAAGTACAAACATTCTTTCACACAATCTGCAGCTGCAATGTATTCAGCTTCAGTTGATGACAAGCTTACTATGGGCTGTCTCTTTGAGCACCATGATATGGGTCCTCCTGCTAACATTATTATAAATCCAGTTGTACTCCGTCTTGTTTCAGTACAGCCTGCATAATCTGAATCACAGTATGCATGTAACTTTGTAATATCTTCTCCTGTATTATACATTATTCCTTTAGATCTGGTCCCATTCAAGTACTTCAATATCTTCTTTACAGCTAATATGTCTTGTTTAGATGGATTTTCTAACCTTTTACTGGCTTCATTTACAGCTTGACTTATGTCTGGTCTTGATCTTGTTGATAGGTATAATAATCCTCCAACTAATTCTCTATATGGAAAGTTAGATGTTTTCATTACAGGTTCAATTTTCTTATCAGTATTACATGGTGTACTTGCTGGTTTAGAATCAAACATATTAAATTTCCTGAGTAATCTTTCAGTATAAGTCTTCTGATGCAATAAAATTCCTTCTTGACTTCTAGTAACTTCAAATCCGATATAATTTGTGGGTTTTTCATAAACTTTTATTTTAAATTCCTTCTCCAGATGTTTAAGTATTTTTAACAATTTGTCTTTATCTTTAGTTATCGCTAATCCATCATCCACATAAATTGCAATTATTATTGTTTTGTCTTCTGTTAAGAAAACACACTGGTCTTGTTTAGTAGGCCTGAATCCAAGTTTTAGCATAGTTACAGTGAATTTCTTATTCCATGTAATTGGAGCTTGTTTTAGTCCATACAAGGCTTTTTTCAAGTGACATACTTTATTAGGCTGATTTTCATATCCTTCAGGAATATTCATAAATATGTCTTCGGTCAACTCACCATACAAAAATGCTGTTTTCACATCAAATACAATCATCTCATATTCCTTTGAAGCAGCAATTGCTAATAATGATTTTAGTGCTGATTGACTTACTACTGGACTATAAATTTCTTGATAGTCAATTTCTTTTTGTTCAAAACCTCTTGCTACAAGTCTTGCTTTGTATGTACCATTTTCTTTTATACAAAATACCCATTTATTTGTCAGTATTTTATGTCCCTTTGCCTTTTCTAAATCAACTATGTCCCATGTATTGTTACTTTCCAAAGAATCCTGTTCTGACTTTATGGCCTTCTCCCAATTCTTCTTTTCTGGAGACTGCATGGCTTCACTGTAGGTAAGTAATACATAATCTTGCAGGTAAGTTGGTTTCTTCTTTTGTCTTCTTGTTCTAGTAGTTTCTACTTCATCTTCTAAATTATTTCCTGTATTTTCATTAATTTCAATTTCTTCTGTTGTAGCTGAAACATTTTCTTCTGTTTCACTACTTTGCATTTCGGACTCTTGTATTTCATTATAGTTTTCATCATCTTCTTGTTCATTCATACCTTTTTCTACATCACTGTCTAATATTATTTCTGTAGTTACCTGTCTTCTTAATGTTATACTGTCTTCTTTTTCTTTATTCTTATTATTGTCATTAAATATGACAATATCCCTTGCTATTTCTATTTTTCCTTCTTTTTCATTCCATAGTCTATATCCATTATTAGTATATCCAACCATTATTAACTTCTTACTTCTTGGGTCTAGTTTCTTTATGTTTGTATTTAGTTGTTTTGCGTATACTTTTGAACCAAATTTCTGTATATTGGCTATGTTAGGTCTTTTACCGTACCACATTTCATAAGGTGTTTTGTTTTCCAACGATTCACTTGGTAGTCTATTTATTATGTATGTAGCACAGTACATAGCCTCACCCCACATTTCTTTTCCAAATTCAGAATCAAATAATAAAGCTCTGGTTTTATTTAGTAATGTTCGGTTTAATCTTTCTGCCTTGCCGTTTAATTGAGGAGTATATGGTACTGTTAAATCTAGTTTTATTCCTTTTTTCATGCACCATTGTCTAAAATCATTGCTAGTGTATTCACCTCCATTATCACATCTTATGGTTGATACTTTTTCACTCCTTTCTCTTTCAGTTTCTTCAATGTAGTTTCTTAGTATATACTTAACTTCACTTTTGTACTTTAGTAGGTAGATCTTAGTAAAATGGGTGTAGTCATCCATGACTGTTAATACGTAACTGTAATCATCATATGTTTTATTTTCAAATGGTCCACAAACATCAGTATGTATGATTTGCAATGGTCTTTTGGCTCTAGCTCTTATTGTGTCAAATGGTAGCCTCGTTTGCTTTGCTTGTGTACAGATTTCACATTTATCGAATTGTTTTCCGCCTTGTATTTTTATTCCATCCACCATTTTTGGTAATAATTCTAGTGTTGTTTTTCCTGGATGTCCTAACCTTGCATGCCATTCTAGGGCAGTTCCATTTTCTTTAATTAATAAGGTTTTTTCTTCTGTCTTGTTTTTATCTATATTTATTTTATATAAACCATTTTCTTTTTCTCCTGTTAGTACTAACTGTGACTCTTTGTAGATTTCAACTTTATTTTTAGTAAACACAACAGTTCCTTGGTTATTTGTGACTGCATTGACTGACAACAAGTTCTGTGATATGTCGGGAACAAATAAAGTGTTATTCAAACAGCAATTATCACCCTTCACTGCTCCTTGGCCACGCACTTCAACAGATTGGTCATTGGCAGTTAAGACTGTTGATACTTTGTTTTCAAGATTTGTCAATATTTTTATATCATTTGTCATATGAGCTGTGCAGCCTGAATCTACAATAAATTCCTTGTTTTTTAATTCTTCATCTCGTTTAGTAAAAAATGCCATATCTGGTTTTTTAAATGACTCTGGCTTCTTATTCTTATTAAAGAAACAATTTTCTTCCTTGTGATTTGTTTTCTTACAAATTGAGCATTGTTTTCCCTTATTTTTGCAATCTTTTTCTTGATGGTTATACTTTTGACATATTGAACACATTTTGCAGTCCTTCTTGAAGTGTCCTTGTTTATTGCATTTGAAACATTTTATGCTTGAATTCCCCTTTTTTACAGCTTGAAACGCCAGCTGATTTTCCATTTTGTTTTCTTTATTGTTCTCAAACCTATTTTCTTCACTTAACAAGCGGTTGGTTAAATTTATTAGTGTCTTTTTATCTTCCGATGTCGATTCCCAAGCAGTAACAAAATAATTTAGTTTGTTTGGTAAACAGGTTAGAATTTTTGACATCACCATTTCTTCATTTATTTTCTCTCCTATTTGGTTTAAGCGAAACTGTAGGTTTTCTATGTCAGTGATCATTTGAGAGAGAGACTTATTTTCCTGTCTGTAATTAAAGAACTCCTGTAACAATGATGACTTATTTCTTTCTTCTTGTCCTTCAAATATTTTACAAAGTTTCTTATACATTTCCTGGGCATTCTGACAAGCCAAGATATGACTTTTCAGCTTTTTATCTATAGTGTTTATGATGATCTTTTGTAACTTAGCATCTTTCGTACTAAATTCTTCCGTTTTTCTTACTTGCTCGTCTGTTTGTGATAAAACGTCACTTAGTTTCGCCGCCTTCACATGAATGTTGAATTCGAATTTCCATAGAAGAAAACTTTCCCCGTCTGTTAATTTTTCAATTTTTAGCTCTTCTTTATCCATTTTTAATTAGTATTCCGGTTTTTTTTTCTGGTTTTTACTTGTTTTTTACGGCCACGCCGCCACTGGTTTTTATTTTTAGCACTGTTTTCCTGTGTCTAAGTCCACTTAGGCATTTCTGGGAATCTGGGCCCATAACCTGTTGATGGGAAATTTTGGACACAGGAAGAAAGACTGGTTTTATCTTATATTTAACTTTTTATTGTGTTCAATATTCCTTCTTATCCCGAATAGCTCTCCATCTTTTTCCACAGAGTGCACACAACAACCACAGACTAAAAATATTAATATGTTAACAATAACATTCCACGCACCTACCTGGGAACAGGTCTACTGCCTTGCAGAAGAAGGATTAGCAACAGTAGCGCAAACACTCGATCGTAACTTACTCACACTCAATATAAAGAAAACCAAACTTATAACATTTTCCAAAACACATTTATCTAGCCCTCATCCTAAGCTAACTTTGAAATTCCACACATGCCAGAACCTTCCAAACACATCACGCGAAAACTGCTCATGCGACTCTATCAAACGGACACAATCAATTCGTTATTTAGGTCTACTCATTGACGACAATCTTTCATTTAAAGCCCACATTCAATTTCTTTCTGGGCGAGTAAGGAAACTTATACATACAGGGCAGCCATATAATTCTAGAACCCCTAGCGCAAAAATTTTTCGCCGGTTGTACAAAAAAAAATCAGCTGTTTCATAGAAAAGTGCAATACCTACGCGGTCAAAATGTATGGAACAACTGATTTTTTTTGTGTATCCGGCGAAAAATTTCTGTGCTAGAATGATATGCTGAATTCATGGTTACAATTTGCGCACTGGATAAAAACTTTTCCTGTATAATAAAGAAGCTAAGAGACCGCACTCCAAAAGACATCCTGCGAGTAGTTTATTTCGCAATATGCCAGTCCATCATACAATATGGCATATCTATTTGGGGTGGAGCAGGAAAATCGATAATGATTGAGCTTGAAAGAGCCCAGAGAGCTGAAAGTTTTATTAAAAAAAACATTTTTCTACTCCACTGACTCCCTGTACAACGAGTTCCAAGTTCTACGTGTCCGCCAACTATTTATTCTCAATGCATACCTACGCATACACAAAACCTTAAAAATCCGACCTGACTACCACTCATTGACTTCCAAACGAGTCTTTCACATCCCGCTACAACGAACCACATCTCTCCTAACAAGACGCTGTCCCGCCTATCTACACACTTTTGTGTATAACAAGGTCACCAGCAGTTTGCCTTGTGTGACCCAAAAGAACTCTCCCTCTCCACATCCAAAAATGTTGTCAAACAATGGCTATTAGGTCTTTCATACCAAAGAGTACAGTCAATACAAATGTACTCTGTGAGTACAGTTTAAGTTTCATACGACGAATCGGAAAACATTCTCACTTCACTCAACTCAACTCACACTCTGAATCCTACTCCCACCACTGACACTTACATACACCACACGCGTGCACTCGCACATACCAACAAGGACAAACACTAACACACTGACACGGTATTTTATATTTTCTAAAATTTAATTTATTTTTTGGTAGTTTAACATTTGTTCTTGATTATTTAACATTTAATTTTTGATTGTTTGATTTGTTTTGTTCACTTTATTTTAAATTGTATAATATTTTAATTTTTGCGTTGTTTAGTACAAATTAAGTTTTATTTTTGTTTGTTATACTTAATTTCCGATTTAAGTTTCACTTTCACTTTGATCTCAATTTTCATTTATTTTAGTTTTATATAACCGTTTGCAATTACGTATACTTACCCACTGTTACCTTAAACTGCACTATGTCTCACAACTCTGGTCCCCAAGATACAGGCACTGCCTAGTTTGGGGTCCGCCGTAAAGACCAAAACGGAAATCGCTAACAGTGACAGACCAACTTAAGTTAACCATAAGGTAATAATTGTAACGTTGATTCAATAAATTTATATTATATTATTATTTGTACAATAAATTTTATTACACAAATACCTTTTGTTAAAAAGTTAGGAATAATTCAATGTTTTTAAATTTGCTGAACTGAGTGATCCTTATGAATACTTATAGGTAACTAGGTACCCACTTCGTATTGATTTACACAAACAATGATTAATTTTTGTACAACTTTATGACTAAAGTTTTACATAAAAATCATTTACATAAACAGCTTAATTTATGAGATATTAGATTTTTTTAAGAAGTTTAGTGTTGTAGGGTTCATATGATTTTAACATTTAATGTATATTTTTTCTTCTACCCGACATATTTGATTGTTATTTGCAGCGTCGCATGTTTCATTTAGTTTTATACGAGATTGAAGTGCACATATGTACAGAGGCCTGCACATCAAGCTACCCCAATCTGTCAAATTTCTTTGATAGTTTTTCAAATTTATTACAAAGGAATAAGGTTTATGTTCAATTGGGAAAATTTGACAGTTTGGGATAGCTTGACCTGCTGGCGACTGTACGTGAGCTTATGTGATAGTGACAGTGTTGTAAACTTTCAAGTGTTATTTTCATGGATTTAAATGGAACAAAACAGGTAAATTAAATGATTTTAATGTAAAACTCTAGTCATAAAGTTGTACAAAAATTAAGTAATCATTGTTTGTGTAAATCAATACGAAGTGGGTACCTAAGTAGTTACCTATAAGTATTCATAAGGATCACTCAGTTCAGCAAATTTAAAAACATTGAATTATTCCTAACTTTTTAACAAAAGGTATTTGTGTAATGAAATTTATTGGTAGTGGCACCAATAGATGAACGACCTCCAATAGCTGAACAACCGACCGAAAAATGTAAAAATTTAAAACACCCTGGTACTTACAGGTGTGCAATATTTTTTCCCGCTTAGGGCAACTTTTTATCTTCCCGGTTCCATAACAACTTTTATCGTGAGAACTCAGACGCGCGCGCAGTCAGCCGTCGTGCGAGTGTCTCTCGCCAAAAATCAGTTTTCTATGGAAACCTACTTAAGGTAAGTGCCCTCCGAATTTAAGAATTTTGTCAGCTTAGAGAAAGAATCAATGTTAGATTTCAGTGGATTTAGTTATTATACAATCTTGTTATATTCTGCTTTGATTATATTGTTACATATTTACATTATTTATCGTATTTTTAGAGATATTTACTGTTCAAGTAATGGATTCAATTTTGTTCGCTTGATCCAATAGATGAACGGCGTTCAACTAATGGAGAAAAGGCATATTTTCATAACTATTATTACTTTTAAACTCACGTTTTGAGACCAAAACAAAACCACTCAAAGGAATTTTAATAAATGTATTATCTTAATTACCAAAAGTTGAACACATGATTTTAGTGATTTTGATTATTTTAAGGCTTTATTTTAGTATGAAATCTTGCACTGTTCAGCTTTAGATTTCATGCCCTAAATTTGAACTACACATTTTATTCGTTCAAGTTTTTGGTATCGTTCCAAAAGCTGCTACCTAATTGCGTAATGCATTATTGACAAACGATTCAGATTAATTTGCTTCGTTTCTATCGCAATTTGCTTAAATTTACGAATTTCGAATTGCGAAACTCCAATATCTGTGAAAGCGATTACTATTCTATTAGAGTGAATGATATGTCGGGAAAAATTGGGTATACGGTCTATTTTTATAACTAAAGCGAATTGCGTAACTAGTTTGACAGCTATCAGTTTGTTTGAAACCAACGAGTAGTCTGTTTCGCAAGCCGAAGGCAACGTACTCGCCGCAATCATTTTTCTTCTTACATTTTAATGGGATTTAATCATTAAATCTCTTTAATTATAACGAAAAAATATAAGTGGTAGTCTTCCTGATAAACTGTGAATGTGATTTTGTGTAAAACCTCAATGTTATATCAGTATTGTGGTATTTTGAATAGCGAAGCAACGAGGTGATTATACAGAGATAATTGCAATCGTTTTCTTCTGTTACGTGTGCTTACAACCTAAAATAAAGATTCCTACTAAGAGAACCTACCTAGATGATATTTCAGAAACGAGATAATTTGGTGGCGTTTTAACGAAATACAAATTCGTAGGTACCTCGTATCGAAACTTATCATAATGTCACCAACTTAGCAAGCCAGTCGAGCATTTACGAATTGTAATTAGAAAACCTAAAAAGCGATCAATTTAAACAGGAAGAACAAAAGAAGCACACATTGAAGAAGCAGTCAATGTATTACCTATCTAAAGACTTCTATGAACTAGCTACACACACCGTAAATACAGACTTATTTCCACATCATTGTCTGTTCAAGGTAATATCAATATTATTTCCTATAAAAGAACCTATTGAATATGCCTAAATATTGTATCTACACATATTGTTTGTTGTCAATACAAAATATAGATAAGGCAATGCATAATTACTTTAAGCAAAGTAGGTAGGTAGGTACTTTCCCGTCAGTGTCGTAGGAGGCGACTCAGGGACTTACTAAGAATGGGTAGCAGTGTTCTCCATGCATTTTACCACCATACTGCGATTGCCAACCCGCTTGCCAAGTGTGGCGATTATAGCAAACCCCCCAAATTGGGGGAGGCCCATGTCCAGCAGTTGACGTCTTTCGGCTGAAATGATGATGATGGCCTACTAGGTACCTTAAATATTTTTCAACTAATTATTGTGAATAATAAGTTAGTAAAAATATCCAATTCAATTATTCTGTCTGTGGATTACAGTCCACTCCCTCTCACAGAGAGGCCTGTGCCTGTCAAGTTTATCACACACATTGCATTGTAAAATTACTATGCAATGTGTGTGAAGATTTTCAATCATACAATATTATTCTTTACATTCGGTGGAAATCCACAAAATAAGCATTGTACTCTACATGCATCAGACTATGGTAGTATTGAACATTGTTTTCTAAATATTGAAAAACCATAATACCTATTTATTTGTTATGTTTATTATGTGGAGGCCTACAAAAAATATTTCTCATTGAATTGGTTTTGCTTGATATTAATACACAATGTATATAGTTAAATAATATGTCCATCAATTTTTTTATTTATTATTAAAAAAATGACTTGCCTATGAGGTACCTAAATAAAGATAATTTATACTTTTTAGTCAAGTATCTATGTTCCATCCATCAGTAGAATTGTAGGCATCTAATTACTGTTTATCTAATAGCAGAATATTGTAGTTTTGTAAAGTACATCAGTAGATTGTGCATTGAAGCGTTTAAGGGAGAGGCCTATTAAAGACTGGATGAGTAATGGATGATGGAAAATAATGAGGATGTACTTAAATTATTTTTTTATCTTTCAGGTGGCTCAACTATATAAACAGGAAAAATGTAAACTTTCTCTCAGCAACATTACCAAGCTGTATTAAATTATAAATGACTTCCACAGGAAAACAGTAGCCCAAATTTGCCACTTTCCACTAATCTATACAATATACTTGTTTGAATTTCTTTTTGCCTCATAGCCAACAAATTCATGTCAAATTTGAACAAATGCTGTAGTCAGAAGGGTGAAATGATATAAATAAAGCAGTTATGTTAACCATTATTTTATTTGTTTTTAATTTACCTTTATGTACCAAATAAATGACAATTCAGATAAACACTGCTATTTTCTAAATAGTATCACTTTAATGATCAATAACTTGTCTTTTTTTAAACTTAATCAATGCTATATGTATTTCAACATCTAACAGTTATTTTAGTTCATAATTAAAACACTTTGTAAGTATTAAAGTTTACACCAATATCAATTAAGACAAGTACATATTAAGTATATTGCTGTCGAGCAAAACTAGTCAGCAGTTTTCTTAAATAGGTAAAATTAGTATGTTCATAACAATCTTCAGTTTCTACTTTTGCACTTGAGCAGCTTGATAACTGAAGTAGTTGCAGTAGCAGTAACAGTGATGTCAGAAGTAGCCGAAACAAATGGCAACAGCCAACATCATAAGTAGCCGAAACAAATGGCAACAGCCAACATCATTCATGCTGCTTTCATGTCTATGCAGGGGAAGTGTTCCGGGGACTCCTGCAATTTTAAAACAAAATCAAATTATTTTCTGCTCAATTAAAGTACTTAATTATGGGCCAAACTAGGCAATATTTAGTAGGCCGTCATCAACCTATGGCTATTTCTTTATTTAACATGGCACGAAACTAGAACTGTAAAAAATAGGGACATGAAATTTATGATGTGATTACATTTATGTATAAAGTTCGCCCAAAGAAAATTCATTCATAATTATGAGTTGCTGCTTGATACTTAACTGTGTTAAAAAGCTCACCTTCAATGATAAATACAAAAGCTTGGTTTTCAATGTCCTGCGTTGCCACCAAATTCTTTGAGTTAAAACCCTCATAGGTCAATATTAGATTGAAGTTAGTAGCTCTGGCATCGTCTGCGAAAATGTTATAATAATTAACGTTATGTTGTTGGTTGTAATTGGTTATTATAGTTTGTAATTTAGTATCTGCTGCTTATGTAGATGCTGATAGAATTACATACATACAACCCCTAAGACGACCCACTGACCAAAATATCAAATAACAACATCTCAGTAGTTAGAATGTGAGGTTGACAGACAATCATTATTACCCAAAATAAATAGTTAACCTAAGAAAGTTACAATCACTAGACACACGAAATTCCTGTTTATATTGGCTTACTTACAGCACTACAGCTGATACTCTGGTTCGTCCTTTTCGCTATTGAGAAACACAGCTTATGACGTAGTGCAGCCAGTACAAAACGAAGACAGAGCCCTATTCCTTGCCATTTGCCAATTACGTGTTCTGTGCAGAAACCACAAAAATAATCCGATACTGTTTATCATAGGCCCATGTCTTTGTATGCGAATAGTAAATATAATTTAGTTTATTGAAAAACATAAAACAACGAATTTAAAACAAAATTCAAGACAAACAAAAACATTTCATAGTTTTTTTATTTGTTACAGTGTTGCCAACTTTTTCCGACTCCACTTAATCGCAATTTTTAATTTTATTTAAATTCCTATTGCTGACGTTCTGTCGTCCTTTTTGAGGTCCATTTGAAGATTTGAAATTGAAAGTAAAACTTATTATGTCACAATCAGTCATAGTTTTTCAAATCATCGTCACGTACTTTATAGATGACTAGCTTTTGCTCGCGGCTCCACCAGCGTGGATGTCGGTTATCGCGTATAAAAGTAGCCTATGTCCTTCTCCATATTCCAGAATATATCTCTGCCGAATTTCATGACGATCAGTTCAGCGGTTTAGGCGTGAAAGCGTGACAGAAAGAGTTACTTTCGCATTTATAATATTGAGTAGGGATCACAAAATAGTTACTGAAAAAGTAAGTGGAGATGTATGGATGATTGTTAGATACACAATAATGGCTTGACTTTATATTCTGGAAGCATGTTTTCATGGGATTTATTTGGTCGAAATGACACTGTTTTCGATCTCGACACGGGCACAGCCTCTGTGTGACTTCACTATATTCGTCATGCTGAAGAGTCTTTTCATATTAGCGTTTGAATCCAAAATGATTTCGGTATTATAAAGATATAATGGGAAAATTACTATCACAGGTTTCATGCAAACAGTAAAAAAACATGCCATCATCGTGTTATTATAATAACAGCTACCTAATTGCGTAATGCATTATTGACAAACGATTCAGATTAATTTGCTTCGTTTCTATCGCAATTTGCTTAAATTTACGAATTTCGAATTGCGAAACTCCAATATCTGTGAAAGCGATTACTATTCTATTAGAGTGAATGATATGTCGGGAAAAATTGGGTATACGGTCTATTTTTCTAACTAAAGCGAATTGCGTAACTAGTTTGACAGCTATCAGTTTGTTTGAAACCAACGAGTAGTCTGTTTCGCAAGCCGAAGGCAACGTACTCGCCGCAATCATTTTTCTTCTTACATTTTAATGGGATTTAATCATTAAATGTCTTAAATTATAACGAAAAAATATAAGTGGTAGTCTTCCTGATAAACTGTGAATGTGATTTTGTGTAAAACCTCAATGTTTTATCAGTATTGTGGTATTTTGAATAGCGAAGCAACGAGGTGATTATACAGAGATAATTGCAATCGTTTTCTTCTGTTACGTGTGCTTACAACCTAAAATAAAGATTCCTACTAAGAGAACCTACCTAGATGATATTTCAGAAACGAGATAATTTGGTGGCGTTTTAACGAAATACAAATTCGTAGGTACCTCGTATCGTAAACTTATCATAATGTCACCAACTTAGCAAGCCAGTCGAGCATTTACGAATTGTAATTAGAAAACCTAAAAAGCGATCAATTTAAACAGGAAGAACAAAAGAAGCACACATTGAAGAAGCAGTCAATGTATTACCTATCTAAAGACTTCTATGAACTAGCTACACACACCGTAAATACAGACTTATTTCCACATCATTGTCTGTTCAAGGTAATATCAATATTATTTCCTATAAAAGAACCTATTGAATATGCCTAAATATTGTATCTACACATATTGTTTGTTGTCAATACAAAATATAGATAAGGCAATGCATAATTACTTTAAGCAAAGTAGGTAGGTAGGTACTTTCCCGTCAGTGTCGTAGGAGGCGACTCAGGGACTTACTAAGAATGGGTAGCAGTGTTCTCCATGCATTTTACCACCATACTGCGATTGCCAACCCGCTTGCCAAGTGTGGCGATTATAGCAAACCCCCCAAATTGGGGGAGGCCCATGTCCAGCAGTTGACGTCTTTCGGCTGAAATGATGATGATGGCCTACTAGGTACCT
The DNA here is from genome assembly GCA_949987655.1 of Polymixis flavicincta. Lineage (NCBI taxonomy): Eukaryota > Metazoa > Arthropoda > Insecta > Lepidoptera > Noctuidae > Polymixis > Polymixis flavicincta. The sequence goes on from OX465175.1 coordinate 21,033,063, forward strand.
TAAATATTTTTCAACTAATTATTGTGAATAATAAGTTAGTAAAAATATCCAATTCAATTATTCTGTCTGTGGATTACAGTCCACTCCCTCTCACAGAGAGGCCTGTGCCTGTCAAGTTTATCACACACATTGCATTGTAAAATTACTATGCAATGTGTGTGAAGATTTTCAATCATACAATATTATTCTTTACATTCGGTGGAAATCCACAAAATAAGCATTGTACTCTACATGCATCAGACTATGGTAGTATTGAACATTGTTTTCTAAATATTGAAAAACCATAATACCTATTTATTTGTTATGTTTATTATGTGGAGGCCTACAAAAAATATTTCTCATTGAATTGGTTTTGCTTGATATTAATACACAATGTATATAGTTAAATAATATGTCCATCAATTTTTTTATTTATTATTAAAAAAATGACTTGCCTATGAGGTACCTAAATAAAGATAATTTATACTTTTTAGTCAAGTATCTATGTTCCATCCATCAGTAGAATTGTAGGCATCTAATTACTGTTTATCTAATAGCAGAATATTGTAGTTTTGTAAAGTACATCAGTAGATTGTGCATTGAAGCGTTTAAGGGAGAGGCCTATTAAAGACTGGATGAGTAATGGATGATGGAAAATAATGAGGATGTACTTAAATTATTTTTTTATCTTTCAGGTGGCTCAACTATATAAACAGGAAAAATGTAAACTTTCTCTCAGCAACATTACCAAGCTGTATTAAATTATAAATGACTTCCACAGGAAAACAGTAGCCCAAATTTGCCACTTTCCACTAATCTATACAATATACTTGTTTGAATTTCTTTTTGCCTCATAGCCAACAAATTCATGTCAAATTTGAACAAATGCTGTAGTCAGAAGGGTGAAATGATATAAATAAAGCAGTTATGTTAACCATTATTTTATTTGTTTTTAATTTACCTTTATGTACCAAATAAATGACAATTCAGATAAACACTGCTATTTTCTAAATAGTATCACTTTAATGATCAATAACTTGTCTTTTTTTAAACTTAATCAATGCTATATGTATTTCAACATTTAACAGTTATTTTAGTTCATACCTAATTAAAACACTTTGTAAGTATTAAAGTTTACACCAATATCAATTAACACAAGTACATATTAAGTATATTGCTGTTGAGCAAAACTAGTCAGCAGTTTTCTTAAATAGGTAAAATTAGTATGTTCATAACAATCTTCAGTTTCTACTTTTGCACTTGAGCAGCTTGATAACTGAAGTAGTTGCAGTAGCAGTAACAGTGATGTCAGAAGTAGCCGAAACAAATGGCAACAGCCAACATCATAAGTAGCCGAAACAAATGGCAACAGCCAACATCATTCATGCTGCTTTCATGTCTATGCAGGGGAAGTGTTCCGGGGACTCCTGCAATTTTAAAACAAAATCAAATTATTTTCTGCTCAATTAAAGTACTTAATTATGGGCCAAACTAGGCAATATTTAGTAGGCCGTCATCAACCTATGGCTATTTCTTTATTTAACATGGCACGAAACTAGAACTGTAAAAAATAGGGACATATGAAATTTATGATGTGATTACATTTATGTATAAAGTTCGCCCAAAGAAAAATTCATTCATAATTATGAGTTGCTGCTTGATACTTAACTGTGTTAAAAAGCTCACCTTCAATGATAAATACAAAAGCTTGGTTTTCAATGTCCTGCGTTGCCACCAAATTCTTTGAGGTAAAACCCTCATAGGTCAATATTAGATTGAAGTTAGTAGCTCTGGCATCGTCTGCGAAAATGTTATAATAATTAACGTTATGTTGTTGGTTGTAATTGGTTATTATAGTTTCTAATTTAGTATCTGCTGCTTATGTAGATGCTGATAGAATTACATACATACAACCCCTAAGACGACCCACTGACCAAAATATCAAATAACAACATCTCAGTAGTTAGAATGTGAGGTTGACAGACAATCATTATTACCCAAAATAAATAGTTAACCTAAGAAAGTTACAATCACTAGACACACGAAATTCCTGTTTATATTGGCTTACTTACAGCACTACAGCTGATACTGAATTATGGGTAACTGGTTCGTCCTTTTCGCTATTGAGAAACACAGCTTATGACGTAGTGCAGCCAGTACAAAACGAAGACAGAGCCCTATTCCTTGCCATTTGCCAATTACGTGTTCTGTGCAGAAACCACAAAAATAATCCGATACTGTTTATCATAGGCCCATGTCTTTGTATGCGAATAGTAAATATAATTTAGTTTATTGAAAAACATAAAACAACGAATTTAAAACAAAATTCAAGACAAACAAAAACATTTCATAGTTTTTTTATTTGTTACAGTGTTGCCAACTTTTTCCCGACTCCACTTAATCGCAATTTTTAATTTTATTTAAATTCCTATCACTGACGTTCTGTCGTCCTTTTTGAGGTCCATTTGAAGATTTGAAATTGAAAGTAAAACTTATTATGTCACAATCAGTCATAGTTTTTCAAATCATCGTCACGTACTTTATAGATTACTAGCTTTTGCTCGCGGCTCCACCAGCGTGGATGTCGGTTATCGCGTATAAAAGTAGCCTATGTCCTTCTCCATATTCCAGAATATATCTCTGCCGAATTTCATGACGATCAGTTCAGCGGTTTAGGCGTGAAAGAGTGACTGAAAGAGTTACTTTCGCATTTATAATATTGAGTAGGGATCACAAAATAGTTACTGAAAAAGTAAGTGGAGATGTATGGATGATTGTTAGATACACAATAATGGCTTGACTTTATATTTTGGAAGCATGTTTCCATGGGATTTATTTGGTCGAAATGACACTGTTTTCGATCTCGACACGGGCACAGCCTCTGTGTGACTTCACTATATTCGTCATGCTGAAGAGTCTTTTCATATTAGCGTTTGAATCCAAAATGATTTCGGTATTATAAAGATATAATGGGAAAATTACTATCACAGGTTTCATGCAAACAGTAAAAAAACATGCCATCATCGTGTTATTATAATAACAGATTTCCACAAACTAAATTAGACTAATCAAAACAAAACGAACAGCCGCTAAAGCAAAATTTAATCTGCTAGTTGGGGTGTCCAAACCCCCAGTTTTAGGAGTTATCCCAATAAGTTGACAACACTGCTTTTCTACGATTTTTTCATCGACTACAGATAAATAAAACGTGAACATTGTAACGTTTCGTTGCTTTTTTCAATTATGGCAGTTTTTGGTAGAAAGTGTTTTATAAATTGGTTTTACGTTTTTTAGGGAATCATTGTATATTTTCATTTGAAGCAATAGTAGACCACCAGTTGTAATTAAAACAATATTAATTTATAGTAATATTATTCGGAAGCGAATAGTTCATATGTTATGAAACAAAACGTGCAAACGTAATAGATTGGGCAAGATTTTATTAACATCCCTATACAATTCTACAGATTTTGATTCAATTTAGTTTCGCAATTCGGATTATAGAACACGATTACGAAGGGAGTTTGCTTAGTTTCGGAATCGTCATCAGAAAGTTAATACGTTACGCAATTAGGCTGAGAACGCTGAAGTGAATTTTATTCGTTCATTTTGTGGTTCCTTAATCCAAATAATGAACGATTTGAATAACTTAGTTTCGATTTTAGGTCTTTTTTTTAGGATAATCGTAATCAATATTTATTCTCTTTATTGATGTTACCTACATTACGAAAATAATAAAAAAAGATATTTACAAAGTCCTACTCTCGAAGAAGCTGTACGGATGGTACATACAAGCGCAACAGACAGATATCCCTGTCCAAAGCCAGCGTTGAATTTAACATTCCAAAGGGAAAAGCGCCCTCCAATGTAAAAAAGGGCGAGGAAAACGAATCGTAAACTTCATCATCACGAAGAAGATAAAATTGCTACCTGAATTTTGAATATAGTCAAAATTGGCTATCATGTCAACACAAAATATGATGTCAGGGAGACTTGCACACATTTTTGAAGGTAAGACTGATGTATTAGACAAACAATTAAAAGCGTTTAGTAATACTTACCGTGGTTTTATTTATAATAAATTTACAAAATGTCCTCTACTACCATTTAAATGTTAGTTCAACTATTGGGTACAAAATGTTCATAATTAGGGCTCATTGTTCAACTATAGGGGAAAAACCCTAATATTTTTACAAAAAGCAACATAAAAAAATAAATTGTAGATCTAGACAGTTCTTTTTTTAATCTATCAATTCCTGAGGATTATGGAATACTAAAAAAAAAAATAAGCATACATCAGTGTCGTGAAATCACTGAGTTACAAATATTTGAAGTTGTTAAAAACGCTTAACCGTTCATATAATGGTGCCACTACCCTAATCATTGTTTGTGTAAATCAATACGAAGTGGGTACCTAGTTACCTATAAGTATTCATAAGGATCACTCAGTTCAGCAAATTTAAAAACATTGAATTATTCCTAACTTTTTAACAAAAGGTATTTGTGTAATGAAATTTATTGTACAAATATAATCGGAACATACATTTTAGGAAAAAAAAAAAAAAAATAGATGCATGGAAAAAGTCAACCAAAACTTTATTACAATGATCTCTCAGACAAAATGGTGTCTGAACTGAGTGATCCAATGTGACTATCATAGATACCTGGAATTAGCTTTAAATCCCTAGATGGTTTTACAAAACATTGTGACAATTAATTGTTGACTAATTTTTTAGATATAAATTTAGTCAGTAGAGTAAGTTTTTGTTGAGATTTAGATCATGGCTGTTTTCGCAAAATGTCTGAATTGAGTGATCCGCACTTTAGGCAATAACTGAAGACCCTTGAGAGTAGGGTTGCCATACGTCCGGAATTTTCCGGACATGTCCGGTAATATAGGTCTATGTCCGGAATGCGGAGGGAATCCTAAACCGTCCGGAATTTCTTCAATTTAATGAAAGAGTGATAATTTTTTTGAGAAATCAAATGTAACAATCAACATCACATAACATATTCATTTTAAAGTCATGAAATATTATATTTTCAAAAAAGTCAGGAATTTTCATCAAAAGTCCGGAATTTACTCCGGAATTTCGATATTTTGATCTGGCAACTCTACTTGAGAGTGACAATTTTTTTACTTTGGGCTATGAGTTTTAACTATTTTTGACTAAATGTACAATCAGATTTTGTCACGAAATAAAAAAAAGATCACTCAATCCAAATGCACACCTATAATGTTCCTACTGCTTGGACACAGGCCTCCACTATACGAGAGCGAATGGGCCATAATCCACTACGCGGGCCGAGTGCGGGGTGGTAGATGTTACATGTCTTCGAATTTTTGGTTCTAACATGCCATGTTTTCTCACGATCTTTTCAAAACAGACGGTGATCCACACAACCACATGGCAATGTTTTTACATTGCCCGCTCTTGTCTGTCGTGTGCGTCCTGATTGCCGGCCACAGAACACGTGTGTTCCTCTGTGGCCGGACCACAGTTTAGTACTCAGATGCTATAGTTCGAAATAATACCTACCTAAAGTCTACTTTCACCGGAATATATACATATTTTTAGTACCTCAAGAAATATCTTTTTAATTAACAATTTATGTGGTCCGGCCGCCAGGCAGTGCTCTCTGGCCGCGCCACCACAAATTAAATAGAGTATAATGAACTATTAATAAATCAATTTCCCGAAAAAAACTACCTAAAGAGTACCTTGCATACGACAAATATGGTCCAATAAACCCCTTTAGTTAAGGAGTTATTGGTCATAGGGTGTGGTCCGGCTGGAAGGTATACTCTGCAGCGAGTCAATTTTGCAATATTTAATATTAACTATCCATAAATCAATTTATATAATAGTACCTTTTCTCTACTCTTCGTTGAAACTTTTTTCTCTCAAGAAACTATTCATTTTGATTAATTAATCTTTAAAGTATGTGGCACGGCTAGGGAGGATTACTTTCAGCAAATATAACGAAATATGCTTTATTTCTTTATGCCAACGAAAACTGCATAATAAGTACTTTATAAAAAGATCTGGACTACATCTATAAACTTTTATTTTTATTACAAACAATGATTTTGAAAAAGGTGCACTTTTTGGTTTTTGTTTACCTATCTACCCAAGAATAGGTAGTTAATTTCACGAAGTAAGTGAAAATTTTGGTTTAAAATAAACAATAAGTATATGAAAAACAAATATATATGTTCATAATCAAATATTAACAATTGTTAATACAAGGTATTGTAAATGACGGAAAATTGTTTTAAACAACAAACTAAAGTCAATAGATTGAATTTAAGCATTTAACCCTTTAAACAAGAAATAACAATGAAAAAAAGAGTGTACCAAAACTGCGTATTAAAAATATAATCAATCAGTATTACAAATAAAGGAGTTTTGAAGATATTTTCCAACTTTAAAATGCAAGGCCTAAATAATTAAAAATAAAGATTTTGATAAAAATAAGTTTACAATTTTGCGTATAAATACAATGAACATTCATTTGCTGGTTTTTAGTCCTGATAACTTTAGTACCTACTTAAATCATCATATGTTTCCCAAGTATCATCCAGACGCTTGCAGTGAGCAACGTAATGGCGAATATTTGGTAAATACTCAATCACTGACAACAGTGTAAATAATTTTCCTTGTAATGTCATAGTGTCTGGAATGTCATTTAATCATGCTAGACGATAAATTGCAATGGGGACCTCATATAACATCTCTTGCGGGGCGGCTAAGCTCGGCCGCTTATGCTGTTAGAAAGATCAGACAGTTAACAGATGTAGAAACCGCGCGTTTGGTCTATTTTAGCTACTTCCACAGCATTATGTCGTATGGCATTTTACTGTGGGGTCGGGCTGCTGACATTGAATCCATCTTTATTTTGCAAAAGAGAGCTGTCAGAGCCATTTATAATCTACGTCGCCGCGAATCCCTCAGGGAACTGTTTAAAACGATTAATATTATGACAGTACCTTGCCAATTCATTTATGAAAATATCATGTATGTAAGAAAAAATCTACATCTTTTTAATAAAATAAGTGATAGACATAATTTTAATACTAGAAATAAAGACAAAATAGATCAACCATTTTTCAGATTAGCTAAAGTACATTCATCTTTTATGGGGTACTGTGTTAAATGCTATAACAAAATACCTTGTGATATATTACAATTAAATGAAAGGAAATTTAAAACTCATATTAAAAGTACACTTTGTAAACAAGCGTATTATAAATTAGAGGATTATATCCAAGATAAGAATGCTTGGAAACATGCTGGTCCTGCTCCATAGGACAATCTAGAGTCTAGACAAAATCAAACTGGTTGTTAATTGAATTAAATAAATAATTATATTTATGACATTGATTTACACTCACACACTGACTTATTTCTTGTTAATATTCTAGGAAAATCGTATATTTACTCTTACAATGTTTGTAAATATGTGGGCACCATGTATCTATCATAGAATTAATTTATCTTTATTGCTTCAGTTGCATTTTGTTACCTTTTTTGGTATAGTAATTTTATTCTGGGTGCATCGTTTTCACATATAATTATATAATGAATGTACTATGATAAATTGTATGTAAAACATTTTAAAAGAGTAACGGTGGAGTTTCTTGCCCGTTCTTCTCCATACGAAACTACATTTTGGAATGGGCGACTAGAATCAATTCTGTTTAAATGTAAATGTTGACGTTCAAAAGTGCCTTTTAAGTGCCTAATTGAAATAAATGCTTTGACTTTGACTTTGACTTCATTTAAATCAACGCCTAAATCAATTTCATAAAACCTATTGTATTAAGATTTTTTTATTGTTTATATTTGATTATGAAAATATATATTTGTTTTTCGTATGCTTATTGTTTATTTTAAACCAAAATTTTCACTTACTTCGTGAAATTAACTACCTATTCTTAGGTAGATAGGTAAACAAAAACCAAAAAGTGCACCTTTTTCAAAATCATTGTTTGTAATAAAAATAAAAGTTTATAGATGTAGTCCAGATCTTTTTATAAAGTACTTATTATGCAGTTTTCGTTGGCATAAAGAAATAAAGCAAATTTTGTTATATTTGCTGAAAGTAATCCTCCCTAGCCGTGCCACATACTTTAAAGATTAATTAATCAAAATGAATAGTTTCTTGAGAGAAAAAAGTTTCAACGAAGAGTAGAGAAAAGGTACTATTATATAAATTGATTTATGGATAGTTAATATTAAATATTGCAAAATTGACTCGCTGCAGAGTATACCTTCCAGCCGGACCACACCCTATGACCAATAACTCCTTAACTAAAGGGGTTTATTGGACCATATTTGTCGTATGCAAGGTACTCTTTAGGTAGTTTTTTTCGGGAAATTGATTTATTAATAGTTCATTATACTCTATTTAATTTGAGGTGGCGCGGCCAGAGAGCACTGCCTGGCGGCCGGACCACATAAATTGTTAATTAAAAAGATATTTCTTGAGGTACTAAAAATATGTATATATTCCGGTGAAAGTAGACTTTAGGTAGGTATTATTTCGAACTATAGCATCTGAGTACTAAACTGTGGTCCGGCCACAGAGGAACACACACAGAACACTATTACTCCTAGCGGAGGTGACGGCGCAATAGTAAATACTAGAGAGGTACTAATAGCACAGTAAACACTGACGCATATTTGGGCGGGCCGTGCAGTGATTCGCGAGTGTTGCCCCGCTACTCCGTAGGCTGCGGGACAGTCCCCTGCTCCCCACAGCTGCAATCGATAGCCGCCGTCGATATCGGTCCCGTTAGTAGGTACCTATGTGCAGTTAGTGTGGGCGCTTATTAACGATCTTTTTTAGTTACAATGCCAAGATACTTTGTTACTAACGATGGAACTAGTGTTCAATATCTAGGAATCATAAGTCTTATTGAATAAAGTTTGTTCTTAATTAACCATCGCATACCGTGGTCAGGTCGCACCAGGCTCTTTGTCTTGGATGCGCTGCGGCCTTATCAGTTAATTTATGGACTAGCTTTTGTCAGCGGCTTCGCCCGATCGGAATTTTCATCCCCTATTTAACTCCCTTAGAGGTTGAATTTCGAAAAATCCTTCCATAATCCTTGTCTACATTATAAAGAGAATCTCTGTGCAAAATTTCAGCTTTCTAGGTCCAAGGGTTTGGGCTGGGCGTTGATGAGTCAGTCATTCAGTCAGGACTTTTATTTTTATTTATATAGATATAAATAAATACTACCTAAACTATGATTTATCAATGACCTACCATAAAAGGTTTTTTTTTTTTAAATTAAAAGCTTTTATTTAACTCCAATTGTATGTATGTCCTGGAATATTGCAACTCAATTTTGAAGCAGATGTCTTTAACCGATTGAGCTGAAATTTTGCATGCGTTTGTATATCGCGTGACAATGCAATATTATGATGACAATGAAGCTGATCTGATGCTGGAGCTGGAAGGTGGCCATAGGAACTCCGCAATAAATCGACACAACCCCATCGAGTTTGGGCTCGTTTGATTCGTATTGACGAGCACTTTGATCCTATATGGTAACCAGGGTATGACGCTGGAGCTGGACGGTGGCCATAAGAACTCCGCAATAAAACGATACACCCCATCGAGTTTGGGATCGTGAAACATTCCCAATGATAACTAAAAAATAAATTAATGGTAAAAAACTTTTAAAAACAAGCTTTTATTTAATTGCCCTTCTTCTTCTTAGCGTATCGATGGCAAAAAAAATATAAATCAAACATCTTTGGCCCAAAATTCGGCTACGCGAACTCCGCTCGCTGACGCAGTCATAAGATCGTCAAATGCACAAGTAACAGGGCATGCGGCGCAGGATGAAAGGTGAACCATTGTCTATGGGGAGGTGCCGCACACGCACTTGAGATCTGAGCCATCCGTGAACCCCCATCTGTGCAGATTGTCTTTGCTCCGGCCGACTTGGGTTCGAAGTCTATTCAGAGATTTCCAGGTCGGCCACGGTAACGCGTGCCAAGGAGGAAGGCTCTCAGATGGTTCGATAAAGTTGTCAAGGGGCTTATACAGCTCCCGCCACAGGTCTCGCTGTGGAGGCATCGCTATTGACTGAACTAGCTAGACCCACGCACCCTATAAAACTTTTTCGGCTCTTTAGCCTCTGGGGCACTGAGACGTAGTTGTGCATTAGGTGACGTGAGTCAGTCTGTAGTTTCACCCTTTCAATGCGACTGGCTATAGTCCTGCGAACGCTTGGTGGCGCAATGCCAGTCAGTGGATACAGCATTCGTATTGGGGTCGGTTTAAGGCAGCCACTAATAATCCGGCACGTCTCATTTAGAGCTGTATCCACTAGGTCAGCGTGGGCAGAACGGTTCCATACTGGACAGGCATATTCACCAGCGGAAAAACAGAGTGCCATTCCAGTTGTTCGCAGGACTTGGGGTGAGGCTCCCCATCTGGTGGATGTTAGGCGGCGTAGTAAAGCATTTCTTGCATGAACTTTCAGTTTAACATCCTGGCAGTTGTTTTTGTAGGTACTCGTAAGTGACCGGTCCAGAGTAATGCCGAGGCATTTCGGGTAAGCGCTGTGAGTAATTGGTACCCCTTGCCATGAGATGTTCAGTTTTCGACCTGCCAGTCGGTTACGGAGGTGGAAGGCACATGATTGCGTTTTAGAGGGATTCGGTTTCAACGCGTTATCAGCATAATAGTAGCTGAGATCAGTGAGAGCTGTGGAAAGATTAGCTTAAATCTTCTCAAAGTTGGTAGCTTGACAGGTAAGAGCCAGGTCGTCAGCGTATAGAAAACGGGTCGTTTTCGGGCTTACCGGTTGGTCGTTTGTGTAAATGTTGAAAAGCAGCGGGGCTAGTACGCTACCTTGAGGTAGTCCATTTTTTTGGGTTCGCCATCTACTTCTATCTTCAAGAAGGTTCACCTGGAATCGTCGGTTACTGAGGAGTTCTCTAAGAATTTGTGTAAACCTTAGATCCTCTGTCAGGTTGGTTACCTTCCACAGCAAGCGTTTAATATTAACTGTGTCGTATGTTGCCGACAAGTCCACAAATATTGCGCCCGTCACTTTCTTTGTTTCAAACCCGTCCTCGATATGCTGAGTGAGGTTAAGGACCTGGCCGCAGCAAGATTTGTCTGGTCTGAACCCAGTTTGCTCTGGAATTAGTTTTGGGTCTACGAGGTTTGTGAGACGGGCTAGCAATAATCTTTCGAAGAGTTTGTAGGTGTGGCAGAGTAGGGATATAGGACGATAGTTTTTAGGATCGTCATGTGGCTTTCCAGGTTTAGGGATAGCGATGATTTTTGATCTCCTCCAAAGGCGAGGAATACTTGTCGACTCCAAACAGTGGTTAAAAAGTAGCAATAACTACGACACAGATACAGGTCCCAGGTGTTTAATTTGTTCGACCGATATGTGATCCACTCCGGAAGCCTTACCTGAACTCAGTCTTTGGATGGCCAAGTCGATGTCCGTTAGTGTGAATGGATTGCTCACAGATTCACTGGAAGTTGAGGGGTAATTTACTTTGGGAATTTTGCCTAGGCGTATTGGTGGTTTGCCATTTAGGAGTTGGTGGGCAAATTTAATTGCCCTAAAAAGAAGTAAATAAACTTTAAATGAAATTAAATCAAACCAATCAATTTACTACGTGTACAGAGGCCAGCACATCAAGCTACCCCAATCTGTCAAATTTCTTTGATAGTTTTTCAACTTTATCACAAAGAAATAAGGTTTATGTTCAATTGGGAAAATTTGACAGTTTGGGATAGCTTGACCTGCTGGCGACTGTACATATTAATACTACATTTATTAAATAATAATAAAATAAAAGCTTGTCGCGAGATTTGCATATTTTATAGGAAACATTTACCTAGATTTACCTATGTCAAGCAAGACTAGTCTGTTAGTCCACAGGTAAATCTCGCGACAGGCTTTTATTATATATAATTTAATAAATGTAGTAGTACATGTAGTAAATTGATTGGTTTGATTTAATTTAAAGTTTATTTTCTTCTTTTTAGCGCAATTAAATAAAAGCTTGTTTTTAAAAAGTTTTTTTACCATTCGTTTTTTTCTACGCTTGCAACACTTGTCACACGTACTCGGGGTTTCCGGATGCACCGTGATTCATATAGTGGAACTTGTGTTCAAATTGTGTTCATTATAACATAACGTTATTGTGAGTGCAGCAACACGGACACAGTCATATCAGTAAGTCCTAAACCTAATTCTATCATAATAATATCTTTTCGTATTTAGTTTTATGTTCTATAAAATATTCATTATTTCTCATAAAATTTTGCGTGTGTAGGATATTTTTTTTAGCAGAGACGCAATACTTAGGGCAGTAGATGGTCAAGCTCCTATCAATACTATTATTATTGGCTATTCATTCTTATATTTACAAAATATGTAAGTACCTTATCGTTTCAAGTAATTTCGAATGCTTTAGCCCGTTGTATAGAAGAGAGGTAATGTCCATCACGTAGCCGTATTTTAAAACTTTTTCGTACATAAACAACCATACCAGGTAACAAAAATAATTTAAGAATTACTGTTAGCGTTAGGGGCGAGTGCATAAACTGCTGTAGCTACCACAAGTCGTGGATTCGATTCCTAAATGTTTTTGTTATGGTGTATATGTATATGGTGTTGTGATTGTGATACATAATAAAGTAATAATATTTGGTTTACCTACCCACTGTTCAAGGTCCTCTAAGTTAAAGTTCCACCACACGTAAGCTATTTAACTATAAATTGTCATATTGTGTTAGTGTTACAGCGTCCTGTTTATTAGAACCCTAAGGCTGAGGTTACATTTGGCCGCGACGCGACCTGCGACTAGACGTGTGCGTTGTTTAACGTAATCGGTTTCAGAAACTGCTTACAAGGCTGATAATCGTGTAACTGGTTTCGTGGACAAGAATGTAACGATTATTATAAGTACCTACGTAGTTCACAGTTGACATGACACTTACACAACGAACCGCATACGCGTAAGCGTTTCGTTCAACAGATTATTATTAAAATGATTATAAATTATATGTACGTTACGTAATACAAGTCGCAAAACGAGAGTAAAGAGTCCCTTCGGAATTATAAACTGTTACATATTCGTAATTATTATAGGTAACACAACACACGTAAAACTAATATTATAATACGTATAACCTGTAACCTTTTCGTAATCATAATAGTACAGACGCCAGCAGGTCAACCTACCCCAAACTGTAAAATTTTCCCAATTGAACATGAACCATAAGCTTACGTTATAAAGTTGAAAATCTATCAAATAAATTTGACAGATTGGAGTAGCTTGATGTGCTGGCGTCTGTACAAACACAAAACCATACCAACTGTATACAAAAGTAACCAGTTACAAAAATAATCGGTTTTGAAACTAGTTACTCATATCCACGAAACTATGTATACCTAACCGATTACGCCTAAAAGACGTTACGACCCATGTCTACCTGCGACACATAAGCGTTTAAAAGTAAAACAAATAAATGAATGCTCACGTATATGGGGCTACACCGTACATCAAATGTTACTAGCGATCTTTGATTTCCTTATGCTATAGGAACAACATTACTGTAATCGCGGCATCGGCTACATCAACATATCAGCGAAATTGAAGCGAATTTATTAGAAAATTTCTCACTTGCACAACTAGTTTAATGGTGCTACTAAATAAGCGTTTTTTTGGGTGGGAAATCATCAAATGACTTCTCCCGCCCTGGGTGGAGCAGAAGGGCGTGTCAGAATTTTACCGACTAAAACTCACCCGTGTTCCCAAAGTTGCCCGTGTGCCAGGGCGACGGTATCTCTTTCGAACAACCCGCACCCCTGGCAGGCATCGGCCCTTGCGGACCCCTTGGTCACCCTATGACGGGTCAGCACAGTGGCCCCGCCGCCTACCACTTAGCCGCGATGCCTGCCATTCGACATCGTGGCCCACCTACTTTTTTGGCCGCTACGTCATCGGCTTTGAGGCAAAAGCGCTAATGAGCGGCCCCACCTTGGGGTTCCTCTTCGCTTCACCGTGGCTGAGAGACCACGGCTACTGAGCACCCCCGCCACGTCAATGCGGGAACCCACTCGGGGGTGTACTAAATATGCGTGTGGCTACATTATGAGTATAGTAAACCGCGATGGATGATTCGCAAATTCGTTGTGTAGCAAATGTACTGTAGCCACGTCATCGCCGAACATACGCCGGATTTTCGCTTATAATGTAGCCATACCATGTTTATATCGTTTCGCTCTTCCAGTCGCATCGCAAATCGCTGCCGACTGTAACCTCAGCCTCAGGCCGAGATCTAAAAACGTTACTCATCTTGTGCATTGGCATGTTCTCATCTCTATCATGCATTTGTGCGACCGTGACAGGAATAACGCAGCGTTTATAGATCCCGGCCATAGGGTGCGAGCCTGACTTGCACTTGGCCTCTTGAACAGAACTTTCACACAGTTGCCTTATCTCATTTTAGAGCCACAACAGCTTCCAACAAAATGTTGATCCCAGCGAACAATGTCAAGCATCCTTTACAAAATGAGTGGAGTTTCTGGATATTCACAAATCTCAAAAAGAATTGGGAGGCTAATTTAGTTGAGCTGACCTCGTTTTCCACGGTCGAAGACTATTGGTGGTAAGTGTATCTGAATTGATATCGATGTGATAAATAGACCGGAAGGTGACTTTACCTGCTGGTATATTCTGTAAAATCTCACCATGAAAACTAAGGTGAAGTGAACTCGAAGTGAGCTGTCAATAGTGTCAATCCCTAGCATCAAATCGGATGAAGTTCATTACAAGCTCATTTTACCTAAGTTTCGGTGGTGAGATTTTACAAAATAGATCGGTTGACGGCTGCCCTCATCCCAAAATATTAGGCCGGTGCAGTAACTAGGTCTTTTTTCATTTATCAAATCTGCAGTTTCTGCAACATTTTTTTAAACTTTTATGTTTTTTTAATACGTTAAAAGAAATGTTTAACTACTTAGGGACCGTCGATTTGAAGTCTCTGTCCGTGGCATCGTAACTCCCAAACGGATAAACCCGTGGGGTAAACCAATTTTGTAACTCATTTCAATGCAGTTTTTAGTTCATTTAATTCCATTGACTTACTTTTTCATGAAATAGTCATTAAATAGAATTAAATGAACTAAAAGGGTTGTACTGATGAATTTAATGATTATAATTCGTAAATAAGAGTGTATACGCTAGCGTCTGAACATGTATATGTACAGACGCTAGCACATCAAGCTACTCTAACCTGTCAAATTTATTTGATAGATTTTCAGTTTTATACCGTAAGCATAAGGTTCATGTTCAATTGCGAAAATTTGACAGTTTCGGGTAGGTTGACCTGCTGGCGTCTGTATATGTTACGGTTGCGCATCATATTTGAATTAACGTACAACCTGGGGCTGACCTACAAATTGCAAAAAACTTAAGATAATTTGAATTTCACGGGCTACCCTGGACCGAGGAATGGTTTTTTACGCTTTGTATATTACCTACAGTTTGTACCACCACATGAAGGTACCTTCGGAGCTGAAGCTAGGGCAGGACTACTTGGTGTTCAAAAAGGGAATCCGGCCCATGTGGGAGGACGAAGCCAACAAGCACGGTGGGCGGTTGTTAATCATGCTGGATGGCGTGAAGGCTAGGCATATGGATTCGATCTGGTCAGACGCGGTAAGTAAACAGGGGTTATAGATAGTTCCATCCATGAAGACGCGCCCCACTCTTTGACACTTATACTGCGGGCGGTCAAAAACAAAGGAACGGGGCAGAGAGGGGCGCGTCATCGTGGATGGCACTATCTGTACCTTTTATCGTACTATCGGTATATAGTATGTCAGCAGTATGTAGGTATGTCTGCCTCGTTGGTCTAAAGGTCGCAAGCGATACTGTTGAGCACGAGGTGCTGGAGTAGATTCCAGGGTCGGGTAAAGTATTACTGAGTTTTTTTCTATCTGCAATTTTTGCAGAAGCAGCCCTGCTTCTGGATTTCTCGGTGCACCTTTGCCTAAAATTTCGAGAAATACAGGCGTGATGTCATGTTATGTCTAGGCATAGATTACTAGGTAAAAATATAACTAACAAGCCTTAGTTACAGTAGAACTATTTCATAAATACTGGGTAAATAGGTAGGTATGGTTAACTATTATACGGGTAAACATGGATAAATACGTACCTTCCAACTGACATTGTTTCAGCCTATTTGGGCAAATACGAATCGAGTGCTGCTCTTAAAAAAGTGCTGTTATCAAAATCATTCGAGTGTTATCTTATCTGCCTACTTCATTCAGATGACGTCACTACAGACAGAGAGTTATAATACTTATAATGATAAAGTCATGAGCTATCATAAGTGTATGAATGAATAACTGCCTTGTTCTTTATGTATGCAACAATTTTTTTCCTACCTAGTTACAGTGAGAAAGATAAAATGTTGCGCCGACGACGGTGCGGGTTGTTCGAAAGAGATACCGTGGCCCCTGGCACACGGCAACTAAAGGAATAAGGGTGGGTTTTAGTCAGTAAAAGTCTGACACGCCCTCCCGCTCCACCCAGAGCGGGAGAAGTTATTTGATGATTTATAAACCAAAAAAAAAAACGGCCCACGTCAAATCAATTGGGATGAGGGCAGAAGAATTGTGGCTAAGTACCTAAGAACAGTTGCACGGGTCGATGGTCAGGTTAATCTACTCTTGCCACAGTTGGTCCGTGGATGGGTGACCATCTTAACATAGGTACCTTGACCCCTGTGCCTCGGAAACACACGCTAAGCCACTCACCAAGGAGTATTGTATTTATCCAGTAACTGAGTTGTGGAGGTCGGATGGGCAGTCGCTCCGCAGGTTTTGCAAGCACCAATTGCAAGGTTTTTCTTTGGTTACTATGTAGCGCAGGTCCTTCAAAGTTGGAGATTTATCTATCCTAACAACATCCCAAGTTCAGTGCATTTTATTGCGATCTACAAAGACTTTAAATGATTCACAAAAATTGATTTGCCGACCTGCGATGTTTTAACTGACTGGCAGAAGTTTTTAAAAATGACTGCCATACTTTAAAAGAGAAAAATAAGCATGCAATAAATATATTTGCAGGTGTTGTTACTGATCGGGGAAACCTTCGTACATGCGGACGAGATCACCGGAGTTGTCGCCAATGTTAGAGACAAGAGCAAAATCTGTGAGTTTCAACTATTAACATTACCTACATTGTTTGGAATTCATTTTGATATTACACTCGCACGCTGGGTTGTCACTGTAACCTCGCTACGGCCTTGTCCGCTGGCTAATACTTATAGAAATTTTAAAGAAAAAAAATTTTTTTTGGAAAAAATTTCGACTTCCAAAAAAACACTAGGTACAAAGTGCAAAATAACTTTAATTTCGGAAGGCGGTGACAAAGAATTAAAATACACATCCAATGTTATCGCATAAATATACATTGTTTTGACCCCAAGGATGATGAAATTTCGAATTTGGTAGGTAACTAAAAAGTGAAAAACAATCTTTTTTTTTTTCAAAAAAATAACAACCGACTTCCAAAAAAACACTACAAAGTGCAAAATAACTTTAATTTCGGAAGTCGGTTGTTATTTTTTTGAAAAAAAAAAAGATTGTTTTTCACTTTTTAGTTACCTACCAAATTTGAAATTTCACCATCCTTGGGGTCAAAACAATGTATATTTATGCGATAACAGCATTCGCGGTTGATTTGCTGTAATTTTTTGAAGAGTTCCGTTGTCTGTCTCCAAAACGCATCATCAGATCTATATGAAATTTTAATGAGACCATTCGAACAAAAAAAGATTTTGCAAATCCGTCTATATACCTACGACGGAGTTATGCCCGAACATATATAAAAAAAAAAAAAACATGTCGAATTGATAACCTCCTTCTTTTTGAAGTCGGTTAAAAATGTGCTATCTTTTTCCGTATGCAGAGTGGCAGGGACATCGATCCATAAATTGCAATCATAAATTCAGCACATGATTCTAGATTCGACTCCTTAGCGTAGAATTTTTTTATCGCGGAACACAACGTCTACCAACGCGGTCAAAATATATGCATCCGTATTTTATTTTTTTGTATCCGACGTAAAACTTCAACGCTTCAAGTGATGAATTCATGGTTACAGTTTGCGCGTCGACGTCCCTGCCACCATAGGTCTTGGCAATAAACCTACAGGAAAAACCAGACACAACTAAAAATCAGTACTAATGATCTGATAGCTCTTAAATATTTTGACTATTCAATTTGGTCGGGTTCGCGATATTATCACTTTTGTTGAATTTCGGAATGCGACACTAGTTACACGCTATATTGACTGAACGGATTTCGAAAATCATCAAATAACTTCTCCCGCTCTGGGTGGAGCAGGAGGGCGTGTCAGACTTTTACTGACAAAAACCCCACCCCTCAGTTGCCTGTGTGCCAGGGGCCACGGTATCTCTTTCGAACAACCCGCTCTTGCCGCTTCTGTTGGAGCTGACATTTCTTTGAGGCAATGTAATTTGGGTTAAGGTAGGACATAGGATACTTTTTGTCCTGGTAGTACGTTCCCGTGGGACAAACAGCCTTTCCATGGGGTATCGTATTACCCAGGAACTGGGTTGTGGAGCTCAGATATGCAGTCGCTTCATGTAAAATACTGGTATTTATGAGAAGCTGTATCCGATCAGACTAGAAGCCGACTCCAACACAATTGCAAAAAGCCTAGGTAGATGATGATGACGTTTCCGTGGCGTACTTACCGACCACAACACAGGCTAAGCCGCGAACGAAAGCGAGTAGTATTCTAATAACAAATAACTGTTTCAGCTATTTGGATGCGCAGTACCAAGCGTTCAGCAGTCTCCGAGGTCGGGAAGAAATTGAGGACACAGTTTAGCATACCTTGCAGGATTCATTTCTATAAGCACAACTCGTCTTCATCGATGTACTCTTTTTAAGTTTATTATTACGAATATTTAGTTAAGTAGTAAGTTAAAAATAGATAGTTGTATTTGTATAGGTACAATCAGCAAAAATGTCGTACGGAAAGTTCGCAGTATGAATGTAGATGGCTATAAGAGTAAAATACGATGGCTATAAGGAAAGACCGAAGAAACGATGGATGGACTGTGAAAGTTGATAAGACTAGAAAGCCGGTCAGTACCGAGATGACTAATAGAGAAGTATGGAAGAGAAAGGGGTTCCCTATATCTGACAGAATTTTGATGCTCCGAAAATTATTTGGCATCTTCTGTAAAAGAATGTTTTTGTATAAAAAATATTGTTTGGCCGAATGTTTATATGACCGAATTCACAAGGCATGCTTTTAAGATGGCAGAATTTTGTTTGGCATAATTTAAACCTTTGGCAAAGTTATCATTCCTCATAATTTCGTTTAGCATAACGTTTATTCAGAGCAAATATATTTTAGTAGGCAACCCGGAACCAAATTATTTAGATTTGGTTAAATATTATGTTAAATACTCGCATTAAAAGATTAGGTTAGGTTAGAACTGCGAACCCCCAAGAATAGAATTTTACCTATTTTTATACTTGTACCAAAAGACGATTCTGACTGTAAACTTTTGGCGATAAGTATGATGGTTCTACTTTTTGAATATTATGGATGTGGAATTTATGCCTAAAGATGACTTTGACTTACAAAATTATGAGTTTTTAATGAGTGTTATATGAGTGTGTTCCAAGCGATTTTCTGCGAAATGAAGTTTATGCAATTCTCTGTTATGCAAAATAATATTATGACATAAAAGTTCTGCTAGAAAGGGTAGATCCAAGAGACAGACATGTTGTGCCGACCCCATATAAATTGGGATACCGGCAGGAGAATGATGAATGAGTTGTTGAAAAATTCAGTTAACATTGCAGTTTTTAAAATATTAGTTATTCAGCCAAGTATTCGGTTAACAATGCAGTTTTTAAAATAGGTACATATTATTTATTCAGCCAAGTATTCGGTTAACATTGCAGTTTTTAAAATATAAGTTATTCAGCCAAGTATTCGATTAACATTGCAGTTTTTAAAATAGGTAGATATTATTTATGCAGCCAAGTATTCGGTTAACATTGCAGTTTTTAAAATATAGGTTATTCAGCTAAGTATTCAATTAAGGTCGAAACTGTAAAATTAAAAATAATGTTAGCGTGCCACTGTTTGATAGATTATGTATTATTAACGTAGTTACAGTATTCTGTGATATTTAATAGTATGTTTTGTATGTGCCATAAAATACTATTTTAATAAACATTTAATTTCGTTTTAAAGTTGTCTTTTTCTGTTTTAGAAAGTTGAAAGTCTTTGTAATAAAAACAGTCACCAAAGGACATCACCCAGATTGGGCTAATTTTTATTTTGCCGGCCAACAAATATAAAAAAATCTTATTTAAATAGAATTCAACATTATGAACATTTTTTATCGATACAAAAAACTTCTAAGTCAATTATCTGAGCTTATATTTAGGTTTGAACATATAGCCTCAAAGTATCGCTCAGTGTAGAGCAGTTTTTTGTTTATTCAAAAATGAGTGGTGTTATGGTAGTCAGTTGCATTTTTAGTTTCACGTGCATTATAAAAAGTCCCAGAAAAAAAGATAAAAAATAAAAAATAAAATTATAATTCTCCTGGTCTCACAAAATTGTTCTCCAAACCTTCAGCAGGAATGTTTATGACAGGCAGATGCCTTGCATGCTCCAGGTACCACACAATACACATCACATGGGAGCAGCAGCCGCTAGTTCTTCTGCCATTATGGCAAGTGCAATAATAGTGCGCAATAGCTTGCCTGCCTGTGAGAGCTGTGTCTATGCCTATATAAACATGAAATGTTCGTAAACGGATATGCCGAGACTGGATTCGCCCTCGAAGTAGGTAGAAATCCCTTCAACTTCTCGCAGTTGTTCAGCAGGTATTTGTCCTCCGATTTCAATGACAAACATACCAGTTGCCTGTATGTGCTCTGCATAATAACTGCGTGCCTGTTTAAGTTGGTATATACCAAGGGCGAACAAAATAAGGTCTTCTTCCGTTAACATAGGGAACGGGATTTCAGACAGATTCGTATTTATTGGCTGAAACTGTGCACGTCTTCGGTTATAATTGTATCTGGTTACCAGATCGCCCAATGTATTTGGATTATTAATTCTTTCTTGAATTATTTCTAAAAATCTTGGAGCACGGACATTGTCCACAATCACTTGATGATTGGCGTTTAACATTGCTGCTGCTATCCTAAAATATTCAAACATGTGCGGTAAGGCGCGATTGCAATGAACGTTTCTTAATAATCGAAAATCCCTTTTAAATCGTCCATTAATGACTTCCACCACCCAGCGGCATATAGTAACGAGGCGTGACTTGTTTGCTTTTACCGTAGTCAGTTGCGTTTCATTAGCATCCTTTGCTTGGGGCATATGCACTGAATATCCATGAGATTGTAGAGATAATGCTGCTAATAATTATATTTTGATAATGATAAAACCGCGATCTAGGATAAATACGTCTCCTGGTATATAAAACCAGTGAAATACACTTTCTTCGTCCTCAAGAATAGAATTCATTAAAGAGGCGTCAGAAGTTGTCGCAGCATGTGGCCCAGATACTTCTATAATATGGCCAAGCATACTAATAAAAAGGGCTTGGTTAGATTTCTATATTTATGGTGACTGTACGTGAGTCTTTGAAAAAAGTAGTTGGAGCTTTTTTGGTTGTATATACCGGCTGACGTTTTTTAGCGTCTGGACAACAATATGACGTGTCGTGTAAGTAGAATAGAACTCATATACGCTAACCTTTCCATGGTACCATTGATTTAATAAAAGTTGGGAATATCCTTAAAATACGTGAAAAAGAATACATCCTACGGCACTTGTGTAAAACTAATAATAGCCAAAATAGTAATAGTAAACGACCGGCAGCTGTGATCACCCATGAATGAAGCATGATGAAGTGTACATCTTTGCAACTGATCCTTACGCACACATTTGCGCGTGTACCTACACACGTCAACGTGCTGTGTGGAGTTGTAGTAGGCAAATAATTTGATACACTGTGTGACGCGTGTCTTGAAACCGTAAACAAAATAAATGACGTCTCATAAGATCGGTAAAGCTTTGATAGAAACGAAAATAAACCTGCTGATGTTAAATTCTTATAACAATCACTCACATTCATCTGTATTTCGAAGGTTTTAGCTTGATGCGTAAAAAAAAAGAATCCTAATAATTATTATTGTAATCTTAAACCATTGAAACAAATGCGTAGTGGACTCGGCGAATTGCCTAAAAATACGGTAAGAATAAGACGGCTCGTTTAGTGAAGTGGTTGAGCGATTAGCTGCGTGTTCTTTTATTTTATGTGGGTTTTGAAAACTCAACCAGTGCTAATTGTGTACGTTGTAGATACCAACGCGGGTAAATATGGACTCGTCGGTCCATAGAATGTTCGCCTGTGTCGTGGTGTGTGTTCGGGTGGTTCTGCAGCCAGCGACAGAACTCAATATGAGGTCCAGGGTCCAGAGCATGCAAAGCTTGCACGCGTAAGAAGTGGTCTGGATGCATACTGGTTTACGCCAAATCGACGAGCTGCTTGCCGGGTGCTCCTCCTCCTCGGGTGTTGCTGGAAATATTCCAGGATGACGTCTTCAACATGTATAGACAAGGGTGGCCGGCCTCTGCCCCTGGCATGACCCCGAAGCTGAAACTGGTCATGGTCAAGTAACCGCTGATAAGTGCGGAATATCAAGTCTGTGTTGGGGTTACGGGGGTTAGGGATTCCGTTACGTCTAAGGGATTGTAGGTATTCTTCAACGTTGCACATTCACCTCGCGCCATTTAAATTTCCACCGGACAAAAAATAATACCTTATCATGGCAAGGTACTCTACGCTGGAGTATGAGTACGTCATTATGAAAACAATCACTGGGCAGTTGAAGCACACGCGGAAAAAACAGCGATCGACGTCACGCTGTGACCAATCGCAGGTGACTGGAGAACAGTGTTGCCGCAACTGAGTTCCCAAAAGGTACATATCCAGCGCTGAAAAGGTACATTTTGGGGTAAAAAGGTACATAAACAACGCTTTTACTAAAATCACTCACGTTCTTCCGACCTCGCCGCCAAGGTCCTCGCGCCCCGCGAAGACCCCGAGCTTACGATGAGACCCCCGACCGTCCCTTGCTCGTTGAAGCGCCAGCCCGCGCCGCAGTTGAACCAGTAGAGTTAAATTCCCCGATTGATTATAATAACGAAAATATTTTGATCCAGCCTGTCCCCACTTGCTGTCTCCCCCACCCACCAGTAACGCCCTGAGCCGAGGCCCGTACCCCACAGGGGGTGCCCTCAGCGTGCTTTTGCTTTAGTTAAGTTATAGTAAGTATGTTTTATGCCATGGCTCTCTGGAAACTGGCTCACTGGAAAGTCCGGTTAAGAAGTTACGGCCTCTCAAGGTCAACTTCGAGATGCCATACAAAAAAAAAAAATACTCACTACTGTTTCTCTCGCTCTCTTGCAATGAATACGAGACAGGGAGAGACTGCCTGCTCGCCAGCATAAGTTCAATTTTTTGGATTCTAGGTGTGAGAAAACTTACTCTAATATTATAAAATCTCGTGTCACGATGTTTGTGGTCGCACTCCTCCGAAACGGCTCGACCGATTTTTATGATTTTTTTATGTATATTTGATAGGTATGAGAATAGGTCGTAAAGTATATTTCATACCGTTAAAAAAAAAAAAATAGGAAACATTAAACTGTAATTTTGACAGGACAACGTCTGGCGGGTCGTCATCAGCCTATAAATGTTCCCACTGCTGGGACACAGGCCTCCTCTCAGTCAGAGGGATTGGGCCGTAATCCACCACGCGGGCCCAGTGCGGGTTGGTAGATGTCATATGTCTTCGAATTTTTGGTTCTAAGACATGTCGGTTTCCTCACGATGTTTTCCTTCACCGTTTTGAAAGCAGTGGTGATGAAGTAATTTACACAAAGTAAAGCCTGGCTGGGTTCGAACTCACGACATACAACTCGTAAGTCGCGGCCGTTACCACTTGGCCACCACTGCTCTCAGGCGGGTCAGCTAGTATATAATAAATATAAAAAAAACATGCGGGGCAATCTTTGGGGATTGCCGATAGAAGATAAAACTAAGTAACTTGTGAATTGTATCGTCGAGCTATTAGATTATTATTTTTGAATTATTTTTGGTTTATAAAGAAGTGTTTATGATCAAGGATTAAATTAAATTGGTCATTATTACTTCTTTACAGTCCCCAAAGAATGTTTAGGGAATAATTTCTCATGAATTGTTTTATTTATCAGTAGAAAGTACTGTCATGTATGTATGTGAAATACAATTTTCATTTATTGCGCTATCGTAGGTACACAATTATTGCAATTATTAGGTATTTGGCGGCGGTTTCAAATTTTGGATGTTAAGTTGAAAAGGTACGTAAAAGGGACCTCATTACACATCACACATGGGAGGCTTAAAAGGTACGTCAAATGTGTAAAATGTACGCTAACGGCAACGCTGCTGGAGAAACGGGGAGTGGCGCGCGCGGGCGGGAGGGGGTGCGCATGCGGTGAAACGTGAGCGGTAGGTACGCCTGCGAAAAAAGCGGCCTACTTCAAACAAAGGAATGAATTTCACTACGAATTTTCATTGATAATTTCTGCGCGTAGAGTAGGGTGCCTATAAGTTGGATTTTGATATTATTTGCTGATTTTTTTGTTTTTTTCCTTTATTTTTTTTAAATTTTAATATGAAAAGTTTATTACAAATAAGTAATAGTATTATTTATAGGTTAATTTCATTTTAGTTTAGAAAAAAAAAAGTTTAATTTCTGTGCCACAGGCTTCTACTCCGTTCCTACCTATTATACCCATTTTTTTCCAGACGCTAAAAAAAATCAGCCGGTATATGTAGGTACCGTCGCATATAGTAATAGCGTTTCTTTGTTCTATTGGGCTTTCTGGATTTCCATGTAACGTTTCTGTTAATAATAAGTTCCTTTGTGCTACATCTTGTCGATTTAAATGGTCAAATCCTAAGTGTATAGGAGCTTCACGACCTAAGGTCAATAATCGTTGAAAACGGGATTTGCTTGTTCTAAAAATCAAAGCGAGCCTCGCATTAGAATCCCCTGTTCGAAGTTTCGCTAATATTGAAGCCAGTATAGTTTTTTTGTGTCTGTTACTATTTAAACTGGAGGTATTATCCAATAAATTGGAAAACTGTTCATGAGTAAGTCCAATCCAAGCGTGGAGTTCGTTTGCATTTATAAGTTCATATTGTTCAAAGTTGAGTATTTCTGTTGTTATTTGATTCCGCATAATAGAGCGCTCACTATTTCAGACGCCGTAAAATTTTCCACGAGATTATCCTGTAGAGGAAGTGTATGCCAGAGGTTTTGGTCCAGATGTTCTTGACACACGCGAGCATTTTTTGGTATCAATAGATTGTAACGTCCGATCAGAAGAACAACCACACTGTTTGGAATTCTAAGTTGGGTTACATTGTGGCAATGTTGAAAAACACAATTCACAGTTGTGTTTGGAGTACGAACGAATCCTGGTAAAGTCAGTGTTGAATGGCAGATCATCGATGACTTGATTTGCCTCGCGAACTCGTCGTTGAAAAGTCCTTTCAAATCTTTGCCAACATGGACGGCAAATGAAGCCTGTTGGTTCTTCCTGAAAATAATAATAAATAAAAATGATTTAATACCTACTTTGATTAAAAGCCTTTGATTACAAACTACAATGATTAAAAAACTTTATAGAGGAGACGAGAGTTATGCCCAGTAGTTGTGTGGGTACGTTATACGTCCAACTGGAAAGAGATTAGAATGGTATGGAGTTTACTACCATTTTGTTTGAGTTTTACTAAAAAATATAAAATAGGTTACCTGTCTTGCAACCAGCCTCTCGATAACGATCTGCGCCATGTCGCTGTGGTGTTCTTCTCGTGAAGTCCACGTACGGTCCTTCGACCTTCACATGGTTCACGACAGTTTATACACAACATTTGAGCCATTATAGCAACAATAACACGGTAAAAACAACAATAACACGATACCAAAAACAGCAATAACCAAATAACGATAAAATTGGGAGTACAGCACAAGCACAGTAGCCGTCCGATGTAACAGAAGTTGCATGGAGAACTAAAGGCAAGCCGCGCGGTGGGGGCCGCGCGGTGATTGCGAGCGAGATAGCATGTGACGCAGACGCAGGTAGGTAAGTAGCTGCTACCTTTTGTACATTCTGACTCGCACATTATTCTGAGAAATACAACAATAATTAGGTTTTATTCCACAAACTGAATAGATGTTTTGAGTTTAAATAATAGCTCACAGACTGGACTTACAACTTTAGTGTGGTAATAAGAAGTGTTTATTTTGTTTTGTTTGTGTTTGTTAAATTTATGGAGGCTGGGTGATCTCCTTTCCAGTAACTGGGCAATACCCGGCCCTCTACTACGAGTAAGAATTGGTGCAAAAAAACCCACTGCCCTATCGGGGTCGAACTTAGGAACTTAAGGGTACACTAGTCGCGGGCTCGAACTCACCGGTGGGTCTGGCTAAAAAGCACGCTGTCTCATCAGGCTTCGAGTCCGACAGAGGTAGAACCCGCGATGAGCAGTTCGACGATAGTCTACACGCACAACATTATTGAGTGAGCTGCAGGATCAGTTATAGTAAACCAGGCGCGTAAAAAATTAAGAAAAGTCCTTCGGAAGATCGGGTTTTCTGAAAAAACCACTGCATAAATCAATGACCAATTAACTTTATTGAACTTTTCGATAATTGAGCTTTGTCGGTACCGACTTAGTTTTGGAGATTTCACACTTATTTTATTACTTAAACATGTCCAAAGTTACGTTTAATGTTCAAGAAAAACGAATCTTTGTTGGCTCATAACTTTTTAATGGCTTTTTATTTTAGTATTCTGTTTCCGTACTGACAATATTAATAATGAGACTAAACCATACCATGTTTAAGTTTTGATGTACATTGTCAAACAGTGGAGTAAAACCCTCCCGAAGTTTTTATGGAAAAAATGTGGACTTGTTTCACCTTAAGTTCCATAGCCCTAACCTTTGCTTCATCACTCATCATTATCATTTCAGCCGAAAGACGTCAATTGCTAGACATAGGCCCCCACAAACGGTGTCACATAGACCGGTCCGGCGGTTCTCGCATACAGTGGATGCTTTGGCCTTCGAATGGTCATTGGTCCACGTTCTGGGAAGCCTTCCCAAGCTGCCGTTTATTTATTTATGAATGCCTTAGGCATTCTCGACAAGTTAACCAGGGATGATGGATTGATAACGTGGCAGTTGTATAGTTTGTTAGTGAAAAATAAAAGAATTTGAATAAGGTATCCGTTCTGTGAGCAATGTGGCCTGTTCACTGCCGTACACCTTAACGAGGCAGTCAGGATAATAAACACAGTGAAATAATAGCAATAATAAAAACGTTTATTGTTAAGCTAAACAGGAAAAGACAAAACATTTATAATATCGTGCACGTTCTGGAGTTGGTTTGGTTTCTGATCTCCGTCTCAACGGTTTCTTCCACCTTGTGGATACTGTCCTCCGCTGTATCGATGCCTTTGTGGACGTTTTCTGGAAAGGAATGGTTTCACTTTTATAACTGCTGGTATAACTCACTCGAGCTTGAAGTGAACTGTCAATAGTGTTAATCCCTGCGGTTCTATTCTGTAAAAAATTCACCGCGGGAAACTTAGATGAAGTGAACTTGAAGGGAGCTGTCATACCAACTGACGCCAGCAGATCTATTTGTAAAACTATCACCGTTAAAACTTGTGTGAAGGTGAGGTGACCTGTCAATAGGTGCAATGATAGTTCACTTCACATACGTTTTCACGGTTTTATTTGTACGGAATATAGCGCCGCAGCAACACTTGACAGTTCACTTCAAGCTCATTTCACCTAAGATTTCACGGTGAGACTAACATAATAGATCGGCTGCTTTCTAAATAAACCGAAACGGTGACAATTTTATTGTGATGCCAGTGGTACATCCGGTATATCTGTGACACATACGGGGAGCCCACTAATAAGCGTATTAAAAAAAAAAGTTCATTATTTTTGGCCACGGTGTACAAGATTTTAAAATAAAGTATTTGTCTGTTAATGTTGCTTGTTTTTTTTGCATTTATATTTATAAACTAGTATATGTAGGCTTGTTATGCAGTGACAAATATACACAACACTGGCGTAGCCAGGGGGGGGGGGGTATGGGGGTTCAAACGCCCCCCGAAAAGTTCAGATATACTCATTCATAGAATTAAAATATGAACAGGCGTGCGATATATCTCATTGATTACTAACTATTACTTACCTACATTTAAATATACGGTGTTTTGGATTTTTGGAACGTAATTTTTTTATTTAGCATAGGCTAAAAAAAACTTAGCTATAAAATTTATAGTGCCCCTCTGCTCGAAAAAGGACTCCCCCAATTCCTTTGAGGATATTTTTTTGAATGTGTTTATCACACCTTTAATATTTTTCTTAATAACGTAAGGGTTATTTTATGTACCTAGGTACTTTTAGTCTTTTTATAGTCTTGAAACCCCCCGATACTAAAACCTGGCTACGCCCGTGGTACACAACGTAGAGTAAACAAACAGAGGTGTAAACAACTTACCAACAACTTTTTCTTCGATGACTTTCCCTTTCCCCATGCAAGAATGTTCTTTATCTCTGATCGTCTGAAACATACGCGCGAAGCGTCCTTTCTCTGGAGTTTTGTGAACTACAACGTCACTTTCCTCGTTATGCTCTGCGTCTTCAGGAATATCAATGTGGTCTTCACTCCGGACAATAGGCATCACAGCTTGGGTCTTAGTTTTACCTGCCTGTGGACTAGACTTATCTGATCCACAAGGTATAGTGTCATTCTCAGACTGTTCTGTTTCACTTTTTTGACCATCGTCACTGTGTTTACTGAGAACTGGACTAATCTGACTTAAGTCGGGAATGTGAAGCAGTTCTGGTAATATCGGCGTTTTCGGTGGAGGTGAGTTTGCTACCTCTATCATTTTGTTCGGTATGTCAAGAATTTTCTTCGCTTCATCATGCACTATGGGAGGAACCACAGCAGCTTTCTTTACGAACTCTTCAACAATTTCCACTTTCTCATTCACTTTGTCAGTGACAGTCGTAACGACTTCTTCCACTTTACTTTCAGCATTGTCGGACATCGTGTCCATACTCTCGATGACCTCCAAAACTTTTGTTTCTCCATTAGAGGCAAGCGTATCAATCGCGTCTGTGTTTATATCGGGTGCGTCATGCGTGCTTCCGTTTTCGTTCTCAAGGTCGTTTATGTTTACTATATGTGAGCCGCTGACGTTGGCCTCTAACGAATCGATCGATCCGGACTCTTCGTTCACATTTCCATTCACGTTATCGGTATTGTGCACGTCAACGTTTGAGTTCGTGATGTCCTCGATTACATGCGAGTGTTCGGATTTATTCATGGTTGGTACTTTCTGTAGAGGCGGTAGTTCGGTTAGGGAGATCGGTCTAGTTTGTTCGTCGACTACGTTGAAGTCGTTGTTGGTGAAGTCCGCGTTGGAGCCCTTGGTGGCGGTGAGTAAGGTGTGGCACCCTCCGCAGGCCACATTGTCTACGATGTGCCCATTCATAGCGGTGACCCGCTTAGGTGTGTATTGATTGGGGACTGCTTCGTTCGCGTTGTCGGCATCGTCAATTTCCTCCAAACAAAGTTTATTGTGCCGGGACTCGCCGCAGGCGTAAAGCAATCCGTTGTCTGGAACGTAAAACTAAGTTTTATACGACCAACGGCGACAAATGACAATCGAATACTGATCATACCGCCCCGCCGAGGGCAATTTAGACACTATTTATGTTGACGTGACAATGAAAATGAGCCAATTACATTAGGTATCGAATGTGTGCCAGTAATAAATGTCCGCTTTTGATGAGCTGGAATAGAGCTTTTAAATAAATGAAATGTGTGTCATTTCCCTAATATTCAGTGAATGCAAAGTGTCTAAATAAATATTAGACACGTACGTACGTAATTGTGTTTACGAAAAGGTCTGAGGTCAAACTGTGACTGTCGCACTTTTATTTGTTTACTGTTTATTCGTTGATTAGAGTATTTTGTCATAAAACACGGTAAAAAGTGTAAGTAATACATTTCTATTTCTATCACTGTTTTTAAAAACACATTATAATGATAGGGTTTCGAACAACGAGCACATAAGAAGGGTATGCCACTCACAGCGTGCCTTGCGACTACTAACAGTGAAAGGCTTACAAAACTTTACTACCTACAAAAAAATCAATATTACCTGTCACAAACGCAGTGTGCATCGCGCCACATGCGACCAGTTTCAGCTGAAAGCCATCGAACATCTTCTCCATGTCAATTTCCATAGGTTCTGTCACATGCTCGACCTCCTTCGGAAGTCCTAGCTGTCCTTTCTCGTTGGATCCGAAGGTCAGGATCTTGGACTCGTCCATGGAGAGGAGGAAGGTGTGGGCAGCGCCACAGCATGCGCTTTTGATAGGGACGCTTAGTGGTAAGACTGTTGGAACGTACACTGTGGTAGGCTTGTCTGGTATGCCCAGTTTCTGGTTCTCATTGTCGCCGGTGACGAAGACTGCGCCTATTGCTGTTGGAAATACAGTTGATTAAATATGTAAATAGGTAATTATGTTGAAATTCATTTCGAATTAATCGGGACATTTTGCAATTTCTATTTATGGTCGTGGAGCATCAGAAATTAATAAACAAATTAAATTAAGGCATAAAGTAAAAACATAACGAAGTACTGTGTGTTCAGTCATGGACGTCGTTAACAATAATAATCAAAAAAGGGAACAAGTATCGCCATTGTGTGGTTTTACTAATGACTCAGAACTATAATAAAATCACAGGGTAGGTTAGTGTAACCGAACGTGATTAGGCAATACCTACATCTGCTTTCTTTGTTTTAAAAAGGATGTTATTAAGTTACGAGTTAAGGTGGACGCGCAAAGGTAGCTCAAGCGAAATAAAAAAAATCTTACGTTTTTTTTGCAATATGCAGGTCAGTGCCAGACTGTACCTATATAATATATATACAAAATATGATTCGCGAGCGTAAAAATATGGCTTTATAGAATCAAAAATAATAATTAAATACAACCTTCTATGCTCATTTAATCTCATTGAATGACTGTTTCATGAAAAAAGCATTAAATATCTAACTTATAGGGTTTTCTATTGATTATTTTAATGATTATTGAAGTGAGAACTTCTTTAGGCGCGTCACCGAAACCTCTGTTTTTTATTAGACGTATTTCAATAATTGAAGTCTCAAAAGATTGATTTAGGTCCAGAACTAATATTCAAATTGGAATTATGAAAATCGGATAATCCGTTTGGAAGATATCTATTATACATCTTATGATTATGGATAATGTCAAATCTGTATTGACGATTCAAAAAATACACGTAATTGTTCAAGTTTTCAGTTCTGTCGGCACTCCCGGAGTGCCACTGTTTTTTTTTAAATACATAGGTACGTCTCGGTCGCGAATCATATTTTGTTCCTCATAAACCCTGACACTGACTTGTAAATAGCAGGAATTTAGCGAGCTACCTTGGCGCTTCCACTTTAAGGTACGATTCTCATTCCTATTTTAATGAATAAGCTGACATGTTGCCAGTCATAGAAATAGATGATTTGAAACGTGATTTGCGTAGCTATCTTTATGCATAATTTAAATGAGCTCGTAGCAAAGTGCTACGGCGTAGACCGACCTAGCTACGAGGCGGACGTTCTTTCGATGATTGCATCACCGCAGCCATTTATATATTGCGTAACTAGCTCAAAACTCTATTGGATTTTGTGTGTTTTTTTTTGTGTCGTTGTTGTATGACAGGTCTCAGTGCTTGCATCTGAAGCAGTTATATATTCTTTTATTAAAGATGGTATTTAATAAATTATATTTATTTTGTAAATTGGTAAGACACATTTTTATTAAACTAGATTTGGTCGATGTTTCCTAGTCGACTAAGACTTTATTTATTGTTTCTGTAATGTTTGGACACTAGTTACAACAATATATGTTAAAAGAGTCTTTAAATCAACTCAGCCTATCGCAGTCCACTGCTGGACATAAGCCTCTCCTAAGCTGCCCTTCAATAAATAAATATATATTATGTAACTTTATTTTAGACTAAGGTCCAGGTGTTATATAGTGCTTGGAAAGATAGGTAAATATTGTTCGTTCTCACAAAATTAATTTATTATTTGAACCTAAGACTGTCGCTAGCCAGTGACCCTGAAAGGGACAGCCGCTCTGGCAGCGATCATTTTTAGAATGCTGTTGTCACTACCATGCAAACGCTGCAGTATTGAGGCCGCTTTCTTTCTCATGATGGTATGGAAATCATCTTAACAATACCCTGTCCTCCGCCTTCTTCCTCCAGTCTGTCCCAGCCACTTTCTTAAATGTCGTCGGTCTATCCTCGGCCAATCGTGGCAAGAGATCGACCAGTACGGCAGTTATTACTTGGCTACAAGCCCCCCAATATAATTTCACGAGCAATCATGTCCTGTTAATTGTCTTTCAAGCGCCAAAAGGATAATATCCTCGTAACACCATATTAGTTACTATTGGAGATTGATTATGTAGCAGCGGCGAGTTGTCAATTTTTCTAAGAGAGCAGCCGGCGCGAAGCCGGGTTTAACTTACTGACTTATAAAAAAATAAAAAAACTTACTATCATTATAAAATTAGTATAAGGAAATTATATCAATAAAATTGAACAACTGAAAACCAAATAAAATGTGCAATATTCCTCCATCTCGTTCTCGCTGACGCATTTTTTCAAAATTCGTTTCTATAGTAACCCGTTATATAGCTGCTTGCTCTCGTCCATATCAAGCGGTGCCACGTGACCTAAAGTGACATAATTACGGGATCGCTGTTGTATGAAGTTTTAGTTCCCGATTATGACGTTTTGGCGCCGGGTTAATTTAGAACATGTTTTTTGTTGTTGACGTACTACTACAAAGCTAAAAACAAGCGTTCTTGTTGTTTGAATGTTATGGCGAATTAAATACCCGTAGTGTAACTATATTTTTTGGCAATAGTAGACACTACTGACGTGCCAGTTTTCAAAAGCGATAGAGATGCGAATCACTGACGGGAAGCCGGTAGGAAACGTGTTATATTGTACTTTCGCCACTGTTATGTAGGCAATATTCAACCTTATTTCGTTGCTCTACTGACCAGTAATAAACACGGTGTGGTAGTATCCGCACTCGACGAAGGCGATCTTCTCCATAAACTTGAGCTCGGTGAACTTGACACACGACCTGGTGTCCTCGCCCAGTCCCAGCTGACCTTCAGTGTTGGAGCCGCTTACGAAGACCCGCCCGTCATCTGATGGAGAAGAAGGAGGTAACAGTAGCAATTTAATTGTGAAGACAAGTTCGAAACCTGGGCTTCATCAAGAAACGTTAGTGAGTTTTTCTGTGTAATACTTTTTGTTAGTAGCCTGGTCTTGGGGCAGGAATCACAGATTGCACTTGGAGTTAACTTTGCAAAGTAAAGTTAGCGTTTAATAGGAATATTAACTTTATAGTCATGCATTTAGTGTCCATTTACTTATATATCAACATTAAATTTACACCAATGAAGTTCACGTATCAGGGGCTTAGATGTTTCCCTCCCTCCACGCCTTTCATCTTTCGCGAGTCCGCACGTCCTCCTTCCAATTTTGACAGATCCTGTCCAGCTTGCCCCGCTATCTCCTACGTGATCAGCCGCGACCCCGCCTGTCTTAGGGCACCAATTGTGTGCTATTCAGTTAGCTTAGTTTACTTTACAAATTAAAGGCAATAAAGACCCCTGTACCTCGGAGATTACGTTAAGCTTCTTGAGTCTGTTTTTTCACCGGTTACGTCAGATTGCCGTCCTATCGGACCATGGGAATGACACCTGTGAGTTCTCCGTTGAGATAGACAGATCAGGACATTATTCATTTTGTTTTATTCATCTCTATTGTGGTTTACCGGTAAGTATTGCGGTGTGATTGCTGCCAGCTGACAGCTGTCTGATAGGCCCGATGTCTCCCTCCAGCTCTATGAACTGCGGAACTGTGTGGTGTTCTAGGTCGCCAGTGCCTAGTTGACCCTCGTCGTTGCAGCCCACCGTGTAGATCGCATTCGAGTCTGGTGAGAAATATGTTAATGTTTACATGGGTCTAATGTTTAATCAACTAGAAACAGAAAGTGCAATACGGATCTATGTCATATCATAATCATCATCATGATCCTATAATGTTCCCACTGCTGCACTTCACAGGCCTCCTCTCGGTTAGAGGGACTGGGCCATAATCTACCACGCGGGCCAAGTGCAGGTTGGTAGATGTCACATGTCTTCAAGTTTTTGGTTCTAGGACATGCAATGCCATGTTGGTTTGCTGTTGAAATTCTTGGTGAACATTAAATAAATTAAAGCAAAAGTAGGTTAAACCCGAAAAATCTAAAACCCGACTACTGATAAATCACGCTCTAAAAAGTATGAAACAAAACCTTCTCATCTTAAAGCCATGTTCGTATGCCACTTTGCCCTGTTAGAATGTATTGTTTAGGTGGCTTCCGACAATACCTTATTTGTCAAATTATGATAAGTACTTTAGAAGTTATGAGGGAACAGATGAATATAGGTATGTACATACATACATACCACACACTTACATATTGGTCGAAATCATAACCCTCCTTTTCGCTTCGCCGCCGTCGGGTAAATAAGATTATTTTTACCTGTTACGAACACCGTGTGTGCTCTCCCGCAGGCCACGAAGAGAGCTCTGTGCGGCTTCAGCCACTTGACGCAGCTGGGACGCGTGACCTCATCCTTGTGGCCTAGACCTAACTGCCCCCATGCGTTGCCCCCAAACACGAACACGCGGCCATTCTCTATAACAATAAATTTAATTATTAGTAGACGTTGTAGACAAATTCAAATTCAAACAATAACTAAATGGTTTTGCCAAAATAATAAGATGGGCTAAACATTCTGCAGACATAATTAAACTTGGTGTAATCTACGATTTTGACTTTACTTTTCAAGTAAATACTGAAAAGTAAATCTCACTGACCAAAAGTATATAGTAAAAATTAAATTAAAAATTTAAAAAACCCCCGACCCAAACAAAAACTCAAAAAAGTAAAAAATTATATTTATAGGCCTTTTAATTTTAACGTAATATTTTGATCAGGGCATTGTCAAGTCGGGGGACGGCTAGGCCTCTGTTTGGCGTTTTCATTGACCGTCCCCCGACTTGACAATGCCCTGATCAAAAAATTACGTTAAAATTAAAAGGCCTATAAATATTATTTTTTACTTTTTTGAGTTTTTGTTTGGGTCGGGGGTTTTTTAAATTTTTAATTTAATTTTTATTTCTTGCTTTTTAAACTTAATGTCTCCCTTAAATCACCATTTATTTATAATCTATTCATTGAGACCTTTTCAATGAGCCCAAACACGATACTTCTGCTGTTTGTTGGTGAATAACTTGGGTTTCCTGGAAATTCCAGGTGTTGCTCCAGCATCAGTTCAAGGTTATTTTATTCGTCTAATATCATTGAAGTAACCCAAGTAGCACATTAGTGAATTTTGCAACTTATCTTATAGCTTTAAGTTGTAAATGAGTGGTATAACAGTATTTGATAAAACTGATAGCTTCAAACACTACTCATATTTGTATATGAGTACCTCCTATCACTCTTAGTTGCATAAGAGTATATTTTGTTTATACTTTATATCTTATTGTTGCATAGAGTCGATTTTGTTACTTAAAGTTGAAAACGGGTTTTAATTGTTACCAATTTAGAAGCAACAGTGGTATATGAGGCCTTTAAATCACTTGTAAGCAACTGTTCCATTTAAGCTGTAACATACTCTTATTTGGCACTTCTATTTCCAAACCAGTGGTATAACAGAGTAGTATATCACCTGTAGTGGCTAAAGGGATCATTTTGCAACCTTTTTGGAACCTAACGTGATTGCATCTTTCAGGCCTATTGTACTCTAATATGCCACTCCAACGCGTAGATAAATTTCGATAGTGGGTTCTTGAAAACCAACAGCAGCTATTTCCACTTATTTAAAACCACTAACGATGTAACAGTTCCCAAAATACATAATTGTGATTACTTAAGTCAGATCGTCCTGCGCGTCACTCTGTTGATAGCATTTTTTATTTCTGTTGTTGTAAAGTTCATGGTTTAAACTACTTCATCAAAAATGAATTCCGTGAAATGGAAAAAAATTAAGCGATATGGTAGTTATCATCGGCAGGTTGTACGTACTTTAAGAAATATAATGGACGTGGACATAAAAGGTTCAAACCATGAAGTTGTTAATCAGCAATCCCAAGATACTCGTAATGTTGAAGGGTAATTATATCAATTTAAAATTATTATGAGTAATCTTCTAAAAAAATAGCTAGGTGATATTAGAAAAATATTAATTAGGTTACTTATAAATATAATTGTGTCAAGAAAAAAATTACTGTGGAATCACGGGTTCCGTACATATAAAAATTAATTAACATTATTTTGTGTGTTTTAAATACATTTTGAACATTATTTGTAGTGTTTTTAAGGAAATCCAGTAGTTATTTATTAAACGGTAATCAGATTTGAACAGAATTTATATCGAAGACCTGAACAAGAATTCCACCTATACCTATACAAATATAGGTACAGGTGGCATTCTTGTTTCTTTGCAATTCCCGAAATCTGCAAAGAAACTGAGCTTGGAACTCCACTTTTTTTATTTGTGCACGTTGGACGCATGAAAAGTATCGCATAATTATATATTATCTTGCTTAATAACATAAATGAGTTACTAAACAAGCGTTAGCTCATAATCGAATTGCAAGAACAAATAATATCTCGTAACGTAACATCAAATACGAGTCATTATGTCATAGGGAAAAATCAAGATACTTATATTATGATGTACTTACATAGTTAAATTCATTCGACAATTCTATAAAGTTTTTTGGTATGACATTGTCTTGTGATATTCTGTGCTATTCGAAGAAGTCTGTAGCTATATGAATAATCTTTCTACGCCTACAATACATTATAAGATCTGTGCCTATTTTTTTCAGCCTTGATCCTGGTAATATAATTTCTAATCCATCCTCTGACGATGAAAATTCAACTGAAATTTCTGGTGAAAGTGACGGTGATGACAACAGCTCAAATGAAAACAAATGTGAATACAAACACATTCTTCAATTTCGGGATGACATCAGGGCATGGGCTACAGAAAATAACATAAGCCATTCGGCCTTGAAAACATTAGCACCACTTATAAACTCTAGGATGCCAAATTTGCTGCCGGTAGACCCAAGAACGCTCATGAAGACTCCGAGGAAGATTGATACAATATTTGTTAATCCTGGTGAATATTGGCATAATGGTATTGCTATACCTCTTGCAACTATTTTAAAGAAATGTTACAAAAATCTACTAAATGGTATTTACAATATTTCTCTTTATTTCAACATAGATGGTCTCCCAGTATGTAACAGTTCTAAACAGCAGTTCTGGCCCATATTGTGCAAGATTTTTGAATTACCTATTATCAAACCATTTATTGTTGGGATATATGCGGGTCATGGGAAACCTAACGATTTAAATGGATGTCTACAACCTTTTATTCAAGAAATGCAAAAATTACTTCAAAATGGTATACAAATTGAAAACGTTAAAGTTACTGTTACAATAAGATGCTTCGTTTGCGATTCACCTGCAAGAGCAATGATAAAAGGGGTTTGCAACTTTAATGGTACACACGGGTGTCACAAATATACTACTGTTGGTGAATATTCACATGTATCTCATACAGTTATATTTCCCGAGTTAGATTGTCCTGCTCGAAATGATGAAGACTTTCGTAAAAAACTCTACGGTAATCATCACAAAGTGGATTCACCTTTACTGGATCTCCCAATTAATATGATTAAAACATTTCCTGTTGCGGATTCCATGCACTTGATTGACCTAGAGATTATGAAACGCCTTCTTATTGGCTGGCGCAATGGACATTTCGGAAAAAAGGAGACAAAATGGCGAGCAAGTGATATATCTACAGTAAATAAATTTCTGGATAATTGCAAAGTACCTTCTGAAATCCACAGATCTGTCAGGAATCTCAGTAATTTAGGTCATTGGAAAGCTTCTGAATTTAGAACGTATAAGTTATACCTTAGTGTTGTTATATTGCCAGAGGTACTAAACAGCGATGCTATGAAAAATTTTC
The DNA here is from genome assembly GCA_949987655.1 of Polymixis flavicincta. Classification (NCBI taxonomy): domain Eukaryota; kingdom Metazoa; phylum Arthropoda; class Insecta; order Lepidoptera; family Noctuidae; genus Polymixis; species Polymixis flavicincta. The sequence goes on from OX465175.1 coordinate 21,071,427, forward strand.
TAACATTTTTCTGTGCGATATCAATTTGTTCGAATGAAGAATGTTTTAATTTCTTACCGTTGGCTAAAGACCTGCTAAAGTATTTTGTGAGAAATTTCAAATTGTTTTATGGCATAGATTTCATGACAAGTAACGTTCATAATTTAACACATGTTGTTGATGAAGTGCAGCATTTTGGAATTTTGCAAAGTTTTAATGCTTATCCATTCGAAAACAAACTATACCTTATTAAAAATATGCTACGAACTGGTAACAAACCTTTGTCTCAAATAGCTAAAAGGCTCGGAGAATGCGATATTTTGGACCTCAATTATACTGTAGAGAGCTCCAGGGACTATCCATATGTGAAAAAAATTTGTAAAAGTCATAAGTTAGTTTTATATTGTAAGGATTTTATTATATCGGAAAGAAAAACGGACCGATTTTTTGTAACAAAGAAACAAGAGATAATGGAGACAAGATCTATTAAAGTTCAGGAAAACAAAATCATTCTAAATTGTAATGCGATTATTAATAAAGAAAATGTTTTTGAGCGTCCTATGTCGTCTTCTTATCTCAAAATTTTTAAATATAAATTGACCCCAAATGCTGGTACCGAATGTGTTCGTTTTCCTGAGGATATAAAATATAAATTAGTAGCAATTGAACCTAGAACTGAAATGTATTTGTTACCCTTGCTTCACACAGTTTGATTATTTTACTATTAACAATAATTTTAAGATTACAAATAAAACAATAATAAATGTATAAAAATGAGTTTTATTTTTAAACATCTGACTTACAACTACATTGGTAATCACAAAAACTTGCAGTCACATAATTTTCGTTATTGTCTTACATCTAAATCAATGAAGTACTAAAATGTCCTCATGGTACAAATTTATATGTATTACTTAAAGTATTACTAATAAAACAATATATAATCAACATGATTATGTTTTACAGAAATAGCAATGTATAGGTAACAATATAGCGTACGTACCAGTTCTTTTGCAATAAGGTTGAAGTTTTCGGTCATCACGGCCGATTGGTTAACATTAGCGTAGCCTTCTTGGTCAGTTTCAGGCAGTTCTACCATTTCATTAAGTTCTTCTTCTGCAGTCTCATAATTATTTAGGTTTCGCTTAATTATACAAGGCATTTGTAACCAATTATTACCATTATTTTTTTTTATTTTTTTTATTTTAATTATCCTTTGGCACTGAATCCTCCATTTAACATTTTTTTGTAGCTTTTTTAAGTGGCCAGCTTAAAATGTCGTTCGTTACCCATCCGTCCGGACAAATTGAAAGTTTTTTTGATCCTTCTCGATAGTTTCGACAATCAAAAACGGCATTCTGAAAAATAAAATGAAACTTCTTTACGATCGCTTTCCATTGTCATAATTCCATTTTAAATAACTAGCAGCTTTTGGTCTAATAAAAATAAAATTTTGGGGTGAAATGGGCATAATTTTTTGTAAATTTTATAACGATTACACAAGAATAGGAAGCACGTTAACACTTTAGACAGTAGTTATAAGAAGACGACCATAAATCAAGATGCAAGAAAGCTAAGCAGATAGAATTTAGGAAATAACGCAAATATTTGATTTTACGTGCGCACGGCGGCGCCAGCGGGCGTTTAGCTGGTTTAAGGTAAGCAAGCACGGAAGCGCCTTGCGCAACGGCGGACAATGGACTGGCCCTAGAGGCGCGCGGGCCGCGGCGGTGGCGCGTCGAGCGTGCGACGAAACCAAACTTTCCGAACGAAGCGCGCGGCGCGGGCGCGGCGGAGACAGCCGATGATGTACGATCTATGTACTCGTGTCGCTTCTTAGTGTGGCTGCGATGTCGGTAAAATTTTATTAAGGCTCCCGTAAACAGGCGTGATGCGACCGATACCGCGACCGACAGAACAATTTCCGAGAAGTTTTCATAAAAATTGTTCCACCAGAGTCGCGTCGCGCCTGTCTGCCTTCAAGTTTGTTACATACGCGCGGGCTCGACAAGAATGGAGAAGTTGTGGATTCGATTCCTGCTAGCGTTTACAATTTAGTAACTTTTTCATAAAAATATGTAATCATTTACCTTCTTCGATTATGGTTTTTGGACTTCTTGAGGACCCCTAATTCACGGGTACTGGGAGATCCACAATAGAGCTAATTATTACTGCTGGTAGTAGCATCCACTGGTCAGCCACTAGCAACATACAAATAAGTGATTTTTAGACCTTACAGTTCCAAATAGGGAACAAATAAATGAAAATAAAAACTATGAGATGCCATAAACATCGCCATGTTTAGAAAATGGTTGTCCTTGAGAATATTTTGTTTTGAAAGTGTTTTATCACACTAACGCATAATCACTGAGTTTTGTTAATTGTAACTGATGTACTTTGACATTATACTTACGTCTAAAACCATTAAGTTAAGTTTTTAACAGTTTTATTTTTTATACTTTTATTTCGCCAATTGATTTAGCACACTTTATTTAATTGTTCTTGATCAAATCGAAAGCGCTTCGAAATTTACAAAGAAACCACACTATACTTTCACAGTAACAAAACATTCGCAAGGATTTTGTGCTGTAAATTAATGCCTGCATTATATCAGTACACGTGAAGTTTTAATACTCACCAAATAGATGTAATCCAAATAAAATGGCTGTTCACAGTACAAATTCAAAAACACTTCTCGACTTATCGCCCCTAAAAAGAACTTTGCGTTTCATTTCGCACTCAATGAATGAATTGAAACGTCATATCATTCAATCAACCATTCACTGCGCACAACTTACACCCATAAGTTCTAATTGCCACTTAAGGTGATCGTGAGAACTCTAATGGATTTCATTTGGAACCAAAATTAAGCTGCAATTTTTCTCCCCGTGGTTCTATAATGTTTGCATAAGGGTTCTCTCCACCTTTATAGAACTTATTCATGCCTATATATTTCACCCAAGTTTACAAACAGATATGTTATGGAGCAATTTTACCACCCAGTTGTGTTACTTGGGAATAGAATCCCAAATTTTGAGTTGTTCAGAGGCTAAAATCCGTTTTTCAACCAGAAAAGAGCTGATAATCTTCAAACGGCTGAACCGATTTTGATGAAACATGTCTAAGAACACTCCCGACTAATACACAAAAAAAACTAAATCAAAATCGGTTCATCCGTTCGGGAGCTACGTTGCCTCAGACAGACACACACACACACACACACACACACACACACACAGACACGTCAAACTTATAACACCCCGTCGTTTTTGCGTTGGGGGTTAAAAAAAGAGTATTGTCAAAAGTGGCTTTATTAATCAATAGAATCGCCTCCTATGACGTGTTAACTGACAAAATGTGGGTGTTGTGGGTGTTACCTACTATTCACCTCTGCCCATCCCTACTGAGAATAGAGTGAATAGAGAGAATATCAAACATATTATAAGATAAAAAACTTTTTACAAAAAAATAACAACCGACTTCCAAAAAAACACTACAAAGTGCAAAATAACTTTAATTTCGGAAGTCGGTGACTTTGGATGTGTATTTTAATTATTTGTCACCGCCTTCCGAAATTAAAGTTATTTTGCACTTTGTAGTGTTTTTTTGGAAGTCGGTTGTTATTTTTTTGTAAAAAGTTTTTATTTTTCACTTTTTAGTTACCTACCACACCAATTCGAAATTTCATCATCCTTGGCGTCAAAACAATGCATATTTATGCGATAGCAACATTCGCGGTTGATTTACTGTTATTTTTTGAAGAGTTCTGTTGTCTGTCTCCGAAACGCATCATCAGATCTATATGAAATTTCAATGGGACCATTTCGGAGTAAACCCCTTTCGAACAAAAAAAGAATTTTGCAAATCCATCTATATACGACGGAGTTATGCCCGAACATATATAAAAAAAAAAATATTAACATGTCGAATTGATAACCTCCTTCTTTTTGAAGTCGGTTAAAAAGACTACCTACGTTGAAGACAGGGAAGTTTGGCATTGATTCCTTCTGCACAATGTGGCTTCCCTGGTACCTCATTAACAGCATAACTATGTGTATGTCTATTAACTGCTCCCAAATTTCATTGCAAATTTTCATAATTTTTATTTTTTACAATGTCTGATATTAGGTCTTTACCTATGAAATTGCCGTTCTGCAGTACTGGCCATTTCAAATCAAAATAATTTTTGTTTGGCTAAGAATTCTAATTTCAAATTAATTTTATTTTAAAAACATGGATTTTTTTTTCTAAAAGTAGTCATTTCTTTATTGATTAGTGTTACATTTTCATCGCATTTCAATCTTTTTCGTCATCATGGATACGTTAAAAATTCGAGTAATTATGGAATATGAGTACCGTCGTGGCAGCAACGCGGCACAAGCGGCACGCAACATCAACGACGTTTACGGAGCTAACACTACAAACCAACGCACCACCTGTTATTGGTTTGCTCGCTTCCGTTCTGGAAATTTCGACCTGAAAAATGAACCTCGCGGTCGTCCGAAGACTTTGGTCGACAATGACGAATTAAAGGCGATTGTGGAAGCTGATGATACACAATCTACGGCTGAATTAGCAGCAGCTTTCGACGTTAGCGTCAAAACAATATTGGTCCATTTGCGTCAAATTGGCAAGGTAAAAAAGCTTGACAAATGGGTGCCCCACGAACTCAATGATCGTCAGCGCGAAGTACGCGTCGAGACGTGCCTTGCACTGCTCAACAGACACACAAATGAAGGAATTTTGAACCGCATTGTTACCTGCGATGAAAAATGGATTCTGTTTGATAACCGTAAGCGCTCAGCAAGTTGGTTGGATCCTGGTTCAGCACCTAAACAATGCCCTAAACGAAAACTTACCCCTAGAAAAGTGATGGTCACTGTTTGGTGGTCTAGCGCCGGTGTGATTCATCACAGCTTCTTACCAAACGGGGTGAGCATTACTGCAGATGTGTACTGTGAAGAACTGAACACAATGATGGAGAAGCTGGCGCATCTCCAACCAGCATTGGTCAATCGCTCGTCTCCGCTGCTCCTGCACGACAACGCGCGACCTCATACTGCACAGCAGACGGTCTCCAAGTTGCAAGAACTGGGGTTGGAAGCTCTCCGTCATCCGCCCTACTCACCAGACCTTGCGCCTACAGACTACTACTTTTTCCAGAATTTGGATAACTTCTTGGCGGGAAAAAAATTTAATACCCGAGAGGCAGTACAAAATGCCTTTGAAGAATTTGTTGCCTCCCAGTCCAGCTGATTTCTTTAAGAAGGGCATCAATAAACTGCCACTGCGATGGCAAAGATGCATTGATTGCATGGGTGATTACTTCGATTAATACAAATAAAAAATTCATGAAAAAAATTCGTTTAAATTTTTTCATACAAAACGGCAATTTCATAGGTAAAGACCTATTATATTATCGGTATTATTATCACTGAAATTTGCAAATATTGTAAAAGCCAATTATTTTTAAAAGAGTAACCGTGGAGTTTCTTGCCGGCTCTTCTCCGTAGGAAGCGACAAATTGGAACCGTGCACCTAGCTTCTGACGTTTCATAAGTGCCCATGCAGGTTTATGTGAAATAAAATATTTTGATTTTGATTCAAAATAAAAAATTTCGCGCCCATGCCACTTTATACGTATTTATATCGTTATGAGAAACTATGTCGGGGCTTTTTATTTTATTGTACAACCCTATTTGTCACAGGTATTTATTTGTACATTTATGAGCTTGGCGCTGGTTGGGATTTGGGGGGGGGGGGGGCATGGCAATTGATATAAGTCAATAGGTTAACTACATCCAAATGGCTTTTGGATATTAGTACCTAAGTATTTTATACACGGTAATTGTTACCTTGTGGTGCCGGACGTAAAGAATAGCATCATCCCATCTCTTCCCGTGGGTGTCGTAGGAGGCGACTAAGGGACTAACTAGAGTATGGGCAGTAGCGTTCTCTATGCATTTTACCACCAAACTGCGATCGCCAACCCGCCTGCCAAGCGTGGCGATTATGGCAAGCTCCCCGAAATTAGGGGAGCCCTATGTGCAGCAGTGGGCGTCTTCCGGCTGAGGTGATGTGGTGAATTGTTACCGTAGACCTGTGTTTTACGGCTCGGCGGCTGGACGCCTTAAGTCTGACATTGGCATGCCAGTCGGACAGACGATCCGATAATTGATACTGATAATATAATCCAATAAAAGTAGGCATTAAGATCGACGACTGTGTTTAGAATAGGATCAGAACACGCAATGTCACAAGAGGCAGCCGACACAATGGCGGCCGACTGTTTTTCAGGGATCATTTGCGGGACAGGTGATGCAGGCAAGGTCAAAGTGACCTTCCATGTGACAGTGATACACATCATTGCATGACAGTTCACTTTTCATCTACTATTGACCTGAGTACATCTTTCTAAGATAGTTACTCCACAGGATACTCTAGTCTTTTGTGCAATCGTCATAATACAGAACGACTTCTAACTTTATGTCAAACTTAAATCATCGAGCTAGAGCATTGTATTTTGGACTTTATTCCGACTTCATAAAATTCTTAACACATTAGCCAACTTAGACTCGGTTCTAAATATAGATATTGCGTTAGTGGAACTCGTTTTGTTATTAGACGGTGTGTTCGTAGGTATAGGTATGTTTTAGGGCGATGCCTCATTAGTACGTTGCGTTGCGTCGTCGCAACGGATCAACGCATTGTATGCCACACCAGCGTGAATACAATGGCTTGGAACAAACGTGTTCTACTGTTGCTTTTATTGCACCACCGCCGAAGGAAACGTAGAAACAATAAAAGATTGTGGATCTCTCTTGATTGCATTAAGAAATAATGATGGTCAATTTTTTATGGATAGTAGCTCCTCCAGCCGGGCGGTTGCGTAACATACTGACACTAGGAATAGCTTTCGTTCTGACAGTTCAACAACATTCATTGCGGCATTAACGTTGTTGAGCAGACAATCAATGGATTAGCAATAGCCCTTGCGGGCCCTATCAGGTTGTGTTGAAATCTCTTTGAGGCGCGCATGGAAAACAACGCGCCGACGACCTGGGCTTTGTCCTTACCGGACAGCGAGCTACCCATTATAACTCGCCGTCCGCAAGCCCACGCCTACGGTGGCCGGGAATCAGCCTGGGATTCCGGCCGCCCAGGGCGTCTCCTGCGGCGACTAAGGCCGTGAGGGCGCATGTATTGCCTCTCACTCACGTGCGCCGCCTCCCTCTTCGCGAGCGTCACTGCTTCGCAGTAGGAGGTGACGGCTACCCATGCACTCTCGCTCCATACCATGGCATGGACCAGGCCCGGATGCAAGAGATCGACACCAAACTGGTTTGGTTGCCTTGGAATTGGGCAAAAAATTAATGCCATAAGCTAATGCATATTAATAATAAAACCAAGTAAAAATCAGTATCAGATCTTCATAGATATAAATAGAAGTGTAAGAATTAACATAACTTACGGCATATGACAGCGCTGTGTTCGTCGCCGCAGGAGATTGCGACGATAGGGTCGTTCTTGATGAAGAAGTGGCTCGGCTCATTCTCGGCGAAGTGTGACTTGCCGAATGTGAACACCGCACCCGTTTCTACGGAAGAAATCTTTGATATTTAGTAAGTGTAACATTTTGAAGGAGCTTGTGTCCTACTAATATTACAAGTGTGAAAGTTTGTTTGCTTGTTTAAATATTTGGATGTTAGTTACTCAATCACGCAACCGTTTTTGTGTGATTGAGTAACTTAGGAGCAGTGGTGGCCAAATGGTAACGGTTGCGACATACGAGTTGTAAGTCGCGAGCTCGAACCCAGACAGGCGCTTTACTTTGTGTAAATTGTTTCATCACCAATGCTCCAAAACGATGAAGGAAAACATCGTGCGGAAACCGGCATGTCCTAGAACCAAAAATTCGAAGACATGTGACATCTACCAACCCGCACTGGGTCCGCGTGGTAGATTATGGCCTAATCCCTCTCACCGAGACGAGGAGACTTAAAGGATAACAATAGGGTATTTTCAAATTTATTGAAACTATTATAATTTGAAGATTGGGACGAAATATGTAACAGAAAAATCAAAGTAAATTGATTTAAATCCATTTTCTCAATTAAAAACGATTTAAACCAAATTTATTTTTCGTTGTTTTGAATTTACCGCCAAAACGCTCCTTACAATGACTTTTTATCACGTGACGTCAACTTTGTGTAAACAAAAGTAGTTTGTAAGTAAATAAGTGAATGTCGAGAGTAAAATTAACAAGATTTTTAATGGATACAAAATGATATTACTGGTGGGCGGTGCCTCTGTGCACAAATACTTCTAAAACGGCGCCAAACTAAGTATTTGTACCGGTGCCGTTTACACAAAGTTGACATCACATGTCACGTGCTATAAAGTCATCGTAGGGAGCGTTTTGGCGGTAAATTCAAAACAACGGAAAATAAATTAGGTTTTAATCGTTTTTAATTGAGAAAATGTGTATTCATAAATTTATTTTTATTTTTCTGTTAATTAAATCATACCAATCTTCAAATTAAAATACTTTTTATCAAATCGGTAAATACCCTATTGTTGATCGCTGTGATTAACTCGAGACAACGTTTGTGTTCTTTCAGCAGAATTAGCTTACCTACTGACAGGTTATATGAGTTACTCCATAGCATTGTTTTTTTTTATTTGACTGTATAAACCATTTTTTTAAAAAAAATTATTAATGAAATTTCCATTTATTTGATGAAATTTAATTACTTATCTATTACTGTATAGAATCAAGTTCTTCCAACTTATCAGACAGCTGTGCTGCTGGGGAGTTTGTTGCGCCACTTCTTCTTCCCAGCTAAAGCACTAGGAAGTGTCGAAGGGTGGGCGTTTTTGGGGGACTGTCTTATGTAATTTTGACGTTCGAAAGGTGCTGACTCTCAGCCTAGTTTGAATAAATGACTTTTGATTTTGATTTTGAGGCCTGTGTCCCAGCAGTGGGAACATTATAGGCTGATGATGAGTAATTTTAACACTAAAATTTAAATTTGGCACGAAGATAGCTTTTATCATGGATTAACACATAGGATTCGAAGCTGCTGGCATAATCTAGTTACTCAATAAGTCAGATAGTGCAAAAAGATGGACTCAAACTCACGACCTCTTTTTTTATTTATTTTTACTACTCAATGGGCCTGCTCTTGAGCTCGATCACGTCTGATGGAAAGCGATTGATGAGGTCTGCGATCGTTCGAGCGTGCCCAGAAAATACCTGAATAAATGTCTGATTAATATAAAATATCTGTCTTTATGACCAACATACAACTCTCTTATCTACAAATACTAGTTTAATAAATACGTTATACGGTACAAGTTTAGATCGGACATTTATTTCCATTTGGTTTTTTTTCTCGTAGACCGCTACGCGCGTCGTAGCCGTCTGCTACGAGCTACAATTTTCTCAATTTTCGTAGTCCGAACTTTTATGTAATAAGATGTTGTATATGGTGCTGTATATACCTACATTCACATATTATACATTTTATATTATACTGGCTTTTGCTAGCGGCTTCGCCCCCGTGAAGGTGAATTATCCCACGGGAACGTACTAACGGGATAAAAAGTATCTTATATGTTAATCCAGACCATAAACGATCTGTTCGACAAATTTAATCCTAATCTGTTTAGCCGTTTTCGTGTGATTGAGTAACAAACATCCAAACATCTAAATATCCAAACATACAAACTTTCACATTTGTAATATTACTAGGATATGGTTAGGTAGTAATATCGTACACCTCTGCCCAACTCTCCGGGCATTACTAGCGTAATGGAATGTTATATTAGGCATGATGTGAATATCTTATTTAACATCGACGAAAGCATTCACATACGATAAGTAGGTATGACTTGAGTTTGGTACTTAATTTATCGCTGAATACGCTTTTAAGGAAATCAAATAAAGCCATTATCAATACACGGTTAATTTTAGGTCGTTCTGGAACCGAAAGCCATGAACTCGATCATCGAACTAGAATCGATTGAGACTATTATTTTAAATAAACAACAAAAAAAAAAAACACGAATCATTAAATTTATTGTTTTCTTGAGTGAAATAATGAGAACTCGAAGTAACGCTTCCTTGCGATCAATGTATACGTGCGTATAAAACGTATCGACAAACGGCAACACATGCGAACGATATCCATTGAAAAATCCATTCATCGATCAGACAGCATGATCCGTAAGCCACGCCCCCGACCCCCGTCTAGCCGACCGCCCGCCCTTCCTTGTTCCGAATTCCTTCCCAGTATTGTGTCGCGTTTCGCTGTATTAGGTCACGTACACCGCACGCGCAACCTAATTACGCGCCAAAAATGAGTGCAATCTGTGTGTGAAATGTGGATTTTTATGGGATTGCGAACCATAACTTGGAAGAGGCTAGAGGATTGTATGCTCAGCCGGAATACCTGAATTCACTGCGCGCACGTGGAATCAACGACCCTCTAGTTCCCTTCACCTCCACCATTCTGGCCGCAACTCAGCGCCTCCTCGATCATGGACAGTTTCGAGCGCCCGCACACGTGCAACGCGGACCGCGTTAGAGGAAGAAATACTGGAGTAGGTAGGTACTTCGAACGCTACCCACGTCGTAGTACCACAATGGCGGCCAGGCGATTCAATATTGGCAAAATAGTCATCATTTCAGCCGAAAGACGTTCACTGCTGGACATAAGCCTCCCCCAAAAGGGGGGGTTTGCCATAATCGCCACGCTTGGCAGGCGGGTTGGCGATCGCAGTGAGGTGATCAAATGCATAGAGAACGCTGCTGCCCATTCTCTAGTAGATCCCTTAGTCGCCTTCTACGACACCCACGGGAAGAAATGGGATGGTGCTATTCTTATACGCCCGGCAACACACACGGGACCAATTAGCCAACAGTAAATATGGAAAATGAATTCGAATGGATTAAATTACATCCATAGGTACGTGTTTCTAAACCTGTGGCTGCCGTTTTACTATGTCTATTTATTTAAGCGTAGGTACCTAGTTCACAGATGACAGAGTTCGCTGATCGCCGCTACCTTTGCCTACGCGCCGACTTTTTTTAAATAAATACGCAATCGTTAAATAGGTACACAAATAAAATAAGATAAGCGAATTTAGACTTTATTTCATAACCGTTAACGGGGAAAAATAGAAATTTCACCAAACTAGGTTAGTAGGTCCGCAGTTTACTAAAAATATTCTGAGAAATCTATTGTCTCGTGTCCGACCGGGCTGTACAAGGGTTCAAGGTTCACAACCGAATTACGCGGTTAAAGTGATTTAAATAAGGTCTTAATTCGGTTCAATATTTTCATAGTAAGGGGTGTCCAACTAATAATGAACTCTATGAAACTCACTAAACGATTCATTTTTCTGTTTGAATTGCCTGCCTTTGTAGAAGCCGCCGCAAGCATTGTCGCAAAAAAATGTTTTAGGCAGTATTTAGTATTATGGTAGGTAGGTACTTGTATGTTTATTAAGTACCTATTAGCTCGATTGGTCGACACTCGATTCAAGGCCTTAAATGCAACTCCCAAGCGTACTCGTCGTGTCTAGTTGACGGGTAGTACACACGGCTACACATCAAGCTATACATTTCCAGTATAAGCTGATCTCGCATTGTAAACGATTTTCGTATAGCACGAGATCAGCGTAAACTGGAAATGTATAGCTTGATGTGTAGCCTTGTGTACTAGGTGATATCGTGATGCGAGAGGGGTGAGTTAAATGTCAATTAATTTCTCTCGTTTACGAGGAGATTGTAAATCCCGTGCTTCCGATACAATGAGAGATGATGGAGGTAAATGAACTTACACCAACCAACAATTGAGGTTTGTGTAGGTACTTACTTGCAGCTGGTTTCGAAGTTCGACCTGAGGACACGGTGGAGCACACGGTGGCGGTCTGCCCGGCTTGGGAGGAGCACCGCCGTGTCCTCGTGGAGGCGATCGGCGGCGGCGATCTCTCGCGTCCGGCCCTGGTCGAGGCCATGGTACGGAGCGAGAGTGCAAGGGTAGCCGTCACCTCCTTCAGCGAAGCAGTAATGCTCGCGAAGAGGGAGGCGGCGCACGTGAGGGAGAGGCAGTCTATGCGCCCTCGCGACCCTAGCCGCCGCAGGATACGGAGACGCCCTGGGCGTCGGGAATCCCAGGCCGATTTCCGGCCACCGTAGGCATGAGCTTGCGGACGGCGAGTAACGGGTAGCTCGCTGTCCGGTAAGGACCAAGCCCAAGTCAACGGCGCGTTGTGTTCGACGAGCGCCTCAAAGAGATGTCAACACAACCGGGCCCCTTCGGTTCGCACCCCTGACAGGCATCGGCCTGTCAGGGGTGCGGATTTGTTCGAAAGAGATACCACAGCCCCTGGCATACGGGCTACAGAGGGAACACGGGTGGGTTTTAGTCAGTAAAAGTCCGACATGCCCTCCTGCTCCACCCAGAGCGGGAGAAGTTATTTGATGATTTCCACCCCCAAAAAAAAGGCATTAGGTATGTGCAAATTATACTGATATATGACAACTTCGAGTGTCTAGTGGTGGTAAAGGCGAGAAATGATGCTGAAAGTATTAGTGATTTTTTATTAGGAAATTGTCAGCAGCTTCCCGGAGTCTAGAGTTGTGTCCAGTAAATAGCAATAACTAAAATGTCCCTTTTTCATTTCATCTTCCTGTTCTTTCTTATTTCCTGGCTTTAAAAGAACGTTATTGGTCCAAACCAAGCTACACAGAGGTGGTTCCATAACGCCGATTGCTTTTGGCATTACCGCATTCATAAAATGTTCAAGATTTCATTAGGTAATGAATACACATGAAAAGCGCATAGTTATTCCTAATACTTAAGAAATATTTTACAATAAAAATCGCGTCACTATTTTTAGAAAGTGCCGTGTTCACGGTGTATATTAATCATGACGAATGACGTCACCGCATAGCCAAATGATGTAGTACCTCGGTACGTTATATACTGGTATCGAAAGTAAAACCGCCCAAGTGCGTGTTGTAGCACGCATTGTACAGGGTTCCGTAGCAACAACTTAGTTTGTGAGCATTATCAGCATGATATTGTAAACTCATTATTGTTTCTGCGGTCAGCTGCAACATGTGGTTTAAATATTTTATTAAATTTTGTGTATGGGGTAAAATTTTACAACGGTGTTGCACTTTTCTATGAAACATCAGAGTTATTTTCGATAGCCAAAACAAAAAAATCTACCCTAGGGCACTAGAATCATATGCTGAATTCACGTATACAATTTGCGTATTGGTTAAAAATTCTTCCTGTATCAAGGTGCTACAAGCTCGGCTTTTGTTTTATTTTTCTGACAAGTTTTAAAAGTTAAAAGTAGTGGCTGACGTGACAAAACTAAGTACTTGGCTTCCTAGTCCTACTACGGAACCCAGAAATGTAAAAGAGCCATTACCCAGCCAACACATAAGCCAGATAGTAGCGAAAATATACCACAATAAGCAGTGTCAAGCTTTATTACTTTTGTATTACAACTGATGTTATGCCTTTATTTTGAATAAGAGAGTTCTTAAATTAAAATAATGTTGTAAGCTTACTAAATTCTGTATAAAGTTCGCGGTATTTTTTTTAGCTGAATAGTAATCAAGAGTAGAATCTGCTAAACAAGCGATATTCAAATAAAAGTAATTCAAACAGCTATTATCTGCACAGTAGCTGAAGTTTTTGCATTGTCCTGTATAACATATTTAAGCAAAGCAGTTAAACAGCAAAACGCTGAATATTATACGAAATATTTTCTTTAAGCTGCATAGTGTACGAAATGGTATTAATTTATTCAGATGCTGAATAATTTAGATTTTTTCTTCTTTACACAGCTGACTTCTGCATAATTGAAAATAAACTCCTTGTTTTACCTAACTTATAGCGCTATAAGCGTACTATTGTCTTTATGTTCAGCTTAAAACAATATCAGTTACAACTTATTACGCAATGCGTCATTCATAGTAGTACTGTAGATAACTTTAAATACCTAATAGTGGGTCCTACCTACCTATATTAGCATAGGTCCCATCAACCTCAAATATTCATGGATTTATTTTCTATAAAAAAGAACCCTAAAAAGCTGAATAAGGGTATACTGCATTATGTAATTTAAGACCTTTCTCTGAGAAATGTATAATTATTGTACTTTAAACCAAATAATTTCTGGATATGTAGTCGTATGTGAACTATCATGCAGAAATAAGCAAAATAATCACTGAAATATACACTTTTATTCAAATTGGCCGTCCGCCATTAACTACCTAACGTTCGACATTCTTTTTATAAAAATCCTCAACATTTGAGTATCTTATGAAACACTTTGTTTAGTGAGTAGGAAACATTAGCCGTTAAGTATACAAAATTTTATTCTCATTATTTGCTGGGACTGAAATTAGATAAAAGTAAAGATAATTTAATTTCAATATTATTTCACATTTGTTTACCTTTTAAAATGTAGCTTTATCTTAAGGCGCTCAAAAAATGTACAATAATCATATTGATAATTCACAGTAAAGTGCCATGCGTTTATATAATTCACCTTAAACTTACTTAAAATGTATGAAACAATTTCCTTACCAAATTTTTGAAGACGTACAATTTTTTGTAGGTAAAGTAGGTAACACAAAATAATTTCGTCACAATGAAAAATACATTTATACTTTTTTTTACTTGCATAATTTCTTTGTAAAACTACTCCTGATATCGGAATTTTGAATATCATTTGAATATCTGAACTCACAAATTAACAACTGCATAAAATATGTATAATTTCTGGACTAAAGAAAAATCAGAATTTATGCAGAAGATATTCAGTATGTTGTACATTTATTCAGCTGCTATGTGGCTGTTAATCAAATGATATCCAAATTGAAGCGAGATATTTTGTGCCCAAATTGCTTAAATATCATCTGTATAAGCGCTTACACAGAAGTTATACAAATACTTTATCCCGCTTAAAGTCAAAAGAATTGCTTTTACGCAAAATTTATTCAGCTAATCTGTGTTGGCTGGGTAGCATTGGCCACGTAACTTCCGACGTATGCCCTTGGGTCAGCCCTTAGATTTGATTGGACGAGATTAGTTCCATTGTGGCACAATGACGCAGGGTATGAAAAGGAGTTTGGTATCGACGTTTGAATTTGGATCACGGAAAGAAAAGTTGATAGTCAAAAGCACGATTAGGGGGCGTCCATTAATTATGTGAGGCGTTTAGGGGGGGAGGAGGTCAACCCGAATCTGGTGGTGGTCTGATCTCGGCAAATATCACGTAATTAATATTTTTTTCCGCAAAGAAACAATGTAAAATTGTGAGGAAACTGTGTTAAATTAAGTAAAACATGTTAATCCGCCAATATGGCTAAATCCTACAAAACAAAATTTATCCCGGTTATGCGAACGCCACAAAGTAGCACTGTAGCTCCTGGATTGTTAAACCGCCACCGGCCAGCCAAGCCATGGCAGCCAAAGGCAATGCAAAAATCCAACGCAAATAAGCACAGATTAACGTTTTTACACTAAAAATACGTATTTTGAAATATCTCACGTGAGATTATGGGGAGGGGGGGAAGGTCGACCCAAATCTCACGACATCTCACCAGAGCGGGGGTGGGGGTCTAAAAATCGCCAAAATTACCTCACGTATTTAATGGACGCCCTCTTACGGGGGAAAATAAACAAAACAGCAAACAAATAAACTTTTGCTGCGCCGCGCTGTAGTCGTTGAACAAACCGTTTTTTGAGGTTTTCTGATAATTATTCTACTTTTCAGGGTTGTACTTTTACAGTAGTAAAATGAGTTTATAGAGTGGACAATCGAATTTTTAATCGAAGTTTTTAATTGTATTCAGTACTAGGAAACGGTCAATTAAGCAGTAAAGCATTGGTGAATGCTTTAGTGTTATTTTTATCCTACTTTTAACAGGAGGTTCTAAATTTTTCTGTATGTTTTTTTTTTGTATGTATTCTCTCCGGCATTATTTTGTGTATCGATTTGGGTTTTAAGATTCTTTCGAAAATTCGAAAATTCTTTGAATTTTTTAATCGACCCTCTATTTTTGACCAGTAAGGTCAACAGGAATACCTTGCTACCGTGCTTTACAAGTAATCAATTAATCCTTTTAGCAAAGCATGGCTACCTCAATCAGTTTACTTCGCACTGAGACATTACAACTAGCAATAGTTATGTAAATTTTGGCCTTCGAATAAAACACTTAGCTGACAGCCCAGGCTAAGTAATTACTCTTATCGGATTTAGAATTTCGTGAGCCTTGGGAATGGCCTGACGTCTATTTACCACCCTCAGGGAGCTAAAATTACTAAATGCTTTGCAAATTGCGTAGGTACACGAAAAATGAGTAACTACGTGTATTTAATCGCCTTGTAATAGAATTACATTAATTATTAAAAATATAAATTATATCAATAGTGGCCCAGTGATATCGGCTTCGACATACGAGTTGAAGGTCGTGAGTTCGAACCCAGGATGGCACTTTACTTTTTGTATTTGATTTCATCGTCACTGCAGCTCTCAAAGCGGTGAAGGGAAACATCGTGACGAAACGGGGCATGTCGATTCTATGACATGTGACATCCACCAAACCCACTTGGCCCGCGTGGTAGATTCGGCCCATTCTCCTCTTAGAGAGGAGGCCTGTATCCCAGCAGTGGGAAAATTATAGGCTGATTATGCAATGACAAATTAACTCCGGTTTCTAGCCTGATCAAGCCACTGATCAGAAAATGTGCTGTTGAATTTTAGTTACCAAAATAATAACAGTCAGTCAATTGCCCTTGATACTCATATAACATTTAACAACAGATTAACAGTAGCAGGGACATGACCCGCGAACTGTGACCATGTCAGCACACGATCCTAGGCTCCTACCGTAGAAAAATTTCGTCAGTAAAAAAATAAAAATCTGCTGTTTCATAGAAAATTGCAAACCCTATGGAATGGCATGAAATGAAAATGTTTAACGCTGGCGGGTTCCAGAATCCCTGCGACCCTGTATTTTGCACGCCTCCACAAGGACACGGCAGTGTTTCGCCCAAGCCGGGCAGACCTCCACCGTATGCTCCACCGCGTCCTTAGCGTGATCTACACAGTGGAAACACCCGGGCGTTTCCTCCCGCCTTATGCGCAATAAGAACCTCCCGAAATACCCGTGTCCGGTGAGGACCTCCGTCAGGCAGAAGGTGAAGACGCCGTGGCGCCTTTCAATCCACTCCTCAAAGAGGGGACTTACTGCCGCAATCGTGGCGTGCCCAGTACTGGGTTGCGACAATCGCACATCCAGCCTGGGGGTTAAAGTATCATTTGCAAACACCGACACACTTATACGACAGTAACTTCAGGTTTAGGTAATCGTATACTTTTACCGCCATGGTCACTTAACCGATCCATCATCATCTTCCTAGCCTTTTCGCAACTATGTTGGGGTCGGCTTCCAGTCTAACCGGATGCAGCTGAATCATCATTTCAGCCGAAAGACGTCCACTGCTGGACATAGGCCTCCCCCAAGCTCCGCCACTTTGACCGGTCCTGTGCTTCTCGCATCCAGCGGACTCCCGCGGCCCTCACAAGGTCATCTGTCCAACTTGTGGGAGGCCTTCCAACTTTACGTCTTCCGGTACGCGGTCACCACTCCAGAACTTTTCGGCCCCATCGGCCATCTGTTCTGCGAGCAATGTGCAGCTGAATACCAGTATTTTACATGGAGCGACTGCGTATCTGACCTCCACAACCCAGTTACTGGGTAATACGATACCCCTTGGTAAAACTGGTTGTCAGGCTTTCGGGCTTCTGACGACCTGTAACGACTGTCAAAGATCCACAAATGACAGCCAGGACCAACGGCTTAGCGAGCTTTCCGAGGCACGGAGGGGTCTTGGTATGTTAAGATGGTCTATTCCAACCCTGTAGTTCACAATTTCCTCGTGCTTCCATTTTTACTTTTAACAAACTCAAAGCATTTTTCTAAATGAAACCAATTAGGTACTGGCATTTTCTAACTGTCAAGGGACGTTAGTGCTCATTCCAAAGCTTAGATAGATTCCTAATGAAAAGAACGGGCAAGAAACTTCATGGATAGTCTTTTAAATCTAACCAATATTTAGATTCATCATTCACGTTGAAATTCATCTTCATCCTCATCATTTCATTTCAGCCGAAGAACGTCCACTGCTGGACATAGGCCTTCCCCAAGCACCGCCACATCGACCTTCGATTAAAATAAGCCGTGGCAGCGAACAGCGACCATGTGGTGATTAGCACCATTCCGGTCAACCATTTTGAAACGAGGCGAGACATTTGAGTGGGCATGACATATTCTCAGCAGCGGGCCTAGCATGACGCTTTGTATTTCTACGAAGAATAGACAGTGATTTTTCAATACAAAGTGACATTTCGTTCCTACATTTTTGTTATCGCAAAATGACAGATTGTAGAAGGATATCTACGGAGATATCCTTCTACAATCTGTCATTTAGTCTTTCGTTTGTAACAATATTTGTCTAGGTCCTTATAAATGTAGACTATTTCAGAAGAATATTTCTTCCCAAACTGTCAAAATCACACTGACAACAAAACTTTCTACTCGACGGGCACAAAGTATATACATCTACAAAATCATGATTCGTTTAGAACGCATAACTGTGATAATAAATAAAAAAACATAGCTATCTTCTATTGTACATAATTTAGTTAATAGTCATGTCTATTCTTCCGTCGACAAATCGGTGCTCGTGCTAAGCCGTACTAAGCCGTAGTGAATGAAAGACGTACCCAGTAAATGGTAGGTTTGTAGTAATACACACATGTGCTTTTCAACCATACAATATCGGTACTTATAAAATTACTCATTTTCTTTCAGTTTTAAAACACTTGCTAACCCAGCTTAGGGTTTCCGGGACAAATGAACGAAAAAAAACTCTTTGGCTTATAACACAGTTTTTTGGTGATATTTATCAATGGATTTTGCTAGTAAATAGCAAAATGCCCAAAGCTCTGATGGAGAAAATCTGATATTAACTAGATTTCCTCCATCAGGGCTTTGTAAAATGATGAAATTGCTAAACAAGACACGTAAAAATTGATCAGTCTGTAGTTCTGTTAAACATATTCAGCAAGCTAAATATTACGTATTCTAGTTATACTCATAACTTTATGAAAATCTGGTATTTGTGCGAAACCCGGGACCGTAGAGCCTAATTATTGGACACGAGACAAGACGCATAATTCCGGGACATTTCCGCATTTCCCGGCCATCTGGCAAACCTAGCCTCACTTCATGTGTGGAAGGTATAAATGGCGTTCTAGCACATGTAAATACATTACTAACACTATCTAGAAAATACTCGTACAAATAGATAGTTACATGTACCGACGTACCCGAGTGCAGTGCACCAGTTATGCGTACTTGCACAGGCTGGCATAGCGTGACGTCAGAGTATTTTTATTATTTTATGGTAATTACACAGAATGCATGCCGCGTCAACGTCGCTGCATTACTTTACATGGCAGCGGAAATTTTTTACAGCTTTGTAGGGTATATGGTGATTATAGTGTTATATTGTGTGCGTTTATAACAAAGTTTTTAAATTTGGAAGGTCAAACGTTTAACAAGAGGGCTCGTGAAGGAGATGTTAGACTTCGGTGGCCAGAGATGGGAAAAATTATGATGACGGTGATGACATCTTAGATTGAGTTAGTTGTAGGTTTGAACGGTAAGTGACGGTGAGGACAGCCGTTTCTGATTTATTTTTTGTCTCCAGGCTTTGCATTATAGATTAGGAGTCACGTCCACCTAGGATCCACACTGCAATTAGATACACAAAGCCTTGTGAATTTCCGTTGTATGTCATTGGCAAAATTATCTACTCCTTAAATCAGACCTGCCTCTCTGCTTAGCGTTTGTGGACTACGAAAAAGCCTTCGATTCGATTGAGACATGGGCTGTACTGCAGTCTCTTCAACGGTGCCAGATCGACTATTGGTACATCGAGGTGCTGAAGTGTCTGTATGAAAACGCCACTATATCAGTCCGACTCCAGGACCGGACTTCGAAATCTATCCTTCTGCAGCGAGGTGTGAGACAGGGAGATGTTATCTCTCCGAAACTGTTCACCGCTGCATTGGAGGATGTCTTCAAGGTTCTGGACTGTAAAGGGGCTGGCATCAACATCAATGGCGAGTACATCACTCACCTTCGATTTGCCGATGGTATAGTTGTGATGGCTGAGACCATGGAGGACCTCAGTGCAATGCTCGATGACCTCAGTAGAGCTTCCGAAAGAGTGGGTCTTAAAATGAACATGGAAACGACAAAGGTCATGTCGAACGCCCATGTAACACCCACTCTCATGACGATCAGAGGCGCTACACTCGAAGTTGTGGACGAGTACGTTTACCTAGGACACACTGTCCAGTTAGGTAAGTCCAACTTCGAGAAAGAGGTCAATCGTCGGATCTGATTCGGCTGGGCAGCGTTCGGGAGGCTTCGCAATATCTTCTCGTACCAAATACCACAGTGTCTCAAGACGAAAGTTTTTTACCAGTGTGTGTTGCCAGTGTGTACCTATGGTACAGAAACATGGTCGCTCACAATGGGCCTTATCAGAAGGCTTAAAGTCACCCAAAGGGCAATGGAGAGGGCTATGCTCGGAGTTTCCAGAGTGATCGAATCAGAAATGAAGAGATCCGACATAGCCCGAAGAATTGCCATACTTAAGTGACAGTGGGCAGGGCACATTACTCGCAGAACATAGATGGCCGATGGGGCCGAAAGGTTCTAGAGTGACGACCGCGTACCGGAAGACGTAGAGTGGGAAGGCCTCCCACAAGGTGGATGACCTTGTGAAGGCCGCGGGAATCCGCTGGATGTGGGAAACACAAGACCGGTCGAAGTGGAGGAGCCTGGGAGAGGCCTATGTCCAGCAGTGGACGTATTTCGGCTGAAATGATGATGATGATGAAATCAGATATTTGGCAGTTCCATGACTTCAATATTACACTAAAAAAATATGTACATACAAGCAATTAAAACCCAACTTACACCCAGCACAGTTAACCTATTATGACCCAGAAAAACTTTTAAATCGATATGTTTTTATTGCGTACACAACACAACACAATACACATGTAGTTAAACAAAACACGTTGAACCAATGAGAAGTATTCCGTAATTATATGCCAAGCCACGTCACCCTGGTACTCAAATATGCTACAATTCCAAAATTGGGGTGAACCTTGAACCTACTACGGAATTCTTAGACGACATTTTAATAGAGACTTGGGTTGTAGAAGTAGGTAAAAGGGCAATAACATTTGAAAAGAAAGGGAAATAAAGCGTGGGTTAAGTAGTGATCGGATTTAAACATAGGCGCTTGAGGAGGTTCTAGTCACTGAGAGCAACCTGCCTAGCGTTTTGCTAACAATGTTGAGGTCGGCGCCCAGTCTAACCAGATGTTGCTGAATACCAGTATTTTACACGGAATGACTGCCTACCTCACCTCCACAACCGAGTCGCTGGGTTATACGACACCCCAAAGTAACACTGTTGGACCTGGAACGCTTGTCAAACACCCAAAAATGACAGCCGGGATTAACGGTTAGCGAGTTTTCCGAGACACGGAGGTCGGAGAAGTCGAGACCTCTCCGACTGAGGTATGTAAAGATTTTCACCCATCCACGGACTGACCGCGGCAAGCGTATCTTAACTGATCGATCAACCCGTGTGGCTGTTATTACTTGTTACTGTGAAGTCGATAAGCTGTAACAAAATATCACTGTGGGTGCTCTAACACCTGTGCCAATCCCTCCAGGAAGCCGGATGTGATGTATCCTGATAGTGAATCGATTTGGGGTTTTTGCCTTAGTTAATCTAAATAGAAAATAACTAGGTATAGCACGTTTAAATCTGTGCTTCGCCGCTTAGTATTAGTGCTTCACTTATTTGGATGCTTATGACTAATTGCTTACGGTCCTTAAGCAATTAAGCTTAAGATCCAATCATTTAAGTAACTATTATGATTGGATATTTCTTGCCTTGCTGCCAGGGCTCTTATTAGGTACTGAACAAAAAAAACGCGCAACAAACTGACGTGACGCGACACTTGTGGAACAATTTCCATTAGGTTTTCATAAAAATTGTTTTACGAGTGTCGAGGTTGCGTCGCGCTAGTCTGCACGAGCCTTAATGAAATGCATTTTGGCATTCTTTTGTTCTTTTATATGCTATATTGTGAATGGCACTCTTATCCCCGAGATGTGTAAGTTTAATGAAGATACGCCAGCATTCAAGACTTGCGTAACGGTAAGATAAAGATACAATCAGGTTTTTGAGAGAAAAGAGTCAAATCTATTTGGCACGTAAACATGTATGGATAAATGTACGGATAAAACGACATGTTATACAATAAAAGAGCAATTAGGTGACACATAGACTAACCAGTGCACTGAAATAGCTGGAATTAAATTATGACCTTTGCCTGTTTCAGTACTTATAAGAATAACATTGGAGACGTAGCTCTATCTGTACGTGTTTACAATAATACGAAAGAAAAACGAATACAGGTAAACACTACTCCAACCTGCTTGTTTTGCGACTACAATATTGTCAAATCCTGAACCAAACCAATACTTATAAAATCACAATAAAACCCATGGCTTTCCACATACCATCAATTTCCCGCCATCCAAACAATGATGGCGTCGTTTTAATTTAAAATAAGAACACAGTCACCTGGAATGTCGTCCGTCATGTTGGTAGCGGTCAGTGGTGTTCCATGGCGTGCACCGGTCGGCCGCGGGGCGAATACTGACCGCTGGCCACGTGCCACCCTCGGTAACTACCGCGGTGAACGAGGAGCGTGGAAAACTGGAAAAGATTTGACGAGCGTGGAAATTTTGATATTTTGGTTTGATTTTAAGCTGACGTGTTTTAAACGATTTTTAAAGACACAAGGTATTTTTTTTTATTGTACCTTTGTGTAACTAGCAAGAATACCTGCGATCGAAAGAATACCCATAATCTGAATTCAAACATAATGATTACTCATACGTCATTTTGCATGGTTAGAAATATTGGTCTTGATTTACATTTAATTTTCCTATGAAAATAAATCCATACTAATTATAAATTCGAAAGTAATTCGGTCTGTCTGTCTGTATGTTAATTTTTAACGCCTAAACCACTGAATGGACTTTGATAAAATTTTGCGAATCTATCTAGATTTCATCTTGGGGACTTTTTGGCTGTACATTATTTTCATCCCCTCAAACAATAGGGGGTGAACGTTATTTATTTATATATATTTCACTTTATTTATACTTCGTTTGTACGAAAAACTCAGCATTTGTTAAGTTTTTCAAATGTAATACCTATACTTTTTATGTAAAAGAGAATGGGCAGCAGCGTCCGCTATGCATTTTACCAACTATATAATAATAATTATATTTATATTCCATAAAAACTAAATCTTTGACCAATGTTATTGTCGTGTAGACCACTGGTAACCAAAACAACTTAACCCCCCTTGCCCCGTGCAACCCCTTTAAACTTCCCTTATTTTGAGGTCAGCGGCAATTTTCCGTGGGTCTTGTAAGACTGGCTATAAATTTACTGAAATAGATTTTTTCCTGTCGCAATAAATATCGCCTATTGGTTTGTTTACATAGTAATTGTTAACCGTGTGCATCGAACTGTAGCATGTGTGGCGTTTTTATAAATTGTTACGTTCTATAAAGGTTTTGTGATGCTAGTGGCAAATAGGTGGTATCCTTTCAGCTTCCGATAGTAATATTAGGTCTTTACCTATGAAATTGCCGTTCTGCAGTACTGGCCATTTCAAATCAAAATAATTTTTGTTTGGCTAAGAATTCTAATTTCAAATTAATTTTATTTTAAAAACATGGATTTTTTTTTCTAAAAGTAGTCGTTTCTTTATTGATTAGTGTTACATTTTCATCGCATTTCAATCTTTTTCGTCATCATGGATACGTTAAAAATTCGAGTAATTATGGAATATGAGTACCGTCGTGGCAGCAACGCGGCACAAGCGGCACGCAACATCAACGACGTTTACGGAGCTAACACTACAAACCAACGCACCACCTGTTATTGGTTTGCTCGCTTCCGTTCTGGAAATTTCGACCTGAAAAATGAACCTCGCGGTCGTCCGAAGACTTTGGTCGACAATGACGAATTAAAGGCGATTGTGGAAGCTGATGATACACAATCTACGGCTGAATTAGCAGCAGCTTTCGACGTTAGCGTCAAAACAATATTGGTCCATTTGCGTCAAATTGGCAAGGTAAAAAAGCTTGACAAATGGGTGCCCCACGAACTCAATGATCGCCAGCGCGAAGTACGCGTCGAGACGTGCCTTGCACTGCTCAACAGACACACAAATGAAGGAATTTTGAACCGCATTGTTACCTGCGATGAAAAATGGATTCTGTTTGATAACCGTAAGCGCTTAGCAAGTTGGTTGGATCCTGGTTCAGCACCTAAACAATGCCCTAAACGAAAACTTACCCCTAGAAAAGTGATGGTCACTGTTTGGTGGTCTAGCGCCGGTGTGATTCATCACAGCTTCTTACCAAACGGGGTGAGCATTACTGCAGATGTGTACTGTGAAGAACTGAACACAATGATGGAGAAGCTGGCGCATCTCCAACCAGCATTGGTCAATCGCTCGTCTCCGCTGCTCCTGCACGACAACGCGCGACCTCATACTGCACAGCAGACGGTCTCCAAGTTGCAAGAACTGGGGTTGGAAGCTCTCCGTCATCCGCCCTACTCACCAGACCTTGCGCCTACAGACTACTACTTTTTCCAGAATTTGGATAACTTCTTGGCGGGAAAAAAAATTAATACCCGAGAGGCAGTACAAAATGCCTTTTAAGAATTTGTTGCCTCCCGTTCAGCTGATTTCTTTAAGAAGGGCATCAATAAACTGCCACTGCGATGGCAAAGATGCATTGATTGCATGGGTGATTACTTCGATTAATACAAATAAAAAATTCATGAAAAAAATTCGTTTAAATTTTTTCATACAAAACGGCAATTTCATAGGTAAAGACCTATTATATTGTTAGGACTTGGCATGTAGCAGGGGTGCTTAAATATCGATAAATGTTGAAATAACATTCCCTATATTCTGTGTTTGTCGAAAGGCTAGGTAGGTGTTAGTGTACCTACCCTTTTCATGTTATAAAGCTTCTTCGTATTCGACAAACAGTGTCTTCTGAACTTTATGTAGATAGGAAGGTTTCCTCCAAAAAAAAAAAAGATATCTGTACTGCACCCTACATACATATAAGTATGATAATAAGGTACACATGTAAATTTTCATTTCTGTGTCATGTGTGTTAAACTCATGAATCACATAAACAAACAATACGCATTTCGAACAACATTAGATGGACGATAGATACCAAGGTCATACACACATGTGGGTAGCAGAAAATTTCCGGAAAAGCTGAAAAGTGTGCATACTTATTTTGTTTGCGTTTGTTAGATATGCGTATGCGCCGTAGACTCGGTGACAATCTACGCATTGTCCTGTTGCCTTTATGACTGTAGTTGCATAGGTCCCGCGTTAACACAGACCAGACGCCGCTTAACCGCCATGTCAACGCTGAGTAAACGCCGCATACACGCCGCGTACCTCACGTTAAATAAGTAATATAATTAAGCCGTATCTGAAAACTAGATAAATGTTCCTACTAGTACCAAACTGTTTTGAAACAGCCACTCCGCCTTATAAATTATTTAGGTACCGTACTTTAAAAAAAAAAAAAAACTAAGCATTCGAAACACTTTCGTATAAAATATTAGTTGAGTTGGATCAGACGATTGATTTCAGTTACAAGAAAGAGAAAAAAAGTTTCGTTTATTGTTGAATTTCTTTAGTTATTGGCTTGTCTCGGTCAGTGTTTTGACCCATAGGACGCGTGTTTATAACCAATCTTTTTCTGACCACAGAAACCATCATACCAGTAACTGCCCTTTACAGCTATTTATGTGAAGATCACTTCATGCATCACTGAAAAAAAAAAACCTGTCATCATTTCATCATTTTCAGCCTTTTAATGTTCCCACTGCTGGGACACAGGCATCCTCTCTGTGAGAAGGAATAGGCCACAATCCACCACGTGGGCCCAGTGCGGGTTGGTTGATGTCACAAAAAGTCTTTACTATTTCTTAATGAAATAAAAAAATGACAGGTAAAAGTGAAAAGCATCATTATTATTTTTTCTTATTAGTATAATTTTTCGACATAACGAATAAGCAACGACCATGTATTGTATAACCCAACTTTTTTTTCGGACATCAAATTTGATTAATTTCTCAAATACATTGCAAACTATAGTTTTGTATAATTTAAATGCATTTTGTTTAAAAAATGTGATCAATGAATCAATCAATCATTTATTTTGTTAAACATAGGTATGGTTATAGATACTGCATTGTCTAAAATATACGCACTATGTTTTGCCAATATATGGCGAACAAAATCAAGACAAACAAGCAATTACAAATAGAAGGTGGCATGCCAATAGATTACAAAAAAGAAAAAACTCAAATTCAAATCTTTATTACATATCTCATGTGTGTACAAGATCTCATTATTTACAAAGTTCACAATATGACAGGTATGTGTTCCGTGTGGTGCCGGACGTAAAAGAATAGCCCATCCCATTACTTCCCGCGGGTGTCGTAGGAGGCGACTAAGGGACTTGCTAGAGAATAGGCAGCAGCGTTCTCTATGCATTTTACCACAATACTGCGATCGCCAACCCGCCTGCCATCAAGCGTGGCGATTATGGCAAACCTATATTGGGGGAGGCCTAAGTCCAACAGTGGACGTCTTTCGGCTGAAACGACGACGACGATGAGGTAGGTAAACAGGTCAACTGTCATGACAATTTTATACCTATACATTCATATTTAATCAATGAACAAAAATCATAATAATTAGAAAGTCGGAATCGTTATAATCAGTAGTAAACTCAGTGATTGAGTAGTATGATCAATCTAAAAGGAATTTAAACAAGGACATTTTTAACTAATTTCCGCCCGCGGCTTAGCCCGCGTGGAAGTCGGAAATTATCCCCCGGGAACGCACTACCGGGATAAAAAGTATACTATGTGTTAATCTAGGTTATAATCAATCAAATCCATTCAGTAGTTTTTACGTGAAAGAGTAACAAACATCCATATAAATAAACTTTTGCGTTTAATATTTGTAAGGATAGCTGCTGGTATACAACGTATACAATGATGTATTTTTGAGCCCATACCTACGACACTTTTGCCGAAAAATGCGTTTTTATGTGAGAACCATGCATTCGTTTATTATATTGTTTTAATGTACAGATGCCAGCACATCAAGCTACCCCAATCTGTCAAATGCAAAGGAATAAGGTTTATGTTCAATTGGGATTTGACAGTTTGGGAAAGCTTGACCTGCTGGCCACTGTACGTTGACTTGAAACACCGTTGCAGTTGTGAGTGTGTCAGTCTGATGGTGGCGCGTTCTGCCAGGGTTGCGGGTTTGTTCGAAAGAGATACCGCAGCCCCTGGCACACGGGCTACTGAGGGAACACGGGTGGGTTTTGGTCTGAAAAAGTCTGACACGCCCTCCTGCTCCACCCAGAGCGGGAGAAGTTATTTGAAAATTTCCCAACCAAAAAAAAAAAAATGTTGGCGCGTTTGTTGGATCATTCGGTTCCCTACAAAATGGTTGAGCTGGATGGTGCTGATCCACGCGTCAAGTTCGTGAACGGGCGCCGTGGCTTGATACGGTCATCTCCTAACTTCCAGGGATTTAGGAGGATCTTATATTTAGAATTGTTTATATATATATATTTTTTACATTGGTCTCACATATATGTTCCCAAGATTTAATAATACTTAACTTGATTTAAAAGAGTCCGTGAGAAAGTCTTCTTGCCCGTTCTTCTCCATTGAGATCTACTTTTTGGAATGTGTACCTAGCTTCAACTTACCAACCGGTCGACTTTTTGACAATTCAAGACTGGCTGTAAATGGTTTAATTGAAATAAATGCTTTTAGTTTGAGTTGACTTTGACAAAGAAGGATTCACCCGAACTTCACGCATGTACAAAAATTACGTTCAATGGAAACTAGTAATATAATAATAATATACTTGTAGAGACAAAATTTACCCTACATATACTTGCAAGGTTCACATTATGCCATTTATTTATACTTGAAATGAATTGATTATGCTTTCTTATGCAAATAAACGTAATTTTCTTTCCTGTTTTTTTTTCTTACTTCTTTCTCTTTCTTACTTCTTTCATCTCACCGATAAAATGCGCAGTCATTTCCAATAATGCCACAGTCAATCAATCAACGGTAACTTGTAATCATCGTTTTGTTCGCGATCGTAATTCTTATGAAGGACAACCTTGACACTCTCATAAGGCGCGAATGACACAGAAACTACGCAGCGTACGCAGTACATTTTGTATGAAAACTTTTAAAAGCGGCACTGTGCGTACATACACAATGTACCTACTGCGTACGCTGCGCCTGCGCCGCGCCTTCACCTTAGATACGCCGTTTCTGTGTAATTCGCGCCTAACGTACTTCGTATACAGAATTGAGAAGAATAGAATAGAATAAAGAACAGAGTTTGCTGGATACCGAATAAGTCATAAAATCTGTGGAAGGTCATGCTGTCCTTTATTTTATTTTGATTAATTAATTAAAGTACTATTTGTTTGGTAGGTTAACGCTACTTCTTTTCCCAGGTCGGGCAGGGTGATGATCCCAGTATTTCGCAATAGCAACCCGGAGTCTAGATCTATGACCGGTCAAAGACAATAGGCTCGCCTCTTAGTCGCCCTCTTACGCTGCCTGTCCACTGGAGCGGAGAAGAAAGGAGAGAAGTGGAGCTGTGTCAATATTAACCAATAGGAACTAAAGTCCGCTCCGCATGGATGTAAAATATTATTTTGGTTCATATTGGCATAGCTCCGCTTCTCTATTCTCCGCTCCAGTGGACAGGCAGCCTTATATCGGACTATAACATAACTGGCGAAATATTTTAGCTACTGTGAATTCAGTTCGACATTTCAATATTTAGAAAATAAGTGAGAGAAGAATTATTCGCACAAGTACAAATATGTAGGTTGGACAAAGTTTTTCTCAGGGTCATCTCGGTCCTCTGCCAATAAAGTTTGTGACTATCGTGTGGTAATCTTGTCAACTTCCGGATAGATTTTGGCTCGAGTTAAGTTGTTTGTGTCCATTTAAAGTGTTGTTTTGACAAGTTCTTGGTGTATTTACGGAATGGAGCCATTGCTTTTCTATCCTTGTGCTTATTGTTACATGTTCCGTTATTTACCTTGGCCTATGATGTCATTTTGCAGCAATTGAGCTGGACCAAAAAAATACACAATTTTCACGACAGGAAAACTATGAAAGATGGAACTGTCGGAATGTCGCATGTCAGTTTTTATGAAATAGGCCCGTGGTCCCCTGGTATTCTAAAAATGACATATTTTGATTTGCCTAGCCTGGACGGAGGACAGATCGAGGTTATGTCTTCAATTTAATTTATAACTTTGGTCAGGTTTACTGTTAGGCAGATCTGTACCTTTAGTGACCCGTGAAATAGGCGGCGAGCCTTTGGCCGTCTTCCGGGTACACATCCAGATTCCGTTCTGCTACTGAGGAGTTCCGGATTGGAAAACCTCACGCTCAGCAGTAGCCATCCACTGCTGGACATAGGCCTCCCCCAAGCTCCTCCGCTTCGACCGGTTCTACGCTTCTCGCATCCAGCGGATTCCTGCGGCCTTCACAAGATAAGTCCATCATGTGGGAGGCCTTCCAACGGCCTACCTTTCGGCCCCATCGGCCATCTGTTCTACAAACAATGTGCCCTGCCCACTGCCACTTAAGTTTGGCAATTCTTCGGTCTATATCGGTTGCGACCACTATGCGTAAATTGATAAATAGATGATCAAGATTATAATAATTTTTGTTAATTCCTAGTGATGGTATGATCTCCAACAACTGACCAACAGAAGGTCACTTGACAACTAGGTTGGCATTTCCCCGAACCACATCGTGAATCAGGTTCACACAATACGCTTGTAGGGTGGAAGGTATTTACGATTCAGTAGTAATATCACTCATCACTTGCCAGTGGACCTTGACCCTTATATCGATTGCACCGAGCAGATGTTACCGCCTGTGATTGCATGATGTGTTGCATTCCACTGTTGTATTTGTATGCAAATATTTTCTTTGAACTCGGTATTCGGGTGAGCAATTTCAAACCGTAAGGTTTGTGTTAGGTTCAAGGGCTTGGTGGCTAATGTATTTGAGAACACGTGTATAATTTTCAAATCAAAAACGGGTAACAGTATGTAGGAGAAACTGAGGACATGAAAAAAAAGTGTCTCTGTTTTTATTGGGTTATCGGGTTTTTAATTTTAAGAATATTTAGGTATCAGACTATAAAAGTGTACTTCTGCCTACACCACACTTTACCAGTTACCCCGCGTTCCCACGGACGTGATAAAATCGTGGCGGGATATCTTCCACACTAGGCACTTCTGCCTACATGACACTTTACCAGTAACCCCATGTTCCCACGGACGTAATTAAATCGTGGCGGGATATCTTCTACACTAGGCACTTCTGCCTACATGACACTTTACCAGTTACCCCATGTTCCCACTGACGTAATAAAATCGTGGCGGGATATCTTCTACACTAGGCACTTCTGCCTACATAACACTTTACCAGTTACCCCATGTTCCCACGGACGTAATAAAATCGCGGCGGGATTTAATCACGCACTGCCGAAAGTTGAAAAACGAACACTAACACGCTGAGACTCACTCACGCTGCACTCTGTTGGATTCTGAATGTTCCGTTCAACACCGAGCGTTGAAAATCCACTGCACGATTTTATTAGGCCGTGTGAACGTCGATTTATGTTTAAAAATAATCATCATCATCATCATTTCAGCCGAAAAACGTCCACTGCTGGGCATAGGCCTCCTCTAGATGTTTGAAGACATTTGTTTCAAATCAATTTAACACAGTTTAATACCTACTTGTTTTTTTCATAAGAATAATATTCTGTCAAAAGATTATAAATCTTAAGCCTAGTCCAGAAAGAAAATGTAAAAACCAAACCGAAACAGCCAACTTAAGTATACATTAACATATCCACTCCCAGCGCTAAGTACAAGTTTAAGTAAGGCTAATTATACAGCTTGGAACAGCCACAAAGACCTCCATCATATCGCGGCGTTTATCTAAGTTCAGGCACCTTCAATATCACAAGTTCATTACCACGAGGTTAACCAGAGGCGCTCAAGCTTTGACTTCTTCAAGAAATGTTAAGAGCCAATCTTCCTGTATAAATCTTCAAATGTCAATAGTTTAAAATGTTTAAAAAGGCTAGATTTTTTGCTCGACCGATACCCAGGAAGCCAAGCCTAGCAGGCTTCACTTCTGCTCGCAAGACGGTGAAGGAAAACATCGTGAGGAAACTGGCATATCCTAGAACCAAAAATTCGAAGACATGCGACATTCCCCAATCCGCACTGGGCCCGCGTGGTGGATCATGGCCCATTCAGGAGGAGGAGGAGGCCCTCTCAGAGAGGAGGCCTTTGTCTCAGCAATGATGGGAACATTATAACCGGAGTATGCTTCTAATCTTTTGTCGTCGGCGTCTTGTCACGCGTGACCAAAGATACGTGATCGACATCAGTGTCACACAAAATCTTGCCTAAATAACTACAGGAATCTACAAGACAAGGATATATCATTCATGTTTTTTTACAGGTGAATGGAGGAATGACAACATCTCGTCTACTTAGAGTATCGATGAAAATTAATGTGAACTAAATAGAGTCGGCACAGAATTCGGCTACAAGTTTGGCACCATCAGTCCCTGGTATGTGCAGATGACAGGACACGCAGGACACTATACAGGATAATATTTTAACCAGTGCGCAAACTGTAACCATGAATTCACCATCCATTTTACCCCTGGGCGTCGGGAATCCCCCTGGGCGTCGGGAATCCTCCCTGGGCGTCGGGAATCCCCCTGGGCGTCGGGAATCCCCCTGGGCGTCGGGAATCCCAGGCCGATTTCCGGCCACCGTAGGCATGAGCTCGCGGACGGCGAGTAATGGGTAGCTCGCTGTCCGGTAAGGACCAATCCCAAGTCGACGGCGCGTTGTGTTCCACGCGCGCCTCAAAGAGATGTCAGCACAAAAAGTGATGGGACCCGCAAGGGTCGATGCCTGCCAGGGGTGCGGGTTTGTTCGAAAGAGACACCACAGCCCCTGGCTTAAGGGCTACTAAAGGAACACGGGTGGGTTTTAGTCAGTAAAAGTCTGACACGCCCTCCTGCTCCACCCAGAGCGGGAGAAGTTATTTGATGATTTCCCACCCAAAAAAAAAAAAAAACCATACATTTTACAGCAGATTTTTTTTACATAGCCGACGAAAAATTTCTACTCTATTAGGAGGTTAAGAATGATATATTATGCTGAATTCATGGTAACAGAAAAAAATGTTGTTGTGTGTTAAAAGTGCGCACTGGTTAAAAATTTACTCTGCATAAAGTGTCCTGTCGGTTGTGGAACAGCAGCAGACTAGCATCATAATATCTGCTAAGTGGTTACTAGTTTGAATTCCATTCAGACCGTCAAACGGAGCATCCATGTTGAAGGTTCAAAAACTGACACCGAATACAATCCAATGAAAACGAATGGCCAAAGGTGTGATGAGTTAGTTACAGCTTTTTCAAACTTTCAGCTTCCTCTTTTATTTGCATTGATATTCATACGACGGCTAGAACATATTTATTTATTTATTAATAAATAAAGGATACTTATAGCTCCTGTATACAATCAATCATAAGTACAGGTAACTATTAGCTTTGGATTTGGACACAATCGTCAATTACAGGTTAATCAGCATTCGCAAAAAGTGTGTGATTGGTTAGATTAAAAATAAATCTGCGCTAGAATTAAAGTATGGTAAAAAGTATAATTCAAATTCAAATCCTTTATTTCATACATGAGTCTATAGTGTTAGTAACAACAAAATAACTTAATAACTAGGGTTAGTAATAAGGAAATCAACTATCAACTGGTACCTATAGATTCTTACCCACTGGCGCAGCAGAGGGGAGTCCCACCGATCTGGGAACACTCTCAAATATGTAGCATAAGTAAAATTATAAAAAATTACAAAACGAAATGAGATAAACCATGTTGCAATTTTGCCAAAATTACTTAATTAGTTTTAAGTAATTTTGGGAAAAATGCAATATGTTTGTGTCATATTTTTTTTGTATTTGCTTAATTGTAATAAAAAGTTTCGAAATGATAAAGTTTGAGAGGCTTTCACCAACTCCGACTTGAGGGCTTTCTTCGATCTGTGATTGCCACTACAATACATAGCTAGGTACTGCAGTATTTAAAACAAAAGGTTTGAGTACCATTGACCTGTAGGTTTCTTGAAAGCGTTCGTGGCGACGTTCACGATAGCTCACAACAGCCCCTATGCATACTTAATCAGTTGCGTGGAACATTCTAATGCCATTGAACTGAATTTGCGTCAGTTCAATGGAAAATTGGTCTGTTCGGTTTTTCTTGTATTTCCTTTTGGTAGATTTGTATTAGTAAATCCGTTTCGGGCCGGTTTCGTGTCTGTTGAGCTAATAGGCGGTTTGCACGATGGGCTATAACGTTCATGTTTGTATTCGGGATCAAAGACACATTCTTTTGATTTTTTCCATGAAATCAGCCTATAGTCTACATATCACCATCTGCTTAGCCTTTTCCCAACTATGTTGGGGTCAGCTTCCAGTCTAACCGGTTGCAGTTGAACACCCGTATTTTACATGTAGCGACTGCCTATCTGACCTCCACAACCCAGTTAATGGGTAATACGATACCCCTTGGTAAGACTGGGTGTCAGACTTTCGGGCTTATGACGATCCGTAACGACTATCAAAGATCCACAAATGACAGCCAGAACCAACGGCTTAACGTGCTTTCCGAGGCACGGAGGGGTCTTGATATGTAAAGATGGTCACCCATCCACGGACCAACAGCGGCAAGCGTAGCTACAGATAGGTGTTTAAATTACAAAGTTCGAGTCGAGTTTTTTCCAAAACTTGATCCTCCCTAATGAAATAATAAATTACTCCATAACATATTCCATGTTATGGAGTAAAAGGTATAAATACATGAGCTCTGTTTCATTAAATTCACTGTTTAATTTAATTGTCACTGAAAAATGACCGGCATGGCTATGCAAAAGAAGGTTTCAAATGAGCCGACATTAGAAATTATGCTGTCAAACGTTTCCGCTAACCAATTACAATTCGGATAAGAAGTAAATCATAGACCAGTGATCAAAGTGTCAGATAAGGTAGACTATTTGACCTTGCCTCACTAAACGAAACAATGACAAACCATCAGATTAACACCAACCAGCCAGAACAATACCAATTCCCAGAAATATGAGTAAGGTTAAGGTTAATCGCTACGGGGGCGGTAACCGGCAAAGAAGTATTGAAATGTTTAATTATGTAAACCTTTTATGACAGTTTAACACATAGGCTATGGCCTAGTTGGCTGATACCTGAGAAGAAATGCCGAAATAAACTCAGTGGTCATGGTTTCTTTTTGAACCGACGAAAAAACGGAGGAGGTTACTCAATTCGACGCGTATATTTTTTTTATTTTTTTATGTATGACCACCCATAACTTTTTCCAGAGTAGTCCGATTTTGATAATTCTTTTTTTATTGGAAAGAGTATACCTCGAAGTTGGTCCCATATAAATTTCGAAGAAAAATTCCAACCCTAAGGGTAACAAAACAGGGGATGATTGATTGTTTACTCACAGATTTGAATACTGAGTTGTGTATTAAATCAAAAATTAAGCATGTAGTAATTAGTAGATTTTAGCCACAAAAATATAAAATAAAAACTTTTTAATAAAAAAATTAAACCGCCGAAAAACCGAAAAGTAAAAAAATAATAAACTAGCTTTGTCCAACCCCAATAACTAAGTTCGGAAGTCGGTGACTTTGGATATGTATTTAATTATATGTCACCGCCTTCCGAACTTAGTTACAAGAATTTTATGTGATAACTAGCTTCTGCTTACGACTTCATTCGTGTCAAACTTATTGCTCACCCGACCCACCCCGGTCCTCATGGTGACATGGAGAGAGCGATTGTCGCAACCCAGTGCTGGGCACGCCACGGATGCGGCGGTAAGTCCCCTCTTTGAGGAGTGGTTTGAGAGGCGGCATGGCGTCCTCACCTTCCGCCTGACGCAGGTCCTCACCGGACACGGTTGTTTCGGGAGGTTCCTGTTTCGGATAGGGCGGGAGGAAACGCCCGGGTGTTTCCACTGCGAAGATCGCCCTGAGGACACGGTGGAGCACACGGTGGCGGTCTGCCCTGCTTGGGCGGAGCACCGCCGTGTCCTTGTGGAGGCGATCGGCGGCGGCGATCTCTCGCGTCCGGCCCTGGTCCAGGCCATGGTACGGAGCGAGAGGGCATGGGGAGCCGTCACCTCCTTCAGCGAAGCAGTGATGCTCGCGAAGAGGGAGGCGGCGCACGTGAGGGAGAGGCAGCATATGCGCCCTCGCAACCCCAGCCGCCGCAGGATACGGAGATGCCCTGGGCGTCGGGAATCCCAGGCCGATTTCCGGCCACCGTAGGCATGGGCTTGCGGACGGCGAGTAATGGGTAGCTCGCTGTCCGGTAAGGACCAAGCCCAAGTCGACGGCGCGTTGTGTTCCACGCGCGCCTCAAAGAGATGTCAGCACAAAAAGTGATGGGACCCGCAAGGGTCGATGCCTGCCAGGGGTGCGGGTTTGTTCGAAAGAGACACCACAGCCCCTGGCTTAAGGGCTACTGAAGGAACACGGGTGGGTTTTAGTCAGTAAAAGTCTGACACGCCCTCCTGCTCCACCCAGAGCGGGAGAAGTTATTTGATGATTTCCAACACAAAAAAAAAAAAAAAAAACCCACCCCGGTCGCTTCGAATCGCCTGCCCATGCGAGTACTTCGTATTCGTGGGTTTTTCTCTTTGCTCAGCTCCTAAGGGTTTAAGCATGGTGTTATATAACCTAAAGCCTTCCTCGAAAAATGGGCTGTACAACACTAAAATAATATTTCAATTTGAACCAGTAGTTCCTGAGATTAGCGCGTTAAACCGAACAAACTCTTTCGCTTTTTAATATTAATAATTTATCTTTATGTATAAAATGAATCGCCGAAATGCGCATAACTTCCGAACGACTGCACCAAATTGGATGATTCTTTTTTTATGTGTTCCTTATTGTCAGGACAAGGTTTGTATTAGCCAATGCCAATTCAATATTCATAGCTAAGACAGGACAACGTCTGTCGGGTCAGCTAGTATATAATATTTATAATATAGATTCTCCTGTGTGTGTATGTCACCAAACTCCTACTAAATCGATGGACCGATTTTGATGCATTTTTTTGTGTGTTTGTGGGTGGTTTAGATTCAAAATTGGGTCCAGTATGTGATGCTACGATCGAGTTCTAGGTAACAGTAGGACAACGTCTGTCCGGTCAGCAAGTATTTTAAAAAGTTTTAAGCTTTCAGATGCGTAGATTCCTATTATCGTGTTATGTGGACCCAGTGTCATTAGTGAAGGTACAAAATAATAATATACCTATTTTTTTTATGGGATAATGATATGGTCCTCGGGCTACTACTCCCCTGTAGGTCTATCACGCGAGATCCGTATCGGTCACGACGCGATAATAGAATAAAATGCTACCGTTCTTGTTTATGCAAATACTCTGACACGTTTTATAAAGCTGTTAGTATTATCTAGACGTAGGACGTCTGTAAGCACCCTGGCATGACGCTTTCTATTTCTACTCTAGTGTAGAATAAGAATCGCTTGTCTCCATTTCTGGGTAAAAACTGTCAACTGTCATTTTTGTCTAGTCTTCCGACGACTAAACGCTTGTCTACGGTTCTCGTGCTAAGCCTGCTGCATTTTACTACACAGGATGGTAGGGACATTGACACGCACTGTAACCACGAATTCGGCACATGATTCTAGAGTTCTAGACCCGTTAGCGTACAAAATTGTAGCAGGTTAACACAAAAAAAAAAATGATGTTCAGCACATATTGACCGCGTAGGTATTGCACTTTTCAGCACATATTGACCGCGTAGAAATTGCACTTTTCAGCACAAATTGAACGAGTTGGTATTGCACTTTTCAGCAGATATGTCTTTTATATGGGAGGTTCAGAATAATATACTGAAACTATGGTAATTGGTTGTGTGTCGACGTCCCTGTCAACCTATATTCAAAAAGCCATTTATTACAAAAAGGTTTTCCAACTATGTTGGGGACAGATGCCACTGTACCGCTCTGTTTCCGTCGGGGGTTACAAACAATTTCAAATTGCGTACTAAGACACCGAATTCATGAAACCTTTGAAAGTTAAGTTAATGTTGGCTTCCAAAGCACGTTAGTTCCTGACAGGAATGGAGGATATCAGCACCATAATATGGTATTTTCCAATTTTTCGAAAACTAGTCTAATTTGAAGATTGGAACGAGATATTTAACAGAAAAATTAAAATTAATTGATTTCTATACATTTTCTCATTTAAAAACGATTTAAACCAAATTTATTCTTCGTTGTTTTAAATTTACCGCCAAAACGCTTCTTACGATGATTTTTTATCACGTGACGTCGACTTTGTGTAAACTAAAGTAGTTAGTAAGTAAATAAGTGAATGTCGAGTTTATAATTAAAAGATTTGTAATGGATAGAAAATGATATTACTGGTGTACGGTGCCGAGGTGCACAAATACTTCTAAAACGGCTCCAAACAAGTATTTGTACCGGTGCCGTTATACAGAATTGACGTCACATGTCACGTGATAAAAAGTCACCGTAAAGAGCGTTTTGGCGGTAAATTCAAAACAACGAAAAATAAATTAGATTTAATCGTTTTTAATTGAGAAAACGTGTATTAATAAATTTATTTTTATTTTTCTGTTAAATATATCGTCCCAATCTTCAAATTAAAATAGTTTTTATCAAATCGGAAAATACCCTATTGCGTAACACACTATCAATTAGCATCTGAATAATTTTGAGGGATATTGCTAATTAATTGCTTGATATGTCCAAAAAAATTGTCTGCTGAGCAACGTAAATAAGGCAAAAAAAAAAAAATTTGTGAACTTCCAAAATGAAAGCTATTCTTACTGTTAGTGTGTTACGCAATTATCACTCTGGTTTATAGTTCAATGAGGATCACACAGTAAAAGTAAAAACTTTCGCAATTCTAAATGCCACGCATAAATCAGATTATTCCAACAGTTTTATTCAAGAAGTCGGTCATGAATCAACGTTCTACATACTACGCAGTTTTCACACGCGTATTTAGGTCAGAGCTGCCTCTACGTATGTTAAGGCTAATCGCTGGCGTTTTGTGCGAAGTAACCTACATATTGCTTCGTTATAAGGTCATGTTTATGGTGCAATTAGTGTACAGGGTAGCGAGAAGGATGTCTTGCGTGTAGAACTTGACGTCAGAAGTGGTAGAAGTACTGGCTGGTAATAATAGATAAAGGTTGTTCTAAAGGGGTGAGGTATAATTATACAAGTTCGTTCTGAGAAGAATTTGGGTTCAGCTTGAAACGGGCGCCAAACAGCAATCATATTTTTCCCTTCTGAAGAAGTAGGAGAAGGCCTTTGTATCTGAAAAACCGACGCGTACTCGCCTCTCAGCTAGATAGATAGACAATTGGAAATGGGCGGTATTTCGAGGAGGCCTATAACGTAGAATATACAAAAATATTAATTTCATCATCAGGGTGTAAAGTTCGCACATCCTCTATATATAAGAGAGGACCCTCCAAGCCTCCAATCAGACAGATTTTGCGTCTGGTGGGTGACGAATTGACGATTGATGTCAGGACGTTGTGTATATGCTAGTTGTGCAGCAGTGGCGTATCTAGATACGCCACTGCTGCACAACTTTAGGACTAGTCCTAAAGGGGACCTGTATCAGAATTTGTTAGGGCCCCCCTTTTTACCTCTCTGCGGCCAGGCTTAAAAAGACGCTCTTGCTTATTTTTATTCAATGATATGATTTATATGATACGGTGGCAGCTATGCCACTGTTGTGCAGCTAAGTCTGCTTGCGCGATGCAGGATTTTGGTGATGTCATTGTGATGCGTAGTCCACATGTGCTGTTGTAGATGCTACAATCTCAAAATACATAACTTCAGGCAGCCCCAGTACGCTAATCAATAGTACTTCTTTCTGTCTCATTCTTCGTATAAGTGGTACCTACCGTATTACACCATGGCCATAAATATCTCATGATTTATATCACAAGTACAAAAAAACTAAGATCAAGTACGTGACTTAACAAGGTGTTAAGTAAAAGCACACTAATCGCAGTCCACAGGAGTTATGCGATTAATGACCAAGATAGCTCGTAGCTCGTACACTTGTGGACGGAATTATGCAGAATGGACTGAAATAGTCTTGTCGAGGTCATGTGTACAAGTGTCATGTCATGTAAGTTCTGCTTTTAAATGGCATGGTAACAAGGATTCGATTGTGTTTTGTTTTGGTTTGGAGACTTTGTAGGTTTTTAAGGTTTGTAAGCACTAGTTTGCGTGGATGTTAAGCATCTTCTCTCCGCTTCGAACATCTCCGTCCATCCCATCTTCGCTTTGGTGACGTCCTTATCTTGGATACCATAAACTTACGTTAAGGTGAAACAAGTCCACATTTTTTCCATAAAACTTCGGAAGGGTTTTACTCCACTGTTTGACAATATACATCAAAACTTAAACATGGTATGGTTTTGTCTCATTATTAGTATTGTCGGTACGGAAACAGAATACTAAAATGAAAAGCCATTAAAAAGTTATGAGCCAACAAAGATTCGGTTTTCTTGCTAATTAACCTAACTTTGGGCGTGTTTAAGTAATAAAGAAGTGTAAAACCTCCAAAACCAAGTCGGTACCGCCAAAGTTCAATTATCGATAAGTTCAATAAACTTTATTGGTCATTGATTTTTGCCGTGGTTTTTTCATAAAACCCGATCTTCCGAAGGACTTTTCTTAATTTTTTCGCTCCTAGTTTACTATAGATGATCTTGCATCTCACTCAATAACGTTGTGCGTGTAGACTAACGTCTAACTGCTTATCACTGATTCTACCTCTGTTGGACGCGAAGCCTGGTGAGGCAGCGTGCTTTTTAGCCAGGCTCACCAGTGAGTTCGAGCAAGCGACTAGGTTCCCCTTAATGTTAAACGTCGTAATGAAACTTGAACTTTAGGTGTAAGTAGTATTGCGGATGTTTTTACAAACGAATTTGCATAACATTGTTGTGTTGGTGTGGTGTAAAGCGTTCCTCACCTTGATTCCCCGAAGGGTTGGGGAGAGG
Organism: Polymixis flavicincta; assembly: GCA_949987655.1. NCBI lineage: Eukaryota > Metazoa > Arthropoda > Insecta > Lepidoptera > Noctuidae > Polymixis > Polymixis flavicincta. Next base: position 21,111,954 of record OX465175.1, read on the forward strand.
TGTTCCTCTAATACACCAACATTTTTACCATGTAAACTATGTAATAGGGCCGAGCTTATTTTCTTATTTTTGAATTGACAGTGGCAGTCTATGTGCTTTTAACAACCATTCGCAAGTAAAATAAATAAGGGGAATGCGCGCTTACGATCACGAAATACCGATTTAGATTTTGATTATCAGGCCCGTGTTGAGCTGTAGACCATGAAGGGTCAAAAGAATTAAATCTAGTAGATATGCTACAGTTTCAATGAACTTTTATCATACTGAAACGGCTAGCATAGCTATAGCTGAAGTGATAATTTCACAATAAAAACATTCAAATTGACCACATTAGTTCTCGTTTTTATTCAAAGCGTTACTGGTTACAATTTTCATATTGATTGATTATATCGTAACCCTTAACACAATGACTGAAAATGTATTTTCGCGTGTTTTGATGCTTAACTATATTCACATCTGTACTGTGAAAAGAAAATGCTACGTTCGAAATTCTAATTTCAAATCCATTGCGTATTTAACTGACGACTTTGTGAGTTTTTTGACGAAAGACAGCAATGGATGTGGAACAATACGGATTATTGATACAAAAGTTTCTTTGGAAGCAATCGGTATCATGGCGGCTGTATTGTTTGTCCACGGTTACCATGGCAACGGTATCGTAACATCTCGCCAACGGAGGTGGAAACTACGCTGATTCGGTCAATGGGTCGTTGATCCGCGCGGATTTATGATGTTTTTGGCTATTAGACTACTTTTTAGGCTATTTGGCTACTTTTATGTAGACCCTGTAAATTACGGCCCGTATGAAATGTTTATCAGTAACGTTTATGTTACAGAACCTATTTCTGGTGTAATAAAGCGCGGTTCGAATGTAGCTTAAGTTGTTGAAGGTAAGTGAATTAATCCGGTTAAAACATCAAATAAGGGGCTATCCATAAATTACGTCACACTTTAGGGGGGGAGGTTAACGACTTGTACCTTTGTGTGACGAGGGACAGGGGGTCTAAAGCTTTGTGACGTCACATGTTTAAACCTAAACTACTAAAACTCTACTTACCTACTCATACTTCTAAATATAAAATTGAAAAATATGTGACGTCACACAAGGGGAGGAGGTTTTACAAGTGTGATCACCTGTTATAAGGACGGGGGCCCCCCGAAAAAACGATAAAATTTGTGTGGCGTAATTTATGGATGGACCCTAATATCAAGCCTTGTTTCCCTGAAAGATTGGGCAGAGGTGTACCTATAATACACCCACATTTCGCCAGTTATGTTTTTTGCCCGACCTGGGAAACGGACCCAGGATCTCATGGTCAGTGGAGCAGTAGCGCTTTCGATCACTGGATTAACGAGTCAGTCGAGCTTATCTGGTTATTTAACCTGAATTTTGAGTTTCAGAAAATGGTAAATATTCACAGATCTAAAGTCCGTCGCTCCTACCAAAATTAAAAAAAAAAAAACTTTTCACTCCTAAAATACCCATATTTTATTAAAACTGTAGAGTTGTAGACCATTTAGTGTATGTTTATAATTTCTATTTGAACGTGCTGCAAAGGCCATCAAAGCTCATCATATGTCTAGCCTTTTCCCAACTGTGTTGGGGTCGGCTTCCAGTCTAGCCGGATGCAGCTGAATACCAGTATTTTACATGGAACGACTACCTATCTGACCTCCACAACCCAGTTAACCCAGTCAACCCAGCACGGAGGGGTTTTGGTATGTAAACATGGTCACCCATCCACGGACCAACCGCGACAAGCAAAGGCCAAAGCTAATCCGATCTAATCTTGTTAAGTTACAATAGATAAGAATCTAACAGTCACTCTCATGTTTACGTGAAACGCATGGATGCGTTGATACTACAGTACCACGGCCTACCTCAATTCATACCTAAGAAAACCTCTAGCTAGTCAGCTAGTCCAACTAGCGCCATCTGTGGCGTATAGCAGAAACTACACTCACGAAACTGTTTTCAGTCTTCACCATGATCGGCCCATCTAAGTTTCAGCATTTGTTATAGAGTTTACGTTGTGATGTTTGCATGACTAGTAAGGTGATGGTATTATTACCATCACCTTACTAGTAGATTGGCAAAGTACTAAATAATTTTAGTTCCACTACTCGGCACTAGATGGCAGTGTAGGGGCGACTCAAAAGTTCCAGGCCATGATTTTATATGACCGTTGTGCATAGTTTATTAATTTTTTATATTCGGGAAAACAGTAATAATACAGAATAGTATTATTAAACAATATGAAACTGAAGGCCATTTACAGGCCGCTAGTTAAACCTAACACAGGTCAGGAATGAAAGCAGTACCTACCTAAATATGGGTGTCGTGTATTGCTTAATTAGTGTGCCTACTGCTAGGTATTGCGATTGCAAAGTGAGAATTCCAGGCTCAGATAGTACTAAGGTGTTTTAGCTGAGTTTTTTCCTAAAAGTAATTGTTTTTATGGAGAAGAGATGCCTCATTGTGGCAAATGCTACTTGCGTTAGTACGAGGTCCTGTGTTCCAAGTCGGGCAAAGTGATATTACGTTTTTGGATTTCCATCTGAAATTTATCAGTAGCAGCCCGGACTCTGGATTTGTGCCCAGTTGATGGCAATAGGACTTAAACATAACTGGCAAAATGTGTGTATACTATAGATACACCTCTGCCGAATCCTTCGGAGGAACAAAGATGATCATATGTGTGATTCTATTCTATTCTATTTTTTATTATGGCAAGCAAAGCCGATGTCGACTATTCTGCCAATGTCTAAAGTGAATTGGAAAAGCATGTGTGCACAAAAAAAAAAACATATGTGTGATGTTGTTACACTAATAAATAATAATTGGTGTTACCGTTATAATTAACAATAAATTAGACATGTATAGTTTTTACACATGTTTCAGATAGCAGCACTTGGAATCTAAAAGAATACTGTGCAAAATGTACAGTCGCCAGCAGGTCAAGCTATCCCAAACTGTCAAATTTTCCCAATTGAATATAAACCTTATTCCCTTGCAATAAAGTTGAAAAACCATCAAAGAAATTTGACAGCTTGGGGTAGTTTGATATGCTGGCCTCTGTACTACGGTAAAAAAATAAAACCATTAAATACTGATGATTCTTTATTTCCTTATAGTTAAGTAAATATTAATAATTAAGATACAGAAGTTATTTTTGTTCCTATAAATAAGTTCTCCACTTGCTTAATTAAAAAGAATTCACAGTACCTCGGTGTTGCTACTACTAAATTTACAATTAAGTAGTATTTACAGATCAAAATATAGAATTTGATGTTTTTAGTAAGTACCTACTTACTACAAAAATATTAGATAGAGATGTTAAAGATTTTTTATAACTTATTTTATATTCCAAGAAAACATGGTTTGAGGTATGAGAGTAATACTATAAATAAGCACGTCACTAGTAACTAGTAGACTAGTTTTTTCGAAATCTAAGAACATAAGTTACTACAGCTATGCACGATCCAACACGCACATAATAATTATGTCGGGTGCAACGATTTGATGTACAGTCACCAAGAGAGGTAAGTAACTAGTGTCGTCGGATATACATAGTTGAACTTTAGTAAGAAACCGATAGACCGTTTTCGAATAAAATTAAATGAAATGAATATTAAAAAAAAACTGTTAATAAAACAAATAAAATTTAATTTGAAAACGTCCATGGGTTTCTTACTAAACTTCAACTATATTCTGACACTCTAGTCTTCTTCTTCTGAGTGTGTCGATAGCAATCTAAATATACAGTCAGCCGAGAATTTGGCTACGAGCTTTGACGCTTTCAGCACCGTTCTTCAACTCCTGCAGTGTGCAGACAGCAGGACACGCTGGACTAGATATTAAGTGCCCCATTGTTTGGGGATAGCACAACATTACGCCCTAATTACTCATCTCTTTTGGCGACTGTATGCTGGTAAATCTAAAATGTGACTAAAATTAAGTATCCAGAATTCGATCCTACAAAATTTTGATAATCACCGGCTTAGTACGAAATATCTTTTAAAGTATTTTGGGAGCGAAAAACCATAATATTTTTTTAAAGAATCCCAGCGTTTATTTGAAAGGTCTCGGCCATAATGGCCAATTGCACTTTCGACGATTGTGCAGTTTGAAAAAAATCAAGTTCGAATCTTGACGGTAATGACAAAATGCAATAATCTCACTCCAATTTAGTCAATGAGATTGAACATTAGTGTTAAGTGCTGCACTAAGCCAACGATATTGATTTTAAATTACAATCCAAAAGTTTTGAATATCTCGTTAAATAAGTTTTTATACGACTGCTTAAAAATATTTTACAAAAACTTACACGAAATGTGATTTTACTTCATAAATGCGAGGACTACAATAACTGGCAGTTTAGTAAAAAAATATTAATTTATTAGGTTTTAACTAAAATAACAAACAAATTGGAACGTAAACTTACTTAGCTAATTAAACACGAAATGCCAATTATGATGTACGACACTTTTCTTGTTAATTTCTTATTCTTTAATAAATATAGGTACTTAAAAATCAGTGAGAAAATGTTATTAATTCCTTTAGTATTTAATTCAATTTTAACAAATGTTCCAACAAGTTATGTTGGTAGTGCCTACATCGAAAACTATTTTAATAAGTATTATTGATATTTGCGTTTTTTTTTAAACTATGGATAAGATTAAACATTTTAGTTATCTAGAATTTTACTTTCTCATAAAACTTACTGACTAGTACATTATAAATACAAAAATAAAACAGATTACCACGACGCTCTTAATTTAAAAGCACAGCATTAGAAAACATAATATTAAAAACGCGTGTAATTTATAAAAAAAAAAAACGAAATAAAAATAGATGTTCTGACATCTAAAAACTTTAAGATAGTATTCGTTTAACTCACTCCCCTGACTTACATACATAGTTAGATCTATCAACATTTAACTTTACCTACGATCGCAGTACTAAGTTACATGCTGTCTTGTGTATAAGGGTCCTAATACAGCGTGACATTGAAGAGTACGTTGCATTGGTCAATTTGTCAAAAACATTTTAATTAAAACTAGAGAAAAATAGAAACGTCTGTTGCACATTTACGATAAGAAGTAAGTGTGATTATTGTATATTACAATATAGAAAATTAAGTATTTAATAATGACTATAAGTTTACAGATGCAATAGAGTGGTAACTACAACTACATTGACAAGACTCACACTGGATTGCAGTTATTTAAAGTATGGATAAAAAGCTGAATTCGTAAAATTCGAGTAGACAAGGTCGTAAGTTCTGGCTACTCTAGAAGGAAGAGAAGAAGAACAATGATATAACACTTTGCGATGTAGGCTTTCAATAATGCCGAAATGACGAAACGATTAGCAGTCAACTTTGTAACTGAAGCTACATAATACGCCATGACTTTCTACTACGTTCGACCATCGTACAATATTGATTCCTCTATTTCTATAGGTGCCGAATCCTCATTCAATTGATATTAATAGCTAATTATCAAATGAATAACACAGTAATGATAGGAGTTAGAACTATCCCAAAGTGTCAGCAATAAATATTAATAAAAGCGAAGTCGGAAATAGTTCGGAAAAATCGCGAGGAACTTAAATTAACATCGAGGAATAATCGATTAATGAATGATCGAAACAAACGATCATTGGAATCGAATCGATTAGTTGCGGTTCGCTTTGGGTGGACCGGCGGGGTGATGGGGGAACGCCATCATATTAAACTCTTCGACGATGGTTTTGGGATGAAGAGCGCTGATGTTGTTGTCGACAGTGTATGTCCTGGCGTGTGTTTGAGCGAGGGCTTGTCTCGGTTCGTTCTCTAGCCAATCGTCGTCGCGCAGTCGCTTGCGTCGTGCGACCTGTTTGTCGCGCAGATGTCGCAGCCGCGCGAGATGGGCGTTGATCTGTTGCGGAGTAAGCCCGGTGTGGCCGGAGCGAAGAAGCTGAGCGTTGCGCTGGTATGAACCTTCGGGGTCGCGGCGGTTCCATGTGTAACTGGAATGAAAAAGCAATTCATTAGCTTCAGGTCCTAAGTTCGTTCCCTGTGGCACTTCTAAGATCATTCTCGTTTTCCAACAAAATTGTTGGACATTAGGTTTGCTTTGATGGTTTGCGTATAACGCGGGTGAACGTCTAAACAAGCGAGACCAGTCCACCTGTTGAAAACCGATTAGCTACGCATCTGTACAATGTACTGCGAGTGCCAGGCTTTCAACGATCTACATAGTTGGCAGGCCAACACTATCGACAAGAGAAAAGCTCTGTTTACCATCTCTATCACCAGTATTGGCATAGCAATAGCCAATTATTCGTCCATTCCAAACATTGGTAGATAATGGAGAAACATTGCAGTTAATTTGATCTATGTTTGCCATAAATGTACATTTAATGTGTTTTTGTTCGAAAGTACGTGCTCTGAGAAATTGATTGCCATTGGTCTGGTAATGGAGAAAGTTGGCCAAACATTAAGTATTATTAATGGGCCATGTATTTATTTTACGTGATAACTTTTTTACTTTTCTGTTACACGTGCGATATAGGCCGTTAACCTCTTTATGTAACGGGTGAATATTTTGCTTCGAAAATAGTTGATTCTACTGAAGTTGAAAACTTTGGACGAGCTAAATACAAACTTCTGTATGAAAAGCACTTGTAAGTTTAATTGCTTTAGTGAATCCTGGCTAGTATTAGAGATTCCTATGATTGATGAACTTACCCTGGGAACGGTCTCTTGAGCCGCCTCCGTATTAAAGGTCTCGATCTTTTCTTCAACTCATTCGGTCTCAGATCGTACTTCGAATTTGGAATCGCATTCGACCTCGGGCCATGTCTCTTCAAATTTATTCGGGTATTTTGGGGGTTCGGGCGAAGATCGTACGATTTCGGGTTATTTACGGGGTTGACAGTAACGTCATTGATCATCATGGGTTCATTGACTTCCCTGCTGACGCTCGGTGCAGTGATTTCGTTAATCTTCCCCATTCGTTGCCAACGACGACGAAGGTCCTTCACTTTGGCCTTTGGCACCTTCTGGAGTTTGGTTTGGCAGATATAGTGACGAGCTTCGATGCAGCTGCGCGGTGACCATCTGAAGCAATTAGCGTTGATAGTGATTAAATGAATCAATGAGTAAATAGTTAGTGAGGAATGTTTGAATTGTCAAAATGTGAAGGGTTATGGAAGAAACTGTAATACAGATATGTTTATTTATATGTTACGGATGGCTGGTGTGAGAGTTGGTATTGATTCAACTTGACTAAATAAAAAAAGCAGAATAGATGCTTACTGGCGTTACTGGAAATCACTCGGGATTATTATAATTTATTGTACAAGTAGCTACAACCATGACTATAAATCAAAACAAACACCTAACGATAATAGGACAGTGGGTACCTAAGTGTCCTATTTACATTCATCATGATTCTGACCTACATACTGTAATAAACAGCTATTTTTGTTCCCATGTGAAACCAATATCACTCCATAAGGCGCCAAAACCATGGCCTTCAACATTTAAAACGGCCATAAAACTGACTGCTAAAAATAGGAGGTATATTGTGTGATGACGTCGCAGACCAAGGACAAAAGACCAACACAAGCCACGGAATCGTAAAACTTATTGCTTTTCTCAGGAACGCTCTATGGTTAGTCGGTTTCGATGATTTATGGTACAAGGCATAAGAGAGTGCAGAAATGGAAATTGTGGCTGTCAACAAACTATAATAGACTAAATGAGGTTGAAGTACGATTTATTGAAACAATTTAGGTATATGTTGGTAACATTAATGTACGTCAATGTATTATTGATGTCGACAGATTGGCAATAAGTGTTAATATTAACATGATTTGCCTCGCGTTTATAAAGGCAGGGTCTATGGCCTCTACGCCTGCTTGTCGATATACTTTCCACGGGTATGTCTGTCTGTCTGTACTTATGGAACTGGGCAATACAGAGAAAGGAGATGACTATAGTAATAAGAGACCTCTTGCCAAAAAACGGACATAAACTAAACTTATATTTTAAATAGAAACGACACTTAATTTTTGCGACGACGCCTTCACGCTAAAACTGCTGAACGGATTTGGCACATGGGTAGACCATGGCCTGGATTAGGACATAGGATATCTTTTTATCCCGATATTCCCACGGGATCGGAATTTATGAAACACTCAGCTAGTTCGAAGAAAAAAAGTATGATTTCAATAAAAGAAAAAAAAGAAAAATACATATAAATCGAAAATCATATAAAAATAAATACTACATATAAATCGCCAACAGAACATAACTTGAAGACGTCCCAAACGGCTCTTGTGGTTTAACTCGAATTCCAGAGCTTTAGGCTCTAACCGAAATCCCGGCGGCATCCTTGAGTGGCCACACTCTTATGTTCGTCGGGATTCAATATTGCTTCTCGAAACCCAATAAATATTATATTACTTTTCAATGGCTTATTGTATTTGACAGTTTTTTCTACTTTTGAAGATACTATTAGGTATGGCCAGATTTAGAAACTTGCCTAATTTATACGTGATCAAAAATAACACGTCTCCTAAGTTTCATTCTGATTCGGTTTTTGTAGTTATTTTAACTTATCCTTATTCCAGCATCCTAGTCTATCTATTTGTATATCCCAGTAGTTCACGCAAAAGAATTCCGCAATTAAATCTTTTCATTCAAGTCCTTTTAGATTTAATTCAAAGTTTACCTATATAGCAGCTCTGGCATCATAGCGATGCAGTGCCACTTCAAGTCCTCCGCGCTCATCTTCTTCATCTTAGAGAACGACTGGTAGTGCATCTTGCGCAGGTCGCCACCCCATCGCCAGGACTTCACGCCATAGTCGAAAATGCCTCCGATCCATCGGCTTGATTTGACTGTTGGCAGAATTTGGAAGAGAGTTAAATCAAAATGTTATCGAAGCGATGTTAGAAGCAGACAAAGCAGTTGAAATGGTCTGATCTACAATTCCTGAAGATTTACACGATGGAAAGTCATCTGCCTCATCTGTAAGTGCAGAGTTTTAGTCGTTAGGGTGTTTAATAATAAAAATTACAAGACCAAACAACAAGCATAAGAAATTATGAAAACTGTGGCGATTCTAGGCACTAAGTCCTCCATAATTTCATATTATGTAAGCAAAAGTTTATACCACTCGGGTTTCATAAAGAACTTACGGCAGTTTAAGTGTGTCATCGAGAGGATCAAAAACTTTATTATTGGCAAACTTTATCCTCTTACCATTCTTTTATGTAAGATAAGTGGAGATGTAGTGGTCATACCCTGACGTAAATGAAACATGATTGGTAACGATATAGTATACGTACCGACGTCAGGTTTGTTGAGGTATTTGCGAAGATTTCTGTCCTCCCACCGCGCTGGTACTGTCAGGTTGCTATCTCGATCCTGTAATAAAAGATTTACTATGAATACCAGATAATTTGCAATGTGGCTTTATGAGCGCCGCGCACTTATAAACCATGTAAGAAACTTGAATTTTTTGACAATAGATTCTAGATTCAAATAGTGTAATGATTAAACCAACTAGGTTAACCCACTCATTGTTGCTTATTATTCTCACAGATCTCACTTGCAGAACCCATGGAAGAGTGTTCTATTAGCAATCTTGACAGTCTTGATTATTATCTGTCATACAATTTAAACTCCGGTTATATCGTTTCTTATACCACCACCTACATCATTGTTAAAGCTTTTATTAAGTCTAGAAGTTTTTGCAAGGTGTGGCAGGAAAAATCTGATGTCACCTCACTGTGTCAGCCATGGTGTCTTACTGACGCGTCACCTAATGATGAAATTTTGTCATCTATATGCTTATTAGCTAAACCTTTGATTGTTATTCAGGCAAAGCGTTGTACAAGTTTTGTATTAAGCATATTAATCAAGGGTGTAGGTCTAGGAACTATTTTTATGATCTATATAAGTACCTCATACCGATGGGATTTCCAAATTTATTGTCATTTCTATTTGTATTCATTAAGAGGGCTGTGCAAAATTGCTTGTAAGGTTGTGGGCAAGAATTAATTAAATTAGGGACACTTCTGTGAAATAATAATGAAGTGTGGCGATTGGTGACTGTTATTTGGCGACGTGCCAACTACTAAGCGGTAATTTAGAGAGGCTCGGTACATTTGGTACCTTTCAAGGAAGTTAGAGGTTTGTCACTTTGTGTAGAGCTTTCTAATCTCATGTTACATATGGTTGCAGTTTAGCAGCTGTTAGTAGAGATTACTTTTATGTTCGAGTCATGTATCGTATTATAACGTTTTAGTGTTACGCGACGAGTATTATATTAGTTCCGTAGTAGTTGAAAATATTCAATAAATCATCATCATGGGCTATCCGTGACTTATCATTCAAGCTAACAACCAAGGTGTGTGCGACCCATTCATCAGCGTTTACAGAAAGTGACAAAAATATTGAGATAAACATTCAGATTATTGCAAAAAAAATCTTATTAAATTCACAATATGAGTTTTATGATTGTTCACTCTGTTGTTATAAATGATTTTATTTCTCTAAGTAGTTTTCAAACACTTTTACATGTTTCCTATCTGACTACTCTGAGAAGAAAGGGCGAAACAAACTTAGAGGTCTCTTTTAAAGTCCAGACATAATCTTGGTCAGATCATATGAAGACCATGTGCATTGGAGTCTCAAATGGTCTTTTTATGAAAGAACCACACAGATTAAGTGGACCTATCCAATCAGTGCACGCATTTATCAGCTGAGTGCCTATCCTATATCTACCCATACATTTTTATTTAAGAAACCGCTTCAAGTACCTTGAAACGTCAAGCATGTTTGATCAAACGTGACTGATGGATTCTGACCGAAATCTCAACTATTTCGGAAATAAGTGTGTGGTCTCAAAATAATTATGTTATTGTAGCAATGTTTCCAACCAGCACTGTTTATTGTTGTTTTGGCATTTCTTGAATATTTGCCAACTGAACATGAAATGGAGCAATTAACGATGAACCTAAAATTGTAACTAGAACAAATGAAATTCTTCTAGGAAAGTACAGCAGTGTATCATGATATTATAAATAAATAAATAAGCCTGGTGCAGAGCAGTGAAGTCCCAGTGGTGACGGCCACGACTTACGTGTTGTTGGTCATAGGTCCGAACCCAGTCTCACCACTGTTCTCAAAACGGTGAAGAAAAACATTGTGAGGCAACCGACATGTCCTAGAACCAAAATTTCGAAGACATGTGACATCTACCAAGTTACCAACCCGCACTCAGCCCGCATGGTGGATTACGGTCCACTGCCTCTCGAACAGAGGAGGCCTGTGTCCCAGCAGTGGGAACATTATAGGCTGATAATGTAAATAAGCCTGTGATTGACCCACCCTAGGACAAAGGTCACTTAACACATATAGAAACAATGATTATTGATCACCAGGACACACACGGTAAAGAGCGTGAATAATATAACAGAGATAGTGAATTCAACCCACGATGCTGGCGAGTTCCTAGCTCCGATGTCCAAAATAAATGACTGTAGGTATCTTTAAACAAATTTTATTTAAGCCTACTGTAGTTCCTTATCCTAGCAACAACCTAGTCGTAAAGTGATCTTATATGTTTAGTTAAAAGAACAGCTGCTATTGTATCATTAGGCTTACGAGTACATTATACAACTGTTATTCATGTTACTAAGTCTTCTAGTATTACACGAGAGGAAATAATAAGAATCATGGTTTACACAAGGAATATTGTATTGATTTTAGCAAAGCGTTTGAGAAGCATTCAATTAGTTTTGACTGTCAGACTGATGTCAGTCTCAGTTTACTCTTTTTTGAAAATGTTTCGCGTTTTGGGTTTGGAGCTATCTAGTCTTTGAGTGCAAACTTCATTAATTCTATTGATATGATAAGCTTACGTTTCTTTGTAGTGAAGATATTCATTTTGATTTTAATACTGATTTAGATAAGCGATAAACAATTGTTTTGCAAAAAAATGGTAGCATTTTTATTGTAAGACTGGTTTTATAAATATAGGTATACATAAGCTAATGTTACCTGTGATAGCTACTTCCATATGGGTTTATTATTTAAAGGTATGAGATATTTGCTTCATTATTGGTAAAGATAGAAGAGTCTTCATTTTAAACAAATTAACGGTTCGTAGAGGAATCGGCCATTAGTGAATTATGATTTTATATTTCTTTAACAAGATCAGATACAGATTGTTTTGCCATGTTACGATAGCCTACATAGTCTGAACAATCTAAAGAAACATTATTATTTGGTTAGCGCTATTAATAAAGCATAATGCAATTTCGATTAGTGTGTGGCCATCTTCATCTAAATCATTCATATTTATTATGAGTATAAATACTGTGGGTAAATCTGCCTTAGTTAACTGCTTTGCTTCACAGAAGCGATTGTCATTTATCGTTAGCAGTTCTTTGAAGTAAAATTTTTGAATCACAGTGCAAATAATACTTAGGACTTTGGGCCATTTATCAATTGTAATGGGCGCTTGACCATCAATTCCGATGACCGTTAGATCATCTGATATCCCCAAAATTATAAAATTGACCTATTATATATCAGGGTTGTCACTCTTAATGTATCAGGTTCATTAGTGAGTTTTCTGAACGTAATTACCACACGTCAAGCTGTTGACAATGAAGTCATCAGCTCCATGGTTTATTGTCAATTGTTCCAGTTCGCAAATAGTGTATATATCTAAGGAGCCGCTCTTACGACTGTGTTCACTTACTATTCTGGGAACGTGATACAGTTTGCATGTTTATTCGTGGTATGGACCATTGGGTCATGGGTGATTTTTACGATGGCGGTTTATTTAATACTAGAAACACCAGAATTATTTTGATGAACGACACATTAGTTGTGTAAGCATTTAGAAAGTATTGTCAAGAGCGTATATATTTGCTGTGAATCTACTAACTTCTCGAAAAACAAGTTTGGTGTTATAATTATAGTAGTTCTGGTTTGACTGTAAAAAATAACCTATTTTTATTTTTTGACATTAATTTCTGTTTCGTTTTTTTTTTTTGACATCTGTTAAATATTTTAATAATTTCTTACTTGTTTTGACATTGTAGTTTTCATTTAAAATTTAACTAATTGTCAGGGTCATATTTCATATGGATTTATCCAACACTCTAGCCCTTTCTATAATAATATTTATTTGGTGTTATAAAATGAATAATTGACATTGATACTAACATTTGTATGCTTAATGGCAAAACATAGAGAACTAACCAAACTGTGACATCTCACACACTTGTGTATCTGTAACCTATGTTTACAAATAAAAAATCTGAATCTGAATCTAAAAAATCGATTAATTCTGAAGTATGTAAAATTCAAATTTTCTTACATATGTTTTTGAAATTTGTAGGTTAGTGTTAGACTGTGTGTTGAGAAAATTATAAATCGCGACCGTAACACGTTACACAATTCATCATCTGATCATCTGCCTAGCCTTTTCCCAGCTATGTTGGGGTCCGCTTCCATTCTAACTGGATTTTACATGGAGCGACTGCCTATCTGATCTCCACAACCCAGTTACTGGGTAACACGATACCCTTTGGTAAGACTGGTTGTCAGAATTTCGGGCTTCTGATGACCTGTAACGACTGTCAAAGATCCACGAATGACAGCCGGGACCAACGGCTTAGCGTGCTTTCCGAGCCACGGAGGGGTCTTGGTGTGTTAAGATGGTCACCCATCCACGGACCAACCGGGGCAAGCGCAGCTTAACCTGATAGATCGACCCCTGCAGCTGCTATTACTAAGCGCCAAACCCCTCCTATATTTACAGAAATATAATTAAAATAATAAATATGACCCTTCGAGTTCATTTAATCTAAGACTTTTTTATGAAACGACTCGCAAATTGCAAAAAACGGGAGAAAATGTTCATCTCGCTAGTATCCCACTATAGCGCATCCTCCTTAAGTTTAATTGTAGAACACCGACAGATGACTATTGTTTTCCATCCGTTGAATTCCGTTGCGTTCCTTCTTAAAAAATCATTTGACACGCACACACATCATCACATTATATCAATAAATTAATAATGCAGCAACATCATAAACGTGCTGCGAGCCATCATAAATACTGTGACGTACGATTAGCTCATAATTGATCTCTAATAGTTATAATCTAAGTTATTGCCTAGCCCTGTTTATTGCCTACATTCCGTGCTAAATTAACACGTTCACGCGGGAAAGAGCACAAGGTTTGCAGTAAAAAGGTGTAATAAGTTGTTAGCGCCTCGGAGCTTTTTATCACGATAATATAAAGTTCTAGAATTTTCTCTATGGTAGTTTATACTAGAACCTAACATCATGTCTGTAATCCCCGCCGGGCTAGGCAGAGGTTTACCTCTAGTACCTCCGAATTTCGAGTCCCATGTAATACGGGAATTAACGGGAAGCCTATTAGGCTTACTTTTGAAAAATTCCTGATGGAATAACCAAATAACACTTCGCCCGACCTACCCAGGACCTGTCAGGGGTGCGGGTTGTTCGAAAGAGATGTAACCGTTGCTTCTGGCACACAGGCAACTGCAGGAACACGTTATTTGATGATTTACCACCTCAAAACAAAAAGAGTAGACAGGACCTAATACTAGAAATGCTTTCAAATTGAAGTAGGTATATTATAGAGGGTTAATATTTTTGTAAAAAAATAAAAAATATGCAAAAACTAAAATTCTGATGTGACTTATTTTGGAAAAAAATATCTACCCTATTTTACTTTAATGTTAAACGGCAGCAATAATTTCTTGTTTATTTTAGGCGGTGACCAGAAATTTAGGCAAATGAAAGTTATAGTGACAGCACTATTAAGAATTATTAAAAGTTATTATGCAGACTGAAAATTGTAGCCATATTTGGTAGATAAAACAGCTAAACGACTCACGACTATGAAACACTAATGTTATGAATTTGACCGCATTTTACAATCAAACGGTGGCCATTTTATTGGCAATCAAATTAGATGCTTTGAATATAGAATAGGAATATTAGAGGAGAGTTCAATGACCGCTCCTTTTTTTAATAGCTCTTATTAGGAATGCCGTTCGCACATTGCCAGTAACAATTGATGTGTTATTGAAAATCGATTTGAAATAACTTTGCGTGCGTCTCCTATTGAAAATTTTAAATCAATATTTGAGTACCTGTTCTATTAGCTCATAAACGTTTACCTACACTGCTGGACATAGGCCTAATGGCCCCTAAAATTAACTGTTATAGGGATATTATCCATAACTGTTTGTATGGGTGTGGTATGCTATTATCGGAAAGAAAGCGTTATTTGGCGCGGTTGTGAGACAGACGTGATTCTATACTTTAATTTTATGTTAGTTTTTAACCGAATTCAAAAAGGAGGAAGCTTTTAATTTGTCTGCATTTTTTTTACATTTACACCATGGATTTAAAGATGACTGGTGAAATTTGGGTGTTTCTATATGTACATCTCTACCCAACGCTTCGGGACGGGACACATTATAATCAATGTTTTTTTTTTCAAAACAAAATGGCTTCTATAAGACACACAACAAAGTGAAAAATAACTTTATTTTCGGAAGTCGGAGTCTTTGCAACTGTATGTTAGTTTTTGTCACTGACTTCCAAAATTAAAGTTATTTTTTCTCTTAAACTTTAGAAGTCTTTAAACCCACCAAGTATAAATGTATTTCTAATCATTATTGGTTTGATTATCAGGCAATTTAAAAGACCACAACACAAGAACATGATCATAAATTGCAATGTTATTGCAATAAAGGTTGAATGGAAAATAAACCAAGAAGTGAGTAATTCACGTTTGTTTTACGATAGATCTTTTTTATGGTATCGGTAATAATTTAAGTTACAGTATCGTTTTGTAACTGCCAGTCCGTGAATTCGCCATCGACAATAATTATGGAAGCTATCTTGATCGCGAGGGTAATACCATAAATATTGCACCTTAATTTGTCTGTGTCATGTAGTCATGACAATGGCATATCATCGGTATACGAATTATTTGGTATAAAAGTAATATACAAAAAAGGTTTATTTAAATTCTTGGAGACACACGGATGTCGATTTATTCATTACCTTTAAAAAAAAAAAACAATTATTTGCCGGCCACGGCTAATAATATTTCCATTATCGTTTCTGTATACTGTTTATCAATTGAAGTTTAGCATAATATCTATCCCTTTCCAATATTAAGTTCCTATTTACTACATGCTCTAAACCGTTATTTCAATTACAGTCATAATGTGACAAGATGCGGTAAAATACCGTGATGACAGTCTGGAACGCCAACTAGACAGTTTGACGACACATAATATCACCACAAATATTTCAAATAAAAAAAATCATCGTCTAAACCACCATCTAAAGAAACTGGTCTTAATCATCATTGGAACGCATCCAAAAAGGTCAAGGATTAGCTCGCTACTCTAATTCTTTCCTTTGTGTTCTAAAGCGCATTTAAAATAAGAATACCATATGGTTAGCTCTAAATTATTGCCGTTTCTTCTTTTATTGGCCGCTCGAGCTTGTTGCCAGGCAGTTGCGATGCATCGTGAATAGAGGCTCGTTTGCACGTTTCAATTTGGGAGAGTGCATGTTTTTGGCCACAAAAATAGAGGTTTCAATGTTTGTATTTTATTCATTATTTAGGCTAAGTTAAAACGTTTCCAGTTAAGTAAAGTTGCTGCACTTTAAGCAAAACTTGTGGTGTCTATATTACTTAGATTTATGAGGGTCGATTGCTTTTCATATCAATTATACCGATTAGAACAGAATATATTTTCCGTAATTAAATGAAAGTATTGATTGTTAGTGAAGTATCAGCTTATAACTTTTATCATGCACACCTGCTTTTCCGAATCATTGGTAGGCTTTGCCATTTAAAAGAAATAGAAGCAGTTAATAACTTAACAAATGTTTGTGCTAATTAAATCATATAAGTATCGAAACTTTAACCCGCATTCTACTAATCACTAGCCTGGAATCCTGAATACTGAACACAGCTTAAGGAACCTTAATAGCAATTTAAAACGTCGACGCCCGTTTGCGGTTCGGCCAACCTTGGCTTTGAAGATATTTGTGTTACAAAAACAATGTAAGTGAGTTAACGTGTTTGGAGGTTAGTATAATGTTTTATTATGCTTTTCCTAGTAAAATTGCATGTGGATACTGTTCGAAAAGTGAAATAATAACAAATGAGTGCAGCCCGTGGAAGATGTTACCTACGTATCTTCTTTAGATAAATATAACGCTTGACGCTTGGCGGTTTGAATTTAGAATGTTTTATTGAATAAACGTCTTGATGTTCAAAAACTTTTACTTTTTATTTTTAATTATTTTAGCTTTCCAAAAAGGTTTACAGTTTTTTTATACATTCGCTGTAAGCATTCTCTCTGTAAGTCCTATATTTTATGCTGTTTCTACAAAAGTAATTGATGTTCACGATTAAGAATTTACAGCTTAACCGCATCATGAGACTGTCTAGGTTTTATGACTATTCGTTAGCTATTGCGGTAGTTAATCGCGTTAAAGATAAGTACAAGTTTTATTCCATACTCGCTCTTTTATTAGCTTAGGCTAGTATTATGTATCTGTGATTTCTGTGGAAATCGGTTGTCATGGTATGGCTTATGTGAATCAGAGGACCTACGAAAATGTCGTACCTATACTGAAAGTTATGAGTATGAATTTAGATGATTTTATGAGTAGTGAAAGACCAAAGAAGCTTTGGATGAACTGTGTGTAAGATGATATGGCTGGAAAGGTGGCTACCGAGATGACGACTAATAGTGAAGTAAGGAAGCCGAACTAATTATCTATTTGGGACAGGGACAGGAGAACGATGATAGGTTTATTATCAGGGCCTGAATTCACTATGACGACTTAACGATTCCTTACTCGTAACCACGTCAATCACACACGATTTCTGCTAATATCTTTTCGATACCTTACCGTTACATTGGTTTAAAAAAAAAGACGATATTGACGTAGTTTTAACGTAGTAAGATTCCGCGGGGAATCATTAAAACCACACAGAATTGGGGCCCTGTGGTAAAGCGAAGAAAATCGAAGATGCTAAGAGCCTCAGATTATAAAACAAAGGCAGATAGATCGCGCGGAACACCAAGAGTGAGGCCAAAAAAAACAAATACTAAAGCGTCGCATTTTATGTAACATACAAACAATGCTACGCTTTAGTATTTGTTTTTGTTTTTTTTTGGTTAAGAGTATAACACAAAGGCAGATAGATCACGCGGAACACCCAAGAGTAAAAAAAAAAACAAATACTAAAGCCTCGTATTATATACAATGCGACACTTTAGTATTTGGTTTTTTGGTTTCACTCTTGGTGTTCCGCGCGGTCTATCTGCCTTTGTTTTATAATCTGAGCTAAGAGCGAATTGCCGCGTAAATTGCAGAGATTTATCTAAGTAAACTTATGATTTTCATCTTAACAAAAGTTAACAAAGATGCAGTAGAGAGCAATAATATTTAGCTTAGTAACAGCAGGTATGTAATGCAATTCCTATAAATCCTACGGCCATCAAAGTCTATACGCACCTGCAGCTAAAACTGGTTCGAAGCAGTATTAGTTATAAAGTTATACCAAATATATAATACAGCCATAGTATACCTACTCGTATATGGAACTATGCGTGTGTAATAATAACTTATTGAACATAGTAATTAGTTATGGTTATGATGCCATTGATGTGGTTTGACCTAAATATACCTAACTGTGTTTCTTGTTTCTACACATGAAGAAATTTTTGGCATGTAAGGAATTGGGGATTACCAATGTTACTGAAAATAAGACCTGGTCAAACCGGGATTTGGATATCTGAAAACAATATTGAGTAATCGCGGATATTATATCTAATACCACCATAACCATCACTATTTTGAATTTCTGCAGGCTATCTGCTTAATTCCTCTTACAACATAACCAGAATATCCTAGCTAACTACAGCCGCTGTGGCAACACTCAAAAACCCCACTTTCGCTTTGCCAGCGCTAAAATTGAGTGGATCACATCTCGCATCCTTTCACACGGATAACAAAAGTCCGGGATAGTCCGTATATTTCACCCGGAGAGACTAATGTTCAGCGGCCATCTTTGTCGTCTTACTGCTGAGTTTCAGTAAGGATTGGGGGACAAAGATGGGGATAGAAAGGAGGATTACTAGTATTAATTTGCGATTCTTTCAGCAAAGTATTTTTAACTTCTTTGGAAAAGTCAGTTGGTTAGTACTCGCAATCGGCGTGCGTGTATGACCCTAGTGTGAGTTTTATTTAACCATCTCGATCAAACGCTTCGAGCGTTGCTTCACCAATCTGGTCTATCACCAATTCAGGGCCAATCGGAGCGTCAAACGCACTTTTTTTTATAAATTAAATTAAAAATCATCTTTATCAGAAGCAAATATAAAGTCAAATATTTTAGATAGACGGAAGAAGCCTTATAAATATTAGGTCTTTACCTATGAAATTGCCGTTCTGCAGTACTGGCCATTTCAAATCAAAATAATTTTTGTTTGGCTAAGAATTCTAATTTCAAATTAATTTTATTTTAAAAACATGGATTTTTTTTTCTAAAAGTAGTCATTTCTTTATTGATTAGTGTTACATTTTCATCGCATTTCAATCTTTTTCGTCATCATGGATACGTTAAAAATTCGAGTAATTATGGAATATGAGTACCGTCGTGGCAGCAACGCGGCACAAGCGGCACGCAACATCAACGACGTTTACGGAGCTAACACTACAAACCAACGCACCACCTGTTATTGGTTTGCTCGCTTCCGTTCTGGAAATTTCGACCTGAAAAATGAACCTCGCGGTCGTCCGAAGACTTTGGTCGACAATGACGAATTAAAGGCGATTGTGGAAGCTGATGATACACAATCTACGGCTGAATTAGCAGCAGCTTTCGACGTTAGCGTCAAAACAATATTGGTCCATTTACGTCAAATTGGCAAGGTAAAAAAGCTTGACAAATGGGTGCCCCACGAACTCAATGATCGCCAGCGCGAAGTACGCGTCGAGACGTGCCTTGCACTGCTCAACAGACACACAAATGAAGGAATTTTGAACCGCATTGTTACCTGCGATGAAAAATGGATTCTGTTTGATAACCGTAAGCGCTCAGCAAGTTGGTTGGATCCTGGTTCAGCACCTAAACAATGCCCTAAACGAAAACTTACCCCTAGAAAAGTGATGGTCACTGTTTGGTGGTCTAGCGCCGGTGTGATTCATCACAGCTTCTTACCAAACGGGGTGAGCATTACTGCAGATGTGTACTGTGAAGAACTGAACACAATGATGGAGAAGCTGGCGCATCTCCAACCAGCATTGGTCAATCGCTCGTCTCCGCTGCTCCTGCACGACAACGCGCGACCTCATACTGCACAGCAGACGGTCTCCAAGTTGCAAGAACTGGGGTTGGAAGCTCTCCGTCATCCGCCCTACTCACCAGACCTTGCGCCTACAGACTACTACTTTTTCCAGAATTTGGATAACTTCTTGGCGGGAAAAAAATTTAATACCCGAGAGGCAGTACAAAATGCCTTTGAAGAATTTGTTGCCTCCCGTCCAGCTGATTTCTTTAAGAAGGGCATCAATAAACTGCCACTGCGATGGCAAAGATGCATTGATTGCATGGGTGATTACTTCGATTAATACAAATAAAAAATTCATGAAAAAAATTCGTTTAAATTTTTTCATACAAAACGGCAATTTCATAGGTAAAGACCTATTATATATGGTTTAAGTAATACTTTTAAGTTTTTGGTTAACATATATATTTAGATTTTTAGTATTTTAGCTTTTAACATGTCTTGTGATGTCACAAAGCTTTTGACCCCCTGTCCCTATTTAATTTATGGATGGCCCCTTACTCGATCGCCGACGCGTTTTACATGTTATCAAGACCACCAGCAGAACTCCTGGAGCTTGATAACAACCCAACGATTTTCGACTCAATTGATATCAAGCTACGGAAACTCTTTAAAGAAAACTCAAAAAAAACGCAAGAAATCACGCAAAATGTTTTTATGAATAAAGGTTTGTAAAAATCGTATTAATAAAAAATCTTTCTTTTTAAGTAGGTACCACATAGCTTCAGTTGTTTTAACAGGATAAGATTTTTACCAGTGCGCAAACTGTAAGCATAAATTCAGCATATCATCATTTACTGAATTCATGGTTACAGTTTGCGCACTGGTTAAAAAATTATCCTGTATTTTCACAGCAAAATTTAAATCTATGATTGTCTATGATAGACAATTTTGTTTGCTTGGTCCTTCTCAAACTATTTTCACTGTCTGATTAATTTGTGGATAACGATGCTGGTAGCTTGATTAAATAGGTGTTTTGTAAATAAATATCTGTACATAAATATTAAACATTATTGCGCAGTTGTTTATTATCCTGACGAAATAAAATAGATATTTTATAAAATTTGCAGTTTCTGAAATCTTATTATAAACAAAAAAAAAAAAAAACTCATAATCTTACAGAGTTACCCACTTACTTACTTAGAAACAAACGAAATAATTCTAAGAATGTTGAAATATTAATTTCGCAACATCTTCATTATTTTTATCCTCTCGTAATTTATCTTGAAACTATAAGAAATGTTCACAGTTCACCAAATAATAATAAAGCCCACAATAATGATGTCAACAATCGCCCACAGGCCACAATATGTCTTACGTTGGCCAACTAGTCATGTATTTTTTAACACAACACTAAAATTTAATCGAGCCACGCCTTGTAAATCGATCGATTGTGATTATTGTTGGTTTAATATTTATTGAAGTCTATTTTTGATTTAATCGTTAATAGGCTGGTGTTTTACTGAGAAGAAAATTTATATGAAAAAGATTTAGGACAAGAAGGAATAGTTCCTAGGTGAAGGGGACTAGGTTTTCATTTTCAGCCTGCTGGAGGTGTATAAAAGACAGAAAAATATGACTCCTCCAGCAGGCTGAAAATGAAAACCTAATCCAGGTTTTCATTTTCAGCCTGCTGGAGGAGTCATATTTTTCTGTCTTTTATACACCCATTTATACCTTTATTAACTCAGTAGACACTCATTTGTTTCTGAAGGGCGCTCTATACCTAACTCTAAAAAATAAATTAAATTAATTTTAAGTGGTATCGTATTACCCTGTCACTGAGTTGTGGAGGTTCGATGCAGTAGCTCTATGTAAAAAGGTTTTTAGCTGCAACCGGTAAGACTGGAATCTGATGATAATGATGATGATGATCAAGTAGATTTTAATAGCACCAATTACTTAAAAATATATTATGCCTCTCTTTTCACTAATAGGCGCGACTTACAGAAACATTCCTCTCTGCGAAATCCTATTTTATCATTCGGTCATAAGATTTATGTTGTGTCATTGTGTGAACTATAGACAGAATTGTAGATCATTCAGTGGCCCTAGTGTGAGTTTCTTTAAACCATCACGATCGAAGTCATCGAGCGCGTTCGGCGCTCCGATTGGTCCTTCACCAATCCAGGGCCAATGCCGAACGCGGTCGATGCGTTAGATCTATATGGTTAAAAGAAACTTACACTAGGGCCTCAAAACCATCTTTTACTTAATTAATATCCCGTCACCATGCACAATAGGAGCTCATTCGGAAGGCCAGTTCTCGTAATTTAAAACGTTCAAAATCTAGTTATAGTATTATCACTGCGATCAAATGTCAAAAATGTATGGGTACTTAATGGGGAATCGAGGTATTTTTGACAGACTGAGGTCAGACTGTGAACGTTTTTAAAATTACGAGAAATGCCCCTCTGATCATGTTCGAGAGCGACTTGCGAATTTGAATACGCCACGCTCCGTTTTTATATTTCGGTCGATAAAGCTTTTTGTGATTTCATCCTTATATGGCACAAATATGTGGTCCTTGTTATTTGTATCACCTGCGAGTTTAAAACGTGATTGAACGACTCCCGTATATGAAGGTGTTTAGCGGTCGCGACTACTTTTTGCTACTACTACATTATTGCAATTTTTCAATGCAATTTATTGGCACGTGCGTGGCAATAAATATTTTTCTCATTGACATTACGTTGGATAAAAACTATACATCTAATCTCAATCTTATCTTGACTGCCATTTTAGTAAAAGTTCTGAATTAACCACAGAAAATGGCGTCCTAATTGCGTAACAAACCATCAATCTGAATAATTTTGAAGAGTACTGCTAAACCCTTGCTTCAGATATTCGAAATATTTAACTGCTCTACAACGTTGATAACATATTGAATGATGTTGAACTGTCAAAAGCGTGTAACACAATTACCCCGCTGGTTGAATTAACGAAGTTATATATAGTTATATAAGTTATAGAAGTATATAGCTATAGAAGAATATAGTAAGAATATAGTATAGTTATAGAAGTTATATATAAACGAAGATATCTAGCTTTTAATAAAAATAAATTAATAATGTACCTATGCATGTTTTGAGGGTTTTCTGAAATGACGTTCACTAGATGGCAGCATTGAGACGTCAGGTCTGGGCACCTGTCAAAAGTGTCAAAGCACCTACGGACTGAATGGTGAATGAATGAATGAAATGAATGACATCAAATATTTTAAGTTCACTGTCGAACTGGAAGGAAGACCTCTTGTCAAAGTGGTGCCAAGTGGTGCCACCAGGAAAACCCTCCTTGCTTGCACGTCGCACTCTGGCAATATACGTAATGTCGCTACAGTGCGACGTGCAATGAGTTAAATGAAATAAAACATCCACAATTTTTTTAACAATTTTAGAAGTCAAAACAAAACGAAGTAAATAGGTACATTCTAGTTCTTAATTTAAAATCGAATCTGACCTACATTTAAGAAACAATAAATAAAATCCCACGCGTGCAGTTCTCGCCAATTTTCTCAAGGATACTCTGACATTCAGAGATTTAGCAGACCATCCATTTTTCACTGCAGAAGTTTTACATGCACTAAGTGTTTCTAGGCATTACGAAAGAAATCTATTTCAAATAATGGCGATGTAACCGAAGTAAGCAGACTGAATTATTACACTGACTCATGTGAAACTAAAATGGTCGATAAGTCAAAATTTATTTGGCGTAGGTATGCAATAAAATTGGAAACTATAGACTCATAAATAGTCCAGCATTATTGCTGCACCATTTATGAGTCTACGTTTGTTTTTTTTTAACTTTGTTTTTATTGAACAATTAACGTAGTTTCATTTTTCAGTCAAGCAAATAAAGTTTTGTGAACAGTCATTCCTGGTGGATTTCCTGTTTGACCTTTTACTTGCTAAATTAATTTTAGAATCTTAATAAACATAACTTAACATGACATCACGCCTTGTTTCCCCGAAGGCTTTGGTAGAGGTGTGCCTATACTGCACCCACATTTCGCACAGAACATGTTTAAGTCTCGTGTAATAGAGGGCGGGTCTTTGCTGTTAACCGGGCAACAAACTCCGGGGTGCCACTGACAAAAATCCAAAAAAAATCTGGCCCGACCCGGGATTTGAACCCAGGATTTTATGTTTAGCGGCAGCGTTTGCTACCACAAGATTGACGGAGCAAGCATTATTACTAAAATGTGTTAAATTGTGTTGTAACGTCACCATTTACTGTTGTGTCCATTTGTGAAATGCTTACCTGAAAATAACAGAAAGAGACATTAAATAGTATGTTCATAGGTACTATAAAGTAGGTTGAATTTCGATTATACATATTATCAACACACATTCACGAAATGTTAAATATATTTTCCACATTTCAATATTTATTTTCGACATCTGTCCTCAAAAGACGCACAGAGCTATTAAAAAAGAATATATTTATTTTATCTAAACGCGCGATACCATTACTGAGATAAAGTGCGCATAAACGTCGGAAGCAGCGTTTAGGGAAGTTTACCGATTACATTCGTGTGCGTTCGGAAATATTGATTTGTTGCTAATGCGTCGGTGAGAAATCGACAATGTCCATCAATTCAGACATTTCCTTGTTTTGACAGTTTAATTCCTGTGCCGCACGCATTGGGATTAGGGAAATGGGATTGGTTTAAGATAGATGCTCGGAAATCTCCGTATTCGTATGAAGTTTTCAACTCCAATTTTCTATCTCTTATAACTGCCACACGTTCTGCGTCTATTTAAAAAAATCTAAATTCGTTCCAGAAACAAGCTATGTTTTATACTGTCCAAAAGAGAAAAGAAAAATTCAAATAAAGAATATGGAAAATCATAGACGTAAAGGAGACACATTTTTTTGGCAATATGCCAATGCACATACAACCTGCATTCTAATTGCGTAACACTCTAATATCACAGAAGAATGCAACTGCTAATCCATTGCTTCATATGTATGAAAAAATTCGTCTGCTCAACAACGTAATTAACTCAATGAATTTTGTTGAACTGTCACAATGTAAGCCAATCCTACTGTTAGGGTGTTAAACATTTACTGTATCAATGCATTATGATAGATAAAAACATAACATGGACTCGGACGATACTAACTTTCATCACTTTTGAGTAGCTTATATCATTTACAGTGTAAAAGCATTTGAACACAAGTCTGAAACTATTCTGAGGGATTAGTTAGCCGTCTAGACACTCTGACGTGGGTCTGGGTTGATGGGTTGCAGTCCGAGTGGGTTGTATTTAGCGCGAAGGTCATTGAGCATGGTGTCTGTTCACCATAGAGTGGGAGAGATAATTTTGAAAGTATCGTCTGTCTGTGAAGCGTTTTTGATTTCATTTGCTGTGCCGAATTCTGCCGACCCGAACGTGCGTGTGCGTAGTAAGTTAGTAGTGTGTCCCTTAGTTTTGGAATAAGTCTTGTCATGCGGTTTTGGAAAAAGGTTATACTGCTTTATAGGTAGGTACTTAGTCGTTTATTATTGAAGCCAAAACTTCATTACTCGCGTTCAGCGATTTTGGTAGGGGTAAAACTTATGGATTCGCGTCACCGACATGGTGATGTGATCACTGATATGCTAATATGACTTGTTATTTTTTTTTCCAAAGTTTTAAGATTCCACTTCTGTCGGAAGTCCCCTTGAGTATCTATTTTTTAGGGTTCCGTACCTCTAAAGGAAAAAACGGAACCCTTATAAGATCACTTTGTTGTCCGTCCGTCCGTCCGTCTGTCAAGACCGTTTTTCTCAGGAACGCGTGGAGGTATCAAACTGAAATTTCTATATAATACTTAGTTCTACTGTCCCTGGAAGCTGTAGAAAAATCAACCTTCTAAGTCAACGCAATCAAAAGATATTTAGGCTGCAAAATTCCGCAAATTTTCGAAACTCGCACGGGAATCAAAACCTACAGGGTACTTCCCGTGAACTTAGAATCTTGAAATTTTGTACGAAGTCACGTCTTATAGTACAGATATAGGAAAAATTATGAAAACCGTAAATTTTTAGTTTCGTCATATAAAAAAAAATATTTTTGACAATTTTGAACTTTTACTTATATACCCACAGGTTTGTACGGAACCCTCGGTGCGCGAGTCCAACTCGCACTTGACCGGTTTTTTTTTCTTATTTGGTTGCAACATACCAAAAGAAAATAAAAATATTCTGATCTCACTGTGACTACAGTGCACAGTCAGAAAAACCTAGCATTATGCATTATGAGCTGTACTCTGGAAGCCCTATTTGTCTTGGCTGCCTTTATTACCCGACTGTGCGACCTAAAACACAGGGTTTTTATTTTTTACAGATTATTTGAATTATCTTTCTTAGTACGAAAAGTAAACAATACAGAAACCGCACTGCTAATTATAGTAAACAGTCACATTTCCCCAAATATCAACGAATACATGAGTTGACCATCGAATTCCTTCACGTACTAGTTACAATTAATTTACAGAAACATAAGAGTCGCAGCCAAGTTCAGTGTTCTGAAGCCTGGCAGCTGTCCAACGAGTTTCATGTAGCTCTGCTGATCCTCAGATTACCTAGCGATATCTAATGTGATCGGTACGGTCTGTCACTAATTGAGATCTCAATTTAGAGTCTGAAGGACAGCTTGATTTCCTTGTTGCTAAATTTAGATCTAAATTAGATGAAGATTGGGTTGTTTATTGGAGCTAGAACTGTTTTGTTATTCTTCTTTGTTTCTTTGTAATGTAATGGTTGCTATCGAAAAGTAAAACTCAGGAATGAACAAGATTTCTGTACCAAATTTCAAATGTATTTATTAATAAGTAATGAGATTGTACCAGAGACCCCAAACCCCAAACTATGCGTTTGTCCTTGGCGGTCGGAATTGTGACATTATCAGATTGAGATACATAGTGATTATGGCTAACAGTGAAACATAAACTTAAATTAATAAAAATAAAACACTAAAAATATACGCTTGATATGAGAAATTTCTGAAAAAAAATATATTATGATCAAAAAACAAAATAGTACACATCGAAAATCTGTATAATGTTCGGCGAAATTTTGTAATGCTTTTTACTTTTATAATTAACTGTTCATTTATAGTTTATCGTGTGTTAATTTAAAATGCTTCATGAATTACTCATACTTTAAAAACCACAAATTCGACGATCATTGGTGACGGACCCGTTTACCGAGATGTAGCGTGGGAAATAATATATTACGATGATATAAATTGTGACAGGGGCAACCTCTGCCAACTAGGCTACACGGTAGGTACTGTAATGTAATCTTTTTTTACACCACGAACTAATGTTTATTCACCCGAATCTTCACAAACTACCGCTCAGCTGAATAATACAATGTTTTGGTAATTTTGGTAAGTAAGACGTATAATGTTGATTTGTTATATGACAGTTGTGTTTTGAATTTTCTCGTGTGAAAATATCTCTAATGGTAGCTGGAACCTTGAGTTCTTTAATTCGGTTTTTTTCGGACATTTTAAAATTAGAAGTTGTTTATAAAATAACCTACATCAATGTTTTTTTTTTTGACTTGGAAAGCATCAAATGACTTCTCCCGCTTTGGGTGGAGCAGGAGGGCCTACGTCTGTCGTGTGGTGGAGGCCTATTTGACGGACATGGGCCGTCATCTACCCCGGTCACCTCGGGGAGTGGAACCGGCGAGAGATGTCGTGCGGTGTCCCACAAGGATCGGTCCTGGGGCCGCATCTGTGGGACAGCGGATACGACTGGGTGCTGCGCGCCAACCTACCTAGCGGCGTCAGTGTAGTTTGTTACGCTGACGACACGCTGGTCCTGGCGCAAGGGAGGTCGTACCAGGCGGCGGCCGACTTAGGGACACAAGGGGTTGCGACAATCGTCGATAGGATCCGGCAACTGGGACTCGAGGTGGCCTTGCACAAGTCCGAGACCATGTGGTTTCATGGTCCTCGGAATGCGCCACCGACGGGTTCCCAGATAACGGTGGGAGGGGTTCACATCGGCGTTGAGTCGACGATGAAGTACCTAGGACTCGTCCTCGACAGCCGGTGGAACTTCGCGGAGCATTTCCGCCCTTTGGCTCCCAGACTGGAGAGGGCTGGAGCTGCGCTGAAGCGGCTCCTGCCCAATCTTAGGGGGGCCAAACGCCTCCTGCCGGAGGCTCTACGCGGGGATCGTGCGGTTCATGGCCTTATACGGGGCGCCGGTGTGAGCGCCTGCATTGAGGCGCCAACCGGCTCGCCGGTTGAGGGCGTCCCATAGGGTCATGGCCATACGAATGATCCGAGGATATCGCACGATTTCCAGCGAGGCGCCTCCTTGCCGGATTACCGCCATGGGATCTGGAGGCAAAGGTCCTCGCGCAAATGTGGGAGTGCCGCGAGGAGGCCAAACGCCGGGGCGTAAATCCGCTGCCGCGTGAAATCGCGGCACAGCGGACAAAGCTCCGGCGGGATCTCATGGTGACATGGAGAATGCGATTGTCGCAACCCAGTGCTGGGCACGCCACGATTGCGGCGGTAAGTCCCCTCTTTGATGAGTGGTTTGAGAGGCGGCATGGCGTCCTCATCTTCCGCCTGACGCAGGTCCTCACCGGACGCGGTTGTTTCGGGAGGTTCCTGTTTCGGATAGGGTGGGAGGAAACGCCCGGGTGTTTCCACTGCGAAGATCGCCCTGAGGACACGGTGGAGCACACGGTGGCGGTCTGCCCGGCTTGGGTGGAGCACCGCCGTGTCCTCATGGAGGCGATCGGCGGCGGCGATCTCTCGCGTCCGGCCCTGGTCCAGGCCATGGTACGGAGCGAGAGGGCATGGGTAGCCGTCACCTCCTTCAGTGAAGCAGTGATGCTCGCGAAGAGGGAGGCGGCGCACGTGAGGGAGAGGCAGTCTATGCGCCCTCGCGACCCTAGCCGCCGCAGGATACGGAGACGCCCTGGGTGTTGGTAATCCCAGGCCGATTTACGGCCACCGTAGGCATGAGCTTGCGGACGGCGAAGTAATGGGAAGCTCGCTGTCCGGTTAGGACCAAGCCCAAGTCGACGGCGCGTTGTGTTCCACGCGCGCCTCAAAGAGATGTCAGCACAAAAAATGATGGGGCCCGCAAGGGCCGATGCCTGCCAGGGGTGCGGGTTTGTTCGAAAGAGATACCACAGCCCCTGGCATACGGGCTAATGAAGGAACACGGGTGGGTTTTAGTCAGTAACAGTCTGATACGCCCTCCTGCTCCACCCAGAGCGGGAGAAGTTATTTGATGATTTCCCACCCAAAAAAAAAAAAACACGTGTTCCCTCAGTTGTCCGTGTGCCAGGGGCGACGAGTGATTTCGCATATTGAAATTAGTATTTGCAGGATAGTTTTTCTATGTTTATAACTCAATATGTATAAATGTGGGAGTCCAGATTCCCTTAAATATGAAATCATTTGAACATCTACAAACAACCAGTAAGGAATATAATTTATCCATAAACATGTTACCTACTCTCAAAGTAATTACAAGAGTCTCGTGTCAGTAGGTAACTCAATAACGATAAACCATACACGGCGAACTTATGTTTCTCATTCATTTTAATAATGAAGTTCGACTTAAAACGATACAGGAAACGTAATTACAACCTTATCTTGAAGAAAATCCAATATTTAAGGCAGCTCCTAACTACTCGTACATGCTCCTAACTTTATGACTTTTTCCTTTTCAGTTTTATTGGTTCACATCCTTGCTTTATCCTCCTAAAGGACTTCCAACTTTATCGTTATGGCTTAAGGTTGGTATTTAACTGTATGGCTTTGGCACTTAAGGCTATATGTTTTGGAAGGAGAGCTGAAATGGACGTTTCTTATTACTGGGCTAAGAGCATGTAAGTGCTTTCTAACACTAGATTCTTGTTATGGGCAAGTAGGGTATATGTTCAGGAATTATTATAATGGAATGAAAGCTCGTACTATTATAGTGTCATTGAGAAGTCGTGTGGCGGAATGAATTAATATTTTTTCAACACACTTGCTCATAAAATGGCCCTAATTTCACTGCAAGTAGGCACATAATGACACCTATTATCAAACTGTGACTTTTTCATTACTATTATTCACTAGTGAGTTATAGAATTGTTTGAGTTGCTTTGTTCTTAGTGAGTTATAGGTTGTTTTTTAATTGGTTGAGTTGCTTTGTTCTTAGTGAGTTATAGGGTGTTTTTAATTGGTTGAGTTGCTTTGTTTTTAAAAACAACGATGATGATGATGATGACGATGACGATGTCATGACGACGATGACGATGACGACGATGACGATTACGATGACGATGATGATGACGATTACGATGACGATGACATGACGATGACATGACGATTACGATGACGATGACATGACGATGACATGACGATTACGATGACGATGACGATGAGAATGACGATGACGATGACGATGAGAATGAAGATGACGATGACGATGACGACGATGACGATTACGATGACGATGATGACGATGATGATGACGATGATGATGAAATGACGATGACACGACGATGACGATGACGACGATGGCGATTACGATGACGATGACGATGACGACGATGACATGCCGATGACGACGATGACGATGATAACGATGATGATGACGATGATGACGATGACATGACGATTACGATGACGATGACGATGACGATGAGGATGATGATGATGATGACGATGACATGACGACGATGACGATGAGAATGACGATGACGATGACGATGAGAATGACGATGACGATGACATGACGATAACGATGACGATGACGATTACGATGACGATGATGATGACATGACGATGACGACGATGATGATGACGATGACGATGACGATGATGATGATTTTGTAGTATTATTTTCTTCGCAAGTGTGTTGAAAAACGTCGTATGATACACGTGTGTATTGATGATTATCGTCCTCGGCTCTCTTAAGACCCTCGCCTAACGGCTCGGGTCTCAATGGCGCCTCAGCGATAATCACCAACGTTACACACTTGTACCATAATGTACTATTTCAACACACTTGCTCATTAGATGGCTCTAATTTCACTACAGTTAGGCACATAATGACACCTATTATCAAACTGTGACTTTTTCATTACTATTATTCACTAGTGAGTTATAGAATTGGTTGAGTTGCTTTGTTCTTAGTGAGTTATAGGTTGTTTTTTGTTTGAGTTGCTTTGTTCTTAAAAACGATGATGATGGATGATGATCGATGATGATGGATGATGATGATGGATGATGATGGATGACGATGGATGATGATGAATGATGATTTTGGATGATGCTGGATGATGATGGGTGATGATGAGTGATGATGGATGATGATAGATGATGATGGATGACGATGGATGACGATGGATGATGATGGATGACGATGGATGATGATGGATGATGATGATGGATGACGATGGATGATGATGGATGATGATGATGGATGATGATGGATGACGATGGATGATGATGATGGATGATGCTGGATGATGATGGGTGATGATGAAAGATGATGGATGAAGATGGATGATGATGGATGACGATGGATGATGATGGATGATGATGATGGATGATGATGGATGATGATGATAATGATGATTTAGTATTATTTTCTTCGCAAGTGTGTTGAAAAACGTCGTATGATACACGTGTGTATTGATGATTATCGTCCTCGGCTCTCTTAAGACCCTCGCCTGACGGCTCGGGTCTCAATGGCGCCTCAGCGATAATCACCAACGTTACACACTTGTACCATAATGTACTATTATTGTGAGAAACTTAATAAGCCACACAGGGTTGTAGAGATGCGCAAAATGTGTCAGTAAAAAGAAATGGATGAAGTATATCTTTTCGCTTAACGAAGTAGTCCACTCATTTACTCCAGTACTTCATTTAGTTCAGCAAATCAGAACGAGTCAAATCAGAATAAAATGACGACAGTGATTGACAAGTTACGACAAATGATATATTAGGTCTTTACCTATGAAATTGCCGTTCTGCAGTACTGGCCATTTCAAATCAAAATAATTTTTGTTTGGCTAAGAATTCTAATTTCAAATTAATTTTATTTTAAAAACATGGATTTTTTTTTCTAAAAGTAGTCATTTCTTTATTGATTAGTGTTACATTTTCATCGCATTTCAATCTTTTTCGTCATCATGGATACGTTAAAAATTCGAGTAATTATGGAATATGAGTACCGTCGTGGCAGCAACGCGGCACAAGCGGCACGCAACATCAACGACGTTTACGGAGCTAACACTACAAACCAACGCACCACCTGTTATTGGTTTGCTCGCTTCCGTTCTGGAAATTTCGACCTGAAAAATGAACCTCGCGGTCGTCCGAAGACTTTGGTCGACAATGACGAATTAAAGGCGATTGTGGAAGCTGATGATACACAATCTACGGCTGAATTAGCAGCAGCTTTCGACGTTAGCGTCAAAACAATATTGGTCCATTTGCGTCAAATTGGCAAGGTAAAAAAGCTTGACAAATGGGTGCCCCACGAACTCAATGATCGCCAGCGCGAAGTACGCGTCGAGACGTGCCTTGCACTGCTCAACAGACACACAAATGAAGGAATTTTGAACCGCATTGTTACCTGCGATGAAAAATGGATTCTGTTTGATAACCGTAAGCGCTCAGCAAGTTGGTTGGATCCTGGTTCAGCACCTAAACAATGCCCTAAACGAAAACTTACCCCTAGAAAAGTGATGGTCACTGTTTGGTGGTCTAGCGCCGGTGTGATTCATCACAGCTTCTTACCAAACGGGGTGAGCATTACTGCAGATGTGTACTGTGAAGAACTGAACACAATGATGGAGAAGCTGGCGCATCTCCAACCAGCATTGGTCAATCGCTCGTCTCCGCTGCTCCTGCACGACAACGCGCGACCTCATACTGCACAGCAGACGGTCTCCAAGTTGCAAGAACTGGGGTTGGAAGCTCTCCGTCATCCGCCCTACTCACCAGACCTTGCGCCTACAGACTACTACTTTTTCCAGAATTTGGATAACTTCTTGGCGGGAAAAAAATTTAATACCCGAGAGGCAGTACAAAATGCCTTTGAAGAATTTGTTGCCTCCCGTCCAGCTGATTTCTTTAAGAAGGGCATCAATAAACTGCCACTGCGATGGCAAAGATGCATTGATTGCATGGGTGATTACTTCGATTAATACAAATAAAAAATTCATGAAAAAAATTCGTTTAAATTTTTTCATACAAAACGGCAATTTCATAGGTAAAGACCTATTATTTCACTAGTTCAGTTTTATACGTAGGTATGTCGATTTTCCTTCATACTTTTTACAGGCTCAGGAATGTCAACCTAGAAAATTAGAAAATATGAATTTAAGCAAAACTGTTTTTATTAAGTAAGTACCTAGTATGTTTTTTTTTTATTGATTCGCATAGTTTGTGCGAGCGAAAAGTAAGACTGAACACTGAACTAAGTGAAGTAGAGACACATTTCAATGACTACTGAATGAATGATAAGTTTATTTTGTCATATGAAATAGTTCATTTCCTTTAATCGTTCGCGAACTACCTATGTCTACAGGGTTGTATGATTACGTTGAGCTGACGTGGTCTAGATTCTAGCCCTCTTACTAATAGACACGGAATAAAGCTATACCAGGAATAAAAAAGGAATCACCATATATTTTCATAGGTTTAAACTTGGATTAACGTAATTCTGTGTTTATTAGTAAGATAGTAGATACTCAAGAGGAATGTTGTTATTCGAAAAGCACAGAAATAGAAGTTTCTAGGTAGAGGATAAACTTTAAGTTATCTGAATGCACCTAGCAAACCTGACGATTCCAAAGTCGATAGTAAATTTGAAGAACTATCTCTAGGCTTTGTAGATATAACGTCTTTTCCGCCGCAAATAGCAGGGATTCCGATCCATAGATTCAAAGAGCAACTAATACCTTCAACCATGTTTGTCTTAGATAATATTCCAATTCTATTTTAATGCATGATTACATGTAAATACATTGTAGACATATTTCAGAATGATTCAATCTACAAACAGAAAAGTGACTCACGAATGTTGTTTTAATTTCGTCACAAAACGTAATTAATATTTTGAACGTCAATGATTTCACCGGAATATTTTTTGCATTGAAAGAAACATTCTTAGACATTATCTTAAAAAGTACAAAAGACTGGAGAAACGGAAACCAAAGTCGGAAAGGAGACCTTGATAATAATGTCGCGATAAGAAGAATTTTTCAAATACAAACCAGTATGACCCGTTTGCTCTTAAATTTACTAGTAGAAGTCTGCAAATACTTTAACATTCCTTTAGAAAATATTTCAATGACTAAAACTAGCAAGTCATTTCTAATAAACAGTATCCGCTTCTATAACAAGTTGCCAAAGTCGGTTACAGAACTTAGCGATGGAAAGTTTAAAACGCACATCAAACGTGTCCTTATCAAAAAAGCATATTATAAGATAAAAGACTACGTTGAAGACAGGGAAGTTTGGCATTAATTCCTTCTGCACATGTGGCTTCCCTGGTACCTCATTAACAGCATAACTATGTGAAAGTCTATTAACTGCTCTCAAATACAAAGTTCTTTTTAATTCTTTTTACTTTTACAATGCTGACATATTCTCGTCATTAATTGACATTATACATCAATTTTATTTAGGTTCATTTTATTTATGTAGATTATTTTACATATTGTGAATGAGAGAACGTTGTAGGCCTTACTGACTGTAGATTTGTAGACGATTTTCTATTCTGTATTCGTCTAAGTACCTGGTACTTATTGATAGGCCTGCGCTGTCCTCCCATACATTTAATCTCTGTAATTTGAAAATATTGTTAAAGCCAATTATTTTTAAAAGAGTAACCGTGGAGTTTCTTGCCGGCTCTTCTCCATAGGAAACAACAATTTGGAACCGTGCACCTAGCTTCTGACGTTTCATAAGTGCCCATGCAGGTTTATATGAAATAAAAATATTTTGATTTGATTTGATTTGAATGATGAGGAACTAAATAGTTGCAACATATTGAAGCAATTCATAAGTCATATAGCGAAGATTTGAACCTCCAGGAACAGAAAAGCTTACTGCAGATGACTGACGACATTCCTCAATTACAATTGCAGAGATCATATATTCGCACATCACATAACATTTAATCCTATTAAGC
This sequence comes from Polymixis flavicincta, assembly GCA_949987655.1. Taxonomy (NCBI): domain Eukaryota; kingdom Metazoa; phylum Arthropoda; class Insecta; order Lepidoptera; family Noctuidae; genus Polymixis; species Polymixis flavicincta. The sequence goes on from OX465175.1 coordinate 21,147,564, forward strand.
CCTTTAACACGATCCTGCTTTCCACTGCCAAAGTACAAAAAGAGAGTAATTTCTCATATAGCAGATATATCTGTCGCTGTCTTACGTCTGCTTAATACCTCACATAGTAACACCGAGACAGCTACTTATCTCTTTGAAGTACCGTGATTCTGTTCTTTGAAGTCCGCCTTCTTATATGGACCATAAATATATTCAGTGATGCCCTGTTTCCCATTCACGATAATATATCGATATATCTCGCGTTTAGGATCATCATCATCGATTCCGTTGATAAAACTATTCGTTTTTATCGGCATCGGATATGCTAAATCGATTTCGTTTTACATTTATTTGCATCAGCTGATTTGATCTTAGATATTAATATGGTGTTATGTTATGTTTGCGGATCCTTGGAATTATATTACCTAAATTGCATTTCCGTTTATGTTGTCATCTTTTTTTTTTAGTCTGGGTAACAGGTTTATGATTTTATTCGAGACGAATGGCACCTCAGCTGCATCATCGCTGACATTTTCCGTAACCCGTTTGGTATTATCAATATTTAGTCTAGCTCCCAAATCTTACGACACCCGTGGGAAGATAATTACACGCCCTATTAAAATCAAGGACCACACATCATATCCAATTCACTGAACATATAAATTATCCAGTTGAGTTTCATAAACGATCAATCTTATCCTGACCCTTCATATACTGCTAAATCAAGTCTTAATAGAGGCTCTTCCTAACGCCGATTACAATCAAGAGGATCGCAGATGTCATCTTTTAATTTGCTCAATTGGCTGTGAATTTCCATAGTATTACCTTCGTGTTGTTCACTTGTTTAATGGTGATGTGACCTATTTATCATGATTATCGCTGTTTGCCTATGATGGCGTCAACTTTGGCGCCTCTCGTGGGTGTCGGAGGGCTATGTAGGTTAGTGCGTGGTGTAAGATTAATTAGTTTTTGGCGCAATAGTGACTTGAACGTTTCTTCTGTTTGATTTATTGAAAGCTGGAAATTATTTTGTATCGTTAAAACATTTTTTATTGATGATTAATTATTACCGATACCACCACCATGTAGTTTTTTTTAATGTTAAAATTATAACTAAAGTTACGTATTCTTGTATTGTTTTATTATTTCTTCGTCTAATATGCGAGGGATTTTTATCTTTGGTAGGTATGTATATTTCCCGAGCGTGCAAATCATTCATTTTCAAAGCCCCTATATCAATTGCCTTATGGCTTAAAGCTTAATGCTATTTCATTAATAATTAAGTATCTAACACTAAAAGGAAAATCGTAACGATTTCTAGAGGGTGGTCAAACAGTCTTGCCAAGGGGTATCGTGTTGTGTGTGTATGCCCTGGTTAACTCAGTAACTGGGTAGTGTAGGTCAGATAGGCAGTTGCTCTGGTTTTCAACTGCATCTGGTTAGACTGGAAGCCGACTCCGACATAGTTGGGAAAAAGCTAGGCAGGTGTTTATGATGACATAAGGAAGATTACCAAACGCTAGTCGCTTATGGTCCACACCATACCATTCTTGACATTGCGTCCAGTTTTCAATGAGCCCTATTACACACACAATTTGCGAACTCGTCCTGGCCATTGACTACGATGACCTCATTTTCCTATTGATTTCGAGACACAACAGTGATATGCTAATCAGATGATAATTACGTCTTGCCTATGATCTTAGATCAAGGTGGATTAGTGGTATTTGATTAGGTATTGCGACACGGGGTTGGGTTTGTCACATTAAGTTTGTTGATAAGAATACTAGTAGGTACCATTGTTTCAAGATTGATGTTGCCTTTAGGGTTCATTCACAGAAAGTGAGATGTTTCAGCTGCATCAGGACAAAGCATAAAGTGTTTTTGTTTCGAAATCATACATTGGTCGTTTTCAGTATATCCTGCAGGAGGAGGTAATCCAATTTTATATTTAAATTAAGTATTTCGATTTTGTAGACATCCAGAAGTTTATATTTTAATTTTACCAGGATTGGGTCTAATTTTACATACGTCAGAAACAAGCCTTGGTTAGCATCCAATCATCAATACTAAAGATTAAAAAGTTTACGAGTGAATTACATCTGTAGCAGTATATATCATTCTAATTTGGTAATTAATGGTGGTTTCTCTGTGTATTTTTGTATCACTTTATTATTCAGATACACTACGGACTCCAGAGCCTCCTGAGTTATTTCGCTATCATAAACTTAGCAGGACTAAATTAGTATGCGCCACTACACTACAATGCTCGCGGATAGTTCTAAAGTTAGTGTTTACATTAAAACAGCCGGCTCTTGCTAGTAATAGTACCACGTTAAATGTGCGATACAATTTTATGGCTGCATTAGCAAAGTAGGCCGCTTGAATCTTAACTCCTAGATCCTTTAAACCTGTCTTTAAAACAAAAAAACTATTTTATTAGAGACAGCCGATGTCACGGCAAATCTAGAACTGTAATGTTTAATTCAGAAGTGTATCTTAATATTCCATCTAGTTTTTTTACTAGTAAACTAAATAATATACATCTTAAATGCTAGCGTATAAAGTCTTAGTTTGCGTTTAGTTATTTTTGCACATGAATATCTATGTTTGCAAATAGGTCATTAACTTCTACTTGACATTAACCGATTTTGAGGACATGCTCGACTTTATTTAATGATTTGTAAGAAATGTAGTGACAGATCTTGCTTTGTGAGAATGGAATCTTAATTTCTAGTCCTATATCACAGTATGCACTGTGTAGGATCTATGTGTATGTTTTTGTCGACCACCCACTATTAAAATTAGTCAAGCTTTCATTCACAAAAGTCTAGTTTCTATTTATATCTCAATGGGCCACATAGAGTGGAATAGGTTTCATATCTCCGCTCAGACACATCATAGACATTGCAGTATCAATCTGGGGCATCTCCACAACGACATAAGCAAATCTTGTGATTGCTTGCCACCAATTGTTCACTACAAATCATTGACCACAATCAGGACACGCATTGTGTTTTATTTACTATTTGATTTACTTGCGGTTTTCCCCGTGTTTGAATGGAAATTATTTCAATTTGGTCCGTGTCGGTCCTTTCATATTCCGAGGTATATCTAATGTTTTTAGATTCTACAGAATGTAAAGGCACACTAGTTTCATTTATTTGAAATATGTAACTCATCATCATTTCTTCCTCTTCGGAGTCAGTTACTATCCGTCTTATTACAAAACGCGATCTAAATTTAGTACTGTGATTGTTACTAGGTTTAAACCATGACTAAATAAAACGTTATTATAAAATGAAGTTTATCTCTAGTTCTTGAACTATCTGTGGTACCAAAGTTAGTCCGCTGAGACCCCTAGTTTATCTTTGGATTTGAGGTTAGCGTTGATTATATTTGTGTCTTTTTATTTAAAAATCGATAGAAATGGATATTTATGTGATTGGCTTGATGGATTTGGATGATTTGGATATGCTGGAGACGTCTCAGTGATCTTACAGACATCGCCATCGTGTTAATTTTTTCGAATTGACTGACGAAGATTTTAGATATTCAAATGGGTTTACAAAACGTTTTGGTCAAATAATAGTGGATGTTTTATGTGAAGACTTATCCCACGACCCTCGAGGATGCCCATTGAGTCCTGAAGTGCAAGTGGTTTGCGCATAACGCATGGCTCGACACGAAATAGGTACCCTGGTCGATGCTACTATAACATTAGACAAAATCCTAATAATGTACAAGATACCTATTAATATAGTTTTATTCGTAGATTCAAAACGATACAGCTGATTTGCATGGTTTGATTTAACTAGTTGTCAGCAAAACTGCATTTATTTATTAAAACGGTCGCAACGTAAACATTCGTCTCTTATTACGCACGCTGCCGCCGAATTTAAAGCATTCCACTTCACGCCAGAGGTGTTACAAATAAGACAAGTTGATTATAAATAGCACGACAAAAGCACAAGTGGGGCTTGTTCAATATATTGTAACCTAAACATAGAATAATTTATGACGTATTCTTGTATTGTTAAATAATTATTTAATCATTTCAAGTGTTATTCTAATTACAATATTTAGAGAAACGGAACGTTGTTTCAAATAAAGCCCGAATGAATGAATGAAAGAATGCCATTTTTGTTTATTATCTGTAGATAAAATTTGAACCATGGACCTTCTTTGGTACTAACTGATCCTCAGATAGTCTTTGTTTTGTAATAAAGACGCAAGTTGATCCTGGTACTGACTTTAGTACCGTAACAATCCAAGACTTATAAGTCTTGGTTTAAACCAGGACTTAAGCATTTTTTTGTAATAAGACTGTATGTGTTTTAAAATAGGATTACTTAGCCTCCCCTGTTCATCCATTCGTTCGTCTAACTGACAGCGGGCAGTATATCGTGGACCGTAATAGGTGGGCAGTTGTAATTTTCACAGATTTCTGTTGCCGCTATAAATAATGAAATAAAAATGACTTAGAAAAAAAAATACACATTTCTTGTATAAGAACCGTTTTTTTTTAGAGTTTTGTCTTGTGGAACTCTTCGTGGTCGACTCGCACTTGCTCGGTTTTCTTCGTCTTATCAAGTGAATGCTTACACATTCAAAAATGTTATGCGATCCTATTCAATACCTCCCCGTAGCCCACATATTGAGACATTACAAATGTGGTTATCTTCGAAATTTCCTCAATAAAAATATCCGACACTTCACTCAATGCCTGTTCGTCGAATTACACCTTAATGTGCACTTTCACCAACTTATTTTGCTGTTCCCAGCACTAACCGTCACCTTCATCATTCTCATCATAAGGTCCAATTTCCTCTGCTTTTCGTTTCTATAGATGAATGGGTGTTGGTAAGTTTCAGCCGCATGTAATCTCGGATTACACGAACACAACGTCTAAAGTGACATACGTTGGAGACTTGGAGTATTATCATGCGAGTCTATTGTGATACCGGAGTGATAGACAGCTATGGTTGTCATGTAAATAGGAACAGTTTTGGTATTAGATCGTTATGAATATTTATAAGCTGAAGAAGTCGTGGTGCAATCAAAACGTATGGGTTTGATTGGGGAAAAATTGATGGTGGCGCAAGACATTCTTTCTATTGATATATGATTTGAGTTGTACCTAGTGATTTGTGAATGATTGGAAGTAACTGTTTGTTTCATTATGCTATCATTATCTTGATGCGGTATAAGTACGTTTAGTCAAGTGCTGAATTATAGTAGTTACCTTTACAAATGCAGTTCCTATTGAATGACAGATTATTATTGGTCGTAAGGCGATTCTACGACTACGGTTCTCACATCTGTTATTCGTAATTGATGAGTAGGTATGTAAGCTATGTTCCAGATTTAGATTACAATTACGCTTTCATCTACAAACGGGATTATTTAGTCATCGTCTGCTTAGCCATTTTCCTCGCTTCCAGTGAAACCGGATGCAGCTGAATACCAGTTTTTACATGGAGCGACTGCCTATCTGCCTCCACAACCCAATAACTGGGTATTACGATACCCCTTGGTAAGACTGGTTGTCAGAATTTCGGGCTTCTGATGACCCGTATCCAGCGTTAATGATCCACGAACCACAGCCGGGACCACTGCCTTAACGTGTTTTCCGAGGAACGGAGGGGTTTTGGTATGTAAAAATGGTCATCCATCCACGGGACCAACGGGCTTATTTAGTAACGTTTAGAATCCTCAACCATCTTACTGGCATCTTCTACATTCATCACTGCTGGAATAAGCCTCGCTTTTCTCATCTTCTACATTTTATACGAATCATAAATAGGTATATAAGCACTTACGCACCCCATTTCCGCTTACAATTCTATCAGTGTCGTCTTATATGTCAGTACGGTGAATTTTAATAGTGAATTTTACACGATACATAATGTATCACACATACGGTTGTGAACGGCAATGCGAAATAAGATGACGCAAGATCACGGGCAACCAGCATCTTCACAATCATACATATAGATCAGTTTTTATAAGTGGTTGTTGATGTCGATGAGGAGTGGTGTTTTTTACGTTTGGTGAACTGTAGAGGTCAAGACGTAGTTCAAAATTCTATTGATGAAAATTTTGCAGTGGTGGCCCAGTAGAAAAGCCCCTGGCTTATGAGTCATAAGTCACGACTTACTTTATAATAATGCTACTACTCGCGATTTCGTTCGCGGCAAATTTCTTGCTCCCGACCCGACCCACCCCGTCTCTTCGAATCGCCTGCCCGTGCGAATACTTCGTATTCGTGACTTTTTTTCACTTTGCTCGGCTACTAAGAGTCTTAGCGTGGTGTTATATAGCCTATAGCCTTTCTCGATAAATGGGCTATCCAACACTAAAATAATATTTTAATTCGAACCAGTAATTCCTAAGATTAGCGCTTTCAACCAAACAAACAAACTCTTAAGCTTGATAATATTATATTGTATATATAATATTTATGGGGGGCTTGTGGCTAAATAACAATAGCTGCACGGGTCGATCAGCCAGGTTAAGCTACGCTTGCCGCGGTTGGTCCGTGGATGGGTGACCATCTTTACATACCAAGACACCTCCGTGCCTCGGAAAGCACGTTAAGCCGTTGGTCCCGGCTGTCATTTGTGGATCTTTGACAGTCGTTACGGGTCGTCAGAAGCCCGAAAGTCTGACAACCAGTCTTACCAAGGAGTATCGTATTACCCAGTAACTGGGTTGTGGAGGTCAGATAGGCAGTCGCTCCATGTAAAATACTGGTATTCAGCTGCATCCGGTTAAACTGGAAGCCGACCCCAACATAGTTGGGAAAAGGCTAGGCAGATGATATAATATTTATGAGTACAATTTTACAAAAGCAAAATAATTTAATGAAAAAATTTACTTGATTTTGAATGGCGATCACGATGAACAGTGAAAAACCAAGTGAGTTCCCTTAGGAATTGAGGTCAGAGTGAGGTCCAAGTGAGTACGTGAACTTACTGCACAAATTAACATAATCACTACAACTACAGAGAGCAGTGGTGCCCCATAGTAAAGACCCCAACTTACGAGTTGTGCGTCGAAGATTCAAACCCAGTACATTTCTTCAAAAGCTTTCTTAGACCTAAAAAGTTATCAAATGAAATCGAAAGCAAGATCTATAAATTCGTTCATAGTACGCGTGGTCTGATCTTCTTAAAATAAAAATACCAAACATACCAGAAAGAATCGATTCCCCCACACATCGGAGAACATTTCAAAACATCGATAAACCATCATCGAATAATGACACATCGAACAATGGTCTGATAAACAAGCAATAATAATCGATTGACCGAATCGGACATGTGATCGTCATTGACAGTGTAATCGAATCGAACGAGATCAAGATCATGGTCGAATCCATCGACTGTAATTGCATAACGATTGTTGGTGCATGTTGCAGACGTAGCGTGGGCGGAAAACAATTTTAGAAGTTTTTCTTTCTTTAAAGAAAATATTTTTATCTTTACCCCTTTGGGAGTACAATGAAAAACATCCACCACGAGGGCCCGTTGCGGGTTGGTAGATGTCACAAGTCTTCGATTTTTTGGTTCTAGGACATGTCGGTTTCCTCTCGATATTTTCTTTGAGAGTAGTGGTGATGACCTAATTTACACAAGGTCACTGACTGGGTTCAAACCTACAGCCACCATTGCTCCATTGAAAAACATAGTGCCGTATAAGTTGATATTACTCTTAATAATTAATATATGTTACAATAATAGAATCGTTATTGGCGCCTATGTTCGATTTAACGATGTAATTTTCTCACTAATATCGATGCGATCCATTTCAAAATCGTTTCGTTCTACGAAACGATTTTGAAATGGATCGCATCGATATGCCTATATTCTTCTTTTGTAAGCAAAGGAGCTTGTGGCTAAGTAATAGCAGCCATATGGCTCAATAGATCAGGTTAAGCTTCGCTTGTCGCGGTTGGTCCGTGGGTGGGTTAACATCTTTACGTACCAAGACCTCTCCGTGCCTCGGAAAGCACGTTAAGCCGTTGATCGCGGCTGTCATTCGTGGATCTTTGATAGTCTTTACGAGTCGTCAGAAGCCCGAACGTCTGAGAACCAGTATTACACAGTAACTGGGTTGTAGGGGTCAATACCACAGTCCAGCAGTCACCCCATGCGAAATATTCAGCTGTATCTGGTTAGACTAGAAGCCAAATCCAACTTAGTTAGGAAAAGACTAGGCAGATAATAATAACCGTTTCCTCAAAAAAATCAAAATCAAAATCAAAAGTCATTTATTCAAACTAGGCTGAGAGTCAGCACTTTTCGAACGTCAAAAAAAATAAAACATAAGACAGTCCCCCCAAAACGCCCACCCTTCGACACTTCCTAGTGCTTTAGCTGGGAAGAAGAAGTGGCGCAACAAACTCCCCAGCAGCACAGCTGTCTGTTCAGTTAGAAGAACTTGATACTGTACAATACAATAGTAAAAAATAAAATGATTTAAAGAGTCTAATAAAATAAACAATTAAGTATATGAATGTAATTCATACAACCTGTCAGTAGGTAAGCTAATTCTGGTGAAAGAACACAAACATTGTCTTGAGTTAATCACAGCGACCAACTATTCTTATCGTTTAAGTAGTCGTTAATAGAATAGTATGCCTTAGAACAAAGGTTGGATTTTACTTTGGCTTTAAACGCACTAAAATGTAAATCTAACAAAGAAGAGGGAAGCTTGTTATAAAAGGTTATACCAAGCCCAACAAATGAGTTATGAACCTTATGAAGCCGGTGAAAGGGAGCACGTAGTTTATCCTTATTTCTAGTATTTATATTATGAATATCACTGTTTTTAGTGTATAAGTGTATATTTTGCCTAATATATAAGATGTTAGCGAATATGAATTGCGATGCCACCGTGAGAATACCGATATCTTTAAAAAAATCTCTTAGGGACACTCTAGCACCCAGTTGGTAAATTGCTCGAACAGCTCGCTTTTGAAGAACAAAAATATTTTGAATATCAGCGGCTTTGTCCCACAACAGAATGCCGTAGGACATAACGCTATGAAAATAACTGAAATAAACTAACCGAGCTGTTTCAACGTCAGTGTACTGTCTTACTTTTCTAACGGCATAGGCGGCCGAACTGAGCCTTCCCGCTAGGCTTGATATGTGTGAGCCCCACTGAAGTTTAGCATCTACTGTTATGCCCAAAAAAAACTGTCGAGTCTACGGTTTCAAGCACCTCTTTCTCTTGATTATAAATTTGGGTGTTTTTTTTCCGTCTCTCGTTACCTAATCGCTGTTCTCACATGCCTTAAACACAATAATCACTGGCTTGGAAACAAAATCAATTTCTCAGAGATCATTGCGCTGGTTTTTACTTCTATATTTATGCTCGTAGTAACTTCGATCCGATACTATTTATTTTTATCAATGAGTATTTTCTTTATTTGTCTTTAGTGTCGGATTGATTACGTCTGTACGGTAATTTATGCTGGTTATTGTGGTTATTTATGATAAACGTTATCTTTACGTTACTCTATGGAACAGAGGTTTTCCTTACGGTGACCTAAATTATCATTATTTGGCTATTTCTAGCCAAATTGCACCCGCGATTTCATCCGCGTAGATTTTGTAGTTTCGCCTACAAACTTTAACACCTCTCATTAAGGGGGTGGGATTAGGGGGGTACAGAGGTGATGCCTATTTCTAAAGAAATCTCTTCCAGCATACCTGCGATAGGAGAGATGACAAAGAGTTGATGAATCGACGATAAACTAAATCCTCCCTTTTCATCGTTCCAAAAACCCCTTATTAGTGCTCACCTTCATTATAAAAGTAAGCCGTGTGAAATTTCATGTTCGTAATCCCAATAGTTTCGGCTGTGCGTTGATAATTCAGTCAGTCAGTCAGTCTCTCCTTTTTTATAGATGGATGTAGGAAACTCTTTACTTTAAAAGTGATGATGGTTTTAATAGACTTGATTTTAATGAAGAGATCAAAATCTAAGTTACTCCTTAAAATTTCAACAAAACATTTTTTGATCATGAAATGCACTCAAAAACTCTAATATTACACCTAACAGTAATTAATAACATTCACTCTATCCACAACAGTCAAATCAAACTCATTAATGACGTCATTACATTTCAAATCTTAATTATGACGTACCGTAAAATTGTACATCATTATAACGCTTGACAGTAGATTAACTAAGCGTTAATTGAAGCGGTAATGATTAATTGATTTAGTGCAGCTGGAGTGAAATATCACTTCACTTGAATCAAGTTAAACGAACTAATTCAAATTACATTAAGATTGTGTGAAATGTTAATTGCCACTGCAATGTAGTGAAGCACATTGTGCTGATAGATGACGAATCAAAATAAGAGATGAAATGACTATTTTCATTGAATACATACAAACATGTGAAGTAATAGAAAGATGTAATGCTCTTTATAATCATCATCATCGTTTGCCATCATAATCCAGTCTAACTGGATGCAGCTGAGTACCATTATTTTACATAGAGTGACTGCATATCTGCGTGCCTGACCTCCACAACCCAGTTACTGGGTAATACGGTACCCCTTGGTAGGACTTCCGGTCGAAGTGGCGGAGCTTAGGGGCTTATGTCCAACAGTGGACGTCTTTCGGCTGAAATGATGATGATGGTAAGACTTGTAGTTAGACTGTCGGGCTTCTGACGACCCGTAACAACATGTCGAAGATCCACGAATGACAGCGTGCTTTCCGAGGCACGGAGGAGTCTAGGTATGTAAAGATGGTCACCCATCCACGGAACAACGACGGCAAGCGTAGCTTAACTTGATCGATCGACCCGTGGGGCTATTATTACCTAGCCACAAGCCCCTCGGAATACTCTTTACTATGAACACCTTGAAATTACAGATATAAACGTAGGAAACCTTGTGAATTGCTAAACATGCCAAATAAATATAATACACATAGAGAAATGTTCCTGCCCTTTATCAGATGAGGGAGGAAAAACGTTGTGCCTAGACATGAAACGGAAATTAACAAAGTTGCTGATGGTGATGCTAATGAAGCCCAGAAATACAGTTACCGTACAAAAAATGCCCAAAACATAACGAAAGTAAATGTTCTACTCAATAACGACATCCCATCTAAGAAATAAATTTACGATCAACTACCAGTTCTATTTAAAGAAGTAACTATAAAATGGCGTACAAATAAAGACATAGGTGAATGTACCCAAGTTAAAATAAATCAATGGCTAACTAAACGCTATATTTAGTCCCAATTAATAACAACATGGTTCAGAAGCTTCCGTGTGATACGTTTATGATTTATTGTTGTATACTCGTATATGATTATTAAATCTATATTTATTTCTTTAGTTTTTGTCGGTACAAATTACTTGTGGGTGTTTATTAATTGAGGATCATAGAAATTATTTTAGGCTATTTATCACAGTTTTAACTGGCAGGATGCGATCGATTTTTTTAAAACTTGGTCCGGATTCTGTAATTATTAGATGTCTGGTATCGTTAGATGAAACCGCTTTGGAAGATTCTATTTTGTTTTTTTAAATATTCATTTTCTTCTATGTAATATGCTTCATGTGCCTGCTAATATCGGTTATAATAAAAACACAATATATTCCATTATTTTAAATTCCACTATAGTTTATATTTAGTGATGTTTATTTTAGAAGTATGTTTGTGTAACAATATATTATAGTATTGTATATTTTATTTATTATCATTCCGTATTCACGGTTATATATTTAAGGAAAGTATACCCCGCGAATAAAGAGCTTTTACTGTATTATGTTTTATCTACTTTCCTATCGCAGGTGGCTGGCATAGATTTGTTTAGATATAAGCATTACGTTTGTACGAATTTTTCGTTTCCTTTCTTATTGTCTGTAATTAATTGTCTAATCACAAGTTACACTTCAGAATACATGTTTCTATTCTAACCGATGCGTCACTTTCTTTGAAACACGTGCTACATTAAGCAATATATACATGAGCCACTTTCAATTCAACATCTGAATTAATATCCTCATCCTTTACTCCGGCACAGCTGACATAATTGTATCTGGGTGGCCACGAATAGCCACAGAACACTCACTATCAGTGTAACAATTCAGACATTTAAGCTGGCGCATGGCGTGCCAATGCCATCGGTCATTGTGTACGCAAGTCGTTTCTTGGAATGAGTGTAAAGCAAATGATTTGTGACGACGTGTGACTGTCTTGAAGTGGGCATTTCATGAGATAATTATGCGAACGATAAGTTGTTTAAAAGACAAAATATGCAGTGGAAAAGTGTGTCAATGAACGATTGTTACAAAAATGATGGATTATTGCAATTTGTGCTTATAATATTCTCCAATTTGATGTCTTTAGTTTAAATAAAAACCAGCGTCAGGCAGCGTCTGTCTAGCATTCATGCTGAAATGAATGAACCTTTTTGGTGCATCCGTGAGGCAGACACTGTTGTTGTTAAAACATTATCTTCACTTTTTTTATTTTGTTATTTGTGTTTCATGAAATATGTCCAAAAAGACATTATTTTTCTTCTTTACTACATTTTTTTTTACTACAACATGTACCTACTGTTTAAAAAACTTTGCCGCGTTACTTTAAATCACTATGGATTTATTTGGGTATGCGTTTGACAACTACCTTAATTGCAAAATTCGAAATGAATTCTCTTATAACTTACACCAAACACTGTCTAGTCGGTTTGTCTGTTTCTCATTTGTAACTAGTATTTGTATCTTATAGCCACAGACGCATTGAGCAACGTACGATATATTTTAGTTTAATAGCCCAATAAACTTTAGAAAATATGTTATCAAGGTTCGCAGAACTATCATTATGATCTAGAATTTAGTACTTAGCTCTATTAAAAATGTCTATAGAAAATTAATAGGGAGCTTTTAATACGTAATTATGTAGGTGTATGATGGAAAATCGTTTCAGGTTTATTTTATGTCTTTTTGATGAGTCGATTAGCCTTTAACGATCATCTGAGAGCTAATTGAGTAAGTGAACCTCGTAGGCGTTTGTTGATCTAGCAATGTCCTGAGAAGATAAAATCACATAACAACAAAGGATCAGGTCTAGTTTCCCCGAAAAAATAGCCAGAGTGTACATACCTATACTCTGCTAGGGGTGCGGATTGTTCGAATGAGATACCGTGGCCCCTGGCACACAAGCAACTGAGGGAATACGGGTGGGTTTTAGTTAGTAAAAGTCTGACACGCACTTCCGCTCCACCCAGAGCGGGAGAAGTTATTTGATGATTGCCCAGTTTAAAAAAAAAAAAAATTGTGTGTATAAAAGTAATGATGGAGGCTAATTCTTGTGCAGCAATAATATAAAACGAGAAAGATGATGTTAGTGATGAATTTGATGATGAGACAAGACATTATTGTATTGAAACCAAATAAACAGGGATAAGGCTAGGATGATACGGTTTCTGTGTGATGACTGAAGTATCTTTAGATTTGTAACGGTATCTACATACATCGCCGCATACGAAATACGCATCACAATGATGTCAAAGCCTTCATCGCAAAATCCTGCCTCACGTAAGCAGAGATTATGCATCTTTCCACTTTGCCCCACCGAGCTGCCACACACAAATTTAGCCAGGTTTGTTTCATTCCTTTGTAATAGAGGCCGATCCTATTGCCACCTCATCATCATCATCTACCCAGCCTTTTCCCAACTATGTTGGGGTCGGCTTCCAGTCCAACCGGATTCAGCTGAATACCAGTATTTTACAGCTGCCTATCTGACCTCCACAATCCAGTTACTGGGTAATACGATACCGATATACCTATCGGGCACAGATCCAGACTACGGGCTGCTACTTAGTAATACCAGATAGAAAAACCCAATGACACTTTGCCTGACCTGAGAATCAAATCCAGGACTTCATACACAGCAGTAGCGCTTGCAACAACTAGACCAACGAGGCAGTTGATGAAATCCAAGATACATAATATCCAATTCAACAAGATAAAATGGTTGACAAAAAGTAGCTTTTAGAATTCGGATGCGGCAATCTTAAGACAGTTCTAATAAAATTATTTTGAACCACAATAAACTTTTTCTGTCAAGCTGCTTCACGCACAGCATCATGTTGTTATTACCAAACCCAATACGTCATCTTCAGATCATACGTCAGTTGTGAAACATTTTTCTCATTATAGAACATTCTGATATATACATATAATATGATAGAAATGATACAAGCATTCCTCTCAGTATCGCGATTGCAATCTATTGTTAGAACTTGGAACACACGTCATCCGATTGAGATGTAAGGAAACCTGTTAACGAGTCCTCAGTCAATACATTCACTGTCGCTGACTAACGCGGTCACAGACAGAGCAATAACTAACATAAAAAGATATACGTACAAAATAAACACTACAGAACACGCGAATCTTTTGGTCCTTACTAATCTACGAATACTCTAGAACAGGAGTTCCCAAACTTATTTTGTCTACTTCCCACTTTGAGAATAAATTATTTTTTGCGCCCCTATTTTTTCACCTACTTAAAACTAAACTAAAACTTCAAATTAAATTAATTATTGTGAGCTATAATTAGCGAAAATTGAGCGGAATTAGCGGGTCACTTCCCGCCTCTCTTAGGCCGGTCTCTTAGGCCTGCAGCGTCCACAAGGGGGCGTTACCGCCCTCTTTGGGATAGGCTGCTCTAGAAACAGGTGAGATTGTCATCGTCATCATCATTTCTGCCGAAAGACGTCCAATGCTGGACATAGGCCTCCCCCAAGAGGGAGCTTTAGCCATAATTGCCACGCTTGGCAGGGGGCTTAGCGATCGCAGTATGGTGGTAAAATGTATAGAGAACGCTGCTGCCCATTCTATAGTAAGTCCCTTAGTACGACAGCCTTCTACGACACCACACGGAACAAATGAGATATGTTGATTTGTTTATGTAGATTATTTTAAGGTGAAAAGTAGCACTACTATTCTTAAAAAAAGTCATTCAATGGAATTTAATGAACTAGGAGGGTTGTAATTGTAACTCTGTAAATACATAAGTAGGCACGTGTTACGGTCGCGATTTAAATTTTAATCATCAACCAAACTGGCATTGGCCTGCAAATTGAACAAAAAAAAAAGTCAGAAAATTTACAATTCACGGGCTACCGTTAAGCTTTTCCACCTTTAAACACTTTAACATGTCAATATATTGTTGATATGTAAAAGTGACTGATATTATAAGCTGATAGTTCCCTGGACAGAAATTCCGAAACATCTCTTAGGTCATGGTCACTTTTAAAGTCCAAACATAACATTCTAATGTTAAGTGAGTTTTAACAATGCAGGTTCATGTCATGGAAAGGACTTCTGAAGAAAGAGCCATTGCAGCTTTGAGCTGACCCTGTCCCAACAGACGGCACGTATGTATCATCGTGTACCTCCTCTCTGAGTCATTTATACTCTTCCTTCGAAGCTAATTAAACATATACAGGGTAAGTTTTTATCCAAAATAAAACCATGCGCAAATTGTAACCATGAATTCAGCATTTCATTCTAGAACCCCTAGCGCAGAAATTTTTCACCGGTTATGCAAAAAAAAAATCTGCTGTTTCATAGAAAAGTGCAATACCTACGCGGTCAAAATGTATGGAACAGCTGGGGGGACTACAATGATATGCTGAATTCATGGTTACAATTTGCGCACTGGATAAAAACTTTTACTGTATATTAGTTTCAGTACTGTGAATTAGTGACCAACGTGTACATGAACTTGATATCAACTTGGTATACTGTCTCTAAGCTAGTGTTACTCTATGCGCGGTATACTTGTCTAGATAGCTTTTGTTTTAAAACCTCTTCGGTATAAGTTGGTCTGCAATTAGAAGGCGCAGTTTAAATGAGAAGCGCTCAGTTCACTGGGCGTTGCAAAAAGAGTAGCAACTGAACTGTGAAGTGATTTAGAATAAGGTTTCCAAAAGTACAAGTTAGTCATTATCGGGTCTATTTTGGCGTTTTCTCGTTTAAGAACGGATTTGGTTTCTTTATTGTTAATTCTATACGTAGCTCCGTTTGAGAAACCATTGAGCTATTGATAGATTGACTATCTTATGAAACATTTTATCACTTTGCCAAAGTAATTCCGAAATCAAGTTCTGTTTAATTTCAATTCAACTAACGAAACGAACGTGCGAAATTCAATTTAGCATCACTTTATATCCATCACAACGTATTCTAACAAAGGGCCGTGACGAACATTATAAACGCTGGACAGAAGAACAAGATTTATAGGCCCTTCATGAACTTATAAATTAAAGTCAAATGGTATTCCATATTTCATTCAGGACTCCATGAGTCAGATCCTGCAGCCTTGGCACTTCATCAGCAAACCTTGGATGAATAAAATTAGATATTGGGTGCAATTGACTTAACCGTAAGCTGGCCCAGATATTATTTTTATTTAGTGTAAGCTTTGTGACGACGAGGTCGTATTCATTGCAGACGTCTGAGCAAGCAATAAAATGTCAATATTCGTTTAGCCAATTTATATTATTTATTACTGCCATTTATTATAGTTAATCATTTTGGTAGACTAAGCTGAATTTACTGTGTGGGTAGATGGTCTAGATGCATTTTTGTGGTGAGAAATGTCTAACGGTTGATTACGTCATCGACCAAACGCCGGTCACATTCTGACAGCCTTATTCGATTATCGTCTCCAAATTGAAAAGATAGAAAAAGTTATGGGTCATTCTCAGGAGACTCATTATTTGGTTGAATTCGGTGTCATTTTTTTTTTAATTTAGGCCTTGTTAACATGAAATATCAAATCTAGAGTTAATTTAAAGCATGTTAGTAGTAAAGTGTTAACTCTGGATTTGATATTTCATGCCTAAATTAGATAACAAAAATGACACCGAAGTCAACCAAATAATGAGTCTCCTGAGAATGACCCTTATGTTACTGTTAAGAAATATGATAAAAACTTGTCCAATGTATAGCTTAAAGCACAGGAGCTCTGAGATGACCCCCACAGAGGCAATAAAATGGTAGCTTCCGGACAAAACAATATAAAACATACAATAAACTATAATACAAACATAAGTAGTTTTATCTGGAAAAGCCGAACCGAAATAGATCAAGTCATTGAAGTAAAAAACAAGAAAAACAAACACTGGCAGACAATAAATACCTTTTAACAGAACATCATCTGAAAATAATGACCTATCAATTTTATGAACCACTTAACGACCACGAATTGACGAGAGCCAATATTGAAATTAAATGCCACATTAATTCTAGGAACAAAAGAGATGAATATACTCATTTGTATGATAAAGAAAGAGAAAGAAAACAATAAGGACTGTTGTGATATAATTTGATATCTTTTTTTAGAACTGAACAGGTTAATAAATGACTTAATAGCGATCATAAATATATTAAGGATAAGGTTAATGACCGCTTAAGGCATGTTTTATGATTAGGATAAAGATATCAAAAATATTATTGATACCAAAGATAATTTTAGAGACGTTATTCCAAATCTGGGCCCGCGTAGTAAGATTACAGTACACTCCCTCTTGAAGAGCGGAGGCCTGTGTCCCAGCATTGAGAACTTAAGAGACTGATTATGATGATAATGATGATTCTAAGTACCCTGAATGTGAATGTTATCAGAATTGTGATATTATCAAGACGAACTGAAAGTATCACTGTTTTTTATTTTTGTGAATGGCATCTCGAAGTTGACCTTGAGAGGCCGTGACTTGATGAAAAATGCCTTCACAGGAAAGTCCGGTTGTTAACCGGACTTTCCTGTGAAGGCATTTTTAGTGATACTAAAAGCCTCCAGCCAGGGCATAAAACCTACTTAACTAAAGCGACTGCACTCTGAGGGCACTCCCTGTGGGGTACGGTCCTCGGCTCAGGGCGTCACAGCAAGTGGGGACAGGCTGGATCAAAATATTTTCATTATTATTAGCATTCGGGGAATTTAACTCTACTGGCTCAGCTGCGGCGCGGGCTGGCACATCAACGAGCAAGGGACGGTCGGGGGAAGTATCACTGTCACCGACACCTAATGAATTAGCTAGCTTACCTCATGCAAGGATCTTTGGTAGTGTAATTCTCTCCTCAAAAGACAATTTCAGACACCAATATACATACATTGTCCTCACATGATCTGACCAAGATATTTGACTTTAAAAGAGACTTTGACCGCTGATTTAATTTCGCTATTTCTTCTCAGGTGTAGTCTGTTAAGAAAAGTGATTCTGATGTCCTAATTATTTTCAGAACAACGAATTTTGTTGTATCATTATCTGTAAGAGAAGAGGCTTTTGTCCAGCAGGCTTAGCACGAGAACCGTAGACAAGAGTTTTGTCGACGGAAGAGTAGACAAAAATGACGTTTCCGATTTTCGTGTAAACCAGTTGACAGTTTTGAACCGAGAAATGTAGACAAGCGATTTCTATTCTACGGTAGAGTAGAAATAGAAAGCGTCATGCTAAGCCTGCTGCACTGGAACAGGTGTAGGCAGTTATAATGATTGATCATAGCATAGGTCTTCATCATCGTGATCAGCCTATAATGGTCTCACTACTGGGACACAGGCCTCCTTTCTGTGATAGGGAATGCGGGCCCAGTGCGGGTTGGTAGATGTCACATGTCTTCGAATTTTTGGTTCTAGGACATGTCGGATTCCTCACGATGTTTTTCTTCACCGTTTTGAGAGCAGTGGTGATGAAATAATTTATAAAAAGTGAAGTGCATTGGTAACAACACGTAAGTCGCGGTCGTTACCACTGGGCCACCACTGCTCTCTCAAAATTATAATCTGAAGAAATAAAATAAAATTCCTTAAAATATGTATCATTAAATAAATTAAAATTGACACTAAAATTTATATGTAAAATAAACTTAAAATAAAAATTAATAAACCATAAAAAATATTTATATGGAGATTTTTTTAAATAGTTTTTTTATATTAAAATATTTAATATAAATTATAAAAATTTTAACACAACAGAAATGAAATATGGCATGACCTCTGCCCCATGTCAACAAAAGCTTGATACAATGGTGGTAGTGTATACAGTTGTCCATCGGATAGGTCCAATGTCACGAATGTGGGTCGGTGCGGTGCGCCGGCACATCTGTGCAATCAGTGAGGTGGGCGGTGACGTCATCGGACACGGAGGAATGTGCGTGATTAGTAAGATAACTTGTATTTTAATTTAAGTTGTAACATCAGGCCTGTTAATCCCCAAAGGGACAGGCAGAGGGTATTATTGATATGAATGAGTGAATAGCAGAAACATCATGAAAAATGGTGAAAATGCTATCTGAGATTTTTTCACGTATCTTGGGATTCCGGTCTTACCGCACGCATCTGAACTTTATCAAGTATCTTACAGTTACCACATATTATTTTTCCAATTCAGTTGATCATATCTAAGTCCTCACCATTTTTCCGCGATTATAGATTAACTCTGAGGTCTTTATAATAATAACTGTATCTTTGGGGAATCCCGTAAAATGTGAAAATGTAGGGAAAACCCTAACGAGATGGCAGGTTTTACTCTACAGTATCTTACGATATTGGGAGCGCTTACACTGCGGGATGTCTATAACAGCGTCGTTATCAGTATGTATTTAATAGCAACTTTTGGTTGATCTTTATCGCGTGTTTATGATTTGTAATCTATCTATAAAATTCCGGTATCTTAGTAAAATGTACTGCATCATTGAATCGGGTCTTTCATTCTAAAGTAAACATTTTCACGGTTCCCCAATGTCTTGGATATTAGCAAAACATCTGTTTCTGCTGATGACGTTTTAACATTTATTTTAATTGTGTATGTGGTAAATGCAAGTAGTTAATTTTAGTGTGTACTTATTATAAAATTAGTTCAAATTATTTATAAAGTTCCAGTTTACACGACCCAAATGACGTTAAATGTTGAAACACTCGTTAATACGAATGGCTGAAACCTAAACAATGGTAAATCTGTTTCTGTATACTGATACATAATAGGTACCTAATCACTGAAAATAAACTTAAAGAAAAATTTTACGTGTTTGTCAAGCTTTAAATTATACCAAATGATATTACTTCTGCACATACATACTTTAACATGTCAATCATATTTTAATGAAAACTAGATGAGGTCGGTGTTTCCTATCTGACTACTCCGAGAAGAAAGGCCGAAAATAACTCTGAGATCACATTTCTTTAAAAGTCCAGACATAATCATGTAGAATATAGTGTCTGAAATGGTAAAAGTTGAAGAAGCCCATGGTAAGGCTTTTTTTTTTGGGTGGGAAATCATCTAATAACTTCTCCCGCTCTGGGTGGAGCAGGAGGGCGTGTCAGACTTTTACTGACTAAAACCCACCCGTGTTCCCTCAGTAGCCCGTATGCCAGGGGCTGCGGTATCTCTTTCGAACGTACCCGCACCCCTGGCAGGCATCGGCCCTTGCGGGCCTCATCGGTTTGTGCTGACATCTCTTTGAGGCGCGCGTGGAACACAACGCACCATCGACTTGGGCTTGGTCCTTACCGGACAGCGAGCTACCCATTACTCGCCGTCCGCAAGCTCATACCTACTGTGGCCGGAAATCGGCCTGGGATTCCCGACGCCCAGGGCGTGTTCGTCTCCTGCGGCGGCTAGGGTCGTGAGGGCGCATAGACTGCCTCTTCCCTTACGTGCGCCGCCTCCCTCTTTGCGAGCATTACTGCTTCGCTGAAGGAGGTGACGGCTAACCATGCACTCTCGCTCCGTACCATGGTCTGGACCAGGGCCGGACGCGAGAGATCACCGCCGCCGATCGCCTCCACGACGACACGGCGGTGCTCCGCCCAAGCCGGGCAGACCGCCACCGTGTGTTCCACCGTGTCCTTAGGGCGATAGCCCATGGTAAGACTCAAACGTGAAGAGTGAAAGTGATCTTTAATTGTAATGTATGACGCATTAGAATTAAAGATCACTTTCGCATGACCATGAAGGATTCAACATCACGTAAAAGATTTCCCATAATAAACAGAATTAAAATTCTAAAGAACTTAAAATTAAGCTCCTTATATTCGGCAGTTGACGTTAAGGCCATCGAAGTTACCAGTCTAATAAAAATCGAATTAACGATTGCAAAGGCAAATACTAACAAGTACATTGCGTATGAATATGGCCTCACAGTGGCAATTGGAAAAGCAATGTCCGCACTAATAGGTGTTGTGCAAGTACAAGCAGATGATGTCAGCATTGAATTGATCTCAATGGGACAAGTCAGGAATGTGACACGTTGATGGCACGAGTGTGAGATGAACGAGTAGTGGCTGGGAAATGAATTGCTGATGACAACCATTGATGGAATAGTTTTATTGATAGACTTGATGAAGACGCTCGGGATAAACAATTGCGTATAGAGACAATGTGGAGTCGTTGATGTTTAAAAAATCAGTTCTGTAAAAAACTCACTGTGAATGCATTGGTGAAATGAGCGTAAAGTGAACTGTCATTCTGAAATTTATTCTATTAATATTTATTATTTCATGCTAGAAATTGACATTAATGACAGCTCACATAAAGCTCACTTCCCCTTAGTTTTCCCGGTGAGATTTTTAGAATAGCACTACTAATGCTAGGGATTGACCAAGCATTACACTAACAATCACATAAAAGACTAGCAGCACTCCGCGGTTTCACCCGCGTAGTTCCCGTTCCCGTGGGAATACGGGGATAAAATATAGTCTATGTCACCCGGGGATAGTGTAGCTTCCCAACAGTGAAAGAATTTTTCAAATCTGTTCAGTAGTTTCGGAGCCTATTCAATGCAAACAAACATACAAACAAATAAACAATCAAATCTTTCCTCTTTCTAATATTAGTATCGACAATTTCAATAAATAGAATCGACATACTGACATCATAAAGGGCACATTACTAAAACTTGGCCGACAAGATCAATGAATGACAGCCGGGCTTAACGTGTTTTCCGAAGCACGGAGGAGGGGTCACCCATCCAAGGACTGGGCACGCCACGATTGCGGCGGTAAGTCCCCTCTTTGAGGAGTGGTTTGAGAGGCGGCATGGCGTCCTCACCTTCCGCCTGACGCAGGTCCTCACCGGACACGGTTGTTTCGGGAGGTTCCTGTTTCGGATAGGGCGGGAGGAAACGCCCGGGTGTTTCCACTGCGAAGATCGCCCTGAGGACACGGTGGAGCACACGGTGGCGGTCTGCCCAGCTTGGGTGGAGCACCGCCGTGTCCTCGTGGAGGCGATCGGCGGCGGCGATCTCTCGCGTCCGGCCCTGGTCCAGGCCATGGTACGGAGCGAGAGGGCATGGGGAGCCGTCACCTCCTTCAGCGAAGCAGTGATGCTCGCGAAGAGGGAGGCGGCGCACGTGAGGGAGAGGCAGCATATGCGCCCTCGCGACCCTAGCCGCCGCAGGATACGGAGACGCCCTGGGCGTCGGGAATGCCTACGGTGGTAGATTTCCGGCCACCGTAGGCATGGGCTTGCGGACGGCGAGTAATGGGTAGCTCGCTGTCCGGTAAGGACCAAGCCCAAGTCGACGGCGCGTTGTGTTCCACGCGCGCCTCAAAGAGATGTCAGCACAAAAAGTGATGGGACCCGCAAAGGTCGATGCCTGCCAGGGGTGCGGGTTTGTTCGAAAGAGACACCACAGCCCCTGGCTTAAGGGCTACTGAAGGAACACGGGTGGGTTTTAGTCAGTAAAAGTCTGACACGCCCTCCTGCTCCACCCAGAGCGGGAGAAGTTATTTGATGATTTCCCACCCAAAAAAAATAAAAAAAACCCATCCAAGGACCAACCGTGGCAAGCGTAGCTTAACTCAAACTCAAACTCGAAGCATTTATTTCAATTAAACCTTTCACAGGCACTTTTGAATTGTCAAACAAAAATCGAAGTTGAAGCTAGGTGCCCATTCCAAAAACGTAGATCTCTCTGGAGAAGAACGGGCAAGAAACTCCAAGGACACTCTTTTAAATCGTGGGTATTACAAAATTTTGAGAACATTATTCTTGGTGCTTCTATATGTGAGAACAATGTAAAAAAATAAATTAAAAAAATTAAGATTCGTTTCATAACCTGCTCGATCGGCATGTGTGGCTGTAATTAGCTGTTGTGGCCCCTTAGTTTATATTTAGTACTGCAGTTAATTTGGCTAAGCTTCTATCAAGATAGCGATTGGCAATTGGCGACACTGTGACAAAAATTTTCTGAGATGGGCGAACTGCCATCGTTTGTCCTTTTACTTTTCTATTATTATGGGGCCAAATATGTTTTATATAGCATTGTTTTGTTTGAAAATTATGAATAGAATGGCCATAGATGATCATTTTCAAATCGAGTTTATACAAATAAGGTACCTATTATTATTTAAGATTTTACAGTTCTTAAGAGAAAATGGCCCGAACCTTGCACGAGCCAGCCCGTGACGCTGTACTTGTAGCTGTAAATTCATCCCTAAATAAAAATTCCGATCCAACCCGTCCCTTGCTCCAGGCCGATTTCCGGCCACCGCACCGTAGGCATGAGCTTGCGGACGGCGAGTAATGGGTAGCTCGCTGTCCGGTAAGGACCAAGCCCAAGTCGACGGCGCGTTGTGTTCCACGCGCGCCTCAAAGAGATGTCAGTACAAACCGAAGGGGCCTGCAAGGGCCGATGCCTGTCAGGGGTGCGGGTTTGTTCGAAAGAGATACCACAACCCCTGGCATACGGGCTACTGAGGGAACACGGGTGGGTTTTAGTCAGTAAAAGTCTGACACGCCCTCCTGCTCCACCCAGAGCGGGAGAAGTTATTTGATGATTTCCCACCCAAAAAAAAACCCGTCCCTTGCTGCCCCAAAGCGATGCCCTACGCCGAGTTCTTTACCCCGCAGGCGTTGCCCTTAGCGTGTAGTGTCTTAGTTTTTAAGTTTTTCCAAGCCCTGGGCCCTTAATTTATTGGGGCAACTACAGGCAAGTTGAGTTGAGCAGCTGACAATCTACTAGGTGGGTCTGCGAAATTCCGTTAAAAAAAGTAAAGAAAGAATTCTGAATGGTTATAAATAAGTTTTACGTTACCATGTTGAGCTTATCGAGATGCTTACCTGAAAATAAAATAAATGAATCAATTAGCAAAATGAAATAAAAATGATATAATCGAATGCTTAGCTACAATCAACAAGCCCACTGGCTTTTTTTCTAAGACATGGGAAGCAAGAGCTCTTGTTTTCCGTGTCTTATGAGATTGCTGATTGATTGAAGGGCAGATTTTTCAATAGTCTGAGGAATAAAGATTTCGGTTTGACAGCTTGTGTATAGAAAATATGCCAAAATGTTAGATTTATTCTTCAGAATTTTTTTGTTTGATTATTTAAAATTATTAGTCCAAAGATGACAAAAACGGTTTGAAATATAGATGAGATTTAAACTAGGCCATTCCTATCGCTATATCTCACGCCTTGCACCGAGTCACTCCACGCTGTATAATTTTATGTGTTTCAATTAGATAGCGAAGGCCACCACTGACTAATGTCCGTGAAAATAGTATAAGTGACGCGCTTTCTGCGTGGGCGACTGTACGGTTTTCAAAGAAAACATCGGTATTGCATTCATGTATCGGTTTGACGTTTATCTCATGTGTGACGTGTGACGAATGGGAGATGTTATGTGAGATGTGTCTTATGTGGGAGATTCTCGAGAAATCGGGGCGCCATTTTCTTGTGACGTCATTGTGGAACGTGCTTTTTGAAATGTCCGTTAAATCAGTGGAACTATGATGAATCCAATGTAGATATAGTTTGTGATGTCATTATATGCTTTTAACTTTGTTTATGTTAACAAAAAGGTTTTGTGTATTATAAGATACTAGCAGTGTCTGTGGCTTTGCCCGCGTGGATGTTGGACATTATCCCACGGGAACGTGTTTCCGGTAAAAAAAGTATACATATACTTATATTACTTCTAACATCACTTATCTGCCAGTGAAAGTCCCATCAGAATTGGTCCAGCCGTATCCGTAACTGAGTAATACCCTTTGGTAAGACTGGACTGGACTTATGGGCTTTTGACGACCCGTAACGACTGTCAAAGATCCACGAGTGTCAGCCGGGACCGACGCGTGCAGCTAAAAGCTTTAAATGATAACTGTGCCTATTATTCTACCTTCTAAGCACATGGTAATTCTTCGAAAGAACTGAAGCAACTTTATCACGAAGTAGGAACTTAAAAAAAAATTACGGTACGTAATTTAATATTATAAGTGGATCTAATAAAAATTGTCACTAGGCCAATATAATTGACTCTAAGCGCGTAAACGTCGCATCACATTATTGAGTTAATGTTAATTATTGTGCATCGGTTACCATTGAGCGTAAAATAATATAAACATTACGTAATTCTGAGTGGTCGCGAGGAAAATTTATGTCGGTTTTTTTTGTGAGGATTTGCATTACTGATTCTCTTGAGTTCACTATCATCTCGTTGGTCTAGTGAGTGTAACTGCTGTGTGAGGCCCCGGGATCATTATCTAAGCAGGGCAAAGTGTTATTGGTAGATATCAGCAGCAGTCCAGAGCTTGAATTTGTATTTGAACAGATCTGTGACCAGCCTTTCTATGAAATATCATCACGAGTAAGTAGGAACATTAGAAGGGCTCGTGGCTAAGTAATATATGCCGATCGATCTGGTTAAGCTACGCTTACCGCCTTCGATCCATGGATTGGTGATCATCTTTACATACTGGGGACCCTCCGTGTCTCGGAAAGTATGTTAAGCCGTTGGTCCCGGCTGTCATTTGTGGATCTTTGACATTCGTTACGGTTCGTCAGAAGCCCAAAAGTCTGACAATTTAACCAGTCTTACCAAGCAGTATCGTATTACCCATGTTACTGGGTTGTGGAGGACAGATACGCAGTCGTACCACGTATAATACTGGTAAGCTGACTCAAAAATAGTGTAGAAAGGCCTAGAAAGGCCACGCAGATGATTATCAAGAATTTTAGAATATCTGTCAGAGACAATAATTATGACAATATTTCATTTTTATTATGACTGTTTGCTGTCCTAATTCATTGCACTTTTACGGATTTCTATAATGACTGACGGCAAAATTATACGTAAAACGTTCTTGGAATATATATCTCTATAAATAAATCAAATAATTTGCCAGAAAAACGATTAAAACCAATCCGTGATATTTTGCAGCGAGCCCCTTGAGTGTTGGTGCTATTAGAACCCTTGTTTAAGTCTTTTTAAATTCAGAAGAACTGTATTCATAGATGAATACCTATATAGTTTGATGAATATAGCATAAACATAGCATAATAAGCCTATATTGTTCCCACTGCTGGGACACAGGTGGCTCTCGGTGAGACGGAGTGCGCGGTTTTCCACCACGTGTCCCAGTGAGGGTTGGCAGATGTCACATGTCTTCGAATTTTTGGTTCTAGGATATACCGATTTCCTCACGATGTTTTCCTTCACCGTTTTTCGAGCAGTGGTGATGAAATTGTAGTTGTTACAGATTGTAATCTGTAAGTTGTGGCCGTTACCACAGGGCCACCACAATGGATTAAATTGATGAATATACGCAAGCAAAACCCGCTTAACAAGCTAGTACACCTCAACATACCAGAATCGTGAGTAAGCCATAAACTGTTATACGTCTAACGTTGACATTTGCCGTTCACAGTAACAATATAATTAAAAACCTATTGCCAGAAGCTGGCTATAAAGAACTAATTGCTGCTTTATCGCAATATACTCGTAATCATTAATTTAATGTAAAAATAATCATTACAATGGTGACATATGATGTGCATACAGCTGTTTGTAAAAACACGTTGTTATTTTGACCTCCAATGTCTTGTATGGCTGTTGTGTGTAATATGTATGTGAATGATTTACTCGTATTTTTTTATTTTGCAGTTTGTTTTGCTTTCCGAGCAGATTAGGACTAAACGGTATGACATCCTGCAATTTTATGTTGCTGTAATTTTCATGTGTTTTGCTGAATATTGTGTTTTCTGTCTATGAATATTTGCACATTGTGTTCTGAATGATATAATTTGTTGACATAACAATCTTCATCCTATCTGCTCATAAACGTTCATAGAATTGAATTGAAAACGGAAAAGCAACTACAATTTATTTTATGTCTCGAGATCTAAAAACTAATCTCCCGGGACTCAATGAATTGTCAAAGAGTTGTAACCCGGACACAATCTTGCCCATTTAAAAAATACAAAAATTATTTAACCACCGCAAAAAAAAAAATATGTAAATTACTCTCCAATAGTCATTTAATGTGAAATAATTATTATATTGACCAATTAAGTTATGAATGTTCAATGTTGACATTTTAATTTTTCCATTTTTTTTTCTCGAATTTCGTGTTTTATTATCATCATCAAACATTTATTTTGTATACTAGCTGTGCCCGCGACTTCGTTCGCGTGCATGTCGGAAAACAATAATGTGTCGCTTTGACGGTGTAGGTACCACTCCTCCGATCTTCCGATCTATCCTGGTAGGAATCTACCACAGCTTTCCATTACTTTTGGCGTTCACGCTAAACGGTACGCCAAAATGTATGGGAATGACATTACCTGCGGAAAGGACACGGTAATGTCATTCCCATATATTCTGGCGTAGAGTTTAGCGTGAACGTTAACAGAAAGGTGTTTTGTCTAGGCCTGCAGGCGTCTTTAGGGGTTATAATGATATTGCGACGAAGTCTCACTCAGATTTTTAAGAATAAATATAGATCAAAGCGCCTGGTCGAGGCTCATTTTATAATAAATGTGCACCTGCCGTAGGTACAGTTAAAGCTCTTTATTCGCGAGGTATACGTTCCGTAAAATACCTACCGCGAATACAGAAACCGTGACTATGGAATGGTAATTTACATGGAATTATAGGGGATACGTTCCTAAGTGACAAAAAAAAACAATTTAATTGAAGTTTTTGACCATATTAATTAATTGTATGAGCGTGATATGGATGCAAGCGACTCTCCAAGGCGTAAACTATCAAGCATTTCTATGCGTTATACAGATTTTTTCGCGTCGAAAATCGTTTTTAAGTAAAAAAAAAAAATTCAACATTTTGCAATAAATGGAAAGATGAAACAATAGGTAAAACACGCAAAGCGGCTCGTACCAAAGGATGGTATGTCTATTAAGTCGCAGCATTTATAAATGTGGGGGAGGCCTATGTCCAGCAGTGGACGTCTTTCAGCTGAAATGATGATGATGATGATATATAAATATACTTTATGGTGATGAGGTTGGTTTCATTATGTTTGTTAACATTCTCAAAAAACTGCAACACTACAAAGTGCAAAATAACTTTAATTTCGGAAGGCGGTGACAAATAATTAAAATACACATCCAACGTCACCGACTTCCGAAATTAAAGTTATTTTGCACTTTGTAGTGTTTTTTGGAAGTCGGTTGGTATTTTTTTGAAAAAAGTTTTTATTTTTCACTTTTTTGTTACCTACCATACACCAATTCGAAATTTCATCATCCTTTGGGTCAAAACAATGCATACTTATTTATGTGATAGCAACATTCGCGGTTGATTTGCTGTAATTTTATGAAGAGTTCCTTTGTCTGTTTCCGAAACGCATCATCAGATCTATATGCAGGGCCCAATCTAAGGGGGGGCAAGCCGGGCAAATGCTCAGAGCGGCAAAAATGAGCGGCGGCAAAATGTATACTTACAAACATACCTACTCTCATGAATTTTTGTATACTTGTTCAGAAGCCGTAGTAGACTAACGTATGTGAATATTATATAGTTAAAAGAATATCACATAATTATGGTCATACCATCTTTGACGGTGTTAGTGCAAAGGGCGGCGAATGTTATTTTTGCCCGGAGCGGCTAAATAGCTAGATCGGGCCCTGTCTATATGAAATTTCAATGGGACCATTTCGGAGTAAACCCCTTTCGAAAAAAAAAAGAATTTTGCAAATCCGTCTATATACGACGGAGTTATGCCTGAACATACATTAAAATAAACATGTCGAATTGATAACCTCCTTCTTTTTGAAGTCGGTTAAAAACACCGACCGCGGCGAAGGCGGCTATTGTAGATGTCAAAGGCCGAACCAATACAGCGGCGATATCATTTGACAATGTACTTTAGGCGAAGTTGTAATAAGGTCTATTTCACTTTTTTATAGTCCATCTGACGACGCGTTTACAAAGGATATTGGGTTGGATACCTATTGGAATCCTTTTTGTTATTTGTTAATATGTATGTACCGATGTACCGATTAGACCCGCAAATAAATAAATCTTTAGCCGCGGATATAGGAATTGGGTCGCATTTTTTTAATCCGCGAATAGTGAAAACGCGAATGAAGGAAGCACGAATAAGGAGCTTTTACTGTACTTACTCAATAAATCGACTGCGCGTCTGGTTGAGTGTGCTGAAGCATTATTCCACGCGGGGGCGGGCGCCTATCTCGGCCCGTACAGGCGCGTGTCTTTTAGCTTTGTTTATCAAACGTTGACCACTGAATAAAACCACAGCAGTGGGAATGCTCTGCACGGACTGCGATAGGCCTCGACAGGTAGCAGTGCAGTAACACCTGACGCCACCTGTCAGTTAACGGCCCGTGGGACCATTGCGTTATCACGATGAAGAAAGATCACGCTGTAAAGGTGGATACTGACCGGCGTCACGGGTCAAAATGCACCTAATATGTTACCAAGCAAGTATTCGTGCAGTCAGTAGTACCTACGGCAAAACACGCGAGCGAGCAACACTGATTTTAGCACACGGCGTAAAGACATGCTCGCTGCGAATGTTACCATTACCTACGCCCCGTAACGTCGGTCATTAACCACATTAAAAGCGCTGTTGAAAAAAAACCAAACCAGGCAAAAAAAACAATTTAATTGTATAGCACGGGTTTTCTATGAACATAGTAAGTACGATGTTGTTGCTACGTAGTGCCATACCGCGCGCGCCCCCACCTCTCTCCCCGCTGCTGACGCAGGCAGCAGGAAGAGAGAGAGCCCGATCCCGAGGATAATGGACGTAACAGAGCGATCCTCCGCGACTCTCAGTTGCGATGCCTTTTTATTGTAAATTGTAATCAAAAATGTTTCAGTGTTTCTTTTGTTCAGCCATACATTTATTTGTGGACCAATAAATAATTATATTTAAAGAAGCGACTTTAAAATTGTCAATATTTTACTATTGTGATTTCTATTGTTCCTGTGTAGGTAATGTATCCTTTGTTGGAGATGCCAAATGGATAAATAAATACATTTTTAAACTTGTTTTAACTAAGAAAATGCTTCTCTGTAAGCGATGTTGCTCGGAAGAGCATCGACATAACTACAGTTGCCCGTGTGAAAACCTATCTATTTACTCAAATCCACCAGTAGTTATGGTCGCAATTTAGGATTTTTTTTCCTGACTTTCACCATCCGACCTCGCTTGAACCCCTCCCCACCTCGAAAACTAACATCACGAAAATTAGCACATAAGTATTTACAACTCTTTACTCCCAAAACTCCCATTATTTGAATCGAGTAATACTGTAAACACGCATTTAAATTTAACATTATCAAATTTCGCGCGAAATCAAGTTGTTGTCTTTGCATGTTTGCTATTCAAACCTAGATGGCGTAACTGACGCTAGAGATTAAGAATTTCTATGGAGATGTTCCTCTAGCCGCTCTAATTTTGCTATATTATGCTAGATGGCGCTACTAAGACTTTTATCACAATTAAAAATGAGATTTCTTCCCCTCTATTTGTATTAATTTGATTGATAAAACTAATAAATATTTATCTAACATTGCATTCTAGGTATATGACTCAGAACACCACGTCAGTTAATATTATCACAACTTTTTATTTGAAATTCTTTTAGCTTTTTTGATTCGTGGGAATCAACCACCAACGGAAAGCGATTTTAGTAATCAGTATCATTACTTTTTGAAATAACACAGACATAGTAAGTAACTTAAATGAGAATGACGTGTTAATATTAAGTATTCGTTAGTACCGTTTCACGCCAATAGATGTCGCTAAGTGTTTCAACATTACGTAAATAAATTCTTCTTGAACACTTAATTATTTAGATAGGTTGACCGAAGCGATTGCGATGAAACAAAGACTAATATAAACTCTGAGTTATAAACAATATTTGAGTATGAAAGATAACCATATTAGTTTCGTTCTTTTGACGTGATACTTGATCTATTCAACATAGAAACTGAAAAACCGAGCTACAGACAAAAATTTTGATAGGGGTTAAAATGTCATCTGTTGATTATCCCTTACCACCCCAAGCAATTATTTTCGAAATATTTTAAATGTACAGAAAAAGTTCCTTTACAGATTTATTATATGTGTCGGAGAAGTCATTAGTACGGGAGCTGAATTAACGACGAGGCGGAAGCGCTGTGACGTCAACGCTTCGACGGAGTCTAGATTAAAGTTTGCGCGGGCTTTACTCAAGATGTCCGATCGCAGGGAGGGGACGACTCACTTCTCTGCTGGCAGCCGCGCGGACAACACTAGTCTAGAAACTGTCATACGACTCGTTGTGTTCAGTGTACCTACTTACCTACCTTAATAAATTAACAGTGTGATTTCTAAAAGTTTGTTTTCCTCGCTAACCAACACATCGCCCACACATCATGTTCTCTGGGGAAGATCCTCACCCTGATCGGTCTCCTGCACCGACATCAGAATTGGGATACGAGCAGACAAACGAACATCGCACTGAGATCACACCACGATGTGAAGAAAATGGCGGGAGCGTTGAAAACTGGCGGTTATTATTTGAAACGCAAAATTCGAATATGAAGGCCTTGATTGAAGCGTTAAGCAAGCCGCAACGTTCTACCCAGATTGTGAACCTACCCGAATTTGACCCGGACAAGACCGACGCAGATGCACGTTCATGGTGTGCTACTTCAGACCTGTGTTTCACCGATAACCCAATGGAAGGAGGTCAGCTGATCATCACCATTAGCAAGGCTCTCAAAGGATCAGCATCAGCATGGTTATCCTCAGTGTCCTACCCCGGTATGACATGGGCGGACTTCAAAGAACTGTTTACTGCGAGATTTGTGAGCACGGAAACACCTGCGGGAACCCTGATAAAGTTAAGTGGCGACAAACCCAAAGAAGGTGAAACTTTAGCTGCATACGGCAGTCGTGTCATGTCACTGTTATTCAATCGCTGGAAGAATCTCACTATCGAACAGATTGTCGTGGCAACAACCGTCGCACACATTTCCCAGTTCGATTCAAGATTGCAAAGAATGGCTTTTACATCAGAATTAAACAATCGCCAGCGACTACAACAAGAATTGCAAGCTTTTACTTACCTGAAGCGCAAGTCAAGTGCAGTACCGGATCAGAAGACATTTGAAACCAAACGCATGAAGACATCTCAAACATCATCGATCAAATGTTTCCACTGTGGAAAAATGGGACATAGACTGGCGGATTGTTTTCATAGGCAAGAAGCAAAAGGAAAACCAACAAAAACACAAAATGTTCAAGCCTCAAGAACCAACGGCAAGCCTCAGCAGCAAGCCACTACTACCAGCTCCATCGTCTGCTTCAAATGTGGAAAACAAGGACACATTTCCACCCGGTGCCCTAATGGAGGTGGCGGCGGTACCGAGGCAACACGCAGCGAGCGGCGGGTCGACGTGTGCGTCGTTGATCCCCCGGCAGGAATTTTAAATCATCAAGGTCAGTTATTCACATTTCATTTCGATTCTGGAGCTGAGTGTTCACTTATTAAAGAAAGTGTATCATGTAAATTTAGTGGTAAGCGTGAGCAAAATGTAGTTACCTTAAAGGGCATTAGCCAGTCAAGTGTACTCAGCACTGTTCAGATTACTTGTATTGTTGAAATCGATAATAGTTTAATCGAGATTTTATTGCATGTTTTGCCCGATGTCTATTTGAGGAGTGATATTATGTTAGGCCGTGAAATACTATTGCAAGGTTTCAATGTTAGCATGACCGCGACACACTTTAAAATTTCCAAAGTCCACGATGTAAACAATTGTAATTTACAATTACCCTCGGTTGATTCAGTGAGTACCGTCCCATCTTTAAAAGCTAAGGACCAGCCCTCGATAAATCATTTTGCCGTTATTGATACTGACGTGTCCCTTGAACATAAATCGGCGATCGTTTCTGTATTGACCCGTTATTCGCGCTATTTTATTACCGGTATGCCTCAAACACGCGTAACAACAGGCGAGCTTGATATTCGTCTAATTGACCCTTGTTTGACCGTGCAACGACGACCTTTTCGTCTTAGTGCGGAAGAAAGAAAAATAATGCGTGAGCGAGTAGACGAGTTGTTGCGTGCAAATATTATTCGACCCAGTAATTCCCCGTTTGCGAGTCCAGCACTTTTGGTTAAGAAACGCGACGGTTCCGATAGAATGTGCATCGATTACCGCGAACTAAATAGCAACACTATACCTGACCGGTATCCATTACCCCTTATCTCAGACCAAATATCACGTTTGCATGGTGCGCAATACTTTACTAAGTTAGATTGTGCGTCAGGTTTTCATTTAATCCCTATTAAATCTGAGGAATCTATACAACGTACTGCGTTTATAACACCTGACGGCCAGTACGAATATTTGACTATGCCGTTCGGACTTCGAAATGCGATATCAGTTTTTCAACGGGCTATTGTTAAGGCACTAGGCAATTTAGCGAATACTTACGTTATTGTTTATGTCGACGATGTTCTAATTATTTCTGAAACTATTGAAGTGGGTATCGAGAGACTAAATGTAGTTTTAGAAACCTTGACTAAGGCCGGGTTTTCATTAAATCTGAAAAAGTGCTCGTTTTTGAAAAAGCAACTGGAGTTTCTTGGGTATGAAATCAAGTCGGGACAGATAAGACCTAATCGGAGAAAAGTAGAGGCACTGTCCACTCTACCTCCACCGTCCACCGTTACACAGTTAAGACAATTTATAGGCTTAGCAACATACTTCAGACAGTTTGTGCCTAACTTTTCGCGTGTTATGGGCCCCCTCTATAAATTGACGTGTAATAAGGTTCCTTTTTCTTGGCAACAGCGCCACGAGGACATTCGAAAAGAAATCGTTTCTATTCTTACAAAAGAGCCGGTTTTGATGATTTATGACCCCCAATACCCGGTAGAGTTGCACACAGACGCTAGCTCTGATGGGTACGGTGCTATTTTATTCCAAATCGTAGAAGGTAAACGTAGAGTAGTAGCGTATTTTAGTAAGAGGACCACACCTGCAGAGTCGCGTTATCATAGTTACGAACTTGAGACCTTAGCGGTTGTTAATGCAATCAAACAATTTCGGCAATATTTACATGGTAGAAAATTCACAGTTGTGACCGATTGTAACTCACTAAAATCATCTCGTAAAAAGATTGACTTGACACCGCGAGTCCACAGGTGGTGGGCCTATTTACAATGCTTTGATTTTGATGTCCTTTATAATAAAGGCAAAGATATGGCACACGCAGATTTCTTGTCGCGAAATCATCCCCCATTTCTTAATCCTAAAGTTAATGCAGACTCTAAGCCCAAGGAAGAGCTAAATAAAATTGTTAACTTGACCGAACTCTCCGGTAATTGGCTACTCGCTGAACAAAAACGCGATCCTGAAATCTCTAAGCTTGTTTCTGATATAAATAATGGACAGTTAAATGACGATTTAGCAAAAACGTACGAGATTCGTAAAGGTATTCTCAATCGAAAAATTCAGCGTAACGGCCGTACTAAGTGTTTACCAATACTCCCTAGAGCGATTAGATGGTCGGTAGTGAGCAATGTTCATGAGTCACTCATTCATCTCGGCTATGATAAAACCTTAGAAAAGCTTTATGACGTCTATTGGTTCGAGGGAATGCCCCGTTACGTTAAGAAGTTTATTGACAGTTGTGTTACGTGCAAGGTAGCGAAATCACACTCGGGTAAAGTACAAGCTCAATTACATCCAATACCTAAAGTAGGCACGCCTTGGCATACTATACACGTTGATGCGACGGGAAAATTAAGCGGCAAGAGCGATCGGAAAGAATACGTTTTCGTCCTTATCGATGCGTTCACTAAATACGTCTTATTGTTTCACACCGTTAATATCGATTCTAAAAGTAGTATTAGGGCTGTTAAAAATGGCGTAGCGTTATTTGGTACTCCAACTCGAATAATCGCAGATCAAGGACGTTGTTTCGCTAGTAAGGAATTTAAAGAGTTCTGCGATTCTAGTAACATTAATTTACACTTGATCGCGACGGGATCTTCACGAGCGAATGGACAGGTAGAGCGTGTAATGTCTGTGTTCAAGCCGATGTTAACAACTATAGAGACAAAAGACCGTTCGTGGCAGGATGCGCTAGGCGAAGTTCAACTGGCGATAAACTGTACGGTTAACCGAACGACAAAAGCTAGTCCGTTAGAGTTGTTAATTGGCAAAGTTGCGCGGCCACTATCGTTAATGACAGCCGATGATGTAGAACACGAGGTTGACTTAAATACCGTAAGAGATGATGCGTTGTGCAATATAGAGAAGGCAGCATCCTATGAAAAACGTAGATTCGACCAGACAAGGGCAAAGCTCAATAAATTTTCGGTAGGAGACTTTGTTTTGATTATGAACGAGGAGCGTAATCAAACAAAGTTAGATCCAAAATTTAAAGGACCGTTTGAAGTCATAGAGGTTCTTGACGGTGATCGCTATAATTTAAAAGCACTTAATTCTAACCGTACGTACAAATACGCACATGATAGGTTGCGAAAAATGCCAGAAAATCCAAGTATAACTGACGAAACTGAGGTTGGGCAAAGTAGTAGTTGTAACAATGATGAGAGTATTTAAGTTTGCATGATGATGGGACCGTACCAGAGGTTGTCGTGTAGCCGTAGCTCAATAGAAATCGGCGTCTACTACTTTAGTAGTCCGTGGGTACGCGGTAAGCAGTCAACTCTGGCGGAGGTCGGGTTTCGGTGAAACCATAGAGTCCAGGAGAGACTCGGCGCTCCCGTGGGGGTTCGCATACAGGAGAGATGAGTAACTGGAGGTTACTGGGCTATGCGTAGCCAGAGATCACATGCACAGCTTAAGTTTGTTGATTTATTTGGTTTGATTGTCTTTTGCGAGATGCGCGATAAATGTGTAGTCAGTTGTACTTTGAATTTCCTGATTATTTTCTTCTAATTTGACATTGATTGTTAGTAATAAGGTACCTTAGTATAGTTTAAATTAAACAAAGAGTTCTGTCAAATTTCGACTTTATTTGAATTCTGATAAATCAGACGTCCACAAACAGATTTTACGGTTAAGATCAGGAGTGACCGAACTATGTGATACTGTGTGATGAATATTGTTTCAGAGTAACACACAGGGACGCGTGCCCCGTAGGATGGCCGTGTCGGAGAAGTCATTAGTACGGGAGCTGAATTAACGACGAGGCGGAAGCGCTGTGACGTCAACGCTTCGACGGAGTCTAGATTAAAGTTTGCGCGGGCTTTACTCAAGATGTCCGATCGCAGGGAGGGGACGACTCACTTCTCTGCTGGCAGCCGCGCGGACAACACTAGTCTAGAAACTGTCATACGACTCGTTGTGTTCAGTGTACCTACTTACCTACCTTAATAAATTAACAGTGTGATTTCTAAAAGTTTGTTTTCCTCGCTAACCAACACATCGCCCACACATCATGTTCTCTGGGGAAGATCCTCACCCTGATCGGTCTCCTGCACCGACATATGTATAGAAGATGTTTTTCGTGTTCACACCTAGTTAGGTGTAAACACGAAACAACGTGTACATGCTGTGGTCTCCTGTACTTGAAAGAGCACACGAAAGAGATCCTTTTTATAATATTGTGATTTATATTGTTTGTATATCCTTTGTCTCATTATCTGCCTAGCCTTTTCCCAACTATACTGGGGTCGGCTTCCAGTCTAACCTGATGCAGCGATGATGATAGGATCTCTATATAAATAAATAAAATTGGAACTTGAACAGTCATAGAGTCAACGCATAGCTTGGCAGGATGTTCTCATATGCTGGGAATGTTGTTGCCCACTCCTTCACTTAGTCACTGTTTACTGTTTTCG
Source organism: Polymixis flavicincta (assembly GCA_949987655.1). Classification (NCBI taxonomy): domain Eukaryota; kingdom Metazoa; phylum Arthropoda; class Insecta; order Lepidoptera; family Noctuidae; genus Polymixis; species Polymixis flavicincta. The sequence continues at coordinate 21,184,679 of OX465175.1, forward strand.
ATCAAACATACAGCTGTTTTGATCGAAAACAGTAAACAAGAGAATTGGTGTCAATCTAGGATTCGAAATACACATTTCCTCTATGGTACCAGGAAACTATGACGACAAGTAACTAGATCCACCACCACGGCTCGTTTAAGGAAGCTGACGCCTCCATGACTTGGCTCGCTCCCATATTGGTACCTGGAACCACCATGCTTTTGGCACGTACCACATATCGATAAAACTTTACGACTCTTCCTGTTGTTTGTGGGGCAGAGCTAACCAGATCATACGGTCCCCACTAATTGGGACGGCGGTTTTGAAATGAAAGTTATGCATAGAATTTCTTTGACGGGTCGTCCATTGTTAGTTTTGGGGTCATCAAAAAGGAGCCTTTGTGAGTGTCGGTCCCGTATTGTATGGGTCTGGAGAATCCTGGGCGTTTGACCTGACTATCAAAGTTTATGTACTAACTATTAAATACTTTGCAAGTAATGTGACACATATATTTTTATTGAAAGAGTTGTGGGTGGATCTTTTCATTATGCACTAGGAAAAGACTAATGCCAAAAACCTTAAAAGCAGTGTTTATGAGAATTTCTGTGGCATATGACAATGATGAAGAGATACTAACACCTATATAGTTGTATGCATCTTTTACAAACCATTATACATTTACTATAAGTACTTTCTATTTTTAAGAACAAGTACAGAGGCAAGCACCTCAAGTTACCCCAATCTGTGAAATTTCTTTGATAGTTTTTCAACTTTATTACAAAGGAATAAGTTTTATGTTCAAATGGGAAAATTTGACAGTTTGGGATAGCTTGACCTGCTGGCGACTGTACATCCTATTATTATAAATGTGAGTGTTTCTATGTTTAGATGTTTGTAACTCAATCATGCAAAAATCGCTAACGGATTTATATGAAAAAATCGGCAAACAGAGAGTTTATAATTTGGATTGATACATAAAACACCTACTTTCTTATGGGATACTAGCTTCCGCACGCGGCTTCGTCTGCGTGGAAGTCGGAAATAATACCGCGGGAAGGTGTAGTAGGTACTGTGAGAGCTCTGTCGAGCTCTCAAGGTACCGGGGGTTATGGTGTATATAAATAAAATACTTAGTGATCTATTAACGGTGGGACTCCACCTTTAATAAGGAATTAGCTCATTACAGTATCGCTCCTGACAGTCGAGTGAAGCTTCCGCAACAAAACTTAAGTAACATTATTTGACATTCTAAAGATAAAAACTTCTCGATTATTCGAACATAGACACAGCCTAACTATTGGCTGCCAGCAAGTACGTGAGGTTCCTCGTGAAGCGAACAACCTCTACAGTAAGTCGGAAATTATCCCGCGGGAAGGCCGCGGGATAATTTCCGACTTCCACGGGATTAAAAGTATCCTATCTGTTAATTTATCTATGTGCCAAATTTCATCGAAATGCCCTTCAGAAAATATTAGTAAGGATTATTATATAAGGATATTTCGGCATCCACGCGGGCGATGCCGCTGACTAAAGCTAGTACGTAATATTTAACTGTTCTTTAATAGCTGTTTCGGCAGTTATTTGCTCATTATAATTCTTCGTGGTCTATGCTACATTACTGATTGACGAGGGTTTAAATGTCTGGGCAACATTACCGAGGGGCATTTATGCGTTTACATTAGATTAGGTTAGGTTTGTCAGGACCACTAGTTTGAGATATGGCTTAAATAAAGTAACCTGGTAATTTTCGTTAACTTTTCAAAGCTCTTACTCATTCAAAGATATACGTGATTATAAAGAACTAGCAGTGGCTTGCGGTTTCACCCGCATATGTCTCAATCCCGTGGGAATATTGGGATAAAAAGTATATTTTGTCCTAACCCATGTCATGGTTTAATCTTGTGCCAAAAACATCCATATCCGTTATTTTGGTTTAGCTTGAAACCGTAACAAACAAACATCACATCACTTCAGCCGAAACATGTTCACTGCTGGACATACGCCTCCCCCAAAAGGCGGGTTTTGTCATAATCGCCACGCTTGGCAGGCGGGTTGGCGATCGCAGTATAGTGGTAAAATGCATAGAGAACGCTGCTGCCCATTCTCTATCTAGTACGAGTACGTCCCTTAGTCGCCTTGTACGACAACCACGGGAAGAAATGGGATGGTGCTATTCTTTTACGTCCGTCAACAAACATACAATAAATCAAATCTTTTCTATTCATAATTTAAAGGCATTTAGCCTGTAGAGGTGACACAAAGATTCAGGCTGTGTCTAGTTTGGTAACCTCTGTTACTTTGTAGTAGTTGTGGGCATGCTCTCATAGTGCCAAATGACTATTTATTTATTTTGTGTATGTAAGGTATAAATCTTCAGTTCAACTAGTGCGTTTACATTCAAATTCAAGGACAGGCAATTTCAAAAGCCTGTTTTTACGTATTTAAAAGAATTTTGAAAATAAATAAATAATTCATTAATATAATTCAGCAAGCTGTTACTAATGTTCGCACCTACTCGTTGATATATGTCCGTCCTTGGTTTCATTCAAAACAATTCTTTGTTACAGCGTATTTGTATCAGCATATCGTAAATAAGACAGAAATAAATTATGGAATTCAGCAATGACGTAGTACATTGAACGTTGGTACCACGGTACTGCGCGTATACGCACCCCGCCTACACGGTGATATGTTTGAAATTTTATTTTAGCCTGGCCTAGTAACGTACTGTGGTAGATCGTTTCTAGATCTTGGAATGTGTCTCGTAATGGATATTTACTTCGAAAGAAAATCGGAATAAATTACATAGAGATTCACCGTCTTATTACAAAACACGACCTAACTTTAGCTCTAGCCTGAAGCTCTGAGCCAGTTTCAGCAATGCAAACTTTATTTCGATTTGGGTAAAGTTCTTAATACGAAAATGACAACTTAGCACCGGCCTAAGTCGTTAGTTTTTTAAAAGTAACTGTATTTCGATTTCTGTTGGGTTCATATTTCACAAACAGATTCGATGTTTTAATAGGGCTATTTGCCATAGTCACCAGCACCACGCGTTGACGATCGCAGAATGGTGGTCAAATGCATAGAGAATGCTGCTGCCCATCCTCTAGTAAGTCCCTTAGTCGCCTTCTACGACACCCATGGGATAAAATGGGATGGTGCTATTCTTTTACGTCCAGCACCACACGGTGTGGGATTCATGTAATGATTACCTACACCCTGTACAATTGTACATAGGTATATTTATATATATATATACATATATATTTGAAACGTTGCCCCACACTAGGAATTTCTCCTGTATTGTGGGTGCGTTTACAAACATTTAAACTCACATACACAAACAGCCAGACCCGGAACAACTAATTGTAGGTCATACAAATACTTGTTCCGTGCAGGAATCGAACCCGCGACACGCAGCGCAGTAGTCAATCGCTTAACCACTGCGCCAACCGTGCCGTCAAAAATATTCCTTGCGACGTCAACATTACTAATCTCTAAGCGAGTAATTCATAAAGTGAAGTTATTCCAGTTTAGTAATACAAGTATACTAAAGCCTAAACCGATATAACTTCCGTTAAGTGACTTAGGAAACCCTATTCACCCTTTAAGTGGAAAACTCGGGCGATACATTATTGTGAGCATTAGATAACTTGCCGTACACCTGAACTCATTAAACTTTTGCTATAATATGGATAAGTTAAGTAACTACAGGACGTTGATCGATGATCGCAAGATTTAGGCCCAGATTAGGAACTTCAAAAAGTGTAAATTTAAATTGAGGATGTGATATTAACATGGACGAATTAAGTCTGTTGTAGGAGAAATACCAACAAAGCAAAATGTTCCTAGATATGGTCCTTTTATTTTGATCATGGTAGAGCTAATTAGTGGTACCTACCTAGTGATGGTGAATCTGAATACCTATTTATCCATCTATATATTATGGATTAAAAAAAAATAGTTTTCTGCACTCCTTCATTGAAACCAACTGTGTAAAACATACTCCTCCGTTTGCATAATTTTCGTAAAAAGGGATACAAAGTTTTTGCTTCACGTACCTATTATATAAATACATATATATATATCTATTTACAACAGCCAACAGCCACTATATAAATGTGCGTAACTTTCAATGTTTCTTGTTATTTAGATTTGTTTTCGCCAGTGGACCAACTCTTAAGACTTTAGGTTCTTAGATTGTATTCATAAACGATGATTAAAGTTAAGAGATGTTTAAACGTCGAAAATGTCTGGTTAATCAGTCGCTAATCATTACTTAACTTTAAGCAGCGTTTATAAATAAGGGGATCCTACTTAATATTATAAATGTGAAAGTTTTATGTTCAGATGTTTGGATGTTTGTTACTCAATCACGCAAAAACAGCGGAACGGATTTGGATGGAATTTGGCTCACAGATAGTTTAACCTGGATTAACATTTAGTCCTACTAATATAATAAATGTGAAAGTTTGTATGTTTGGATATTTAGATATTTGGATGTTTGTTACTCAATCACGCAAAAACAGCTGAACGGATTTAGATGAAATTTGGCTCACAGATAGTTTATAGCTTGGATTAACAGGATATTTTTTTATTCTGGTAGTACATTCCCGTGGGATAATTTCCGACCTCTACGCCGCGGTAGAAGCCGCTGGCAAAAGCTAGTCAAATATAAATTTGGTTGCCGACAGAATAGATCTTTTCTCATCTTTACTGAGCGAGTTTGCAAGGGTAACGTAAAACGTTACACGTGTTATGTTTTTAATTTGTAAATCTTATCCGGCATTCAAATATGTTGTAATGGTGTATGTCATGAATGGTTAATTAACTACACTACCGAATTGAGATTCTGTAACCGTAGCGCATGTAAGTAAATAAAAAAAAACAACTAATATATGAACTGTAGAGGTTCTTAACCTGCATGATTTTAACATACAACCTTTTCGAATAATTATAAGATAATGGCCGTTTATGAGATACACTATTACGAACAAAGAACGAGAGAAAACAATACAGAACAGCTTCGCAATTTGACAGAGATCTCATGATGTAAAATTAAAAATATAGTAAATTATTAAAAACATTAATTCAATTCCAATAATTAAGCTATGCACCACATGTAACTCTTCCTAAATTACTCAAGGCAGATAAAAAAATCGTTTTTCTTTATTTTTATTTAAGTCCCTCTCCCACAAACGGGGTTAGCTCGCATGAGTACTAATAGACAGGCCTGTCTGTGCTTTATTTATACAAAAATAAAATGTTATCTATAAATTTAGTACCAGTTACTCCTAGGTCTGTGCTACACTTTGTATAAACAAGGCCACTTTATAGTGTATATACTATACTAGACCTAAACACTCAATGCACATAAATGCAGCACATGTTGCTAACAGCCACCGAAGCACGTGTATCACCCTGAAATAATTTACTTCGAGATAACGTAAACAAGATGGCTGTAGAGCAGGGGCGCTCAACAGTTATCGTCCAGGTGGATTTGAGTTGATGCCTTGTTACTCTATAAATTGATTAGAAATGCAATTTGTCTGTCCCAACCGTATTTCCGCAAAATCCTATACCACCATCATACACCCACCAGAACGGTTGCGGGTGTTAGCTCACCAATTTCACACCTGTGTATAATTCTACATAGTTGCAGTGATCTTACTGATAAACACACTGACAACGTCGGAAAATTGCATAAAATAAATTATTGCGCACTCTTCTAACAATCAGATTTATGTATTTTTATGTAACTGTGGGATATTTGTTATTTTAAACTATTATTCTTCTTCTTGGCGTGTCGATAGCAATCTAAATAGAGTTAGTCTATAATTTTTAGTTACTGCAATAATTCTGTTATTTTAATTATGTAGAAATACGTTTTTGTTAATATAGTCACACGAATGACCAAATATTGGTAAATAATTTTAATTATAGTTGTAATTAAAATTAATTAATATCCTTTTCAGCTTTATAACAATATGTAAAAACTAAAATAGTGCATGTGGTGTTAGCCTGTAAGTAATTGTTGCACTTACAAACGTTATGTAGGTTGTACCTATAAGTTTCCGTCTCCAAAACGATTTTTGTTTGAAATACCTACCGTTTGATGTTGAATTATTTTAAAACATTTTACCTCTCGTAGGAACTGAAATAATGTTACAGTTAGAGCTCACATACTTTAAGTTGGTCATCCCTGGTCTAGACTGCGCCTTGCCCACGCGCATTAGGGTGGTCTATCTACTAAAAGTAAACATCCAATGATATTATCAACTATTGCGTGCTGTAAATAAACCGATACGTGGAATCTCTTGTTTTTCGTTCCGTGATAGTATTTTTCTAGAATCGTTTTAAGAATGTCTGTTAATTAAATATTCTTGGCTCGTTCAATGCTCTGAGGTGTAAATTGTTCGTTACTTCGGCTAGTGTATTTTCGCAGAAAAAATATGTATATTTAAAAAAATAACATCGTATCAGAAAATATAATATAACGTTTTTTAATAATAAACATGTAGCTACATTCAACACCAGGAATGCGAAACATCAACCCAAAAATAAAACGGCCAAAGATCATTCCCTTAGCAACAAAGAAATGAAAACAACTGAAGACCTTAGCAACCACTGGAAATAAAACAAAAGAATAAAAAGGCTATAACACTCATAACCCAGTCACAATAACTCATCCTGCTAATAGAACCATACGTTTATATAAAACTAACAAACAAACGTCGAAGGTCCAGCTGTGTATATCGGTCAGATGAACTTGTTGAAATCACACGTATCTTTGTTTGTAGCGGGTGAATCGATCACGGGATATGACGGAAATGTAACGAGGAATTTAGAACAAGGAATTTATAGGTACATATGTATTATTTTTGCTAGGCATATAATTATGATAGGTATTGTGTATGTTACATGAGTCGATCGGTCAGGTTACGCTTACTGCGGCTGGTCCGTGGATGGGTGTCCATGTTGTTATACCAAGCCCCTCCGTGAGTTGGTAAGTTAGCCGTTGGTCTCAGCCGTCATTCGTGGATCTTTGACAGCCGTTACGGGTCATCAGCAGACCGAGCGTCTGACAAGCAGTCTTGCCAAGGGGTATCGTATTACCCAGTAACTGGGTTGCGGAAGTCAGTCGCTCGATGTGAAATACTGGTATTTAGCTACATTCGGTTCGACTGGAAGCCGACCCTAACATAGGTTGGAAAAAGCTAGACAAATGTTGAATGTAAATTATGTTACATATGTACCTATGTTATGGGATGTTTTAAACAGCCCTATTTATATTTTACCAAGGCTTTGTTGTAAGAATTGACAAAGGTTTTGTCAGAATTGTCTAGTCTAGGAATAATAGCACTTGCTATTTTAGTAAAATAGTTCCTTGTGTCAGACTACATAACAACAATAAAGTTAATTCAGACAACTTTAGTATTTCACTGTGAAGTAAAGTAAAAAATTATTTGCATTGATTGCATGTACAGTAAATAGGATGACAGTTAAAATATGGGTGATCCTTGTACAATCTACCTTATAACAGGCATGCAACATTAGTATAACATGAGATTTTTTAGATGGGTATTACAGTTCAACAATAATCGGATGGTACATTCATTATAATAAAACATTAATTGAAATATCTGCAATACGATAGGAATAAAATTTACAAATCAAAACAATGTCACAATAGGGTATTTTCCAATTAGATGAAAACTGTTTTAATTTGAAGATTGGGACGACATATTTAACAGAAAAGTAAAAATAAATTTATGTATATTCATTTTCTCCATTAAAAACGATTAAATTCAAATTTATTTTTCGTTGTTTTGAATTTACCGTCAAAACGCTCCTTACGATGACTTTTTTATCATGTGACATCGTGACGTCAACTTTGTGTAAAATGCACCGGTAAAAATACTTAGTTTGGCATAGTTTTAGAAGTATTTGTGCACAGAGGCACCGCACACCAGTAATATCACTTTATAGCCATTAAAAATCTTGCTAATTATAAACTCGACATTCACTTTTTACTTACTAACTACTTTAGTTTACACAAAGTTGACGTCACGTGTGGTCACGTGATAAAAAGTCATCGTAAGGAGCGTTTTGGCGGTAAATTCAAAACAGCGAAAAATTAATTTGGTTTTAATCTTTTTTAATTAAGTAAATGGATATAAACCAATTTACTTTTATTTTTCTGTTACATATTTCGTCTTAATCTATAAATTAGAATAGTTTTTAATAAATTGGAAAATACCCTATTATTAACTACAGTATGTGAAAAAAATAATTAAATTATTCAATATTCAAGTCAGTCAGAATAATAATAGCATTTCACAATAATAATTTAGTTTCTTTCGTTGTTCCTTTATAATTCTGATCCGTTTCAGGCTCAGATAAAAATAAGATGTGGCAAACCGGTTCCTCGTGTGAGCAGCGATGACCCAGTAGTATCGGCTCCAGGCACATTATTTTGTGTATTTAATTTCATTACCACTGCTCTTAAAACGGTGAAGGAAAATATCGTGAGGAAACCGGCATGTCCCAGAATCAAAAATTCGAAGACATGTGACATCTACCAGCCCGTGATGGTCTAGCGCGGTGGATTACAACTCACTCCCACTTATAGAGAGGAGGCCTGTGTCCTGTGTGAAATTAATATCTTACTTCCCAAAAAAAAATCTACAGTGAAAGATTGTAGAACCGGAATTCGTCGTTTGCATTTCATCAGTTCCCTCTTGACCATAAAAAGCAGGTCACTTTCCATGACCCAATGGCGACAGTTGTTACTGAAGTATGCGGGCATTCTTCAAGCTACATTGTCGGAGCGAAAACGGTATTGGTATGTATTATTTATTACCGCCTTTAATTAAATTAATTACCGTTTGTTCAATGGGTCGTTTGATTGATCTTTTTTTTGCATTGGCGCCATTTATAAGATATGTAGTTAATTTCCAGTTTTATTATGCATGCGTTGTACGTAATGCTGTGTTTCTTGAGGAGTGGAATCATTCATGAATCAGTCATGGTTTATGTCGCCAACCTTTGTGGCACCAAGGAGCATACTTCAGTGTCTATACATAATACCTAAGTCAGTTGTTCACTTATCCAAGGATGCGTTGAGTTCAAGGCAGGATCTGCTGATGCTCTTATTCTTACTGGCCAAATGTATGGACCTAATATTGTTAACATCATCATAATCATAATCAGCCATCATGTTCCCACTGCTGGGACACATTCCTCCTCTCCGTGAGAGAGAGTGGGCCGTAAGCCACCACGCGGGCCCAATGCGGGTTGGTTGACGTTACATGTCTTCAAATTTTTGGTTCTAGGGCATCCCGATTTCCTCACGATGTTTTCCTTTACCGTTTTGAGAGTAGTGGTGATAAAATAATTTACACAATTAAAGCTCCTGTCTGTAGGGACGTTCAAATAAAAATTGGCTCCGAGGGTACGCAGAACATTTGCGCCCCTTTGTAAATTATCTTCTCGGTCTACACTAAGCAAAGCCATGTCGCATAACGTTTCTTGACCCATTAACGAAAGTATTAATTTCAACTTACAAAAAATCGTTTGCAATGCTGCAACTTTAAGAGAACTTGAGCAGAAATAGACAGATTTGAGTTAGGTTATGTAAAAGTATGAAATGGTTTATTGATGCTTTTTAAAAATTTAATAATTGGCGATTTTGTGCACCCCGCTTCTATAGGCGCCCAGGGCACTTACCCTGCCTGCACCACCCTAGTTACACCACTGCCTATCTGGGTTTAAACCTATGACCCATCACCATAACTGCTCTCATTGTCAACATCTATAAACCCATCTTTATCCTTCTTTTAATCCGCCGTCATGAAAAGCGTGACATTTCCATTATAATAGTCTCAAACAACGAACAATATTTCAAACAATACAAGCGTACCATCCTAATTTATAACACTTGAACGTGTTTGACGTCATTAAGGAGTAGGCATACCTAATGGAGTGTGTATTGATATCTTGGCAGTACTGATCGTGACCGGCGCAGGCGCAGGTTATTTGTAGCACAAAGGTGAACGAGGCATAGAAGCTATTGCTTACAAATTTGCATCTTATGCTTTGGAGGTTACCATAAAATTGGTCATGAAACTACTGATAATGCAATGTGTGTCGCGGATGTACAAAATAAAAGAAATACAAGGCATTTTTTTATAACCGACGTCAAATTTTAACCCAGATTTGTTCAGAACCGGTGAAGATAACACAGTGGGAAACCTCGCTGCTTGCTATACAGGGTGCCAGGGACATCAACGCCCAAACTGTTACTATGAATCCAGCACATGATTCTATACCATCGTCATCTGCCTAGCCATCTGAGATGGCTTCCAGTCTTACCGGATACAGGTAAATACCAGTATTTTACATGGAGCGATTGCCTACTTGGCCTTCATAAACCAGTTGTAATGTTTTTATTTTATTCAAAACCTTAAACCTAATTACAATTCTTTTACCTTAAATTAGACCTAATAAGTAATTGGCAAGATACAAAACATGTGCAACTGGGCTTAAACTAGGAGGACTCCTGGGCTATAAGCACCAGTTACTTCCGTCACCATCGTGATCGAACTCCACCAGTTGCTGGGTAACACGATACCCCTTGGTAAGACTGGTGGTCAGACTTTCGGGCTTTTGACGACCCGTATTCCTCAATTTTTTTTATCCCGGCTATTATCAGTGGATCTTTGGCTATCAAAGATCCACTGATAAAAAAAAAAATCGTAGTTTAGAATCATGTGTGGCAACAGGTTGCACGTCGATGTTCCGGCCACTCTGTATACGTACTGGATGTTTACATTGCGATTTCTTGCTTGGGAATGCAATATTCTCTCTTTTTAAACAGTTTCCAAACGAATTTATTGATAAAGAATTTTGATTCGATAATTTAATTTTGATTAACTTAGTCTACGACGGGTTTCTTCTTTAGCATGAGACTGCAAAACCACTCATCATCAATCAATGCTTCACAAAAACTAGTTGCTTGACAACCCTACGAAAAAAAACTGCAGCAAAGATTGAGTTTTGCAGCTTTCTGCGAATGTTGGCGAAAGTTGTCGCGAAAGTCCTCAACCATTAGTCTGTTGTGTTTTGAATTTACAATAAACAGCTCATTATTCTTGAATGATTAATTGTGTATGGAATGAAAGGAATAGAAAGGAAAATAATTTAACTACTGAGTTTCAAAGTACTTAACATTCTGCTACAGAACAATAGGAATTGTGGAGAACATTAAGATGTGGTGGAATTTATTGCTCAGAGTCATCTTCATGCGACGAAATACTAATTAGTAACTATGCAATAATATTATAATGTTTCGCGGTTGTTGCAGACAGCAGTGGTGGCCCAGTGGTGATGGCTGCGATTTACGTGTTGTACGGCGTAGGTTCAAAACCAGACAGGCGCTGAACTTTGTGTAAATTATTTCATCACCATTGCTCTCAAAACAGTGAAGGAAAACATCGTGAGGAAACCGGTATGTCCTTGAACCAAAAATTGGAAGACATGTGACATCTACCAACCCGTACTGGGCCAGCGAGGTGGAATACGGCCCACGCCCTCTCACCAAGAGGGACTGAGTCCCAGCAGTGGGAGCATTATTGGCTGATTATGCTATATACTACATATTAGGTCCAAAATTGATGAAATCATGGGATTCAGATTATTATCACCGATAACTTAAGATAACCCAAATTGTGTTACCAATTCAATGGTGCTGTGCCTGTAAAGTCGACCGTACGTCGGTGTTCACACTTTGTGTTTCAGCTGGCCTAACTAGCGATACAACATAACATACCATCACTCCCCGAAGGGTTAGGCATGTACCTATATATGTAGTTCTAATAATAAAATAATACGTAGGTCGCTTCAAGGACAACCTCCACAAGTGTCATGGATGGCTTAGACCTCCTGAGTGTTTACATGCGGCGTGTTTCCACAGACAACGGCTCACCTCCCATCTTGCACCGCATGCTCTGTCACTTGCACTTGAGGACCATGGATGCGATAGCGAACAGTAAGAATTCGCGTTGCTGAATTTTGGGCCAAACAAATTTATAAAACGAACTATACACATACTTTTTTTCGTGTTATTTTTGCCATCGACACGCTAAGAAGAAGAATAATAAAATAAGAGGCCATCTAATTCTGGTTCTATTACCAATGACGTGTGACCCTCCTCTTGATTTAATTTTGAATATTTCCATTGAAATTTTAAAATGAAACGTCTTTACCATGTGCATTATAGAGATGACATTAGAAACTTAGCTGCTAAAGCCTGCTTCAACCACATTAGAATGAAAGTCACTAAACAATAATCTTCCTCACAATTCCACAGTAGAATCTTCAACTACAATAAGCCTGTTTGACATTCCGTTTATTCGCGCGATATTGTTGTGATTGGTTCCAAGAGGCGTGAAATGAGATGAATTTGCATCATATTGGCTGTTGGCAACGGCACCTGAGGTGATCGCTCCATTTCCAACACATTCGTATGGAGATTTCAACTGTTCCGAACTAAGTTGAGAAGATACATGGAAGTCTATGGAATAACTGTTACTATGGCACATGTTTTGCTTGTCCAAAAAGTATTTGGAACGCACCTGTATTAGTGACACGTTTTAGAGTGTAGACAATTTGAAAAATTAATGAATTAATGACGGGTGTTAGAAAAAACACCGTTCTCTTCAGGTGAAAACTCCAGAAAGCGCGAGATATTCAAATTTTCTTATGTTTATTGCAATTTGCAGGTCAGCGTGTTAGCTGTATGTTGAACAAAATTTGCGACCGTAACATAATCATTAAAGAAGATTTAATTGGATGTAATGACTTTTAGAAATGAATTACTTTTTTATGAATTTTTATTTCAATTATACCTATGGACGAAAACAGTGACGCGAATTGACTCAATTCAAATTCGCGCAACTTCAAGCATGACATTTCTATACGAGTTCAAATGCTATTTATATTATAATAATAAACTTAATAATCCTCTCTATTTTCCTTACGACTGACGTGAAGACAATAATAGAGATCGCCACAATATTGGTCAAGATAGTGCGACCGCTGAGCTATTGTGCGGGGCCGTCACGATAATGCATTATCCTCGCAGATTCTAAGGTTCTAAGGCTATGCACAATGGTTGTACCTAGTCAAGCTTAAGCGTAGAATGATAAAGTGTGCAGGTCTTTTGTTGTGTTAGTAGTAGTAAGTGGTATTTTAAAGAGATGTTATGATTGTGATTCACACGACTTGCTATTTTTAAGTAATTTGTTATAATTGGTTGTCTTGCCTTTCTCTGTTTTGGTAAGTTTCCGTACTTTTAACATTTTTGATATTAATTGTCGCTGAATTGAAAATTGCGACTAGATTTTGAACGTTTTCGATTGCGTTCTTCAGATCAAATAGTGTTGTAGCATAATTTGCCTATAATGTTGCCGATTCTGGGACACAGGCATTCTCTCTTCAGTGCGGGTTGAAGTGGAACGAACCTACGATCTACAACTCGTAAGTCCGGACCGATAGCACTAGATCACCACCACTCACTTAATTCTGATGTAAATTAGCTAAAATGTAACTAAGAACTTAGAACCAGGTGAATTTTACCTGCATTTGTTATTAAAAGTGCTGGGTCTCCCGGATTATTACAAACTCTTAAAATCTCGTAGAGCCGTATCTGCACCCACGTGGGTGCAATTACGGCTCTACGAGATTTTCTTAATATCGTTCAAAATGGACCTACGAAAAACTTCAAGTAGGTTGACAAACTTTTTTCTTGGAGGTACTATTCCATAACAAGCGTGATGTAATAGGCTCTAACAAGAAGCTACCGTTGTGTTTGTTTAATAAGTCGATGTTCTAATAAGTGGGTGTCGTATTGTCGATGCTTGCCAAACACTAGGCCTCAATTTCGTACATTTTTTGATGTACGCAATTTTGTCACCTCGAAAATTTCTTATACATTTGAAAGTAGCGTTAAATAGTTTTACCACGACCACCAATAATTTATGCGTATGGGAATTGATGGCTGTCATTCAAATTATGGCAGCGGCATTTTTGTGTTTACGGTGTCAAGAAGCCCTCTCTAGGGTAACACAGCAACTTAGGCAACTTAACAATTTTTTTTTTTAGGTTGGGAAATCATCAAATAACCCCCGCTCTGGGTGGAGCGGAACAGCGTGACAGACTTTTACTGACTAAAACCCACCCGTGTTCCTTCAGTTGCCTGTGTGCCAGGGGCCAAGGTATCTCTTTCGAACAACCCGCACCCCCGGCAGGCATCGGCCCTTGCGGTCGCCACCAGTTGGTGCTGACATCTCTTTGAGGCAACTTCATAACGTTCCAGTTACGTTATTCATCAAGAGCAGTAGTGGTCAGATATCAGCCCCGATTTACGTATGTAGATCGTAGGTTCGAATCGAGGTAGGCGCTTTACTTTGTGTAAATAATTTATATGTATTACCACGTCTCTCAAAACGGTGAAGGAAACATCGTGAGGAAACCGGCATGTCCTAGAACTAAAAATTCGAAGACATGTGACATCTACCAACCTGCATTACACAGCCCACTTCCTCTCTAAGTGACGGAATGAAATGATGACGTCATTAGCTGGTAAATTGCGGACGCTATTTGGAAGCCGGTCTACTAGGAAACCACAGCTTTACCTATCAGCGCCTATCGCGCATGTACTAAACTAATCAAACCCTAAAACTGTAATGTTCTGGTATAACTACTTACGTAGGCTTTAACTTATGTAAACATATAATGAGATATAATCAAATATGAGAAAAGTAAATATGGTTAACTCAATCGGTTCTTTGAAGCCATTTTTTACTATTTGACTTACATTTAAAATTGTAAATTCTAATTGAACAATTTTATGCCTCATTAAATCAGGAATGTACGAGTTAAAATATTCATTTTCATATTTGTTTCAATTATTGGTTTATTTAAACGTTTAAGTTTCAGTTCAGCGAGTTCAACACACAACTTTGTAAAAACAGTTTAGACGTAGGTACTGCAGGGCACCACATTTGGTTGATATATTGACCAGTCGTACTCAGCGTTTCTCCTCCACATTAAACATGGGCACATTGAAAGTGTCGAACTCTCTGGCGTCTGTACGTCTGCGTTCCCTTCCACATCCTTCAAAACAAGAGTGAACAAGTATCTTCTGGGTACGCTCGTTCCATAATAGACTTTATCAATCGCTTTGTATCAGGCGTAATCGAGGTCAAGAGCAGGCAACAATAAAAAATAAAAAATCAACAAGAGATAGTTAAGTCCCCATAGACACCAACATTCCTTTGTGACACAAATAGTAACAACAATATATTTAACTAATTCCCATGAGAAACCAGTGTGTGGATAGGAGACACCCGCATGAACACAAACGGGTTCAAACCCATCGACCCCGTAAGACCATTGCGGTTAACCTAGATCTAACTAAAGTGCATTATAGTTCGTAGGACCGTTAACTTGAAAGTGTATGAGAGGAATTATCTATGCAGAATCTGCAGTTCGCATGCTCGGTGAGGTAAAGGGGAGTTAATGAGTTAGAATTTCCTATGCCTCATAAGAAGGCTGAAAGTCATCCTAAAGGAGAGGGCTATGCTTGGAGTTTCCCTATGCGATAGAATCAGAAATAAAGATATCCGTAGTAGAACCAAGGTAACCGATAGTCCGAAGAATTGCCGAACTTAAGTGGCAGTGGGCAGGGAACATTACTCGCAGAACAGATGGCCGATGGGGCCGAAAGGTTCTGGAGAGGCGACCACCTACTGAAAGACGTAACGTGGGAAGGCCTCCTAAGAATTAGACCGATGATCTGGTGAAGACCGCAGGAATCCGCTGGATGCAAAAAAAGCACAAAACCGGTCGAATTGAATGAAGGTACTTGGGGAGGCCCATGTCCAGCAGTGGCGTGGCTGTTTTTTGGCTGACATGATGGTGATGATAAAGAAGGAAGATCTATTAGAAACATTTGATCATTCAACAAATTCGTCGTTGTAACTGATTAAGTAGTGAAACAGGTTATTCTAGCAAAGCCGCTATTAACTAAGATACAACTTAAAAGAAAAGGACACGACAATAACGCGCAAAAAATATTTTAATGAACTGACCTCGAGCCGAATTAATGCTCTCACATAATCCCGACCGATAAAATGTAATGTCAAGGCCTCGGTCACATCTACGCGAGCTAGCGCCGTCCGAATGCTAAAGATCTCAGTGCTAAGGCCAGTCCACTTGGTTGTAGAACTCGCCATAAATTCCAATAAAACAGTTGACAGGTGGCCACTACAGCATTAGTATAATTGTTATTCCAAATTGATTGCTTTACTAGTTTAGTTTGTCGCTCATAGAGGCGTCAGTGATGATGATTAGATAATATTTGGTTACACGAGTCGTTGAAGACATTTGCATAATGAGGGGCAAAAAATTGATGAAGGAATGTATGAGGTTATTAGACTCGGTGTTGTGGTTTGTGGTTTTAAAGTAGTAGACGCAATGTAGCGCCATGGAGATAAAGAAAAACCCGACTAATTGCGAGTCTGGACTCGCACACGAAGGGTCTCGTAAAATAATGCAGAAAATGACGAAAAAAATATTTCTTATACAAGAAACATGTTTTTTCGTCATTTTCTGCATTATTTAAAAAAAAAGACCCTTTTTAATTTTGATTAACTTTCGTTTTTGTTGTTCTAACGGCTGTCTACACATTTCGTTAGTTTAATTTCAAAGATCGGTGTTTAGTTTCGTTTTTTTGCCCCCGCCTTCCGAAATGAAAGTTATTTTTCACTTCATAGTGTTTTTGTTTATTTTTTCACTTTTTAATTATGGAACCTCCTACCCCGCAACGATTCATATAGCACAACTTTCTATGTCAAAAACAGTTAACACGAAGTATTAAAACACCATCAAGATACACAAATTGGAAAAAGAAACACAAAAAAACAACGGTCGTAGATATTGCTATATTATGTCCAATATGTCCATCACATGTTTATATTCTTGCTTAAGTAGGTGATGGAATTAATAAACCGATCAAGGAAAACGGCTTAGATAATATTATCCCAGACAATGGACTAGCTAGTCGTCTTTATTGTCCCACTATTATTAGCACAGCTTAATATTATTACCACTATATGGTCGTCTGGCCATGGGAATATTCATGTTGGCTCTATGTGACATAATATTTGTCAAAGCACCTTAGGATAATAGTAGCGTGGGCCCTATGGGTAGTAAAGCTTAAAGTGGTAATAAGCCAATGGTTGAAACACCGCCCCTTGCACTATTGAGACCACTCATGTCGTAAACGTTATATTAAGAAGCCAAGTTGAAAGCTTCGGTATAACAATGTATAATGATGTATGCACGTTGGTTATCGTTAATCTGCTATCTACCATCATTCACATCATGCCTGGGAGTCAGACCGTCGCTCGAGACCAGTCACCTGTCCCTCGCACACTTTCTGTGCTCAACACTATCTACCATCATTCACATCATGCCTGGGAGTCAGACCGTCGCTCGAGACCAGTCACCTGTCCCTCGCACACTTTCTGTGCTCAACACTATCTTTGACGCTAAGCCTGATTATGTTTTCACGAATAAAGATCTTGTCACTCTGTCTGGACTCTGGAGTATGGTGAGATGAGCGTATGATTGTCGAGTTATGTATTTTTCGTTATTGTGCTTCATTTATTGTTTCCGTCTTTAACTAACGTTATTGAACTTGACAGTTTCATATTGAAATAAATAAAACGAGTGTTCGCACAGTGGTCGAAATTCGATCAAATCAAAACAAATCTCTTTATTGCATTTATGTGTACATTTAGTTGTTTTACAATACATATAGTAAGTTCCGACATGAAACCCGGTTAGGGCACGGCAGAATAATAATATTTTTTAATAAAAATAAACATTTTTTAAAACTTTTTTTGTGTATTGGTACATGACTCTAATATAGTCTGTAATTATTAATGTATCTAGCTATCGTATTTACTAATCATAGTTAATTTAAAACTTTATGTATTTCTAATGCATTGTTATATAAAAATATTAGTTTTCTGCACTCCTTTTCTATATAAACTTTACCTGCGAAAGTTTTCACACTCCTCCGTCCACGTAAATTTCGTAAAAAGGGGTACAAAGTTTATGCTTCATGTGTTAAAATATAAGATCAATAATAATCATTCCTGTCTAAAAGCTCCTCTAGATATACAGAATATATTGTACACCATTGTAACACAGGCTTAGGAAAAAAGATCACATAAGATTTAAAACCAATAACACATCAATACGTCTCTATCGAATTCATAGCAACATTCAGGCATACGAATACCGCTACAGATATAGCCCATCAAAGGAGATCATCATTCAAATATAGCCACAGGAATGTAAAAAACTTAATTGATATTGCATTCATCTGGTTTCTAACCGCCGTACCTATTCTAAAACTATTTAATGTTGATCTTAATGTGTCTTTAATTGGTGATACAATGAATGTTATGGTGCTGTAGTCAACGGTAGGTGCTATTGTAATTGATGGTTAAATTTGCCTGTTCGGATTTTTCGGGAGGACATTGGCATTTGTTAGTGACCTGTGTATCATTTGAGACGCATTTTTGAGTAATATTAAATAAAAGCTTATTAAATAATCAGCTGTCTTGCACCAGCGAACCTGAAACTATAAATAAAGCTTTAGTTGGAGCAAACTTAATGATACTTATATTATACTTTTATTATACTTACTACTAATACTTTATAATTTATGAACCTACTTGATTGATTTTTTATTTGTATGATTGGATGTTTAGATGTTTGTTACTCAATCACACAAAAACAGCTAAACGGATTTTCATTTCCACGACTAGCTGCCCCTGACACCTTCCCCAGTAATAGACGTGACAATAATCAACTGTGTTCGCATACGTCAAAGACTGCATTAATGGGAAAAAGCGAAAAATTTATAACAAAATACCGCAGTCATATAAAGCACTAGCTTTTGCCAGCGGCTTCGCCCGCGCGGAACTTTCATCCCCTATTTAACTCCCTTAGGGGTTGACTTTCGAATAATCAAATCAAATCAAATCAAATCAAATAATTTATTTGCATAATACATGTTATAAAGGTGTTACAGGTAAGTATAAAAGGTTCATTGTATTATAACCTAATGAGGTGTGCAAATTAAAATAAGTTTTAGGTACTAATCGCAACATTAAAATACAGCAGAATACATTAAAATTGAGTTACTTAAAAAAAATAAAAAAAATGTATATAAATAGAAATGTCAAAATAAAAAATACACAAGTCAAACCAAAATTTAAATAATCATCATACATTGTCAGATAAAATCAGTCATCTTTCATTTAAATAATCATTAATTGAGTAGTAACATTTTGCAACTAGGAATTCATGCAACCCTAATTTGAATTGGTCCATTTTGTGTAGGTCTGTGATACTTTTTGGCAATTTATTGTATATTTTGGGTGCCGTTCCCAAAATATTTTTTGTAAATACTGCTTTTTTATGTCGTCTTACGCATATTTTATTTTTGTGTCGTGTGCTTCTTAGATGTGTATATACCTAGATGTAGATTTGGTTTGACAAAGATAGCCACTTCATAAATATAAAGACACGGGAATGTTAATAACTGGAACTGTTGAAAATGTGGTTTACAGCTTTCTGTGCGTTGTAATAATCCTTTGTTATTCCTTGTCTACATTATAAAGGGAACCCCTATGCAAAATTTTAGCTTTCTAGGTCCAAGGGTTTGGCCTGGGCGTTGATGAGTCAGTCAGTCAGTCAGGACTTTTCTTTTTATTTAAATAGATTATTCCTTGTCTACATTATAAAGGGAACCTCTATGCAAAATTTTAGCTTTCTAGGTCCAAGGGTTTGGTCTGGGCGTTGATGAGTCAGTCAGTCAGGACTTTTCTTTTTATTTATATGGATTGCCGGCCGGCAAAATTGTTAAAAAAAGGATGCGAGACTTATTAATAGACAATTAGTGTTATTATAATATAAATGACTTTTTAAATGACACTATTTGTTTTATTTTCATTATTTTCTTTAATTTTGTGACATTTTATGCTTGATTAGTTCTACTGACATATTATTGTTTACTGACCACTGTGTACTTGGATTGAAGTGCCTTTACTAATTTAGTTTTTTTTGTATATTTAATAAATTTGTACGCCATACGGGTGAAACATATACGCCAGAAATATTAATATTGTGACATTCTGCATGCTTAATTTGCATGTATACACATGTTTTTGACAAATAAAAATATCTTTATCTTTGGTGAAATTTGGCACACAGTTTTTAACTTCGATTAACATATAAAATCCTTTTATCCCGGTAGTACGTTCCCGTGGGACAACTTTCGACCTCCATACAAAAGCTAGATTGACATAAGTAATTATGTCTCTTTTACGTAAAGAAAGGGACAGCAAACAAGAGTAGCTGGTTAAAAATATTTGATGATATCTACACTATCAACTTTGACATTATCACTAATTTGCATATCCTTAATGATTACGTTAGGTGCCTAAATATAAATATCTTGTGGTCAGGGGTCACACCTAAATCCGAAGTCATATCAATTCTAACTAACCAGTATCATTATTAACGCAGAATTATAAATTTTCGCTACCTGACATGTTTGTATGGGATTTTTCCTGATTCATATATTCTCAATCTAGACTTCAACGAATCTCTTCTGAGAAATAAACTGTATTTTTTTAATTTAAATAAACTGGATATTAATAAATTATCCTCATGAAATCCCCATTTCCTCCGAAGAACACAAAAGATAACGACATTTTTCAACCTAATTCACAATGTATGTTAATAATGTTTGAATGAACTAAATGAAGGGTGAATGGGTCTATTGAATGTAAAGCAGTCTCATTTGGAAAGTAATTACCATATTTATCAAGTTATTAAAATTCATTCACATTATGAAGTTTTGATGGCTGTAATAAAATTATTATGTGATCTACTTAAATTTGTACGTTTAAGCGGTAATGGGTCTTGATATAAGTTATGACTTGGAGGGCTTGGGTTCACATTCCGTTTGTGGAATACCAAGTCGGGGAATTTTTTGCATAGCTACGTTGAGATTTTAATGAGATCTTGTGGTTAAATCGATTAAATATTTAGTGGGAATTTAAATGGTTTCAAATTAAGATGTAAACTATTTTTGTTTAGCCGCATACTGTTTATGTAATGTCTATGTTTTGATATATTTTATGTATTGCTGAATTGGCCTGCTCTTGACTTCAATCACGAATGATGGAAAGCAATGGATGAGTCATATGATAGAACGAGCGTGCCAGTAGAGTCCTGGACACTCTTGCTTTATTTTTTGTTAGTGCTGAATGGGCCCGCCCGCTCTTGACCTCCATTACGGCTGATGGAAACCGATGGACGAGTTCTATGGTAGAACGAGCGGACAAAGAAGATGCCTGTTCGCTCTGGCTTTGAAGGCAGCTGGGTTAAATGTGGAAGGGAACACAGGCGATGGCAGAGAGGTTCACATTTTCATTTGGTTTTTGTTCGGTAAAGTAGGTCATTCCCAATCAATAACAAATATAATTTATAAGTCCTAGGTTCCAACTTCCTATTACAAATACCAATCCTCTATTCACCTGTATATGTTTAAACTTCCATATATTCATACATTTAGAGGGGCTTGTGGCTAAGTAAAAATAGCTGCACGGGTTGATCGATCAGGTTAAGCTACGCTTGCCGCGGTTGGTCCGTGGATGGGTGACCATCTTTACATACCAAGACCCCTCCGTGCCTCGGAAAGCACGCTAAGCCGTTGGTCCCGGCTGTCATTTGTGGATCTTTGACAGTCATTACGGGTCGTCAGAAGCCCGAAAGTCTGACAACCAGTCCTTACCAAGGGGTATCGTGTTACCCAGTAACTGGGTTGTGGAGGTTAGATAGGCAGTCGCTCCATGTAAAATACTGGTATTCAGCTGCACCCAGTTAGACTGGAAGTCGACTCCAACATAGTTGGGAAAAGGCTAGCCAGATGATGATATTCATATATTTAAAACTCACCGTGCATGCGAAGAGTGCGTTCTGCCACGTCGCCTTGTTCTCACTGAAGAAGTAGCAGCTGTGACCCAGCCTGATGAACTGCGGCGGACACACGTACGACATCTTCGTGTTGTTCCTCTGAGCCTCCACACTCTTGCCTGGAAGTCGAATAGGTAAGTGAGTTCCTTCCGTAAAGACATACGTTAAAAGGTATAGGTAACTTCAGGTGCATAAAGAAGTGACGAAAAGAAGATGGAGATTAACTCATAAAAAACAGCTTAACATCACGCCTTTTTGCCCTGAAGAGTTGGGCAGAGGTGTACTTTATACCCTCATTTCGCCAGTTATGTAACAGGGTGCGAGTATATTGCCATGAACCGGACGCAAATCCAGATCCGGCTGCAAATGTTTTATTATGATTTTATTTTTGTATTATTTTTAATTTTCTTTTTAACCGTCTAAAACATTGTTAATCGATCACATATAGGAAGAGCGAGAGAGCTCCGAGACAAGTACTTCTGTAACTTACTGAGGCTCCCTCAATTTATCTCTGACACAATGTTTATGATGAAATAAATATTTTTGTATTTTTATTTTTGTATTTACTGAGAAATTCCAGATAGAAACACCCATTAACACTGCCCAACTTGGGATTTGATTCCAGGATCTCATGCTCAGCCGTAGCGCTTAAAAAAGAAATAAAAAAGTAGATAAAAGGTTAACAAAAACCACACAATAGGAAGTGCCAACCGCCGATTTGCAACACCGTTGTTTCCTTAGGCAAAGTGTAATTTTCTTAGGGTTGTCTAAGATTTTTTTAATCTTGGCAGGGATAACCAAGGTTGTTCATTGATAAAAACGTAATTTACCATACGTTAAGCTAACTAAATCCAGTGATCATCAGTATAATCAGCTAATATATTCCCACTGCTGGGACACAGGCCTCATGTCCTCATGTCTGTAAGAGGGAGCAGGCCGTAATCCACCACGCGAGCACAGTGCGGGTTGGTAGATGACACATGTCATCGAAATTTTAGTTCTGAAACATGCCGGTTTCCTGACAATGTTTTCCTTCACCGTTTTGAGAGCAGTGGTGATGAAATTAAATACTCAAAGTAGGTAAACATTGCCTAGTTTAAAACTGCACACCCCTCCACTGCTAGGTGTTTTTGAGGACGGGCGTTTAATTTTTAATTGGTTGATCTCTACCTGCCTGGGTTCAAACTCACGATCTCGTCTCGTAAAACGGGGCCAAAGCCACATGGGCTACCACTGCAAATAATATCCAGTACTAATGCCTAATACGAAAGGGGTAAACTGAATAACAGTTGGCTCTTAAAGTACTCTACAGCTGTTATCGTCATTAGTTTCTGTAAACAACAATTTACCGTTCAAACATCTTCAAAGAAAGCTGCCGTTCAAGTTTGCTCTCTTTATTCGAAAACTATTTTCTCTTCCAACTTAACATGTTCTTTTAACTAAACGGTAACCAATCTCGTTAAAAAAAATAAAAAAATAGTCAAAATCTTGTTTGCTGTTGTTTGGTTTGAGGTCTTATTACAAAACAAGATTTTTGTTTAGGTATGGTTTAAACCGCCAAGCCAGTTTCTGAATTAAGACCCCAATATGGACAGAATTGCAGCGGTGTACCACAAACAAAAAGTGAAAAATAAAAAGTTATCTAAAAACCCAGCTTCCAAAAAAAAAAACCCTACAAAGCGAAAAATTACTTTGATTTCGGAAGTCGGTGGCGAAAAAACGAAAATACAATACCCACACCGAATTCCGAAATTAAATTTATTTTTCACTAGAAGGAGTTTTTTTTTTGAAGTCGGTTGTTTTATGAATTTTACCCAAATCGAAATAAAATTGGAAATGCAAAAACTGGGTCAGAGGTTCAGACTAGAACTTAAGTAATAATGCGCCTTGAGTCTAGTTTTAAACACAACCATTTCAGGAGTAATATGAGCTTGAAATAAGCTATCACAGGTTTCTGCACCCACTGCGACTTCCACAGCACTATAAAATGAACAGTTCTATCAACTTTGAGAACTACGTGTACAAACGAGACACTATTTCATGCATGGATTATTCCTACCAACGAGATGAGATAAATTCTGTTGAAACTAGGTTTAATTTTGCAGGCGTTTACAGTTAGAACTTCGTCGCATCAAAAGATATAAGTAACCAGAAGGGTAATTGCATTATCGACTATCAGAAGGCCAATTCTTAGTAATACAGGCCGCACAGGTCGATCGATCAGGTTAAGCTGCGCTTGCCGCGGTTGGTCCGTGGATGGGTGACCATCTTTACATACCAAGACCCCTCCGCGCCTCGGAAAGCACGTTTAGCCGTTCTCCCGGCTGTCATTTGCGGATCTTTGACAGTCGTTACGGGTCGTCAGAAGCCCGAAAGTCTCACAACCAGTCTTACCAGGGTTATCGTATTTCCCAGTAACTGGGTTGTGGAGGTCAGATATGCAGTCGCTCCATGTAAAATACTGGTATTCAGCTGCATCCGGTTAGACTGGAAGCCAACCTCAACATAGTTGGGAAGAGGCTGGGCAGATGATGATGTTTTCTACGTATAAAATAAAATTTTATTCGAGAACATAGATGACCGTCATAGCCCGAAGAATTGCCAAACTTAAGTGGCAGTGGGCAGGACACATTGCTCCCAGAACAGAGGGCCGATGGGCTGAAAGATTCTGGAGTGGTAACCGCGTACCGGAAGACATAGAGTTGGAAGGCCTCCCACAAGATGAACCGATGACCTGGTGAAGGCCCCAGGAATTCACTGGGTGCGAGGAACACAGAACCGGTCGAAGTGGCGGTGCTTGGGGCAGCCCTATGTCCAGCAGTGGACGTCTTTCGGCTGAAATGATGATGATGATGTTGAGAACATCCATCGGTTTTTTACCTCAACTAAATCCGACGACCGTGGTTACTAATCCCTTTTGGTGAACGGGCTTATATTTCTAACGTCCCTGGAGACTGAAATATTTAATTAGAAGACCAATGTTTGGAAGAGGCGAAAAATTTGTAAAAAAATATACCTCGGTTTTTTTTCGAATGATTCATGGCTTCCTGAATTTCCGCTGGGAATTCCTTACTTCGTCTAAATAATTAATATTTAGTAAGACTGCCTTATCGTTGGCAGTATTATTACTATTAGGTAGGTACCTTCTACTAGAAGTCGGACTATACTGATAAGAAAATTTTATTAAATTCCTACGATAAGAGCAAGGAATTACAATCTAATCCTACTTCCTTTAAATTGCGTTATAACTAGAAAAGGTTTTGTATGGGGTTTTTTATATAAATAACGATTTAACGACTTATGCAAGGTACATACCTTGGAAGGTGGAATATTATGTAGGGTGCATACCCTACATAATATTTCATCTTTTTAAAGATCTCACATAGGGGTCTACGCTAGTCGCGGACGGTTCGAGGATGGGTGACCATCCATTACAAATTATTGAGACCCGGCCGTGCCGCGGAAAGCACGTTCTGGCCGTAATTTGTAGATCTTTAACAGTCGTTACGACCCGCGGCAGTTAGAAGCCCAAAAGTCTGACAACCAGTCTTACCAAGTGGTATCATGTTACCCAGTACCTGGGTTGTGGAGGTCAGATAGGTAGCCTCTCCGGTTAGACTGGAAGACGACTCGAACTGTTGGGAAAAGACTAGGAAAATTGACATTTATGTTGTTCTTTAGTGGAAACTTACACTGGCTAAAATACAAATATTGCAAATGACATGCACAAAAATACACTGTTGGGGTGTCCGTATTTTTTGGTGAGATATCTGTATTTATCTCTCGACACTACGCATACCCATCCTGTGACAGGATGCCTGTGTAGTCTGTATAAAAACAAAGAAATACAACAAAACTCAAAAGATTGCTCTCGTCAAATATTACGTAACGCACAAATTTCAAAGTGGTTTGACCATTTTCGGCTCACAAACCACTGACAGCATTACGACAACTCTTGAAAGATATCCCATTGTTACTCTTATCTACCATCAGAACGGTAGCTGATACCTTCCATTAGTCTAAATATAGTGGGCGGATTATATTCGCGATCAAGTTCTCGACCAAGGTCGAAAACCAGACAGACAGAGTTTTTTTGGGACGACATTCGACGATCTGCTTTTATTTCGTCGAAACGAATTTGAAGTTGGTATTCAAGATGTAGAGGCATTGATATACAAACAACCCAAGATACACAATCAGTGTCTCAAAAACGTCCGCATAAATATAAATAGGGAGCAATGAGCGCAGGTGTCAAATAGTATCGTCAGTCATCTTTCAATCAGTCTTTTTGGACATAACTTTGTAAAAACCACTTTTAAGTCATGCGTGTAAGGTGGAATTTGCAAAAAAGAAATGTTTTATCATAACTATAACCACTAGCGTATAATTGGGGACAGTTTTTAGTGTTTTGTTCGAGACTGCATCTGTGGTTTTTTATATATAAATGTGTAGAGGTGAAGATGTTACTTGTCGACAATGCAATGCTAATCGAAGATATTTGCACATGGAGAAGGCTAGAAACCGGTCCGTGGCACCAGCACGTGTAGTTGTTTAAAGCAGTAAATGAGAAGGAAACGAACGTTAAAAAAAAAAAAAAAAAAGGAACGGTTATTAGTCAATTCGCACGAATTTAATTGTTCGGAAAGGGCGAATCGACAGTTAGATAGTATGTCTTTTTATCAAAAAAAAAATTATCACAATGATATAGCCCACAAGTTATATTATTTGTGGACAAATCAACAACTCCAGAAATACGTATTTGCCACGTATCTAATTTTATGAACAAAAGCTTAAAAAAATTAGTAGGTACACTAGCGCACAGACCTAATAACGAGTAAAATATTTAATTAAATTAAAAATATATTATATCTTAAAAGTCTCGATTCGCCGTTTTGTGCGATTATAACTTCGTGCGAATCGACAAACAACCCAAAATTGATATTCAAAACAGCATCACCTTGACAAATTACCGTTTTTAATCGAAAAGAAAATCATAAGTTAATAATATTGGACAAGATTCAATACCAGCGCAAACAAGTTATGGAAAATTGGCCAACTATTGACAGAAAATAAATCTTTATCTTTACCATTAATCTTTTTGACCTCGAGGAAAAAGGAAACGTTCATGAAAGTCGTATCAATCTTAATGTGTATACTCGTATTTATTACATCTCCATTACCATCGTTAAATGGGTGAAACGAAACGTTTAATCTTCTTAAATTCTAGTTTAAAATGTTCAAATACAGAAGTTGGAAGTCAGTCATTGTAATTAGAGTCCGACCGAAAATAAATGTTATTTTAATGTAGTTTCCATCTTAATACGGTTAAACGAAACGAAATACGAGTACCTTTATCAAATATTCAAATTCTAATACTCAAATATTATTAACAATAATAAAACAATATTAAGATGTTATGCAATCTTTGCGAAGCATGTGTGGTGTGACTATGAATGATATGCTGAAGAATGATGTTGCAGACATTGCAGTTTAAAAGTTGTAGTGACAAAAATGGAAATAAGTATACTTAGATGGTTTCTTTTTTGGGTGGGATTTCTGCAAATAACTTCTCCCGCTCTGGTTGGAGCGGGAGAGCGTGTCAGACTTTACTGAATAAAACCCACCCGTGTTCCTTCAGTTGCCTGTGTGCCAGGGGCCACGGTATCTCTTTTGAACAACCCGCACCACTTGCAGGCATCGGACCTTGCGGACCCCACCAGTTGGTGCTGAAATGTTGAGAGAATTAATGAAAGGCGATTATTAAAAAGTATTTACGGGGTCGGAGAGGAAACACCGGGACGGCCTAGGAGGACATTTGATAGTATCTTTATTGGTGATGTTTTTAGGAAAGGTCAGGTGCGGGTGCCGACTGCCGACTTGCGTGCTTGACCAGATGTATGAATGAAGGTAACCGGTGGAAAATTAGTATGAGGATCGTGGCAGGTGGCGTTCTGTAGTTTCTGCCTATCTCCATGGGAAGAAGGTGTGAGTTAATGAATGTATTTATGACGTTACATGCGATTAAAAGTATTTTTTTCGGCATTTTACAAGTTTTGGTTGGATGTCGGAGAAATTTATTTGAATTTAAAGTACAGACGCCAGCACAACAAGCTACCCCAATCTGTCTAATGTCTTTGATAGTTTTTCAACTTTATTCCAAAAGAATAAGGTTCATGTTCAAGGTCGGCCGAAAACGAAACTTCCTGAAAGGGGTATTTCGGACGAAAACCGAAATAGAAAATCGGTTGATGCCCCATAGCAAATACATCTTTACTTCTTTTAATTTTCTTGGTGTACTATCTCGATTGTATTTATTATGGACGCTTTAGAAGTTCTGTTTTAATCATATTTTATACCTCCAAAGACTTTCATGTTTATGGATGGCTTTAGGTACTATCGTCTTAAAGTACCTATATTTCGGGTTTTCTCGAGTAATTTCGGTCTGCACCGGGACTTTTATTCATGAGTTCTTAAAGCGGCGATGACTTTTACGCAAAGTCAGCTTATTAAGTCTTTCGCAGAAATAATGAATGACGCTGTTTGTCTGTGGTTGAAATACCTTCTTAATCTTAAGTTCTGATGATAGAGGTTATCATCATCTGCCTAGCCTTTTCCCAACTATGTTGGGGTAGGCTTCCAGTCTAACCGGATGCAGCTGAATACCAGTATTTTACATGGAGCGACTGCCTATCTGACCTCAACAACCCAGTTACTGGGTAATACGATACCCCTTGGTAAGACTGATTGTCAGATTTTCGGGCTTCTGACGACCCGTAACGACTGTCAAAGATCCACAAATGACAGCCGGGACCAACGGCTTAACGTGCTTTCCGAGGCACGGAGGGGTCTTGGTATGTAAAGATGGTCACCCATCCACGGACCAACCGCGGCAAGTGTAGCTTAACTTGGTCGATTGACCCGTGCAGCTATTGTTATTTAGCCACAAGCCCCTCTCTGATGATAGAGGTATCTGCGTAAAAGTTGAGTAGTGACTTTTTCTGACATAACATTTCATCACGCCTGGTTTCTCCCAAGGGTCAGGCAGAGGTGTACCTAAGTACATGCACTCACATTTCTCGCCACTTATTTTCAAGGGGAGGGTATTGCCATCACCCGGGCACAAATTTAGACTCCGGGCTACTACTAGCACATAGGTACACACCCAAAGGAGACTGAAACGATTACATACAATCTTGGGCCTAGATGTAAAAAGATGGCAGTGGTGTCAATTAATAGCATAAATATTATCAACCTTTCACTGAAAATTCTGGGGATTTTGTCAATCTGAGAACAGCGATATAAGAGATTAAGTAAAATTGAGGGTATGTTACAATCTTTAACGGTCAGAATTGTTTCATCCATGAAAATGCCTATGACATTAAGTCCGCCTCTGTACATTTCTGTGCGTGAAGTCCTAATATTTCAAATGTGAAAGTTTGTGAAGATGTATGGATGTTTGTTACTCAATCACGCAAAAACGGCTGAACGGATTTGGATTAAATTTGGCACGCAGATGGATTATAACCCAGATTAACACATATAATAGTTTTTACCTCGGTACCTAGTACTGTGGAATAATTTGCGACCTCCAAGTGGGTGATTCCGCGGGCGGAAGCTAGTATTAAATAAATAAATAACATTTTGAATAGTGAATTGATACTGCGAATTGAAGTCAGGACCACATACTCAGTATTAGCGCTTTAGTCCACTAGACTACCCAGGCAGCTACAAAAGACGAATAAAACTGCCGACCGACCAACTAACCAAGACGAAAATAATATCAACAATACAGGAGTACCTAAAACCGTTTGAGACAAACAGGTCACAATACTAGAACAAGTTTTAACCCCAGCTAAATCTAGAACAGCGCTAAAACTAACGTTCTGCTAAAATAAATGTCTCGTTAAGCTTAACTGTCGTAAAGTCGGTCAAACGTTAGTTAGCACGGAAGCCGTAAGTTATTGCGGAAGCATGTGACCTAGCGAAGAATCTACTGTTATCTAGATTAGAGTTATTCTAATTTTTTTTATATTCAAAACGGAAGCGGGGATTATTTTGCTTGGAGGCATGGCCGGGTTATTTTATGTAAATAACGCTCCTGCAGACAGGCACGACCCGAGCCTAGAAGAATAATTTATGTGAAAACTTCATGGAAATTGTTTTACTACATGAAATCGCGTCGCACCGTCGCGTCGCACCTTTCTGCGGGTGCGTTTATGATTTAGAAGTTTGTTGCACTGCTTATTGTCTTAGTCAGTATGGTGGTTTTGTTTAGTCTTTCTCCGTTTGAATTTAATCCTCGAGTCTACACAAACATGTTGCAAAACTTTTGGAAAGGACTTAATGGACGCCAAATAACCTAAAAAAGGACATGTTCTAAAGACATGAAGATAAATGTAAAACAGATTGAAAATACTCACATTGTGACCAAAACACGATGAAGACGAGCGCACCGATCGCCGCTACCTTTCCTCTCCGTTCCATGGCTTCCATTTTGTTTCAATATCACGTCACTCTAGTTCACAAACACACACAATCAACACTTTTCACTCGATGGTTCTGCACGAATCCATATTCAAATCACAAAACAGAAACGAACAGACTTATGACATTACGGATTTAAAACACTCGAGAATTTTGTTTCGATTTGAATGTAGAATATGTCACCTGAAACAAAAGAAAAGCAAATATTACAATTTAGAACAATATTTATGTTTTAAATTTGGAACAATATTTGTGTGTTGTTTCGTGCAAATTTAAATAAAAATATGTATGTCACGTAATCTTTTTATCTGTGAATTCGGGCACATCGGTATCTTAAATGATTCATTTATCGATTCGAGTATGACGCAACGAAATTATAATATAAATTATGCACTTATTACTATTGCTATCAAAATCGCAGTAATAAGATTAATTTGTCGCAAAAAGATATAATATAATTAATTGCTGAAATATGGAATTTGTTTCAAACAAATTTTTGTCGGCAGACTGTTCACGATCTTCTTGAAAAGGCTTCTGTCGTACCAGTTTTTTTAATACCCGCTTTAGCTGATAACACCGCTATGTATCTTAAGCACCTACCTAATTAGCATAACGTTAAGATGCGGTAAGAAGCAAATTTTTAGGTATGTGTCTAGCGCATCGCGGCAACATTGTTAAGGTTTAAAACAGCGACGCTTTTTGTGTTAGTTCAATCGAATGACCACCAAAACATTTTTTTATCAGTTTTAATTAAATTAAAAAATAAATGCAAGCGGAATTTTTTAATGGTATTTCTTTAGTTAATTGAATTACTTTTTTATCTGACTACTTAATTTTATTAAATATTTTTGAATTTTGAATATTTTTTTCACAAAAAAAAAAATACAGTATAAGTACTACGTTTGGGAAGCGCCTTAAGTGGGAGATCAAATTGTAATCTCTATCACTGACACTACATAACCTGACCTTTATCTCACACTGATTATATTTTATTTACACCTTCTATTATCTCTTTTTACAATAATTAACACTGTTTCAAGTTACACTTAATAATAATACTCACTTCAGTAATTTGACTACGTTGTTGTAGGTACGTTGTGAGCAACTGGACGATTAGCTTATGTGCTTGATAAGCAAGTGTAAGCACTACGTGTGTGCTCGTATTACGAGCAATGACCCATGAAATATATCGTTTTGTATTGTTAAACAATGCTCAGATATCCGGTTTCCTTTTGATAGAGCATGAGAAATATTCAATGGAGTACTGTAATTCTCTCATCAAATCTCTTCTCTAAATAATAAAAAAATAAAAGCAAAATTCAGGACAAAACCTGGTTATATGTTTTTTTTATTACTGTCTTAATTTTGTAGCCATAAACCAGGGCCATTTTCCTAAGAAAAATCTCAGTACCTACAACAAAAAAACATTACCTAAAGGTAGACCAATTAAAAGTTTTCGCGGTACAAAAACAGTGTAGAACAAAATGAAGAAAAAATAAGATTTAAAAAACAGCCAGGTAGTATGTATCATTAGTGTACACGGTTCGTTTATCATTGTTAGATAAAACAAAGCAATTGTCTCGACTATTTTGCGAGAAAAAGCCGGAAAAGCCATCTGGAGTAATACTAGCTTTATTTTAATAAAACCCAGGAGACATGGAGGAACAAATTGAATCCAGTCTAAGTTAGAAAGTAAAACTGGCCAAGTGAGAGTCGAACAAGAACATTAGGGGCGTACACATCATCATTATGTCAGCTGAAAAACGTCCACTGCTGGACATAAACCTCCCCCAAGTACCGCCACTTCGACCGATGCTGTGCTTCTTGCATCGGTCCACCTTGTGGGAGCCGTGGGAGGCCTTCCAACGCTACGTCTTCCGGTACGCGGTCACCACTCCAGAACCTTTCGGCCCCATCAGCCATATGTTCTGCAAGCAATGCGTCCTGCCGTTTTGTTTCATCAATCTATTAAATGTGGGTTACATATACCTATTCTGTGTAAAGCTCACCTGGATAGCTATTTCAGTTGTAATTATATTTTTTTAATTGATCAGGTTCTTAAAATGTAGGTAAGTACAAATTATAAAAATAACTTAAATATAAACATAAATAATATAATAAACATAAACTAACGTTCCCGCGGGAACCTGCTACTGGGATAAAAACTATTCTATGTGTTAATCTAGGTTATAATCCATCTGTATGCCAAATTACATCCAAATCCATTCAGTATTTTGTGCGTGAAAGTGTAACAAACATCCATACATACAAACTTTCGCGTTAATAATATTATCCTTATTTTAGTGAAAATAAGGATGTACATGCCGAATGGTAAAATATGGCTGAGCTTTGATGTATCACAAGCAAGCCATAAATTTAAGCACGGAACCCCAAAAATAAATGAGTTTTACAAAATAATGGGTTTGTTAATTGACCCGTTTTAATAGTGGAAATAATTCAGTTAACGCACGTATTTCAGACTTTTATGACTCGGATCTAGGTTTCATTTCATGACTAGCAGCGTTTCTGCTAACCTAATTACGAAGACTCGGTTTATTTACGAATTTCGCTGAGAATTAAGTGAGGATATTCGTTTTATGGAAAGGTTGACCGATGTCTTAATTTTGATGTAATTTGGTCAAGTGCGTGGTATTCGCAACATTTAGGACAATTTTGCAAGAAATATGTCTATTTACTGCTGACGCAAGACCCATTTTCATCATCATCATTGTCATCATTTTAGCCGTAAGACGTCCACTGTTGAACATGGGCTCTCACTTAGGTTCTATGCTTCTCGTATCCAGCGGATTTCTGTCATCGGTCCACCTTGTGGGAGGTCTTCCAAGTCTACGTCTTTTAGTACGCGGTCGCCACTCGAGAACCTTTCCCCCTTCGGCCATATGTTCTGTGAGCAATGTGCCCTGCCAATTCTTCGGGGTATGTCGGTTACCTTGGTTCTCTAACGGATCTCTTCATTTCTGATTCGATGGCATGGTATGGAAACTCTCCCTCTCACCGAGAGGAGTCTTGAGTGGGGAATATTTTACGCTAATTAAGTATAAAATTACTGGCTTTAAATAAAATGATACCTTATAAAAAAGCAAGAAGAATCAGAAGATATTTCAGAACGGACACAACCCACACGTTTTTGTCTCGTGTTTAGTTCACGTTTACGAAGCTAACTGACCTAGTGTGCTAATTTCATAACTGTTACACGTTTAATGACTAGAACTAGATAATAAATTATAGACATCCTTTATACATTCGTCCTTTGCGTCATACTATTGAAGACAGTTCACAGACTATAATTATTATATTTTTACGAGGTGGGAAGTTATCCCATGAGAATTTACTACCGGGACAAAACTAACTTAAACCCGATTATTAAAAAGTATGAATCAAAAAACATTTCCCTCTAAAACCCGTGGTCTTTTACCAGTGTGCCCTGAAGCTTATGTCAGAATGTATTGTTATGGTGGCATAGGACCACGCTTGTTTGAATGTTTATTTTCACCCGAGGTGTTTGGATGTTTGCTACTCAATCACGCAAAAATGGCCGAACGGATTGATGAAAATTGGTAAACAGATAGTTTATAACCTGGATCTACACATAATTTCATCCAAATCCGTGCATGCATTTTTGCGTGATTGGGTAACAAAAGTTCCAAACATCTGAACATACAAACTTTCACATTTATAATATTACATATTACTAATATGTAATATTATAAATGTGAAAGTTTGTATCTGGATCTGGATAGTGAGACAAACAGTAGGTTGACATTAAGGCCCTTATTCATAAAAAGTTATCGAACATCTAAACAGTTGTTTATGTCTGGTTTCGTTTTGAAAAACAGACTTAAACAACTGTATAGATCTTCGATAACTTTTATGAATTAGGGCCTTAATAATTTGCTGTACCTAACGCTGTTATTGAATTCAATGAAAATACAGACACGAGTCATAATTTAATAACCGTACATTTTATAGCTAAAATTATAACATTAAAATTAATCACCACTCTCGTACACACAAGTTATCGTTTAGATTAGCCCAGTTTAGTCCTGAGGCTAACTTAGCATAAATGTTTGGCATGAAATTGTAGAACCTTAGCTTTGAACTCACCGCCATTTTGTAATGCTTCAGTTTACTTAGAGTTCAATAACGTTATGTGTTAACTAGCTTCCGCCCGCGGCTGCGCCCGGTTGGAACTCGGAAATTATCCCGCGGGAATGTACTACAGGGATAAAAAGTATCCTATGTGTTAATCTAGGTTATAATCTATCTGTGTGCCAAATTTCATCCAAATCCTTTCAGTAATTAAATTACTATAGCTGTAAAAAAAAAAAACATTTTTACTATTGACTATGCACAGACAGAAAATCTACTTGCTGTCTGCAAATAAAACCGCTAACATGCATTTTCACTTTTGTTGACCTAAGTTCTTTTTAGTAATTACATAATACACATTGTAAATTTATTACATTAAGTATTTGTGCATTTTGTAGCCTGAAGCACAGGTTCAACCTAGTTCAGGCAAATTAGCAACGGTGCTCAATTTTATTTTGTTAAGATATTTATTGTAAACGTGTCCCTTTTATAAATAAACGAATTTGTCATTTAATACCTGACTGCGCCAGAAGGAGGGTTATGTTTTTTATTCAGTACTTTTTGCGTGAAAGAGTAACAAACATCCATACATACAAATATCTATTAGTAAGGAAAAGTTTTTACCTTCGTTGCTGCTAACGTGTTATTATGCAATTTACATAACATCACGCCGTGTTTCCCCAGAAGGTTGGGCATTGATGTAACTATGTACTTGTACACCCACATTTCACCAGTAATGTTCATCGCCCATGGTGGCCCAGGTGTGTGGGGTAGGTCCCCACACCAATCCAAATATAATTTTGCTAATCCGTCTATACAACGTGTAACGGAAAGGGTATATACATACCAAGGGCACGACTTCTTTGGATGATATCAAACGATATTGGAAGGGCTTTTTAATCCTATCTCTACATGTTCGATATAAATTTTTAATACATTGATACCAGAAACCGAACTTTTCAAACTCATCACTCGGAAGAGATTTATTGTGAGTGTGAAAGTAACGTGGAAAGTTATTGACGTGGCGCGGTGACACGTGTGTTAGGATTTGAATTTCAGAAAAATATGAAACCGAAAATCTGGTATGAATTCTTAGAGTATTTTTATTTTGAGCCGAAATTATATATAGTGATTCTATATCAGCTATTATCTTTAGTGCTTAAGGATAGCAATAGGGTTTCTGTTACACCCTGTATATGACGGAGCTTTGCCCGAACAAGCATTAAAAAAAAAACATTCCGGGAGTGCTGACCGAAGTGAACACAGTGAACTTATACGAGCTAATTATACAGAGGTGTCGGTAACGGTAATAGTAACAGTGTCGCGAGTTCAATTGTT
The DNA here is from genome assembly GCA_949987655.1 of Polymixis flavicincta. NCBI lineage: Eukaryota > Metazoa > Arthropoda > Insecta > Lepidoptera > Noctuidae > Polymixis > Polymixis flavicincta. The sequence continues at coordinate 21,220,718 of OX465175.1, forward strand.
TTTTCTCATTTTAAAAAAGGCCCAACCTCCGTGGGCCCAACGCGCCTAAGGAAGTTTTCACTTCAAAAATATAAACATGTCGAATTGATAACCTCCTTCTTTTTGAAGTCGGTTAAAATCCCAATGACGCTTCACCTGTCATTCTCTGTACTTGCTTGCGACCGCTAGTCCAACGAGGAGGTCATTTAGCATTACCGCATTATTAAATTTAGCATAAGCATAAATTGGCCTTTAATGTTCCCACTGCTGTGACACAGCCCTCCTTACAGTGAGATAGAGTGGGCCGTAATTCACCACGCGTGCCCAGTGCGGGTTGGTAGATGTCACATGACTTCGAAGTTTTCGGTGCTAGGACACGGTTTTATCACGATGTTTTCCTTCACCGTTTTGAGAGCAGTGGTGATGAAATAATTTACACCAAGTAAAGTGCCTGGCTGAGTTAATACCTACGACCTACTTACAACTCCAGATGTTCCGTGTGGTGCCGGACGTAAAAGAATAGCACCGTCCCATTTCTTCCCGTAAGTGTCGTAGAAGGCGACTAAGGGACTTACTAGAGAATAGGCAGCAGCGTTCTCTATGCATTTTACTACCATACTGCGATCGCCAACCAGCCTGTCAAGCGCGGCGATTATGGAAAAGCCCACTTTTGGGAGTGGCCTATGTCCAGCAGTGGACGTTTTTCGGCTGAAATGATGATGATGATGACTTACACCTCCTAAGTTGCGGCCGTTACCACTGAGCCACCTATAGATATTAGAGGGCCACCAATGCTTTTTTTTTTTTTTTTTTTTGGGTGGGAAATCATCAAATAACTTCTCCCGCTCTGGGTGGAGCAGGAGGGCGTGTCAGACTTTTACTGACTAAAACCCACCCGTGTTCCTTCATTAGCCCGTATGCCAGGGGCTGTGGTATCTCTTTCAAACGAACCCGCACCCCTGACAGGCATCGGCCCTTGCGGGCCCCATCATTTTTTGTGCTGACATCTCTTTGAGGCGCGCGTGGAACACAACGCGCCGTCGACTTGGGCTTGATCCTTACCGGACAGCGAGCTACCCATTACTCGCCGTCCGCAAGCCCATGCCTACGGTGGCCGGAAATCGGCCTGGGATTCCCGACGCCCAGGGCGTCTCCTTATCCTGCGGCGGCTGGGGTCGCGAGGGCGCATATGCTGCCTCTCCCTCACGTGCGCCGCCTCCCTCTTCGCGAGCATTACTGCTTCACTGAAGGAGGTGACGGCTCCCCATGCCCTCTCGCTCCGTACCATGGCCTGGACCAGGGCCGGACGCGAGAGATCGCCGCCGCCGATCGCCTCCACGAGGACACGGCGGTGCTCCGCCCAAGCAGGGCAGACCGCCACCGTGTGCTCCACCGTGTCCTCAGGGCGATCTTCGCAGTGGAAACACCCGGGCGTTTCCTCCCGCCCTATCCGAAACAGGAACCTCCCGAAACAACCGTGTCCGGTGAGGACCTGCGTCAGGCGGAAGGTGAGGACGCCATGCCGCCTCTCAAACCACTCCTCAAAGAGGGGACTTACCGCCGCAATCGTGGCGTGCCCAGCACTGGGTTGCGACAATCGCTCTCTCCATGTCACCATGAGATCCCGCCGGAGCTCTGTCCGCTGTGCCGCGATTTCCTGCGGCAGCGGAGTTACGCCCCGGCGTTTGGCCTCCTCGCGCCACTCCCATATTTGCGCGAGGACCTTTGCCTCCAGATCCCATGGCGGTAATCCGGCAAGGAGGCCGGGCCACCAATGCTCAATTATTCAATTTGCTAGTCATTAATCTATTGATTAAATAAATTGTTGACTAGTAGCTGTCACGTCTGTATAAATTACGTGGTACTTTTTCTATAAGCAATTAATTCTTGTCCATTTGAATTGATAATAATCTTATCGTTTAAGAGTTAACGCCCATTGCATAATTGGTGAATAGGAGTGGAGAAAAAAGGTTTGAACGGAGGCAATAGCCAGCCCTTTTTGCGTATTTATTAATAATGCGATATGTGCCCGGTTTATAGCATAACCAGCCTATAATGTTCCCACTGCTAGGACACAGGCCATCTCTGCGAGAGGTAGTGGGCCGTAATCCACCGCGCGTGCCCAGTGCATGAGTGGATGTCACTTGACTTTAATTTTTTGTGGTTGTTTTTTTACGATGTTTTCCTTAACCGTTTTGCGATCAGTGTTAATGAAATCAAAAATACAAAACGTCAAGTGAATTCCCGGGTTCAACCTTACGACTTTATTGTTCGTAAATCGGTGCTTATGCCAGTGTTTCAATCGTTTGCCCAGTGTTTCAATCGCTTACTGGGCGGTTAAGCGTACCAATAATCATCATCATTCACAGTCCGAATTCACCCATTATTAGGCATAGGCCTCTCTTGTCCTGTCCTCACGGATCCTCATGGTCCTCTGCCAGCCTCACCCAGGTCTTGGCCGCGATGGCAACTGCCCAACCAATTTGAGCTCCATAATACGCTCTCCGATATCGAAGAACTTCATATCTACGTTTGGAATTCGGTCTATTATTCTGATATCAAGAATGGAACGTACTATTGCTCTCTGTGAAGCTCTCAACTTTCAACGAAACAGCATGAATGCAGCTTAAATACTTGGCAATATCTTCATCTTTTGGCAGCAAAAAGATAAGCATAGATTGCTCATTGATTCACGACAGCACAATACTCTTAACTATATTGTCAAATAAAACCTATAAATCAACTTAGATATGCAAGTCCTAACAATTGAGGCCCTTTGTTCGACCGTTCCGATACTGAATATAATTTAGCTAGACTTTCTAAGAGAAATGTTCTATTACAGTCTCCTAGGTCTGTGCAGCCTTGCATCGGATAATGTATAGTCTCATTTTACTGTCAAAGTGCACTATAAATCATTGGTATAGGGTTGTAAGGTACTGGTGCAAACAAATAGAGACGTGACTTTAATGAGGTCACGTTCATTGCCGAAGAAGGTTTTGATAATTTAATGGATGGGTAATAGCTTTTTGTAGGACTGGCGAGTGAGAGAGTTCAAAGGAGATCACCCATTTTGGGTATTTTTTGTGGCCATTAATGGTAATAACATGTTTTTATCACAAGTAGGTAGGTACGTGGGAAGGAGTCTGTGGTGCCGGACTAAAAGAATAGCACCACCCCAGTTGTTCCCGTGGGTGTCGTAAAAGGCGACTAAGGGATTTACTAGAGAATGGGCAGCGTTCTCTATACATTTGTAAAACCGTACTGCGATCGCCAACCCGCCTGCCAAGCGTGGCGATTTCTTGGTGGTGATCTCCTTTAACGTCCTTATTGTCTTATATTGACATGAGTTTTACGAGAATAATACATACCTAAGCTCATGCAGTGATGATAAGATAACACAGCCAGAGTAGTGATACCCAGCGAGCGTACGGATGAAAGTTTAGTAACATACTCGTAGAACCAAACAAATGTCAACAGAGTTCCGAGTTCTGTTTCAAAATGTGTTCCCAAGAAGGGAACTCCACTTGTGGTAGATATACATAAATGCATCCAGTAGCACACGCAACGCCACAAAGGGTTCAAGGAAAAAAAAAAATACAGTGGCACTCCGGGAGTGCCTACAGACGTGAAAACTAGACCAAATTCGTGTGTATTTTTTGAATCGTCACGAAATATTTTTTTAGTCGTCAGATTAAACAACGTTTAACGTCGTTCGTTCGTACGTTCGTGTTGTCAGTGGTGTCGGTAACAGTGTCGCGAGTTCAATTGTTTTTTTCCATCTCAAAAAATGCCCAACGCGCCTAAAGAAGTTTTCACTTCAAAAATGTATCACTGCAATATGACTACGTTCGCACAGACGCTCAAATATCGCAGCGGGATAATGTGGCGCAACGGATTTTCAACTCTAGGTGACGAATCGAGCATTGAGAATCGAAAAAACAAACTGATGGATTTTCAATACTCGGCGCTAAGCTGTCGGTTGAAAATGCCTGTCTGAACGTAGACTAACTTGTGGATCCCACTATTTACATCGATAACGATAAGGTGACTACGTCAAGTGGATGTCATGTGCAGTAACTACTAGTTCTCCCAAATTACGTTTTTTTTTTTTTTTTTTCTTCTACAATGTCTGATATATTCTCGTCATTATTTAACATTATACATCAATTCTAATATCGACTATTTATTATTTATTGTCATGAAAATTATGTCACTTGGTTTAAATAGGTTAATTTTATTTATGTAGATTCTTTTACATATCGAGAATGAGACAACATTGTAGGCGTTACATACTATAGATTTGTAGACGATTTTCTATTCTTTATTTTCATTCCTCTAAGTAACTGGTACTTAGGCCCGTATTAATAAACGTTCCTCAGCGACGTACTTAAGTGCGTAATCATTTGATACGCCATTATTACGATATCTGCATCTCAAGATCATTGCTAATTAATAAACACATGAATACAGTATCTCAGTTACCAAGATCAGCTCCTCAATGCGCTGTACTTGATGGCTTGATCTCGTGAACGATTACGTCACATTTACCACAGACTACAATTATTTAAAGGATTTTAAAACGAAGTTTAGAATGACATTCATCACGTTTCGTTATTGTAATGTCGTAAGATTTATTGAAATAGTTTTATTTTATTAAAACTATAATAGTTTTATTTTATTATAACTGAATAGCGCTGTATCACGTTAAAAAGTTGTTTTATACCCAATAAATCTAAAAAATAAATAGTTTTGATACTTTGGTTATGATATTTGATGCCGTAGGTTGGGATAAATGTATTAGGTCACCACAAACAAGCTGAAATATAAAATGTATTAGATTACATTTTCATAAGAATATATTGGGTTTGTTTCTATTATATTAGATTAATTGGATTCATTTAAACTACCTTCATAAATACCTTCTTTTAAACTTTATTTATTTATATGTATAATAAACTTTATGCAACTAAAGAAGTACCTACATAAGCGGATTAGTGCCTTTATGTTTTATAAGTACCTAAATATAAATAGTAATTTAATAAATGATACTTATTTAAATGTACTTACAATTTTTACATGGGTAGGTACCTACCTGAAATGATGCTGTAGCATAAAACCTTAAAGTTAATAGGACGGCTATTTCTGGGGAAATTGGAAGACCTCTGTTACTGTATTTCACGAATGAGTCTTTTACTAATGTTACTATGTACAACACTGACTCTTGATAAAATCTGAATCGTTTTTTTAAATTTTCCCTTGGTAACTCAAAAGGATTTGAGGCATCCTTTATGTATATTTTTGGTAAACGATATTGCAAAGGCCATAAAATATCGTCATAGTATTCTATTTGATCGTAATAATTAATTTCACCCAAAATGTTTTCAAACTCCATGTTTCGCGCGACTAATCACGACCTCAAGTCACGTACTGGCCACACTCAGGTTTAAGCATCTTGAGTACACTCACCTATTGTATACTTAAGTGTCGAGTTTCGTTTATTAATCAGTCCATCACTTGGCTGATAACGTAAACCCAAGCCATAACTTGAGTACATCAATTCTTATGTTTCTTAATACGGTCGAGATCTCAAGGTTGTTTTCAAGTGCGACCACTTGGGCTGAGGAACGTTTATTAATACGGGCCTTATTGAAAGGCCTGCACTGTCCTCCCATACTTATTATCACTTTAATTTGAAAACATTGTTAAAGCCAATTATTTTTAACAGAGTAACAGTTTCTTGTCTGCTCTTCTCCATAGGAAGCGACAAATTGGAACCGTGCACCTAGCTTCTGACGTTTCATAACTGCCCATACAGGTTTATGTGAAGTAAAATATTTTGATTTGATTTGAGTAGCGTACCTACTCATAGCAATAAATTGAAATGGATTTTCTTTAGAGTGGTATTAGGTAAACATTTCTGTTCTCCTGCCCCAAGGCAACCCTTAGCGTCGTACTACTTTCATAGATAGTTCGTGACCACCGAACGTCGAGATGCGTTGTGTAAAAGCGCGAATATTTGCACATTAGTTAAGCGCTTATTACACTTGGCTGAATTTAGTCATCTAAATTCAGTCGTTACTGAATTTAGTCAAGTGTAATCGCAATTAGCAAGCTAGCTTCCATAGCTTTTAATGTTGCTTCTGAATTTAGACGACTAGTTAGATGACTAAATTCAGCCAAGTGTAATAAGCTCTTTAGACATACACAACTTGGAATATGTGGGTTATCATTTGTTTGGGACTTCAAAAATTGGGGAAGATTGTTCAGGTACTTGGTTGGATTTGAATACAACCTGCAGGCTTAGCATGATGCTTTTATTTCTACTCTATCGTAGAATAGAAATCGCTTATCTAAATTTCTCGGTTCGAAACTGTCAACTGTATACACGGAAACATCATTTTTGTCTACTCTTCCGTCGACAAAACGCTTCTCTACGGTTCTCGTGCTAAGCCTGCTGTAATATGACTTAGTTAATTATACCAATAGCTATTATCGCATACTAATAATAATGACTGCATAATAATGAATATACTGCACATACTCAATTTAATTTATTTTTGACCCTAATATACCAATACTTTAATATCTTGCCATCAATTATTACTTATTTCTTGTGTATTTTGTAATGAAATTTAAAATGACTTTAAGTAAAATAATACAATTAAGGGTACCTACACTTTGCGCGGGATCGAACTCACTGGTGGGCCCGGCTAAAAATCACGCTGTCTCACCAGGCTTCGTATCCGACAGAGATAGTACGAGTATCAATGGTGAGCAGTTAGACGCTAGTCTACACGCACAACGTTATTGGGTGAGACGCAGGAGCATTTTTGGCAAAAAAATCGCGAAAAAATTAAGAAAAGTCCTTCAGAAGATCGGGTTTTATGAAAAAACCACTGCATAAATCAATGACCTATAAAGTTTATTGAATTTATTGTTAATTTAACTTTGTCGGTACCGTCTTGGTTTTCGAGATTTTACACTCCTTTTATTACTTAAACACGCTCAAAGTTAGGTTAAATTAGCAAGAAAAACGAATATTTGTTGGCTCATAACTTTGTAATGGCTTTTTATTTTAGTATTCTGTTTCCGTACAGACAATAATAATAACGAGACAAAACCATACCATGTTTAATTTTTGATGTACATAGTCAAACAGTGGAGTAAAACCCTCCCGAAGTTTGTATGGAAAAAATGTGGACAAGTGTCACCTTAAATGTAATTTCTATACCTACAAAATTTGTACGCCGTTATTGGCAAAACATGGACGCTCACAACATATTAATTTAATAACCTGCATGCCTGATTAGTCAGTTTATGTAAACGCATGTTAGACAAATAAATTATCTTTATCTATATTATGTATTTCCCGACAGTCGATTTTTGCAGTCAATAAATACCTATTGGTCTAATGATTGCTAGCGCCACTGCTGAGCATAGGGGTTCAATTCCCAGGTCATGCAAAGTGTTATTGGGTTTCTTTCTCTGGAAATTGTTACTAGTAGCACGTAGTCTGGACTTGTGCCCGGTTGATGGCAATAGGTTCGCACCTATTACATGAGTGTTCAACATAACTAGCGAAATGTGGGTGTACCTTCTATAGGTGCCCTTCATTGATCGCAAAAAAGAATTGGGTGTGGCTGTGTCGTGGATACGGTTTTCCATTCCATTACAATTGTTATTTGAAAATTATGAGCCAAGACACCATAACCAAATAATGTGTAATAAGTTATGTAGAATCTCATAACTATTTTCGTCGAAAGGCGCAACTGCTGGTAATGGGCCATCCCAAATTATAGGCAATGAAGAATCTAGAGTACCTAATCTCAGATTATAATAAAATAATAAAAGCTCTCAGATTATATTATATAATAGACTAAACCAACCAGGTTCTAAGCTAAAAATACACTCCACAAGCACTTTAGTAATGTCAGTTAAAATACATAATAAACTACCTGATGAAATTAAAAATGAACAAAAATTTAATATCTTTATAAATAAATTAAAACAATTTCTAATCTGTAAATGTTATTATAATGTACATGAATAATTTAAATGATAAATTTAATAAATAAACAATAATACCAGCAAAAAAAAAAAACAAAAAAAAAACGCAATAATTATTTATTTATAATTACCAATGATGATAATAATATAATTTAAATAAATATTAATGAATAAATCCAATATATGAGTAGTAAAAATTATATCAATTAGTTATCAGCCTACCTACCTACACAAAACGAAAGAGTAGATTAATATTAAAATTGTTAGCAAATATCTATAATAGCCCTCTTCCTAAATTTTATGTTGTTATGCCCGACAGGACCCACAATGCTCCAAAACGAATGTATGTCTTACATACCTACCACCTAAGTTCACATTGTGGAATGCAATAAACGTATTGAGTATTGAGATTGGTGCGACGTGACTTTTTCATTATTATCATCGGCTTACAGCAGTCTACTGCAGCTGGAAATAAGCCTCTCCAATTGCACGACAATCTGCTCAATTTTCGGCTATTCTCAAGCTGAACCGGCTGCTGCCGGCCATCCTGGGAAGATCGTCGCTCCACCTAACCTGAGGGCGACCTACCCTACCTTTACCGCTTTACGGTCTCCACTCTAGAACACGACGCGCATTTTTTTTATGCACGAGTAAAAACACTGACTGTAGTAGAAAAATTTCTATGAAATTTCATGGAAGTGAATCGCATCGCAGCGTGGCAATCGCAATTATCAATTAAGGCTCCCACAGACTGGTGCGTAAGTCTGTGGGAGCCTTAATTGATAATTGCAAGACATAATACATAAAATAAACTAGTATGCAGTATATTATCATTATCACTTACAACATTTCACAGGTGGGTGATTAGCTGACCAGTGATTTGAGTCCTTCGTGTAACGTAATACACGCATAGAAACCGCAGGTGTGGTGAGCTTGTAATGGCATAACGATCATTTTTATATTTTTAGAAGGAATTTTCATGGCGTCTCATTGCCGCATTATAATATTATATAATAGACTAGGTGTATTTTTAATGTGACATTCTTTGAAAGAAATATGCAGTATCTACTAGTCAGCCACAATATTGTGGTGAGCATCAAGTTTATTGAAATAAATTATATTTCTTACTGTCACTAGTGCTTTGTGGGCTGTGGACATATTTTTATAAATGCCGCACTTTAGTATAATATCCGACAGCAATGGGATTATCTTTTAGCGAATAAATTCATCATTATCATCTGCTTTTTTTATTTGAACCCAACTTTTTGGTACATTCCCAAGTGTTACGGAAAAAATAAATATCAACAGTTAAATGTACTATTATTAACAATAATTTATAACAATAGCCGTTCTTGTCCGCGACTGAGTCGGATTCCGCCCAAAGTCTTTACTTTAGCAATAAAAAGTTAGGTAAGTTAGTGATTTCCAAAGATTTTGTGACAACAGCATTCTAAAAATGATCGCTGCTAGAGCGGACTGTCCCTTTCAGGGTCACTGGGTGGCGACGGTCTTAGGTTTAAACAATTAATAAATCTTGTGAAAACTAACAATACTAACCTATATTTCTAAGCACTATTGTTACTAACACCAAAATACTAACAAAAATATGGACCTTAGTCTGAAATAAAGTTTAATTTAATTTATATCCATCTGAGCACTGCAATGAACATTACAAACTATTGCCCACAAAAAAGGAAAAGAGAAACTTACTACACAAAGATATGTTCAGACCACATGTTTCTAGATGTAGCACTTGATAGCAATTCATTACAAGTAAGCTTGGCTTAAGCATATGAATGGGCTTAGATAGGAGTTTAAGCTGTACTTCACACTGACGCAGCAAGGGTTTAGTTATGTTTAAGCGAACGAGTTAGTCTGCGACTTTCCATTGCCTTATTTGTCTGGAGTCTGAAGGCAATTATGGTGGGAATTATTTCTTCCCGCGGTTTTTTTTTTCTAATGTAGATTATATTAACTTGCATATTATATCGCACTTATACTATTTTTAAATGCATTTTTAATAACGGAGTGCAAAACTTTTCTTGTTTGTAAATGGGCAGGGGTGCACCTATGGTGCACTCAAATTTCGCCAGTTATGTTAAAGTCCCATGCAGTAGGGGGCTAGCCTTTTGACAACAATCGAGCACAAATCCAGGCTACGGGTTGTTACTGAGAAATTACAGATGGAGAAACACTATAACATTTTGCCTGACCTGAGAATCGAACCCATGCAGGTCCTGGTGCGAGTCATGCTCGGCAGTAGCGCTAGCGGTCACTAGACCAACATTGCATGACTGCGAAAATCGACTGTGGGGAAATAATAAATAAGTCAGATAACTTGAGTGCATTTGCACTCTGGTGTGTTAAATATACTGGAAGGGACCATAAGACCATGAATCTGTACTTTGTAAAGTATATTCATCATCATCATTTCAGCCGAAATACGTCCACTGCTGGACAAAGGCTTCCCCCAAGCTCCTCCACTTCGACCGGTTCTGCGCTTCTCGCATCCAGCGGATTCCTGCTGCCTTCAGAAGGTCATCGGCCCATCTTGTGGGAGGCCTTCCAACGCTACGTCTTCCGGTACGCGGTCGCCACTCCAGAACCTTTCGGCCCCATCGGCAATTCTTCGGGCTATGTCGGTTGCCTTGGTTCTCCCGCGAATCTCTTCATTCCTGATTCGATCACGTAGGGAAACTCCGAGCATAGTACTCTCCATTGCCCTTTAGGTGACTTTTAACCTTCTGATAAGGCCCATTGTGAGCGACCACGTTTCATTACCATAAGTCATCACTAGCAACAAGCACTGGTCAAAGAAACTGGTAAAGTATATTAAAGTAGTACGGTATATTCATTTAATTATTGTGAATGTGACGACTATGTGAGTCAGTTAGATTTAATCATGATCTGGCAGTTTGAGTAATTTTGTCCATTCTTTGGTATTGTTCGTCGAATCGTTGACCTCTTTAAGTTTTGGGTTGAGCTGGGCTATTTACTGACAAATGCATGTACTGATTGGATAGGTCTTCCAACTTGTGTGTTTCTTTCCTCAAAATACCATTTCAGACACCAATCCACGCGGTCTTCACAAAATCTGACCAAGATTATGTCTGGCCTTTAAAACAGGCTGACCTCTGGGTTTGTTTCGACTTTTCTTCTCAGAGTAATCAGATAGGAAACGCCGACCTCATCTAGTTTTAAAAATATGATTGACGTGTAAAAATTGTTTGTACAAATACAAAAGTATTTACAGAAATAAAATCATTCATTTAAAAAAGTGCAAAAATTGTCTACAACAATGTCTTTAAAGCACAGTTCTTTCCTGGAATATGTCCCTCGTTCAAAAACACGCATATCATCATAATTATGTTCATATAAGATAGATGCTTAGCCCTTTAGGTATCATTAGCGTCACGCCTATGATCCGGTTATGTGGGCACAAGTAATTTACTTCTAAGGATAGGCAGAAGGAGACAACTTTCAAGTTTTCGCAATTTCTATTCACGTATAATATTAATGTTGGATACAATAGGGTATTTTCCAATTTTTCAAAAACTATTCTAATTTGAAGATTGGAACGAGATATTTAACAGAAAAATAAAAATAAATTGATTTCTATCCATTTTCTCAATTAAAAACGATTTAAACCAAATTTATTTTTCGTTGTTTTGAATTTACCGCCAAAACGCTTCTTACGATGACTTTTTATCACGTGACGTCAACTTTGTGTAAACTAAAGTAGTTAGTAAGGAAATAAGTGAACGTCGAGATTATAATTAACAAGATTTTTGAAGGATCGAAAGTGATATTACTGGTGTGCGGTGCCTCTATTCACAAATACTTCTAAAACTGCGCCAAACTAAGTATTTGTACCGGTGCCGTATAAACAGAGTTGACGTCACATATCACGTGATAAAAAGTCATCGTAAGGAGCGTTTTGGCGGTAAATTTAAAACAACGAAAAACAAATTAGATTTTAATTGAGAAAATGTGTATGAATAAATTTATTTTTATTTTTCTGTTAAATATATCGTCCCAATCTTCAAATTAAAATAGTTTTTATCAAATCGGAAAATACCCTATTCTCATTTATGTTATAGCACGATGGTCAGTTGTTTAAATGTTGTAATCTGAAAACAATATTGTACATAATACGTTTTACGTGGAACCGTTTGATGTGGACGTTTGGTTTGAATTTGTTTTTGGACTTCGTGGATTTAGTTTAAGTTATGTGAGGAAGTGAACTCAGGGAAATTAATTGCTAAGAACACTCTACGTCATTTTATTGTGTTATAACCATTGTATACAACTGTCAAAGAATGAAAGTTGTAATGATTTAAATATGTGGGCAATTTAGGTTGGTACTAAATGGTCAAAAGAAAAAAGCCAGTAAAAAGAATCCTACTAATATTACAAATGTGAACATACAAACTATGTTAAGATGTTTGGATATTTCGATGTTTGGATGTTTCTTACTCAATCACGCAACAACGATTGAACGGATTTGGATTAAATTTGGCACACAGGTAGTTTACGAGTATATGCTGGATCTAGGATCCTTTTCATCTCGGTAGTACGTTCCCGAGCGTTTGGGAGCAGTGGTGGCCAAGTGGTAACGGCCGCGACTTACGAGTTGTAGGTCGTAAGTTCGAACCGAGACAGGCGCTTTACTTTGTGTAAATTATTTCATCACCACTGCTCTCAAAACGGTGAAGGAAAACATCGTGAGGAAACCGACATGTCTAAGAAACAAAAATTCGAAGACATGTGACATCTACCAACCCGCACTGGGTCCGCGTGGTGGATTTCGGCCCAATCCCTCTCACTGAGAGGAGGCCTGTGTCCCAGCAGTGGGAACATTTATAGGCTGATGATGATGATGATGAGTACGTTCCCGTGGGATAATTTTCCACCTCCAAGAGGCGAAGCCGCTAGCAAAAGCTAGTTATTGATAAGCCAGTAAGTTAAAGATTGACACCTCGCCGCCGCCGCTGGCACGGAAGTTAAACGTTATTCAGTTTTTTTTTTTTTTTTTTTGGGTGGGAAATCATCAAATGACTTCTCCTGCTGAGTAGAGCAGGAGGGCGTGTCAGACTTTTACTGACTAAAACCCACCCGTGTTCCCTCAGTAGCCCGTATGCCAGGGGCCGTGGTATCTCTTTCGAACAAACCCGCACCCCTGGTAGGCATCGGCCCTTGCGGACCCCACCTGTGGTTGCTGACATCTTTGACGGCGCGCGTGTGGAACACAACGCGCCGTCCCGTCTACCACTTTTCGGCCGCAGAGGATAGGGAGAGCGGCCAACGCTATACCGACACTCCTCTTCCCCTGCGGCCCCACCGCGTCCGCCATCAAACGGTGGCGGCCCCGTCCAGGCCACGGAAGGGAAGAGTGCTGCTCAGAAGCACCGGCACTCCTCCTCTACCGCAGCCCGTAACCCTCAGCCGCGATGCCTCCCATTCGACATCGCGGCCCACCTCAGTTGCGGTGCACCTCACCGCAACCTACTTTTTGGCCGCTACGTCAATGGCTTGAAGGCAAAAGCCCTGACGAGCGGCCCCACCGTTGGGTTCCTCTTGGCTTCACCGTGGATGGGAGACCACGGTTACTAAGCCCCCCCGCAACGACAATGCGGGAACCCACTCGGGGGGGAACGTTATTCAGTTCACGTTCTAATAATGGAAATCCACGGACAATATAATCAAAAAAGCTTTTTTATTACTAATATCGTAAAATAATATATTTTTGCCAATTAGTCAAGCCTTTTTAGTATATTGCAATGGTAGGCTTATGTAGGTCAGTAAGAATGTGTGGGATTGGCACATCCGTAAGTAATTAATTATTTGTAAACATATTGGTTTGTTTAATTAAAACATTTTAGATTTGATTGTTTTTTATTGACGTTTGATTTGAATTTTGAATTTATTTGATTATGATGAATTTTCAATTTCGAACATTCTTATGGTCAATAATATTATTGACCATAAGAATGTATGGGGAGTGGTCGCCATTTGTAATTTGGCATTGAACATTTCTAAATTGTATTGTATGACATAAGCTAAATCTGTTGTTTATACTCGATGCAAAGCAGTTCATAGTCATAGGTAAACTAGCTTTTGCCAGCGGATGCGCCCACGTGGAGTTCGAAAATTATCCAACGGGAACGTGCTACCATACAGGGACAAAAAGCAGCTATTTTACTCATTATAACATCGGCTATCTGCAAGTTAAAATCGGTCCTGCCGTTTGGGAGATTAGCCGTAACAATCAGACAGACATTTTTTTTTTAATTGTTTTTTTTTTTAATTAGAACTGTAAGTATATCATTACACTTTTTTATATTATAATCAGACACTTAAATTTTATTTGTTAGTATATGACACCACAGGGCAGAATAAGAAAGAGAAGTAATCCTATTTTTTTATTAAGAAAATACAGATTTTCCCTGAAGAGGAAGGCAGAGATATAGGTACCTTAAAATATACCCAAATTTCACCTATTCAAGTCCCATGTGTGATTATTGCCACCAACCGAGACAAAAACTAGATAAAGTAACTTGTATGTAAAATGTAATCATTCCAAAATATTGCTGAGAAAAACTCCGCGTGATTTCAAGTTATCGATTGGATCTTCTGCATTTATTTATTCAGTGATTCAATATCAATGACTGGTAGAAGACGCCTACGCTGACAGATGAGCCGACTGTCATGTCAGTGTAATGACAACGATTACTTAACACATACAAAAAATGCCGCCAAATATAATTGCAATTTTTTTTAGTCACGGGCAATGAGCGACCTATATCACGAGATTTATTTGTGAACACGAATTATGATTGAAATGTCTACCTATTAATTTTATTAGTTTCAAATAAAATTTAAAGAAGATAGTTGTGTAGGAGCTAAGATAACCCAACGGTTATGTTGATAACTGTGTGTTGATAGTTGATTTCAAAATTACAGTTTTGATAAACGAAATTAATTAAAGCGCAAAATAGTTTATAAAAAATATTATTAGAAAAGAAAAAAAATTAAAAGACCAAAGTAACTTACCAAAAATAAAAATACACAAAAATATTTTTATAAGTATCACAAAATATTTGTTTGAAAATATGTAGGCGCCACTTCAGAACCCCTATTTCTGTTCCCCAGATCACTCGAGATTAAAATATCACTTGAATCACTCGCAACTGGAGAGGTGCGCTCGGTTCACACTCGTAACGGCAACTGGCGCTTCCAGCCGCCTGCGTAGCGTTACATCTACGTATGTAATGCGGATGAAAAAAATAAACAGACTTCAAATACACTACGGAGCCCATCTAGGTCCCATCTGGGTAAGTCTTTTGGGTGATCAGTGTTTGAAGAAAGCTTTGAGTGTATAATTATGATATTCTAAAATAATTTATCATCCTACTAATATTATAAATTGTAAAAGTTTGTGTGTTTGGATATTTAGATGTTTGGATGTTCGTTACTCAATCACGCAACAATGGCTGAAGGGATTTGGATGAAATTTGGCACACAGATAGATTATAACCTAGATTAACACGTAGGGTACTTTTTATACCGGTAGTACGTTCTCGCGGGATAATTTCAGACTCCACGTGGGCGTAACCGCGGGCGGAAGCTAGTAGTTAATAAATTAATGTATTGGATGATATTGATGACAATGATAGTGATAATTGTAATGATAATGACATTTTTTTAAATTGCTGTGGTTTTCAAAATTTTAGTACAAGTTACATAAAAAATGTAAATGTTTGCATTTTGCTTCGCTGCCACGGCCTATTTTAATTTCCAAATTGACATTTAATGTGCACGTCTTTTTACATCGTTCTCACATTGATAAATAATTTGAACACAACAGACGTAAGTAACCAACTTTCTGTAACAAATTGTTAATAACAATATAATGATTTAAAAAGAGTGTCCTAAGTACAATGCAATGCCGATTTGAGTTTGAGTTTTAATAATGTACTTAATCCCATTGCAGGAATATGATTGTCAGGCCTATCTAGCGACAAAACCTTTTTATGGCATGATGCAATTTATATATCATAACAGCCGATGGGTTCAAAACAGTCTTGCTGTTCAGCAGTTTGCAGAGCCCTCTGAAGGATATAAGCTCAGTAACTAAACAAAACTTCAAATTAATCTTCCAAGAACTCGGCTCACAAATCACAAAATCTTACATTGTAAAACCGAAGTCACAAACAGGCAATAATTCGTCAGTAAACTGACATCATATACCTATGTGTTGACGACAATGACGTCATGTGCCAACATTTTATCACAGACCCTAAAATAAAAGTCATGTCATGCCCTTGAAGGTCGGGTCGTGTGTAACGTAATGTCGGATGTACTGGTCCACTGGTAATGTTCACAAATACATCATGGTATAATATTGTGTATTTTATTCTGGGCGGATGTGTAATGGCAATGTGGGAAGCAGTAACTAAATATTGCAGAAGGAAATTGTATCAATAAAGCTTAGAGACAGAAATAGCACAGAAAGGTCACTGCAAGTCCATGTAATAAATTGCATAACATTTAAAACGAGCCAATTACCTAATACGTATTTCAGAAGTTGTCAATTCACCCACAAATGTATTAACTTCGTGCAAGTCGCTTATAGAAAAATAACCGATTTCCGAAAAAACACTAAGTACCTACTTAGTGTTTTTCGGAAGTCGGTTGCTTTTTTTTTTTTTGAAAAGTTTTTATTTTTCTCAGTTCGAAATTTCATCATCTTTGGGGTATTCTCAAAGTCAATCAAATAAAAACAATGCATATTTATGCTATAGCAGCAATCGCAGTTGATTTGCTGTCATTTTTTGAAGAGCTCCGTTGTCTGTCTCCGATACCAATCATCAGAACTATATGAAATTTAAGTGAGGCCATTTGAAAAAAAAAACCTCTTTCGAACAAAAAAAGAATTTTGCAAATCCGGCTATTTATGACGAAGTTATGCCCGAAAATGCATAATTTTTAATAAACATAGCCAATCGATGACCTCCTCCATTTTGAAGTCGGATAAAAACAATGTAGGTATTCTTTAAAAGTGTCGATGCAGGTGAGTAAAGCCACAAATATCAAAGCACAGGGTTTACACGAAACATTACACCATATAATTGATCAAACACGCAGATAACTTTATACCGTTATCAGTGGAACAATAATGGTACTTTCTTCAGATAATTGGAGGGCTCTCATCACTGCGATTTACGTACGTACCCTTGAGAATTGGGTCAAGTATCGCAAACGATACCTACTTATCCAATCATGAAAGAATAAAATTATCTGTACGTTCAATCTTTACGTTACTGAATATAAGAAACGGGCTTTTAATATGAGATGCATCTAAAGATCATTCATCAGTTTTTTAATAAAATAAAGTCATAACCGAAATATCGATGTAGTAATAATCTTAATTGTTTACAAAGTTGTGAGTTAAGCATCCTAGTAATATTTTAAATGTGAAATTTTGTATGTTTAGATGTTTGTCACTCAATCACGCAAAGACTGCTGAACGGATTTGGATGAAATTTGCCACACAGATAGTTTATAATCTGGATTAACACATAGGGTACTTTTTATCCCGGTAGTACGTTCCCGTGGGATAATTTCCGAACTGAACGCTGGCGAAGCCGCTGGCAAAAACTTACATAATCAAAATGGCCAATACAGCGTCTAAGTTCATTTAATCCCATTAAATGAATATTTCATTAAAAGTCATTCAATGGTTATGAACTGAAAGGTGGATTAACTTGCACATTCATGATGATTGAAGTGTGCTATAAAATCTCGGATAGGTAAAAGCCTCCATAATATTTCGAATTACCTTAAAACGGATTCCGAAACATTAATATTGATATCCCGTTTTATCCTCGTTCTACGGACGAAAAATCCGAAGTGATTCATTTTGCTCATTATAGAAAAAAATCCTTGTAATTTTACCTCCATTTCGTTTACTTTGCAACACGATCTACCATTTTTTGATCAAAGAGAATATGTTGAAGCTCATTTTTGTTACCTATAATAAACTTTGTATTTACATATTTTATGCTTTTTACATTTCAAGATTTAAGAGATATTTGAACGTGATTTGTATTTTCGGAGCAATATTTAAGCAGTGTTAAAATGGCGTTTAGCCGAATTTGGGTATCTTAAATAAAAAGAACGGCTTACGAATTCTAGCAAAAGGTTAGTTAGCAGTGTTCCAATGAGCAAATGCGGAGCAGTGATCGCCCAGTGGCAACGCCCGCGACTTGCAATTTGTAGGTCGTTGGTTCGATCCCAGACAGGACTTTTACTTTGTGTAAATTATTTCATAACCACTGCTCTCAAAACGGTGAATGAAAACATCGTGAGAGAACCGGCATGTTCTAGAAACAAACGTTCCAAAACATGTGACATCCACCATCCTGCACTGGTCCTGCGGGATTGGTTACGGCCCATTCACTTTCACGAAGAGAAGGCCTGAGTCCCAGCAATGGGAATATTATGGGCTGATTATGCAATGAGCAAATTAGAATATACTGCCTGCAACCAACATGTCAGACAAGTTTTGTGCGTTTCGGCAGTTTCTTCAGCCGTTTTGGCCGTCTTAACACTTCCCACTTCACTTAATACCAGTGACCTTCCCAATTAGTATTTATCCGAATGAATGGACGTCTCCATGATGTCAAAATTTAAATAACGTCAATTTGATTTATTTGTTTTATACGACGTATTTGTTGTAAGCTGTAGATATGTCTTTATCATCTTAAATGGTGCGCTAATCAATGATGATGAAATCGTTTACGATGATTTCTTGGCCAATTACTGGTGTCTTGTTCTGAATTTAGTGTTGCGTATGAAAAGAGATTTTGATACTAGTGTAGGTGGCCAGGATCATTAATAGATAGTAGTTTCATATGGATATGATATATATGTAATTATTACTTTTTCCAATTTCCAAGGTTTTATCAGAAGCCCTTTTAGCCGAAACGTGCTGAAACCGGAGACGGTTATGTAGGTACCTAACAGGATCATAAAACGGTTAAAAGGTTAAACCTATTTACAATGTAAATCCGAAGATTTAACGCTAATAAAAAGTCGTTTCTCGCTGAATGCCATCGACATCATAAAAATAATTCGCTGTAACGACTTCTGCGAAGGTCTATTGTTTGAACTCGTGTAACGTTTCTCAGCAATCACGCATACACTCCTGCGCAGATTAGTGAGTTTCTATTAAAGGAGAGTTATTTACAAATGGATACCCCTATTGATGGGCGGAATAAATCGAAATAACAAAGACTTGAAGAGAGCAGTGATGGCCCAGTGGTAACGGCCGCGACTTACCTTTACATTAGTAGGGTCGAATCCAGACAGGCGCTTTACTTTGTGTAAATCATTTTTACACCATACTGCTCTCAAAACAGTGAAGGAAAACATGGTGGGGAAACCGGCATGTCCTAGAACCAAAAATTCGATGACATGTGACATCTACTAACCCGCACTGGGCCCGCGTGGTGGATTACGGCCCACACCCTCTCGCCAAGAGTGGAGGCCTGTGTCTCAGCAGTGGGAACGATATAGGCTGATTATGATGACAAAGACTTTTCTAACATTTATTTTAAAATGTCTTCGTCATTGGTCTAGTGGTGGCGCTACTGCTGTACGTAGGTCTTGGGTTTCGATTTCCAGTCCGGGCTAAGTTTTTTATGGGTTTTATGTCTGGATTTTTTCAGTAGCCACCTGGAGTGTAGATTTGTGCCCGGTTGATAGCAATAGGTTCCCCCTCTATTACATGAAACATAACTGGCGAAATGTGGGTATTGGCACACCTCTGCCTAAACCTTCGGGGAAAGAAGGCATGATGGTTATGCTATTTAAAAAAAAACCTAAACTCTGGACTTGTGGGCTTGCGGACCAAGCCCGGGTCGACGTTATATTCCACGCGCGCCTCAAAGAGTTGTCAGCACAAACTGATGGGGCCCGCAAGGGCCGATGCCTGCCAGGGGTGAGGGTTGTTCGAAAGAGATACCACCGCCACTGGCACACAGGCTACTGAAGAAACACGGGTGGGTTTTAGTCAGCAAAAGTCTGACACGCCCTCTTGCTCCA
Organism: Polymixis flavicincta; assembly: GCA_949987655.1. NCBI lineage: Eukaryota > Metazoa > Arthropoda > Insecta > Lepidoptera > Noctuidae > Polymixis > Polymixis flavicincta. The sequence continues at coordinate 21,240,812 of OX465175.1, forward strand.
CCCAGAGCGGGAGAAGTTATTTGATGATTTCACACCATAAAAAAAACGACTTAGACTTCAAGCTTTATTTTTTTTTCAAAAAATTTTGTTCTCAGGAGTTAAAACCACTTTTAAAAATCAACCACGTTCCACTTTTCGTAATTAACTTTCTGTCATTTTAGCAATAAACTTTTGAAATAAAATACGTCGTAAATTACTTACGTAACGAGAACTTTCTCGTGTTTTGTGTCTTCGGCAGTAAAATAAACAAATACAGGACATTGCGTGTATCATTAAGAATGTACAAGACTCATTCCGAGAAACCAAGTAATTGCAATTTGAATTTCTTTACACATCTTTTGAGTTACTTTTCGAGCTTTCTTTACGTTTCTTTTGTAATTAGGTCATTACGTAGATACTGCTGTCGCTCATTAGCATATCATTTTAGGCTTCCGGACGGCCGAATGAAAAAATAGAAAACAATAAAGGATGACTCGACTCGTGAGTTTGTTTGTCACAGCCAATTTGCTCCGAATCTACTGGACTTAACTTGAAATTTAGAACACATATGAATTTCTGTGACCCGAATACGGACGTGTGACATGAATACATATAACATAAATGAATTTTGAATACGGGGTCACTTTTGGGAGGAAAATTAGAATATTAAAACACAACGTTTTGTAAACAACGTTAAGTTTATTCTTGGGATTAATTAATTGTCATAATCTTTTATTTATTTGTTAACATAGGTGTTTATAAATACAGATCATCATCATCATTTCAGCGAAAGAAGTCCACTGCTGGACATAGGCCTCCCCTAAAAGGGGGTTTTGCCATAATCGCCACGCTTGGCAGGCGGGTTGGCGATCGCAGTATGGTGGTAAAATGCATTTTACCACAATACAGATTTTAGCTAAGATGAAATAGAGCGCTATGTTATGCCAGGAGGCGTTCAAATATGGTGAAATATAGCCTGTCACCCGGGGATAGTGTAGCTTCCCAACAGTGAAATAGTTTTTCAAATCGGTTCAGTAGTTTCGGAGCCTATTCAAAGCAAACAAACAAACAATCAAATTTTTCCTCTTTATTATTAGTATTAGAAGATAGACTAGCAGCGCTCCGCGGTTTCACCCGCATAGTTCTTATTCCCGTGGGAATACGGGGATAAAATATAGCCTATGTCACCCGGGGATAGTGTAGCTTCCCAACAGTGTAAGAATTTTTCAAATCGGTTCAGTAGTTTTGAAGCCATTCAATGCAAACAAACAATCAAAGTAGTATAGATTAATTGTTTTTCAAATATACAGCAGTATCATTTGTGATCATCTCGATCCGCTCCAATTTTTGTCATCCTTATCATCGTCTACTTAACACTAAATTGTTTCATACTTATATCCCTTATTATTGAGTAGATCTTTTCTGGGTGCTTACTCTGGAATAGGTATAATTCCGATAGATCGACATTGATCAAACGTCAGTTAGTTGAGTTAAACGTCACGGATTGGCTAGACTCAGTCCCCCTTATTACAGAACAAAGTTTTTCTTTAGGTATGGTTTAAACCACTGAGCCTGTTTTTGAAATAAGAACCTAACTGAAATCGAAATACAGCTCCTTTTACAAAACTGACAAGTTAGTCCAGTACTAAATTATCAGTTTTGGAAAAGGAGCTGTAATTCTATTTCAGTTCTAAGTTCTTATTTCAAAAACAGGCCCGATGGTTTAAACCATACCTAAAGAAAAACCTTGTTCTGTAATAAGGCGGAGTGAGTCCAGCCAATTCCTGACGTTTGACTGACAATTCCAATGTCGATCTATCGGAATTATATTCGAGAGTAAGCACCCTGGTAGGAGGAGGTAAAGGAGAACTTCAAACCGAACTTCAAATAATTCCCATTTTGCTCTCCTAAAAATATTATTGAAAACTCTAAAAATTATAATGAGGGGTTTTTTTTTTTTGGGTGGGAAATCATCAAATGACTTCTCCTGCTGGGTAGAGCAGGAGGGCGTGTCAGACTTTTACTGACTAAAACCCACCCGTGTTCCCTCAGTTGCCCGTGTGCTAGGGGCGGCGGTATCTCTTTCGAAAAATCCGCACCCCTGGCAGGCATCGGCCCTTGCGGGCCCCTCGGTCACCCGGGTCAACACAGCGGCCGCAGGGGATAGGGAGAGCGGCCAACGCTATACCGGCTTCTCTAACCCTGCGGCCCCACCGCGTCCGCCATCAAACGGTGGCGGCCCCGTCCAGGCCACGGAAGGGAAGAGCGCTACTCAAAAGTACCGGCACTCCTCCTCCGCCGCAGCCCGTAACCCTCAGCCGCGATGCCTCCCATTCGACATCGCGGCCCTCCTCAGTTGCGGTGCACCTCACCGCAACCTACTTTTTGGCCGCTACGTCGTCGGCTTTGAGGCCAAAGCCTTGACGAGCGGCCCCACCTTTGGGTTCCTCTTGGCTTCACCGTGTGTGGGACCACGGTTCCTGAGCCCCCCGCAACAACAATGAGGGAACCCAATCGGGGGAGAAAATGAGGGGGTTGTGGCTAAGCAATAACAGCCGCACGGGTCGCTTGATCAGATTAAGCTACGCTTGACGCGGTTGGTCTGTGGATGTGTGACCATTTTTACCAAGACCACTCCGTACCTCGGAATTGTGGATCTTTGACAGTCGTTACGGGTCGTCAGAAGCCCGAAAGTCTAACAACCAGTCTTACCAAGTGGTATCGTACTACCCAGTGACTCCGGTTAGACTGGAAGCCGACCCCAACCGAGTTGGGAAAAGGCTAGGCAGATGATGACTCTAGTAATTATAATCATAGCACGTCTTTTTGTGAACGTCAAATATTCTTCTATTTTGGGGCTGAAAATACTAAGGACTAATTTTACCAATAGACAAATAACTTTTGTCTGAGAAATAAATATATCGGTTTGTTAGCTTTTGTGTAGAAAATATGCCAAACTGTCAAATTTATTTTGCAGATAAAAGTTATCTGACTGTTCAAAAATAAGCCCTAAATAGCCAAGGCACTGCAACTAACTTGGAAAAAGCAGTTTTAGAGGTTCACTAATTTATAAAACTGTCCATCATTAGAAGGTGAAATAAGTTTTTAAAGGATCATCATCATCATCATTATTTCAGCCGAAAGACGTCCACTGCTGGACATAGGCCTCCCCCAGGCTCCTCCATTTCGACCGGTCTTGTGCTTCCCACATCCAGCGGATTCCTGATTTAGAGTATTAGTTAAATGTTTCCCCAGTCTAAATAAGGCCCAAAACTTATGTTCATTAGACAGATTTTTATTACCTCAATACAACTTTTACTTAATTGGCCAGCTTCAAGACACATCTAATGCATCAGTCCGATGTCCGACTGCCGATAAAACCAAGCTCCGATTTCAAACTATCTCTACAACAAGAATAGATAAGCAACATTCCTGATTCCGTGTTTATTGAAGTAATTACTTACGATTTCTTAACTTGATTCCCTTTTACAGACATTGCACGCTGATTTTAATCGATAGAGATTCCATATTGGTGAGAAGTAGTTATGGTATAAGTAAAATGAAATGTGTGAAGAAAATTAAATTCATTAAACTTTCATAATTGGTAACGACGACGTATTACTATGTGAGATGCATTCGGAGAGATGGGCCAGAGGCGTCACGCAAAGGGTGCCAGAAGACGAGCGACGTCGCCGAGGGAGGCCAAGGAAACGCTAGCGGAAGGCGAGCTGTTGCTCGCGACCCAGGACATGGTCTATCGGTGTGCAAAATGGCATCCAAATCCGTTCAGCTATTTTGGCGTTAAAGCGTTACAAACAAACTTACTTTCGCATTTATAATATTAGTTAGGATTGGACAGAGACGGCAACACGTCGGGAAGAGTGGAAAATTGGTGGGAGTGACCTTTGTTCAGCAGTGATACAACATAGAGGGCGCCTTGAACAAAATAATCAGTCGTAATGTTAACAACAGAAGGTTATAGGGAACAGTAGCATCATCGAAGGTATGGACTGACTGTAAAAAATATGAAACCTAACTCATTATGCTGCCAAGTAATTACTATGCCGAAGCCATTCTTCAATGTTTCCAATACGTAGAGTAGTAATTTTCAAAGTAAGACACATCTCAGTGTATTACATAATTATACACAACCTTTGTGTAGGGATTTCCATATGAATTTCCCGAGAATGATGACAAACCATTAAGCCGTCTTGTTCCAAATGTTCGCTGTTGAAATAGTCCCTTCTGTGAATTTTATATTATTCTTTGTTCGAGTACAACAACTGTATAAACAACTCATCGAGGGAAATTCCTGTGTGTACGGTGACTTGTTGTCAGGATTTTGATTAACTTTCCTTGTAATATTAGATTAATTAACCTACAATTCACAGTTGAAAAAAGAAAGAAGATGTAGTGACAAACAAAGAAAAGGGGACACTTACATAGATGGTTTGGTTATGCTGGGAAGATGAATGAAAGGCGACTAAAAAAGGTATTTACAAAGCAGATGTGAGTGGAAACGCCGGATATACCTATAGTGACCATATTCATGATCTTCTTCAGCAAGGTCAGGTGCGTCGGACGCGCAACCGTGTCTGTATGACCAGTGGCCCGTGTGTGAATTTCATTTCACCATCTCGATCAAACGCAAAGAGCGCGTTCGGCGCTTCGATTGGTTCGTCACCAATCCAGGGCCAATCGGGACACCAAACGCGCTCGGTGCGTTTAATCGAGATGGTGAAATGAGACTCATATTAATGTATGAACGTAAACAATGCAAAAGGAGTGAGTAAGTATTGTAGCATGTGCCGTTCTGGAGTTTTTGCTGATGAGAAAGAAGGTGTGAGTTTATGTATGTACGAGTATGTAAGTCAACATTTGATTTTTGCAAGCCCGATCTAAGAGAAGTCTCTCTCTCTCTCTCTTTCAACTTCAACGCTTCGCAACATAAAAGTCTCCGTAAACAGAGGCCTTAGTGTGAGTTTCATTTTACCATTTTGATCATCGCATCGAGCGCGTTTGGCGCTCCGATTGGCCCTGAATTGGTGACGAACCAATCTGAGCGCTGAACGCGCTCGAAGCATTTGATCGAGACGGTTAAATAAAACTCACACTAATACGCAATAATAAGAACGCCGGCCCTGCGTCTCGCAGGCTTGTTTAATATATGTTGTTTACATGTTTGCACATAATTACTCAGTTGACCACATAATTCAGCGGGACCATTAGCACGCGGGATATTAGAGAGACCCCGTTTGTGGTCACTTTATTTATTACCGCAACGTTTTAGGGTTTACGCTGCGGAGATTATAGGGTTGACGCTCCATTGAATAGGTGGGATTAAGGCCCACAAATGCCGTGATCCGTGAATGCGTAAACGCTAAATGTATTTAAAACATCATTATGATGTAATCGTTTAAAGATGACGGAGAAAGAAGAATTTGTAAATTGTTTTAGCGTTATTTAGTGAATTGTGTGCAAGTGGGCCTTAGATGTGGGTTTTGTGGGCGTGATATGTCCCTACGATTAAATGAATGACAGGTCTGTTTATTTTATTAGTCTATGAGATCAAGGCGATCCACGATCCTATATCCTTCAATTCAGGAAGTCTTGTCATAGTGTTAGCTTTAAGATTGCTTGGCGTATTCATTTTCAGTTTAAATTGAAAATCATTGAGCCAATAAGTGATAAAAATACCTATTAAAAAAAATTCTTACAATGTTTTCTCCTGTTAGTAATATTTGCGACAGTTTACCATTGTACCATGAGCTACGTTTTCTTACTTCTAAATATAACCTTAAAGACATTTCCAGGTTGAAAATTTTAAACTCGCCCAGCCTTGCATCATAAAATTAGTTCCAGAGCACAAATACGAGGTGCATAACATAATGTTGGGTCATTACTGAACAATTTTCTCCAGTGTCAAGCTCGCACTTTCTCAGGCCATAACCACAAGGTTTTCTAACGCGTTGCTAATGTGAAGATTGTTGCATCCGTAGCTCCAGAGTTGCATGTTCGGAATAAAACAAAAAAAAAATAAGCATTTGTCATTTGTCAAATCCGATATGGCAGATACGTCAGTCGGAATCACGGAAATGGTTGGAATAGTAGAGTAGTATCTTTAAAATGAAAATAATGAATCTTTTCTTGTATAAATTGTTGTCTCATTCGTTTTTAAAGATTTAAAATCGCAATCTTGTAAAACAAGGAATCATCTTCTAGTAGTAGATATAAATTATTTATCATTCTTCTTAGCGTGTAGATAGAATAGAATAGAATAAAGTTTATTGTGTTCAATATTACTAGCTAGTAGCAGTAGGTACACATATTTACAAAACTATAATACCGAAAGCAAAACGTTTAGGTAGCAAGCTATATAGAGTCGGACTAGAATTTAGCTACGTATCTAAATCATCATTAAAAAGTACAAAATTCAGTCCTTTATTGAAGTCACACTTAAAAATATAAAAATAACGTTTTTAGATCAAGGTGTATTTTCTAGTTTTTTCTTCTGTTGTGTAACGTTACTACCGCAAGCTAAGTTACAAACTTATTTTTCAGCTGCCTTGCTAATTAGTAGCATTCTTTCGCCCTTCTTGCTAAAGAATTAAGCATTATTTTAGAAGATATTTTGGTTTTTCGTTAACATACATACTCGTAATGTCGAGAGATCGTTTCGCTAGAAGTGGGTGCTCGCTCAGTAAATAAAACATAGCTCTAAAACTTTATGGTCTGCGGGCGTAAACGTAAGTGATGTAAGATTGACAATATTTTTATTGTTGCGTAAATCACTGGACGTAATCTAAGTATGTTTGTACGTATGTTGTTGTAGTAGAAGTATTTTTTTCATAATATTGCTTTTTCTTTGGGTTTGCAATCATTGGTAGCTCCTTATTCAAAAATTTAAGGATATGTACAAAACTTCTTGATACTTTGCATGAAAATTGCTGAACAAGCTGGCTAATGTTCTATTTACATGACCATGTAGTTAAGAAACAAATTCTTTTGTTGATTTTGACTCTAAACCTTTTCAGAACAGAAGGTTCTTTGTTTCGTCTTAAAAGCTATAATGTCTAGTCTAGACCTTCGCTAATGAATGGCTATCAATTTCAATGTTCTAACATTGTTAGCAAGTCTTCAAACTCCACCGTATTCCCACGCAATCTTAAAGTAAGGCATTTACTAATTTACACATAGTTTATTTTCACTCAATTATTTATAACTACGAGTTTTCAACGGCACGTTACGAAATCATAAGTTTGGTCCGAAATCTATTTTGATTCGCAAAAAAATAAACTATTACATTGATTTATTGAAGCATAAATTTTTATTTAACAAATTATTAGATGTTTTACAGAAATATGAAAGATATTACAGTAATTTGTTTGTGTAAGCTGTCCAGTAGGCTATCAGCTGAAATGAAGCCCTTGAAATAACTTATTCTGAGCTTTGAATGATAGTGGAAACCTGTGTAAACATATAAAAAATATGATTTGCGGCAAATTGTTAGTTTTTGTAGTAAATGTTTATTTATTTTTCGCTCATAAAACCCACCAGGGCTTACCGATCGACCAAAGTTCGGTTCGATATTTGAGTCATAAAATTGTAATATAAACTACGTTGACGTGGACACAGTAGGTACTGGGCCTATTACCGAAATCGGGACACGGCAGTTTCGACTTTAGTTTCACGCGTATTTATACACGCGTCATTGGTGTATCAAGACTATATTTCGCAGTAGCATGTACCGGTACTGAAGCCGATGCCAAATTCAATGTTTTGGATTTTCCTTTCGAAGAATGTGTCACTGATACAAATTTTCTTGAATACCTACTCAAGATTTGTCTAGCATAGGTCATTGCTGTGTTAGACCTACCTATTATTTGATTGTATTGGCAACTGAGCTCATTGAATCAAGATGGTTGATAGAGCTAAGACTTTTTCAGAAGATTCTTTTCGTTTTTCCTTTCGCAGGTCTGCTTGAAGTAATTTCTAAAGAAATAAGCAGTACCTTTGTATTCAAATTACAATTATGTCGTAATAGCTTTTGCCAGCGGCTTTGCCCGCATGGAGTTCGGAAAATATCCCAGGGGAAACTACCGGGATAAAAATATCCTATGTGTTATTCCAGGCTATAAGCTATTTGTGTGACAAATTTCGTCCAAATCCGTTCAACCGTTTTTGCGTGATTGAGGAATTTATAATTCTTGTCTTTGTCATTTATAATATTAGTATGATCTTTATGTATTTTACTGTGTATAAAATAAATAAAAAAGATTTTTTTAAACGATGCCGTGCTTTAAATCTACGAAACATCAGCACATACCTAATCACAGAAACCACGTGTAACAGACATTATTGCTGAAAAAACTATTTACTGTAACTCTGTGGTACACCATTATTGGTGGGCTATTAGATTTATTATACTAGTTGATCCAATAAAATGGCGTCACGTCATTTGCAAGCCTAATTATAAATAGCGCCAAATTACTGGCGCAGAGTCGATTGCTACAGATTGTGTGGTGGCCAGACATTTTATAGACAGCAGGACAAGCTTCATTTCTTTTTGTTTGTCGTGCCGTGTCGTGTTGTGTCGGTACAACATTTGCGAAACATGACGTGAAAGATTAGTCGTTGACGGTGCGTCAGACGTCTTTTTATCACCCGATTGTGGAGGGTAATGTGTTTATCAGCTTTTGGATGTTCGTTTGTTCCTTTGTGGCAATCTAGAGACCAACGCGTGGGCCGATTTTGATTCTTACGTCTATCGATTTGATTTATTCTTGCGAGTGTCACTAAAGACATAATAGTAATCAAAATTCAATATCGCGACAACCAGACGACATATTTTGAAAATGAAAGTTGACAAGCCATGTCAAATGGAGTTTCATTCAATAGGCAAATGAAGATCATCGTTAGGTTTCTTTAAAAAAGAATTGAGTTACCTACGTCACTGGTTAACGTCACGACAGAGATGAATATATTTTTTGTATTGTGTGTCTTAACCAAATAAATATTTTATTCAACGATAGCTATTTACCCAATGTAACACTTTACTAGTTTGTATAAATTAGAAAATGTATTAATAGAGAGAGAGCCCTGGCATAACACAATAACACATTTAATCTTAGCATGGGTGACAGTGGAGATACTCAGTGACTTAAGCAATTAAAAAAAAAAATAGTATTATTGTATTAACTTATCGCCTTTATGTTACTTGTAAAATTGGAAACAAAGTTTTTTTTATTTTTCTTTATTTTCTTTATTTGCCCATTTGCGAATCAACATAAAGAAGGTGGAAGTAAACTGTAACTCTTAGTCCGATTTATGACAATATGAAATCCATTATAAGTATTCTACTTACATAAATAAATAAAAAAATCGTGAGCAGTTAAGAGTGATAAAATGCTCTTGGGCATTCACATTTGTTTGACATTATGCGTCAGCCTTCATTGTTAGGTAAACTACTCACATTTTGTCTGAATGCGTAATTGTCTTGTGTTGTTTGTCTTATCTAAGTGTGATTTTAAGGAAGATGTTGTTAATGTATGATTGTTTCTTAGTAATCAATCAGACATCTTTGGTTTGTCCATGTTTGTAGCAATATAAAGACAGTGTTAATTTGATATGTGACATAAATAATTGTAGTTTGTCTGTATGATTTACTGGTTATTTACAATTATGACGGTCATTAAATCGTTGACAACGGCCAAATCATGAAATACATTATTGTGTTAATTTCCATAAAATCCGCGAAAATAACTTCCACGTCCATTAAAAAAAAAAAAACATTTCATTAATTAAGGCATACGAAAAACTGAACATTAATAAAATCGACTAAAAGACTCGTCTCGATAAAATCTGAATAGATGGCCACATTACGACCAAGCACTTGTATTTTTATTTCAATTAATACGAAAATAGTACCTAATAGTCCGACCTTGGCAGGAATTATCTAGGAATTATTGTGTAGCATGGCCACCTTGGATCGACGTACCATCGAGCACATCCACGTATGTACCTTCTGAAATACTGACGTTAATTTTTGCGCATTTATCTATTTATTGTGTGTTTCTATCTAGAATTTCTCAGTAGCAGGCCGGAGATTTATGCCCGGTTGATGGCAATAGGCTCGCCCCCTATTACATGGCATTTAAACATAACTAGCGCAATATGGGTGTACTGTAGCTATACATTTCCAGTCTAAGCTGATCTCGCATTAAATAGGATTTCCGTTCAGTGCGAGATCAGCGTAAACTGATGACATGTACAGAGGCCAGCACATCAAGCTACCCCAATCTGTCAAATTTCTGTGATAGTTTTTCAACTTTATTCCAAGGGCATAAGGTTTATATTCAATTGGGAAAATTCGACAGTTTGGGATAGCTTGACCTGCTGGCGACTGTACATACAAAAAAGTTACGTAACAATTTCTTTTATTTCTCTGATTCGTTTCCGGATACTGCGGTTTATTTATTTGAAATATAAATAACAAGATTGGAATTCAGGTAGCGATATAAGCGGTACCTAGGTAATTGATCGAGAGTATATTTTTTCCTAGATAATTCTCTGACCGCAAGATAAATAAACTGCGGTTCAGTTTCTGATGCAGTTTGTTATTGTGTTTACTGGTTTTTAACACGTCTGGAGAAAATTATCGCGGCCTTCGTTGAGTTAGTCTGGAGCATTACCTAAGTATTTTTACCAAACGAATCGATTACGTACAGTTGTGATGAAAAATAATCGGAAAGTTGTAGCGTTATCTGCTCAAAAGTTTCGGTTCGCATAAAAAAATATCTACTTCTAATGACAGTTTAGCTAATTACACAACATCACGCTTGTATTTGCCGAAGGGTAAGGCAGAGGTGCGCCTATGGTACATTTTACCAGTCTCGTATATTCTAAGTCACATGTAACAGGGGCGAGCCTATTGCGGTTCACAAGGTACATATCCAGACTCCTGGGCTGCTGAAATTCCTGACGGAAACGAAAAGCCAAATAAAACTTTTCCCAGCCCGGGAATCGAACCTAGGACCTCATGTTCGCATTAACCCTTTGACAAGAGCAACAATTAAGGCAGTAAGCTAATTAATACTAAAAAGTAAAAGAATCGTCTATATGTCACTGAATCCCTGCACAGGTGTTGCAGGGCAAAAAAAATAATCATTGTTGGAGATAATTTCACGAAAACACTATCATTTATATATACTTTATTCTACACCATAAAATACATATCCAAATAATAAACGAAGACTACAAAATATACAATGGGCGGCATTATCTCTTTCTGCGATCTTTTTCAGGCAACGTATCTACATAATAACATAAAGTGTTATTTTTAACACCAATAAAGGCAATTTATGGCAATACTACAGTTACATTTCACACTAGCAACACCTCAAATGGATAACTTTCAACAAAAAATCCATCGATTTATCTTCACTAGTAAAATAATTAACACACGTTCTAAATACACGCGTCCGGCTACCGGAGACACCGGTTTACAATAAATACAAATCGATTTCTGTCAATTAATTAAATATCCGATCGAAATCGATAAGTCAGTTAGCAGCTTGTCAAGACAATTGTAATCCGCGAAAGTCAGTCCACTAATCAAAGAAACTTCCACTTTTTAATAGCAAAGGGAAATTAGTAGCAATTAATTTAAGAAGTGCCCCATATCGATCGTGAGATCCGATTAAATTCATAATCGATTGGAAATCGACATTTAATGACGGATAATTTAATCGAGTAAACTGATTTGTTTTCTCTGCATAATATTTTCATAAATTATTTTATATTTATGGGTTTATCACGTGGAAAATAATATACCTGATGTTTATGGAACTGTGGTGACATTAAGTAATCTAGAAACAGAAGAAAAATCTAGCGCACCCGTTATTATCAATTCGCCGAAGCAGTAAATGTCAACTAAAGAAGATTAGAAGTGATTAATGCAATCAGTCAACATTGACTTTCTTCTTATGGCTATTGTCACCTGAAAAAATGTGTTACGCAGGTGAAACTACACTATCAAGATTTTGCATATTAATATTAATACCTACTTAAAATCTTTCAAATATCTTTATTTTTGTGTTTTTACTAAGGTTCATCTATACTAATATTATAAAGAGGAAAGATTTGTTTGCATTGAATAGGCTCCGAAAACACTGAACCGATTTGAAAAATTCTTTCACTGTTGGGAAGCTACACCATCCCCGGGTGACATGGGCTAACAGCTAACACAGACATAGAATTTAGCGTTTTGACAAAAAGCGCAAAATATGATCCCTTTTATGAGACTGGCGTCCATACCCGGATACCCTGTGTGACGGAACACCGGGCTCTCACCCCTATAGATAGATACGAGACCCCGTTGAGATGTTGACGGTCCATGTAATTTGAAAGCCTTCCATTGCTCCCAAACTAGCCAGGGGCCTTAGTCTGCTATTTTTATAAATTCGTCATTCCAACACGATCCCATCGTCATTTTGCTAAAAGTTCGTAATCTGCTAAATTCATAATGGTAGATCAATGGTTTTTTTTTTTTTTTTTTTTTTTTTGGGTGGGAAATCATCAAATAACTTCTCCCGCTCTGGGTGGAGCAGGAGGGCGTGTCAGACTTTTACTGACTAAAACCCACCCGTGTTCCTTCAGTAGCCCTTAAGCCAGGGGCTGTGGTGTCTCTTTCGAACAAACCCGCACCCCTGGCAGGCATCGACCCTTGCGGGTCCCATCACTTTTTGTGCTGACATCTCTTTGAGGCGCGCGTGGAACACAACGCGCCGTCGACTTGGGCTTGGTCCTTACCGGACAGCGAGATGGTAGATCAATGGTCGGTCAATGGTTTCGTAATAGAATGTGTTAGTGTTTGTGAGTGTTATAATGGCATTGTCGTATTGCCATTATTATAAAACCCGCACGTAAGTAGAAATTATTTTCGAAAAAATACTACTAAATTTGAACATTTATTCATGCTGGATTTCATTTATTTGTACATTTAACATATTATTTTTTAACATATTATTTTAGGAACTGTCAATTTGTTTGCAGATTACCCCTTAAGTCAGTCATTCATTTGTCATTATGTACGAGTTTACCAATAAATGCCATTTCTTTCAATGGAGTGTCAGTGGCTGAGCACTGGAACGTTATAATGACGCCATTATATTAGTAGATTACCAAACTTGTCAAAATCAACAATTATGAAATCAATGATAGACCATTGACAATCAATGACAGACTTGAGGCCCAGCAGGTTGACCGCGTATACTGGGGACAAGCTGTAAATAAATGAGCAACACGCCCTGTGTTGCTCATTTATTTGCAGCTTCTATATTATGTCAATTTAAATTTACGCTCGCATAAATAATAGCCGCGTAAAGGTCGGCTTTCTGGGCCAGCTGACGTAACCACCCTAAAATATTTTTATAAATCGAATCGCGTCGATCGTCGATCGTTCACTGAACGATAAAGATCGTTCATTGTTAACCAATAACAACATAAGCATCAAACTAATCGATTATCGAATCAAATTGATTGGCTTATTAGTGAATGAATGATTTCCATCATTTTTATTAATACGCCGTATAATTTAGGTCATTATGGCGGTCGATTTCCGGTGATATTAACGTCTTGATTTACAGATTCTTTTGCCTTGATGAATGAAGGAAAAAAGATGATTATCAAAGCGTCGGTCATAAATTAATTTGTACAATGCCGTTGCTAAATATTTTTGTTTGATGTTCGCGTTGTTCTGCGAATTTTACGATGTATATGTGAATGGCGGACGGGGGCCGTAAAATTAATTAGCCGGACGAAGAGCCTGTGAATGGAGCCTCCAATGATCCTAATTTATGTATGATAACCACTTATCTTGACTCAAGGATCGACTGGTAAGATGACGGGATTTATAAATTGTAGCGTAATAATAAAGTGTTGCCTACCTACGTCTTAATATCACACAAGTCATCAAAATAAACGTAATTCATATTAAATTAAGGCAGTTTATTAAATATTTATAAAATAAACATTCCTCAGCTTTTATGTTAAAAAGTGTAATTTATTACGTGATACTTGTTTTAAAATAATTCACATTAATATTATAATAACCACATCAAATGTTTCAGATATTCATATTTATGTGTAAAACTTAATATTTTTTGTAGGAAATGATGACCTCATGTAGGCATTTTATTTTCAACAAATCAGCACCACGGTCAGTAGTTCTGTGCTTACGTAATATTAAATGTTTAATTGCCACATTTTAGGGCTCATAAAACCATTACACACTAGTATCAAGACTGTTCTTTCGCAACACTATTCGTATGTACTATTATTTTTGTCAATCGAAATAGTGCTCTTGGCAAAATATTTGACACTTTTGTGAGTCACATTGTAGATTTAGTTGTTGCACAAACGAAGTAAGAGAAGAAAAATTATGTAATGTATTATTCAGCAGTCGTGTGGACATTCGTACGCTTGCCGCGGTTGGTCCGTGGATAGGTGACCATCTTTACATACAAGACCCCTCCGTACCTCAGAAAGCACGTTAAGCCGTTGGTCCCGATTGTCATTTGTGGATCTTTGATAGTTTTACGGGTCGTCAAAAGCCCGAAAGTCTGACAACCAGTCTTACTAAGGGGTATTTTATTACCCAGTTACTGAGTTTTGGAGGTCAGATAGTCAGTCATTCCATGTAAAATACTGGAAATTCAGCGGTGTAACCGGATGGTTAGACTGGAAGCTGACCTCAACATAGTTGGGAAAAGGCTTGGATGAATGGACATTCGTTCATAACTATGAAACAATACAATAACGAATAAAAAACGAACATCAATCTGTGATTGATTGCATGAATAAAAGTTTTGACAAATGACAAACAAAATGTGAATGCAAAACATTTCATAGTTTTTACAACCGCTGTATTTATACAGGGTGTTTGGCAGAACGTTGAACATACGAAAATGGTAGATAGGTGGGGTCATCTACTACTTACTCAGCCCTAATTTATTTGGGCCTGGCCCCCTGGATATTTAAATTTTTTTTTTTGCTTTCTTCTAGTTTCACCACTTTCTTAACTTTAAAGTGTATTTTTTATTAAAAATGTGTAAAACAGGCAATTGTTTTACACATTTTTAATAAAAAATATTAAAAAATATATTTTCGTATGTTCAACGTTCTGCCAAACACCCTGTATAATCAAACTTTTTGACAGCCCATCATTTTCGTGCATTTTAATTTATAAATGGGTTTTGCAATCTATAAATACACATCTAGCGCAAAATGTTGTTCCCTTTTGGAATATGATATCCATTAAAAATACATGTAAAAACACATAAAAAACACTGATGAATGTTTAGACGCGATGCGTTCGGCATTTTCGTTTCGTACATAAATGTTGGTTCAAAGGTTTGTATGGGAAACCAACTAGATGCATTTAGCGTTCTTGACCAGGGATGTCTTTGTCTGAATCTAGTTGTAGCTTTCGGGAACAGAAAATCCGTTTTACATTTTTATTATAAATATGTATATACAGATAGAGACGGTCGTAGTTAAATTGTAGTGTTGCAAAATTAACTGTACCAGCTTCACCTTAAGGGCACACTTTGCGCGGGCTCGAACTCACTGGTGGGCCTGGATAAAAATCACGCTGTCTCACCAGGCTTCGTACCCGACAGAGATAGTATCAGTGGTGAGCAGTTAGACTCTAGTCTACACGCACAACGTTATTGAGTGAGATGCAGGAGCATTTTTGGCAAAAAAATCGCGAAAAAATTAAGAAAAGTCCTTCAGAAGATCGGGTTTTATGAAAAAACCACTGCATAAATCAATGACCAATAAAGTTTATTGAACGTATTGTTAATTGAACTTTGTCGGTACCGTCTTGGTTTTCGAGATTTTACACTCCTTTTATTACTTAAACACGCTCAAAGTTAGGTTAAATTAGCAAGAAAAACGAATCTTTGTTGGCTCATAACTTTTTAATAGCTTTTTATTTTAGTATTCTGTTTCCGTACAGACAATAATAATAACGAGACAAAACCATACCATGTTTAATTTTTGATGTACATAGTCAGACATTGGAGTAAAAGCCTCCCGAAGTTTGTATGGAAAAACTAAACAGCACCCTAATTGTAAAACCGCAAATAAACTATAAATAGTATTTTTTTCCTTTCTTTTCTAAAATACACTATCAATAAGAATCAGAATCATTTTGAACGATCATCATCATCATCATCTGCCTAGCTTTTTCCCCAACTATTTTGGGGTTGGCTTCCAGTCTAACCTGAACAGCAGTATTTTATATGGAGCGACTGCCTATCTGACCTCCACAACCTAGTTGCTGGGTAATACGATACCCCTTGGTAAGACTGGTGGTCAGAGTGTGAGGCTTCTGACGACCTGTAACGACTATGAAAGATCCACGAATGACAGCTGGGACCAACAGCTTAACGTGATTTCCGAGGCACGGAGGGGTCTTGGTTTGTAAAGATGGTCACCCATCCACTGACCAACCGCGGCAAGGGTAACTTAACCTGATTGATCTAACTGTGCGGCTGTTATTACTAAGACGCAAGCCGCCCGTTTTTTAGAGTTCAACATTACTGATTAATTCCGTGCCTTTTGTAATTAATGGACTAACGTAGGCATTCGATTGTTTTCTATCTATAAAATGGCTGTAAAAGTCAAGTGCTAAGGGCAATGGCAATCACGATATTGTTTATAATTTATTCAAAGATATTTATCAGTTACATAATGGTTTCTAGGAATTAATACGCATTTAAATACTATTGTATAGTTTTAATTTTCGAAATATTTATATTAGCATAGACATTACTTCCTTCCCATTTCTTCCTGTGGGTATCGTAGAAGGCGACTGAGAGACTTATTAGAGAATGGGCAGCAGCGTTCTGTATGCATTTTACCAACATACTGACGTGATACGTGACGATTATGGCATAACCCTCCCTTTTGGGGGAGGCTTATATCCACTAACCAACCGCGGCAAGCGTAGGTTAACCTGATCAATCGACACCTGCAGCTATTGTTACTTAGCCACAAGCTCCATAACGAATAAAAACGAACATCAATCTGTGAATGTGATTGATTGCATGAATAAAACTTCTGACAAATAACAAACAAAATGTGAATATCATAATCATTTTATACGATATTACTAGGTAATCCATTGCTTCATATGTTCGAAAAATGTGTCTGCTCAACAACATAAATAACGCAATGAATTTTGTTGAACTGTCAAAACTGTTAGTATGTCAGGCAATTACCCTGATTATATACTTCGTCATTGAACTACTTTCTTTTCACGGAGTAGGATTAAGGTTGGTTTCACTACCCAAAACTGTCGACAACACAATGTGTGGATCAAACCATACCTTAAATGGACGCTGAATCAATTTGCGAAGATTTAAATAAGCAATAATGAGATTACACTTCTGTTGTGTAATGTGATTTGTTGGTATTAGGTGTGCATGATATGGCTTGGATTAATTAATAATTGAATGTTCGTTGTTATGCTTGCATAAAAACATATAAGGATAAAAGCATTATCTGCTAAACAAACAAACGTGATGACTAAAGAAAATATTTTCGCTGTTGATCAGCAATTAAATTCGACGTCTATAATTTAGTTGTTAGGTAGACAGCTAATTAAAGACGTAGGCGATTATGATGTTTAAGAAAAAACTTGGTTGTGAATTAGTTCTGAACAAATGTGGACGTTTGGATGTCAAATTGATCAACTTTCAAGTTTAATTTTAAAGAAAATTATTTTTCCCGGGCAAAATGACGGACGTCTTAAACCAGAAAATACGAAAATGAATATTATCTCTAAAACAAAAATAAATATAACGAAAAAGAGAGGAACTAAATCACGAAATGTAGATTAGCGGTTCTTGAAAAATGTGCACAAAAACAGACACACTACGGCG
This sequence comes from Polymixis flavicincta, assembly GCA_949987655.1. Classification (NCBI taxonomy): domain Eukaryota; kingdom Metazoa; phylum Arthropoda; class Insecta; order Lepidoptera; family Noctuidae; genus Polymixis; species Polymixis flavicincta. The sequence continues at coordinate 21,258,742 of OX465175.1, forward strand.
TATGTAACGTCGGCGAGGATCTATATGAGTTTATAAATAAGTCGGTGGCTCCAAATAACATGTTTTGACTTCTCAAGGTCGCCTTGGGTGGGCAGTTTTCTTAATAAATATTTATTTATGGCAACAAAAGTCGGAGGCTCGATTTGAGAGATTGAGTTATTTTTGGGGCGGGTCGAAACTGAATGAGGAATTCATTGCGGTTCTGTTTTTAGACATTGATTGTGGTTTTTGCTAAATGATCTTTTGAGAATGATCTATCTAGCACCATGAAATATGAGCCAAGGGTTAGTGCCATAGGGTTTATACGATTAATCGGGTCTGGTCAAACCACGCTGGGGTCGGTACATTTAATTAAATAGTTCATTAATTTAGGAGAAGCGATGAGTTCAGCATAATGAATACCCATACTAGGCTATCATGTTGCTGAAAACTTTATTTTCTGTCAGTCATACATAAATAACTATGGCAAAGAGTGTCTAAAAAACCTAAAGATCCCTATGTCTTTAGACAATATTAGCTTTAACAAATAATGACCATCTTTACATACTATGATCCCTCCGTGCCTCGGAAAGCACGTTAAGCCGTTGGTCCCGGCTGTCATTTGTGGATCTTTGACAGTCGTTACGGGTCGTCAGAAGCCCGAAAGTCTGACAACCAGTCTTACCAAGGGGTATCGTATTACCCAGAAACTGGGTTGTGGAGGTCAGATAGGCAGTCGCTCCATGTAAAATACTGGTATTCAGCTGCATCTGGTTAGACTGGAAGCCGACCCCAACATAGTTGGGAAAAGGCTAGGCAGATGATGATGATGATGAAATAAAGAAAGAAGATTTTAAATTTTTCGTATTTTTACGTTCTAGAAACCCTAATAGACTCTGTAAAAGGACTCAAGAAAAGAACAAGGAAAATATAGGTCGTCTTAGTAAGTATCGTTAAATTTTTGTCTGCTCTAGTAGGGTCATTACGCTGGATCGCGGCCCTGCGTTGTTTCGCGGCCTCTTAAAGGACCAACCGTATAAATATTGCAATAATAAGAATTCTATCTCATTCTTAGCAACGCGTTGTGGCACTTAAAAAACTAGGATAGTTGCAGAATGTAATGCCCATTCAAATTGGTCGGTTAACCTAATCTATGTGCTGGAAATAAATCGTCCATTTTGCCAGCCGCGCTGTCAGCGCACACACGTACGCAAAGCTGCGTAAAAAATAGCGAACAGGTCCCGCTTCAAAAGTAAGTATTTCAAGTTTACGATTACTTATTACTAGTGTGATTGTTTTTGAGTGATCATAGTTGTTTGTTTCATATAATTTTGCATTTATTTTGGGAGTAAATTACTTTAATACCAGTTTTATTTGGTGGCCGCCAACCAACACAATACATTTTTAGTAAAGTTGGTATACGGCCGGGTGGCCGCGGCACTAGCTCACTGAATAAATAAGTTTGCTTTCTTTCCTATTATTAATGTAAATAAAGCTTCGCTTTGTGCAACATTTTTTTATAGTTGGGGTTGGTTTAAATGATATGGTTAGTTCACGGCCGCCAAAATATAATTTTATACGGATTTATAGCTATGATGTGGCCGCAAACTAACACATGCTAACAAAACAAATCTGGTTCGCGGCCGTCTGAAAATCATATGAAAAATAGACGGCCGTTATCTGACTATTTGAAAATAGAGGTGTCAGTTTACGGCCACTTCTTTCACACAGACTGTTTTGGTTGGTTTTTAGACAAATTTTTTTATTACAGATGTCGACTTCGATGACGAAAAAATACAAAAAAAAACCGTGACTTACACTCCTGAAACTCTACAGAAGGCATTACAAGAAATTCGCGAAGCACAAATCCCAATCAGGGAAGCATCACGTAAATTTGGTATTCCGAGATGTACAATTCAAGATCGATTAAGTGGCAGAAGGACTGACGAACTAAAAAAACAGGGACCCGAGCCAGTGCTGGGAAAACAAGGAGAAAAAAACATTGTAGAGTGGCTTATAAAGATAGCCAAATGTGGTTTTCCTGTGAAGAAGCAAGAGCTATTAGATACCGTTCAAAAAAATTTCAAAGATTTAAAAAAGCCGAATCCTTTTAAGGATGATCGTCCTGGCCAGACATGGTACCTAAACTTTTTAAAACGACACCCTGAAATATCAGTAAGATCAGCAGAAGGAATCAAATCAAAGCTCGCGCTAGGGTGACCGAAGAATTGATTCGACTGTGGTTCCACGAACTGGAAATGTTTTTAGCACAAGAGGGACACTTGGATATATTCACAGAACCCGAAAGGATATTCAATGGAGATGAAAGTGGTTTTTCACTTTGCCCAAAAACAGGAAAAGTTCTTGGGCCCAAAGGTTATCGCAATCTCTACCAAATTAAAGCCGGCAACGAAAAAGATAACCTAACAGTACTCGCAACATTCAACGCTACTGGTGAGATGTGCCCGCCATTGGTGGTTTTTCCATATATTAGACCACCAAAAAGTTTAACAGACAGCATGCCACAACACTGGAGCCTAGGAAGAAGCGAATCTGGGTGGATGAATGGAGACGTATTCTTCGAATACATCACTAATGATTTCAATAATTGGATAACAGAAAAAAATATCAAGAAGCCAGTTCTACTGTTAGTCGATGGACATAAGTCGCATATTTCTTTAATGTTGAGCTCTATCTGTGAAGAACTTGGTATTATTTTATATGCTCTTCCCCCAAACACTACGCACATGCTGCAGCCTGCTGATGTCAGCGTGTTTGCTCCATTAAAAGCCCAGTGGAGGAGTCACGTCAGAAAATTCCTTGCAAAGCCAGAAAATTTGAACAAAGCTGTAACATAATCGAAAATCCACAAATGAAAATCAATATCGTTAATGGATTTAGGCGATGTGGTCTTTTCCCGTATGATCCGAACGCAGTCGACTATACGAAATGTGTCCAAAACACATTGGAACAATTTAGTCGAGCGAATGGTTCGCGTGAGAACTCGGGAATAACGAATGAAGACCTCATCGCTACCCGCAAAGTGATTCGTCTTTTGAGACCAGTCCTAAGAGAGAAGAAAATTGACACAAAATTTATCCTAAAGGAAATCAAAAAGCTAAGAAAATCTGAACCCAGAGAACCTCAATATATTACCGGATCCGAAGACAATACAAACTCAACACTCGAAGTGTCGACCATTCCTAATCTTATGTCAAATTTTTCGGCTCATGCATCTGCGAATGCTTCCAATCTCGTTCCGCCGCACGTTTCCGATCCAAACCCGTCGCATGTTTCCGATGTTACATCTGCAAATGTTACCGATCTCGCTGCGTCGCATATACATGATCCTACCCCACTGACTCTTGTTATTGCGGCTGAAGTTCCCGAACGTACTTCTGAGAGTATTCCAAATTATGGCTTGTCGAATTTAGTTACATCTGATTTTAGCGGCCTTGAGTTGGGAACAGTGGTTTCATTAGACGATATTCTGGTCATACCGTTCCAAACCAGCACACCCAAGAACCGAAAACTAAGCCCCAAATCTCTAGTTCCTAATGAAATCTCTCCATCTTCAAAACCGGACTCGAATAACGTCCCTCTATGCACGGAACAAACACACCAAATCCAGATTACAGATGAACCTGGAAGTTTGGAAATTTGCTCCGAAGTAGTTCCACATACCAAAAGACCAAAAGAGCAACTGGGATCTGAAAATCGTGACACCGACTCAGTAACGTTATCTCAAGTGCCAACTTTACCTTGCCATTATGTACTGTTACTACCACCGAAAAATCGGAAGAGAAAATAGAACATTCAGATTATCATGAAGTTCTGTCAAAGAAATCATCATCCACAATTACATCCGCATCCGCCAACAACAAAATTACAAAAGATCCAAACGCAGTCTTCGAGCAACATCTGTTTATACCCCAATCTCTAGAAAAGTCAAAACAAAACATATCGAAAGTTCGTATTCCGTCGGCGATATCGGGGAAAAAATGGCGAGAATACTATCTACTAAAAGAAAAAGTTAAACAAGAAAAGAATGAGGAGAAAGAAAAAGGTAAAGAAGCTAGAAAGCAAGCCGTGAAGCGTAAGCAAGAGGAAGCAAAGAATAAAAAAGAAATACAGAAAGCCAAGAAACTTAAAAATGTAAAACTTTTAAAGACTAAAGAGTTAACATCAAAAGAAAATTGTGGCCAATGCGCAAATATCTTAAACAGTGACACTGAGGACGATGAAAACAAAAATGTTGGCTGTGATTTTTGTACTAAATGGTTTCATTTGAAGTGCACTGATTTCATAGGACTGACTTATGATGATGTTAAAGATAAACCGTTTAAGTGTAACATGTGCATTATTGATAAGGAATAGTTTTTTTTATTCTTATAACTCGTTGTTTTAGTTGATTATTTTGATCTCGTACCAAGTAGGTACTTAATTAAAGACTGTTTTACACTTTATATATTTTTGATAAGTAAATTAAACATTATTACATTAGACACTTACTGATTACTCGTTATAGAAATTGTTGAAGACTGATTACTAATAGTTACTGTTAACAAGTTAATACATATAAATGTTGATTATTTAAAATACTAGTTTAAATAAATGTTGATTATTTAAAATACTAGTCTAATACGCTCAAATTATGGAGTATTACTCAATTATAATAAAAATAAAAAAATGTTAATGTTAACCAAACTTTATAAATTGATCATAAAACGTTGTGTTTTATTTCATTATTTGTAGAGATAGTAATGTAATGTGTTTAACAACGAGAAAAATAACTGCAGTATAGATGAATGAAAGTGTATTATGTTAAAAGTATGGAAGAAGAATAAATGCATTAGAGGTTAAGAGTTTCGAGTAAGGAAAGAAAGGAGGGAAAATAGAGGAAGGAAAGAAGAAAGGACAGAGGGAAGAATTATTGCAGAAATTAAAGATTAAGGTGAGTTGGGAGGAGAAGGTAAAATGCTGAAGAGATTAGAATGCCTGAATGATGAGATTGTACTTCGTGACCCCAGATTAGATGAACAAATCCTGCGGAAATAAGAGACGTTAGAATAGTGTAAGGTAAGGTTAAGTTAGAGGACAAGAAAGAGACGAATAATGAAGAGAACGTGCTTTTTAAGAGTAAAAGCATTTAAGTGACAATCGCGATCATATGCCCTATGTGGAAATTTATAATAGGATCAATAAATGGTGAAAAGTGTACGAATATTTTATACATAAAACTGGCGGCCGCGAACTAACTCTAGGGTGGCCGCGAACTGAAAAAAGTGGCCGTCAACTGGCGTTTTGAGTAAATTTTATGTAATTATTTATTTTAAAAAAAACTGTTACAATATTCCTCCAATACTTACTTCGAAAAATAACTTGATGATATCTGCTACGCCTACAGAAACAACCAGAACCTGAATTATAGACTTATCACACTAATTTCAAGGAGCAAAGTTGGGAAGGCGACTAAAAGGCCGCCAACCGGCGCAACGACTCATTTACCAGATCTTGATTAACCATCTTCCAGCATCAGATAGTCTGCTTGATTAAATTGATGTTCAAATATACTTATCTGATGGTCACGGCCGAATTCGCAATCGTTTTGTTGATAAACATCAGCGACAGATTAACGACATCTTGTCACTTATAAATATTGTTCCGTAACCTCTGTTTGTTTTGTTTTTCGGTTGAATACATACTTTTCGATTAATAAGGTTTTCAGAACATTAATTTCCAGGATCCTTATAAATAGCCCAAAGGCTTTTGTTAACCTATTCTTGTTCGTTAATCTAGAAATATTACGTTGTAATGAAGATCATGTGGTACAAATTGCACTAAAACTGCCAGAACAAAAGGCTCCGGCCAATGAAAGAGAGACTTCAAGAAAGCCCATTTGCCAGAACTATCAACCCAAGACAGAAAAACTGGGCGCAGAAAAGAAACCCGACTTCAAATAACGGGATCGAGAACGGAAGAAGAAGAGTTTAGTAATCAAACGATTTGTTAAAGGGCGATATTAGGACTCATTCCATAATTATCAAAATACGCTTACTAAAAACGAAGCGCAGTTAACATTAACAAGGAAAAAAAAAACCGGTGATTCTCTGGGAAGGAACTGTAAGGTGAGGTCTTGACAAGTAACTGATACTAGGATACCTAATAACACAGTTTAACAGTATTTACGAAGATAAAGTACAGTTTGGAGCAACAAGGAATGCTGCGCACGATTGATTCAACCGAGCTGTTGTATTGCCTACAAATGATAGTTGTAAGTTGCGCCATTGGCACAAATTAGAGGACTGTCTAAAAAGGCCTTTTTGCTGTGCTAGACAACTACTAGTGTGTCTACGATTTATAGCGCATTGTAATTTGTGGTTAACCAACCAACTAGCTCAAGTACCTATCTATACAGATAAATAAAATTGGAGTGTCTGTTTGTAATATTAAAATAACTGCTTTTTTTTGCGGTACATATACCATTTTTTTTTCAATTTTTGTCTGTCTGTCTGTTTGTTCAGCGAATCTCTGAAACGGCTGGACCGATTTTTACGGGACTTTCACTGGCAGATAGCCGATGTAACTTAGGAGTAACTTTTATTTTAGAAGTTTTATTTATTATCATTAATATCCATACAAATAAATAATAAAAAAGTAACAATTCTGCGGGCACAGCTAGTTCTAAATATGGAATTTGGAATTCTGCAGGAAAGTTGTCATCATGTAACCGTCCATAATTATACAAATTCAGCCTATTAAGTTTCCACTGCTGGGACATGGGCGAAGCTCTGTGAGAGGGAGTGAGCATGATGGTTTAAATAAATCTTAAAAAGAAAGTAATGCTAGACCAGTATCTCGAGGGTATATAGCACAAACAACCAATAATGTCCCCACTGCTGGAAACTAGGCCTCCGCTCTCCGAGAAGGAGTTGGCGGTAATCCACCACACGGACCTAGTGTAGGTTGGTAGATGTCGAATGTCTTCAAATATCTCAATTACAAGAACACATCTTTGAATGTGCAAATATTGGATGATAAGCATCATCAGCTGCGTGAAAATGTGTAGGTAATTATCTGGTAGAAGATTGGTGAGAAAAATAAATACTTATATTCTGGTTAGTTCCACCCTATCATCCTAAGACCCATACGTCCCTTTTTTTTGAGCGTGGGAAATCATCAAATAACGCTCTAGATGGAACAGGAGAACCTCAGTTGCCTGTATGCCAGGGGCCACGGTATCTTTTTCGAACAACCTGCACCCCTTGCAGATTGGAAACCTTTGACTTCAGATTATAAAACATCTGAGCCTTTGACAATCGTTACGTGTAGTCAGAAGCTCAAAAGTCTGAAACCATTCTTCAGTAATTAGGTTGTGGAGGTCAGATAGACATGCAGTCACTCAAATATCAAATACCGATGTTCAGTTGCATCCAGTTGCGCTATAAGCCGACCCCAACGTAGTGGTGGATAATGCTAAGCAGGTTGTTAAAAAAAATGCAAGCCTAATATAATAAGGTGTTGAAGGATAGTAAGGTTCATAAACTAAACCATTAATTATTGTTGACTATTATTACGAACTCCCGTGTGGTGTCGGGCGTAAAAGAATAGCACCATCCCATTTCTTCCCGTGGGTGTCGTAGAAGGCGACTAAGGGACTTACTAGAGAATGGGCAGCACTGTTCTCTATGCATTTTACCACCATACTGCGATCGCGAACCCGCCTGCCAAGCGTGGCGATTATGTGGAAGTGTCGAAGGGTGGGCGTTTTTGGGGGACTGTCTTATGTAATTTTGACGTTCGAAAAGTGCTGACTCTCAGCCTAGTTTGAATAAATGACTTTTGATTTTGATTTTGATTTTTTTGATTTTATGGCAAAACCCCCCTTCTGGGGGAAGGCTTATGTCCAGCAGTGGACGTCTTTCGGCTGATATGATGATGATGATGATTATTATTATTTAGAAATAAAAGCATTCTTTATTATATCGTCACACATTTCATCGTAACCATTGTTTTCATTTCAAACACGCGTGTCTATAAAATTCCTTGCCCAGTGTAATTCGAGCCGCATTGCCCAAAATTAGATTAGCTGATTGCCCAGTATACTTTGCACTGGTGTAAATTGATCTAAATGCATTATTCGTGTTGCGTGAGCTGTTGCATACTGTTTTGGCATATTGCTGACTTTAGATATTTGATGGCGAAGCTAAAAGGATTACAAGGCAACACGTGTTACTGGGTGAAATTGGGCAATGATGATGCAGTTTACAGCAGAGTTTAAATAACGTTAATGGAGTAATCCGACATATAGGGACATTAATCAAACATTACTGGATAAACCGAAAGTATAGTACATGTAGTAACCGTAAGTAGTACATGTAATAACCGCAAGTAGTACATGACCGTAAGTAGTACATGTAATAACCGCAAGTAGTACATGACCGTAAGTAGTACATGTAATAACCGTAAGTAGTACATGTAATAACCGTAAGTAGTACATGTAATAACCGAAAGCCGTGCATTTTGGATAATGAAGCGCAGCACGATTAAAGCCTTCAGGAAAATGTGCCGTAAATGGTTGCGAAGTGATGTCCATGCAAATTTTCATATTTTTATAATTAACACTATTCACAACTATTTAAATGCGTAATAATTCCTAGAAACCATTATGTAACTGATAAATATCTTTGCATAAATTATAAACAATATCGTGATTTCGATTGCCCTTAGCACTTGACTTTTACAGCCATTTATAGATAGAAAACAATCGAATGCCTACGTTAGTCCATTATTTACAAAAGGCACGGAATTAATCAGTAAATAACAGCCGCACAGTTAGATCAATCAGGTTAAGTTACCCTTGCCGCGGTTGGTCCGTGGATGGGTGACCATCTTCACAAACCAAGGCCACTCCGTGCCCCGAAAAGCACGTTAAGCCGTAGTTCCCGGCTGTCATTCGTTGATCTTTCATAGTCGTTACAGGTCGTCAGAAGCTTGACAGTCTGACCACCAGTTGAGACTGGTGGTGGTGGGTGATACCCGGTGGTAAGCCAAGGGGTATCATATAACCCAAAAACTGGGATTTTGGAGGTCAGACAGACGCTCCTTGTTAAATACTGGTATTCAGCTGTATCCAGTTAGACTGGAAGCCGACCCCAACATAATTGGGAAAAGGCTAGGCAGAAGATGATATTGCCATCTGTTTTTTTTTGCTTATTGTCTTCGCACGGTTTCTGCATTTAGCCAGTGTCAAGTAATTTTTTTCTTTTCAATCAAGTAAATAGCCCATTATCAGGCACGAAGTTACAAAAAAGTCATTAGTCGTCTTTAGTCAGTTAAGTCAAACTTATTGTGAAGCGGTAGTAACTTTACAACAACCTATTAGGAGTTTTTGGGGGGAACACGAAAAGTCTACGTTAGTCACTTATTTACCTTCACTACACTTATGCACTCAAACGTAACTAAATTGAATAAAACACTACCAAAATTATGCAATTTAATTCGCTATTTCACAAAATTTCTTGAAAATGAACATGTTGCAACGCGATCCCGCCAAAAACTCCGATATTGCCGTCTAAAAAAGCTAAGTCCAGTATTTACGTAAGCCGGTATTTAGACATAAAGTTGACATGTTAACACAGGTACTTAAGACTTCTAAGAAAACCGTAAACATTACTATTCTTATCCTAACATCTATGTGAACGCGTGTTACATTCTAACCGTTACAAAGGGCAGGTAAAGAATTCTAAGTTTAGTTATCAACTTGCCTACTTTATTGCAGATTGTGAGATTGTGTCTCTGGTAGACACCGGGACTCCTTCGAAATGGCGGAATATCCGGATGGTAGAAGGATTGATAGGAATATAAAATATGGGGAAGAATGGCGTGCAATACAGGGAAATGCTAAAGAAATAAGGAGTGGGGAGGCTATTGAGACAAGGCTTGATGAAAATGATGAAGAAGGTGAAAGGGAGAAAGACTATGTGTAAAAGCTGATAACAGACTTTTAACCACTTTAAACTACGACGACACTGAATACCTGCTCACTTCACAATCGTAATGACTTCTCTAATACTCCGTATTTAAACTCATCCTCTTTTACTTCCGTTTACACACACTACACCTACATCATTGAACACAGACACACACAGCTACATCACAAAACATACACACACGTACTAACACTTAGTATAAGTCAAATGCGTTTGTACCTTATAGTCATAAGCAGTCTATTAAAATGTTTGTACCCCTATGGAAACCCGGGCTGGCGAACCTTAATACAGGTTACCATGTAACCTAGCTAGGACGCCAGATTCAATTATGTTACTTTCTATTCAATTTAACCCTACATTGTAAAATTATATTTAGATTAACAGACCGTACCACACTTTTTGAAAAATAAATAAAATAAATTACTAATACAAATTACAATGTCCATCCTGAAGTGGATGATAGAAGATAAATGACAAAAGAATTTATTTCTTTATGTAGGTTTGTAAAAACACTTCTACAGGTCAATCACATTTTTAAAACTAGTTAAGGTATGCGTTTCCTATCTGACTACTCTGAGAAGAAAGGCTAAAACAAACTCGGAGGTCACAGTCTCTTTTAAAGTCCATACATAATTTAAAACATATCATGTGAAGACCATGTAGATTGGTGAAGCGTAGACTAAGGAAGAAGAATAGCAGTTAGAGTATAAATCAACCTCAATGTTCCCTGATATCATAAATCATTGCTTTTGTGATGCTGGGGTCCAATCCCGTGTAATGGACGACGACATAACAAATGGTGCTAATGACCTAAATCATGATAGAATTACCCGAAAGAATATTCTACTGCAACAATACTGTGGCTGTGGCCCTTGTGTGAGTTCCCTTAAACCAACTCGATTGAATACATCGAGATGGTTAAATGAAACTCACTATGGTTGAAATAGCGATGAAGAAACGGGAAAACAATTTAACCATACGACAATCTTTGTGAGGTGTTGCCAGGTAAAATCCAGACTGCAAATTAATCCTATTTTTGCTTTGACCACCAGAATCTATTAATACCACAATGTTATTCAAACGTCTATTGGCGACAGCCTCATTCTAGTGTTTCTGATTCGTGCATGCAATACAGGTGATTCACCGTTTTCCTTTGATACCCAAAATAGAGTGGAAATCACTTAGCCGAGTAGTAAATATTGCAATACTGCGCTAAATGCAGCCAAGGAGATATTAGATACATTAGGTGTATGATGTGAAATTAACTGTGGAAAGTGGGGGAAAATGGTTGGTGTCATGTGAAACTGGAAAGCCTATAGAACCTGAAGAAGGTAGACATGGTAGACTAGATGCGGATGGTGGAAAACGAAGGGCTGTAGCCCAACTTTAGAAAGGCCTATTCCCTGAATAGAATTATCAGAATATACGTTCCAAGTACTGGGATACAGGCCTTCTCTCTTTGAGTGGGAAGTGGGTTGTAATCCACCACGCGGGCCCAGTGCGGGTTGGTAGATGTCACATTTCTACGAATTACGGTACTAGGACATGCTTTCTTCACCATTTTGAGGGCACTGAGGATGAAATAAATTATACAATGTAAAGCGTATGCCTAGAGATGTCAGCACCAACTGGTGGGGTCCGCAAGGGCCGATGCCTGCCAGGAGTGCGGGTTGTTCTAAAGAGATACCGTGGCCCCTGGCACACAGGCAACTGAATGAACACGGGTTGGTTTTAGTCACTAAAAGTCCGACCCACGCTCCCAAAGCCCAGAGTGGGAGAAGTTATTTGATGATATGCCACCCAAAAGAAAAAGCGTTGCCTGAGTTCGAACCCCTGACCTACAAACTCGTAAATCGGGGCATAGCATGACGCTGTCTATTTCTACTCAACCGTAGAAATTGGTTGTCTACATTTCTTGGTACAAAACTGTAAACTGTCTACAAGGAAACGTCATTTTTGTCTACTCTTCCGTCGACAAAACGCTTCTCTACGGTTCTCGTGCTAAGCCTGCAGCAGACGGTAATAGCCATGTCTATACTTATTTGAATAATATGTGGGTAAAAAAAGTATGTTGGCACGTGGTTTTCTCGCAAAATAATGACATGTTGTCAAAAAGATAAATCGTTATTAGCTACTTATGAGAAGCATTCATAAAACGTATCCGTCATTCAATCGGAAGGAAAAAAACTGCTACAATCAGTTTAAAAAAAAATAAGCAATCAGTTAGATATGAGTCAGAGAAACAAACCGTTTTTGTTCACAAATATTTATAACTTATAAATAACAAAAATACAGAGATTCTATTGTAAGCCAATCATAATATCGGATATAATTATGTTACACGAGTCAAGGCCGTAGCCGATAGTGTTACTAACCGCTTAAAATATGTAATTTACAAAGTTGCAACAGTATTAATACTATAAACACGAGTATTTTTAAATAAAACGCACACCTATGTCATCGTTGTATAACGATTTCAGTGGAAAATTATATTAGCGCTGGCAACATACCCGATACTTTGTTTGAAATTTAATTTTGGAATTCCGTTACAGCATTTCATGTAAATAAACACTTCAGTTTTGAGCGTCCGCGTTCGTTACGATTTATTTTTGGTATGACGTCATTTTTTTTCTTTTTTAGCTAGGCAATGTTTTTTCTAAGGTATAAATGTAAGCGGTTGTCACATGACGGGTTGACAGTGAAAGTGAAAACGTAAACAGGTTTTGTTTTTCGTTATCTCGAGACTCGTCTGCTCAAATTTTAGGCACCTCTCTGAAACGGGTATATATCATAATATGTTTTATATGTAGGTAAGTAGAAATATACACATTCATAGTTGGTTGGTGTGGTATAGTTTAGTATTTTTTTCGGGTACCTACTAGGCTGTTTACGATACTCTTTGTATTAGTCAAACTGTTGTTCTCCCAACAAACAAAAACCAGATAAATCTGTGACGCTTATCATAACATTACCTACTCTATTATTAAACAGCACTAATCCTCAAACTCCGATCTCCGAAAAACATTTTGAAAATATAAAAATACGTGAGAGAAGTCGCGGCGGGCCGTCTACAAAGAAAAGCGTGGGTGCAGACAGCTTGACCTACCGACCGATCGCCTACGCGCAGCTAGATCTCCTTCGCTTCCCCGCTGGTACATTTCCGGTGTCAAAAGCGCTCCGTAAATGTTTCGCTAAGTTCTACTACAGTCAAGGTTTTAAAATAAATTGACCAATTTTATCGCACAATTGAACATTTTTGATTGTATGTGTGTGCAGTCAAGAGACTACATTAATTCAACTAGAAAACTGGCCGCATAAACTCCGAAGAAATTGTCTAGATTAATTTATCTCCTGAATTGATGAGAATTTCTAAACAACTTACCGTCTCTCACTGCCATTATTTAAATCAGCAATCTTACTTCGCTGAATAATGAAAACAATAAACTGAGAATCGTTTCCACCATAAAGCTGCTTGGATTCGCGATATAAATGTGAAATACTGCAGGTGAGTTAAACAAGTACGGTAGTGAAAGCTCATGGATATGGGGCAGTGTCTCTGCCACAGATGCAGCGATAGCAACAGTCCTTTGTTTTCAAAAGCGAAAATATACGGTGCAAAATTCTGCGCGGGGCAGCAGCTGTTGATAATTTTGTTGCGTTAAAATGTTGGCGAAAGCTGTGCTAATAATGCACGCTAGTTCTCCGTATTGCTAGTAGTTTTTGAAAGAATTATAGATCTGTTGCTTTTTTTTTGCATTTGGACGCATTCGTAATTCGTAAGAGATATGGAGCAAGGCTACCGCGAAATGGCATCCTAGAATAAATGTGTTTGAATGACCACTGACAGGTGGTTTGATGTCAGGAACAAAGTTGCACTAAATAGAGACCTATTTCAAGACACAGATATTTGTAGAAATTAGGCTAGATATTGGTTCTTCTTTGCCCGTGCGTGTTTTAAAAAAAAAAATGAAAAATTTTGCTTTAGGGGCTAGTGCAAAGTTTGGGGTTCATCGAGTTAATTAATCGAGTCTGGTCAAACCACGCTGGGGTTGTAGGTGCGATTTATTGATTCATACATTAATTTATTTAAAAAAAGATAATAGTATGTTAGTATGCCTTTTTGTATTAGTTTTGCCTTATCAGCTAGCAGTTGCATAGAGATAATGCAGGCAAATTGATAAGAAACACGCCTTAAGTTTTCTGGGAATAACTATCGCGATTTTAAAAACGAGGTCATGATAAAGTAATAAACACTGTTTTACCTAAATAGTCTCTTCTTATTAATTACAATATAATCATATTTTTTTATCCCTGGCTCTCTTATTGTACATATACCTACTAATAATACTTGACAACACGTGAAAAAATAAAAATATTTTTTTATGGTCACTAGATTTGATTTTTACTGTGGTTTTGTGATCACAGGATCCAGACGAGTTGCATCATGTCGTGTCATGGATCTAGGTCAATCACAACAATCTTCTGAAAATCCTTTACTTATGTACTAAAACATTCCCATTTTACGACTGAATTTCGTTACAATGTAATTCAAGGTTTTGGAGCGGGAGCTAACGCAATTATTTGCCGTATAACCTCACCATTATGATATAGAGTTTATGTCCATGTTGATCAGGTTTATATTGCATTTTAATAGACATGTTTTGACGCCATTGCATTTTATGGGTTTCAAACGACTGACCATAATGTGCAATGGACAATGACAGTTTATAGACAGTCTTAATTGGACTCCACTTAACTGTGTGGAGCTAGTAAAATGCTCTGGAATGAGGCGCCTTGACTAAGAGACATTAATTTCACAGCTTTCTTAGCTGTTTAAGAAGGTATGTTGAGTATACTAACGAATTTTTCTAGAGTCTAGAATCGATGTAGATCAAGCGTAGCTTAGTCACCGCCTTTTAAAGCAGTGTTTGTGCCAGCGGCAATGGCATTATAGCAGTTATTGAAAGAAAAAATTACATTTATTTGGCACAGACTAAAAAGGCACACAATATTCAGCAAAAAAAAAAAAAAACATACAATAGATATATATTTATTTTCTGTTTTTGACTGTTCAATTCTAAAGTATATGGTAGTCGGTAAGCGTAGTGTAGTACACTTCCGACGACCTTAGAATAGATGGCTAGGACAGACTGAATGCGGAAGGTAGAGGACAGAGTGTTGTTACGCAACCTGGGAAAGCCCCAGCAATAGACTGCGATAAGCTGAGTTGATTGATTGATTCTAAAGCTTGACATTAGGGTATTGGCTCAACGCGGCTAAACAAGTTTTCACTTCAGAGAAAATAATATGTAATTATAATTTACCTATGAGATAAATGTAATTTTAACACTAAGTTTTTTTAGTATGCAGAATATACTCAATGGTTTTCATACATCTACAAGTGACTATGGGTACTGGGTACGTAAGTTTGTCCAGAAAATCTGAATAGTTAGATCTGCTACCTTATTTTTAGCCATTAATGTTCCACTGTTGGGTGAAGGAATCCCTTCTCTCTTCCACATCTCTCTATCCAGAGTTGCCAAGCACCAATCTTTATTAAAGGAGTCCAGTTCCAGCTTTCTTCGTCTGGGTCGGTCGCGATGTCGTTTGCCAGTGGAAACCACTGGGTCGTAAGTCTGGCCCATTGATCGTCTGAAATACGACTGATGTGTCCAGCCCAATTCCATATAAGCGTGGCAGCTTTCCGAGTGACGTCAGTTCTTTTACTGATGGAACGGATTGTTTTATTCTGAAACCGGTACCCAGAATACTCCGTTCCATAATTCTCTGGCAAACCTCAAGCGAGAACGTCTGTTGAGTTGTCAGAGACCATGTTTCGGAACCATACGTGAGGGCGGGAACAATATCCGCTACCTTCCTGACTGGCTAATCTTTTCTGGCATAAGCTGCTCCCACGTATCTCGTTCTGACACGAGAAGAATCTCAAACGTTTCTAGCTCTTTGTGGATATCGTCGATGATGTATCTACCTTACTATTCACCTGCTAATCTCCTTTTAAACTTTCGAATTGATCAGTAAATCGCGCCATGTGTATGCGCAGCGTCTCCGAAATTTTGGACTATTTGTATGCAGTAAGCGAACGATTAGGAAGCATATCGGGAAATTAAAGATTCCGATAGATCTTCCATTGTGGCAGGTGAATAGGCTATTCGCCTATAAAATGCAGTAACATGGGATTTGCGTGAGAAGATTACATAATTCCTTCTTTATTTTAGACTAATAACGAGTAAACTTTTAGTTTTTACCTCGCTCGTGTTATCTTTGTGATCGTAGGTTCTGATGTTGTCTAGATTTTCAACGACATCGGCCGGATCTTACCTGGAAATAAAAAAAATGAAAGTTGAGTTTCTTAATCTGTTAATCCTCTTAGAGTGCAAATTAGATGAAAATATAAATAAGAGTTCTCTAAAATTTATGAAGTTTCTTATACTTTGCTAAATAAACACAAGGGGACACCTGAAAGAATGCCTAAATAAAAGGGTGCTGTTGATAAGAGGATGTCTGCTAGTTTAGTGAAAGCGGCCATTTGTCTCCTTGGTTACCACAAGGGATAGTTGGTTTATACATTCTTTGTTGAGAAATATGCTAATAGCAATGTACTCGCTTCCTCATCTATGTTATTGTCTTTTACTGTAAGGGAAACCTGGTCGCGGGATCGAACTCACTGTTGGAACTGGCTAAAAATCACGCTGTCTCATCAGACTTCGTTTCCGACAGAGGTAGTTATGAGCAGTTAGACGCTAGTCTACATGCACAACATTATTGAGTGAGCTGCAGGATCAGTTATAGTAAAACAGGCGCGTTAAAAATTAAGAAAAGTCCTTCGGAAGATCGGGTTTTCTGAATAAACCACTGCATAAATCAATGACCAATAAAGTTTATTGAACTTTTCGATAATTGAGCTTTGTCGGTACCGAATTACTTTTGGAGATTTTACACTTCTTTTTACTAATTTATTACCTAAGCATTTATTCCAATTGAAGCATTTATTTACAGGCACTTTTGAATTGTCAGAGAGTCGGCCAGTTAGTTCGAAAGTAAAAGATAGTTACCGTTACCGTATAGTTACCGTGTTGCCGTATATAAATGTTAATAAATTATTAAACTCAGATTTGATAATATTTGTACGCTTCACAGCAAAACATAGAGAACCATAACTAATATTATGACATCTCACACACCATGTAACTACCTATGTTTACAAATAAAGATTCTTATTCTTATTCTTATTCTTATTCGTACCCTACTGGTAACACTAACTATTTTTTTTGGATCTTTGTATGTCATCTCCATTTTATGTCTAGGCTAATCATGTCCATTCCAAGGTTGCCTAGAAGAGATCACAGAAAGCGATAAGGCCGCCCATTGTATATTTTGTAGTGTAATTCGTTTTTTGTTATGTATTTTTGTGGGGAACTATTACGTATTTATATATAAATATCGATATATGCCTGGCCTTTGTCCCAAAAGTGGGAACGTTAAAGGCTGATTGTACTATCAGAATACAAGGATATGGAAATAGGGGTCAAGAAAAGTGGCAAAACGGGATGAACGCTGCTATTCTCGATACGGAATGCACCGTATCTTATCATATAAGTTTACTCTTAGCCGTAAACAAAACACTGCGGTATCTTTATTAGTGTATATCGAGTTTATCTGTTCGTGTTAATTGCTGTTTTAATAGTCGCTACGCTAATTGTTGTTGTTCGTGTTTAGATATGCATGTAGTGTTACGGTAGGTCTAGATTCAGAAATGATGCAAATTAATGCATGTAGCTATATTCAGTTTAAGAGGACAATTTTTCCTTGGCTTTTTTGGAACAAAGTTCTTTAACGCATCCTGCGGTAGGAGTAAAATTATCCATGCGACTTTTTATTATACCTATATTAAAGAAAGAGACAGAGCGAAAGTGAGATAGTTTTCATGGTTTTCGAGGGTTCTAAAGTAGATAGTGAGGTCAAAATAAAAAATCCAAGATGGCGGCTGCGAAAACGTAAGCAACTTCGTTCTTGACGGTGTCTCCCTGAACCCAAAGGTTTAATTTTTACTAGTAGTCATTTGAAGATAAGAAAAGTTATATTTTAAAAGAGAGACATTTTCTGTTTCATTCGTCTCAATCGACTTCATCTAGACTTCAATTAAAAGATCTTCTTTTCTATAATATTATTAACGTCTTAACTAAAT
The DNA here is from genome assembly GCA_949987655.1 of Polymixis flavicincta. Classification (NCBI taxonomy): domain Eukaryota; kingdom Metazoa; phylum Arthropoda; class Insecta; order Lepidoptera; family Noctuidae; genus Polymixis; species Polymixis flavicincta. The sequence goes on from OX465175.1 coordinate 21,276,919, forward strand.
CAATAAATTAATTTGGTCATTCATAATCGACATTTTATCACGTGTAATTTGAAGCCGTGTCATTAATTATTCGAACTTTCCAAGAATACATAGTTTTTATTAGAATAAAGCTCGGTTTAGTTTGTAAAGCTACCGATCAGTGTTATGTAAGTAGTTACGTGTGACACAAATCGATTGTGATTCGAATGATTTATCGATTTTAAAATCATGCGCACGTGGTTGTAATCTTACGAGCATATGTGACTAACATGTCATAACATTACTTAATATGTATAGGTAAAATATTGATGGATTAGGCTCGATAGTAAAGTGTTGTATGTGAACAATAAATTAATAATACCTACAATTCATTGATCGGACTGCGGAGCCATGTTATTAGAATTCGTTCTCGACAAAAATGAAAATAAAAGCAAAAATTAGACTGAAGGTCTAAAGGTTATAAACTTCATCATCTGCCTAGCCTTTTTCCCAATCACGTTGGGGTCGGCTTCCAGTCTAACCGGATGCAGCTGAATACCAGTATTTGACATGGAGCGACTGCCTATCTGACCTCCACAACCCAGTTACTGGGTAATACGATACCCCTTGGTAAGACTGGTTGTCAGACTTACGGGCTTCTGACGACCCGTAACGACTGTCAAAGATCCACAAATGACAGCCGGGACCAACGGCTTAACATGCTTTCCTAGGCACGGAGGGGTCTTGGTATGTAAAGATGGTCACCCATCCACGGACCAACCGCGGCAAGCGTAGCTTAACCTGATCGATCGACCCGTGCGGCTTATGCTACTTAGCCACAAGTCTTTCTTCAAAGGTTATAAACTTATAAGCTAAAAATTATAATTGAGTTTTTTAAATAATTTATGTATTTCATGTGATTTGAAATAGGTACCTACACTAAGTATTTAAAATCACATGAAATACATGAATACCGTATTAAAAAAATAAGAATAAAAAAAAATATGTTCTAAAAAATACTACAAGCCATAGTTTGCCTATGTATACTAACAGGATTATAAATTAGAAATTATAAGTAGGTATAGGATTGATGCATAAGAAAAAGATTCGAGTTTGTTGAATCTAACTTTGTTCAATGACTCAATTCATCAGTGATCAAAGCACAACTAATTACAACCACATAACTCATATTAATTACTATAGTTCTCAATTAACATTACGCATGTTTACTTAACCGACTGACCCCTATACTAACGAGATGGACGATGTCATTGATGAATGAAATATTATGTCAGTGTCAGTGCATGCGTCCGACGAAGTGAATGAATGATGAAGATATAGATAGTGAATGGAACTGACGTAGGTCTGCATTGACTGGTGTCGGACTGTCGGGAGACCGACAGGAGAAGTTTAGAAGTTTAATTGGGATAACGGCTCTCAAAGAAGAGAAATGAAATATTGATAATGTAATCGTATTTTTTATTCAGATACTTTATTCCCGCATGGAAGTCGGGAATGATTTATATATTTATTTAATACTTTGGGCACACGTACATGTATAGAGGCGGACTTTATGCCATATGCATTTTCTATCAGTCGACCTTTGGGTGATGCAGAGACAAACAGTGGTAGGTGCAATAAATTAGAGGAATAATAAGTGCATAAAACTATTGAAACTAAAATATGATATACAGGGTAAGTTTTTATCCAGTGCGCAAATTGTAACCATGAATTCAGCATATCATTCTAGAACCCCTAGCGTAGAAATTTTTCGCCGGTTGTACAAAAAAAAAATCTGCTGTTTCATAGAAAAGTGCAAAACCTACGCGGTCAAAATGTACGGAACAGCTTATTTTTTTTTTGTGTATCCGGCGAAAAATTTCTGCGCTAGGGGGTCTAGAATGATATGCTGAATTCATGGTTACAATTTGCGCATTGGATAAAAACTTTTCCTGTATATATACCTAACTATATATAAATATAAGCACAAATAAATATACATAAATAAACGAATTTAATTATCCAGCGGGAACCTACTACCGGTATAAAAACTATCCTATGTGTTAATCCAGGTTATAACCTACCAGTGTGCCAAATTTTATCCAAATCCGTTCAGCCGTTTTTGCGTGATTGAGTAACAAACATCCAAACAGCTTCACAAAATTTTACATTTATAATATTAAATATTAGTAGGAAGTAGGATAAATTACGGCTAAGATACTGCCAAGTTTTTTGTAAATTATATCCCGAAATTCAAAAACTGTGGAGGTCCCATTAGCAACATATCATTAGATTTTTAAATCTCTTATTACTAAAATCGGTTTTGATTTGATAGAACGAGGCATTTAACGCAAAGGTCACTGAACTTATAAAAACAATGCGGTCCTTAGAAATAGTCTAGGACGAAACAGAAGACTTATCAATGGTATGTGAGTAATGTGTGCCAATTTCCTAAGAGCATTAAGTTGTTTATAGCAAAGTACAATGGACGTAACGCCGATAAACTTTGATAAGGGAATCGATTTTTCGCTGCACACATCAAACCGTTTGACCGAGGATGAAATACAGTATTTGAACATAGAATGAGCGCTCAAAAGATTATTATAAAAAAAACAGTGGCACTCTGGGAGTGCCGACTGAAGTGAAAACTTGAACAAAGTCAATACAGGATTTCACATTGGGTCCTTGGGTCCTGATTGCTCTCGGTAAAAAATGATAAACGAGCGATCGACTTCAGCCATTAAAGGTAACAGCACAGATTTTTACGATACAAATGGAAAGAAAGGGATAGAAGAATTAGAATTTCATAATGAAAGAAAGGGACTTTTCCAAAAGACATCAACGCGCGACTCATAGGTGTGCTCGTTCATTCATACATACATATGTATACACTATACATATAGCTTATGGAAAGCGTTTAGTGAAGATGACGCGAGTTCCATGATTTATGTTCACCTAAAATGTGCTCAAAGTGCCCAAGAAGTTTTCACTTAAAAAAAAAAAAACACATGATGACGAATTTCTTTCACCCTCTGGATGAAACCTTGTTTGAAAAAGGAAGCATGTATTTTAGAGCAAAATTGATCTAGCTAGAAGACTGCAGGCTTCTGACTGGAAGGGCAGATATGAAGTTCTCAGGTCTTAGGATACTCCATTCAGCGTATCTGCCAATAAAATGGGCAGGAGCCCCAACAATACCTCAAATCAGCAGATAAACGTGGTGCCTGTAATAAATAATATACCCTCAATAATAACGTTTGGTGTTTTTATTTTAAACTTAGCCCCACACACAAGGAATTTCTCCTGTATTGTGGGTGCGAACGTGCATACAGCGGGGTAATTGCGTAACACACTAACAGTAAGAATAGCTTTCATTTTGACAGTTCAACATCATTCATTGCGTTATTTACGTTGCTGAGCAGACACATTTTTCGAACATATGAAGCAATGGATTAGCAATATCCTTCAAAATGATTCAGATTTTAATTTAAAGCGTGTGCAGTCGCTCCATATAAAATATTGGTTTTCAGCTGCATCTGTAGTAAGTACTATTCTGTAAAAATCTCACTCTGAAAACTAAGGTGAAGTGAGCTTGAAGTTAGCTGTCAGTAATGTCAATTTCTAGCATCACAAAGAGTGACAGCTCACTTCACCTATACTTTCACGGTGGAGATTTTTACAGAATAACCAATCTGGTTAGACTGGAAACCGACCACAATTTAGTTAGGAAAATTTTAGACATATGATGATTGATAGTTTATTATCTGGTGCAAGCCAGCTCCTACGATCTTTGTCATCACATACATACGTAGTGGAGGACGCACAGTGTGAGCCTCACCACTACGTGTGGGTGTGTCGTTTTCTAACACAAATTTAGTGGTACACGCACCAGAACACATAAACCACATAATGAGCAACACATTTGTGCACATAGTCTGTTCGGAACAACACCTCTAAGTACATAGAACGTGTATGTACGTCGGCGTCGGTGATATTAACTCAGTCTGTCGTGTTAAGAATACATGCTGTTTGTCTTATAGTTCAGAACTCATTGAGAATGTGGGTCAAGAGTAGAGCATTTTGTTGTACCCATTGTGCCATTTGCAGTAATCCAAATAGATTGTCTAAATGTTTTTGACAAATATCTGTAAAGTGTTGAAGGAAGGATGAAGGACGTGTGAACAATTTTGGTGATCCAGAAATAGTAAGAATAATTTCTTATTCTGATAATATTTATAAAGGTCCAATGTTAGCGGCGGTTTGACAGCAGGATCTGCACAATAACGTACCTAGTTGTTTTTCAACACATGTTTTTGTAGTATACACCTTGCACTAGTTATGTCGTGCTTCTATAGCCTATGGGAATTAATGCACAGTAATTATTAAGAAGAAGATACACAATTATTTATTAATAAGATCCATTATTTAACAAAAAGTAAAATAAAGTAGAATATGTTGAAAAATATCGCTATCCTGATACTTTTCGTCGTTTGTCTGCGCTGGCTAGCCTAGGAGCAGAGCCGTTATATTGTATGCAGTATTAGCATTTTCTTCGTTATTATTCTACCTGTTATTCCAACTTAAATGTATCTATTTACTATAAAAGGCCTCTAAGTCTATGCAAAATTCCTGTCAGGTATCACTTAATAATAGCTCTTTGTAAACCAACAAAGTTATTCTTGCTAGTATTTTCAAGAGTATCTGTTCTATTGCGCTTTATTCGGAAGTTACGAAGCGTGGTCTCAATAGATCCGAAGTTTGCCGAGCTCCAGTCGAAGTTTGAATTTCCGAGACAATATTGCGAATTTGATTCAAGTTCTTGATACTTTCTTATTGTAAGTCAGTCAACAGTGGCCTTTTAACGCCTCCGGCATTTCACCTGAACAATTTAAGTAGACCACGGATTGTATGGGTAAAGTATAAACCTTACGGAACTTTTAAATTCGGTGGTTTTACCATTTTGGGAGGATTTCCTTGACCGTTATAGTGTGTGTATACTGTGCTATCAGATGTACGTAAGTGGTCATTTGTATGGTAATGCTTATGATTGAAAGATAAGATTATGTGAAACGAAAAATATTACGAAGCTGTGTAACTTAATTGATTTTTAACCGACTTCAAAAAGAAGGAGGTTATCAATTCGACATGATTTTTAAAAAAATGTATCATCATAATTTCAGACGAAAGATTGTAATTTTAATGCATGTTCGGGCATAACTCCGTCATATATAGACGGATTTGAAAAATTCTTTTTTTTTGTTCGAAAGGGGTTTATTCCGAAATGGTTCCATTGAAATTTCATATAGATTTGATGATGCGTTTCAGAGACAGACAACGGAACTCTTCAAAAAATTACAGCAAATCAACCGTGAATGCTGCTGTCGCATAAATATGCATTGTTTTGACCCCAAGGATGATGAAATTTCGAATTGGTGTCGGGTAGGTACTATAACTAAAAAATTAAAAATTAAAACTTTTCCAAAAAACAAAAAAACCACCGACTTCCGAAGACCTTGTGAGGGCCGCAGGAGTCCGCTGAATGCGGGAAGCACAGAACCGGTCGAAGTGGCGGGGAGGCCTATATCCAACAGTGGACGTCTTTCGGCTGAAATGATGATGATGACGAGTGTGTTTTTGGAAGTCGGTTGTTATTTTTTAAAGTTTTATGTATATATAGAGCCAGTCATAAATGACTTTATATCAAGAGGAAAGGGAAAAAATGGTAGTAGTTTATTGCAATTTGCAGGTCAGTAGCAGGCTAGATGTTGAATTAAATATAATTCGCAGCCTTGACATTAAAATCATGAATACGTCCCTTCAAATAACTTCACCCGCTGGGTGCAGCAGGAGGGCGTAGCGTATCAGACTTTTACTGACTAAAACCCACCCGTGTTCCCTCGGTTGTCAGTGTGCCAGGGGCGGCGGTATCTTTTTAAAACAACCCGCAACCTTGGCAGGCATCGATCCTTGCGGACCACACCAATTGGTTGGGTTTTTTAAATTATAACCCCTTACACTTGTGACAATTATAGACTATCTATGTCAGGTTTTTATGAGCACCAATTGTTATTTGACCTGCGAAAATGTTAAAAGCCTAAACGAAATTGGCCGAATGACTTTCAAATCATTCAAATTTTATTGGAATGGACAAGTGTCCAATAAAAGAGAACAATGATTGATTCTTTCAATTGATCATTTGCAAGAACTGATTCATGTGATCAGTGTGACAATTTTTTATTTATTCTGATCCAAGGTTGCGTGTAACGACTTTTTTCTTATGAGCAATACCTCACTCCGGGATGCCATGGCGACGTTGCCAGGTTGCGCTGTCAACTAAATGGATGGTTCACCTGGCATCCGCATGCCATCATCGTCGCCATCACCTACAGCCAACGCGATAATGGCAACGCGACTTGGCTGCGCCAGCGCAGTCATGGCGTCCCGGTGTGGTATAAGTCTGTAAGTTAGGCTCAAGTCAGAGGTAATATCCTTTATCTTCAACTCCTTATGCGTTATCATCTGGTCGGCTTCCAGTCTAATCGGATGCATCTGAGGACCAGTATTTTACATGGAGCCACTGCCTATCTGACCTCCACATCTCAGTAACTGGGTAATACGAGTATGATACCAAGTTTTTATTGGAAGATATCAGCAGCAGTCCATAGCTTGAATTTGTATTTGAACAGATCTGTGACCAGCGTTTTCATGAAATATCATCACGAGTAAGTAGGAACATTAGAAGGGCTCGTGGCTAAGTAATATATGCCGATCGATCTGGTTAAGCTACGCTTGCCGCCTTCGATCCATGGGTTGGGGATCATCTTTACATACTAGAGACCCCTCCGTGCCTCGGAAAGCATGTTAAGCCGTTAGTCCCGGCTGTCATTCGTGGATCTTTGACATTCGTTACGGTCGCCAGAAGCCCAAAAGTCTGACAACCAATCTTACCTTAGCCTACAGCTAGGATCAATGGCTTAACGCCCTTTCCGAGGCACGGAAGGGTCTTGGTGTATAAGATGGTCACCCATCCACGGACCAACTGTGGCAAGCGTAGCTTAATCCGATCGATCGACCCGTGCGGCTATTATTACTTAGCCAAAAGTCCCCTAAATTTTCATTTCCATGTGTAATAAACAAAAACCTATCTGTCTTAAAACACTTAACATAGGTAGGGATTCTTTTAAAGCGGTGATTGACTCTCATATTCGAGTATTGTCTGTTCATTGTTATCATGAGTTTCCTATCTTTCTTTTCCACTACTGCTACACAAGTAATAATTACCTATATGTTCGTTTCGATGTTTTCGATAGTTTTCCACTTCTAGAGCAACATTAACTACCTGTTTTACTTTATCTACAATAATTTATTCATCATCGATTGCATTTCTTGTAATATGAGGTAATACAAATCCGGAACCAATAGAACAACCATCAACATTTACATAAACGACTAGAATTTTAAAATCATTTTGCGAAACGGTTCAAAGAGGTCGCCGGTCGTTCTAGAGATCCATATATAGTAGTCCAAGTGGGCGGGGACTGTGACTAAGAGCATTTTTCTGTCATCTCAACAACATTAACATAATTACTGTCTCTTACATAATCATTATTTGCTGAATTATAGTGGAGCTATATATAGAAATAATTGGTTTCATTTCTACATTTATCATGTTAGAAAATATTAATTGTATGTTTAAAGTGTGGTTTTGTGGCTATTAAGAGATTCTTTGGATGGTATTGGTAGTCTATTTTGGTGCTTCAAATATTTTGCTTAAGTGATATTTATTGCCTTTGCCTTGTGTGTGGTCTTGGCCACAAATTTTCTCACAAATAACTCTTCCTCTTCTTGGCGCTCACATGACATTATCTTTGATTGGCCCAATACTTTGCCACTTCCATTTCATCCAAATCCGTTGAGCCGTTTTTGCGTGATTCAAAATCAAAGTCAAAGCATTTATTTCAATTAGGCACTTAAAAGGCACTTTTGAACGTCAACATTTACATTAAAATAAAATTGATTCTAGTCGCCCCTTCCAAAATGTAGTTTCGTATGGAGAAGAATGGGCAAGAAACCACACCGATACTCTTTTAAAATGTTTTGAGTACAACATTTAACTTATTACATTAAATATATATCTAATTATGTGTGAAAATTACCATACCAAAATAGGTACACATAAATTAATTTTATGATAGATACATTGAGTAAAAAACAGCGAAACATACTAACTTTCACATTTATAATATATACAATAAAAGTAAGAAAGTATGATAGTATCATCAAACTGTGCTGTAATCAACCAATTACCTATCAAGATCAATGATTAGGACAATTTCCCTCCGGGCAATCATTAAAGTGTTAAGGTATCTATTACGTACGAGGGGAGTGTTCTGCAATAACAGTTTACTGATTAGTCATGACTATGATGCATATACAGATAAAGCGACTGCAATAATGCAGAGTCCTTGAATTCCTTTAATTAATTCTTTCATTTAATTGAATGGGACATTACCTCATGCCATTCATGCTAAGTACAATCACATCGATTCTGCTTTGTCCAAATGTTAGCACTAAGTGCATACTAGCCTTTAATATTATCACATAGATTATCCTATATAGATACTACTAGTTGCTAACCGCGTCTACGTCTTCGTGAATTTTGTTTTTCATCATTTTTTATACAAATATTCAGGATGAAATGTAGCCTATACCCTTCTCCAAGTCTGAGGCTTTCCATCTGTCAAATTTCAAAACGAGCATTTCAGTGGTTTAGACGTGAATAAGGTAACAGACAGACTGGCATATTGACTTAGACTGAATTAGTATAATTATGGATAGATTATGGATAAAGATAGAGACAAGAAGGTAATAATAAAAGTAGTCATGCTGGTGTCTATGAGACCAACGACGCAGTCATAGATAGAGATACTATGCAAATGAAGGTTACACTAACTAAAGAGGCAATGACATTGTTGATTGTATGTAGTTCTAGTCAACAGTTGCGAGTCTGCGACCGTGAATTGTAGATTGGAGAATCTATTATCAGTTACATGAATATCAAACACTATCTAGGTATGTGTTTCAGATATATTGTGCTGCGTTTGAAACAGTTGGGTCAATGTCAGCAGTAATGTCTTGTACAGCTATTGAATATATAGTAGTTTCTTCATCATCATCATAATTCCAGCCGAAATACGTCCACTGCTGGACACAAGCAAGGAGGTGTTTTACCACGCTTGGCAGGCGGGTTGGCGGTCGTAGTATGGTGGTACAATGCATAGAGAACGCTGTTGTCCATTATCTGTTAAGTCCCTCAGTCGCCTTCTACGACATCCTCGGGAAGAAATGGGATGGTGCTATACTTTCACGTCCGCCACCACACGTAGTTTCTTAAAAACATATTATTTGGGCGAAGACCTTATTTAGAAATCAGCTGCTGCACGCGACTTTATCTGCAATCCAGGATGAAAAGTAGTCTATATAATATCCTTATCTAGGTAATGGTCTATCCGTGTGGAAAATTTCATCCAACTCCGTGCTGCTGTTTTAGTTTGAAAGCGTAACAAACAAACAAACTTACTTTTGGATTTGTTATATAATTAAGAATGAAATGAATTGTTTATTCTGTAAAAGGATATGGCCGACCATCTTTACCTATCAAAACCCCTTCGCGCTTCGTAAAGCACGCTAAGCCGTTGGCCCCGGCTGTCATTTGTAGATCTTTGACAGTAGTTACGGGTCATCAGAATCCCGAAAGTCTGACAAACAGACTTACCAAGGGGTATCATATTACCCAGTTACTGGGCTGTGTGGATCAGATAGGCAATCGCTCCATATACAATACCTACTGGAAATTCAGCTGCATCCGGTTAGACTCGAAGCCGACCCCAAGACATTTGGGAAAAGGTTGAGCAGATAATGGTGAAGCAATTTATTATTGTGAATGTACTTATGTGTTAATAAATGTTATTTATACAGGAAGTAAGTTAAACCATACGCAAAGATGGAAGGCGTCCCACAAGGTGGACCGATGATCTTGTGAGGGAAGCACAGAACCGGTCGAAGTGGCGGAGCTTGGGGGAGGCCTATGTCCAGCAGTGGACGTCTTTCGGCTGAAATGATGATGATGTGAAGTTAAACCAGTAGTACCTAAAATAATTTTTACACCCTGAGTTATCCTATTCTAAATGATGCCATTCATGTTCTGTGTTTCCCAATTAAGATCCAATTTTAGATAATTAGCTTCACCTAAAGTGCATTTCCATTCATCTCATAAACACATGCATACATTCCCACATCGGCCACATCCCTTGTCTGTTTTGTCTGAATGACTAATCTTCCTCACTTATGTGTATGTGTGTGAGAACAATTTGAACAATTACTAGCAGAGTGCTTGAGATACCAGGATCATAATTAGCGTTTATCTTTATTACATATTCAGATATGGCGGTTGCTAGCAACCTTTAGCAGATTTAATATCTTGTGTGCCGACCTGACTGTACTGTTAATATTACTAGGAATCGAAATATTATCGTTTGCTTCTTATTATATTATACGCTTGTCTTTAACGAGTTGTGAACTATTTTCAAAAAGGAGGGTTATGCTTTTGATCTGTATGTATGTATGTGGTACGTTTACATACATGAATCTTCATAAATTTTTGCATAACTTCTAACTTATCATAATTTAACAAATTAGATTTCATTGGAAGTGTCTTGATCGTCCTCTGGTTATAGCGTAAGTGACGTTACGTTACGACCACGGCTTTTGAACGAGAATATTTACTTTTTTCACACATTTTAGAGCGTGATTTTGTAATAGTCGGGTTTATGAACTTATTTTTATATCGTTTTAACTTTTAAGTATATTGTACGTATAATACGATGATGATTTGTCTTGATGGCCGAGTCTTTATGGCCTTGTCTCTAATAAACTAGGTAAGTAGTTGGTTTAAATTCAGGCAAGAACCAATGTGACTTTTCAATTCATATGTATCTACTGTCCGAGTTTATCTTGGACATTACTGACGTCAGTGAAAACAAAACCTGGTGTTAAAATCAATGTAAGTTTTAACTCGCTATCCCGTGTTGAGTAAGCGTGATGATCAATGTTCGTGCCTTCTATGTATAAGAAGATGCTGACTGCCTCGTTGGTCTAATGGTCGCAAGTGCCACTGCTGAGCAAGAGGCCTTCTTGGGTTCGATTCCTAGGTCGGGGAAACTGTTATTGGGTTTTCTAACTGGAATTTCCCAGTAGCAGTCTGTGTTTATGCCCGGCTGATGGCAATAGATGGAAATGTTCTACCGGGATACAAAAGTATCCTATAATTTAATCCAGGTTATAAAACTTACTATGTTCCAAATGTGATCCAAATCCGTTCGATGTTGTGTCATTGAGTAACAAACATCCAAATATCTGAATACAAAAACATCTAAACTTACAAACTTTTCAAATCAAATCAAAACATTTATGGGTATAGTAGGTACATAGATGTTTTTTTTATTAATAAGGTTCTCCACATACTTCTTCCCTTTTTCTTTTCTTTTCTTTACATTTATAATATTAGTAGTTTAGTAAGAAGGATCTCTAATTCTCTAGCATTAATCTTTTATGCTGCTTCCACACACTAGCATCCATTACAATGTATAAACGTATTTCATTCATCATAATAAACAATCGTTTTATACCATCTCTACGTCATTCTAATATAAGCCAGCTTAGCTTAAGACTAAGCGGTAGCTGGGATAAGCTTGCTTACATTAAGCCGTACACAAGATATTTAGAGTCTAGACAAATGACGTGTCTCATAATGCATACAATGGCGTTAAGGATCTGTCCAGGATGTAATTATATGCGGCGGGAGGCAAATTAGGTAAATCGTATTGGATGAAATATAACGAACCAGAGCACACTATTTAAAACAGCACCGACAAGCACTCCCACGCCACAACTGTCTGTCTGTTCGCGATAAACTCAAAAACCACTGAATGGATTTTCATGCGGTTTTCGTCAATAGACAGAGTGATTCATGAGAAAGATTTTTCTTTTTGAGGGTGGGAAATCATCAAATAACTTCTTCCGCTCTGGGTGGAGCAGAAGGGCGTATCAGACTTTTACTGACTAAAACCCACCCGTGTTCCCTGAGTTGCCTGCGTGCCAGGGGCCACGGTATCTCTTGCGGACCCCACCAGTTGGTCTCTTTGAGGTGCGCGTGGAACACAACGCGCCGTCGATCTGGGCTTGGTCCTTACCGGACAGCGAGCTACCCATTACTCGCCGTCCGCAAGGCCGCGCCTACGGTGGCCGGGAATCAGCTTAGGATTCCCGACGCCCAGGGCGTCTCCTGCAGAGGTTAGGGCCTTGAGGACCCATATACTGCCTCTCCCTTACGTGCGCCGCCTCCCTCTTCGCGAGCATCAGTGCTTTGCAGAAGGAGGTACACCATGCACTAAGCTCTCGCACCGTACCATGGCCTCTACCAGGGCCGGATGCGAGAGATCGCCGCCGCTGATAATAAAATCCCATTGTATATTTCATGAAAATTCATTGACCGCCTGACACTGCACCGCCTGGCAAAAAACTTAAGAAAATTTGATGAGGCTCGATTGACCAGGGTTAACTACGCTTGCCGCGGTTGCACGGTGGATGGGACCAACATCCCTCCCTACCTCGGAAAGCACGTTAAGCCGTTGGTCCCGTCTGTCATTCGTGGATCTTTGACAGTCGTTACGGGTCGTCAGAAACCCGAAAGTCTGACAACCAGTTTTATCAAGGGTTTTCGTATTACCCAGTGTGGCGGTCAGATAAGCAGTCGCTCTATGTGAAACACTGGTATTCAGCTGCATCTCGTTAAACTGGAAGCCGATTTGAACATAGTTGGGAAAAGGCTAAGCAGATGATGATGTTGTTCTGGATTTAGTGTAAAAGTGTATTTCTGATTATAATACATAATTATTACTGTACTAGCTGTTGCCCGCGGCTTCGCCCTTGTGGAGTTTGAAAATTATCCCACGGGAACGTACTACCGAGATGAAAAGTAACTTTTTTTGTTGCTCCGTTTTTGCATTTCACAGACGCGTGTCTCAGGGGCTGGCACTCGCGCTCGCACTGGTCCCAACCGGTCCGAGATTTCGTGTCCGTGTGCGGTGTCTATGTGTGCGTTGCTCGAGCGCACTTTATATGTAGATTGCCTTCTGTACTCTCTGTATTTTGTGTCGGAGGTCTGCACTGCTCCCCCGTCGCGCCGCGCCAATACCTAAGGCGCGGTACAGCGGTATCGGTCAGGCTATAGCTTTATACAGTACATATACTGGCTTCCGCCCGCGGCTTCGCCCGCGTGGAAGTCGGCAATTATCCCGCGGGAACGTACTACCGGGATAAAAAGTATCCTATGTGTTAATCCAGGCTATAATCTATCAGTGTGCCAAATTTCATCTAAATCAGTTCAGCCGTTTTTGCGTGATTGAGTAACAAACATCCAAACATCTTCCCATCTTTCACATTAAACATATTAGTAGGATAAAAACCGAATGCGGAAACCAGTCGCAGATCAGCCGTGCTTACACAAAATTCCTCGTAATGTCGTAACAGCAAGTTAACGCAATCCTATCGTGTATCTAGTAGGCGAGTGATAAGCTGTTATCTTGTTTGCCAACACATAACCGTGTAACTAGTCACCTACATTGTGCTGCAGATGGCTTGTAATCGTGTCAAGATGGCAGGCTATTTTGTTTCGTTATGCAAGTCATTTCAAGATTAAAACATTAATTATAATTTATCTTAAAATAACTAAGAATGCATTTGTATTTTAACAGTTAGGGCCGCACATTGGTCAGGCGCAGCATAGCGCGGCTGACAACTTTTCACTGCTAAACAAATATCGACTTTGGCGACTTGAACCAAAATAAAAAATCTATCTACTTAGATACGCTCTGTATGAAATGGTATTTGTTTTAACTTTATTTCAACTAAGGTCGGTATTCGTTTGGTAGTGACACCCGCGCTACGCTTTATGTTGGTTATGGAAACTATCCAATGTGATGAATTATCTAACATTGCATTTTAAAACCTACAGTTTTACTATCTTGAAGTCCCTTATAAATAATAACGACTTGTCTTGTATGGTATGGATTGCAAAAGTCCTATTGTGTTCATTTGAAAGGATACTTAGTTTGATCTAGACATTTTGTCTAGACCTTAATCTATTAGATTTCTAAATTCTATAAGATCTGCCAGATTTAAATCGAGATTCAGAACTGAAATGTGGGACGAAAGGCCGCAGCCAGTACAATGATATATTTATTTACCAGTAGGTATGTACAGTAATGCATGTCCCAGTACAAAAGTGATTATCAATAAAATAAAAAAGTGACTGGGTTATCGCATAGCCTAGAAATAGAAACACGTGTTTCCTTCCCATATGTTAAAAAGGTCTCTATATTCTTACAACTATACCTAACGTTTACAAAGGTACTAAAATATCTACATCATACTAAATCTGTTACTTCTCAAATCTTATTGCTTCCGAGAACAAATATAATTATGTAGGTACATCTTTCGTTCATATATATAATTGAATTACATTCATGAGTTATTTATTAGAGAAACTATCGGTCTACTAACCTACTGAAACGTATCTAAAGAATTACATTAAAAATAACCTTTTTATTTAAAGCACTATCTCACAACTGACATGAAAAGCAATATGGCGCAACTTTTTCACATTTCCGCATTCTGAAAAGTCTGAAATCAAAATTGAACTTTGTCCCTTTGTTTTATGGTTAGTTTTTGTTTACTAACATGTTGTTATTTATCTTGATAAGAAACGAAATGACCGATTACATTTTTATCAAGTACTAGCTCTTGCCTGTGGCTTCACCCGCATGGAGGTGGAAAATTATCCCACGGGAACGTACTACCGGGATAAAAAAGTATCTTGTATGTTATCCAGGTTATAAACTATTTGTGTGCCAAATTTCATCCAAATTCATTCAGCTGTTTCTGAGTAATTGAGTAGCAAACATCCAAACATATAAATATCCAAACATAAAAACTTTACATTTATTATGTTATCCAGGTTATAAACTACATGTGTGCTAAATTTCATCCAAATTCGTTCAGCTGTTTCTGAGTAATTGAGTAGCAAACATCCAAACATATAAATATCCGAACATAAAAACTTTACATTTATTATGTTATCCAGGTTATAAACTATTTGTGTGCCAAATTTCATCCAAATTCGTTCAGCTCTTTCTGAGTAATTGAGTAGCAAACATCCAAACATATAAATATCCAAACATAAAAACTTTACATTTATTATGTTATCCAGGTTATAAACTACATGTGTGCTAAATTTCATCCAAATTCGTTCAGCTGTTTCTGAGTAATTGAGTAGCAAACATCCAAACATATAAATATCCGAACATAAAAACTTTCACATTTATTATATTAGTAAGATTATGCTGAATTATGCCAAGAGATTGTGGGCCACGAAAATTAAATCGCTGATAAATAAATAATTATCTACTAAGTAGTGTTTATTTCCTTAAGTGATACTTGTACTTAAGTGTGAATCTTCGTATTGATATCAATATATTGGATCTAGGTAAACCCTGTGATATTTTCCTTGTCTAGCTAAGTGTGTCAACTACTATGCGTCGGCGCCGATCAAAAGGTTGATGATGTTATTTATTATATATTTTATGCATTATGGCGTCATGCCTACTTAGAAGACCCTCATCTTCAATGATAAGTTAGACACTATTGGTATTCTTCTTTTGTCTTGAAAAAAGTGTTTTGATTGAAACTAATTTTCCAACTATCGTAATCTGAGGTGTACCTATTCCATCCGCAGGGCTGTTGCGATAAACAATAAGTTATATTATATTCAATCTTAGCTGCAATTAAATCATATGATTGCAAATGCAATGTCTTGAACATACTCTACTTATTGAGTGATTCGTGAAATTGATAAGTCAATCAATCATTTGTACTTATCAGTCAACAAGCAGTACTTGCAATTATGTGCAATTGTGCAGAGCTGTAGCTACAGTACACCCAAATTTCGCCAGTTATGTTGAAAACCCATGTAGTAGGGGGCGAGCCTATTGTCATCAATCGAGCACTGAGGAATTTGTAATGGAAAAACCCAATAACACGCACCTGGGAATCGATCCCAGGACCTCAAGCTGAGTAGTAGAGCTCACAACGAAGCTGTCATGAACATTAAATACCATACAATAACTACTAATGTAAATGTAATCCTTACATAGTATATAATCAATTTACTCTAAACTGTAAAAATACAAAGTAAAAAAATAAAAATAAAAAAAACATAATCAAACTAAACTTCTTAACTACTATCCTTATCTAATTAACTAAAACTAACAAAAATGAACAAAACTCTTGCGAATTCACTCAAATTGCACGAAAAGATGCACAATTCTCTCATGCACTTCCTTTAATAAAAAACATTCACCTACACATTCCGAACCATAATGTTCACACCGCACCCTCTGACTGTTCCAGTTGTGTTATTTTATTTTCTATTTTTATTTTTACTTTTTTTTTTCATTTATGTTTTCTTTTTGGTTGTTTGCTTAGTTAGTTATTTTTTTCTTTTTTGGTTTTCATTGCATACGTATCTAGTAATAGTTAGTAGAAACACCTTCTACCCGCCTGTCTATTCGTATGATGCCACAAAGTGGGGCTCCGTCAACCAGACGTCGACCGTCTTCTTCTGTAATATAAGAACCAGAAGAAGACGAGAATTTCATGAAATGTGACCATTTTATGAAATTCTCGAGCATTTCATGAAGTGAGCAAACGACAGACTGGGACAGCAAGCGACGTGCGGGGTTCACAAACACAACGAAGCCTCCGCCGCCGTCTCCGTCGCACCCCCGTACTACACTGCTACAATTATTTCACTAAACTTAATCAAGTAATATAATTATATCACTACTTGAACCGTATTATAATTATATTCCTAGTAACGCTTTCGCATAACTATATTACGGTACATAATTATATCACTAGGGATATAACTATATTACGGCTTTATCTATCATACTGCGACATATCTATAATAAACACAATGAGTAAATGTTAAACTTTAGGCCGCGGGCTGTTATAAAATTCCATTAATTAAGGATAGAACCTAGAAACTAAATTTGCCGTCCGACATACTAAGCCCGTCCAAACTTAAGTACAATTATCATAATTAACAGTGGCTGACTAGCCGCGGTGCTCCTGCGCGGCCTACATACTGCAAGATAAAGTTACAGGGCACTTGCGACATCGTACCGGGGTAATAGGTACTACGTGTTATTCTAGACCTGTTTACAGATAATGTCAAGGTAGACCTATATTTTGTACTGGAAACTTCTGGTTGTGGAAGACATACTTAGTAAGGGAGAGTTGTTATAACAGGTTGTAAGATAATCAGATATAATTAAGTCAACATTCGCTTATCTGGCAGATTATTAAAAATATTTTAAGTTAGCTGTGAAACATTCCTATTTACCTGACTAAAGGCTGATTTTTCAATAATCAGATTACTTTTATTTGAAGAATAAATCTGACCGTTTGGCATATTTTCTATAAAAATGTCAAACCAAAATATTTATTCGTCAAATAAAAGTTCTGACTATTGTAAAACCGGACAAGTGCGAGTCGGACTCGCCCACCAAGGATTTTTTTTTTGAGGGTGGGTAATCATCAAATAACTTGTCCCGCTCTGGGTGGATCAGGAGGGCGTGTATCACTTTTGATCAACCCGCACCCATGGCAGGCATCGGCCTTTGCGGGCCCCACGGCGAGCTACCCATTACTCGCCGTCCGCAAGCCCACGCCTACAGTGGCCGGGAATCACCCTGGGATATAAGACAGTATTACTTGCCAAATTTCGTAGTTCTAGTTCAAAGGAAAATACTCTATACATTTTGATTCCCTTGAGAGTGTCGAACTATCAGTTTTTTGCGGCTTAGACGGCCGTATCTTTTTTTTTACGTTGACTTTGAATGAAGATTGATTTTTTCACAGCAGCAAGAGACTGTAGATTTGAGTATATCGTTTTAATTTCAACTCGATACCTCCACGCGTACCGGAAATAAAGGGTCTTGAGTAGTCTTGACAGATAGACAGACTGACGGACGGACGGACGGACAGACAACAAAGTGATCCTTAAGGGTTCCGTTTTTTAATAGCCCTAAAACTAGTGATATATCTAGTCTTATCTCAACTCAGCGATGCCAGAAGGTTACTTTTGTAACCATTTCAGTGACTTTTAACTCCTTCAGTGGCAAACGCTTCAAGCGCGTTCGGCGTTCCGACTGGTCCGTCACCGATTCAGGGCCAATCGGAGCGCCAAACGCGCTTGAAGCGTTTGCCACTGAAGGAGATAACACTTCGCCCGACCTGGGAATCTGATCAAAGACCTTATGCTTGGCAAATGCATTTGCGACCACTAGACCAACACTAGACCAATAGTCAAGATTATTACGACATACTTAATTATGTTTATTAAGTTTAAGTTGTTGTTATACGGGATACTTTCTCAGACAAGTTCTTAATAAGGCTCGTGTAATATAGTAGTTGACTTATGGTTTGTAAGGGGACACAAAACAAGCCGGTTGTCTCATCTTACAGGCACTGTTGGAATGTATGGCCTTCCTGTGACACCAGTCATGGTGTAAGGATTGTCTATTTACGAGTATCATCATAAGCGTTGAAATTATGAACTGTCATTCTGATAGTATTTTATTTCACACTAGATTCTGGCCGCGGTTTCACCCGCGTGGATGTGGATTTCATGGGTTTTTTATTGGCGCGGATCCCTTATTCTTAAAATAACATAAAAGTGGCGAGTAGTTATATTACTCCTTATCATTAACGATCTGCCAGTGAAAGTTTCGTCAAAATCGGTCTACTGTTTCGGAGATAAGTGGGAATAACAGATAGACAGACATAATTATGCATTTAGTAAAAAGCTGTTATTTTGACATTACTAGCATACTCTTAAATTGTATTCATTTGTATATGTATATGTTTGTATCCATAAATGTAGAAGATAAAGCGACATGGGGACTCCTGAAACTCAGACGCCAGGTGCAAGGTTCCAGTTGGTCCCTGTGGAGAAGAGTCAGCAAGAAACTCAACAGATATTAAAATAATTGGCTTTTACAAAGTTTTCTTAATAGACAGAAAAATAGATTTATTTGCCATTGAAACTATTACTTTACTTGAATTTAAAAAAAACGGATATAATCATCATCTGCCTAGCCTTTGCCCAACTATGTTGGGGTCGGCTTCCAGTCTCCAGTCAGCTGAATACCAGTATTTTACATGGAACGACTGCCTATCTGACCTCCACAACCCAGTTACTGGGTAATACGATACCCCTTGGTAAGACTGATTGTCAGACTTTCGGGCTTGTGACGACCCGTAACGACTGTCAATCAAAGATCCACAAATAACAGCCGGGACCAACGGCTTAACGTGCTTTCCGAGGCACGGAGGGGTCTTGGTATGTAAAGATGGTCACCCATCCACGGACCAACCTCGGCAAGCGTAGCTTAACCTGATCGATCGACCCGTGCGGCTTATGCTACTTAGCCACAAGTCTTTCTTCAAAGGTTATAAACTTATAAGCTAAAAATTATAATTGAGTTTTTTTAAATAATTTATGTATTTCATGTGATTTGAAATAGGTACCTACACTAAGTATTTAAAATCACATGAAATACATGAATATCGTATTAAAAAAATAAGAATTAAAAAAAATGTGTTCTAAAAAATACTACAAGCCATAGTTTGCCTATATATACTAACGGGATTATAAATTAGAAATTATACGAGTAAGTATAGGATTGATACATAAGAAAAAGATTCGAGTTTGTTGAATCTAACTTTGTTCAATGACTCAATTCATCAGTGATCAAAGCACAACTAATTATGGGCACGCCACGATTGCGGCGGTAAGTCCCCTCTTTGAGGAGTGGTTTGAGAGGCGGCATGGCGTCCTCACCTTCCGCCTGACGCAGGTCCTCACCGGACACGGTTGTTTCGGGAGGTTCCTGTTTCGGATAGGGCGGGAGGAAACGCCCGGGTGTTTCCACTGCGAAGATCGCCCTGAGGACACGGTGGAGCACACGGTGGCGGTCTGCCCTGCTTGGGCGGAGCACCGCCGTGTCCTCGTGGAGGCGATCGGCGGCGGCGATCTCTCGCGTCTGGCCCTGGTCCAGGCCATGGTACGGAGCGAGAGGGCATGGGGAGCCGTCACCTCCTTCAGCGAAGCAGTGATGCTCGCGAAGAGGGAGGCGGCGCACGTGAGGGAGAGGCAGCATATGCGCCCTCGCGACCCCAGCCGCCGCAGGATACGGAGACGCCCTGGGCGTCGGGAATCCCAGGCCGATTTCCGGCCACCGTAGGCATGGGCTTGCGGACGGCGAGTAATGGGTAGCTCGCTGTCCGGTAAGGACCAAGCCCAAGTCGACGGCGCGTTGTGTTCCACGCGCGCCTCAAAGAGATGTCAGCACAAAAAAAATGATGGGGCCCGCAAGGGCCGATGCCTGTCAGGGGTGCGGGTTCGTTTGAAAGAGATACCACAGCCCCTGGCATACGGGCTAATGAAGGAACACGGGTGGGTTTTAGTCAGTAAAAGTCTGACACGCCCTCCTGCTCCACCCAGAGCGGGAGAAGTTATTTGATGATTTCCCACCCAAAAAAAAAAAAAAAAAAAAAAAAAACCCAACTAATTACAACCACATATCTCATATTAATTACTATAGATCTCAATTAACATTACGCATGTTTACATAACCGACTGACCCCTATACTAACGAGATGGACGATGTCATTGTCCTTGGATGGGTGACCACCCATCCACGGACAAACCGCGGTAAGCGTAGCTTGACTTGATCGATCGACCCGCGCAGCTATTGTTACTTAGCCACAAGCAATAATATTAAAGTAGAACGTAATCTATAACTACCACAATAGTAATTTTATAGGTATGAAAGGCCAGTATGGGCCTTTAAAAAAATATTTGTAGCAATTTTCTTGCGGAGAATTGTTATCTAGGAAAAAGAGCTTATGTTACTCCTCATAACATCTGTTATCTGCCTGTGCAAGTTCCGTCAAAATCGGTGCAGCCATTTCGGAGATTATCCGGAACATTTTTTTTATAATTACCGTACATACGTTATTTTGACATTACAAACAGACACTTCAATTATATTAAGTTGTTTTTTGTATAGAATAAGTAGGTACCTATCTAGGTACTTGATGAATTGCATAACGATGTTGTTGACCAATAATTATCTGCTGAGATCAACGTACAAATTGCGGATAAGTTTCTCTTAAATACCTGGTAATTCTATATCGTGTCTCAGAACGTAAACACTCGAACATTTACCTGAAACGAAAAGAAAAACATTGATAACACATTTATATGCAGTAACGATGTATCAACACGCAAGGATTAACGCGAGAAATCTCAGATTCCGAGTATTCACGAATATAACCGAAGTTAATATTAAAGTTCCCCTGTCCAATTAATTTCACATGTCATTGACACTTGCAAGAAATGCAATAAGATTATTTATGATGTAACAGATAATTTTGGCAATCAAATATGGGTCAACGATGAAGAATAATATGAAGTAAGATTCATGAAATTGGAGTTATAGCACACAATAACAACACGCCTTGTTCCCCGAAGCGTTGGACTGTGATGTATTTACAGGCTACGTTTTTACCCAGTGCGCAAACTGTAACCATGAATTCAGCATATCATTCTAGACCCCCCAGCGCAAAAATATCTTATCAGTTATACAAAAAAAAAAACATCATTTTCATAGAAAAGAGCAATACCTACGCGGTCAAAATGTGTGGACAGCAGATTTTTTTTGTAGAAACCGACGAAAAATTTCTGCGCTGGGGATTCTCAAAATCAAAATCAAAAGTCATCAATTCAAATTAGGTTGAGAATCAGCACTTTTCGAACGTTAAAATACATAAGACTGTCCCCCAAAATGCCCACCCTTCACCACTTCCTAGTGCTTTAGCTGGGAAGAAGCAGTGGCGCAACAAGGAATCTAGAATGATATACTGAAGTCATGGTCACAGTTTGCGCACTGGTTAATAATTTATCCTGTATCTACTATTGGACTGTCTCGTTGGTCTAGTGGTCGCAAGCGCAACTGCTGAGCATAAGGTCCTGGCTTGGATTCCCAGGTCGGGCAGTCTAATTGGGTTGTCCATCTTGAATTACTCAGTAACAACACTGAGTCTGGACTTGTGCCCGGTCCATGGCAATAGTTTTGCCCTCTATTATATGGGACTTAAACATAACTGGCAAAATATGGGTGTACTATATAACCTACACCTCTACCCAACCCTTCGAGGAATACAGGCGGCATGTCATATTATTTGTAATATATTTTTGGTTACATAAACTGCAATCAGTCGCATTTGAACAGTTGTAGAACGTAAAAAAAGTTTGAACATAACGGCCCGAGGTATAAACCAGATAAATTCACACTCAAAAGCTCATTTACAAGCAAAGAAGACACTCATAATTTCAATTTAAATACAAATTACGTTTAAGTTATGCAAAACGATACACAGAAACGCCACGTGACTGACAACACTCATCAAGCCATCGTTCCATATGACTACACGAACATGAACGAAATACGTTTTTGACGTTTTAATAATAGGTCTTTACCTATGAAATTGCCGTTTTGTATGAAAAAATTTAAACGAATTTTTTTCATGAATTTTTTATTTGTATTAATCGAAGTAATCACCCATGCAATCAATGCATCTTTGCCATCGCAGTGGCAGTTTATTGATGCCCTTCTTAAAGAAATCAGCTGGACGGGAGGCAACAAATTCTTCAAAGGCATTTTGTACTGCCTCTCGGGTATTAAATTTTTTTCCCGCCAAGAAGTTATCCAAATTCTGGAAAAAGTAGTAGTCTGTAGGCGCAAGGTCTGGTGAGTAGGGCGGATGACGGAGAGCTTCCAACCCCAGTTCTTGCAACTTGGAGACCGTCTGCTGTGCAGTATGAGGTCGCGCGTTGTCGTGCAGGAGCAGCGGAGACGAGCGATTGACCAATGCTGGTTGGAGATGCGCCAGCTTCTCCATCATTGTGTTCAGTTCTTCACAGTACACATCTGCAGTAATGCTCACCCCGTTTGGTAAGAAGCTGTGATGAATCACACCGGCGCTAGACCACCAAACAGTGACCATCACTTTTCTAGGGGTAAGTTTTCGTTTAGGGCATTGTTTAGGTGCTGAACCAGGATCCAACCAACTTGCTGAGCGCTTACGGTTATCAAACAGAATCCATTTTTCATCGCAGGTAACAATGCGGTTCAAAATTCCTTCATTTGTGTGTCTGTTGAGCAGTGCAAGGCACGTCTCGACGCGTACTTCGCGCTGGCGATCATTGAGTTCGTGGGGCACCCATTTGTCAAGCTTTTTTACCTTGCCAATTTGACGCAAATGGACCAATATTGTTTTGACGCTAACGTCGAAAGCTGCTGCTAATTCAGCCGTAGATTGTGTATCATCAGCTTCCACAATCGCCTTTAATTCGTCATTGTCGACCAAAGTCTTCGGACGACCGCGAGGTTCATTTTTCAGGTCGAAATTTCCAGAACGGAAGCGAGCAAACCAATAACAGGTGATGCGTTGATTTGTAGTGTTAGCTCCGTAAACGTCGTTGATGTTGCGTGCCGCTTGTGCCGCGTTGCTGCCACGACGGTACTCATATTCCATAATTACTCGAATTTTTAACGTATCCATGATGACGAAAAAGATTGAAATGCGATGAAAATGTAACACTAATCAATAAAGAAATGACTACTTTTAGAAAAAAAAATCCATGTTTTTAAAATAAAATTAATTTGAAATTAGAATTCTTAGCCAAACAAAAATTATTTTGATTTGAAATGGCCAGTACTGCAGAACGGCAATTTCATAGGTAAAGACCTAATATAAACGCGTGCTTTCTGATTTAGTAAAAGCTCGAAAATTAAGTTTAATCACGCATATTACTGGAAATTAACAGTAATTTGTTGTTTTGGTGAGTTAATAGCCTTTTGACACGTAGTTTACTGGAATGCCACCTTTAATATCAATAATGTATGCAACTGTACATATAACTGTATATTGAATCTGGAAAACTATCTAGATTCTTATAACCAGATTGCCCTAGAAGGAAGTGAAATATGAGGAGAGGCCTTTTCTCTTCCTTAGAATAATTATAAGCTAAAACTCGTCATAGAACATTAATCATATAACAGTAATTAAGTTTATTCACGCTTATCAAATAAGTCGTCATGAAAATGCCAACGATTCGAATAAACGCCATAATTCATCTCGCATCAACGAAATATTGCACAGTGCATAAGTACTAACAAATTGCTACAATTTACCATTGCCAACTTAACAAATAATAATTTACCAAACAATTTATTCCAGTATTAATTACTCGGACACCTACACACATAATTGTTTTACACCCACCGCAAGAAAACAGCGATACACATCAATTTACACGATAATTGACCATAAAACCGAATACAACTTAGAAGCTTCACCCACCATGGTTTTAGCCATCATATAATTTGTGATGTTAAAAATCCCATTAAGTAGCCATCATTAAAATTAAGGAACGAGGAAGATAAGACCAGTTAAATAACCAGCCGTTAGGATAATTGTGGATCCCCCATGTTCTAGTTGTTTCATTATGATCGTCACGCGATCGTGTCGGCTGAGGAAAGCTTATTAGCGTTTACTTTGTACTGTTGATTAGTATGATAACTGATAAGTGTGGATAAGTATGCTAGTTAAGAGACAGGATAGGTTTAATTATGACATGACCAGCTGACGGTCGAGTAAATTGTTTTGGTGATGCAAGACTTTGTAACGTGGTCGTATGTAGGATGAACACCACGAGGAGCAGCTGTAGTTATAAATATACTTTTATTTCGATTAGTTGTAACAGGAGTATGGAGGGCTGACGCCAGTGTTAAATAATGAATGGTAGTGTTGTACCACCTAACAGAGAACGAACGTAGTGGAAAAGATAAAGATGAACTTTGGTCCACATTAAAATAAAAGTAATAATAAACGAGTTCTTTCAATCAAATACAAATGTCAAAGTATCATTTTATTCATTCACGAGATTACCTCAAACGCAAATAACTCTTGATAAAAACATAAAAAAGATTGAAACATTCGGCCATGAACCAATAGTTTCGGTCAAGTGTACTACAATTAAGAATATAAGAATTATCTTTGTTTTTGTAACCGCTAATTCCGCAAACATAACCGGTTTAATGAACTTATATTATGTATAAACATTTTGCAACAACGACATTTTTTGCTGCATCGCTCTTGCATTTTAGGATTAGACCAAAACTAGATTTGGTTTATCTAGATGACATTAAGAATTTTGAATGTGAAATTCCGACGTATTCCGCACAATGGAATTGTTCTGTTTGTGTTCAGAGTTAAATCTCCGCATAATATTAAAGCTGGAGAGGAATTTGCGACGTTGTTCGTTTCTTTGTCATTTCAAATAATTTTTTGTTATACCGATTGTGGTTTATGGCTTTTTAGCATCAAAAACGATAAAATAGATCCAATTTTGCATAAAAATATAGATATGATCGGATATTGAAAAAATCCGTATATATTTCGTTAAACTATGTTATAATTCTTATTTAAATGTATTTCGATTAAAATCTAACCTTTAGACGGCATCCTCTATTTGATTTAGCGAAGAGATTTTATCAAGTAAACATGGTTTTGCATCAGCTCCCAGACCATCGTTTACGTAATTCAATCTTGCAACGTCTGGATGTATCATCCGATCGTCTCTACAATTTCCATCCCGTAATCAAAGTAACAGAATGGAACACGTTTTCGCATCACGCCTAAACACTGTTCTTTGGCACACGCCGTATAATCTCCTACCTGGTTCCGGGGTCAGGATGAACAGTTATCTTCGAGTAATATAAGCATACTCCTAATAATTATTGTAGCTTCACGGCCAATTAGCAATTTGCTTTCGATAGTAAATGTTGGCGAAATCATGTTGGAATTTTTACGGCCTGTTTTATGAGATCCAGTTGGTAAATCATTTAGTCGAAGTAAGTTTTGCTCTGTCTTGGTTAAAATTTTATGAAACTTCGGTTTCTCATCAAAAACAAATGAGACATTTACTACTTGAAATTATTTGCATTTCGTCTTTCTCCTAATTGTCTTTTTTTCTATACTTCTCTATTCGTCGCCATATTGGTAGTCGCCCCCTTTCTAACCAAATCCTCATTCACACAGTCCATCCATCGTTTCTTTAGTTTCCCCCTACTCTTACAGCTACCAATGTTTATACTCAAAATTTTACCTCACGATATTTTCCTCATTCCTCTATGTCATATGCCTAAAAACCATGACAACCGAATTTCACACAAAATCAAATTATGTAGTTGTGAATACTAAATAATGAATGATCTTTGAATTCTTCAAATACCAACAAGGATCAAACTCTCTAATGTAGACTATAGCACGTGGAAACAAGTTCAAAGCCTTTTTGCTACAACTAAACCAGTCTTGCCTCTGGACCATTTGCTTAATCTAAAAAACAGACATTAAATTGAATGGAGGTGTGTCTCAATTTTTTTTTTCCAAGGATAGAACATTGGTTTACATTACAGTTATTTGTCCATCGACCTCTGTGGCGCCGGGCATCTAATTGCCGACCAGGATGTCTTTTAAAACACTTTTTACAATACTTTAAACGTGTATTGCATTGTCAATGTTCCTCTGCTTATGCTAACTGTTTTATTTTTGCGGTCATGTCTATTGTAAAGTCTTTAGATTAGGTTAAGACATCCATATTGGGTTGTGTTTTCTCTTTAGCATTAACATCGGCAGTATGAATAAAAAGCAACAGCTTTAGCCTTGAAAATATAAAACTCATTTTATTTATTTAAGGACAACCAACAAACACCAAAAAATACATGTTACAGCACTTACAATCAAACAATTTATAGTGTAGCCTTAATTAAAGGCTGCCACGGCATGCATTAAATATAGAAGTAGGAAATGCAGTTACAAAACAGATTTAACTTATTTAGATAGATTGTTACATGAATAGACTGTTACATCCGACATACAAATACAAGTGAACACTTGGTAATCTCGATTGATCCAACCACATTTGTTCGACGCTGTGCCAACCAATAAAAAGAAAAAAAAAGAAGAAATTATGTTAAAGTGTGTACAAGAAAATATTGTTTGTGTGCAGACAGAATTCAAATCTTTTACTCAATAATTCTAATAAATAAGGTTGGGGAGAACCACTATCAATAATAAATAAAAATTGTAGTCACAGAATAATGTAAAATAAAGATTTCTAACGTCATCGCGTCTAAATTAGTATGAACTTTACCTGTTTCTACGTTATCTGTGCCAGTCTCATTCGTTTTAATTTTTGATAATCGTCTTCCAAGATGTTTTAAATACATTCACTACCAGTCTTATGATAATATTCTCATCGTAAGCACTGCGTTATCTCTTACTTGTTTATTTAAATATAATTTAATTATCTTTTATGAATAGATAATTGTTTCTAGGTAGGTAGATACCTACCTACCTACTAACAATGATCTATTCACACAACATATACATGTTTCAATTTTATGCTGTTAATATTATTTGTGTATCTCTGACGGCGCTTTCGGCCGCCGCGTTCGGCCCAGAAAGCGGTGGCGAGATGACCTGGTAGTCGCGTGGGATAAGAGTTTCTGGAAGGAATTGGGGGAAGTCTTTGCCCAGCAGTGGGACAGCAAACGAAAAACAATATATACACTATATATAGTGAAGTAGTTAAATCAAGTGCAACTATATTAAGCGAATTGAAGGATTGATGGAAATACGATATAAGCTTTGAATCAACACATAATTATACGATGCACGTGTATTCAAATCATCTTCGTAGTGATACTTAATACCTTCCTAGTCCTACCAACATTATTCAGTAGAACATTTAAATAACTGTTACTTATACGCTGAACTTTAGCTAAAGTAACCGGTCCCAGATGAAACGGGTACCGTGTTATCAATCAAATTAAAATTTTATGTCCAGACTGTACCTACCTACACTTACTAAAGGGCAGTATGTGTTTCTTACACTATTTCAGTCATTTATGATTAACGAAAGTTTTGGCAGTTTATTTTATCTGACAGCCGAATTAAAGGTAGACACCACCGATGTCATGTAGTTATATTTTGTAGTGATGGGCCGAATACGGGTTTTACCAGATACGACATTACGTGCATTCAAAAAAAATCAAGTCTGTACTTGCTGAAACCGTTGACGCGCACATTACTTCAGCTCGCTTTAGTTGTGCAAGATGCACAAAAAAAAAAAAACATTCCTGGTTATGTTACTAGGGCTCACTTGTACTTATAATTGTACATTTCATAGGCTAATTAACTTTTGAATACAATAGGTTTTGGTAAAATACGAATACGAATGTTCGGTAAAGCCGCTGCATATGCCGAATACCGAACCTAAAACGAATATTCGGCCCATCCTTAATATTATGTTTCATCGTTTTGAGATTCCTTCGCATATTCTTTGAAAGGTTCGTCAATGTTACCGTTTCCTTTCCAGTTTTAACATTGTAATAAATGTTCAAAAGGCCAAAAAGGGTTCCTTTGTTAAAATATTTACCTCTTTGCGGAAGCTAGGATAGACCACTCCGAACATATGAAGCATAATTTCCTTTTTGTGAGTAATCTGTTAGCAATTTACTACTCAATCCACGAGCATCTTAGCGTGGCCTTGAACTTCTTTAAACATCTGAATCATACCAACAAAAAATAATGTAAAAAACGTTATAAGTCATTTATTGATTGATGCTAATGTGATTGGTATACATTTTATTTTTGACGTTTTGCTAACACGTTACGCTTGTAGATTTTAAAGGATTATGATGACTATATTTGCCTAGACTATGCTTGAGAAAAAACTTACAAAACGAGTCTGGTTGGATCTAATAATATTATCTGTACCTACTCCTAGATATTTTGCAGCTCTTGGAACACTGATGTCTAATCTAAATTCTCACCTGTGAATGTTTATGTCAGTCAGTTCAATTCAGAAAATAGAGTACTTACCTACTTACTTCTGACGTGGTTTCGCAAGTCTTCCTTGAACTATCACAATTATACAATTTATTTTCCTTGGTTTTAGTAAGATTAGGTGAGGTAGCAAAGGTGTGGTTTTTGGAGGTAAGCCAAGTTAATGACGTGATGCTTCGCAAATACATTGCAAAAGTCGAAAGAATAGAATTGTTAACGAACACATCTTACCCAAGCACTTAAGGATACAAGGTAACGGAAATACTATTTCATTGAGGAACAAAAGCGTTTATTATTTATATAATAGACGCCTTTGACACCGGGCACGCCACGATTGCGGCGGTAAGTCCCCTCTTTGAGGAGTGACTTGAGACGCGTCATGGCGTCCTCACCTTCCACCTGACACAGGTCCTCACCGGACACGGCTGTTTCGGGAGGTTCCTGTTTCGGATAAGGCGGGAGGTAACACCCGGGTGTTTCCATTGCGAAGATCGCCCTGAGGACAAGGTGGATCATACGATGGAGGTCTGCCCGGAGGCGATCGGCGACGGCGATCTCTCGCGTCCGGCCTTGGTCCAGGTCATGGTACGGAGCGAGAGTGCATGGGTAGCCGTAACCTCCTTCTGCGAAGCAGTGATGCTCGCGAAGAGGGAGGCGGTGCACGTGAGGGAGAGGCAGCATATACGCCCTCACGGCCCTAGGCTTAGCAGGGGACGCCCTGGGCGTCGGGAATCCCAGGCTGATTCCCGGCCACAATAGGCGTGGGCTTGCGGACGGCGAGTAATGGGTAGCTCGCTGTCCGGTAAGGACCAGGCCCAGGTTGACGGCGCGTTGTGTTCCACGCGCGCCTTAAAGAGATGTCAGCACAGGCTACTGAGGGAAAACGGGTGGGTTTTAGTCAGTTAAAAACTGACACGTCCTCCTGCTCCGCCCAGAGCGGGAGAAGTTATCTGATGATTTCTCAACCAAAAAAAAAACGTCTTTGATACCTAAAATATCTCTTTACTCACGATTGCGATTATTCACAATGTTGAGTGAAGATATATTTTTGGGTTATCTAGGAATAAAACACGAATTTAAGGAAAACTGGCCAGAAAAGGTAACACTAAGATAAGAGTGACAGACTGTGGAAATACTCTTAGCCAGCAATCATCATTTCAGCCGAAAGACGTCCATTGCTGGACATAAGCCTAGCTACCACTAGTGAACCACCAGTTAACTAGCAATGAGACAGTAATAATGAGCCTATAACGTTCCCACTGCTAGAACACAGGCCTCCTCTCGGTGAGAAGGAGTGGGCCGTAATCCACCACGCTGGCCCAGTATGGGCTGTTAGATATCATATGTCTTAGTTTTCGAATTTTTGGTACTAAGATCTACCGGTTTCTTCACGATGTTTTCTTTCACTGTTTCAATGAGACAGTACTGGATAAGATGCTAATAACATTTCAAACCAAGATAAAATAAATGCTCTAACAGAAACTGTATCACAATCTAACTACGAAGAAGATAAAGGACAAACTATAACAGCTACTAGATAACCAGCCTTTAGTGCCAGAAATTATCAGACCTTATTATCTTCAGCAGAAACTGTTAAATAATCGAGTTCCATGATCAGATCGCTAAAGGCATGTCGTAACTCGAAAGATATCCGCGCCAGCACATATTAATCGCACAAATGTGCGAACACGCCAATGGCACTTTCATAATTTATTCGGGTTAGCCCGATAAGCCGAAAGGGTAAATTTAATTGGCTTTCCCAATGTAAAGCTGTTTAAAATACTTGAAGGTGCTCACCTTTGCTTAAGAGAAAGGGATTGTTCAATAAATATATCGATTTTGAGAACGGTAAAAGGTGTTGATCTTGTTACCGCTGATATCGTTAATTATTTTGTTATGCAAATAGCTGTGGATACTACAGATTCTCACGGGTGGTCCAAAATTGGTTGAGATTCCATTGTATCAGAATGCATGAGTTCTATTTTACCGGAACAGGCAGATGGTCCATTCCAGTGCAATAACTCGTTAGTCACGGGATTGTGGGCGCATAAGATGCATCCTTTGCATCGCTTCCATCATCTAACACAAATTAATATAGTCTTATGTGCTTGTCGTGTATCGTCTTCAGTAGGAAATTCTTTCATCTTCAAATCAGCAGATATGAAAGCATTTTAAATAGCAAGGGTCAAAGCCTTTTTGGTATTTAACCTTACTGTGTTTATACAATATTATGTACTA
The DNA here is from genome assembly GCA_949987655.1 of Polymixis flavicincta. NCBI lineage: Eukaryota > Metazoa > Arthropoda > Insecta > Lepidoptera > Noctuidae > Polymixis > Polymixis flavicincta. The sequence continues at coordinate 21,308,281 of OX465175.1, forward strand.
TAAGCCTCAAGTTCAAAGAATAGGAAAATCTTCAAAGATAAAAGGGAAATATTTTGCAAGGATTATATACTAAGGAAGATACTCCTTTCTTCGGTTAAGCTCCGGGTAATATCGATCCAATATGTAGGCAGCGCTTTTCTCTAGGATCAAATATTGGATTAAAAGCTTTAGTGAATGTGAGATATAGGATAAGGAAATACCAGGAGTATTTTTTTCATACGTTCATGTCAGTGTAGTATGTACCTACATGGAGAAATGAATGTAAGCCATTTGAGTTGTATTAGCAGGCACATCTGCGAGTAATAGCGCATTATTGTCTTTGTCTTGGATTGTGTTTGAATTCTAGAAACAACGCGGTTTTTGCACAAAAATAATTCTCTGATATTGTCTCTGCATACTTTACATACAGTTTAGTTAGTTTATATAAATATCCTACTATGTTATTTCACTCTAACGTTTTGAAAACTCTGTTAAACTTGAGATCTATCAATTAGATTACTGATTGGAAAACCGGGTGCATTTATTAAGTAGTTTGTTTGATCATCGTCACTTCAATTAAGTTGACAAGCATCTTAACTCGATATTAATCCATCAACTGACTACCATGAGAATATGTTAACCCAAACCACATCAAACTTGACCTCAAATATAATTAAATTGATAAACCGATTGACACCCGTCAAGTTGATGATGAATGAACGGTGACGGATCATGCGAATGAATGAACACGTTCACTCATTCATGATACGGTGTGACATCATCACGTCAGTTTAACCGTAGTTATGATTGATCGTGGTTAAAGTTAACTCGTCTTTTCGTAGTTAATTTCAAAGTCGTCACACTTTAATTAAGTATCGGGTTTCGGATATTCTGTTTTACCATGACAGAATACAATGATGTTCCTTTACTGAGTGAAATAAATGTAATAATTAAGAAAGTATGAAACTATCATCATCTACCTAGCATTTTCTCAACCATGCCAGGGTTGGCTTCCAGGCATACCATATGCAGCTGAATACCAGTATTTTACATGGAGCGACTGCCTATTTGACCTACACAACTCAGTTACTGTGTGATATATATAATATTATACCTCTAAGTTTGGTTATCAGAATTTCGGGCAACTGACTAACTTTTGCCCGCGGTTTCACCCGCTTAGATGTCGAAAAATATCCCATGGGAACGTACTACTTCGATTTAAAGTACTGTATGAGTTAATCTAAGTTTTAATTATAAACTATCTCATCTGCTTAGCCTTTTCCTAACTACGTTGGGCTCGGCTTCCAGTCTAACCGGATGCAGCCCATGAAGCGACTGCCTATCTGTACTCCACAACCCAGTTACTGGGTAATACGACACCCCTTGGTAAGACTGGTTGTCACTTGGGCTTCTGGCGGCCCGTAACGACTTTCAAAGATCCACGAATGACAGCCGGGACCAAAAGCTTAACGTGGTTTCCGACGCACGGAGGGGTCGTGGTATGTAAAGATGGTCACCCATCCACGAACCAAACGAAGAACAACCTGATCGATCGATCTGTGTGTCTGTTATAAGTTAGCCACAAGCCCACCTAAGGAAGTATCAAACCAAGTTTATATTTTTACAGTTGTTTACTCGTGAATCAACACGAGTAAAATATAAGCATGGAAGAAGACATGTTGTGCCGACCACAATTAAATTAAGATAAGGCAAGAGAACGATGATGTTTTATACTACTTTCCAACGATTAAATAAAAAGAGCGTATGCGAAATGCAGGAAGCTGTGTACAAGCTGAGAGTTACGTGGAGAGCCTTGGAGCGTTCCATGTTTAGCATCAGGCTGATAGACCGAGTTCCAAACGTCGAATACGTAGACGTGCGAAAGTCTGCGATATCGGAAAGCGTATTATATAACTCAAATGGAGTAGGGCACTTTGGGCAGAACACCTGGCAAGGCGCAGTGATGTCAGGTGGAGTTAGGTTGTGACAGAGTGGCGTCCAAGGATTAGAAGACGAGGTGTTGATCGTCCGGCGATGAGACAGGTGAATGACATTGTTGCCATCTCAATAATCCATGTTCGCGGAGGCGCGCACTGACTGCTCTCATGTGACGATGCGCAAGCGGTGCGCGTCTCTGGTGCACAGAGTGCGGGACAGCGCCAACACCGTCCTGGCGATGATCGCCAACAGATTGGATTGCCCTTATATCCGGCAATGCTGCAGCAGACATATTGCTATCTTGTGAGTGTTTGTTCTTGTCTGTGCTTTTGTTAACCTGTCTTTATCTGTTTGTATATGAGTCTTGTTACTTAAATTTAACGTATTTCATTTTCATTTATAAGAGCGTGAGGATTGGCACAAGACAAGAGAGGCCTATGCCCAGCAGTGGGCAAAGTCGGGCTGTGGGTGATGATGAAGCGCAATTACAATAGAGGTTGATATTACAGTCTGTTATGACGGCGGAAGCTTGAGTACAGCAGTAAACGATGGAATATTATAATGAAATTCGTGTTTACGACTATGTATTTTGTGTTCGAAAAGATAAAACTATTATAATGAGGACTACTGTATGCATGGGCACGTGCTTTTATCACCTGTATTAAAATTGTTCGTGGTGAAGTATGATGTAGATATTGAGTTCATCAAGTTGTATTAAGCATTTATGTCATAGTGTTTAGCTATAATTTTATTTCAGTAAATTGTCTTTCTTAACTCCGTTTCTCGCGAGCTACCATAATTTTTCAATCACTTGAGCATTTTTTCTACTTGTGGTTTAAGAACTTTATTATTCCTCATTAAGAATTAACAATAATTCACTTACTGAGAAACTAAATTTACATGAAATGTTATTGAGCGTACAATAACTACGTAAAAATTAAATTAGGAAGGTAGTGATAAAAAAAGTTCATATCAACTAATCACCAACCGAGTACAAGTAGATGTACGACTAGATGGGGCATACATGGCAACGTACTACCTAATGTTTTTTATTATAATTGTTTGCATGGACATGTTTCCTAAAGCCAGTTTATTTTATATTTATTTTTTTCCGACTTCAAAAAGGAGTAGGTTATGAATTCGGTGTGTTTAATTATTTCTTCTTCTCTAATCTTTATTATAATAATTGTTATTGACACATAATATAATATATGATTTAAGTTGTTTTTTAAAACTAGACATACTTTCCGCTTCTTTTATTTCCAGGGGTATTTTATTGTACATGTTAACACCTTCAAATTCTATATTTCTCTTCCCCCTTCAATTACAATATTAAATCAGCGTTGGGCTCTTTGGTCGTTCAGAAAATGCTCTCCCATTTCAAAGATTTTGACATTCCATTCAAACAATTATTTCTACACAAATCACCCAAAAATACCGGCATTCCTTTCCGCATCCAGGTCCATCACTCAGATCAAAGGGCCAAACACAAGGTGTTCACGTATCGAGTTACTAGGAAGCGACTCCTGCGCATGTTGCATCACATGGTGTAATAATGCACCATACACCGCAACTAGGTCAAACGGTAATTATTTATAAATCTCTTCATACGCCCGGAAATTGAAATGATTAATGTTGTGATTGGTTATATAAATAAATGGTGACTAAATTTTTGTAAGGAAACTTTTATTAACTTAGCGAAATAAAAAAGGAATTCACCACATTATCACGCATAATTTATAATTAACAAATTCATCATTCTCCTGCCCTTATCCCAATTTATTTGGGGTCGGCGCAACATGTCTTTTTCTTCCACACTTCTCTATTAGTCGTCATCTCCGTAGTCACACCCTTTCTAACCATATCATCATTCACACAGTCCATCCATCATTCACACAGTCCATCCATCGTTTTTTTGGTATCCCCCTACTCTTATAGCCATCGACATTCATACTCAAAACTTTCCTCACGACATTTTCCTCATTCCTCCGTATCACATGCCCATACCATGACAACCGATTTCCACACAACTTTTCATTTATCGGTGCCACTTTCAGGCTTCCTCTTATGTACTCATTTTTTATTCTATCCATTCGTGTAACACCACACATTCCTCTCAACATTCTCATCTCGGATACATGCAATTGCCTTTCATTCATCTCTTTTGTGGCCCAACATTCTGACCCATACAAGACGGCAGGTCTTACCATGGTTTTATATATCTTCCCCTTAAGTTTAAGGGGAATATGGGAGTCGTAGATGGTTCCCGTGACCTGCCGCCATTTCATCCATCCGGTGTTAATTCTGTGCTTAACCGTCCGATCTACTTCGCCATCGCTTTGCACGAGTGAACCGAGATACCGAAAGTCGGAGCAGACTGGGAGAAGCACGCCATCAAGCGCTATGGCTCCAGAGCTGGAGAGACCGCCGAAATCGCAGAACATATATTCAGTTTTGGTTCTGCTGATTTTTAAGCCAACATTCTCCAGCTTCTGTTGCCACTTCTCCAATCTGCTCTGGATCTTGGACACATCTTCACCGACAAGAACAATGTCATCGGCAAACAGCATACACCAGGGTGCCTCCTCCTGTATGTCCGACGTCAGAGCGTCCATGATCAACAGGAAGAGGTAAGGACTTAAAGCCGATCCCTGGTGCAAGCCTACAGCCACATTGAACTCATTGGTATTGCCTGCAGCCGACCGAACGTAGGTACGAGGTTGACTGTACATAGCACGAATCAACTCTACATACTTCCCTGGCACCACAACACCAAATTATTAAAAAAAATGCATCAAAATATAAAAGGTTAATAAAATATTAGCGGAATCCGTAAATTGGCCTAAAGGGAATGATAATATTAAAATTTATTCTGTTCTACATACTTATATGATATATCAAAGATAAAATTATATTTTTTGATTAAATATCAAAGGCCTTCGTTTCAGAAGCAGTATTTTTATGAATAAGTTCACCACGTAAATACTAAGTTTTAAAGAATGAATATAGCTTACTGCAGGCTTAGCACGACGCTTTCTATTTCTACTCTACCGTAGAATAGAAATCGCATGTCTACATTTCTCGGTACAAAACTGTCAATTGTCCACACAGAAACGTCATTTTTGTCTACTCTTCCGTCGACAAAACGCTTCTGTGCAACGTTCATGGCTAAGTATCAGACGTAAGAGATTTCAACTTTGTTTTTGCTGATGGCCACGAAGAACTGAAATCTACAGTCACCTTAGTTATACATCATCCAAGAAGAAGAAGAAGCATAACCATAGGATATTCAGCCTATAATGTTCCCTCTACTCTCCCGAAATAGGCATGGGCCGTAATCCACCACGCGGGCCCAGTGCGTGTTGGTAGACGTCACATGTCTTCGAATATTTGTTTCTAGGTCGTGCCGGTGTCCTCACGATGATTTCCTTCACCGTTTTGAGAGCAGTGGTGATGAAATATTTACACGAAGTAAAGCGCCTGTCTGGGTTCGAACCTACGACGTACAACTCCTAAGTCGCAGCCGTTACCGGCCACCACTGCTCGCAGTTGTTGCCAGGAAGAAGTGGAGCAACTTATTAATCATCGAGACAATACTTTTCATATTATCTAAACATAACTCGAAAAATAATAATCGTGTTAGTAAAACAGGTACTGATCTACTTTGTTCTTGTACTCTTTCATCGGTAATAAATTAAAATCGTTTAAGCAAACATTCGAATTTGGCATCAATCGATTTCATTGGTGGGTTGTTTAGTTAAATATTTAAGATGTATCACATTTTCTTTATTCTTTTGAGTTATTAAGGTGATCGAGTCAACATACCTAGTTATTGAAAGACTAGCTTTTGCTCGTGGCTCCACCCGCGTGGCTGTCGGTTATCGCGTAAAAAGTAGCGTATGTCCTTCTTAATATCCCAGGCTATATCTCTGCCAAATTTCATGGCGATCGGTTCAGCGGTTTAGGCATGAAAGCGTAACAGACAGACCGAGTGACTTTCGCATTTATAATATTAGTTGGGATATTATTTTAGATGCTGTCATCTAAAATTGTAAAACGAACCATAAATGAACTTCATCTATACTACTAATAATAAAGAGGAAAGATTTGATTGTTTGTTTGTTTGCATTGAATAGGCTTCGAAACTACTGAGCCAATTTGAAAAATTATTTTACTGTTGGGAAGCTACACTATCCCCGGGTAACATAGGCTATATTTTATCCCCGTATTTCCACGGGAGCGGGAACTACGCGGGTAAAACCGCGGGGCGCTGCTAGTTTTGTATAAAACTAGATTTGGCAGCAGCTTCGCCCGCCTGGAGGTCTGAATTTATCCCATGTCCCATGGGACCGCACGACCGATATTAAAGTATTCTATGTGTTAATTCAGGTGCATCCAAATTAGTTCAGCCATTTTTGCGTAATTGAGTAACAAACATCCATAGTTTAACATTTATCATATTATTTAGAAGGATAATTTTACATTTAGTCACTAGGAGCTATCATAGTCCTTTTTAGCCTGCCTCAGCAAAAAAGGATTATCAACATCGACAAATTAAAGATTTAAAGTTAAAGAACGTTTTCGAGTTTCATTTGCAAATTGTCCAAAGACTCTTTATTCCGTATGGCACACGTCAGTCGTAAAATGCTCGCAGCTACAAGACATCAAGTCTAAGGTCCTTCGGTGTTGGGTGCGTCGAACGCGTCATTCGCGATATTGCCAAATAGATAAAATGCTACTTTACCTTATTTGACATTCTAATGCAATTCACAAATGTCAAATTGGAAGGGACAAGTAACTAGATGTTTTATATTTCGTTTGGTACGAGGAAAATCTTTAACCTAACTTATACACACGGCTACACATCAAACTATACATTTCTAGTATAAGGTAATCTCGCATTGTATACATAGGCTTTCCGTACAATGCGAGATCAGCGTAAACTGGAGATGTACATATAGCTTGTTGTGTAGCCGTGTGTACATCTTTATAAATATTTGAAAACATGGAGCTAATATGAACATGTTGTTAGGTAAAGTTATAATGATAAATGATTTATTATCCTAATAATTCTATCCTACTAATATTTATGTGAAAGTTTGTGAAGATGTTTGGATGTTTTGTTACTCAATCAAAAAACGGATAAACGGACAAACGGATTTGGATGAAATTTGGCACACAGTTAGTTTAACCGACGAAAAAACGGAGGAGGTTATTCAATTCGACGCGTATTTTTTTTTTAATGTATGACCACGCATATCTTTTTACTGAGTAGTTGGATTTGATAATTCTTTTTTTATTGGAAAGGCTATACCTCGAAGTAGGTCCCATATAAATTTCGAAAAAAAAACCAACCCTAAGGGTAGGAAAACAGGGGATGATTGATTGTTTACTCACAGATTTTAATACCAGTTGTGTATTACAAAAAGTAATAAAAAATTAAGCATGTAGTAATTAGTAGATTGTAGCCACAAAAAATTGTTAAATATTTTTTTTTTAACAAAAACATTAAACCGCCGAAAAAACTGAAAAGAAAAAAGTAATAAACCTGCTGTGTTTAACCTTAGTAACTAAGTTCGGAAGTCGGTGACTTTGGAAATGTATTTTAATTTTATGTCACCGCCTTCCGAACTTAGTTACTAAGGTTAAACACAGCAGGTTTATAATTTTTTCTTTTCAGTTTTTTCGGCGTTTTTTTTTTGTTAAAAAGTTTTTTATTTATAACCTGGATTAACACATAGGATAGTTTTCATCCCGGTAGTACGTTCCCGTGGGATAATTTTCAACCTCCACGCGGGCGTAGCCGCGGACAACAGCTAGTTTCTTTCAATATTGTAAAAAAAAAATTGAACCAATTTTACGTTACGTTTTTTTTTTGTTGGCCTATACTATCTCACTGCTGGGAAAAGGCCTCCCCCAAATCTTTCCATGACTTCTTTTTCCGCACCACTTCAAACCAGGCAACCAGCGTATTTATTTACACGTCAAAAATAAACTAATCTTATAGAACTATGTAGATGAGTTCGGTGTTTCTATCAGAATACTCTGCGACGAAAGACCGAAACAAGGTAAAGGTTAAAGTTTCCGTTAAGTACCTTTTAGTTTTCCTGTGAGATAAATGATTTAAGTACAGACGCCAGCAGGTCAAGCTATCCCAAACTGTCAAATTTTCCCAATTGAACATGAACCTTATTACTTTGTCATAAAGTTGAAAAACTATAAAAAAAAAATTACACATTGGGGTAGCTTGATGTGCTGGCCTCTGTACATAAAAATCGCTACAGTGAATATAGTGAAAAAAAAAAAAACGTGATGATCGATTTTTTTTCGCAGATTCTCAGTAGGGTTTCAAATTGCTTTACATTTTGTAGATGCAAAGAGGAAAGCCTTCGACGACAACGAGGAAAGAAAGTACCAAAGCCGAGATTTCGTTGAAAACCAAAATGACTCAAGAATTTCACAACGAACTTCGAACTGACACGGATCACGTATACAACATAAAATTCAAGTCATACACAAGCAGTGCTGATACAGATCTGCGTGCAGAATTATAAGTTGTTGCGAACTGGCGTAATCCCGAAGTGCATGAGTCAGTGACACAGTGACTAAGAAGATGTCAAGCTATTTGCTGAAAGGCTTAGTATGTATCGACACGGAGTATCCGTAAGCATAAACGGAACTTTAACGATCATGTTTTTCGGTACGTGAATCTAGAAATCGTTGGAATGGTACGAGTAGGTACAGGTAATGGTTAGTGAGATTCTTAGCCGTAGCTGACCTTTTACCCTGTAGCAATAGGAAGCGGACCTCAAAAGGACAGGTCAGGCACAGAAAAATGTGACGAGAGGTTTTCAATAAACGTGACAAACCCAGATTCGGGACTATTTCCCTTGAGAAGGATTCAGAGCTTTATTTAGGGATCAGGTTTTCAATTTCGTCTAATATTCTGCATGTGCTTTATATATCGATTGTTTTACAAAAGATATAAACTATCCACGATCGCAATTTTTTCATTGGATTCTTGTTCGCGTTCTTCTTTTGTTTTTTAGTTTGCCTGCAATGATTCTCCTTCGGATTTTTATTAAAATAAAAATATAACAAAATCAGCCTATAATGTTCTCTTCGAAAGGATTTGGGCTGTTATCTGCCACGCGGGCCCAGTGTGTGTCGACCTCAACGGTAAACACAAGTTATTCAAGTAATTAATTAAAATCACTGCTATAGGTACTGATATATTCTCAGCGAGGAAAACTCCGTATGTTTATAATTAAAGCGTTGTTGTCATTGGTAGGTATATTATGTAGCTGTCATAGTAATGATGTATCCACAGTGATGGTCCTCATTGCTGCCACCTCATCGTTACCAGTAAGTACCCAAGGCTGAAAACGGGTCTAGAATATATTACAAGCGCGGGTTTCCTAAGATTTCCCTTCAAAGCACGGATTAGCGATCAATTCTAAAGCTAGGTTTCCACTGAGTTCGCGCATAAACTGTGCTCAACGTATTTGCTTTATCTAAATGAATATTGTAGGTATTTAAAAAAATCTGTCATTTTTATTGCCGGTCCTTCCCTAAGATATGGTCGATCTCACTGGCCGATGCCTGCGTGCCGTCTGCGGGTGCATGTTCACTCAAAATGGGTTTGGTACTTTCCACACTGTTTTTGGTACAATCCACAAAATACCGGTCCGAACGCTATCCAGATTTTTTAAACAATATGTTTGATCATTAGTATGTGGACTTTATAACGAGGCCCTGCCATTCGTGGATCTTTGACAGCCGTTACGGGTCGTCTGAAGCCCGAAAGTCTGACAACCAGTTGTACCAGGGTTGTGGAGGTAAGATAGGCAGTCGCTCCACGCAAAATTCTGGTATTTAGCTGCATCCGGTTAGACTGCAGGCCGACCAAAAAATTGTAGTTAGAACACTGTCATGAGACTTTGGCCCTTGAGTTTGTTTCTTCTTTTATTGATAGAAAAATGTCGACTCCATCTAGGTAGCTTTATTTTTGACATACATGATGTGGAATAGTTATTTCTTTACCTTATTTACAGAATAATTCATCTCATTTCAGTGCCGTGAAATATGTTTTATGGTAGTTCGAGTTCCACGCGGACGTCGCGGGAAGCATATAGGTTTTTCACGAAAACGCCCACTACGACAAAGAAGCTACACGGAGCACAGTTGATACGCGAACATAATGGATAGGTGGATACCCAACCTTATGTGAGTACGTGTTTCCGATCTTAGCTTACATTCAGGTAATGTTTCTGTATGTAAGCCTAATCGTGCTGTCACCGTTTCTGAGAACCCGTTTTCAAATAGAAGTAGGCATTGGTTTTAAGGTTCTGTTCTCAGAATGACGAATATAATAAAAGACGTTTGTTTTAATTCTCGATTATGTTGGATTTACTTGTAAAACTAATTACAATACAATGTCGAATGAGCTCGTAACTTACGCTGAGTGATGTCAACATTTCCACAAATTTTATTTTTGTACTATTCCTACAAAAATATTTTGTGGAAATGTTGACATCGCTCATGCATGAAACTCCACGAAAACGAATTGGTGGTTTCCGCATATTAGTTTTGGGTGATGAATCATAAAATAACTTCTCCCGCTCTAGGTGCAGCAGGAGGGCGTGTCCCCCACCAACCAAATCCACCCGTGTGCCTTCAGTTGCCTGTGTGCCAGGGGCCACGGTATCTCTTTCGAACAACCCGTATGCCTGGCAGAGGTACAGCACCCTCATACCTCGTTCGTTCGTAATTCTGAATCAACTAACACTCAGGTAAATACCCATCTCAAACGTCTCAAAACACACTGCTCGTATAAATAAGCATAAAGCATAGTCAGCCTATAGTGTTCCCACTGCTGGGACACAAACCTCCGATTTCCATGAGAGGGAGTGGGCAATAATCCACTACGCGGGCCCAGTGCAGGTTGGTAGATGTCACATGTCCTAGAACATTCACCAAAAACATCTTTTACCGTTTTGAGAGCGGTGCAGTTGAAATAATTTACACAACGTAAAGCGCTTGTCAGGGTTCGAACCTACAACCTTACAAGTCGTAAGTTGTAGCCATTTCCACCGGACCGTCACTGCTTTTTCTAGTATAGAAAGAACATAATAAGTCATAAGTAATCAGTCATATTAGTATTAGTTCATATTTAGTCATTTATTTATCGTAATAGCTCTGCTTAGTCTCAAAAAACACACTCCGTAAAACCTAGGAATCTCCTTCTTAGCTTAGGCAAAGCAACTAAGCAAAAATACCCACATACAGCCTTAAAAGATTGATCACCGTCATACGTTATCACAGCTAATAAAAAATGCAATAACTGTCGTTTGAACGTCCAGACAGATACATTATCATAGTAAGTAATTTTTTGTGACAAATTATTATTCGTTTGTATGCAAATGCAACTCACATCACGTAATCTTTTTTGACAAATCTTGGTTTATATGCAATGGGTAGACTGGTTGTTTGTCACGATTTTCTGCACTGTGATGTAAGTGTATGACTTAATTTTTTCTTGTTCTAGTTCTTGTTTTGTTTTTGTTAAAGTCTTGGAAAAATAATGAAAATTTGCAACTTTTTGATGGATATCCGTCATCCGTTTTGGTGTCATTTTACATTCTAGTCGATGCGATGAATAGAGTGCAGAAGTGTGACAATATTGTTTAAAAATGTGAAAAATAACGTTTCAGTCTTTAAAATCTGCAAATGTTAAAGATTTAACTTCAGTCATTTTTTTCAGGGCATCATAACAAAATTTGTGAAATAATGAGCATCAAACATATATAAACCACAATATATATATGGTCAACTGAAACAATATTTTTTTGGGGAAGACGTGTTCTTGAGTGGCGACTGCGATTCGGCAAACGTAAGGTAGGACGTTCTCAGGCTAGGTGGATCGACAATCTTCGGTGTGGCTTTAGAGCAGTTGAATGAGAGTTGCCAAGAATCCAGTCGAATGGCGTGCAATAGGAGAGGCCTATGTCCAGCAGAGGACTGCTGTAGGCTGACGATGATGATGATGATGAAAATGTATAAAGTTTTGTTTAAATAGTTTGACTTAAGGTCCTGCAGACCTACAGCGCTACGCGAGTTTAATCAGACAATTTCAATGAAAACTTTATGGAAATCGATCTACTAGTCTCGTCGCGCCGATCTGTCGGAGCCTAGATGTGTTTTACAGGTATATGCCGCATTTGATAACACCAAAATCGGGACAGTAAAAATCTTCGAAATGTCGAAATCAAGTGTCATTTATGCACAAAAAAGTGCAGTGTGACTTATTGGTAACCTGCAAGGTTTCGAGATGTCCTGGAAGATACGATAATGGTCACAAGGTTGCAGCTGTTCGGGCAACTTGTGAAATGGTATTATACTGTACACGGCGGCGGCGCTACTTTGCATAGTAAAATGGTTCATTAGTCATGTTATATTCTGAAACATTATCAGAGCATATTTTTTATTTTCCTGATAAATATGAAAAGTTCATGTGTATCTTCGACATTTTAAAATGGGTAGATGCTATTCGAGACAAATCAGTAACAAAAGCATCGTATCAGTAGATACTTTATAACACAGTCCCTCCGCTGTATTTGTCTGTCTGTTTGAACGCAATAAACTCAAAAACTACTGAAAAGATTTTCAGACGGTATACACCTGGGCAAGGTCGTTCATGAAGCATGTTAAGCTGTACATTTTATTAAGGTTTTGTGAAAATTGGCTGAAATATGATGATGATTGTTGAAGATGCCGGAAAATATCATCCCGACTGGGAGCTTTACTGGCGTACGCAGCGTAAACCAATAGAGTTATATGAAAACAATGTATTGTGTAATTGATACGTTTTTTTACTTGAATGAACGCATAGCGCACTTTTAACCCCTATAGGGCGTTCCCGTGAGATATTTTAAGATTTTAATGACATCCCCGCCGGCGTAGCCGCGGACATTAGATATACAGGATAAGTTTTTAACCAGTGCGCAAACTGTGACCATGAATAAAATCAGCTGTTCCATACATTTTGACCATGTAGGTATTGCACTTTTCTATGAAGTAGCAGATTTTTTTTAACCGACGTAAAATTTCTACGCTTTTTTTTTTTTTTTTGGTTGGGAAAGTGGGAAATCATCAAATAACTTCTCCCGCTCTGGGTGGAGCAGGAGGGCGTGTCAGACTTTTACTGACTAAAACCCACCCGTGTTCCTTCATTAGCCCGTATGCCAGGGGCTGTGGTATCTGTTTCAAACGAACCCGCACCCCTGACAGGCATTGGCCCTTGCAGGCCCCATCTTTTTTGTGCTGACATCTCTTTGAGGCGCGCGTGGAACACAACGCGCCGTCGACTTGGGCTTGGTCCTTACCGGACAGCGAGCTACCCGTTACTCGCCGTCCGCAAGCCCATGCCTACGGTGGCCGGTAATCGGCCTGGGATTCCCGACGCCCAGGGCGTCTCCGTATCCTGCGGCGGCTAGGGTCGCGAGGGCGCATATATGCTGCCTCTCCCTCACGTGCGCCGTCTCCCTCTTCGCGAGCATCACTGCTTCGCTGAAGGAGGTGACGGCTCCCCATGCCCTCTCGCTCCGTTCCATGGCCTGGACCAGGGCCGGACGCGAGAGATCGCCGCCGCCGATCGCCTCCTCGAGGACACGGCGTTGCTCCACCCAAGCTGGGCAGACCGCCACCGTGTGCTCCACCGTGTCCTCAGGGCGATCTCCGCAGTGGAAACACCCGGGCGTTTCCTCCCGCCCTATCCGAAACAGGAACCTCCCGAAACAACCGTGTCCGGTGAGGACCTGAGTCAGGCGGAAGGTGAGGACACCATGCCGCCTCTCAAACCACTCCTCAAAGAGGGGACTTACCGCCGCAATCGCGGCGTTCCCAAAAAAAAAAATTCTACGCTGCGGGTACTTATACAATGATATGCTGGATTCATGGTTACAGTTTGCGCACTGGTTAAAAACGTATCCTATAGGAATTATTTCGTTTGTTCTTACAATACACGATATAGGCCTGTAGAAAGAATTGGATATCAACGCCCTTTGGAAGGGGTTAACATTTTTTTGGTTCATCATTGTCACCACCTGCCTATATACTTATATTTTTGGTAGCTACATATTATAGCATTTTTATACCATTTGTTGTAGGGTAATATCTAATTATGTGTTTATTAAAATTATTTTACTTTGTTACTTGTTTTATCTAATTTGTAAAAATCCTGGCTTGATTTTCGTACTTTGTTTTCGGGTGACCACTGAAAATCAGCGCTGTGCTGTGGGTCCCATAGCACAGCATCATGCTGAGTGGAAGCCTTCTTGTCACAGTCACGGCGTGCAGCTGCCGACTATTTATGTTATGTATGCCTATGTTTAAAAATATTTGTGTTGTTATCATGTTTTTTTTTTTAATATGTTTTTTCATCTTTTTATATGCACGTGTTTCTGTGACAAATAAATACATTTTTCTTTCTTCTTTCTTTCTATATAGCCTATTTCCAACTACATTGGGGTCAGCTTCTAGTCTAACCGAATGCAGCTGAATACCAGTATTTTACATGGAGCAATCGCCAATCCGAAACCCAGTTATTTGGAAATGCGATACCCCTTGGTAATACTGGTTGTCAGACTGTCGGGCTTCTGACGAACCGTAACGACAAAGATCCATAGGGACCGTCAGCTTAACGTGCTTTCCGGGGCGCGGAGGAGTCTTGGTATGTAAAGATGGTCACCCATTCACGGCCCAACCGCGGTAAGGATAGCTTAACCTCATAAATCGAACCGTGTGGCTGTTAATACTTAGCCACGAGCCTCTCATAAGGGTTAACATTATTCTTTGGCTCATTAATAAAACCATGATACTTCGATAAAAGCTCTACACAATACACTATGCCATTTCTTGTAATTCATTGTCTCGCCAATAGAATTGACAGAAAATCATTAATTTTCTAACAGCAACAATATAGAGGGTTATTGGAAAAACACCAACAACCTCTTAAGAGGTCATTGTACTCATTATTATGAACAACTTTAACTATGGGACCAAACCTGAAATCGCGAAAAAAAATCAGCTGTTCCCTACATTTTGATGAGTTATACGAACATAAATGCGAGGAACATCAGTTTTTTTTTCGTTTGGTTCTATAATAAAAGTTGTTCGTAATAATACAATGACCTCTTAAGAGGTTGTAGGTGTTTTTGCAATAACCCTGTATATTTATCACCATCTTCCCAGATTTATAACAATACAAGGATGTTGTAAGAAATTGCAAGCATGTTATCTTAAGTACCGTGTATCTGTACTTAGTCACCGTTTTACGATGTAAGCAGACGACTTGTAAATAAGGCTGCGGCCACATGAGTAATGGTTTACAGCTCAACTACGTTTGACGGTATGTAAATTAGGACTCAGACAAATGGAGATGTGGCAATAGTAGCTTTGTTATGTTTTAGTTTTAGAATATATGGTAATAATATTGTGCATGTTTCAAATGGAGGTGAGTTTTGTTTTGTGTCCTGTTTATTTCAGTGTGCCGGTGCTAATTGATAGAAAAAGGATAATTATGGTTTCAGTATTGTTAATTTTTTTTAAAGATATTATCTCCTAAGATACTGAGTAGCTACAGCGCCACTGCTTCCTCATGTTTGTCAATCTGTACTTTAATACCACATACTACAAAAACACTGTATGTATAAATAGTAATAGATTTTTAATGTCTATGTTTAAAGTTGGCGAAGTAGTCAAAGTGGGTAGATACGTGATTTGCATGTTTTGTTTTCGTGACCGTCAGGCCAGCCTATACTATCGTTTAGTTTAGTAAAAAAAAATAGTCTAAGATGGAAAAATGCACTTTAAATCCATCAAGACATTACATTAACTAGAACATGATGTTCACGTGTTTGAAACTTTGAAGCGCTCTCCTGTAATTTTTTTCATTTATAGTTAGGCACCATCTTATATACTTTTATATGCAACTTATAAAAAGCAGTTATTTGGATATTACAAACATACGTTAACATTTATTACTATTTATACCTATACCTACGTCACCTAAAACAGAAAAACAAACAAAAAAAGTTTTTTTTTGTCTGCCTGTCTGTTTGTTCCGGCTTATCTCCGAAATAGCTAGACTGATTTTGACGGCACTTGCAGATAGCTGATGTTATAAGAAGTACCATAGACTACTTTTGTCCCGGTAGCACGCAAGCAGGTTAAATGTAAATTCTCTTACACAACAAAATCACGGTATTTCACCTAAAACAGAAAAACAAACAAAAAAAGTTTTTTTTTGTCTGCCTGTCTGTTTGTTCCGGCTTATCTCCGAAATAGCTAGACTGATTTTGACGGCACTTGCAGATAGCTGATGTTATAAGAAGTACCATAGACTACTTTTGTCCCGGTAGCACGCAAGCAGGTTAAATGTAAATTCTCTTACACAACAAAATCACGGTATTTCCTTACTGAAACACTTTCACTATTAAGTACAATTCTGCACACTTTCCCAGGACACTAACAAGCGTATCCGAACGCAAAAATAAAACGCTAAAACCAAAAAATTCTAGCTTCATACATTTAATAAATTGAAATAGTCAAGAGCAAATCGTTTGTGTAAAATTAAATAGATTCTAAGAAACGCAGCTTGCCAATAAAAACAATCTTTTGTCAGTTAACAAGCATCTCTGTTACGAGATTCGGTTACAAAATGGCCTATTTGACATAATACTGATCACAAAAAACGACAACCATATTTTTTTACTTACCTACACGTGCCTACGACGACGGACGTGATTTAAAATTTACAAACAAAAAGTTCAAGATTTCTGAAATGTCAATTTGACATTTGCAAAAAAAGTCATTTTTCAAACTTCTTATTTTTAGGGTGCTCAGCTTCTATCGAAATTAGGTTACAAAAAATACACACACGTTTAAAGAAAAAGTGATTTAAAAAATTGTTTTTGCTGAAATAATATAATGAGATTTTTATCACATTCAGAATTTTTTTTTTTTTACTATCAGCATCCACGCTATAAATCCATCACATATATTGTTAGATAACAGCTTATAAATTAAGAAAGACAGACATTTATTAGGTACACTTTTACCGTCAAATCTTTTGCTAAAATGACTTTTCTAGCAGCTGTCATCTTAAACGTCATCTAGAGCTCAGGATTTTACGTTTTCAAAATGTCAAGTAAACTCGAATGGAAAGACGTTTCATTAATATAAGCTGACACACAAGACTTTTTACTTATCCTCAAAGGTGCGTGAATATATGAGTATAGTAGATAATAACTGCCTCGTTACTCTTGTCGTCGCAAGCGCTACTCCTGAGCATGAGGTCTTGGAATCGATTCCCAGGTCGAGCAAAGGGTAATTGGTTTTTTCTATCTGGAATTATCAGTAGCAGCCCGGAGTCTCGATTTGTGCCCGGTTGATGGCAATAGGCTCGCCCCCTATTACATGGGACTTAAGCATAACTGGCGAGATGGGTGTACTAACCCTTCGGGGAAGCGAGACATGGTGTTATGTATGTATGTAGTAAATAATGCATTGTAATGACTGCAATATTCATATCTAAATTATGTCTAAACTGTGGGTGCTGTCATAACTAGTGACATGAAATTACGATCGCAGGTATAGGGTTAACGTTCCACCTCCACCTGAGATATTTTATGAATCCTAAAACATCTGAATGTTAAAAGTGTTCTTAGTTCATCCGGCACCCTAATTGCGTAACTCACGATTCATTATAATCTGTATCGTTTTGAAACGGATTGTTAAACCATTGCTGCATATGTTCGAAAAATGTGTCTGTTCGACAACATAAATAACGCAATGAATATTGTTTAACTGTGAAGACGAAACCAATTATGATCAATCGTGAGTTACGCAATTAGGGTGCTGGTGTGTTGCCAAATATCTGAATGGCTTTACGTTTGCAACCAGAACATTTGCAGATTGACAACTCGAATTTAAACTATGTATCTATTTACTTCAATTAAACCATTATTACTCGGTTCCTTTGAACAAAAACGGATTGTTTTGCATACCAGTGGTAGCATTTTTTTTATTTCCAAACTGGGTAACTTGCATAACCTAATTTTACCTGTGATAGCTACTTACTTAAGGGCTTCTCTGTTAAGCTATGAGGCATTTGCTTCATTTTTGATAAAGATACACAAGAGACTGAATTTGAACCAAAACCTGCCCGGAAATTATATTACATAGAAATTGACAAAGATATATATGAGTACTACTCAATGAAACTGAAAAATTAAGCTATAGTTGCCTGTTCCAAGTGTAGTAGGTTGTAGTGTTCTCAGGTGGGCTACTTTTCGACCTACTCATAGAACGCATTATTTTTTACTTAGTCGTCAAAGTACGAATTACGTCGCTGACGGGAAACAATTGTTATTATTTTGACAATACGCACTGCAATTTGAGGTAAGAAGCCTGCCCTGGCCTTCCCATGTGCTCTGTTTTGATGCCTTTGTTTTATTTTATTGTATTCCATATTCGAATCCAAAATTGTATTTTCGTCTGAACATAGTCTCTCTTGCCGTCACCTCCTTCAGTGAAGCAGTGATTCTCGCGAAGAAGGAGGGGGCGCACGTGAGGGAGAGGCAGTCTATGCGCCCCCGCGACCCTAGCCACCGCAGGATATGGAGACGCCCTGGGCGTCGGGAATCCCAGGCCGATTTCCAGCCACCGTAGGCATGAGCTTGCGGACGGCGAGTAATGGGTAGCGCGCTGTCCGGTAAGGACCAAGCCCAAGTCGACGGCGCGTTGTGTTCCACGCGCCTCAAAGAGATGTCAGCACAATTTGATCGGGCCCGCAAGGGCCGATGCCTGCCAGGGGTGCGGGTTTGTTCGAAAGAGATACCACAGCCCCTGGCATACGGGCTACTGAGGGAACACGGGTGGGTTTTAGTCAGTAAAAATCTGACACGCCCTCCTGCTCCACCCAGAGCGGGAGAAGTTATTTGATGATTTCCACCCAAACAAAAAAACATAGTCTCTCTTATTTTCCTATTTTCTCTCTATTGCTTCTTCGCCTCAGACATAATAGCCACAAAATCTCTCAATTCTATAATCACAATCTCTTTTTTTTATTCGTACAAGTCCTTCACTCGTTCATCTATTCTCGTCACAACATGACGTATTCAAGCGGCCCATTGTGAATTATACGCTAGTTTGTGACACAAATTATACGATAAATAAAACGTTTTAGATATCCATCAGCTTAGACTAGTCACTAGATTAACAATGAGTTAGTGTGTGACATATGGATGGGTGGTGTGGTGAGCGACCTTTGTTGAGCGTAATGAAGTCATTAGTTTTGCATTAATTTTTATCAATGGTTTAGTTGCACTGAATGAGCTTATTTCGTCTCATTTTGGGTAAAATGTACAATTTATTGCTTTTAGTTGTATGTAAATAGTATAAACCGCAAATTAAAAATCAGTAACATATTTGATGTTAACTATTGGGTCTTGCCTGCGATTCAATCATCTTTTTATCTATCTAGGTAATACTATTTTTTTTATAACTGTCAGAACTTTATTTAAATAATTTAAATTCCAAACGTCTTCTGATATTCATCGAATTAGTTATTTAATTTATTGAATAATAGGTACATATAAAGTTTAACATACTAAACATTAATATTTAAATGTATTGGTATAAGTATTAGATAATTTTATTTAAATGAATTAAATAATTCATTGAATATTCGCCTGGTTTTAGTGTTTGTTTCCTACTGTCTGGATAAATGATAAGTGTGTGTGAAACTTGACTCAAAATAATTTATAGGTATTTTGAATTAAACAATTTGAAGGTTAGGAAGAGAATATAATGACACAAAGTAATTAAATTTTAATGTGTGCTTAAAATAATTTATTATTAGTCACCCAGTTATTTTTATTAATTAACAACAATGTAGTATATTATGACGCACTAATTTTACCACGCAACTAATTTGAGGTAGGAATGTCATGAAATTCACACTAAAAATTGCTTCAATTTTGACTGATTCTGGTCCAGCAATTAAAAATATGCAGGCCCTTTAATAAATACACGTGTTAATAATCAAACTACCTATTAGCACACCGCCAAATCTGACCGCTAAGTAGTAAAAACCCGTAAAAAGAACAATTCACTTCCTCAGAATCCAGTTATATTAATTAAAAGAAAACCGCGCTACTGTCATCATGAGTATGACAGAATAAAGTTAAAAAAAAACACAACATTACACCGGTATCTTTGGTCGGTGAAACTGCAAAGATAAATGAGTATGGGACAGGTGTCTCCAACTCCAACGGCAAAAAGTTATTTATTCCAGACGACACCGATTGAAATGTTTTATTTATTTAGCACTAACTTTTGCCTGCGGCTTCATCCGCTTGGATGTCGAAAAATATCCCACGGGAATGTACTACTTGGATTAAAAGTACTGTATGAGTTAATCTAAGTTATAATTAAAAACTATCTCATCTGCCTAGCCTTTTCCTAACTACGTTGGGCTCGGCTTCCAGTCTAACCGGATGCAGACGAATACTAGTACATATTTTACATGGAGCGACTGCCTATCTGACCTCCACAACACAGTTACTGGGTAATACGACACCCCTTGGTAAGACTGGTTGTCAGACTTTCGGACTTCTGGCGACCCGTAACGACTGTCAAAGATCCACGAATGAGAGCCGGGACCAATGGCTTAACGTGCTTTCCGAGGCACAGAGGGGTCTTGGTATGTAAAGATGGTCACCCATCTACGGACCAACCGCGGCAAGCGTTGCTTAACCTGATCGATCGATCCTGTGCGATGGTCATTACTTAGCCACCAGCCCCTCTAATAAACTATCAGTGTGCCTAATTTTATTCTTATCCGTTCTCCCGGTTTCCGGAATCCGAAACATACATCCAGAATTCCAGACCAATAGACAAACGGACAAAGATTCTTCATTACTATTTTATTATATGTGTAGAAAAGAGACGAGGCCGATTGAAATGTTTTATTTATTTATTTAGCATTATCGTTCCCGGAAACAGTTTTGTGTCTTTGATTTGTGTAAATCGTTTTTCAAGATGAAAATTCGACTTGGGTGGCGTAGATAATGTCATCGCGGAAGTTTTTAGTGTTGAATTATTGTTTAGGGTTTTTTTTTTCGTGATAAATATTTGTCTACGATTAATTATTAAGTTAAATCAGATTTTATTATGATTGAAACCATAGAAGTAGCTATAAAACTACGATTAGGAATGAGAACAAATAACAATATTTATCAATTTTTCTTATTATTCAGTATTACTTAGACGGAAAAAAAGCACAGAATTAATCTTCTTCCCCTTACATAAATTAAGAATTTACGACAACCATCTGTCTCCTTTACAAAAGCTCGTAAAAACTTAATTTCGCTTGTAATTTGAGCATCAATCATCTTCCCAACAGGTGCAAGTCTAAGGCTTGCTGATGTATTCGTCCGTGTGTCACATAAGTCATGTAGTCCGTGACAGGCCTCCGTGACGTCATCGATTCTGGGTCACGGCTTCATGTAGGTAGTACCGTCGGATGCAATTACAATTAATAAATCAATCGTTTTGTTATTGAAAATGCTCAATTTTTGTTGAATAATATCTTTGGTTTTTAAAGGTAGAGCTTTCTGTGAATAAGTGGGAATTAATTGAAGCTTACGTGATAATTATTTATCTGGTTTGGATTTAGTTCAAGGTACTTATCTACCTAGATATTACATGTTTTTTTTTTTAATGTGAAAAACAAGTGTTTTAAATTAATTATTTTATGCTAACGCCTAATAATGTCACGCTGCCATTAAAATAAATTCAAAATATCCACATAAATCAGCGCGCACTAAATTTATCCATCTATAAATTAACCACAATAACCCTAGAACGCCGGCGTCGTAAAATTCGTTCTAAAATTAATGACGTTCATAAAAGATATCTTTCACAAAGGCCTAATAAGTTTTGACAGTGATGCAATATGTCATCACTTTCACTAGAATACTGACAATCTGTCAGTCGGTTCGTCACCTCGAGACTAATTAGTACACACGTGACATGTTGACTCTAGTACAATGCCCTGACACACATCTTTTGTTAATAAGCAGGGGAAAATATTTGCCTTTCATGGTGACAGGAGTCATAAAACACAAGTTTTTGGTATACATTTTTGTAATACATGTTGTCGGGGAGTGTTAGGTGTGATAATGATGTTAAAAGTAGCAGTAATTGCTGTAAATTATACCGGTGTAACAGCTTGGATGGTAGTAATTAAGTTTAAGCCGTTAATAAACTAAAGCGTTGCTTTTTTCTGAGTGAATTTTAATGAGTACGCAAAAATATTTCTGCTTTTATAAGTACTGAATAATTTTAACTGTTGGAACTGAAACTGTAATACTTTTAATCATTTTTTTTTTTCTTTAACAATGGTAAATATTCTAAAATTACCCCAAAAGCAAAAGCAAAAGTGAATTATCCGTGCTTTAAAATACTTTCGCATAATTGTTGAACGAGTTCCTCTGAACTCGTTCAACAATAATGGGAATGACCTTATTTTTCATTGGTCTGTGAACCAATGAAAAATAAGGTCCTCCATGAATGTAAAACATTTATTACAAATTCTCGTTTTCATTTATTTCCATCTGGAAACCGTTGAGCTAAACGCATGAGTTAAACCTTCATCAATATTCATGACGAACAATTTAAAACGAAAATGGAAACGTTATGCAAATTAAATCATCACAGACCAACTATAAAATCCACGATGACGTGTATTTTATAAATTGAATGTTATTATAAAATGACATAACGCGAATATGACATAAATGACAGCTGACTCATCGATTACGAAATTAACTGAACTTGACATAACGGCGGCAGTCAACAGTTTGACCTTTGCATTTTTATATTTACAATCTATTAACTTTAAATAAAACCTTAAAATAAAGCTACAAAGATTATATATTATTTGCATGCTTATCAATTCTTCAAAGATTTGAAAAGTCCTTCAAAGGTGTCAATGGGTGTTTTTTGTTTCGTATCTTGTGCGTATTTTCGTTTGCCTTCAAAAGGTGCGTTGAGGCAACTATTATTTACTAGAATGATGGAACGTGGGTTGGGAAGACAATGCGTTTACATTTCAGTACCTAAATAAATATTTTATTACTAACCTTGGAATTTATATTGACATCATCAATTAGTTGTTAGATTCATCATTTTTTGCTACTTTTATGGACATGGCGTGAATTGGTAATGAAGTTTCGGCAATAAATTTAATTTAAACGGTTGGTTCTCATCATGTCCTGTGAGATACCGCACATGTCTATTTTTTGAGGATTTTCGGCAGTAAATTAAAATGTTATTATCTGCCATAGCCATTAACAGTAATATTTAAGTGTGAGTGATTCAATCTATGATTTTTTTTATTAAATACCTACTCCACGTACGATTTAGATAGGTAGTAAGTATGTACTTATCACATATTCATAATTATCTTGTAATATTGCAAAAGCTTTAAAAAAAAAAAACAGTAAAGCTTCAGTATTGGTGTCTGGAGCAGTGGTGCCACTTACGAGTTTTATGTCGTGGGTTGGAACCGAGGCAGGCAATGTGCCCACGTGGTAGATTATAGGAAGGAAGTATTCCCGTCGAGCACCAATTTTTAGTGCGCCTGTGCATTGAGCACCAAGGTATTCCCAATATCCCCATACCTTTGGTACTCAATGCATAGGTGATCTAAAAATAAGTGCTCAAACGGGAATACTTCGATTATAGCCCACTCCCTCTCACAGAGATGAGGCCTGTGTCCCAGCAGTGGGAACGTTAAAGGCGGATTATGCTTATTAGTTTCTGACTTATAAAAGTCTCCATCTATAAAATCTTTAGTCCCGTAAAAACCAGAATACAAAACAGAATGTACCAAAATACAACATAACAATAGTATACATAGCTTCACATGTAACATAGAATGTTAGACCAATCTTTTGTCCTGTACGCATGTGTATTGACACAGATGCACTTAGCATTGGAAGGGTTACAAGTTAAATAAAAATGTCACGCTTTGCCTTCTATAGTTTTAATATTCATTAGGTTTATTCTTTTGGTACCGTTCAGAATTTGGTATTTCGGGTATTTGACTGAAGTGAAATGATTATTCATGTACGTAAGTAGATCTTTTAAGACAATTACACGTCAATATTTTGTTGGTCAATACCTATTTTAAAACTAGATGGCGCTGTGTGTGGTCCGTGCTGATGATGAATTAGAAGAAAGATATGTAAGACAGAAAAACTGGTAAGCTTGAGTTTTTTGTAATGTGCGTTTTGTTTGTGCTAAAGGCATGAGAACCGTAGACAAGCGTTTTGTCGACGGAAGAGTAGACAAAAATGATGTTTCCGTGTAGACAATTGAAAGTTTTGTACCGAGAAATGTAGACACGCGATTTCTATTCTACGGTAGAGTAAAAATAGTTATGCTAAGCCTGCAGAGTAAAAACTTTTTCACTTCAGTAGCTCAAACATGTAGGTTTTGCTGCCTGTAATCAGTGAGCAAAATGCGATTTTGCTCACTGAGTAAGACAAAGTAACTTTTTAATTTTTGTTTTCAGAAAGCCGCGAATATCTTATTCAGCTTTGGGTTAATCATATAATTCTAAACATTCACACTCTATCTCTTTCCCGCCATTAGAAAGAGAGAGAGACTAAGACCAGCCCTTTCGGAGTTCCGATTTTGAATTCGACCTCAAAGACAAACACGTTCGGAATTTCGTACTAACTAAAGAAATTTTGCAAAAACATAATTATGTCTTAAAGTGTAAATTATTGAATTTTTAATTTATTGTTGTATTTAAACGAAAATAAGTATGTACTGCAAATAAAACTGATATTTAACCTGTAAATATTTATTTCTAGTTTCAGTAATGTTACGTAATATATTTCATCTCCTAAAGTGTTCTCGCTGCTGAAGTGAAAAGTTATGTGTGTTACACGAGAGCAAACTTTTTTGCATCTCGTGCCTTTGAATCCCTCGCCACACTCAGGATTCAACATTAGAATCACTCGCTACGCTCGTGATTCAATCGTTGAATCCTTCGCTTGCTCAAGATTCAAAATCAGTACTCGCAGCGAAAAACGACTTTGCTCTCTTGTTGCACAAATAACTATTTCATTATTCCTTTTTCAAAAAATGATGAAAAACAAGAAAATTAGAGAATGTCTTTTGAACTCTACTGACGATCTCTGTAACCTTTTGGGACCCGCTGACTCCTAAGAGACCCAAGAACAGTCGACAACGGGAAATATCTTAAAGACTTAAAGACCAGACCAATCTTGATCTTCTTTGTCAGAAGGTCACTTTTTGCAATTTTTTAACTAATTGATCCTCTTTATATCTTCCCCCCGAATGGGTTCCCGCATTGTCGTTGCGGGGGGGCTCAGTAACCGTGGATTCCAGCCACGGTGAGGCCAAGAGGAACCCAAAGGTGGGGCCGCTCGTCAGGGCTTTTGCCTTCAAGCCATTGACGTAGCGGCCAAAAAGTAGGTTGCGGTGAGGTGCACGGCAACTGAGGTGGGTCGCGATGTCGAATGGGAGGCATCGCGGCTGAGGGTTACGGGCTGCGGTAGAGGAGGAGTGCCGGTGCTTCTGAGCAGCGCTCTTACCTTCCGTGGCCTGGACGGGGCCGGGCCCGTTTGATGGCGGACGCGGTGGGGCCGCAGGGGAAGAGGAGTGTCGGTATAGCGTCAGCCGCTCTCCCTATCCCCTGCGGCCGAAAAGTGGTAGACGGGACGGCGCGTTGTGTTCCACACGCGCGCCGTCAAAGATGTCAGCAACCACTGCATTGGTGGGGTCCGCTAGGGCCGATGCCTGCCAGGGGTGCGGGTTTGTTCGAAAGAGATACCACAGCCCCTGGCATACGGGCTACTGATGATTTCCCAGCCAAAAAAAATTAAATTAAAAAAAAAGCCTCTTTATATCTTTGAAAGTTGGTGTTCCATATATTTTGACCGCATACCCAACTAGCACACTAGTGGAAATAGCAGCCTATTTTGCAACTTTTAGCTGTACTGTAGCGCTTTAGGGGTTCAGAAAGTGGTTTTAAGGTCTACTATTGCTTCCGTAACTGCTCATAGCTGTAAATATCACTAGGGGTAGCAGAAACTGAACCAAATGCCACTCTAGGTTTTATAAGAGTTCATTTTACAACCCATTTGCCGTCTATAGCTTTAAAAGAGAGTTAAAACATGTATGTTAAAGCTTAAAGCTGCTAATAAGCTTCTATTGCCGCTGCTGTACGCTTCAGAACTGCATACGGCTTTAATTGCAGACTTTTTAACGGAACTGTATAAAAGATAAATTTATCACTGTTCTGCCACTGAAAGTTTCATTGCAGAAGTGATTTGTTCTTTTGCGCAGACTTAAGTAGGAATTTGATCGACTGTTTTACTAATAGCGACATTAAGGCTTCACAATAGAAGCAGGAGAGTAATGGACATTGCCTACTCATTTGGATACATTCTGCTATTTTTATTGGAGAAATCAGATTGTATAAAACATTTAAGCCAGTTTAAAAGAAATATGGATCTGAAAGCATGGAAGTTCAAATAAAGAACTGGTGGATATCGCAAGAAAGTACGGTGAGTTTCTCAGAAAATGCAGAAATTAAAAAAGGCAACTGTGTGAGAATTCTGTAATTGAAATATTAAATAAAACGAAAGTTTTTTTTAACTCAATTACGTGAGATTAATTTAGCTTTTATTTATAAAACTCTATTCATTTAATTTATTCTTTAAGGGATTCATTGGAAACAAACAAAAATAATGCGCCAAGTTCGAGTTCAACAAACACAAGCGAGGGTCCCGTAGATTTTGTTTTCTCAATTACTGATAACGGACCAGTTACAGAAGAAAAGTAAGTTGTAGCTTGGTGTGGCATATTATAAAAATAAAGTAAAATAACCTTCTTTGCGTAATTTATTGTTTCTTTTTTCTAGACTGGACTCGGACAGCGATACTGAATATAAATGTGAATGTCGAATGTGAAAGAAAATGGAGCTATCGCGAGCAAATACGAATTTAGGCGCTGAAACACAATTGTAGTCATGTAGCTTTATAAGACTTATTTCAAATTTTAAACCAAATTACTCCTAACGCTATGCCTAAAGATCCACGCTCACTACTTGGTACACCAAGAGAAATTACAATAAACTTCGTCGATCCAGGTGAATACTGGCACAATAATTTGAAAAATTGTATTATAAAAAGTTTAGAAAATTCTAAAGTTTTACTGGAAAATATATCGATTTTAGTAAACATAGACGGGTTACCTATTTACAAAAGCTCCAAAAAACAATTTTGGTCTATATTGTGCAGTATTTTTGAAATGCCTCACATAAGTCCTATTATTTATATAATTTATCTAGGTTCAGCTAAACCAAAAGATTTGCATGAATTTTAAGTTTTTATTGAAGAAATGGGCAGTATGCTTCACAATGGCATTAAAATACGAAATAGAAAAAAATCAGTGTCATTGAGATGCTTTGTATGCGATTCTCCTGCCAGAGCTATGATAAAAGGTAGGTATACACCTGTATCTACTTGCTATCTGCCATAATGTTTTATTAGCCAGTAGGGAGGAGATTTCGTTATTCTTTCCCAACTGTCTCAAATCAAGTCTAATAATTGTGGGGTTTTATAGTAACAGCCGTGTTTATTCAAGATTATGTCATTATTTACTAGTATTTACAGTTTTTCGGATCGATTCTCACTTGTATTTTTTTTCCAGGTGTGTGTAATTTTAATGGAAAACATGGTTGCCTTAAGTGTACTGTGCATCACGGAATGACATAGATTTTAGAGAAAAGAAGTATGGAATCCATCACAAATTCTTATCTAATCAAAGGGCAGATATATATTTTTTAACTATTATACTTTTACTTTTATTTTATTTTTTTATTTTTTTGGAGGTGATATGTATCAAGGTTGAAGAAAATACAAATACATATTTATTGTAAGAAATTTGATAATTTAGTTAATGCTTTTGACCTTCCAATCTTCTCCTCTTATCTAAATATTTTCAAAAGCAACTATACATCGGTTTTAAGTTCAGATACGTGTGTTCGCCGTGGTGTTAAATGTAAACTTGTGGTCACTCGATATGAATCGGATTTATATTTTGTTCCTTTACACACATTATAACGAGTACAATCGAAGCGCCTCTTGTATAATTGTATTGGTGAATAGAAATAAAAAAATATTTGAGATAAAATCAACTTGTTTTATTGGCAAATTGGCCCATAATTGACATTATTAAAATAATTAATGGTCCAGTTTGGTTGTGGAGTTCAATCTTCTATTTTGCATAATTTTTTACTTTTTTTTTCGGCCAGTGCTCACTCCATGTTTTTCCCACTTAGATGGACAGATGCAAAGTTCTTGTTTATTTTGTTGTTCATTATAAGTTTAAATTATTTTGAAAGGCATTCTGAAAACATGGTAAGACATAGTAAGTGTTAAACAATTGAAAGAGCGAAAAATATAGAAGCAGCTACAAATGACCATTGTATTTTAGGGTTTTCAACGATTTCTACGGATCTCTAAACAAATAACCATTAGTGTGGTTCGATATCTGCAGTAAGTACGAAATAAAAGTGATTGTAAAGACTTGAACTGCATTAGTGATACAGGTATTACTTGGACCTTCAGAAGAGTGAAACTTAGCGCTTTAACGTGCAGAGAGAAAGTATTAAGGTTGAAGTTGCAAGTTAAAGCTGCTTCTCATAGACGACATGTTTACAAGACAATTATTTAGCATTACTTGAAAAATTGATAGGTTTTTATCGCAATTTGTAGTAAAATAAAACTAAATATAGAACCAGCAACTTACTAAATACAAATGTAGTCAAGTATGTAATTTCAATATCGTGTAGGTATTTGATATAATCATATTTATATATTAATATTTTACATATTTTACGATATTCTGAGGTAATTATTGAGGCGCGTTAAAAATACGCCAATAATATCAACTATATGCACGATAAACTGATGTGCGTTTGTAGCCACTGGCATATAATACAAAATATACCTCAAAAACACTTACCTTCACTTCACTTATTATATATTTGTATTCAGTAATGTCTGACTGAGGAACAACAGATGTATTTAATAAATGAGAGACAAGGTGAATGATCAGTGATACTTTATTCGTTCAGTTAAACCTGTCATTCATTCAATAAGTGCCAAAAGAGCTTTAGTGTGGTGTTAATTATTAGTTGCAGCTCCTGTAGCGCTTTTATGCCACTATTATGAAGTTCTAATGGAACTATAGATTGCAAAAAGTTGTGCCCCTTTGGCTCCAAAGCGGCTGCATAAGGTCTGCAGTGCACGCTCTGGCGCTTGAGCTTGGCGCCTTTGGGAATAATCGGATTAGCTCCAAAGCTCTTAAGCAACAGTTTGTGCTAGTTGGGTAGTTATTGCACTTTTCTATGAAGCAGCAGTTTTTTTTTAAATGTTCGACGAATAATTTCTACCTTAGGAGACCCCTAGACCTAGAGTATAACAAATTAGCTAACCCTTCTATTCATGAAAGACCATGATCATTCAGAAAGCAGTAAATTAACAAGATCTCAAGACTAACCACTAATAGAGCCGACCAACCACTCCTCTTTCATGTCCCTAGCAGATAAAGTGCCGTCCGTGATCCGTTATGTCCAATAAACGTAGCTATTTCAATTAAAATCTGCCATCATAATGATAATAACGTTGGTAGGTAAAGTGTTAGAATAGACGATGATAGTGCGAATATGTCACCGGCGACCATTAAATGAGAACATGTGGGGTTCGCTCGTAAATCTACCGCTGGTGACACTGTACTGTACATTAGTGGCTGTGTGGTACAAGTTGGGAGAGGAAAGCGTGGGAATGGAGGTGCTGTTTTGACAGTTGTGATGACTAAAGGCTCACTGTTAAATAACTACGTCAGTATTATAAACATCATTCTAAACATCATCAGGTGTAACATTCAGACATACTCCCTCAACACCAACACAACTACCTTAATTCATACACCCACACAATCACACACACACTCCATAAAATCACACACAACATACATTAACAACATATTACAAACTAAGTTTTTATTCTCTTTTTATTATTATAATTTTTTAGTTTTATTGTATATTTATTTTCTGGTAGACTCGAATAAAATTTATAAATTTATTGTAACGTAGATTACAATGTAATATGTGTACCAATATAGCAATAAATATAATCGGAAAGAAGGAGCCTGGATCACACGATACAGGGAATCCTAGTGTAAATTCCAGGAAGCAATGCATTCGAATGTAACTTTTGAAACAATAAATTTTTCTTATTCTTATTAAGGCTCTGCAGACCGGCACGATGCGATAGGTGCGACGCAACTTTAAGTCGACGTCCAAACGGACGTAATAAAATCGCCGCGGATTTTTTTCGATCACTGGATCTTCAACACACAGGGCCTGAATCCACTATGAATGTGTTAAAAATGAATTAACTATTCCATTCTTCGAAACCACGTCAATTCCTTAGATCACACGCGAATTCTGCTAATATCATATTCATAATATCGATAAATTGTCTTGGAACATACAGAAAATGACATTTGATTAAAATGACATTTTGATTCCTTACCGTTACATTGGTTTTTACAAAACACGACATTAAAGTAGTAAGATTCCGCGGGAAATCATTAAAACCATACAGAATTGGGGCCCTGAATGCATCCCAGCGCGTCGAAAACTTCGTTACCAATAGTACCAGTACCTAACAATTCCAATACAAACAGATGATTCAGATGCTGATTAATAGTTTGTCTATACTACCTAATCTATACTAATATTAGAAAGAGGAGAGATTTGATTGTTTATTTGCATTGAATAGGCTCCGAAACTACTGAACCGATTTGCAAAATTCTTTCACTGTTGGGAAGCTACACTATCTCCGGGTGACATAGGCTATATTTTATCCTCGCATTCTCACGGGAACGGTACTACGCGGGTGAAATCGTGGGGCGCTGCTAGTTACGCAATAAAGGTGCAGGGCAGCGTACGGTCAAGGTGTTACTACCGAGCGCGGTCCTCTGTACGTGAAATTCTGTCTCTATTTGGCATCATTGTTATTTTTACTTTTGTTCCAGCGCGCTAATTGCGTAACACTCTATCATTCAGAATTAGAATAATTTTGAAGGTAATGTGTTTCTTCATATGTAGAAAAAAAAAACCGTGGCACTTCGGGAATGCCGACAGAAGTGAAAACTTGAACAATTACGTGTGTATTTTTCGTTCGTACGTTCGTGTTGTCAGTGGTGTCGGTAACAGTGTTGGGCCTTCAATTGTTTTTCCCATATCAAAAAATGCCCAACGAGCCTAAAGAAGTTTTCACTTCAAAAAATTCTGCTCAACAACGTGAATGAATATATATGTAGCAGCAATACCTACCTAAGCAGTCAGCGGCGGGTCCATTATCAGTCTATTAAGTTCCCACAGCTGGGACACCGGCCTCCTGTCTGTGAAAGGAAGCGGGCTGTAATCTACCAAGCGGACCCATTCCGGGTTCATCATTATCATCATCATTTCAGCCGAAAGACGTCGACTGCTGGACATAGGCCTCCCCCAAAAGGGGGTTTTGCCATAATTGCCACACTCGGCAGGCGGGTTGGCGACCGCAGTATGGTTGTAAAATGCATAGAGAACGCTGCTGCCCATTCTTTAGTAAGTCCCTTAGTCGTCTTCTACGACACCCCCGAGAAGAAATGGGATGGTGCTATTCTTTTACGTCCGGCACCACACGGAACGTTACGGATTGGTAGGTGTCATATATCTTATAATTTTTCATTTCATTTCATTTATTTGCATACCATAATGTGTATTACATGTTACATAAGGCTTAAAGCTAAGTACAGTTATGGACCCTGTTAGGGCACTGTAGGGTTTTCGTTCTGGGACATGCCGGTTTCCTTCACCGTTTTAAGAGCAGTGGTGATGAAATGTCGACCCGTTTCGAGTGTCAAAGATCCACGAATGACAGTTGGGACCAACGGCTTTACACGTTTTCCGAGGCACACAGGGGTGGTCTTGGTATGTCAAGATGTTCACCTATCCACGGACCAACTACGGCAAGCGTAGCTTAATCCGATCGATCGACCTGTGCAGCTGTTATTGCTTAGCATCAAGCTTCTCAAAAATACATCAAGTTTCCATACATTTATGACATTTGATTGTCGCCGAAATGAGACCACATTTTTAAACATTTTTTCAACTTCAAATTCACTTCAAATTGGCATCCACAAACATGTTTTCGGCATAGCTATTCACAAGCATTCTACAGGCTATCGTATCGAAATGACACATTACAACCGTTGTCGGAATAATAGTGATCATCTATTTTATTATTTTTATTTATTTAAACTAACAACATTTTCGGGTTTTGGATTTGTAAACGGCGTTTATAGGAATCCTACGATAACATTGATTGATATGAATCACTATGCTGATCTATTTGTTACTTTTTAATGAGAGACTTGAAACAGACCATCAGACGTCCAACTCCAAAGCCATCTTGCGGACGTGCGACGTGCAGGTTTAGGCCCGAGTGACAAGATTTGTCTTGTCAGACGGGCCGTAGCCCACGGGGATGTAGCGGTATTGTTCATATTGCACCCTTTGGGTTATACACATAAGATTATTATTATTCAATTACTGCACCTCCAATTTTTCCCTTTCACTGAAATTACTTAACTCCCTTTACCTTACTTTTCTTTTAGTTATCCCGTCAGTTGGTAGATTGAGCTTACCTGTAAAAAGTAAAAAAATCTTGTTAGTAAATTGCCAAAATCTTGTAGGGTCTAAAGAAACTCGCATTTACCGACTATAATGTTTGAAGTGCTATTATCTAAGTAGGTACATAGGTAATTAAACTACATTAAAAATGATTTATTTCAGGCAATTAGACCCATACCATACAAACACACTCTTAAATACAATAGGCATCAACAAATGAAACATATTATACTGGAAAGGTTATTCTGCCAAGGGTGCGGGTTGTTCGAAAGAGATACTGTGGCTCCTGGCACACAGGTAACGGAGGGAACACACGTGGGTTATAGTCAGTAAAAGTCTGACACGCCATCCTGCTCCACCCAGAGCGGGAGAAGTTAAAAAAAGGTTATTGCGAACAACGACAAGCCTCGTTATTATAGACATTAATCAATCAAAACACATGCAATTTTATCAATATGGCTGACAATTTACACGCTTTCTGTAGTTATAGGTACTGTTATCCATTATTTATTATCTTTGAAATCACCGAATTAAGAAACCGTGGTCTGCCACATGGAAGGTACAAGAAAATGAGGACTACCCTAGTTTTGTATTTACGTGCGATTTATTCCTACAGTAATTCACTCACTGAAAATTGGCGAAAAGCCACGAAATATTGTTGTTTCCCGAAAAATATATAAATTTATTGACTTAGCCTGCACAAGCCCTTCATTAATCATGACAGAAAAATTTTGTAAAGAAAAAAATAATTGTTATTGTCAATGAAAATTCTTCGTAAAGAATATCAGCTATCAAACTTCAAAGATGGCCCAGTAACACATTTAAAGAACACAAATATAACTCGAAAGAATGAATGAAGTTCGACCGAGGCACCGCGTGATTCATTCTCATTCACTGTTCGAAATTAAAATTTTATAATTGGAACAAGAAATGCTGTTTTATTTTTGAAATAAATGACCGAGCTCATCAAGGTTTGAGTGTGTTCCGTTTGTAACTTTTATTTGTCCAACTATTTACTTTTTGTATTTCTCTAGATTAAAAAAAATGCAAATATGTAATTTATCGCGCACAATGAGCTGCCATAAACATTTTCTTACAAATTTGTATTTCAAATATTATATTAGGTACTTGTAAATATCTTCAAATCTTTTTGTTGCTTTTCTTTGCGTAATTAAATTAAGCTGGTACATTATGAATCAACCATGTTAAGAAAAAATTGATATATTAAAAATTGTGATTCGTTCTGTTGTTGGTTTTTTTTAGATAACACCGTATCAGGGGTCTACTCTCTAAGCACGAAATCCGTAGTTGAGGCCGATGTTAAGGGCGTTTCATATTCCGTATCACCTACGGACGTAAGATTAGTTCGGGGCCCGAAGTAAGAATGAATGACAACACGAGTCTCCCTTCTTTACTCTCGATGTGTTTTTGCCCTGCCGAAAAAATGACTGAATCGGGAGTTAAGTAGGGTTCATTGCTAATTATCGATCTATTTTCGGACGGACCCGTATCTTCGTCGATGGAGAGTAGCCCACTCAGATAGCGAAATCTACTGCTATATATTTTGTCCATTTCCGGAGCTATGACCTCCGACCACACATTAAGGATTAAGATTTTCACCTCCACTATTATTTTAATGGCCTACAAGCTTAACTAAAGCCTGTTCCTTAAGCCAAGTGTTTGTATATGTAGCTTGGACATGCCTCTCCTCACGGAAGCGATTCAGGCTAGAGATTATTACTATCTTAGCGTAAACACCACGAGAACTAAATATACATTTATTAGACTCCTTACAAGTCTTCGGGATTGTAACCTGATGTTTTACGTTTTATTTATAGTTAGATTTTGTAATTAATTAAGGAAGGTTTGTCACTCAATACCTACATGTACTGTATTTGGAGTGCTTGTATCAAAGAAGTAGGTTTATTTTGGCACATCTACTTCAACACTGAAATCAGCGAAAGCTCATCTTTTCTTTTTCAGAAATCAATTAGTGTTTCTACAATTTGTGCTAAATATTAATTCAATTTGAGACATTTCATAAACAAAAGTTAAACTATTTTACGATTTTTGTTCGTTTTTACATTAATGTTAGTAGGTGAGACAGTAAGATGACGTTAACGGATGTGCCAGTGACCCGAAACAACGCAACATGTGATCCGGAACATAATCCGATTTGCATTAATTACCTATATTCCACAAATAAATACAATAAAAGTGTTGCGAACATTTTTACTGGGATCAATTTATATTGCCTCTTTTATTGAGCCATAAAATGTTGGTGTAAAAGGTAGGAATTAATTAACATGAATTTTAACACTCTGCTCTCGGTTCCAAAGATCATAGTGATAAAACACAATTTGTACACAGTTCTTGTTTATGTTGCAGATTACCTAAAAGGGAATTATGTATACCTATACTTAGTTAAAGAATTTTATTGCTGAAACCGAAAGTTTGTATCAAGTTTACAACCAATAACGAAAACATGTAAAAGTTAAGTCTTTTTACATTTACTTCTTCAGTTTCTTAGCCAAAACACGCAAACCAAAAACACAACAAAAACACTACACCTGTTCAAAAATCAAACAACACAGGAAGCAATAAAAAAGTCCAAAGTGGTACACATCAGAGACCCTTTGATGTTTTATTGGCCAAGGAAACAATGGGAGTCGTGACCATCGTAAGGCAATGGCAAGGCATTATACAACAACCTTGTGGTCTCCCTTGCATCGACTGTTTTTGGTAACATTCAGTTTTTTTCTTGCATCGTTCGCGGTTTTCGGAATTGAAAGGACTTTTTTATTACGTTGGTATATTGTCAGTTGTGGTTGCGGTTCAGAAACTTTGAATGAATGATCTTCAATGAGATTGTGGTTAGAGAAAAAACATGGAGAGATGTAGTTTCCTTTTGTAAGCTTTTTTGAAGAAGTTGTATCTACTACCACATCCTGTTTGTGGAGGGAACTTTCTTTAGTTGGTTATTGGCACTGTTTCTTTAGTAATATTATTGGTTAGTGATTAAACCTATGTATTTGTTATGAGTTAAGAACGTTTATTCTGAAAGTTGGCAACGTCGCAAATAGCTGCCAAATGTTTACTTTTTTTTATTAATTTGTTAATATTACTGTATGGAAATATCGCAAACTAGTGACCTAAAATATGAATAACTAGCTTTTGCTAGCGGCTTCGCCCGCGCGGAACTTTCATCCCCTATTTAACTCCCTTAGGAGTTGAATTTCGAAAAATCCTTCCTTATTCCTTGTCTGCATTATAAAGGGAACCTCTGTGCAAAATTTCAGCTTTCTAGGTCCAAGGGTTTGGGCTGGGCGCTGATGAGTCAGTCAGTCAGGACTTTTCTCTTTATTTTTATAGATTTGCAATAAATTATAACATTGAATTTGATGTTGTAATCGTTTTAGGTGTAAAAAGGGCATTGGGAAAATTTTCAAAACAGTGCTTTGCGACGTTGCCCATTTTCTGAATAAACGCTCTTATCTCTTGTTTTTCACATTCATTATACACGTTGCAGGCAGGTGTATACGTAAGGATGAGAAAGAGTAACCGTGGAGTTTCTTGCCGGCTCTTCTCCATAGGAAGCAACAATTTGGAACCGTGCACCTAGCTTCTGACGTTTCATAAGTGCCCATGCAGGTTTATGTGAAATAAAATAATTTGATTTGATTTGAAAGACTTCATTTTCGCTCTGCAGGTTATCATAATTAGGATTAAGTTATTTATATCGTACTAATATTATAAATGTGAAAGTTTGTATGTTTCGATGTTTGTTACTCAATCGCGCAAAAACGGCTGAACGGATTTAGAAAAAAAATTGGCACATAGATATTTTATAACCTGGATTAACACATAGGATAATTTTTATACGTCCCCATGGGATATTTTATAATTTAATCATTTCCGACCTCCACGCGGACGATGCCGCTGGCAAAAGTAAATACAATTATTTCGATAGCATATCTTTAATTAGATTCCAGTTTTTATTGCTGCGTTTACAATTAAATCTAATGTATGTTTCCTAATAACTACTAAACCATAATTAGATATGAATGCTAGAATATAATTAACTTATTACATACGAATTAATCCTAGATTAACTTATTAAAATAAGTTGCACCTACTTTCCCGTCATAAAAGTGGTCCCTATAACATTCTTAACGCTATTCTGAAACTCAATTTAGCTGAGTACCTACCTATATTAATATGTTATTAAGTTATTATTGATTAAATTAAAGAAGTTATTTTTTCTATGCAGGTCTTAATTATGAAATATGTTTCGTCAATATAAAAAACCCTTCTACCATGATAGGGACAGGGACTAAATAAGTTGGGTGTCGATATTGGGTGTTGGGTGTTTTTTTTTTTTGTGGGAAATCATCATAACTCTACCCGCTCTGGGTGGAGCAGGAGTCAGACTTTTACTGACTAAAACCCACCCGTGTTCCCTCAGTTGCCTGTGTGCTAGGGGCGGCGGTATCTCTTTCGAGCAACCCGCAGCCCTGGCAGGCATCGGCCCTCGCAGGCTCCATCAGGTGGGTGTTGGGTACCTTGTGACTTCCAATAGGACAGTAAGTAAGTACAGAATGAACTGCTATCATTAATAATTCAATCATTAATAGCAATCGTGACGAAAAACGTAAAGAAAATCATCCCTTTGCTTCTAAATATTATTATACTAGCTGTTACCCGCAACTTCATCTAAGATCCGAGATGAAAAGTAGCCTATATCCTGGTGCCCATGTGCCAAATTTCATCCAAATCTAGTCAGCTGTTCTAGCGTGAAAGCATAACAAACAAAACAAACTCACTTTCGCATTATAATACTAGTTAGGATAATTATTTATTTTTCACTACCTGCGGTCCCAAGAAATATATAATCCCATACTTAAAAAGACGAAGAGATAAAACTGTTCGGGAAACTATACCAAATTTTCAATCCATAAAAATAAAAGAAATAATTTAAAAAATCTAAAATCCGACCGCAAAAAAGATCATTTGCAAGTAATGCACTAAAAAGACCGAAACAAGATTGAGAATAGAAAACAAAATAAACTATGTATAAACAAAGCAAACTCTACTTCAGTTTAACTGACTACCTATATATTATGAGCTGAAAGCCAAAAGCTTAAATACCCGCATTAAGTTTAGTAGCAAGCGGAACCTATCAATTTTCTTTCGGTTTATAATTTGCAATTGGGTCCCGCCTACTACTGCCACTACTGTCTACGAGGTAAACGCTTCTTTTTTTTTTGGAGGGTGGGAAATCATCAAATGACTTCCCCGCTCTGGGTACAGAGCAGGAGGGCGTGTCATACTTTTACCCCCTTATTACAGAACAAGGTTTTTCTTTAGGTATGGTTTAAACCACCGAGCCTGTTTTTGAAATAAGAACTTAGAACTGAAATAGAATTACAGCTCCTTTTACAAAACTGACAATTTAGCACAGGACTGACCTGTCAGTTTTGTAAAAGGAGCTGTATTTCGATTTCAGTTAGGTTCTTATTTAAAAAACAGGCTCGACGGTTTAAACCATACCTAAAGAAAAACCTTGTTCTGTAATAAGGGGGTAACTGACTAAATCCCACCCGTGTTCCCTCAGTTGCCTGTTTGCCAGGGGGGACGATATCTCTTTCGAACAACCCGCACCGCTGGCAGGCATTGGCCCTTGCGGACCCCATCAGTTGTTGCTGACATCTCTGACGGCGCGCTTGGAACACAACGCGCGGCTTCAGCCGCGATGCCTCCCATTCGACATCGCGGCCCACCTCAGTTGCGGTGCACCTCACCGCAACCTACTTTTTGGCCGCTACGTCATCGGCTTGAAGGCAAAAGCCCTGACGAGCGGCCCTACTTTTGGGTTCCTCTTCGCTTCACCATGGCTGGGAGACCACGGTTACTGAGCCCCCCGCAACGACAATGCAGGAACCCACTCGGGGGGGAGGTAAACCCTTCATTGGCAATCGAATCGCAATTTTTTTGTATGTAAATGTCGGTCTAGTTTTATTCATGGTATTCAACTTCAAGTAAAGAATATCTAAAATATTGTAGTACTTAGTGTGTATGTATTGAGTGGGTTTAAACTAGACAGTTTTGCATAGTTTCTCAAGTTTAGTACGGTAAAGATTTACTGCATAATTTGTCAAATGTTAACTGGTGTACACTTTAGTTAACCGTAAAAACTTTAGTACATGGATATCGCGTATTTTATAACTCCCTGCTGAAGCAATAGGTTTATTACTTAATACTTAAATATGTGTTAGTTAAGTAGGTATATACTACTCTATAGCGAGAATTTTATAGTGATATTAGTATTTCTTACATATAAATTAATCGTTCATAATAAAACAATATTTGCCTTGACATAAAACGTTGAGTAACCGCACTCGTGTATTTACCTTTACTTTATGAAATACTAGCAGCGGTTCGCGGTTTCACTCGCGTAGTTCCCGTTCCCGCGGGAATACGGGGATAAAATATAGCCTGTTTCACCCGGGGATAGTGTAGCTTCCCAACAGTGAAATATTTTTTCAAATTGGTGCAATAGTTTCGGAACCTATTTAATGCAAACAAACAATCAAATCTTTCCTCTTTATAATATTAGTATAGACTATTATATTATTAGTATAGATATAGATTTATTTACCTACTAAATTTTGCCCGCGGCTTCACCCGCATGGATGACAATATCCCACGCAGGATTAAAAGTGCCCTGTGTGAATCCAGGTTATATAACCTATATGTGTACATCATGCAAATCCGCTCGAAAAAACCTTCAAAAACTATATTTTCATTAGAGTCGTTCCCATCCCTCGAAAACGATGACTTTTTTCAAAAATATCCAATGCACAGTTTTGACTTCGGTATTATTTTAATAAGTACACGTATGTAGGTCTAGATATTTTTTTACACATCTATTTCATAAATCTTATGGTTTCCGTCACAAAGTGTCATTAGGCCACACAATTTTCTTGGAGGATAGAAATTTTATCAATGCTTTGGAGAACATTTATAACATATTCTTCTACAAAATAGTTAGGTACATGTCAGGTGGCCTACTCTCCAAGTCCGTAAACGAATATACGATCCCGTTACGAAAAATGAATCGATATTTTGGAATGAACCCTGCTCCCGATTAATTAACTTTTCGGAAGTGCAAAAACACACCGGGAGCAAGGACAACTGTCAAATCGTGCTGTCATTAATTCGTAGTTCGAGCCCCAAACTAATATTATGTCCGTAAGTGAAATGAAATGTTTGTTTTATGTAACTAGATCTTTTAAGGCACTTTTACACATCAATATTTTGTTGACAGATTTTAGAAACTAGATGGCGCCAGCATTTCCTAGCCGACTATTCCCTGAGAAGTAAAGCCGAAACAAACTCAGTGGTCATGGTCTCTTTTAAAGTCAAAAAATTATAATATTTGAGCAAGTGATACGGAGTATATATCTAGGAAATGCCCGTACTTTCGGCCGAAACTACGGGTTTCGTGATTAGAAAGTACACCTCTAGATTTTGACATAGGTATCACATGCACCTATAATAACAAAACGTTTTCCAAAAAATATACCGAACCGGAAAAACACTACAAAGTGGAAAATTACTTTAATTTCGGAAGGCGGTGACTTTAGATATGTATTTTAATTTTTTGTCACTGCTTTTCGATATTAAAGTAATTTTTCACTTTGTAGTGTGTCTCTAGAAGCCGGTTGTTTTTTTTTTTTTTTGGAAAAAGTTTTTATTTTCAGTTTTTAGTTATAGTACCTACTACAGTACCCACACCAGTTCGAAATTTCATCATCCTTGGGGTCAAAACAATGCATATTTATGCGATAGCGGCAATCGCGGTTTATTTGCTGTCATTTTTTGAAGAGTTCCGTTGTTTGCCTTCGAAACGCATCATCAGATCTATAGGAAATTTAAATGGGACCATTTTGGGAATACACCCCATTCGAACAAAAAAATAATTTTGCTAATCCGTTTACATATGACGGAGTTATGCCCGAACATAGGTACATAAAAAACATATTGAATTGATAACCTCCTTCTTTTTGAAGTCGGTTAAAAATAATGTATGATAAACCAGATTGATTGATAAGTTCAACATTACCCAATTCAATTTTATATTCTCAATGAAAACGTATTCATTGACTTGCAAACGCGCCAGACTGTCATTGATTTGTCTCTTCTGAATGTATTACACAACGTAATATTACAACATACATAGATAGAGCGTAAACGCTTTGTTTTACAAATAATGTGCTATTTATGAGTTCATTCATGTGAGGAAACAAAACACTGCGATATCTTTTGTTTTGTTTCCATTTCAGTAGACTTCGCACGATAACCGTAGAGAATCGTTTTGTCGACGGAAGAGTAGACAAAAATGACGTTTCTGTGTAGACAGTTGACCGTTTTGTACCGATAATTGTAGACAAGCGATTTCTAATCTACGGTAGACTAGAAATAGAAAACATCATGCTAAGCCTGCAGATAAAGTGTAATTGGGATCTTCTTTCTGGAATTTCTTAGTGGCAGCCCGGACTCTGGTTTTATGCCCGGTTGATGGCATTAGGCTCGCTCCCTAATTACATGGAACATAGGTACAGACGCCAGCACATCAAGCTACCCCAATCTGTCAAATTTCTTTGATAGATTTTCAACTTTATGTTATAACAATAAGGTTCATGTTTAATTGGGAAAATTTTACAGTTTGGGTTAGCTTGATGTGCTGGCGTGTGTACCTAACTGGTTTTTTTTTTTGGTTGGAAATCATCAAATAACTTCTCCCGCTCTGGGTGGAGCAGGAGGGCGTGTCAGACTTTTACTGACTAAAACCCACCCGTGTTCCTTCAGTAGCCCGTATGCCAGGGGCTGTGGTATCTCTTTCAAACAAACCCGCACCCCTGACAGGCATCGGCCCTTGCGGGCCCCATCATTTTTTGTGCTGACATCTCTCTGAGGCGCGCGTGGAAGACAACGCGCCGTCGACTTGGGCTTGGTCCTTACCGGACAGCGAGCTACCCATTACTCGCCGTCCGCAAGCCCATGCCTACGGTGGCCCCGTTCTAGGGTGGAGCAGGAGGGCGTGTTAAACTTTTTCTGACTAAAACCCGCCCGTGTTCCTTCAGCTGCCTGTGTGCCAGGGGCCACGGTATCTCTATCGAACAACCCGCACCCCTGGCAGATATGTACCTAACTGGTGAACTGTGGGTGTTATACCTGTCTGACTAATCCTATGCAGAAAATAGGCGTGATTTTATAGCTTTCATTAGTCGTTTCACACCCGTACGAAGTTAATTTATTTGTGGGCGAATTGACAACTGGAAAACATTTTTATTAAGCAAATTGGCACGTTTTGAGTTTCCACGGGCGAGTAAATTTGTGCGAATCGGCTGATAAGCCGATTTTACAATGTTTATTTTTGTTGTTTTTTTCTTGGGGCCTTAACATGCACGGTGGTTGCACCTGTCATACTCGCCTACCTACGATCCTGCATCCTAAATGCGTATAACATAATCGTTTTCATTTCGGCAATAAATATGCCAAAACCCATTCCTTCCTACGACGTGGGTGTTATATGATATGCTTAATCGACACCTGTATCAACGAAATGCAAAGCGAAATGTACCTATATTCATCGAGTTGTTAAAATATTATAATGAAAAATCGATTGTCCGTAGTAAAATCGATTGTCCGTAGCTACAGACGGCAGCATATCAAGCTATCCCAAACTGTAATTTTTTTCCAATTGAACATGAACCTTATTCTTTTGGAATAAAGTTGAAAAACTATCAAATAAATTTGACAGATTGGGGTAACTTGATGTGCTGGTGTCTGTACAAGTTTGTTACTCAATTAGGCTGCTGGCTAAGTGGCTAATTTTGAATTTATTTACAGCACTTAGTTAATTAGGATGTTAGCTCTGAACTTACGAAATATCTCGTACTTATGTAAATTCAGTATCTAATAAAGACGTAAAATTATGAAAGGTAGAACTAATATAATATTCGATTACAGTTGAAGCTGTAATCAAGGATTGTGTTTGTAGCTTATTTAGGGGGAAGCGCCAGGGCAGCCGTAAACGGAATAAATTGGTTATTTTGTTTTGCAATTTGCGGGTCAGTGTCAGGTTGTACCATAATAATTCGCGACCGTAACAAATATGGCTTTATAGAATTATAAAGTTCCGAAAAATGATCAATGTAAGTTCTGCCAGGGTTGCGGGTTGTTCGAAAGAGATACCGCCGCCCCTGGCACACATGCAACTGAAGGAAAACGGGTGGATTTTAGTCAGTTAAAGTCTGACACGCCCTCCCGCTCCATCCAGAGCGAGAGAAGTTATTTGATGATTTCCCACCATCAAAAAAAAACCCTCTTTGTTCATTTAAGCCCATTAAATTACTTTTTCATTAAATAGCCATTTAATGGCATTAAGTAAATAAACTCCGTGTGGTGTCGCACGTAAAAGAATAGTACCAACCCATTTCTTCCTGTGGGTGTCGTAGAAGCAGCGTTCTCTATGCATTTTGCCACCATACTGCGATCACCAACCCACCTGCCAAGCGTGGCGATTATAGCAAAACCCCCTTTTTGGAGGAGGCCTATGTCCAGCAGTGGACGTCTTTTGGCTAAAATGATGATGATGATGAATTTGAAGGGTTGTATTGATGATTATATATATGTAATTCTGTGAAGACATATTTGTGACGAACCTGAATCATGTTTTAATCTACAGTGATTTTCAAGTTGCAGTATCTACAACTTGACACTGACCTACAAATTGCAAAAAACGCAAGAAAATGTTGAGTTTTTCGGGCTACGTAAGCGCATAGTAGGTACTAAGTTATACTTACAATGGAAACACTCTGCAATTTGTATGTTTCAATGAGATAAAATTATCGCTTTGTAATCCTAAGCTACCAGATCATGTTACAAGCGTTAGAGATTTTATGCAGCGCGTTGGTTTAGGTATAAACATGTGCAATTACTATTTGATGAATTGCATCTTAGTGCGACTGGAGAATTGATACAAGAGTTCTTAAATGAATTGCTTTCAGAATACCTATGTTAAATATGGGCCTTGTAACAAGTTACAACAGTAGGTTTCAGATTCAAAAAGCTTCTATGTATTTAGAATCTTACACATTTAGCCGTGTGGCGTTGAAGCTTTAATATTAAAATGAATGCAATATAAAAAAAATAATCGCAGTATGATGGTAAAATGCATAGAGAACACTGCTGCCCATTCTCTAGTAAGCCCTTGGTCGCCATCTACGACACCCACGGGAAGAAATGGGATGGTGCTATTCTTTTACGTCCGGCACCACACGAGATACCAGTCCAGCCTCGAGTCCCTGCCAGTATAGAAAAAACAAATACAACTATACACTAAGAAAAAATGTAAATAAAAAAGGTTTGCGTGTCAAGTTCAAACCGGCAGGTGATCAGAACCACGTGATTTATGTGCAATGGACAGAACATAGAAGGACAGATGTCCTACCACTAG
This sequence comes from Polymixis flavicincta, assembly GCA_949987655.1. Lineage (NCBI taxonomy): Eukaryota > Metazoa > Arthropoda > Insecta > Lepidoptera > Noctuidae > Polymixis > Polymixis flavicincta. The sequence goes on from OX465175.1 coordinate 21,352,578, forward strand.
AGGGGTGTCATGTGCTGGTGTCAAACGACAGTTGGCGACAAATTGTCTCGTCCTGTCTGTTGGCGTGAATGGAATCCGAGGATAATGATCTGTAGGGTGACTCTTTCAATAAATTGACAGCATTAGGTAATATGTACTATAATGTTCGAAACAAATTCGGTAAAGGACTTTTTAATTTGTAAGGACCAGTTAAAGCGCGGTATTATTTTTGCTATTTGATAATAGCGCATCGTGGCCACAATTAATAAGGTTCAACATGGCAATAAGTTTGATGTTAGTTGAATCAAATGTCCACCAAAAAAAAAACAAGGAATTTTGCAGTTTTAACCAATAAACTAATGCATTTATGGATCCGTGGAATAATTTTTAGATATTTCTTTAGTTGATTAAATATCCTTTCTTCTTATTATAAAATATGATCGTTTGCAATCAACATTTTGAGAATTATGCGACGAAAAATATTTTTTGAGCTTTGTTTTGCGATTGTTTTATCATAACACGATAAATCTTTTTTTATTAAATATTTATGAATAAGTGTTCTTTGAATATTTCTTTTTTTCTGTTATTTTGAATCACCAGTCAATGTCGGTGAGACATCAAGAACGATTTCATTTTCATACGCAGTTTTCATACAAACGACGCTAAAGTAGTCTGCATTTGGGCAAATAATGGCAAATTCCTACAGAGGAGAAACGCTTACTGACTGCATATTGCAGAGTTCTATTTCATTCTAAACGATTTCATTACAGAAAGGGACATCTGTTTCAGAGGGTGTTAATGGAAATAGGACCAACATTTGGCGACAAATAGTTGCAGCGGTTTTAGTGATGCGGATTAAATTTGCAGCTAATGACTTTAGAGGGGCGACAGTTTAGCGAAATTAATGAATACAACAATAAAAAATCAAGTTATTTGATAAAACAGTTGCATCGCACGTGCTATATCCGATTTGTCATCATCATAATCATTAATTCTAAAGTTTTATCCCCCTTAAGTAGGGACAAATTCTATAGGGTAGATGTTTTTGTTGCTCTAAAATGTACAGTCACGAATAAAACCAATGTATGACATCTTTGTTTTCATACATTTTATTCGAGCGGCTGTAATCATTAACCACGAGCTGATTTAAAAAATAAAAAAGGAATATTAAATAGAAACGTAAAGTAATTGAACCCAGATTAATTCTAGAGGATAAACAAACCCAACTAAATGCAGTAAAAGGGAGGGAAACTATCAAAATCACGCGACAAACTTAATAGCACACGAAGCACAAATGATAAGAACAATAGCCCAGTTTGTAGGGACAACAACATCTGTTGGTGCTAGAGGTCCGGATGTCAACATAAACGGGACATTGGCGACTAATGGCCCACTGTTCAATGGCCCACTGTTTAATGGCCCACTCTCTAGGGTGTTGTATTGCAATATTGTTGGTATTGAAACACGAGAAGGGATTTCTATGAAATTAATGGGAGCTGTTAGATTTTATTTGTATGTGGGTTTTATTGTGTGTGTGGCTGTGTTTATTGCAATCTCAGATTTGCATTTAGAACAGTTTTGTTTTTATATTGTGTCATCTGTCATCTCTTACTTTCCTGCATGGAATTAGTATGTACTAAAAGGTCCTTGCTTTACTTTGACTGATGGAAGACATTCTAGATACAAGTATTTACTTCTAAGTTCATTGGGCCCTCCCTGCACTATTATGTATCCTGTACCCTTAGAAGTACCTATATCATGGAATACAAAATGGCTTAAAGATGGTTTAATAAAAAAGGATGTAAAAATATGGAACGAAAAAAAGTAAGGAAGGAAAAATGGAACAGAAATAAAAGAAAAACATAAGATTACATTTTTAGTACCTAGTTCAGAAGACTGATTTGACAAGCTATTTTTTTTAAAGCTTCCTCTACCCTATTCTTCTGTCCCCGACAGGGTCCATAATTATCATAATAATTTTAAGTTCCCACCTAAGTATACCTACACACTGTGGAATACAAATAAACGATTGAGTATTAACGTTCGATTTGAATTGTATTGTCTTTTTGACAGAAAGTCTATTTATGTTGTATATTTATTTATTTACTTATTTATTCACAAGGCAACTACAACAGTTAACAATCACATTATTTCATTAAGTTAAGATTGTAAGTTTCGACCTGATTATCACCCAAAGCGTAATCGCACAAATCCTTTGCATAACGTTTTATATGATTGAAACAGTTTTACACATTTCAACCGCTAGTCGAGAGTGAAACAATACAAAATCGTTTGAGAAAGTAACCTACTTACTCTCTTAACAGAACTGGCCCTCTAGGTCCGATAGGTATCTGTCCACACAAGTATCATAATCATATATCATAATTACAGTCTCATTTCTCGACAATGGTGTCGCGTCACCAATTGAGCGGGTCAACCAATCAATTGATGTTACTCAGAAATTCAATTGGAATCGTCAAGTGCAGTACAATCTTAAGTGAAGTACAGCCTTGACTGGCTAAGGAAGTATTTCGGGACAATAAACAATTTCATTTCAATACTGGTGTTCAGCTGAATTCAGTTAGACTGGATGCTGACCCGATTATAGTTGGGAAAGGGCTAAGCAGATTGAAACGATTTCATTTCATATGCAGTTCATTTTTCAGTTATTAAGTTCATTTTTCATTGATTTTTCCTTTCATTTCATTTTTCATTTAATTTCAGTTTTCATTTTATTTTTCACTGGCTTTTGCCACGTACGAAAATTATCCCTCGGGAACTTATTACCGGGATAAAAGTTAATCCAGGTTATAAACTATCTGCGTGTTAAATTTAATCCAACTGTGTTCAGCCGTTTTTGCGTGATTGAGTAACAAACATCCGAACATCTAAAAAAAAAACTTTAAAAACACCTCAAAAAAAAAAAGTACTAATATGTAGTATTTCAATTTATATTCCAATTTTCATATTGGCACTGTTTAGAACAGTTTTATTCTAAATAATTAACCCGTTTATTTTCAAACGTTGCTTAAGAGCGCTGTCACAGGTCCACTAGCGCCACTCCTTTAAAAAACATTATCTCGTGACTGAAAAGGAATTATGAAAAACGGCTCAATCAGCTGTCTCGGTAAGTGTGTCTAGTATTTTCTAATACCTTTTATAAAGTTTCATAGAGGAATGTGGCCGTTTTTCTTTAGATCGAATGTTGTTGCTTCGTTTCATAATTCCTTTTCAGTCACGAGATAATATTTTTTTAGAGGAGTGGCGCTAGTGGACCTGTGACAGCGATCTTAGGCCAGCGAAAATAGAGATTGTAGAATTACGGAAGTAATAGAAAATTGTTATTTACGTAAGAATAAGTAAACTTTATTTGTATTAAAGAAACAATGATATAATGCAAGGCATTTAGAATTTTGGTCGTATGTAAATAAAATTCTGAACTGTTGATAGGCGAGGCGATAGATTATTATCATCGAGATTTTATCATTTTTCTTTATGGGAATTCACATTGAGTAAAAGACAATTACGATGAAAACTCGAAGTTATTTTGGGTCTTGATGTGAGGACATCAAGCATCTTAATCTCGTTAACAATCCTACATTAAATATTAATGTACATATGTGGCTATTGGTTTGTTTGTGTACTTTAAGGGCACGCTATCACAATTTGGTTGAATTAGAGCGTTTGACCCGACTTTTGATGTGTGATTATGGTTTTGTTAGAGCCACAAAATTTAAAAAAAAAATGTCCGAGAAAAGAACACGAACAACTATCGTGGAATTCGGTAAACGAAATTGATACACGGATACTCTAGCAAACCGAGAGGCAAGTCTTCGCAGACAGTCGCGACGCGACTCTAGTAGAATTTCCCGGAAGTTTTCATCGTAATTGTCGTATTAAATTCGTATTGCGCCTGTCTGTGGGAGCTTTTATCATCTCAGTCTTATGGTCATATCAATAGATCGGATAATCGGATGCATATTTACCTAAAGTTAATTTTTAGTTGTTAAAGTATGGAAGTGATGGCTTCTTAAATTATATTTTTATATTTTAATTATACTTATTATATTTTAAATTAAGATGTTTTCGATAAAAAGCGCGTTCTATATTAGCCAACACCTCAGCTTTAGGTGAATATGCATCCGGATATCCGATCTCTGGTCATAAATCATCGTCGTCTTGCTGGACGGCCCGCCAATCGGCTAGTGTGGTGCGGTTAAAAAGACTGATAACCTTACATCGGTCAAAGCAACCACTAGTTCACCTACATTTTTGACTAGATTTTGTCATTGATTGTCGCTGAGATGAGATTGCGACTTCAACGTTCTGAAGTCACTGAAACATATAATATGATAAATAATTTTATTTCTGAATCTACGTTTTTACAAACCCTTTTACACGTCGATCATATTTTAAAAGCTAGATGAGGTCTGCGTTTCATATCTGACTATTCTGTGAAGAAAGGCCGAAACAAAACAAACTCAGAGGTTACGGTCTCTTTATGACTACCCTTGAAAAGAAATGTCGAAACAAACTCAGGGTTCTCCTTTAAAGTCCAGACATTATCATAGCCAAATAATGTGAAGACCACTTAGATTGATGACTGAAATAGTATTTTAAGGAAAGAACCACACACCGCCCCTTAAAAATTAAAGAGACCTAATGTAAAATTAGCCGGAAGCAAAATAGGTCTCTATAATTCTGAACTATAGAGAACTATTTTGCTTCCAGCTAATTTCGCATTATGTCTCTTTAATTTTAAAGGTGCGACATATTGAGTGGACCTGTCCAATCAGTGCACACATTATTCAGCAATCTCACTAAATCTATTACAGCACTAGAAAGAATACAAATTATTTTCTTGATCTTTATAATATGGGTCATCTTTACAATTATCCTCGGACATACGACAGTACTACAAAGCCAACCTCCACTAAATAATCGTCAATGAGTTGATTTGAGTGCAATGTCGCAAACACTCATAAATCAATTATCTACTTTGACAGCTAACGGTGCTGGTGGAATGATTTTTGGAGTCATGACGTCACGAATAATTACGTCATCGAGAGTACACTGCTTGCAAATGGGCTGGTTTCGGTACCAGTAACTGTATAGAGGATTGTTAAGGATGTGATGAGTCATCATGACTATTGTAGTTTGAGGATTAGTGATGGGATTGCCCCTTTAGATTTTATGACAGCCTGGTACTATTAATGGTTTCATAACATCACGCGTAGTTTTCCTAAAGGATTGGGCAGAGATGTACCGTATATAGTACACACACATTACGCCAGTTATGTTCAAGTGTCATGTAATAGGGGGCGAGCCTATTGCCATCAACCGGGCACAAATCCGAGCTACAACTGAGAAATTTCAGATAGAGAAACCCAATAACACTTTGCTCCACCTGGGAATCGAACCCAGGACCTCATACTAGAACAACGAGGCAGTCTTAACGACTAGTCCTAACAATTTCGTCTATGATAAATGTCAATTTTAGAATGGCGGACGTTTTGACGGACAAAATTTTGTAGTTCAAATAAATACCAGTTTCCTACAACATTATACCTATTCTTACAAAGTTAGTAAAAGGTTAAAAATTAAAACCAGAAATATTACACAATGGTAGTATTCATACAAAATTTGTAAAAAATTATAAAATATACCACGCTAATGTATAACGAGTTTTCATTTTAAATGTTAAAATAAGAATTTTAATCTATTCTCATTTTAATACATGGCAAGAAAACTCGTTATTCAATTTATTTATTTTTGTTCAAGGCCACACTGGGTAAGTGTTTTGATTTTTTTTGGGTGGGAAATCATCAAATAACTCTGGTTGGAGCGGGAGGGCGTGTCAGATTTTTTTTGACTAAAACCCACCCGTGTTCCTTCAGTTGCCTGTGTGCCAGGGGCCACGGTATCTCTTTTGAACAACCCACACCCCTGGCAGGCATGGGCCCTTGCGGTCCCCACCAGTTACACTGGGTAAGTGTGGCACAGCCTTCAATCAAATATACTCTACTAGGGTCTGCCCACGACTTCGTTTACGCTCAGTGTTCTTTCTGACTCTTTTCTTTTTGCTTAGCTCTTAAGGGTCCTAATGTAATGTAAAATAGCCAATAGTCTTTCTCAAGATTTGGGCTATCAAATGCAAAAAAGATTTTTTCAAATCCGCTGATACTTCCAGAGATCAGCGCTTTTAAAGAAACGAACAACCTCTCCAGCTTTAACATTCGTATAGATAGATAATATACTGCCGATACATACGAATTTCATATCCACTCGACTGTTGGACAGTCGAGTGAATCCACCAACCCGTACTGGGCCTGCGTGGCCCACTCCCTCTCACAGAGTGGAGGCCTGTCTGTGTGGACTGTAGGTTATAACCAGAAGACCAATTCTCGTAACACAATCTAGTCGCTGTGTCATCTCGGCGACAAGCAAATGTCAAAAACTTGTCAAAAATTTATGGAAACTCGAGGTATTTTTGACAGATTGCGACTGAGATCAGACTGTGAACGTTCTTAAAAGTACCAGAATTGCCCCTCTGATTATGCTCACGCAGACACTGATTCTACCTAGTTCTTTAGTTCATGATACCTAATAGAATCTTTGTTTTTTAAACTCTTATTTTCTAAAATGCGGAATCTCAATGAGATGTCTAATAACTAATAGTTCAGGGTCGGTTGATAGCGTGGACGGTCACCTACGCTTAGAACGGGTTGCACAAAACGGTTGACAACAGACGCAATGAATATTAATGGATATCCAATAGAAGTATTTGTAGGAAATAATGCACAACTTTCAAGGATGTCTGAAAGATAGCTGGACTCATCAGCGAGTTTCTAAAACATTTGACCAATATAAAGTTAAAAAAACTTTTTTCAAAAAAATAACAACCGACTTCCAAAAAAACACTACAAAGTGCAAAATAACTCTAATTTCGAAAGTCGGTGACTTTGGATGTGTATTTTAATTATTTGTCACCGCCTTCCGAAATTAAAGTTATTTTGCACTTTGTAGTGTTTTTTTGGAAGTCGGTTGTTATTTTTTTGAAAAAAGTTTTTATTTTTCACTTTTTAGTTACCTACCCCATACCAATTCGAAATTTCATCATCCTTGGCGTCAAAACAATGCATATTTATGCGATAGCAACATTCGTGGTTGATTTGCTGTAATTTTTTGAAGAGTTCCGTTGTTTGTCTCCGAAACGCATCATCAGATCTATATGAAATTTCAATGGGACCATTTCGGAGTAAACCCCTTTCGAACAAAAAAAGAATTTTGCAAATCCGTCTATATACGACGGAGTTATGCCCGAACATACATAAAAAAATAAAATAAAAATAAACATGTCGAATTGATAACCTCCTTCTTTTTGAAGTCGGTTAAAAATGAGTTGTACCTATGAGTTTATGATCAGTCAGTCGGTCAGCATTCTACATAGGTACAGCGGAAAAACGTTCGTAACACACTAACAGGCTTTCATTTTTTGCGGTTCAACAACATTCATTGCTTAAGGTGAATCTAGTCCACATATTTTCCATACAAACTTCGGGAGTGTATTACTCCACTATTCGACAATGTAACATCAAAAACAAAACATGGTATGGTTTTGTCTCATTATTAATATTGTCTGTTTATTAATATTAAAAACCATTAAAAAGTTAGGAGCCGACAAATATTAGTTTTCTTGCTAATTTAACCTAAATTTTGGCGTGTTTAAGTAATAAAAGAAGTGTAAAATCTCCAAAACACTTAGTTTTGGAGATTTTACATTTTTTTACATTAGTACCTATAAAAGTCAATTATCGAAAAGTTCAGTAAACTTTATTGGTCAGTGTTTTATGAAGTGGTTTTTTCATAAAACCCGATCTTGCAACGGATTTTTCTAACTGATCCTGCAGCTCACTCAATAATGTTTTGCGTGTAGACTAGCGTCTAACTACTCATCACGGATACCACCATTGTCGGACATGAAGCCTGGTGAGACAGCGTGCTTTTCAGCCAGGCCCACCAGTGAGTTCGAGCCCGCGACCAAGTTGTCCTTAATTTACGTTGTTGAGCAGACAATTTTTCGAACAGATGGAGCAATGCATTATTGATTGCAGATGTGATTGATAGTGTTATACCCATTTAGGGTTCTGTTCTTTTTAACTGGCTGACTCCTACACACACCTATTCTACTCGCCTAGGTACACTCTACTTACTATTATTTGCTACGCGTCGCGCATTTATACCGAAACAAATGAAAATTGACGAAAATAGCGAAAAGCTGATTGTAAGGATCGTCGCACGAAGTGGTCTCCAATTTCTTCCCAGCAATGGGAAAAACGCTCGCATTTTTGCATTTGTCTTCAAATTATAATTTCAGACAAAAGACGTCCACTGCTGGACATAGGCCTCTCCAAAACACCGCCATTTCGACCGCCTCCAGCGGATTCCTGTCTCCATTCCGATAGGTATAATCCTTCAGAAATTTCCAATATTATTCCCAGGATGAGATAACACATTCTATTTCAATGCAAGGACTATCACTCGATGCCATTTTATTATTATCAGTCAGCACACAGGATATACTTTCATCCGTTTATCGCACAACCTTGACATATAAATAACTACGCTGACCTAACTACCAACATAAAAGGATGTACCTACCTCAAGTGCATTCAAATAATATGATTAATATTATCAGTTAAAAATTGATTGTGATGATAAGTAATGTCATAGCCGTTGCCTGAAAAAAAAAATGTATTTCTTATGTTGTATTTTGAGGGGCTTGTGGCTAAGGAATAACAGCCACATGGGTCGATCGATCAGGTGAAGCTACGCTTGCCGCGGTTGTCCGTGGATGGGTGACCATCTTTACATACCAAGACCCCTCCGTGCCTCGGAAAGCAAGTTACGCCGTTGGTCCCGGCTGTAATTCGTGGATCTTTGACAGCCGTTACGGGTCGTCAGAAGCCCGAAAGTCTGACAACCAGTCTTACCAAGGGGTATCGTATTACCCAGTAACTGGGCAGCTGTTCCATGTAAAATACTGGTATTCAGATGCATTCGGTTAGACTGAAAGCCGACCCCAACAAAGTTGGGAAAAGTCTAGGCTATGATGATATTATGTCGCATGTTTTATCGCTATCTTCAGTGCCTGCATTTTATGCTGCAAAAAAAGATGATATTGGAAGTGCTCGGAGTTACCATATCGTCAAGTTCGCCAACCTGAGATTAAAACTAGGCAAATTCACATAAACTTTGTCCGACTTGGTATTTAACTCCAAATAATTGCTGTTGTATTTTTGGTCCTTCTGACCAATAAGTTTTTGCATAATCAGCCTTTTGTGTTCCCACTACTACACTGCCGTCGTTTAACTAGAGAAGCGTTAAGCCCTAAAAGTTGTTTCCGAGAAAATGGCAAAAAACGTGCGAATCGTTATTTCTTAAAAACTGTGTTACTTACGTTACTAATTGTAGGAGACATCAATTAATATTTCTTTCTGTTTATCCTAAAGAATCCTTTCTAGTTAACGGCCTACAAACTGTCATATCTTGGGAACTATTTGAATTGTAAAAATGTTTGTTAGACAGAAAGATAGAGAATTATGAACTCTCTTAGATTCTATTAAAAAGTAAAAATTTACCAAGTGAGGGTTAACTCTTTTCTAGTTAAAGGACGGCAGTAGAGGCCTCCCTTCATCGAGAGGGAGCGGGCCATACTCCACCACGCGGGCTCAGTGTGAGTTGGTATCTACCAACTGTGACATCTGTCACGTCTTCGACTTTTTTATTTTAGGACATGCTGGTTTCCTCACGATGTTTTCCTTCACTGTTTTGAGAGAAGTGGTGATGAAATAATTGACATAAAGTAAAGCGCCTGTCTTGGTTCGAACCTACGACCTTTGTCTCGTAAGTTACCACTGGGCCACCACTGATTATAGGCTATACCTACTAGGCCAAAATAGTAAAACAGACGAAAAAATTCATCATCATCCTCATTTCAGCCGAAAGACGTCCACTGCTGGAGATAGGCCTCCCCTACAAGGGTGGTTTTGCCATAATCATCACGCTTGGCAGGCGGGTTAACGATCGCAGTGTGGTGGTATAATGCATAAAGAACGCTGCTGCCCATTCTCTAGTAAGTCCCTTAGTCGCCTTCTACGACACCTACAGGAAGAAATGGGATGGTGCTATTCTTTTACGTCCGGCAACCCACAGAACAGAAAAAAATAAAATCACGGTTTAACTTTCCGTCATTTTCTACTTGTAACCTAAAAAAAGTTATTGAATATGACCCAAAGGTTTACATAAATTACACAAGCAACCTCCACGGTGTTTGTCCCCATACATTACATGGCAGTTTCATTTAGACAGTTACATAGTTCAAACACATAATATTGACGACACAGATTGTCGACACTCTTCGTTAAAATGTAGCCAATATTGTGAGGTTATTCCCAGTAAATTATTAATTTAGCTTTCGTAGGTACCAGTCTATTGTTTTAGTTATTGTTTGCTTGTGGTTAATAGAATATTCGAGGGTTAAAATGTAATAGTCTTCAAAGGTTACGATGCGGTTATTGATTTCATTGTTCTGGTTATTTGGTTTCTTATAATTAGTTCGGAGTTCAATATCTGTAATTATTATGAAAAAGTCTTTGCGCTTCGGTGGACCAATTACCAGAAATTAAAAGATCCCAGGAGAACCAAGGTAACCGACGTATCCCTGAGAATTGTCAAGCTTTTTTTTGAGGGTGGGAAATCATCAAATAACTTCTCCCGCTCTGGGCGCGGGAGGGCGTCTCAGACTCTTAAAACCCACCCGTGTTCCCTCAGTTGCCTGTGTGCCAGGCGTCACGGTATCTAAGTGGCAGTAGGTAGGGCACTTTGCTCGCAGAACAAACGAAAGGATCTTGAGTAGCGTCCACGTACGAAAAGACATAAGAGTTGAAAGGCCTACCACAAGGTTAACGAATGCCCTCGTGAAGGCTGCAGGAATACGTTGGATACGGGAAGCATAGAACCGGTTGAAGTGGCAGAGTTTGGGGAGCCTATGTCCAGCAGTGGACGTCTGTCGGCTGAGATACCTAATGATGATGATGATGACCACAGAACTTTAAGAAATAAAATCTAAATCAGGGTTGGTATAGTACCTAACTCTATACTCTGTGACAGATTATACCAATGAGTTAGGAAAGGTATTTATTTTATTATGTTCATGCTACAACAATGTCAATGTCAACTACGTTAACATGCTACAATGTTGACTACAACAATATTTAGAATACTATAAATACCAATACAAAACAAACATTACGGGAGATTTCGCGAATAATCATGCCCCACAAAAATTCTTCACTCCATAAATGTATACGGTACACATTTTCTTTTATAAATTACTGCACACTTGAACGGTCCCAATATTCCGTGACCGATTCGACAAACAAAATCGTTTATTAACGATTTCTCGCAGTTTTGACGTATGCACGAATATGTCTTTGTTATACAAAGAAATGCCACTGCGTACCAACTCGACGGTTATATTTGCACCGGGATTATTAATCCTACAAATAATAATTAATTAATTCTTCGAACTTCTGCAAATCAGTGCATTATCCATCGTTGTTCAATATTCAAGCTGAAATAATTACGATACAACTTCATCTGCCAAAACTTTTCCCAACCATGTTGGGGTCGGCTTCCAGTCTTACCGGATGCAGCTGAGTGCCAGTATTTTACGTGGAGCGACTGTCTGACTTCCACATTCGCAACTCAGTTACTGGTTATTATTGTAAATTGTGTGAAAGTAGGTAAGGTAGTAAATTTTCATTATACAGGGTAAGTTTTTAACCAGTTCGCAAATTGTAACCATGAATTCAGCATATCATTCTAGAACCACTAGTTCAGAAATTTTTCGCCAGTTTACCAAAAAAAAAATCAGCTGTTTCATAGAAAAGTGCAACATCTACGCGGTCAAAATGTATGGAACAGCTGATTTTGTTTTGTATATCCGGCGAAAAATTTCTGCGCTAGAATGATATGCTGAATTCATGGTTACAATTTGCGCACTGGATAAAAACTTTTCCTGTGTATTAGTCACTGTATTTTGGTCATTCATCATCATCATTATCATCATTGGCAACCTTGTTCCACTCGGTGCTGAGTATTGGCCCCCTTTTGTGCCATGCTTACCTGGTCTGTACAAATCTCTGGACAAAATCTAATTAACGATAGTAGACAACGACTCGTCACTTGCAAATCATCAGCATCATCATTTCAGCCGAAAGACCTCTACTGCTGGGCATAGGCCTCCTCAAGCTTAGACATTTCAACCGGTTCACTTGCACATGCAAAATTATTTTAATTTTGAACAAGTCAGCTCTTGCATAAAACTGTCTTATGCAAAAATCATTGCACCTAGCACTTTCAACCCAAAAGACCGCAACATTCAGACTAATGCAGAAAGCTAGGTGACCAAGTAAATACACATTCTAGACGTTACTCAGTTATAGTAGTCACGCCAATATAAACCACTATTAGTTACACGATATGATGCAATGGATTCTTGTGTCATTGCCAACACAAAGATTAATGTGCGCGAATGTCATAATATTGTGGAGTCTTTCATTTTTACTGCAGCGCGAATTGTTGGGCAGAACATAACATCATCAGTAGAAGGGAAAACATGACATGACGCAAACGGTAGGCTCTAAAACAAAGCACCCACAGGAACACGATCAATCAATTTTAGTACCGCGATCTAATTTTGTAATTTTACGTGCCTGCATACCTTTAAACTGGATAGGCTATGTTCATGAGGAAAATTAAATTACCAAACCTAAACCGAACGTGCAACGAGAGCAGCGGTGGACTAGTGATAAAGGCTGGGACTTACGAGTGGTCGTAGGTTCGAACCCAGACAGGCGCTTTACTTTGTTTAAATTATTTCATCACCACTGCTCTCAAAACGGTGAACGAAAACATCGCGAGGAAACCGGCATTTCCTAGAACCAAAAATTTGAAGATATAAACTCTCTCTCACTGAGAAGACCTGTCCTGTGTCCCAGGAGTGGGAACATTATACGCTGCTTGTGTTGATTGGGAAAACTAACTTTGTTGAAATTAATATTAGCATCAATGAAAATGTAGACGATGTGGACGATCTAAGAGTGGCTATTAGAAATTGATCATATCATACAAAATCTTTCTTCCTTACATCCGCAACAAAGAAACCATTTAGTCGTTAACCATAAACGTACGTACTCAGAACTTCCTCTTTTTTTTAGATCTGGCCTAATCAATGGCTTTATGTTTATTCCAGTGACATTATTTCGAATCTTTTTATTTATTTTGTATTGAATTGTAAAATTACACACCATAATTTAATTAATCAATGTGATGCAAACTTGACATGACTTGAAAATCTTGAAATAATTTAATTCTACTGTTTCTACTACCTACCTACTCGTACTACTGCAATGTGACTTTGTGTGATATTGTTTATTATTTATTATTGTTAAATTGGACATCATAATGACTTGAGACTTGTGTTTATTTATTTTTAATATTTTTATTACGGAAATGTGTTTTTTAATAAGACGAATTTAAACACAATATAGTTTAAATTCGTCTTATTAAGATTAGTTTTCGTTAATTATGTGATAATTAGGATAATCATAAACTCAACAGCAAACCAACATTGTGTTTTGCAGTGCCCTGACAGGGTTCATGTACAAAAACCGACAGTAATATTGTAAAATGTGTGATGTGCATGAGAGCAAATAAATAAATAAATTTATGGATAAATAAATAAACATCATTTGCCTCTCAAGACACAGTATCGTCACAAAATACAGAGAGTACTCGTATCGTGCTTATGAACTCCAATCATATTGAATTCCTCAGCGTTCAACAACAAACTTGTTTAAATTATGAACCAATAAAGTTAAAATAAGACGGGTTATAATGGCCATCTGTTCTGCTAAACATCAAAATGAAGATAATATAAGTACCAAAGCGATAAATCATGAAAATGCTAATGATAACCGATGATGGCTTTAAAAATCTGAATATGATGCCTTATAAAAGGACCCACTCATTTGATTCTGAGAATCGTCTTCGAATTTAAACAATAGGTTGTAAGTATGTTGTTGAAATGCAATAAATTATCTTAAGCCTGATTCTGAGAAGGAATTCAAAGGTTTTGACTGCTACAGAATTTTGTGTAGTGAAAATCGCAAAGATTTTGCTTGTGGTTATAGTCTTGTCTTGTCCATAGTAATGATAACTATGACTGTTACAAACGCTGTTTTCTCTATTGTAGTGTATGTAGCGAGTTTCACTTTCAGTTCCTACTTCCTGCCTTTTAGTTTTACTGCACTTTTCTGTTCTACTTTACACATACTAAAGTAGAATACTTTTACTTTGGTATTTCACTTCCATTATTAATATGTTCACTGGCGTTCGCAATTATTTCCACTCGGACGGTTTTTATTATTAGATTGCTATAATAATACTTTTCCATTTAGTTGCTCCAGACTTTCTCAAAGTGTTATCACAATTAATAATGCTCTCGTTAAATTCGTGCCAAGTTTCAGTTTGCACACTCAGTTTGCACTGGCATTCTGGCATTGAATCATTTGGCATTGAAAATGGTGCAAATAGTGTAAAAAGTGCGGAATTGAATCAGATTGGAATTCGTTTATTTTTACCTGAATACAGTTTTAGAAAAACACTTTACAACACTTGTTTTATTTTTTTCTGGTCGCCAAGTACTATCATACTGTATAAGCCGATTACCACCTTAAAGCATACCCAATTCTTACCAACATGATCTTTTGAGGCAAAACACAGAATATCTACTAATAACATAATTGGCAAGTCATCTAACGATAGCTTTAACTTTGAAGCATAGCTTAGCTTAACTTTAAAGCATACTTAAGTCTTACCAATGTGATGTTTTTTGGTTAAAATTTCAGAACATCTACTAATAAAAAAGAGACTATGACCTCTGAGTTTGTTTTGGCATTTCTTCTCTGAGCTAGGAAATGCCTGTGCCATCTAGTTTTTAAAATATTGACGTGTAAAAGTGTCTTATTAGATTTACTTACATATACAAATATTTCATTTCAATAACGTCAGTGGTAAATCATCTAACTTGTGCAGTAATATAACTCCATGGCCTTTTTCATAACAGTAGTAGCTAGCGAAAACATTATTGACAGTAGACGGGATAAACCCATAATAATTAAACGATTAGTCCGAAAAGCGACGAACAATTATAGGTAGATACCATACCAAGAAACTAGACACATCTTTCATTAATAAGGCCTCGGAACTAAACTGTAACTAGAGTATTGAAACAAGTACTCACATGGAGATAACGCAGTGTTTACACAATGATACATATTTACATATGCACACAACTGACAATACATAACACATGACATCACCGTCTGAGCGAACTACTTTACCTTAACGTTTAGAAATTCAACTTTGAAAATTCTTGTAGAATATAAAATGTCTCGAGCAAAGAAACCTGCTAAAAGCTTTTCCTCCCAAGAGTGTCTTAAAATGTTATTTTAGAGCTTTTCGGATGGTTGGATAGCAGCAATGTTTTAAGATAGTATACTTCAATCTCTTCATTTATTATTAGTGTTTCAGCATCATCCTAAAGACCGTCCGTAAAATCGGTCTATGGGATCTCGTCTTTATGTCTCCAAGTATATAATTCAACCAATTAAGCAGACATTCTTTAACAGTTTTGATTAAGGTTTATATGAAGATTGACCGTGACTTCTAGATCATGGCTGATCTTTGTGACATCAGAATTATCAACACTAATGTCCTAAAATCTAGCTGCCAAAGAAAATGTAAAAATTATTGCAATTGATTTTAGTACTCACGTACTCAATGTCACTGCCAAACATCACGAAATTGAGAGCACTCAAGAAATACGAGTTGAAAATAAAAATGTCGATGCAAGCCAGAAACCGGTGAGGAAAGTACAGAAATATTTTACTGTTATAACAACAATATTTTGCATTTTTGAGTCGGCAGAAAAATTGAGCAATATCGCCAGTGGCACGTTTTGAAAACAAATTGGGGCACTAAATTTGTTTCTTTTCATTTAATGTTTTAGTAATACCAGTAATCTGTTTTTCTTCAAAGCAATTGATCTAAAATACATATGACTGACGTATTTTTAGTCCAAAGTTTTTATTGAAAACTATCTTCTGCCCGCGGCTTTGTAGCTTTTTTTGCTGGGGTGCTAAGGATCTTAGCGTGACGTTAAGTAACCTAAAGCCTTTCTAAAGAATTGGGCTATTAAAAGCAAAAACAATTTTTAATTCGACTTTAGAAATTTGCGCGTTAAAACAAACAAGCTCTTCACATTTATTATATTATCAATATTGTAGATATTGCACATAAAAGGCACTTTGAACATCGTAATTTAAGAAAATAGGAATGATTCTAGATGCGCCTTGGTTTCAAAATGGAGAAGATTGGGCAAGAAACTCGACAGTTCCCTCACTGAGTAAACTTCATCATCATTATTATTTCAGCCGGAAGACGTCCACTGCTGGACATAGGCCTCTCCCAATTTGGGGGGCTTGCCATAATCGCCCCGCTTGGCAGGCGAGTTGGCGATCGAACTATGGTGGTAAAATGCATAGAGAACGCTGCTGCCCATTCTCTGGTAAGTCCCTTAGTCACCTTCTACTACATCCACGGGAAGAGATGGGATGGTGCTTTTCTTTACGTCCGGCATCACACGGAACTGAGTAAACTTACAATTAGGTAAATATCTCTTTAAAATCATCAAACTTGCTATCAGAATCCGCAGACATATTCGGTTGTACTAATTTGGCACCATACATACCGCTAAAATTCCTGTACCTACCGGTTCTTGCGAATCAAGTATTGAATCGATCGATTCGTCTCATTCATGCGGGCATTTTGCTGCTTAACCTCTTTGCATTTTGCTTCTTCAATGACAGACTTACTTTTTTCTAACAAATTTTCTGTAAATAACAACGTATACATTGTTGTAGTGGTGGCCAGGTGATAGTGACCGTGATTTACGAATTGTAGGTCGTGAGTTCGAACCCAGGCAGGCACTTTGACTGTGGTGATTGAATTTCATCACCACTGCTCTCAAAACAGTGAACCAAAGCATCGTGAAGAAACCGACATGACCAAGATCCAAATATTCGATTGGCGTCTACCAACATGTACCGAGAACTACTGCCCAATCCCTCTACAAGAGAGCAGATCTGTTCCAAGCAGTGGAAACATTGTAGTAATAAAATTTTACATCAATTTATGATGTGAAAGAGAAGCGTGATGGTTGACAAGAGAGAATGGAAGAAGAAACCGTATTGCGTCGACCCCAAGTAACATGGCCTACAGGCAGGAAGATCACAATAATAATAATTATATAATACGAACGGCATGCAAAGACACAAAACATGCAAATACTTCTGTTACACGGTGATATAAATTAAATTTTTGACAGGCCAATGCACAATTAAAGGAAGCACCTTGCAAACCGTTTTTATTAAAATTCCAGCATATCTATAAAGTATCTGATTATCATATTTGCTTGCATAATATATCTTCTGAATTATGTTACTGAAGTAAAAACTTGATATGATAACAAGACTGTGATATAATCCACGTCATGTGCCGAAATATCAAGGAGTCGGAAATCGAACAACTTAGTTAATTTATTGAGGCACTATGTAAAATGTAATTAAAGTTTTAGCGAGACAAAAATATGGAAACCACATGTTTTACGCAAATAAAGTGGCATGGACTAGTTCTTTGTTAAATACAAGAAGAGTAAGAATAACGTTTAATTGATTTTAGAATCTTTAGATGCCTAGTTTAAAAAATCTGTTATTCTTTTATCGACAAACGGAGTCATCATTGTTGCTTATAATTGCATGATTTATTTCTATATCTCATTATTTTAACTGACCTATTTTGTGTTCTTTATAAGAATACATTATTTAAGCCGAAGTTTAATAATGCTCTAGAGTTGTCTTGAATTTCAATTCGAATCTCATAAGATTCACATCAAATTTACCAAAACTAGGATATTTTTTATCAATCGCCTTTCTACCTGGCCTGTCGTATATTACAAGATAAAAAGAGAAACTACTTCTTACAGCCGCAAACGCATCCCTTCATCTTTTAAAGGTATCCTTCCCTCAACAGCTACCACTTATAGATAATACGAGTCTACAAGATTGAACATCTCCGTCACCACATGACTAAAGAAAGAATCCCTCAAAGATAATTCCTTGTCATATTTGCTTACACAATCTTCGTTACTGCTTGAAGTATTGTACCATATTTCACCGAGTCGTCTGTAACAGGTGGTCTCGCCGCTAACTTGTTGTTAGCAGCTCTTGGTTATGCTAATAGTTACCGATTTGTTCAATAAACATCGTTTATTTTCATCGTTTTCGCGTGTTTTAATGAGTTCTTCTATTTGTGGTTTCTTAATTGGTATTGATTTCGGTTCTAATTGTTCTGAAATTTATTTGGGGAAATGTGTCTTTCTGTGACACGTTTTAAATTCTTGAGAGTCAAATATATTTTCATGACTGAAAATTTTCATACCTACTAGGATAAAGAATAATCGACCCCAGAAATAATTTAGGCTTAAAGAAGCTACGACCATTTTCACCTGAAAATTGTTTTGGATGTCGTTACACAAAATACAATTCTGTACTTAATTGTCATCGGCGACATATAACAGGAATGGAACCTTTCAAGTCTCACTTCAAAAAACCATCTACTGAAAAAGAAAATTCCTATAAACTGAAGCATAAATTAAAAACAATAGTAAATTCCATCTTAAGCGATAACTTAACACACAAAACGTCCGATAAGTTGCGAATTAGTGCCGGTTTATTTACCTTAGCAACGCCGGACCTGCCGAAAGCACAGCACGGTAACACTAATGTAGCACAATCAGTTGGAAAACTAGGGAACTGTGTCCAAAAATCGTCCGCGAATTTGTTGGATGGTGTTTGTGTCGGGAAGTGTGAGACGGAGCGTGTAGGCACGTGCTCGCGCCGCGGTTGGGTGTTGTTGACTGCCCGTTTGCGCCGACCGCCGCGCGGTCGCGAGCAAATCAGCAAAGCCATGAAATCGCTTTCCACTTCAGGCCATCGGCGTCCCAGTGGGCTGTGTATTGTGGATATTGTGGTGTATGTTGTGGTATCAGCTGTTGCGTTTTTTAAATGCGATTTTGTATCGATATATCGATTTATAGTGTGATGTTGTTTTGTTTTTTTTTTACCGGCTTTTATAAACAATTTTGTAGTCAGGTGTGATTAGCGTTTTGGGCCGTTGCAATGAGCGAACCTTGAAGCCGTAAGAGCGGTAATGAAAAACTTGCACCTATATAAAAAATATCGATATTGACGCGCTGTAATCAGTAGATGATAAGATAGTATACAATCAGTTATTATGTTTTGTCAGATAGCACAAGGATCAGCAGATTCCCAGAAGGCTTTTCTTAAATAATGTTTAAAAACATTTTTAGGGTTCAGACATATTTATGATCTTACAAGAAGTTTTTTCTCTCTTTGAGTAAAACATAAAATCGGAAAAGCAGAAAATATTAATAAGTCAAACTTCATTCCGGAAAATTAAAGCATAAAATTGGATGTATAACGAAAACTTAGTGACACAATTTAGAAAAAGTTATTGACGTGACGACAGGATAACTTGATTGATTGATATTATTTGAGCGCTGGGTGCAAAGGAATAAGATTTCTGTCTCTACAAAGCAATTTAATTAAAGTTATTATTTAATTTAATTGGGAAGGATCACCAAATTAGATAAAAATAAATCAGTCGATTCGGAAGAATTTACTCCCCCGAATCGAGCGATTCAACTTTTATGTAATAATAGGTACATCTAGTTTCTATAAGCGATTCGCCCGAATTTAATTTAATCGTCTTAGGTAATTGGCTTTTTGAATTTTATGCAATAAAGAATAAAGTAATAACATTAGTTCTATTTTCTACTATTACATAGGTAAAAAGAAAAATACATTTTATATTGACTACATTGCATAAAATTGAAAACTTGCCAATTGCCTGAATATTTATTTCTGAAGTCGTTTTCGCCTGCAGAATAAAATATCTTATTTAAAACTGTCGATTCGCCCCTTTCGAGAGATAAATTTGGGCGAATCGTCTAATAAGCCCCAAATTAATGCTGATTGTCTGTATATTATGGGTTTGAAATAATGTTTCCTTGTTTTAAGAAGAGATTCCGAAAATCTCACTGCCACGGCGGTATGAGGCTCGTTTGATCATCTTTAATGAAGTAATTAATTAACTTTATGATGTAAAACATTATAATTACTTACCAGAATTTCCAAACGTTATATCTAAGCCTTGACAAAGGTATTTTAATAATCAGATAAGGTATTTCATTAGTAGACAGACGCTATTTGATGTAGCCCTATACAAGGTTGACCTTATCTGAACTTATTATAGCAAATACCCTTTATTTCAATTAGTATACTACTTAGCTACGTGGTACCTATAAGAAAGAAATAATACTTCTTCTTCTGTCTCTGGTCCCGTTATTTGGGGTCGGGTCTCCTCACTTTTGTAGTCTTGGGTTGTCGGTTCTGGCAATTGGGCTTACTTGAGGTCTCTTTTTAAATTTGACCTCCAGGTCATTGACTGGCGGCCTCTGCCTCTCTTTTGTTCTTGCAGAGCGTCTTTTTTTTAAAGAAGACTTACAATAACAAATAATAGAATTAAAATAAAGTACAAATTTAAAGAACTACAAGAAACGTGTTTTTTATATGTTAAACATTGTACATAATTAGCCTATAATGTTGAACACACAGACTTCCTCACGGTGAAAGGGAGTGGGCCATAATCCACCACGCGGGCCTCTGCGGATTGGTTGATGTCACATGTTTTCAAATTTCTGGTTCTAGAACATAGCCGGCCTAATAGCCCATAGCCGGTTTAATCATGATGTTTTCCTTCACCGTTTTGAGAGCAGTGGTGATGAAATAATTTACACAAAGTAAAGTGCCTGGCCTGGTTCCGTACCACCGCAACTTACGAGTTTTTAGGTCGTCAGTTCGACCGAAAACTCGTAAGTCGCGGTGGTACGGAACCCTTCGGCCGGTTTTGTTTAGCCTAATCTGAGGTAGCACAGAGTCCACGTCGCCATCATGTATGGAACCTCTGTCTCGTCAGATAATTTGTTTAACCCTATTAAGGTAACCATACCTTTTAGTCACCACTATGATACACAAAACCAAAGTAAACAAATAAATTAATAAATCTGTCAGGCATAATCTCTATGATAGTCACTGTGTCATCTTACAAGCGTCTCGAGCGATGGATGGTCTCCATTCGACCTGAATATTTTCACAAAAATTGGGCCAACACTCGCCAACTCATGAATGAGTAATTTTTAATTTCAGTTGGATTTCCTAATCATACTTTTATTAATAAACGCGTGTGTATATGCGAAATTTTGTTGAAGCAGGCGGAAAGTAAATTGCCGAATGCCGTGTGTTATTCTGCAATTTATGTAGAAGAGACTTGTAACATGGCGAACTATAAATATAGGTAATGATCTACATACTTACATATAGGTTATAAAATAGTAACGACATCAAAACGACTTAGGTACGAAAAATGACGACATAATAGAGTATTTTCCAATTTTTCAAAAACTATTTTATTTTGAAGATTGGGCCGAAATATGTAACAGAAAAATAAAATAAATTGATTATATCCATTTTCTCAACTAAAAACGTTCTTCTTGTGTTCAGTAGATTTTTTTTGTACATAACATCACGCCTTGTTTCCTAGAATGGTACGGCCGGTTGGCCGGTTTTCATGTCTTATGATGACCATATTGGTAAAAACCGCATGAAAATCCGTTCAGTAATTGTTTTGAGTTTATCGCGAACAGATAGACAGACGCGACGGGGTACTTTTTTATGATATGCAGATTAACTATGTTTGATAATGATGACAGCTCAATAATAATTATATGAGCGAAAATAAATGTGTCTTATGTAATAGAATAATGGCATCCTGAAAAATAAGTCCAAAATTAGAATCGTTGAAACATATTGAGGGTGTGGTAATCAGTGCCGTATCTTGTCCTAAAGGGGCCCTGTATCAGAGTTTGTTAGGGGCCTTTTTAACCCTCTGCAGCCAGGCTTAAAAAGACGATATTGCTTATTTTTATTCAAAACTAAAGTAAGAAGCGTCCTGACTCCTGCAAGAGCGACATCATCAACAAGTATTTATTGAGGTGTTGAATATATATTCTTTTCACATGATGTAAAATCCCAATTGAACATAAACCTTATTCCGTTGTAATAAAGCTGAAAAAATATCAAATAAATTTGACAGATTGGGGTAGGTTGATGTGCTGGCCTCTGTACAATAAGGTCGGGGCTCGAGGGGGCCCAGTAGCTTGGGGCCCCGCATCATTGTTAAGGCTGATACGGTAGTAGCTACGCCACTGGCTGTAATATGCATACAACTCAAGATCCTAAAAGAACCACGAATGATGAGATTTTATTGCAGAATTGCAAATCAGCGCGTAAATCAAAAAGAAAACCACTTTGTATTTTGAACGGTGAGTAATGACCACGACGTTCAGTAGGAATTGTGAAAAAATATCCAACTCAAAAGTCATTTATTCAAACTAGACTTGAGAGTCAGCAAAAATGAAAATAAAACAAAAAATCAAAAGTCATTTATTCAAACTAGGCTGAGAGTCAGCACTTTTTTAAGGTCAAAATTAAATAAGACAGTCCCCTCAAAAACGCCCGCCCTTCACCAGTTCCTAGTGCTTTCGCTGGGAAGAAGAAGTGGCGCAACAAACTCCCTAGCAGCACAGCTGTCTGTTAAGTTAGAAGAACTTGATTCGGTACAATAATAAAAAAGAAAATGATTTATAGAGTCTACTAAGAGAAACAATCATTTGAATGTAACTCATACAACCTGTCAATAGGTAAGCTAATTCTGGTGAAAGAACACAAACATTGCCTTGAGTTAATCACAGCGACCAAGTATTCTTATCGTTTAAGTAGTCGTTAATAGAATAGTACGCCTTAGAACAAAGGTTTGATTTTACTTTAGCTTTAAACGCACTAAAATGTAAATCTAACAGAGAAAAGGGAAGCATAATTGTTATAAAAAGTTATCAAGCTCAAGAAATGAGTTCTGAACCATATGAAGCCGGTGAAAGGGAGCACGTAGTTTGTGCTTATTTCTAGTATTAATATTATGAATATCACTGTTTTTAGTGTATAAGTGTATATTTTACCTAATTTATAAGATGTTAGCGAAGATGAATTGCGATGCCACTGTGAGAATACCGATATCTTTAAAAAATCTCTTAGAGAAGAAACTCTAGGACCTAGTGGGTAAATTGCTCGAACACACTTTTGAAGAACAAACATTTTTGAATATCAGCGGCTTTGCCCAACAACAGAATACCGTAGGACATAAAGCTATGAAAATAACTGAAATAAACTAATCGAGCACGTTTTGAACGTCAAAATTACATAAGACAGTCCCCCAAAACGTCCGCCCTTCACCGCTTCCCCGTGGTTTAGCTGGAAAGAAGAAGTGGCGCTCATCTCCCCAGCAGCACAGCTGTCTGTAAAAAGAATTCACAAGTTAGCACAAACACTACGTACAGCTTCTGAGAAGCAAACATGCGCAACAAACGTACGCGTGCACGTCAATTTACGCACTAACTGAATACCTTGCTTTCTTCGAAACAGTCGTCAACGGAGAACGTACAAGAAACAACAATACTTTTGTTTTTCTTTCACAACGCCAACGTGATTGTAGTGTTGTAAAAGACACTGAATTCTTCGACATCCTCCCCACACTTCTTATATTTGAAATAAAAAAAGTTCTAAAACTAAAAACTACTGAAAAATCTCGCTCTGAAAAGTATCTCAATCTCTAAATTGTGGATCATAGGTAGATACATAATACAGGTCTTAAATAGTTCATTGTGATCAGCTACGTCCCGCCCTTACACACAGTTACACAAAAAATAGAATTACATTACAGAATTATACAATCACATTAATATTTCACATAAAATATAAAAATAAAATGGAACGAACAGGACGAATAACGAGGTACATATCGTTGGGCCACCGAACGCATCATGATTATGACTCGTCATGACGAAGTATGAAACAAGGAAATATGATCATCTGAAAGCCGTGGTCGTCTAATGCCACTTTTCACTAAAGGTTATCGATCGGTTACTATTCTTAGAATGTATTGTTTAGGTGGCCTATAACCAGCGGACGATCAAAACGATTTCAATAATACCATTTCTTAAACTATGATATGTAGGTTAGAAATTATGAGGGAATAGATGAACATCCACACTCACATCATACCCACATACATACATTAAATCATAACCCTCTTAGTTGCTTCGCCGCGTTCGGGTAAATAGTCAGAATTAATGAATGAATGATATGCACCGACCCCAGCGTAGTTTGACTAGACTGGACTAACGAATGAACCCCAAGATTTGCACTAGCCCTTGAAGCCCCATGTTTCATGGTGGTACAGAGACCTCGCAAGGAGGACCGGTGCAAGGAGTAGACCAGGGGGCGCCGTAATGGTAGGCAAGACGTGCCCTTGAATATATATATGTAGTCTGTAAATAAGATAACTAAATCAGTTTTATACGCCATTGCTATTTTTTACTGACTTCAAAAAGAAGGAGATTTTCATCAATTCGACATGTTTTCTTTTTTTTTATGTATATGTTCGGGGATAACTCCGTCATAATAAAGACGGATTTGCAAAATTCTTTTTTTGTCCGAAATGGTCCCATTTACATTTCATATTTATTTATTTAAAACACAAGTTTTGTACTTATAATTAGCAGGCACACTATTAGACCTCTGGGGTCTGTCTTAGCATCCCATGGTCTGGAATTACTCAGCGCGCTTCTGTGAAATTAAGGTAAAATGGAGTTGTAATATTCTTTGAGCTTGTGTTTTACGTTTTTCCTGTTCATTGAGTCGCGAATGTCTATAGGTATATGGTTTAGTAAGACGGGTATTGTGAAAGATGCAGTGCATCTACCATAAAAGTTATTTTTGCTTAAAGATATAGATCTGATGATGCGTTTCGGAGACAAACAATCAGCGGAACTCTTTAAAACATGACAGTAAATCGACCGCGATTGCTGCTATCGCATAAATACGAGTATGCATTGTTT
The DNA here is from genome assembly GCA_949987655.1 of Polymixis flavicincta. Lineage (NCBI taxonomy): Eukaryota > Metazoa > Arthropoda > Insecta > Lepidoptera > Noctuidae > Polymixis > Polymixis flavicincta. The sequence goes on from OX465175.1 coordinate 21,377,839, forward strand.
TGACCCCAAGGATGATACTATAACTTTGTTTTTGTACTTTGTTTTCGACGTTTTCTATCTAAAACAATCTCGGGTTTTTTTACCACTAGCTTTTGCCAGCGGCTTCGCCCGCGCGGAACTTTCATCCCCTATTTACTCCCATAGGGGTTGAATTTCGAAAAATCCTTCCTGGATGTGGGAAACACAAGACCGGTCGAAGTGGAGGAGCCTGGGGGAGGCCTATGCCCAGCAGTGGACGTCTTTCGGCTGATATGATGATGATGATGATCATCCGCTAGAGTTATTTATATATTTGTTTATCCATAACCATAGTTACACGCTATTCTTAAAAATAGTGAGTACATGACAATCTTAGGGCTGGGCACCCGGGCACGCCACGATTGCGGCGGTAAGTCCCCTCTTTGAGGACAGGCTTGAAAGGTGGCATGGCGTCCTCACCTTCCGCCTGACGCAGGTCCTCACCGGGCACGGCTGTTTCGGGAGGTTCCTCTTTCGCATATGGGAGGAAACGCCCGGTTGTTTCCACTGCGAAGATCGCCCTGAGGACACGGTGGAGCATACGGTGGAGGTCTGCCCGAAAAAACAACCCTGTTAGGGCGCAGCAAGTTAACTTAAAACTAATAATATTGCAGTGAGTAGGTATCTATTATGTAATATGACGTAGTTTAGGGGCTTCCACAATTCTTCTCTTCAAAAATTAAACTTATAGCTGGCTTTAAACAAAAAAAGATTCTATATTTTTTTATAATTAACAAACAGATATAATATTAGAACTCTATTTTAATAGGTATTTATCTTCCATAAATTCTAGGATACTGTATTAACATTTTTCTAATGCCTTTCCAATGCATTCCAATTCCTTTAACCTAGCTTTAAATGCACATAGTGTCCTCGTGAACCGTACATTTTCAGGTAATTAATTGTATATTTTTGAATGCTTCGGTTTATCCATTCACACCGGCTTATCATATGGTTTGAATTGCAAACGTTTTATCGCACCTCATCTGTTTGAAAGTAACTTAATACTGAAAACGTTTGAACACGACACCGTTATAACACAATAGGTACGTAAGATAAGGGGAGCTTGGGTTTCCACCTTGTATTGTTTGTAAACAGAATACGTCAGTGTTAACGGGTAGAGATAACTTTTAGGGGTTAAATTGGCATCTGAATTAAAAACGTATCGAATAAATAATTAATTTAATTTCTTTGTTAATCGTGAATATAAATTAAATTACTAACTATACAAATAAATACAAAAAACATAAGGACACTTATGCGTCGAAGTATTCGTCCGTATCGTCGTTATCACGAAACGTGCTCTTATGACTGGCAGCAATGCCAGGTTGAATGGCAATGCCAATTCTTTGGCCAAAGAATCAATAGCCTATTGTTTTATTACGCAACTAATCAAAATATCACCAAAACCTTCTAGAAACTGTGTAAATAAGCTGAAGAGCTTAAGAGCGGTGGTACAATCGACACATTTGAATTATGACCCACCATAAGCTTATTTTCTTACAGACATTCAAATACAATTAGGTCGACATTCGCGTACACTTACATTTCCATGGTAACGACCTTGTTTTCTGCCATATAATTATACCGAAATATACAGAGAATTATCTGTTGCAGTCTCCATCTTTATTAAGAGCTTTTACATACGAGTACGCTCTATAGCTGAATGCACACCCAAAATAAAAACGACGCGTATGCATTATCGTACTAAAAACAATTTGTTTTTAATCTAATATATCTGATTTATTATTTTATTTTAATATGCGTTCAACTTAAGTGTGCTAGAAAACGAGATTCCGCCATCTTTGCATAAATATTCACTGAATTTTGTTTGCAAAGTGCGTTAAGGCAACAATAAGAAGTGGGGAAGTAAAACGCTTAAAAAAATAGAAAAATTATAATGTTGAACTCATTATTATAAAATAATAGTTAATATCGGGTGTAACTACCTAACTACCATTGCTTGTAATAACAGCCAATAGTCTCAAACGCATTGATCCAATAAGGCATTGATATATATGTTATTTAACTCATGCAATAAGGCGACTGCAAACGTCGTCGTAACGTGCCGCAAAATATCGAGTTCCAGTAAACGGATCTTCTTCGTAATGATGACGCATGTCGGTTTTCTGTTGATTCGTGATTTGACGAACGCCATGATTATATCTTCCAGAGTATCCTCTTCTTCATATCGCTTGATCCAGGTGTTTCGAGATGTCCACTGTGTTTCGAGATTATACCTCCCCCTTAACTCTCGAGATATTTCTCGTGTACCGTAGCGCTGCTTATTGAGAACTATAATCCGAGCTCTTTGTCTTGCCACTATACGATATAAATAAAATTAACTATTTTTTATTCTCATAGGAATTATTATTTTCATTGATTTATGATTATTTGACACCAATTTCTGAGTGACTTGATGCTTTGTCATTTCACACTCGAAAGAGTTCGGAACATGGTTTAAAAAAAAGAAACATTTGTTCTGAGTCATACCAGTTAATTCCAAAGAGTTTGGATTCAAAAACGATTATGAATGCTTTATCTAAAATATTATCTATTGCAGTGATGACAAAGGTTAAAATTGCATTGATCTTGGACCCGTATTGACATAGCTTGCTTAATATTTAAAACGTCCTAAGTGCGGCATGCACTGTAAAGGAGGGAAATCTTTGTTATTTTGACGGTTTCAAACGATTTATCGTTAAAGTGGGTCATAATTCAAATTTGTCGACTGTACCTACGAATTGTAGGTCGTAGGTTCGAACATCTATATAAATAAAAAGAAAAGTCCTGACTGACTGACTCATCAACGCCCAGCCCAAACCCTTGGACCTAGGAAGCTGAAATGCGAAGAGGTTCCCTTTATAATGTTGACAAGGAATAAGGAAGGATTTTTCGAAATTCAACCCTAAGGGAGTTAAATAGGGAATGAAAGTTCCGCGCGGGCGAAGCCGCTGGCAAAAGCTAAAAATAATAATAAAAATCTTTGTTTATACAAAAACCTTCAACAATGCTTAAAAACTGGGTCGCATGAATTACAGTGAATAAAGGTTATACAGATAGAGTAAACCCTGACTCTCGAACTAGGAGATCCTGTGATGTCACAATCAAAGACATGTGACGTCTACCAACCGCACTGAGCCTGCGTCGCAGATTACGGACACGACACACATTATAGGTTGCTTATGAAATAAGCTTGACACTGACCTGCAAATTTTCCCTCACTTTAAGTTTTTGTTTTTGGAACTCGATTGTAAGTTTTTTTTTTTTGAAGATGTTCTCGTCACTATCCCTCTAAAGGTTCATATTAAAAGACTCCATTGTATGCCTAACATGCCTATTGTCTTCCGTCACCACACGTGTCAATGATCAATTAATCAGAATAACCACGACATTTAATTCCACATAATTAACATCAATGTAACCACAATGCATCACTGCTTGACTTCATCACTTCGAATAGCTGATCAGCTCCAGAAGAAGGTTACTATCAACTACATTGTATGCAAGGTCGCTGACTAAGAAATGCAACTGCGTGCAATATTTATAGACCATGAGTTTATTTGGGTTCCAATAACAATGGTGACGTGTGATGCAACGATACGTTTTCATTTACGACTCGTGTGAGTTGCGAGCGCCTGAAGGTGGCTATGAATTTGGGTGGATATTTACTCGTGGACAGATCAAAAATGGTGGGGGAAGTTGTGGCCTAGTGATAACGGCCGCGACTGACTGTTAGATGTCGTAGTTACTGTAAAGGTTGTTCGTTTGCCGAAAGCAACCTAAAGCCGCGTCCCCAGTAGGGTCGCGCGGCTCAGTGAGGCCGAGCCGCGCGGTTGTGCCTCGTGAGTGTGGACGCGAGCGAGGCTTGAGCCGCGCGGCCTAAGGCGATTAACACACGGCACCGCAAACCGCCGCGGTAGGCGGTGAAGCGGATCTCATGTCGCATTGGTCTCTAACAAATCCGTTGATGCCTAACACACGTACACCGCCCGACCGCGCGGTCGAATTGTATGCCGCCCCGGCGGTGCGCAGTGCCGTGTGGAAATCGCCTAACAGGGCCGCGCGGCCGGCCTCGCGCGACCCAACCTATGTCGGTCCACTTCAAAGAAAGCCGCGCGGCTCTGTGTAGTGGGGACGGGCCGCGCGGCCGGTCAGTGTGCTTTTTTGACGAAAATGGGTCCAACTGCATCTCAAATTTAGAAGTTGAAAATATTTGAAATCCTCCATTGCATCTATATTCAAGACTTAGTTGATCTACATCATCTAATATTAAATCTTGTATCAAAATACACTAAGTTTTTCTGCTGGTTAAACTTGGTCGCACCCAAAAACTTCGTCGCCCCGGTTTATTTCTTATTTATGCAGCGGTGCTTATTACTATGAATGCTGCTGAAGCTAAAAGCACGTCCTCTTCTTTGTACCTACATCTCAAAAGAAACTGCCGGTAATATATCTTTAAAGTCTGTGGCATCTGCGCAAGGTGGGCTGCGCGGCTCTATATGTGAACACGTGGCAAAAAATACAAAAGCCCCGCGAAGCCGAGCCGCGCGGCCCAAAAAACCGCGTGTTTCGTAGTGGGAACGCTGCTTTACGTGCATACTGGCAGCCAATGATTGGGCTTTGTCTATGTTCGAACAGTCAGGAAGTTCTAGAAGTTAACCGTCAAGTGATTTTATATAGGTTTTGTTTCGGGAGAATTCACTCGATTGACTGGCGCGGAATTGTAAACTGCTAATCCTTGAAATAAACGTGAAGTTCACATTGCTATGCGTATACATGCGTTTAATTTTTTAACTAGAATCATCGTAGATACCAAGGACTCTTCGCAGTTCTTATAATACCCAGAGATGCGCTTTACTTTGTGTACATTATTTCATCCCCACTGCTCTAAAAACAGTGAAAGAAAATATAGTGAGGAAACGGGCATGTTCTAGAACGAATGCGAGCGAACCAAAAATTCGAAGACGTATGACATCTACCTGCACTGGGTCCGCGTAGTGGATTACAACGGCCCTTTCCTTCTCACCACGAGCAGACCTGTGTCCCAGAAGTGGGAATATTATAGGCCGATTTTTATGCTAGATCAAAAAAGTTCAACTTCAAGGTGAAGAATCCGCTGTATGCGAGAAGCATCGCACCAGTCGAAAAAAAAATTGTTGAAAAATTGTTGTGGTGTACTGTAGTAATTATATGACGATGGATCATTCTGGCCGCTAATTAAGACTGGCAGCTTAAAATAAAACAGTTTTTGAAAAAAAGAAAAAGGAATAATGATAGATTGTCATTAGAACGGACTGAAAATAGGAGACAAGAAAAAAATACATGTCACATTGATTTAAAGTTCAAAATATCAATATTAAATTTAAAAGGAATATAATTTTGGCAGTTCATTATACCATACACTCAACAAGTTCTGCAATTCGTAGACTCAAAAAAAAAAGAAACACTCTACAGTACCATATGTTACTGTGTGGTGCCGGGCGTAAAAGAATAGTACCTACCATCCCATTTCTTCCAGTGGGTGTCGTAGAAGGCGACTAAGGGACTTACTCGAGAATGGACAGCAGCGTTCTCTATGCATTTTACCACCATACTGCAATCGCCGACCCGCCTGCCAAACGTGGCAATTATGGAAAATCCCTCCCTGTTTGGAGGAGGCCCATGTCCAGCAGTGGACGTCTTCGGCTGAAATGATGATGATGATGATGTTGATACGCGGTGGTTCAGTTAGAAGTTATTTCTATATTTGATTTTTGCTGTTGAAAATACATGTAATATATCCGGTCGAAGTGGAGGAGCCTGGGGGACGTCTTTCGGCTGAAATTATGAGTTGTATCTGGCCTATGTATATCAATTTTAAATGAAGAAAATTCTCGAGGTTATAGTTTTACGAGATTATATTTGCTACAATTTTGAAAGTTATTAAAGCCAGGATTTCATGCCTTTTTTACAGCATAGAAAATAAAGATTAATAAACAGAGAAAGTGCACATATTGTGTCTTCAATGGACAGACTATAAATAAACTATTATAAATGTGCAAAAAAAATAATTGACATCTATTATTTAAATTACGTGCTCAATAAATCTTTCTTTGGCTTTCTAAATTGATGTTATCAATGCATTTCTTAGCTACTTGAACTTTCTTACAATAATTATTATGAATGAATGGTTAGGTTACGTTAGCTACCTATACCTACAGAAAGCGGCCATATGGCACATCGAATTATAGAACAAAAAGCCTTTTTTAGAAAGCGTGGCGTCAAGAAAAATGATACACGGTGTATGCGTGCTTTTTAATCATAATTTGTAGTTAAAAAAGAAAAAGGCATGAACGAATTTAACAGACCTAAAGATGTCCTAATATTATAGACAAAACGCGTTGCTACCCTATCTACGCGACACGATTACTTACGTCAGAATTAAAATAAAACTGTTATATGTAACGATGACTCTTTGATGTTACCGCAATTGCCGCTGAAATGGTAAGGTGTCACTAACAGCGACTTTTTCACAAAAGATCTCGCTTCAAGCAGTCCTAAAAATCACTTGATAGTAAAAACGCGAATTTAATAAAAACGCGAATTTTAAAGTAGGTACGTTTAATCAAGAAACTGTCTCTGTGGAAATAATCAAAGTCAAAATTGTGCTACCGAGTGGTGCTTCCTTTGGTTCAGTACTTACCTAAAGTTTTGTAGTAATGATGAATTGACACAAATTAACATAAATGGAAGAATCGAAGAATTGCCAAACTGACGCGGTAGTGGTCAGTGCACAGATGGCCGATGGGGCCGAAAGGTTCTGAAGTGGCAACTGTGTATGGGAAGACGTAGAGTTGGAAGGTTTCCCACAAGGTGGACCGATGACCTTGTGAAGGCCGCAGGAATCCGCTGGATGCGGGAAGCACAGAACCGGTCGAAGTGGCGGAGCTTGGGGGAGGCCTATGTCCAGCAATGTACGTCTTTCGGCTGAAATGATGATGATGAACATAAATGGACCTATTGTCTTATCACATTATTCTTATGTCTAAACTTAAATGTGCGTTGCTTAATTTATAACAAAAATATTTGTGTCATTATATTATTTAGGTACGTAGGCAAATCATTGTCTCGGTTTAGCTTGTTACTTGTGGTTGCACAGACATCGTCGTTTACTCTATATTTTTAATATCCAAAACTCTTTAGATCTGTGGTTTTGTTTAGGATATACGAGTTGTACACCATGTTGTATTTTGTTAATGAATAAAATAATTACTAATAAAGTATTATTATTTACTTGTACGAAGTGTTTAATTTAGTGGCGAACTTAACGACAGTGACTAGCTTTTTTTTGTAAATAACTTTATTGTTAAAATGTTCTTACACCATTCAACTATTACTTAATTCATATGTTACGCTATCAGTGAAACCCCACTTCAAATACAACTCTAATGTCCACATCGACGGCGACGGTTTGATGTCACCACGTACGTTAGGTACTTTTGCATTTGACAATCAATCTCTTTGACACCCGACAATTGACACCTTTTATATTTTAAATATTTATTTGTTCAAATATTAATGTTAGTCGAGATGCCGCTTGTTCAAATAGAATTTATATTTATTTTGATAAGAAATATTTTGAACGGATCAAAAATTGTTGGCTTGGTCGGTGTAGACAGGAAGGTGGAATGGATCAAGTTTATTGCACCTTTTGCTGATGCAGCAAAAGAGAATGAGTTATGGTGGTTGTTGAAGTGCTCTTCGTTGTGGGCATTAGGTCCTTAATCCAAAAGGGCTTCTCTAAATTCTATTGAAATAAAATTCCTCCAAACACATTTGATTTCGCTTACTTAGTAAACAATACCATGAGAAGGCGACCCTTACAGTAATATCCGATAGTAAAGAAAATTTATTCCCCATAAAACAGAAAAAGTTATCCTTACTAATATTATAAACGCGAAAGTTTGTACCTATGTATGGTATGGATGTTTGTTACTCTTTCACGCAAAAACGGCTGAATGGATTTAGATAAAATTTGGCACAGAGATAGATTATAACCTAGAGTAACACATAGTTTAACACACTTTATAACCTAGATTAACACACTTTTTAACCCGGTAGTACATTCCCGCGGGATAATCTTTGACTTCCACGCGGGCGAAGCCGCGGGCGGAAGCCAGTATATGTACTGTATAAAGCTATAGCCTGGCCGATAAGGTATGGGCGCGGCGCGACGGGGGAGCAGTGCAGGCCTCCGATTCGTCAGTGCAAGCCGCTCATTCGTCACCACTCACAGTGTCCCGTCCCCCGCCGCGCATACCTAAGGCGCGGTACAGCGGTATCGGTCAGGCTCTACAGTCTATTGTCTTCCCGCTTCGAAAAAATAATTGCATCATCAGCCTTTATTGTTCCCACAGCTGGGACACAGGCGTCCTCTCTGTGAGGAGTGGGCCGTAATCTACGCGGGCCAATGCGGGTTTGTAGATGTCACATGTCTTCGAATTTTTGGTTCTAGGACATGCCGGTTTCCTCACTTGTTTTTCTTCACCGTTTTGAGAGCAGTGGTGATGAAATAATTTACAAAATATATGAACTGTTTTTTTACCAAACTGCGGTGAATCCCAGTTATAGGATAAATAATGTTTTTAAATAAGTGTGTTTATCTTCGACTAGAATTTCAGACTATGGCTTGATTTACGTGATAACAATTAAGTTCACAACAGCTATCCTAGAGGACTATAAATTCATTGTTTTATGCCTGTGGCGTTTACTAAATAACTGTTGCACTGTTATTTTAACTAAAAAATAAGAATGTGTTTGCATCTGTGTAGTCAGTTGTTGGTGAACACAACAAAATAAATAAATAAGCCCGTGTGCTGTCAAGACTATGTATTTGTTTTCATACCGCATAAGTCGGTACTTATTCGGTATGAAAAGAATGACCCCACAGATTCACAACAAAAAAGTTAAAAAAAAACAACCGACTTCCAAAAAAAACTCTAGAAAGTGAAAAATAACTTTAATTTCGGAAGGCGGTGACCAGAAATTAATAAAATACATAAGAAGTCAGTTGTTTTTTTTTTAAAGGGTTTATTTTTCACTTTTTAGTTATGGTACCCCACACCAATTCGAAACTTCATCATCCTTGGGGTAAAAACAATGCATATTTATGCGATAGCAGCAATCGCGGTTAATTTGCTGTCTTTTTCGAAGAGTTCCGTTGTCTGTCTCCGAAACGCATCATCAATGATTTATATGAAATTTATTCAGATTTATATTTCGGAATAAACTCCTTCCTAAAAAAAAAAAATGCAAATCGGTCTATATGTGACGGAGTTATGCGTATGCCCGAACCTCCAACTAACTCCTAACCGTTAAAGAGTTGTCCTGCTTCCTTCATCAGCTCAGCGTCATGAGATGATGATGACCACTTATTTATGGAGCCCACAAGAATAACCCCTAGTAGTGCCACATGCCTAGATAATATTTTACAGATGTTGTACCGAGCCACAAAGAAATTATTAATTTATTAGATTCTGATCATTGCGGGCAACACATTACCATTAAAAATAAAAATAAAAAAATGGGTAAAAAGGATATCATTGTTAACCCCAAAACTGCATTTCGCCTAGAGGCCTTTAAAGTTAAACTCGAAAATAAATTACCAGTTTTGTCTGCAAATGCTGATCCTAATCATCTATATGATGATTTTTTTAAGATATATTGTAAACAATTTAATTCCACTTTTATTCCCAAGACTATCTCGATTAATAGTAACGTCTCTTTCAGTGATTGGGCTACCATTGGTATTCATAAAAGTAGAGCACGACTTTATGAGCTATACGATGAAAGGACTTCTGTAAACACTGCTGAATTTAATTTATATGTTAGGAATTATTCCAAATTATTTAAAAAAGTTTGTTGGATGGCCAAGTCGCGTTATTTGAGTTCAAAGATTAAAAACAGTAGTAATGTAATTAAAACGACTTGGAATATTATTAATAGTGAAACGGGAAGGTTTAGCAACCGAAATACTGACTACAGCCTGTCTATCAATGACAACATAATCACATCGGACTTGCAAGTTGCCGCGGCTTTTGAAAATTTCTTTACAGATATTCCCGTTTCAACTACAAAAGCACTAAACTCATCACCTTCTGTTGCTGAGTCTTTGCTTAAGGAAAATGTTAATGTTTGTGATTCAGAATTTCATTTTGAACATACTAGCTGTAGAGATATAATTAAAACCTTTCACACTTTAAATGTAAAAAAGACTGCAGATCTGTGGGGTAATTCTGTAGAAGTTGCTAAGTCTATTATTGACATTGTAGCACCTACTTTAGCTCTTATATTTAATAATTGTATAGACTGCGGGGAGTTTCCTGACCTAATGAAGAATAGTAAAATAATACCTTTGTTTAAATCAGGTAGTACATCAGACCCCTCTAATTATAGGCCTATTTCAGTACTACCTACCTTTAGTAAAAATTTTGAGAAATTAATTTTAGACCAATTGCAAAGATTTTTTAATAAACATAATTTATTACATAGCAAACAGTTCGGTTTCACAAGGGGTCGTTCAACTACCGATGCCGGGGTTGAACTCTTAGGGCATATTTACAATGCATGGGGCAATGTTAGCGGGTGGAGCAAATGAAAGAGTGGACTGTATTTTAGGCAATGGTTTACTGCCGTGCTATTAACAAGAGGAAAACTTTCCCGGACAAACAATAGTTTTAGATATAGAGAGTCGTCCGTCGCGGTGGAGTCCGTTGAAGCGAGTGCTCGTTGGGCCGAGCCATGTTGCCACCGCGCCGCGCCTCGGCGTGCCGATGATGACGCGTTGATCACGGCGCCTGCGCGTGTAGGTCGCGCGCAAGGTCGTGTGTTGGGTTCGATTCCCAACATGCTGCCCGGGTTGAAGCGTAGACTTCAAAAATCTGGAAGGGGGCAAATGTGAGTGGGTGCCCTCTTAATGATGGTCTGGTATCACCAGAGTTACTCCCGTCACTGCCAGGGGAACCACTCAGAAATCTTTCGATTTAGTTTGCTGAGAGGTGCTTCATGTTTTTCACATTGCCATCAGAGACCTGTGAATGAGAGTAGAATTAAGTGGCCGTCCAATGGAAACAGAAGGAGTGAAAGTGAAAGAGTTAAAGGGTTCTAAGGGAGGAGGAGTAAGAGGATAGGAGTTTAAACCAGCATTTATTAGAGTGAGTCAGATAGCCATTTCTCATAACTAGCAAATAATTGATACATTGAATAATATAATAAAGGAGAAGAAGTTAAGAAGCATATAAGTAGTGAATTCCGACAAATGATTAAAGAGCGGATATGTAGATAAGCTTCACAGATGGCACAGCAACGAGTTCGAAATGACAGGCTTGTGTCGAATTAGAGATATAATTGCCAAAAATTAATAAATAAAATTGTAATCTCTGCTTCTCCTGTCTGTTTACATCACTGGTTCAGCGTAAGCAACGCTATAATACAAAACTGGATACAATATACATATTATCACAAGTAAGGACACAATGACAGAATTTAGAAATGATTCAATTTACCAACTACACATATAGGTTTTTGGATTATAACAAAGAAATCCATTATAATATAAATTGCTATGAAATGTTAACTACGAAATATTATGAACATTAAGAAAATATGACCTACGGTTAACTATACTACATAAAGAATCTACTTATGAATTGGTCAGTATGTACGTACAACAGAACAAGAAACCAGTACTGGTAGATCGTGCTTCTCGTATGATTGGGCATTTTAGGCAAAGTAGAACATGCCCACCACAAGGATGAACCACTGATGGAATCAGCCTTCAGCCCGCGGGAAACAAGATCCGCCGGATTTATCTAAAGCTTTCGATTGCGTGCTTCATGAAACTCTAATCAGGAAACTCCGCCACTACGGGATCCGGAACACCGCTCTGGATCTTCTTATTTCATACTTGTGTAATAGGATTCAGTGTGTTGATGTAAACGGAAAAAGATCTCCGGGATCCGTAGTATCAATGGGAGTCCCACAGGGCTCAATTCTTGGTCCTTTCTTGTTTCTTATTTATATTAATGACTTGCCTTACCTCATAAAGGATAATCATGATATAGTGTTGTTTGCGGATGACACTTCACTTTTGTTTAGACTTAAACGTCAGCAACTTGTTAATGACGATGTAAATAGCGCAATCTCAAAAGTAGTTCACTGGTTCAATGTTAATAATTTGCTTCTTAATGAAAAAAAGACCAAATGCATTAAGTTTACGCTACCTCACGTTAAGCAGGTGAAAACTAATGTGATGATAAAGGGCGAAGAATTGAATCCTGAAGATAGCACTGTATTCTTGGGCTTAACTTTGGATGCCAAGCTTCAGTGGGGCCCACATATAGCTAAATTGTCGAAAAAGCTAAGCTCTGCAGCATACGCTGTTAGAAAAATTCGTAATTTAACTGATGTAGAGACAGCCCGCTTAGTGTACTTTAGCTATTTTCATAGTGTAATGTCGTATGGTATTCTATTGTGGGGAAATGCCGCCGACATTCAGACTATTTTTGTCTTGCAGAAAAGAGCTGTCCGATCAATTTATAAATTAAGTCCGAGACACTCTCTCAGAGATAAATTTAAGGAGATAAATGTAATGACTGTGCCTTCACAGTATATATATGAAAATCTTTTATATTCTCATAAAAATATTAAATTGTTTAAAAAATACAGTGATATCCATAGTATAAATACTAGGAACAAACACAAATTTGTTGTACCATCAACAAGGCTCAAGAAAATAGGTGGGTCATTCAGATGTCAATGTATACGCTTTTATAATAAACTTCCAAGCCATGTTCAAGATCTAAGTCTCAATAAATTTAAATCATTCATCAAACGTAAGTTGTGCCTGAAAGCCTTTTATACCGTTAAAGATTATATTGAGGACAAAAAAGCTTGGGATTGACCTGCTCCGATTTTGTGTACTGAATGTTGTTTTTTCTTTGTTTTGCTCTTTGACATTTGATTATTATTATATACACTTTGACATTTGATTATTATTATATACACTTTGACATTTGATTATTATTATATACCCTTTAATATGAATATTTACTTTGAGAAGTATGATATTATTTTTGTTTTAATTATTGTGAATGTGAGGACTATGTGGTATTTTTGTTTTTGTATTTTGTCTCTTTCTCAGTTCGTTTTTAATGTTAATCTGGCAGTTTGAGTACTTTATGCGGCCTACCCAAATGTCCTTTCTTTGGTATTGTTCGTCAAATCGTTGAGCTCCTCAAGTTCTGAGTTGAGCCGTATGATTACTGATACATGCGTGCACTGAATGGCAGGTCCACTCAACCTGTGTGTTCTTTCCTCAAAAGACCATTTCAGACACCAATCCAAATGGTCTTCACATGATCTGACCAAGATTATGTCTGGACTTTAAAAGAGACTGTGACCTCTGAGTTTGTTTCGGCCTTTCTTCTCAGAGTAGTCAGATAGGAAACGCCGACCTCATCTAGTTTAAAAAAATATGATTGACGTGTAAAAGCGTTTGTACAAACCTACTTACAGAAATAAAATCATTTATCATTTACCATACGCAAATGTCTAAATAGCTTTAGAAAACATATGAAAAACATTGTTAATATCTACAAATTTTGAGGGTTGCCTTCGATTTCCCTGGGATTCCATCATCAGATCCTGATTTGGTGCCAATGGGACCACCTCAGGAGTGTACTCTTTCAAATAAAAAAATAATTTTGAGAATCGGTCCATAAATGAGGGAGAAATCGGAGAACATACATAAAAAAAAATAACGTCCGGTGGAACATATAACCTCCTCCTTTTTTTTGAAGTCTGTTAAAAACAAAAGCAAAGTGTTGAAATTGCAGTGAAAACTTCCATTGCGCTCTTTCTGAACAATAAACGAATGTGAACTGTCACACTCGGGTCGGTGACGCTGAATCGGGTATACTCGGCGATGAATCGAGTATACTCGGCGGTTTTACTTAGGTACCATTCGCTTAGAACCACAGCACGTAATGGTTCCTAATACAGCTCCCTCGTAGATATTTATTTTGAATTCGGATTGTCCTTTACATTCCCAATAAAAAAAAGCATTATACAATATGTAATAGAAAAAAAGCGTCCTGAAAGTAGTTTTTTGATAATAGACTACTGAATCAATTTCGGTTGTTTGTAAGATGGGTATATTTTTTCAATTTTTTATTATGTATTCAACATACCTACCGCTAACTGAGCCGAATTAAATTAAAACTTTTTAGAAGGCAATAAGACTCAATTTTAAATGCGTAAAGTAGTGCTAGGGGTGCGACACGTTTTTTTAGTAGTAATTGTAGTTTGCTTTGAAAACAATAAGTTTTGGTTATAGTGTAATGCTTTTAACTCAAAACTCTAACTGGGGTGTATGAGTTCTTGCTTTAATTATACTTACTACACGTTGCATAAAAGTGGTCAGAAATCCAAACTGAATGAAAAAAAATAAAACTATTCCATCGACAATAGACAAAACAGTTTTAGACCCAGGAGTGTTCTATCTTAGGTAAGAATAGGGCTTGCGTCACAGACCTGATAAGTCCAGTATAATTCTAGTTACTAAGTTTCACTTTTACGATTAACATCGTTAGATTAACGACAATGATATTAGCTAGACGTGACTCCTGTGCAAAATGAGTCCTAGATTCGCGTTAAAGCTAGACTATAAAAACGACATGCACAGTGATACTAGTGTGACCACAGTGAAGTAGAACAGCAGAAAACTGACTCCGTACAATGCACAAAAAATAACAAAATTATGTACGAATGCGGTCAGAAGTCCAGTAGCAATCTCGCAAAACGAATAGCATCAAAGCCAGACGCACTTATGACCTTCTTCTATAAAGACATTTCACACACACACACATAGGTACACACACACGCATGCATTTTCTTTTAATTTATTATAAAGAAAGAAAAATTATTCATTGGACTTGCACAGGAATATCACAAACTTACTACAGTACAAAACAATTAAACACTAAAAAAGAAAAACGAAAGCACTACTATGCTACACTTCTATTAACATTAACATAAGATTTAAACAACAAAAAAAAAGCAAAATAAAAAACAAAGTCATATTACAGGGTAGCCTCTTAGGTTGACGATCTTTTTGTGGCTTATGATTCTGTTGCGTGAAGTTTTGAATATGAATCATCATCATCATCTGCCTAGCCTTTTCTCAACTATGTTGGGGTCGGCTTCCAGTCTAACCGGTTGCAGCTGAATACCAGTATTTTACATGGAGCGACTGCCTATCTAACCTCCACAGCCCAGTTACTGGGTAATACGATATCCCTTGGTAAAACTGGTTATCAGACTTTCGGGCTTCTGACGACCCGTAACGACTGTCAAAGATCCACAAATGACAGCCGGGACTAACGGCTTAACGTGCTTTCCGAGGCACGGAGGGGTCTTGGTATGTGAAGAAGTTTTAATTATGAATTCGGATGGTTAAAAGAAGCAGAAGAGAAGACCAAGGAAACGATGGATAGACTGTGTGAAAGATGAAATGGCTAGAAAGGGGATGACTATCAAGACGACAGACAACAAAAAATTGGGACATGTGCAAAAGAATGATGATACTGAATCTTCTGAGTCTTCTGTTCTTCGTAATATTATTTTATGTAGCATTATAAGAAAATAACCCACTTTATCCAAAGGCGATAAGGCATATTTTCTTACAAAATTACCAAAAGCCCCTACAAAGTAATTTCAACCTTATTGACCTAAAAATAAGGGTTCTGGTTGTGTAGTGGTACTGTTTGTCAGCAAGGACCTTGCATTTTTGTGCGTTTATATGCTATGCTAGTCACTGGGTTAAATGAAAAACAAATATTTGCACTTTGATAAGAATGACGTTCTTGGCGAAATTGATGAGTGCCAAGAAACTTGTTTCTCATTTATAGAGTCATATAGGTACAAAAGCGAAGACACCGATTTCCAATAATAAAGTTATTTTAATCATCAAAGTGGTTTTTCGGAAATTGTTTTTTTGAAACCGCAACGATAGCAAAGTATAGTAATCTCAGGTCTCGCCTGAGATGTTAAAAAAAGATTCATTAGAGAATTCGGCACCATTTGAATTATACTCAACACCAGCGGGCTTAGCATGGCGCTTTGTATTTCTTCGAAGAATAGACAGTGATTTTTCAATACAAAGTGACATTTCGTTCCTACATTTTTGTAATCGCACCGTAGATATCCTTCTACAATCTGTCATTTAGTCTTTCGTTTCTAACGATATATGTCTAGGTCCTTTTAAATGTAGACTATTTCAGAAGAATATTTCTTCCCAAATTGTCAAAATCACACTGACAACAAAACTTTCTACTCGACGGCCACAAAGTTTTTACGATTATCTACAAAATCATGATTCGTTTAGAACGCATAACTGTGATAATAAATAGAAAAACATAGCCATCTTCTCCTATTGTACATCATTTAGTTAATAGTAATGTCTATTCTTCCGTCGACAAATCGGTGCTCGTGCTAAGCCTGCTGTCAAAACACAACATTCTCGTCCACGCTTAGTAACGATTGCAAGCAAAAAATAGCGCGATTCTGAAAAAGGTTTAAAATTACAGCGCCATCTATGCATGAAATAGGTCAACTTTACACCGCACTCATTTTTTATTTTAAACAAGAACTCTTTAAATTAAAAAAAAAATACTAAGATCATAAAATCCGTTTAATCCGATCTTTAACACTGCATCACATTTTTTCCGTGCGTTTTGGGCTCTAAAACGTTGTTAATTCGGTACGTTTGGTAGCATAGCGCCATCTAGTTACGATAGCATTAATTTGAGGTTAGACTATTTATCCATAGATGGCACTTAATTCTATTTCCGCTATTCGTCAATAGATGGCGTTAATCGCAACCATCACTATTATTTTTCGACGAGCGTTTCTATAAAATTTATAAATATTTTCGATAAAATATTAGCTATTAATTTGGGTAGTACAAGATGAAAGACCAAAACGTTTGTAAAAGTTTGAAACATGTCACAGGAAATAACATGGTAATACATAGCAAAGTTGAATACAAGTTTACGAAGTACGTAAGTATTACCTGCATGCTAAAATAAAAGATGATTTTATTCCCAACATGACGTAGGTAGGAGTCTATTTTATTTGTTTATTGTTTTTGGTGACTTTTGACTTAGTAGATTTCACCGTCGGTCGTATTTACCAAAATAATAATTTTCGTGTAGGTATCTAGTTACTTACGTACTGGTTACTTCATGAAAGTAGGTACCTTGAAATCCACCTACGTATAAAATCCCAGATAAAATAATTCGTGTCGATGCAATTAAAACCAAAAGCATTTTGATTACTAAAACTAAATATCAGTTATCTATTACTAATCCAGAAAAAGGTCGTCTTAATTAATATTCCCACTGCTGGAAATCAGGCCTAGGTACCTACTCTCTTCGAGGGAGTGGGCTGTAATCCACCACACGGGCTCAGCGCGGGTTGGTAGTTGTCTCATGTCGTCGAATTCTTAGGTTCTCGGACATGCCGGTTTCCTGACGATGTCCTTCACCGTTTTGAGAGTAGTGGTGATGAAACTATTAGTTCCTAAAAAGTAAAGCGCGAGTCAAGACTTCTTTAATACGCGACACGACACTTGTAGAACAATTTCCATGAAGTTTTCATAGAAATTTTTCCACGTAGTCGCGTCGTGCCTGTTTGCAGGAGTCTTAAAATGCCTGGGTCCGAACCTACGATCTGCAAATCATATGTCCCGTTAACACGGGGCCACAAAGTTACAAATACACACAACACGGATAAAGGTAGAACAAACAATATCAAAACGCAATCACCGTCAGACACAGCAATAAAAATCTCTTTCTCTAATATGTGGAACCTAGATACGTATTCAAAGGAACTCTCACAATCACTAGCTAGTATGTACAGTACAACTATTTTCTTAATTTCCCCCGGGAATCATCGCATATCCAAATACAAACGAGCTTTTCGCCTATTTTAAAATAAATCACATTCAGTGAAAAGAGTATGTTCAAGTCTTTAGACTTCCTAGTCGAGAGCATCCGATCTGCACCAATGGCAAAGGGCAACTGATAGAAATCCGACGACTGACAACACACGAAGTTAGCTGAGGGACATTAAGAAAATAGTTGTACTGTACACAGTATAATTGTAGTTCGGTAGTAGGTACCTATATACGTTAACTACCCACAGACGAACTTTCATTTGCGCTACAATACAGACTAGAGGAAATCCCACGAATATTCTGTGTGACCTCGAATCTCCAGAAAGTATTAGACGGTCTGTGTGTATATTCCACGAACATTGCACTGTCAGGAGCGTAAATACATACGTACGTACTAGCTTTTGCCTGCGGTTTCGCCCGCGTGATGGTCGGAAATTATTCCTCGGGAACGTAGGTACTACCGGGATAAAAGTATCCTAATGTTAGTGTGTTAATCCGGATTATGAAATTCCTGTGTGCCCAATTTCATCGAAATCCGTTCGGCTGTTTTTGCGTGATTGAGTAACGAACATCCAAATATCTAACTAAACATGCAAACTTTAATATTAGTAGGATATACGGGGTCAAAGAAATTAGCTGTTTGGCACACATTTTTGATATCGACAGCGAAAACTAATGGAACAAAAACAACTTGTTAGTCATTAAAATTTGATGGGCGAAGATCAATGACCGTAATCGGTCAGCTGGTCGGCGGCAACTTAAATATTTTTACGAATTTCCATAAACTAAACGATTCGTTTTCAATATCGATACCTACCCACACAAACACATGGGTGAAGTATTGCCAGCTAATTTAATTTGACCCTGTATATCCTACGAATATTATAAATATAAAAGTTTGTATGTTTAAGTAATTATAATTTAAAAAATTATCTTTCTGCACTTCTGGTCCATATAAACTTTATCTGTGCCAAATTTCAAACAATTTTCACCTACGTAATTTTCGTAAAAAGGGGTACAAAGTTTCTGCTTCACGTATTAGTATAAAGATGAATTATGTCAGTCATTTGTTCGGAAAACTGGAAGTCGGGCGCCTTCCGGTTTTCCGAACGTAGTTCTCAGCAGGACCACGCGTTTGAGTTCGTCGAACGTAATGAGCGAAGACTGAGCGACGATCTCTTTGATTAAATTACAGCACCGCATGCGAAATACAACTCACGTCACCTACTGACGTGTGCTTAGCGATTCTACGCACAGTCGCCCCAAGGCATAGCGTGTCGCATTCAAAGGCTGCACATTGCTGGACCGCGCCACCTACGCGGGTCGTCGAACGACCTCCCGTCCCCCTCCCGCGACACTCCCGCGTCCCTCCTGTGGCCTTACGTGTATCGCTCCATGTATCACTAGCCGTAGATAGGCTTGTCCAGTGAAATCACGTCATAGTGGCAATTATTTTATCTTTACGGTTTCTGATACTTAATTGTTAGGTGATTTGGTGATTGTGATGGCGAATGAGCATGATAGTAATTAAAAATAGTAGCTACCTGTTTTTTTTTTTGTTTGCTACTGATACGAGTAGTTAGCTGTTTTGAAACTGCAACGTATCTTGCATTTTTTTTGCCCTAGCTTTTGAACTCGCTCATACTCGTAACTAGATTTTCTTGACTTGTTGTATTCCTTATGACGTAAACTTTCTTTTAGAATTTAGAGATTTACGGCCGAAATTGGAGGGTACGATCCTGCCTTAAATTTGGTACAACTAAGACCTTTCTTTTGAATGCTGAACCATTCCTGTAGCATTTAAAATTTCGTAATAATTAACGGTCTCTCAAATCTTGATATTTATTGTTTATCTATTTATGTAACTAAAGACACGTTACGTTCATCACCTGCACTACAACGAGGTGCATGCAAAGATTAACTAAGTATATTTAGGTAAGTTCATTGTTTGAAACTTAAAATTGCCCATAAATTCTTCAAGAATGTTATAAAAGTAGGTAGGTATACCTATTTGAAATTAGCCGTCAGGCTACTCTTCAACTCAACAACAATGTAATAAATAAACATGACAACAGTTTTTCCTCAATTACTCTCCTGGCATGGATTTATAAAACTGACACCAAAAAAAAAAAAAAAAAAAAAAAAAACTGAACCTGAAAAGAAAAATAACACGTAATAAGACAAAAATCATCAACATGATCACTAAGTGAAACAAAAGAGTAATTCATCTGAATCTGCGGGTATTTTGATGTAATAACCAATTTACGACAATTTGCGGCCACAGAACAAGCTGTGAACAAAAAACCCGATGACTTCATGGTCCGATCTGTATAATTTAGTCATCTTTTTCGCTAAACATTGTTGCAGCACCTACATGGGCAATTTTTGGTTCCTCGTTGTAACAACTAGTTAAATTGTTGCATCGACAAGTGACTATGCCCGAATTTTTTCGCAGCAGGGTCCTAATTCTGTATGGTTATAAAGATTCCCCGCGGAAACTTACTACGTTCAAACTATGTCAATATAATGTTTTGTAGAAACGAATGTTATGATAAGGAATTGAAATGTCATATTCTGTAGGTATATTCCAAGACAATTTGTCGATATTTATTAGCAGCAGGCTTAGCATGACGCTTTTATTTCTACTCTACTGTAGAATAGAAGTCGCTTGTCTACATTTCTCGGTGAAAAACTGTCTATACGGAAACGTAATTTTTGTCTACTATTCCGACGACAAAACGCTTGTCTACTGATATCGTGCTAAGCCAGCAGATATCGTGTGTGATCTAAGGAATTAACGTGGTTTTGAAATACGGAATCGTTAAGTGGTCATAGTGAATTAGGGCCCTGGCAGATTTCGGGAATACGGGAAAGCTTTTTTGGCTTATGGAAGATGCACTAAGGTAAGTCGCGAAATACAAATTTTCATAAGTTTTTTTTTTGAAATTCACAGGTTTCAGGTTGTATGTTGACCAAAATATGCTTCGCGACCGTAACACGTATGTATTTACATAAATATAATCATTAAAATCATCAATACAACCCTTCTAAGTTCATGAAAATGTAATTCAATTCAATAAATTAATTCCATTGCATTCAATGGAATGTAAACTGTAACCATGACTTCAGCATTTTGCGCACTGGATAAAAATTTATCCTGTTTAGTCGATATTTGTGTTTTTTCCGGTAGCTATAAGTACGAACACTAGTTTCTAAGTTTTTTGTACTCTAACCAATCAATGCATTCTGATTCTGTATGTCTGAAAATTCTGAAAAATAAGTTTTTTATTTAATTTATTCAATACTTTTTCATGAGAAGTGGTGGCGTAGTTGTATCGGTCCCGACTTACGAGTTGTAGGTCGTGGGTTTGAACCCAGGCAGGCGCTTTAGTTTGTGTAAATAATTTCATCACCACTGCTTTCAAAACTGCTTTCAGGGTACCGGCCTGCCTTAGAAACGAATTTCGAAGACATGTGACATCTATCAACCTGCACTGGGCTCGCGTGGTAGATAAGAGCCCACTCCCTCTCGGAGATAAGTGGCATGTGTCCCAGCAGTGGGAATATTATACACTGATTATGGGACTTTTGAGCTATTTGATAATGCCGTGACATCAAAATTGCTGGTTTGCCAATTTTTGCAAGGGCGATTAGAATTGTGTAGGTAATTTAAATCGCCTGTGTAACACCATTATTGCATCAATCTGTCACAGCGAAGGGAAAGAACCTTGGCAAATATTTGTATTGAATAATAGACGCCTGTGAAATAACTAGGTAGGTAATTAATATTAGGAATTCAGTGAATTGCTCAGTATTATCTGCATACATGAGTTAGGTACCTGTCTGTATACAATATAACTACAATGTATGTTTAACTGTTTCGTTGGTCTCGTGGTTCTAAGCGCGACTGCTGAGCGTGTGGTCCAGCACCTTAATTGCGTAACTCACGATAATCTGTTCCAATTTGAAAGATCAATAATATTCATTTCGTTATTTACGTTGTTAAACAGACATATTTTTCGAACATATGAAGCAATGGACGAGCTATCTGTTTCAAAATGATTCAGATTATGATTAATCGTGCGTAACGCAAAAATCTTTTTAATTGATAACTAAGTTCGGAAGGCGGTGACATATAATTAAATACATATCCAAAGTCACCGACTTCCGAACTTAGTTATTGGGGTTGGACAAAGCGGGTTTATTATTTTTTACTTTTCGGTTTTTCGGCGGTTTAATTTTTTTATAAAAAAGTTTTTATTTTATAATTTTTTGTGGCTATAATCTACTAATTACTGCTTAATTTTTGATTACTTTTTTTGTAATACACAACTCAGTATTAAAATATTTGAGTAAACAATCAATCATCCCCTGTTTTCTTACCCTTAGGGTTGGAATTTTCCTTCAAAATTTATATGGGACCAACTTCGGGGTATACCCTTTCCAAAAAAAAAAAAATTAATATCGGACAATTCTGGAAAAAGTTATGCGTGGTCATAAATAAAAAAAAAAATACGCGTCGAATTGAGTAACCTCCTCCGTTATTTCGTCGGTTAATAAAATTAGGGTGCTGGTTTCGATTCCCAGGTCGGGCGAAGTATTAAGTAAAAATGCCTGTCTATCTTATGACTAGACGTGACATGTCTCTTTCCTCACATTATTTTCCGTCGTCTCACCGTTTTGAGAGCAGTGGTGAATGAATTATTAACAAGCGCCTGCTCCACACTGCTCCTAAATCCTTATTATATTGATATAATTAAATTAGGTATTCATAGAATTACCACACAAAATACTCCTAAACCTAACCTAAGCCTTCATATGTATTCAAACTTATTGATTAAGCCGGTGCTAACTTACTAAGCCGTACAGCTGATAAAATCATAAGCAACAATTACTTTAGAATGGCATATCTTACAGTACTCATTATTCATGACTAAGTGACCCGCGTGAGCGAAGGGTGGCCTTGTGACTGAGCATTCGGCGCAGGCGCAGATGCAACAGAATCGGTAGATATGTCCTAATAACAAAGTATGTTAGGAATGATCACATAGAGCTTCATGCCTTATTTTGTCATTCAAATACGTACTTCTATCAATTTTTTATTAGTGCGAATTTTAGGTGATGAAATGTATTATTAATACGGGGTATATCATGTTACCCAGTAACTAGGTTCTGGAGGTTAGTCGCTCCATGTAAAATACTGGTATTTAGCTGCAACTGGTGAGGCTGCTGGCCAAACTCAACATAGTTGGTAAACGGCTAGGCAGATCGGTTGATCGAAAATGTATATCTATCCAACAATAATTATACCTGAGAATTATACCTACAGAGTTAAATAAACAAATTAAAAACTGTGTGGTGTCCGGGAACCGCAGTCCGGAACGAAGTTCGTTACGCTTTTTCTTCAACTCCGAACTTAACATCGTTTACTCTATCTTCAAATACTTAAACTTCATTTTGACCTCACTATCGGCTTCAGTACCCTAGCAAACCATAAAAACGACACACATGACGAAAATTTTGAAATTTTTCGCAGCTGCCATCTTGTATTTTCATTTCGACCTTACGATTGGCTTCGACACGCGGTCTAGAAGTACGGAGAAATTCTTCCTCAGAATTTGACGATTGAAACAGCCGTTATAATGAACAAACAGGGGCCTAAGTCTACTAATTTATAAACGTTACAATGGTCTCTCAATGGTGTGTTTTTGACAGTTTTTGTATGGCAAATCTGTCAAAAACTTACCATTGAGAGACCATTGTGACGTTTATAAATTAGTAGACTTAGGCCCCAGGAACCATGGTTGGAATTGACCAACCTAGAAAATTATTGTAGAATAATAATTGTATTATTTGTACAATTATTTTCTAGACTTCACGATCATAGAAAAGTACGGAAAAGTCTCTGCCGTTAATAATAAAATGTCGTTACGTAGGAGATGCAATTAGTGACCGGGATTACAGTTTTTAATTTTCTCGGTTATTTGTTACATTTCCGAGTTAATTCCCCGACCGGTTAAGCTAATTAGATGTCGGCACTTTTTCGTACTGAGATTAACATTATGTTCTGATACAGTTTATGGAAGAGTTAGCTATACAGGGTGTAACAGAAACCCTATTGCTATCCGTAAGCATAGCTTGCTACATAAGAATATGTATTTTATACATACTCTTCCGTTAGTATAATATAGAATATATCACATGTGAATAACAGAAGACTATTTATTTGATTGGAAACTGCGTTAACTATGTAGGTCAGATCCCAAAATCGTTTATTTAGGAGCACCTAAAGTATCTACCTACACCACGTAACATTTAAAGAACATTACCTACTTCGTTTTTGCTTAGCAGATAGCGGGTACGGAGATTTGTTAGTTTTTTCGGTTGTCTGTCTGAGATTGGAAGAGTTAAGGCTCCTGCAAACAAACGCGACGCGACTCACGTAAAACAATTTCTATGAAAACTTCATGTAAATTGTTCTACAAGTGTATTTTCATTCCTCTAAGTACCTGGTACTTATTGAAAGGTCTGCACTGTCCTCCTATACCTATTATCACTGTAGTTTTAAAACATTGTAAAAGCCAATTACTTATTTTTTAAAGAGTAACCGTGGAGTTTCTCGCCGGCTCTTCTCCATTAGAAGCGACAAATTGGAACCGTGCACCTAGCTTCTGACGTTTAGGTTTATGTGAAATAAACTACATATTTTGATTTTGATGAAGTGTCGCATCGCGATTCGCGCCTGTTTGAAGAAAACTTTAAGTGAGTTTCAAGTTAGAGAATTGGTCACCTTGAGTCGTATGGTTGATTTTAGTTGCTCTATATGAGTTCCACTTAACGTTCAACTTATAACATCACGCATTGTTTCACTGAAGAGTAAGAGACACGCACATTTTGCGAATAATGTTTAAGTCCTATGTAATAAGGAGCGAGCCTATTGCCAACAATCGGGTACAAATCTGGACTCCGAGCTGCTACTGACAAATTCCCAATGGAAATACCCAATAACACTTTGCCCGATCGAGAATCGAACCCAGGCCCTCATGCTCAGAAGTAGCGCTTTCGACTACTAGACCAACGAGGCAGTGTGAAATCCTATACATAATCAACGTCCAATACAGGATATATTTTTTACCAGTGCGCAAACTGTAACCATTAATAAAAAAATCAGGTGTTCCATACATTTTGACCGCGTAGGTACACTTAGAACTATTCTATGAAACAGCTGTTTTTTTTTGTAAAACCGACGAATTTCGGAATAATACGCTGAATTCATGGTTACAGTTTGCATACCTACTGATAATAAAATATCTATCCAGCACCCTAATTGCGTAACTCACGATTCATCATAATCTGTATCGTTTTGAAACGGATTGTTAAACCATTGCTTCATATGTTCGAAAAATGTGTCTGTTCGACAACATAAATAACGCAATGAATATTGTTTAACTGTGAAGACGAAACCAATTATGATCAATCGTGAGTTACGCAATTAGGGTGCTGTTTAACACTACCACAACAAATAATAAAAGTGGAATTTCAAATTTAAAAGTTCCCGACCCAAACCAAAACCTATAAAAAGTAAAATAATAATATTTATCGGCCTTTTAAGTTGTGGGTAATATTTTGATCAAAGCATTGTCACGTCGGGGGACGGCCAATGAAAATGTTATCCTTTCTACAATAGCATAGCTACATTCATTATTGCTGGGCATCGTTTCATTGGCCGTCTCCCGACCTGACAATACTTTGATCACGCATCTAAATCGGTTCACCCGTTTAACACCCCTCTTTTTGCATCGGGGCTTAAAAAAACACGTCACACACACGCCATACTGCGCCAAAAATTAATTACTTCGTTCCAAAAATATAACAGCGATATTTCGCACAATGTTTTAATTTGGCAAACGTCAAACGAACACAGCAATAAGTTTAATTTGGAAGCTGACTTGTAGCCACGTAACGTCATGGCCATCATTTCCCAGTGGACGTGCAAAAAACGCAAGTTGGGATTGGGACCAGTTTCCATTTTTTGCTGCATCAAACTGAGCTGATGAAAAAACCGGCCAAGTGCGAGTCGTCCTCACACACTGAGGGTTCCGTATCACGAGGTAAAAAACGCCGAGGAAAAAAAAAAACAAACGCGTTTCTTGTAGATATGGATTTTGTATGAACTTTATTTTATCATTTTGTTGTTATAGTGGCAATACACACTTAGTGAACATTTCAATTGTCTACCTATTACGATTCATTAGTTACAGGCTTGCAGCCCGCTGCAAAAAACGTCGGTAAAACACGTTTCTTCTATGGAGACTTTATTTAATTTTTATTATTTGATGTTATTTCGGCAACAGAAATACATACTTTGTGAAAATTTCACAGTCTATTAGTTGCGGTTCTTGAGTTACAGTCCGCCGACAGACCACGGACGGCGGAGGCTTAGTAGGGTTCTGTTGGCACCAAACCGGAACCCTAAAACACGGGGATCATTCCTGCTTATACTGAGTATTGAGTTGTGTTTTTTTTTTTAATCTTTACCTACTATTTTTTGTGTTATTTAAAAGTTTGGTTCTCTGTCTATTCTAGTATGCTTTAATGTTTTAGCAATAAAAGTGGTGTTTATTATTTAGGAGGTCCACTGTTTAATTTTGATTTATTTGGTTTGGAGAGATTCGTGGTCTCTTACAGATAGCATGTGATAAAAAGTGGATAAAAACTATTGAAATATTGGTTAGTACTGGTTTTTAATTATGAAAGTTCCCATGAATACGGTTTAAAGGGAAATAATTTTATGAAGAAAGCACGGAAATACAAGATCAAGTATTTACTTCAATTAGGCGTTTCAATAATGAGTTACAAAGGTGTTTGTCATTTCGAAAAACCAAATGGCAAAATTGACTAAAGCTATACCAAACTTAGTTCCCGATGAGCCTACAAAGAAACTGCTTTAGACAACATAAAAAATTTGATGTAAGTACCCACAACGCGATCTTTTCTGGTCCGGAACAGTTTAATAATCCAAAACTATGAAATAATAATTAAAAAAAAAAACTAGTTCTAGTGCGCAAGCAAAGTTCCATGGAAACCGTCGGCCGTAGAGAATTTCCAGTAATTGATTTGTAATAAATGCACATAAACCTTGAAAAATGTCCGTCTAAGCGGAGGACTTTCTGACGACCCGTAACAACTGTGAAAAATTTACAAATGACAACCGGAACCCGAGGCACGGAAGAGTCTCGAAATGCAATGGGTTATCATTATCACCCGTCCACTAACGGCGACAAGCGTAACTTAACCTTCGATCAACCCACGCGGCTGGTATTATTTAGTCACGAGCCACCACGTCACGTCACCACGACTCGCAGCACAAAATCCCGTTCACTTACTCGTACACTATAAAGAATCCTCCCTCTCCCTTATTTACACAACAAGAGTTGACACATTTAAAACAGATGACTTAAAGCAACAAATAAATTCGACAAAAAATACAAAGATGGATCGCAGCTCTAAGTTTGCTTTGACGTTAACGTAACTTATTAAGTTAAGCTTAAGTTGGTTAAGTTAATTACAGAGTTTTGATACTTGCTCATGCCCCCAGCTATCATCTGATAACATCTGGTGGTAAAGGCAGTTACATGTACATATGTATGTATATGTTACGGCTAGTAGCCGAAGTGCGGCTACAACTAGGTGCCGGTAAGTTTTAGCCGGCTACAAGTAGGTGTAGCCGGCCTAGCGCTCGCCGGCCGCTGTTGTGGCACCGCTCGCTTCGCTCGCTCGGCTCGCGCGCTGTTGTTCCCAATTCTAATCTAACCGAACCTATTCGGTCGGTAAGCAGTATGGTGCAGTTCACAATTTATCGACAGTTTATAATCTCGCGAGATAGATTATATTATAATGGTATTTACAATTTTACGTTGGCATATGTAGGATACACCTAAGTTTAATCGGCTGCACCTAGGGGCCATCCTTAAATTACGTCACACAGTCTTTGTCACAGGTGGTCACACTTGTAAAACCCCCTCCCCTTGTTTGACGTTACATATTTTTCAATTTTATATTTAAAAGTAAGAGTATGTAAGAAGAGATTTAAAATTTTAGGTTTTAACATGTGACGTCACAAAGCTTTTGACCCCCCCCCCCTGGCTCTTGTCACACAATGTCACATTTTGTTGACCCCCTGCCCCCCTTAACGTGTGACGTAATTTATGGATGTCCCCCTAGGTGTAGCCGCATTTGGACTATTATCCGTAACATATACATGTATTCAGTATGCAAGGCTATGGAAGGACTTGTGATTCTTGATGCAAATTGTATTTATAACGAAAAAAAAAAAACCCGATTACAGAAAATTCAAAAGTAGGTTCTGATTTTAATAGGCACTGAATTTATATTCATCTGTTCCCTCATAACTCCTAAACTACTCTTCGTATTTTTACAAATGAGGTATCTTGAGAAGCCTCATGTTTGAAGCTTGTAAAGCGTCAGATAAAAACCCAACATGGCGGCTTATAGCGGATGTACGAGTAGTGTTGCCGAAAAAAGAAAACGATTCATAATATATCATGTTTGCTATCTCTTAGAAAACTATACAAATGAGAGTAGATGCTAGAAAACATGACACAATCATTAGGCACGTTAAAAAATCAGCACCAATAATCTGTTTTGATATCAAAAGTGTGCCACGTATCAGAATCTACCGCTATAAATCTAATAACTAGCATTTATAAATCACCTGAATAGGTCATGACCATTAATTTTGATTAACCTATGAATATTTAAATTGAAATGTTTGGCTTATTAGTGGTTGTAGTGCTAGTCTAGGTACAATACCTAGTCGAAGGTCATTTATCGAGATATAGACAGAGAATAGGTCACCGCATCTCCTTTCGAAAGACGGAAAAGGTTAATCGTAAGTACTGACAATTTTTTTTTTAATCGATGACATTTATCATAATTTTTCCTAAATCGAATTTTCGATCGTTAGACTGAACCTCGTAAAAAATCTCGAATAACTGCACCCCGAATGAACGCTATTGTGAATCACAACATCCCGCATGAAAGTTATCTCGAATTACTTTATCCCGAATGCACGCTATCTCGATTCCTTTCATCCCGAATGAAGGCTGTCTCGAATGACTTTACACCGAGTAACATTCGGCCGAAGGAACGTAACTCCGAATCACATTATCCCGAACGCAAGTTACCTTGAATCACTCCTGAATGCACGCTAACGATTACGCATTTGGAGGTTTTTAGTTACCAAAATATTGTATAGTTTGGATAAAACTAAGGAGAGACTGCACCAAGCTGTTCTAGAACTCTTCAAGCCTTGTAGACTCTAGAAAATAGAATTTCATTACAATGGCTCTAGAATCTAGAGGCATTGGAATTGTAATGGGTAATTTTCATATGATATGTAATTCTATTCTACCTACCCGTGTTCACTATTTTCCTAATTTTGTCATATTTGTATGCCTCCAGTGATACCCACTTTATAATGTTGTAACATTTTATAACCCGTGTACACACGAATAAACATAATGAAGTGTTTGATTGGATCTTCTGCTTGTCTTAAAAAGTTAAAGCCCAACAAAGAAATAAAAGCCAACATAATTATGGTGTTAGTTATCTATACGTCTTTTTTGGTATTGCCGTAGTCGGGTTAAAATAAATAAAACTGAAACAAACATATTGACGTAAACAGAAAAACAACTGATGAACACAACTAAGCAGTAGGTACACCAAAAAGCTGAACAGGACGTACCTCAAACCATTACCCTTCGTTACCGTCCGGGGTCGAGCAAAAACGCTTCGTAATCCGAAGCTCAAAAAGGGCCTCAAATGGTAGTAAGAACCGTATATTTTAACGAAGTATAGTATAATTCTGCCATAATTTGAAGGCAGGTGCGATTTTTTAATGCAGGTGTATCCTGCATCTTTATTAGGGGTCTTTATGTGTTCGTGTGTTTGCATTTTGAGGTTATTTTAAGGGCTCTACGTTTGGGAAGATAATTTCTTGATATTTTTGGGTGTTTATGATACTCGTTGCTAAGCAATAACAGCCTCATGGCTGAAGGTTAAGATATGCTTGCAGCGGTCGGTTGGTGGATGGGTGACCAGCTACAGCATATCAAACCCTTTTGTGTCTCGGAAAGCCGTTCGTCCCAGCTATAGATCTTTGACAGTCGTTACGGGGAGTCAGAAGCCCTAAAGTCCAACAACCAGGCTTAGGTACCAAGGGGTATCATATCACCCAGTAAATGGGTATACACAGACAATGGTTCACATACCACCAGCACCGCATGCCTTGTTACTTGTACAGACGCCAGCACATCAAGCTACCCCAAACTGTCAAATTTTCCCAATTGTATATGCTCCTTACACTTAAATTATAAAGTTGAAAAACTATCAAAGCAATTTGACAGATTGGGGTAGCTTGATGTGCGCCCGTCTGTACATTTGAAGATTTTATGACTACGTCAGTGAGCAGAATTCGCGCACCCGAATTTTGGGAATTTTGTTTTTTTTTGCCATCGATATGCTACGAAGAAGTAACTAAGATTGTGGAGGTCAGACAGTTGCTCTATTCAAAATACTGGTATTCAGCTGCATCAGCAGGCCTAGACAAAACACATTTCTGTTAGCGTTCACGCCAAACGCTACGCCAAAATGTATGGGAATGACATTATCTGCGGAAAGAACATGAAGTAACCTTTCCGCAGGTAATTTCATTCCCAGGCCCTGGTTAGACTGGAAGCCGACACCAAAATAGTTTATACCGGGTAAGTAGATTGATGAGGTTATAATTATAACACTATTATGTTTTTGGCAGGATCTTGATAATCTACGCTGATTTCGTAATTCTGGAAAAAATACCATAATTTCGCACGATAAAATGTTTTTGTCGGTATTAATAGATATCCGTGAAATCCGTATTTACTCGAAAATGTAAAGAAATCTCGGAATTCGATGTCGGTATCTACGTGTTCTTGTTGAACAATTAGTATTTCTTGAAACAACGCATTAGTATTTTCATATAATTTCTAATTCTATGAAAACATATGTACCTATAGCATTTATATTTCATGAATATAACATTGTAATTCCATTGTCTGTGCTTTCAATGTTAAGAGCATAGCCTTCAAACACACAGTAAAATAAAAGGTTTAAAATCGCAACGGACTATAAAATTGAAAAGGGTTATCTCTATTGCTTGCAAACACTCCACTATGGCGTTCCTCTCAACTGACCCTGAGGTCATGCGGAGACCATCGACTTGTCCATTTTATTGTGACCACGGCCTATCTTTCTAATATTTTATTGTTAATGTCGACACTTTACTAAAATCAAAAGGTACTGGCAATATTTATTCATATATCTTTGTTTAGCTCTTCGAGTTATCCTATTATAGTAAAGTGCGAGCCTTTTGCCATCAACGGGGCACAAATCCAGACTGGGCTACTACTGAAAAATTCCAGATGACAAAACCTGGTGGTGGTGGATCGTCTTGATAGATAACGATAATCACCCATCGCTAAATGAGGCAATTAGCCATCACCAATGAAATTTGTGATGTGCATGAGAGCAAATAAATCCTACTCCTACTAATCCCACTAATTCCTACTATATTCCTATAATATTCCTACTATATTCCTACTGTATTCCTACTATTTTCCTACTAATAATATTATAAGTACTTAAATATGAAAGTTTGTAAGTTTAGATGTTTAAATGTTTGGATGTTTTTGGATGTGTGTTACTCAATCACCCGAAAACGGTAGAACGTATTTAGATGAAATTTGGCACACGGGTAGATTATAACCCGTATTAACATGCTACTTTTCATCCCGGTACGTTCCCGTGGGATAACATCTGACCTCCACGCGGGCGAAGCCGTTGGCAAAAACTAGTTGATAATATTTCTCTCTCATCATTTTAATCAACCCAGCCTCAGCTTGATACCACGTGACGTAGTATCACTCCAATAAAGCATGCTACATACAGTCCCGTTACGTTGACCGATCGGCGCGTGCGCACAGCGCTGCCGGAGCGTAAACATCTAAAGAACATTACCTAGTTTTTGCTCAGCGGATAGCGGGTACGGAGATTTGTTTTTTTTTAGTTGTCTGTCTGAGATTGGAAGAGTTAAGTGAGTTATAAGTTCGTAGACTTGGTCATCATGAGTCATGGATCCTGGACATGGATGATTTTAGTGCCTCTAGACGAATTCCAGTTAACTTATAAAGTTATAACATAACAAATCAGCACACCTTGTTTCGCCCGTTTAGTCCACTCTTGGCCCCTCGACCCCCGAATTTTCATCCAAAGGACAGGTATACCTCGTCCAATTTCGACCCCTAGTTCGGTAAGTACCACCTAAAATTAGTATTTTGCTACAGTAAGGTACAGACTACTTTGGGGGTCCAGAGAAAACTAAAAACTTGACTGGAAACTAAAATTCACTCTCGACCTCTAATGGTCGAGAATAAACCATAGTGAGGGGTCCAGTGGACACATTATAAATTTGGGGTCGAGGGGCCGAGTTTGGACTAAACGATATCGCCGAAAGGTAAGGCACATACACATTTGGGCAGTAATTTTAAGTCCCATTTAATAGGGGCGAGACTATTGTGGTATTGTGGTGGTTAGTGGGTTATAATAATCCACCACGCGGGCCAAGTGTGGGTTGGTGGATGTCACCTATCTTCTAGTTTTTGTTTCTAGGACATGCCGGTTTCCCCACGATGTTTTTCTTCATCGTTTTAAGAGCAGTGGTGATGAAATAAAATACGCAAAGTTAAGTGCCTGCCTGGGATTGTAGAGTCGAGTCGTAAGTACTCGTAAGACGGGACCGATAATAATATAACAGCGCCACCACCGCTCTTAAAAAATCCTATTAGGAGTGGGTGACTTTTATTTTATTTTTTGCCACTTTCATTCTTTAATTGGAATCTACCACCACCTCTAGATACTGCGTTTCGTATCTTATTTGGCCGTCAGAGGTCGGAGTCGTCCTAAAACTTTGGGCTTAAAATTGGTTATTTTCTTCACATGATAAAACACAAACCAAAAAAAAAAAAAACATGGTACTTAAAGAATGAAATACAACACTTATATTATTATATTATTAGCTTCATGTATAATTAACTATGAAATTGGCGTTTAATCAAACTGCCCACTTTGATGACTGAATTCTAAATTCAAATTTATTTCAAACTAGCTTTTGCCAGCGGCTTCGCCCACGTGGAAGTCGCAAATTATCCCACAGGAACGTACTGCCGGCATAAAAAGCTGTGAAGCACATCCTAGTTATAATTTATCTGTGTGCCAAGTTTCATCCAAATCCGTTCAGCCGTTGTTGCATGATTGAGTAACAAATATCCAAACATACAAACTTTCACATTTATAAAATTAGTAGGATTTTAGGCCTGTGTAGAATTAAGTGATTGATTTGTTTCCGCACCGTTTTTAGGGTTCCGTACCTCTAAAGGAAAAAACGGAACCCTTATAAGATCACTTTGTTGTCCGTCCGTCCGTCCGTCCGTCCGTCCGTCCGTCCGTCTGTCAAGACCGTTTTTCTCAGGAACGCGTGGAGGTATCAAACTGAAATTTCTATATGATACTTAGTTCTACTGTCCCTGGAAGCTGTAGAAAAATCAACCTTCTAAGTCAACGCAATCAAAAGATACAGCCATTTAGGCCGCAAAATTCCGCAAATTTTCGAAACTCGCACGGGAATCAAAACCTACAGGGTACTTCCCGTGAACTTAGAATCTTGAAATTTTGTACGAAGTCACGTCTTATAGTACAGATATAGGAAAAATTACGAAAACCGAAAATTTTTAGTTTCGTCATATAAAAAAAAATATTTTTGACAATTTTGAACTTTTACTTATATACCCACAGGTTTGTACGGAACCCTCGGTGCGCGAGTCCAACTCGCACTTGACCGGTTTTTTTTTTTTAGACATCCGTTCTGTTCGCAATATGAAAAACTTAAAACGCGTTATAAACGAATACAAGTTCCACCAGCGTTGCTAAAACATCTCGAAGGAAATAAATGTGAAAGTTAGTATAGATAAGTTTGGTCGTAACTCAATCACGCAAAAATTGCTGAACGGATTTCGATTAAAGCACACTTTACACCAGAATTAACACAGGGTACTTTGAATCCCGGTAGTACACACAGCTCCACAGAAAACTCATCCCCTACAAAGGCGACATGCCTTTGTAGGGGATGAGTTTTCTGTGGAGCTGTCTGTACCTACTTTCTGGTAGGATAATTTCCGACGTCACGCACGATACGGGCGAAGCCGCGCGCTGGTAAGTTAAAAGCTAGTTATTTGATAAATGCATGCGATGTGTCACAAGACACGCTAATCACTGCCGGAAAATCCGATGTGTTAATTGATAAGTTATTATTTACCTACTTATTTATATACATTGCATCTTAAGTCTAGTTTCAGCAATAAAGGCATAATAATAATATTTTGATAAAACTTAAACCAATTTACCAAATGACTATGCTAAAAACTTAACCCAAACATATCTATAATAAGGAATAAGTATGTATACTACTTCACAGGTGTTAGCTTAATTACTTAGGCACAGTAAATTACCCCGAAGTTGAGGTCGACGTGCTTAATCCTAATAATAGTTGGATAATTATAGTGTAGTGTGCGCAGCGTGCGAGGTACTCCATTTATTTCAAGTTGATACTGAGAGTATAAAATACTTATTGTATCTTATGCTATGGTTTGTCCAGAAAGTATGTGTTGAAAACGTAAGCAAATTGGGCGTATTTTACTTCGTAAGTGACGATTCGCCCGTCCCGGCTAATCGACTATTGCACGAATTTACCCACCCAAGTGGGGCGATTCGACACATAAATAACTAGTTTCTGCCCGCAGATCCGCCCGCGTGGAAGTCGGAAATTATCCCGCGGGAACGTACTACCGGGATAAAAAGTATCCTATATGTTAATCTAGGTTATAATCTATCTATGTGCCAAATTTCATCCAAATCCATTCAGTCATTTTTGCGTGAAAGAGTAATAAACATTCATACACCAAACTTTCGCGTTGATAATATTAGTAACTAGACTAACTAGCTTTTGCCAGCGGCTTCGCCCGCGCGGAACTTTCCCCTATTTAACTCCTTTAGAGGTTGAATTTCGAAAAATCCTTCCTTATTCCTTGTCTACGTTGTAAAGGAAACCTCTGTGCAAAATTTCAGCTTTCTAGGTCCAAGGGTTTGGGCTGGGCGTTGATGAGTCAGTCAGTCAGTCAGTCAGGACTTTTATTTTTATTTAAGAAGACTAGCTTTTACCAGCGGCTTCGCCCGCGTTGAACTTTCATCCACTATTTAACTTCCTTAGGAGTTGAATTTCGAAAAATCCTTCTTTATTCCTTGTCTACATTATAAAGGGAACCTCTGTGCAAAATTTCAGCTTTCTAGGTCCAAGGGTTTGGGCTGGGCGTTGATGAGTCAGTCAGTCAGTCAGGACTTCTCTTTTTATTTATATATAATAATAGATATAGATAGAATAGATGTTATTTTTCATAGGTGACTAGCACAAACTTAATTTACTTATGGGCGAATCGACATATTAAGACATGCGTACTAGGCAATTAGCACGTTATGAATTGTATGCACATACGTATTGTTGTTGTTTGGGCACGTCCTACTAGGACACTGTATAACTTTCAATTAATTCGATTAAAGAGTGATAGCAACTACCTGAATGTATACGTGCCTGTGTGGATGTATACCTCCTAGGGTCTTCAAGACGTGGTTGAAAATGAAAAGGTTATTTTCCGAACTTGGCCTTTATTTCGGTTCACTAAAGGGTCATGGAACTATACAGACTGAAGAGGCGTTGCACTCCAAAAAGGTCTAGTACAAACTTTGTACAGGCTCTCGATAATGTCTAGTCTGCACTTTGGCAGTGTTAATCTTTCAAGACCTGTCTCCTTGGAGAATTTAATGGTGAAAGGTTTATAACTACAATCAATCAATACATATTATAAATTAAAGCATATTTTTGTGTCTGGTGTATGCCCGCATTGTTCGTCTTAACAACGCAACGGAATTTGATGGGGTTTTCACCATCAATTAGGTATTCTTTTTCCGAAAGATTGATGTCTATTAGGTAGGTATATATTAATATTTAATAAAAAAAAATAAAAAAAAGTCAAATTAGTTAACGAAGACACGGGTCCGTCCGAAAGCAGTTGATCCGTCAAATCAATCATTTTGAGGATGGGACGCCATCTAATAACTTCTGTCGCTCTGGGTGGAGCAGGAGGGCGTGTCAGCGTTTTACTGACTAAAACCCACTCGTGTTCCCTCAGTTGCCTAGCTGTGTGCCAGGGGCCACGTTATCTCTTTCGAAACAACAACACATCGGACGTAGGGACAGCTGTCAAATCGTTTATTCTTAGTTCAGTTAGTTCGGAAACTGAACTAATCTAATATCTGTAAGTAGTACGAAGTGGGAAATGCACGTAACGTCGAAACGACGTTAATTTATGTAATTTAATATTTTCAGATACTTTAACATGTCAATATTTTAAAACTAGATGGCACCGGCAATTCTTAGCCGACTGATCCCTGCGAAGAAAAGCCAAAATAAACTAAGAGGTCATGGTCTCTTTTAATGTCCAAACATTACATACATTGTTAGGATTTTATGCTGGTCTAACAATGCGGTGTTCGAAAGAGATACCGTGGGTCCTGGCACACTGGCAAGTGGTGGGAACACGGGTGGGTTGTAGTAAGTAAACATCTGACACGCCCTCCTGCTCCACTCAGAGCGGGAGAAGTTATTTGATGATTTCCCACCCTCAAAAAAAAGGGTAATGTCCAAAAAGGCCTTTAAACTTCAGCCGAACTTACTAACTTCGTACTTAGGAAGTAGACTCCACGAGTTGCTAGTTCACCTATTACATACAAATACAATAATTAACCCTAATAACAAGAGCAATAGGGTATTTTCCAATTTAATAAAAACTATTTTAATTTGAAGTTTGGGACGATAACCATAAAAATAAAAATAAATGTATTTACAAATCAAATTTTAGTTTTCGTTGTTTTGAATTTGCTGCCAAAACGCTCCTTACGATGACTTTTATCACGTGACATCGTGACGTCAGCTTTATGTAAACAGCACCGGTACAAATACTTAGTTTGGCGCACTTTAAGAAGTATTTGTGCACAGAGGCACCGCACACCAGTAATCTCAGTTTCTATCCATTAAAAATCTTGTTAATTGTAAACCCGACATTCACTTGTTTACTTGCTAACTACTTTAGTTTACACAAAGTTGAATCCGTTCTTTGATATTTTGCTACATAACGTTCTGAGTTTGCATGAAACTCTAAAATAATCAGCCTCAATAAGTTTCAAAAGAACAAATAGAATTAAAATAATAATCTAACAGAGAAAATCATGTGGATTTTGAAGTAAAATGAATGTTCTCGTTTTGAACTATTAAAGAAAATATTGTTCTTCTTAGCTTTAGATAAATTCCACGAAACTAACCTTACTGGCTTATGTGTCGATTCGCACAAACTAACTCGCCCGAAACAGGCGAATCCACACTTCCAAATAATATTTTATTTTCTGAAAGGGGATCGTAAGAACTTAATTTATTTGTGGGGGAATCGACAAATCCAGAAATACGTAATCGGCAATTGGCATGTTTTGAATTGTTTGCAATATATTTATTTACAAAGGCGCCATGTTGTTTCAACACACAAATAAATCGACTTCGTGCGAATCGCCTATCTAAAATAACCGCCCGAAACGGACGAATCGCCTATCGAAAATGATAGGCGATTCGTCCGTTTCGGGCGAGTAAATTCGTGCAAATCGACTATTTAGCTGCCTTATTTTATAGTCAGTTACTGTTTGTAATGCAAATTAAGTCTAAAGAATCAAGATTTACGAAGAAGTTGATAGAAAGATTTTATTTTTAAACCAAATTAAACTTAGCAACTTCTTCAGCTGTGATTTCAAATAATATATGGCTTACTTGTTTAAGGGTACACTAGTCGCGGGCTCGAACTCACTGGTGGGCCTGGCTAAAAAGCACGCTGTCTCACCAGGCTTCGTGTCCGACAGAGGTAGTATCAGTGATGAGCAGTTAGACGCTAGTGTAGACTAGACGCACAACATTATTGAGTGAGCTGCAGGATCAGTTATAGTAAAACAGGCGCGTAAAAAATTAAGAAAAGTTCTTCGGAAGACCGGGTTTTCTGAAAAAATCACTGGATTAATCAATAACCAATTAAGTTTATTGAACTTTTCGATAATTGAGCTTTGTCGGTACCGACTTGGTTTTCGAGACTTTACACTCCTTTTATTACTTAAACACACCCAAAGTTAGGTTAATTAGTAAGAAAAACGAATCTTTCTAGGCTCTTAACTCTTTAATGGATTTTTATTTTAGTATTCTGTTTCCGTACAGACAATATTAATAATGAGACAAAACCATACCATGTTTAATTTTTGATATACTTAGTCAAACAGTGTAGTAAAACCCTCCCGAAGTTTGTATGGAAAAAATGTGGACATGGTGCCTCGTAGGTCTATAGGTCGCATGCGCTACTGCTAAACATGACGTTCTGAGTTGCATTCCAGGGTCTGACAAAGTGTTATTTGGTTTTCCCATGTGGAATTTCTCAGTAGAACGTGGAGTCTAGATTTAAATAAACGTTTATTTCTCTTCCACAAAGGCACCTTAATTAACTAAATGAAGATTAGAACATACGAGTAAATCCTTTGTGGGAGACTGGTATCTGCACTAGGAAAAACCTGTCACACACAGATTACCAGGCCTCCCCCAAAAAAACTGTGTTTGAATATAAGTTAAATCTTAAAGATAATAACAATATATTTTTAACATCTAGGTAGGTAACGCATTAGCGAAACTAAAAAAAAGAAAGAAAAACGATACCTACAAAATTAAAAGGTAATATTGTGTTTGTGTAATACTGTGTGGTGTGGTATAGTGTAATGTAGCGTGTTGTGGTGTGGTGTGGTGTGGTGTGGTGTGGTGTGGTGTGGTGTGGTGTGGTGTGGTGTGGTGTGGTGTGGTGTGGTGTGGTGTAGTGTAGTATAATGTAGTTTAGAGTAGTAGTGTAGTGTCGTGTGGTGTGGTTTGGTATGGTGTGTTGTGGTGTGGTGTGGTATGGTATGGTGTGGTGCGGTATGGTGTGATGTGTTACAGTGTGGTGTTGTGATGGACAGGCTGAAAACACATTTATCTTAAAACAATTAGGAGGCTTTCAGTGCTAGCGTAATCAAGGTTCAGTAGATATACGTGATGAAAACTTGTTTGCACTTTGCTTTAGTAAGGGCGTATATTAGGTCTTTACCTATGAAATTGCCGTTCTGCAGTACTGGCCATTTCAAATCAAAATAATTTTTGTTTGGCTAAGAATTCTAATTTCAAATTAATTTTATTTTAAAAACATGGATTTTTTTTTTCTAAAAGTAGTCATTTCTTTATTGATTAGTGTTACATTTTCATCGCATTTCAATCTTTTTCGTCATCATGGATACGTTAAAAATTCGAGTAATTATGGAATATGAGTACCGTCGTGGCAGCAACGCGGCACAAGCGGCACGCAACATCAACGACGTTTACGGAGCTAACACTACAAACCAACGCACCACCTGTTATTGGTTTGCTCGCTTCCGTTCTGGAAATTTCGACCTGAAAAATGAACCTCGCGGTCGTCCGAAGACTTTGGTCGACAATGACGAATTAAAGGCGATTGTGGAAGCTGATGATACACAATCTACGGCTGAATTAGCAGCAGCTTTCGACGTTAGCGTCAAAACAATATTGGTCCATTTGCGTCAAATTGGCAAGGTAAAAAAGCTTGACAAATGGGTGCCCCACGAACTCAATGATCGCCAGCGCG
Source organism: Polymixis flavicincta (assembly GCA_949987655.1). Taxonomy (NCBI): domain Eukaryota; kingdom Metazoa; phylum Arthropoda; class Insecta; order Lepidoptera; family Noctuidae; genus Polymixis; species Polymixis flavicincta. The sequence continues at coordinate 21,417,790 of OX465175.1, forward strand.
AAGTACGCGTCGAGACGTGCCTTGCACTGCTCAACAGACACACAAATGAAGGAATTTTGAACCGCATTGTTACCTGCGATGAAAAATGGATTCTGTTTGATAACCGTAAGCGCTCAGCAAGTTGGTTGGATCCTGGTTCAGCACCTAAACAATGCCCTAAACGAAAACTTACCCCTAGAAAAGTGATGGTCACTGTTTGGTGGTCTAGCGCCGGTGTGATTCATCACAGCTTCTTACCAAACGGGGTGAGCATTACTGCAGATGTGTACTGTGAAGAACTGAACACAATGATGGAGAAGCTGGCGCATCTCCAACCAGCATTGGTCAATCGCTCGTCTCCGCTGCTCCTGCACGACAACGCGCGACCTCATACTGCACAGCAGACGGTCTCCAAGTTGCAAGAACTGGGGTTGGAAGCTCTCCGTCATCCGCCCTACTCACCAGACCTTGCGCCTACAGACTACTACTTTTTCCAGAATTTGGATAACTTCTTGGCGGGAAAAAAATTTAATACCCGAGAGGCAGTACAACCCCCCCGAGTGGGTTCCCGCATTGTCGTTGCGGGGGGGCTTAGTAACCGTGGTCTCCCATCCACGGTGAAGCCAAGAGGAACCCAACGGTGGGGCCGCTCGTCAGGGCTTTTGCCTCAAAGCCATTGACGTAGCGGCCAAAAAGTAGGTTGCGGTGAGGTGCACCGCAACTGAGGTGGGCCGCGATGTCGAATGGGAGGCATCGCGGCTGAGGGTTACAGGCTGCGGTAGAGGAGGAGTGCCGGTGCTTCTGAGCAGCGCTCTTCCCTTCCGTGGCCTGGACGGGGCCGCCACCGTTTGATGGCGGACGCGGTGGGGCCGCAGGGGAAGAGGAGTGTCGGTATAGCGTCAGCCGCTCTCCCTATCCTCTGCGGCCGAAAAGTGGTAGACGGGACGGCGCGTTGTGTTCCTCACGCGCGCCATCAAAGATGTCAGCAACCACTGGTGGGGTCCGCAAGGGCCGATGCCTGCCAGGGGTGCGGGTTTGTTCGAAAGAGATACCACGGCCCCTGGCATACGGGCTACTGAGGGAACACGGGTGGGTTTTAGTCAGTAAAAGTCTGACACGCCCTCCTGCTCTACTCAGCAGGAGAAGTCATTTGATGATTTCCCACCCAAAAAAAAAAAAAAAAAAAAAAAAAAAGAGGCAGTACAAAATGCCTTTGAAGAATTTGTTGCCTCCCGTCCAGCTGATTTCTTTAAGAAGGGCATCAATAAACTGCCACTGCGATGGCAAAGATGCATTGATTGCATGGGTGATTACTTCGATTAATACAAATAAAAAATTCATGAAAAAAATTCGTTTAAATTTTTTCATACAAAACGGCAATTTCATAGGTAAAGACCTATTATTTTTAAACTTGAGTTTATTTTATTGTATAAATAACTGCCAAGGAAACAAAAGTTTCGTTGTGAAAGACTACTTTTACATAGTTGAGTAGAACAGACATTTGTTTTAATACGTTTATGAGCATGCAAGGATGGGTTGTAGCGCAAAGAAGAATGTTTACGCAAGATTGTTTGAACGATAAACAGTTGTCGAACGGTAAGAACCTTGCACTTCTCGTAGAGGTCAGAGGTAGGGTGAAAAAACGGTAAGGCATGGGCCACCTTGAGCACTGCTCTTTGAGCTCGCTCGATTTTAATCATAACCGATTTAAGAGCACCACGCCAAACAGAGATACAATAGTTCAGTACAGATTGTCGCAGTGCAAAGTACACTGTTTTAAGAACTTTCGAATCTGCAACACGGCGTAGGCTTTTGAAAATGAAGATGAGCTTCCTAATTCTCTTGGACAACAGATCGATGTGGGAGTTAAAGTTTAGGTTTTTGTCTATAGTTACACCGAGGTAGGTACTTGAGAGCGTCCACTTTTTCGAGTTTTGGGCATGAGCATGAATAGGAAGAGCTGTTGTTACATGTGTGGGCCTTGATATTTAGTCATGGGATTTGAGCGAGGTGAGTGTTTGTTAATGTAAATGTTATGTATTTAGTTTTGTCTGTATTAAGTGAAAGTAGGTTGTTGTTAAGCCAGGCCGTTACTAGTGAGAAACCCATTTGAGCATAGTGGTACACTTCTTCCCAAGTATCTCCATAGAAAAAAAGAGCCGTGTCGTCTGCGAAAGTAATAATCTTGCCGTTAATATGGTTTAACCGACAGAGGTCATTAATAAAGACTAAAAAGAGGCTAGGCCCTAAAATACTCCCCTGAGGAATACCGATATTGACCTAGCAGTCATCACTCAACCACTCATCAACCACAACACGTTGAGCTCTCCCATTCAGGTAACTTCAAACAATTTTAGCTGTTCGCCACGAATTCCGAGGTGTTCAAGCTTCTTCAGTAAGAGTGGCGCAGAGACGGTGTCAAAAGCCTTCGCCAAGTCATTTGTGAGCGGTTGATAGCAATAGGGTCGCCTATTGTCTATTGTTCGCCCTCTATTGGATACATGGGACTTATCCATTACTGGCGAAATGGTAACTAACTAGGTAAACTATAAGTAACCCTTTGCCAAACTCTTCGGGAAATACAGACCTGATTTCTATTTTTATGAGTCTGGATAAGGAAGTTAAAATGTTAGGTAGATATAGTCAGAAAACCTATAGGTACACTAATTTAAAAAAAGCTTTACCATGACGCAATACTCTAAGCTTCTACATCTAACTTTGGTTAATTCAACGGTGAGCTTAAGGCGATAGCGTCAGGGAAGCCCGCAAAATTCAAATGTTTTAACGTCTTTTGCAATTTGCAGGTTGTATGTTGATGTATGATTGATGATATGACGATTTTTGGCCGTATCAAATATTTATGAATAAACAAGTATTGATGATTTTTATTTATGTTCATTCTATAAATTTACTATGACTATTTCATGAAATCATGACATTTGGGAGCAATTCTGTATTGGTGATTGTAATTATTAAAATTCTGTAAGGCCATATTTGATACCTCTCTCTCACCGAGAGGAAGCCTGTGTCCCAGCAGTGGGAACATTATAGGCTGATTATGTATATTTGTTACGGTCAAAAATCATATTTAAATCAAGACCTGAGACTGGCCTGTAAATTGCAAGAAACTTAATTAAATAACATCACGGGTTACCTTAGCAAACCTCCCTTAAACAATTTTGTTGTTTTTATGTCTCCGGCCCATTGCATCTGCTTGACACCATTTTTACACAACACTAACTACTTAATCTTGTTTACATAGTCTCGTATTTGTGAAGAAAGAAAGAAAAAAAAAATGGTTTATTTGTCACAGGTGCTTCCTGTTTTTATAAAATACCATTTTACATAAGTCCTTAGGTTGGCCTAGATTTGTAATTTTTTGAAGTAAACAGCCATTATGTTGATGTTTGCGTTAGTTCAGCTTTGTTATTTAATCTCCTATATTAAGGTCACAAAGAACACCAGGTTTTATTCAAATTTACCGACGGTTTTAATAATAATAAGGTTATTTTATTGAAAAAGGAAAACAAACTGCTGAAATAATATGATGACACAGGCGCCATTTTTTGGTTTAATTTTAAAAAAGCTACCGAAGTAGATATCCGTTATGAGATAAAAACAAAAATAAAACTTGTTAGTAATATTTTTTATTAACCTACTACTTGCATTATTAATATTAAAACACATAAAGTATATCGGTTATGCATACTTCAATTTCTACCTTGTGTGGACGTAGTATCTTTCTATACTCCATAATGTGAAAATAAATATTCATGATTCAACAATTTCTTACGCTCTACGCAGGTCATCCAGGACAAAACATCCAAAGAGAGAACCAAATTGTGGTAAGAAAAGCATCCACAACCTTCGATAACCTTCAGGAATAGTCGCCCATCCACGGACCAACCGCGGCATGTGTAGCTTAACCTGATTGATTGACCCGTACGGCTATTATTATTTAGCCACAAGCTCCTCAAACAATTATAGTTATTAATAAAAGTACCTTCGACACGACAAAAAGGAGGAGAAGATTGAACAGCGCTCAAATTTAAAGTTGCACTAAACCTAACCTTGTTGGCACAGAACAAGATATTGTTGCACGTGATCCCCTTTCATGAGTATCGTGATGCGACGACTCACTGGCTTTATACAGGGTGTAACCGAAACCCAATTGATATACTAACAGCTGGTATAGAAGCAATATTTGAGCATCTTACTATACGACTAATATTATAAATGTGAAGGTTTTTTTCATGTTTGGATATTTGTTACTCAATCACGCTAAAACGGCTGAACGGATGTGGATGAAATTTGGCACACAGATAGTTTATTATCTGTATTTAAATATAGGATACTTTTATTTACATATTTCCAATTTTCACGCGGGGTAAGCCGCTGGCAATAGTTTTAATTATATCATGGGAGACTGTTGCCTGCTAGGTGGTAGTCCTGCACTTCAGATCACTAACTCTTTCAGAAGCAGTTGAATTTATGACGGATTTTGCACTCGTGTGACAAAATTTTAACAATTTATGATGCGCACGCTCCGGTCAAGAAATCTTTAATTAAGGAACCGTCATATCCCTGGATAACAGATACAATTAAATTGATGATGCACTTGCGGAATGACGCTCTGGCCGATTACCGTAAAACTAAGTCGGATTCCAAAAAGGCATATTACAAGCAGCTTAAATCACTGGTGCTAATCTCCATATTTAGAGAAAAAGTTGCTTATTTCAAATTTAAAATTAATAACCAAATCAAAGATCCTAAAGCACTGTGGAAAAATTTAAAAAGCACTGTATTACCAAACATGAAACAAATTGATGACCTTCCTTCACACTTCAGAGACCCAAACGAGATCAATAATCACTTCCTTAATGTTCCCGGTAACCCTGCCTGCAATATATCGCAACGTACTTTCTTCGAGTCTCATCGTCATGGTGATGATAGCTTCGCTTTTGCTTTACAACCAGTAACTTCTGATCAAATTCTACAATACTTCCGCCAGCTGAAATCCAACGCTGAAGGCTGTGACAAGGTGACTCTGAATATGCTTTTGCTGACACTCCCACATACGCTTAAAGCCATCACTGACATTGTGAACAGTTCCATTGTCTCAGCAACATTCCCTGACATCTGGAAAATTGCTATAGTCAGGCCATTACCTAAAAAAACAAATCCGACTGAGTTAAAAGACCTTAGGCCTATTAGTATTTTGCCCTGCCTTTCTAAAATTGCTGAAAAGGCAGTATGCCAACAGCTGACGAAATATCTAGAAGATAAACACATTCTGCCTGAGCTTCAGTCGGGTTTTCGCAAACAGCGTGGTACTTCTACGGCTCTTTTGGACGTGACAGATAACATTCTATTAGCACAGGATAAGGGCCTTTGCACACTTCTTGTCCTACTCGATTTTTCGCGAGCTTTTGACTGCATAAACATAGATTTGTTTCTCTCAAAGCTTAACTACTATGGATTTGATCAAAATACTATAAACTGGTTCCAAAGCTATCTTAACAATCGACAGCAGCGTGTGGAAATACGACAAAGCAATGGCTCATCTCTTGTTTCTTCACTCACTTCTGTCTACAGGGGCGTCCCGCAAGGTTCGATACTGGGCCCCATCATCTTTATTTTATATTGTGCGGATATCATAAATACCCTGAAGCGATGTAGGTATCATATTTACGCTGATGACGTACAAGTTTATATCTCCTTTAAGCCAAGTGACTATGACATCGCGATAAAGGATCTTAACGATGATCTTGACAGGATAGCATGTTGGGCTGAGAATAATGGTTTGGTCCTTAACCCCACTAAAACTAAATATATGTTATTTGGCACCAAAAACCAAATCAGTTCAGTCCCGGCAACACTCAACGTTACCCTGCTGGGTGAGTCGGTCAATCGCGTCAGTGAAGCACGTAATCTGGGTCTAAACATGGACGTTGGGTTGAGCTATGAAGCGCACGTAGCAGAGTCAGTGCGCACTTGTTTTTATCGGCTTAAGGTCCTTTATAAAATAAGGCCTTATCTATCAGAGGAGCTGCGGATCCAGCTGGTTGAGTCACTCGTGCTATCCAATCTAAACTATGCGGACGTAGTTATTGGTCCTCGACTACTGGCAAGAACTGATCGACTGATCCAGAGGGTGCGAAATGCCTGCGCTCGGTTCTGCTTTTCAATTCCACCAAGAAGTCATGTAACGCCATTTTTAAATAAGCACTCAATCCTCAAGATGAAGTCACGTCGTAAGCTGCACTTAGCGTGCCTACTATTTGGAGTTGTAAAGTACAAGCAGCCGTCCTACCTGTACAATAAACTGAGCTGGATCGCTAGTAAAAGAGAATGCGCAAGTAGACAGTGCTCACAACAACTCTCCACTCAATCGCACAAGACGGCTGCCTTCAGGGGAAGTTTTAGATATGCCGCATCCAAATGTTGGAACAATATTCCCCCGCCGATAAGGAATCTTAAATCTATTGACACCTTCAGAATTCGGCTGCGACAGTTTCTTATCGCCTCGCAGAAAAAACTGGGTATGACAATTTCGAATACGTCCATAATATAACTGGCTGTCGTAATCTTCTCGTTTCGTTCTGTTTTCTTCGTGCAACTTACCGTCACAAATCTGTAAACAACCTGCTTTTATTTATTTATTGCAAACATTATTTTACTCACACGTACGATTTTACAATTATTCATTTATATATTTAAACAATCAAGTAATCAAATACACAATCATCAACAAGAATGCTTCCAAATGCTAAGCTTTACTGTATAATAAATTACTTAACATTGCGGGTACTTAGGTACTTACATAATTTTACTCCGCAAATTTCAGTATTCACAACACCAATAATAATAACTAGCGTAGTAATCTCATCTGCTCGATGTCCGTAGGTCACTACAGGGATCCAGCAGAATATCAGCGTCAGGTATATTTGCCTGACACGTGCTGAGCTGGACTCCCATTTGGTGTAAGTTTGAGACACACACCTCGCTTTTGCACTCCCACCGCACGTTATTTCATTTGAATGTTAAAGTTTAAATCACTGTGTCATAGCCTAAAGTGTAATCACTATAATTATGTCAACCTGTTTTCTTTTTTTTCTTAGTGTATTGGCACCTTGTTATTTTCGTGTAATTAATTTTATTCTCATTGTGCTTTGTTTGTTGTGTTGTGTCTTTTATATGCACCAAATAAACGATTTATCTATCTATCTATCTTATCTCGTGTACATAAACGCGGTAAATTTTATGAAAGTAGAAAAAAAGACATTATACTACCGAGCATTTCTTATTCTAGTATCTGTGTGTGTCTTTATCCCAGTAGTAAGTTTCCTTGGGATTATTTCCGACCTCCACGTAGGCGAAACCACTGACAAAAGCTAGTAGATCGAATACAATTTATTAGAGTTATTTGCAATAGTAGCATTTAACATTATCCAATGCATCTGAAAATGCTGCATTGGCATCATTTTTATGAGTCCCCCATGTTCAGCAGTGGTTTACGGCATTTTATTTTAAACTGCACTGCAGTTAACGCTACAATTCCCAAAACCACATTTCAACTGGAGCGTAAATGATGAAAATATACCGTCCATGTTGTGCAGAATGTCGGATTTTCGTCATAAATTAACAAGGAATGCAGTGCGGGATATATTGCGTGGGGCAACTTAATAGGAACCTTGAGTCAAGGTCGGGGTGCTTAACGCTGACCTTGAGATAATTTGTGAGCCCCTAAGGTTCTTTTGCGAAACATCGGAAGAGGGCAATGAATGTATGGTAGCCTTGCTATTTAGATACTTTGGTGACAGGGAATGGGGGCTGATTTTTGTATTATTCATCATCATCATTTCAGCCGAAAGACGTCCACTGCTGGACATAGCCCCCCGGGGTTTTGCCATAATCGCCACGCTTGGCAGGCGGGTTGGCGATCTCAGTATGGTGGTAAAATGCATAGAGAACGCTGCTTCCCATTCTTTAGTAAGTCCCTTAGTCGCCTTCTACGACACCCACGGGAAGAAATGGGGTGGTTGTATTGTTAGTTAACTTTTATTCAATAATCATAATTTATATAGAAATACTCGTAACTGTGCTCGCGGGTTCATCCGCGTGGTTGTCGGCAATTATCCCACGGAGACGTCATCCCGTGACAAAAAGTAGTGCCGTGTTATAACTAGAGGCTTTCCTCCTTTGCTTTCAACCATGTGTCTTTAGCAAAAACTCTTTTACAATAAGATAGCAAAACAGGATAAATAATTTACTACCTTCCTGACAATACAGGCTAAGTTTTGAACCAGTGCGCAAACATGAATTTAGCATATCATTCTAGACCCGCCAGCGCAGAAATTATTCGTCGGTTATTAAAAAAAAAAAATTCTGGTGTTTCATAAAAAAGTGCACCAGAGACCTACGCGGTCAAAATGTATGGCACAGCAGATTTTTTTTTTTTTGTTGGATAACCGACGAAAAACTTATACTGTATACCTACTTTTAAGTTAACCCTCATCATCTGCCTAGCCTTTTCTAACAGGATGCAGCTGAAGACCAGTATTTTACATGGAGCGATACTGCCTGTTTGACCTCTACAATCCAGTTACTGGGTAATACGACACCCCTTGGTAAGACTGGTTGTCAGACTTTCCGACTTCTTTAGCGAGCCGTAATCACTGTCAAAGATCCACTAATGATGATAGCCGGGCACCCTTTAATTAATTTACTAGCTTCTGCCCGCAACTTCGTCTGCGTCAAATTTCTTGCTCCCCGACCCACCACGTCGCATCGAATCGCCTGGCCGTGCGAGTACTTCGTATTATTGACTTTTTTCTTTTTGCTCGTGCTCCTAAGGGCCCTAGCGTGATGTTATATAGCCTATAGCCTTCCTCGATAAATGGGCTATCTAAAACTGAAAGAATTTTTCAAATCGGTCCAGTAGTTCCTGAGATTAGCGCGTTCAAGCAAACAAACAAACTCTTCAGGTTTATTTAGTAAAAATCAAATATAGATATAGATAATATTATATTAAATATAAATCTAATATATAAAATTTCCATGTCACAATGTTAGTTACCGTACTCCTCCGAAACGGCTTTACCGATTTTACTAAATTTTATATGCATATTCAGTAGGTCTGATAATCGGCTACTATCTATTTTTCATACCCTTAAGTGATAAGGGTTGTTCACTAGAAATTACCTGCAAAACAACGTTTGCCGGGTCAGCTAGTAAATATATATAAGTATAGATCACACTCAAGAGACTGCTTAACATCCTATTTAATTATCACTCCCTGTTACATAAAACAGAACAAACTACCGTCAAATAAATATTTCAACCCTATCATGCCGTATTTCGACCATCGCTCACGGCCCACGAGGTTCACGTTAACAATCTAAAAATAGTTAGAATTAGCCACAAGAGGGTTAAGGTCGCGCCAATAGAATTAGCGGCATGTAGCTTGTCCTTAAGGGTGTCTATGGGGACTCGAAAGTTATAGGTTGTTTTGTTGGGGGTAGTAACGAGTTTGAATAGGTTTTTATAATGCCAAGGTTTTGTAAAGGACTATCTAATTAAATCATCTATATAAATAAAAAGAGAAGTCCTGACTGACTGACTGATTGACTCATCAACGCCCAGCCCAAACCCTTGGACCTAGAAAGCTGAAATTTTGCACAGAGGTTCCCTTTATAATGCAGACAAGGAATAAGGAAGGATTTTTTGAAATTCAACCCCTAAGGGAGTTAAATAGGGGAAGAAAGTTCAGCGCGGGCGTAGCCGCTGGCAAAAGCTAGTTTGCAAATAAAGCTGAAACCGGTCAAAATAACTATAAACATTTTAAAGTGCACAAAGGAAAAAAGCTCATTTCAGTAATTAAAACTTGTTTATTGAATGGAAGGTATCAGAAGGCTTAAAGTCACCCAAAGGGCAATGGAGAGGGCTATGCTCGGAGTTTCCCTACACGATTGAATCAGAAATGAAGAGATCCGCAGGAGAACCAAGGCAACCGACATAGCCCGAAGAATTGCCAAATATAAGTGGCAGTGGGCAGGGCACATTGCTCGCAGAACAGATGGTCGATGGGGCCGAAAGGTTCTGGAGTGGCAACCGCGTACCGGAAGACGTTGAGTGGGAAGGTCTCCCACAAGGTAGACCGATGACCTTGTGAAGGCCGCGGGAATCCACTGGATGTGGGAAGCACAAGACCGGTCGGAGTGGAGGAGCCTGGGAGAGGCCTATGTCCAGCAGTGGGGTCTTTCGGCTGAAATGATGATGATATTGAATAGATAGCCATTGGTCCCGACTGTCATACATGTATCTTTGACAGTCGGGTGGTCAGAAGCTCGAAAGTCTTAAAACCAGTCTTAGCAAGAGGTATTGTATTACCCAGTAACTGGGTTACCCCCAAATTATAATGTAATTTTTTATTATTTTTGACAATGTCTGACATATTCTCGTCATTATTTGACTTTATACATCAATTTTAATATCGACTATTTATTATTAGTTGTCATGGAAATCATGTAACTTGGTTCAATTTGGTTAAATTTTTTATGTACATTCTTTTATATATTGTGAATGAAAGAACGTTGTAGGCCTTACAGACAAGATTTGTAGACGATTTTCTGTTCTGTATTTTCATTCCTCTAAGTTCCTGATACTTACTGACAGGCCTGCACTGACCTCCCGTACCTATCATCACTGTAATTTGAAAACAATATAAAAACCAATTATTTTTAAAAGAGTAACTGTGGAGTTTCTTGCTGAATTAGTATCTGGCTTTTGTGTAATCTTAAGAATGGTGAAATATGGCTGAACTTTTATGTATATTATTACCTATAGGTAATTGAAAAATAACTGTCTATTATATTATATTGAAATTGTTCATTGTTTACATTGTAAAATGAACCGTGTAAGGACATAATGTAAACATATACAAGCATAAGTAAAAATTATTTGTGCATGTACGTAAGTTAAATTACACTCGAATGGCCACGTGTTTCAATGCTTTCCCAACCAACGTCCAAATGATATGATAACAAAAGAAATTTCGAAAATGGAACGCCTAACATTCAACATAAGGTTATGGATACACAAACTACATAGCAAAGTGGCCAGCAATTTTTTTCCTATCATTCAACTTTTTAAACCTTCTTCACTTTTTGATAAGATCACAACACGTTGGCTCAATTATTATTTGCGCTTTTGTGTTTAAATGTTTTATGTATCTAATATCCACAAAACACATATCAGGTCGCCCTAACACACACTGATCCTAAGTCTAGATTCGAATAAACAAGCAACAAGTATCTAGTAAAGAAACAAGTTTCTTCGGAGAAAGTTGCATGCTTTCTACAGAGCTTTTACCATGCACTTATTAACTGTAATACGATATTTGATTGCTTTATGAACTATGCAAAGAGCTTTGCCTCTTTCTAAGTTATGTCTAGAATGGTCAGACATTTTTGCATAAACTTTTTCTCTATAAAGGCAGCGTTGGTCTACTGCTAGTAGACAGCGTGCTGTGAAAAAGCGGATTGTGGAGAACCGTTCCGAGGGCTGGAATAAGATGCTCGGCGAACTCGAACCCACCCATAAAGCCGTCTGGTATCTTCAGAGGAAACTTCGGTCCTCAGACAAGGTTTATACCTATGCCTCCTCTCACCCGCCCCGATAATAGTATAATTATATAGCCTTCGACCCTCAGGAAATGGCCGAATTTCTAGCCGACAGTCTAGAGTCCCATTGCAATACCGGTACTCATCCGAATGACCTAGCGCACCTAGCCAAGGTGGACGCTGAAGTCGAACGCAGGGTCTCTCAAGATTCCTCCCGTTGAAGACCCTGATTATTCTCTGCCTCCCGTGCATGTCATTTGCGTTATTGAATCACTGGTACTGAGTCCTATTCTTGATCGTCTGTCCTATCATTTACGTCTATCACCAAGTCACAAAGATGAAGTCATATTGTGCCCAATATTTCTGCCTCTGCATAACTTTAAAACAAGCACGCTGCAATATTTTTTTTGCAGTAGTAAGTACGTAGTTTTTATCCGTTGCTGAAAGCTATGAGACGTTTCTCGTCTCTTCTTCGTCGTTTTCTCATCTCTGTGAATCGCGACCACATACGACGCAACTCCAAGATCTCTTGCAGTGTAGACTGCTCGGTAGATGCAGCCTCCATTAGCCATGACAGGCATGATACCCAAGCAAAAAATTATACTTACATTAGCTTAAAATTACACTTTGTAGTATAAGAAGAAGTTGCTTTAACACACTTAACACGTTGGCGGACAGTACCTACTATCTTACTGGTTGCGGCTACTGTGACACTACGTATTTTCATACATTGCCCACGGGCGTAGTATCACAACGTATGGTTAAAATGCTTCTTTTTTTAATGAGTGTGTGGAAGTACTTTCTTTGACGATTTTTTTTTAAATTGTTTAGTAACAGTACGAAAGTCTTAATTATACCTTTGGTGACAGAAAATATGCTAGTTCTTTATGATGATATGGAAAATCAGTCGTGTGTGGCGTACTGATTTTATGCAAGTAAAACTCACACATTGACAGGCGTATCTCTTTTAGTTACCTAGACGCCTGTGTTCATTACTGTCCGCCAACGTGTTAACTTTAAGCAACTACTTTACTATAAATTCACCACTACGTATCAACTTAACAAACGCTTTTTAGTACATTACATCCAAAGCTTAATTTCGCAACCTTGCTCTAACATAAAGCTGGTCCGCAACTCCACAAGACCTACACATTCCTGTGCCCGTCACCCTTGTGCCGAGTACCGGTACTTTTACCTCGCCCGCCTTATTAGAATATCGTCAACTGGTTTGCGGACGCCGTACCTGCGAACCGGCGACATTTTGTTACTTATGCGCCAGGTGGCTCGGATGCGGTGTGGGCAGACATCCAAATTGTGTGTAGATTGATATCGTATGTTTTTCAATCAGATGTCGAATTGTTGGCAACTACCTTATTGTTGTGGAACATGTTATTGGCAGACAAAGTAACAAATACCCTGCACTATCAGTCGACTTAATTACAGAATAAAAAGCAATTTGAAAAACTTAAAAACCCGAATTCAGCATATCATTCTAGACCCCTAGCGAAGAAATCTTTTGTCGTTTTTGTAAAAAAAAATCAGCTGTTTTATAGAAAAGTGCAATACCTACACAGTCAAAATTTATGGAACAGCTGATTTTAATTTGTATAACCGACGAAAAATTTCTTAGTAAGCGATCATATGCTTTAGGGCAAAGTGGTATATGTCTACGGAGATTCAGATGAGAATATTTTTTATTTTATTTACCCTGTATACTATTTAAATGGCACGGTCCGTCGCCTAGAACCAGCCATCAAGAATTCAAGACGCTTCCAACGATACCTTATTTGTCAAATTATGATAAGTAATTAAGAAGTTATGAGGGAACAGATGAACATACACACATATACCTGTCAAAATCATAACCATAATTGTTGGGTTAAAACAAACCATTCTTGTGGTTTGCTGGCTCAAATTCAACAACAATTTCTCATCGACATCTCTCAATAACTTATCGTTGTTATATAGAAATTCTGAGGCTAATATTGGCTCATGTTGGGCCAACGTGTAGAGGGGGCATTACACCGTTCGACCAAGACGTGACAACGACACAAAAAAAAAAGCATCGATTACAAGTATATTAATGTCCCATACAATTTCTTACTAAATATTCAATGAAGGAGCACCAATAAAACCCCATAATATATTCGATACATATCACATATCATATTCCGTCCTTGTATAAATCAGCTGTTTTGCCTAAGCACTTAAGTATTCATAACGCGTCACATTCCAGGCACTTAGCCTTCTGGGGACAACAATCAGTAGCTATACTTCTCACGTCATTCAAGGGAACAGTATTTATGAGTGCATTTAAAGCAACTGCGGCAGGCATATCCTACTTTCCTAATAATATTATAAATGTGATAGTTTGTACGATTGGAAGTTTAGCATACATGATACTGACAATAATTCTATCATGGATTATCACACAATAAACTTTTTATCCTATAGTACGTCTCGTGAGATAATTTCCAACCTCAACACAGGCAAAGATGCTGGCAAAAGATAAGTAGTGCCAAGTAATTCAACTTAATGTTGTATACTTTGTAATATTAATATACTTTTTCCAAAAAAAAAAAAAAACAACCGACTTCCAAAAAACGCTAGAAAGTGAAAAATAACTTTAATTTCGGAAGTCGGTGACTTTGGATATGTATTTTATTAATTTCTTGTCACCGCCTTCCGAAATTAAAGTTATTTTTCACTTTTTAGGGTTTTTTTTTTATGAATAAGTTTTAATTTTTCACTTTTTGGTTATTGTACCCACTTCACACCAATTCATCATCCTTGTGGTCAAAACAATGCATATTTATGCGATAGCAGCAGGCTTAGCACGAGCACCGATTTGTCGACGGAAGAATAGACATGATTATTAACTAAATGAAATACAATAGGAGAAGATAGCTATGTTTTTCTATTAATTATCACAGTTATGCGTTCTAAACGAATCATGATTATGTAGATAATCGTCTATACTTTGTGGCCGTCGAGTAGAAAGTTTGTTGTCGGTGAGATTTTGACAGTTTGGGAAGAAATATTCTTCTGAAATAGTCTACATTTCTAAGGACCTAGACAAATATCGTTAGAAACGAAAGAGTAAATGACAGATTGTAGAAGGATATCTACGGTGCGACATCAAAAATGTAGGAACGAAATGTCACTTTGTGTTGAAAAAGCACTGTCTATTCTTCGTAGAAACACAAAGCGTCATGCTAAGCTCGCTGCAATCGCGGTTGATTTGCTGTCATTTTTTGAAGAGTTCCGTTGTCTGTCTCCAAAACGCATCATCATATCTATATGAAATTTAAATGGGACCATTTCGGAATAAACTCCTTTCTAAAAACAAGAATTTTGCAAAAAGGTCTATATATGACGGAGTTATGCCCGAATCTGCACCTAACTCCTAACCGTTAAATAGTTGTACCTTCCTTCATCAGCTCAGCGTTATGAGATGATGATGACCATACGCAAATGTTTCAATAGCTTTAGAAAACATATGAAAAACATTGTTAATACCTATAAGATTTGAGGGTTGTCCTCGATTTTCCTGGGATTCCATAATCAGATCCTGACATGGTGCCAATGGGACCACCTCAGGAGAATACTCTTTCAAATGAAAAAAGAATTTTGAGAATCGGTCCACAAATGGTGGAGAAATCGATGAACATACATTTAAAAAAATACATACAGTGGAACATATAACCTCCTCCTTTTTTGGAAGTCGGTTGATAATCAACCTATAACGTTCCCACTGCTGGGACACAGGCCTCCTCTTTGTGAGAGGGAGTGGCCCGGAATCCACCACGCGGGCCCAGTGCGGGTTGGTAGATGTCACATATCTTCGAATTTTTGGTTCTAGAACATGCCGGTTTCCTCACGATGTTTTTCTTCACCGTTTTGAGAGAAAGTGGTTAAGAAATAACTTACACAAAAAGCGCCGTCTGGGTTCGAACCTTACGACCTACATGACCTACATCTTGTAAGTTGCGTCAGTTACCACGGGGGCGCCACTGCTCATTAACTTCATTACATAACATTAAATTAATTTCTAAATGTATATCAGGCCTTTGGTCCTTCTAATTAATCAGTCTTATTTTACTCTGGAAAGTTATAATAAGGTGGCGCTACTGTGCAACAACAAAACAATGTAAGGCACGTTCTCCACACAACATGTAAGGAATAAATACATGTAAACAATATTATCACATATTATCCATCACAATATATGCAACGTCTAGACATAATAGACAATTTAATCACGAGTTACTATTAACTACATAGGTAACTAGTTTTGTCTCAATCAGTCGGAAGGTGATTTATTTATAGTGTTTTTGTTTAAGATATGAATATACAGGATAAGTTTTTATCCAGTCCGCAAATTTTAACCATGAATTCAGCTTATCATTTTAGAGCCCCTAGCGCAGAAGTTTTTCGCCGGTGATATAAAACAAAAACAGCTGTTTCATAGAAAAGTGCAATACCAACGCGGTCAAAATTTAGGGAACAGCAGATTTTTTTTTTGTTTAACTGACGAAAAATTTCTTCACTGGGGCTCTAGAATGATATGCTGAAGTCATGGTTACAGTTTGTGCACTGGTTAAAAACTTACCCTGTGTAACAACACGCCTTTATTCTCCGAAGAGTTATAGGCAAAGGTGTGCCGATAATACACCAAAATTTCAGCAGTTAAACTAACGGTGTTCACAATCATATATAAATAACCTATGGTGCAGATTTGGGTCTTTTACTAACATCTAGAAGTCCAAACTCAAGGTCTGCCAACGAGCAATGGAGCACAGTATACCTACTAGACGTTAAATTAACGGATCTTGTTCAAAACACAATACTGCGCTCAAAAACAGTAGCTGAAGTAGCTCAGAAGGCTGCCCAACTTAAAAGGGACTGGACTGGACATGTCTGCCACATGCCAGACAAACACTAAGGCTAGAGAACTGGTGCACTGACACAGTGGAGAAGACGAAGCTGGATAGGATAGGATGGGGACATAGATGGGGTGAGGAGGACGCGCGGGCTCGCGAAAGATGGAAGGAGTGGAGGGACGCCTTTGGCTTTTGGAGTGTGACAGCGTAGGCTTGTAAAAAAAGAAATGAGGGCAGACTTTCTTTCATACTACTTTTTATCAGGTATCTGGATAAAATTGAAACTATTTCACTGATTCACGTTATAGATGAGATAACGCACTCATTCACTATTATCTAAAATATGTTTTTAATTAAAGAATTCGCAAACAATATAAATGATAACAATTCCTCGAACTGTGTCTAGTGACCGGCACGATACTAAGATCAGAAGTCACGTCGTTCGCCCGAGATCGTAATAATTGCTGTCCTTTATCTGTCGATAAAAATGTGGCGGATGACGTCACCGTCGCAGGCGCAAGATTAACAAGCAAGTCAAGCAACCAACTAAATATAGAGTGTAAACATGCCTTATGTGAATCATGTGTGTGCTCGCTTTAGCTGAGTAGGTAAACACTCGTGGCATTGAATGTCTTGATTGTTCGACTATAACGTAGTTTTATGTTTTTTAAGTGAGTGTTAAATATCCAACCCTTGTTTACCGCGTGCATTTGGAACTTAACCTCCAAAATAGTTAAGTTATTGTCCGGCGCGTAAAAAATGCAGGCCGGTCGAGCGAGTCACCGGCAAGCGACTGCCTGCGTGAGGATTGGAACGCCATCGCCAGTCTCTCTCGAACCTCGGGGCCGACGACTCGTACGGCACAGCCGGTTTCAAGTCACAACTTCTCGATAACTTATCAGCAAATAATTGCATGAAGTCATCGGTTAAATTAAGTGCATTCTAAAGTTTATAACTTATAGCTCAGTTGTTATTATAACAAGTTTCTTGAGAAAAGTTTGCTAAGGTTCAATGCTAAAGTTTGACAGTGGTGAACTCTACAAGTGTCCGTGAAAAAGTTGTGTGCGATCGGATTGGTCGGTTTGTTTTGTTTTGTTAAGTCGTGTCCGGTAGCAGGATGAATGGGACGCCGGCTAGAAGGCCTAAGAGCGCTTTCTCTGAAATGGTGAGTTCATCTTGAGAGATTTTGTACATAAATTCATCGAGCATATTTTTCTTGGTAGGTATTTTTGTTAAGTTAGGTTAAAAAAATTGGTGTTAACCCTACCTCGTCGCAGGAATTTATTAGGTAAACCGAAGTCATTGAAGGCCGTACATTTCCCCCGGATAAAGTCCCCTACTGATTTGAAAGGGTTACAAGTTACATTAAATGATAAGTTACACTAACGTTTCTGTCGCGAATTAATTGATCAATAAAATTCATGCTTGATTTATTGTTTTGTTTACAGTTTGAGTTACTGATGAGTAACGAACTGTTTAACTTTTACTTATTTAACATTAAGTATGGTCCAACATATGTTTTTTGTTGTTTCATTAACTAGCCTCGGTGTTATCAGCTTAGCTGGTAATACCGTGTTATCGTTGATGATAATCTTTATGCCTGTATCCACGGTCGTTTATCAATTAGGTTCAGTTATTCAGTTCTAGGCTGGGTTTATTAATTATCAATTATTGACTATTAATATAGCTCGCTGCTGCTCGCAGTACTTACTTTGTTAATTTATCAATAAATTGACTGATACATGAACAGTTGAGCTTATTCTTGTAACAACAATACTAGAGCAGTGGTGGCTCAGTGGTTACTTACGCGTTGTAGGTCGTGAGTTCGAACCCATTGTAGGTAGTGGGTTCGAACCCAAGCATTTACTTTACGTAGTGTAAATTTTGGCATCACCACTGTTCTCAAAAAGGTGGAGTTAAACTAGTGTTTTACAAGTTTTTCTATTATAGAAGACAGAATTAACAAAATAATCAAAGCACTGAACACAAATTAGTTCAGTAGGTACGCCTTACTAAGCCCCAGTAGGTACCAACCTCGTAATCTGTCTTCCCGTGCGGGATGCCGTGCCACGCAATTCGAGCGGGAAAAATACATTTTAAATTATCGTTTGGTCTGTTTGCAAAAGCGGGACTATGTCGGCCTCGCTGGGGACACCGGGACAGACCGACAGACTGCCTGCAAGCGGGACTGTCCCGCCCAAAGCGGGACGTATGGTCACGTTATCATGCAACATCCAAAATAGACATAGCCTACCTCCTTAAAGATTTTTTTGACAACGTTTTTTACCAACAAAAAATTATCTACAAGTTTAGTAGTTGGCCATGAACCATACAGACAGACATATAAGGGAAGGCGACTTAAAATTCCGAGTATTATACGAACATAATGGTCCTGCAACAGGTAAGAACCATTAAGAATAGATTGAACATAGGAAGGAATTAACTAGCCAGGAACCAATTACGTATTACCTAGAACTATTTACTTTTTTTTGTGGGAATAACCTTTGCGCTTTGAAGGAGTAGAATATTGGAAGCCTGACCGTTTATGTTAACCGACAACACTACAAAGTGAAAAATAACTTTAATTTCGGAAGGCGGTGCCAACAATTATTTTTTTTGTTTTTCCGCAAGGCGGTAGTTTTCTTTTTGTAAAAAGTTTTTATATTCTATGTTAATAGTAGGCAGTAGTAGTGACTACATCACTACTTCATCATTCATCGTTTCAGCCGAAAGACGTCCACTGTTGGACATAGGCCTCCCCCAAGCTCCGCCACTTCGACCGTTCGTTCTGTGCTTCCCGCATGCAGCGGACTCCTGCGGTCCTCACTTCATTCACATCACTACTTATTCTAAAACAAAGTAGTCCCGCCGCGTTTGTCTAGCTATATGTCTGTCAGTTCATGAAAATGCTGAACGGATTTTCATGCGGTTTTCACCAATAGACAGAGTGATTCATTTAGGTGTATAATTTCTTAAGGTTTCGTGTACAAGTTAGTAAGTATTACAAATTCGTTGCCGAATCTTATGTCGAGCGATTTTACTGGCTGTTGTGACGACTTCGGTATAGTAATATACGCAGAAATAGTCGGTTTCTGGTAACTTTTTATTATGGATTGTCACTATGATGCAATGTTGAGTACTGAAATTGCTACATTTGGTTAAGGGTGTCAATTTTACATCTTGTTTTTTTTTATTGAATTTTAGCCTGCATGAAGAATATGAAAGTGTTTGTGTTCAAATGTTACCCTATAATTAAACACCCCAATTCATAACTAAAATGAAAAAAACTTAAAGAGAGAGAGAGTAAAACTTGTAGCAAGTATATTCATCTATTTGACATTAACATTTTACCATACAGTTGTAAATAATCTTTTATGATCGATCAAGTATAGTCTCCATCGTTTGGATAACAAAATGTTATAATGGAACTACAAGCCCAAAAATACATGCTAATAAGTTACCTGCCTTTTATAGCATTCTAACATTGATATCTTCGGTTTATGGCTAATTTATACGGCTTTGTTGAAACTTTTACGGTTGAAGAAACGACACTGAGAACTTGCCTGTATTTATTTTTATTAAAATTCACCAATACTGGCACCAAAAGAGATTATTAACCAGCACCCTAATTGCGTAACTCACGATTCATCATAATCTGTTTCGTTTTGAAACAGATTGCTGCATATGTTCGAAAATTGTGTCTGTTCAACAACGTAAATAACGCAATGAATACTGTTGAACTATCGAATTGAAACCGATTATGATTAATCGTGAGTTACGCAATTAGGGTGCAGGTTAGTTGGATATAGTCGAAATTGAGTAAGAAAGTGATGGATGTTTTCGAATAAAATTAAATAAATGATATTTAAAAAAAAAAACATATAAACCTGCATGGGCACTTATGAAACGTCAGAAGCTAGATGCACGGTTATAATGAATAGAAAAAAAACAGTTAATTTTTCGATAGGAGGATGGCGAGGTTGCATGTACAATGGGACCCACTGTTAGGAGCATCGTACAGTATCGAAACTTATAACTAGTTGTAGAACTATATAAAACTAGCAAAAAAGCTAATGGGCAGTAAGTCGTAGAGGATGGGAGAAAAAAGATATGCAAGGAAAAAATTATAACCTAAAACGAATCTAATAGGTGCTGTATTTAATAATACAACATCTTTTTATATATTATGTATTTTCAAAAAGGTGTTCAGTCAGAATAAAAATATCTAACAAGACTACCATCGTGGTTCTGAATTTCTCTGGCCAGATATAGGTAATTACCTACTCAAAATTAAAAAAAATACGTTTGGGAGCTAGGAACTATTGTGACTTGGTAAATACAAGATATGGAATCAGAGACTAGATTGATATAGGATAATACTATAATCATTATTGGCATAAAACTAAATGAAAAAAAAAAACAAACGAAGAATTAATTTACTAATTGGTTTTGACACTGACAGCCAACTTCTATTGACAGCATAACGTTACATTCTACGATAGCACAAATAATCGTAATAATAATTATAACGAGCCCTGACCACCGACATCTTGGACCCTGCTCCTGACGCCGATGGGCCAGAATTTTTGATATTTTTAAATGTTTTTGTACGAGTTTTGTAAAAATATTTAAAAATGTACTAAAAATTTATGAAAGAAAATAGATTAATAATATTGTACGGTTTTGTAGAAAAATGTGAATGCATTTTTATTATTCACTTTTGTCTGTTTTTCTTATATTTTACAAGTTTTGTTTATTAAAAACAAAAAATTGAGAAGCGTAAACGTCAAGTGTAAGAAAGTAAATCATGTAACGAGTAGGTTGGAATGTTAAAACGAAACACGGTGCGTTTAATAACTGCATGATGACTTATTTTTAAGTAATTAACAAAAAAAAATTACTTTTAATTCCCATCACCTAGTGACTCCAATTTTTTTATATAATCCTCTTACAACCTCTTTAATATAGTAAATATTATCTTGCAAGTGAACGACACTTCGTTAATTTACAAATAATGTGGGTCCAAACTCGCCATCCTTCTTTAATAAATTTCATTGGAAAACTTCCATGGGTTCTTATTCTCTTCCACCTATCTTACAAAAAATCAACTATATCCGACGACCACCATGGTTACTTATTTATTTTGGTGACTGTACAAATTATGTTTCATAAACTATGCTTTATTCAAAACGAACCTTTACCCTGAGCTGGAAATTATGCCACGGGATCACAGTACTGGGATAAAAAAGCATTATTTGTCCTAATCCAGGTCATAGTCTAACCATGTCCCAAATTCCATCGAAATCCATTCAGCTGTAAGAGATAACTGCGCAACACAAACGGAACTGCATTCACATTGACAATGTGTTAGTATCGATTATTGTTATAATATCTAAGGCAAACTACGATCTAAGTAAGCCGAATTGTATAAAAATATGTACATACATCGATGCGCAAACTGTACCTAACCATAAATTCAGCATATAATTCTAGACCCCTGAAATTGCGTTGAAATTTTCGTAGTCATCAAAAAAAAAATCTGTTTCGCTGTAACACAGAAAACTGCAACACCTACGCGGTCAAAATGTACCGAACCGCAATTAATTTTTAAATAACCGAAGAAAAATTTCAACGGGTTCAGAATCATGTACGATCACGTACTGAATTCATGATAAGAGATTGTCGTCGATGTATTTACCATCCTGTATAGCTAAGGTTTAAGAGCTTTGAGTAAGTTTTCTTCAAATAAGTAGATACCGTCAATCTACACACCTATAAATTATACTTAACAAGGTAAAAGGGTTAATTTACGAAGACCTTGCTTGATATTTATAAGTGGCTGACCCTTGTCCTTAGGTACCGAGTATCTACTTAATAATTATGAATATAATTTACTATGTTTAACAACTAAGAAATAAAAAGTCTCAAGTTTTTAAGAGAAAGCCGTCCAAAATACTAAAAAGTTTAACTACAAAACTTAAATACTAAGAAAAAAATATTCACCTCTTTGGTGTTGACATCTGAAACTTTCCTGAAATTCTGTCTCTTATACCTTGACAGTGAAAGGTCAATTTCACAATTGATGGTATGCTTATTAATCGCGAATTGTCACCGTGGCTTCGCCCCCGTGGATGTCGGATGTCTATGTCCCACGAGAACGTACTACCGAGGCAAAAGGTACCTATATGTTATTTCCATATAACATTAGCTATCGCCAGTGAAAATGCCATCCAAATCAGTCCAGCCGTTTCGGAGATTAACCTGAACAAAATTTATAAAAAATGTTTTTTGATTTTCTTTTAGATTAGTAAAAAGCTGTTATTTTGACATTACAAACAGATATTTAAATTTAATTTATTTACAAAATAAGGTGAACCAAGAAAAACCACTACTTGAATATGATCAAAAAACACTAACCCCCTTATTACAAAACAAGGTTTTTCTTTAGGTATGGTTTAGACCACCGAGCCTGTTTTTGAAATAAGAACTTAGAACTGAAATAGAATTACAGCTCCTTTTACAAAACTGACAATTTAGCACTGGACTAACTTGTCGGTTTTGTAAAAGGAGCCGTATTTCGAATTCCCTTAGGTTCTTATTTAAAAAAGAGGCTCGATGGTTTAAACCATACCTAAAGAAAAACCTTGTTTTGTAATAAGGGGGTTAATGATTAGTAATTTTTGGGAATCAGTTATCAGAAAACAGAAACCAACGAGTTATAAAAGCATATCACATTACTAATACAGCTTTGCCATCAAATAATACACCATTCGCCTTCTTTAGCGCTAACACAAGCCGTGTTGAGTCCACATCGGATTCCATTTCGTCCATAAGGGATATGAGATCATAATGAGGGAACATGCTACTTTGATACCTTACATTGGGCAATGATCCCAACTAACCTCATCTAGTTTTCCTCATAACCTACTTTTCTTATTATGATATAGGTTTATATTTAGGGTAAAAAAATTACCCTGTGTAGGCTATTATTGGTCAACATGGGTTATGCGACCGAGCTTTGTTCAGTGTAGTAGACCGAGAAGATAATTTATGAAGGGACGCAAATGTGATGCGTCAGTCATTTGTTCCATACATTTTGACCGCATAGGTATTGCACTTTTCTATGAAACAGCAGATTTTTTTTGTTTTTGTTTAGGTATGTTGAATTCATGGTTACAGTTTGCGCACTGGTAAAAAAATTACCCTGTGTAGGCTATAATTGGTCAAGATAGGTTATGCGACCGAGCTTTGTTCAGTGTAGACCTAGAATATAATTTATTAAGGGACGCAAATGTGATGCGTGCACGAGACGCCATTTTCTATTGGTACGCCTCTGCGTATACGATAGATAAGTTTTATGTTAAAACATCAAATTTCACGCAAACAACGTCGTGGGCAGAAGCTAGTTTGTACTCATAGAGATGACAGTTTGTTAGTAAGTTTGTATGTAGCGGGTAATCTCTAGACCTACCATCATCGGATCGTATGAAAAATGATTCAATTAAAAACTTTAAAAATAAATTGGTGGCTTTTCTAATAGATAAATGTTATCATTCGATTAATGATTTTTTAATGGACAAAACTTGTTAAACAGCAATGTGTATAATAAATATAATTAGTGTTACCTTGAAAATATGGACCTAATTTACATTTATTTTTAATTTTATCCTGTAGCAACATTTTAATTTGACATTTTTTTAATAATATTGAATGTATGTATGTAATAATTCTAACTGTGACATTTTAATTTGTAATTAGCTTAACATTTTTTATTTTATTTTTATTATTTTTGCGTGCCTATTTCCAGGCAGAATGTACATGGCACTCTCTGATCTACTCCACCTGTATTTCAATGTAACCTACATTCATTGCAAATAAATTATTGATTGATTGGTCGGATATGATACATTATATTCACTTTTGATAGCCCAATTCTTAAGGCAGTTTATAGGCTATATACAATCACTCTACGACCCTTTTGAGCCGAGTTAGGTAAAAGAAAAAGTCAGAAAGAAAGAAAGAAGAAAGAAAAAATGTTTATTCTGCACAAACAAAACGCACATTACACAAAATAAAATAAACTATGAAATAAAATGCACACATACAATGTAGCCAAAAGCCCCGTATTCAAGTCGATAATTTTCACAATATTGTCCATTGACTGATAGTGTCAGTCAAGGCTTGGGACCGAACATAGACAAATGGATTACGTACATGCAATTATATAATTATAAACAAGCAAAACAAAGAAAGAACGCTAATAGAAACCGTACTTACATCGCGAGCGGGCGATGCGATGCTAAAATGTATTTTATGTTAAACAATAAATTAGAAGCTAGTAGTTGATAACCTCTTGGTTTTACAAGGCATGTTTTGTTAAAAACAACAGTAGCAACTATATAAAAAAAAAACATAATCGGTTCATCCGTTCTGGAGCTACGATGCCACAGACAGACACACACAGACACGTCAAACTTATAACACCCCGTCGTTTTTGCATCAGGAGTTAAATATAAATAATTGCGGCAATTAACAATACCTACCATGTTTGTATTCATTGCAACGTCTGCTAATCTGCTAGCTTGTTCACACATCACCTCAAAATAAGGAAAAAAATTACATGTTATTCATAAGTTTGGGTAATATCTACTATGTACTTTGTAATGTTAAGGTAAATTCTATATTGATTTATTGCGAACATTGGCACAAAAATAACCATGACTTATCCTTGATTCACAAATGTTCAGTTTTTGCATCAACATACGGACTATATCATCTCGGTTCGCCATTTTACCTAGAACTAGACTGAATGACTATTTACTCGGATGGTTTTCTAAATAAAACCACAGCTTTTATATATATTATTTATACACGAGCTGCTGAACTGAAAACGTTGCCTTTATGTAAAAAAAATTCAAACACACTAGTGTTGTAAAAAGCAGTGTTTCCACAATAGATTTGAAAACAATGGACAAATGTTTTTTTTTTTTTTTTTCATTATTTGTACCTAAACCTTACATGGTTCTCTGCCAGGGGCACGGGTTATTCGAAAGAGATACCGTAGCCCCTGGCACACAGGCAACTGAAGGAATGCGGGTGGGTTTTAGTCAGTAAAAGTCTGACACGCCTTATAGAAGTTATTTATGATTTCCCACAACTGCCCAGGCACTAAGTTGTCACAGCATCAGGCCTAACCATTAGACAATTTCGCTATTACTCTTACACTACTGGACATCTAAAGAGCGTCCTTAATCGCCTATTTTGTTCAGCACCCATTAGAACAAACTGCCCATACTAGCCGGTAACGGACCAGGACATTACCATAATCACTACATCCACCACTCTTGGCTCTTGGCAGGTGAGGTGCCCTCAATAGCATGTTGTTAGTCCAAATGTAGCTGTAGTCGCCATTCACGATAATAAAGGAAATATGTAGCGATTCCATTTGGAAACAAGGACACGGTTTAATGTAGTAATGTGTACTAAGAGTTTTTAAGGCTGAGCGCAGACCAGAATGCCAAGTCCCGTGTTTAAAACGTTCAAAAGCTACATAGTTGTAATCTCATCTTGGCGACAATTAATGTCAAAACTTGACATTGATTATCGCTGACATTACGATTTTACGAGTACCTACGCAACTGTAAATTTGAATTAGGTAAGTTCTACTTTTCGAAAGTATACAAATTGTACTAGAAACATCAGTTTTCAAAATGGTGAAGGAAAACATCGTAAAGAAACCGGCATGTCCTAGTACCAAAAATTCGAAGACATTTCACATTCGATGACATCTGCCAATCTGAACCGGGCCCGCGTGGTAGATAATGGTCCACCACCTCTCGCTGAGAGGAAGCGTGTGTCCCAGAAGTGGGAGCATTATACTCTTATTATGCATTATACAAGTTTTTCACAGAAAGTTGTTAATAACAATGTTGTTAATACAGGAAAATAAGACATATTTTCCACTGTTTGCCGATCATTCCATCAAGAATACGTTTAATTTATTTATATTTTGACAAGATTTTAGCATTGATCGTCGCTGAGTCTCACAATAAAATGATAAATGTTCTTAAAAATTTGAAAATGTAGAAAACCATCAATTAAATGTACTCCATATTCCATTAGCAAAAATTTGTGGAAACCCTGTCATGGGTTAGCTGAATTTGGAGTCACGATTTTCGCAATTTGCAGTATCCCTCAAGCAATAGACATTCCTATAGGCTTAAAGGAACTAACACTACACTTTCTGTGAAAACACGTATATTTCTAATTATAATTCAATGTTTTTGAATGTAGAACGAAACGAGGAGATAATGAAATAAACAGTAGCGTTTTTACGCTACTGTTTATTTCATTATCTCCTCGACTTTTGTCTTATTTCATAATATTTGAAACCAAAATAACAATTATGGCGTCATGCATGTTCGGTATTTGAATTTGAAAACGGAATTAAGTTCTTTGTCCAATAAAATCGTAGGCATTCCGATTCGCTTCATTATAGCAGGAATTTATTTTTTACTTTAATTACGAGAGTTCCACTCTTGCGTTTAACGCATTAATTCTCGCAGTTTGTTTTATTGTTTTAAACATAACATCTCTTAATTGCTTTAAGCTAAATTGAGTAACTAATATTGCTTATTGCGTGAATTATTCATTAGAGGAATTATTCTTTTGCACTATTTTACTGTGGGATTTATGCAGAGTTATCAAATTCAGGACACTAAAACCCACATTGCGTTTTAATTTACCTTCACCACTGGCTTTGATTTTGTTTTGAAAGAATTAGCATTAAAAAAATTACTGTGGGTGCACTATTGATAGATACAACTCTGCCAAACCCTTTGGGGATTGCAGGCGTGATGTTCTTTGCTATGTAATTTAGCATCAAAATATAACAACAAAATACCTAATACTTTTTCTCGCAAGATATAAATCAATCAATCGATCACAAATTCTTAAAGGATACTTACGAGTCTTCTACAAAAACGAGTTCCTCAAAATCTAATTTGATGACTGCAAAAAGATAATACGATGCTGTGAAGGAAAACTACTAGCGCCTGACTCATACCTATTTATTCGACGGATAACGTCCAAATCAATCGCCGCAAATATCCTTTTGAGGTTACAATATACAACGAAACAAGAACTATTTATAATACATCGTTATTTTATAACACACACCTATTCAAAACGATTTGGTACCTACAAAGCAAATTGTCTCATCCTACCGTCCAAATCTATCGAACTATTTGTCCGGTATTCGTTCACATAATCTTACCTTGGGAAAGACTTAATTATACCCTTAATTATACCTTATAGTATACCTGTTAAAAGTTGTAATATAAAATATTGAAAGGCTGAAAGTTTAGCCTACTCGAACAATAGAGAGGAACTATTAGTAGGTGCATTATGGAGTAACGATAATTATTCTAACTTTTGATACGACAATAGAAATTGGGTATTGTTGTTCCATTAGTTTCTGTATAGAATTTCAATATGGTGAACTGATGTGTCGAACAAATAAACGACCTTATCTACCGATAACTAATAGTAGCATTGAAATGTATCGAAAAAAATATCATCCGCTACTACACTATCATTCGGTTTTTGAATTTGAGATCTTGTCAAATGGCATTGCCGATTCCTTCAATGTAGCTCGAGAAATTCAAAATTTCTTCCTTTTTTTAAAAGAGATTTCGAATGTCATTCACCCTACCGCTAAAGTAGAATTTTGCTAGTTTCAACTTTATATTCTCAATTCAAAAACCGGGTGTATAAATAATTACAGTCCTTCACAAGTAGCCTTGAAAAATAATAACATACGCATGTGCAATAAAGAAGGGAAGCCTGCATTGCATATCGGTGATCAGGGCCCGCCCACCTGCCACACAAATGATGCAAGGGAGTCACGGCTCAGGGGAGCCATTGAACGAGACGTATGCGTGTGCGCAGGTAGGTTTGGTAATTAAATCAAGCTCAACTGAATCATGCTGAGGGAAGTTGTATTGGAAGTGGGTTTTTGTGTGAGTTATTCTTGTTATTTTTTTGTGAGTTGTTAGCATTCAATTGTCTGATGATTTTTGAAACTCTGTTTTTAATATTATTATAAACATCCAACCTTATCACGGAATTGAAATATTTTCCGTGAACACAACTCAAATTGAGGGTCATCCGTGGGTCACAAGTTGTTCCTGGGACCTGTCGTTGTCCTAGCATTATTATTAATAAGAACAACCAAGCCTTCTATTTTATATTATTGCAATTGCAATCCATCCGTCTTTATTATCTTTGGCTGACATCACACATCACATATTTTGTGATGGATATCAAAATTGATATCCATCACTCTTTTATTCACGTGCGCTTGTTCCCTCCTCATCACATACCAAGCCAGACGATTTCCTGTTAACTTCATTGGTGCCATTTTCAAACTTTCCCTTTTATACTAATTTATAACTTTATTTATTTAATGTTCTTCTTAATATTAATGCTAGAACAACGACAGATCCCAGGAACAACTTGCGACCTACGAATGGCACTCAAGTTAAGTTAATTTCACGGAAAAAAAAACCGGTCAAGTGCGAGTTGGACTCGCGCACCGAGGGTTCCGTACAAACCTGTGGGTATATAAGTAAAAGTTCAAAATTGTCAAAAATATTTTTTTTTATATGACGAAACTAAAAAATTTCGGTTTTCGTAATTTTTCCTATATCTGTACTATAAGACGTGACTTCGTACAAAATTTCAAGATTCTAAGTTCACGGGAAGTACCCTGTAGGTTTTGATTCCCGTGCGAGTTTCGAAAATTTGCGGAATTTTGCGGCCTAAATGGCTGTATCTTTTGATTGCGTTGACTTAGAAGGTTGATTTTTCTACAGCTTCCAGGAACAGTAGAACTAAGTATCATATAGAAATTTCAGTTTGATACCTCCACGCGTTCCTGAGAAAAACGGTCTTGACAGACGGACGGACGGACGGACGGACGGACGGACAACAAAGTGATCTTATAAGGGTTCCGTTTTTTCCTTTAGAGGTACGGAACCCTAAAAAATCAAGTCCGTGATAAAGCCTCTCGTACTATATGGAATCGGAATGCTGGACTGTAAAGAAGACGGATGAAAAGTGATTGCATGCATCGGAAATGAGAAAGTTGAGAGAGATGTGTGGAGTAACGGAAATTGACAAAGTTAGAAATTAGTACGAAAGGAAAAGTTTAAAACTGGCACTACTGACAGAAAAGTCGAAGGAAAATCGTCTGGCTTAGTATGTGATGCAGATGGAAGAAATGCATGTAAATAAAAGAGTGATGAATATACAGATAAATGTTGATGGATGGAGAGCGAGAGGAAGGACAAAGAAAAGATGGAAGGATTGTCTGAGAAGGTGAATGATAGTGTGAAGGTTGAGAGAGGAGAATAGAAGAAGAAATCGTGTTGCGCCAACCCGAAGTAACATGTGACAAGGAAGATGATGATTTTGTGAACATTCACTATACTAAACGGTGAACGGATTCAAACTAAGAATATTAGCATTATTATCTCCTTTATTTCGTTTAATTTCATCATGATTACAAATGAAAAAAAAAAAAAAATTGTAACCCACCGGTATCGGGAACAGGGTCCAAGTTACCGGTGGTCAAGGCTGCTGAGAGAGGAACCTCCTTACTATACACGCCGTGTCCAGTAGTAATGTTTTTTGGATCAAGCCCTTGATCCAGCTGCCTAACGAGAACCTCCTGAGGTTGGTCGAGGCTCTTGGCTATAATGCCAGTGACTGTCACGATTATCGGCGCATTGACTGCTGTATCCCCATCCCACATGTCGACAACCTCGCGTGCCAGGTCAAGACACTTGATCTGCTTATCTTTTTCATTATTATTATAATGTTGATTAGCCTTCCCACATTTACACTCATCAAGGTTTTAGACCCTAACATCTACCACCGTTCTACCAAAACCTGTTGTTCTGTGGTTCACGTTCGATATCGAAAACTAATGATCGTGTGACCTTCATGACTAAATGTCAAAGGTTCAGTAAACCCTCGGATCAACAGATCACTTATCGACAACTTTAATAGTATTCTATCGTAAGTCAACTATCAAGAGGTGTGTATAGTTTTCTAAGTTAAATTGTAAACAAGACTGCACTCTAAACTTTGTGAATATTTGCTAAGTTTAAAGTTAAATTTAGTGATTTGTTTTGTAAGTTATGCTTGTGGCTAAATAACAATAGCTGCACGGGTCGATCGGTCAGGTTAAGCTACGCTTGTCGCGGTTGGTCCGTGGATGGGTGACCATCTTTACATACCAAGACCCCTCCGTGCCTCGGAAAGCACGTCAAGCCGTTGGTCCCGGCTGTCATTTGTGGATCTTTGACAGTCGTTACGGGTCGTCAGAAGCCCGAAAGTCTGACAACCAGTCTTACCAGGGGGTATCGTATTACCCAGTAACTGGGTTGTGGAGGTCAGATAGGCAGTCGCTCCATGTAAAATACTGGTATTCAGCTGCATCCGGTTAGACTGGAAGCCGACCCCAACATAGTTGGGAAAAGGCTAAGCAGATGATGATGTTTTGTAAGTTATTTCTGTATAGATTTTATTGTATGAAAATCTTGTAAAATAAATTTAAGTTGAATTATACACTAACACAAGCTTATGAATATCTAGAACATGAGACCTTACAAGTAAGACTCAAGATAGATGCTTCTAAATAAACAGTCATTCAATGTGGAATGTTTGAGCTCCATAATATGATTCATAATTTTCATAGTGATTTGCGAAATAATTGCGTTTGTTTAATCCCTTGCTGCATCGTTATTACTTAACCATTACTTATGCATGGGCACGCCACGATTGCGGCGGTAAGTCCCCTCTTTGAGGAGTGGTTTGAGAGGCGGCATGGCGTCCTCACCTTCCGCTTGACGCAGGTCCTCACCGGACACGGTTGTTTCGGGAGGTTCCTGTTTCGAAAAGGGCGGGAGGAAACGCCCGGGTGTTTCCACTGCGAAGATCGCTGGTACGGAGCGAGAGGGCATGGGGAGCCGTCACCTCCTTCAGCGAAGCAGTCATGCTCGCGAAGAGGGAGGCGGCGCACATGAGGGAGAGGCAGCATATGCGCTCTCGCGACCCTAGCCGCCGCAGGATACGGAGACGCCCTGGGCGTCGGGAATCCCAGGCCGATTTCCGGCCACCGTAGGCATGAGCTTGCGGACGGCGAGTAATGGGTAGCTCGCTGTCCGGTAAGGACCAAGCCCAAGTCGACGGCGCGTTGTGTTCCACGCGCGCCTCAAAGAGATGTCAGCACAAAAATTATGGGGCCTGCAAGGGCCGATGCCTGTCAGGGGTGCGGGTTCGTTTGAAAGAGATACCACAGCCCCTGGCATACGGGCTAATGAAGGAACACGGGTGGGTTTTAGTCAATAAAAGTCTGACACGCCCTCCTGCTCCACCCAGAGCGGGAGAAGTTATTTGATGATTTCCCACCCAAAAAAAAAAAAAAACATTACTTATGCAATTAATATGTGAGATATGAAAGGTAAATCACTCACTAAATCGTACCCTTTAGAAACACGATAACTTTTAGTTTCCTCGGAAGAAAAACAAATTCGAAATAATCTCTGAAAAACAAAATAAATTAGTACAGCGTTAATACTTCACGGAAGGTATTTTTTTTTTTTTAATAATAATAATAAACCTACATGTTTTCTATGATTTTCTGTTGTTTTCGTTTTGTTTTCAATTTAAAATTTTCAAAAAATTTATTAAAATAATATGAAGGAAATACCTTAATTTGCGCGGGAACCATTCTAGCCAGAGCCACCACGCTTCAATTAGCGTCAAAAGTTTGGTGCGCTCTTAAACTCTTGACGAATAATAAAAGTGCATTCTACTAGACACTGTTTCACAATAAGAACATCAAAACTAAGTACATAGTATAAATCATTGTTAAGACTCGATTATAAGGGATTATAGGGTATAATGACATACTGTGGAAATTGGGGATCACAATTACATGATACAATTTCAGGAGGTGAGACTGCCACTCTCATGCCACTCTGCACTTAAGAGCACAGCGCACCCCCTATTTATGTAAACACATATGTAAACACCTATATTGCACAAATAAACTAATTGATTGATTGATTGAAAGAGCCTTTATCAAGCATTGAACAGTAATATAGGCCGTCGACGAATAATGCCACCGTCACAAAGCCCAGACACATAGATCGATTTACGCATACAATAATACTGCATACCTATACGCCCACGATATGACATAAAAATGCGCTTAACTTACTATATCGCTTCCTGTCTGTTGTGTATCAGATTACTTTAAAGTTGCAGTCATCAATGGAATAAGTGCATATGACCTACATACGCATTTCCGTATTTTATGTAGATATATTCTTTTACACCTACTCGGCTTTCCCTTACGTCATATTTAGATCCTCATAAACGAATTAAATTTACCTTGATGATTTTCGTACTACCTTGCCACTGTTGTTTATATAGTAAGTAGTGGTATACGAATTGGTGTGGGGTAGGTATCATAACGTGATCGAATCAGGAATGAAAAGATCCGCAGGAGAACCAAGGCAACCGACATAGCCCGAAGAATTGCCAAAATTAAGTGGCATTGCGCAGGGCACATTACTCGCAGAATAGATGGCCAGTGGCGACAGCGAACCCGAAAACGTAGAGTTGGAAGACGTCCTACAGGGTGGACAGATTACCTTGTGAAGGCCGCAGGAATCCGCTGGATGCGGGAACCACAGAACCGGTCGAAATGGAGGAGCTTGGGGGAGGCCTATGTCCAGCAGTAGAGGTCTTTCAGCTGAAATGATGATGATGATGATGATGCTGAGGTATCATAACCAAAATTGCACAATATAAAAGGTGTCTTTGGATCTGTATTTTAGTTTTTTGCTACCGAATTCGGAAATTAAAGTTATTTTTCATTTCGTAGTGTTTCTTTTTGGAAGCCGGTTGTTTTTCATATAAAACTAGCTTTTGCCAGCGGCTTCGCCCGCGCGGAACTTTCATCCCCTATTTAACTCCCTTAGGGGCTGAACTTCGAAAAATTCTGCCTTATTCTTTGTCTACATTATAAAAGGAACCTCTGTGCAAAATTGCAGCTTTTTAGGTCCAAGGGTTTGGGCTGGGCGTTGAATTTCAGTCAGTCAGTCAGGCCTTTTGTTTTATTTATTTAGATGTATTCTTATTTCCCGTTAATTCTTTTTTATTAATTCTGAATATTACCCGTTATATCACCAATATCACCATTATCACCATTACAGTCTGTTTCAAATTATTTACGTTTTTACAGTACGTATAATTTGCATATATTTTTGTTTTACATAACATGCTGGTCCAGCTTCATAGGGCAATCTAGAGTTTAGACAAAATAAACTGGTTGCTAACTTAATTGTATCATCATTTATTATTTTTAAAACATTGATTTACATTCTGTGATTACTTTTACTTACACATTGACATTTAGTTGCAATTTTTTTTAAGAAATTCGTATACTTGTTTTATTAATTTCGAGCACCATGTATCTATCATATAATGAACTAGCTTCCGCCCGCGGCTTCGCCCGGGTGGACGTCGTAAACTACCCCGAGGGAACGTACTACCGGTATAAAAGGTATCGTGTGTGTTAATCTTGGTTATAATCTATCTGTGTGCCAAATTTTATCCAAATCCGTTCTGCCGTTTTTGCGTAATTAAGTAACAAAAATCCAATCATCTTCACAAACTTTCACATTTAAAATATTACGGACTACCCTTTTTTTACCCTTTAGGGGTAGATTTTCGAAAAACTGTGATACACGTTATTCTTTATATTTGATTTTAAACATAAATACTGAGTTTCGAGTTAATCAGACAGCGCGATAAAATTCTTCCATACAAACTTTGACACCCCACAATCCCCCTTTAGGGGGTAGTTTAGAAAAACGATATATTACCAACTTTATAATTTACTTAGATAAATATTTGTGCCAATTTCAAGCTTATTAACTCAAGGAATAAGATTTTTCATACAAACAAAATCCCCCCTTTTCACCCCCTTAAAGGTCGAATTACCAAAAACCCCTTCTTAGTGCTCCCCTACATTATAAAAGAAAGCCGTGTACAAAATTTCACGTTCCTAGTCCTAGCAGTTTCGGCTGTGCGTTGATTGATCAGTTAATCAGAAATTTTCCCTTTTATACATATATAGGGTGACTGGTAATTAGTGACTGACATTTAAATACATGATTGTACTCATCATTATGAACAATTTTTACTATGGGATGAAACCCGAAATCGCGAAAAAAAAATCATCTGTTCCCTACATTTTGACGAGTTATGCGAACATAAATGTAGGGAACAGCTGATTTTTTTTTCGCGTTTTTTTAGTTATTGATAAGCAGTGAACCTTATGTTACAAACTGTTTTTATATTATTATTAAAATTCTCATGGAACTAACTGATGGAGAGGGCTATGCTTGGAGTTTCTCTGTGTGATCGAATCAGGAATAAAGAGATCCGCAGGAGAACAAGGTAACCGACATAGCCCGAAGAATTGCTCAACTTAAGTGGCAGTCGGCAGGGTACATAGCTCGCAGAACAGATGGCCGATGGGGCCGAAAAGTTCTGGAGTGGCGACCGCGCACCGGAAGACGTAAAGTTGGAAGACTGGGAGGTCTTCATCATCAAAGTCAAAAGTGCTAGCGAGTGGACCTACAGTTAGTCGTAGTAATAATGGATTGACATAAATTAACATAAATGGAAGAATCGAAGAATTGCCAAACTGAAGCGGTAGTGGTCAAGGCACATTGCTCGCAGAACTGATAGCCGATGAGGCCGAAAGGTTCTGAAGTGGCGACCGCGTACGGGAAGACGTAGAGTTGAAGTCCTACCTCCAGGGAGACCGATGACCTTGTGAGGGCCGCAGGAGTCCGCTGGATGCGGAAAGCAAAGAACCGGTCGAAGCGGCGAACCTTGGGAGAGGCCTATGTCCAGCAGTGGCCGTCTTTCGGCTGAAATGATGAAGATGAACTAACTGATTTTATTTCTGTAAGTAGGTTTGTACGCACGGCTACACATCAAGCTATGCATTTCCAGTATAAGCTGAACTCGCATTCTATAGGTATTCCGTGCACTGCGCGATCAGCGTAAACTGGAAATCTATAGCTTGATGCGTAGCCTTATTTATTACTGATGTGTAAAAGTGTTTGTACACACCAGTAATAAATAAGGTTTAAAAAATTAGATGAGTTCGAAATGTCTCATCCGACTACTCTGAGAAGAAAGACCGAAACAATTCAATGGTCAGACTCTTTTAAAGTTCTGACATAATCATGGTCAGATCATGCGAGGGCCGTGGAGATTAGTGTATGAAGGGTCTTCAACAGACCATCAAGTACATTATAATATATTTATTCAATGGAACTCATTGAATAAATATATTATAATACATATTTTGTTTTCATAAACAAATGTAAATTTAAATTCGCTTACTTGTATGTTTACCTCGTTGTTCATATCGCTAGTTTCATTAATTAACAAAAGTTTCCTTCCCTATCCGGCTCATTTTGCATTAGCTAACAAAAAACATCGATGCCCAGTCCGTCATGCAGTTTGAGTTCATCATACTGCTATGCAACAAAATAAACAAAAATATTTACTTATACACAAAAAGAAGTTACGAATGTTAGAAAACCATAACCAATTAGATCATTAGACCTACATAATGATGACGCGGAGGCACTTTTGGAGTACATAGTAGCATCACAGTCTATAAATCATATAATACACTCTCGCAAACACTATCACATACACTGTCATACACTCTCACATACACTCACACACACCCCCACATACATTCTCACACATACTCTCAAACACACTCTCACATAACACTCTCACTCACATACACTCTCACATAGTACATTATCACTTATACAATCTCACACTACGCACAGATATTCACACTCGAATCATACTCTCAGTAACATGCTTTTTTTTTTCAAGTTCGTATGTACCTACGGTTTTGTTACTAGATGAAGTAATTATGCTGTACTATGGAAGAGCGGAGTCTCCTAACACAGGCATTGTTTACTTAAAAGAAGGCTCGAAACACTAAACATTTTTTTAAATCAATATTTATCATTACATGAATAATTTAATAAATGAACGAAGAAGCATCGCTACCGTACCAAATATAAAAAGAGGTGGAGCTTTGACTGTCATGATACAAAAATAATACTTCCTGACATATTGAAACAAATATAGGAAGGATGAATTGAGCATAAACGTTTAATTTATCCTTCTTTTGAATTCCGCTCATTATTTCCCGTCATAAATCCAACAGTATCATCTCTTTGCATTCTGTAAACAACTAAAAGTAAAGTGACACTATTGATTCAAAATTATACATTCTGAATTCAACTAAAAACTTTTGCGAGACCCGAGTCCCGTAATTATGCACACCCAATACTCGTCTCACACATGATACTTAATGCGATATCATTACAAAATACTAACATGGTCTTAAAACAACATTTTATTTGGCGTTGACGACAAAACAAGTCCTGCGATTCCAACCAGCAGATTCCACTATATTTATATTTATAGCAACATTTTGCGAAAACAACTAATTCTTGTTGTATCGAATTACGTCACCGGTTTGAGGTTTGATCACAGAGTAGAAGTGCACAGAAGATCCAGTTTGATAGTTTTTCTTTACTGAAAACATGCAGCGACTTTTCCATGTCTACGACGAGACTTGGGAAATACTAAGATAGCGCTACGAAAACGCTGCGCTTGAGCTACGTCTTACTACGAATGCACTACGACAGCGTTACGAACATGCTACGACAGCGCTACTTATGTGCTACGAAAACGTTACGACAGCGCTACGAAAACGCTACGACTGCCCTACGAAAACGGTACGATTGCACTACGAAAATGCTACGAATACGCAACGACAGCGCTACGAAAACATAACGACTATTTTTAAAGAGTTTACGAATTTTTGCAATGCTGCTATTAGTATTTTTATGACAATGTAGCTCCCACGCATTTACAAAAACAAACGTTTAAAGCTAGAATAGCATCATTGCTTTTGCGAAATAGAACAATCGCGGATAGTTTCATAGTACACATGGTACACATCAAGCTATACATTTCCATTATAAGGTGATCTCGCATTGTATAGGATTTCCGTACAGTGCGAGATCAGCGTAAACTGGAAATTTATAGCTTGATGTATAGCTTGTGTAGCTAGATTTATTTGAATGTCGCCCAGCAATTCACCTTTATTTTGTGAATCTTCTGATTCTACCTATTTTGTTGTTTAATGTTAAATTTAATACGGGGACGTTCGGCGGTCGCGTAGGAGCCAAGGTTGTGGCTTGTGGTACGACCGGATGGTGCAGCCATGCATTTTTGAGACAAATTGCGTCGAGAAATGGCAGGAGTAGGAGAAGGAATGTACAATGGATTAATTACGATATCCAGTATGCTTAAAAAGGAATAAATTATGAGTGTTTGAGTGATTTCACTTCCTTCGTGTGCATAAAGAATGTGAAAACTACAGAAAAAAAATGTTTTATGGTAGCTTGAGTATTTATATCTAAGTAATATAATGGCCATATTATCATCATCATCACCATCATTTCAGCCGAAAGACGTTCACCGCTGAACATGGGCCTCCCCCAAGCTCCGCCAATTTAACCGCTTTTATGCTTTCCGCAATAAGCGGATTCCTGGGGCCTTCACAAGGTCATCGGTCCACTTTGTGGGCCTTCCAACTATACCTCTTCCGGTAGGCGGTCGCCACTCCAGAACCTTTCGGCCCCATCAGCCATCTGTTCTGCGAACAATGTGTCCTACCCACTGCCCTTTACGAGTAAGTTTGACAATTCTTCGGGCTATGTTGGTTACGTTGGTTCTTCTGCGGATCTCTTTATTCCTGATCTTCTCCCTTCATCATGATACCTGGCCATATTATACCTGCCACAAAAATTCAGTTCCTTTTTCGCCATCTGGCAGTTAGCGGCAAGTCACCACGCTTACTATAAAAAATTGTCATAAGCCAATAAATCAAATCAAAATATTTTATTTCATATAAACCTGCATGGGCACTTATAAAACGTCAGAAGCTAGGTGCACGGTTCCAAATTGTCACTTCCTATGGAGAAGAGCCGACAAGAAACGCAATCGACGAGTACTACACTAATCCTTCGGTAATTATATTCATACGGCATGCGATTCGAAAATGGAGAACATGCATCTCGCATTCGAGAAATAGTTCACCGTATGTTTGAGCGCAGACTTGATCACCTTGGTGACTCAGTGCGTGTGATATTTATGTTCCGTAATGTGAATCGTAAGGTCTCACAGGAATAAAGTTGAAGGCGACTGAGAATTCTTCACCTACTTTAATAGTTGAGAATATAAAAAATAAAAAAATATATTGTCGTAAAGTTTTGTGAAAAGAAATCTGCCAACCAAAGAGTATCCATGTTGCCCAGTAACTGGGTGGAGGTCAGATAGGCAGTCGCTCAAGTAAAAGAGCTGCATACCTATTGATTTTTCGTTTTCTTTTAAATTTCTTTCCCACTTTGACAACAATTCCCAGGTCATCACTAAGGTTGAATTCGACCAAACTTTGATACCTAGAATAAGTCTTAAACTGAGAACAAATTTTGAAGTTTTGACAGTTTTTAGGGTTCCGTACCTCTAAAGGAAATAACTGAACCCTTATAGGATCACTTTGTTGTTCGTCCGTCCTTCTGTCTGTCTGTCAAGACCCTTTTTCTCAGGAATGCGTGGCGGTATCAAGCTGGAATTTATATCCAATACTCAGGTCTATTATCCCTTGGAGCTGTGAAAAAATAAATCTTCTAAGCTAACGCAATCAAAGGATACGGTACAGCTGTTTATGCCGGAAATTTTCGACACACGCAAGGGAATCAAAACCTACAGGGTGCTTCCCGTGAATTCAGAATCTTGAAATTTGGTACGAAACAACGTCATACAGCACAGATAAAGGAAAAATTGCGAAAAGCATTCATTTTTAGTTATATCATTTAAAAAATATTTTAAATCATTTAACGGAACGCTCCTTGCGCGAGTCCGACTCGCACTTGGCCGGTTTTTTCTATACTAGAACCATCAGACGTTAATTTTATTCTACGTATAAAAGATGTCTGACTTTGGTAAAGTCCCGCCCAAAGGTTAAAACTACGTTACTATTAGAAAGACAAATATACGCTGTCATTTATGAAGAGTAAGTGACATTCGACGTTTCGGTGATGAGCCAGTTACGAGGTCGACTATGCTGATCGACCGAACAACCAACACGCAATCCTAGATGGGCACCACCAAATATTCATAATGCAAAATAATGTTTCGATTGTTTTGGCTTGGCCCCCAAAAAGGTGAACTGCTGGACTTGTGAAGGTCACGCGAACCCGCTGGATGGCCGCTACAGCATAAACAATGATTGTTGTTTTTTCTTGGTCTGGAAGACACCTTATGGCTGGTATCTATACTAATAATATAAAGAGGAAAGATTTCATTGTTTGTTTGCATTGAATAGGCTCCGAAACTACTGAACCGATTTGAAAAATTATTTCACTGTTGGGAAGCTACACTATCCCCGGGTGACATAGGCCATATTTTATGCCCATATTCCCACGGGAACGGGAACTACGTGGGTGAAACCGCGGAGCACCGCTAGTGATAAATAAATGCTTAGCTAAGCACGTATTTTTAGTAGGTATAGTGAGTGCATGGCACACTAATAGTTCAATCGCTTAGCCTCTTCCCAACTATGCTGGGGTCGGCTTGCAGTCTAACCGGATGCAAATTAATACTTGTATTTTAAACTAGCTTTTGCCAGCGGCTGCGCCCGCGAACTTTCATCCCCTATTTAACTCCCGTAGGGGTAGAATTTCAAAAAATCCTTCCCTATTCCTTGTCTACATTATAAAGGGAACTTCTTCGCAAAATTTCAGCTTTCTAGGTCCAAGGGTTTGGGCTGGGCGTTGATGAGTCAGTCAGTCAGGACTTTTATTTATATAGATGGAGCGATTGCCTATCTGATATCTATACAATCCAGTTACTGGGTAATACGATACCCCTTGGTAAAACTGATTATCAGACTTTCGAGCTACGACTATCAAAAATATACGGATGACAGCCAGTACCGATGGCTTAACAGCACGGAGGAGTCCTCGTATGTAATAGATGGTGACCCATCCTCGGAGCGACCTGAGCAACCGTTGCTTAACCTTGAAAATCGACCCATACGGCTGTTATTATGTAGCCACGAGCCACATTACGAGCCCCTAGTTGTTACCAGGGTCTAAATATAGTAAAAACCAATACTTTCAACACGCATTCTTCACTACGCGCGCAGGTAATAACTTATGCGAAGCTTATATGCGTGAGGTATAGAGAATATTAAACAGTATGTCCCTATCAACCAACGTTTATGTAATTGGTAACATCACACATCGATGTATTAATTGCTTTCCAATCTGCCCATAAATCTTATTGATTGCCGTATGAAAATAATGGGATCCTTATGTTCTAGGGATACCTATATCGCGAAATTGCCAAATAAGTACATAGGTAATACCATGTATTGATTTAATACTCGTAACATGGACAGTTAAAGAAATAGGCAGAAACTTCCTTATTCCTTCCCACAACTTTGTCAGGAATGGCGATTGACATTAGTATTGTACATTGAAATATAGTTCGTTTTTTAAACCCACATAGTAATTTGACAGATGTAATGTCAAACTAACAAAGACTTGAAATGTCAGTTTACTATCCGGGATTAAAAACGAACTATAATAGTCTTTATTTGCTGTCAGTCTGTGTATTAACGTGCAACGTTTTGTTTTTATTTATTTTATTTTTCTACTCTTTTTATTTTGACACTTATTTCTATTTATATATTTCAATGATTGAGAGTTGACTGGCAATTACTAAATTACAAACATTTGTAACGCCCTCTAGCATAACCGAACGAACTGTTTATAAAAATTGAATACCATTATTATTCTACGTTACTTTATGACTTCAGTGTACATCACATGAGTCCGTTTATCTCCTCATGTGGTGTATTGCATTGAGGTCTCAAACTAGGCTAGAATTAGGTACAATACGTCAAAGGCACAATGTCAATATACCCGACCCATAAGCCGCAATAGGCTTACTGTCCCCATAAGCTTGTAAGTACCTGGTAATGCTGCAATAGAGACAGCTCCAACGGGATGTCGACGTTGTATGCGGGAAGTCCATCGAGGGATGTGTTGTATACTTACCTACATTGAATAGTATGGATTGATAATTGGCACTATATTGGGGATCATTTGAGCTTATGAAGATCATTCTATTTTGATTTAGAAAAGTATCCTAGATTAGTTTACTTTTTATGCTCAACTTCTTCTTAAGCTACGCATGCCGCGGTTGGCCCGTGGATGGGTGACCATCTTTACATCCCAAAACCCCTCCGTGCCGTTAGCACGTTAAGCCGTTGGTCCAGGTTATCATTCGTAGATCTTTGACAGTCGTTACGGGTCGTCGTCAGAAGCCCGAAAATCTGACAACCAGTCTTGCCAAAGGGTATCGTGTTGCCAAAGTCAGATGGGCAGTCGCACCATGTAAAATATTGGCATTCAGCAAACTAGGCAGACGATGATGACCCCTGAACCTATCCAGTACACAATACATATCAATATGTACCTACCATGCCACGACAACCCACCTTCGAACTGTCCGAACCTTCATACACAAGGAAAAAAGTGAAAATACCAGTTATCATAATTAATAACTATATCCAAAGGAAACTAGTCCTTATTAACATCGGTCACGGTTGCTTTCTATGCCAGGGGAATACTTTCACCTCACTCATGGGTAATGCAAAGTTCTATTAATAGTGTTGTGTTACTGAACTTCAAATGGGACGATCGATGGTTTTGTCAACATGACAACCCTTTTTATCATAGAAACGGTATTTTGTGTATGAACTATGGAGGTTTTTTATTAGTATGTATTTCAGTGTTGTGTGGTTTTTTACGAACAGTGATAACGGCCCCGACTTAAGATGAATCTAGTCCACATTTTTTCCATACAAACTTCGGAAGGGTTTTACGCCACTGTTTGACAATGTACATCAAAAATTAAACATAGTATGGTTTTGTCTCATTATTAATATTGTCAGCACGGAAACAGAATACTAAAATAAAAAACCATTAAAAAGTTAGAAGCCAACAAAGATTAGTTTTTCTTGCCAATTTAACCTAACTTTGGGCGTGTTTAAGTTATAAAAGAAGTGTAAAATCTCCAAAACTAAGTCGGTACCGACAAAGCCCAATTATCGAAAAGTTCAATAAACTTTATTGGTAATTTATTTATGCAGTGGTGTTTTCATAAAATCCGATCTTCAGAAGGACTTTTTACGCAGTTATACAGGCGTATTAATGTAACTGATCCTGCAGCTCACTCAATAATGTTGTGCGTGTAGACTAGTGACTAACTGCTCATCACGGGTACTACCTGTGTCGGACACGAAGCCTGGTGAGATTGCGTGCTTTTCAGTCAGGCCCACCAGTGAATTCGAGCCCGCGACTAAGTTCCCCTTCATCATCACTGCACTCAAAACGGTGAAGGAAAATATAGAACCATAAATTTAAAGCCATGTGACATTTACCAACCTGCACTGGGCCCGCGTGGTGGAATAAAGCCCACTCTCTCTTAAAATGAGAGGAGGCCTGTGTCCCAGCAGTACGAACATTATAGGCTGATTATGTATGTATTTCGTTATCCGTAATGTAAATTTTTTCCTCTGCATCGAATATAATTTTAATCGGATTTGCTGTTTTCGTGTACTGTGATTGTTACAAACATGTATATACGCAAACCAGTCTACCTACTTTTAGAAATTTGAATAAATGGTATAAACTAAAAAATATTGATGAGAAAATTACACAAAAAAATAAAAAGAACAAAACACCTAGTTGTTCTTAAAAATAATGTGTTCTTGATTTCACCGTACGAATGCAAAAATGCACGTTCTGCAGTTAATAGTACATTATGGTACAAGTGTGTAACGTTGGTGATTATCGTTGAGGCGCCATTGAGACCCGAGCCGTCAGGCGAGGGTCTTAAGAGAGCCGAGGACGATAATCATCAATACACACGTGTATCATACGACGTTTTTCAACACACTTGCGAAGAAAATAATACTAAATCATCATCATCATCATCATCCATCATCATCCATCATCATCATCCATCATCATCCATCGTCATCCATCGTCATCCATCGTCATCCATCATCATCCATCATCATCCATCATCATCCATCGTCATCCATCATCATCCATCGTCATCCATCATCATCTATCATCATCCATCATCACCCATCATCATCCAGCATCATCATCCATCATCATCATCATCATCCATCATCCATCGTCATCCATCATCATCCATCATCATCCATCGTCATCCATCATCATCCATCGTCATCTATCGTCATCCATCATCATCCATCATCATCCATCGTCATCCATCGTCATCCATCATCATCTATCATCATCCATCATCATCCAGCATCATCCATCATCATCATTCATCATCATCCATCGTCATCCATCATCATCCATCATCATCATCCATCATCATCCAGCATCATCCATCATCATCCATC
Organism: Polymixis flavicincta; assembly: GCA_949987655.1. Taxonomy (NCBI): domain Eukaryota; kingdom Metazoa; phylum Arthropoda; class Insecta; order Lepidoptera; family Noctuidae; genus Polymixis; species Polymixis flavicincta. The sequence goes on from OX465175.1 coordinate 21,461,991, forward strand.
ATCATCCAGCATCATCAATCATCATCATCATCATCGTTTTTAAGAACAAAGCAACTCAAACAAAAAACAACCTATAACTCACTAAGAACAAAGCAACTCAACCAATTCTATAACTCACTAGTGAATAATAGTAATGAAAAAGTCACAGTTTGATAATAGGTGTCATTATGTGCCTAACTGTAGTGAAATTAGAGCCATTTTATGAGCAAGTGTGTTGAAAAAAAAATAACACAACATTTTTTGTTTTACAACAACATTTCACCGAACCGAGATTTTATCACGAAAATATGCATTGAAATTAAATACGGATTTTATTTTGGGCTTATCTGGTTGATTTTATTTTCGATTTCGATTTTGCCCTGCCTGATATTTCGCGCTATTTACCTTTTATATAATATTCAAACAAACAGTTGAACTAATTCGAGGTTTCAATGTTATGATGAGACAATCAACGGTTTGTATCAACTTGAAAATGTATTATTGTATTTATTCAATACTAGCTTTTGGCAGCGGCTTCGCCCGCGTTTTTTATACACCTAAACCTTTCTCGTGAATAACTCACTATTGGTGGACAACGCATAAAAATCCGTTCAATAGTTTTTGAGTTTACCGTGAAAAGAGAGACACACAGACACTACGCGGCGGTGGACTTAGTTTTATAATATGTAGTGATATTTAGTACCATAATTAGATACTATTCGGAATTAGCATCGTAAAAAACAAACGAAAAAATTATGTTTTGCACATAAGAGTTTTAAATTCCAAAAGAACATCTTCAAATTGTGATGACTACAAAGGGCTTTAGAAATCATTAAACTCTATTAGACCTTCAGTATGTACTTTAAAATGAACACACAGGCGCTCGCTAAATAACAATCGATTTGATTCGATTTGTTTTTTTTTTTTTGGTGATTTGTACCAGATAATACTTACAAATTCTTCATCGACAATTCCTTTTGTTGGTTTTAAATAAACTTCGACCAGAATTCAGTCATTTTGACAGCGTTATCGTTGTTCTTGCAAAGGTCTTCATATAGTGCAGGAGTCAGTGCACAAAGAGCTCCACAATCGCACTGCGGCTCATGGGAGTACAACTACCCGACCAAGAGGTGCCGGCAGCGGCTCACCTAACTTCTTACAATAGCCAAGGGTACCCAGAACGATTACAATATTGTTAATATTTACGTGATTACTTTAGACATTATGAACGCCTTAAAAAGAACAAATTTAATCAACCTTCTACATTAATTTGAAAGTACACTTCTGATTAATATCTATTCTAGGGAATATAAATAAAATGATTCGTCAAAAACCAGTAGCGTATGACGAGCAATCTGATAAAACGTCTCCGCCATGTTTTTCAACGATTTCCACCGCTTTAAAAAGCGGAATCTTTTAAAGTAGCTCAATCGGATTATACAGTTACCAGAAACGCAATTTCTCTCGGAATATTCGTTTGTGGTTTATCACAGTATCAAGAATAGTGCATACAACATGGTAAACATTTATTTTTCGAGTTATTTGATATTTCTTTTTTTTTGCACTTATCAGTACTAAAATTCCAAAATTTTGAACATCTTGAAATTGTGACGAAGCATTGAAGGACTTTAGAAATCTTAAAACTCTATTAGATCTGCACCCTAATTGCGTAACGCACGATCAACCATAATCGGAATAATTTTGAAACAGATTACTTCCTATGTTCGAAAAATGTGTCTGCTCAACAACGTAAATAACGCAATGAATATGGTTGAACTGTCAAAATGAAACGGATTATAATTGTTCCTGCGTTACCTACGCAATTAGGGTGCTGAAGTAGATACTTTAAAATGAAGACAACATCTAAATGAAGATCTACCTACATTCTTACTCTCTTTATATGAACTACGTCACACTTCTGAGCGCTATCAATGGCTAAATTGCATTGTTCCTACATCTAAATTTTAAGTAGTTCAAACCATAATAATAATAAGCGTATAATGTTCCCACTTCTGGGACACACGCCACCTCTCTGTGAGAGGGAGTAAGCCATAATCCACTACGGCCTGCACTCTAATTGCGTAACTCACGATTCATCATAATCTGTTTCGTTTTGAAACAAATTGTTAAACGATTGCTTCATGAATATGTTCTAAAAATTTATATCTGCTCAGCAACGTAAATAACGCAATGAATATTGTTAAATTGTCAAAATGAAACTGATTATGATCAATCGTGAGTTACGCCATTAGGATGCCGGTTTGGAATTTTTGACCATTGCTTGTGCAATCTTCTACACAAATGCATAAAATTGAAGTGTCTGTTTGTAATGTCAAAATAACAGCTTTTTACTAAATGCGCATGAAAGTACATATTTATACGATACTTATTAAAAAATTTTTTTTAACATTTTTGTATGTCTGTCTGGTCGGCTTATCTGCAAAACAGCTGGACCAATTTTGACAGGACTTTCACTGGCAGATACGTGATGTTGTATTTTTAGTCCCGGTTGCATATTCCCGTGGGATGATTTCTGACATCCACGAGGAAGGATTTGATTTTTTTCTAAAAAAAATTGTAAAGAATAAACTCAAATACGACATAACCGATTTTAAAAAATATGTCACCTATGAATAGCTACATTATTCCGGAGTAACGTGAGCTATAAATTTCACGTGGCTAAAGTCGCGGGTGAAATGCTAGTAATAAATAAAACAAATTAACCACCTACACAGCCCTAGCAAAACTCACAACTGCAAACAGTCGCATTCCACGTCACTATGCGGACTCATCGGAAAGCCGTCCGACCAACCGAACGGACCTAGCCCGCCGGTGATCCGGCCAATCTGTAAACTGGAGCACTTTGATGGAAAACCGGATTGACACCGCGTGCGCTACGGACGGCTCGACCCAGCCAGCCAACCGAATAGAGAACTGTTCAAATGTGCTTTTACTTTTAATCTTGTGAAAATACCTTTTAGATGCAAACTTTTTGCGACTGCCTTCAATTCCGAACGATTTAAAAACGTGTTCGTATGCCTAAACTGTTGAAGACAAAATATCTGATTTGTGTTACGTACAAAATTCACCATTGTGTCTAGTGACGATCATAAAATAAATCGTGTATCTGATTTTTCAGTGGTCAGTTAACTTTTATAACTGAAAAATCAAAAAGGCATTTTTATCTTAATGAAAAAAGACCAAATGCATTAAGTATACGCTACCTCACGTTAAGCAGGTGAAAACTAATGTGTTGATAAAGGGCGAAGAATTGAATCCTGAAGATAGCACTGTATTCTTGGGCTTAACTTTGGATGCCAAGCTTCAGTGGGGCCCACATATAGCCAAATTATCGAAAAAGCTAAGCTCTGCAGCATACGCTGTTAGAAAAATAATTCGTAATTTAACTGTTATAGAGACAGCCCGCTTAGTGTACTTTAGCTATTTTCATAGTGTAATGTCGTATGGTATTCTATTGTGGGGAAATGCCGCCGACATTCAGACTATTGATGTCTTGCAGAAAAGAGCTGTTCGATCAATTTATAAATTAAATACGAGACACTCTCTCAGAGATAAATTTAAGGAGATTAATGTAATGACTGTGCCTTCACAGTATATTTATGAAAATCTTTTATATGACCATAAAAATATTAAATTGTTTAAAAAATACAGTGATATCCATAGTATAAATACTAGGAACAAACACAAATTTGTTGTACCATCAACAAGGCTCAAGAAAATAGGTGGGTCATTCAGATGTCAATGTATACGCTTTTATAATAAACTTCCAAGCCATGTTCAAGATCTAAGTCTCAATAAATTTAAATCATTCATTAAACGTACTCGTAAGTTGTGCCTGAAAGCCTTTTATACTGTTAAAGATTATATTGAGGACAAAAAAGCTTGGGATTGACCTGCTCCAATTTTGTATACTGAATCTTGTTTTTATTTTTGTTTTGCTCTTTGACATTCGATTATTGTTATATACACTTTGACATTTGATTATTATTATATACACTTTGACATGAATATTTACTTTGAGAAGTATAATATTATTTTTGCTTTAATTATTGTGAATGTGAGGACTACGTGGTATTTTTGTTTTTGTGTTTCATCTCTTTCTCAGTTCATTTTTAAAGTTAATCTGGCAGTTTGAGTACTTTATGCGGCCTACCAAAATGTCCTTTCTTTGGTATTGTTTGTCAAATCGTTGAGCTCCTCAAGTTCTGAGTTGAGCCGTATGATTACTGATACATGCGTGCACTGAATGGATAGGTCCACTCAATCTGTGTGGTTCTTTCCTCAAAAGACCATTTCAGACACCAATCCACATGGTCTTCACATGATCTGACCAAGATTATGTCTGGACTTTAAAAGAGACTACGACCTCTGAGTTTGTTTCGGCCTTTCTTCTCAGAGTAGTCAGATAGGAAACGCCGACCTCATCTAGTTTAAAAAAAAAGGTTGTACAAACCTACTTACAGAAATAAAATCATTTATCATAAGGCATGTTCAGGCACGTAATTCTTAGAAATAATATTTAGTAGGTATATTTAAGCAAAACTGTACATATTTTTAAGCCTTGGCCGAGAGGAGGCCTGTGTCCCAGTAGTGGGAACATTATAGGCTGATGATGATGATGATGATATAATAATATATAGTATGGCATATCTTCTCTGAAGAAATCGTCAAACCACCATATTCAATATAGATTATCTGACGATTGTAAAATTGGCCCTTAGAAAAATATGTTGGTTGTCCGATGACGAATTGTCATCGGACAACCAACATATTTTTCTAAGGGCCAATTTTGAAAGGGTCTATATGAAATTTTAATGGGACCATTTCGGAATAAACCCCTTTCGAACAAAAAAAGAATTTTGCAAATCCGTCTATATACGGCGGAGTTATGCCCGAAGACACAAAAAAAAAGTGTCGAATTGATAACCTCCTTCTTTTTGAAGTCGGTTGAAAATTATTTACAGAGTAGGTAGTCCGATTTTGATTCGATTTTGAGATTGAGTAATTAAGTAATTGAGATTGAGTAACATCCAAACATACAAAAGCATTCACATTTATTTAATAAAATTATAGTAGGATTGGATTAATCACTCTACGTAATATTATTAACTTACTGCAATAACTTTTAAACGTAGACATAGATATGTCAAGATGCACAATACTTCATCAGGCTTAGATTCAGCGACCTTTATCCCGTCTCTAACCATTTATGGCAACTCGAGCCGTGTTTCAAAATCGGATTAGATTCGCAGAAATCCTATTGATAGCCCATCTAATAGGCTCCATAGGTATCCCATTCAATTAGGGCTCCTACAGATACGAGCCAAACATGGCCGTCACGATTATGAATACAGTCTTAGTACCGTTAAAGGTGACTCAGGAGTTAAGTGGATGGGAAGTACCAATTTGTAAACTGATAACATCAAACTAGTCACCTGGAAGCCTTCTAGGCTTAATGTATTGCTAAACATAGATTTAGTTCATAAACTTGTACTAACGGGGCTAAGGGAAATAGGACCTCAATGACGATACTATCGACATTTCCATTTACTACACGACACTTTACTTCCGTTGAAGATAATTCATTTCTTATTCTGAACGACATGGCTAGACACTCAGATTATAAAATAAAGGCAGATAGACCGCGTAGAACACCAAGAGTGAGGCCAAAAAACCAAATACTAAAGCGTAGCATTGTACATAACGCGAGGCTTTAGTATTTGTTTTTTTGACTCTTGGGTGTTCCGCGCGATCTATCTGCCTTTGTTTTATAATCTGAGGCTAGACATTATTTTTGACGTTCAAAACGCTCTTGCGCTCAGCCTATTATGATCCCACTACTGGGACACAGGTGTCCTCTCGATGAGAAGGAGTGGGCCGTAATCCACCACGCAGGCATAGTGCGGGTTGGTAGATGTCACATGCCTTCGAATTTTTGGGTCTAGGACATTCCGGTTTCCTCTCGGTTTCCTTCACCGTTTTGACAGCAGTGGTGATGAGATAATTTAAACAAAGTAAAGCGCCTTTCTGGGTTTTTTTATTGGAAAATGGAGAGAGGTTGAAAGGAAATTGAAACAGGGTTCTTTTTCCCAGCAGTGGGACACTGTGCAGGTTAGCAAAATAAAATCCTGAACGACACATCTCATTAACACTTAGGGGGCCTCTAAGTTATCAACAAAGATACGGGCCCGTCTGAAAATAGTTTGATGTTCGATGGAAAAACACATCGGGAGTTAGGCCAACTGTCAAATCGTGTTGTCATTCATTCTTATTTCGGGCTCCGAACTAATCTATGTTCGAAGGTGATGCGGATTATACAGGATACATTTTGACCGCGTAGGTATTGCATTTTTCTAGGAAACAGCATATTTTTTTGTATAAAAGATGAAAAATTTCTGCGCTGGGGGTTCTAGAATGATATGCTAGAATTCATGGTTACTGTTTGACTACTGGTTAAAAACTTATCCTGTATAAGAAGCGCCGGTATCTTCGGCCGAAACTAAAGATATCGTACTTAGAAAGTAGACCCCAGATCCGGAATCTTTAGGCAAATGTTTGTTCCAACCTCGACCAACCCCGCTAACAGAAATACAGCAGGTAATCGATCAATCAATACACCAAACCCAACCTCCTCTGACTGACAAGCTTACTTCTCAATCACATCAAAGCATTCTCCTCCTCCAATCAACAAATTACCGCATACAAAATCTCAAGCATTATTTCATCCATGTCTGTCGTGTGAATTACATCGGCCACGGCTATCTGCGTACGGAACGCATCAATCAACGAGCCCTTTTGCTTCACCAACATAACTTAGACTGCGGCAACTTAAGGCGCTGCCCGAACGTGAAAGACACCTTGCACGCTGATTTTTTGTTGCACAGTTAGGAGTATTGGTATACACGTCTACACATCAAGCTAAACAGTTCCAGTATAAGCTGATCTCACATTGTATAGGATTTCCGTACAGTGCGAGATCAGCGTAAACTGGAAATGTATGTAAAAATGTAATGTGTAGCCGTGCGTACATATTACAAGTCAGAAGGAGATTGAGTGTATTATCAAAATGTTCAAAGAAAAGACATACAAATAAAAAATATAATAATAAATCAGACGTTATCTTGACGAATAACTACCGGAGACATACCTATTATGAAGGACGGGACGGTGGACGTGTGTCGGGCATGTCACCGTCCGGGTGAGTCCATCAGACATATTATCTCTGGTTGTTCTCGTCTGGCTAACGGCGAATACTTGCACAGGCATAACCAAGTTGCCAGGATTATTCTTCAGCAATTTGCTTTGCAATATAAACTTGTGGATTCTGAGGTACCGTATTACAAGTATGTGCCCGACCCAGTTCTTGAAAATGACCATGTCACGTTGTACTGGGACCGATCTATCATTACTGACAGGACTATTGTAGCCAATAAGCCTGATATAGTGGTGATAGATCGGTTAGCGCGCCGCACAATTATAGTCGATGTTACCATTCCACATGACGGGAACCTCGTGAAAGCTGAGAAAGAGAAACAAATTAAATATCTTGACTTAGCTCACGAGGTTGTTGACATGTGGAATGTGGACTCGGCTGTAATTGTGCCGATAGTTGCATCAGCCAATGGACTGATGGCCGAAAGCCTCGATCAACATCTCTCGAGGCTCTCGTTAGGCGGTTGGATCAAAGGCCTGATTCAGAAGGCAGTACTCCTCGATACGGCTCGCATCGTGAGGAGGTTCCTGTCTCTGGAGCCCTAACCACCGGTAGCTTGGACCCTGCTCCCGATGCCGGTGAACCACTATTTTTTATATTTTTAAATGTTTTTGTTAATTTACTTTTATAAAAATATTTAAAAATGTAGATATTATGGAATGAAAATAAATAAAAGGAATAATCAGACGTAAAACTGAGCTCAATTTTTTTTTCATCTTTCTCAAAATTTTGAGCTTAAACTAAATATTTAATGTTATGATAATAAAAGCGATTCAATCAACTAAAGCTGTGCATTAAAACTGCAAAATTACTTGTATTTTGATGGTCATTCGATTCAACTAACATAAAACGTGTCGCTATTTTGAACCTTATTTGTTACCGCGATGCACTATTATCAAATACCACAAAATCTGCTTCTTAAGGAACTAGAACTCAAAAATGTACTAGATTTCACAGATCAACACATTCCACCTTGACAAGCAGCACCACCCACCCCACTGTTTCAAGTTATGATGGTCGGTGCATTGTTTACTGATTTGCTTCGCTACTCGACGGCCGACAGTATACATGTGCTGTATTTGGGAATGAGTTTCATTCAATATGGCGACGATCTGTTTTGAATGTGCTAGTGATCTAGATATTCTAGGTTGTCTGGATTTGATTGTCGTAAGATAAGACAAGAATGGTGGTCTTTGAATCGCATCTTTATGTTTATTTCCTTGAAGATTAAACATGTGGGCAGTGGAATAGAAATCATTACAACTCCAATTTAAATAACAGTCATGTGCCTAGCCTTTTTCCCTACAGTGTTGGGGTTGGCGTCTAGTCTGACCGGATGCTAAGCTGAGTGCCAGTACTTTACATGAAGCGTCTGCCTATATGACCTCCACAATCCAGTTAATACGATATTTACGGATTCTGACGACCTGTCACGACTGTCAAAGATCTACGACTACGAATGACAGCAGGGACCAACGGCTTATTAACGAAGCACGGAAGTTTTTAACTAAGATCGATTAATAAAAAAGTTGTTTGGTAGAAAAATTGTAAGTATTTGTAAATCTTGCATGGTCTAACGGAAAGCCTTACATCCTCAGCACACATACAATATCAATGACAAAGTGGATCCAGTCGCCAATTTGTCTTTAAAACGTACAGCTGTTAAGTTACATCTTATACAATCAAAGGTACATTTGATTATGAATTTACACACACATTTTAATAAAAGAGCACCATTTTACATTAACAATGTGCAACTTATAGCCATTATTACCAACAAACGACGACCGATTGAAAAACCGAAATAATTCAGGACGAGGTTGCATTATGGTCAGTCGTGGTCAGCCGTGGATGGCCCAATTGTGGTATCCATCGACGTAGTTGGTTACCACAAAACAGGTTAAATATGTTAGTGCATATACAATATTGACACCGACAACGTTCCTGAAACCTCCGTTCATAGATATGGCTTATTAGATATATAGCTACGTATTAATTATATACCTATATAATTATTTTATTTTGGTGTTATACTTTATTTACATTTTTTTTATTTTGAGTATTTAGACTAGCTGACAAATAACAAATTATTTAATTAATCTGCTGTGTCTCCTAATGTCAATTACTTTGCCTACCTATACATATAGTATAGAATCAAATCTATCTAACTATACAGACAGCTGTGCTGCTGGGGAGTTTGTTGCGCCACTTCTTCTTCCCAGCTAAAGCACTATGAAGTGTTGAAGGGCGGCCGTTGTAGAGTACGATCTTATGCCATTTTGACGTTCGAAAAGTGCAGATTCTCAGCCTTATTTGAATAAATGACTTTTATTTTTTATTAAAAAGAACGTTTGATGTATGGAAGTCTGGAAGACAATTTCAGTTTCTGTTAAATAAAATTCGGTACATTAATAGATTATGACTATGAGTCACGCAAGTTATACACACACCCACACTCTCCCTCCCACAGAGCGGAGGCTTGTTCCTGCAGTAGAAATATTATCACATCATAACATCATTATTGTAATCCACAAATAGTTAGGCAGGGATGTACCTATAGTAGTGTGAGAGCGGTGGTAACGGCAGCGACGTACTTTCAATTATTTCATCGCAACTGCTCTCAAAACGGTGCAAGAAAACATCGCTAGGAAACCGTTATATCCCAGAACCAAAAAATTCGGAGACGTGTGACATCTACCAACCCGCACTGGGCCAGCGTGGTGGATTGCGGTCCACTCCCTCTCACAGAGAGAAGGCTTGTGTCCGAGCAGTGGGAACATTATAGGCTGATTATGCTGTACCTATAGTACACCATTTCGCCAGTAATGTTCAAGTCCTAGGTAATAGGAGAGCAGTGGTGGCCAAGTGGCAACGGCCGCGACGTACGAGTTCTAGGTCGTGAGTTCGAACCCAGCCAGGCTCTTTACTTTGTGTAAATCATTTCATCACCACTGCTCCAAAACGGTGAAGGAAAACATCGTGAGGAAACCGGTATGTCCTAGAACCAAAAATTCGAAGACATGCGACATCTACCAACCCGCACTGGGCCCGCGTGGTGGATTACGGCCCAATCCCTCTCACCGAGAGGAGTCCTGTGTCCCAGCTGTGGGAACATTATAGGCTGATGATGATGTAATAGGAGACGAGCCTATTGCTATCAATTGGGCATAAATACCGACTCCGGGAAAATAACTGCGTAAAGCCAAAAATCAAACGGTTTGAGCACTGCCGACGCCAAATCAGGTGGTGGATGCTTGATGATGTAAAATCCTAGGAGTTCGCCGTAGCTACCATCAACACATGCGCGGGGATGGTGAACCAGTCCAGAAACACTGGGACAGGATTCAAGCAGCTATTACTGGAGCGGCAAAAGCGGTACTTGGCACGTCTAAGGGTGAAAGTACGATGTGACAAAGAGACGTGACTCCCCACCCGATTCGCGCCGGCGTCCCTCAGGGCGCCGTGCTATCCCCTCTCATCTTTACGCTGTTCACCAGTGATATCCCCAAGAGTAGTAAGGCACAGTTGGCTCTGTTCGCAGACGACACGGCCATCTACCACTCTGGGCGTAGTTCCAAAGCGATAGCCAAATCCCTCCAGACCGCAGTCAACGTACTCGGTGCATGGTTTAGGAAATGGCGAATCGAATTAAATCCGGACAAGAGCCAGGCGGTTCTCTTTAAGAGACCGCAGCGCCACCTCGACCCCCTCCGGCCCATCTCCATATTCGGCAAGCCGATCCCTTGGGAAAAGCAAGCCAAATATCTTGGAGTAATTCTAGATCAGCACCTCTCCTTCTCTGAGCATATCAGGAAGGCGCGCTCACGCGCCGCCTTCGCTCTCGGAAGGTTGCACTCTGTTCTGAACGCACGTAGCAAATTGTCACTCAAGTGCAAATTGCGTATTTACACGGCGTGCATAAGGCCCATCATGACGTATGCATGTGCAGTCTTTGCACACACGCACCCCCGACACATCCATAGGATGCAGACCCTCCAAAACCGTTTCCTCCGCTAAGCCACAGGCTCCCCATGGTTCGTTCGGAACGAGATCCTCCATCTCGATCTGAAAATGCCCACTATTGCTCAATTTATGAAACGCAACTCGAAGCGTTTCTTCGATAAAGCCGAGATACATCGCAATCCCTTGATTGTGAAGGCCGCTAGTTATGTCCCCAGTAGAATCAGTAGTATTCGCCGGCCGAAACATGTCCTCTCCGACCCAGACGACCCCATCACTGTTCTCCAAGAAAAGAATAGGGCCACCAGTACCTACAGTACACAAACATAAACGACGACCGTCCTACCGACCTCGCCACCGAGGTCCTCGCGCCCCGCGAAGACTCCCGAGTAGCGATCAGACCCCCGACCGTCCCTTGCTCGTTGCAGCCCGCGCCGCAGCTGAGCCAGTAGCTTTAAATTTCCCCGTATAATAATCATGAAAATAATATCTTGATCCAGCCTGTCCCCAGTAGTACTAGCTGCCCCCCCCCCCCCTGCCAGCGACTCCCTGAGCCGAGGTTCGTACCCCACAGGGGGTGCGCTCAGTGCGCAGTCGTTTTAGGTTTAAGTAGGTTTTTACGCCCTGGCTGCAGGCTTTTAGAGTTCTAAAAACCTTCACAGGAATGTCTGGTTGAGCAGTCATGGCCTCTCAAGGTCAACTGCGAGATGCCAATATCAAAAAAAAAAAAAAAAAAAGAGACGTGACTGAGAAATCCGGAAAAATAACGCTTTCCAAATCGAGTCCAGGGAGGAGCCCTGGACTCGATTTGGAAAGCGTTATCTTCAGCTTTCGTTAAATACTACTATAACCAGCTTTCGATTCCTTGAATACTTTTTCAAAGCCACAAAGACCATCTAAATTAAAAGCTTATCCAGATTGTCTGATGTTATCTGGCCCGACCCTATCAGTAGCTTTGCCTGTCACCACTATCCGGGGTATTAGCACAATCGACACGTCGCGAGCTTTATCCAAATCAGTGAGGTCATATCACTAATGTATAGGATTACAGAATCTGTAATATGTAGGTAGGTATTCGGAAAGGTCAAGTGCACTTTATTATTTGCAAGATTTTTTTAATCAAATATATTATTTGTTAACATTTCTGTTTCCTTTACCTCGTTGGTCGAGTGGTTGCAAGCGCTACTGTTGAGCGGTTCCTGGGTTTGATTCCCAGGTTGAGCAAAGAGTTATTGGGTTTCCCATTTGGTTTTTCTGAGTAGCAGCCCGGAGTCTGGATGGGTACCCGGTTGAAGGCAAGACTCTGAATAAGGATGAGAATAGGAGGCTATTCCAAGGCCTAAAACATACTTGGCGAAATGTGGCTGTACATACTCTGTACTATACAATAATGAATGTATGTTAAATATTGTAAAACATTTTAAAAGAGTAACGGTGGAGTTTCTTGCCCAATCTTTTCCATACGAAACTTTTTGGAAGGGGCGACTAGAATCAATTCTATTTTAATGTAAATTTTGACGTTCAAAATGCCTATTTGAATTAAATGCTTTGGCTTTATAGGTGCACCTCTGGCAAGGCCTTCAAAAAACAAGGTGTCATGTTATGTTATTTCTGTATTCCATTTTGAAAAAAACATCACTTCGGGAACAGAGTAAACAAATGTTTCAAACATATCTCATGTTGTTTTTTTTTAATTCTGTATGTGGTTTTAAGTAACGCATTATATACTTCTCCTTCAGTCGAGCCGGAAACTGTATCAGCAGTTTTAACAGTGTTTCCAAACAGTTTTATAAAACTGCACCACATCATGCACCCAAATTAAAAGTTTTTATCAAATTACAGGCAACTTTTAACACGCCTCTCGTAGGTGAAATTAGTGCCCTGCGACCCAGTTGCATAGTTTTGCAACGACGCACACAGGGGTATTTTACAGATCTAGCTGGCCAATATTATTTATTGATTATATTATTTATATTATCATTTATATTGTTTATATTGATTGTAATATAGCATTATATATTATAAAATGCATAATACTAACTAGATTAAATTTTAATTGCTGAGCGAGCGAGCCGAAGACGAGCGAAGTTCTTATATTGATATAGTTTGCTACCAAATTTTGCATGGTCATCTAGATCTATAGTAGGAAGGATTATCAAAAGATTTTTTCAAATATGACATAAAAATTGTTAGCTCGCTCGCTCAATAATGCAAATAGTAGCGAAGTGAATTCTATACCTAGTTTTTAATATCAACTGCTAGAACAACTAAATTTATAAAATAAAAAAGTGAATAATTTCTTCATATTTATTTTTGCATTATAAGTAAATATTCATAAAAAATAACATACAATTAAACTAAATTTAAACAGATTCATATTAAAGTTCGTCATCACTTTCGTATTCCTCATTACTTTCCTCACAAATAAACATTTGTAATGTTTCTGGCATGAATGATTTTTTGTCTTTTTTTACAAATTTTCGTCTTGCTGCAATAAGGGGATCGGATGTTAGCAGTAATCTATTAATTATATCAGTGTTGCAGGCAATTCTGCAAAACTTTCTTGAAAATTTTTGTCGATATAAACGAAAATGTTTATTTCTTGCTTCTGCTGCCTCTTCTGATAATTGTCCTATTGGCAGCAGAGCATTTTCGACGACTTCAGGCCCATGTATCAAAATTTTGTGCATCGTGGGTGTCATTGGATGCCTGTTGTATAGTTTTACATAAAGTTCTGCCGTTTCCTTCGTAAACTTTTCGAAAATATCTCTATTGATCTTGTAACCACTGGAAATACATTCTAGTATTACTCTGAACCTTGTTATTAATGTCACATCTAGGCCCGTTATTTCCGCTGCCAGCTCAGGATCAGCGAAGAATCTACGGCTTGTGTTGCCGTCATTGGTTTTGCCAAAACCGGCTTTAGGTATATCAACTCTAAGTCCCATTTTCTTTTTGAACTCTTCTTGTATTCTCTTTTTATTTTCTTTAATTAATAATTTGTCGGACTCTGATTTTGGTGGCAAATTCTGTACTGGTATTTTATAAGATATATGTAATAAACTCTCAAACAGCCGAATCCTGGCGTGTAGGACTGACAACCCAAATCTCAATGTGTCTTTATTTGCTGGTTTCGTTACAGAGATATTATTGAACTCCTTGGAGGTAGCACTACATATATAGCATCGTAGTGTAGATTTAGTTCCCGTTGCAGCATTACATACTTTGCCATCGATCATTGTAAGCAGCATCTTGCATTTCACTTTATAAGTTCTACTTCCTAATACCACTGTAGTAGGTTTTAATTTGCTTGCAGCATTCTCTATGTATTTAATTTCTTCATTTGTTACATCCACTGTCTCTTTGATGAATCTGGCGCGGATAGGCCGACAATAATTCGGCGATGACGGAGTTGGGTTCTGCCATAGGGTTTTATCTGAACCGTATGTTAAACGTAAAGGCACAAACGAGCTTAGAAAAATGTGTGAGTCACAATCACTGTCATTTTCAAACTTTTGTTTAAACTGGGCCTGTTGTGACCCATCACAGCCCCATTTACAGATCATGTTGATCGTTTGACATTCTTCTTGATTGAAGCTGCTCAACGCTTCTTCTAAATGTTGTAGAAGTCTTGACGCAGTATGATCAATCACATCTTGTAAATTAACTTCTGCACTGGTCTCAGTGACGAAAAATGCCTCTTTAGGTGGATAACAAGTTTTTTTGTATTGTTGAAGAAGAGAATAACAAGGAAGATTTCCATTGTGATTCGTATTGTGCTTTTGTCAAATTAGCTTCTATAAACATCTGCAGAGCTGCTTGAGTTGGTATAAGAGGGGGTCGGTTAGTTTTAGAACTCTGAACCGCTCTAACATACTCATGAGCACGGGGCTGGTTTCCGGATATTTCTTTCAAAATATTTGACGCATGTCTTTGTCCCTGAGCTCTTAACTCCATTTGAGCTGCATGTATGATTTTGTTAGGACTATCAGATAGTCTAATATCTTGTGTTTTACGTCTTTTGCTTCTGTCACTTGCGTCTTCAAACGATTTTTTTGGCCGCCCAGGTTTGGACAGTTTTTTAGGCAATTCAAACACTCCTTTCAGCCATTTTTCGTTATTTTTTTCAAACAAGTCCACTCTAGACCTCACTGCAATCCATCTACGTTTCATTTCGCTTTTCACTTTTGCAAATCTATGCTTAATTTCAAGCATTTCTTCTTTACTATAGGAATCGCATTTCATCAAATAATTTTCAATGAAATCCAATTTTCCGTTTATATCCAGGTCATTTTGGGACTTCATCATGTTAAACAATTCTTGACGAGTCATTTTCTTAATCCCAGATGGTTCTAAGACAACAGAAAACAAATTGTAAAAAATACAGTTTTTGTACTACTGGATGTATCTACTTATAGATCGAAAGTTGGTCTGAGGTGGCCTGTCACTTAGTGGGTTTTGGAAAATATATAATACTAACATTTTATATCACTGAAAAGAAACACGGGATAGAAGGGTATAGTACCACAAAACCTCTTAAATTGGTAATATTTTGGAAAAACTCTGAAAAAAATAGGTTATGCACTTAATACTGGAATATATTTATAACTAGTTGATATTATTTAATAATCGATTAATAAAAATAAAGGTAATTACCTGCCGATTCAGAATCCATTACCAAAGCTTGATCTTCACCACACAACATAAAAATATTAGGCACTTTAATTAAAACAAAATTTCGAAGAAGGGAACGTTAAAAGTCGAGCACTACAAACAACGTTCGATAGCCGACTGTCGCGCGTTACCGCTTGGGTTTTTTGAAAATCGAACAATGGGGTTGGGTCGAGGGATTACCTGGCTTGGTTAGTAACCTGTTTTTTTTTACCTGCGAGCATTTCTAAGAAATTGAATATTAGCCAGCTAGATCGATAAAATACCTCTGTGTGCGACGCTAGGAAACGGACAGACAATTGTCTGTATACGTTTTTGGTAAAAGCAATTTCATTCCCGGTCAAATGATTAGGCACTGAAGTTTAAAAATGCAGTAGGAATGTAAGTAGTATACGTGTAAATATGATTTTATTCAAAGGATGAAGGAAAAGTTTGAATCTCTTTTCAAAGACCTCTTTGCCTCACGTGGTGACTTCGTTTCGTTTTATGCTACGGTCAAGCGATAACCAGGGAGGCTTCCCACAAGGTGGACCGATGACCTTGTGAAGGCCGTGGGTATCCGCTGGATGTGGGAAGCACAAGACCGGTCGAAGTGGAGGAGCCTAGGGGAGGCCTATATCCAGCAGTGGACGTCTTTCGGCTGAAATGATGATGATGATGAAGCGAATGCATTGCATAACTTTTCATACTAAACTAGCTTTTGCCAGCGGCTACACCCGTACGGAACTTTCATCCCCTATTTAACTCCCTTTTTTTTTTTTGTTGGTTGGGAAATCATCAAATAACTTCTCCCGCTCTGGGTGGAGCAGGAGAGCGTGTTAGATTTTTACCGACTAAAACCCACCCGTGTTCCCTCAGTAGCCCGTATGCCAGGGGCTGCGGTAGCTGTTTCGAACGTAACCGCACCCCTGGCAGTATTTAACTCCCTTAGGGGTTGAATTTCGAAAAATCCTTCCTACATTATAAAGGGAACTTCTATATAAAATTTCAGCTTTCTAGGTTCAAGGGTTTGGGCTGGGCGTTGATGAGTCAGTCAGACACTACTTTTATTTTTATTTTTATATAGAAGATAGAAAAGCATTTTTTGAAGAGTTCAGAGTTCCGTTGTCTGTCTCCGAAACTCATCATCAGTTTGATATGAAATTTAAATGGGACCATTCAAATTTGACCATGAACAATTTTGCAAATCCATCTATATACGACGGAGCTATGCCCGAACATAAAATATATAAACATACCGAATTGATAACCTTCACCTTTTTTAAGTCGGTTAAAAATAATTAATATTTAGTGATGAATTTTGCAACGCGCCCTGGAACGAATACGCCAAATTACAAGTCATCCTTTATACATACAGTTTCTGTAAGTGTAATGAAATAATTCACATCACACAAAACAACCAAGAATATAACAATCACTATTCAATCACATATAAAATCATTTACAATAATAAATCATTTACTGACTAAATGAAACCTTCTGGTTCCATAGACAGTTCCTAAGTTGTCCCACAATGAGTGGTACAACTATGCTTGGCCCCGACGCGACTTACTTGTTCATTGAATAGGTGCCTTGATTAGAGGTGTTGTGCAGGTGTTCAAGTATAAAAACGTAAGTACGTACTGTAGGACTCCGAGAGTCCTAGATACCCGGGTACCTACCCCATTAATAAAATGATAAACGTGGTATAAATATAAACTTCACGTTTATTCCATATCCCCGACCGTCCCTTGCTCGTTGATGTGCCAACCCGCGCCGCAGCTGAGCCAGTAGAGTTAAATTCCCCGATTTGTAATAATAATGAAAATATTTTGATCCAGCCTGTCCCCACTCGCTGCCGCCCCCCGCCAGTGACGCCCTGAGCCGAGGTCCGTATCCCACAGGGGGTGCCCTCAGCATGCAGTCGCTTTAGTTTAAGTAGGTTTTATGCCCTGGCAGGAGGCTTTTAGTTCACTAAAAATGCCTTCACAGGAAAGTCCGGTTGAGCATTCACGGCCTCTCAAGGTCAACTGCGAGATGCCATACACAAAAAAAACCCCGTAAACTAGACCGTTACAGCACCGCACCTGGTAATCATTTTTTATCTCCGAAACAAAACCTATCCTAGTCTATTTGAAAGATAGAATCTAGACTGATCCTCTTGACAGTTCAAATGTGACAAAGCCATTTCATTACCTGCCTGTATGAATGTATGTGGTTGCATTCGGTAAGCAACCAAACCGAAGTAGGTACTGTAACTTCCCGTAAGCTCTCTTACAACAAACGACTACTAGTAGGTCATTAATAGTTCTCTATCAGAAAAATCTAAATCAAAAATCAATTATTCAAAGTAGGCTGAGAGTCACACTATGTACTTTAACTTTACCAGTAGTGTACCATTTACGAAGACAATAAATACATACATACACACTAGTTATGTTTTATGTTTTTTGTAAGTAAGTAACATAATACAACTGCACACCTGGTAATTTCCGAGGGGTTAGACAGAGGTGTACAGACGCCAGCACATCAAGCTACCCCAAACTATCAAATTTTCCCAATTGAACATGTACCTACCCCGGCATGTAATAAGGTTGAAACTATATCAAAGAAATTTGACTATACTGTATCCACATTTCTGCGGTTATATTCAAGTCCCTTGTAACAGGGGGTGAGCCTTTTGCAATCAACGGGGCACAAATCCAGTCTTTAGCCCAGGCTCGGCAACTTTTTGAGTCGGAAGAGTCAAAAATTACGATTTACAAAATTTTTAAGTTTTTAAAGAGCCACAATTTTTTAAAATATCTTACAGATTACGAAACAAGGCACAGTTATTATTGGTTTCATAGTAAAATTGCATGAAATCGGGGTTTAAACGCAAGGTGACCGAAAAGGGACGTGGCCTATTCTACGCCATGCAAATGGCGTAGAATAGGCCTCGAATAGAACTCGCCATTTTTTTAATTTGATTGCTCGCCAGGTGAAGGGAAAATAAATAATATTTGCGTATGGAACTAAAGAGCCGCAGGTTGCCGACCCCTGCTTTAGCCTGCTACTGAGATGCATTTTGTAAGTCTGTAACCCGTGGTCTGCACTATGTAAGTTACTTCAGGCCCTGTTAATTTTAAATAGCGTCGTTATGAGCGATAATAGTTCTTATTGCAATCCGATACGGGTTAAAATCTGTCTGAATAATAATTTTGAGCAAGCGTAGGTATGTCGTAAAAATGCAAATAAAATCCTATTAAATTGGATATTAACTATTTAACAATAAATAATCCATCACTAAATGCAGTTTCGCATTTGAAATTTTATGGTATATTTTTTATTATAAAAATAAGAAAGCACAATCAAAATACACAAAATAAAAAAAATCATTTCAACTAGGCTGAGAATCAGCTATTTTTGAACGTCTTAAAGAGGGGCGTATTGAATGAAGGGATAAACTACTTTTTAAGATAATTAAGAGGTGACTTTGTTTTTTTTAATGCATTAAAGTATGTTTATTTACGTTTTGAGTTTCATCACTGCATGCAAAAAAGACTTGAAAATATCAAAAAAAAAATATATACGGTAACGAGATACACTGCTTTAAAAAAACCACCTTTTTGACCGTTTTCAAGAAATCTCCGCCTTAATTAGATATTTATTTCTAATTAAGGCGGAGACTTCTTGAAAACGGTCAATAAGTTGGTTTTTTAACATCGATCAACTACAAAACTGTCTTATCAGAAGACTCAAATCGTTCATCCATCCGGCTTAGCCACCCCAAGGAAATAATTTTGTACTTTACAGCACAAGGTTCTAACCTCACACATGACCAGATAGAGGCCACGTATTAATTAAAATATTTTTAATTGCATTTAATTAGTGTGCTACTTGACGAGGTTGAAGCATAAGCGAATGTAAGTTCCGTTGAAGTATGTGAGGCGTGAAAAGTGTGGTATAAAATTAACAAGTTGACTTTATTAGATTTGCTCTACATTTCATTGGATTTTTATTGGTTGTAATAATTTGGTTTTGTGTAAGACCGGCTTGTGGCTAAGTTATAACAGCCGGACGGGTCGATCATCAAGTTAAATCGGGCCCCGTGGATGGCTGACTATCTTTTTATACCAAGACAGGATCTTCGGACATTTCGTCGAGACGAAATACTGGTTTCCTCAAAAACCGTGCAAACTCCCGTGAGAGGCCCTATTTTTAAATAATTATAAGGTAAGTAGCTATTTTTAGCAGTTGCCAGTATGAATATAAAAAAGGGTTTCAAATTAAGGTTAAATTTAAAGGACTGTAAATGTTTACCACATAACCTCCTCGAAAGGTTCTGCAAATATGACAAAAATTTAACTTCATATTTCTAAAACAATGTCCGTTCTACACTCTTGTTTTTACCTGACTACAACAAAGCTAAAGGAGGGTTATAATTTTAACAGGTTATGTATATGTACGTTCACCTGTTGCCTCGTAATGTCATAACTCCTAAACTACTCGTCATATTTTGACAAACGAGATATTTTGGTACCCATTCTTTAAACTGCCAACAATTCAGTTAATTACAAGAAATAAAAACACAAAACTATATTTAGAAAACTCCCAATTGATGACATAACGCCTTTAAATTGCAGACAATAACAGTTAAACTCATAAATTTACAATATTATTGTCATTCCAATTTAATTAAAGGTTGACATCATTGCTTAACCTCCGTGGTGCTATCAACGAATAATTTATGTAAATTATGTCAGTACTTATGTATTATCTATTATATTAACTGACCTGTGCTGTGGTTTGCTAAACATAGTAACATCACCAGCATTCTAGTGAAGCAATCAATTAACTCATCTCCTCACAGTTCACACCTAATTATTGCTCTGAGTACACCTTTTTAAATATATTTTTATTATTTATACTGATATAAAAACTGGTAGTGAGGTCTTAATGAAAATTAAAAATGGCTGCAGCAATTTTTTTTCTCATGAGTGTCGTTTTCATGGTTATCGAGGGTTCTGAAGCTGATAGCTTCATCGTGTTCTGCGACACATAGGTCTGTTCCAGCTATTTTCATTCTTCTCTATTTTTAACTATTCATGATCGGATTGCCCCTCCTATAATCTTGATAGCATCTGTCAATTTTTTAGCTTGTCCACATCTTTTTCTTTTGCCAATATGTGCTTGCCATTCTGTTGCGGGTTTCGTCCATTTTATCCTGCTGTTCCTTTTCATGTATCTTTTCCATCGCCATTTCAACTTACTGTCTTATTTTCTTTAGAACGTATTCAACACGTAAACACATAAACCATACGGAATAAATGATCTAACTGCACCGCATCAGAATTCATTATGTAGTTCATAAGAAGCTTAAGCAAAGACTTACACAAGAACCGACTTTGTTTCGTCAAGTCCTATTTAATATTAGAGATGCTCTGGAGTGCGAAATAAGCTCACCAACCTACTACAAATAGCCTGAATTCTAATAATAAATGAAGTGTAACTAGTTTTATTTGGAGTGAAAGGTCAACTGGATGTCGGAAGTGGGGTGATTTGAGCTTCAAGGCCTGTTAGATTTAATTACTGACCGATGAAGGACGAGCGGAGATATAGATGGCAATAATTAATTGGGTATTATCTGCCTATTGACGTCTTAGTCCACTTTTTGTTTTTGTGTGTATGTGTGTAGTTGGTTATTTACTTTAGCATATACATATTGCTTTTGATTTAGAATAATACGAACGATACGTGTGTGTGACTTAAGTAGTCCATTATTAGACATTAGTCCTCTTATTTATAAACGTTGCTTATACATACATACATACTCAGCCTATAAACGTTCTCACTGCTGGGACACAGGCCTCCTCTCCATGAGAGGGAACCTTTGTGGGTTGGCTATGTCCGGCAGTGGACGTCTTTCGGCTGAAATGATGATGATGAAACAACTTTATATTTCAGTTTTTTTTATTTTATAAGGGCGAGGAGACGGAGAGTGTTCTCCAAAGATTTAAAAACCAGTACAAATAACTTTTCTGAAGTTCCTATACCAAACTAGCATGATCTATAGCAATAATCTGTACTTAAAGCTCATATTTCGGCTATAAGATATAAATATCACACTAAAACTCCAGCAGAAAGTTCTCCGCTACATTTTATAACATTTAAGTGTGATATAAGTCTTCACATGTGGTGGTTATTATGGCTAACCACTGGCACTTAACGGTCGTAAATATACGACGAGCGGTTGCGGATGTGTATGACCGACCTTATAATAATAAATGTACTAGTTTGGTTAATTTGAAGAAAATAGTGGCGAAACAAGGCAAGTATGGTCTCTCTGTTTCAGGTGCTTGAACCAGCCGTCAACGTCTCGGCCCAACGATTATCGGATCAGGTGCGCGTCATTCAGCACAATCATAGATTGGATGACGCTACACTTGATCGGCTGCGCTCGGAAATGCAGAATAGTTCTGCTAGTAACCCTCCTCCACCCCAGAATGTCGTGCATGCGCCTGCCGACGTTCCATTACAGGCAAACCAGCACAATGAGGAGGAAGAAGCCAGGGCTATATCTGCAGAGAACCTATGCAATGTGGATATAGGGAGCATTCTGGAAGATGCCATCCGTGAGTACCGGTTCACATCACCTGACCTTAGACCACGGCTACCACGTTTGCCCATGAATAAAAAAAACAGAGCACTGGTGTGTGCCCTGGATGCGCTGTTACCAAATTATATTGAAAGCAGCGCAGACCTTTGCGATACACACTCAATCTTGTATTGCACGGCTGTTGCGGCATGTCGTATAGCTCGTGTCAAATTCCCAAACACTGATCGAGCTACACGACCGAAACCCGCCGCACCAGCCTGGCAATGCAGGATTGAGCGTCGTATTAATGAGACCAGGGTACTCATCGGGAAGCCTATCTGCTTCAGGGAGGGCAATACACGACCAAGGGTGATGCGCTTTGTGAGGCGGGCGTTCACGGGAACTAGTATTAGTCCTCGAGAATACGCATCCCGTGTCACAGAGCGCATCGACTTCCTGAAGCAGAAAGTTTATGCATGGGCAAACCGTATCCGTCGGTATAGGCGAAGAGTGGATCGGTACACTCAGAATCGTATGTTCCAGAATGATCAAAGGTGGGTATACAGAGCTTGGGAGCGACCCTTTCCCACACAAGGTGTGACTGACGCGCGTCTACCGGATAATGATGACATGTGTGCGTTTTGGCGGAGCATTTGGTCGATGCCCGTCAGTCACATTGAAGATGATTGGATGCGTGTTGTTGAACGGGCATGTGATTCAATACCAGACATGGAGGCTATCACCATCAGTCCTCTGGATGTGGCCCGTGCAGTCCGTCCGCTGCCTAACTGGAAATCTCCAGGGCCGGACGGACTGCACAATTTCTGGATTAAATGGCTACAAAGGTCACACTCTTGCTTAGCTTCACAATTCCAGTCATCTTTAGAGAATGGGTCGCTACCACAGTTCTTTACGACAGGTATTACCCACCTGCTCCATAAATCGGGAAGTACTGCGGAACCTAAAAATTATAGACCTATTACATGTTTACCGACGGTCTACAAAGTTCTTATATCCATTCTTAGAGCAAAAATTACAAGTCATATTGAAAGCAACGCTATTATGTCGGTGTCTCAGAATGGATGTAAGAATGGGTCCCGTGGTACTAAGGAGCTGCTCCTTATAGACATGGCCATGAGCCAACAGGTTCGTAGATCCCGGAAGGATCTGTCGACATGTTGGATAGATTATAAGAAGGCCTATGACTCGGTGCCACATACATGGCTCATGAGGGTGCTGGAGTTGTACAAAATAGACGCAACTCTACGCACCTTCCTGATGTCGTGTATGAGGCAATGGAGGACGGTCCTTCTGTATCCAGGATGTCGACAGATCCAGGGGACCGATGAACCGATTAGGATTGAGAATATTTCAGGGCGATAGTTTGAGTCCGCTTTGGTTTTGCTTAGCCTTGAATCCTCTAAGCACACTGCTGGAGGATTCAGGTCTAGGCTATCGGTTGAGAAAAGGTGGTCAGGTGATATCACACCTCCTTTACATGGATGACTTGAAACTCTTTGCCCCCAACAACTTCCAACTAATGGAGCTACTGAAGGTAACAGAAACCTTCAGTAGCGCCATCAGGATGGAATTTGGTGTGGACAAATGTGCAGTCATGCATGTAAAGCGAGGAAGGATTATAGAATCCGTGGGAACCCAAACTACGGATTCTATACACCTTAGATCACTCTCCTCAACCGAAACCTACAAGTACTTGGGTATGTCGGAAGCATTAGGCATCAATACTGCCGACATGAAACAATCGTTGAAGGAGCGCTTCTTTGGCCGCCTGAATAAAGTGTCAAATAGTCTTTTATCAGGCGGAAACAAAGTGCGCGCCTTCAACGGTTGGGTCATGCCGGTCTTGATGTACTCTTTCGGCATACTCAAATGGACTCAAACGGAACTTGACGCCCTGGATAGGAAGGTCCGTAGATTGCTGACGGCACAACGGATGCATCACCCACGGTCATCAGTGATGAGACTGTACATCCCGCGGAAGTGTGGGGGCCGAGGCTTTTTGAATGCTAAAACCCTTCACAACCGCGAGATTTGCAGTCTCAGGGAATATTTCCTTAACACTGACGTGGGGATGCATCAAGATGTGGTCGCAGTGGACAAGAGCCTCACCCCGCTCTCCTTGGCGAAAGAGAACTGGCGCAAACCTGCAGTACTGGATACTAACGATCGTAAGGAAGTATGGCAAGGCAAAGAGCTACACGGACGCTTTTTCCGGGCTCTTCATGGGCCTGATGTAGACTTTTTGGCGTCTGTATCCTGGCTACGTTTCGGCGACCTCTTCGGGGAAACCGAAGGTTTTGTTTGTGCGATTATGGATGAAGTTATCATGACGAATAACTATCGGAAATACATTGTCAAGGATGGTACGGTTGACATCTGTCGGGCATGCCACCGTCCCGGTGAATCAATCCGACATATCGTTTCCGGTTGTTCTCGTCTTGCTAACGGCGAGTATTTGCACAGACACAATCTAGTAGCTAGGATTATCCACCAGCAACTTGCTTTGCAGTACAACCTTGTGGAGTCTGAAGTACCATACTACAGATATGTGCCCGACCCAGTTCTCGAGAATGGTCACGCCACATTGTATTGGGATCGATCTATCATCACTGACAGGACTATTGTAGCCAATAAGCCTGACATTGTGGTGATAGATCGCCGAGAGCGTTGTGCAATGATTGTTGATATCGCTGTCCCTCATGACGAGAATCTCATGAAAGCTGAGCAAGATAAGAAAATCAAGTATCTTGACTTAGCTCACGAGGTTGTCGACATGTGGGACGTGGACTCAGCAATCATTGTACCGATAATCATTACAGTAAATGGCCTAATAGCGAAGAGCCTCGACCAACATCTCAGGAGGCTCTCATTGCGCGGCTGGATCAAGGGCTTGATTCAGAAAGCAGTACTCCTAGACACGGCACGCATAGTCAGGAGGTTCCTTTCTCTAGAGCCCTGACCACCGGCATCTTGGACCCTGCTCCTGATGCCGATGGGCCACTATTTTTTATATTTTTAAATGTTTTTATTTTATTTTTGTAAAAATATTTAAAAATATACCTCATATGTACAAAATAAAATAAACGAATGTACTAGTTTGGTTAATTTGAAGAAAATAGTGGCGAAACAAGGCAAGTACGGTCGTCGATCAACGATAAATTAATAGTATAAACTCATTGTGAAATGTTGGCCCGACCGTCCCTTGCTCGTTGATGCGGCAGCCCGCGCCGCAGCTGAGCCAGTAGCTTTAAATTCCCCGTATAATAATCATGAAAATAATATCTTGATCCAGCCTGTCCCCAGTAGTACTAGCTGCCCCCAGCGACTCCCTGAGCCGAGGTTCGTACCCCACAGGGGGTGCCCTCAGTGCGCAGTCGTTTTAGGTTTAAGTAGGTTTTACGCCCTGGCTGGAGGCTTTTAGAGTTCTAAAAACCTTCACAGGAAAGTCCGGTTGAGCAGTCACGGCCTCTCAAGGTCAACTGCGAGATGCCAATATAAAAAAAAAAAAAGTGAAATGTTGGCTTCGTTTTCCAGGTCACTCAAAGTGTTACTGGGTTTTTATCTGGGATTTCACAATAGCAGCCGGTGCCTGGATTTGTGCCCAGTTGATGGTTATGGGTCGTCGCCTTTTATAACAAATGGCACTTAAGTAAAACAAAATGTGGGTGTACTATTTAGATACACCTCTGCCCATCCTTTCGGCGAAACAAGGCGTGAGGAGATGTGTGCTGAAATATTCGGTCGCAGTATGGTGGTAAAATTTATAGATAACGTTGCTGCCAATTCTCTAGTAAGTCCCACATAGTCGCCTTCTACGACACCCACGGGAAGGAAAGGGATGGTGCTATTTTTTTACGTCCGGCACCACACGGAATGGTGCTGTAGTAATCTTTATATGTATATCCTTCTGATTTTTTTTAGAATATTGTATTGTACTAATTTCTGAGAAATTCAAAGTCATTCTCCAACTTTTGGTTGTGCTGAAATGTTCAAAAGGACATCCCTTGGCTGATATGATTATTTTGAGTGTAATAATAACTACGGTCTTTTCTTTTCTAATCACAAATGTGATGTGATACTGAGGTAACACACACACACATGTACATCTCGTATTGCACATTTGTACAAAAAGAATACTCAATAAAGCTTACTTACAATATAAGTTTACATTTAGGTTCCAATTGTTTAGTGGTTATTAGCTAACCAGAACAACACAATCCTACTCAACCCTTTATACAAAGACATCAAACTCTCGCACAAACCTATTGAGTTTTTAACAGCCTTTTTAGAGGACATAACCAACAACACATGTCCTTTAAAAAGGCCATAAAAAGACCTCATAACAAATTCGTTTGTGATTAACAGTTTATCGTAACGCTCTGTTTAAAACGGATTCCCTTCGCAATGGCTGATGTAATTTCGCAAAGGCAAATTATGTAGATTATATCTATACTGTGGAATTAAAGATGGTATCGTGTGAATGTTATGCCGAGGTTTTTGGCTATAGGAGATGTACAGGGAACTTTTTGGAGCTGAAAATAGAAGTAGGTTAGTAATAATAGCCCATACTATACGGCCTCTGGTACCACATAATAAGATATCATTAGTCATCGAAATGTTGTTATGCCATAATATTATTAAAAGAGATGTCAGCACCAACAGGTGGGGTCCGCAAGGGGTGCGGCATGTTCGAAAGAGATACCGTGGCCCCTGGCAAACAGGAAACTGAAGGAACACGGGTGGGTTTTAGTCAGTAAAAGTCTGACACGCCCACCTGCTCCACCCAGAGCGAGAGAAGTTATTTGATGGTTTCCCACGCTCCAAATAAAAAAAAAGATGTGCGGTGGTAATTTAGACCTTTGTGTGCGACGTGCGTTATTCGATACAGTTTATAAGGGATCTATATTGTGGCCAAAAAAGTACCGCGTGGATAGTCCCTCGTCTGCGCAGACCTGTATTTTTACTAGCACCATATTTTTCCGAATACGTCATTGTCAATAGTTTGAATGAAAATAACAGTTCAAAAAGATGACACAATGCTCCCACTTAATGCGGTAAAGGAATTGTTAGAGAATTGCTAAACATTATCGCTCCTTGCACTGCACTTAAAGTAGGTACGGAAAACATGTTGCCAGATTTACCAAGTTTACTTACGAAAAAAAAAGCTTATACCCTATAACCTACTAATCTATATAAATAAAAAGACAAGTCCTGACTGACTGACTCATCAACGCCCAGCCCAAACCCTTGGACCTAGAAAGCTGAAATTTTGCACAGAGGTTCCCTTTATAATGTAGACAAGGAATAAGGAAGGATTTTTCGAAATTCAACCTCTAAGGGGGTTAAATAGGGGATGAAAGTTCCGCGCGGGCGAAGCCGCTGGCAAAAGCTAGTTTTGTCATAAATGTGAAAGTTTGTATAATTAGATGATATTTAGATGTTCGGTTGTTTGTTATTCAGTCACGCAAAAACGACCGAATGGATGTAGATAAAATTTGGCACACAGATGGTTTATAACCTAATTACCAGTTAAATACTTGTTATCTCGGTAGTACATACATTCCTGCGGGATAAGTTCCGACCTACGCGAGCGAAGCCGCTGGCAAAAGCTAGTAGGTACGCTATTAACCACAGCAACGTTGCTTGGCGGCAAACCTATTTTCCGGCTTCTTCCCTGAACACAACGAGGACTTTTCTTATTAGAAAGTACTAATAAGAAAAGTCCTCGTTATATTCCTCATATTCCTCACATCTCTAAAACCAGGGTCTAGTACAAAATTCGATGTTAATTGAAGCGTGCATATTCAAGGCGTCACCCCAATGGCCGCCGCGGTCCGTTCCCACACCAATCTGTCTTTATTTTTGGACGAGCACTGTTGTCAACTTGATCAACACTTTGTTACCGGGTGATATAAAATTGGGGAAATTTATAAGATAATCGTTAATGATGAAATAAAGGTGAAATATTTGCTGTAACACGAAATGAAGTACGATTGTTAACGACTAACCTAACGTTAGCTAACAGCTTACCCCCTTATTTATAAACGTTGCTTAAAATTAAGTAATGATTAGCGACAGTTTAACCATACATTTTTGACGTTTAAACATCTCTAAACTTAAGGGGAATCTAGTCGCAGGCTTGAACTCACTGGCGCGTGGCGGGCCTGGGTAAAAATCACGCTGTCCCCCAGGCATCGTATCCGACATAGGTAGTATCAGTGATGAGCAGTTACACGCTAGTCTACACGCACAACGTTAATGAGTGAGATGCAGGATAATTTACAGTAAAACAGTCGCGTATTTTTTTTAGAAAAGTCCTTCGGAACATCGGGTTTTATGCAAAAGCCACTACATAAATCAATTACCAATAAAGTTTGTTGAACTTTTCGATAATTGAGCTTTGTCAGCACCGAATTGGTTTTGGAGATTTTACACTTCTTTTATTACTTAAATACGCCCAAAGATAGGTTAAATTAGCAAGAAAAACGAATCTTTGTTGACTCATAACTTTTGGCTTTTTATTTTAGTATTCTGTTTTCACACGGATAATATAATTAATAAGACAAAACCATACCATATGTACAGTCGCCAGCAGATCAAGCTATCCCAAACTGTCAAATTTTCCCATTTGAACATAAACCTTATTCCTTTGTAATAAAGTTGAAAAACTATCAAATAAATTTTGACAGATTGGGGTAGCTTGATGTGCTGGCCTCTGTACGTTGTCGAACAGTGGAGTAAGGAGTACTACACTCCCGAAGTTTGTATGGAAAAAATGTCGACTAGAACTGTTAACCTTAAGCAGAGTTTATAAATAAGAGGGATAAATATAGACAACAAAAGTAATTATTTAGGGTGAATTTCACCAATGAAACTGTACGCGATAATTACATAAACCATGTTTCAGAACTGTCAGTGTCATTATTTTCTGTGGAATATTGACAATGACAGCTCTTGAACGCAGATTATGTATGTGTGCTGATCGCGTTTAGTTTCTTTGGCGAAATTCTCACTTAGTGTCTTGTTGATATGAAAACGTTGTTTTCAAGTATAGCCAAGCATAGGGGGACATTAGATCCTTTCTCATCCAACTTTTCACATGGAAAACATGCAGTTAGGCATTTCAAATTGTTACAATTCGAACCGAAAGCGAAAGCTAGGAGACAGCTTTTCCTCATGTAACACGCTAGTCATAGAAAGAGCGAAGTTAATGAAGCAGTAAACGTTAATTTCAGAGCACAGCCACCAACAGTTGGCCACAAAAACATCACTCACTTACGTCCTCACCTTTTCTTCAGATTGTAACTAGATATCGTCATGTTTCGATTCAACGTGCAGCCAGCGATGCGTGAAGCCATTGGTTCTTGTGAACATACTTGTAATAGTAATTTATTAATTGCTCATCCAAACGTTACACGAAACCGTAAAAACGAGATAATTATTAAATTCCTTATAGAGAAGAGAAAAAGTAATACTTAGACGTGTTGCGACAACTAAGGTCACATATTACCTACCTGGGGTCAAACAAGGTTAAAAAGACCTCCCGGGACCTTGACCAACTACCTAATTGAATATATCCGTCACGGCGTCTTCGCCTTAATAGCCTATTGGCTATTTAAGAGCCGTAGTCGGTTTACTTATGCGACCCTTTCCTGGAGCAGTAACATCTGGAAATACGCCAACCTTGACATTAGTTAAGTCAAGGTTGAAAGTTCAATGTTTTATTTGAAGCACCTGCTAGCTGTGCCCGCGGTTTCTCCTAAGTGGATTGCAGATATTATCTCTCGTCAACGTGCTACCGAGACAAAAAACCTGTGTTACTTCTTATAACATCGGCTATCAATCAATAAAAATGCAGTCAAAATCTGTTCAGCGGTTTCGGAGATTAGCTGGCATAAAAAAACCTTTATACACGTAACTTTAATTTGGGACGTAAGTGCCAAAAAAAAATGGAAATTCCAAAGATACCTTTTCTTTTTGTAAAAAGTTTTTATTAAATTTTAACCACTTTTTTCCTATATACCTTTATAATGATTTACGTACCTATAGCTATTTTATTTATTAAAGAGCGGTGGTGTCCCAGTGGTAACTGACGCGACTTACGAGACGTAGGTCATAAGCTCGAACCCAGCCAGCCGCTTTACTTTGTGTAAATAATTTCATCACCAGTGCTCTTAAAACTGTGAAGGAAAACATCGTGAGGAAACGGCATGCCTAGAACCAAAAATTCGAAGATATGCGACATCTACCAACCCGCACTGAGCCCGCGTGGTGGCCCACTCCCTCTCACTGAGAGGAGGCCTATGTCCCAGCAGTGGGAACGTTATAGGCTGATTATGGTGAGTTATTTATTTTATTATAATATTTTGTGAGTCATGAAATCATAAATACAACTAAATCTTCTGCAAAAAGCCACCTACTTATTTCATTTTACACGGCTGCGAAACTCATTTTCAGTAGGACATCTCGTCTTCCAAATGAAACTCGCAAATGAAAGGACGATCGTACTTTTCGATTCTCATTTAAAATTCCACGGTCATGAAGGAAATTTGACCAGATGCATAAACGAAGGCGAGGGGATATGACGACATGCAATATTTCCGGCGCGAAGGTCCGATGTGTAGTGAAAGGACTATGAAGATTGGAAAGGGTGGCAAATGGGATTGCCAGCCGGGAAAATAGAATATGTCCTTTACCCAACTGCAGGAGGGAAAGGAATAGTTGTGATGTTTGGGAATAAACATACAAAAATAGTAAAAACTATTTTTGCAAGTTAGGTTTTTTTTTAAACGTCCCAACTTGACATAGTAGTGGCAACACTACACGTTCATTTGGGTTTTTTTTACTGATAAGCCTTACGAGTCATCATATTTATTGATTATACATAATTAATAACCGTCAGGTTATCCTCACTAACTACTTACACATACAACATACAACCATATCTCACGAAGGACATTTCTGTGATGACTCAATGTTTGACAATAAATTAAAGAAATAAAATATTGAATGGATCGACACAACTCTTTAATAAATAGGCTCGTTGAGCATCTGATTAAATAACTGAAGTAACAATGATGTGTTGGCGTATGTAAACACACTTAATACATATAGGCGATGACTTCATGCTCTCGAATCAACAAAAAGCTTCACGTAGGTGTAGATTCATAATTATACATTATTAAACTACGTTAATGAAGGCCAATGACGTGCAAATATTTGTTCTTAAAACCTCATTTTCATATTTCATCTGAATTGTACATCTTGAAGGAATAAGGTCATAAGTATGTGTAGTATTTCGAAACGTGCAACTGTGTAGTTACGACTTTTTGCTTCAAGGTGGTGGTCATTATTGGTTTGCAAACCTAATTATAATATTTCATCTGTCATTGCAATACCATGTTTTAGTGAAAATAAGTTCTGTTTTTAAAATTAAATTAATTCAGTAAAATAATTTTCTTTTTTTCATTATTAACTGACTTCAAAAAGGAGGGGGTTCTCAATTCGTCCGTTTTTTTTCGTATGTATGTTCCGCAATATCTCCGTCAAGTGTCTTTGGATCTGCATTTTAGTTTTTTGCCACCGACTTCCAAAATGAAAGTGTTTTGTTTGGAAGTCGGTTATTTTATTGAATGTTAAGTGTATCATGGACTATGTCTGAAATAAATACATTATTTTTATTATTACAGTAAAATGTGACCATACAGATACCTAATGCTCTCTTGGATTTATTCATGATGAAAATTGATTTCCTATCAAATTGGTGTACCCAAAAGTAGGTAAGTAGCGTTTTAAAACTTTAGGTTTTAACATAAAACGTCACAAAGCTTTTGACCCACCCTGGCCCTTGTCACATAATGTCACATTTCGTGGATCGCCTCCCAGCCTTAACGTGTGACGTAATTTATGGATGGTCCCTAAGATTGAGTTCGTTATTTAAAGGCACGGGCACAATGCCAAATTCCGACGGCACAGGGTTTGTGAACAATTAATTCAATCGTCAGGCTCCTCCAACTTGTTAAAAATGCAAACTTGCATAGTACTCCCGAATACGAGCTCAGAACACCGGGAACAGCGATCGTACACACATTTTCAGTGAATTCAGGAAATTTATTGCCAAGCAAATCGACTATCAACTTAAATTGTCAGTATATCTTACTGTCATTTATTGACTATAGAAATAACAAGGAACATTTACTTAGAATGTCAATTTCCTTAACCAATTTGCTTTCCCTGACTTTATCTTTGATTGTATGTTCTAAAACGTAGCACAATAATTAAAACAAAAGCGATACAAGTTTGTCCAGTGTGTAGACATTCTTGAGGTACAGTCGCCAGCAGGTCAAGATATCCCAAATTGTCAAATTTTCCCAATTCAACATAAACCTTAATCCTTTAACTTAAAAAACTATCAAAGAAATTTACAGATTGGGGTAGCTTGATGTGCTGGCCTCTGTACATAGGTACTAAGAGGACTCTGACGCGCCAATTGTATAAGTGTCTTCATGTTATTTCGAGTGTTAGAAGCTTACAAGTCCGCGCCTGTGAATATAATCCAAGCTCTCAGAACAAAATTAAGATTTATGAAGTTTATGTTCTAGAACGTCCTGACTGTTCGAACATAGACAAAGCCAAATTGTTGGCTGCCAGTATGCGTGTAAGGTTGCCTTCGGTAGAAGAACAACCTTTACAGTACACATGAGTCATGATTCAATAAGTTGCAAAACTTAAGGGTTACCGCAGCAACCAAAATTCTTTAATATCTAATGTAATGCCTAACTGTACTTTGGTTTGCGAGTTCCATCTCCCGTACAAGCTTGTGGCTCGGTATTATAAGCTGCACGCACGGCCCGATCGATCAGTTTAAGCTACGCTTGCCGCGGTTGGTCCGTGGATGGGTGAAATCTTTTCATACCAATACCCCTCCGTGCCTCGGAAAGCACGTTAAGCCGTTGGTTCCGGCAGTCATCCTTGGATCTTTGAGAGTTGTTACGGGTCGTTACAAGCCCGAAAGTGTGACAAACAGTCTTACCAAGGGGTATCGTGTTACCCAATATCTGGGTTGTGGAGGTCAGATAGGCAGTCGCTGCATCCGGTTAGACTAGAAGCCGACCGCAACATAGTTGGGAAAATATTAAAAAGTAAGGTCCACAGTTAAATTAATATCAGTTACGATTAAAAAAAAACGTCATAATTATAAAGTTCGCACAGTAGATTTTAAACTTGACGCTGAAGAGCAAAGAAAATAAACTGCAGGCAATTTAGTATAGTTGGTTTCTTGTTTTTTTTTTTTTTTGGGGTGGCTTGCTAGTACTTTATTCGAAAACAAAAGCAAACCTACCGCTTCCATTTTCAATTGTAAATAGCCTTCGAAATTTAAACTGCAACCTTTAAAAAATGTACCTATCTTCTATATGTCATGGGTGGCCTTACATAACGGGCAAACTGGTCCAACTTGGTCGGCCATTGTTGAATTACTGACAACTTTGCCCGACCACTCCTGCTTGACTATGGCAGTGAGCGGCGAAAATGTTTTAGTGGAAACCATTTTGAATGTCTTTCACATATATATGTGATGTGGCTGATAGTTATATTAGTTACTAGCTTTTGCAAGCGGCTTCGCTCGCGTGTACGTCGAAAATTCCACGAGAGCGAATTATCGGGATAAGAAGTATGCTGTTATTCCAGGTTATAAACTATCTGTGTGCCAAATTTAATCCAAATCCGTTCAGCCGTTTTAGCGTGGAAGCGTTACAAACAAACAAACAAACTTACTTTCGCACTTATAACATTGTTTAGAATTACACGAGAGCTTTTGCAAGATTGACTCCACTTTTCCAATTTGCCAAACACCAAGTCGAATCCACTCACCAACTGCCAAACACTACTCAGAATCGGTTAACAAAAAAGGAAGTACCATTCACCAAATAAGGCCCGGCCCACACATGTCCACTTTTATCGCCAAACATTGCTAACGCGACCATTATTTGTATAGTTGAGGTAACGAGCCTTCTCGACCAATTGCTTGCTTATTGGAAAATTGTCCGGAATGCGTCTGTGCACCTAAGCTGTCTATTAATGCTTATCTTTGAATGTCATATTTATTTTAAACACCTACAGTTAATTTAGGATAGTTTGTGGCAATTCATGAGAATAGAAGGTGATGCATATCTACTTTTGTTCGGGGTTTTATGTTCTGCTCTAAGTACATATAGTCTGTTTTGAAATGTATGTAGACTCTGAAGTTTTTGTGCCTTGCAAAGTCGGGAAGATGGCGTGTGGCTTTTTATGAAGCCTATTAGCGACAGTCGTTACGAGTTGTCAGAATCCCGAAAGTCTGACCATCAAGCTGACTAACGGGTGTCGTATTACCCAGTAACTGGGTTTTGGACGTCAGGTAGTCGCTCCATATAAAAAAGTGGTATTTAGCTACATCGGTTAGACTAGAAGCTGACCCCAACATAATTGGAGATGGCAGATGTTAATGGCCTTTTAAAATATCACCGCAACGATTCGCTCGATTGTCTGTTGCCTATTTACACTGCAGTCATGTAATTTGTCACCCATTTATAACTAAGTATTAACCAATTTATAACACTGCTGTTCACAACGAATTCAAGTATATCCCATTTGTCCTCCCACACATGTATGTACAGTCACGAGCAATAATATGTATACACTTACCAACTTTTAAAAGTAATTTTCTCCACTTTTACTAATTGTAATCTTATTTTATTATGAAAATAATATTTTGGAACCCACACTGTAATGAAATATCTAAGTTATCTCAAGGCTGCAATCGCTATTTAAAAGAAAATCGCTTTTGAATTTGGCTATGTGTTTACATGTTATTGCTCGTGACTGTACACATAGTGTAAAAACCAACCAATGAATGATGTAACCTGCTGATGTTTGTGGGATGAACCAGATTTGTCAGTGGTCAAGTAGGTAAAAAAGCATCATGATCACATATAAAAAGTCATACCTTAATTCCGACATAAGTATGGAGATGGGTAGAAAGTCGAATATGGGTCTGACCAAAGGGAATCGTATTACTCAGTACTTAACTGGTTTTCGGAGGTCAGATAGGCCGTCAATCCATGTAAAGAACTGGTATTCAGCTGCATAAGGTTAGACTGGAAGCCGACTCCAACGCAATTGAGAAAACGCTAGGTACATGAGCAGTGGTGGCCCAGTGGTAACGGCCGCGACTTACGAGTTGTAGGTCGTGCGTTCGAACCCAGCCAGGCGCATTACTTTGTGTAAATAATTTCATAACCACTGCTCTCAAACGGTGAAAGAAAACATCGTGAGGAAACCGGCATGTCCTAGAACCAAAAATTCGAAGACATGTGACATCTACCAACCCGCACTGGGCCCGCGTGGTGGATTATGGCCCACTCCCTCTCACTGAGAGGAGGCCTGTGTCCCGGCAGTGGAAACGTTATAGGCTGAGTATGTATGTAGGTAGATGACTATGTATCGCGGACAAATACCCTCAAAATTCCTACACTACTTATTTGCTGTAAGGAAAAACTGTGTGTTTAGGTATCTTGCAAAAAAAGCCTTAACATCAGTTTCAAAAAGGTTAAAAACACAATTTTCCTTGTAATAAATGACTCTTTCGAGCTGACTAAAGCCTTTGGCTATTGTTGTATTTTTTTAATTAAGATGTTTTCGTCTTACAAAAATGTTTCTCTATGTTTCGACTTTATCGTGCGTCTCAAGCCTTTTTTGGGAAGAAAAAATATCAAAAAAAAAATACTTAAGAATCAACAACTTAATTATAATCAGACTATAAAGTTCCCACTGCTGGGGTACAGGCCTCCTCTCTGTGAAAGGGAGTGGGCCACAATTCACTACGCGGATCCACTGGTAGAGGTCACATGTCTTCGAATTTTTGGCAACGACAACCAACTTGGTACAGCCAATACAAAACGAATGGCTTTCTTTTTCCATTGAGGAACGCCAAACTGACATGTGTCACGTCACTACTGGACATCGTGCGTGCTCTGCATGGCATGACAATTGCTACAGATAATTAATAGTTAAAACACAACGTCCACAATTATTATTTTGTGGCCGATTTAATATTGGTCATATAATTCGTTTTGTGGCTCATAAGGAGGTAGTTTGAAACTTCCTTGTGAATCCGACAGTTCATCCAGAGCGGGAGAAGTAATTTGATAATTCCCCACCCCAAAAAAAAAAAACATAAATAATTTTTTGAATGTGCAAAAACATATCGGGAGTAGAGACAATTGTCAAATCGTGTTGTAATTAATTCTTCGTTCGGAAACCGAACCAATCCTATGCCCGCCCATAAGTGGTGTGGAGTTGGAAACACCCATTACTTCGGCCGAAACTTCTGATTTAGGGAGTAGGTAGGTAAGGCCCCTGGCATTTATTTTGACAGTTGTTTAAAATTGGAATCATCAATATAAAAAAAAAAACGATTCTTGACAATGGATCGGTTTGTTTATGTTCGTGTCATGAATTCGTGATTAGGCTCTATATCGTGTTGTTTGCGCTTTTAGGTAAAAAATGTGTCTATAAAAATAGTCGTGCTCCGAAAACTGACTCTTGTATGAAGTAGCTAATTTTGAAAGCAGGTTTTGTATGTTTTTTTTTTACATCTGCTCTTTTTGAACAAAACCCAGCGTAATACGAAATGTATTCAACATTATTCACATTGTTTGTAGGACGAATACCGTAGTCGAAAACATGGCTGCCGAGGCAAAATGTAATTGAGTTTTACTCTTGGACAAATCTCAATTGCAGACTGTTTGCAGTTTGAAATCGTGCACTGGATAACAGTAATTTTGAGGCATACGTTCTGCTGTGGACATTTACTGTTATAAGTTGATAATCAATTTAATCGTGTGCTGTATGTCAGTCAGAGTTTTCAACAGATATCCACTTGAATGATGTAACCAATATTTTGATTTAAAAGGGAGCCTATGGAGTTTTTTGTCCGTTCTTCTTTATAGGAACCTACTGCGCTTTAGAATGGGCTAGCTAATTAGCTTTATCTTTCTCACTGACCGACTTCTTGAAAATTCAAAATAGTCTGCACTTGGTTGAATTAAAATAAATGCTTTGTGTTTGAGCACATACCCGATGTATAATAAATATAATAATATAATTTACATACAACAATATTAAGAATAAATTTTATTAACACAAGGATATTTTTACCCAACTAGGGCGAAGGTAAAAGGAGGGTCATGATTTTGACCGGTTTGTATGTTCATCTGTTCCCTCATAACTTTTAAATAATTTGACAAATGAGGTATCGGTGGAAGCGTCTTGATCATCAGCTGGTTATAGGGCAAACAAACCTTTTTGGGCTAGCCCAGATCTTTATAAAAGCGTAGTACAGATAGCTTAAAGCTCTACTTACGTCAAAACAAGGAAATAACAGCAAAGGATCATTTGCTTTAAAAAGTTTCCAATACGGAGGGAAAAACCTAACCTCCTCCACAGAATAGAGTACCAAACAAACACATTACAAACAAAACATTATAATTACGACTGATTCACACAATCTAAAATAATGATGATGAGTCCAAACACGGCTGATCAAGTGGGTGCGCTAATTAACGCTAATTGAAGCATGACTGATGTTGCCTCACAGTTCCTGGCCGCCATTTTAAGATTCGTGCTAGACTGTGAGGCGGTTGTAAACAATGGTAACTTTTGTATATTCATTGGCAAGGATATATATAGAATTATCAGCTAGGGGTCATGAGTTCATGACCCCCGCAAAGCCGTAAACATAAACTTGTTTTTTTGTGCAATAAAGTCTAATTTACTCTTCTGTCTTTTCTAATTAATATGTAGTCTGTATGTGACCCCCCCCCATCTCTAAAATCTTCGGCTGCAACCGCGCCTGCCTATGCTATACATACATACATCATGGAGGACAATGGAAAGAGCATCGGCATGTTTTTGTTCTAAATCAAAGTCACTAAATAACGGTGGGGGGAGAGGTAAGCTTCGTCCGCTGCCTACAATTGTTGTGACTGACCAAAATTCCGCCGCATATGCTTGATAAAGCATATGTTTAGTGACCGCGGTAGCCCCTGCACGCGCTCTCCATTGTCCTCCATGACACATCCTTATATAGTGGTAATTGCTGAGACGCAGGTCTCCTCTACCACGTGGACCAGTGGGCCAGTGGGCTATAATCCACCACGCGGGCCCAGTGCGGGTTGGTAGATGTCACAAGTCTTCGAATTTTTGTTTCTAGGACATGCCGGTATCCTCACGATGTTTTGCTTCACCGTTTTGAGAGCAGTGGTAAAGAAATAATTTACACAAAGTCAAGCACCTGTCTGGGTTCGAACCTACGACCTACAATTCGTAAGTCGCGGCCGTTACCACTGGGTCACCACTTCTTTCCTAAATCTTATAATAATATATATTTATAGCATTTTAACCTTCGTTATTCCAAGTGTAATCTTAGAGTTCTTCTTTCATTTACCTTGTCACGACCAACTCCTGATTCCTGGACAGTACTTCTCCACCTTCCACATCCTTGTCTGCCTGTCTTCTTCAGTCTTTTCGGTACTTCCATCTAGCCGGCTCCCCACAATATTTGCCGCTTCGTGATTTTCACTTCTAATCTCGTCGGCTCCAATGACCATAGGTCCGAAAGACTTTACCAGCCCTCTGCAAACTCAACTTGCTTACGCTGAACGTTATGTCGCCAGCTTCAAGTACACATTTGTAATACCAGTGTAATTCATGAAATCAATGCGGAATTCCTATGAAAGGAACTCGAATACGTTCCAAAAACAACAGTCATACACTTTTTCAACAACAGTCATTCAATTTGAGTGTCGCTTGCTTTTTCGTAGAACTTACATGCCACCGTGATATATCTTATTCAGAATTGCCACCTACCTACTAAGCGGTCAAGTTCAATATTCCCGTAAGACATTCATTCAAGTCTCAGGTCACTCATACCTGATTTGTATACATGTCGTCATCATAATCTGCCTAGCCTCTTCCTAAGTATGTTGGGGTCGGCCTGCAGTCTAACCATCCGGTTAGACTGCAGGCATCCGCAGCTGACCAGTATTTTACTTCAAGCGACTGCCTGTCTGACTTCCACAACCCAGTTACTGGGTAATGGGATACTCTTTGGTAAGTCTGCTTGTCAGACTTTGGGGCTTATGAAGGCCCGTAACGACTGTCAAAGATCCACGAATGATAGCCGAAACTAACAGCTTAACGTGCTTTCCGTGGCACAGAGGGGTCGGTATGTAAAGATGGTCACCCATCCACGAACTGAGCGGCTGTTACTTAGCCACGAGCCCCTCTATATTGGTATTAATGTATACCTATACAAATATCCGTGTTGACCGGAGTTTGATGGCGACTGTATGCAAACGTCAGAGGAGACGGATGCAGCAAATTCGTCATTTTAGAGATACATCCTATTAGGTACAAATTTCGGTTGATACCTACATAAACCGAGGAACACAATAAGATGGATGACATCATCAGCGAAATGTAGGGCAGTTTCCTTTCTGTCTTCGCCTATTATTTTAATCTAATGAATGATGCATGGATTTCCCAGTCAACTAATTTTCATATCATGTGGGAGTATGATATAGAAGTACCCGCGTAACACCGTGCAATCACAATTTGAATAATTCAGAACGATATTTCTAATCCATTGCTTAATACGTTAGAAAAACTTGTCCGGTCAACAACGTAAATAAAGCAATGAATGATGTTAAACTGTCTAAATGAAAGCCATTGTTACTGTTAGTGTGTTACGCAATTACACTGCAGCAGGCCTATGTCGTGTCCTTTCCGCAGGTAATGTCATTCCCATACATTTTGGCGCAGCGTTTGGCGTGAACGCTAACAGAAATGTATTTTGTCTCTAGGCCCTAGTTGAAACTGGAGGAAATACCGATACCTTATTTTGTAACAAAGTTATGCCTTATATTCTTGAAATAATAGTAAGAGAATAGCACTATCTCATTTCTTCCCGTGGGTGTCGTAGAAGGCGACTAAAGGACTTACTAGAGAATGGGCAGCAGTGTTCTCTATGCATTTTACCAACACACTGCGATCGCCAACCCGCCTGTCAAGCGTGGCGATTATAGCAAAACTTTTGGAGGAGGCCTTGGTCCAGCAGTGGACGTCTGTTAGCTGAAGTGAATAGTACTCGTATCAACGTCTTCTTTATTATGCAATCTATTCTACTAATCGAACTATAGGTATTATGTTCTTTACGTTTCCCTTGCAAGATTAAATGCATGTTCGGTGATCCGGATGTCTGGTGAGCGTCAATGCGGAGTTTTGGTTTTGCGCAAATAACTTCACAATACAGATTACGTGCCAAGTTTAAAGTGACTCCTGATTTTCTTTCTTTTATTGCTATAGCTTTTGTCTGCTATACTGTATAGATACAAGCTTTTTAAATACAGTATGCTTTAAATTAGCAATAATTTATAGATATAGACGAAGGTTTTACTCTACTCTACACGTTATACTAAAGGTTTTCCATTTTGCCAATTTTGGCACGGAACCGGGACACTAAAAGCGTCGTATATTCTAAAATTACCTCTTAGGTAATGTTTCACACAATGGGTGCCTGAAAATGGAGGGAGCCATCGCCACTGCAGATGACCCAGAAAGCGATGGCAAGATGATCTGGAAAGGAGTTCCTGGAGGGACTCGGAGTCGTCTTTGCCCAGCAGTGGGATAGTATAGGAACAAATTAATCCAACACGCGGTGTTGACCCATGTTTTGTGGCTACACATTGCTAGTTTACCACGAAACAAACATTGTACACAAATTAATGCATTCTTGTCCATGTATGACTTCCTTTTGAAGATAACTACTTCTATATTCCTTGGTACATTTCAACATCCGACATGTTCGCTCTCACGCCGGGTTTCCCAACATCCCGCCATCGCTTCCTGCACCCTCATGCAAGTCTCTAGCTAAAGGAAAAATATAAATTATGATAAGTTGACAGTTCAGCGAGAAATTGGATGCAGTCCAAACTAAATGTAGGTACACGGGTAAGTTCGTTAAAGGATACCGTAGACAGACGATACTAGAACAATTTTTTTGAAAACTTAATATAAATTGTTCTACAACTAGATTCGCGTCGCCCGTGTCTGCGGAAGCCTTAAGTCGTTCTGCAGTATTATCATGACGCATTCTATTTCTACCCAACCGTAGAATAGAAATCGCTTGTCTATATTTTTCGGTGAAAAACTATCAACTATCTACACGGAAACGTCATTTTTGTCTACTCTTCCGTCGACAAAACGCTTCTCTACGGTTCTCGTGCTGCGCCTGCTGCTGCGATCTGACTCGTGTATTCTTATCTCGGTTATTAACTTGGTTATCTGCTAGATTTTTCACTAGTAAAGTTATGCGGATTGGTTATAGCTAGAAATAATGGTTTTTAAAAGTTAAAGCTATTAAATTAAAATTATTGTTCTATTCGATGCCAAAATGGCAACGATCTTCCAAGGCCAAATTCAAACGGATATCGTTTCCCGTGTATCGTTAAATTTTTATTCGAATTTATCCATTGATACGCTAAGTATAGACTCATCCCGCTAATATTATAAATGTGAAAGTTTGAATGTTTGTTACTCAATCAAGCAAAGATAAAATGGCCGACGGGTAGTTTATCAACTGGCTTAACACATAGGATACTTTTGATCCTGGCATGAGCTAGTAGTTTAATAATTTAAACTATGTAGTTGTCGCCCAGTGATCGATATTCGACCGTATCCTATAAATATTATACTTTCTAAATTTGAATATTCGAATGTTTGGATTTTTGAATGTTTTGTATATTTGTTACTCAATCACGCAAAAACGGCTCAGCGGGTTTGAATGAAAATTGGCACACTGATAAATTGTAACCTGGAGTAACAAATAGGATACTTTTATCCTGGTAGTTTGGTCCCGTAGGAAAATTGTCGATTTCCAAGCGGGTGAAGCCTCTGGCAAAATTTAGTATGAGATAAGTACGAGAACAAAGTCTCACCGTTAAATTATAACTAATTAAGTCCACAGACTAACCAACTATTTATCCAACAGATCATCAGATAATAATAGAAAATCACTGCATTGTCTACATTTGCTCTTAAACCAACGTATTTTAATGAGATATTGTCACACGTCCGATCATTGCTCCCAATTTTATTTACTTTCCTACTCGTCTGTATGTACTGGAAGAGTAGGTACACTAATTAACGACAACTTTGTAAACAGTCGTAGCGGTGAGATCACTGTTCAAATAGGTTTGGACTTTAGGTAGCCACGCAGATAGGCACAATAGGTACAGTCACCAAAAGAGGTAGTAACCTGGCGCCTAAGTCTGCTATTTTTATAAATTCGTCATTCCAACACGATCCCATCGTCATTT
The DNA here is from genome assembly GCA_949987655.1 of Polymixis flavicincta. NCBI lineage: Eukaryota > Metazoa > Arthropoda > Insecta > Lepidoptera > Noctuidae > Polymixis > Polymixis flavicincta. The sequence continues at coordinate 21,504,829 of OX465175.1, forward strand.
TGCTAAAAGTTCGTAATCTGCTAAATTCATAATGGTCAGTCAGTTGTCGGTCAATGGTCTCGTAATAGAATTGTGTTATAATGGCATAGTCGTATTGCCATTATAATAAAACCCGCTAGTATAAATGATTTTCGAAAAAATACTACTGAATTTGAACATTTATTCAAGCCAGATTTCATTTATATGTATATAATTTTACGTTTTATTTTTTAACATTTATTTTAGGAACTGTCAAAATTTTAGCAGATTACCCCCAAAGTCAGTCATTCATTTGTCAATAAGTACGAGATTACCAATAAATGCCATTTCTTTCAATGGAGTGTCAGTGGCTGACCACTGGAAAGTCATAATGACGCCATTATATTAGTAGATTACCAAACTTGTCAAAATCAACAATTATGAAATCAATGATAGACCTTTCTGACACTATTGTAATAGTAGACTTGCGGCCCTGGGTGCTTACTCTCGAATATAATTCGGATAGATCGACATTGGACTCAGAGTGAGTCCAGCCAATCCCTGACGTTTAACTCAACCAACTGACGTTTGACCAATGTCGATCTATCGGAATTATATTCCAGACTAAGCACCCTGGTTGTCGGATATAGTTCAAGTTAACTAGGAAACCGATGAATGTTTTCGAATGAAATTGTATTAGGTTTTTCATTTGTATTAATAAAAATTCAATTGTATCCGAAAACATCCATCGGTTTCTTACTTCTTCAACTTCAGCTTCAACTCTACTCCATTTATTAGCACTAGCTTTTGCCAGCGGCTCCGCCCGCGTGGATGTCGGTTATCGCGTAAAAAGCCTATGTCCTTCTCCATATTCCAGGCTACATCTCTGCCAAATTTCATGACGATCGGTTCAGCGATTTAGGTGTGAAAGCGGGACAGACAGACAGACCGACAGACAGACAGAGTTACTTTCGCATTAAAATATTAGTAGGGATTAAAAAAAAGAGGCTCGTAGAAGCAGGAGTGCAAAGCATTTTATTTCAAAGTTAAGTTATACAGGATAAGTTTTTATCCAGTGCGCAAATTTATAAAGATTTAAGGTACTACTAAATACTGAGATAAACAAAATAAAAGTCATTTTATTTTAAATAATGCTTTAATAATAATAAATAACGTCTTCATCACATTCAAACTTTCAACAAAACTAATTAGATAATGAAAAACACGTGATGATTTAAATTTAATTAAGATTAAAGGAAATTACAGACCTTTTTTATTAATACTTTATTTTAAATAACAACTTACAACACACAATACGTGGGTGAAACTTCTTCGTCTTCGTCAGCTAATTTAGTCACTAAACGTGCTCGGTATTGTTCACTCCTGCTTCTTTTAGGTTTGTAGTATTGACACTAATTTTAAATTGGAATTAAATAATTATATGAATGAAAGCCACTTAATTTTACAAGATAAATAGTAAAAAAAATCAGCTGTTCCTTACATTTATGTTCGTATAAAATGTAAGGAACAGCCAATTCTTTTTGGTTTTGAGGTTGTTGGTGTTTTTCCAATAACCCTGTTTATATCCTGCTTATATTATGAGTCACGTAGAAACAGCTGAACAGATTTGGATGAAATTTGGCACTCATATAGTTCCGGTGGGATAATCTCCGAACTCCGCGCGGACAGAGTCGCTGGCAAGAGCTATTATATTGTATTCTATAAGCCACACGCACGAAGCTACTTTATATGTGGGCTAATCGATACCTCCAGAAATACTTACTAGGCAATTGGCACGTTTTGAATTTTATGAACATTATTGCATGCACTTGCAGTAACCTTTTCTCATAACTTTATACTTAAATGAAGTCTCTCAATCAAAAATATTGCTTAGCACGCTATCAATCACAATCTGAATCATTATGTAGAAATTGTTAATCCATTGCTTCAAATGTTCCAAAAATTGGTCTGCTCAACAACGTTAATAACGCAGTGAATGACAAAATTAAAGCCATTCCTACTGTTGTGTTACTAATGTTAACACAATTACCCCGATGTTTAGATAAGTACAGTGCAGATGGTGATATCACTGTGCAAGCACCTTTGGTACGTACTCGTAGGTATTAGGTAAACAGGTACGCTCACTTGTTGCACTGTTCTCGTGGGCCCACTGTGCAGTCAGAATTGTACTGGTTTAGTCACTTGTGGTGATTGGTGCAAGTTATAGGTTGATGACGGCTACGTTTCTTATTTTTTGGGTCGGAAATCATCAAATTACTTCTCCCGCTCTGGGTGAAGCGGGAGGGTATCAGACTTTTACTGACTAAAACCCACCCGTGTTCCTTCAGATGCCTGTGTGCCAGGGGCCACGGTATCTCTTTCGTGCAACCCGCACCCCTGGCAGGCATCGGTCCTTACGGACCACGCCACCTTGCTGACTACGTTGAAATGTATTCAGCGTTCTCTAATACTATAGAGGAATCGCAGTCTCTAAGAAAGAAGAGTGACTGATTTCAGCAGGGGTATATAGGTATGAGGAACAAGGTGTAAAGTTCACTCAATTTTCCATAGAATAAGAAGGATCATTCGACCAGACGGGTGTAGTTTTTTTTTTTTTTGGTTGGGAAAGCATCAAATAACTTCTCCCGCTCTGGGTGGAGCAGGAGGGCGTGTCAGACTTTTACTGACTAAAACCCACCCGTGTTCCCTCAGTAGCCCGTATGCTAGGGGCTGTGATATCTCTTTCGAACTAACCGCACCCCTGGCAGGCATCGGCCCTTGCAGGCGCCATCATTTTTGTGCTGACATCTCTTTGAGGCGCGCGTGGAACACAACGCGCAGTCGACTTAGGCCTGGTCCTTACTGGACAGCGAGCTACCCATTACTCGCCGTCTGCAAGCTCATGCCTACGGTGGCCGGAAATCGGCCTGGGATTCCCGACGCCCAGGGCGTCTCCGTATCCTGCGGCGGCTAGGGTCGCGAGGGCGCATAGACTGCCTCTCCCTCACGTGCGCCGCCTCCCTCTTCGCGAGCATCACTGCTTCGCTGAAGGAGGTGACGGCTCCCCATGCCCTCTCGCTCCGTACCATGGCCTGGACCAGGGCCGGACGCGAGAGATCGCCGCCGCCGATCGCCTCCACGAGGACACGGCGGTGCTCCACCCAAGCTGGGCAGACCGCCACCGTGTGCTCCACCGTGAGTGTCTAAACGGTAACTGCCCGACGATTGATGTCGAAATGTTGTGTTGCGCGGTCGAATTTCTTTTCCCTTTAAAAAGAACGATGTTTTTTTTTTTCATGAAAGTTTGTTGAACGATTATAATCCTGAACCCAACAATTACACTTTTGTAAGTTAAATGCTTGAAAATCGATAATTTTAAAGGAGCAGGATAGAGTTTCTTTCCGGTTCTTCTAATACGAATGAATAAATGAATAGCACTGACACCAGCGTGGTTCGACCAGGACTCGATTAATCGAATCAACTCCAAGATTTGCACTAGCCTAAAGCCTCATGATTCATGTTGCTACTGCGACAATTGCATATGACCAGGGGGCGCTGCATAGGTAGGGAAGACGCGCCATTAGGATAGGGAAGGATTGCGATCTGTACCAGATATGGATACTAGAGTACGCATTGGACTATTGGAGTGACGGGTGATGGATGACATTTATCTATGGGATATGATCTTTTAACGACGTCGTCGCCAAGTTGATTCAGGTCAAGCATCGCCGGTATATCGACGAATGGTAACCGTGCATGCAACCTGTGTCCATTTGTTTATATCGCTTCCTCTTCTCACTTCCACCAACCTCAATGAATCAGTCTTCACCCTCCACGCCAATTCATTAGCAGCTCCACTAGTTTGCAAATTAGTCTTTGTACTACACAATAGACACGCCTAACATTACACGACATCATACTTAGTGCTAAAAGACTCACTGACCTTAATATGGTGGACTATTGCTACATCTTAATATGGCGCGTGATTGCATGATATTGATGGGGGCTAGTGGAAAGTAATAATAGCTGCACAGGTCGCTCGATTTGGTTAAACTACGCTTGCAGAGGTTGATCTGCAGATGGGTCCCCATCTTTACATACCAAGACCCCTCTGTGCCTTGTTTCCGGCTACCATTCGTGCATCGTTTACAATTGTTATAGATCGTCAGAAGCCCGAAATGTTTACAACCAGTACCAGATATATTTTAGGAGCTTGTTAACACTATTTGTTTTTTTTTTTGTGATTTACCCGAGCCTAGTAAATGTAACCAACCTAACACTCTGGCCACTGTCACTCCTTTTGCATCCACCTTACATAACAGTTGTCAATTTATCATCATCATTTCAACAGAAAGACGTCCATTGCTGAACACAGGCCTCCCCCAAAAAGCCGTAATCGCCACACTTGGCAGGCGGGTTGGCGATCGCAATATGGTGGTAAAATACATAGAGAGCGCTGCTGCCCAGTCCCTTAGTCGCCTTCTACGACACCCACGGGATGAAATGGGATTGTACTATTCTTTACGTCCTGCATCATAAGGAACAGTTATATGGATACAAAAATCGAATGATTATGCCACGATTTGAAATCGTTTATTAAACACGTGTTTATTTGTCTATTACAAATTAAAACATGATTCACGATATTTATTGCTTCAATTCGCATTTAAAATAATAAGTTAAATGTAGTACCTTTGATGAACTAATTGAACGAAACTTCCAACAGCTTTCAAATAAAAGATTCTGTTTGATAAATGTAAGTGGATTTTAAATTAATAAAAGTTGTATCTACTGCTATTGAAGCGATCCAGGTAACACGTGTAGTAACAATTTTTATGACCAAAATAAGAACTTTGAAACATAAAACATAGTGTAAAAGTACTACGCCCTCATTGCATAACACAGTATCATTAATTAAAGAGTAATTTTAAAATAAAAGCTACTTTATTCAATAGTAAAAACCGCACCCAAATCGGTTCACCCGTTTAAGAGCTACGGTACCATAGACAGACAGACACAAATAGAATAAGAATAGAATAATTTTTAATAAAAAAAAAAAAGAAATACAATGCATGTTAGGTACATTATTATGACATTACATTTTTGCACAATTTTTGTGAATAACGACCCCTATGCTAGGAAAATCCTGTGTTATAGGGGCCATCCATTCGTCCGCTAAGTTTATTTTACAAAATTAGGGAAGCTAAGACGTGTAACAGCAGCAATAGTGTGTGAGTAAGCGTGTGTTATGTGGTGTAATAGGGAAAGTGTATGAGTGTGTGATGTGACTGATGTGTGATGTTTGTATGAGTAATGATGTGTGTATGATGAGTGTGTGATGTGTGTAAAGAGACAGTAAGTTGGGGTGTCTGTGGGTGTGTAAGTGCTCGTGATACTAATAGTTATTTATTATGATAGTTATGTATAGAGGTTTCATTAGCGCTTCTGTTTCATCATAATCTAGGGTGAGGAGGAATTCTTTAGTTACGTTTTTACATTTGTGTGTGTTTAGTGTATGTATGTTATGTTTTTGATGTATTTTATTGTATTTAATGGCACTTAGGTAGGGGTAGTGACGTCTAGCGAATGTAGTTTTTGTATGTGTTATGGGACAAGCCGGTTTGGGTCTTCTTCTTACTGACGGGCTGTTATTTGCGCTGAATGGAAGACTCGCGTGTTTTCGCATGACTGCAGCAAATAGCGGTCAAACTTTTATTAAAAAGCTTTTGTATCAAAACAAACGTTGACGTAACTCTCGGTTTTTCTGCATCACCGCGCGAAGTAGCTACGTGAAACTTAATTAGAAACGTTTGAAGGTTTTCCAACCTTCGTTTTTTCTGGCTTTTGCATTATTTGCTCTGAACTTTAGCTTGCGTGGATAATTGATGTGGTTACAAAATGTAGTCCCATTTTTTCTTTGCTGGGTGGTACAGAAACAAGTGAAAGGTTTGATGAACTTGATACTGGGAGCGTAAAAATAGCAGGAAAACCATGCTTCTGAGGCCGAGATCTATATTACCTAAAACGTATTTTGGCGAAGCGATTAATCCTGTAGAGACAAAAACATGTCAAATTCAAGCACGTGCTAAGTAACGTTTATAGACCTCGGTCTTAGTTTCAGTATTTTTTTCCTCGTCACTAGCCTAGTGCAGTCTACTACTCGACATAGGCCTCTCCTATTGTACCGATTGTACGCTATTCAAATCGATTTTATGCAACTCTCATCCAACTGCTATCATCCACCCTGCGAAGATTGTAGATCCACCTGGCCTGGAGGTGTAACCTCCTTTTGCTGAGGGACAATGGTATCAATCTTTAAAACCAAAAGGTGGCAAGGACATCGACGCGCAAACTGTTATCATGAAGTCACATGAAAAAAAAAATAAGTGGCACTCCGGGAGTACCGACAGAAGCGAAAACTTGAACAATTACTTGTGTATTTTTTGATTCGTGAAGAAATATTTTTTTAAATCGTCAGATTAAACAACGTTCAACGTTGTTCGTTGGTACAGTCGCCAGCGGGTCAAGCTATCCCAAACTGTAAAAATTTCCCAATTGAACATAAACCTTATTCCTTTGTTATAAAGTTGAAAAACTATCAAAGAAATTTGACAGATTGGGGTAGCTTGATGTGCTGTACTTTCGTGTTGTCAATGGTGTCGGTAACAGTGTCGCGAATTCAATTGCTTATTCCCAATAATATAATTGTGTAATCCCATCTCAAAAAATGCCCAACGCGCCTAAAGAAGTTTTCACTTCAAAAAACTGCTGTTTCATAGAAAAGTGTATTAACTACGCGGTTAGATGTATGGACCAACAATTTTTTTTTCAATAATCGACGAAGAACTTCAACGCAAAGGGCTTCAGAATCATTTATTAAATCCATATTAACAGGTTATGCGTCGACGTAATTATGTCACTGCCACCCTGTATAGTACTCTAAATTAACAAAAGTACATTTTATTTTTTAACAGCACGAACGTTCTGCACTTATAAATGATATAACCATTTCACCTTTGTTTTCTTTTAAGCACCTACTTGTGACCTGCCTGGAGAAGTTTGGGTGGTCCGTCCCTCACACCGATAAAGGACGGACCCACATGTGGGTTAAATGAAGAGATTGATGCGGGTTCCTCTTAACAATGGTCAGAGCTCATACACTAGGAAGTGGCGCAGGGTGGGCGTTTTTGAGGGCGGTTGTTCTAAAAGTGCTCATTTTCTGCCTGCTTTGAATAGAATTAATGAATTTTCAATGTAACTATTTTTAGTGTTCCGCACATCACTGGTACTGCACTTGCACTTGTACTACATAAATAAAATCACCCTTATTGCGACGTCATAAAAGCTCTGTCAATGTCAGTGTTGGCACTGATGTGCGGCTGACCGAACAAAAGCTTGCGTAAGCTTGTGACGTTTTTGACCAATATCGTCCGAAACTTTAACTCCATTATCCGCGTTACAGTCAGTGTAAACTTGAATCCTTATTGACGCGTCATCGTTTGATTGCACACAATACACAATACTAAATTGATCGCTCGTACGTAGGTACGACACGTGAAGTATTCACACCCGTCTATATAGCCGATACTGAGCTCCTGTTATCGTGACATCATCCATCTGAGCTCAGCCTAAATTGGCCTTTACCGCGTTGCGTAGTTCGCGACACGGAGGATGACTATGAATTCAGTACCTAAATGATTCTAGTACTCTCCACGCACGCATCGTACGCATCTCATACAAAATCGTTGTTTTCGATGGACAAAAGCTGAACAGAGCTGAATAAGTTTGAGTTGTCCCTAAATGCCTCTACCTGTTGGTACACACATTTATGTAGTACTCTGTGTCGAAAACTGCATAGTAAAGATACCTTATTGAAATGTGACGACTGATGACCATCCTTTCGTTGCAGCCGTTGAACGGGACTCCAAAAATTATACCTACTAGATGTACTCATATGTTAAAGAAAGCAAGAAAAGAATGAAAATGCATTTTATTTATTCATTCACCATCTGAGTCATTCACTTCTCTTCTCTTTCTGTCTTTTTTCTTATTTTCGTTTCTGTTCATTTTGTTTTTATTCGACCATATTTTTCTGCGGTGTGATACGTCTAAATATGGTAACTTTTCTGATTATTATTCCTATGCATCTACAACCCACATTAATTCTAGCGATCCAGTCTATTTTCGTATGACCTTTACAAACAATCAGATACAACAGGGCTATTTCCGTCCGACTTAGAAGTTACATAATACTCTTAATAATACAAACACTACGGCGAAACCAACTTACATCCCTCCATTTATACCAGTTCTTGTAACACCCAAAATATCGTATTCATGAAATTTCGGATAGCGTTCCTCCATGCAGATAGGGCGAGTAATGAAAGAATGAAAGAAGATGGTGTTACTATTGTATTAACTTGTAATAGGGTTTGCCGAGAGGTAGAACGATTTGTTGGTAGGCGAGCCAACGGATAGGGTGCAGATAAATAAGTCATTGGGAAACAGGAGGTTTTTTTTTATCCGACGTCAGAAGGAGGGTTATGTTGTAAGTGTATGTATGTATGTGGATTTCTTTGGCACGCTCTGTAGCCTAAACGATGGATTTTAGCTTGAGAGGCGTCGTTAGATTCGTAATTTTTTTTTCAAAATCTGTCGAGTGGGGTATCAAAATAAAAGGTTTCATGAATAGGTTTTAATTAACATCAAAAATAAATTAAGAATATTAACCGCAGGAGTTCGCTGGATGCGGGAAGCACAGAACCAGTCGAAGTGGCGGAGCTTGGGGAGACCTACGTCCAGCAGTGGACGTCTTTCGGCTGAAATGATGATGATTGACTAAAAAGTTTAAATTATAAAAAAAAATAACCCGACAGCGTAAAAAGTGAACTTTTATTAAAAAAGACGGAAACAATAAACTTTTAATTTAAGAGGTTGACGATTAAAGTGAATAGTTTATGCAATCTCATGCAGTTGGAAGCAATAAAGATCTTTATTGTTAAAAGAAGATACCTCGGGTTTACAGATTTTTCAAAAAAAAAAAAAAAAACTGAGCTATACGAACCAAGTTAAACGAACTCCGTCTTATTAGAAAACGCGATCTATTTTTAGTTGTACCTTTAGCTCTGAGCCAGATTTTGCATTTACAACTTTAGTTCGATTTGTGTAAAGTTGACAGTTTTGTAAAAATAACTCATTTCCTATATATATTGGATTCTAAGATTTCTAAGGATTATAGTTTTAAGATTTTTGTATATTTAGATTCGTGTTAATATGATTCTGACACATTTGTCCAACATTCGTTTTGAGTGAATCTACCTCGACCAACAGCATTTTGAGACACAGTTCACCAACAGAACGATTCACTTTTTACAATTTAGTAAATTCACACGTACAATTTAGTTACTTAGAGCTTCCGCGCGCTGGGCCACTAGTGGCGGCCACAGCAAGGGAACAGAAGTATTCACTTTCTTAAATTTCATCGATAGAACTAAGACCAACGGCTTAGCGTGATTTTGCAAGGCACGGAAGGGTTTCGGTATGTAAAGATGGTCACCCATCCACGGACCGACCGCAACAAGTAAAAAGCTTAATCTGATCGAACGAATATCGAAGAAATTTATGTCGTTTAATCGTTTTTTATTCGTTCGTAATTTAGTAACTTTAAAATAATATACCCAAAAGCGCTACTTTGTATAAAACATATATATAAAACACCTTCTTTCTCTGGACCTTTTTTAACCGCTTATAAAACTGAAATGTAGCACATATAAAAATGTAGGACAAAAGTCGGAGGGAATTCAAAGGTTAATTCAAAAACTGTCTTGCTGGTTTAAACCGTCGAAATGAAAACCTAGTTTAGTAATACCGGCTTCAATCTTATTTAAGTACAGTAAGCTAAAGGTGTATGACCTAAGAATATAGCCCGCTTCACTTAACGACGCGATTTCGCGGTGTTATTTTAAGGTATACTTACAAGTTTATTTCGGTGTGGATGTAATTGGAATGAGAAGGTGTTTATTTACTTGTGTTTAAGGCGAGCCCTAAACGATCATTTATATTGCACAATATCACGAATTGCTCAAAGTTTTTGATCGAATAATATTGAAGACTGCGCTATGAATCTAGGATTGAACAAAAGTTTGAGCGAGTTTTAATTTTTATTCAATAATTTTTTATTCAATAATTTTTTATTGCTCTGTGTAGGATAAGTACTGCGCAGGTTTTGCTCATGCGAAAATATTGAAGTTATGGGCCGTCAATACTATAGCGTGAAAATATTATTTGCCAAAAAAAAAAAGCATTCGACTTCTGGAAAAACACTACAAAGTGAAAAATAACTTTAATTTCGGAAGGCGGTGACAATTTTTTTTAATACATATCCAAAGTCACTGACTTCCGAAAGTCATTTTTCACTTTGTACTGTTTTTCCGGAAGTGGGTTGTTGTTTTTTTTTTTTTTTGATAAAATTCTATTTTTCACTTGTAGTTATAGTACCTACCCCACACCCATTCGAAATTTCATCATCCTTGGTGTCAAATCAATGCATATTTATTGCCTGCCAGGGGTGCGGGTTTGTTCGAAAGAGACACCACAGCCCCTGGCTTAAGGGCTACTGAAGGAACACGGGTGGGTTTTAGTCAGTAAAAGTCTGACACGCCCTCCTGCTCCACCCAGAGCGGGAGAAGTTATTTGATGATTTCCCACCCAAAAAAAAAAAAAAAAAAAAAAAAAAATGCATATTTATGCGATAGCAGCAATCGCGGTTGATTTGCTGTCATTTTTTAAGAGTTCCGTTGACTGTCTCCGAAACGCTTCATCAGAACATTTCGGAAAAAACCCCTTTCGAACAAAAAATATATTTTACAAATCCCTCTATATGACGGAATTATGCCCGAAAATACATAAAAAATATATGTAAACATGTCGAATTGATAACCTCCTTTTTGAAATCGGTCAAAAATAATGGATCGTTTTAGTGAAAGGGCTGATCATATTCATATTGCGCAATATATGTAAATTTTGCGCAAACTCACTGTAGGTATAGGATAGGGGCCGCCTTATGCTGGTATGCTGATCAGGAATTCGAGAAATGCAGTCTTTTCCAATACCTGCTGAACTCACTGCAGCCAAAATGCATTGTTTATCCTTATAAAATGATATTGGGGTTAACTGAATGTCCATATACAGAATTAACAAAACATGTACCTAGCTCACGATGTAAGAAAAAAAAAAAAAAAAAACTGTTTTGATATTACTTTAATAAAATAGGAGCCTGTAGATTTCCGTTAGAACATTTTATAAATTGACAATTTATTAATATTAATAGGTACCTATACATATAATTAGCATTTTCCAGTGGCTTCGCCCGCGTGGTGGTCGGAAATTATCCCACGGAACGGGAACTTATAACCGGGATAAAAAGTATCATCATCATCATTATCATCATTTCAGCCAAAAGACGTCCACTGCTGGACACAGGCCTCCTCCAAAAGAGGGGTTTTGCCATAATCGCCACGCTGGGCAGGCGGGTTGGCGATCGCAGTATGGTAGTAAAATGCATAGAGAACGCTGCTGCCCATTCTCTAGTAAGTCCCTTAGTCGCCTCCTACGACACCCACGGGAAGAAATGGGATGGTGCTATTCTTTATGTCCGGCACCACACGGTTCCTACATGGTATAAAAAGTATCCTACATGTTAATCCAGTTTATAAACTATCTGTGTGCCAAATCTCATCCAAATCCGTCATCAAACATCTAAACAAACAAACTATCACATTTAAAATATTAGGTACTAGCTGATCCGGCGAACTTCGTACCGCCATATTTTATTTCTCCAGTCGCGACTGAGGAAATATAACCCTTCCGGTAAAATCAAATCAGTTGGATTATCAATAATTTCTCAATAATTCTGATCAAATCTAAATGTTTTTTTTTTAATATACAAACCTTGTCCTGACAATAAGGAACAAATAAAAAAAAGAATCAACCAATTTGGTGCAGTCGTTCGGAAGTTATGCGCGTACATACATTTTGGCGATTAATTTATAAATATAAAGATTATATTATATTTACCTAGTAGGATAAAAAAATACAGTATTACTAATGAAAACAAATTTTCACATATTATACGTTTGGCTATTATTGCTTTTCTCAGTATTTCCTGCAATACATAACATATGTGCAGATGCTGATCACTTTCCCAACTACATACATTTAAATATTAGTCGATGTTTATACAGGATGGCAGGTATATCGACGCGAAACCTGTCACCACGGATTCAATAGAATATTGTGGACCCCACTGTGTTGAAACTTTTCGTCGGTTGTTTTAAGAAATTTTGCTGCTTCCATGCATTTTGTCCGCTTAGGTATTGCACTTTTCTATATAATAGGGTATTTTCCGATTTCATTAAAACTATTTTAATATGAAGATTGGGACGATATATTTAACAGAAAAATAAAAATAAATTTATTAATACACTTTTTCTCACTTAAAAACGATTAAAATCTAATTTATTTTTCGTTGTTTTGAATTTACCGCCAAAACGCTCCTTACGATGACTTTTTATCACGTGACATGTGACGTCAACTTTGTTTATACGGCACCGGTACAAATACTTAGTTTGGCGCCGTTTTAGAAGTATTTTTGTACAGATGCACCGCACACCAGTAATATCACTTTAAATCCATTAAAAATTTTGTTAATTATAAACTCGACATTCACTTATTTACTTACTAACTACTTTAGTTTACACAAAGTTGACGTCACGTTATAAAAAGTCATCGTGAGAAGCATTTTGGCGGTAAATTCAAAACAACTAAAAACAAATTTGGTTTAAATCGTTTGAGAAAATGGATAGAAATCAATTTATTTTTATTTTTCTGTTAAATATCTCGTTCCAATCTTCAAATTAGAATAGTTTTTGAAAAACCGGTCAAGTGCGAGTTGGACTCGCGCACCGAGGGTTCCGTACAAACCTGTGGTTATATAAGTAAAAGTTCAAAATTGTCAAAAATATTTTTTTTTATATGACGAAACTAAAAAATTTCGGTTTTCGTAATTTTTCCTATATCTGTACTATAAGACGTGACTTCGTACAAAATTTCAAGATTCTAAGTTCACGGGAAGTACCCTGTAGGTTTTGATTCCCGTGCGAGTTTCGAAAATTTGCGGAATTTTGCGGCCTAAATGGCTGTATCTTTTGATTTCGTTGACTTAGAAGGTTGATTTTTCTACAGCTTCCAGGGACAGTAGAACTAAGTATCATATAGAAATTTCAGTTTGATACCTCCACGCGTTCCTGAGAAAAACGGTCTTGACAGACGGACGGACGGACAACAAAGTGATCTTATAAGGGTTCCGTTTTTTCCTTTAGAGGTACGGAACCCTAAAAATTGGAAAATACCCTATCAGCCTATATGTTCCCACTGCTGGGACACAGGCCTCCTCTCTGTGAGAGGGAGCGGGCCGTAATCCACCACGCGGGCCCAGTGCGGGTTGGTAGATGTCACATGTTTTCGAATTTTTGGTTCTAGGACATGCGGGTTTCGTCACGATGTTTTCGTTCACCGTTTTGAGCGCAGTGGTGATGAAATAATAAACACAAAGTAAAGCGCCTGCCTGGGTTCAAACTTGCGACCTACACATCTCGTAAGTCGCGGCCGTTACCACTGGGCCACCACTGCTCTGTTGTGCAATTTTCTATGAAAGAGTAGATGAATTTTTGAGTGCCGACGAATTTTCTACTACAGAGTGCTTAGAGTTTAGAATTATGTGCTGAATCCATGGTAACAGGTTATGCGTCGATGTCCCCGCTACCCTGTTTAGTGCTGGATGCATCGCTAAAGACATTATTTAATTACTATCATTATTAAATTATTAGATAGTCCATAAAGTAGAAATTTATAGATAGTAAACGTTTAACTTAAATATTCACTTTAAAACTTCGACATACGAGTATGCTTGGCGTGTTGCCAAGACCAGCCTTGCTATCACAAATTGGGTAGCAGTTGTAGGTAGGTAGTATTTTATTAAAATAAGGCTTGCTTTTTTTCTCCCAGTTTCCTTTTTTCGTCTTACACGGTATGTTTTTTTGCCTATTGTCTGTAATTAGTTTATTTGAAACTAGTGGTCGCGCAATGGTCGAAATTCGACCATAATTAATTAAAATAGTAATACATCTATACTAATATTATAAAGAGGAAAGAATTGATGGTTTTTTAGGGTTCCGTACCTCTAAAGGAAAAAACGGAACCCTTATAAGATCACTTTGTTGTCCGTCCGTCCGTCCGTCCGTCTGTCAAGACCGTTTTTCTCAGGAACGCGTGGAGGTATCAAACTGAAATTTCTATATGATACTTAGTTCTACTGTCCCTGGAAGCTGTAGAAAAATCAACCTTCTAAGTCAACGCAATCAAAAGATACAGCCATTTAGGCTGCAAAATTCCGCAAATTTTCGAAACTCGCACGGGAATCAAAACCTACAGGGTACTTCCCGTGAACTTAGAATCTTGAAATTTTGTACGAAGTCACGTCTTATAGTACAGATATAGGAAAAATTACGAAAACCGTAAATTTTTAGTTTCGTCAAATAAAAAAAAATATTTTTGACAATTTTGAACTTTTACTTATATACCCACAGGTTTGTACGGAACCCTCGGTGCGCGAGTCCAACTCGCACTTGACCGGTTTTTTTTGGTTTTTTTTTCCATTAAATAGGAACCGAAACTACTGAACCGATTTGAAAAATTATTTCACTGTTAGGAAGCTACAATAGCCCTGGATGACATAGGCTATATTTTAACCCCGTATTCCCACGGGAACGGCAACTACGCGGGTGAAACCGCGGAGCGCTGCTAGTTAATATATAAAATATAAGCTTTCTGTTCACTTTCTCCTTCTCCATACAAACTTTGGCTGTGACAAGTTTATGAATGCTCAGTCCGCGTAATTTTCGTAAAAAAGTGTAGGTACAAAGTTTTTGCTTCACATATTAATATACCTCTAGATAAATGCTTTGAATTTAGTTAAGAATAAATAAATAGTTAGTCATGTAATTATAGAAAGCAAAACATTTACCTTCACCTTTCCCATAACATAACCACATTCTTATACATAAACATATAACACAGAGTAAATAGGGTACACTTAAATGCAAAAGTAATAGGACTAGCTAGACAAGCACGCGGAAGCCCATTGTTGGCACATTCCTCACAAGTTTACTGCTTAGAGACTTGCTTGCACCATATACAGTAACTGGCCTCGAGTGTACCTGCGGGCTAAGGACGTTTGTTCCTACTTTTTTTTCTATTGAAGTATAGGTTTTACAATATTGGCGTAAGTAATTGCCATTTCAAAAACTGTGAGAAAATTCGAATTTCACGGGCTACCTAACATCCTCCTTAGACAAATGCTAATATTGTCTTATTAAACTGGATTAAAAGTGGGTGGCCTCCTGGCCTCCCTGTGACAATTATCTCGCCAGTGCACTGGGACGACCCATGCCCTGTCATATGATAAGCCTTATCAATCATTAGACTAATAATGTTGTTTTATTGTTTCAGGTAATTATTTAATCGATGTGTGCGGGATGCGATAGCATTGCACCCTTATGAAGATGGGATTATTTTCCGTGAATTGTGGTAATGTAGCTAGACTAGAATTTTCTTACTTAATAATTTCGTACGACAGTCATATATATATTTAATTTTTTTTACAGGCTTTTATTGAACATAAATATGGTACGGATTATTAGCCGACTCGCACGATAAAACTCGCCTGAAGCGGGCGCATCGTCACATTAAAATTTTCTATAGGCGGTTCGCACGAAGTTCATTTATTTGTAGGTAAATCAACAATCCCAGCAATTCGTAGTAGGCAACTAGCACGTTTTGAACAAAACGTTGAAGGAAACAACGAAAAGTCAAGGAAAAAGAACACTATATTACATAAAATATATAGAAAACGAGCCGGTTGCCTAAAACGAATGTTTGGAATTGTTGATTCACCTACAAATAAATGAACTTGCGAGTCGCCTATAGAAAATATTATCTTCATTATTTAAAAGTGATTATTCGCTCCATTCAGTCGAATGTTTTCGCGCGAATCAACTAATAAGGCAAAAGTAATTACTTACACAATAAAATTTACGTAAACATAGAAATTTAATATTTTCTTAAAAGCATGAGTGTGGGCTATCTTTAAGGGTAAGAAGGACGTTCACGCCGGTATTTTTTTCAAATAACTAGTTTAGTCATTACTATATGTCATTTAATCTAATTTTAATCCTAATGAAAATCAATAAAGTTATGAGAAAAAGTCACACGCAAGTACATGAAATAAAGTGCATTAAATACAAATCGTTCAATTGCCTAATACGTATACCTTTCTGGATTTGTCGATTCGCCCACTACGAATATGTTGATTCGCCCAATTTGTGCGAAGCGTCTAATAAGCCGCTAGCTAGGGTCGGTCAGTCGGTGAAATTTATTCATTAATTTACTCCTGTGAAGAATTTGCTTAAAAACCCTCGGTTTGTGATTGAAAGTGATTTACGCAATTAGGGTGCAGGGCAACATACGTATGTACAGACGCCAGCACATCAAGCTACCCCAAACTGGCAAATTTGTCCAGTTGAACATGAACCTTAAGCTTATATTATAAAGTTGAAAATGTATCAAAGAAACTTGACAGATTGGGGTAGCTTCATGTGCCGGCGTCTGTACAACGTAAGACCAACTTCACAATACTTAGCACACGATCGTCTCAACATTAGAATCACAGATTGTCTGATGACGTCATAAAGTTTGCATAAGGAGTTGCAGCGGTCCTGCGTAACATTACACTTAGTCATAAGTACTTGGTAATGTGATAAAGAGCTCTTTCTATGAACACTTTCGAAAGAATCCTTACCAATATTGTAAATGCATGTGGACTAGCTTTTGACCGCGTGGAGGTCGTTTTTTTTTACCACTGGTACGTACTACCGGGATAAAAAGTATCCCATTTTCTAACCCAGGTCATGGTCTACCCATGTGCTAAGTTTCATCCATATCCATACAGCTATTTTAGCGTGAACGCGTAACAACTGATTAAACTTATTTATGATAGGATAGTTAGGGTGTTTGTGAAGATTGTTTGACCACCCTGTGGGACTAGTGGTCGCAAATGTGACGGCCTAGCGTGAGAATTTGGGTATTCCTAGGTCGAAGTGTTATTGGATTTTTTGAATTCTTCAGTAGCCCTGGGTCTGGATTTTTCCCGGTTATATGTAAAAGACTCGGCCTCTATAACATGGTATTTTAACGTTTAGCGTTTACGCAATTTGAAAAGGTCGTTAACCTCTCTACCTATCCTTAAACAGAGTTATATGGGCGTGATGATGGCATGACAGTGACAGCATACACAAGTTTTTTTTTTTTTTTTTTTGTAAACTAGTATAGGCCTGCAACCAGTGGGGTAATTGCGTAAATGGCATTTATTTTGACAGTTTAACAACATTCTTTGCATTAGTTACTGTGTCGCACACTATGGTCCTAAGCAGTCTTTTTTATAATAATTTGTACCCCTGAGGGAACCTGGGCTGGCGAACCTTAATACAGGTTACCGTGTAACCTAGCTATGACGCCAATTCAATGAAACGACGCAATCCAGAGAAGTGCCAATTCAATGAAACTTGGCATGTCCTAAGAATTGATTCGAGTGAATACGAAAGAACAGCTATTCTAAATTTTACAACGAACATTACACCCTTGTTACATACACATTACCATTGCTCCCTACACAGCACACAAAACATCCCATTACAACTACCTGAGCAAGCCAGCAGCTCCATAATGTTCAAACAAATATGCTAATCTGTGGCGCGAGCACCGAAAGTGTAGTCAAAGATCAGCACAATGTTGTGAACGATAATTATTAATTTTGTTGTTATTGTTACCTTTAATGTGGAACAGGACCGGATTAGGGAGCTAACGGAGGGTGCAATAGATGTACTCCAACCCTGTTATATAAAACTTATTTTTACACAACAAAAAGACATTAAAATATCAAAATTACTACTACTTCAAGTTTCATTCCTATTCCTGCATGAAACCTTCAAAACATACCTATTCATAAACTCACACTCTGTATTTTACCTTCCGCATCCATTGCACCCAACTCAGACTATGAACGATTAGCTACGCTTGCCGCGGTTAGTCCGTGGATGTGTGACCATCTTTCCATACTAAGATCCCGTCCGTGTTTCGGAAAGCACGTTAAGCCAATGGTCCCGGCTGCCATTCGTCTGACAACCATTCCTACTAAAAGGTATCGTATGCCTCAGTAACTGGGTTGTGGAAGTCAGATAGGAAGTCGCTCCATGTAAAATACTGGTATTCAGCTGCATCCGGTTAGACTGGAAGCCGACCTCAACATAGTTGGGAAAAGGCTAGGCTGATGATGATCCATTGAACGCGATTATCGTTCTTCTGGTAACAGTTTGTGTGCCCCGTATAAAATTACCTTCCCACCTACCTTAATAACGATCACACACGAAAATGAATGGTATCAATAACCCTGCCAGGGGTGCGGGTTAGTTCGAAAGAGATACCGCCGCCCCTGGCATACAGGCTACTGAGGGAACACGGGTGGGTTTTAGTCAGTAAAAGGCTGACACGCTCTCCTGCTCCACCCAAAGCGGGAGAAGTTATTTGATGATTTCTCAACCAAAAAAAAAAAATGATATCAATAACAAAATGCTGACTCATCCCATTATGATGATATTATTTTCTCATGCAACCAAACACTGATTGATGCAACTATCTTGCACCCAAACACGTCCCCAAATACATCCCTGGCCACAAAACTACACAAGCCCACGACATGTGCCCATTAACAAAATGTTGACTCATTCGAACTTCTGCTACACTACAACTGCTCACGTTATGCGAATATCGTCACCCTTTATAGACATACAGCTTTGACAACACTGAATATTGTAAGTGAAATGGTTATTACATTTTCTACAACAGTTTCTACATATACATTGTTGCACTCTTTCTGACTGTAGTTTATATCCAAACTTCGTTTGTTGGTGTTTATTATTTTCGCAGTTTTTATTCTGTTAATAACATGACGCGGGGCTTAGCATGACGCTTTCTATTTCTACGAAGAACAAACAGTCCGTTTTCAACACAAAGTGACATTTCGTTTCTCCATTTTTGACATCCCACCGTAGATAACCTTCTACAACCTGTCATTTTGTCTTTCGTTTTTAACGATCTTTGTCTAGGTCCTTATAAATGTAGACTATTTCAGAAGAATATTTCTTCCCAAAATGTCAAAATCATGGTCCTAATGAAAACAGAAACTTTCTACTCGACGACCACAAAGTATATACGATTATCTACAAAATCATGATTCGTCTAGAATACATAACTGTGATAATTAATAGAAAAACATTAGCTATCTTCTCCTACTGTACATCATTTAGTTAATAATTATGTCTATTCTTCCGTCGACAAATCGGTGCTCGTGTTAAGCCTGCAGGTGCAGTATCCTATCGAGGCATTGACTGATATCAGTTATACCAAAGGCAAGGCTGCCCCCGAGCGGGTTCCCGCATTGTCGTTGTGGGGGGGCTCAGTAACCGTGGACTTCCAGCCACGGTGAAGCCAAGAGGAACCCAAAGGAGGGGCCGCTCGTCAGGGCTTTTGCCGTCAAGCCGACGACGTAGCGGCCAAAAAATAGGTTGCGGTGAGGTGCACCGCAACTGAGGTGGGCCGCGATGTCGTATGGGAGGCATCGCGGCTGAGGGTTTACCGGCTGCGGCAGAGGAGGAGTGCCGGTGCTTCTGAGCAGCGCTCTTCCCTTCCGTGGCCTGGACGGGGCCGCCACCGTTTGATGGCGGACGCGGTGGGCCGCAGGGGAAGAGAAGTGTCGGTATAGCGTCAGCCGCTCTCCCTATCCCCTGCGGCCGAAAAGTGGTAGACGGGACGGCGCGTTGTGTTCCACACGCGCGCCGTCAAAGATGTCAGCAACCACCACCGGTGGCGTCCGCAAGGGCCGATGCCTGCCAGGGGTGCGGGTTTGTTTGAAAGAGATACCACAGCCCCTGGCATACGGGCTACTGAGGGAACACGGATGGGTTTTAGTCAGTACAAGTCTGACACGCCCTCCTGCTCTACTCAGCAGGAGAAGTCCTGCTGAGTAGAGCAGGAGGGCGTGTCAGACTTGTACTGACTAAAACCCATCCGTGTTCCCTCAGTAGCCCGTATGCCAGTCATTTGATGATGTCCCAACCAAAAAAAAAAAATACAAAACTCGAAAATACGCGCTAACTTTAGTTCTAGCCTAAAGCTGTGAGCCAGTTTTTGCATTTCCATTTTATATCGATTTGGGTAAAGTTTTTAAAACAAAAATTACAACTTAGCACTAGACTGCATTTCTATATATATAATGGGTTCTTAATTCAAAACCTGGCCTGGTGGTTTATACCTAATCTAAAGATGAACTTGTTTGGTAATAAGGGGGTAAGAGTTTACTAACTCGATTTCGTCACAAACCCTGTATGTCTGCCTTGTTCTTCCAGTCTAGTCTTCTGTGTTTCTACCTTTCATACTGTGTTTAATCATTGATCGTTATCATCGAAAGAAAGGACCAAGAATTGAGCCCTGTGGGACTCCCATTGATACTCTGTCAGCTACACTCAGAGACGCCTAACGGTTACTTAAGAGGCTCCTTAGTAAGAATTAAAAATAGTTCACTCCCAGAGTCAGTTAACGGTTCGTTAGTGGCCCTTAGTGACAGTTAAAGTTAAGTACAGCAAGACCTTTACTTAACTTGTTAATTATTGATTTTGAAATTTAAGATTGTGGTTATTTTTTTTTTTTTACCAGTGAATTAGCTTTTGCATTTATTTAAAAGCAATAATATCTGATTTAGCAGACTGTATTGAGTTTGTGGACTATCCCAGAAGATGTAGAGAAGTAGGATCAAAGCGGTATTTATGAGATTATTCTGATCCCTTTACTAAATACCTACTCTATTCAAGAATTCCATGCACCATTTAGATTTAAATTTAGATATACATTGTTGATGTAGCACAAATGAATGAAAACTCCAACAGCAATGGTTTTACAGTGCGACAAGCCTTGGTTGAAAAGTTTTTTACTTAAAATTGATACCTTTATAAATAAAAATGCACATATTAATCAAATAATTATACTTTTATTTTGTTTCACCAAAAAGCGTCAAATCAGGATGACTGTTTTCCATTTTTTTTTTAATTCTTCTAATTCTGTTTTAGCTTTTGCTAACAATGTTTTGTTTCTCTCTTCCTCCAATAATGCAGTTTTTTTTTTTCATACTCGCTAGGTTGTTGTTTATTTGAAATCTATAGAAACACATCTGGTGCGGATAAGAATACCTGCACAAACTATTATTACAAACTGTCAAAAATATTAAAGAACTAAAAGGGAATGCAAATATTTTTATCAATAGGCTCCAACAAAGACCTTCGTTCATACTAATAACAAAACATTACGAAAATAATTAAATAATTAATTCTATTACAACGCTCGGCAATAAACAAATACCAAAACTTCCCGAGTTGCCGTGAGGTCCATAACATCTGGCTACTTTCTAAAATGCTTACTATACAAATGGCACCTATTTCTTTCCATAGATCTTAAATAACACGTGTCTAGAACTATCTTTAATCTAAAGCTAAAACCATGGGATTGGCCGTTTTGCACATTCAGATGAAATTTAAAATTCACAACACAAAACTTTCTCGCCCGGCGAATGAAACACAAACAAAAACATAAATTATTATTCCCTGTTTTGACATTGACAATTGGTTGCCATAGCAAAAAAGTCGCAATCGCTTTAACTTATATAGTGAAAATAATTGTTTCGCTTTGTATTTTAGTGAAAAAATACATTTAGAGAACTGATTATCATTTATATTACTACGAATAATAGTTTTCAACGTGTTTATATAAACTTTTTTGTGGTTTATTATCAACTGTTTTTAAATGTGGCTACACCAAGGGTTTATCGATATGAAATCGATAAGACGATTTGGAGATGCTTCGCCCTACGGTTACTTAAAGCTGTCGTTTGCTAACGAACCCTTAAATTGTGTCTCTGGGATACACCGTTGATTAATTTATTTAAGGCTACTTAGTTAAGTAATCGTTAGAACTAATTTAATGTACCTTTCTGAGTGTGGCTGTGTATCTGGGAGACTGTCTGCTTTATTCCCTAGTAGCCCAGTGAAGTAATGGAATAATTCGACTGTTATCAATGTTATCATACACTGGTATTTGTGTTAGTTCTCATCTTTCTGACATTTGTAAAACTCAAACCTCTGTGGTCCCATATAGTTAAATCCAATTAAGTTTAAAATAACATTGAATATGTATTAGAAAACAAGCGCTTCTCGCCATCAAACTGGGAAGTTTGGCGAGCAAAATTGTAAAAGCTAAAAAAAAAAATTGGTTCGTAAAATATAAAAAGTTTTTTCATTACATCCCAATATTTTGCACCACATCCACAGAACATATCCCAATATTTTCCACCACTAAGCTCACGTACGTCAAAACATCGCAGCGAGATTTTTCGCACACTGAAACTTCAACGCTCTTCTTAGCGCTGGATATTTGAAAATCGAGCAGTGTGTATTTTAGACGCGCTGGGATGCACTCTGTTGAATTTGAAATCTCAATCCACAGCTCAAAACAGAGAGTTGAAAATCCACTAACTCCCATCCACTATCTTTACGTCCGTGCAAACGAAGTCTAACTCTCAAATCTATGATATGTTCGCCCACCTGTGTTGACTCATCCGCAGTTAATGATCCCTTAAAACCGGCCATTACCGCCTTTGATCGTAACATTATAGCACACGTAGCGTTGTTCAAACGCGCCGACGAATCTGCTGACATTTTAAAGTTCATATATTTTTGCACTGTGGCGTGGGTGGAGAAAAAGGCTGTATTTTGTTTCATTTTAATACCTATCGGAAATGTTTTATGTTCAAATTGTAATTGAAGTTTTCATGCATACGTCAGATTGGAGTGAAATTCTGTTTTGAATTAATTTGACTTAGGGGAATTCTATTCAATTCAATTTAATAAGTAGCACCGTTCTCTATGCATTTTACCACCATACTGCGATCGCCAACCCGCCTGCCAAGCGCGGCGATTATGGCAAGTCTCCCAAATTGGGGGAGGCCTATGTTCAGCAGTGGACGTCTTCCGGCTGAAATGATGATGATGATGATGACGGAGTTATGCCCGAACATCCATAAAAAAATATATTTAACATACCGAATTGATCTCCTCCCTGTTTGAAGTCGGTTAAAAATACAAATATTTCTTTTAAAAAAAAATCTCTATTATCATTTATTTATAAAAAGGGACACATTTTTAGGGAAGTATCCTATTCAACTACTATTTATTTTCTATTGATTTCTACTATTAATTCAGGCTACAAATTACCTGTGATCCAAATGTCATCCAATTCCGTTCAGCCGTTTTTGCGTGATAACAAACATCCACACATATAAACTTCTCATTATCATCATCATTTCAGCCGAAAGACGTCCACTGCTGGACATAGGCCTCCCCCAGGCTCCTCAACTTCCACGGTCTTGTGCTTCCCACATCCAGCGGATACCCGCGGCCTTCACAATATCATCGGTCCACCTTGTGGCCTTTTAAACTTCTAATATTAATTAATTGGATTATTATAGAATGTAATCAATCGTGATAAAAAATACAAATACCTACATGCCTACACATTTACAGCTGTAGGTACCTCTCGCCTCAAAGAGATGTCAGCATCAACTGGTGGGGTCCGCAAGAGCCGATGCCTGCCAGGGGTGCGGGTTGTTCGAAAGAGATACCGTGGGCCCTGGCACACGGGCAACTGAAGGAACACGGTGGGTTTTAGTCAGTAAAATTTTGACACGCTCTCTTGCTCCACCCAGATCAGGAGAAGTTATTTGATGATTTCCCACCCGCAAAAAAGAAAACCCTCAAATATCTGCTTACCCACCAAACTGACTAACTGGGAACGGAACGTGCTGTGAATATTTTAGCCATGCACATGAATCCACCGCGCTGGCTTCTGCGTCACGTTTGGGTAATCAGTCAAAAAGTGACAGATACAGGAGCTGGGATTAGCTCTAAATTCTTCAAATTCATAAAGTTCAATAATTATGTCATCTTTTTATACCGCTAGCTAATCTATAACTAAATCTATACCTACATGTGACCCCGTTGTTCTCCTGAACTACACAACGAATTTTGATGCAGTTTTCAGCATAATTTCATCAGAATTTATTCTGGAAGGTTTAAATGCGTAGATATAATGCACGTAAAACACAGGAAAAACGTTTATATTAATCAGTCATTGATTTTTATTGGTGACATCGCCAACTGTTGATTGGATTACAACTGATTAGTAGTTTTCTAATACCATAAAACGAGCAATTCTCATCTCTTATATGTGAATCTCGGAAACGGTTCCAACGATTTTCATGAAATTTAGTATGCAGGGGCGATAAATCGATCTAAGTAGGTTTCATTTTTAGAAAACGTCAGCCTTAAAAAAAACCGAACAACGCTCGGTAATACCAGATATTTATGTTAAAGCTTAATAATGAGCTTTCCAAAAAACCTATAATTACCCAGTGCTGAATAACTTGTTCATTACTGCTGCCGCAAAAAAAAACACGTGTAATAAGTCAAGTAGGTATTTTAAGCACACAACATTCTTAGAGATTATCTACATAATGATGCTAACATAGTTTTAAGTTTTATTTACTAACACAAAATGTTAATATGTGTATATTTAGGTTAAGGTATTTATCTCTGGGTCTTTGTAACCTGAAAATAATAAATGATTTATTATTATTAATACTTAATTACCTACAGATACCAACAAAATTGAATAGAAAATTCAATCCAAAAAAGTTTAAATTAAAAACATCTGTAAACTGTTGTTTAGTATTCGATATCAACATTATAAACTAATTAAATGCTCCGTTCTCCACGCGCTGTAAAAATAAAATCAAAACAACGGCTTCATGTTATTTCTCGATGAACTAAAAACAAAAACATTTCTTAGAATTTAATAACTTCTTCGAAAGCTTTAATGACTACCGACTAAATTAAATTAATCAGGTAAGATCAGCACCCTAATTGCATAACACAGTATCAATAAGAATCTGAACGATTAAGAAGGATGTTGCTAAACCATTTGTCTGCTCGACAACGTAGGCAAATAACGCAATGAATGCTGTCGAACTGTCAAAATGACAGCAGATTGACAGGTAGCTACCACACCGTAGGCGCGAGCTTGCGAACGGTGCATGGCATGGGTAGCTCGCTGTCCGGTAAGGACCAAGCCCGGGTCGACGCCGCCGGCGCGTTGTGTTCCACGCGCGCCTCAATGAGATGTCAGCAACAACTGGTGGGTTCCGCAAGGGCCGATGCCTGCCAGGGGTGCCGGTTGTTCGAGAGATACCGTAGCCCCTGGCACACAGGCAACTGAAGGAACACAAAAAAGACCTATTTTGTTTTCATGACTTACATCCTTCCTTCCTTCAAGAACAATATTATTTTAATAACAAATTTCTATCATATTTATTTACTTACACATTTCACAGAAAGCCAAGATAACCTTGTGGCTTTTCGGCCTTGGCAACAAAAAAAAATTGTACAAATTCAAGCACAAAATTAATATTGAAAACCGATCGAACCAAACTCCGTCCAAAGTTGGTTGAAACAAAAACATTATCAAATGCAAAACTCAGAAGTTTTAACGATGTAACAAGATATTTGTTGCAATTAGCGCACAAAGGGCTCAAGTCTCCGTTAAGTTTTGTTAACAGGGACCAAGTTACAACCTTGGACCTTTGCTTACAGACTAAGAACCTAAGAACTTCGTATATTTTAAAAGTTTCCAAAAATGTAAGCATGTCATCTTAAAAGCCTGCTGCAGCATTTTCCCACTGGACGCAGGCATTTTCTCTTCGAGAGGGCCTGCTGTATATTCTGATGTCTGGGAGACGGCCATATTGCTTTCTACGAGTTTCCATTGTCTAGGTATATTTTCTGGTTCTTCTTTCTTGGTTTAAAAACCAAGAAAGAAGAACCAGAAAATATACGGAACCCTACCCCAAAAGGAAAAAACGGAACTCTTATAGGATCACTTTGTTGTCTGTATGTCTGTCAAGACCCTTTTGTCAGGAATGCGTAGAGTTATCAAGCTGAAATTCATATTAAGTACTCAAGTCTACTGTTCCTTGGAGCTGTGAAAAATCAAACTTCTAAGCCAACGTAATCAACAGATACAGCCGTTTAAGCCGCAAATTTTCGACACTCGCAAGGGAATCAAAACCTACAGGGTACTTCCCGTGAACGCAGAATCTTGAAATTTGGTACGAAGCAACATCTTATAGCACAGATAAAGGAAAAATTGCGAAAAGCATAAATTTTTAGCTTCATCATATCATAAAAATATTTTTAATATAAATAATAAGTTAAGTAATATATAATAGGTTTGTACGGAACCCTCGGTGCGCGAGTCCGACACGCTCTTGGCCGGTTTTCTTTTTTTTTGTTATTAGTACCGTAAATACTTACTATCTATAAATCTGTTATTTTGACATTAAAACAGACACTTCAAATTTTATTCATTTGTATAGATGGTATAATAATTTCCTCAGACTGTTATTACTTATTTCCAGCACGATTTCGCAAATAATTTCAGAAATATTCTCGAACAATATTACGCCCCGTGAATGTCATTCAAGCGCTAATACATTTTTGTAGCAGTGTGTATTCATAATGTTGACGTGCGAGAAATGACAAAGGTATTTAGTGCAATGGATTTTTTTTTTTTTGGAGTATGGGAAATCAGCAAATAATTTCTCGCGCTCTGGGTGGGTCAGACTTTTACTGACTAAACCCCACCCGTGTTCCTTCAGTTTTGCATTTCAATAAGATTCAGAAACAAGTCTCATCCTCCGTTTCGAGTAGGTACAATACTAAGAACTAGTAGTTACATTACAATACCGTACAAGATTTAAATGTGTATGTAAATCGTGCATCCCGCCCGTCTGTGCGAGCCATTAGGTTTTCAATGGTGTGATGGTGATGGGACGTTAATATATCTTGCAGTGAACGTTAGAACATTAGAAATGATCGTGCAGTGTGTATCGTTGCGTGAATATGTAATTGAATGACGTTTTATTAGTTCGTCTAGACATTTGTTTATTTATAGGCTAGGTTTATAAATGTCGTGGCTTTGTCCATGTGAATTTTAAAAGTGGTAGTCAGTTTTTCCCTTAGTTAAAAACATCAACTAGTTGAAGTGAGCCATCTTAAAGTGATGTCTTACAACTACAATCTTTTTTTTTTTTTTTTTTTGTATAGTTGTCTAATGGGATTATGGATAACTGGACCGATAAACAGGAGAAATCCAAAAACCAAATACTTACATAGTAAAAAAAATACATAAGAATCAAATAAATGGAAAAATTTATTGAATAGGTATTTGTACCTATTCAATTAAATTTTCCATTGCAATTTACGGTTAAAGATATTTTATATCCTCAAAAGAATTACAAATTCACTTAAAGAGAAAAACATAGTACACATGTTTAAAGAATCTGCCATCAAGCGTAGCTTAAAACACTTACTACACATACTACGTTTGTTAAACTAACAATAATTAACATTTTGCCCAAAAATTGTATCAAAACAAATCAGAAGTAGGTAGTTCTACGCAAGAAACCGCAGAATTTTGAGCGATGCGGTTATGATGCATTTCATCGGTTGCAACGTGTTTACTAAGGCCTATACCACAGTGCAGAATAAAACAAGAAACGAAAAAAATTGTCAATACTAACCTGACTTTACATCTTTTACACGACATAGGGCAGCAGGCTTAGCACGAGCAACGATTTGTGGACGGAAGAATAGACATGACTATTAAATAAATGATGTACAATAGTATTATATAAGATAGCTATGTTTTTCTATTCATTATCACAGTTATGCGTTCTAAACTAATCATGATTTTGTAGATAATCGTATATACTTTGTGGCCGTCGAGTAGAAAGTTTTGTTGTCAGTGTGATTTTGACAGTTTGGGAAGAAATATTCTTCTGAAATAGTCTACATTTATAAGGACCGAGACAAATATCTTTAGAAACGAAATACCAAATGACAGATTGTAGAAGGATATCTACGGTGCGATAACAAAAATGTAGGAACGAAATGTCACTTTGTATTGAAAAAGCACTTTCTATTCTTCGTAGAAATACAAAGCGTCATGCTAAGCCCGCTGGATAGGGCTTACGTCGTACGTGAATATAATAGGTTCCGACCGAATTATAATAATTATTATAATTCATTATTATTTAATTATAATTAAATAATTATAATTAAATAATAATTATTTTACTTAATTATTATAATACTGTAAATACATACGTATTACAGTCGCGAATCACATTTATTTTGGTCAACATACAGTCTCACACCGACCTGCAAATAGCAAAAAAATTACGTAAAAAAATTGGACCTGGACCATCATGTTCATGTTGCTAGCTCTGGAATAAAACAAAATCAAAATATTTAGGTTATTTAGGGTATTTAGGTTAGGTTATATGGGCACTTATGAAACGTCAGAAGCTAGGTGAACGGTTCCAATTTGTCGCTTCCTATGGAGAAGACTCGGCAAGAAACTCCACACAGCTGCCCTAATCTTACCAATGCGGTCTATCAGCACTGCGATAAGCGACAATTCGCGACGCACTTAATCGTGACTTGCATACCGATCAGAAAGCCCAGACGACGTCTGAGTCTACAATCGTTATCATAAATCAATCAAATGTATGGGAGTGTTACATCACGTACAGTCAACAAGAGAGATAAGTATGCAGGCAGCTTAGTATCACTCCTTTAAAGTAATGCTGTGCGTGGGTAGAGTAGTCAAATTACTTATACGTATGTACCTCTACAAGTTGGGCTTGTGGCTAAGTAAAAATATCCTCACGGGTCGATCGATCAGGTTAGGATCAATGGCGTGAGAATGATGAAAGCTCATTTCTTGAACCTGTCATTCTTAAATCAGTTACATTTTTTTTAAAGTAATGCTTAAGGCGACGGTAGCTGACAGCTACCTACAGTGATGCACTGCCGCCCGTCGCTCGCAAGAGACCCCGCCTGAACGCGCATCAAGTTTTTCGAAAAACAACCCATGTTGATTTATCAATAGTGATGGGTAACTCATCAATTTTATGTGAGGATGAGGGAGCCCCTCAATTTGCTTCATGAGGTCCTCACGAGGGACCCCTCATTTGAGGTGAGGAATCGTACGACGGCGTATTCGCCTCACGACTCGCGAGCCCGAGCCGAACTCAAACGAAGCTTCAAGTGAGCGAGGCGGGCGGGTGCAACGACGACTCACGAGTACTCACGAGTCACGACTCTCCGATAATCCGATTATTCACGTTCTCACTCTCTCACACACATCATTTTCTTTCGCTTATAAATAGACCGCCAAAATAAACGAATCAATGACCCTTTATTCCAATCTAATGCTAATGCTTTTAGAGTTCATAATAATTAATCGTAGCTGAAATAATTTAAATAATGTTTACTGTGCGGTGTGCCACGGTGTTGTCCAAACTTTAAGATCACACCTCACCTCACTCATTCCCAATTCTCCATACAATTTTTGAGTCGGTTCATTCGCTCACTGAGCTCACTCAATTACTCAATCCTCATTCGCGAGTCACGAACTCGCTTGCCTCGATTTCCTATTGTCAATAATGTCAATGTCAATTTTCAAATGAGGGGTGATGAGGAATGAGGTGGTTCAATATTGAAATTCGAGTAACTCTTTCAATTTGCGATCACGAGTACCTCAAATGAGGGGCCTCATGAGTGAGGGACGCATCACTATTTATCAAACACATATCAAAGAAAAACCGTATACTAAATTTTGGGTGATTAGATTGTCTTTTAGATGGTGAAAGTTTCATGGAAATTGGTGGTGGTTTTTGCCTTGGGATTATCGTTTTTATGTCCGCGATAGACATTACTTTACCAATTAATTACATTATGTTATAAAAATATTATTTAAAATATTCACATATCAAATGACGAAGCAAATTGTCTAGTTTCACATATAATTTTTTTAAATACATAAGACAAGCCGTTTAGGCGTGATCTTCAATAAAAAAGTCTTTAAAAGTCGGCTGTCTGCGCCTTAAGTGGTCGACTTAAAATTCTCAGAAATTGAGAGTGAAAAAGTGAATGTCAATAAATAAATTTATCATTTCATTTCAATATCAGACCCTAAAAAAAAAAAAAAAAAAAAAACCCTAAGCTCAGCTGTTACCCTTTTCACTACTAGATTACACAGATGGCATAGCAAAATCAGCCCATAACGTACTGCTGGGACACAGTGGCCTTCCTGTCTTTGAGAGGGAGTGGGCCATAATCGACCAATTACCACGCGGGCCCAGTGTGGGTTGGTAGATGTCACATGACTTCGGACTTTTGGTTCTAGGACATGGCGGTTTCCTCACGATGTTTTCCTTCACCGTTTTGAAAACAGTGGTGATGAAATAGGTAATATACAAAGTGAAATGCTTGCTGGGGTTCGTACCCACGACTTATAACTCGTAAGTCGCGACCGGTACTACCGGGCCACCACTGCAAGAGGCGATACCTGCAGGCTTAGTACAAGAACCGTAGACAAGTGTTTTGTCGTCAGAAGAGTAGACAAAACTGACGTTTCCGTATAGATAGTTGACAGTTTTTCACCGAGAAATGTAGACAAGCGATTTCTATTCTACAGTGGAGTAGAAATAGAAAGCGTCATGCTAAGCCTGCAGGCTTAGCACGAGCACCGATTTGTCGACGGAAGAATAGACATGACTATTAAATAAATGATGTACAATAGGATAAGATACCTATCTTTTTCTATTCATTATCACAGTTATGCGTTCTAAACGAATCATGTTTATGCAGATAATCGTATAAACTTTGTGGCCGTCGAGTAGAAAGTTTTGTTGTCAGTGTACCTAATTTTGACAGTTTGGGAAGAAATATTCTTCTGAAATAGTCTACATTTATATGGACCTAGACAAATATCGTTAGAAACGAAAGACTAAATGACAGATTGTAGAAGGATATCTACGGTGCGATAACAAAAATGTAGGAACGAAATGTCTCTTTGTATTGAAAAAGCACTGTCTATTCTTCGTAGAAATACAAAGCGTCTTGCTAAGCCCGCTGGAAGTAATCTTCACAAAAAGTTTCGTAGCAGTTTATAGAAAAGCAATAAAGCAACGCCACCTATCGCGTAGACCACAAACTATTCAAATCACATTCATTCTTCATGTAAATAGACATTGCCGATAGACTAGATATTTTAACTAGAAATGGTAATGTTTTCGAATACATGTCAATCGGATGTTACTCATCACCAACACTCATAAGTGAGTGATGGGTACTTTAATACATTATCAGACACATAGTATAATTTATATTATGTATGCTACTTCATTCATCCGGTTCTAGGAAATAGCACGAAACTGGAATTGGTGATTATTTTTTCTTAGGTACCTACGTATATGTATTTAGACTTAGGACAGTAGTGGTATCCCAGTGGTAACGGCCGCGACTTACTAGTTGTAGGTCGTAGGTTCGAACCCAAACATGTGCTTTGCTTAGTGTAAATAATTTAATCACCACTGCCCTCAAAACGGTGAAGGAAAGCATCGTAAGGAAACGGCATGTTCTAGAACCAAAAATTCGAAGACATGTGACATCTACCAACCCGCACTGGGCCACCACAGCTCACATTAAAGCCTCACATTAAGGACAAAAAAAGTTTCCTAACACCATTGCAGTAACATGGTGGTGTGTTGCACGAACACATGCACGTTGCTGCAACGATTGACCGCAACGATGGACTGCAATCAAACCTTTAGAAAAGTTATTAAAATTCAAGTTTAACAAGTCAATTTCACGGACACAGGTCTCGTAGATAAATAGATTCTCAAAACGAAATAAAGTCCATGGAAGTAAAGATTTTCGGGGAAAATAACCATACAATGAGGTTCTACGCTTTAATTAAGTAAGTAACTACAGTTCTTGTGAAGCTTTGCTGTTTCTCGTAAATACGGATTCATTTCCATACAGCTGTCCCTGTAATATCACCACGTATGAATTCTGCGAAAACTATACCATTAATATTACAAATGCGAAAGATTCTTCATGTGTCTGTCTTTTTCGTTTTTACTTAATCTATGTTGAGGTTATTGATAAAACATACAGAATAAGTTTTTATCCAGTGCGCAAATTGTAACCATGAATTCAGCATATCATTCTAGACCCGCCAGGTTCGGGCTCGAACTCACTGGTGGGCCTGGCTAAAAAGCACGCTGTCTTACCAGGCTTCGTATCCGACGGAGGTAGTATCAGTGATGAGCAGTTAGACGCTAGTCTACACGCACAACATTATTGAGTGAGCTGCAGGATCAGTTATAGTAAAACAGGCGCGTAAAAAACTAAGAAAAGTCCTCCGGAAGATCGGGTTTTCTGATAAAACTACTACATAAATCAATGACCAATTAAGTTTATTGAACTTTTCGATAATTGAGGTTTGTCGGTACCGAATTAGTTTTGGAGATTTTACACATCTTTTATTACTTAAACATGTCCAAAGTTACGTTAAATTAGCAAGAAAAACGAATCTCTGTTGGCTCATAACTTTTAAATGGCTTTTTATTTTAGTAATCTGTTTCCGCACAGACAATATTAATAATGAGACAAAACCATACCATGTTTAACTTTTGATGTACATTGTGAAACAGTGGAGTAAAACCCTCCCCAAGTTTGTTTGGAAAAAATGTGGACTGTGGCAGTAAGCACGTTTGTTGAAAGACGGATAGCCGGTGGAGCAGATGAGTAGTAGCGTAGCGTGTAGACTGCCCTCCAGCTAGATGGATCGACGACCTTAAGAAAGTGGCTGGGACAGACTGTGGAAGGCGGATGGTTGTGGCGCAGCCTAAGAGAGACCTATGTCCAGCAATAAACTGCGATAGGCTGAGTTGATGGATGAGGAAGTGATATAAAATGTAAAAGTTTTCTAGGAAATTCCGAAATCCACGCGACCAAAGTCGCAGGAAAAGCACTAGTAGAAATAGTGATGTGACCTTTGGAGCAGTGAGCAAACTAACACGCAACCATCGCATAAACATACCAATTCCCCAAAAAAAAACCGTGACATATTACACCGTAAATTAATTCCACATAAAAAGAAACCATAGGTATGTAATATATAAATAATGCAAACATGAATAATAGTTAGTCCGCACGCCGTCACGGCAGAGTATGGCGTGACAAGAACTCTTAGTTAAATTATACGGGTGCGGTTAATTCTTTAGTTATAGCAGGTTTTTAACTCGCTTTCTATGTCTCTTGGTGACGAGCAGGGCGGGAACTAATGAGTACCTACTTTGTAACACTCTAATCTGCCCTGAGGAAGATTCCGAGAACTCATCCTGTAATTGTGCAACGTACTAACTTTAGGAATAGCTTTATTTTTGACAGTTCGACAACATTCATTGTTGTTAAGCAGACAATTTTTTCGAAAGTGGGTAGCAATCCTACAATACAACGTGTAACAGAAAGCGTATATACACACCAAGGGCACGGCTTCTTTGGATGAGATCAAACGATATTGGAAGGGTTTTTAATCCTATCTCCACATGTTCGGAAGTTATGAGAATTTTTAATACATTGAGACCAGAAACCGAACTTTTCAAATTGTAATAAACACATCACTCGGAAGAGATTTATCGTGATGTTGGCAAGTAACGTGGAAAGTTATTGACCTACGTAGTGCGGTGACACGTTTGTTATGATTTTAATTGAAAAACATATCTGTTATCTTTAGTGCTTAAGGATAGCAATAGGGTTTCTATTATACCCTGTATATCCTACTAATATCTATCCTTACTTCCGTAACCTTACTAATATTACAAACGCGAAAGTTTGTATGTATGGATGTATGTATATTTGTTACTCTTTCACGGAAAAGTTACTGAAGGGATTTATTTGGATGAAATTTGGCACACAGAAAGATTATAACCTAGATTAACACATAGGATACTTTTTATCCCGGTAGTACGTTCCCGCGGGATAATTTCCGACTTCCATGCGGGCGAAGCCGCGGGCGAAAGCTAGTGGATTAATAATAACTTCGAAATGATTCAGATGTTACGCAATTAAGGATTGGCTTTCCTCTTGGTGACATTAACAGAGTTCTACAAAGTCTTCCCTTCTTTTAAACCAGACATGGTTATCGAGCATCAACCAAAGTCTTACTCAGCGACAACCTCTGACGTTCGAATCCTAGCTTAGAAGGTCATCATGACTTATTTCTTAATTAACATAAAAATTTAATGAATACCTGTCCTTTTAACAAACCACAAAAATATATAATATTAGTGAGTCAATACCCACACGTCCTCATAAGCAGAGTCACATTTCTTCAGCAAACTGAAAACACATGTTTCCTTTATTTGGGTATCGTTTTATAAACAAAATGTCCACTGATTCATTGCGCGTGTGATTCGCGGTGTGTCATGATGTGCAAAGTATAAGCGAGCGGCGGGCGGTTTGAAAATAATCAGTCTGTAATGTTCCCACTGCTGGGCAGTGCTGGGACTGGAACATAGGCCTCCTCTCTGCCTTCCAGGGAGTAGACCGTAATATACCACGCGGGTCCAGTGCGGGTTGATGTCATGTGATTTAGATTTTTTGGTTCTGAGACATGCCGGTTTCCTCACGATGTTTTCCGTCACCGTTTGAAGAGCAGTGGTGATGAGATTAAATACACAAAGTAATGTAAAACGGCACCAATAGGCCTAAGTACTTGGTTAGAAGATATTGCCCTATAAATATACCACAATTTTGTTCAATGAAAAGCTCCGTTGGTTTTTTATTTCTAACACACAATTAATCAAAACGCATAAATGTAGGGTCGGTGCAAAACAGCCCTTACCACTGTCTGACTGTGTAGACACTGAGTCCAAAAGGTTCGCATGTGAGTAAAACATACAACTATTGTTATAAGTATAAGAGATAGCTGTACTTTTGCAACCATAAACTCATCTTTGAGCGACGATACCTAGTCTTTGACCAGCTGCGTCACCATTCTCACCAGAGGAGGGACCTACATCAACCAAACACTGAACGATAGTTACCAAAAGTACGGTTATCTCTAATCAATTAATCTAGCTCGTCGCTTCGTTGACGGCAATATGACAGGTGTGTAAAACGCCATATACAGGGTCGAAATAAATAGCTGGCAATACTTTTCACATGAAATTGATAGTTGGTATTGATAACGAAAACTAGAGACAAAAAAAAAAATATCAATCCCGCTTTGTTCAAAACTTTAAATGACACTGACATGTCAGTGTAATTGTCATTTAAAGTTTTGAACATTAACATTTTTAACAAAAGACTGTTTGAGTTTTTTGGAAATTGGTGAAAAATATCGGTTTCACAAAAATATACAAAACCAGCTGATCGATTACGGGCCTGCTGATTGATTGACCTTGTGCCATCAAATAATGTTTTTCTTTTTTTCGTTCCGGTACTTTTCGGTATCGATAAAACGTGAGTAAAGTATTGCCAGCTAATTTAATTTGACCCTGTATAGATCGCTATCCTTCTCTCCCTTGCACCAAACCCCCTATTCCCTATTTGGTCCACAAGGCCGCTACAGTTGCGTAATCGAATATTTCGAGTAGTGATCCGACGGTTAATAACGATGACAGCATGCGTTTACGTGACGATCGAGTTCGAATATGGAATAATATCGTAAAAGTGATTTATAAGGCGGCGCCTACGCATTTAGAGTCGTGAGATATTAGTTGGGAGACTGATGCAAGATTTTTTTTTTATTTATATGTTTGTTTTTTAATTTGACATTGTCTACGCACGAACCGAGAAGTATGGCGCAAAAAGGGGGAGTCCTATACCCATCAATGGTTAATCGTCATCATGATGATGATGATTGTCCATTGGTGCTACTTGGGCAAGCTGGTAAAAGTATGGTTTAGGTGGGATCCCCAATTAGAAAGAGTGAACTGTTCTGTTATTTTGGAAGATACCTACCGGTGACTAAAAATCATCGTGTATAAATACACGGTGATTCTTTAGTCACTGTCCAAATTTTTCAGAGTGATAGTACGTACCCATGAAATTGAACAACTTTCTCCAAGGAACATAGGTCGAAAATTGAAAAAAAAAATTGGACGTCCCACACAACATCGATCAGCTGATTATTGATTTTGCGTGGGATTTCTATTTACCCTGAAAAATTTGGACTGTGACTGAAAAATCACACTGTATAGGTAAGTCACTTATAGTAAAATAAAAATTTACGTCCGCTTATGCATGTACTTTCTGATGTTAAAACGTGTCTTTACATAAATCCTAAGAAGCGCAACCTAAAGTTTTGACGGTAAAAACTCAGATTATAAAACAAAGGCAGATAGACCGCGCGGAACACCATGAATGAGGCCAAAAAACCAAATACTAAAGTGTCGCATTTTATGTAACATACAATGCGACACTTTAGTATTTGTTTTTGTTTGGTTTAGATTATAAAACAAAGGCAGATAGATTGCGCGGAACACCCAGGAGTCAAAAAAACAAATACTAAAGCCTCGCATTATATACAATGCGACGCTTTAGTATTTGGTTTTTTGGCTTCACTCTTGGTGTTCCGCGCGGTCTATCTGCCTTTGTATTATAATCTGAGGGTAAAAAGTAGTTGCCGCTTGTTTCCACAGAATGAATACCTTCTGTGCCGAAATGTCGTTCTACTGAACACATTAACAGACCTGACAAAGGAAATGAAACTATATTTTAAAATAGATCTTAGTATTATGTACTCTGTGTCGCTGTTAGTACATAATACTAAAATCTTAGTATTACTACTTACATTGGTAAAATCTTCCTAAGCACAGTTAAGTAAAAAACTTGCAAAAAAAAAGCAATCCATATGGATTATGGACCGAGCTGACTAAATCGGCCAGAGCTAATTAATGCAACTCACTCACGGCTAATGATCTGAGTGACAGTCCATTTATTTTAACGAACTCATATTATGATGATTTATTTCACAAATGAACCCATAATTTAAATACAGGAAAAGTTTTTATCCAGTGCGCAAATTGTAACCATGAATTCAGCATATCATTCTAGACCCCCTAGCGCAGAAATTTTTCGCCGGTTACACAAACAAAAATCAGCTGTTCCACACATTTTGACCGCGTAGGTATTGCACTTTTATATGAAACAACTGATTTTTTTTTTGTACAACCGGCGAAAAATTTCTGCGCTAGGGGTTCTAGAATGATATGCTGAATTCATAGTTACAATTTGCGCACTGGATAAAAACTTACCCTGTATAAAGTCCAAGATCCTGACATGGGGCTTATTCATGCATAAAAGTTGTTTAAAGTTATCTAAATACATACGTGTGAGGATCGCGAATCACATTTCTTCAACATACAGCCTGTCACTTGCAAATTGCAAAACACGTAAAAAAAAACTAGGGCTACCCTGGCGCCTCCCCATTAAGCAAGTTATGTTTGTAAATGTCACCGTAAGATTGTGAACACCGTTAGTTTATAATCTATCTCGCGAGATTATAAACTGTCGATAAATTGTGAAATGCACCATACTGCTTACCTACCGAATAAGTTAGGTTAGAACTGAGACCAACCGCGCGCGAGCCGAGCGAGCGAAGCGTGCGGTGCCGCGGCAGCAGTTGGCGAGCGCTACTTCCAAGTTAGTGTTAGTTATGTGACTATTTAGTAATAGCGCAAGGTACTATCCGTCTTGATACCAGTTCACAATTTGACGGACAGATTATAAACTATCGAAAAATAGTGCGTTAAGAGCGGGATCTATGCTGTTGACCTTGCTCGATTGGGCGTTACCGATGAAAATGCGCCGCGCTGTCCCCTCAAGCCCCTGGAAATAATTACGCGCTGCGCGAATGATTTTCTCGCATCGCACCGAGCGGAGTGGCATACGTAACGTACCTACCAGCGGCGTAGTGTCAATTTTTTCTAAGGCCTAACACTGCGTTAAGCGGACGCCCGCACGGTTTCATACAAATGTGCCCCGTCGCGGGCGTCCGTCGCGGGGTAGTTTATTTTAAGTTGCGGTAGAACGTTCCCGTGGGATAATTTCCGACATCCACGCGGACCCCGCGAAGCCGCGGGCAGCAGCTAGTCGTAAATAAAATGTCCCCGCGACTGGCATCATTACGATCCCACCTCACGTGTCCACGCACATAGACACGCGTAACGCAGTTTCAGTCCTAAGAAAGAAGCCTAAGCGAAGTCGGCTTTAACTTACTGACTTATCAATAAAGAATTACTATCATTCTAAAATTAACATATGAATGTAAAGAATTAAATACAAGAGAATTTCACGGCTGAAAACCAAATATAATCTGTAATATTCGTCTTGTTCTCGCTGACGCATTTTTCTAGATCTGTTTCTGCCATAACCCGTTGTACAGCGACTTGCTCTCGTACATTGTTTTTCACACACGTGTTTCATATAATTTGTATGAAGTGATTTTTTTATGAATGAACTACAGGAAAATAAAAAATCATTTTACACAACAGAGATATTTATTATTTTAGAATTTAGCATGCGTTTACGTGACGAGGAGAAGTCATTCGATGATTACCCACGCAAAACAAAAAAAAAAGTAGCTTGATGTGTTGGCGTTTGTACTATTAAATGAGCACATCAAAGAACAATATTGTAAACCAGAAATATAGCGACTATTTTAAAATTCAAAGAAATTTAACTGCCTTAAACACATTCGCTTTGGTTCTGCTTCACAATATTGTTCGTTAGTGTCCTCATTTTTATCTTCTTCACCTTCATGTCGAAACATGATTGGTGACTTATTGGTTGTTGGTGAACGTAAAATATCTTTATGAATCACCAAAAGTATAAAATGAGATGCAACGCTGCAGCTCTTTCATACAATACAAAAAAAAACCTTTAAGTACGTCTGCCAATAGATATTTCGTTGACCCTAAAAAACTGTGTTGCTAAGAAAATAATTAATTTAAGTGTTCAATCTATGCCGCACATAATAATGCTTTGCCTGTCTTCTTCTGCATTTTTATAACATTTAATTTGATTTAGTTCTTGCTGCAAACTATGTTCAATGTGCGGTGACGGAGTATCGGGATTTGAACTGAAAAAAAAAACAGAAATAAAAATTGCTATTAAATAGAACGAAAAGACGGAAAGCATGTAATAATAATAGGTCTTTACCTATGAAATTGCCGTTTTGTATGAAAAAATTTAAACGAATTTTTTTCATGAATTTTTTATTTGTATTAATCGAAGTAATCACCCATGCAATCAATGCATCTTTGCCATCGCAGTGGCAGTTTATTGATGCCCTTCTTAAAGAAATCAGCTGGACGGGAGGCAACAAATTCTTCAAAGGCATTTTGTACTGCCTCTCGGGTATTAAATTAT
Organism: Polymixis flavicincta; assembly: GCA_949987655.1. Taxonomy (NCBI): domain Eukaryota; kingdom Metazoa; phylum Arthropoda; class Insecta; order Lepidoptera; family Noctuidae; genus Polymixis; species Polymixis flavicincta. The sequence goes on from OX465175.1 coordinate 21,544,410, forward strand.
TTTCCCGCCAAGAAGTTATCCAAATTCTGGAAAAAGTAGTAGTCTGTAGGCGCAAGGTCTGGTGAGTAGGGCGGATGACGGAGAGCTTCCAACCCCAGTTCTTGCAACTTGGAGACCGTCTGCTGTGCAGTATGAGGTCGCGCGTTGTCGTGCAGGAGCAGCGGAGACGAGCGATTGACCAATGCTGGTTGGAGATGCGCCAGCTTCTCCATCATTGTGTTCAGTTCTTCACAGTACACATCTGCAGTAATGCTCACCCCGTTTGGTAAGAAGCTGTGATGAATCACACCGGCGCTAGACCACCAAACAGTGACCATCACTTTTCTAGGGGTAAGTTTTCGTTTAGGGCATTGTTTAGGTGCTGAACCAGGATCCAACCAACTTGCTGAGCGCTTACGGTTATCAAACAGAATCCATTTTTCATCGCAGGTAACAATGCGGTTCAAAATTCCTTCATTTGTGTGTCTGTTGAGCAGTGCAAGGCACGTCTCGACGCGTACTTCGCGCTGGCGATCATTGAGTTCGTGGGGCACCCATTTGTCAAGCTTTTTTACCTTGCCAATTTGACGCAAATGGACCAATATTGTTTTGACGCTAACGTCGAAAGCTGCTGCTAATTCAGCCGTAGATTGTGTATCATCAGCTTCCACAATCGCCTTTAATTCGTCATTGTCGACCAAAGTCTTCGGACGACCGCGAGGTTCATTTTTCAGGTCGAAATTTCCAGAACGGAAGCGAGCAAACCAATAACAGGTGGTGCGTTGGTTTGTAGTGTTAGCTCCGTAAACGTCGTTGATGTTGCGTGCCGCTTGTGCCGCGTTGCTGCCACGACGGTACTCATATTCCATAATTACTCGAATTTTTAACGTATCCATGATGACGAAAAAGATTGAAATGCGATGAAAATGTAACACTAATCAATAAAGAAATGACTACTTTTAGAAAAAAAAATCCATGTTTTTAAAATAAAATTAATTTGAAATTAGAATTCTTAGCCAAACAAAAATTATTTTGATTTGAAATGGCCAGTACTGCAGAACGGCAATTTCATAGGTAAAGACTAATATTATACCAAAATTTACCTCAGTTTGCAACTTTTTTTAATTCGGAATGTAGGAAACATTACTTGTGCTATAAGACCTTGCTTTTAAACAAACTTGACAATTCTAGGTCAACCGGAAGTACCCTATAGGTTTTGGGTTGAAAACCTATATGGTAGGTACTTCCTGTTGACCTAGAATCACGAAATTTGGCAAAAAGCAAGGTCTTACAGAACAAAAAAAAGAAAAATTCCAAAAAGTATCATCATCATCATCATCATTTCAGCCGAAAGACGTCCACTGCTGGACATAGGCCTCCCCCTTTTGGAGGGTTTTGCCATAATCGCCACGCTTGGCAGGCGGGTTGGCGATCGCAGTATGGTGGTAAAATGCATAGAGGACGCTGCTGCCCATTCTCTACTAAGTCCCTTAGTCGCCTTTTACGACACCCACTGGAAGAAATAGGATGGTGCTATTCTTTTACGCCCGGCAACACATACGGGACAAAAAATATAAATGTTGAAAATTAAGGTAAATTTTGTTACTTAACCTTGGAAAAAATTTCGCGAAAATCTAAATTTGGCTATATCTTTTTTTTTTTGAGTTGTTTAGAGTAGGTACTTTATGTCGTTCTCCAAAAAAACCTATTTACCGAAAACAACAAATCAAAATCAAAGAAAAAAAAAATCGTAGCCTCCGAGATTTTTGTAGACCAAATCTAATCCGGACTGTCCCTACAACTTATACTACATTACAATAGGTACTCACCTCTTGTCTGCATTTACGTCTCGAGAATCTTTGTTATTTGGTATTCTCCTAAAACAGAAATAACAACATTATTAAAATAAAATTAAAGTATAACAGTCACACCACATATTTAATTGAATATTTTATTTCGAAACACCAATATAAACTTTCGGCAGAGATTGAGAATAATTTTATTTCGATCAAAATACGTTTTATACATACATACCTCAGTAATCTATTTTTTTCCAGAATTAGGCGTTTCTTCTTCAGCAGTTTAGATTTACCGGCCATTTGTCGCAGGAAATTAAAAACGAACAAAAATATGTTTTTTTGCTCGGAGCGTTAACGTCTACCCGTGACAGTAGTCAGCGATGCACTGCCGCCCGTCGCCCGTCGCCCGCAAGAGCCCCCGCCTGAACGCGCATCAAGCTTTTTCGAAAAACATCCCTTTTTGATTTATCAAACACAATTCAAATAAAAGCCGTATACTAAAATTATGGTGATTAAATTGTCTTTTACATGGTGAAAGTTTCATGGAAATACGCCAGATAGTTTTTGCGTGATTATCGTTTCTATGTCCGCGATAGACATTACTTTACCAATTAATTACATTATGTTATAGAAATATAATTTAAAATATTCACATACTACATGACGAAGAAAATTTTCTAGTTTAACATTTAATTTTTCCAAATATACGAGACAAGCCGTTTAGACGTGATCTTCAATTTAAAGTCCTTAAAAATCATCTATCCCCGCCTTAAATTGTAAATGGTTTTTGCAGTTCACAACGACGATGTTCATAATGTTACGGTGACATAAATAAACCCTTTTTCCAGTCAATTGAGTTAAATAATACTCTATTTTTTGATCCAGAAACTGCGAGATAATTTTGTAACACAATAACAGTAGAAATGGCTTTTATTTTGACAGTTCATCAAAATTTAGTTATTTACGTTGTTGACAAGACAAAACGTTCGAACATATGAAGCATTGGAATCCTTAAAAATGATTCACATGGCTGATTTTAACGACCGGTTACGACTGTCAAATATCCACGAGTGACAGCCGGGGCCAATAGCGAGACAATATCTTGTATGGACCCATTGATATACAAAAACCCAAAATACACAATCTGCGCAGCGATTCAAAAACATCCGATAAATAGGGCGCAATGGGAGCAGTACTGTCTATACGGAAACGTCATTTTTTGTCTACTTTTCCGACGATAAAACGCTTGTCTACAGTTCCTTTCACGGGCGTAGCCAGGTTTGTATATCGGGGGGGGGGGGGGGGGGTGGCTGGGGGTCCCAAGTATAAAACGGCTAAAAGTACAAAGAATAACCCCTATTGTAATAAAAATATTAAAGATGTGAAAGTACTTGCAGAAAAAATCTCCTCGAAGGAATTGGGGGAGTCCTTTTTCGAGCAGTGGGACAGTATAAACTATAAGCTAAAAAAACAATAACGTTCCAAAAATTCAAACCACCGTATATTTCAATTTAGCTAATACATAGTTAGTAATCATAATCAATGAGATATGCCACACGCCTGTTCTTATTTTAATTCTATGAATGTTAATATCTGCACTTTTCGGGGTTTAACCCCCAAAACCTTCCCTCTGGCTACGCCCGTGGTTCCTTTGCTAAGCCTGCATGTGTCAAATAGTATCGTCAGTCATCTTTCAGTCAGTCTTTTTGGACATTGCTTTGTAAAAACCACTTTAAGTCATGCGTGTTAGGTTGAATTTGCAAAAAAATGTGTTTTATTATAACTATATAACAGTGACGTGTATTGGAGACAAATTGGAGTGTTATTTTCGTTCGAGACTCATCTTCGGTTTTTTGTATATCTATATATGGACCCAATAATTTTCAAAACACGGTTTCGTAAATAACTGTAAAGTATCCGGGAACTAGTAATATGCATGTTAGTCACACCAATAAGTGTTAGCACTAGCAATAAATCAATTGGTCAATAGCGAGAATTGGCGTTTATTCAATTATTTGTACAAACCAATGTTAATCTGTTCGCCAAATAATTTTATTTGTTCACATTACGTGTAGGTAGAATTTCAATGACATGTTAGCATTGTGGTGTGTTTTGTTATTTTGCTAAATATCTACTCATTTCTAAAGATGCTTTTAATTTAAGCTCTTGAGATTTCCTTGAAAATAAATAATAAACAATTATTTCTTTATTGAAATAAAGAAGGTGTGACAATTAATTGAAGCCTTGACTCCTGAGCTAGGTGCAGAACATTAACAATTTATGTAATATAATTAACATTAATAATATTTAGTGCTTGCTCTTGTGTGGGTCTGTGTGTATGTGCGTTCTTGGTGTTTATGTATGAGTATGTTGTGTTGTGTGTGTGTGTGTGGGGGGGGGTGCGTGTGTGTTTTTCTGAGTGACCGTGATTGGTGCAAAATTTCATTGAAATGGTTCCACAACAGTTGTTTCGCGACGTCACGTCACGCGTCTCAGCCGGAACCTTAAAAATTGTTGCAATAGAAGCCCATCTATCCATAACCTCCTTTTATATAGGACTTCATAACTGATATTTGAGTATACACCTCCTGTACGTCTGCAAGGGGAGTAGTTACCATGGTATCAGCCTTTTTTAATGATAGGTGGCCCCCAAGCTAAGCGATCCCCCGACAGGACTTGCGTATATAAAACTTCGTAAAATGCAAAACCTAAAATGATTATTGACAAAAGCTCTTGCATCCCGTTAATAAGTTTACAGTGACAGCCGTTCTAAGTCAATTTTATTTGCTGTGTAAAAACAATACCCTACTTTGGAGCTTAGCCGCAGTCGGGTAACACTTTTAGCCAGCAAATGATGCAGGGCCCCTTTAGAACTAGCTACGTCACTGATCTCTGCGTTGTCTGTATTCTATCTATGTCGAGTTTTATGGTTTCGTACCAAAAGGGTGCCAACGGAACGCTATTACTAAGCCTCTGCTGCCCGTCCGTCAGAACGTATGTCCGTTTAGTCCATTCTCGACCCTTCGACCCCCACTATAGTTTATTCTCGACCCTTGGGGGTCGAGAGTGGATTTTATTTTCCAGCCAAGTTTTAGTTTCCTTCCGACCCCCAATATGTTCTGTACCGAACTGTACCAAAATATGAATTTTAGGTACTTACCGAACTAGGGGCCGGAAGTGGACGAGGTATGCCTGCCCTTTGTATGAAAGTCCAGTCTCAGCCCCTGGGGGTCGAGTGTGAACTATATTTAAGGGTTGAGAGGAAACAAATAAAAAAATCATTTTTTAGGGATCGAGGGGTCGAGAGTGGACTAACCGAGTCTGTCAGTGGGCTGTATCTCATGAACAGTTATAGGTAAACAATTTAAATTTTCACAGAGCGTATTTCTATTGCCCCTATAACAACAAATAACAAATAAAATTAAAGAGTGTTCCCGAAGAAGGAAGAATGCAAGAAAAGTATTGAAAAAAAAAATGTGTGTAGTGTTATAAATTGTACGGTGGTACGAAACCTTTCGTGTGCGGGCCCGACTCGCACTTGGCTGGTTTTTTTAAGGACTAGATGTGCTCAATGGAGATTAGGTCAAGATTGCATTTAATTAGTAGGTTCCTAATTACTTATTATAAACGTATTCTGTTTAATCACAGCAATCACACATTGTGAATACGTAATGGCGCTTAGTTGATTGATGAATCAGTTAATTTCGGAATGCCTTGCACATAGCTATAATTATATGATGTAGGTACAGTTTTTTTTTTTTTTTTGAGGGTGGGAAATCATCAAATAACTTCTCCCGCTCTGAGTGGAGCAGGAGGGCGTGAGCGCGTGACAGACTCTTACTGACTAAAACCCACCCGTGTTCCCTCAGTTGCCTGTGGGCCAGGGACCACGGTATCTCTTTCGAACAACCCGCACCCCTGGCAGATGTTGGTACAGTCATCCTCAAAAAGAGGTGTAAATCGACAAGAATTGATTTGGTGTTCTACAATTTGTTTACCATAATACGGATTCATTTCCATACACAGGTTCCTGAAATATTATACATTAATCAGCCAATAATGTTCCCACTGCTGGGACACTCGCTTCCTCACTTCGAAAGGGAGTGGGCTATAATGCACCATGCGGGTCCAGTGCGAATTAGTAGACGTCATCATTTGGTGGTCGAAAATGCCCGTAATAGGTCAGCTGTTTTTGTAATTTTTCACGGAACTTAGATATTTTTACGAATTTCTAATAACTGTAACATAAAAGTCGTTTATTTATCTTAATTTCACTGTTTCATTTAAAGTTTTGAACATATTTGGAATAATGAAGACTTTTCGTTTTTGTTTCATTGGATTCCTAAATATACCCAACACGATGGTAAACTATTGCCAGCTATATTTAAATTGACCCTGTATAGTACGAGTACATATAATAAATAAAATATTATAGTAGTAAATAGTAGATATATAATAATAAAAAAGAACAACCCTGCCCCTGATGCCGATGGGCCACTATTTTTTATATTTTTAAATGTTTTTGTATGATTTTTGTAAAAATATACTTAATATGTATAAAAGAAAATAACGAAAAAAAAAGAACAGCTATGCCATTTTAAAAGAACAATAACCAATCAAAACCTAATAAGGAACTACGATTTATGTTAGTTTTCCTAAAGAAATCTTATTACGTGCCCACTGGCAATCAATCGTAAAATCGCACGGATTTACAGTCGCTATAAACTTACTTCAATCATAAAACCGTTTAATACACAGCAATCAATACATACAAATGTTATTTCAAATAAGAAATGAAAACGAGGTTTGTTGCTGTACTGGAATGGAGGTTCTGTTAAAAGTTTTCTTGCACAAGTGAAACGAAATAGTACTACAGCGAGCGATTACAGACGAACAGTAGGAATGTGCTTCTTTTAGCGCAGCCGTGATGCACACTTTGACGGACTTTGTACCTTTTGTTGGTTTATTATCTTTATTATTTTGCTGTATGTTGTGTGCCTTTTTAGTCTGTGCTAAATAAGTGTATTTTCTTTCTTTCTTTATTTTCTTTCTTAATTTTGTCAGTTCAACAACATTCATTACGTTATTTATGTTGTTGAGTTATGAATTCTGTCGAACATATGAAGCAATGGGCCAAAAACAATTAAAAACTTTCATTTTTGTTTTTAAGTGTGTTTTTTTTTGCCATCGACGCGCTAAGAAGATGCTATAATAATTCAAACTGATTCAGATTTTAATGGATAGTGTGTTAGGGTGCAGGATGCCTTGTGCTAGTTAGCGGCTGGTTTGAACTTCATTTTTATTGTTAATTTATATTTTTTTTAATGTACCTACCTCTCATCTCAAAAGTGCTTCTATAGTGCTAAAAAAAATCTTAAAAGCTCTCTCCCTCTCTAATACTTTTTCGAGGAGAAGGAAGAAGAAGGAAAAAGGAAGGAAGGAGGAAGGGAGAAGGAGAGATAGATCTCTTTCTATTTTATTGAATAAAATTCGGATGGAGGGGGGAGATACCGCTGTTTCGTTAAGTGTGTCTTCTACAAGTTTAGGTACTCCTAACGCAAGCTACAGTAAAGAAATACGTTCCAAAAAATGCACAGATCTGAAAGCCTTAATTCTAGGGACTTACTAGTAACTCTAAGAACTTTTATTATTTACTTAAAATTCTATGTTCCGTTAGTGGACAGATGTCTTTGCGTTATATCGAACTTGCTACACACTTAACTTAAACATCATGTAGGCAAACCTGCAAAACGTTTGAAAACTTTATTTTTGTTTCTAAATTGGGTTAGCAATTTTTTTAACTGGAAAGCTGTTGAAAAAATCTGTTGACCTAAATTGCATTCAAATGGGCCTAATGGCCGCCAGCGGATTGCGTAGCTATTTGTTTGACAAATTGGGTATTTCACGTTAGCTAAAACAAATTCCTGGGTTTTTCGCTCTGAAACTCTTTCTTTTCTTTCTTTCTAAACACATGCATTCGTCACCTCATCATCATCCAATCAAATCAAATCAAAATATGTTATTTCATATAAACCTGCATGGGCACTTATGAAACGTCAGAAGTTCGTCGTTTTTCTATTTAAAAAAAACGAAACCGCTCTTCAAATTGCCATAGATATCGCGGAAAATATAAATATACAAAAAAAAAACAGACGGATTGAGAACCTTCTTTTGGAAGTCAGTTAAAAATAAGCAACTTTTACTTTCATTGGTAACTGATGAACTGATTCTAGGGGACTAATCGTTATCAAGAACTTTCTGTCCTTGTGCCATGTTACTCGTGGTCGCCGCAACACGTTTTCTTCGTCCATTCTCCCCTGTCAAACGTCACGCTATCAGTCACTTCCTTCTCGTTTTAAACGTCAAACAATCCGTACTTCTATTTGTTAATAGCTCTATTTTTCCTATATTTGGCGAAAAATAGACCCCTAGACGCACGTCTTTTTCTTATTTGAGCTTGCAAATCACGAACCTGTTCATTATATACTAACACTAGCTGACCCGGCAAACGTTGTTTTGCAGGTAATTTCTAGTGAAGAACCCTTAGCACTTAGGGGTATGAAAAATAGATAGTAACCGATTCTCAGACCTACTGAATATGCATATAAAATTTGGTCAAAATCAGTAAAGCCTGGTTCGGAGAAGTAAGGTAACTAACATTGTGACACGAGAATTTTATCTATATGATATAAAACTAAATAGTTACCGATAAAAGTATGCATCAAGCTAGACACTGACACTAGTCCCGCCATCTATTGGTCGTTAGAAGTATTAATATTGTTCAATCTTGCGTTGGCAAGAGCCTTAGAAGGAAATCTCATCTTGTGATTAAACGATTAGCCAGACATTAAGATTGGTAGCGAGGCTGCCTTCCAAAGTATCGTAGCACGTGAAAACCAAAAATAAATGACTTTATCTTTTAATAAGTACGAGGTAGGTACTTCTTCTAAACTAAACTGCCTCGTGTCGCAAGCAATAATACTGAGCTTGAGAACCTGGGATCAATTCCCGGGTCGAGCAAAGTGTAGTTGAGTTTTTCATCAGGAGTTGTCTTGTCTAGTTGATGGCAATATGCTCGCCCTGGGAGTTAAACTTTACTGGCGAAATGTTGTACTGTTGGAAAACCGCTACCTAACCCTTCGGGAAAAGCCAGCGTAATGTTATGTTATGAAAGCTTCACAAGCTAATGCAAAAATCAGAGGTCACATGATAGCTGTGTCTTCAAATATTTTCAGAGACCACATCTTTACCAACCGTTCAGTTTTGTATTTATAAAAAACTTTTTCAAAAAAAAAACAACTGACTTCCAAAAAACACTAGAAAGTGAAAAATAACTTTAATTTCGGAAGACGGTGACAATAAATTAATTAAATAAAAATGACTTTGGATATGTATTTTATTAATTTATTGTTTTTTGGAAAAAGTTTTTATTTTTCACTTTTTAGCTATAGTAACCACTCCACACCAATTCATCATCCTTGGGGTCAAAACAATGCATATTTATAGCAGCAATCGCGGTTGATTTCCTGTCATTTTTTGAAGAGTTCCGTTGTCTTTCTCCGCAACGCATCATCTGATCTATATGAAATTTAAATGGGACTATATAAAAAATAATTTCGTGATAAACTCCTTTCTAAAAAAAAAGAATTTTGCAAATCGGTCTATAAATGACGGATTTATTCCCGAATCTGCACCTAACTCCTAAGTCAAAGAGTTGTATCTTCCTTCATCAGCTCAGCGTCATGAGATGATGATGACCATACGCAAATGTCTCAATAGCTTTAGAAAACATATGAAAAACATTGTTAATACCTATAAGATTTGAGGGTTGCCCTCGATTTCGCTAGGATTCCATCATCAGATCCTGACTTGGTGCCAATGGGACCACCTCAGGAGTTTACTCTTTCAAATAAAAAAAGTATTTTGAGAATCGGTACACAAATGGGGGAGAAATCGAAGAATATACATTAAAAAATACAAACAGTTGAACATATAACCTCCTCCTTTTTTGGAAGTCGGTTAAAAAGAGGATGCGCTTATGTAGCGGAGTTGTGGAGTTTCTTGACCATTCTTCTCCATACGAAACTGCATTTTGTAAGGGGTGACGACTAGAATCAATTCTATTTTAATGTAAATGTTGACGTTCAAAAGTGCCATAAACGTGCATATTGGAAATAAATGCTTTGACTTTGACCTAGCTCCCAAAATTTAACTAGGCCAGTGTTAGGTTATCTGTTGAACAAAATATTATTCCCGAGTCCCGACCCCGACCGTAACACGTATAAGGGACTACTCACACTTGTTCAGCTCTGTTCAGCTTTTGCCCATAGAAAAACGAAGATTTATGAGATGCGTACAGCCGCGGAAAACTGAACGGACTCTATACAAAATCGTTGTATTCTATGGACAAAATCTGAACAGAGCGGAATAAATGTGAGTAGTTCCTTATATGTATTTACAGAATTATCATCAGCTAAATCATCAATAAAATCCTCAAGTTCGTATTATAATCCCACCTAATCATATTTGAATCAACATACAAACAGCAAATTGCAAAAAACGTAAGTAAATTTTGATTTCGCGGGCTACGCTGGCGTTTCCTCCTGAAAGCCACAACCATTCTTTTCAACCAAATCTAAACCAAAACAGTTTATTTGACAACGACGCCAAAGCGATATACAATGTTTATTCGAAATAGAAAAACAACGAAAGCTACCAGCCACTGGGGTGACGTAAAAGTGAGCTCCATGTCAGACTATCAATCTACATAGCATATTGTAAAAAAAATAGCTTGTTTCTGTTGAAAATAACTTGAAAAACATTAGGCACGTATACTTGCAATGTCAAAAAATATGTTAAATTTCCTCTTTTAATTATTAGTATAGATTTTTTGAAACGAGTAAATTCAATCTAAGTCTAAGAAAGACTATTAATGATTTTTTTCCAGTAAATATTATTAAAATTTGCAGCGTGGAATAACAGAAAAGATAAATTTATGAAATGTTATTGCAATGTAAAATGTAATTTTCTCAAAGCTTTTTATTAAATTCCGTGGTACTATTTATTATGCAACCAAGGCTCTTGTTTTTCGAATGTGTAATGGGCTTCAACGCGGCTGTATGTATGCAGCTTCATAAATGTAATAAAGTCGTTCATTTCGTGACTAGAATAAATAATAAAATCGTTATTGCTGCATCAAACATTTAAACATTCATTCAGAAGTTTCCGCAACCGAATTATGGCGCCATTGTCCTTGTATCTCCTATTTTGTTTACTAGGAACATCATGAGGAAAATGGATATCTAACTGCACTATTCAGGTCACAATAATACTGCAAATTAACTCTTATTTCTTCCATTGTTATTGTTCGTTTTAAACAACAAGAGAACCCATGCATGTACATTTTAGTTACGCTACTCGACAACAGATGGCGAGCGCTCCGCGCGCTTTAAAGTTGGAACTTGGTGGAGGATTGAAACTATGTACAGTGTTCGAACCGTTTGCCAGATGGCGCTGTAAGTCCTGGGAATTGAGTTTTGGACCCATTCTCGAATTTCTATTAACAAATTTATTACATCGCGAACATTTATTGTCGTTTACATTTATTTACTATATTAAAAACAACAACGCATTCTCGTAACTCACAACAATGTCTTGTTTACAACTGCGATAAAACTGTTTATATACCAAACATCATGTCACTGACCCCGCTCAAATAAGAGTGCTAATAAGGGTAGAAATTAACAGGCAATACGTCCCAAGGGTGTTGCAATTTGTCGAGTCATTTACTGTGGACACATTTAGATCTGTTTGCATGGCCGTAAAGAGTCCACGCCCTTGCCATAACCACCCACCCACTGGTCCAATTTACTTAGGACCCTCTCGCCCCCCTGCCTGTTCAATTAAACAACGACAACGGACTACTCCCTTACAACCTGATGTGTCTTTGTAAACTGGTTTAGAAGAACAAGGTCCACCCATTGGCAGGTGACCACCATCACGTCACCTTCACAATGGAATCGTAATCGTAAAACTTGACTAGTTTTCCGCGGGCACCGTCACGGGGAACTACCCTCATTCACTCCCTTCTCAGTCCATTTAACTAAAAGCCTCATTTGGAATATAAAAAATGATTTGATGGCGACTTGGAAATGAACTGGAAGACCGGAAAAATATTGCGGAACATAAAAAAGTTTGTCGCGTCACGTTTGTGCAGAAGAAGCAAGAAAATGAACAATATGAGAAGACGAAGAGAATCAGTTGCTTCAGTTTATAGAAAAACTACTAAATTCCTAACATCAAACACAGCCAACTTTCTTAAGAAAAAACCGAACAATAAGAAATCTCAAATTCTGATGGAAGCTGTGGAAAATTGCGAAGACAAAGGCGAAGAAATTGAAAACAAAGTCGATGAATCGAAAACAGATGATGACGACATAGGTGAACGAGACCTTGACTTTTATCTAGGAGTTAGAAAGAGAGAGAGCTACTGGCGGGACCCGGCTGGGAAGGAACAGATAAGGAAAGACTATCTTGTCTATCATTGCGGTATCACCGAAGAGGATTACGATAAAAATTATAAGAAAACAATAGTCTCAAAAGTGTCTTATGTCATACAACCGAGACTGAAGCAAGTGCCATTCAAAATTCATAGAAAAAGAAGGAAGAATGGAGATCTGAGAGACGATTCTTGGCGGGAGAAGACTGGGATATTCAAACTGTTTGCGTATAGGCGTGATAGTGAATATTCTACGTCGGATAGTTACAGCGAATGCGATTCTAATGACGATAAGGTTTCTGAGAGAATGCGCTCCACCAACGAAGATGATATGGAAGATATGATTGGATATCTCAATGAACTTGCGACGTGTGGCTCTGACGACAAAGTTTCTGAGGTTCGTGTAAATATAACATACAAAGCTTTACAATCATGTTGCCATGCAGACTGTTTGTTGACTTTATTTAAGTATTTACTGTTTACGTTGAATTTGTATATAGAACAAATAAACGATGACGACATTCTACGAAAAGTATTGTTTCATTTGAGCAAATGAATGAGAATTTGTGCATAATATTTTTATTATTTTCCCGTTCGCGTGTTGTCTTACTAATTTCTTTTGAAATTTTCCAATTTCTTCGTTATTGTTTAATATTATGTTTACTGAACTTTTTACTTTGAAACTTGTATGTATTTGCTTCTCCGTTTTAACAATTTTCTCCTTTTTTCCAGGGCGTTCGGATAAAAGAAGTATCGGAAGGTCGACCCTGTGACAACTGTCCAGAACTCTGCCCGGGCTTCATCCCTCACGCGTGGAGGTATGTCTTTAGCTCATAAAATAGAACAAGGAAACTATAACTTTATCATCGAACCTTGGTCTCACGACCCCGAAGCGGTTATGGCGTATACGTTGTGCATACAAATAGAGAACATGTTTTCTTGTCTATCTATCTGCATCATTTGCATTTAGAGCTATCAGCGTCTTCCGTCGATACCTTCGTCACTTCGGTCGACTCAAGTATACCTCGATTTCTTTGTTTCTCGTGTATGGAGTCACGTAGATAGTTTTCCTTCATATTTGGATCACAATGATTGGGACTAATTCTACATCATGTCCGGTTTCCAAGGAGTGTCTGTGTTGCAAGTTGTCAAAGAATTTGGCATCGGATTCTTCCCTATATTGTTAGTATTGTTACTGGTTGTCTGACGTTTTAAACCATTCATTGTTAGGGTGTAAACTATAAAGTTATACTGTAAAAATAATCATATTGCCAAACCCACAAAAATATAAAAGTCAATAACAATTTTGAGATTACATTCACTGCGAATGTTATCGCAGTAATAAATAAAACAGACAATGCTTAAAAAATCGCTAATAACCATTACGTTATCAAATTGTTGTGACCGGGTCACAGATACCTTATCAATGATCGTTTACGCCACGCCAACGAACGTGATCGAAATCAACTAACGAGCGGATAATCAGCCTTGCGGTGAGGCCAGCGCGTGCGCCGAGCATCGAGACAAATGTCCACTCTAGCTCCCGCGGTCATACCGAACAGTCGTGTCGCGCTTAAAAATCAAACAAGCCAAACAATGTGTCTCTCGTTGAAGCAATTGGAGTGGGCGGATGTGTACAGACGCATCACTGGTAATGATAAAGAACCGGTCAAAGACAAGAAGATACAAAAGTTTCCTTCTAGGGAACGAAACTTTGCTGTGAAGAGGAAGTTTAACAACAACATGAGGTCCCACGCTAACTGTGAAAGTTGCGCCAGAGTTGCTGAGAAAGAAAACAGATGATCAACGAAGTGGGTGTGACTGTGAAGTTCCAGGATTCAGTGGATCTACGGATCAATATTGTACGTGATCACAATGTGTAACCAAACTATAGTGACGTTTAATCTCTCAAAAAATAAGTGATATTATTATTTATAAAGACTATAAATAAGTTGGTGCAAAGTGCGAAGAACTGGCTTTGTTGGCTTCGGCGGACGTTCTAAAGTTGGTGCTAAATCCTTTTTGCTCAACGTCATTCCATTTATTTTGTTTTTGCTCAAAATGTATTTCCAAAATAACTTTGCAGTGGCCGTTTGCAAAGTTTTATTGTTTATGAATATAATAGCAGGATGTTAGCAAGGAACTGATTTTTTAACAATGTTAACTGTGTATTGTGTTTAAAATTACAAGGCCCCCAATTTATAAGGAAGGGTCTCTGAAACAAAATGAACTTGATCTAGTTATCAAACGTGCTTAGTGCTTACCTAACTTCTTGTTTATTTTTGGAAACAATTCATTCACGAAACTAGTTCTCATTATCTCTGTTTTACTTAGCAATTGTTTTCTTGAATACATCGCTAATGTTTCATCATTAATAATGTGTCTCGTTAGTTTCCATACAATGTGTGTTATCAACAATATTGTTGGTATTTCGATCCCGGATGTCGCCAATGCATTCAATTTAAAGGCGTATTGATGCTTTATATGGTTCAAAATTGTATGATCCTTATGTACTGGTTTCCACGACGATGTTTTGTGTTGCAAAAAATAAACAAATAATCATACAATATTTGTACGTTGTATCCACCGATGTATATATTATGTAAGACGCTGCATCTTAAGTGGATTGAATTGAGATGAAGGCTATATTACTTCATACAGTGTGACTATGCATATGACTATAAATAAACGAGTTCATGAGTTCACTCCATTATTTTATTTCTTATCTTATCTAAGTACAATGGGATTGCAAACATCCATTACGAGAATATATAGCAACACTGTTATTACATAAAAGTTTGTTGAACTAGACAGATCAAAGGTGAAGTCATATCGCCGCTTACTTCTCTTTTTGTAAGCTGATTGGTAGGTTCCGCTGTGCTTGTTAAAAACTGGTAGCTGTCATTATAACCAAATTGTATGTACGAGTTTTTAGCAATAACCTCTCACGTTTCTGATTTATGTATCCTTTGGAGACCAATCTGAACTCACTACCATTATACAGAAGAGTTTCAATAAAGTGGTTTATAAGACTTGAATAGAATGAAGGACCAAAGAAACGGTGGATGCATTGTGTGAAAGATTATATGGTCTGAGGGGAGGGCCATTCATCCATGGGATTAATAATTCTCTTATAATTCTGCTATTTGTCATTTAACTTCAATAAGCAATGCATAATTTGTGGAGCATTCTATGAATCTTCATAGAAAACTGTCAAATAGATGAATAACGTGTTGCGTACGCAAATATAATGCATGGACAGTTTGTGACCATTTTACGATTTTAGATATGATTCCTTATATATATTATCCTATTTCTATTCTACCGGAGCGGCCTTTTTAGACGGGGGTTTTAAAAGGAGTGAATACTGAGATGGCAGCATAGACACCTATAGAAGAAGATGACATGCTAAGTCAATTGAAATAGATTGAGATAGGTAGGTATGGGAACGAGAATGACGTTAGACATATATTAACCCTAAATGATTTTAATCAAATTGGACGTGCTTCATAAACACAACCTTTTTAACTCCCACAACACAGCTTGAAAGACGAAGCGACAAATTCTTTGGAACTGTCAAGATATCAAAATACATATAATCAGTACCAAGAATCAAATAAATAAATATTTCATTAGTTCATTACATAGACGGAAATACAGAATGGTCAGTGGGCACTACTTAGTTGATAAAACTTTGACCTTTACATTTATAATTAACGCCACTATACTAATAGACAGATAGCATTCTTTGTTTGAACACTGCATTTACAGACGCATCGTTAGAACATTCTTGAGCACATAATTATCCTCGTCTTTATAACGCACTTGGAAGGTCCTTTCGTACTTCAATTTTAATATAACCTTCTTAATTTTCTTAAAAACTGAGTCCATTTGTTTGATTTCTATCACAGTTTGATAATGTTATCACAGTTTATTTACCATGACTCTTGTCTCTTAGAATGTATTCCCGTTTGAGCACCAATTTTTAGAGCACCAAGATAAGGGAATAGACCTTTGTGTTCAATTCATAGGTGCTCTAAAAATTGGTGCTCATACAGGAATACTCCTTTCTTAGAAGAGGAAAAAAGTAGAAGTAGCTATTTGGTACATAAAATATAACTTTTTCCATTAAACTGCAGATTTTCATTTTTATTGTGTGCGTATTACCTATGGTAATATAATATGGCATACCTACTTAAGAGCGTTTCAACGGCGCGAGCTAGCCACCTCGCATTTCTAGTGGCTTTTCGTAACAATAATTACGAAAAACCAGATTAAATCAAATTACTTTTTAAACTATTTTTCAAAATGGTTTAAGAGTACATAGTAGCAAATTACAAATTACCTGCACCTACACCAACATTACTCATTCGACTGCACAACTATCAAGAACATAGCTTACTAGCTTTTGCCAGTGTCTGCGCCCGCGCGGAACATTCATCCCCTATTTAACTCCCTTAGGGCTTGAATTTCGAAAAATCCTTCCTTATTCCTTGTCTACACTATAAAGGGAATCTCTGTACAAAATTTCAGCTTTCTAGGTCCAAGGGTTTGGGCTGGGCGTTGATGAGTCAGTCAGTCAGTCAGTCAGGACCTTTCTTTTTATTTATATAGATAGATTGGCAATTAAAACTTTGACAAACAGACGGAGCCACGGTACTTATGCTTGTATTCATTAACCTTGGTCTAAACAAGTCTAGCCATGATTCTCAGTATCGATTAAAGCTTAACACTTGTAGGTTTTTTTACTCTATTGAATAATATTGACAGTATCCGCTCAAAACAGATTGCGAGCACTGATACGAGTACATTTACCAAGGTGGGAATAATTTAAGCATTTTCCCACGACACAGCTGTTGCTGTAGATGGCTCACATTCAGACCTCATTGGAACGAAAATTACAGAAAAAGAATGTCATATGTAAAAAAAAAAACAGTAATTTAAATAAAATGGCAAATACACTTTATTCTCATCTTCTGCCTAGCCTTTGCTTAACTATGTTGGGGTCAGCTACCAGTGTAACCGAATGTAGCTGAAGTACCAGTATTTTATATGAAGTGACTACCTAGCTGACCTCCACAACCCAGTTACTGGGTTGTAGAAAACCCTTTGGTAAGACTGGTTGCTAGACTTTTTGGCTTCGGACGACCCATAACGACATGTCCTTGAGTAACAGTCGGAACCAACAGCCGTGCTTTCCGAGGAACATGCGTACCTCGCAAGTGCCTCGAGCATTAGGGTGCCTTAGGGTCAATATGGGCACTCATTCACGGATCAATCACGACAAGCATAGCTTATTTTGATCCATCGACCCGTGCGCTTGGGATGTCGTCAGCAGAATAATTGCATTAAGGATTATTCGGATGGAAGAATTGGTTCATATTGGATAAATTTCTATGGCAGCTGAGTGAATGGTTTCGACTTGAAATTAATGTATGTAGTATTCTCGTATTAAGTTAGCTTAAGTTATAACATTTCACCTTTACCAAAAATTTCTACCACAAATAAACGTTTGATTTGTTTTAATTTGAAACGTATCCGATCTAGGGGGGCTACTCTCTAAGTCTCTCAAGGAAGATACGGGCCCGTCCAAATGTAGTTTGAAATCGAAACTTCGAAGTTCAGGGGTGCGGGTTGTTTGAAACAGATCCCGTAGCCCCTGGCACACAGGCAACTGAGGGAACACGGGTGGGTTTTAATCTGTATAAGTCTGACACACCCTCCTGCTCCACCCAGAGCGGGAGAAGTTATTTGATGATTTCCCAACCTCAAAAAAAAAACCCTACAGACGATTCATTTTTTGTTTTTTGGACGTCGCCGGCCAGCGTGAGCACTAGAGGAGCAGGGACAACTGACAAATTGTATAGTCATTCATTGTTAATTCGAGTCCCGAACTAATTTTATGTTCGTAGATGACACGTAGTAGGAAATTCCCGTAACTTCGGCCGAAACTACGGCTTTCGTGCTTAGAGTAAGACCCCACGACACGACAAATAAACTAACTAAAGTAGGGCAACAATTCTATAAAAAAGAGGGCGTTTTACAATTTAGCTCATTTAGCGACAGGAACTGTTAATTTATCATCGTTACCAACAATTCATTATTTGAGAGCAGATATGGACCAAACCATGTAGGTTACCCTTATCTGAGGTTGTTGACCAGCTCATTAGTAATCATTTGAGTGCACTTCGTAATGTATTGTGTCATTGGGAGTGTTTTGTTATGCTGTAGAAGTTTTCTATGACCTTTGTATGTTTTTACTAAAAGCTTGGACGAATATATCTACACCGAATATTTTGAATAGGTTTCTTAATTCTTGCCTTTGTTTTATAATCCTACTATCTTTTGCCAGCGGCATCGCCCGCGTGGAGGTCGGAAATTTTCCGATACGAAAGCCTGCACCCTAATTGCGTAACTCACGATTAATCATAATCTGTTTCGTTTTAAAACAGATTGTTAAACCATTGCTGCATATGTTCGAAAATGTATCTGCTCAACAACGTAAATAACGCAATGAATATTGATGAAGTGTCAAAATGAAACCGATTATGATTATTCGTATGTTACGCAATTAGGGTGCCATGCCGGTAGGACCGGGATAAAAAGTATCCTATGTTTATTTCACCCAAATCCGTTCCATGTTTTTTGCGTTACTCTGTTGAGTAACAAACATCTTAGTATCTAAACATACTTACTTTCGTATCCTACTATCCTACTACTACATATAATCCCTACTGTCCTAACTAATATTATAAATACGAAAGTAACTCTGTCTGTCCCGCTGACCGGCACCCTAATTGCGTAACTCACGATTCATCGGTTTCGTTTTCACAGTTCTACAATATTCATTGCGTTATTTACGTTGTTGAGCAGACACTTTTTTCGAACATATGAAGCAATGGTTTAACAATCCGTTTCAAAACGATACAGATTATGATGAATCGGGAGTTACGCAATTAGGGTGCGGATTGTCATGAAATTTGGCAGAGGTATTATAGCCTGGGATATGGAAAAGGACATAAGCTACTATTTTACGCGGTAACCGACATCCACGCGGGCGGACCCGCGGCCAAAACCTATTAATATTATAGATGTGAAAGTTGGTGAACATGTTTGGATGTTTGTTACTCAATCATGCAAATTGGATGAAATTTGGCACACAGATAGATTATAACCTTGATTAACGCATGGGATACTTTTATCCCGGTAGTACGTTCCCGCGGGATAATTTCGGATTTCACGCGAGCGGAAGCTAGTTTATGTAATAATAATGATTAGATATATAGGGGTAAATGCGTTACACACTAACTGTAAGAATGGCTTTTTTGGCTATTTTGGCAGTTCAACAACATTCATAACGTTATTTACTTTGTTGAGCAGACAAACTTTTTGAACTTATGAACGAAGCAATTCATTAGCGATATCATTGAAAATTATTCAGATTCTGATTGATAGTGTGAATTAGTGTGTTACGGAATTAGGGTCCTGGGCCTAGAGACAAAATACTTTTCTGTTAGCGTTCACGCCAAACGCTACGCCAAAATGTATGGGAATGACATTACCTGCGAAAAGGTTTCGTCGTGTGCTTTCCGCAGGTAATGTCATTCCCATACATTTTGGCGTAACGTTTGGCGTGAACGCCAGAACAGAAATGTATTTCGTCTCTAGGCCCAGGTAAGCTAGGATATATCCGATTCGACATTGTAGCTCGCATTCACGAATCCTGAGCTCAAGGACTTTTTATTCACACGCTTTTAAACACGCTTTTTTTTAGCTTCTCCTATTTGTTTGTTTGTTTGTTTGTAACCGACTCCTTTGGACTTGATTTTGACCCTTTGCAAACAGTTACATTTCATTTCAACTTTGTAGACTTATCGAGGACCGATGACAATTCAACAATTTCGACTAACTACCTTCCGTTTGGGGGTTGGATTTTTCGGAATTTTTCATTGAGGGATGGTAGGCTATAAATCGCATTGTGAACCTTCAGTATATACTTCCGCATCCT
This sequence comes from Polymixis flavicincta, assembly GCA_949987655.1. Lineage (NCBI taxonomy): Eukaryota > Metazoa > Arthropoda > Insecta > Lepidoptera > Noctuidae > Polymixis > Polymixis flavicincta. Next base: position 21,564,694 of record OX465175.1, read on the forward strand.
AGTTAGCCTCCTCATGAATCAATCTAATCAGCCTATCGCAGTACACTGCTGGACATACGGCTCTCCCAGGCTGCGCCATAACACCATGTTCTTTGTCTTCTGCAACCAGTTTGTCCCAGCTACTTTCTTAAGGTTGTCGGTCCATCTAACTGGGGGGCGTCCCAAGCTACGCTTGCGATACGCGTTGTCCACATGAGGACTCGTCTGACCATTGATCCTAAAATCCTAAATTCCTTCAGGCTCATACCGCACCATGGGCATTTCTTTAAAGGCTGCCAAAATAAAATCGGGTTCAATCCCTACAGCAAAAACTAAATACGAACTACAATGATATAATGGTTTCCGTACCCATATATGCATCCAGTTACGCTGTCAAATATTTTCTATTACGTACCTACATTATAATTTGAATCATCATCAGATGACATATTACAAGACTTCATTGTCCCCCTTAAGGCTTTGGAAAGACCGGCTGTACTACCATTTATCCTGTTCCGTTTTTCTTCCTTGATTAGTAAGAGGAGGAAATTCGGAACAATGCCGTCCGGATGTCACGTAATCCTGTTAGACGAAATTTGAAAATGTATGCAATACGTACATACTATTGTATTGTATGGTTTGTACTACGAACGGCAGAATCGTGATATGCATTATCGATGACGATTGTAAAAACTATTCGAATTTTATATTCATTGAAATAAGAGTCACCGTTAGCCAAACACAGGCATTTCTTAAAATAGATGGCTCATATATTATTGATATGATGACTATCTACCAGCGATACCTTCCGAAGGCACATTCATTTGAAAAAATATCCTCCAGATCGAATTTCGGTCATGATGTCCAATCTCAGACGAGACTAGCTATCGACGGAAAAGATATTATAGTGCACAAGCGTGTGCGCAGACACAGGTATAAAACATACACATAACATATCATTGATCAGTTTATCTCCTGTCAAAAAAATATGTTGACCTCAGTTGTCGATCTAAGTCATATCAGTTGACACGAGGTTTACCAGCAGACTATATCTAAGAAAAACTGGAATATTTCCCAAAGTATAATATTATACGGTTCTCCTTATCGATTTCGATAATGGCTATTATCATTTCCTAACGAGTAATATGACTCGCCAGACAGAATTTTGTTTTGAATACCCGGTCACAACTAAAACAATAGAGTTGGCTGCAGAGTTAAAGGAATGGGTATAGAAGGACCTAGGTCTCTCTTTACGTATTCGGCGTTTTTCGGATAGTGTATCGAGGCGGTTTTATTCGAAAGGTTTTACTTAACTCTTAGACTGTAGAACGCCAAGCCGACCTATTTAAAGCGAGCTTCTCCCAACCTGTTGGAACAATGGCGCAAGCGCTTAGATGTCTACTCCTCGCCTGTCAAGTGCACACCATGTGTGCCGTTATAACAACATAATTTCAATTGTGTCTGCTAATTAGACGTGCGACACATATTTGTAATGGAGATGTTGACCGCCATGCTTCCGTTTATCTTCCACCATCTCCGTTGTAGAAGACACTTTGGGAAATATGATTAAATTGATTTTGTACTATTTTTCATGCATTCATTGTCAACTCTCACACCTTGAATATTGATTATAAAATAAGGATAGCTCTCAGTGCTGTTGTGTTTTTGTTTTTAAATATAATGTATAAAATGACAACAACAAAGTCATTGTTTTCATATCTTTTGTGACGGCTGCAGATAAGTCAGCTGTCATAATATTGCCAAAATGACATCATTTCGCCGCCAACGCCGCTTCACCGCAGAATGGCGATGGCATGCATAACTAGGCGTGCGAAACAGTGAATTATAAACAAAACATTGTTTGGAACATTGCATAGTTCTCTTTTTTATTACCCACTCATCTTATCAGACCACCAGCTGATGATTTACCAGCTGTATGAACGTAGAAAAAGTAAGGAAGGTATTATATTGAAACCAATATTATGAGCACCGCCTGACCTAAGATATAAAATAGGTATTTGTGTAATTTTAGTTTCACGGGCTGCATCGTTCGTCTAAGTATTCAGATTTAAACTAGAAATATTTTAAAGCTCATTATACCTTTTTTGATTCGTTTTTCTTCTTATGGCGTCGATGGAAAAATCAAAATACATTTTTTATTTTTTACACGCTTTTTATTAGCTTCACCTGTATGTATGTTTGTAACCGACTTCTTTGGGCGCGATTTCGACCCACTTTAAACGGCCAGATTTCATTCAAACTTTGTAGATTTATCGAGGACCGATGACAATACTCTAATTTGATAAAATTATTCCATTTTTCAATTTGCAAAATATGATTTTTGTTTATTTAAGTCGATAAGGTAAGAAACTTAATTTTATTTTTTATAATTTTTCTCTACAGTCGACAAGACAGGACTTGATGTTAATTTTAATTTCCAATAATTATCTTTAGCCGATTTCTCTAATATTGACAAATTTTCGAATACTAAGGAGAATTTTAATTCAACAAAACAAATAATAGTTTAAAAAACTAAAAAATCACGCTTTTATAAATAAACCTAATCTCCCCGGTGTCCATATAAACAACGTGTTCGATGCTACAATATGGATTCTCTGCGCGATCGTCGGCTCACACAGGATCTAATATTCCTCTACAAATTGGTCAATAATAAATTAGACTGTGACAAATTAGTTGAGCTTATTGGATTAAAAGTTCCTTACAAAATACCCAGATATCCTATCACTAATGTATTCCACACTCAAGCATCCAAGACAAATATTGGGGTAAACTCACCACTAAACAGAATCAGTGCAGAGATGAATTCTTTGATAAAAATAGTACCAGATGTCGACTTACACCATGATTCCATTAAAGTTCTAAAAGCCAAAATACTGGAGTCCCGAAAATGCAAGGAAAATTTGTTACGTTAGTGTATTTTGGAAACTTTTACCTGTTTGTACCCTATTTTAGAAGCTATAGTTTAAATTATGATCTCATTTTTGTTTTATTTATATTTTTTAGTCATAAGCAAGTGGACAAAATTCGATAGTCTTGTAATCTTATTTTTCTTTTTGTTAATCTTAAGCTCAAAAAGTAGGTAGCCGTTTTTATTTCTTTTTTTTCTTATTATTATTGTGTGTTATCACTTACTCATAAAATTGTTGGTTAACCTGTAATTGGCGACTGTGTAAGTCCAAAGCCATCACTGCAATACATATAATATATTATACACAGAAGCTGTTGGTGTACCTTGATAAATAAATAAATAAATAAACCAAACTAAAAAGTAGAAAATAAATAATAGTTTAAAAAAAAGTAAAAAACACGCTTTTTATAGAAAACCGAACTAAGAAATAGAAAATAAATTTAAATTAAGAATAGTATTAAAAATTTCAATAAATATAAATTAATAATAGTATGAATAAAAAAGAAAATTATTTAAAAAAGAGCGTTGTGTGCTTTTTAAGATATTATCAAAATGATAATCACTCTAACCATATCTGTCAATAAAATATTTACAACTATTGACACCATGCACCCCACGCTTTTTTGAAAATAAAACAATTTTTATATTCACACTATTCTTAATTTAAATTTATTAAAACTTATTTTTTAGTTCGGTTTTCTATAAAAACGTGTTTTTTAGTTTTTTTTTAACTATTATTTATTTATACTTGTTTTTCCCAAAATTATGCCACGCGAATATCGTTCGCTGACACTGCCATTAGGTCTTGTTGAGTTACCCATTACTCGCTTGCTCGCTGTCCGATAAGGACCAAGCTCGGGTCGATGGCGCCTTATGTAATGTGTTCAACGCGCGCCTCAAAGAGATGTCAGCACCAATGGAAGGGGCCCGCAAGGGCCGTTGCCTGCCAGAAGTGCGGGTTGCTCGAAAGAGATACCGTGGTCCCTGGTACACAGGCAACTGAAACAACACGGTGAGATTTAGTCAGTAAAAGTCTGACACGCCCTCCCGCTCCACCCAGAGCGGGAGAAGTTATTTGATGATTTCCAAACCTCAAAACAAAAAAAATATAGGGCGATAGGAGGCGAGCCATTATCTGTGGACACTTGTGGATTCATTGAATTATTGACACTTATTCATAATTTTCTATAGAAGATCGAGGCTACAACCTCGGGTTGTATATGATGATTATGTACATACCTACTTGTTTACACATAGTCATGTTTCTTCATGAGTAAATTATAGGAGAGTAGGTACCTATTAGCGTACTACGTAGAACATTTTATAGTAGGTACACAATAATATTGATCATACAATAATACACGAGTTTGTGGCTTATACGTTTAGGTATTCTAGACTCAACATTTGTGTTACTTAGCACGTTATGGAGAAATACCAAGAACCACGCTGACATACTGAATTTGTAGTAAGCATACATAAAGAACTTAGGTACTGTCCAACAAGCCTTCAGCAAGCCAAACGAATCGATATTCAGGTATAGGAGATACCCTTGCCGTTAATCGGGATGCCTATGGGGTCCCTAAACAATCACATATCAAAACAAACTAAATTTCGGCCCTGAATATTGTGTCGTGTAATATGGGTTTAAGGCACATAGCGTTCACACGCCCACTTTTTCTTACGCGCCGTGGATGTGCGTATAAGCGCCGCAAATGCAACGAGTAACGCTATTGCAAGGTAGTGAACGCGCGGTTGACGCGTGTTACATGGTACCCGCATATAAAAAACACAGAGTGTATAACCTCTTAGAAAGAGACGGACACAAAGTATGACAGAGACGACTCTACAAAGCCGAATTTTCTTTAGAACTCAACGTGCCGCCCATGATACGGCCGCGAACTGAATGTAGGTTGTTGTACAATTTCAGTTCATTTGGCCATACCATGCGCAAGCGCAAACCAATGTTGATAGGAGTTGCCTTGACCTAGTTTATGAAGTAATACTTCATCGCCACTCAAACGATGCTGAATGAATGTTGTAAAACAATTTGTAATTGTTTGAATTTCATGGAATGGATAAAGGAAAACAAAATGAAGAAAAAAATTCTGAGGTTTGACGAAAAAGTTGAAAGGAAATCGTTTGTCTTAGTATAATATGAGGATAAATACGATGAGAAGGAAGCAACCGCATGTGACTCACACTCAAAGAGCGATGAATATAAATGTTGATGGGTGGAGAGGGAGAGGAAGGCAAAACAAAATATGGATGCATCGTGACAGGAATGATATAATTATTTATATTTATAATGATATATATGTATGTATATTACATATGATATGATGGATGAAAGAGAAGTGAGCCAACAATAGCGTGACGTGTCAGGAGAGAATGGAAGGAGAATACGTGTTGCGCCTGCCATACGTAACACGAGACAAGGGCCGGACGATGATGACGTTAGACTAAGCTGTAAATTGTGTTACGTCGTATATAGCTACAGACTAAGCTATTGTTCTTTTACCATGACCTACCTTGGCCCCTGGCACACAGGCAACTGAAGGAACACGGGTGAATTTTAGTTTGGAAAATGTCTGACACGGCCTCCTGCTCCACCAAGAGCGGGAGAAGTTATTTGATGATTTCCTGCCATAAAAAGCCCCTAAGGTTATGTTGTTACATACATACAACAAGAGACAAAGTATAAATATTTTAATAAGAGTTCGCAATTCAGCAATAATGACACAAAATATGACACAGATATCTAGTTTCTTTTAGCAACAATAATTACTATTTCTGCTAAATAAAGTGTTAAAGCCATGTTAAATCTCTTTATAGATCTGCCTCTTGCGTAGGACTGCACGGAATGCAAATATATATAAAAAACTAGTTTGATTGCACAAAATGCTAACGACTCTTACCTCATAGAGTGGCACAACCTGTCCCACGCTTGAAGTTATTTTAGTAACATAAATTACACAAGAGAATAAAGCCTCATTTACACGATGGAAGTATCTTGCCTATATCATATAAATAAATTTAAGCAACACTTGACTTGCATCGTTTGAACATTGTATATACGATGAGAACGTTGATTGAACTTATGTTATGCCATAGTAATTACGTCAAGCCTTGTAAACCAGGTTTAAATAGTTACGGTTACGGATAATGCGCTAAGCTATCCCGCGAGATTCAAATTTTCTTACGTTTTTTTGCATTTTGCAGGTCAATGTGTCTTTACAGAATTATCACCATTAAAAACATCAATATCACCGTCTAACTTCATTTAATCTCATTGAATGACATTTTCATAAAATAGTTGAATGACTATTTTATGAAAATACAAGATACAGCTTGACACTGACCTGCAAATTGCAAAAATGTAAGAAAATTTGAATTTCGCGAGCTGTGCTGGCGCTTCCCCTTCCTTAAACAAACCATTTGAATTTCGCGAGCTATGCTGGCGCTTCCCCTTCCCCTTCCTTTAACGAATCATTTGAATTTCGCGAGCTATGCTGGCGCTTCCCCTTCCATAAACGATTCATTTCAATTTCGCGAGCTATGCTGGCGCTTCCTTAAACAAACCATTTGAATTTCGCGAGCTATGCTGGCGCTTAACCCTCAAACGAATCATTTATATTTTATTTTGGCTTAAAGTAAATCTAAAACTATAAGGTCTTTTGTTATTTTATTAAGATTAGACTGCTTCATTAAATTGTATTTATCTTTTTTACTGTAAGTATAAAAATAGGGTAAGTCGTCGATTTTAGAGGCTGTTGTAAAACCTACATTTTCCTGTCAAATTGTTCCTGGTTGATGGCGACAGATTCAAACCACAGCACGTGAGACTGGTGAAGTATGTGTGTACTAGTCCACCTTCCCTTGCCTCTTCTGTAAACTGATCTGAACACCCCTGGCAGGCATCGACCCTTGCGGGTCCCATCACTTTTTGTGCTGACATCTCTTTGAGGCGCGCGTGGAACACAACGCGCCGTCGACTTGGGCTTGGTCCTTACCGGACAGCGAGCTACCCATTACTCGCCGTCCGCAAACCCATGCCTACGGTGGCCGGAAATCGGCCTGGGATTCCCGACGCCCAGGGCGTCTCCGTATCCTGCGGCGGCTGGGGTCGCGAGGGCGCATATGCTGCCTCTCCCTCACAAGCGCCGCCTCCCTCTTCGCGAGCATTACTGCTTCGCTGAAGGAGGTGACGGCTCCCCATGCCCTCTCGCTCCGTACCATGGCTTGGACCAGGGCCGGACGCGAGAGATCGCCGCCGCCGATCGCCTCCACGAGGACACGGCGGTGCTCCACCCAAGCTGGGCAGACCGCCACCGTGTGCTCCACCGTGTCCTCAGGGCGATCTTCGCAGTGGAAACACCCGGGCGTTTCCTCCCGCCCTATCCGAAACAGGAACCTCCCGAAACAACCGTGTCCGGTGAGGACCTGCGTCAGGCGGAAGGTGAGGACGCCATGCCGCCTCTCGAACCACTCCTCAAAGAGGGGACTTACCGCCGCAATCGTGGCGTGCCCATCTGTAAACTGATGAGATTATGTATTAGGCTGCCTTCACTGACGTAACAACACACTTAGCCTGACTTCCGAATTCCAACAGATATTGCCCAAAGTAGAAAAAACTTGACATTTTATAAATTGGTAGAGCTAACTCATTAGACGCTGGGTGACAACGACATTGAAAGTCATGGTAAAACTGAAATAAAGTATATAGGCACGAGTTAATAATTATGACAATTTGTGTATCCAAATTTACTCGATTGGAACAAAGCGAAAAAACCCAATATTGTCGGCGATGCAGACGAATATTTGGTAAAACCTTTATTTAGTTTTATTAACAACCTTGAAGAGTATTGGATTCATAAATATATATAAATAACACTCAAGAGGTATATACCTACAGGCTGGCAGAGACAGCGACACGCAAGCTGTTAATAGTAACAGCGACCGCATTCAGCAAAGGCGTTCAGAATTACGTACTAAATCTATGGAGATTTAGTACGTAATTTTGAATGCCCTTTCGTTGATATTTTTTGTGGAATTTCTTTAACAAAAAAACTGATTTTAATCGCTTATAAATGATTTTATTTCTGTAAGTAGTAGTTAGTAGGTAGGTAAGTAGTTTCTTATCTGACTACTCGGAGAAGAAAGGCCGAAACAAACTCAAAAGTGGCAGTCTCTTTTAAAGTCCAGACAGAATCTTGGTCAGATCATGTGAAGACCATGTGGATTGGTGTCTGAAATGGTATTTTGAGGAAAGAACCATACAGATTGAGTGGGTCTGTCCAATCTTGCAGTTTTTCTACGTAACAGCAGTTTATTTTACTGGCGAAAAATTTCTACTCTACTCTAGAATTGTGTGCTCAGTTCTTGGTTACAAATCGCGCATCGATGTCCCTGCCACCCTATAGATTCTGCGAAACTCAACTTATAAAACACACAAAAGAGTCCTGAAGATGAAATTCATCATCATCATTTCGGTAGAAAGACGTCCACTGCTGGACATAGGCCTCCCCCAAAAGGGGGTTTTGCCATAATCGCCACGCTTGGCAGGCAGGTTGGCATCGCAGTATAGTGATGAAATGCATAGAGGACGCTGCTGCCCATTCTCTAGTAAGTCCCTTAGTCGCCTTCTACGACACTCACGGGAAGAAATGAGGTGGTGCTATTCTTGTACGTCCAGCACCACACAGAACCGAAGATGAAATGACCTACAACTAACATTGGATATTATGGGCTAACATAATTAAAGCACTGTTTTTTATTTATTTTTTCGGGGTTCTGGCAACTCTGGTAGGTCGGGGTTCCCCAAAAGTACTGGTCGCTTGACAGTAGTTATCCACCTGTTCCATATTCCTTCGTGCTGTGAATTGTGATTGAACTAAAGTGAATCATTGTTATTTTGACAAATCCAATGGCCTCTTTACCCTTTTTATGTGACGTCATTGCGTCAGAGACCTTTTTAGTTTGTAATTCAAGGTCATAACAGTGACCCCACTTCATCACCGGCAACAATCCGGTAGATATAACCCGATGGGGCAACTTAAAAAAACTTATGCTATTAGCATAACAGATTTTTATGAATAATTGAGCATTATTCATCAACGATTTTTTGTTCTTAACTGTTTTCATTATATGTCTAGCTTTTTCCCAACTATGTTGGGATGCAGCTGAATTCCAGTATTTTACAAAGATCGACTGCCTATCTGACCTCCGCAACCCAGTTACTGGGTATCACAATAAACCTCGTAGGACTGGTTGTCCGAATTTCGGACTTCTGTCAACCCGTAACGACTGTCAAAGACCCATGAAGGACAGCCGGGTCCAACGGCTTACGACCCTCTGTGTCATGTCATGTAATTCTTGGTATGTAGAGATGGTCACCCATCCACGGACCAACCGTGGCAAGCATAGCTCAACCTGATTAATCTAGCCGTGTGGGTGTTAATACTAATCCACATTATTGTCAACCAAACACATTGTAAAATGAGCAATGAGCAATTATTAAATTAAAATAAACGAATAAAGCGTTATACCCATGGACTAGTCGCTTCGGCCTTTCTTTCAATCTTCTATTTAATTGATGAAATGGCTTCACAATCGAATATCGATGAAAAAATGTTACCCATGAAGTTTATAACTCCTCCACACTTCGATTTGAGTTTATTACTGGCAGCCCAGTATGAGCCCAGAGATAATGCATAAGAGATAGGTAAATATGCTACACATTACTTATTTTATGAATATTATTAGCATGACGGTAACTAGTTAGTCCATGAATCCTTATTTCAAATTGCTCTTTCACAATCAGGTAAATGTATTTTTCATCTATTCTATCTATATGAATAAAACGAAAAGTCCTGACTGACTGACTCATCAACGCCCAGCCTAAACCCTTGGACCTAGAAAGCTGAAATTTTGCACAGAGGTTTTCTTAAGATCCGCGCGGGCGAAGTCGCTGGCAAAAGCTAGTTTAAGAAATAATCAAGTAGGTACAAAGTCGTGTAGGTAATTGTCAATTGGGTCAAATTTCACAATAAACTTGGACTATGAATAAAATATACATACATACATACTGGCGCGCACGGGTAGGTTATATTATGACGCAGCTGCATAGAGTATATTATGACTTAGATTTTTAACGGCCACCCACACCACAGATAATTTATTTTGAACACTTTCCTGTAACTACTAACCATTTTAACTACTATTTAAAAATACGATTTGTTTACTGTGTTAACTACATTATAGTTCGGTAGTCTAAAGAGTAAAATAATCCCAAGAAGTAAATTCCTAGGACTTTTACTGCTAATTAGAGTAAGTATATATAGCATTTAACGAATATTCGCTGTTGAAGTATACTATTGGTGAGTGCCTATATACTCGTATGGCTACGGTGCTCAGAGCTGCACCCTAATTGCGTAACTCACGATTCATCATAATCTGTTTCGTTTTGAAACAGATTGTTAAACCATTGCTTCATTTGTTCGTAAAATGTGTCTGCTCAATAACGTAAATAACGCAATGAATATTGTTGAACTGTCAAAATGAAATCGATTATGATTAATCGTGAGTTACTCAATTAGGGTGCTGGTCGCTCACCGAATCGCAAAAGTTCCGCCTTACAGCTTGCTAAAGAGCGATGGAACGCAGCAATCTGAGTGTAAAAAGACAAGAAAAAAAAAGTCGTAGGCAGAAAGCTGCCAGGCTCGAACAGAATTGGACGAGAGAGTTACGTCAGCCGCATGCACGATGACCGCTGGGCCCTAATCTCCACACAATGGGCACAGCAATGGGTGCCTCAAGATGGACGACGCCGCCGTGGTTGACCCTAAAAGCGGACGCGGAATGACGTCCGTGCCTACCGCGAGGGTTTGTTCGAAGTGGCACGGAAAAAGAGTTCCTGGAGGGACTTGGGTTAAGCCCTTGCCCAACAGTGGGATAGTATAGGCTAAACAACAGATATTGGAACAGATTGCAGTTTGATGCTACGCTACGCACAGTCTTCGCTATCCACGCAGCGACGTTAATGAGAAAAGTTAACGAAGTATTGTTGTCACAAGAAATTAGCTATTGAGCTAAAACTACAAAGGTTTTATAGTTAATTACATTCTTCTTAGCGTGTCGATAACACATCAAAATACAGGCAGTCAAGAATATGACTGCGAACTTGGCACCTTCAGTAGCGTCCATCAACCGCTGTAGCGTGCAGACAACACGACTCGCTGGTGACGCTGGGACACGATGTGACAATATTTTTGAAATTAAATGCACTGACATGTGATGAGATTATGTTAATGATTTATTTATTTATTAACTTTAATTAACACGGTTTACAACTAATGACAGAAATTGTACAGCGACATATACACAAAAAAATAAAAAAAAATGTCGGGGAAAAGTCTATTCGTATTTTATAGTTTAAAAGTTTTAATAAAATCTCGATTTTAGATTCTAATAACGAAAAAAATGGTGGGAAAGTCCAAAATGTATTGGATTAACATAAGTTACAGCTCATACAAGGTGGCAGTGACATCCAAGCGCAAACTGAAACCATGAATACAGCGCATGATCCTAGACCCTCCAGAATTGACATTTTTAGTCGGAATAAAAACATCAGCTATTCCATAGAAAAGTGTACTACGCAGTCATAATATACATATTTATATGGAACTGATTTTGTTTTTTTACCGACCGACCGACTGTTGAAATGAAGAATGGTGAAGAATCATGTATTGAATCCCTATGCTAACAGGTTAACAGAATGTGCGTCGAGTGCCACCAATCTGTCATTGCTTCACTGAACAGCAAACTTTTATTTTTCAAACGAAAAAGATACAATTTTGTATATTGCATAATTACGATTTCAACTTATGAGGATTATTTATTGTTACTAAAAGTCATGTTTTCATTGAACGTACGTCATAACAGATGACATAACACGAATGGGTGTGCTATCTGCTTATCATACTCAACCGAAAAAAACAAACGTATTATTTTAACTAAGCTGTCGTCATCACCAAATAAAGATATAAAATATACCTATAAATAATCAAATCAGGTTTCGTATATCACTATAATTACTTAATGTGATTGCCATCGGAAATTCGGAACACATTTAGCTATCAACAATGTTGTTGAATACGACCTAAATATTAGTAGGTTGATAATTTGTGTTTTTAGATATAAGAGTAGTGACGGTTTTTTTTTTTTTTTTACGGTCCGAGTTGGAAGACGTCTGGGTTCGAACCAGCGGGCACTTTACGGCGCGTTGTGTTCCACGCGCGCGTCAAAGATATCAGCACAATTTGATGGGGCCCGCAAGGGCCGATGCCTGTCAGGGGTGCGGGTTTGTTCGAAAGAGATACCACAGCCCCTGGCATACGGGCTACTGAGGGAACACGGGTGGGTTTTAGTCAGTAAAAGTCTGACACACCCTCCTGCTCCATCCAGAGCGGGAGAAGTTATTTGATGATTTCCCAGCCAAAAAAAAAAGAAAAATGCGGGCAGTTTACTTTGTGTAAATAATTGTACCACCACGGCTCTCAAAACGGTGAAGGAAAACATCTTCAAGAAACCGGCATTTATCCTTAAACCAAAAAAAATCGAAAACATCTGACAACCCGCACTGGGTCCGCGTGGTGGAATACGACCCACTCCCCCTCACAGAGAGGATGCCTGTTTCCCAGCAGTGGGAACACCGGGCAGATTTATGCTAGAGATATAATCATCTGCCTAGCCTTTTCCCAGCTACGCTGTAAAATGCTGGTATCTAGCCAGATGATGTGACTGCCTGTCTGACTGTCACAACCATTGACTTACATTTAAATCAATGTCCACAATCCCGAATAAGACCGGTTTCAGAATTTCGGGCTTCTCACGGCTCGTAACACTGCCAATGATCCAATAATAAAAGCCAGCAGGCTCAGTATGACGCTTCCTATTTCTACTCTACTGTAGAATAGAAATCGCTTGTCTACATTTCTCGGTGAAAAACTGTCAACTGTCTATACGGAAACGTCATTTTTGTCTACGCTTTCGACGATAAAACGCTTGTCTACGATTCTCGTGTTAAGTCTGTGCTTTCCGAGGCACGGTCTTGGTATGTAAACATGCCACTAGGTACCTAATAAGGAGCGAAGCTATTGCTATGTGGACACAAATTCATTAGGTATGTGCTGTTATACTTTTATAATTTCTTTACCTTCCAAATAAATATAAACTCCGGGCTGTTTATTGAGGTGTTTCTGATGACAAAATCCAAAAATAAAATGTTCCCTCCTAGGGCCCACCTAAGATTTAAGAACCAAACTCACGCTTGGATAAAATCTATAAAAACAAAATATACTCAGATTTTTTGCAAAACTATCATGTTGTAAAAAAACGGTCGACCCAGCTGTCATTTTATTCCAGGTAATTAAAAATCAGAGTATAGCTGTTCAGCCCGGGACACCCCGGCTGAGCAATTTTAAAACCTAACAACGTACATAAAAAAATCGGTGTTTTGCATATTTTGACTTGCTAGATTCTAGAAAGTCGTAATATGCAAAAACACCGACTTTTTTAGCAATGTCAGTTGCTAGGTTTTAAAATTGCACAGCCGAGCCCCTTACCATAGCTGCCTTTTGGTAGTCAGTGTTAGAGACGGCAATTAAATACTCTGCTTTGTCGTTTATTAGGTTTCGAAGACGCAGGTGTCTTGGATACAATTCAGTTGTCGTAAATAGTAACAAAGTGTAAATCGGTAGGTAGTTCGATTTAGCCACGGACGCTACGGTTTAGTAAAACATTTACCTTTTTACGACTCAGTTTAACGTCTTCTTCCTGACAACAATGTAGATAAAAATTGGATTATTGTTACCTATATGCGTCGTTTAGGTATGGCTTAGTCTTCTGAATTGATAACAACCGGACTTGAATGAAATCTTATCAAAGTACAAGAAAATCTAGTTTTACGATTCAAAATTACTCGTAAAATAATTGTATTGTTATTAAAAGCGATGAATCATAAAGACAACGCAGGACAAAGGACATGCATTGTTTTTGGCGCGGATTTTCTTTGAACTTTGTTACTCATCATTTTCTTCGCACAAAAGGAAAATATTGTGATCTCTTTGTTGGCAGACAGCGCCATCTGTTGTTGAGTAGCGGAAGTGTGTCAGAACGAGTAAAGTAGCGACATCTATGAGTATTTTCTGGTTCCAATGTTACTTCTAGTTTACTAACGTTTTAAATAGATGCCGCTCTCTCAAAGAATTTTAAAATAAATTATATTTGTTTAAAGACTTTGTCAAGGTTTCGTTGAGTTTTATTTGAAATTAAATAAATAGATATAAGTACTTTAAATTAGGTATCAATTTGGATTATCAATCGATGTGTTTCGTTCCCTCTATTGAAGCTACCGAGATGCAAGTTGAAAAAACCTCAGCTGTACTGGGGCCTAGAGACAAAATTACATTTCTGTTACCTGCATACATCTGCATACATTTTGGCGTAGCGTTTGGCGTGAACGCTAACAGAAATGTATTTTGTCTAGGCCTGCTGTAAGTATATCTTCACCATTCAGTCAGCAAATAAACCGTAGCAGACCTTTATTTATTTATTATTAAACCATTGAAACGATTATTAACAAGTATTTTGTGTGTAGTAGATAAGGTGAGCAGGTAGGAAATGAAACATTTAATAAATTATCGGAACTTGATGATAGCACAAATCCACAATATTCACCTCAAATCATGCGATTTTCTTCGCCTGAATAAAAAATGAGTAACACTAAATATACAAACCTATAAATATACTTATATCCAATACCTTTGTAACCAAAGGAACTGATAAAAATATTTGTTTTCCAAGCAAACGGCAACTGTTAATGTCGCGATAATGCGTTGATAAGATAGCTATGTCCTAATTTCCACACCTAATTGTATTATTATTAATCGATCGGATTGTTTAATGAACGTACGGGTGGCAAAGCACGCTCGTAATTAATTCAATATTTTCGAGTCATTTGTACAGTGTGCCCAGGTTATCTTGACAGCTTGGGCTGCAAGCAACACAAACTCTAATTTCAAAAACTCTTGTGTCATATTAATAATAATTAATTATTACACCATTTGAATGCTCTCTACTTACCAAGAATGGATACCGTAATAAACGCTGTTATCAGGTAATGATCAATGCTTCGATCATTTATCAAAACAAATCCTAGACAAAGAATGTTTTATCTCAAACAATCCATTGTTCAGATCAGATGATATCGTCTCGCTATCAGCTGCTACTATCAACAGTGAACATGACATCACCGTTTATGTCTACCCTCAGTCATTAGAATTAAGTAATTTGTACATTCGTCACTAAATTCAAAAAAAAAACGTAGGTACCAGCGTTAAAAGACATTGAGCCTCCTAAAAAATACAAACAGTGAGAGGCCACGGTTGATTGGCCGCTCACACGTTCCGTAAAGCCTAATCCCTTGAACTTGAGCAGGCGGAACCGAGGTAAACAAACGTCGGGCAACCCGTTGACGCGCATTTGTCATTTGGAACGCACGCGACTCGCTAGCGCCAGTGTCGTACGGGCGCGCTCCGCGATTTAATACGAACGCGACCTAAAATTCGCAACTAAAAAAAAACAACAACAAATCCAATCATTCATTTTCTTTCGAAATTCAAAAAGTTATCAGTGCTTTCGGCTAGTGAGGAAACAGGTTATTTTCAGTGTATGTTTTGGATAATTAAGTGATTGTGGTTTTTTGTTGTCAATTGGAAGTCATTGTTGTGGTTCATGAAGGAAATGACGGCAGTATGACTGATAAGCGGCTGATACAGCGAGTTTACATGCTGGTTGAATAAGCAATTTAGAGATTTCGTTGGTAACTTTGTTTTATATTATTTTTTTATATAATAAGACACGTGCTATAGAAAAAACCTTTTCCTATTTCGTGCCGGCCATCGACACATCGAATTTAAAATTGGAATATTTTTGTTTTGATTTCTTATCTACCTATTGTTTTCAAGCGTTTCACGATAAGTCAAACTTTAAAAACCTCTCATTTATTTTTCTACCGCGAATTAATTACACTGTTTTGTGCTAAGGATGTTAGTGGAGGCCGTTATTGTTAACGTTCCTAGGCAACCAATTGTTTGAGCTAACGGTTCTCACCTGATATCGTTGTTTAAGTAGGTAACTAGTTGTCGTTGCTCTAAAATCTACCTAGCCTATCACCACCAGGATGGCTTCAGGCTTTAGTCAAACAAGGTTCAAATATTCAATGCTGTGTGATCTTGTGGCGTTCCTTGTGGTGCCGGACGTAAAAGAATACTTAGCACCATCCCATTTCTTCCCGAGGGTGTCGTAGAAGGCGATTAAGGGACATAATAGATAATGCGCAGCAGCGTTCTCTATGCATTTTACCACCGTGCTACGATCGCCAACCCGACTGCCAAGCGTGGCGATTATGGCAAAACCCCCTTTTTGGGGAGCCTTATGTCCAACAGTGGACGTCTTTCGGCTGAAATGATGATCTTGAATGATAATGATCAAGGACGCATCTCGAATACCTACTTACCTAACATGTTTAGAGTTTTGCATGAAAAATATAACAGTATCTATTGATACCGACCTAAGAGAATTCGGGATTCTTAAACGTCATTCTAGACAGGCGGGCTGTAAGAAGCTAGGTAACACCAACTCGAAGTAAGATAGGTATAAAATGTTTGACGTGTTACCCTCGGGGCCCGATCTAAGGGGGGCAAGCCGGGCAAATGCCCAGGGCCTAGAGACAAAATACATTTCTGTTAGCGTTCACGCCATAAGCTACGCCAAAATGTATGGGAATGATATTACCTGCGGAAAGAACACGACGTAACCTTTCCGCAGGTAATGTCATTCCCATACATTTTGGCGTAGCGTTTGGCGTGAACGCTAACAGAAATGTGTTTTGTCTAGGCTTGTCGTGCGGCAAAAATGAGGGGCGGTAAAATGTAGGTAGGTATACTTACAAACATACTCTCGTGAATTTTTTATACTTGTTCAGAAGCCGTAGTAGACTGACGTAGGTATGTGAATATTATTTTATTAAAAGAATATCACTTAAGTATATAATCATACCATCTTTGGTAGAAGCTCATGACCTAAGTGGTGTTAGTGTAAAGGGCGGCGAATATTATTTTTGCCCCGAGCGGCTAAATAGCTACCTATATAATTTGCCAAATTTGTTTAAAAATTCTAAAAAAAGAACTAAGCACATAATCGTATTAAAAATCGACTGCAACACATCGAAAAGTGATTTTATTTGAATTTAAAATTCTATTTATAACGTCGGCATTACGTAGCTCTACACGTATTACTATTGTTCTGAGGTCTCGTAATGTCGATTTCCATCATGAAGGTGCCTATTCTTAGTTGCTACCTACCTAGGTACCTACTACATACCTACAGAGTTGCAGTTCAATGAATTACGATCGATTTTGATTTTCCAGTCAACCAGCCACTTCGGCGGCAGCGACTTTTGAAAGTATTGAGACGTACATAATCTGTGGTACCCACCTAAGTAAGAACCATAGAAGGTCTCTGTAACCAGGCCATAAAACTAATTATAAAAATAAAAAAAATATAAGAACCATAGAAATAATGATCTATGGTAAGAATCTATTCTGATGCAGTAAGAACTTAGTTACTTAGGGCCAGTACCTAGAGTACAACCTACTTATGAAATCTGTAATAGTAGGTTTAGGATAGGGTTTTCATTTTGAGGTACAGAACGGAAAAGTCAAAAACCCGGAATGCCACTCATACGTTCAAAATAAGATCGTTCTTCAGGCGGTCTGATGCAGCTGGTGGCACAGGGTAGCTTAACTGCTCTTAGGCTTGTTGCGGTGATCATCTTTACATACGAAGACCCGTGCCAGGGAAAGCACCTTAAGCCGTTGGTCCCGGTTGCCATTCGTAGATCTTTCTTCTTTCAAAAGTCTCTCTAAAATGGTGGTTAAAATTGCCTCACGTAACTAATGGTCGCCTCCCCCGGGATTGACACTTGACTTGACAGCTCACTTCAAACTCGCTTCACCTAAGTCTTTAGTCTTTACAATGAGTATCTTTACAGAATAGACCAGCACAGCAGGCACCTATTGACAATAGATCGCCCTGCACTGATATAAGATCGAATGACGAATAGCCACTTACGAATGCATGCACGGAACACCAAAAATCCAGTTTTTACTAGATTTAGACAGCCTGAGTCATGCATGCCTGGCATACTCATTGATTATTCAGTGACTTCTTACGACTTACGTTAATAGCTAGAATAATAATTAGGCGTGTTTTAGATAGGTATCTACTTGTGAATCCTGATTTCAGCCGACCATGACGAAAAGACAACTGGGCTAAATGTTTTTTTAATGGGTAAGTAAGTAATAGAATCAACTTACATTTTGTGGACTCACACTCCTGCCTTCGGACATAATATATTTATATCGTACTTACTCATAACCGATAATTTATTAGAAACGACGACGATATTGACAGCTGTCTAATTAAAATATATTGAGGCTATTTTGAGGTTATTTTTAACCTCTATTTTGTTCGACAATTTTTCAATTTGAAACAGTAAGTTGTTGTTAGGAAAATTAGCGAGACATAAAGTAAAAACCTTCAAAACACAGATGAAACATTACATATTCTCTTGAGTGATTGAAAAACTAATGTAACCTGAATCTTGTTAACACGTTTGTAGTCTTCTACAAAAAGATCACCAATCATCACAAATTTGTGTGCGATCGATGTCAAAGATAACCGGTTATCAGAATATTGGGTCAGGTGCTGTAAAGGTTAAAATTGTTTGGCACATTATCAGCTATCAGATTGCCTGCCGATGCTCGACGAGTAACATTACAATCTTCTTCCCGCCCTGCGTTACTTTGAAGCCCCCTGGCGCCATAGTTTAAAGTCACTGAAACGGCCTATAAAAATAAGGGAGTGACCACACTTATTTACGCGAAATCGGCTTAAGCGGAGAAATAGCTACCTAGGATAGCTTCTTTTTTGTCCAAGCAATAAAAGCGAAAAATAAGACATTCGGCTCTTTTCGTTTCGGAGTTTGAGCGATGCGACTCGACTCTGATCTGAGACGAATTTGCTTCATGCCGAATTTCTAATCGCCAGTGAACGTTACGGCCTGGCCACGGGAAATACGCCATAGCGAAAAAACGCGCGGTGCGACCGCCGAGGCGTGTAGCGACTGAAACAAACGCATAGAAATGTACTAATCAAGCCACGCGGGGCGGCGACCGGCGGGGCGACCGGCGGAATGTACCAAGCGAATGGCACGGGCGGCCGGCGGCGCGGCCGGCGAGTGAAACAAATACATGAATCAGTACGGCGCGAGCCACGGCGTCAAGCGGCAGTCGCGGCGACTAGGGCAGCGATCAAACGAGTTTAGTTGTTTTCGCCGCGAATAATGAACACAGATACTTTTATTGCTGAAATACTAGCAAGGCCACCTATTTGGAAGTCTGGCCACCCACAGCATAAATATAAACGTATAGTGAAATGATTGTGGGAAGAAATTAATATAAAATTTCTAGATTTTCTCGTACTTCTTGTGGAATTCTCCATCTATACCTCGATTCCTATTCAACTTAAATACTTCACAATCTCTTCCAAATATTATAATTGAACCAAAAAACGATTACTTTCTAAGCAATATCGAGATAACTTTGTTAAAAACATTTCGCTCTCGGACTTCCTTACTGGTCGCGGCGGCGAACGTGACTCCCCGTGGCCTGCAAACGATGCCGCGCGAATTGTCGCCCCGCCTGCCGCACCGCCGTACGCACCGCCGATCCCCGTGGCCAGGCTGTTATGTAGTGATACGTAATCGTCTCAAGCCGATTCCGGGTCGATAAAGAAAGAAAGAAAAGATAAGTGCGGCCACTCCGTAACAATACGGCTACTGTGGTTTCACACCTGGGGGTCTAGCCTCAAAGCACAAAATCCTTATTTTCGGCCTAGGTTACGGGCGTTGCCTAATTCATATCACAACGGACATAAGAATATTTCGGGGCCCAAACTAAAAATGGATGACACCACGATTTGATAGAGGTGTGTGATACATAATTATGTAAATTAATCGAGAGTATAGGGTACATTCCGATGTATCGAATTACTTTCGTATCTTCATTGACGGACTTTGAGAGAGGCCCCCTGGTACCACAGTTGTTTCCCCAAGCAATCTCGCACCAAGCTGGGTTTCATTTCGTCTCGCCATACCACAATCACCTATTACTACGAGTCGCATACCAAGTAGTGACTCATACATATAAGCATCACTCAGCTGAGTTACATTTAATTCCATGTCGATCTTTTGAGGTACGCTCGTGGGAGCCGATGTTTTAACTGGTCATGTTAAGTGTAAGTATCTAAAGGGTTTAACGCTACATTTTTTTATTAGGTACTTGCTTATGCTGTCACACTCCCAGGCAAAGGCCTTCTTCCACTCCTTCCATATATCGCGAGCTCGCGTGTCCTTCTAGGGAACCTTACAATTCAGCTCGTCCCACCACATCTCCTGGCTGGTCTGCCACGCCCCGCCCCACTGTAAAGCTATTTAATAAAAAAGTGATCCTATAGGGGTTCGATTCGTTCCTTTTGGGGTATGGAACCGTAAAAATAAAAAACCCGGAATTTGACTAATAAAAATACAGAACAAGATCGTTTTTTCAGGCAGTCTACTGGTCTAGCCAGTTAGTGGCACTTTATTTTAGTTCAATCTCAGATTTACTAGTACCAACTGCATGAGAATGTTAATACGAGTATCTACAAAATTTACTAGAACATTTGCTTGAAGTGGCAGCTACAAGTTTTATTTACAATTCGACGAGATAGGTACAAAATTTATTAATTTTCACTCAGAAGTAAGTAAACGGCTCCCAGTACCATCGCGTGGATATTTCATCCAGTCCATGTGCCTACAATGTTTGTAAACTGTCAAACGTTCGTCAAATACCATTTTCGCATTTTCGTGTGTTTAAAAAACATACATGAACGCTGTCAAACAAGTTTGACAAACTTGACGTCAGTTTTACTCAGCCATTCACACTGTTTGACAATACAGTCATAGATTATAATGAAAAACTGGATGATTCTGTCGCTTTTTTTTTTAAGAATGGAGACATGCGTCAGTAACGCAAGTTTCCATTCTTTGTCGAATTTTCCGCGAATTGAATCTGTCTATGGGTCCAAAAATTTTCGACTCCGCCAGCAAATTAAGGTTTTATTGTCTTGGTTTAAATACTACGCTATGTTCTGTCCACATGACAACCTCCTAGGACCAATAATTTTGAAACAATTACCCAAGTAGTACAGAATATAAGACACTAAAATATCCTCCCATTAATTTCTCTTCTATGTAATCAACTCTACATATTTCAGACGAAATTAGTACTTATCGTATATACTTGGCAGTGAATTCATGTCCATACTTCACTCCTGCCGTAATACATAACGCTATCTATCTCAGTTTTCAGGGCACCGCCGACGTTTAACTTTATTAACAACGTGGGCATATAATAAATGTCGTAAAACATTCATAGATTATGGAAATTGCTTTTCTTGTGGTTTATTGGAATGTGAATGTTTCCGCTTCCAGATCTATCTTGATGGTGCGATCGTTTGAACTAAGAAGATCGCAAGCCTTTGATTGCCTTTCAAAGCATTGATACATACATGTCAAAAAACAGAACCTATGAAAAATATTATGTACGCAGTATCGAATAACCTAAGTTCTCTTACGTCACACCACACGTCAGTCCATAAACTGTACATTATTCCCTGCCCAAGAGACAAATCGAATCATTGCTACTCTAGGATCGAAATAGCTTTACAAATTGGAAATTGCCGTTAAATTTTTGACGTTATTAACCTCACTGCCTAAATGTTGGATGGCTTTATTCCTGAACCAGATGTACAAGTTAACTTTTACAAACCCAAAGACAACTAAGACTACGTAGTGTTCTGGCACACCCCACATTTCACGAGATAGGGGGCGAGCCTATTGCCATCAACCGGGCACAAATATAGACACCGTGCTTCTACTGAAGTTCCTCATGGAAAGCCTTTGCCCAAACTGGAAGTCGAACTGGCACGAGCCTTCGACTTGCAGTTCGGGCTCAGCAGTAGCGCTCACGACCAGACTAACGATACAGTCATCCCAAATTACAGTCTTCTTAATCAACTCCCAAACCCGATCTTCTGCAACATTACCCAGTTAATATCATTTCATTCCATAACATTTCTCCAATAACACCGCACGTACGCGAGCCACTTGAGTCATGCTTTCACGATTCTGAGTCAACCGCTTGTTTTGGTAAAAAACGAATCAAAGGCATTTCATGACTGGTTGGCGGTTAGGAATTATTGGAATTCTTATCTTCCGAATATGTGGATTAACAGGAGTGAAGTCATGGAACAAGACTTAATTTAAAGGAATGTAATTACGATGCTTCTTCTCTTCTTCGGTCTTGGAATCTTGGTCTTCGGGTACTAAGAATTATTAAAGACACGATTTCAAAGAAGACGGAACGAACGGGACAATAGAGTATTTTCCAATTTATTGAAAAGTACTCGTATTCTAAATTGAAGATTGGGACGAAATATGTAACAAAAATAAAAGTAAATTGATTTATATTATATCCATTTTTTCAATTAAAAAACGATTTAAATCGAATTTACTTTTCGTTGTTTTGAATTTACCGCCAAAACGGTCGTTACGATGACTTTTTATCACGTGACGTCAACTTTGTTTAAACCAAAGTAGTTAGTAAGTAAACAAGTGAATGTCGAGTTAATAGTTAATTAACAATATTTTTGATGCTAAAGTGGAATTACTGGCTTATAAAGCTGCGCCAAACTAAGTATTTATACCGGTGCCGTTTACACAAAGCTGACGTCATGATCTCACGTTATAAAAAGTCATCGTAAGGAGCGTTTTGGCGGTAAACTCAAAACAAGGAAAACGAAATTTGATTTTAATCGTTTTTAATTTTATTGAGAAAATGGATTTTAACATATTTATTTTCATTTTTCAGTCAAATATATCGTAAGAAACTTCAAATTAAAATAGTTTTTATTAAATTGGAAAATACCCTATTGAGTAACACACTAACAGTAAGAAAGGCTTTCAACTTTTAACAGTTCGACAACATTCATTACAATGTTATTTACGTTGTCGAGCAGAATTTTTTCGAACATATGAAGAAGCAATGGTTTAGCAATATTCCTCAAAATTATTCAGGTACTCATTGACAGTGTGTTACGAAATTTGGGTGCAGTATGGAACCAGTAAACGTTAAAGATGGTATTATGCTAATAATTATAACGCTTATGCTTATTAACGCTTGCTGTATGAGATCAAACCTCCATAAATCTGAACAGAATAAAGACAGACTCGTCCGAAACAAAATGCAAGAAAATAAAATGGAGAAACCGCTATCCTTCTCCTGTGGCTCCATTACTTTCATCGCTTCCTAAGTACCTAATCAGAAACGAGTTCACATAAGAGAGATCATCTTCTCCAGTGACGAGATCGCCTTCAGATTCTTCTGCATGGTTATCATAATGTAGCAGACGTATTATAATGAAACAATGCCCCTTTGAAACTACAGGAACATGTAATGTTTCAGTAACAATAACACTACAGTAATACCAAGTATTTACGTTATTTTCCTTAAACGTGACCACGAACAAAGTCCCTATAAACAGCAAACGTTGAAGTGCTTTCATTTTAAAAGTAAACAGTTGTTCTTAAGCTAATTGACGCCAAAGCAAATATTGTTGTGAACTAATTCATTTGTTAAGCAAATACGGAATGACGGCGGGTAATACTGGAATAGGCACAAGCCACAATGCACTCTCTGTGATCAATATGAACATGTCGATGCCATTATGATGACGATGGTTTATGCATTAGACAAGTGTTGTATAAGTGCATTGAGGATTAAAAGAAACCAGATTTTTAACGTTGTTTAGTCTTCGTGTATCACGATCTTCAATCCATCATTGTTTTCTGCCATATCAGTCAAACAGTCTGTTTTGAGAAGAATTATGGGATGGCTATGACGTATTTTCCTCTTACGTGAGCTTATGCAACATATACTAAAACTCTAGTCTGGGTTGCAATTATAATTCCGTAGTGTAAATAATGATTCCACCTTATACAATCACATTTAGGTACCTTCTTTTCTTTGTTTAAGTAGCATTTAGCTAACAAAAAAACGTCAGAAACTGAAGCTTTGCACAAATAACTTTATCTCCATCGTACCTAGATTTTACAACATCAAATATTTACAGTCTTTAAGATAAAATATTTTATGATCTACAGCGAATGACATCAGAATTACGTGACAATGACAATATAAACTACAGAAAAACAAAACATTTTATTACGAATGCCTTTTCTTGTGCTTTCTGATAGAACGTATCTCGCAATCCATCTAGCAATCATGACACAATCTATTGTTAGTAAACAATCACATAATATGGAAACAACAAGCAAATGTTTAAGAACAAAATACCGGCGCAAGCGCATGATGATGTTGAATATCGTAACAACGGACGATTCAATGATGAAATTGTTTACGGGACGGACGTAAAAGAACAATATTTATATCCCAGCGTGATAGAATAAGGGAACTCTTTATTGAATAACAATATGCTGGTTAGGTGTAAACTTGGAACTATTTTTGTTCGGCTTCCAGAAGGTCAGTGACGAATTTGTGGCATGTTTTACGATTAGGAATGCGAACAATGCATTTCAGTTTCAAGACAGTTGCTTTGGTCATGAAGCCCTAGTGCAAGGTTTTTAGTTATATTCGAGAACAATAGAAAACTGCATGCTTTGTAGAAGTAAGCTACTTCTCGTCTGTCTTTTTGATTTCAAGAGCTAACTACTAAGGCTAGCTTTCCTCCAGAGAAAGAAAAATAATGTATGAAGTGAATAATTAATTAAGTGTAGTACATTATAAGTATCGTCATATACGTCAGAACTCAACTCCAAAAATAGGGGACCTTAATGAAGTGTATTAAATTATCAGTATCGTCATGTACGTCATCTCAACTTCAAAACCCAGGAGTTTGATTATCACTACCTATGTCCATCTTTTCCATCATTCCGCTGAAAGACGTCTTCTGCTGGGGGTCTACTCCCTAAGACCGAAACAGATTATTTCGGCCGAATTTACGGGAGTTTCCTACCGTATCACCTACGGACATAAGTTTAGTTTGAGGCCCGAAGTAAGAATAAATGGCACCAGACAGTTGTCCTTACTCCCGTTGTGCTTTGCACTTCCGATAAAGTTGTATAATCAGGAGTAGGGTTCATTTTAAAGTTTCAAACTATTTTCGGAAGGGCCCGTATCTACGATATCAGACTTAAATAGTAGGCCCCCAGCACAAAGGCCTCTCCTAAGCATTGTCACAGAAGCCGGTCCTGCGCTTCTCGCATCGATATTTTCGGTTTCAAATATTGTCCAATATGTATTTACTACTGCTGCTACATCGAAATATATGAACCTATATGATTACAGGATGACAGAAACACGCGACTTTAAGTCCATAAAAGTATTTATGAACTTTGGCTAGTATATGCAATTTTGTCATACTTCCTATAAGCGTTTTCAATATTGGTAACTACCGTGTAAGAACATGTCTTTGTTTAAGAACGACGTACTTTCTCTTATGTTTATTGACAGCACAATGGTTGTTGGTGACCATTTGAAACCGTTGTTAGCCAATTAACATAACCGCTTTTGCGTTATTTTGATTATTAGAAAATATATCATATTTGCACTGCTTTTCCTAAATTATATTTGGCTATTATTCGCAAGATATATTTATTTATTTATCCCGCTGAAACGCCATACAGAAATTACACTTCAGCAACTACAATTACAAGGGAGCAAAACATTACTTTATGTGCTGCTTTCCATCCATCCTGTGCGCGGTGGATATCGAACCTGTGGCCATGGATCACGCAGCGTCAAGATACTTCTCCATAGTTACATAGCTCCATTCCATCCATATTGCGCACATTCTTTGAAAATTTACTCAGATTTTTTTAACATTTAGATTGCAGAAATCTTGCTGTGAAACATACGTCTTATGTCCCCCGTTTCTTTCATCTGCATTGCATCTTACTATTGATTTCGTTTTTTGTTTTAGTGGTATAGCCTAACCTAGCAGATGATCATAGCCGTGTGTGACTGTTAAAGCTTCGTCGCTTTGTTAACAACATTCACATCATCCGTTGCATTATTTGATTCATTGTAGGCAAGATGCACTTGATATCTTTTTCTTTCTGCACTTCGCTATATCAAATTCAGATTTGAAATTGTCTAGACTGTCTAACATTGCTCCCACTATTATATTTACTTACCCGTCGTCGTCGTCTTGTTTGTCTATTAATCGTTAGCTAAACTGACGTCTCTAGGTCAAGGCCATAATGAAATCAAAGGGAAGCGACAAGATACCAGGGTTATTTATGTCTAGCCAGCTTCTTGTGCTTTAATTATATCGTACAAAACTCTCAGTCTCATGTAATCAGTTCTTTTAACAAGATTTAGGTATATTTTGAATAGTTTCTAACACATTGCAATTGAAGTTTATTATCACTATCACTACACATTATATAACGTATTACTTAGCCACATGCAAGCCCCTTCCCAATTTGTTTTCACTTACGCTGTATAAGAACATTAGCACTAGGGTGCATCAGAAAAAGCAACTCATCCGCGTTACCATGCAAGGTAAACATCACAGCCTACTAAAGCTAACGGGGTTACCACAGCTTTACGATAAACCATGTGGCATAATCTAGTCTTTCCATGTGAATGCTCTGTAACTTTCAATCTTTCAGCGCTCAACGTTGAACAGGAAAATATGCACTTTTTATCGACACTCGAGTCAACACAATGTTTTCATCAGTTCCAACAATATTGCAGAATTTGATGATCGTTATTGTGTCTATCTATATTTCAAATATATCGTTCGTTTTTAATTAAATACAGTGTGTTTCGTTTACGTACTGATGGTATTTGCTATTTAGTTTTGTATCAACCTTCTCATCACAGATGTGACTGGTCATAGGACTTAAGTTTTACCTACCAGTTACTTCCGAGTACCTAAGGCCCCAGGACTGAGCCTAATTTTGATCAATCCATCTTGCGGGAGTGTTATCCGATTTGTTGTTTCAACTAATAATAGACTGTTTCTGATGTGAGCGTGACCAACTCAATCAATACCACATTACCTGATTTCAGGTAGGTACTAGGTTCATAGGAATAAAAAAAAAATGCTAACACTGATAACTCACGTCAGCGAAACCATAACGACTCACAATTATTTTGAGAGCGTTATCAAAACGATGCCGCAATTTATACCTGGAAAAGTGTGAATAAGGTAAAATATAAGAATACCATCAGGGAACAACAGAACTTTAACTATTCATTTTATTGAAATGTTTACGCAATAAATAACATTTATAGGTACATTATAACAATACTTGAAAATGTCAGTTCATAGTTGTGTATTATTTTATACGGCTTGACATACTCATCATCATCATCATTTCAGCCGCAAGACGTCCACTGCTGGACATAGACCTCCCCCAGGATGGGGGGTTTTGCCATAATCGCCACGCTTGACAGGCGGGTTGGCGATCGCAGTATGGTGGTAAAATGCATAGAGAACGCTGCTGCCCATTCTCTAGTAAGTCCCTTAGTAGCCTTCTACGACACCCACAGGAAGAAATGGGATGGTGCTATTCTTTTACGCCCGGCGACACATACGGGATTCACATACTGCCAAGACTTATTTACTGTGGTTCGTTTTAAAAGGATTGACACTATGGACATTAACATACCTAAGTATTTAAATCCTGGATGATGAAACTAAAACTTCAACCAAAGTCGAGACTCTTTGAATCCTGGATGATGGAACTAAAACTTCAACCAAAGTCGAGACTCTTTGAATCCTGGATGATGGAACTAAAACTTCAACCAAAGTCGAGACTCTTTGAATCCTGGATGATGGAACTAAAACTTCAACCAAAGTCGAGACTCTTTGAATCCTGGATGATGGAACTAAAACTTCAACCAAAGTCGAGACTCTTTGGTACCAAAACTCCTTATATGCCACAAAAAAGCTACGACGTTTTTATGAAAATTGAAAATGGAAGATCAAATTTCGTGAATGCGAAGGAATGTTCGGTTTTTATTCTTGTTGAAATTAGGTGTTTACACAACAACTCAATCAAACGATCTGTTTTAGATCTCGAGCACAGATTGACAGGGCCAATTACATGGTATTCACTATGTCTATCATCGTCAAACATTGTTATGCCGGAAAATTGGATTCTGTTTGATGAGCAAATGTTTCTTTACATATTGGCCCACACTTCGGATAGCATGACGTCACTGGATTCTGTAACGTATGTAGCTGACGTTATTAGTGCGTTTACGTTTCGACGTAAACTTAGCCCTAGACAATTTACCTAGAATCGATTTATTAGTGATTAAAATTACAGTATAGATGGCTAAATATGAATTCTCGAATGGGATGAAAACATGTCTTAAGTACTTACTATCATCCTGAAACAGACGTGTATCAAATAGGCAGGTAGAGTTTTTACATAGGGAATGTCCTGGAGTTATCTTCTCTGAGGATAACTCTAGTATCGTGATGGAACAATAAATAAAAGTACGAAGTAAGAGACTATTCTGTTTTTTATGTGATTTGTCACAAAAATCATTGACGGTTATTAATTAAACAGAAAGTCACAAACCACAGTAAGTTGTAAGTACACCAAAAAATACTCCGAGTTAATTAAAATAAAAAAAGCGTAGAAGATAAATGTTCATATGAATTAATTAATTCTAGTGAAATATCACGACTGTCATCACACGGGATGATCCAAGGCTGGCCGCTCCCTTACAACATAAAATGTTTATTTTTACGCGCCATTTTATTAACTCTCCGCCATTAACGTAACTGTCATTTTATGTTGACATTAATTCAAATAATTCTATGATGGGTACATTGATGACTTCATTTCTTCCTAAAGCATTGTTTTACTGCGATATCCAAAATCTATCTTCATTTTTATTGATTGTCAGTGTTGACACCATTTTTAGGGTTCCGTACCTCTAAAGGAAAAAACGGAACCCTTATAAGATCACTTTGTTGTCCGTCCGTCCGTCCGTCCGTCCGTCCGTCCGTCCGTCCGTCCGTCCGTCCGTCCGTCCGTCCGTCCGTCTGTCAAGACCGTTTTTCTCAGGAACGCGTGGAGGTATCAAACTGAAATTTCTATATGATACTTAGTTCTACTGTCCCTGGAAGCTGTAGAAAAATCAACCTTCTAAGTCAACGCAATCAAAAGATACAGCCATTTAGGCCGCAAAATTCCGCAAATTTTCGAAACTCGCACGGGAATCAAAACCTACAGGGTACTTCCCGTGAACTTAGAATCTTGAAATTTTGTACGAAGTCACGTCTTATAGTACAGATATAGGAAAAATTACGAAAACCGAAAATTTTTAGTTTCGTCATATAAAAAAAAATATTTTTGACAATTTTGAACTTTTACTTATATACCCACAGGTTTGTACGGAACCCTCGGTGCGCGAGTCCAACTCGCACTTGACCGGTTTTTAAAATATATTGGCTAACCTATTTTACATATATTTTCATTAAAGGTGGTTGATGTTTCTTACTAAGAAAGTCGTTTAAAGTTGAAAACAGAGATTAGTGTGTATAGAACACAATTCATCCATTTACTGTAAACTTAATGTTTTGTTCCAAAAATAATAAGCTTTTGTCAAGCTGTCAATCACAATACCTATATAACCCCATTGCAAGATGTCAATATCTGACAGCATCAATGCCAAGTTTTCTTTGGCATTTTATTCGTTGAAACAAATTAAACTGTTCTGAAACTACAAATTGCCGTGTATTGTTTTTCAACAACATCCCCATTTTCCCCCTTATTCATAAACGCTGGTTAAAGTTAAGTAATGAGTAGCGTCTGTTTAACCATACATTTTTGACGTTTAAACATCATTTAACTTTAATCATCGTTTATGAATATGGCCAAAATTTATGTCCAGACTAATCACTGTCCATGCCAAGCTTGCTTGGAAGATAGCGCGGAAAACGAAGAGGCCGCCCATCGTACATTTTGTAGTGTTCCTTGTTTTTTGTTATGTATTTGTGGTCTACAATAAAGACTAAATAAATAAAAGAAAGTAATAAATAAAACATTCAATTTCTGAAGCTCAATTTTTATTTGCTCAACCTGCACCCTAATTGCGTAACTCACGATTCAACATAATCTGTATCGTTTTGAAACGGATTGTTAAACCATTGCTTCATATGTTCGAAAAATGTGTCTGTTCGACAACATAAATAACGCAATGAATATTGTTTAACTGTGAAGACGAAACCAATTATGATCAATCGTAAGTTACGCAATTAGGGTGCTGGTTCCAATTTCGAAGTATAGTTACTAAAGGCAAAGATCACTAATTGCTGCATAATGGTAGACTGTCTAGTCTATGCTTGCAAGCTGTCATAGATAACTTATATCGCTGGCACTCTGGTGCGCCGCCGTTTTATCTCTGTTTTTTTACACGCCACCTTGAACATACCTTAGAGATACAAAACAGTTATGAGGAAGAGTAAAGGGTATTATACATTTCAATAATAAATCATACTGGCGCCATTTCAAGGCAGATATTATCGGACTATCTAAATAAAACGCACAGAGAAGGGTGACCTACATTTTTTTGTTCTAGGTTTTTTTCCTAAGAATTACAGCTGGATTGGGATTTGTTTATTATTTTGTGCAAAAATATATTGCGAATCGTAAGGATTATTACAAAAAATAACATACAGAAGCTATTAAGCGCATGCTTTGAAATAAAATCGTACTTAACGCAATGGTGTGTATTTTTCTTTTTATTAAAAGCGAACGTTCGGATAAAACCACTTGCTCTTTGTTTAAAAAAAAAATACTTGCCTGTATGAATCAGTTCCAGTGCCTTGTAAATTTCTTTGAAGAAGTCTAACTTCTTAATAAATTAGGATTTGACAGGTGCAGGCGTTCAAGTGATTTGTACAGTAAGGTCATTGTCACTATTAATAAATGTGTCACGCCGTCACGCGGAAGATAACTACAACAATGAAATATAATCCAATACTATTACTTGAAACTATAATCGTGAGATTATAATTTATAATTATTTTAGGCAAAATGAATATGACATCAGCCCTGCACTATTGGCGGAAAATTCGCGCGGGAAAGTCTCATAAGTTTCAAACGAGTTCGTCTAATAATAAAAATAAATGGAATCAATGCCGCCGTCCGTCTGCGCTAATAAAAATCAGCTGGTTGGATAAAATGTTTGTTTAGCTTCTCGAGTATTTTAAACGATCATTATATTTTACGTCTTTGATCGTGGTATGAATTATTATTTAAATTTTTATCGTCTCATTATACATACCAGACTAACAAGCGCAGTCACGGCACTGATTACCGACATTGTTTCTTAGACATTGTATTTTTTTTAATATGTGTGGCACAATGACACGATTTAAGTGAAAACTTACGACTGGAGCCGAGTACCTGTCAATTGTAAGTCAGCGTTCGGACGGATGTAATAAAATCACGGCGGGATTTTCTGCGGACTGGATGTTCAACTCGTACCGTCACCCATTTGAGCGTGACGTTTCAGTTTCATTCAATGTTCAAGAAGACCGCAAAGTGCGCCTGAAGAAGTTTTCACTTCATCGCTGTGACTTTCTTTCAAATAACAAACGCCCACAGTGCAGAAATGTGGCGCTATGGAACAGAAAACACGTTTAATTTATTCATGATTAACTTAATGGCTACTTAACAGCACGATAAACACTAAAAACATAGTAAATATGGACACGTAGTGATTACTGATAATGACTGTAAGTTGTTATGTGATTTTTATCTAATTAGTGTAGTAAGTAGTAGATAGTATGCGAGAGGTGGAATAAAATGTTGTCAATTAACATTGATTTAAATAGTAATGGCAATTAATTTAATTATAGCTCTTATATTCATTGAACATCACGATTATTACGAAACTACTGACCGATGGATGACCGTAAAATCATCTAAGCGTACAATATTGTTACATACTCACTAAGTTATTCTTTTATTATACACACGGATACACTTCAAGCTAAAATTTTGTGGTTTCCAGTATAAACTGATCTCGCATTGTATAGGATTTCCGTACGGTGCGAGATCAGCGTAAACTGGAAATGTATAGCTTGCTATGTAACAGTGTGTACAATAAAAAATGAACTTAGCTTCGAAATAAAAAGAAACAGCAAAAAAACAAAAAGTACTGTGTGAATAAATTTTTACTTCTCTGGAAAGTTCACTAAAAATTCAGTTACTCATAAGAATCATAAGATTCCGTCGTCTAAACTGAAGGAACACGGGTGGGTTTTAGTCAGTAAAAGTCTGCCACGCCCTCCTGCCATTTCCCACCCAAAAAAATACTTAGTATTATTCTTTTGTTTATGATTAATTACTAAACTTTGCCAACAAAGAAACCTTTGGCTAGTGATAAATAAATTTTGCTGTCAAAATAATGATTGGGTCAGAAGGTGAAGAATGATAATCAAAAGTGACATTGCTCTTAAAATTAACGTATCAGTGTGTTTTATTTCTTTTTATAGCTGAGCAAGACCCTGGTGTTTCTTACTTGGTTAATTGTGTAAACATAATTGGCAGTGCCCCAATGTCTGAAGTGTAAATTGTGTTCGACAAATAGCAATAGGTGGATAGGTTATCTATCGAACTGTTGGGATGCTTCTACATACCAAAATAATAATAAATTGTGGATTTATAATTGCATTCCATTGCTTGATAAAAAACTACACTGCACCCTCGGTCAATATTTGATGAATGACGGAAAGTTGAACTGAGCTTTCATTAGTGTCAATCCCTAGGGTCAGGGGCCTAAGTCTACTAATTTATAAACGTTACAATGGTCTCTCAATGGTGTGTTTTTGACAGTTTTTGTATGGCAAATCTGTCAAAAACTTACCATTGAGAGACCATTGTGACGTTTATAAATTAGTAGACTTAGGCCCCTGGTGAAATGACAGCTCACTAAGTACTCAACTAAGTTTTGGCGGCTTGGTCGATTCGCAATCTAATCGCCTGAAACGGGTGAATCGACACTTAAATAATGTATTAGTTTCTGTATACGATTCGCACGAAGTTTATTTATTTGTAGGCGAAACGTAACACGATTAGCCCGTGTTTAGGGCAAGTAAATTCGGACGAATCGACACGAATCGACTAATATGTCACGTTTTCACGGTGAGATTTGAATAGATCGGTAGAGAAGTTAGTACGGATTCTAGGGATCAAGAATAACAAAATATTTTTATACAATTTTGCACACTGTGCAGTACCAATGACTAAGCTACTGATACATTTTTACTGGTTTGTTTAACGAAAAATGATCTTGACTCTCGACTTTGAATTTATTTCACTAGCTGAACAGTTTTATGTGATATTATTGTGACATTTCATATTTTATTTATTTTTTATACAGTTTATTCACACGTTGCTAATTTAATGCTAATGTGGTTTTTGACCTTTTTGTTCAAGCCAAATTTTTTAAACATCTAGTTATACTTCTAACAATTTGCCAACTCAATTTATTATATGGACTCTGGGCACCTACGACCAGTTTTGCCATAGTAACATGGCCTTCTGTGTTACGCAATTATGAAATATTTTGTAAAATGTGTCAATCCTTCTAAAGTACACTGTCCTTCAAGACACAGTATTCTCCTAGTTTGAAGGGCAGAAGTCTTACTCATCGATATTAGAGCCATGCCTATCTCTTACTAAACAATCTTTAATGTTACCTAGGGTAAGTCTTTCGTTTAATAAACGATTACTTACTTCTCAAATCAATAATCATATTAAAGCCTAGGTTTCTTGCATGCGTGGTGACATCTTAAGCCTAGTTGTAAATTAAATCCATGTTACGACCTAGTTCAATGCTGAAACCATACAGTTACACAGATCTACTTTTGATACTTACTTATGACTTAACCTACATCAGTATTAATATCATTACAAAAGTCCCTGAAACTACCTACAACGCCTTAACTATCCGGTTTTTGTGAAAATTGCCCATTTTCTTGGTGACTGATTTAAATGTCATGTGAACACTGATCAAAATGTCTCACTCCTAAGACCTTTTTCTGTAGCTACAACGTTTAATGTACGTACCCTTACTGCCCCGTCTCAAAAACCCACGCTGTATAACTTTTAAAATCAAATCCAAAAAGAAATATAGCCTACTGAATCATACCAGTACCAATTTTGTTTTACATAGACGTAGACCTATAAACTTAAGATACTGCCACCCATTTAAAACATAGGTAGCAATCTAACGCATGAACACATTACCCTACATGACGCCAGGGGCCTAAGTCTACTAATTTATAAACGTTACAATGGTCTCTCAATGGTGTGTTTTTGACAGTTTTTGTATAGCAAATCTGTCAAAAACTTACCATTGAGAGACCATTGTGACGTTTATAAATTAGTAGACTTAGGCCCCTGGGCACTTTATGGTGAATCTTGTCGACATTTTTTCCATACAAACTTCGAGAGTGTATTACTCCACTGTTCGACAATGTACATAAAAAATTAAACATGGTATGGTTTTGCCATACTCATTCAATGGAATAGGGTATTTACCAATTTGATAAAAACTATTTTAATTTGAAGATTGGGACGATATATCATCATCATAGTTGGGAAAAGGCTAGGCAGATGATGATGATGACGATTATATATAACAGAAAAATAAAAATAAATTTATTTATACCCATTTTCTCAATTAAAATCTAATTTCTTTATCGTTGTATTGTATTTACCGCCAAAACGCTCCTTACGATTACTTTTATCATGTGACATCGTGACGTCAGCTTTGTGTAAACAGCACCAGTACAAATACTTCGTTTGGCGCAGTTTTAGAAGTATTTGTGCACAGAGGAACCGCACACGAGTGATTTCACTTTCAATCCATAAAAAATCTTGTTAATTAAAAACACGACACTCACTTGTTTACTTACTAACTACTTTAGTTTACACAAAGTAAACGTCACGTGATAAAAGTCATCGTAAGGAGCGTTTTGGCGGTAAATTCAAAACAACGAAAAATACATTTGGTTTAAATCGTTTTTAATTGAGAAAATGGATATAAATCAATTTACTTTCATTTTTCTGTTACATATTTCGTCCCTATCTTCAAATTAGAACAGTTTTTAATAAATTGGAAAATACCCTATTAAATGTTCTTAGAGGATTGTATTGATGATTTTAATGATTATAATTTTGTAAATGATGATGATGATGATGATGAATTCTGTAAATACATACGTAGGTACCCTGGAGCTGTGGGCTCGAACTCACTGGTGGGCGTGGCTAAAAAGCACGCTGTCTCACCAGGCATCGTGTCCGACAGATGTAGATGAGCAGTGAGACTTGGTTTTGGAGATTTTACACGGCTATTATTTATTACTTAAACACGCCATAAGTTCCCCCCCGAGTGGGTTCCCGCATTGTCGTTGCGGGGGGGCTTAGTAACCGTGGTCTCCCATCCACGGTGAAGCCAAGAGGAACCCAACGGTGGGGCCGCTCGTCAGGGCTTTTGCCTTCAAGCCATTGACGTAGCGGCCAAAAAGTAGGTTGCGGTGAGGTGCACCGCAACTGAGGTGGGCCGCGATGTCGAATGGGAGGCATCGCGGCTGAGGGTTACAGGCTGCGGTAGAGGAGGAGTGCCGGTGCTTCTGAGCAGCGCTCTTCCCTTCCGTGGCCTGGACGGGGCCGCCACCGTTTGATGGCGGACGCGGTGGGGCCGCAGGGGAAGAGGAGTGTCGGTATAGCGTCAGCCGCTCTCCCTATCCTCTGCGGCCGAAAAGTGGTAGACGGGACGGCGCGTTGTGTTCCTCACGCGCGCCGTCAAAGATGTCAGCAACCACAGGTGGGGTCCGCAAGGGCCGATGCCTGCCAGGGGTGCGGGTTTGTTCGAAAGAGATACCACGGCCCCTGGCATACGGGCTACTGAGGGAACACGGGTGGGTTTTAGTCAGTAAAAGTCTGACACGCCCTCCTGCTCTACTCAGCAGGAGAAGTCATTTGATGATTTCCCACCCAAAAAAAAAAAAAAAAAAAAAACACGCCATAAGTTAGGTTAAATTAGCAAGAAAATCGAATCTTTGTTAGCTCATAACTTTTATTTTAGTATTCTGTTTCCGCACAGACAATAATAATAATGAGACGAAACCATACCATGTTTAATTTTTGATCATTGTCGAACAGTGAAGTAATACACTCGCGAAGTTTATATGGAAAAATGTGGATTGACAAGTACAAAAACGTGTGATTATTTTCTCACGCGAATTACCAATAGATTACCGATAGATTACTTCACATACACGAGGAATGACAACATGTCTACGATAATGATGAAGTTATTATTCATACGTTAGCTATGTGAATTGTGATTGCTATCGTAGATTCTCGGAAAATGCTTGAAGAGAAAACTTTTGGCAGTCTTTTTCCGACTGCGGAATAATCGAGTTTTAGTTAATCCAGAAGCTTCAGACTAAGTAATAACAGCCGCGCGGTTCAATCGATCAGGTTAAGCTACGCTTGCCGCGGTTGGTCCGTGGATGGGTGACCATCTTTACATACCAAGACCCCTCCGTACGTTGGAAAGCACGTTAGGTCGTTGGTCCCGGCTGTCATTTGTGGATCATTAACAGTCGTTACGTCTTGCCAAGAGGTATCGTGTTACCCAGTAACTGGGTTGTGGAGGTCAGATAGGCAGTCGCGGTATGTTAAACACCGGTATCCAGCTGCATCCCGTTAGACTGGAAGCCGACCCCAACATAGTTGACAAAGACTACACGTTAACGTTTACAGCTTTGGTCATGACCCCTAGGACCAGCCCCCCCCCCCCCCCCCCCCCCCCCTCGGACCGCGCCTGGCTCGCGGGGTACGCACTGCTTAGCACCGCTAAATGAAAATCTAACAGTATGGGACTGAGTAGTCTCATACTGTTGTTGTACACTTTTCAACTCTGTTGAGCTTTTGTCCTTAAAAAACAGCGATTTTGTATAGAGTCCGTTCAGGTTTCCGCGGGTGAACGGACGCGTACGCATCTCATACAAACTGAATAAGTCTGCGTAGTCTCTAAAAAGCAGTGTACCGCTTAATATGGGAATAATTTCCTGAAATAAATGATTATTTAATTTAATTTAATTTAATTATTCGACGCGCTAAGACTGAGATCCACTCTGTTGGATTCTCAATGTTAGGTTTAACACCAGGAATTAGAACCCAGTCCGCGAAAAAAATCCACCACGATATAATTACGTCCGTGTGAACGTCAACGAATGGCACTTTATGAAGAAGGCGCATGTGTTGGATCATTTGGTTGCCTACAAAATGCTTGAGCTGGATGATGTTGATCCACCCTTCATGTTCGTGAACTCTAGTCTAGTCATCTCCTATGTTCCAGAGCTTATTTTTTAACTTATATTTGGAATTGTTCCTTCACATTTCTTGTTACATTGTTCTCACTTAAAGATAATGATGATTTTGTACAATCTTAATGTAAAAGAGTGCAACCAGCAACAAGTTCGTCATGCTCCCTTTTTTTTTTTTTTTTTTTGGGTGGCAAATCATCAAATAACTTCTCCCGCTCTGGGTGGAGCAGGAGAGCGTGTCAGACTTTTACTGACTAAAACCCACCCGTGTTCCCTCAGTTGCCTGCATGCCAGGGGCCGCGGTATCTCTTTCGAACAACCCGCACCCCTGGCAGGCGTTGGCCTTTGCGGACCCCACCAGGTGGTGCTGACATCTCTTTGAGGCGCTCGTGGAACACAACGCGCCGTCGACTTGGGCTTGGTCCTTACCGGACAGCGAGCTACCCATTACTCGCCGTCCGCAAGCCCATGCCTACGGTGGGTCATGCTCCCTTAGATGGCACTGCTTGCGGTAGCGTCGGGGGTCGGGTTACCTCCTTCCCTTAAATATGGCGGACACTGGCGGGCGCTTTGAAAAATGCTGACTCTCAGCCTAGTTTGAATAAATGACTTTTGATTTTGTCTCTGAAGTTCCGTTCTCCTCCATAGAGATTTACGTTTTGGGATGGGCTACTAGCTTTAACTTTCTGACTAATTTACCGACTTTATGACAGTTCTAAAGTGCCTCTATATGGTTTAATTAAAATATCATAACGCCGTGACGTGGACGTCTACGTCAGCATCATGATAAAATATCTTCCCGTTAGAAATTATATAGGCGCACAATGTCTCACCATCTCACGGTACGTAGCATCGTGATTGACTGACAAAGAAACTGGCTTTGTCTTAGAAGGAATTATACCTAATTTAATAATTATTCAGTGAATCGGTGGAGAGGACATGTACCTACCACCTCGTGTCAACTTTGGGTCTTCCGTCGGCCATTCGAAGAAAGACGTGCAGGGTTAAAGATCATCGTAACTGTATAGTGGATTTGTATCACCCACGAAGGCCTCATGAATTACTAAGGCCAGTGCCTGGTTGACTATTATTACCTTGTGGAGGGAAATATACCCACAGTGCGACTATGGAGCCCCATCAGAAACGATGCCTCACCTTTTGTCGTGCTCTCTGTGCAATAGCACCTCCACTATGTAAGAAGGACCTTAATGAGACCAACGCTAGGCATGTCCAAGTGGCCGAATTCTGGACGAAGTTAAAAATATAAAACGAAGAAGTAGTAGGTATTACCTAACTTCTTGCACCACGTTTTACACTTCCAATTAAATTCGACACAGTAATATGTTAGCTTTTTGAAGTTTATAGATATTAGTTACATGACAGTTAACTCCAACAAATGTGTAATTGATTTTCCTTTATTATTCATGCTTGCCAAAAATTTCTAGAAGTATGTGACATACACCCACAACCCACAATTTTCTTTATGACCTAGTAAAAGGGTTCTGAATAGTTCTGATGAATGAATCCAAAGTTACCAGACGCATGTTATATAAAAAAGGTGATTACTCCAAATAAATTCAATAACTGAGTTAGACTGCGTGGGAGTTAAGTAATTTCACAAAAAAAAAACAGGATGCGAATGACAACTGTTGAAATTTCCATTCATTCTCAAATATTAACACCTAAACATTTCATATTCTACATTAAAACGCGACAATTATCTCGTGTTAAATAAAAATGTCATTTGAAATATATTGTTTTGCTCCCGAACTCATATTTTCGCACATAATTAAATGTTATGACAGTAAAAAGTCCAGAATGATGTCATGAAGTTTTATACCGACTAAATTTTAGTACGAATAAATAGGGATACTATTTTTAAAAACACTTTTAGACACATTGACACATTTTAAGAGTGTCTCCGTTACGCATTGGCCATTAATTTGTAATAACGTGTTGATGGTTTGAATCCAGTAAAACCTCTCGATTGGATAACTTACGATGTCGATAAAAATTTAATAGTAAAAGTGAGTAAGTCGACAAAAATCCTAGATTTTTTTTTTCTACAACTAAACACTAAACAGCCCACTGTGGTGTCACCACTGTGGGGTACATAAATATGCGTGAAGAAATTTTTTCTCGTGACTTTCCACGAGCGGAATATTTGAGATATTACAGAGCTGCGAACATTTGCCTTTTTTCATAACGTCGTCCGTCGTCGTATGTTATAGACAGATCAGCACCCTAATTGCGTAACTCACGATTCATCGTAATCTGTATCGTTTTGAAACGGATTGTTTCATATGTTCGAAAAATGTGTCTGTTCGACAACATAAATAACGCAATGAATATTGTTTAACTGTGAAGACGAAACCAATTATGATCAATCGTGAGTTACGCAATTAGGGTGCTGGGCCTAGAGACAAAACACATTTCTGTTAGCGTTTACGCCAAGCGCTACGCGAAAATCTATGGGAATGACATCATCTACGGAAAGGTTACGTTGTGTCCTTTCCGCAGGTAATGTCATACCCATACATTTTGGCGTAGCGTTTGGCGTGAACGCTAACAGAAATGTGTTTTGTCTAGGCCTGCTGGCTGGACAGAAAAATAAAAACGTGTGCGTTCGGAGGATCCTCGTCAGGAACGAAGTTCCTAACGCAATACTCGCACGCAGTCACGCATACTCATCGTAGTATATGTAATAGAAAGAGACGGATACAGAGATAAAGTCGCATGGAGAGGGCATAACGCTTATTCCTTTCGTGACGTTTTCTTCCAGTCAACTCGTACCGCCCGAGGCGATAAGGAACTTCGTTCCAAAAAAAAGTTACATGATATTTCCTCAGTACGTTGATTTTAGTACCAAGTTATAGAATAAATATGCCAAAACTTCATCAAAAGTAATAAAAATGATGCAAGGAACCACACTAAGAGCGTGTCTATTAATAACTTGAATGACACTCGCAAACTCGCAACTTGTGTATAATTAGATTACGGCTTCAACGCTAAACATGTACATTTTTCATGTTAGCACCATCTGACAGCAGCTGTCATTTTGATTTAAAGGGAGGATTAATGAGGAACCTCAGTCTCGGTCGGTATACAAATCGATGAAGACGTCATGTGCACTAAATTAATTAGGAATTTAAAAAATGAGTTGCTGCTAAGAGTAATCGCTTAAATTGATCATTTTGACATTAATGACTTTATGATTGTTGTGGACTTCGGTTCATGAAATTATTTCAAGTAGGTACCTAAGTATTAGCCATTGAAACGTCACTCAATGCTGTGATGATACGTCTTAGCGAATTTTTTCGCACTAGATATATTATATTACAAAGTGCTCAACATTATTGCTTCTTCTAGTAAAATAACATGTATTATTTTATTTTTTATTGCGTCTCTCTAAAGTTTTAATTGTATTTTATAATAATCAGTGCTTGAACTAGGAAACAATCTGTTTAAAATTATTATTATTGCATAATAACAAACTAACAACAATGAGTAATGGCAACAAGTGGGTGAGGTGGGTATATCTATATAAATAATAATAAAAAGCGTGTAAAAAGAAAGTCCTGACTGACTGACTGACTCATCAACGCCCAGCCCAAACCCTTGGACCTAGAAAGCTGAAATTTTGCACAGAGGTTACCTTTATAATGTAGACAAGGAATAAGGAAGGATTTTTCGAAATTCAACCCCTAAGGGAGTTAAATAGGGGACGAAAGTTCCGCGCGGGCGAAGCCGCTGGCAAAAGCTAGTCTTTCATATAAAAGTAAACATTTTTAAACAATTACATGTTTGATACAATTGTGAAAACAAATCTACTATACCTACGAGTAGGTACCCGAATTAAAGATAACACAGCTCCCACAATTAATTAAGTGTTTTAAAAAGATTACAGCTATACATTTTCTTGACACAAATTAAAATTAATTTTTCTGTTCAGCTGTCAAGAATTTTCTCGCTCCGACATTTCTCCCCGTCATATAGACCTACGCTTTAGTGTCTCACTCACATTGAGTTATAATCTGAATATTTGTACATTAATTAATTAAATCTCTACATAGTGTAATGTTGCGAAATAGAAACGTAACGTTTGTATATTTACAGCGAATAAATAAAAATAAATAAATAAATCATTT
The DNA here is from genome assembly GCA_949987655.1 of Polymixis flavicincta. Classification (NCBI taxonomy): domain Eukaryota; kingdom Metazoa; phylum Arthropoda; class Insecta; order Lepidoptera; family Noctuidae; genus Polymixis; species Polymixis flavicincta. The sequence goes on from OX465175.1 coordinate 21,606,373, forward strand.
ATTTTGGCCAAAACTTTTACATATTTTATAAACCTGCCAAACTGCGTGACAGTTTGTCGGCAGGATTAGCGCTCGATATAAATATTTGGTAACAAAAATCTAATTAAACATCTAAGTAGACACAGTCTTATAACTAATTTACAAGGGCGGTAAGAATACCATGCTTACAGCGCAAGCCACCTCGCCGTTCTGCCGGCACACACGCCGACGACCGACGGACGGCTAACGGGCTAACACCGCCCGTGCTTTTTCGGTTATTGTTAAATACTGTCACATGTCGCGGTCAATGCATTAAGTAGTTCAGTTTTCAGTTTACATTTTAGGGTTCGCTTGCTAATTACACCATCATCTTTTCTTAGCCAGGAGATATCATTGAACAGCGTAGGGGTCAAATACTTATTGGTTCTTTTGCCATAGTAATTTTTTACTGGTGCTCGTACATATTTCCGTTCTCTAACGCTTCTAGTATTGTATGTGTTTTGCACATGTACTTTGAACTGATCGTTATAAAACTGCTCTAGAACCATCAAGTATTTGACCTTCTCATGCACGGGAAGCACCTTACATATAAAAAAAAGTTTCTCGTAATTTTCTTTACACTTAAGCTTAATTTTTTGGTTCACAAGGTATTTCAGAAAACGAATTTGCAGCGATTTTATACTATTAAGGTAGGTTTTGAATGTACGGCCATAAGTATTTAACCCATAGCTCAGCAGGGATTCGGCGAGTGCAAAATAAATCATACGCATCGTTTTCCTACTCAACGGCGCCTTCAGGATATAGAACTTACTTAACACTGACCTAAGCTTCGAAAAGAAAACAGAAAACAGAAAATGTATGAGGGAGGCCTATTCTTAAAATCTTATCGATCATGTCAAGCAAGAATGAGAAAGGAGCAGTAGTGACCCATTGGAAACGGATTCGACATACGATTTGTAGATATATCGCAGTGTGATAGATAAAACCGTAATATACTTATATCCCTAGGGATGTAAACATATGCCGTAACATAGTTATACGAAAGCGATTCATTACTATCTTACGGCTGCAATCTAGTAATATGTTTATTTTACTAAACTAATCTGGTTAAATAGTTATGAATCTACCCTAGAATCAAATAAAACAATATATTGGTTTTATAACAAGTAATTTACAATGATACAACTAATATATAACAGATATTAAAGAAAAAGTGGGGAAAATTCAATTAATACCTATGTATCATGGCCATATCGTAGATTTGCTCACTTCAGGAAATGCTCGAGAGTTTTTTCTCGAGAAGACGATCGACGTCAAGGGCACCCCGAGGTTCGGTTTGGTTAGGTTCCTTCAAACCCTGCAGACAGAAATAGGAGCCCCACACAGTGGGGCTCCGTCAACCTGACGTCGACAGTCTTCTTCTGTAATATAAGAACCAGAAGAAGACGAGAATTTCATGAAATGCGACCATTTCATGAAATTCTCGAGCATTTCATGAAGTGACCAACGACAGACTGGGACAGCAAGCGACGTGCGGGGTTCACAAACACAACGAAGCCTCCGCCACCGTCTCCGTCGCACCCCCGTACTGTACTCCTACAATTATTTCACTAAACTTAATCAAGTAATATAATTATATCACTAAACTTGAACCGTATTATGATTATATTCCTAGTAAGATAATAATAAATCGCTTTCGTATAACTATATTACGGTACATAATTATATCACTAGGGATATAACTATATTACGGGTTTATCTATCATACTGCGACAGATACACTTCAACGTTCTAACTGTTGGTTCTACCAACAATTAGAAGGCATGTTACATCTACCAACCCGCACTGGACCCGCGTTTTGGATCACTGTCAGCTTTTTCCCTCTCACAGAGAGGAGACCTGTGTCCCAGCAGTGTAAATATTATAGGCTGATTATGCTACGCCATTACTTGTAATCATTTCCACTATTTAAACACACTCAAGCAGAATGACGGCGAATATAGAAGCACTTAAAATCGCGTTAACTCCATTAAAATATAAACGCTTGACACAAATTAAATAAAACATGGAATAAATAGTATTACGTCGAAGCTTTATTCGATATTTAAACTTAATTAAATCTAATCATACCATAAAGAGACAAGCAAGCGGCTTACCTAATAACGCCATTTCCAGCCAGTTTAATGTTTTTGCGTAAATATCTGTCTGTATTAGGATATTTTATTTTCGTAGTGAATAAATTGACTGGTCGCGGTCAAAGATTGCATAATGCCATTTACTTTGGAGAAATAGAACGCTGCGTTTGCGTACACTTGTGAATGATTAGTTCAAGTACGTTCAGGTGAAGGCGTGTGCAGATTTTAATAGTTTTGCTAGTTAAAAATCACGAATGCAGTCGTCTAGAGAAAATGTGCCCAGCTGTACAGCTAGCAACTAGCATTCACAGATATACAAAACGGGCTAGTGTCATCAATGACAGAATGGACCTTACCCAGATAAGCTTGGCAAATCAGGAAGCTGGATGTAGTTCAGTGCCATATAAAACTTTACAACAGCCGATAAAACTCCCAGGCTCCATAAAAAAAACGTTCTTACATTACTTTTAAACGTGCTTAGTTTATTTATTTCAAACCCAAGTCACGTTCGTAACTATTTTTAACAAAACATAAAACTGTTTCCTAATGTCTAATTAGGCGCCATATAAGGACCTCGTTAATTCTCGAGTCGCAAGCGCATGTGCCTGTCAACCGATTATAAATTAGAACAAAAAGTTATTTATTCTTTGACATGTCAACAGATTACTGTCTCGGTTATGTCTTAGTTTTTGTCGCTAGTGTCTAGCTTTGAGACCATGAGACCTTATTAATTTATATGTATTCTAAAGTTGCCTGACAATAAAGAACAACGTGGGAACAGCACCCTAATTGCGTAACTCACTATTGATCATAATTGGTTTCGTCTTCACAGTTAAACAATATTCATTGCGTTATTTATGTTGTCGAACAGACACATTTTTCGAACATATGAAGCAATGGTTTAACAATCCGTTTCAAAACGATACAGATTATGATGAATCGTGAGTTACGCAATTAGGGTGCTGATCTAAGTTCCAGTCATATTTAAAAGTCGATCAGTATCTCACTTATCGCCAATAGCAGCAGGCTTTGGGTTGGCTCTCGAAATAAAGGCATTTCAAAAGTTTTGCGTTCGTTTGATCCCGTGCTGTATCGTTAATAAATATTTAACCTATAGTTATGCATGCATGCTCAATTAATCGCATGCTTTAGAAACACGATTACTTGTGATTTCCTCGAAAAAAATCCTTAGTAATCTATAAAAACATAATAAACCCCTTATGTACGGCGTAAGTACCTACGTCACGGAAGGGCATCAGCTTTTTTTAATTAACAAAGCTACATGTTTTCGATAACGCATACATTTTACATTCTCAAACTGCATATTTGTTTTAATGATAGGAAAGAAATACCTACCTAAATTAGCGCGCAAACTGCCCAATCTAGCCAGAGCCGCCACGCTTAAATTAGCGCCAGAAGTTCGGTGCGCCCGCGCCCTCATTATGAGAAAGAGAGAAAAAATAAATTATTTGAAGTCGTCTCCCAAAGAAAGTATCATCAACTTACATCGGAAGTAATTACTGTAAGTATTGTGCTGTGTTTCCTATCCGTATTACCAGCTAATGAAACTGCATCAAAGTTAAGCGTATATAGCACATCGTTTCGTGGGTGCGGAGACGAAGGACATCAACGGAGAATTGTTTAAATTAGAACTTCCGACGACGTCACACCAGAGGTCGCGGGCAGCGGTCCGGTCCTTGCTGCAACCGCTTCCTTTATTTGTTTGATTAATTATTGTGTAACTGGACAATGTAGGACACATGTGACTCAAATAATTTTAATGATTTAGTGAGTATTATTTCACTTTGTCAATAGTTTTTTTTAAATAAAGTTTCGCTCATGTTTGTGCCTTAACTAAATGAGCTGCCACATACAAATAAATACACTCATAACTCATTCATTAGCCATAATTTTTAGTGCCTAGGTTATCGTAAACTAAAACAAAAGAGTCTCGACATCATTAAAATTCATTAACGCGTACCGAATAATATGTTCGTTAAACAGATTTTGTTCAACCATTGATGCTAAATAGCCCACTGTGCCGCGAGTTACGATCGCCTTTGACATTGTGTCATAAACGCTAATTTATGCAGCCTTCTTTTGTTAAACACGGAAAGTAGGTAGGTACTTACATTAAATTTTGAAAAGTAGGTAAAAAAAAAAAGATTTAGTTTGTTACGCTTTCACGCAAAAATAGCTGATGGGATTTGGATGGAATTTCCACATGAGTAGACCATGACCTGCACCCTAATTGCGTAACTCACGATTCATCATAATCTGTATCGTTTTGAAACGGATTGTTAAACCATTGCTTCATATGTTCGAAAAATGTGTCCGTTCGACAACATAAATAACGCAATGAATATTGTAAAACTGTGAAGACGAAACCAATTATGATCAATCGTGAGTTACGCAATTAGGGTGCTGGATTGGGAGTTGGGACATAGTAATATTATATGATTGAACAGTTTGTTTTTTCGACTCTTTGAGATAAATTCTGTTGGATTTTCAATTCTCGGTTTAATACCGAGAGTTCAAAATCTAGTGCGAAATAAAATCCCACCGCGATATTTTTACGTCCATACAAACGTCGACTAAGTTGTATTCGATGATTTCGTTTTGCGAACAAAGAGCGAAAATTATGTATCAGAAAAAAATGTGGCAGATGGGCAAATATTGGCCTGCGCCCACTTGCGGCACGGCACGGCAAGGGATTTTAAACCACGAATAGAAATTATAACAAAAATCATGATCGTAAAATTGAAATTTCAACGGCAACGATGCCGCAGTATCCTTAGGCATGCCGCGACGTCCTTAGGCATCATCATCGAAATTTTTAATTTTATTGTTTTACTTATAAATTATATTCCTATTCGTCGCATAAAAATCCCGTGCCTTGCCGTGCCGTTACTAGGCGCAGGCCCTATAGGATAGTAAAGTCAAAATCAACTTAATCGCATCTTGTGTTTCAGCAGAAACTGTATTCTGTACTGACTACCTATCCTATTAAGAATCACGTACCTGCTACGTTAGTGCAAATCATGTCTGTTTAATTTCGTCTTCGGATAGGAGCCATCCATCAAAGATTAGCTCTGAAACGCAGGTCATGCCTCGACGGCTTATCTTTTCGTATAAATTGCGATACAAGCTATTACGAAACGGTTGAAAACGTCATATTACATGTGGTGTTACCAGCCTCATAACAGCCGGTAAACATCCACTAGAATAGACGAACACAATAAGGTCTTGAACATCAATGACGTAAGCATAAAACAGTAGAAGCCTAGACGGATGAGTGTCTTATGAGTTACAATAGCCAGAGGGGTAATTGCGTAACACACTGTCACTCAGATTAAAAACAAAGGCATATAGACCGCGCGGAACATCAAGAGTGAAACCAGAAAACCAAATACTAATGCGTAATAGCTATTATATGTAACATACAATGCGACGCTTCATGGCGTACCTACTAAATCGAATTTTGAATCAGTATTTGGTTTTTTGGCCTCACTCTTGGTGTTCCGCGCGGTCTATCTGCTTTTGTTTTGTAATCTGATGTGCAACAATATTCATTACGTTATTTACGTTGTTGAGCAGACAAGTTTTTCGATCATATGAAGTAATGGATTAGAAATACTTGTGCTTCAAAATGATTCAGATTCTGATAGATAGTGTGTTAAGCAATTTGAGTGTCTATTATAGCCACGGAGTCTTCTTTCTTAACTCCGTGATTATAGCCGTCATCTGCAAATAACAATGCTCCTACTCCTGGGGGAGGCTGGAATCATACATCATGAATCTTGCCTTCGCCTCCATCCCGTGCAATTAACATGTAAGTTCACAGTTCCCGAACTTGAAAGTTTTGGTTTGCCCCTTCAGCAGTAAGACACCATAATTAAAAATCAATTAGTTTTAAAATTGAACTGCACGTTATTTATTAAGGAAATATCGATTCCCGTCATTCAAGATTGTCAACATTTTCAAGTTACGAACTGGCGACCTCCTTACGGGTGTCATATGGCCATCATAATCCCCTAATGGCTACTTCTACATGGATCTGGACCAGTTTACCCAGTAAAGTGATAGAAGGGATTACATTACATCCCTTCTCAGTAGAAGACTATTTATAAGTCTGTGAGCAAATGATGCCCACGGAAAATACATACTCAAAAGGAGAAGTCGACGAATGACGTAGAGAACTAGTAGATACGTGGCAAATAGAGGTGAACTCATGTTCTATTCGTCTTTCACCTCGTAATGTAACATACGTAATATCTCCCACGCTTATATCTCTTGAAATAAATTACCGAGCTACGTGTAAACTTCCGCTCATGTATTGTTTCTTTCTATAGTTCTCAGATTAACGGATCTCAAAGTCAATGTCCTTGTTTGCGACACAATAAAATCACGAGCACTTGTTTTTTTTTATGTCACGTCATGTTTTGACAGATTGAAACTGATACTTTCTTTGCCTGCAGTAGGCGTTCGAGCGAAAGGTTAAGTGATTGGATTTGAAAGTGGAATGAGAACGGATTTGCATTTGAAAAACGATAGGTATCGAATAGAAAAGGACCGAGGACGGTTCTCTTAGCTTATCGAATCATTTAATTTGAATATAGAATGCTTTTGTGTTGACAGTAGTTTGATCATGGCAATTTTTAAGGCCCTATTTATTAGTCTAAAGTTATGATTTTATTATGAACAGCTATGGTAGGTAGTTATTTCTGAATGGAATCATAAAAACTATTCCCATGACGAATTCTCAGGATATTACAACTAGCTTACTTGAATTAAACGTTTCCTCGCCCAACAAGCGTCCATTCCTCACACAATAAAAGGTAAAGAGCGTGTGCCTGGCCGAAGTCCTATAAAACAGTTTTATGTCCATAAACATAACGGATAGCATTACCCGAGATTGAACAATCATTCTAATTTTAGAAAGGATAAATACTCTATGAAATTAATGAAGCGTTTATTTTCCGTAATATTTCTGATTCAGAAAATCATTTTAATTACTAACTATGCTGTTGATCGCCGCATTCATATAATAGCAGGATTGGCATTAGGACTGATGGTTACACGCGTTCGAAACTCAATTAGTCTGCGCCGATTGGTTGATAGCCAGTAGCTACCGAATTTTAGTGAAGACCTACCAACACCTTCAATAAAGTACGAAACCAATTGTCTAAACTGCCGTCATTCTTCATACGTTCGTAACACCCCACAGCCGATGATAAAGCATATACCCAAAAAGTGCAAAAACAAAAACCAAAGTGGACCAAAGATCCAAAGTTAAATGCCTCCTACGGAGACCGCGGTAGACGGCATGTTGTGCCTGTCGAGACACGAGAATTGCCCCTGGAACGAAGCCCTGAAGTCAGCTGATGTCAACTGGACTGGTCTGCAGTACACCTGCTTGAAGATCCTGCACCTGTACTGCAAGGTGTTCGAGAAGGAAGATGTGCTAGATATGGTTATTAGGTGAGTTTTTTTTGTTTTGAATTTCGAAGCATATTTGTGTTTTTTTTTTGTTCGTTGCCGAAACCGTTGTTCGCCGTAGAAACATACTTCTTTCATAGGTATATCTATGATTGCCGCCATAATGGGTTACGATTAAGACCTAATTTTCGACTTCAACACCCTCGAATATCAAGAAAATGGCGACCCATAGTGAATTATGTGTAATACGAAGCAAACTGCGAATCTGACATTCTCGTGGATATCATCAACAAGATGTATCACAATTGGGAACAGGGTAGCTTACTCATCTTCCATAGAAAAGGGAATCCTCTCTTTGGAGTTTTGGAGTAGAAGGATCTCCTCCAAGTATTCATTATTAGAAGCTTACAAAAACTCACCAAGAAGGTTTTTTTTTTTTTGTCAAAGCCGAATATTAAAGCTTTCGAGAATCGCTTTCGCAACATCTACCAACTCTAACGTCTCATAAATTTCAGAACTTTTGCAATAAATCGTTGAACGGATACAGGAGCTATTTGCTACAACTACAATGTTATCTAAATCTTGACTCATCTCGCAATAACCGTCAACGTATAAACAAAACGCGCCAATAATCTCAACAGAGCACTTTCCTGCGTTAATATTTCATTAGAACGATAATTTTATCGTGGAACAGAGTCATCAAATTGGGCAACACACCCACGCGGTATATTCAGGATACGAACCTATAATCGGTAGGTAGTTCCTGTCGTCTGTAGATAAACGATTTTAGAACATTGTGCTGTTATGATAGGGAATATAAAATTAGATGAGACTGGTTTCCAGTGAGTTCCTTTTTGGGGATGTAATTTACACACGATTATTTATCCGCAAGAACTTTCATAATGATCATCATAAATTTTACACCTTTCATCTGGTGAGGCGCCGAAACGTGGACACTCACGGTACGGCTGGTCTATCAATTTAAAGTCGCTCAGCGAGCTGTGGAACGAGCTATGCTCGGAATATCTCTGAAGGATAGAATCCGGAATGAGGTGATCCGACAGAGAACCAAAGTTGTCGACATAGCCCACAGCATTAGCAAGCTGAAGTGGCAACGGGCCGGCCACATTAGCCGTAGAACCGATGACCGACGGGGTGGACCTGTTCTTGAGTGGAGACCGTGAATCGGCAAACGTAAGGTAGGAAGCCCTCAGGCTAGGTGGAGCAACGATCTTCGCAGGGTAACTGGTAGCATCTGGATGAGAGTTGCCGAGAATCGAATTTAATGGCGCGCAATTGGAAAGGCCTATGTCCAGGATTGGCCTGCTGTAGGCTGATGTTGACAATGATCTGGTAAGGAATACTTCCAAATTAAAACTATTGTAATTACATAATAGAATTAACCGATAGGATTTTAACTCCCCGTCATATCTATTGGCATCTCTATGACGTCAACCATCCTGGTTGGAAATTCAAACGCAAAAACAAGATGGCTTCCTAATTAACTATCAACTCCACCAGCCTAAACTAAATGGCTATTCATAACCCTTTTCACGCTGGAAATTCATAGTCTCTCAGAATTAGCAAGTCATCCCAATTTAAGGCCCTTAGTCACTGACGGCGACCATTCAAAGTGATGAACGTTCTCTTCGTAGCCAAAACAACGTGGGTATTTTATTGGGAAGATTTACTGCTTGTACTTTTTTTTTTTTTTTTTTTTTTTGGGTGGGAAATCATCAAATGACTTCTCCTGCTGAGTAGGGCAGGAGGGCGTGTCAGACTTTTACTGACTAAAACCCACCCGTGTTCCCTCAGTAGCCCGTATGCCAGGGGCCGTGGTATCTCTTTCGAACAAACCCGCACCCCTGGCAGGCATCGGCCCTTGCGGACCCCACCAGTGGTTGCTGACATCTTTGACGGCGCTCGTGAGGAACACAACGCGCCGTCCCGTCTACCACTTTTCGGCCGCAGAGGATAGGGAGAGCGGCTGACGCTATACCGACACTCCTCTTCCCCTGCGGCCCCACCGCGTCCGCCATCAAACGGTGGCGGCCCCGTCCAGGCCACGGAAGGGAAGAGCGCTGCTCAGAAGCACCGGCACTCCTCCTCTACCGCAGCCTGTAACCCTCAGCCGCGATGCCTCCCATTCGACATCGCGGCCCACCTCAGCTGCGGTGCACCTCACCGCAACCTACTTTTTGGCCGCTACGTCAATGGCTTGAAGGCAAAAGCCCTGACGAGCGGCCCCACCGTTGGGTTCCTCTTGGCTTCACCGTGGATGGGAGACCACGGTTACTAAGCCCCCCCGCAACGACAATGCGGGAACCCACTCGGGGGGGCTGCTTGTACTCTTGTAGACTGATAATAGTATTCACATGTTGATGGACCTAGTGGTCGTTATGTGTAGGATCGGTGGTACATTCCCAAGCTGCCCACCTGACTGATGGAAGGTATCACTGATGAATGGGGGTAAGGCCTTCAGAAGTCATGAGGAAATCATATTGCTGGTGGTCCTGTTTTTGTATTTATTTTATTTGTTTGGGACAGAATATTCCCTCTTAGAAGTTATAGAGTCCTCATACAAATAATGATCCAATCTAGTTGGACCTTCTTTTTCGTATTTATTTTATTTGTTGGGGACAGAACATTCCTTCTTAGAAGTTATAGAGTCCTCATACAAATAATGATCCAGTTAATGACAACTTAAGCGTTTATCCACTGTTAATTTGATCGCATGAGATGTTTTTGCAAATTCAAAAGTAATTAATTCAAATTTTACTGAGAATCAGCGCTTTTTGTAGGTAAGTCAAAATTACATTAGACAGTCCCCAAAAACCTTCACCACTTCTGTTTTAGCTGGCAAGAAGAAGTGTCGTGACAAACGCCCCAGCAATCAAAACTCATCTTGGGCAACCTAATAGTCACATTAGTGACCGAGTTTCCTTTATCATTAGAGTTTAGAACCATTTGATACTAGTTTTAAGTAATGCTTGAGTCTTGAGTGAGGTTCTGTAATACGGGCTTTAGTCTATGTCAGTAGCACCTAACATATTTTCTGTCAGTCGGGTCATTTACTACGGAACTATTCACACGGAATATGTGAACTAAATATATTTAAATACCAATAACGAAATGAGGGAACACCCAGTCGCAGTATTCTCAATTTAGGAGGAAGGAAAAAAAAACAGTGAACGCGATAAGTATTGCAATCAATACAGTGATCGTACCCAGAAACTGTTTGTACTTGTGACAAGTGCCTAGTGTTTTTGTATTTCTACTTCCAATTTACTGTAGGTTTTAATAATAACCGTCCTCTGAAGTATTTTCAATCCGCCAAGGTTAAATAAATCTGTAGGAACTGCTAATCAAGTGCCAATCTCCCTTCTAAGACCACTTGACACATGAGTAACACTTGGTGTATCTTATAGGAAATCCCATCTTATATCTCTTTTATGTGAAGCCAAATTAATCGTTTTCAAATTTTCCGTTTCATTTCATTCAAACGCATTTAGGTACCTATAACTGCTTACACAAGTAGGCTAATCGAAGGCCGGGTCGATCGAAGTTTGTCGTTTCGTAGATGGCTCCATCTATTACATATCAAGAGGGGATGGAGGAGCCGTATCTGAGAAAGTACGTAAAGCCGTTGGTCCCGGCTGTCACTCATAGATCTTTGACAGTTGTTACGGGACACAGGTAGCCAGAAGGTAGCTACAACCAAGGGGTATCGTGTGCCTCTGGTGCAGGTCAGCTTTTAGAGGCAGATAGTCAGTGGATCCATGTAAAATACTGGTTTACAGCTACATCCTGTTATACTGGAAGCCAACCTGAACATATATAGGAACAGGCTTGGCAGATGTTTTACTGCAATTACAGAAGAGTGTTCGATACATTTTGTGAATACATACCAATTACTGCTGGTTTTTGCTATAAACTAAAAGTTCTGCATTTCAAAACACCTGCTAAAATCTTATTAAAATTCATGTTACCGTCTAGTCTGTGTTTATGAGACGTATGTTTTTATGCGAATATTTTATCAAACAAGTCTAGCATTATACTCATCTGTTTTAAATCCAGATTTCAAAGAGCATTGTGATAAAAATGTTTTGTTTCTAAGGAGAGGCAAAAAAAAAACCTTTGTTCGACAATCTTCAAGAATCTCACACACTTTTGTCCAAATTGTTGCTATAGCTAGCTACATTTATATATCTATATACAGCTTGGGTTGTTTTTATGTTTTCGCAGGGTATGGGAAACCTTTTCCACAAATTGAATGTCGTCCAACCCTTTCTTATAGTTAAATTCTGGAATTTGCCAGTGGTTTGGATGGGACGTAAACGACGCTCAGCACACTAATTGCGTACCTCACGATTAATCATAATCGGTTTCATTTTGACAGTTCAACAATATTCATTGCGTTATTTACGTTGTTGAGCAGACACATATTTCGAACATATGAAGCAATGGTTTAGCAATGTGTTTCACAACGAAATAGATTATGATTAATCGTGAGTTACGCAATTAGGGTGCTGATTCGAGCTTCGCGCAGCATATAGGCCACCTTTCTGAATCTGGCCAGTGAACTCGCAGTCGCAATCTTAATTTTGCCTTTGAGGTGAATGATAAAGTACCTAGCTCTGCCACGACAGATCCTTCTCTCTTTCTTTATCTTCCTTATTACCTTTTATGATGTTCTTTATATATCTTCACTAACTGTTGCCCGCGACTTTGTCTGCGATCTAATACGAAAAGTAGCATACAGGGTAAGTTTTTATCCAGTGCGCAAATTGTAACCATGAATTCAGCATTTCATTCTAGAACCCCTAGCGTAGAAATTTTTCGCGCGAAAAAAAATCAGCTGTTTCATAGAAAAGTGCAATACCTATGCGGCCAAAATGTATGGAACAGCAGATTTTTTTTGTGTATCTGGCGAAAAATTTCTGCGCTAAAATGATATGCTGAATTCATGGTTACAATTTGCGCACTGGATAAAAACTTTTCCTGTATACCTTTGCCCAGGTCATAATCTGTGTTCCAAATTGCACCTAAATCCGTTTCGCCGTTTTCTCGTGAAAGCGTTACAAACAGACAAATTTAATTTCCCATTTATAATATTAAGTTAGGATCATGAAGGTCTGCCAATACCACTTTTGCTCTGTACAGAGGCCAGCACATCAAGCTACCCTAATCTGTCAAATTTCTTTGATAGTTTTTCAACTTTATCACAAAGGAATAAGGTTTATGTTCAATTGGGAAAATTTGAAAATTTGGGATAGCTTGACCTGCTGGCGACTATACATAGTAGGACATTAATCGTTTTCCCCTCTCTCTTCTTTGGCCTCTTTGTTTTTTTTTTTTCACTTGTTTTCATCTGGAAAAAATACATCAGTATCAAAATCACAATGTAGAAATATCGTCTTTGCTTTATGACCAATATGTACAGACGCCAGCACATCAAGCTACCCCAATCTGTCAAATTTCTTTGATAGATTTTCATCTTTACAACCTTAAGGTTCATGTTCAATTGGGAAAATTTGACAGTTTGGGGTAGCTTGATGTGCTGGCGTCTGTACCTCAAAATACTTCCAAGATATTTTTAGGTATGACGAACTCTCTTTACAATAAATACCAAAGTATTTATGGACGCTATTCAAGAGAATTAGATTTAATTTTATTGGTACTTTCGATATCACTGTTCCGAAACGGATTTAATAGGGAAATAAATCTTTTGTGCTGTAAAAGTAATGACATTGACCATTTTGCTCTCACTACGACGCTTGTAACCGATCGTATCAGCTCGTAAACAAAGATATTTTGCTGATCCCGATATATTTATCTGTATCTGGGATAATCATCCTATTATGTTCCCACTACTGGGATGCAGGCCTCTCTGCGAGAGTGGGCTATAATCTACCATGTCTTCAATTTTTTGTTACTAGGATATGCCGGATTCTAACGATGTTTTCTTTCACCGTTTCGAGAGCAATGGTGATGAAATTATTTACACAAAGTAAAGCGTATGCCTGGGTTCGATCCCACGACGAATAACTCGTAAGTCGGGGCTTTTACCACTGACCACCACTGCTCCACAATATCTGTGTCTTCTTTAGGATTTTTCTGAAGACAGACGTCCTCTTTTAATGAACTTGTTACCCTCAGATTAAAAAACAAAGGCAGTTAGACCGCGCGGAACACTAAGAGTGAGGCCAAAAAAACAAATACTAAAGCGTCGCATTTCATCTAACATACCTACAATGCGACACTTTAGTAGGTACAGTAGGATCCAAAAGCGGAGTACCAATCTCAAAAAGTAATAGATTGACACTACGGTTTAACTTACGACCTTCTTATATTAAGTAATTTCTATACTGTAGACACACACACTCTCATACGTCTACAAATGATTGTATTCCATAAATTCAACCGTTAAAGTAAATGACGTGATAGCTTAGTGGTTACTGTACTAGGATTAGCGCCCTCGTGCGCAACGAGTCTCGGGTTCGAATCCCACGCGCGGTGTGCTAGCCTTTTTATTGTTTTAAAAATCGCTTTTGACTATAGTTTCTTGTTCTATTCGTCTTGTTCACTAAACTCGTAAAACTTTATCATTATACCCACAGAAACCTAAATAAATTTAAATGATAGTTAACTTACGACTCATTCGACGTGACATATAGAACGGTGTTGGTTGTTATTGTGTGCTAGTGACGTGTGTTTAATCTATTAGCGGTCTTCTAGTTCATTTTAAAATGTAAGCAAATTGAATAATAGAAATGAAAGCGAATATTATTGCGCTGCATAAAAGCGGACTTAAATATCACAAATAACTGATGAAACCGGCCTGAGTGTGAGTATTATGATTTAATTATTTTATTAAGCACTTATTTAAAGTATAACTGCTGATCCTTGTAGTAATTTTTAAACGTTTTATAAATATCATAACGTCTAAATAGAAGAAAAATATAAAATTTCAAAGTAAATTTAATTCCTAGATTAAATATTTATGTGAAATTTATATTTCAAATAATTTTGTTTCTAAATAGTAATACATATTAGTATGTATTTTGTTTAGTAGCCTAACAGTACCCCTTTTTTGTTTTAGTGAAATACTGTGAGTCAGTGGATGAAAAGATATGAGGAAGGGGGTAGCCTTGCCCGTCGCAAAGTGGAAGACCCCAGCTTATAAAAGAAAGCAACAGCACAAGTGGTTTCAAAAAGACAAGACATTTTGCCAAATTATTCATAGTGCGCTGTGCACTCCACGCAGAAGGTTTGCATCATGGAAAACCAGCTCAAAAAACATAAACATTAACATTAAGATATAAATTAGAAATATTTATTATTATTGACTTTTATTGATTTTAGTAATATTCACATAATATTGTGTCATATCCGTAATATGGATTATTTCGAGGTTAAGTTTCAATCTTCTTTTCGTAATGAAAATGATTACTTAAGCTATAACTTCGATAAGTCCTATTAAATACAATTTGTTAACTTTGAGGTTTGAGAGAACTAACTCACTCGCAGTAGATTTATTCCAATAGTAGTACTACTGAGTCATTTAATTGTATTGTGACAACTTGTCTGCATTTGTTATTTTTACGTGGGTAGATTTGCGTAGAAAAATGTGATTTCTTTAGAGTATCGCACATTGTAGTAATTACAGCACAATATTATTATATTACTAAGAAACAATAGCCTGATTATCATGGTTCACCAATTAGCTACTTTACTTCAATAATTGTTCTTTATGAGAAAATAAACTGTTAACAAGAAGTTATTAGTAGTTATTTTTATACCTACTTCATAAAATTATAACGAATAAACATTTTGTAATCACATAATCTTCTTAATCCTTTGTTTAAATAATAATTTAAGTAATTTAAAAAAAACATTCTCGTATAACGAATAATAAAAGAACTGATGAAATTGTTGAAAAGAAAAATAAAAGTCTCTTCGGGAGATTTGAACCCAGACCATTGTGTTTCTTAATCAATGACAATACGCTGCGAGCTACCGAGACTTGATATAAGAAGGTGAATTTTAGCGATCGTATGAACCGACCAAGGTCATACGTAGTTACTACGTAACACAGTACAGACAGAGACAGAGTACACTCTGTGCGACGGTATGTTTTTTGTATCTTTCGACGACAGTGGTGTGTGAGTACCTACTGTGGTGTGCGGTCTGGTTACATCACTTATACACACAGCTGTAGGTACGGCCTGGACCGCGAGTCATAGCAATATAACCCTTAGCATGAGAATGGACTCTTGACCGCGACCGTACCTATTTGGTTTTTTTGGCTTCACTCTTGGTGTTCCGCGCGGTCTATCTGCCTTTGTTTTATTATCTACCTCAGTTCCATCATCAGCATGAATTTTCCCAACCAAACAATACCTATAATATGTATGTTGCAGTCGTCTTCTATCCTCTGAACTGTCTCGGCCATTTTGAAGTATAGCCTATGCACAGTGTGTTATGGGAGCCGAGTTGCGGTCATCACCATTTTCAATGCTTATTAGAAATACATTCTTAGGAAATAACGTTTAAAAAAGTCCCGGTGACTTTACCTATAGTAGTTTTTGAGAAATTAAAAAAATCGAGAAAAGTCCATAGAAACCAAAAAAAGTGATTACTTCCATTCCATCTATTATTTAAATATAAACTGATTAGCGGTATAATAGACCATGACGAAAATAACAAATTAACGTATAAATAACTGATTAATGAAACTCTTGTAAGCAGTTTTTTTTATTTTTTATATCATTTCATAATAATTTTTTTCTGGCGAAACATTGCATGGTTGTATTTTCTTTCAGTGTATTTATATTGTATACATGTTTATGTATATTCGTACAAAAAATCAGCCGCTACAAAGGCTGGGTACCAGAGATATCGATTTTTAAAGATTTTCTTAGGGTTGTCAACAAAGTGATTGTAAAATTTTATGTTTTTTTTTTAATTTCTTTTATGATGGGCATCGTGTGGTATTGGGAAGGGGTCCACCCTCGTTAAGCTATGCTAAAACCCAATACTCATACACGATGTCCGGAGAAGCGAGGGTGAGGCGTCATGGAGCCGGCAAAGACCCATGGCGCTGCTTCGCTTCAACAGGAGCTGACCCATCCTGTTGGGGGATGTCATCTCGGGCCTCGACCGAGTGACTTAGTACAAGAGGGACATGAGGGCGCCAACCCTCATTTTGGTCAGCGAGTGGCAGATATAGGTACTCTTCACTCTCCGAGTGTACCTGTTAACATGCTAGGAGACCAATTATGCAAAGACGATCGACCCGTAGCATTGACTCGGCTAGATTTATTTAATTTGTTTGAAACAGAAGCATATAAACGAGGCTCGAAAGTTCGGCCTATAGACCTTTCTCCAGTTGAGAGGACAGCCATCATTTTAAACGCTCTGTACCCAAAAGGCACACCTAATTCCATAAATAGAGACTTGGATTCCTTGGCAAAGAGGCGTTAATGTTTTTTGAATATTTAAATTGTGTTATTAAATTAATAGAAATACTGAACAGATTAACATTAGTGTTCTAAATACAAAATTATTAAAATTTTATATTTTTCATATTAGGCTGTTAGTGGCCTTTGCTTCTCTCAACCTAGCGAAAGCAAAGCGGGGGGATAAAAAGAAAGTTTATGTCATATTTTGCTAATAATTATGGCAAAACTATTTTTCATTCTATTATTTATAATTTTTTCGGAAGTGTTCTCGGCTCCTTATCACCCTCGTCGCTGTACGATTCGGCGAGTATCTCGCCTCAAACGATACGATAAATGTACTAGGTATTGAATAATGTCACAATTTTTATTACGTACAACCCTATTTCCATAGAAATTCCTAAAATACATAGAAACGATTTATCTCCTTTGCCGCATGAGTTTAGTTTGTGAAATTTTAGAATATGATTAGATACTAACAGTAGTGACTATTTTATGTAAAAAAAAAAAATGCTACATCGCCATAGTTTTATAAAAAAAAAAAAATATGTGAAATTCAGAAAAAAAATCCTTACTCTTCAATAATTTAAGCTACAACCCTCTAATTTAACATGTAGTTATATAAAATCCTGCAACATCTTAATCAATTTAAAAAAAACTATATGTTTTATATTTTTTGAGTAATCTTGAAATTAAGATTTTCTTAAGGTCATTGCCCTTTCACTAAAAAAATCATATCTAAATAACTAAGCAAAAAAATACCGTCGGTATTTTTAGCAACGCTGTATCATGGCTAGATCTATCGAATGGACACATAAACGAGACATGACCGCAACTCAGGTCCTATAACACACTGTGCTATGATATCATGAAGTTTAGGTTCGTGATAGCTGCCATTGAAATGCCATCGAAACCTGACTTTGAAGCTATTCAAAAATAAATATTGCCAATGAAACTACAACTAACAATCAATCAAATTTTTCCCGTTATTACATCACCATCATACAAATAATTTCAACCACTGACACTGCTTTACTTTGAACTAATACAATAAACGATCAGACATGTTTATCAAATCGTAAACCCGTTTATGTTTAATTACCCTATTTTTATGTGTTTTGCTAATTTTATCGGTATCAAACTGGCCAGTAAAACGGTTTTGCGGGCTATAAACGCGCGTTAGTCGGGATGATTCGGTCGTAACGCGTTATGGGGGACCTAATGAGCGCCGTGGCATTAGTAGCTGATAGGGGGAAACAGGTGGCTTGCTATTGGTGGGTTTAAACTGCGAAAGGTTGCAAAAGATTGAGAATTCCAGAATTGAATTCCCGTGATAACGAATTTCATCAATGTGCCGAAAACTCGGAGTTGCGAGAATAGTTGGCGAGTAGGCCTGATTTTTTTTTTTGATAACTTTACAAAAAAAAATCAGCCTGTTCTTTTATTGGACATAGGAAAATACGAAGCTGAAATGACCTGGATGAGACTCGCACAGACGAGGCAAGCATGACTCAAAAGTGAGGAGGCATATATCAACAGTGGATATTACAAGGCTGCCGATGACGATGATGACATCAGTAAGATTATGTCTTCAAACATGATCATAGCCAATTAGTCAAAGATGTCGATGTCGATGCCGAAATATGCAGTAGAACGAAATTCTGAATAACTAGACTTCATAACACTTAGTGCAGTTCCATCAAACTTCGAAAGCACGTGTGATTGGATGTGCTGAGAGGTCACAAAATTCAAACATAACACCTTGTTCAATGACCCATATTTGTCTAACAACGACAGATTTTCTGTTTACTAGACATTTAAGTGCGTTAATTTTCTTTTTCAACGGTTTCTTAACCAATTGATATCTCCACTAGAACGAAAACCCTTTTTTAGAGGGGAGAAACCATTATTGAGTATTTCATTAGGAGCTTTTAGTCTTTTACTCCGTAGTTGCATCATAAAAGCAGCAAATTTTGCTGCTTTTATGATTAATAATTACAAATTATTATATTTTCAAAACAAAACAAACAACATCAGCAAGATTTGGTTCGATTCGATTTTTAAAACTACGCCTCTCTTTATTTTGTGCCTCAACGTTGTTCTAACTATAAAGCATGGTGCACATATTAAAGAGTATTCTATCAACTTAATCATAAAGCCTAAAATGCCATAGCACTATATTAGTTTAATAGCATTGGAGGTTGAAAAACAAGTGGTATCTTATATTGGCACAGATTAACCTACTAAGAATACTGGACATAAATCTGGCTGTGATTCAGTCTGTGTTACTAGTGGCACACCTTCAGTTCTGGCCTTTGACCTAGACGCAGTGACGTATTTCTATCTGGCAACCCTTGGAAAGGGCGCATCGACTCTTGACATTTCATGTTTACCGTATCGTCTTTCGCTGGGGTCGAATTCAATCAGAGTATTACTCAGTGGATGTAAAGATATCAAAAGCTACCGACGCCGGCGATATGTAAACAAAATGTAATGTCAGAGTTCATGAGGCTCCACCATAATTCGATTTGGACGAAACAGGATACTGCAGTGGTAGCCAAGTGGTAACGGCCGCTACTTACGAGTTGTAGGTCGTGAGTTCGAACCCAGACAGGCGCTTTACTTTGTGTAAATTATTTCATCACCACTGCTCTCAAAAACGGTGAAGGAAAACATCGTGAGGAAAAAACCGGCATGTCCTAGAAACAAAAATTCGAAGACATGTGACATCTACCAACTCGCACTGGGCCCGCGTGGTGGATTACGGCCCACTCCCTCTCACCGAGAGGAGGCCTGTGTCCCAACAGTGGGAACATTTATAGGCTGATGATGATGATGATTATAAATGCGAAAGTAACTCTGTCTGTCCGTATGTTACGCTTTCACGCCTAAACTGCTGAACCGATCATCGTGAAATTTGGCAGAAATATAGCCTGGGATATGGAGAAGGACATAGGTAACTTTTTTCCGCGATACCCGACATACACGCGGGCGGAGCTGCGGAGAAAAGTAAATGATTTGGAGCTTTGAAACAATCACTGATCTTGGGACCGTTCATTTTGACAGTTCAACAACATTCAAATCAAACTTAGTCGAACATACGAAGCAATGGATTAGCAATATACGTCAAAATGATTCATACTGAGATTGATAGTGCTTTGCGCAATTAGGGTGCTGTCAAAAATTTACAATATCACAAATTCTCCATACTTGGCAGACTTCCTGAGTATACCTGACTATCCGAGTGACCTTTTTGCTTGCTGGGAACCAGACGGAATTTGTTTACATAAAACTAAAAGTGATTCATTCAATCTTGCTAAGCATTCAAATGAATCGGAAGAAATAATGTTTGGAACACCTTGAACTCATTACAGATCTATCTTAAATATTTATATTATTGCATTACTTTACGTCAAGAAAAAGACGATTCAAAAAGTAAATGTTACAAGCTGCGAAAATCAATTTCTCGCAATGCATGTTTACTTCATTAGTCAAATGGGGTTGCAAAGAGGTCACAGAAAGGTCTACAGTTGTCTATGCCTCAGGGTTGCTACGTAAATGAGGGAATGGCTTGAAATAGAACGGAAATGTCACATGGATTAAATGTAATGGCTTCTGCACACAAAGGCACACGTGAACGCATTTCTAATGTCTTTGATGGATTGTAAATAAAAACTATAAACCTTGGAATAAAAGGAATGCTAGATATAGATGTAAAATAAGTGTCATCTGATAATGTCCTCATTAGATTCAGCTTTATTAATATGAATAATAATTCCAACAGCCTTTAACACGATTTTAGATCATCAAAAATGCCAAAAGTGAAAGCGAAGATATTCGAAGATTAAATAATATTTTTTATGATCCATAAAAGTAGCAGTCATTAATTCATATACGCTGCAATTAAAATAAACATTCTTGCAGAAATTTTAATTATGATGTTTAAATTCTTTAGATCTTAAGAATCATAAAATTTTATAGGAACATATTGGGGAAATCGGGCCTGAAATACACTGG
Organism: Polymixis flavicincta; assembly: GCA_949987655.1. NCBI lineage: Eukaryota > Metazoa > Arthropoda > Insecta > Lepidoptera > Noctuidae > Polymixis > Polymixis flavicincta. Next base: position 21,627,404 of record OX465175.1, read on the forward strand.
CCTGCAAAACTACGTACTACCCTTTTAAAATTTCATTTGTTTCTAAACTATAGAAGTTATAGATTTAAAATAAAAAACGTTTTATAGCAATTTTCATAAGCTTTCTTTGAAACTATAGTAAATTATACATTAGTAACATTTTTAAGTCTAAAAAAAGATAAAACAATAAAAATAGCAATTTTTAGCTTAGTGTCATAAAACTGAATTAACATTTACAAGTATGTTTTACATGTTATTCATTTTTTTAATAACTGGTATTTCCTCCTCGGACTCTGCTTACAGCTTCGAGTCGATTTGGCATACTGAACACGAGGTTTCGGAGCCGATGTTGGGGAATGTTTTCCCATTCTTCTATCAGGGCCTGCTTTAGTGCCCTAAGGGTGGCAGGTGGTGGTCTGCGGCTTCTAACTAGCCTCCCTAGCTCATCCCAGGCGTACTCAATCGGGTTGAGATCAGGACTTCTTGATGGCCAAGCCATCACGCTGATACCAACCTCATGAATATACTCTTGCACGACCCGAGCCGTGTGTGGCAGTGATTTTACGTTGTACAGTGTTTTAAGGATCTCTAGGCGCTTGAATGACTTTGACAGGAGCACTGTTGCTAATCATTCGTGGAATAGTTTTGTGAAATTGTATTGAAAAAACCAGATGGCGGCATAATAATCCTTTTTGGCCACGCCCCAAAAGTTCCTTGTACAACTGTATAGACAAAAGTCTTACTGTTCAATTAAAGTAGGGTTAACTTAGGTACTAAAAATTAAAGCAATTTATCAAAGAACTTTTAAAAGTTAAACAACGCCCTAGTACTTAGCATCGCTAAGTAAATGGGTATGGGCTCGGCGTTCCATTAGATAGTGCTAAGGTTGAACACAAGGACGTTACAGCCTCTGGATGTGGCTAAAAGCTTTTCTTTCAAAGTTCGTTTTGCTGCACCTTTTCTTTGACCTTTAGGTAATGAAGATGGCACGTTAGGTAGAAAAGGGTTATAATGCTAACTAGGCAGAGTAAATACGGCTGATATTAAAGGTTGTCTGACCAACTTAATACCTGTGGTCAGGAGATACATATTTTGAATCTTTTGCAATCCCGCATTAATCAGTGGCGTATCCAGGAAAGGGCTGTCTTTATGGTGATAGATCTGTGAAGCTGAAATCTGATTAATTTCTTATTCCATTTTTGAATAATTACTTTTCATTTTATTCATATTAAAACGTATTGAGGTTTTGGCGGGATCGCGTTCGCGTTGGAACATGTCGCACAAATTTTAATTTTCATTAAATTTTGTGAAATAGCGAATTAAATTGTATTATATTGGTAGTGAATTATTGAATTTAGTTACGTGTGACTGCACAAGTATAGTGTAAGTGTAAATAAGTGACTAACGTGGATTTTTGTGTTCCCCCAAAAACTCCTAATAGGTTGTTGTAAAGTTACTACCGCTTTACAATAACTTTAACTTAACTTTGACTTGACTGACTATGACTTTTTTGTAACTTCGTGCCTGATATCGGGCCATTTACTTGATTGAAAAGTAAAATTACTTGACACTGGCTAAATGCACAAACCGTGCGAAGCTAAAACCCAAAAAAAAAAAAAGTATAAATAGGTAAACTAAGGTAAAACGGAATACTGTATTGCTATTCTGTAACCATCTCACCGCGTGAAGTGAGCGTGGAGTGAGCTGTCAGTGTCATTCCACCTAATCCTTGATCAATCCCTAGCATCAGTGGGATGACACTGACAGGACACTCCACGCTCACTTCACGCGGTGAGATGGTTACAGAATCGACATGCTAATCCGATTCCGAAAATTTTCGGAAGTTTTCGGATATATTTCATAATAATAAAAAAATTGGGCGCACTAAGTAGCGGGCAAAAGTTAATATCTCATATGACAGAGTTCTAACAGAACAGTTCACACTACTAAATTACATGGCTAAATCAAATAAGTGCGACTCCTAAAATAGCCTCTTAACATACATTCACAGACACGCTCGTTTTCTGAGTCAAGGTTAATAGGCCTCTGAGGCGCCATATTATTTGGTCCTTCGTCATTTCTACCCCTTTTATCCGCACTATTATTATAAATGCCTATTATAATACATGTAAGAATAAAAGCGAAAGTTGGCACCCCTGACACAATAATTATTTCTACATTTGAATATTAGTAGGTTTTGGTATAGGCTTTCATGTCGTTCGTTATGGCTAAACGGATTTGGTCTAGGGTAGCGCGTTTCCCATTTGTCGAGTCGGGACCCGGTACCGGGCCATCAAAATAAAATACCTGCACCATAATTGCGTAACTCACGATTAATCATAATCGGTTTCATTTTGACAGTTCAACAATATTCATTGCGTTATTTACGTTGTTGAGCAGACACATTTTTCAAACATAATTATGAAGCAATGTTTTAACAATCCGTTTCAAAACGAAACAGATTATGATTAATCGTGAGTTACGCAATTAGGGTGCTGGTCGCTATATTCGACAACATTTTCCGCGAAATTGGATTCTGAACAATAAGCAACAGCTCCTTCGCACTAAAATTTTGTGACTAAATAGGCGATACCAAAATATGTGGTATTAATAAAACATTATTACTATTAATAAATGTGTATTATTTTACCTAATGGAACCAATTTGGGTTTAAAAGTATTATGTGGGTCACAAAGGGGCAGTGTGAAAATTACCGGGCCATGACAGAACAATGTTTGGGAAACACTGGTCTAGGGTAAAAAATATATCCTGGGTTTATAGGTAGATACAATATAAATGATATTTACAAATAATGTAAATTGGTAAAAAAACACCTTTAGACGTCAAAAATTGTGTAAATATTTTTTTTACCATATGAGTTCTGTGTTCACAGACTATTCTGAGAAAAGAAACAGAATAAAACTTAGAGGTCATTGTCCCGTTTAAATGTCATATGAGGATGATGCAGATTGTCTCGTTATTTGATTGTGACAGAGATGGTCTATGGTCAAATAATATTTTTATTTCGGAAAATAGGGTTGTAAGTTGTAAATCTTGAAGATACCAATTTCTACAAAAAACTTCATGGAAGTTGTTCTACTGAAGTCGCATTTCGCCTGTTTGCAGGAGCCTTCAGTCTCAACGCTTTCATCGTATTATTAAAGTCTTAAGTAGTGTGAACAGTGTTGCCAGACCTGGTTTTCACTTTACCCCAGGCTTAGTCTCAGTTTACCCCAGATTCACTATTAATTTGACATTCCCTCACTTTTTTCTTACTTCGTCGTATCGATGATTCCAATTGGGCTCAGATAAGCTTTGACCAGAATTCTGCCAAATCGACAGCGTTATCGTTGGCCTCACAAAGGTCTTTCATAGTGCAGGAGTTATTGCAAAGCGAGCACGACAAGAGGTGGGGCATAGTTTGCGATGGTGCTCCACAGTCGCACTGCATCTCATTGGAGAACCCCCACCTGACCAAGTTGTACCGACAGCGGCCCACCTGACTTCTTAGTCGATTAAGAGATTTCCAGGTGGGCCATGATAGTTGGTGGCCCGCTGGAAGCTTTTCTGCAAGCTCAACATAGTCAGCCGGGGCGGGGTGTTTGAGAAGCCACAGTTTCAGTCGCGCCGCACTAGAGCTAATGTCAGATAGTGGGATGGTCGACTTGAGAAAGCTATTACGGCTCTTCAGTCAAACCTCAAACAAAACAACGGGATATTAGTATACATTATTTTTGACGGTGTGAAGTTAATGCAAGATAACTGTTTAGTGACTGCAAATTATACTGTATATCATGGCCAAAGATAGCGTATTACCTACAGAGCTCGGTCTGGATGACTGAATACAGAAAAAGGCTATCTACGGCTGCACATTATTTAAAGGTGCTGATAAAAAGATAATGCTACCTTAGAAATGTTATGGAATCGTTTATTACCACCAGCATCTAAGCTCCATTGAGCCCGGCCCAAAACTAAACGCAACGCGACGTATTTCTACTAAGTAGGTAGTTTATTATTATGGTAGTCTCGAAAGCGAAACAGACCTTACCCTAAAAAATACCCTAACAAAATGAATACCCTAAAACACCCTGCCGTATTAGTTTCACCCTAAATCTAGGGTAAATTACCCTAAGTTGGCATCACTGGGTGTGAATGGAAATTTTATAAGCCCGCAATGTCAACAGAACTGTAGGTATTGTACAATTGACTCGAAGAAGTATATTTAAATTCGCCAGCTACACTGAAATAAGAAATCATAAGAAATTACCTATGAGTTGAAATTGAAACTAAAAAAGCTTTCAGTTACTGAATATTAAAAACAATTGGTTTTTATTTTCCCAAATTGAAAGCTGTTTTGACAGCTCCCTGTCAAAACAAATTGACGTTGTTTGTTCGTTCGATGTAGTGAACATTTATACATAGATATTAGAAACTTGTATTAAAAGGTCTTTGATTGATACAATATTAAAATTCCATTCACTATTATTTAATGCTCTTTTAAATATTACAACAAAAACGTATTAAATCAGGATTTTTTTTTAAACCTTTTCCACAACCAAATTGTAATGTGAGCCATGTTTTTCAATTAGCATAGCAGTTCAATGTTAGGTTGTACTTCATCATTCATCATCATTTCAGACGAAATACACCTCATGATGCAAGCTTACAGTTTCTTCTGAAGAACTGATAGGTACTGAGTTGGAATTATAGAATTTTATACGGAAGATTTGCTTTTCTTTGCGCGCAGGTATCAGAAACACGTAAAAAAATATTGTACTTTGAAATAATGAATGGTGGAAGATGGGATTTATTGTAGGTAAGCCGATAGGAATCGGTTTGTTTTGACCCGTCGCGCGCTTTCGCCACTGGGTGCTATTCTTTACTTCCAGCACTAAACGGAACCAATTCATTCAATTGGATTAAATTAACTAATTAAAATTAATTTAAAAAAAATTGTAGGTTGTATTCATGATTTTAATAAAATCATGTAAAATCATTTTCATAAATCAGTAAAGCCCGATTTGTTAACGTCGCGAATCTTTTTAATTAACATACGACCTGACAGTTACCTGGTAATTGCTAAAAAAATAAGAAAACATGAATTTCGCGAGCTGCTCTGGCGGTCCCAATTTAAAACTTCGATAGGTATAATGTTGGCAAATGAAGACCAGATACTACCGACTTTCAAAAATAATCCCGGAAACATAACAATATTTATTCAATTACTCATATAGAAGCCACATCATTATATTCACGTATCTATCATCAAATGAAGGCGGGGTCCTTTGATCTCGCGGCTATTTTTACTCAGTTTCATTGAACTTCGCAAAACTGGCCGTTTTGGCTATCAATATTGTGGATCTTAGTATGTAGATGATAATTGTGCTGAAGGCCATCGTTAGCCTTTGCCGGTACTGCCAAGAGTAACTTTGATTTTGTTATTGCGAAAATATTTTGACAGTTTACATCCGGATTAAAATTACGACTTTGTTATTGGCAAAGAAAATAATGAAGATTTTTTTCACGGTTTATCTTTATCACTTATTACTTCCGGGTCATCATGTGAATACGAAATTCGAGAAAGAAAAATATTATGTACAGGACCTTCTAGTGATAACTTGTGAGTGTGACGTAATAACGGGCATAGGTGGGGAATGCAATCTCGAGCCTAGATTTGGCACTCGAGATCTCGCGTGCTAAGCCTGGTGTCGAGATTGGTAATTCGAGATATCGCCTAGCAACCAAGCGACATCACGTTTTCCAGATCGAGAATTTCCCTAATTCAACCAAAAATACTTAACCTAATTAATATTAAAACTACACAACACATACTAGTGGTAAGTAATAAAAATACATCAATCGAATCTTGTAACAGTGCACTACTACACTACATCATACATAATGCAACAAATCAGCGTAAGTCTATTTTTAGCTAAAAAAAATATGTGCTAATTTCACACGCTCCTAGGCGTTATCGGCTGCCTGACAAGGTGATCTCGCAAACTGCAGCGTATTTGGCGATGATGTCACCGCGATGTCACCCTAAGCCCGTTCTAGATAACGACAAGGTTTATGTACCCAGCAGTTCTGTGAACTTGTCAAGTGTTATCAATCTGGATTTCGTGTGGCGTATTTGTAGCTCAAGAACGTAGATTTATTCACTTTTTAAAAGAATAAAATATGAAAATAATCGATTCCCGCGCATTATATTGTATTCTCAGATTATAAAACAAAGGCAGATAGACCGCGCGGAACATCAAGAGTGAGGCCAAAAAACCAAGTACTAAAGCGTCGAATTTTATGTAACATACAATGCGACGCTTTAGTATTTGTTTTTTTTTTTGGTTTGATTATAAAACAAAGGCAGATAGATCGCGCGGAACACCCAAGAGTCAAAAAGCAAATACCAAAGCCTCGCATTATATACAATGTGACGCTTTAGTATTTGGTTTTCTGGCTTCACTCTTGGTGTTCCGCGTGGTCTATCTGCCTTTATTTTATAATCTGAGATTGTATTGTAATTGTAACCCACACTATGGCATGTTTGATCTCAGCAACGCTTGTCAAAAGTCTACGAATGACAGCGGCTGTCATTCGTATATTTATCTTATCTTTGACAGTCGTTACGGCAGCCTCTGACAACCAGTCTTATACCAATGGGTATCGTGCTACCCAGTAACTAGACTGTGGAGGTCGGATAGGCAGTCCCTCCATGTAAAAGGCTGATTTCAGCTGCATCCGATTTGACTGGAAGCCTATCAAAAGGTTAGGAAGCATTACCACAGAATATTTAAAATTCTATGGCTTATTTGAAAATTCCAAAAGAATTTTAATAAAACGCTAACAACATCCTATTTTTCTAACATACATGAGAATAATAATGACGTCTCATCACCATTATTTTTTAAACTCGAGAGAACAATAAACGGGTAACATTCAAACAAATGACGACATAATCTAAACAAAACGCGAAGCAAAGGTATTTTTATCATACATCCTTGTTGTCTTATTATTATGAGTAAAGCTTTATTTTCATTAGTAGACTACACAACACCTACGCAGTGCAAAACTAAACAACTGCTAACGAATTTTGTTTAAATGCAACACTGACCGGAACTTTGTCAGTTTGTATTTTTTTTCTCTTCAGTCAGTTTTCTCAGTGTTTTAGGTGGGCATCCTTTACGTGCTAAATGAAAGTGAGCTATTTTTATCTGTGGTATTTTCATGTAGATCCGGGAATGGCGGGAATGTGCGACGTAATTTACCACCTGCTTCCTAATCTACGCTAGTAGATATGTGTGAAACGGGTTGACCACTCGTCTACGCATGAGGCAGTTATAGTACTTGTAATGTCGTTGTACTTTTTGTGCTAAAAACGACTTAGAAAAACTTTTTGAAATACATACTTACATTTCTTGTAAATATTATCTACTTACTTACTAATTGATGGTGGTGCTTATTTTAACCGAAAAACATGCGTTTTAGGCCATTTAAATTACTGTCCACAATCTTCTCCTAGGCCTGTCGATTGCAAAAACAAACAAAGGCAGCCAAGGGCGAGTTGGATTTGCAGACGAAGGGTTTCGTACCACTGTACAATATTTAACACTAAAGATTTATTTTCATAATTTAGCAAAATAAAAACACGTTTGTACAGAACCCTTTTGATTTTTAAATTAATTGTTATTTTACAGAACCCTAATAAAAAACAACCGACTTTCAAAAAACACTACAAAGTGAAAAATAACCTTAATTTCGAAAGTTGTCTATGGACATATATTTATTTTTCAATTTGTAGTGTTTTTTTGAAAGTTTCTTGTTTTTCTTTTTTTAAGTTTTTCTTTTTCACTTTTTTTAGTTATAGTACCTACCTACAAAGTGAAAAATAACTTTGAGTACATACATACTTAGTGTTTTTTCGGGAGTCGGTTGTTTTATTTTTTGGAAAAGCTTTTATTTTTCACTTTTAGTTATAGTAGATACCATTAGTACCTACCCCAGACCAGTTCGAGTTTTCATCATCCTAGGGGTATTCTCAAAGTCAATCAAATCAAAACAATACGTATTTATGCGATAACAGCAATCGCGTTTGATTTGCTGTCATTTTTTGAATATTTCCGTTGTCTGTCTCCGAAACTCATCATCAGATCTATATGAAATTTAAATGGGACCATTTCAAAATAAAGCCCTTTCGAACGAAAAAAAGAATTTCGCAAATCTGTGTATAGGTAGACGGAGTTATGCCCGAATATACATAAAAATAAAAATAATATAGAGATTTCGAAATGATAACCTCCTTCTTTTTGAAGTCAGTTAAAAATACCCAAGATGGGGCTAAAAATAATTAAACAGTTTTGTGAAAGTGATTACATTTCATTTATTTACTGACCATCACTCTAATTGCGTAACTCACGATTAATGATAATCTGCACCCTAATTGCGTAACTCACGATTGATCATAATTGGTTTCGTCTTCACAGTTAAACAATATTCATTGCGTTATTTATGTTGTCGAACAGACAAATTTTTCGAACATATGAAGCAATGGTTTAACAATCCGTTTCAAAACGATACAGATTATGATGAATCGTAGTTACGCAATTAGGGTGCTGTTTCGTTTTGAAACAGATTGTTAAACCATTGCTTCATATGTTCGAACAATTTGTTTGCTCAACAACGTAAATAACGCAATCAATTGAAACGGATTGTGATTAATCGTGTGTTACGCAATTAGGGTGCATGGTATTCACAAATCGATAAACACAATTATTTTATCTTCCAGAAGATTTTTTTATTTTTTTCCTACGTGGAATAAAAAAAAAGGAAATCAGGATTGAAATAAATCGAATAACTAATTATTAAGATTTATGTCCTAGACTAGTTGAAACTACAATGTTTAATGCCTAGGATGTCATATAAACGTGGTATTTTACGACCCATAAATTATTTGTAACTACTAACTAGGGATCTTTCGCGACCTCGTCGTGTGATTCTGTGATATTATTAGATATTCATTATGTAGGTAGTGTAGGTATACATAGTGTTTAAAGTTTAAAATACTACCAGAAAAAAACAAAAAAAAAAAAACAAAACCAGAACTTTTGCGAAATGTCACTTGCTCATTTAAACCAGAAAATAACTACCTGCAGAAGTAGTCTTGACTTATCAATTTATTTTATTTATATGTATCTCTAGCTGACAGACGTCTTTCTGCCAACATTTCAATAATCAGTACAAAATTCACATAGTCAATGAAATTTCTGTTTGCTCGAATTTTCAAGTTTTCCCGGCAACTTTTAATTTTTTTCGTTCTGTAAGAACCTGATTTGAACTAAGTATTCAAAATTTAATTTAATTTAATCCGTTTACTTTTAAGTACGTTTTAAAACAATTTGCCAAATCGGTCCGCCCAATGTAAAACATAGCAGTTTTATTTAAATAGATAGATTATTAATTATATTTATGCATCGCCCGTTAATAAAGAGAATTAAGTACAAGTTCAGAAACTAATAAAGATGTAAAAATAAGACAATTTAAATTAAAACATGACTTTTGACACACGTCTAGAAACGGAAATCAAAAAACTTTATGACAGGTGACATAAAAACAAATTGTCATTTGTGACACAAAAACATTGTTTTAACAGTTTGTTGTTTATTGTAGTTTGAAAACTATGTGATCTCTAGGAAGCTCTTCGTTTTCACAACTTCTATATCTGTTATGAACTTATGAAGTTATGAAAATAGGTATTATTTAGACTTTACATTATGATTCAATTTATGAATAAAATGTACACCAGACACTGCGACACAGAACTTAAAAAAAAAATGTTATTGTTTCTGCACAGACTTACCTACCTAAAAAAGTCTAGGAGCTAATAGCGCGTTTTCGTTTTATCATCTAGCTGTAAGAATAATTCTAAAGGAGAAAACCTTTGGAATTATTCCGTTATGAACACTGGACGAGCCAATCGTCATTGTATCTTTTATAATACAAATATTTCTATTTAAAGGCTTGATGTGGTTAACCACTGCACTTTATATCCAGAAACCACGAATATTATTATAATATCACGTGACGATTACGAAACTAACACGATTGTCCATAAAAATGTTGTATATTCAATGATTCCTTAAAGACAATTGAATTTATTTCTGAAATTGTTCAAGAAATATACATAGACGGGTCGACTTTGAGTAGCTCCTCCTTTTTTTATGTCGGTTAATCGTTGATTTTAGTTGACGATAGACTAGTAACTAGTTTTAAGCCAGGATGAGTGGATATCGCCTTCAAAGCGTTTCGCTTTTCTGCAACGACTCTCATCAGGATTAACATAAGCTTATGTAAGAGGAATACATTTTTGAATTTTCTGCCATCGTCGTTATTGCTGATAAACATCCCTTCGTCTAGCCCTTAGGAAGTTAGGAATATAGTATTGTTTACGTTTAAATGTTGCATTCCCAACTTCCATTTATCTAACATTTTAATGAGGATACCGTATGTACCGTGATAACCGTACACATATCTATTACAAATGTTTCAGCTTCGAAAATTAAGCGTTGATTACTGGCCTAAGTATAAGGAAAAATACTGATGTAATGTTTCCTATACACTGTTTTTATGGCGTAATAATAAACGGATTTGCTATTGTATAATTCACTGTATTTTGTAGACATATTACTGAAGTTAAAGGTGATATCATCGACAGTTTGATAGTGCTTTAAAATACTTTTTCAACACATTTGCTCAAAAACTGCATTTACGAAGCCTGTATACATGGTTCGAAAGTTAAAAATTACGCACTAATACAACGGAACGTGCGGTAAAATAGGTACTCTCACCTAAGTACCTATTTTACCGCATACCTCGTTGTATGGCACCGTGCGTATTCTTTACGGTTTTTTTTTAATTTCCAAAAAAATATTATAAGAATTTCGTCCAAGGAGTTTCACATTACGAGAATAAATAAGCTGACTGATCGAACCTCCTTGGAAGCGATTTTGCTCAATACGTTTGTCTCACTTTAATAATAAAGAGTAAATGAGATGAAAGATGTAGTTCTAATTTTCACCACGGGCATGTGGCGCCATTTGTAAATTCCGGCCATTTTCATATTAGAAACGTCAAAGATTGTTGCGAGTTTCCGACTGATATTTAAAAACAAACTTTTATTATGAGTTCAAGCGAGGAAACTGATATTAATATGGAATCTACTCCACCTGATATTTTGAATGAGGCGCAAATTGCAGGAAACGGTCTCTTGCCGCCAAAATTGGAGAGCGCTATTTAATGATGTATAAGTTTGTTTAATTACATATTGTACTGTTTTCTCGCAAATGTGTTGAAAAACATTGTATTGATTGTATGACACACGTGCAGAAATTGGTATTTACAAACTCGTGACTATGGTAAGCCCTCGACTTCGTCTTGGGCTTACATTCGTCTACTCGTTTGTAAAAACCAACTTACCGCACTAGTATCATAAATAACTATTTTTCTTTGAGTGTTGCTTGATATTTTCTGTTCATAGTCTCTTTTTTGTAGGGAGTAATAAAATCTCGGTCGCAAGCGCTACTGCTGAATATGAGGTCCTGAGGTCAATTTCCAGGCCCAGCAAAGTGTGATTGGGTTTTCCACCAGGTATTTCTTCAGGCTTCCGGAATTTTAGGTGTGATGTTATGCAATAAAATCCAACCTAAATGGAACTTGAGCACAAGAAGACTAATTGATCAAGTTTTCGTTTTACTGAAGCTCAGTTACGTAGAATTTTATTTTAATAGTAGCTTGTGCCTGCGGTTTCATTGGCGTGAAATTTCTTGTTGCCGCGACCCGTCGCCAGCGCTACGCTCAGCGTTCTTTCTGCCTAATTTATTTTTTGCTCTGCTCCTAAGTCCCGTATTACACAGAACCTCACTCAAGACTCAAGCATTACTTAAAACTAGTTTCAACCAATCAAATGCCTCTAAACTCGTTTTAAGTAATGCTTGAGTCTTGAGTGAGGTTCTGTAATACGGGCCTAAGTGTCCTAGCGTAATGTTACGTAGCGAAAGAGAATTAACTTATTACATTTCCTAATCCGACTTATAAGTTCTAGAGATTAATGCGGTGAAACAAACAAGCAAAAAAACAAACTCTTTATTATAAGTTAGTATACGTATAAGTATATAGAAAAGTGGCTAAAACAATCGGCTTCAGACTAAAGCGTTTCATTATTAATTCAAGTGGTCTTGAAGTCTTGACTTCGCCTGCCCGTGACCATGATCGCAAAGGGCTTCATACGGATCGAAGATACGAAAATAAACACAACTTTTGGTTTTATTTCTACGAAGAATGTTTGCGTAAATATTGAACGTATTCTGCGGAAGTTTTGTAATCTTACGATGTGTGAAAGAAGCTACAAATAAGTAGCATATTTAATCGCAGATTATTTAAAGCCTCATAGCAACACATCTTATCCAAGAACTAGGTAATGGTATACCTAGTTCTTGGATATAAAGCGGATTTAATCCATTCAGTCCTGGCGGATTTTATATGGATTTATACTAACTGAAAAAGGATAATACTATCTGTGGAATTCAATGATGGATAATATTCTCTGTGAAATTCAAAGGGTTCAGCGACCCCAATCGTGCCTTGTCTACACCATTTCTCCCACAAATAAATATTTCTATTTCAATAAGACGACTTCATCATAGTCTGGAAAAAGCCTGCCCGCCGGAAGTCGGCTTTCAGTCTAACCGGACTCTGCTGAGTATTTAACATGGAGTGACTGCCAATCTGACCTCCACAACTCAGTTACTGGATAACACGATATCCCTTAGTAAGACTAGTTGTCAGACTTTCGAGTTTTTGACTACCCGTAACGACTGTCAAAGATCTACGAAATTTATCCTTAGCATTTTGTTGTAGACACAACATGACAAACTGCCTATTTATTACATTTGCAAATCCCAACGTGTCTGTAGAAATAACTCGAAGATACTCCAACACTCTCATCTCTAATCCTAGATATTTCTTGAGAATGTCAATTATACCCTGTATTTACATTATTGAATCCCAAATATCTCTTAGCGTTAAGAAACAAGACATAGATGGGAACCAGCGATTGGCTGACAGCCAAGTGTTTTGGCAAACATTTTGTATAAACTACACTAATATATAAAAATAAACGATGTCTGTTTGTTGTTCCTTCATGTACAACATCAGGTGAAATTGGCTTACCTTGTTATTATTTATGGATGTAAGTGGTTCTGTATGAAGGACTATCGATCGATTGATTGAAAAGTGAAAAAATAAATATATGTATTAGTTTATACTGCTAAATCATAACGGAAGAGTGGAGGTATGTTAGTCATAAAATGTGGAATTTATTGGTTTATGCTTCTGCGAATTTTAAGGAAATTCGTTGAAAGAGAATTTCCTTTACGAATAATTTTGCGGATTGTAAAACATTTTATAGCGATGATTCGTTCTACGTGAATATTCCTGTTTAAGTTCAATGTCAAATGTTTCCTTTCATGTTAGAAAAAAAAAACGAAATCGCTCAGCTGATGAAAATCGATTGCATCCATTGGCTACAGACACTAAAACTAACACAGTTGCCAAAGCCAAGACAACTATCATCGACAGCCTAGTCTTTTCCTAACTATGTTGGGTCGGCTTCCAGTCTAACCTGAACTGCCTGTCTGACCCAGTCGGTGGCTGATACGATACTCCTTGATAACACTGGTTGTCAAACTTTCGTGATTCTGGCTACCCGCAGCGATTGTCAAAGATCTAAAAATGAACGATTGGTCCTTGCTGTCCCGGCTCTGCCGTTGGGCTTAACTGCTTTCCGAGGCACGAAGGGGTCTCGATATGTATTGATGGTCACCCATTCACGGACTAACCGCGGCAAGTATAGCTAAACCCTCGATCGATCCGTGCAACTGTTATTATTTAGCCACGAGTTAGGCAACAATAGAGAGACAATTGAATTGTCACATGTGGCATTTCACGGGCATTCTTAGTTACAGGAAGAAATAAAACTTTCTTCACTCAATTAAATTATTCATTTCACAAGAAAATATGTTTCGCATGGCTGACTCCCAGACTACTTTTTCGAAAACATTTTGCTGTGACTCAAAAACAATGTACTTATTTTGTTTTATTTCAGTATTTCGTTAATTTATACACATTTCACCGCCATACTAATAAAAAGGAACAATAATTTATTAATAACGACAGTACTGCTCATTTCGGCTTCCGTCGTATAATAAACAATATCGGCCATGTGGCATACAATTATTAACGGCGGGAAAAATCCAGTTCAGCCATTGAATGGGCATATTTTTAGCGGGAATATTTATTTTTGTATTACGTTTAGCTTTTCAAACGGTTTCTTTGTTGAAGACGTAGACGTAGATTTGCGTGGGGATTTTAGAACTTGTCTATGTGAGCTGGTACCGTTTTCTTTTATGTGGCGTGATGTCTATGGCGTTGTACAGACGCCAGCACATCAAGCTACCCCAAACTGTCTAATTTTCCCAAGTGAACATGAACCTCATCCTTATGTTATAAAGTTGAAAATCCACTGAATAAATTTGACAGATTGGGGTAGCGTAATGTGCTGGCGTCTACCTACTCATTCAAGTCATCATCATCATCGGTTGCGTAGTTCCACACATTGCTGAGTTAGGCCTCCTCCCTTTGGTGCCTGATCTTTGCGACTCTCAACCAGTTCTTACCCGCGATCTCCTAGAAGTCATTCACCCCTGGTTGTTGGTCTGCCGTCTCCTTCTACCGTCTCTCGGCAACCATTCAGTAAGGACTCCACTGCACCTGCCATCACCACGTCAAGCCAAGTGTCTGCCCACATTAATTTCAGAGCCGCTACCCGTAGTTATACTTATTGTCTATAGGTGTGCAATAAAAGTAATAACAGTCTTGGTACCAAGTTCCTGTCATAAAACCAATGTGTTCCATCTTTCATTAAAGCGGGCTACAGTTTTAACTGAACAATTGAACTGTTCAGTTAAAACGTATGTGTGTAGGCAAAATTGAGAGCTGTACAGTTGAACTGATAATCTAATCAAAATATAATTAGAAAAAAAACTGCGAAGTTAGATTGTTCAGTTAAAACTGATCAGTTAAAACTGAAGGTCTGTAGCCCGCTTAATAGATCACTTGACACCTAACGGTGAAGCCCGAAAGCCGGACAACCAGTCTCACTATGGGATATCGTGTTACCCAGTAACTGGGTTGTGTTATTGTGTAGGCAATCGCTCCATGTAAATTACTGCGTCAAGTTAGACAGGAAGCTGACCCAAACATAGTTGGGAAAAGGATAGGCAGATGATGTAAGAGACCTAAATAAAAAATATATGTTTTGATAATATTTTTAAGTGAGAACGGATATCAATAACGTGTTGGAAAGATGAAAGCAAAATAATATCTAACATAGGAATATAGATGCATGTGTGCTTAATTTTTCTATCATAAGTAATCATAACAGTTAAGCACGTTAAGCCGTTGGTCCCGGCTGTCATTTGTGGATCTTTGACAGTCGTTACGGGTCGTCAGAAACCCGAAAGTTTGACAACCAGTCTTACCAAGGGGTATCGTGTTACCCAGTAACTGGGTTGTGGAGGTCAGATACGCAGTCGCTCCATGTAAAATACTGGCATTAAGCTGCATCCGGTTACACTGGAAGCCGACCCCGACATAGTTGGGAAAAGGCTAGGCAGATGATGATGATGAAGTAATCATAACAGTATAGCAATAAGTATTTTTATTTCAGTTAGAAATCTTTGCATTACTTTTTCCAGTTGGAATAAAAGGGAGCATAAATGCTATTTCCATTGCCATGAATCTATCATCTATGAGATAAGCGTATAACTTAGTCTATTTATTTACTTACGTTTACTTACGATTAGTAAATAGTCAGTGAATTTATTGTTATTCTAGTGTGTAAACAAGTAAACAATTGATGCTGGAAGGGAGCTGAAGAATTGGCTCTACGCTATCATTAAATCCCTTTTCATGCATATTTTTCCTCACACAATAATTCCAATGATAATAATCTTGTCTTCGGCCTTCCATTCCTTCTCCATCCATCAACATAATTCATCATTCTTTTAGCCACTATCTTGCTCCTCATTATAAGCCCATACTAAGCCAAATAATTTATTTTCAACTTTTCTGTCCCTATTGCAATGGCGCCACTTTCAAACTACTTCTCCAGAAATTCTTATTTTTTACTTCATCTATCACAACACTCCACACAGAACAGATAAAGTAAAAAATGAATTAAACAATAATTAATTAACATAAAAAGGCCGCGTTAGACGAGCAACACGTAATCCTGTAGCCGCATCCAATACAAACATAATAAATCTGTTCCTAATTTATAATAGTCATTTATGTCTGAACGTTTGTGGCCAACTTGTTCAGTAAACATAGATAATTGAAGTACAGAAGGAGAACTTCGAAATGAGATAAAACGACGACGTTCGCGGAAAATTGTACTGTGAAACTGAAAACGACTTCCAGTTTCTGAAGGCCCCAATTCTCGTACTCGTAAAACGTTCAGCAATCAATGTCAAAAATGTAGCTTTTGTTGACAGATTGAAACTGAGATAAGAATGAGAACTGTCTTGTATGAGAATTGCCGTTATCAAACATCTTACATTTTCTATAATTAGTGGATAATTATATGCTAAATAGTTTTCTAATTTTTGATTTGATTGCTTTGAATAATGGATAAATTTATAATTATTTGATTTAACCTATTTATATTTGTACGTCGTTGAGACAAAACATGACTGATTTAATTTAATGTAACATATTGCATTCCATGTGTATACTCATTTTTTGGACAAATAAAAGTATTTTATCTTATCTTGTCTAAAAATCTGTGTGCCTGGCTGGAATTAACTAAGAAACGACGGCATCAGGCTTTAAAAAATAAAATATTATCTCTACCCAGTCTATGTTACCGCTTTTTTATTTTTGATATGGTGTAAAGTTCTATGGAGGTGATACTCAAAAAACAATTTCTGCGATTTCTGACACTCGCAATCTATCTTACTCGGACAAAAAATATTTAGTTTAAATATTTGACCTCGCTTTCATTTTTTCACTTCTTACTGCATTTTGCAATCTGAAATGCACGCGACATTTAAGATATTTTATTATTTCTAGCCATACTGTTAGTGTTACCGACTGATATTTTTATTTCGTTAGCCATCTGATGTGTCCCAGCAGTGGTGCCCAGCGGCCGCGACTTACAAGTTGTTGGTCGTAGGACTCGTATGTTCGAACCCAGATAGGCGCTTAACTTTGTTTAAATTATTTCATCACCACTGCTCTCAAAACGGTGAACTAAAACATCGTGAGGAAACCAGCATGTCCATGAACCAAAACATCGAAGACATGCGACATCTACCAACCCGCACTGGGCCCGCGGGCTCCCTCTCAAAGAGAGTAGTCCCGTGTCTAAGCAGTGGGAACATTATAGGTTGATTATATTTGCCATCGAATTAATTATTATCTCTGTCTTAATTCACTGGACCTTCTGGATATTTACATCCTCTGTGTCAGCAACCGTAAATCAACAAGATATTCAATGCTAAGGTAAGGTGTGAATTGTTTAAATGATACATCAGTGGAGTCGGTTAGTTGTTAGATCAAACAGATTGGGGCCGAATAAAAACAAGGCTTGTGTGGCTTGGCTGGTATATTGAGGTTTATGTATGACTATGTTAACACATAACTACTGTATTTAATACGTGATTATTTAGTTATATGGTTTATGAGTTTAAAGCGCAAACGTTGCTATGATCTGTTCCGAAAATGTCTGAAGAAAATGTAAACAAAAGCTGTTCAGGTTAAAAATTCTTACACATTTACTCACTAAAGGGAATTAGTAATAAATACATGCTTGTGTGTTTAGAAATTTCTGTATACCACTTTCTAGTTTTCTACACGCAAACATTGAGGTTATAAAATTAAGCTTCCGTGAAAAAAGCTTTATTGTTTAAAGTGATTTATAATTAGAATTAAGTTTTCAAATAATCAAATCAATGCACTCAATTTGTAAGATGCACTAAAGAATTCTGATCAATTTGTTTACATTTTCATTCGTTACTTTTGAAACAGACTAAATATTAGTACATTTTGATTAAATATTGTTGAGCCGCACGATTGATGTTTGGTTACCACTAGCGCCATCTCTTATCGAATAGCGGAATTAATGGTCAAGATCTTTCTAGAAAGTTCGATGCTAGAACTTTCTGGAACTATCGACACGTGTTCGGTCAGGGCCGATATGTACTCGAACATTCTAGATGCTTCTATGGTAGAAGGTTCTGGAACTATCCGAGGGCCCTATATAAGCGGGAACGGAGCGCGTCCCGGGGTAGTTCATTGGAAGCGATACATGCGAGAACATCTAAAGCGATCTTCAAGTGCGACTTAAGAGTGATCCGTAGTGCTATTGTGTTGTGTTATAGTGTGTTTAATTAAAGTGTTATTTTTGGTCATTCATATCGGCAGTTTTTAATTGTCACGAACCCCAAGCTCGTAACAATTGGTGTCAGAAGCAAGGATTAAAATCATGCCGATTTTACCTAAAGACGACACGGAGGGTATCCGTACCCGGAGTCAACGCCAGCAGGAGACGGACCACGACAGACATGAAGGAGGTGAAGGAGAAGGTTGCCCAGCATGCCAACCGCTTGTCAGAAGCTGAAACTCAGATCAGCAAGTTTAGTGACGTCATTGCTGATGTGAAGCAAGAGTTGGGTAACCTCAAACTTGGGGATGGAATCGCAGCTCCCGTAGCTACAACACCTTCGCTACGTGGATTCAAAGTGCCGCCGTACGATGGGACTTCTTCCTGGTCGGCCTACAAAATTCAGTTTGCGGCTGTCATGAAGGCGAACGGGTGGAATAAAAGTCAGGCCATGACTGCCCTCACCCTAGGCCTGCGCGACCAGGCTTTAAATATGCTGGAAGCTCTCGGTAAGGAAGTGACTTACGAGCAGCTCCTCGAGGCATTGGAGGCTAGATATGGCGACGCTCACCTGGAACACGTGTTTCGTGCGCAGCTCAAGGATCGTGTGCAACGCAGTAACGAAAACCTGCAGCAGTGGGCCCTTGAAGTGGAGAAGCTGGTTCGAAAAGCGTACCAGTCCGTACCTGCGCTTATTGATGGGAACCTGGTGCAGGCATTCATCGACGGCATCCGGGACCCTGAAGTTAGAGCTGCTGTGAGACTCGGTCACCACGGGACGCTTAAGGACGCCTTGGCCCATGCACTGGAGGTGGAAGCTGTGCGGCAGGATCATCGTTCCCATCGCGTCAGGGAGGTTGTAGCGGCTACAGTTCGCGATCGTAAAGGATACAGCCCTAGGTGCTACGGCTGTGGGGAAAGGGGCCACCTTCGATCCAGTTGCCCTAAGCGAACTGCAGAAAGGGAAGATGGCCGGTCTCCAGAGGGTAGCGCGGCTAACAGCACTACCCAGCAGCAGCAGGGAAACGAGTAATAGCCAGGACTGCGGGGCGGGTGCTGGCTGATGTTCAAAGAGCCCCAAGGATTTCGATCACACAAACCCATGACGGGAACAGCTTAATCATCAAGGGCGAGGTCAACGGAACGCCTTGTAAGCTGACCATAGATACTGGAGCCTCTCGTACAGTCGTCAGTTCCCAAGTTATGAGTCGGCCTCTTGGGGACTCTGCATACAACCGAGAACGCATTAATTTGGTGACAGCCACCGGTCAGCGCATACCCGTCCGTGGAGAGATGGAGATGGAGTTGAAGCTAGGCAACAGGACCTACCTGCATAATGTCATCGTGGCTGATATAATGGACGATTGCATCCTGGGTCTTGACTTTATGAGGAAGAATTTTTGCGAGATTGACGTCAAGCAAGGAGTTATGAAATGTGGACGAGAGGAACTTTTTATGGAAGGGGCGTTATCAGGGAATGTGTACAGCCTTAAGGAAATTGTTCTTCCTCCGAGATCAGAAACGATTGTGCCGGTTAGTCTTCCTCGGAATCCTGGGCAAACTCATCGTTGTGTACTCGTGGAAAGGGTAGACAATGACCTTCCATGGAAAGTGGCACGAACTTTGGTCAGAGCCACCGACATCTCAGGGATACGTGTGCTGAACCTTTGTGATCAGGAACAGACTATTGAAAAAGGCACACTGATTGGTACTTGCGAGGAAGTGGATTGGCTGCGTCAATGCCAATATCTATCGACTGGGACCCCCAGCAAGGATGCACAAACGAGAGTGACCACACTTTTAGAAGAGTGTTGCAGCGCTCTGTCTCAAAATGAGATGGGCAAGGCGAAGAAGATGTTACTGAAGTACGCCGAAGTTTTCTCCCTAAACGATAGTGACATTGGGAAGACTGGCTTAGTTCAACACAAAATAAATACAGGCGACGAGTTGCCTATCCGTCAGCGGCCAAGGAGATTGCCGGTAGCGCGTGAAAAGGAAGTAGAAACCATGATTGAGGGAATGGTGAAGGATGGTGTTATTGAACCTTCATCTAGTCCATGGTGTTCACCTGTAGTGCTGGTAAGGAAGAAGGACGGCAGCATGCGGTTTTGTGTTGACTATCGTCGTCTGAATGACGTTACGAAGAAGGACAGCTACCCTTTGCCAAGAATTGATGACACGTTGGACATGCTCACTGGAGTAAAGTGGTTTAGCACGCTGGACCTGAAAAATGGCTACTGGCAAGTGGAAATTGACCCCAAGGACAAGGAGAAAACAGCATTCTCGACAGGAAAGGGTCTGTGGCAATTTAAAGTCATGCCGTTTGGATTGTGCAACGCTCCGGCAACGTTTGAAAGGTTGATGGAACTTGTACTAACTAAGTTGATTGGCGATGCCTGTCTGGTCTACTTGGATGACATCATCATCGTAGGCCGTACGTTTGAAGAACATCTTCAAAACCTGGAACGCGTGCTCATGAAGATCCAGAGTGCCAACCTCAAGTTGAGTCCGAAGAAATGTTCACTATTCAAACGGCAAGTTAGTTTTTTGGGATATGTAGTGTCGGAAGAAGGTATCCGCACGGATCCAGAGAAAATCGCCGCTGTCAAGGATTGGCCAGTTCCAAAAGACAAGACGCAGGTCAGAGCATTTTTGGGGTTGTGCTCTTACTATCGGCGATTTGTTAAGAACTTTGCAGATATAGCCAAACCCCTGCATAAGCTAACCGAGGAGAAGCGACATTTCAGCTGGGATGAAAGTTGCGATTTCGCATTCCAGGAGTTAAAGGACCGACTTTGCAAAACACCTATTTTGGGGTACCCTGATACAGGCAAGGAATTTATAGTTGACACAGACGCAAGTGACATAGGACTTGGTGGTGTGTTGTCTCAACGAAATGGTGATCAAGAGGTTGTGATAGCGTACTTCAGCAAGTCGTTGTCAAAGCCGGAGAGGAACTATTGTGTCACGAGACGGGAATTGCTTGCTGTGGTAAAGTCATTGCAGCATTTTAGCAAATATCTTCTGGGGCGGAAATTCCATTTACGTACCGACCATGCTGCACTGAAATGGCTATTGCAGTTCAAAAATCCAGAAGGACAAGTTGCGAGATGGATTGAGCTACTACAGGAATACGACTTTGTGGTGGAACATCGCAGCGGGAAATCTCATGGCAACGCAGATGCATTGTCAAGAAGACCTTGTCCTGAAGACTGCAAGCATTGTACTAGGCAAGAGATTAAGGAAATGGTACCTGTGAGGATGCTCAGGACAGACCTCAGCAACGAGTGGAAGGAAAGCCTACAGCGTGCACAGCAGGAAGATTCAGACATCAAGCCGATTCTGGAGTGGATAAAAGCCAGAGCTCCTAAGCCCAAGTGGAGCGACGTCTCAGCAATGAGTTCCATCACAAAGAGCTATTGGGCCCAATGGGACAGCTTGGTGATTCAGGATGGAGTCCTGTGCCGTAAATGGGAAAATGCTCGGGGAAACAGCTGTCATTTGCAAATGGTAGTCCCGAAATCTCAAGTACCGGATGTTCTGCAGCTGTACCATAATGGTTGTTCAGGAGGTCACCTGGGAGTAAAACGGACTCTACTGAAGATACGAGAACGGTTTTACTGGGTCCACTGTCGGGACGATGTCGAGGACTGGTGTCGCAAATGTACAAGTTGTGCAGCTGTAAAGGGACCTCAGACGCGTAGCAGAGGTGCATTAAAATTGTACAATGTTGGTGCACCATGGGAGAGGATAGCCCTTGACGTTGCGGGGCCGTTTCCGGAAAGTGAAAGTGGTAACAAGTATTTCATGGTTGTGATGGATTACTTCACTAAGTGGCCGGAAGTCTTCGCCATTCCAAATCAAGAAGCTTCGACAGTTGCAGATAAATTAGTTCATGAAGTCTTCTGTCGTTTTGGAGTACCTTTAGAGATTCACAGTGATCAAGGAAGGAATTTTGAGTCTCAAATATTCCAGGAAACTTGTCGAGTTATGGGTACTCATAAAACAAGAACAACTTCTTACCACCCACAATCGGATGGAATGGTGGAACGATTTAATCAGACATTAGAGAGGTACCTAGCAAAAGTTGTGGAAAAACGGCAACGAGATTGGGACAAGCACATACAACCGTTTTTGTTGTCATATCGAAGCGCTGTTCACGAAAGCACATCGGTGACACCAGCTTTCGCAAACTTTGGAAGGGAATTACGGCTGCCTGCAGACCTGATCACTGGAATACCACCTGATGCCCCACGCAGTACAACCGATTATGCGAATGACTTGCGGAACAAGATGAATGACATTTATGAGCACGTCAGACAATCAGGCCAGCAAATGTCTGAAAAGATGAAAACCCGTTATGACCGCAAAATCAACAATAAAGGGTTTGACGAAGGTTCACTAGTGTGGTTGCACAATCCCGTCCGCAGCAAAGGGAAATCTCCTAAGCTTCAAGCTAACTGGGACGGACCGTATCGGATTGTGACAAAGATCAATGACGTTACCTACCGGATACAGAAAGGTGCAAGAGGTACTCCTAAGATAGTCCACGTGGATCGACTGGCGCGTTATTATGGGGCCGATAATGCTCGGGACGAGCATTTCTTAGGTGGGGGCAGTGTTGAGCCGCACGATTGATGTTTGGTTACCACTAGCGCCATCTCTTATCGAATAGCGGAATTAATGGTCAAGATCTTTCTAGAAAGTTCGATGCTAGAACTTTCTGGAACTATCGACACGTGTTCGGTCAGGGCCGATATGTACTCGAACATTCTAGATGCTTCTATGGTAGAAGGTTCTGGAACTATCCGAGGGCCCTATATAAGCGGGAACGGAGCGCGTCCCGGGGTAGTTCATTGGAAGCGATACATGCGAGAACATCTAAAGCGATCTTCAAGTGCGACTTAAGAGTGATCCGTAGTGCTATTGTGTTGTGTTATAGTGTGTTTAATTAAAGTGTTATTTTTGGTCATTCATATCGGCAGTTTTTAATTGTCACGAACCCCAAGCTCGTAACAATATAAAAGTTGAACTTCAGCAGTAGGTAAGTCGAAGTAATTAAAATTCTATGACACAATATTGTCCATTGTCACGAAGATCTATGGTAGTTAAAAGTTGGGTTTCATATTTTTATCACTTAAGAATAAAGATTTTTATTGGCAGTATTTAAAAAAATGTGTTTACAGTTAGTGGTCATTACGCAACCAGAAAATTAAAAAAAGGTTAAACTACATAAATGCAATTTTATCAAAGAGTACAAGTCTTCAATATTAAAAACAATACCGAATTGATTTGTAAAAGTCATCAAATCATGATTTGCATAACCGTTATTACTAATAACGGTTTTTAAAATCATGAATTCATGACTTTTGCAGCCGGTGCACTGTTGCATCGCGTGAACAACACGCGAAACCCAAACAGAAAACACGACCTTACGACAAAACGGTCCACAATCCACAAAATACAGTTAGGACAAAAGCAAAACACTAAACAGCGGTGCCCTTGCATCAGCCAATCTGCATGACCTAATTACCAGTAATAAAACTAGCCGAAATATATTTTATGACAACGTCGCTCGAGTTACTGCTAACCGTGTATAATGCGTGCAAGTTATTGGCTTGTGGACGCACGCGATGGTTGAATGAATTATGAAGTCTTGTGTGCATCGCCAATTCGAAATTGTTTCGTTTTGGTTCGAAATTCGAATTGATTCTGACAAGCTGTTGTGTCAGAACTAAAAAAGTTTGAGAGCGAAAGAGTTTCTATTCTAAAAACAAAGTAACTTTTCATTGATAATAATCAGATGCTATATTAGGTAATATGAGAAAAACATTATTATCAACATAATTGTTATATTTGAATACTACAGTGTTAATTCGACATTTCTGAGCTATCTTCTAAATCCGGCTAACATAAGGAATCCATAGACAAAATCGAACAGTCGAAATATGTTTTGCCCTTGCCCATAGAGCCTACTTATAAACAAAGAGTTTCTAAGACAAGGCTGTTAGTTTCACTTAACTTGACAACCACAATTTTAACGGAAACAAACTTAACTCATAAGTGGCTCGGATGCGTCACAAACATTTACCTGCATAACGAAGTAGACATAATGTGAACAGACATAATTTTAATGTTAATGATTTTCATGGCGGCACAGTTATGGCTACTTATCTTTTGAACATTTGTCTTGTATTTACGAGTACATAATTTTGTTCCAAAGTGTTTCTAAAATCTAAAAGCTTCTGGGAAACCGTTACTATTTGACGGTCAAATTTATTATCAGTTTCTCATAGGAATTTATGAGAGTTTTGAGTTATTTTCAATAATTGAACTCGCGTTTTCGGAGCTGTCAAAAATATTTTACGAAGAAGTCTCTTTGTCTTGACTTCTTCAAATAGTGTTCAGTTGCGAAGATTTGGAATTGATATTCCATGTAGCCGGAAATGTTGTCTTAAAAGCCAGCACGAAGTTTTTGTTTTACTTTTTTAGTGAGCCAAAAACTTCTAATTCCGTTCTAGTTTGCCGAACAAGAGTTTAAAAGGGCTACTAGAAATTTAGCTAGTCCAGTTGAACTAGCTAAACCGCTAGTAACCCTTGGAAACCGAGGTATTTTTAAAGTACAGGCATAACAAATTTACAACATCCTGACAATTCCGTCAAAGGTGTGCCAAGGATTCAGGGCGTGATTTTTTGAAAGCTCTTCATGAATGTACCATTTCTCTTTACGAACAGCATAATCAGCCAATAATGTTCCCATTGCTGGGACACAAGCCTCCTCTCTGTGAGAGGGAGTTGACAGTAATCCACCACGCGGGCCTAGTGCGGGTGGGTAGATGTCACATCTCTTCGAAATTTTTGGTTCATTTGTGGATTTGTTCGTTACGTGGCGTCAGAAGCCCGAAAGTCTGACAATCAGTCTTATCCAAGGGTATCGTGTTACCCAGTTACTGGGTTGTGGAGGTCAGATAGTCAGTTGCTCCATGTACAATACTGGTATCCAGCTGCATCCGTTTAGACTGGAAGCCGACTCCATCATATATGGGAAGAGGCTAGGCAGATGATGTTGACGAAATAAATTACACAAAGCTCTTATTTACGAGCATCTTTCGGAATTTAACATAAAATACTAATCCACCCACACAATCATCAGTTCAGTAGTAAACACAACAACGTCATTGAACCCTGCGTACGCGCAAGTTAGTCCGCGCGCATACCAATAGGGTATTTTCCAATTTGATAAAAACTGTTTTAATTGGAAGAATGGGACGATATATTTAACAGAAAAATAAAAACAAATTTATTTATATCCATTTTCTCCATTAAAAACAATTATAATCAAATTTCTTTTTCATTGTTTTGAATTTACCGCCAAAACGCCCCTTACGATGACTTTTTATCACGTGACATCGTGACGTCAGCTTTGTGTAAACAGCACCAGTACAAATACTTAGTTTGGCGCAGTTTTAGACTTATTTGTGCACAGAGGCACCGCACACCAGTGATTTCACTTTCTATCCATAAAAAATCTTGTTAATTATAAACACGACACTCAGTTGTTTACTTACTAACTACTTTAGTTTACACAAAGTTGACGTCACGTGATAAAAAGTCATCGTAAGGAGCGTTTTGGCGGTAAATTCAAAACAACGAAAAATTAATTTGGTTTAATTCGTTTTTAATTGAGAAAATGGATATAAATCAATTTACTTTTATTTTTCTGTTACATATTTCGTCCCAATCTTCAAATTAGAATAGTTTTTAATAAATTGGAAAATACCCTATTAAGTGCATTGCTATTACCATGGGAATCTTGTGAATTACTCATAACTACTAAGAATGAGGGTCTGGTAGGACCTATTTATAGGACAGTTGCACGTATTTTAATTCCTAGTAATAGAAGTTTATCGTGTTGGTATAAAATGATAAGACAGGATTGGTAGATATTCTAGCTGTCAGTTGATTCTTAGATACAGGTTCTCCTTGTGTTCATCTATGGTTCAAATTTGTATGACTTGCCTTCTTCGAATGTATTATGATATTTTCTCCTACGTTAAGGGTGGTCATAAGAGAAGAGGAAGACCAAGGACAGATGGATGGACTGTGTAAATGATGATATAGTTAGAAAGAGGTAACGACTAACAGAGAAGTATGGAAAAAAAGACATGTTGTGCCGATCCCTTTGGCTTTAACATCATCATCATATCAGCCGAAAGACGTCCACTGCTGGACATAGGCCTCCCCCAGGCTCCTCCACTTCGACCGGTCTTGTGCTTTCCACATCCAGCGGATACCCGCGGTCTTCGCAAGGTCATCGGTCCACCTTGTGGAAGGCCTTCCCACTCTACGTCTTCCGGTACGCGGTCGCCACTCCAGAACCTTTCGGCCCCATCGGCCATCTGTTCTGCGAGCAATGTGCCCTGCCCACTGCTTTAACATATCTAGATTTCAATAATTCCTAGAACATTATTTGGCTTTGGACTATCGCACAAAGCTATTAGATAGACAAAATACTTGTTAGATTTCTTGTTACGGGATGTTATCTGCCGATAATTATTATTATCATTAATGATTAGATTCTAACACGAAATTCCAATAAAACTACATCACTAATTCGCGATATACTTACAAATAATTTTCACTTTTGGGACAATTTTGTGTGAAAATGAAGTAAAAGAGCGATGTGATCAGTAAATGTGTTTAACTCAACACCGTCCCATAAATTATACTACAAAATCTTTGACATAAAAACCCATAATCTTATTGGTATGACGTAAAAGCCGTCTTCCTTCTGTCTCCTATAAATATTAATTGTTCTAATAATATCCCCAGCCTCGTCAAGATCGCGGTTAACACACATTTCCACCGCATCTGGACCACATCTAAATCGGAAACTTTCGACATAAATCTGTATCTAAAATAAACTATACGTTCATGGTTAAGGTTGTTGGATATTCTTCTTATTTTTTTTACTTCCTGCTTCTTTATTGTACTTACTGCTTAAAATGAGGGTATGT
Source organism: Polymixis flavicincta (assembly GCA_949987655.1). Taxonomy (NCBI): domain Eukaryota; kingdom Metazoa; phylum Arthropoda; class Insecta; order Lepidoptera; family Noctuidae; genus Polymixis; species Polymixis flavicincta. The sequence continues at coordinate 21,654,893 of OX465175.1, forward strand.
TCTGATAGACTATTATTTCCTGCAGAAATTGTGAATTTATCTTTATCCACATATTCTATTGTTCATTGACCCATTCCAAGACAGGTCGATCACTCAGGTTAAGGTATGCTTACCGCGGAAGGTTCGCAGATGGGTGGGTGACCATCTTTACAAACCAAGACTCCTCTGTGCTTCGGAAAGCACATTTCAGGCGAAAGATGTCCATTGCTAGACATAGGCCTCCCCCAATTGGGGAATTTGCCATAATCGCCACGCCAGCCACGCTTGGCAGGGAGGTTGGCGATCACAGTATGAAGGTAAAATGCATAGAGAACGCTGCTGCTCATTCTCTAGTAAGTCCCATAGTCGCCTCCTACGACACCCACGGGAAGAGATGGGATGGTGCTATTCTTAACGTCCGGCACCACGAGGAACGTCTGCCTCTACATTCTTAGATATCACTAAGTCACTTACCTATCCTTATACTTTTTGTAAACACGTGTTTCTGTGAAAAATAAACCAAAATATATTTCTTTCTTTCTTTCACTACATTTTTAATTCGCAACTCGGTACCATCAGCAGAACCAGCCCATTCTTTCACCATCTTAATCCCATAATAGCCTCCGTTCACGGCTAAGGTCAAAGATAAGTCCACCACGATACCACCATGGCCCATCGTATAGATAACAGTGCACTTTAGTGGACGTTAAATTCAAGGTGAGGTAACACTGGCCAGTTTTATGTGAGACATGCTGCCATCTGTCGATGAAAGTGTAATTTACCAAAGTGTTTTTTGAAGGTCTTAGGTATTCTCATATAAACATACATACAGATAAATAAAATTTGAGAGTCTATTTGTAATATTAAGGGCACACTTTGCGCGGGCTCGAACTCACTGGTGGGCCTGGCTAAAAATCACGCTGTCTCACCAGGCTTCGTACCCGACAGAGATAGTATCAGTGGTGAGCAGTTAGACTCTAGTCTACACGCACAACGTTATTGAGTGAGATGCAGGAGCATTTTTGGCAAAAAAATCGCGAAAAATTTAAGAAAAGTCCTTCAGAAGATCGGGTTTTATGAAAAAACCACTGCATAAATCAATGACCAATAAAGTTTATTGAACTTATTGTTAATTGAACTTTGTCGGTACCGTCTTGGTTTTCGAGATTTTACACTCCTTTTATTACTTAAACACGCTCAAAGTTAGGTTAAATTAGCAAGAAAAACTAATCTTTGTTGGCTCATAACTTTTTAATAGCTTTTTATTTTAGTATTCTGTTTCCGTACAGACAATAATAATAACGAGACAAAAGCATACCATGTTTAATTTTTGGTGTACATAGTCAGACAGTGGAGTAAAACCCTCCCGAAGTTTGTATGGAAAAAATGTGGACAAGTGTCACCTTAAACAACCGCTTTTTACTAAATGCATATAAGGTACATATACCAAAATGACACATTTTCAAGTCTATCTGCTTGTTCCGACTAATCTGTGTAACTGCTGGACCGATTTTGAGGGGACTTTCACTGGCAGGTAGCTGATGTAAAAGGAGTAACTTAGGCTACTTTTGTTAGATACATTTTATTATTTTTATTAATATCTATACAGATAAATAAATAATAAACAAAACGTATACAGAATTAATAAGATGTCGTAAACTCTGCGAACTGAACAATAACTTCTTTGTTAAATTCCTCGCGGATGAAGTCGCGGGCACAGCTAGTCTGGTATAAAGGGTAAGCGTAACGGTTATTGAAAAATATGTTTGTTAATTGCTTTAGTAATGTAAAAAGTTCGTAAACGATAAGTTTTTATCCAGTGCGCAAATTTAAACCATGAATTCAGCATATCATTCTAGAGCCCCTACCGCAGAAATTTTTCGCCGGTTATACAAAAAAAAACAGCTGTTTCATAGAAAAGTGCAATACCTACGCGGTCAAAATGTATGGAACAGCTGTTTTTTTTTTGTATAACCGGCCAAAAATTTCTGCACTAGGGGGTCTAGAATGATATGCTGAATTCATGGTTTAAATTTGCGCACTGGATTCAAACTTTTCCTGTAGGTATCATTGAGGTAATATGTAATAGAAAAACCGACCTAGGAATCGAACCCAGGATATCATGTTCAGCAGTGGCGGTTACGACCACTAGAGCCACGAGGCAGTCGTAATTATTATATGAGTACATAAACCAGTAATCCTCAGTAAGGTCACTGACTCATGCTACTAATCATCTGTGACGTCACTGCGTAGACTGCGTAGACGCAGTTCACGTAAACTGTAGCACTTCTTTGTCAAATTCCGTGTAACCGTGTGTAATACAGTTTACACAGCAATTAGTCAGACAATACTGAAACTAACCTTATTTTCAGTTTGACCTAAATGTCGGAAATGTACAAACATTTGTATATTAATTGTTTGTTGTACTTTTATTTTGTTTGATGAAGATACGTTAAGAGGTTTTATAGTCGTCTGAATATGAACTGTGTATCTTGAATAACCTGCTTTTGTCATATTTAGATTGATTTGTTCGTCGGGTTTTCTTGTAACTTTTCTCTGAGACAAATCTATTGCAGCTTGGTGTATTTTCAAACACATTTTAAAATATCTCAGGAGCATAATTTGTTTTTTGACCAAAACAGCTAGCTTCACTTTTGCTAGGGTGGCTCCCGATTCACCTGATGTTTATTTAGTTAGCCTTTCAAGTCTGGACTGGCCTAATATTATTGTTACTCTTCAGAATTTGAAAGTCAGCTGAACGACACATCCAATTTCGTTTTTTTTTTTTTTTGAACTACATTTATCACTGGGCCTTAATAGAACGCTTACAGTCACCCAAAAGACAATGGAGAGAGCTATGTTCGGAGTTTCCCTACGTGATCGAATCAGAAATGACAAGATCCGCAGGAGAACCAAGGTAACTGACATAAACCGAAGAATTGCCAAACTTAAGTGGCAGTGGGCAGGGCACTTTGCTCGCAGAACTGATGGCTGATGAGACCGAAAGGTTCTGAAGTGGCGACCGCGTAATGGAAGACGTAGCGTTGGAAGGCCTCCCACAAGGTGGACCGATGCCTTTGTAAGGTCGCAGAAATCCACTGAATGCGAAAAGCACAAAACCGGTCGAAATGTCGGGGCTTCCAGAAGGCTTATGTCAAGCAGTGGATGTCTTTCTGCTGAAATTCACGAAGATTCAGATCACCAACCTCCCAGAACAGATTCATCCAGACAGTCACCGACCCCAGACTAAACCTTACCACAACCGACTGTCCTTATTCATACCACTTATCCTATTAAATCAGTCTTGTATCCAGTCAATCATATCATGGCATCGTCCTCACTTAGCATTTCAACAACATGGCGGATCATTGTTGTGGGACATTGCTTTCGTTAAGGCCCTTTTTATTTTTCGATGAATTTATGCAATTATGCATGTATGTTGTATTTGGTATGCAATGTCATAAATCGTTCCGTCTTGAGTGTATTGTTTGGAGACAGGAGTTGTCATTTTTAGACGTTTATTTTGGAGTTGAGTTTTCAGTTGCGGATCTATTTGATTCGACTGTAATGTCGATCGCTTTTATTTTAAAATTCGAACACAATGAGACGAGGCTCGCGCAGCCATCTTGGTCTTTTGCGTCATTCTAATTTTAAAAACACCTATTCACTCAAATTCGTCAAAAAATATTTTACATTTCGCTAGCAAAAACTGGTTTTGCTGTTTATATTTTTCTCAATAATAACAAATACTAAACAATTATAGCACCTGATGCTTATTCATTACATGGTCGGAGTAGGTACACAAGCTGATCTCATGTGGTTACGTCAACATTTGAGGTTACTTCTTAGGATTAGAATAATTCGTACCAGCCATTTAAACGTCACGACAAGTTTATGACTGTTTAAAATAAACTCATCAAATCATATCGAAAATGACACATTTCGATTACCTGATTTGCCTTGCCCTCGACGGCAAACAGCTGTTGGAAGAATATCGGTCGTCTATTTGATTTAGAGCTGATTTTTCAATAATCAGGTAACATTTAATTTAACTGAGTAATAAATATTGCAGTTTGACAGCTTTTGTGTAGAAAATATATCAAACTGTCACATTTATTCTTCGGATAAAGTGTATCTGACTATTGAAATGTCAGCTCAAATTTTCTTTGGTAATATTATATCAGGCTGATGGTGCTTTTTTTTTTCTTTTAAACCTAACTTCAAGCAAGTTTATCATAAGGCTTTATATCTATTTTAGTATTTAACACGCAGATGCAACACATTTAGAAGGACTTTAGAGACTTGAGCCGATGTTATCAACTGCTATGTAAGGCGAAGTCCGATATCATTGCTTTTGCATCCATATAAAATACTTGTACCTAATGAATACATGCATGTTGTTATAGATACGTAAAAGGGTATAGGTAGAGTAGTTGTGAATATTGTGAGTCATGTTTTTAATTTAGAACCGTACCTTGAAGGCAACGTATTGATTCTGAACCTATGTCAGTGAAAATATCAAACTAAATTAAAGTGGATGTTGCTGCAATTTTCCTAATAGTTATTATAGTGAGTGAATAAACTCAATGTGAGTTATTTGTCAAATAAATTATAACGATAAATCTAAGCCCGAAATTGGCAACTTTTATTTCATCTCCATCCGACTCAGTTCCGTCTAGACATTCATAGATTAGAATAATCTTAGACATTTGCGTTGAAACTTTCGCATAGTTTTTATTTGACTAGATTTAACTTTAAGTACGATAGGATTTAAGTAGCTCAGCAGGCCTAGACAAAACACATTTCTGATAGCGTTCATGCCAAACGCTACGCCAAAATGTATGGGAATGACATTACCTGCGGAAAGGTTACGTCGTGTCCTTCTCTTCTCTTCAATCTTAAGAAAAATTAATCCTCCACGTTCTACCTTTCAAGCCAGCAAGTCCCTAACTACCCACATATCCAATATTTTACGTCGTACCTTGTTAAAGTTTACTACATTCTTATTGGTCCTCATCTCATGCTCGCTGTAGAGACGATTGTCTTATTAGGGATAAGCGATGCTCCTTTGTCACGCCAATGTGCTCAACTCAGCTATTTTTAGAAACTTGTTTACGTGTGCAAATGAGTTGTGTGTAGTGTATGGGTCCTATCATAGTGCATTGCATTAAGTGCGTTTGTTGTACACTTGGAATGCAGTTTTATTAGACAGGCAAAAAAAAAAACAAGTCTATGATTTATCAAATTAGGTATTTGCATTTTTGGTCATGAATGTTTTTTTTTTATGTTTAGCGATACGGTCTCATTTGATGAGACAAGAGCCGATTTTAAAATGTATGTGAATATTTCTTGGAAATTTATGTACTTACTAGAGTCGTATCGCGATGTCGAATCGTGCCGGTCTGCGCGTCGATTGCAATTTCAGCCAAAAAAACAAATTTCAGAAACCATAGTGAATTACTTAGGGTCAAAATTGATCCAAACCACTGATTGTCTGCCTCTAGTCCTTATTGTGTGGGCGGTAAAGATCATTTCCAATATCTGTATGCACCTAGCACTTACGTTTATGCATACTTGCCATGATGTATTCTCCTTCACCACAGAATACCAGCTTCACAAAGTCTGACCCACCTCTCTTTTGTTTGCAGGAAAACTTGCAAGTCATGCGGCTGCGACCGACTGAAACACTCGGTGTACCACGAGGAGCTGGGCTCCGTGCGCGACCGCCTGGGGCTGCGGGAGTCCAAGATCAACCACCACTCCTACGACAGCCCGCCAGGACTTACTGCTAAGCAGGTGAGACTGAAAATTCATGAGTTTATGCATAAGAACAAAAGGCATCTGGACACGGTCAAAAAACAAAGCTTAGCTTATCCACATGTTAATAAGGGAAGCAACATTTTATTCCCCTTTTTACCGAAAATTTGGTGGACGGAGGAGTATAAAGGTTGTATGGAGAAGTAGTGCTGATAGCTAATATTTTAATATATTATTGCATTAAAAATACATTGTTTAATAAAAGTTAAATAAAAAATAAAAAAACCCCCGACACAAACAAAACTATAAAAAGAAAAAAAAAATGGCTTTTTAAGTTGTAGGTAATATTTTGATCAAGGCATTGTCAAGTCGGGGGACAGCTAATGAAAATGCTAGGCCTCTTCTGTTTGGCGTGTTTATAAAATCTGCGCAGCGTTGCGTATGTTTCCCACAGTGAAGTTTCTTACTAATTTATCCTAAATCCTCATTCTAATCACCATGTATCCATAACCTATTCAATGAGCCCAAACACGATACTTCAGCTGTTTGTTGGTGAGTAACTTGGGTATTCTGGAAATTCCAGGTGTTGTCCCAGCCTCAGTTCAAAGTTACTTTGTTCGTCTAATATAATTAAAGTAATAGAATACCAAATTTCGAGTTGATCAGACCCGTAGAAGTTGCTCAAATCCCTTCCTCAGCCAGAAAAAAGCTGATAATCTTCAAGCGGCTGCACCGATTTTGATGAAACATGTCTAAGAACACTCCCGACTAATTTACCTTTCAAACAAAAAAAAAAACAAAATTGGTTCATCCGTTCCGGAGCTATGTTGCTTCAGACATACACACACACACACCACACACGCACACACAGACACACAGATACGTCAAACTTATAACACCCCGTCGTTTTTGCGTCGGGGGTTAAAAATGAATTAAGTACGGTCGAATTTTGAGCACTGGGCGACCACTATTCTATAAGTATATGTATATTAGTCATGTCACTCAAAATCAAAATATTTTATTTCACATAAACGTGCATGGGCACTTATAAAACACTGTAATGTGTCTCTTGAAAAAATTACTGAACGGCTAGGGAGATACACGGTCGCTATTTTAATATTATAAATAATAGTATGACTGGGACATCGACGCACAACCTGGGGCCTAAGTCTACTAATTTATAAACGTTACAATGATCTCTCAATGGTGTGTTTTTGACAGTTTTTGTATGGCAAATCTGTCAAAAACTTACCATTGAGAGACCATTGTGACGTTTATAAATTAGTAGACTTAGGCCCCTGTTCCCGTGAATTCAGTAGGTAGGTACATGATTCTGAAACCTGCGTTAAAATTATTCGTCGGTCTATCTTCCTAGCCTTTTAGGATGGATAGAGTATGTGGATTCCATTGTCCGCACTAAAACTCCTGCTCAGTTCGTTGTGCGTGGTGATAGGTAGTGGGTAGTCGTACTCATTTCCCCTCCATTTAAGAAGACATGTGGAGTTTCAATGGCATTATGATAAAAGTGGACATATGTAGAAAAAAAATAAGTAGGCGCAATTCGAGTTCAAAAGTTCCTATGGTTCCCGATACAGCTGTAACATTGATACTAAAGTTAGTAGGCTCATTGCATTCCTTACGAAGTAAGCTCTTACCGGTTATGATTTATTTCAATTTTGAGCAGACACAGCCAATATTAGACGACATCAATAGATTTTCCACTGCCGCAGGTTTTGCTCAGTACTAGATTTTTTAGGCTCATTGCATTCGTTTTGATGCGAGCTTTCTTGATTGGTTTTTTTCTTGTCGGTCAGAAACATTGAACTTACCACCAGTACTCCGAGCGACGAGACGTTTTCAAGTCAAAACTTATCCCATAGGTTACAAAACGTTTGATAATAACATCACATTATTTTTCCTTTTCAGACTGAATTATACTGGACGTCGTTAGCAGAACGTGCGCCGACAGGCCTAGGAGGCGCCACCGGCGCTGCAGCGTGGAGGGCATGGCGAACTAGAGCATTAGCCTCTCAGTTACCGAAACAAGATCTCTCCTTAGCACATTGCCGACATATCGACGAAAACCACCGCAAACAGTATGAAGATTTTGTCGCGGCTAGGAATGAAATTGCACTTGACATTGGTAACTAATCATACATAAATTAAGTACAACACCATCTAGTGGTAAATAGCTGAATGTCTTTATATTTGCTTTATGTAGGAACATTTGTTTCAGGCGTCGCTAGTCAATATCACGGTGCATCAGTTGATTGTGCGGGATGTAACAAAGCTATACGAAGTGGAAGTATTACCGTCCAAGCGCCGCGGATAGGTGAAGAAGTAAGTATTTTGAAAATAGCGCCATCTATATTCAATTTTATACACTATGAAGAGCTTTGAATTTACGTAGTTTGACTACTCGACAACAGATGTCGCTGCTGGTAGCTAGTTTTCAAATTAATAACTTTAATTGATAAATATTTTGTTGCAGGCATATTTCCACCCAACATGCTTCTCGTGTGCGGAATGCGACGAGCTACTTGTCGAACTAGCGTACTGTGCGTTAGACGGGCGGTTGTACTGCGTCCGACATTATGCTGAACGATTGAAGCCTAGGTGTCATGCTTGTGATGAGGTAAGTAATAGCTTAAATTTTAAAAGCATTGAAAATATATTTCCAATGAGCCAGTTAAATATTTTAGGGGAATATATGTAAATTTTTGTATATCTGTGGAGAGCGAACTAGCTTAGTTCTAAAATGAATGATTTTCTTATGTAGGTGTAGCTACTGCGTACCCACTGCTAAGGCTTAAAATGTGCAAGTGGTTGCAATTGTACACTGACCAAGATTGCGGACTTTCTGGAATTCTTAATTATTCATTTTAGTAAACAACGTTCATCGTATTTTTGATGGGCATCAAAAATACGTGAAATTTCCTTTTAAACTTTTGGAATTCTACGTTTTTGAGTTTTCAGCTTTTAACATCAACGTTTTATTCCGAATGCACTATGCCGTGATGAATAACTGTTTATAATCAACGTGGCAATTAGACGTTGACAGACTGTAATGATATTTCAAACGTTACGTAAATAAATGCCTGATCAAGAAATAAATTACCGCGTTTGTTACAAATCAATTTGGTGTCGTTCCAAAAACACCATTAGTATCGATGTAACAAAATAACGTAGACGTTAAAAACTGGTTCGTCTGTCCGTGCGATCTTGCAGTTTCTATTACACCATCAGGCAATGGCTTTTAAAATATGTCTATACTAAATATGACTATACCTTTTTAATGTGGCGGAGAGCTGAAAGTGAAAGTTTGTTAAAATCTTTCTCAACAACTTTACATTGACTTCCGCATCTACACAAGAAGTATAATTGAATTATTGACATGTTACAAACAACCCAAATGCAGCTAGCTACGTTTACTTTAAAATCTAGAGACTTAGGCATCTTCATGTACTTTCCATTAATCTTTCTTTCTAAACTTTTCCATAGCAACGCCCACAGCAAAATACAAAGATCCCTGCCCTAAATATTATTAATACAGGTGGTATTAATACTTAGTAGCACTAACGATTAGTCGCGACGTATTCCAAATAGACAACAAAACACATCACGTGGTCTATTCCTGTCCGAGACCGGCAATCTGACGGCTTGACATTTGCCAGGCATTATGTAACGGGTGCGTATAATATGGCCTGAACTATGGTTCTTTGCTAAAGATAGGCCATTTTTTCGTAAGTAATGTAAGAGGGCTATCATAAATTTAAAGTTTTGGGTAGCAAAAAAGAAAGCTATTGACACACGTTTCGCAAATCCGTCATTATTCTTCATTTCTAAGTTTTCTCAAAACCAAAGTGGTAAACAATTATTGCTGTCAACTCTACGTTCGGTACTGCTAGGCTAAGTTCATCTACCAACCCTGCTGATGAGCAAAGGTTTTCAGTAGACCAGAATAACTAAACCAATTCGTGGAGTAAAAACAAGTTCACAAAGCTAATTTAATCTAACAAAAGTCAAGTACCGTAACTAGTTCTCAAACTATATTAATGAGTCTTGACAGCAACGCTTTACTTTATATCTATTAGGTTAATTTTAACAATAAGTTTTACGACAATATGCGCTGCACTGTTGTCCACCCAAGTAATAAACAAGTGACAGTTATAAACGCTTCAAATGCTTTACTAGTTAATGCAGTATATCATATCAATTGATGGGTGGAAGAAGAGAAGAGCGAAGACGAATGAAAAGATTGATGGATTGTGATGGGAACCTGGTAATTTCGTAACACACTAACAGTAGGAATCTCTTTCATTTTGACAGTTCAATAATATTCATTGCGTTATGTACGTTGTTGAGCAGACAAATTTTTCGATCATATGAAGCAATGTATTACCAATTTCCTTCAAAATTGTTACGCATTTAGAGTGCTGGAGTTAATGATAACGTAAATGCTGATAGAAGAGAATGGAATAGAAAAACCACCATTTTGCACCAACGTTATGGAACATTTGGCATATGCACGCAAATTAAGAAGTACAAAATAAGTTGGCAAATAGGCTACAGCCATCGAAAGACCTGATATACGAAGAGCTTAGTAATAATGCTAAGACACAGAGTGAAAATGTTTCTGATAGCATCTCACCTGCACTCATACCGTTTAAACTCCAACATAAGAACAATTCCAACTCTCCTTGCAAATCAATAAATTTTAATTCAGAATTCGACAGATAATCTTAATGTTTCCTCTTGAAATGAAACCTATTGGAAGCAGTGCACTGTTTAATTTTAGCCCGTTACATTATAATGCATAACTGTGCCACTCATTGCGTTTCGCACTAATGACATTATTATTGATGCGTCCAACTGTTCACATTCATTCGACTAAGCGCGTATTTTGGAGCGAGATTATCGAGAGCTTTACAACATTACAACTAGAGGTTTACTAGTAATTGTAGAAAGGGTTTGTCGATAATATATTTATGTCGACTGCTGCTTTTTTTTTGTAAATGCTTGCTTTTTTGGTGGATTGGTGCAAGAATAAATCTGACTGTGTATTTCGCACATATGGACATGTGTGATTTATAACCGAGGCTGTAACTGAAAACAAATAACATTACCCTTGTGCAAAACATATTTCTGGAGTTATGCGTCATGACCGCCCTGCCTGTTTAGAGCACAGAATAACGTTTAGAGTATTCAAACCGATCCTTCTGTGCCTTTAATCTATTCAGGGTGGTAAGAAAACCATGGATTCAGCACATGGTTTTGAACACCGTTGCGTAGAATTTCAACGGTTACAAACAAAAAAATTAAATTAAAAATTTAAAAAACCCCCGACCCAAACAAAAACTCCAAAAAGTAAAAAATAATATTTATAGGCCTTTTAATTTTAACGTAATATTTTGATCAGGGCATTGTCAAGTCGGGGGACGGCTAGGCCTCTGTTTGGCGTTTTCATTGACCGTCCCCGACTTGACAATGCCCTGATCAAAATATTACGTTCAAATTAAAAGGCCCATAAATATTATTTTTTACTTTTTGGAGTTTTTGTTTGGGTCGGGGGTTTTTTAAATTTTTAATTTAATTTTTATTTCTTGCTTTTTAAACTTAATGTCTCCCTTTAATCACCATTTATATATAATCTTTTCATTGAGACCTTTTCAATGAGCCCAAACACGATACTTCTGCTGTTTGTTGGTGAATAACTTGGGTTTCCTAGAAATTCCAGGTGTTGCTCCAGCATCAGTTCAAGGTTATTTTATTCGTCTAATATCATTGAAGTAATAGAATCCCAAATTTTGAGTTGATCAGAGGCTAAAATCCGTTTTTCAACCAGAAAAGAGCTGATAATCTTCAAACGGCTGAACCGATTTTGATGAAACATGTCTAAGAACACTCCCGACTAATAACACCTTTCAAACAAAATCAAAATCGGTTCATCCGTTCGGGAGCTACGTTGCCTCAGACAGACACACACACACACACACACACACACACACACACACACACACACAGACACGTCAAACTTATAACACCCCGTCGTTTTTGCGTCGGGGGTTAAAAATAAAAAAAAGCATTTGATACTCCAAAGCTACGGGCTATTTAACATCACGAAAACAAAATAATAGCACAGGCACACGATGCTATGCGACGGGGTGGATCGGGACAACAATAAATTTCACGCGAACGAAGTCGCAGGCAAAAGCTAGTATTATAACTAAAATCCTAAAACAGTGAAAGCAGCCATCTTTCCTCCGAACACGCACTCTTCAACATTAGCAATTCTTGTTTACACCTTATTTAGCCCAGGTTAATTCGCACCAACGAAGCTTCAATCGGTCAATAAACCAGCCGAATGAAATATGTTTGGTATGTGGTTACAGAACAAAAATAAACTGTTAACCAGTTAGGTACTGCTGAACATTGGTTCACACCTAACCACTTTAGTCAGTTCTTACACTCGCTGCGGGTTTGCGCGCCTTTTTTCTAGTCCGACCTTTTCGGCTGTTAAAAAAAGTTTTGCGTTCTGTCAGTGATTTCATTCGAAATTTGAATCTGGTTCTATATTTTAAAAGTTCTCAAGGTGAGATTCTATTCTTTCTTTACTCTTCTTTTTACGGTTGCGTTCATTTTAATACTAAGAAGAGTAGGTATTAAACATTTTCGATACCCTAAATTACTAATTCACTTGAACCATCAAACTAAATTACTGTTGTGAGTTATACAAAGTTTCCAATGTATCGTAATGGAAGCATCTGAAGTGGTGGCCTATATTCTACAACGAACGAATTATTGCAAATGTTTCTACATCATATCAATTACGTTTCTATCTTGCAGTGGGAATTATAAAATTGGACTTGTGTTCTATAAACACCGAAAAACAATCCTGTTTAATTTCAAAGAAACGTTCTTTCCGTATTCTGAAGGTGAACTTTAAAACCGCTCGAAATAAAAAGGGCTTTTGATGTTTCGCTGTCTGTGATACTGTAATTTTGACACTATCCCTAAAAGATACTGACGTGCATGGCGTCTCTTGGAACAGGTGATGTTTGTTCCCGTCTATCGATCTTCTGAATACCGATCGATCTCTTTGAAGTGTCTGTCGTCCAAGCTTCTTTATAGTCACAAGCTGATGTAATAAATATAATCGACGCGCACACACGACAAGGACCATCTCTTAACCGGACAGCGTTCGCCAACTGTGAACTCAATACTCTTTCGACAGCTACCGAGGACGTGTCGCCTCCAGCGAATTTAATTTATACCTTGGTCTCCAGTGTAATTAAAAAAATAATTTTAAAAAGTCCTATCGGTACGCGACGGTCGTGACACATTCGGCCGAATACGAAATTCGAATTTGCGCGCGATTTTTTACCGCGTTTTTTGGTGTGTTCGGATACAAGCCGAATAAGAAGACAGTTTTTGTGAGTGGTTTGAAAATAAGCATGAATTTTGTAATTGTGGATAACTTATATTAATTCAACGTTGTTACATTTTAATCAATAGTGATATGAGTGAATCCTTGCTAAATATCTATTTAATTAAAATATAGGCAATTATTTCTTCGTGTGTTCATTTATCAGTGTGTTTTGTGTTGTAAATTTGAAGTAGATACATAGGTATTAAGTTCCGAAAATTGAGAACAGGAACAAAATCCATTACTAAGAAAGCTTTTTATTTTTCACCTGGCACAAAAAGTTCTTCTCAGTTCAGCTACTCAGCATGAGATGGCGCTAGTAAAACGTTTCTATTATTAGGAACGCAAACTTTTTAGTAACTTTATTAAAACATTTTTAGCGTTACCGTCCAAAATAAGTGATTAAATTTTTTATTATTCTTAGTTTCTTGTAACTAGTGGCACTTTACGTTTGAGTGTCTAACAAGCGAAAAACGACTTCAGATTGAAAGTTTAAATTCTACAATAATTGAATTGGGATAACATTCACTTTCATTGGCTTCGAAGCCGCAACTACCGAGTTTTTGGATCCCTCAAAAAAATCATATTAGAGACTGTAGAGGGTAGAGAAAATTATATTACAATCTCTCACGCACGTGACAGCCATTCGAATCCTAGAGGTTAGTTTCCAGCGGTTTTCATAAAAAGTACGGTAATAATTTGGAAAAAATTTGTAGATTATAGCTGTAAGCTTCGTCCTTATTCATTAAGGGCGACGCGTCACGGCAGCCCGCTAAATTCAAATTTTCTTACGTTTATTACAATTGGCAGGTGTCAGGCTGTAGGATATTGAACAAAATATGAGTCGCAACACGTACCTATGTATTTACGGAATTTTAATTATTAAAATCATCAATCACCATCCCTCTAAGTTGAATGACTATTTCGTGAAAACATAAGAATTTCGCGGGCTATTTGGCGCTTCCTCCATAATGAGCTGAGCATCTAGAACCTGTACCTACTAAATAAAAAAAATCATAGGCACAGACGCCAGCACATCAAGTTATCCCAAACTGTCATGTTGAATGTTCAATTGAACATGAACCTTATGCTTTTGCAATACAGCTGAAAATCTATCAAAGAAATTTGACAGATTGGGGTAGCTTGATGTGCTGGCCTCTGTACTAGAAATCTCTCTGAAATCAACTACAAAACTTCTTCGGGTCTTTTTTTGGTGGCACGTAGTGACGTAGGGCATTAAACTGTTAACACATACGAACTTCAAATACACCTTTGCCCGTCTGTAAATGTCAATCATATGAACATGGCTTTAAAAAAATTGGCACAAATAACAAATCACCAGATTATCAAATCAACACTGTTTTTCAAACTAATCAGTAATTAGCCTTTCTGACGAAAACCATTTTACATTCACCATCCACCTTTCTTATATACAACTTTACCTTAACGCAGTAAGGTTGAAAATCGTGTAAGTTTTAGTTTTGCTACTGAAATGTAAAGTTGGTAGTTTTAAGCTCAGACTGACAGCTTAATTTTGCTGAAGAGATTGGGTTTGGTCAGAAGTATGAATTCGTTCATGTCTAAATGTTTTAATTTATCTTCGTCACATGTAGACGTCAGTGTAGACCTGTCTATTTACTAAGTCTCATAAGAATGTATACCTACGGATAAATGAAACAGTACCGTAGAACATTTTTCAACTGTCGTCTATCCTATTGGCAGCTCTTAGGATTGACAACAGATTTGTCAGATTTTAAGACCACTTTTATACGCTCTGGCTGCGGCTGCCAGATAGTCGTCACCGGGTATCCCAAATGGCGAGTTGTACGGTTAAGCCTGGTAAATTGTGCGGGTGTGGGGGAAAGCTTTCATAGGTCTTACGTACCTACCCACACAATTCCGAAAAAAAATATTCCTCTCTTTTCTAAACATAGGCGACTACTCTTTGAATAGTGTCGTCCTTTCTTTTCATGTACATTGAACTTAGATATGTCATTTGTATTAAAACAATTAAATACCTAATACATTCTAGCAACTACCTACTTCATCATTTCAAAAGAAAAAAGTCAGAAGTGCTAAGATATCCTCTTCACTTCATTTCTCCGCTCTAATGAGAAAAAATAGTAGATTTTACAACAAGTGCACAAAACAAACTATTTTTATCCGAGACTTTTAGCAGCCCGAGCCGAAGGCGAGGGCTGATAGTAATGTCGAGGATAAAAATGGTTTTGTGGACGAGTTATAAACTCTGCTTTTCACTTCGATTGCGAGGAAATAAAACAGTAGTATAACATAACATTTCTTTAATTAAAATTCAAAATGCACGAAAAAAGAACAAGAGCTGTTTCCCGCCGCTTTATTTTTTTTTTAAATCTTACGACATTGATATTAGGCTGCAGACCTATACAGCCTACTATTAAATTAATTTTGTAATAATAATTTTCTTAAATCAACTAACCTACCGTACTTGAATTAAAATTTTAATATCTATTATATCTTAAAAAACACATAAGGCAAATAAATTAAAGTAAATATTATATAATAACAAATGCTATCTATGAACTTCTTATTGCATTTGCCTTAATATAATACATTTATGAGTAGATACGTTAATGCCCTTGTGCACAAAATTCGATTTTGTGCAGCCTATACCCTGCACAAAGAAGCACTTTCAGAGCATGAGAAGTGAAAAGTAAATATACTTACCAAAAAAAAGAATCTGTCATATCAGAATGGTCTGATGACAGATGCAGTTCTTTTTTTGGATTCACTTTGTTTTCTAATGTCTCCTGTCTTGTCGCGGTAGACAACCTCAAACTCCTTGATCACGGAACATCCAACCAAGCAGACCTGCGACCTAAAACTCTTTGGTCTCTGCTCGTGTCATCGACCCACCTGTTTGAGCTGCCAATTTGTTGTTTACCGGACGTTGCTCACCTTCCGTCAAAATATAGCTTTCATCAAAGATCATTTCGTAAAAAAGTGTCTCATATTTTGCTTTAGGTAAGAAATTATTTTAAGAATTGGGACACAATTCATGAAATATTTGAAAAAAAATGGAAATAAGAGGGGTAAGTACCTATATTAATTCAAGCAACGCTGTACTCCTCGTCTTGTAAATACTAGACTTTATTTAATTCTTCATCATCACCCACAGTCCGACTTCGCCCACTGCTGGGCATAGATCTCTCTTTTCTTGTGTCCCCACGCTCCTGTGCCAGCCTCATCAAGGTTTTGTTATTTGTTATTTTATTACTTCTTTCACAGAGCTCAATCAGATCGGCAGCTGCGTATCAAATAGAATGTAAAACAAAGTTCACACCAAAAAACATCTTTGTCCGGCAGAATAAAAAAATACACCGTGGTTTAAAATGAAAGCGAGTGCTTCATCATTCTATTTAGTGCATAAGTATCATCATAGCTTTTCACACAGTCAGCCTATAATGTTCCCACTGCTGGGACACAAGCCTCTTGTCTGTGAGAGGGAGTGGGCGTAATCCACCTCACGGGCCTAGTGCGGGTTGATAGATGTCGGAAGTCTTAAAAAAAAAAAAAAAAGTTTATTTCAGAAACTTGTACAACTTTTACATTTAATCTTACACTGGGATCTCCTTTTAAGTAAAAGATATACCTGTGCTAGGAGATCCCGCTCTCCTATAACAAAATTATAAAAAAGTAAAAGTGGTGTACAAAAACAAAAAATTACTAGTAAAATTTAAACAAAACAAGACAAGATTTGAATTATACCTAAAACTAAATAAAAGAACAATGAACCGTGTTTGTGTGAGTGTGTGAGTGCGTATGTGTATCTTTTCAACTTATATTGACGACGCTTGCAGCAATAATTCAATGTCGTCATAAGTCTTGAGTTTTAACCTTCGATCATTATTGATCGAAGGTTTTAGCCATTGAACTATTGCCTTTTTACAGTCTAGTCAGTCTAGTCTTTGAATTTTTGATGCTGGAAGTTTTAACCACATCTTTATCCAACAAAAGTTTAGCGAGTTACTTTGGTCATAAGTTACTGCAAAGTAGAATTTTTTATCCCGCCGCCCGCCCCAGCAAATCCTACATCAAGACACAATATCACTTTCATACGTAACTGCACCTATTAAAAACGACTAATACATTTAATAAACAATAAAAAACGCACATGCTGACGATCAATCAAGCGGATCTTTCAATTAAATGTTGAATTCATAAAATACAGCGTAATATATTGTTAAATACTAAGATCTCTAATGTTTGCGCGCGCGTTGCCAACACGTAAAAACGTGGAACGATTTCATGCGTTAAACTTTCAGACAACACTAAATGTCGAAACAATAAGCTAGTTGTTTAAATGGGATAAACTGGGATACTTAGAGCAATAAAGTTGTTATTGAACCCAACAGTATACTTATACTAAATGTAGATCTTGGTCAAATAATGAAACATCATTTTGTTTAACCAAAAACGTATCGAGCATCTTTTAGAAGTGAAACGTTATTTTGAAATTAGAAAGAACCAACCACTCGTAAGCAATACCATTCGAACCGGTTATATCAACATAATAATAGGTACTCGCGAATCTCTCATAATATTATGTTTTCTTCACACCTACTATTTTTCACGTACGCCTACTTAAAATACGTAAAAACCTTCACGATATCGTCTGGGGAACGCCCCTCGGCTGCCAATAAGCTCATTCAAGTTCAAGTGGGCGTAACATCAATGAAACTAGTAGTAAGCCTGTCTCGCGATTTTTTTAGATTCACACACATTTACGAAGGCGTTTCAACTTTCGTCGTTAGTCGTTACTACGACATTCCGTTATTTTTTATTCGAACCACAATTTTATTTTGTACAACACGCAAAATGGCTAATATAATATTTGACGTTTTGGATTTTTGTTTAGGTATTATTTTGATAGTGAAAAACACTTTTATAACCAACAATCTTGCATCTCTTATGGTGTCACCACAGATCCCACAAAATCACCACGAACTCTTCAAAATTCTGCTTTCAAAATTTCCCTCCATTTTCCGTCTCCCTGGTTCCCTTTCGGCTATCGCGCGTCGCTTGCGCACGGCCCGCGTGTGACGTCACGCCGGTGTCGGGTTTCGGCGCGCGCCGGCCAGAGCCGTACTCGGCCGTTACTTTCACTGCGACCTTGCCTTTGACATCGATGTTCCAAGATATTTAGGTAAACGGGAATATGGGCCGGATTTGTAAGGGAATTTGGTGGAAGAAAATATATTGAAAGACAATTTCAGTTTTAGAGGTTGGGTAAATGTGGAAGGTTTGGTGTTCAGGATTATGTTATGAGCAGGTGTGAATTAAAATCATTTGAGGAATTGATTACCTTTAATGTTCTAAAAAACAATAAATCATGTAAGTATCTTTTTATAGAAGAACAACGTTTATCGTTTCTGAAATCTCAATTTGTCGCTTTGTTTAAAATAATTTAATGCACTCTTTGAAAATCATAGCGAACGTATTTTTTTACGATCAAACAAATTCCGGAAGATTAAAAAGTCTACTGTAATTTTGCTAGCAAAATCTTTAAATCAGCCTATAGTAACATTTGGTATTTCCTTTTCTTTCAAGAAATTTTTAATAAATAGTTCACAGTGCAAATAGTATTTAAGCTCACACAGTTCTAACACCAGCCAGTGTGTTCATAGACAAACAATAATCCAAAGATAATTGTATTATTAGGAAAACAAGCATTTACGCAATGTTTATGTTTTTAAGTATATTTACCGACCGCGGCCGCGTAGCGCGTAGTAATGCGTTTGACAAACTGTGGGCGTTAGGCGTAGTAATGTCTTTTGACTTGTTTACAAAATGCTTGTATATTTTTGAACTGGAAACGTTTTCCATAGTCTATTTTCTATTATAATCAGCCAGTTATATTCCTTCGCTGCGGAGTCGTCTAGCTGATCTATATTTATGTAGAGGGTAGAGCCTATTAAAATAGGCTGTTTTGTAGATCGATACTTGAAAATAGAGAATATGTAAAAATAATCCGTACGTCGTAATATAACAAATACGACAGTCATTCTGTCTGTCTGCTACTGTTTCACGGCTGAATGGGTTTGGATGAAATTTTTCACACGGATGGACCATGATATGTGTTAGGACATAGGTTAATATTTGTCCCGGTAAGTTCCCAAGGGGTCATTTTCGATCAAATGCGGGTTGGTAACAACCACATATACACCAAGAAATCCGAAAAGCTGGTTGTGGTGTATTTCCATTTCGTTACGGCTATTTTGTTAGAAGGACTTTTTTTTTTTTTTTTCTCAAATTCCAGATGACGTTAATAGGTCATCATCAGTCATCAGTACAAGTTTAGCTGCAAGAAGACAGCATCATTTACTACGAGTGTGCGTGGCTACCAGTAGCGACCTATTTCTAGCTGTCATCGAAAATATCATTGCCAGTTGTAATATTCTATCATATATGTTGTAATTCTGAGATTTCAGGATGGCTTATGATATTCTTTGCATGTAACTCATACAACACTACATTTTGTTATGAGTTCTATAAAGACAGCTCCATAAAGAGATAATTTAAAACTGTGTAAGTGACAATACCTATTCAGGAAACGCTAAATTTGAGCCATAGTTTTCCTTTTGTATTAACTTCACGTATCTTTCCGCGGTTGGTCCGTGTATAGGTGAGCATCTTTACGTACCAAGGCCCTTCCGTGCCTCGGAGAGCACGTTAAGCCGTTGGTCCCGTCGGCCATTCGTGGATCTTTGACAATCGTTACGGGTCGTCAGAAGCCTGGAAGTTTGACAACCAGTCTTAGGTTAGATAGACAGTCGCTCCATGTGAAATACTGGCATTCAACTGCATCTGCTTAGACTGGAAGCCGACCCCAACATATTTGGGAGAAGGCTAGGCAGATGATGACGATGTAATTTGAGGTTATAAGGCAATAAATGTTAAGGAACCTACTACTGAAATATTATGTAGTCTGTTACTAGAGTACTCTAAAAAAAAAAAGAATTTTCGAAATACATCCACAATTGGCGGAAATATAGGTGAACATACATAAAAAATAAAAACAGTGGAACATAGAACCTCCTCCTTTTTTGAAGTCGATTAAAAAGAATAGTTCGCAAAAACGCAACTTGAGAAAATACTATTTTTTCTTGACAAACTCAAACTTTCATGAATCGACTCCCACCCACGGCCTAGACTTACATAACCGAACTATTAACCGAAATCCAGCGGTGCAGTCGCTTGATTTCAGCGCTTTTTCGATTTCAACGCAATCCAGCGATCCAGCGCAAACGTCTTCTGCCTAAAGGTCCGCCCACACTTTCCACACGGTTCGTCTGACGTCACGCCGACGTCACCGCTCCGTAATTAGATGTATGTTGTACCTAAATTAGAGTATCTTACGTACTTGTGTTAAGAATAATGGCTTTGGAATGGCTGGAGTTAAGAAATTGTGTTTCTATGTCGAATTTGGGTTTGGATATTGTGAGATTTGAAGTGCATGACTTATCGTGAACGTGCAATGACTTTACAATGTGTGTGTAACTTTGTAGTTGTGCTTTTGTTCAAAATATCGGCTAAATCCTCATAAAAAACAAACATTTATGTATTTACTCTCCTTTAAGTCCAAAATTGCTAAGGAGTTTTCGAGTCTTATGCACACTAACGGACAAATAAACAGAGACGATGGGCTTTTCACAAGCTTTTCAGAGCAGCGGTGGCCCAGTGTTATCGGCCGCGGCCCTTTCTTACGAGTTGTAGTTCGTAAGTGCGAATCCAGGAAAGCACTTTACTTTGAATATTTGATTTCATTATTACTGCTCTCAAAATGGTGAAGAAAAACATCAAGCATATCAATTCACAACATCACTCAACCCGCACTGGGCTCGCGTGGTGGATTACGGCCCACTCCCTTTCACAGAGGAGGCCTGTGTCCCAGCATTGAAAACATTATAGATTGACTAGCTTTTGCCAGCAGGTTCGTCCGCGTGGTGGTCGGAAATTAACCCGCGGGAATGTACTACCGGAATAAAAGTATCCTATGTGTTAATCCAGGTTATAAACTATCTGTGTGCCAAATTTCAACCAAATCCATTCAGCCGTTTTTGCGTGATTGAGTAACAAACATCTTCACAAACTTACACATTTATAATATTAGTAGGATATCCTACTACGAATATTTTCCATGGATAACATACATAATCCTACTTCCTAATAAATGATTAAGGATTATGTATGTTATCCGTGGAAAATATTCGTAGGGCAGTAGGTAGCATAGGAATATAATACTGTAAGGAACAGTTGCCGTGGTTTTTCAGATCGTCTTACCAATGATCTAAGGTGTATCATCATCATCATTATTCTCTTACCTTTACCCAATTTACTTGCCTTTTTCTGCCATGCTGCCCTATTAGTCGTCGTGTCACTACGTAGTCACCTCCTTTCTAGCCATTTCATCTTTCATCCAGTCCCTCCGTTTCTTTAGTCTTCCCCTACTCTAATAGCCATCCACATTCAAACTCAAAACTTTCCTTTTCAGTTACCGTTGCCAGTTGTTGACTTCCTCTAACATACTCATTTTTGTTCTATCCATTCGCGTAACACCACACATCCCTCTTAGCGTTCTAATATCAGCTGCATGTTACTATTATTCATTCTTCCCACAAAAAGTGGTCCAAAATTCTGATCCATACAAGACAGCAGGCCTTTGTCAATGATCTAAGATGAAGCCAGTGTTATTAAAACTTATATCGCTTATAGCGCATATCGTTTATATCTTTACCTAGTATCGTGTACCTAGACCTTTTCTCAAGAATTGAGCTACCAAATGCAAAAATAAGTTTAGTTAATTCCAGAAATTATCGCGCAAACAAACAAACTCTTCACAGCATTATTTTATTAATCTAAATAAAAGTCGGTCACCATGATTGGTAGGGGTTGTCATCAAAGCTATAGCCGTCGCTGTCGCGTGTGTGACTAGCTTCCCGTCGTCAATCACCTGATATGGAATGGATATGGAGGAAATGTGTTGTTGAGGATATCTGAAAGATCGGAACCGATGAGATGCCAACTTGTCACTGCTTACGTGCAAATGTGACATGGTCTTGACGTTTCCGTTTCAGCTTAAGGCATCTTCAACCCCTTAATAATAATAGGTTATAGGTACGGGCTGTTATCCGCAACTCCACGTCAAAGCGCGTATTTTGCGTACGGGTGGAAGAATCGGTCATTCGATCCACCCCAGCTCCTCGAGAAGAGCCAGGAACGCTTTGGTGTTGCTGACAATCTCACGTAGGATACCTGGATCGTCAACCCCTTGCTCTTACATACTCAGCCTATAACGTTCCCACTGCTGGGACACAGGCCTCCTCTCAGTGAGAGGGAGTGGGCCGTAATCAAACACGCGGGCCCAGTGCGGGTTGGTAGATGTCACATGTCTTCGAATTTTTTGGTTCTAGGACATGCCGGTTTCCTCACGATGTTTTCCTTCACCGTTTGAGAGCAGTGGTGATGAAATTATTTACACAAAGTAAAGCGCCTGGCTGGGTTCGAACGCACGACCTACAACTCGTAAGTCGCGGCCCATACCACTGGGCCACTGCTCTCCCTTGATCTTATGCCAATTTATTTCAGCCCTGCGTGTATTCTTCTTCCACACTTACATCAACCACATTTGACTATACACAATTTATTTTTTTCTACCTTTCGAATATCAAATACTTACGCCTAAATGTGCGACAAAAAAGTTAAGTGTTTGTACGGTACTTATCCTACGTTTGGGCAGTACCTTGATACAGGCCTTCGTGGAAGCAAGATAATTCCAATATCACGGCATAATGGCACCGTTTTGGCAATTCTCCTTCAAGTTTTTCTGTGAAAATTTTCGGGTGGATCACCACTGGTCCCAAAGTCAATAGACTAATATTATGTGCTCTTGACTTCTTCCAGCTGTATCAAAAAGATCTCTGTTTAATATGAAAAATTATGAGGCAAATAAATGTACGAAGTAAATCAAATATCATATAAAATCGTAAAGCACACTCGTTGTTATTAATCTTACTCCATGACAATATAAAGAACTAAATATTTAGAGATTATTAGTACAAACAGGTATAACGATAAAATAATTCTGGCATTTTGACAAAACGACGTAAACGCGTGTTCAAAAGAAAACATTCCGATCTGAAGTGTTCGAAGTTTGAAGATTTAAAAACATTAGTTACGTGTGCAACGGTTTTTTAAATTTCCCAAAGGTCGATGACACATGTTTGATGACGTATTTTTTTGTTAGGGACTATTTTTCGGTTAATTCGCTTGGCAATGTACCTAGAGATTGTTGATTGCTTGGATTAGTGTACTGTAAAATATCTCAACAGCCGGCTAACAAATAAAATAAAGAAATTTCTTGTGAAAAAAATAAAATTCTTAATTAATTATTAATTCCTTATCATACTTTATACCGACTTAAATTGTTTGATAGAAACGTTCAAAAATCACCCCATATTTAAGTAATAAATACTTATAACTATTATGGGTTGATTTTTGAATAAGTATCTAAGTGACAATAAATGATAAATGATAAATGATTTTATTTCTGTAAGTAGGTTTACAAACACTTTTACACGTCAATCATATTTTTTTTAACTAGATGAGGTCGGCGTTTCCTATCTGACTACTCTGAGAAGAAAGGCCGAAACAAACTCAGAGGTCACAGTCTCTTTTAAAGTCCAGACATAATCTTGGTCAGATCATGTGAAGACCATGTGGATTGGTGTCTGAAATGGTCTTTTGAGGAAAGAACCACACAGGTTGAGTGGACCTGTCCATTCAGTCCACGCATGTATCAGTAATCATACGGCTCAACTCAGAACTTGAGGAACTCAACGATTTGACGAACAATACCAAAGAAAGGACATTTGGGTAGGCCGCATAAAGTACTCAAACTGCCAGATTAACATTAAAAACGAACTGAGAAAGAGACGAAAACAAAAATACCACATAGTCCTCACATTCACAATAATTAAAACAAAAATAATATTATACTTCTCAAAGTAAATATTCATGTCAAAGTGTGTATAATAATAATGAAATGTCGAAGTGTATATAATAATAATCAAATGTCAAAGAGCAAAACAAAGAAAAAACAATGTTCAGTATACAAAATTGGAGCAGGTCAATCCCAAGCTTTTTTGTCCTCAATATAATCTTTAACGGTATAAAAGGCTTTCAGGCACAACTTACGTTTAATGAATGATTTAAATTTATTGAGACTTAGATCTTGAACATGGCTTGGAAGTTTATTATAAAAGCGTATACATTGACATCTGAATGACCCACCTATTTTCTTGAGCCTTGTTGATGGTACAACAAATTTGTGTTTGTTCCTAGTATTTATACTATGGATATCACTGTATTTTTTAAACAATTTAATATTTTTATGAGCATATAAAAGATTTTCATAAATATACTGTGAAGGCACAGTCATTACATTTATCTCCTTAAATTTATCTCTGAGAGAGTGTCTCGGTAGAATAAATATGACATTTTGGACTTACTTTCTACAAAAACCTATTATGAAACCAAATATATAGGGATTTACAAAGACCTCAGACAACAATTAACGGACAATGGAAAAAATTGCCCTAAATCATCAATTCACTATAATACCTATGTAAATTTAAACCGAATAAAATCAATTCGGTAACAATCGATAATAAATCACGGTCTACTAATTGCTATCACCTTTATTTAAATACTCTTAAACAAACTTGTTTATTGTATTGTCTAACAAATTGAAATAACATCAGCCCGTCCCAAAATATTTATGTGACTAAACAGCTATAAAAATAGTAGTTACCCAGTAAATAGTGGAGATTTTAAATTCGCTGATTAGGAACAGATGTTTTCTCGAGCTGAGCACAAGAGTTACATAAGAAGCTCACAGCGGCAGTGTGCTTAGACCTAAAATTAAAAACGAATACCAAATAACTACCTAAAATATATTTTTTCATAGTAAACTGTCAAGTTTTCTCAATTGAACATGAACCATAAACTTTTGTAATAAATTTGAAAATCTATCAGAGAAATTTGACAGATTGGGGTACCTTGATGTGCTGGTCTCTGTACTTATCTATATATATAAAAATGAATCGCCGAAATGTATGTACGCGCATAACTTCCGAACGTCTGCACCAAATTGGATGATTCTTTTTTTTTTGTGTTCCTTATTGTCAGGACAAGGTTTGTAATGCCAATTCAATATTCATAGCTCAGACAAGACAACGTCTGTCGGGTCAGCTAGTATTCAACAAAAACAGTTTTGAAAGTAAAGCATGTTTTTTTTTTTAGGTTAGATACTTACTTATTTAATAACAATTATCTTAAAATAAGTACTTAATTATTTTAGGCTCCTGTTGGACTTTATAATCACACTAGCTTTTCCAGCGCTTTCGCCCGCGTGGAAGTCGAAAATTATCCCACAGGAACGTACCTACTACCGGAATAAAAAATATCATGTGTTAATCCAGGTTATATATTTATACATTTGTGCACCAAATTTCATCCAAAACTGTTCAGCCGTTTTTGAGAGATAGAGTAATAAACACAAACATTCACATTTATAGGTAATGGTAGGTATTAAGGTTGCAAAAAAAGTTAGGTACGTATGTTTTTTGCGTTGGCCATATTTTTTCATGAGGTCCCTTTCCTTATGTATGTAGGTAATCGATGCAAAAGTTCGAACACCTCAATTTTTTTTTAATAGGAAAAGCAAAGACTAAGGGCCAAAATACATGACACAACATCGCATCGTGTGTTTTTGTTTTACCCCTAAGTAATTAATCCCAAAAAGTGATCGTAAAGTACACAAAATTATTCTTTAACTCGTGAAACTGAAAGTCTAAAGCATTATTTTCAGCTCTCCAGCGTTTCAATGTCAAGATCGAACCCACGCACTTTATACGATGATACAGCTGGTCACTTTTATTTAAGAGAGATCCGATGCATTGTTGCGAAAAAGAAAGTTACGTAACAACTTATTGGAACAACTTTATTAATAGTTCAAGGCTATTTACTTACGCAAGTGATTTTTCTCAGATATTTCAGAGCAGCGTCTTATTTTTCGTGAAAGTTATCATTTCTTCTGAATACTGTCGGACAAAATACGGTCGGGAAATTTCTTTAATTAACCGACTTCTTTTATAATTGTAGTTATGCTCAATAATACTAACTATTATTCGCCCAGTGATCAAAATTCGACCATAATTCGTTTGACTTAATGTATTTCTTATGCATTATTATAGCTTTTATGGACTCCTCCATATACATTTTAACAGTGCCAAATTTCGTACTCCCCCGGCAATTTTCGTTAAATGAAGTGCAGAGTTTTTGCTTCACGTATTAATATAAAGATTATAAGCCCTTATTCATAAAAGTTATCGAACATCTAGACAATAACTTTACTTCGATAACTTTTTTATGAATAAGGGCCTATTCTACATAGTAATTATAATATTCATTACAAAAATGAAAATAATCCTAAGGCAATAAATAGTTCGTCCGCATCGTTGAAAAACGTATGTCTCACTCCCAACAAAGAGATGCTGGGTACGTAGGGACTACTCACACTTATTCAGCTTTGTTCAGCTTTTGTCCATAGCAAACAACGATATTGTACGAGATGCGTACGCGTTCGTTCAGCCGCGGAAATCTGAACGGACTATACAAAATCGTTGTTTTGACAAAAGTTGAACAGAGCTGAATAAGTGTAAGAAATCCCGTAATCGTCTTTAACTTTTGCCGTGCCTGTTGTAACTTCAATCCATTAATCCGATATGAAACAATTTAAGTATCTTTGAGTTTATTAATTCAGGTTACAATAAGTCCGATAAAAATGAAAAGTTTCATGAAATGTACTTTATGTTTCAATCAGACCTTATTCATCCATAGTTTTCATATTTTTGTCTTGTGAAGTTGTGACACATGAAAGGACAATGGGCTCTAGCATCCATAAAATTGAAACTTAGTCAACAGACTTGAGACGTATCACATTTAAAAGGTCTTAGCTTACTGATCATTATTTACTATGGCCACGACTTTCAAAAGTATGGGATTTAAAGGGAAAATAAGAAAATTTTATGGTAAAACTGTAGTACAAAATATGTATGTTTGACTAGCTTTTGCCAGCGGCTTCGCCCGCGCGGAACTTTTATCCCCTATTTAACTCCCTTAGGGTTTGAATTTCGAAAAATACTTCCTTATTCATTGTCTACATTATAAAGGGAACATCTTTGCAAAATTTCAGCTTTCTATGTCCAAGGGTTTGGGCTGAGCGTTGATGAGTCAGTCAGTCAGTCAGGACTTCTCGTTTTATTTATATAGATTATTAAAAAATAAGTGAAAATCGTAATTGTTTTTACTTAAGGTACTTCAAATCGTATTTTATTTTCAATGAAATAACATGTTTACGCTTGTAAGCCCCGTAGGTGTTGGTAGAGATTGTGCACTTACAACCCGTACATCGTTAGACGAATGTAACCGGAAGATGCCTTTTTCAGGGAACGCTATATATTTGACTTGAAACCAACGGTTTGTCAGTATGTAGTCCGTAACGGAAAATAAGAGATTAAAATTAAGTCTGTTGATTAAAAATAAATTGGGCACGGAGTTCATAATCGCTGCCCATCGCCCTTTACGTTTACAAACGAAAACGTATATTTTGTTGTCACACACAAGAGGAACCCACTTAACCAAACCTTTTCTACAGATATTGAATAATGTCCTTTATAAGACAATATTCTAGTAACTGCACGGGTGACGCAAAATTACGTATTTCTAGCGCCTTTGACGGTCACTTAAAGATTTGGCAACAGTAGCAATACTAACAATTAGTCATCGACTAAACTGGGATTATTAGTAAAACAAAGACATCGCTGTTCGACCTAAAGAACTAATAGGTCTTTACCTATGAAATTGCCGTTTTGTATGAAAAAATTTAAACGAATTTTTTTCATGAATTTTTTATTTGTATTAATCGAAGTAATCACCCATGCAATCAATGCATCTTTGCCATCGCAGTGGCAGTTTATTGATGCCCTTCTTAAAGAAATCAGCTGGACGGGAGGCAACAAATTCTTCAAAGGCATTTTGTACTGCCTCTCGGGTATTAAATTTTTTTCCCGCCAAGAAGTTATCCAAATTCTGGAAAAAGTAGTAGTCTGTAGGCGCAAGGTCTGGTGAGTAGGGCGGATGACGGAGAGCTTCCAACCCCAGTTCTTGCAACTTGGAGACCGTCTGCTGTGCAGTATGAGGTCGCGCGTTGTCGTGCAGGAGCAGCGGAGACGAGCGATTGACCAATGCTGGTTGGAGATGCGCCAGCTTCTCCATCATTGTGTTCAGTTCTTCACAGTACACATCTGCAGTAATGCTCACCCCGTTTGGTAAGAAGCTGTGATGAATCACACCGGCGCTAGACCACCAAACAGTGACCATCACTTTTCTAGGGGTAAGTTTTCGTTTAGGGCATTGTTTAGGTGCTGAACCAGGATCCAACCAACTTGCTGAGCGCTTACGGTTATCAAACAGAATCCATTTTTCATCGCAGGTAACAATGCGGTTCAAAATTCCTTCATTTGTGTGTCTGTTGAGCAGTGCAAGGCACGTCTCGACGCGTACTTCGCGCTGGCGATCATTGAGTTCGTGGGGCACCCATTTGTCAAGCTTTTTTACCTTGCCAATTTGACGCAAATGGACCAATATTGTTTTGACGCTAACGTCGAAAGCTGCTGCTAATTCAGCCGTAGATTGTGTATCATCAGCTTCCACAATCGCCTTTAATTCGTCATTGTCGACCAAAGTCTTCGGACGACCGCGAGGTTCATTTTTCAGGTCGAAATTTCCAGAACGGAAGCGAGCAAACCAATAACAGGTGGTTTGTAGTGTTAGCTCCGTAAACGTCGTTGATGTTGCGTGCCGCTTGTGCCGCGTTGCTGCCACGACGGTACTCATATTCCATAATTACTCGAATTTTTAACGTATCCATGATGACGAAAAAGATTGAAATGCGATGAAAATGTAACACTAATCAATAAAGAAATGACTACTTTTAGAAAAAAAAATCCATGTTTTTAAAATAAAATTAATTTGAAATTAGAATTCTTAGCCAAACAAAAATTATTTTGATTTGAAATGGCCAGTACTGCAGAACGGCAATTTCATAGGTAAAGACCTAATATTAATTACTTTACTTAACTAACGTTACCAGTCAAGTAATGTACAATGAGTAGACGTTAGTCAAATATATTCCGCCGTCGGCATAAACTTAAAATAAATGTATCCTTTTAAGTTCACAAAACTGTGATCAAAACCGTAACCTTTTTCATACATAGGGATCATCAGACAAGACGGTTGGATATATCCTGTCTCTTGCTACTCTAATTAATAAACTGCTTGGTTTAAAATAAAAAAGTTAGCAATATAATAAAATAAAAAAAGAACTGTTTACTGTTTCAGTATCTGATGCACTTAGCGCCTTAATTGAATTCGTTAACATGTCTAAATCTAATGAACGTTATCAACCATAAACTTGGTTAACATCATAGAGAGAAACCTTAATCCGACAGTGGAATGATCTAAACTTAAGCTGATTTATTGACTAAAACATCACAGGCACTGCAACGAAGCGCATTCATCCTAAATCACCAACAAAGTGAGCCGATGTTACATTCTCAATAACTCACTACAGCTACAATCACACGGGCTAACAAATCAATCACGGGCTAAAACATTTTTATAGTCTCGTAAACCCGCGACCTTCGCCCGAATGATCGAACGAGACATAAAGCTTATGTCTGGCCACAACGCCAAATGAATTCTAAATCGGGACACAAAAGTTTGGCAACTAATACACTTTAATTTCAGTTGTTCAAATCTTGTCTCGGCGTAATAGCGCTGCACCGTCCCGCTCCCCGGAGACCCTTTTCAAAAGTACCCCTTTTCCATTCCTTTTGATAAGGCCGTGTTTGTTCGAGGACATTGAAATGGGACTCCTTCTGTCTGTCGTTATCTCGTACGCCGGTGCGCACGAAGCGATCCAGTGCTTGCAACACCTACTCAGTGGCGTCATACCCCGCGACCACCCAGACCTACAAGAACTCGTCGAGTACTACAGCAGCCAACTCAAAAAAGCTAACAACGCGTCCTCCCCAGCGGACTGGATCAAAGAATGCGGTCAGGGATACCTATGTTTAACAGAAGATAAAAATGGAAAACTAAAATCGGCAGCCGTCAAGTACTACGGTGACGACACAAACTCGACCGCTATACTGTTCTCTACGAAAATCTCCAGCTTCGGACAGGAGTCACTCGAGAAGAGCCAATCAAACGGAGACTACAGAAGCGACAGGTACATTCCGTCGAAAACGAAAACCATTCTAACGAACTCCTCAGGGTCGATCAGTGTCGGTCAAAGAAACAGATCACCTACGCCTCGTGAAACTATTTCAGATTTAAATCACAACAGCTTTACTTCAAATTCTGTCGAGCCTGACAACAAGGAGGACGGTGGGGCTGACGAGAAACTGACATGGCATTACAGACCATTGAGTCCCACCCGCACCCCGCAAATACTGCCCGAAATACATTTCCAATCATTCGACGAAGACAAAAAAGGCGAATACAGCGAAGAATTCCTCAGGTTAATATTCATTGTTACCGGCAGGAACATCTCTCATGTAGACACTCATGCTTACAGTTCGGTAGTGACTTAGCTGCGTCCCATTGCCACGGGTGATCACTGCTCACCTGGACACAACCATATGCACCAGTAGAAAGCTAATTCATGGTACATACCATTTCACTTCATCTGTACTATACCTACTCATATATTATGAATTTGTTTAAGATCTCTTGATGGGATTAAGTACCGACCAATACAACGAAGCGACCCGAGTGGCAGGCGACGGAGTTTCAGAAAGCGTCACTCTTCGTCGTCGAATTCTTCCAAAGAGTCGCGAGCGTCCCGCGAGGAAGAACTAAAGATGTTCACGTCACTTGAGGAAGCCGAGTTCGAGCGTATGAATAAAGACGGCAAATTGGCAGGGTTCGGAAGCACTCCTAATCTATCAGCGCGTTCTTATTCCAGAAGTCGATCGAGGGAAAACTCGAGGGAGAGAAGGAGTGACCATTGGAGCGTGGAAGCGTCAGTTGACAGCGTGGCTTCCGAAGACAAAGCGGAGCTAAAGCCGATGTTGAAAGACGTTCCCAAACTCAACTCCTTCGAGGAGGAGACGACTGAGACTAAAGAGGTAATTGAAGAGGAGGAGGAAGAGGAAGTAGATTTCTGGGGCAACTCAGGGGACTAGCTTGGAACCTAACGCAGCACGAGCGCACCGCTGATTGTGAGCATCTGTAAGCATGACTGAACATTAAATTATGATGCCCCGTTTGTGTTTTGTTTTCTTTGAGAACCCTTAGAAATAACCGAACTCTTTGATATCCTTTGTGACAGGAATTTAAAAAGGTAGGCTCTAATCTGTATGGCTTGTGTAGAGAGACCCAAATTATGGGACACACAATTCTGTTCCGAAATTGATACAATGATTGGCTTAAAGACACATATTTGAGACAATATGGGGTTGATTTTATAATTACACTTTTAATTGGCTCGCTTCCTTGATTACTAGGTAAAAGTGAACTCTATAAATACTCATAATAGAGTACATATTTAAACAGAAGCATATTTAAACGCAATGCAATAATGAATAAACAATCACGGAGATACACTTTCGATGACACAATGAAACTCAT
The DNA here is from genome assembly GCA_949987655.1 of Polymixis flavicincta. NCBI lineage: Eukaryota > Metazoa > Arthropoda > Insecta > Lepidoptera > Noctuidae > Polymixis > Polymixis flavicincta. Next base: position 21,686,853 of record OX465175.1, read on the forward strand.
GTAATAATCACGTAATTCTCTTATTTACTATGTGATTTGTGTTCTACTATTAGTGTACCACACATTTTATTATCAGCAAAGTTAATGTTGAAAACTTTATTGACTGCGAGCTTCGTAATGGCCCAATTTCATTCGTTCGAATTCATGTTGGTGTTTGTAATTGGACCGAAAACAACCTTACATAAAACGAATAATACGCTATCGTAAAGAAATAGTTAAACTACCTATTGGTTTAGATTTTCTCAAAAGTCGTGTGTCACTCACAGTCTTAGGGCCTCAGTTTTATCATCGTTTCGATATTATATGTAATACTGAAACATGACAGGCTCTTTGGATCATACAATCAACCTTTTTTTAATTCAACCTCAAAAGTTAAGAGCTGCATTAATTGATGACATCACCCAGTTCAACAGGTCGCACCTAAAACACCTTCATTTCCCAACCAAGATCAGGTCAAGTCAAATTCTTAAAATTTTACTGTAATTAAACTGCCATATTTCCAATTAATATTAAATTATGAGCAGTTATCAAAACGGTTGCACAATAGTCCGAAAATACTCGTCCAACCTCGACCCAGATGTGTCTCATTAAATCCAGGGCATAAAGTACCTACGACCTTTGAATTAACGCCATCTATCGGGCGATACGGATTATGAGCAGATTCTGTAAAGTACTTTTCTAACACCCTTGGGATTATTTTGACAGGAACTTGGAAATTAACTTTTTGAGGGAATTACGGAAAGATTAATGGTTCAGGATAACATTTGGATGGTAACAATGATTTGAGTTTGAGCCCCTTTAAACTAAGCTTTTTGAAATAGGAATCATGACACGGCTAGAAGATGAAGTCAGTGCTACAGCACATGTCTTAATAATCGAAGAACACATACATAGCTACATGCATAAACATGCATCTTCGTCGAGCTCAGAATTGTCCTCCAAAAATCCATTTCTATGTTATTCCAATTTCACAGTTATCACTTTCACAACATATTCTATAAAACCCGAAAAGAGAGCTCTGAAACTATGAATAGACATTAAACAAAGTTTTATACTAGGCCAGAGGGCATACACAAAGTAACATTCTACCAGCGATAACGATGATGGAAAACAATAAAATGTTGTAAATTGACATAGCCTACCGCAAAACTTATGTCAATTCTGTTGAAATACAAAACGCTTTGATAGCGATTAACATTTGTCTTGGCTGTCGAATGAGTATCATAAATTAGATGGAAGTTACCAAATAGACGACGTGAGAAAAATATACGTCATCAAATCTGTGACGTACTTCCCTATTCATTACTTGATTTTGGCAATGTAAATGAAGCCGACAAAATAGCTGTTGCATCTACAAACGATCACAAACAAGAACCGTAATGAATGCCAAAATAAACCGAAATTCCCCCAAGACTTGTAAATAACTGTGGGCGAATGACTGAAGCCCACAGACGAGTAAGTAAAGATCTTTAATTAGAGCCCTATTCATACGACACGGAAGATACGCTTTTATGCCATGTATGTGTATTTAAAGCCAAATGTATAATAATGGCGGCTGATGATGTATTATACGATCAAGTTTATTCTGTAGTTCGTCTGTCAATGAGTGTAGGTTAGTGGGACAAGATAGTAAGAACTGTTATTGTATGTAAGACAAATGGTGATGGGTTTATTAAATTGTTTTCGATATTGAAAAGATGTCAGGTTTTTTGCTTACTGTTAAAGGTCATTCGATTTGATTAGTTAATAAAGCCATAGTAATAAAACCACAGACTCTTAGACACGCCAAAATAATTATTACACCTCGTGTCCCATATTAATTGACTTTAAAATAATTAATTGATAGTAATGAAAAGCCTGCTTTACAATTTCAATTATCACCTAGACCAGACCTATCTTTCCATAAATACATGCATTTCAACCCACAATTCTAGTCAAGTCTACAATTACTGTGGTCACAACTTCCGACTCGCGCGTCACTGAACCACAAGCTCCTTAAACACACGAGTATTCTTTTACGACAGGATGTGTTCCCGCGAACCAACTCTTTTCTTTGATAAAAATGTAATTAATGTGCACACGACGTTCTTTTGTCTTTGCTTTTGTTTTCATAACATCTAGAATAGTTTTATTGGTTTCTCGTTCGAAATCACTGTCATTTTTTTTTATTATTTCGAATTTTGAATGTCATGTGACTAGAGCGGTGACTGTATCTTCTATTTTTAAATTTTTGATTTATGAAAAGTTGACGAAATCTGCTATTGTGCCAATAAACGCACATACCTAATTTCAGTGTTGGAATTCAGAGCTTTGTGGCAAAATTATGTTCAACTCAGTAACTTTACGACTCAGCAGAACAAACATTGTAATATAAACAAACAAAAATAATATAAAATGTTTTATGTTTAACAATAACAGAGTTTCTCCAAAAATATCAAGTCTGGGTTTTGTTTCGTTTTAAATGTATTTGTAAAATTGTAACCATAATAAACGCAACTATTTACACATGAATACCATATTAATAAAAGCCTGTATGTATCTTCTTTTGAATACATATAGTCTAGCGTCGTAGTTATCTATAAATGCTACCCACTAATAGCCGTACAACCAAACAAACTTATAAATAAACCACTCTCCCTAGCGTAGGTAGGGACATTATTTTAGGACGTCCCTAATTGTCAGCACTGTCCACCCCCTTTGTGTTAGCGTACAAAATCACGTCATTCGCTGTGACATCGCATACATTACTAAACTGAGCCAAAACAACTTGCCATTTTTCATCACGTCTATGAAATATCTTCATTTATCAAGATGGAATTATTTATCTCCTTTCTATTTTGCTGCATCGTGATTCGGTGTTTTAAAATAAGATGGCTACCGTTGCCAACCCATACTTCAGACGTATATAAAAAAGTTAGATTAATTCTTGGAGCTTCGTTTTTATTGGGATATTTATTTTTAAATTCATAGTCTTGATCGATTGGTTTCTGTTGTGGTTCTGGATTGTTTTTCATGTTAGTCGTTAAATGATTAAAATTGAAAATGATGCGTTCTACGTTATTTTCTTACTAATCTACATAATGACTGTAGGTATAGTTACTTCGGATTAGGTTTTGATCACTATCTTTCCTCATGATGTCAACGATGTGCAATACCTATGCGGTTAAAATGTATGGAATAGCTGATTTTTTTTTGTTTATCCGGCGAAAAATGTCTGCGCTGGGGGTCTAGAATGATATGCTGAATTCATGGTTAGAGTTTGCGCACTAGATAAAAACTTTTCCTGTATATTCCAATTCTCTTTTTTGTTATTATTCGATGTTTATGCGTAGGAGACTAATGATGTCCACTTGATTTTTACTGTACTGTTACACGGTTTTGTTTTTCTCTTGATCACACTATATCACTAGTGGAAATGTTTTAGTCACAGCTTGCATTAAAGAACGAAAGGGAAAACATTCATCTCTTAACACGCGCAAACGCATTTTTAATCAGTCTACTGCCAATTTGCGAAGCATTCATGTATTTTCAAATTCAGGAACTCACTAACACGCTATGTGGTATATTAATCAGATTGATAATTGAATTGCCCAATTTTAGTAGAAGGAAAATATTTCTCTTTAATTTTAATTACTTTACTGATAACAAGATTTTATTACAAAAAGCCTCTCGATTTTGAAAATAATTCGAAATACATTACATTCGCTTGCGTTTTTGTCTGGACTTTGTGCGGAAAAATAGTTCAAGCAACCTGAGAACCATTAAAACATACATAGAAAAAAATGGGTTTATTTCTTAACTAGTAGTAAACCTTACAGGTTTATTGGATTTTTATTTGCTTAGGCTCCGTTCAGTAGGCGTTACCTCCTTCTAAGCAAATAATCCTGTTTTACGAGACTCCACTCTTCTATAACTTATTTTATACAAATGTAGGTTCTATAGGAAATCTATATACTAATAATCAAGAAAAGAAGGAAAGATTTGATTGTTTGTTTGTTTGCATTGAATAGGCTCCGAAACTACTGAACTGATTTGAAAAATTATTTCACTGTTGGGAAGCTACACTATCCTCGGGTGATATAGGTTATATTTTATCCCCGTATTCCCACGGGAACAGGATCTATGTGGGTGAAACCGCGGGGCGCTGCTAGTAATATTATAAAAAAGAGAACGTATTGAAAGACCGAATCCGCTGACAGACAACGACTGCGAGGACCAAATAATTCAAAATGTTACCGTTAGGACCATTCTTAATCATAATTAAATTATCTTCGACCCCTCTGTGGTATGTGCCAAATGACGCGCTGGCAAGATTCATATTCGATAAAAATTATAAATTGGTAACACTATTGTGAAAGATTTGATTAATTATTGATTTATGTTCGTAGAATAAATCAATTGAGTCTTGGAAGAATTTATTACAGTAAACAGCTTAAGGCAAGCGGATGTCAGTGAAGATATAAAGGAACAAGACATTAATGGAAAAGTTTGAAAAACCCTATAGTTATACATGACGAAAAAAATTTACATTGTCCTCTGGGACAGGTGCTGAATTCATAGTTACATATAGTATGCGCGTAGATGTCTCTGCCACCCTAAATATTTTACCATGTATACGTAGTCACTCCGCGAAGCCTGTGAAGCTCCCAGGAAGCTTCTGTGCTTTTGGGCGGAGCTAGGCTGGCTTTGTTAGCCAGTATCCCCACGCACAATGGACCGAATGGGAATCTACGTGCGGAAAAGGGAGTCCCATCATCATCATCATCATCATCCAGGGGGAAAGTAGAGAGAGCCCCGGAGATCCAGTGAAGGTTAAGCTATGCTTGCCGACGTCGTTTCGTTAATGGATGACCATTCAATACATTTCCAATCCTCTCCATACCTCGGAGAACTTTAAGCAGTTGATCCTGGACAGTCGTAACGGGTAGTCAGAAACCCGAAAGATTGACAATCAGTCATACCAAAAGATGTCGTGTTACTCAGTAACTGGGTTGTGGAGGTCAGATAGGCAGTCGTTCCATATAAAATACTGGTATTCAGCTTCATCATGTAAATCTGGAGGTGGACCCCAACATCGTTTTTTTTTTTGGCAGGAGTGGGAAATCCTCATTGACACCCATACTGCCTCACTTGTGACGCAGTCTGGGTAGTGCCGGACTCTTACCGGCTAAAACCCACTCCTGCCTTTCCAATTACCTCTGACGTTATCAGAGCCATTTTGTTCAGGGTTTTATATTCGACCTCTTTTTAATTTTTTAACGTACCTATCTATTTCATGGTCGCGTACTCGACAGACAGCAAATTTTCTTTTTAGAGCTATACTTATTACTAATATTTTTATTTACAAGTTTCTTATTACAATTTCCTTATCTAGTTCACCCCAACATAGTTGGGTAAGGGCTAGTAGAAGAAGATATTGTATGGCCCACGGGTATGGCCTAATAACTCAATTTGCTTTTAATCAGGGACGATGGGATAAAGAATGTACAGTTTATTTGTACAAAACAATATTTGACAGTACTCGTATTTTCCTTGTGGGTTTTTCGGTCTTGTAAGAAAAACAACTTTTGTTTTTCAATAACGATCTGGGACAAACTGACTTCGGCTTGTGTTATGCAAGAAGTATCTCATGAATATAGGTCGCGACTTTTCACATGCAATTATGCACCATTGTCACAGTATGTTCATTATGATCTATGTTAATTCGTGGATGCAAATGCATAATTGCGATTGTCAAAGTGTGGTGGTAAGAATCGTTGAATCCCATGGTATTATTCTCCATACGAAAATACCCTTTGGAAGGGGCAACCAGAATAAATTCTATTTTCTTGTAAATTTTGACGTCGTGTAGTTATGTGCCTAATTGAAATAAATGATTAGTCTTACTTTAGGACGGGATAAACCTCAATTTAATCTTTCTCAAATCTCTCACTAGTCAAAATATCTCGGTTACAATTTTCTATTTCTCGCTGTCATAATGTATAATAGCTCCTTTTTTCATATCAAGTATTATTCTTGCTTCGTTTGCTTTATTCTAGTCTTTTAATAAAACAAATTTAAAACAACGAAAAAGCTCAATTTCACGCCATTCTTCCCTTTTGCGTCATCAATCATGTCTACCGTCGTTTTCAATAGAATCAATTCAAAGGGCGTTCGCCCAGGTGTAAAATGTCGGAAACGTAAGCAAAAACATTGTAAAAATAGCCCAATGAATGAAGCAGCTTTGACCAAGACCTCGGTTTGAAGGTTCAATGAAGACATCGACCGTATGTCTAGACGAGCGAAGGTAACTGACGCGGAAGTTAGAAAACTATGCGCGAATGTATCTACAGAGGAAACTGAATCATTCATAATTTTAGTTGGAAGTTCTCTGTAATCAACCACGCAAAGAATTCTAATTACGAAAGCTTCCGCTGAATCAGTGTACAAAAGAAAATTCTGGTCCTTCGAGCTTTTATTAGATTTTCCAATTACAATGTTTCGCCATGCTTCGTATTTTCGCATCAATTTTCCTAGAATGCTTGTCTTTGCAGTGTAGTTCAAATTAAAAACAAATGACGAATACACCAATTGCTTTTTAGTGATCTGTGCGATTCAGATACAAATTTTAGGGGCAATAAAACAAATTGTTTGATTTTTTTATTTAGTTTTATGTCTCTATTGCTGCTCTTTCTTCTTTCATTAAAACAGCTGTGTTCATTCCGTGTCAGATTACAATGACTTTTCAAATTACCATCATAGTTAATTTGACGTCTCCGTTTAATAGTTTCAAGTTTTTTCATGAAAAGAGTTATTTTGTAAAACACGCTCTTATTCAGAAAGTCGAAGTCTGTTAGCTGGGATTGAAATCAAAATCGTAATAGGTACTATGTAGTTTTTAGGGATGATCTACATTCTGGAAACCAAGCTAAGGTATAGTCCTCTGGTTACTATGGTGACTGCTAAAGCTAGAAATTATAATTGAACTTCAATCTTAAATATACAACAGTAAGAATACATAAAGGCTGTCCATCAATAGTACCGTCAAAAAGCGAGTTTTTATTACAAAAACTACTAAGAGCTGTAAATAAATAATGTCTTTGAAGCCGTTACTAGGAACTGTTGTTCTAACTAATAGTTTTCTGCCATTGTTACAAAAGTTGGCAGTTGCTATTAGTTAGGTATTCGCATTCCAAGACTGTTTACAGTTGCTAAACTTTTCGGAATCTAGAGTTCTGTATTTGTTTTTTGAAAAACTTCTTTCATGTCGTAGATGCACAAAAATCCAATCTTCTGTCCTCCTTAGATCCGCTTAGGGCTCAAATGAAAAAAAATCTGTCTTATTGTATCTCTATTCTCGGTAAGGCTGCCGCAGACAGGCGCGACTTGACTTCGGTAGAACAATTTGCATGAAGTTTTCATAGTAATTGTTTCACTGGAGTTATCGAAATGTTGAGATGGAACCTTTGAATATAAGTAAACTCAAAGGTTCCTCATGTTTCCAAGTTAATTGTACCTTGATGAAGATGGAGATTGAGCCGTAATTGAAAACTTCGTTCCCCATCTTTGCCAATTCCAATTAACTAATTCCAAATCAATTAACAAAAGATAGTAATATTCCGCAAAAACGCCATTGGTGTTTTTGAAAACTGTTTCTAGAACACATTTTCTGTGTTCTAGTGTCCAGTTCAATATTGATGTTACCTTGGAAGGTATAATTTCGTTTTGTGTTGCGTCGATTGTCATAAAATATGCAAAAGTATTGACGCAAGCATCATCCATAGGAAGTTACTTCGCTAAGTAAGCTCGGTGTTATGGTACGTTTGCAATTTCTTCTGTGAGAAAAGTGACTTTTCCACCCAAGTTACAGAAATTATCAACACTTTTTGTGCGAAACGATATTGGTTAGTTAATCTTGCTTTATTTTATTTTGTTTGTAGACACAATTCGATTTTTTAACTACGAGTACACGCTTAAAATGCTTATTACATCTTCGGAAAAATCGCAATACTCATGAATGGGCCTTAGATACATTCATACAAGCTCTTAATTGATAGATCTTTATCACATAATTTATCATTTCTACACTTTGTACTCAGCACGCGTTGTTATTAATTCTCCCCTATCTAAACAATATGTCAAAAGCTAACGATGGGCATCAATAAAATTAATCTGTGTCAAACGCATCAATTATCACGCCAACCAGTTTGCGCTGCAAAACATTAAAGCTTAATTGTGCATTTATAGGTCGCGACATGCGTAAATCTGTGATTGTTCTCCTATTTTAACCTATTCGGAATCTCGGCCAGCCGATAACCCTGTAAGCTGCTCCTAATATTAATATTTCGCGCTCAACCAGCGTATCGCTTACAAGGGAAGGATAGCAGCGGATCTCGGATAGGAAAACGCGGTTTCAAGTCGCCATAGTTCGGAAACGCCGCCCGCGCACCTGCCCTCTCCGTCACTCTTCCAAATTTAAATCCCAAACTCCCCCCACCGTCCCGAGCGCTAAACATTCTGGAATAATTCCTGCGATTCGGCCACCGTTGCTCGCCATTCGAATTCGGGTCGCGACCGCGTCCGGTGATATCGTATCTTCTTAACGAACTACCCCGACTGTGCCATGGCCGACGTTGACGTACAAGTCCAGTACACCACCACGGAGCGCAAGACCAGGAAGGTCAAGAAGACCTCCAAGCGCAGGGAGTCTAAGGATGGAGAGGTCACCGTCACGGAAGTGGAACAGACCAACACGACCACCAACGCCGACGATGGGTATGTGTTGTGGTGGCCAGCCTCCCTTGACCCGTGTAGTGACGCCAGTGTGTTCGTGTCAGTCAAGTGTCGATTACCGCGCGTTCCTCCCTGTCAGTGACATGCATAACATTGTTTATATGTACTTTGTTAGGCGTGTTTTGGCCACCCTCACATACCCGACCTAATTTAAGGTACCTATCGGATGTTCTGGAATGATCTTTTGACATTACATTATTTACTAACATATTATTAATCACGATTACTAAATAAATCTTAAACTGCTTTTATAGAACTTAAACTTAGTGAAAACAGAATACTTGATGAAAGAAATTATGAAAACGTACATCTATTTTTAACACCTTCTAAACAGTAAATAAATGCGGATAAGATGATTAATGAACATAATTCAAGCATAAATATTAAGAATGAGAAAAAACCGATTTGATCAACATCTATAGGATAATCAAAAAACGTTTGAATTTTAAAATATATTTCCAGAAAGTCTGTTTTAAATACTTTTCCGAAGGATGAATCTGTATATCAGAAACTAAAATGTTTATCAGAAACAAATTTCCTGTCTCTCCAGAGACTCCAAACATTTTCCACCTTCTCTAACGAAGTCCTCTTTGTTCTAGCTTATTTTCAGTGGCGAATACACCAAGGCGATGAACAAGGATTGGCACAGCGGTCACTTCTGTTGCTGGCAGTGCGACGAGTCGCTGACCGGCCAGCGATACGTCCTGAGGGATGAGCACCCCTACTGCATCAAGTGTTACGAGAGCGTCTTCGCCAACGGATGCGAAGAATGCAACAAAACCATCGGCATCGACTCTAAGGTTAGCTTCATAAAGCTCAGATTCCATTAGCATGCTTACACTCTTTTCGGTTCATTTTTGACTGGCTGGATCACAGCCCTGTCCTGTGGTACTGTCCATTATGCAATGTTGTTCAATAGCAAACGAATCGAATTTTCATTTGAATTTTTCAGTATAAGTTGTAGGTCGTTGCGACATTTTTGTTCTACTTTCTCTTTATTAGGCTTTTGATTGTTTTGTTTTATCCTCTCCCTTTTATAACTTGGACCTCTTGTTCTCGTATCGACTTTAAATTGTGAAATGAGTTCTGATATAGGATACGAAAAGCGCCGTAAAATGCTGAGACGAATGCTATTTTGAGTTGATAAATAATAGTTTCGAGAAAGATAATCTTACAGATAAACTGAACAACAAACGAAAATTGGCAAAATGCTCGGTTTCTGACAGGTTGATTGAGAGCCCATTGTAAACATCTGCACTGTCTATAACGACTCCTAAATCACTTTTGTTTTCTTGCCATCTGAAATCTCCGCCCAAAATTGCATACGAGGCCTGTGTTTCATTGAAAATATCATTGACACAGAATTCTCAGCAAGTTGTATGTGCGGTATGAATAGGATTAGAATCCACGGCATTCGTCAGCTTTGTTTCACCGATCAAATTTAGTAATGTCACTCCAGCCGGCCCAGATTCTTCGGGCGCACCTCTGCACACGGCCCCAGGCAGAACGCTGCCAAGCCAACATAACGTTAACGTTACGCCAAACATTATACATTTATCTCGACGAACAACCAATGACTTTTCCCGTCCACACGCAGCTGCAAACGCTACTAGTGTTTGTTTGAACCAATTGTTCAAATACACTTATGATAAATTACAATGTTCATTTACTGAAATATTATCCCCAAAGTGTCTCATGAACCCTCGAATCTCTCAATCGTACAAATTAAATTGCGTTATTCTAACGAGACAATTTGATTTCATTGTAATGGAACAAAAATTAAATTATCCAAAGCCTACAAATCATGCTTCTCGAATAGCTAAATTACAGTTTTGACTATGTCAAATAATGGATGATATTCCTCATACATTATAACCCCTTGATGCTATTTATCGCGGCAGTCAAGAACACATTAGCGGCTTGTTTACTTATGACTGGCGCACACCGGCTATATTGTTAGCATTACATCCAACTGTTAGTGCAGCCTGGACTTTAACAAATTGACGATAGCTTACAGAAAACAAATCGCATGCTAGCACAAACTAAACTATTTCTGGGTCGGATACAGTATTCTGATGTTTTCGTTTAGAGCCAACCTTGAAAAGCTTGGGTGGATCCGTCAGACGATTCTTTTAAGATTTACGCGATCCAAGAAGCTCTAAGAGTTTCGTAATCGGCCAAAATAAACATTCATATTTTATTGACATTACGACATTCAGTTTTAAATGTACGTTCTGTCGGTCCTCGCACCGTCGCCAGGAATAGAATCCAGAATGAGGGGAGATTTATTTTGAAACTTGAACTAAACTCGTCAAATGCAACGTGAGAGAATGTATTTGAGTTTTTAATTTAAGTCGAGTGTTAGCGTTGACCCGAAAGATGGAAATACTTACGTGTTGTGTGCACTCAGGTTTTGGGTTATGCTCGTTATTTGGTCAGTGAACTTGAGATGAATGTAACAAATAGGATTTGCAGTCGAGTGTTTATATGAAATCGAAAATGTATGTTTATGAATCATGGCCCGAAATAGGTTTGTGTACGATGGCTGGTATTTCCAGCAATTGAGATGTAGGTTGTTATGCAATTTAGGAACAAATCTTAGGAATGACAACTGGAGTTAATGTGGTCCTTATAAGTAAAGAACTCTATAACAATTTGATTGGTCTCGGTATCCTACCAGCAAGTTGAAGGTAATAATTACCGCCTACGTCTATTACGTCTATGTCGTTGGAATAATACGTTTTTTGCGTATAATGTCAGGTTTTTCCATCTACTTGAAGATCTGATGGTAGGACCCCTGATTAATGTTCCTCACGTCGGATTTAAACGTATTAATTATTGTTATCGTGGTTCGAAGCGACATATTTTTTCTAAATCACGCCTTTATTTAAATAGGATTTTGTCATGTCTATTCATAGCGTTTTTTCAATATTTATGTGCGATCGTAGCAGCAATATTTTTGTTTGGACGATGTCATTTATTGAAATTGAATAATAATGTAGTTAACATTCAAGTCACGTTGCCATAAAAACAATAGCGCGTTTTCACACTTGATTAAAGTATTTACGCGAAGTTAAAATTGGTTTCGGTTATTACGAGTATGTGTTTGAGAACCAAGGGGGTGGTCCCCCTTAGCAATGTAAAAATGATTATTGGCAAGTTGCCAATAATCATTTTTATTCATTCATTTGAAATGGATCGGGCATCCTCAGTCTAATATTTCCTAAGTCAGTACTGTGCCTTTGCCATGAATCTTCAAATTCATCGTGATGATGTTTTTATCTTTGATTTAGGCTCCATTTTTCTACCATCTGATTCTTCTTCGTAACACTCTTGTCAGAGCGGTCATGGTAATCATGAAGTTTCTTGTCTAGGGGCTGAAGTGATTCGCCTCACGATTTCTCGCTCTGTTTAGTAAATGCATTTTGAACTTTTTACCGAATATCGTTTCAATTTTCTCTTTTTACTTCTTTTTGCTATTCTTACGAATCTAACCCGTCTTCTCTTCTCCCTCAGGACCTGTCGTATAAAGACAAGCACTGGCACGAGGCCTGCTTCCTGTGCGCCAAGTGCCGCGTCTCGCTGGTAGACAAGCAGTTCGGCTCCAAGCTCGACAAGATCTACTGTGGCAACTGCTACGATGCCCAGTTCGCTAGCCGCTGCGATGGCTGCGGCGAGGTGTTCCGCGCTGGTGAGTTCTTAGCTTTACGTTACTTTACTTTAGAATGAAAGACCAGCGGGTGATTGCGTAACGTATTGACTAAGTCCATGCTTTTAATTTTGACAGTTGCACAATATTCATTGCGTCATTCAATTTGTCAAGCATACGAAGCAATGGATAAGCAATTCCCGGAAAAATCCTTTGGTGTGTGATCGAAAGTTTGGTACGCAATTGGAGGGCAGGTTTTATTTCCTTAGATACGAGTTGGTTGGTTTTCAAAATATAGTGATCGACTGGAATAATCAAATGATACGTATAGTCAATTTTCTTGTTCTAAACATCATCAAAATACATTCATTTTCATTAAGAACTTCCACACGATAAGTACCTGTCTATTAGAAAAAACTTGCGTCCTATTATACGGGAGTTATAATAACATAATTTACGCGTTCTACGTACCTATATCGATCAATCGCTTAATAAGGTGTAACATATCGCGTGGTGCACATATCCTATTTTATAGCTAATTGTACATTAGTCACATGCCAACCGACACTTGTTTGTAAAATACACACAGATGCCGCGTGTGACTAGCTGAGAAAAATAAAGAAAAAGTTTTTCCATTTCCATTTTTTATGAGTAAGCTCACTGCCCAGCTGTTCGCTCGCTTGTTTGTCTCCCTTCTCTTCTTCCACGTTTCCGATTTTCTGTACAATGGCCAATCTTTATGTAGGAGTTCAACTCATTCATTTACCCGATTTCCCCGCTCGGTTTTGCTAGTTGGCTGACGCGAACAAATGATTCGTAGATTTTTTTTTCCAAATTCGAATTCAATCCATATTCGAAACTAGAAAGACTTAATTACTAAAATTATCATCCTACTTATACTGTGAAAGTTTGTATGTTTAGGTGTTTGGATGTTTGTTACTCAATCACGCCAAAACCGCCGAACGGACTTCGATGAAGTTTGGCACAGAGATAGTTAAAACCTGGATTAAGACACAGGATACTTTTTATCCCCGTAGTTCATTTCCGTAGAAAATTTTCCGACATCCACGCGGGTGAAGCCGCTTGCAAAAACTAGTTTTTCATAAAAGCAAGTGTGAAATGCAACAAGAATAAACCACGCCACATAACACATCACCTTTACACCCAATCAATAACTCAATATTTTAACCATCTAATCTTGGCAACAGTGTATCTAAAGATCTGGTTGCGTCTGCGCCGCTATCTCCGTACAAGGCGCGTCATTACCTACCCTCGTTATGGTAGTGTAAGGTAAGGACCAAGAAAAAACGGCCAGTGTCATTGCCACAACCTCGGATACGCTTCCATGCACATAAGTGGAAATGAAATTTTCGAATTTCGAAACGGTGACGCCTTCACGCTATTTTAAGGCAGATTTTTTGAACATCTGGCTTTATGCTTTACTTTGGGCTGACCTTGTTGGACTTAAAACGGGAAGTTTTTCATTAAAAATTTCGTGATCAAAGGAGCAATAAAAAGAATAATAGAATAAAATTTTGCTAATTAAAACTAAATCTACACAAAGACAGTGCTGTTCTTAGCTCTCAAAAGTAATCAGCAACTACACAACATGACGCCTGGTTTCACCGAAGGATTAGGCGGAGATGTACCTATAGTACCTACGTACACCCACATTTCGCCAGTTATGGTAAAGTTCAATATAATGGGGGCGAGCCTATTGCCATCAACCGGGCTCAAATCCAAACTCATGAGAAATACCAGATACAAAACCCAGGAGGAAATGTTCAGCATTAGGTGACGCTTGCGACCATTAGACCCACGAGGCAGTGATTAGCAAATAATACTGCGTACTACTTCAGTTACCTTAGAAAACTAAAAACGTACCTACTCCTTAACCTACTTACAGTAAACTACGAAGACGTATAAGTCGGTCCTAATCACCGTGTATTAACCGAAAACACTTGTAAATTGAAAGACTACGACCAATTACTACCGAGGCGACACATTACATGTAATGATACCTTACAAGCCAGTTGTACGGGTTCCTATAATTGGGCAGAGGGCGCCTCAAACTATGTGATTCATTTAATAGAAGAATAGTCTTCCATATAAATAACACTGATTTCAGATCTTCCAAGAAAATAACAGTAGCGGCTAATACAAAATTTTGTATTACAGATTCTTGGTAATATTTATTAATTTGTATGACATTGCCGATTTGTGATTGTAACTGTGATCATTATTTAGCTTATTTATTTAGTCACCAATCATTTATATTTCATTGAATTCTTAAATATACCGATGACCTATAAATATGTAGGTACAGACATCTGCACCCGCATATCAAGCTATCCCAAACTGTAAAATTTTCAATTCAATTGAATATGAATCTTATTCTTTTGTTATAAAGTTGTAAAACTATCAAAGAAATTTGACAGATTGGGGTAACTTGATATGCTGGCCTTTACACAATATTTCCGTCATTATTTACCTGTATCCGAAACTCAGTATAAAATCTATTTTCCTTAACCGTTTTTAGATATTCTTCATTTTGTAGACAATATTCTGTAAAAATTGTGCTGCCACCAGCATCAATGTGCTACTGTTCAAAACAACAAACCCGCCTCAAATATTTGAGCACAGCAGGCTTAGCACGAGCACCGATTTCTCGACGGAAGTATAGACATGACTATTAACTATATGACGTACAATAGGAGAAGATAGCTATGTTTTTCTATTAATTGTCAGCAGTTATGCGTTCTAAACGAATCATGATTTTGTAGATAATCGTATATACTTTGTGGCCGTCGAGTAGAAAGTGTCGTAGTCGGTGAGATTTTGACAGTTTGAGAAGAAATATTCTTCTGAAATAGTCTACATTTATAGGGACCTAGACAAATATCGTTAGAAACGAAAGACTAAATGCCAGATTGTAGAAGGATATCTACGGTGCGATAACAAAAATGTAGGAACGAAATGTCACTTTGTATTGAAAAAGCACTGTCTATTCTTCGTAGATATACAAAGCGTCATGCTAAGCCCGCAGCAAAAGCCATTGCAATGTAACTTTAATATCGTTGCAATAAAGTTTATGTTAAAAGAAAATTGATGTTAATGTGCTACCTACTTAAAAGGTTACAATGAGGTTACAATCATCTCTTTCTAAGATGAATAAAATAAAATGGAGGTGAAAATTAATAACATCCTTTCCTTTAGTCTAACGGGACAGTAATGAGGTACAAGTGTGGTTTTTGCGCAAAATTAATGTACAATTACTCCCACGCAGATCCAAATGTAACGATGACGGTCGAGCTAGAAATATTCGATGGCAATCATAGATGATTACGGTAATCTTAAGGAACTTTCTTACAACTATTATTTATTGGTATTTGAAGTATGGCGGTGACTTCGCGGCGCTTGCAAGATTGGTCTTTCTGCATCTGTTATTGGCCAGTAAACTGGAAAAAAGGCCCGTTTGATGATGAAGATCTCTGCAGCGATCGTTGCAGAGATCAACGCGAAAAAAATATATCTTAAGCTTTATTATTAGTGCCTATAGATAGTAACTATAATTGTTTTTATTGGTCTTTCAAGTATCGCACTGCTTGCAAGATTGGTCCTTCTGCTTCTTTCATTGGTCAATTACTTGAATTGTATAAACCTTATTAAATTATAACGTGCAAAAGCATTAGTAGAATACATTTTCTGAATAAATGAAAAATATGAAGTCGTGACTTCAAAAAATGTCATATTAGTATCAAGTCAACGTGATGTCATACTCGTTATGTCAGAGTAATCAACTATCCGTGTCCTCTGTGAAACCTTGATGTATACTTGTACTGTCACCAAAAGAGATAAGTGACAAGGCTCGTCGGATAGAATCAATGTACAGAATCAAGTCCATCAGACTAAACAGACAGCTGTGCTGCTGGGGAGTTTGTTGCGCCACTTCTTCTTCCCAGCGAAAGCACTAGGAAGTGTCGAAGGATGGGCGTTTTTGGGGGACTGTCTTATGTATTTGACGTTCGAAAAGAGCTGATTCTCAGCCTAATTTGAATAAATGACTTTTGATTTTGGATATACTTACTTCAAGTTGAGTTAGGAAACGAAACGATGTTTTCGTATAAAATTTAACTTTACTAATAGAAAACAAACAGTTCGTTTATCAAATTAAATTTTATTCGAAAACATCCATTGGTTTCTTACTAAACTCTATCTCAAACTATTTTTGGGTCAGGTTCCAGTCTAACCGATTGTAGCTGAATATCATTTTCTTACGTGGAGTGACTGCATATCTGACCTCCACAACCCGGTCGATTGCACTACTGGGTAACACTACAACCTTTGGTAAGACTGGTTGTCAGACTTTCGGGCTTACAACGACCCTGGTTACTAAGTTCTTGTTGTGACTGTACAACTTCATAAGGCAGTGGGGCCGGTCGAATAATCTTCAACGTAGGTACGAACAGATTAAATTACTTGTAACGTAGGTAGTTAACCGCAAGTTAGCTATGGCTTCCGATTCTATATCTGTGTGTATAGATAGAAGAATCAAGTTACTTTGGCTACTTATTGCCAAATAATTGCAGTAGTTTTAAAACGAAATTTTGTTAACTGTTTTATAAATCACACCGTAAAGTGACGGTGTGTTAAAAGAAATAGTCGACGTTCATCATCATCATCATCATTTCAGCCGCAAGACGTCCACTGCTGGACATAGGCCTCCCCCAGGATGGGGGGTTTTGCCATAATCGCCACGCTTGGCAGGCGGGTTGGCGATCGCAGTATGGTGGTAAAATGCATAGAGAACGCTGCTGCCCATTCTCTAGTAAATCCCTTAGTCGCCTTCTACGACACCCACTGGAAGAAATGGGATGGTGCTATTCTTTTACGCCCGGCGACACATACGGGACCGTCGACGTTCGTACGGACGTAATAAAATCGCAGCGGGATTTTGAACTCTCACTCTCCAACAGAGTGCATTTTAACGCGTCGAATATCGAACAGGGCCTGAATTCACTATTCATGACCACTTAACGATTCCATACTCGTAACCACGTCAATCACACACGAAATCTGCTATATCGACAAATTTTCTTGGAAAATATAGAATATGACATTTCGATTCCTTACCGTTACATTGGTTTAAAAAAAAAAAAACTATATTGACATAGTTTGAACGTAGTAAGATTCCGCGGGGAATCATTACAACGATACAGAATTGGGGCCTAGTTTGATTTACTGTTAGATTTTCGTCTCTTGGACGCTAAGCAGTGGGTTGAAGATGCGTTGCGCGAAAAAATCCCGTCGCGATTTTATTATGTCCGTGGGGACGTGGGTTTACAGTAAAAATGTAACAGTACTAGTTTTTGGTTTAATTCTAATTAATCCTTGTTGAGGTGGACACGCCAGCTTAGCGCACTCCAAAAGATAAGCCAATCAAAGGCTAGACAAATGACGTCATGCTTTTCGGTAATTGGATATATATACCGGTTCCATGTGCATTATGACGGCTTGGCCAACTAAAAGTTATGATTAATTTTTAATTAAATTGAATCATCAATAAAGCTCAGACAACATCATAAACATTATAATTTTTATATCTGTATGTTATAAATATCTTTATTTTAGATCCGGTCTGAGAAATCCAAACAAATGACTTAATTAATTAATTAAGTATTCAAATTAAATGAATGTTTGTCTGCAACTAAGTTACATTTCCATGTATAAACACATAAATAAAACTATTCAAAGACCCGTTCATTGATTCGGAACATTGCAAATAGAAACAGTTTGAGACAACCCACACAGCTTCTTGTCTTGTTCGTTTAGAAAAAAAAAAATACGATTGTCTATACCACGCCTCGGATTAAGTATGATCATCTATTTATCGCTGTGACACTAAGTAAAGCCTGACTCACACTGCGTGGGTGAAAAAACACGCGATTTCTTAATGGCAAAGTAACATCAATAATCTGAAGCCCGGACATATTATTTGTGCTTTACTACGGGAACTAAACGTCCTTGCTATGCTCGTGTGCCCTTATACGAGCCATTTCACGATTAAATAACGTGAATCTTCACGATTAAAAAACGGGTGTTAACCTACGTTCGCACGAGAACTCTTTTTAACGCAGTTTCAAAATAAAAATAAAAAATGTTTTAATACACATATACTTACATTAGGAAACGAAGCTAGGTGCACGGTTCCAATTGGTCGTTTCCTATAGAGAAGAGACGGCAATAAGCTCCACGGTTACTCTTTTAAAAATAATTGGCTTTTACAATGTTTTCAAATTACAGTGATAAAATAGGTCTCGCTACCGCTGAGGTAATTGGTCGTCAAAAAGTGTTGTCGCCCACTCCAACACTTGAGTATCTGGAACCAAATAAGTTTATATCAAAATTTCCTCGTGTCGTCGGGTCTGTTTCCATTAGAAGGCTTTCTAGGTCCGTCTTGATGTGTCAGGCCTCTTCCTTAGTCAAGTCTTTACCCACTTCTGAAGCCTCTGAAATTAATCTTTGTCCTGGGACCCTTGTCCTAGAAGGCAGTCTCAATTAGATAGGGGAGGACAGTGTAGGCCTGTCAACAAGTAACAGGTACGTAATAAAATGGTCTACAAGGCCTATTACTACCCTACAGCTACGTTCTCATATTCAAAAAATATAAAAGAATCTACTTACTTAATATACATTTCGTGCCGCGCACTAGATTTTCAACGCTCAGCTTAGCGGCCGGCGTGAGTAGACCGTGCAGTATTTCAACGCGCTAGGGATGCACTCTGGTTGGATTCTCACGGGTCGAAGACTCACAGCAAAAACTTCGCGTTAAAAAAGCACTCGTGCGAATGTGGGCTGAGTGTTCAAGCTTGGTTGTGAACGGTAATGACAAAGGTCAGCCATGACAGTCAGTGGCATTAATGTCATTTAATCAGAACTGACACTTATCACTTCATAAAGATTTATTGCTGCACTTGATGACATTTCTATCTAAAGATAGTATCTTAAAAGGTTTATTCATAAACTACGTAAGCATAAGCACACGAAATACGCATGTTATTACGACAACATAAAATATTTAAAGATACAATGTATCTCATCTGCAATATTTGTTCTATTGTCGTCTCATTTTGATGACAGACAAATTACACTGTCAAATACGACTAAATGACATAACGATCATTTACCTAAGCAAATAATTTGAATAAGAATGATGTTACATAATATAATGATAACTACTTATACCACTGTTTTTATAAGTAATACGTGAGTCTGATGACTTAAGTAAGAATAAATTACATAAATGACACAGGACGCAACGATACATCATATTTAATTTATGCAACTTATTTTACAAGTTGGCAGTTCTGACGCCATCACAAAAGAAACATTATCCTTTTTCACAATCCTTCATAGTCAGAAATATATTACACAATTTGTAATCTTTTCAAGGTACGACTTGGGTAGGTACCTACAACTAGATTGACCACAATAGATTAACACAAGGGCAGAGATTGACACAAGGGGATCATTTCCAGGTTTCACAAGGCTCGTTTTTCAAAGACAGGATAGCAAGGTTAGCAAGGTTTATTCCTAATTTTAATTTGTAATTTGAGATTGCTAGTTACCTAGCTTTGCAATACTGAACATAGATGACTACAAGTTTTTTTTTTTTTTTTTTTTTTGGGTGGGAAATCATCAAATAACTTCTCCCGCTCTGGGTGGAGCTAGAATATAAAAGAGAAGTAGGTACGTACCTATCCATCGATTATAAGTACAGGGCTAGTTTTCATAGACCTGTACAATGTCAGGGTCTGGTACCAACTCTCAGGCTGAACAATTTTTTCCATGGGATCAACATAGTAATTGCGAAAAAAAAATCTGTCATATATTTATGTAGAGTAGGTAGGTATTGAAGTTTTGTATGTGACAGTTGATATTTTTTGTGCGATTACTATATTGGTCCCAAAGAGAAAGTTGTTCAGTTTGATGGTCACACCCGTGGCAGGTCTTTGAAAACGAACCCTGTATAATTCTATGAATGTATTATATCTCTAGTTCCTAGTAATACATACTTTGTACAGATAAAATTATTACACACAACCGCTATAAAGCCTTATTGCAATACAACCTTATCGGCTAATACAATTTATCAGCATAGCAATCAAGATAAACTGCAGTATCGATAACATGCAATAAAGTCATGTGTGCAATCAACTTTATGAGGACCAATAAATAAGGACTGAGGAGTCCAATCATTTTCCCTCCTTTTTACCCTAGTTTCCATTTTCCATTAGTAAAATAAAAACTTTTCCAATTAATTCAAAGATTCGTTGTCGTTCGAAAAAACACATTCTGTCATAAATTCTTTTTTCAAAACGGTAGTGACATCCAAACACCATTGTAAGTTACCAATCCAAAAATATTGACCACACCTTTATTGGTATCAAAACAATGACGACATTACCATAATATATCCTTTTATTTCGTAACTGTAAAATAAAATATTGTAAATAACATCAAGCTAATAAAAACAGTTGTGAACTATTTAATATTATATTAGTCATAAATGTCCGTCCGCAGATTACATCGGCCATTCAGAAGATATATGGCGTCAAGTCATTATTAATTGAGCTGATTTGATTTATATTTATGACGATGACAACATGACGAGGTTATTAAATGTCAGAGTCATCATCAACATCATTTCAGCCGAAAGATGTCCACTGTTGGACATAGGCCTCCCCAAAGCTCCGCCACTTCGACCGGTTCTGAGCTTCCCGCATCCATTGAACTCCTGCGGCCCTCACAAAGTCATCGGTCCACCTTGTGGGGATGCCTTCCAGCTTTACGTCTTCCGGTGCGCGGTCGTCACTCCAGAACTTTTCGACCCTATCGGCCATCTGTTCTGCGAGTAATGTGCCCTGCCCAGTGCCACGTAAGTTTGGCAATTCTTCGGGCTAAGTCGGTTACCTTGTTTCTCCTTCGGATCTCTTCATTCCTGATTCGATCACGCAGGGAAACTCCATGCATAGCCAGAGGGCTATGCATGGAGTGGCATGGCAAAGGAGAGCCTTTGCCCTTTGGGTGACTTTAAGCCTTCTTATGAGGCGCATTGTCAAATCCATGGCTGGAAAAACCCAATAATATTTTGCTTAACCTGGGAATGGAATAGAACGCAGTACCTACCTCAAGCTCAAGTAGTGCTTGCAACCAACTAATATAACATATTTAAATTGCTATCAAGAATTTCACTCTATTTTTTTCGTAAAAATCATTACATACCATGTCATCATCCATCTTTGCACACAA
Source organism: Polymixis flavicincta (assembly GCA_949987655.1). NCBI lineage: Eukaryota > Metazoa > Arthropoda > Insecta > Lepidoptera > Noctuidae > Polymixis > Polymixis flavicincta. Next base: position 21,708,586 of record OX465175.1, read on the forward strand.
TAATAAAAATATGTAGCTTTATTTTCTCTCTTCACAAAGGTTTACATAGTATAGACAAGACATAGACAAGAATTCACAATCTTTTGTGAGAGACTGGCGTCCATACCCTAGATATCTTACGTAATGTAAATCGCTCAACCGGATAAAAACTATTTATTGATGAAGGCAAAAACACAGACATGTTTAAATTAATGAACCAAGAACAAACAAACGATATATACTGCAACCTTTTAGTATCCATTTGTGTTAAGCAAATAAGATTCAACAAATTGATCGTAGGCCGCAATGCCACATTACTAGGTCTCGGGAACAATAAAATCCTATTTAAATTAACATTGAAGAACTCAAGAACAGATCTTAAGTATAAGATTCCTAACTAAACAGTGATGGGAAACACATGTTTCGCTTTGTGGAAAAGGAAGGCAAAACGGGTTCTAGGTACCTAACAGGATAATGATGCTTTGTGCGGTAGATTTAGACGTAAGATGTGTGTCTTCTACTTAAACATTATATGTAGGAACATGTTTTCTACTTAAATATTTATATGCTACTAGCTTTTGCCCGCGGCTCCGCCCGCGTGGATGTCGGTTATCGCGTAAAAAAGTAGCCTATGTCCTTACCCATATCCCAGGCTATATCTCGGCCAAATTTCATGACGATCGGTTCAGCGGTTAAGGCGTGAAAGCGTAACAGACAGACAGACAGACAGACAGAGTTACTTTCGCATTTATAATATTAGTAGGGATGATGTCTAAACCATATTTTGCTTTGAAAGAGGAGGCTTATCCATAGAAATCTACTACGCTTAATCTCTCTTACTGACCGAACTCCTTGACAATTCCAAATGTTTGTAATTGGTTTACTTATATGAAATAAATGCATTGAGTTTCGAAGCATAAACAGTATTTTTTTTTTCCTGAAAACATAGTTTTACCACATTATTAGATACTTTTCGTGATTATTTTTACACACTATCTTCACTACTGCCTTTAGGCTGAGCAAATGAACCAAATCAAAAATGAGCCAAATCCTTACTTTACCTCTACACTCTCTTCTTATTTAAGTTTATAGTCATACTTATCAGCTTTTACATTCAGGATGAGAAGTAGCCAAACGCAGGTCATGGTCTAACTGTGTGCCAAATTTCATCCAAATCCTTTCAGCAGTTTTAACGTGAAAAAGGGTACTTATGATATTAGTCAGGATACTATGCCAAATGCTGGGCAAATGGGTAGTGGTCTTTCCTCAAATCTCTCTTTTTGCTCCGCTGCCCTGTCCTAAACTAAACCCCCCGATGAACATTATTTCCGAATGTCATGATTCTATCTTCACTGTAGTGCGTTTCACGAAAGAATTCCCTTCGCCGGCCGTAAGGTTGTTAGCACGGAAATTCATTGTTTTTTTTTTACACTGAATTTCCGTGCTACCAACATTACGGCGAAAATAATTATTTCGAGCTTTAGCTTAGGTTTTTCGTTGACTGTCATGCACATGTCAAACCACCTGTAAGTTCTGTGACAATGATTCACTTCACAAGTAAAATTATCACCATTCACTGAAGAATGCTCATTAACTCATTGCTTAGTTAATGGATATCCGCGCGGTAAACGTGACATCGGTTAACTGTAACACGTGCGTTAACGTTATCAGTACATGCACCATTCATAACGGACGTTTGTTTTAAAATGCAACACTTTTGTTATGCATATTACTGACATTTTAAAAGAAATGGTTCTCATTGTCAAAGACTATTCTTTGAGTAGTCATATTTAAAAGATTCGTTAAGCATTGATTCACGAAAACTAACTTATAAGAAATATAGAGAGACCGTATATGTTGCAAAGCCTCGCAACAAAAACTAAATAGTAAATCGTATCGTAGCGGCATCATCATACATGCCTATTCCAATTAATACCAACGATGTAGGTACTTCCTCATAGCGTCAACGAGATATATCTTGAAGGGAATCCGAAACATTTCTTATCGCGTCCGATCAATTAAGTTAATCGACAGCCTACATCATTCTCCTACACTCGCTTCGCTCCCGCGGCGTAGTCCGTCAAACCGCTCAGTACAGCACCGCGAGCCGCGAAGCCTACACGAGCGCGTATCCGAACAAGGCAAACGTCAAACTTGGCGCGCTTTTTTACATTATTTTTTTAAACAACAAAGTTGCTACGCATCAGCCAAAAATGTCAGCGGACGTGTTGAGTGAAGACCTTAAATCTCGACTACATTTAACAACGAAAACAGTTGGACAAGAAAGGATACGACGGGCGCGGGAAAATAATGAAGATGTCGCGATTCTATCTATGTTCCTCCCGAATGCAACCGCTGAAAGGGAAAATAAGAAGTTTTGTTGTGCGTTAAGGGATCAGTGCCTGCTTGGTGATTCGAGGAAAACAATTGCAGGTGTTTATATTATGTATTTTTAATTTGTTTTTTACACTCTTCAGAGAACTGGATTATTTTATAATACCTCTTACTTTTAAGATTAAATCTTGATGTCTTCATATAGTTGACGTGATTGTTTGTTATTCACTTTAAGTATAAACTTGACGGAAGAACGCTTCAAGTTCACACAGTGATTGTCACTTTTCTCCGATGATAGCATACTTAGTTCAAGATAAGTTGTTTTCAAACTAAAGATAATGATCTAGATTTGAAATAGAAATATCCATGAATATGTAATTACGAAAGCCACACTTTCTACTCAACTGGTTTTCTCAATTATAACAGGTTTAAAGGCGCCATGTCGGTCTAGACTGACGTGCTACTAAGCCTAACATCTGAAAATGTTTGTTTTGTAATTAGTTCTTTACACTATTCATTGGTAAACTGGGGCAGAGACAAGATAATCAGCATTAAGGTCCTTTTTCGGCTCGTTCCTTTTTAGGGTTCCGTACGTCTGAAATCTCCCAATATTGCGGGTTCAAACTTCAAACTTACATTTACAGGAGGAATGTATGATTGAAAATGTTTTTCAATTACGATATTAAGTTTTTTTTTTTTTTTGGAAAGATGTATCCCAACGGAATCCTTCATTGTGTGTGGTCCGCACTTGGTCAGTTTATTTTTATTTTTCAAATATCGAATAATCGACAGGGTAGTATTCAGATACACGAAAAATTAAAAAAGGGGGAAAGTGCAAAAAGTTTCTGATCGTTTTGTTCCTACCTTTCCATACAAGTCTAAATTGTCATTTGTTTTAAAGATATTTTAATAAAACACAACTCACCTATTCCTAAAACTAGTTAAACTTTACGATGAGGCTTTTAAAAATCCGTGACTAGAATTTTAAAACTTGAAACGATCGTATCGCAGTTTTAAGTGTGTCGTCAACCTGTTTGATAGTAAAATTTTAATATAAAAGCTTGTACTAAAATGAGAATACAAAAATTCTTCTGTGAATTAACGTTTCCAACGAAACCAAAATGATCTAGGTTTTTGTTTACGAACTAACTGTAACTTGATTTTGTCTAGACATATTTTTTTGCTTTTTCACAAACAATTCGTGACAGTAATCACTCCTATTATTACTGAAGTTTAGCCGTTTTCTTGTTTTCGACAAAAATACATATGTTACGTGACTTTATATCCCTATACCGAATCTATCTATCTATCTTTATATGATAATTGCTGTCAATCAAAACGTGTACAGTTTCAATATTTTTTCTGAAAATGGTTGACCTAAAAGCCAGAGATTTTTACTAATCGACCACTCAAGAAAAAAGTCCCTTTATTCTTTCGCTTCAAATATTTTAATGAAAAACTGATTAATTTACATTTATTCATATTTAAATCTTTCATTCGAGACACCATAACCGTTACTTCATTCATTAATTGAATGAACAATGTCGACTCTTATCTTTTCATTCAATTAATCTTCCCATTAAATGGAGGTCAGGTCTTAATTCATTTAAACGCACATCATATGTTTGTTAAGTAAATGGTGATGGTAAACGTTTTTGGTCATGTTTAATTTGTAAAACAGACGTGTGTACTTAAATAATTAGCGAGTACTTACATGGTGTGTATTTCGACGTAATTTTAATTGGTAGGAACATAAAATACAAGCATCTTTAACAGCTAATTATAATTATTACGTTTATTAGACAGCGGGAAAATTTAAAAAGGAACACGTTTTAAAATGAGCTCTAGTTGTCAAAATTTTCTGCATTTTTTCGTACTGGCACACTAAACATAGTAATGATTGCTTCAAAACAAGGAAAACAAACTCAAATGGAAGGTGTGACTTTTTAATATTTGAGTTTGTCAAACGTAGATCTTCAATCACCATATTTCTCGTTGGCGGGAAATCTTTTATGTTTTTTAATTCATGTTTGCACGGTAAATGTCAACTTTCGGTCAGATTTCAACCTTCACCCTAATTTGTGGTTCAATGATGATATGATATGATTAAACAGAGGTATTACAGCATGACACTCACGGTTACGGTAGAACTAAATAAATATTATGCTTTGTTTGTATTCCAACCTTTTTATGTAAACAGAACTATGTAAACTTACTTAGTTTCTCAAATAAATAAAATCACGGTTTTGTTAAGTGGTCATACAAAAAAGACTAAGGTAGGTAGGTAAAGTTATTTCCATGGGGATAGGCAGAAACTACAAAATGCTACGACCCTTACATATTTATTAAGCCTCATGTACAGACGCCAGCACATCAAGCTACCCCAATCTGTCAAATTTCTTTGATAGATTTTAACTTTATTGCAGCATAAAGTTCGCTTTCAATTGGGAAAATTTGAGTTTGGGGTAGCTTGATGTGCTGGCGTCTGTATGTTCATACATCAGAGGGGCAATTCAGGTAATTTTAAGAACGTTCACAGTCTGATCTCAGTGTCAATCTGTCAAAAATTCCTATACATTTTTGTAATTTTTTTGAAATTCGATTGTCGCCGAGATGACACTGCGAACGTTTTTAATTAGTAGAATTGGCCTTCTGGTCTAATACGCCCTAGGTGGATACAAAGTATTTGCCTCCTGGGTAAAACCGGAGTAAGTACTAAATTACATAATTATTATTTATGCATTATTGACATTTCTACAACACAAACTAAAGTATTAAACCGATTAAAGCACAAGTTTTTTTTTTACTATACCAATAATCGGCACAGGAAATACACCTGCGTATGTATAGATTTCAAAGCTATCGAACTTTTACTGTACAGATAGTTTTTACGACTTATAGGTAGGTACAGGTTATTTTAATGTAGACTTCAAAGTAGTGTGGGGAAATAAAAGTTTATTCATAGACGTCGATGTGATCCGATATCGACCTAATTCTTACGGAGTAACGTATTTATTGGAAGGTAATAAATTACAGCTTTAAAAAGCGTTATCCAAAATATTTTTAACGCTCGTGAATAAATCAAATAATTATCATGATTTTAGAAAAAAAAACCGGTATTTTATTTCGTCGGAAAATAGGAAAGTAGTACTGAAATCCTTGGACATTGCAATGGGCAATGACAGGTCCGAAGTGCTACAAATCTACATATTTATGTTCTCTAAATACCCTTACAACAATTATTTACAACGCACAAACAAAGCTTTTACGTAAACAACTCGGAAAAATACAAATAACCCGCATTTACATGAAAAACAACTGAACTTAGTCGAGTTTAACAAGTCGGAAACTGAAATGCTCCCGTATAATTCCGTAATATCCAACTGCGAAAAAAATTATTCTATGTTCAAGCACTCGGGCCCGTATTCTGAACGATGCTCAAGCATGAATCTCGATTAAAACTCACAAATCGAGATTCATAACCACCTTCCAGAATACGGCACTCAGACGGTGAACACACACTGTATTACGCGAAACATAAATACATAACTTTACCGGCGTGTTTTTTTTAATGCGACACAGTTTTACGTTCGCTTTTCAAAAGGAAGGGAAACGGAAATGTACGTATTATTTTTTTGCTTTACGCACAAGTAAGGGTGCTGCACGCTTCCTCTATGGTAGGGTAGGCTGTACATAATTACTATTAGGTTAATTTCTTGTAAAGGAGTAGGTCCTTGCAAAGCAGGTAAATTAGGTAGTAACACATAATGTTGACTTCGTAATTGAAGAAGAGCAATAGTAACGTCCTTACTGGGTACCCAACTAGAATCGATCGAATAACGATGGTGGGTGAAGGACTTTACAATAGAGAAAACTCCTGGCATTGTCTATGACATGCCATATTTTCTTGCAGTTGCCTGGTACAGTATTTTTAATCATAATGTTATCGAAAGGAATTGTATCGTAAAGTAGGTACCTGATTAAAGTTAAATCACAAAGTTGGATGGATTTTTTTCTTTTATGATGTAAATGTTGTCGTGGATATAAAGGACTTACGTCATTAGTTATTGATTACAGACCCACACCCACTTGTGCAATTATAAATTATTATATTGAATTTCAATCTAGCCATGAGAAGTGATATATTTATGATTTAATTCTTATTAATACAAAATATATTCCAAATAACAATATTTTTAACTTTAACAAGATCAAGGTAATCCAGATACCATAAATTCTATTTTATTGACAGCCAGTAAGCGTGGGATTTTGATTGTCAAGTTTAAACTTGGAATACCAAAACACGCCATTTTAGGAATAATATAACATCGTTTGATTTTCCAAATATACATTTTATGTCTTTAAATAAAATAACGGACTTTGGGTACCAAAAATTTGCAAGTCAATTTGCGTATTCCCCGGGTGTTATTGACGTTTTAGGCTGACAAATTTACCACAGACCTTCGATTGATTGTGAAAAGAAAAACGTAGAAAATGATCATAAACAATATATTTTTACTTTTTATTGTTTCCAGCTTTCTACTTAATAAACTGTTCTGTTTATTACAGAGCCATTTACGGCAATAACAATATGTGACCTAAATGCTTAACACTCGTAATAATTTGTCTGAACGATAATTTCCATACCTTATAATACGCGATTATTTTTATTGTACGGTCCAAAAATGTATGAGTAACATAAATTTCGCATAGGTCAAGGGTTTTAATTGGATCTTATAGTGTTTACGTAATTTTTAATGTTGTTTTTAAACGATTTGAGTCATTCGGATGTGATTTATGAGAATTTAATTGAATATTATAGTTTTTCTTGTAAGAAGTATGAATTTTATTTATCATTACTTATTTTATGTAATGAAATAACAATAACCAATACAAATTAAAATTCGTTTACTGCTTATAATATGAAGTATCTACCTACTACGTTGTTACTTACATACTTACTACTTCCATGGTTTAAAAAAAAACGATCTTTCATGGATAATGAAAGTCCTTGAATCACGGCGGAAAGGCAACTATCCTACAACGAGTAGGTAGATGTATTCACCTACGCTAGTTAATTTATACAACCTGTTTCCCGGTTCCATACCACTGTGTATTTAGGTTAGGAACACCTGAACTACCCTCGCCTTTGTATCTAATTACAATACCACGTTACAAGTTACGACTATACACATAAACACAGACACACACACGCACAGAAGTTCCTATGTACAAATCACACGAAGAAGGAAAATAGGCAGGGTCGTAATATAATTTTTCCTTGCATGGGAAAATTTTACTTGACATTTTCTTTCACTAAGGGAATCAAAGCTGACACTTTTCAGGCTCCTCAATTTCTGCATTATTGGAAAATGGTGCAGATTGTGTATAATTTAATAGAAAAAAGGAAGACGAGTTAGAAATGTCGAATATATAATTTAGGTACCTATTTACATTGTATTATAGGTTTGTTTTTCTTTTTAAGGCGGGATTATTTGAGATTTTGTTAACAATTATACCATTTTTTTTTTTAAATTTAATTCTTCTGTGTCGCTATTCTTTTCCTTGTTTATTAATAATACGAAAGCGAGCTTTATTAAACTCTGTTTCCTTTTCGAAATCCAACAATCCTTCAAGTCACATTAGCCCACTTTCATACAACCTTATGTCACAGTTCAAGGTCCAGAATTTCTCGATGCCAATTAAACTGACAAATGACGTCATAATTCAACAAAAAAACACAAGAATACATCTTATAGTAACGGTATAAGGTCGTGAATAAGTTCTTGATACTGACAGTGATGCATTACATCTGTATATGGATGTAGGAACAGATGGTGGATCACCATGACCTTCGGGCCCCTTATCTCGTTGATTTTAACCTCATAAGTCATGTAATAGACAGTAGATGTCTATTATACAAACCTCCATTTATTGGAGCACACGTGCAGAGCACATTATGCCTAATACTTGATACAGTTCGATTTGATTTAAATAAATTGCAAAGGAAATCGAGACAGACGTTGTCTACTTTCAAGTAGGTAGGAGAAAGTGCCATTAATTTAATGCATCTGTCTGCGTTTTGTTTATTTAGAATTAAAAATCAATCCACTTTTAATTAAAACTGGCTCAACTAAAGACCCATTAGTGAAAAGTTCTGTTTTATATCTGGTAGTTGTACCTATATATTCATAATCATAAAAAGAACACAGTTTCAAAACTTTCAAACTTTGTTCGAACAATATGACAAACCTCCTTGCAATAAATCACGTTAGTTTCCATCGAGGCTCATAACTATATGCGGAAATAAGTGAGCGTGTACCTACGTAAGACAAGGTACCCTTCAGTTTTATAGAGAGCTGGCTCGTGGCTACGTGGGGCGAACCTTGTTTACAACCAGCCGAACTGTTCAGTTTGCGACGTCAAAGTTCAAGGGTACGCAATCGAGGGTTTTTGAATTGACTGTCATAATTCAAAATAAGAACTTTCTAGATTGCAAAAAAGACAATAACTTAGCACATCTGTGCTGTCACCTATGTGCATTATATCGTCTTCTGTTAAGCTTTGGTTTCCTAAAAAAGCGGTGAACGGATCCACATTAATGTCTGTCCAAAAACAGTGCGATTTTTGACACCATAATGTCAAGTAGGTACTGGTGAAAATGACAGATTTTCATGCGAGCCGATATACGATGAACGCCACCGCTCATCTAGCTTTACAAAAGGAAGGTAGCCCGCCTTTTCCAGAAGAGGGTACACGACAATATTACGAGTATCTACGGCGAACTAAGCAACTCATATTATAACGGCCACAATTTCCATTTTCAAATAAATAAATAAATACCAACCAACAACTATGCCACGAAAACGTCTTATCAGATTTAGCGTCACATGCATCACATGTGCACGCAACACACGCTCAGACACGTGCATAATCAATTTAGGGAATTGCAAATGGCGGGCCGTCAGCAGTTTCCTCGGAAAAGTTCGTTCCGTTTCGCATGCTAGGAATTTCATTCCGTGCTTTACGATGACTATAAAATGAGAAACGAGGTATTATTTCAATTTTACTAGTACCGATTTGTATTATCATTTCGATTATTAGTAGGGAGGTAAGTACTTAGACGTTTCTTGGAACAAACCATTCCAATTACGATTTCGATTTACGTAAAATGACATTTATTTTACTGTTTATAAATGGAATTCCACGCTATTGTCATTGTATTGACTTGTGGACCTTAAAATAATACAAAGGGGAAAGTTTCAGGATGAGTTCAATTTCTAGGAATCACGAAAATCGTAAAGGAAAAACGATGAATTTGTAAAACGGTTTCATAATTTATTTGATCCTCATTCTTCATTCTGCTAAGTATATAACGAAGCAGGTGCAGCACTGTTTTATTTATACCTAGATTCTAATGGCATCAATGTGTGCTTGTAACAAAATAACATTGCCTTTGCGGCTAGGAAGACTACAACGGATTCTTCATTACGTATCAATTGAGATCTCTCTAAACAATGGTGTGTAAATTACCATTAGTCACATTGTGCCATGGTATAACAAATCTGGAGACGCTGCCGCTGTTAAAATAATCGATTTTGCGGTTAAAATAAAATATGGTATTTCAAAAGAATAAAGTTTAAAATTGAACGGCAATTTTCATTACGTCATGTTTGAGGTTGAATTAAGAATTGTTAAAGAAAAAACATCACGTGTGCTTGATTAAAGTTTTCCGAGAAAAGAGGACCGTCACGTGTTATTAAAAAAGAAAATCGAAAGAAGGAAGTTAAAGTTTCCGTAGTTAAATTGATTTTGATAATGATAAATACCTAATATAACTTACTGGCCTACTTTACTTAGTTTACCTCACTGAATAAAAGTTTCAAGCATTACAGAAATTTCTTTCAAACATTATTAGTTTATGAATACTCCAACAAGCTTTACAGTGGAAGTTAATAGCGCTACAAATTTAATGAATGAGATTCTCCTTTTATTTCGCTTTTTCGAGTAATAAAATTTCAGCGAAAAAAATGTTCACGAATTTTAAGGCCGCGTGTTCACCAGTAAAAAAGTCCTACGAATTTCCTACACAACGTGTTGTAAGTTGGACTTTTTTTATCCAATATTGATTAGTCTGCGACCGATATTATGGCGTTATAAATTCTTTTACTACATGCCGTAATAAGCCTCTTTTTGTTAATATTTGCCCGGCCCACGCTGACCGTCTGACATCACCGCGGCCTTCATAACTCATTCGTGTTTGATCTTAACATCGCTAATAACTTGGACAAACGATGCCCGGCAATGCATCATAACGCAATCATTCACTGCTGTAATAATAAATGCATACGACAATACCCGTTCAGTTATGATAATAAATATTATGCAAAATCACTACGTGGTTATGTGGAACAATGTGAACAAAATTATGCGGGTCTGTTTTTTTTTTTTTTTTTTTTTTGCTTTTGTAAAGTATTTAGGATACACATGGAGCGCTGCTGGTGCTTTAAATAATTTAAACAACATTAATCATATCATCATAGAAATGATTTGCTGACAAGTTCCACTTTACACAAGGAATTACGTTAAGAAGTGACGAAGGGTGGGATTTTCACATGACGTTCTCTATTTTCAATTCATTTCACAAAAACAAAATTCACATTTTGAATCAAATGAGTTTTTAAGCCTGAATTTCCAGTTCTCAAAATGAGGTCAGATACAGCAAATCTAACGGTCGCGTTCCTTTTCGGCTAGTACCTATTTGACAGATATCCGCTTAGTGCTATGCAGATTCAAATAACATTAATATTTAGCGTATCCTCATCCCACGCCATAAGAAACGGAGCAAACAACTTTCTCAGTGCCACTTAAAGCTAACGACTAACGAGTTTCATTAATTAAATACCGATGCACTGCCGGTCCCACCGGGGATATGATAAATAGAACCGTCGCATCGTAAAGATAGCGCTTGACCGGTTTTATTGGTTGAAAGATTTTATTGATTTTGTTATACTACTAATTCAGCCAACAGTAAAAGTTCTTAAAAATATATTTTGATGCAGGACTTAAACTAAAAGTTCTCTAGCTTCAGCACCATATTTGCGTAACACGCTATCCATGAGAATGTTAATAATTTTTAAGGATATTGCTAATCCATTGCATCATATGTTAGAAAAAAATATATGCTCAATAACGTAATGAATGTTGCTGAACTGTCAAAAACTAAAGTCATTCCCACGGTTAGTAATTTGCACAGTTACACCTCTGATCTTAATAAGGAACATATTTTCGTACATTCCCAAAAACACAGCAGTCCCTTCAAGAACTTCAATTACAGTTATAATATAACCCAAATATTCCTACAGAACATTAGCAATTTTAATAAACGTTGCGCTGTTGTACCCCGTGGTTAACTGTTACAATTTGCAAATGAAATAGCCTAGTTATTACTGTCCGATAGCTATAGTGGGCGTAAGGGCCCTTTCACTGAGAACAATTGAAAAGTGGAACGGTTTAACTGTATTGTCTGTTCACAGCTTTATTATTTATAGTTCTGTTTGATGCACCTTTATCTATAGGCAGTAGGCACTACTAGGTCTATGAAGAACTATTAGTGAATGAGTACACGATATTCTAAGGTGTTTTTGTACAGAGGCCAGCACATCCAGCTACCCCAATCTGTCAAATTTCATAGTATTTCAACTTTATTACAAAGGAATACGGTTTATGTTCAATTGGGAAAGTTTGACAGTTTGGGATAGCTTGACCTGCTGGCGACTGTACCATGTTCTCCTTATTTTTATATTGAGCAACTTAGCGGTTGATAAAATATTGTGTTGTCACATTACAAACAGAAGTCTGCTTTAATCGGTGGCCAAAGATTTAATATGGTTTTAATTACAATTTATGAAAACTTCTAAATGCTATAAAGGTTGTACGAAAAGTGCAACATATATACATAATATGCCTTTACTTTTGAACAAAACAACGAATCATGAAAAAGTAAAAAATAAGAGGACCATAGACAAAACAAATATCAAACCATAGACGTACAAAATCACAAGAAACCGTCGAGAAACGAACCGCATATTGCAACGATTCCCGAAATCGAAATGAAATACGATAACATTAGGGTTCAGAGACCCCAGAACTGCAGATGTAACCGAAGACTAGTCACGAACCACAATACTTTAGTTTCCGACTGTTCACTGTTCTGACACGCGATATTTAAAGATGTTTTTGTCTACACTCGCGATTTTCTCAGACTTTGTTTGCGAATTTGAAAGCCACGTAGTATAGTGCCTGTTAAAAGATGTTCTGAAAATAGGGAGAGGCAGTTTTCAAGACACTGAGGCAAGACATCTAGTTAGACGCGGAGATGGCCGATGGAGTAAAACTGTGATCGAATGGTGGCTAAGGGGACAAATAAACTAGAGCCTTCCAAAAGTGCTTGGCTTGATGATATCGTCAAAGTCGTGGGAAACACTTGGATAAGGAACGTATAGGACCGGGAAGGATGGCAGAAAAAAGGCCATAGGTACCCAACAGTGGGTGATCCCGGGCTGAAATGATGAAAATGCGTCATGAATTCATGTGACATTAGAAAACGAAAATATAATACCAACACGCCATTGTCCTACGGCCATGGTAAATCAAATTCAAATTCAGAATGGAAAATGCGCCACAGTACCTGCAAACTAATAAAATATTTTCTGTTTTTCACTTTTCTATTATCTTTGGTTTTACCAACTAGCATAGATGGCAGTAAACAAATCGGCTTGCATTCTATTTCCAAAAAAAAACATTTTTTTAATTTTGACAAACAAACTTGCGTTTTAATTCTGTCATAGACAGAAGCTAAGTCAATGGTAGAAAAGTTTTTCCATTACAACAGCGTCTAATAATTAAGACTAACGCGTGTTTTGTTCGCTGATGGCCGTGGATAACGTAAAGTTGGACAGTTTAAACGCATCTAACATTTATCGCTAATGGTTTCCATTTATTTGGTGGGTGATTAATTATGTAAGATTGAGATTTTGTGATACAAAATGTATGACGTACAATAGAAGTTGACTGGATAAAATATACTTTGAAATATAAACTATTAATAAATGATGACAGTGCACACATGCAAGCAGCATTACCACTTCTTCGACCACTGACCTATTGCTTCTAAATAGATGGAACCTTTTAGGGAAGGAATAATAACTTCAGTTGATTTCATAGAAGCTATGCAACTCGGCAATATAACATGGATCATGATAGTGCACCCATAAATCAAATATTCACAAAAACGTGTAAACTCGTTGGATGATTGCTAGGTGCATGTTGCGTGTATCAGTCAAATATCCCATGGCTTCAATGTCAAATGCTTGCTTCAAGGACATAATTTCACGCCCAAACACGCGATCATTGCACTTTTATGATGTCATAAAATATGTTCATAACGCGGGTAGACAAAATGATATACAAGGTGCTAAAACTAATATCGACTATGAAAAAAAAAACAAATCGTTTGAAAACTCAAACGAACAAAGATCTATTACTGGCTGTTTAATTAAATATCACATCTGGCAATGAACATGTAGTAAAAAGTTTTTGGAAATCATTCGAAGTTCAAATTGAAATGTAAAGGGACAATACGCCGGTTCTTAATTCAAATGGAGGAACTCAACTGAAAGGTATCTGCAAAGTTTTCATAGGCATTAATATTGAACTCCTTTGCCTTTGGATCCTCCCATTATAAAGCTAGAGATTGCAGCGATTAAAATAATGGAGTTTAAATTGGATAGAAATAATTGTGGAAAGACGAATTGACTGTCTTCAATATTTTCTGTATAAATAAATCAGTGACTACACAAGAAAACATATTTTGCAAACATATTGACGCTTTTGTTCGTGTCTCTTTTTCATTTTTAATCGAAATTAATATTCTGATAGAGTTTCTGCACGCAAAAACTAAAGCTCTTCAAATTAGTCTCCTTAATGGTCCCATAAAATTTTATTTGCCAAACAAATTAGAATAAAATGCAAGATAAATAAGACCTAAACTCTTAAAAATACCCAAAAACAATCCTTAAATTTCAAAACTGACAGTCACAGTAGAATTACTGTTATATCAAGTTTTACAATATTCTCGCCACGAATTGTAATCCTTGACCCGAGTTTGACCGGCTAAACCATGTATTGACCAAACATATTATTATAGCCATCAATATGCTAATTTTCAACCATCGATAACATAATTATATACCTACTGTTAAAATTACTTTCCTCTATAATTATTTTATTTCCTACTTATGTTTAGACACGTCATGTTATTTCTTGTTCGAAAAAATATAATATGATTAATTTGAAGTTATGCGCTGTTTACTAACTTCTCTATACTTCTACTTAAAATATAATAATAGAAGAGTTTGTTTGTTTGTTTGCTTGAACGCGCTAATCTCAGGAACTACTGGTCTGATTTAAAAAATATTTCAGTGTTAGATAGCCCATTTATCGAGGCAGTCTATAGACTGTATAACATCACGCTACGGCTCTTAGGAACCATGCAAAAATAAAAAAGTCACGAATACGAATTACTCGCACGGCCAGGCGATTCGATGCGACGGGGTGGGTCGGGGGGCAAGAAATTTGACGCAGACGAAGTTGCGGGCAGAAGCTAGTAATTAATAAGATGATGATAATAATTAGGTATGTTACATAAAACTAGCTAGCTAGTTAGCTTTGTCTTTGAACATACCCTTTTATTTAGGCTATCTTTAAGCGCCTCTGATAACAAGTTTTCCAAATACAAATTGCATTTATTATTGGAAACATTCAAATATCCTCGAAGAAATAAAACAAACCATAAATGAAAATAAATACTTTCGCCGTTCCACTTTTAAAATTTACCCTCCATAAAAAATCAAAACGACGATGTTGACATTCCGAACTGTCATTTCCGTGACACATCAACCTTGGACTGTATATTGCAAGGACAGACCCATCACCATATTGAAATCGAATGGTTCCAGAAATGACATTGTGATCGTGTGATCGCATGATAATGTACCATGTGAATATATTACTTGCGAGTAAGTTAAGAATAGTGTGGATGGAGGTTACACAAGACATGTAGTTCGTTCTGAAGTTATCAACGAATACACTTAATTGGAATGGTAACCAAGAAAACACCTAGGTAAAGACTAGAACTTGGATAACTTGGGCTATAGAACTGGTTTTTTACTTTATTACTTTCTGGCTCTCGACCAAAACAAAATGTTGAAATTGATTGAGTGACAGACATCTTGTCTACCAAAATCTGACCTTTTAGTTAGACAATC
Organism: Polymixis flavicincta; assembly: GCA_949987655.1. NCBI lineage: Eukaryota > Metazoa > Arthropoda > Insecta > Lepidoptera > Noctuidae > Polymixis > Polymixis flavicincta. The sequence continues at coordinate 21,724,227 of OX465175.1, forward strand.
AAATGATTTATAAATCATGTGATGGCTATTTACCAGAAGTATTCGTTCCAAATATTTGGTAGTCACATTTCAACTAGATAATTATTTACCTTTTCTATAAACTCACTCGACAGTGCAGTTGCAAATTTAGCTTCAATGGAGCTGTAATAACGAGAACTCTCATAGTGAACGGCTATCGCGCCTTGTTTCCGGAAAATATTCTGTGAAAGCAAACACAAACCAACAGCAAGATCATGACTTCCTGCAAAGATTCTGTAGGTACCTAATAAATAACCGTAACACTATCAATCGGAATCTGAATCATTTTGAAACATACTGCTAATCCATTGCTTCATATGTTCGAAAAAAAAATCTGCACAACAACGTAGATAATGCAATTAATGTGATCGAATTGTCAAAATGAGCCATTCCTGCTGGCTGTTACACTACCCCACTGAATACTTACTCGTACCTTAAGACCAACATTTCTAATTATCGTTACTTTTACAAAACTTCTGTTAGATCTGACCTTCTAAATCTAATTTCTCATCTCCCTTCCAGGAACCAAGAAGATGGAGTACAAGACCAGGCAGTGGCACGAGAAGTGCTTCTGCTGTGTGGTGTGCAAGAACCCCATCGGCACCAGGAGCTTCATCCCACGTGAGCAGGAGATCTACTGCGCCGGCTGCTACGAGGACAAGTTCGCCACCCGCTGCGTTAAGTGCAACAAGGTAAGACTTGGACAACCTTCTTAAAACCTTTTCCATACCGACCAGTATCAGGGACTTCGAGACTTATTGGCTAGGAAACCATGAGCTATGAAATTCTTCGTGTTTATTTATTTTTTCCGAACTGTACAGGCTTTTTTACTCTTCTTTCATAAACGAGAGTGATTCGTGCTGCAGGCTTAGCACGAACACCGATTTTTCCACGGAAGCATAGACAAGACTATTAAATAAATGATGTACAATAGGATAAGATAGCTGTTTTTCTATTCATTATCACAGTTATGCGTTCTAAACGAATCATGATTTTGTAGATAATCGTATACCTATATTTTGTGCCGTCGAGTACAAAGTTTTGTTGTCAGTGTGATTTTGACAGTTTGGGAAGAAATATTCTTCTGAAATAGTCTACATTTATAAGGACCTAGACAAATATCGTTAGAAACGAAAGACTAAATGACAGATTGTAGAAGGATATCTACGGTGCGATAACAAAAATGTAGGAACGAAATGTCACTTTGTATTGAAAAAGCACTGTCTATTCTTCGTAGAAATACAAAGCGTCATGCTAAGCCCGCTGGTTGCATCAGGTAACCAGCCAGTCAAGTTCCCATGTTCCTCGGTCGAAGTCAGAGAAGCGAACACCGGGGTGGTTTTTAGCCAGTAAGAGACTGACAGACCCCTCCGCCCGCCCCAGGACGGAGGACATCCATGTAGATTTTCCATCCTGGAAAAAAACAAAAAATGGCAGCCAGCTAGAGAAACAGACTATTTAGGGTGCGCCGGCCTTACTGAAAATAGTTTTTAATCCGTGCAGGCTGTTTTATTTCGTAAGCTCCCTTTTAACTTCTTGTTTTCTTCATTAAGTCTTCAGTTACTTTTATTTTAAATTTTATTGAACAGTATACACTGTTATCTACCTCTAGCGGAGACTTCTAATGATTTCCTGATGCCCCCATCTATTAGTCGGTATTAGTCCACTTAACTCATTGGACTAATTTCCTTCAATTACGATGATCTGACCTTCATAGAAATAGGGCACTAGGTTATTGCAATATGACGTGTTTGCCCATAAATCTGATATAATTCCGTACCCACATACCTATTACACCCACAAGATTCGTTCAATCAATTCTTTATAACATCTGTGTCACAGGTGTGGTTAATTACAATTTTATAACCTTAAATTGAGATTCTAGTCACCTGTTTAAGGTTAGATGTCGGATAATAGGAAGCGAATAAAGGTTATACATTGATAGAAAGGTTTCTTGAAAGGCGAATCGTGTTGACACACTTTAGCTTTTGTCTTATCTGAAGATAGGAGGATATTGCACATCCGCAAACAGAATTATATGATGGTGAGTTGCACGACTTACTTTCTAAGATCGTTGATCGTGAGTAGGTTTATATTAAGTACATCAAGAAAGAACTAAGCTTTTTTTCTTAATAGATTAGCTTTTCTGACCACCAAAAACAAACGTAAATGGAATCACGGGGAGACTAAAAGGACAAGTCGACTCGGACTCGGCGGTCGGCTAACATCCGTCGTCGGGACCAAAATTGCAAAAGATCAAAAACAGACACATTAAAAGCTGGCTCTTCTCTACCATCATGACCCTCACAAGCCTCCTCAGAGGTTCTAAATCTCCACCTTTCGTTTCCAGATCATCACGCAAGGCGGCGTGACCTACAAGAATGAGCCGTGGCATCGTGAGTGCTTCACATGCACCAACTGCAACACATCGCTGGCAGGACAGCGCTTCACGTCGCGCGACGAGAAGCCCTACTGTGCCGAGTGCTTCGGAGAGCTCTTCGCTAAGCGGTGCACTTCTTGCACCAAGCCTATCACTGGTGAGTATTCAGACTTCACATTCATTGTCTTTCGGATAGTAAAGCATCTAGAATGCCTCTCAAAAAACGTACGCAAAATACGCGCTTTGACGTGGAGTTGCGGACAACAGCCGTTTTACCTATGCCTCTCAAAGACCATTGCTCGCTGTGGCCACTCGACATAGCGCCAGCCGCTAGTCGGCCTAAAAAAATTGCCATAAAAAATCTTATCCTAAAATATCACTTTAATGTGCTTGATCAGTCAATGTTTCATTGTAAGACATCATCTTATTTATTATCATCTTGATTTAAATTTGGCGCTCAGTGCTGAAAACTAACATTATATTCCGCACATTTATCATTAACTCCTTCGCTCGATTACTAAAATTAATTTGTCTACCTTCCAGGCATCGGCGGCACCCGCTTCATCTCGTTCGAGGACCGCCACTGGCACAACGACTGCTTCATTTGCGCACAGTGCCAGTCCTCCCTGGTGGGCAAGGGTTTCATCACCGATGGCCCGGACATCATCTGCCCCGAGTGCGCCAAACAGAAGCTCATGTAAATACGACCTCACCGCACAGCTACCTAACGCTTCTCTCTCCTGGCATCACATAACAGAAGCTTACCTATATCATCTAGTGAATCAACTACGAGAATCGGATAAAAAAAATCGTTTCATTTCGATTTAGTTAGTCGATTCTCACCAAAATATATGTGACTAATGTATTTTATTTGTGTGCTTTGTAGCGAAAAAACCATTCTACCGGTTGTCGCTAACGCCAGAGACTGGGTCGCGTCAAAAAAGCCGGATACATCCAGCGATGTGCTTTTCGACCTCTTTGACAACATAAACTTTCACAAGGTTAATGTCAACCCTTAGAACATTACTTAGAAAACTTGTTGGCGATATTTTTATACAAAAAAATTACGAAAATCACAAAAAAATGTGAATGCACAAATTGTGTTATCAAGTATTTAATTTCGCTTTTTGAAATCTTTTATTTATATATATTGACTGTTTAGTTCTGACTAATTCAAGCCCTGTATCTATCGTTATGTAGGTATGTATACGTGCTAATTGCCATATAATTTCGCTTTGGCTGTTGTATTAGTCTTTAGATTTATAATTGTCAATTTACCTAGTGCGATTCACACGATGCCTTAATAACATATCTAAGTCAATTTCGAGGGTATATTATTTTTTGTTGTATAGCCACCTTATTTATAAATTTTGTGATGTAAGTCTTGCCTTTCTCTGTACTTGTCAAAGGACAATCTACTGTGTTCAAGGTTTATAACTAAAGAGGTCCTACAACTCTAGTCTGGTGTTGCCAGATTTATATAATTTCTTTTATTAATAGACATCCTAATGGGTGGTAAGTGCTTGTCATGTAACATAGTATATAAGAAATTTATTGAAAGAGTAATGTACGTGTTATATTTTAAGTATTTATTTATACGGGAGTACGCACTTATTATCTGTGGGGACGCCGATGGTGTTGCCGTGTCACATTAAAAAAGAATGAGATTTTAGATGTAGTGTTGCCATATACGCCATCGGTAGGTCGCTACCTAACACTAATGTTAAGTGACATCTAGTTTTACTAATAAAAAATAATAATATAAAAATATTTTTGTTCTCGAATAAGAATCAGTCGCGTTAATTGAATGTTATCGATATTTTTACATGATGGTAAATATATTAGCGTTTAGTGGTATATAAGTGAGTAACATCTGTGTTTAGAGCGCATGCGCGAGCCGACCATGTAATGATTGGGGAACACTTTATAAACGTTACTTGTTAAGGATTAAATTATTCAAATGTTGAATTATTAATTTATAATAATGTGTACACTTAAAAACAACCGCTTAGCTGTGTGATCTGATCTAATTAAATATTTCTATCTATAGAATGTAAACTACCTATGAAACTGAAATAAACGATTTAAAAGTAATTTTATTGTTCGTTGTTTATTTGTGTTGTCCTTTATTTTAATGTTCCTCAGCCCAACCATACAAACGACCAACAATAGAAATCTAGTTAGGTATGTATTAAGAGATGACTGTTTAAAAATACCTTTATCTACTTCTATATAAATAAAACAAAGGCGGGTTAGTTACTCCATTTATAACTCAAGTACGCCTGGACCGAATTTTATAATCTTGGATATATTAGACTTGTTTCTGCCCCGAATAGCAGAATAACAATTAAAACCAGGAAAAAAAAAAAAAAGAGGGTAGTTCATTTTCTCATACATTATGTCGCTCATTTGGTGCAACAATGACGTAATTACACTTTTTCTCAAAAACAAGATAAATATGTCAAAATGTGCGGAAAGACTACTTGCATCGGGAGAAACATCGACAGAATTGAATATATGGTGTTTTACCGCGAGATGGCACGAGTGTCGTTGTAGAAATGAGTGAAATGGCGCTATTTCTGTTGCTACAACGTCTGAATGGCCAGTTGCGCGGGGCGCCCCGCTAAGTGTGGTTGTGTTTGGGAGCTACAACGACGTAAAGGTATTTATGACAAATAAGCAGATAATTTTTGCTGCAACAATGTCGTAATTGACCAATTGCGGCGTTCTTGTTCCAACAATTGGTATGTTCTTGGTGAAACAATGACAGAATTGCGTAATTACGTCAATGTTTGTCCAAATAAAATATCTTCTGGGTAAAAAACGACGTAATTTTGAAAATATGTCATTGTAACTCCAAATATGGCTGTTTTTGGTAGTTCAATGACAAAGTTGATTAATTACGTCGTTTTTTCTCCAGATAAAATATTTTACAATTGAAACGATATCAGAATTGTTTAATTATGTCGTTATTTCTGTAAATAAAGTATGTTATTTTTTGGAAATAGACGGAATAACGTAACTGTGTCATTGTTACTCTAGATTTTTATGTGTATACATATTAAATAAGTAGAATTTCAATTAATGCGAAAAATAATAACTAGGAGATAGTTAAATATATTTTTAGAATATCCCTATAATAGTCAATACCTCTGGGATTAAATTAATTTAAACTTTCAGTTATATTATATAAACGATGAATAACCGTGCAAGAAGATTGGTGAATTATTGTACAATGGAAGGGAAAGTATTCCCCCATTCGCAAAACCAAATGCTTCAGAAGTCAGTAAACGATATAAAGATGGTAAGTATGTAGTATATAAGTTAATTCTTATTTAATTAATCACATTCAAAATAACCTAAGTACCTCATCAACCTATTAAAAGTAAGTAGTAATCGGTTGATGACGTAGGCTGGCCTTTCGGTTGTGATTAATTAAACAAATATTTATTTATGTTGCAGCTAATGATAAAGATACAGTTATACCAAAAAGGAAAGTAATTCGTACCGAAAATATTATGCCACAAAATGATTTGCCTGAGTTAGACTTACATGCATCAAGCTTTCAAGCCCCAATTGATTCACCAACTGGGGTTAACCAAGCTGTGGACTAAGACAAATCATTGGAAACAAAGTCAAAATCATTGACTTGTGATGATGTACCTGAAATGAATACACAAGATGATGTTGATTTTTCTCCAGATGATAGTGGAGAGGAGTACCGTCCTGAAAGAAAAAGTAAAACATACAATATGTCCAGTAGTAAGTAGCAAACGAAGATCCACATCATCATCGAGTTCTTCTGCATCTTCGTCTTCTTCAAGATCTTCTTTTTCATGCTCTAGTTCCTCTTCATCATCATCGAGCCCTTCATCATCTAGGAATTCTATACAAAGTGTTTCAATTGTGTCGCAGAATAAACCTTTTAATTCAAACCAGCCCAACAATATCAGTACTGTCAACGTTAACGATTCTCAAGACCCACCTGAAGACTTTTCCCTTAACAATAGTAGGTATTCGAAACAATGAATCTACTGACATTTATCAAAATCCAGAATCACCTAATAAGAAAACAAAAAAAAAGTTAAGAAATCCAGCGGCTTGGAAGAAAAATAAACGTGCTCAACTGAAGAATTCAGGTCAAGAGTATACTTCTCGGACGGGTAAGATCGTCACTGCAAAAAAAATTAAGGCCCCTTGCTCTAACCAATGCAAACAATAAAAAAAAAACAAAGATCTACTAGTCAAAGAATAACTAAGGCTATAGAAGATATCAATGTAGTTCCAGCGTATGCTTCAAAAAGAGAAATTTCCGCAAACAAGAAAAGTGATTTAAAAGAACTGTTACAAAAAAACATTATTCCTCGGTATTACTCTGCTTTTTATGAAAGCATTTTCTAAAGGTTTTCCTATTGCTAAAGTATTTTTGACAGTTTTTCTCTTGTTGGCTATTGCATACTGGCGCATATCGCTTAGATATAAGTAGGTAAGTAATGAATCTGTGATTATTTGTGCCAAACAGTATTCTTTATTAAAATTAAGACTGACAAATTACTATTAATCTTTAGTAAATAACTGGTTCATGGTTGTTTTTTTCTTAAGTTTATTTTGTTAAACATTCGCAAATAAATGTTTATGTTGATTATTATTCAATTATTTGGTTTTATTTTGTCACAAATGCAATATTTCCTAGCGAACGCGTTTTTTTTTTTAACATTGAATTCTGCAGCAACAGTGATGTATTTACAGGTACCTTCTATTATTTAAGTCTATAATCTAGGTTATGTACAATGTACCAAGTAGATTGGGACTGTAATATAAACTACACATATTGAACTTACTTCTAAAACCACGATGATCGTAATAAGTCTCTTCAGAATGCTATACCTTTAATCGGAAACTTTGATTGCATCTCCTGTAAAGTTTCTAAAAGTGTAATTACGCCATTGTTGCACCGAATGAGCGATGTATGGAACGGCTTTTTTGATGATATCTCGAGAACGAATTCGAAGGCATAAAGCGCTTTCTAGCCAACATACCGATGTTTGATGACCGGCACCAAGTTATGACAACCTGGTACTTCGACAACATAAACCATTTTCTCGCTGATATACTTAACTATGTTAGGTGAGCTCCTACCGAGTTATGAAAACCTGGTACTTCGAAGGCATAAAGTGTTTTCTAACTGACATAACTATGCAAAGTGAGCTCCTACCGATTTATGACAACCTAGTATTTCGAAGACATAAGGCGTTTTCTAGCTGACATAACTATATTAGGTGTTAGGTGAGCTCCTACCAAGTTATGACAACCTGGTACTTCGAAGGCATAAAGTGTTTTCTAGCTGACATAACTATGTTAGGTGAGCTCCTACCAAGTTATGACAACCTGGTACTTCGAGGGCAAAAAGCGCTTTCTAGCTGGCACGTCTACCTATGTTAGGTGAGCTCCTACCGAGTCATGACAACCTGCTACTGTAGTCCTATTGTTTTGAGTCAATACGTTATCAAGATATCATCAAAAAAGCCGTTCCATACAATTTTTTTACGAAAATTAATTATTCTCTTTTTTCTTTTCGTGATTTCTTCCCTTCTTTTAATTTTTATTGTGATATCCGGGGCAGAGCAAAACCAACAAATCAAAGATTATAAAATCGGTCCAGCCTTTCTTGAGTTATTATAAATGATTTAACAAACCTGACTTTGTTTTATTTATATATAAATTAATATACCGATTAAATAACACGTATCCTTTATTATTTCCCTTTTGAGAAAAGAATGGGCGTGATACTATATCGGTTTGAAATGAAAAATAAACATTTCTTGGCTTCATTTTTTATTTACAAATGAGAGAACTTAGTAATGTGACTAAATATATATAATTATTAACTAGTACCTCTCTGCATTATCACAAATGTATAGCATTTATACTAATAAATAGATCAATTTCACTTAATACTAGACCTAGAGATTTGGATTACTATAAAGCTTTATATAATAATAAGTAGCCATTTTTAAGTCATTATTTATAATTCATTTAAGTATCGATTTTGCAAAAATATTTAAAGTATCTAGCCGTTTATTGAGAACTCTCCATAGACAATAATAACATAATTATTTATTTCATAGTAAATTAAGTCAATTTAAGCGTCTGTATGTTGTGCATATTGCATATCTTAATTATTGCGAATAATTCTTCTATATTTTCTTATTTTATTCCATTTAATTTTCCCCTGAAATTAATTATTCTATTCAAATTTGCTTTTCAACTCATACATTCTTGTATTAAAAGTTAAAAATACCTGTCAGAATCATGACAGGTACAGACGCCAGCAGGTCAACCTATCCTAAACTGTCAAATTTTCCCAATTGAACATGAACCTTATTCCTTTGTGATAAAGTTGAAAAACTATCAAAGAAATTTGACAGATTGGGGTAGCTTGATATGCTGGCCTCTGTACTTTTAACTTTTTATACAAATATTTTTAAGTAAGTACACAAATGCGTTTTGAATCTATACAAAATAAATTAAAACTTGTAAAAATTACTATCCAAAATACTTCAGTATCAATAAAACTGCAACCTTTGGCCAGAGATCACATCTTTGATGCAGGGCTGCTGTTCTTCCAGACACACCTTACGATTTCTTTGTGTTATTATTGACTAAACAAGTCTGCGTAACGTCATAGTGCGGCAATTGATCCCACATCTCAACTGCATATTTGTGCAAGTCGTAAAGTACACTAATGTCTGTTTTAATACTAGACGACACCTATAGTTCGACTTTTAATTGTATTCAGTAGCTTAACAGTTCAAAGAAAAATAATGTTACCGTACGTGCTAAAATTAATGTGTTGAGGTAGTTGTGGCGGCACCGACATCAAAAGACGCACACTCATCAGAACGATTTTGCGAGAGCGAATGATAAAATGGTTTCATTTTAAATTATACCATATTCATCATTCGTTAAAAACTTCATTTGTAAGATGTGGAATAATTAATAATTTCCTTTAAGTAAGAAAAAGAAAAGTAATTTCCTTTTTTTTTATTTCTTCTAATAGAAAAAAAAACTAAACGAATTTCCTTGCTACTGAAAAACAAAATAAATAACAAATTCTACAATTTTTAATAGTGCATAATATCATGTTTTTAAACAAGTTATTAAAAAAAATAAAAGAAATTGCATGTACGTACTTACATAAAAGGGTATTTTCCAATTTATTAAAAACTATTCTAATAAAAGAGATAAACAGAAAAATAAAAGTAAATTGATTTATATCCATTTTCTCAATTAAAAATGATTGAAACCAAATGTATTTTTCGTTGTTTTGAATTTACCGCCTAAATGCTCCTTACGATGACTTTTTATCACGTGACGTCAATTTTGTGTAAACTAAAGTGGTTAGTAAGTAAACAAGTGAGTGTCGTGTATAATTAACAAGATTTTTTATGGTTAAAAAGTGAAATCACTGGTGTGCGGTGCCTCTGTGCACAAATACTTCTAAAACTGGGTCAAACTAAGTATTTGTACTGGTGCTGTTTACACAAAGCTGACGTCACGATGTCACGTGATAAAAAGTCATCGTAAGGAGCGTTTTGGCGGTAAATTCAAAACAACGAAAAATAAATTTAATTTTAATCGTTTTTAATGGAGAAAATGGATATTAATAAATTTATTTAAATTTTTCTGTCAAATATTATCGTCCCAATCTTCAAAATTAAAATAGTTTTTATCAAATTGGAACATACCCTATTTCAAGTTCATTCAATTTCGTTCATTCTTACACCACCTCACTAGCTTTTTTTGTCAAAATCTGGGAACCCTTCAAGTTACTGAATACAATTAAAATTGGAAGTTTACATCTCCACATGCGAACTACTCCGCAAACTGACGTCACACATCTTCGATCCTGCATTGCGCAAGCAGAGGTTACTGCGCAACTAGAATATATAATCACTCTTCCCTTTTCTATGGACGATGAGCGAAGTTTACATCCTGTTATTCATACTTCAACAACCTAAATAAAAGCGTACCGTTGGATTTTCAACGTTCAGCTTAGCGCCGAATGTTTAAAATCTAACAGCGAGCTTTTATTTAGGGTCGTCGTCTAGTGAAAATGGACATAAGAAGACGTAAAGTATGTGACTAACATAAGCCCAAACAATACCATTTTGTCGTTCCCTTAGTGTATGCGATTAGCCGTGCCATTAAATACATATGCTTGGGTATGCATATGCCATTAAATACGTCACAAAACAATAAAATAAAAAAAGGTAACTAAAAACTAGATAAGTACTTGCTAAAACTCAAACTCTTCCACTTATCAGTCTGTCCCGAAGTATTTCTGTCCGAAATGGTTCGGGGCTACGGGATGCAGTTCCGAAGTTAACATCTTCATCTTAGGTACGTAGTCAACGACTGCTTGGGCGGCCGCTGGGGTGCAGAACAGGTTGGATAGGATGATCCGGTCTTCTTTTACGCCGTGCTGGGTTAAGACGTTTACTGCCTGGAATTAAAGAAACAATGTTGAGGTACTGTTAAATATTGGTCGATTTTGTAATTTATAGACATACTAGCTTTTGCCAGCGGCTCCGCCCGCATGGATGTCGGTTATCGCGTAAAAAAGTAGCCTGTCTTTCTCCATATCCCAGGTTATATCTATATCTCTGCCAAATTTCATGACGATCGGTTCAGCGGTTTAGGCGTGAAAGCGCGACAGACAGACAGAGTTACTTTCGCATTTATAATATTAGTAGGGATCAATTAAATGTTCTTAAATTGTTCTTGGAGTACCAATAAATAGATTAAATGTACCAAAAACATATCTTATTAAAAAGCACTTGTTTGTGGCCGGGCAGTAAGTACCGTATACGTTGCAGCCCGGCCACGTATATATTTTCTGGTAGGATGCTCAGAATGTTCTAAAATATAAACCAATTAAATGTTCTTATTTTTTTCAAAGTGAAATATACCAAAAGAAATGTATTATAGGCGAATTTTTTTCGTTGAGGTGCATAATCAGCCTATAATGTTCCCACTGCTGGGACGCAGGGCTCCTCTTTGTGAGAGGGAGTGGGCCGTAATCCACCACGCGGGCCCACTGCGGGTTGGGAGATGTCACATACCTGTCTTCGAATTTTTGGTTCTAAAGGTGACTTACCAGAGAATGGGCAGCAGCGTTCTCTATACATTTTACAACCATACTGCGATCGCCAAACGGGCTGCCAAGTGTGGCGATTAAGGCAATACCCCCCTTTGGAGGAGGCCTATATCTAGCAGTGGACGTCTTTCGGCTGAAATGATGATGACATGCCGGACTCCTCACGATGTTTTCCTTCACTCTACACGTTTTGAGAACAGTGGTGATGATGATTTGACAAATTTATTGATAATTTGCAAAAAGTAAAGCACCAGTCTGGGTTTGAATACTTGAAACTAAAAAATTGAAAACTAAAATACTTGAACTTGAAAATTAAAGTACATGAACCTACGACCTACAACTCGGCCATTACCACTAGGCGACCAGCCACCACTGATCTTAGGTGGGTTGAGGTGCGGCCCGCCTAAATGTGCGTCTACCTTTAAGAGGCGCCCGCGAAGCTCAGTTTTAATCGTCACAACTCAGAACAGGTGTTTCCTCTTTCTGGTTAAAAGTCATGCTGCAGGAATTCGGACAGGGCTCTCTCTGATTCTTTGGTACTTCTCTCAGTTCTCTCTATCTATTTATTTTTAAGTGCAAAATACTTCAGCCGCGTTGATCAATTTTTGGTAAGAGCAAAACTTATGGGTTCGCGCATAGATTTAAGAAAGAAGAAGATATGCCAAGTAGTTGAAAATGTATCGGAACCCGGTGTCTCCACTTGCTCCCCACTACCGCGCCACAACTACACATGCAATTTAGTAAAACCAATAGATACGAAGTCGCGCTCACACTCGCAATTTATAAATCAGAACGTACTACACAATCAAATATAGACCTTATCCCTTCAAACGCAGCGTGCATTTAAGTACAACTCACTCACACAAACAACGGTTGCTACCGTTGTGCTGTGCAAAAGCAATTTATTTTACATATACGCTAGTCATTGACTAAATCGGAAAGTTGTCGAACTTCTATTTATTATTGTACTACTTCAATTTTTTTCGGGTATCCAGGAAATAAGATAAAATGAAAACGATAACCGTAATACGTCACTAATATATTATCTGAACAATGCCGATAACAATAACGCATACGAAGCGTTTGAAGACTTTAACGTAAGTAAAATGCCAAAACCATAAAAAAAGTAAGGAAATAGCACGAGGATAAACCCAATAACACTCCACCGACATTGTCTAAAATTTTGTTAACTTTACGACTGTTGTTTAGGCATTTCTCTACTACGCTGTAAAATAATCAAAATAAGTAAAAAACATTAATTCACATCGATCTAGCAATAAATTTATTCGCGAATCGACATTATCGATAGCCTACGTTAGTGGATCTGCACGAGCATATCACTAGCTCGACGCAAGAACCAGCGGCCGTACTACGGAATGCGTCCGCATAGATACTTTATCGTTTTGTGATTTTTACATTGCTTGTCCAGTCACTTAGCGACAAAATATTTAGGTAGTGGTTTAGGAGCAATTAGCAATTTAGTACAAAAATAATACAGTCGCTGTGATATTTGAAAACAAAAATAACATGGTAAACGCAAGAAATGTTTGCCGATTTCTTGTTTTTCATGATTTTAAAGACAAATGTAGAAAAATACTTGTACTTATTTATGGTAAGTGATTCCATGATTCACAAAGTTTTTGTTTTGGCTTTGGTTTTTACAAGAAACCACTGAACAACACGGCATTCTTATGATTTATCACGACAACGGTCGAAAGCACACTAGTTCGCGGAGACGGCCATTTGCTTTAGGAATGATCATGCTGATCATACCGCGCGGACACAGACGCCCCTTTCCCACTTCTCCTGCTTTTTATATTTCTATGGGTTCGCGTCACAGACATGCTACTGTGACCGTGTCACAGAGATGCTAATGTGACGTGTTGTTTCCTTCCAAGGTCTTACATAAGAACTACGGTCGGCAGCCCTGCCTATTTTTTTTCTTAAAGCTCTAGATGCCAATTAACATGTCTTACCTGTTTAACAGTATTGCCTGTAGACATGATAGGGTACATGAGCAGCACTTGTCTCCGTGCGATGTCTTCAGGGAACTTCGCGTACACCACGTGTGCTTCGTGCGTGTCTGTGTCACTCTCTACTAAGATCTTGCCGATACGGATTGAGCGGCAGCAGTCTCGGAGACCCTGGAAATGTTATTTTGAAGTAACAAATTTATTTGCAAGGACTGGCAATAATCAACATACCTAATATATTGTGTGTGTTATAATATAAATCAAGTAAAAGGGTTCTTGTTTTAAACAGACTAGGAAACCTAATCTATTTTTATAAGGACGTAGGCTGGGCCTAAATTGTCGTCATGGCCACTGAAGGACTAATTGTGGAAACCAATTCCTAGAACATAGAGGGCGTCTTGTATGATTTTTAATTAATTTAGTCAGGATCTCCACTAAAAGATATGCGCAATACGTGACACATAAATAATGGGCTCCTTCACTTGTGGAGGAGAGTAAGGACATACATTTTCAAGCAAAGTGGATTTGGTGACCAAAAAGTGTTATTTTACTTAAGGATTACCAATATTACAATTATCTACATGAATAAAACTTGCATAATAAATGTTATCCTGTAATGTACACTCAATAGGGTATTTTCCGATTTCATAAAAAGTATTTTAATTTGAAGATTGGGACGATATATTTAACAGAAAAATAAAAATAAATTCATTAATACACATTTTCTCACTTAAAAACGATTTAAATCTAATTTATTTTTCGTTGTTTTGAATTTACCGCCAAAACGCTCCTTACGATGACTTTTTATCACGTGACATGTGACGTCAACTTTGTTTATACGGCACCGGTACAAATTCTTAGTTTGGCGCCGTTTTAGAAGTATTTTTGTACAGAGGCACCGCACACCATTATTATCACTTTAAATCCATTAAAAATCTTGTTAATTATAAACTCGACATTCACTTATTTACTAACTAACTACTTTAGTTTACACAAAGTTGACGTCACGTGATAAAAAGTCATCGTGAGAAGCGTTTTGGCGGTAAATTCAAAACAACGAAAACTAAAATCGATTTAAATCGTTTTTAATTGAGAAAATGGATAGAAATCAATTTATTTTTATTTTTCTGTTAAATATCTCGTTCCAATCTTTAAATTAGAATAGTTTTTGAAAAATTGGAAAATACCCTATTACAGGTAACCACAGCTTACACTTTATTGTGTAGGTACAATGCATATGCATAAGGAAATTAAGAATATACATAAAAAACAAAAACCATTATAGGTAGGTGGGTAGGTATTCTAGCGTGTCAATCCTTTATAATAGCATGTACCTACATGCTATTATAAAGAATTTACAATTTTACATGGTATTTTAAAAGATTAAAATTGCTACAATACAATTCAATGTAATAAAACCTAGCATTAACTTAATTTTAATTATTTTGTCTTGACTGAATGATAAAAATAATTAAAACACTAAAATGTGTACTATTTTATTCAGGTTGATAACTTCCTATGAAACATGCTTCCTCCATAGTGTCTTAATTATTTTACAGTCACTTAGCCTTAAGTTCATGATCTTTATCTGGTCCAGTATCATGAGCTATGTCTCAACTAGGTCACATTTCTTTCAAACATCTTACTATTAGAAGTTAGTAAACCATACTATAAATACTTACATTTTACAAATAAGTTATCTTTCAACCCTACCTGTTCCATAGCCTCCCCAGATCTGACAATAGATACCCCACAGTTCCCAGCCCCATACTTGAGTCCCTTGTACAATGCCCCAGTAGGAGTCACCACCTCACAGTCGGTGAACGGCAACTTGTTCAAGCTCTCCTCAATCACGAGCCGGATAAGACGGTCCGCATAGAACTTGAAGTCACTGCGGGATGTGTTTCTGGAAATATATGGTTGATGTGTTTTATTTAACGTCATTACTAGTGGTCGCCTAGTGGTCAAAGCTGGACCATCTTTTTTTTATTAAATGAAATACTAGCTTTTGACTGGGATTCCGTCCGCATGGATGTCAGTTTTTGCATCAAAAAGTAGCCTATGTCCTTCTCCATATCTGCCAAATTTAATGACAATCTGTGCATCGGTTTAGGCGTGAAAGCGTAACAGACCCACAGCTACTTTCACATTTATAATATAAGTAGGGATTTTATTTATATTTATTTATTTAAACTTCTCGCACACAAAAAAGGTACAAAGGCGGACTTAATGCCTTAGGCATTCTCTACCAGTCAACCAAGGGTGGTGAAGAGATTAGATGGCAGGTGCTTAGGTGCAATCTTTCTCAATATAAACATGTACTGTGTCAAATTTCATACTCCTCGGTTTGTAGCATAAAGAAATGAAGAAAAATAATGTATGCCACATGAATATGTATAAGTTTGTAATAACGGGTACATCGTTTTTGCTTCAGATATTAATATATAGATTTATGATCTGGTATACAAATGGTCCACAAGGTGGGCTGTTTTGGGCACTGAGTAAATTAATTAATTTACTCAGTGCCCAAAACTATTAAAATTAAATTATTAAATTATTTAGAGGGGCCAGAAAGCAGTGACGAGATGATCTGGACATGTACCGCGAGGGCTGGTTCGAGGAGGAGTAGGTAAAAAGTTCTTGGAAGGCCTTGGGGGAGGCCTTTGCCCAGCAGTGGGACAACATAGGTGAAACAAAAGAAAATACAGATAGCCAGTAATTTAACGCAGCAATACTGAGTCTTGAAAGTACAAACATACATGAAATATAAACAGACATAATGAATAATGATTCAATTTTCACATTATTTATTATAACATGATGTGTGAATCTAAAAGATTACCTAGAAGTTGAAAATTGTTCAACCAAAAATATTTCCCTCGTTTACCAGCTTCTGTCAATCGTTATCTATATATATAAAAGAAAGTCGTGTTAGTTACTTCACTTATAACTCAAGAACGGCTGAACCGATTTAGCTGAAAATTGGCAGGGAGGTAGTTTAGAGCCAGGAGAAGGACATAGGATACTTTTTATCCCGGTATTAGGTAGGGTAGGTAGGATAGTGTAGTGTAGGGTAGGTAGGGTAGCGTAGGTAGGGTAGGTAGGTAGGTAGGGTAGGATAGTGTAGGGTAGGTAGGGTAGTGTAGGGTAGGGTAGTGTAGGGTAGTGTAGGGTAGGGTAGTGTAGGGTAGGTAGGGTAGTGTAGGGTAGGTAGGGTAGCGTAGGTAGGTAGGGTAGTGTAGGGTAGGATAGTGTAGGGTAGGGCAGTGTAGGGTAGGGTAGTGTAGGGTAGGTAGGGTAGAGTAGGTAGGGTAGGTAGTGTATGGATTTTGTATGAATGACTTTTGGATGGACAGGACAACGTCTGTCGGGACAGCTAGTTGTAAATAAATTGAAAAACATTATTAATGTTGGTTTGGCTTTTTTTGATATAGCACTGAAGACCATAAACTGCCAATTTCACCGAGCGTGAGCCATTAAAATATTAGTTGTGTGTGGTACTAAAAATAGCACAGAACACACACAAAAAGCTCACTAAAAATCTTCTACAAAATTGACAGTAGGTTATGAACGGGTCAATGGACCCAATATAATACGGAATTCAAAATACTGAAGAATACTCCAATCCATGCAAATGTTTTAAGCCACAAGGCCTGGTAAGTAACCTCACTCACTTGTCCCTCAGAATAGTCTGAAGCTCTTTAATATTGTCGTTGAGGGGCAGCAGCGTCAGGTTGTCACCAAACTGCTCCTTCACATCAGCGGCGTCCCACTGCCTGATCTCATTATCAATTAAATCCATGTTGAATAGATTTTATAAACAAAGTGTGAAAATATTGACGTGAACAGTGGTTCATTGATATTTTGACAGTTGCGACAAAATCAAAATGTCAACGATGTCAGCTGCTGGCTAATCGTTCAGAAACTATGCATTTTATCATTTTGTTAGAACTTTGTGTTAATAATAATAAACAAATATCTTTATTTATCAAGTAACACAACTCAATTGTGTTAGTAATAATATTCCTTAACACTATGTTAGTTTTTCTATTCTAATCACATGAATACAAGTGAATCACTGCCACACGCGTACCACTGACTTGGAAAGCGTGCAGAAGCGACTCACATTCACATACAAACAATCAAGTCTGCTCGCCATCGCCACACAGCGCAGATTATGGTAGGGGCTGGCCCGCACGCGGTGCGCCAGGGAGGCGCATCGTTTCCTCGTCGTTGTATAAAAACAGTCGACTCGAGCTTCGGCAAACATCCCTGGCGCACTACAGAAACCGGGCAACCCTATCAATATCCTGAACGCATTGAAATATTGAACGCGAAGGACGCTGTACGATTTCTGCGTATATTATAACGTACTCTGTGTAATCGGCCCACAGACTGCACGTGTAAAAAGAAGTGCAATATGCACGAAACAAGGTTATTTCAACACCCCGTGTGCAACGTGCAAATTTGCGAGATATCATATTTTCCCTAACCGACAGCGCCCTTTGCTCTCGCTCATTATACTAGTCAAGAAAAAGCTTATTTTGTATCGAGGCATTTCATTACTTCACTACTTCTTATAGAATATCGTAACGCCTGCGATATTACCTATTTCGTTTTCTCTTAGCTTTCTTTCTGACTTCTGAAGGTTTCTTAGGGTCGTAGAGTTATGTTATATACTCTATAACCGTCCTCAAGAATTGAGCTATAAATAATGTAAAAAAAAAAACAAATCGGACTGATAGTTCCAGAGATTACCCCCTACATAAAAACACAATACCTACAAAAGTAGTGTTTTTTTTTATTCCAGTCAATATCTGTAGCTCAATGGAATCATGCACAACCTTGCCACCATTCGCCAGTTACCATGAGTGACCACTGCCGAAGTGGTAGAGCGGCCAAAACGTCGAAATTTATACTACTACACCTGCCGATACCGTAGTTTTCCCTTAATAGAGTTTCCGCTAGTTAAAGATCCGAAACGAAAGCCCGCCTGCACCACAATTCAATACGAGAGCAGTCGTGGTCATGCTAAATTCTGTTCAATCGCAGGTTTAGTTGTAGCGCTATCTCTCCAACTGCTTCTGTTAGCTGTCAGTCTAGCGCATTCACTACCTAACTGGGCTCAGCCCCGGATCTGCGATTTTTTCGAACCGGAGCAAAAACTTGATAGTGGCGCCCCCTCTCCAGCGTTTCAGATAAATTAACTACATGGGCCTGTAGTGCGCCTTTTTCTTACCAAATCGACGGTGAACCAACCTGGGTGCTTACTCTGGAATATAATTTCGATAGATCGACATTGGTCAAACGTCAGTTGGTCGAGTTAAACGTCAGGGATTGGCTAGACTCAGAAGAGTCCAGCCAATGGGGTATTTTCCAATTTATTGAAAAGTATTCTAAATTGAAGATTGGGACGAAATATGTAACAGAAAAATAAAAGTAAAAGTAAATTGATTTATATCCATTTTCTCAATTAAAAACGATTTAAATCGAATTTACTTTTCGTTGTTTTGAATTTACCGCCAAAACGCTTCTTACGATGACTTTTTATCACGTGACGTCAACGTTGTGTAAACTGAAGTAGTAAGTAAATAAATAAGTGAATGTCGAGTTTATAATTAACAAGATTTTTAATGGATAGAAAGTGATATTACTGGTGTGCGGTGCCTCTGTGCACAAATACTTCTAAAACGGCGCCAAACTAAGTATTTGTACCGGTGCCGTTTATACAGAGTTTACGTCACATGTCACGTGATAAAAAGTCATCGTAAGGAGCGTTTTGGCGGTAAATTCAAAACAACGAAATATAAATTAGATTTTAATCGTTTTTAATTGAGATTGAGAATATGTGTGTTAATAAATTTATTTTTATTTTTCTGTTAAATATATCATCCCAATCTTCAAATTATAATAGTTTTTTATCAAATCGGAAAATACCCTATTATATTCCAGAGTAAGCACCCAGGCTTCCGTAAGCTAGGCGCTTTGTGGAACAATTTTTTTATTTTTAGTCATACAATATTATGATTTTGGCGCCCCCTGAAACTGCCGTCCGGGGCGGATACCCCGGTTTGCCCCCCCTAGATCCGGGGCTGACTGGGCTTCCAACTGCCGATTTAATTTGATCGGTGACCTCTCAGCACTGCACCATTAGACAATCTATGGAGTCGTTATTTCGCCTCGGGACATGAGCAAAACACTTCAGTATTCGAGACTGTACTACTGGATCTGTGCCCGGTAGGTAGCGTACTTACGTTACTGTTTTCAACTGAAGACCCAGTTTCGCATATGTATTACAAGCTATCAGCCATTTGGAAGAAAAAATAATTAATAATTAACAAACAAACATAATGATTACGCATAACTCTTTATTTGCCCAGAAAATACAAATTAATGATTGCAAGAATATTTCCACTTTAGGTTGTAGATTACAATGCTCTGTCGCTATATTATTATCTTTAGTGCTGCACGTTGTAACCACAAAACTTCTTTCACAAAAATATATTTATTAAAATATTTTATTGATTATGGAACTGTAACCGCTAATTAGTTCTACTGAGAACATTTACAACAACAGTTTTCTTTGTAAATGCGAAAATATATTACATAATAAATGCGTGAGTGATTACATTTTATTCACTATTACCCTGGATCATTTCTCAGAAATGAAAGTCAGGGGTCGGACAAGGTTACATCATAATCATTTTTGTAGTGTACACGACGAAATAAGAGTTTTATGAAATATAATATGTAATAACATTCTGAATCAATTCAGAATACAAAGTGCTTCAAAGACAAATAATAGTAAAAAAGGTGTGCATTTATTGCAATTTTAACCCCTTGACAGCGCTTGGTGTTATAAATTCGTTGACGTAGATAACATTATAGAAACATGTTGTTGAATTAATTGTAATAAAGTTTGTGATGATAATTCAAGTCCGTCGCAGTGACGTCAAAATAAAATTACGTCAAAGTCGAGCTGCACACAAAGCGTAAGTCAAAGGATCATCAAGCGAAGTAGCTTTTCGTAGACAAGATTAGCTAATAACATTTTTCAACTGGGTTGAATGTCCGCACGATATATTATTAATCTCCTTCATTGAATTTCTGTAGACGTTGACATGATCTTGCAAACAAAATTAAAATAAAAATTAAATAAAAAATAAACTCTTCGCAATGTACTTTCTTCGAGGTGGCGAAATTAAAGGCTACATAGCTCAACTGCATTGTTTTTAGTTCGGACTAAGTACCTAATTCCCGATTATATCTAAAGTCACTCCCCACCTTATGAGTCGATTGTTAATACTACAAGTACTCCTAGAACTCACCATCGTTAATAACAAAGCAATGAACTGGACAATAATAACAGCCTATTTGTAATAGCCTAGGTATCTTAAAATTGTGACTTCTATAAACGGTACTAGACGAAATTGACCTTTGCTAATAACTATGCTAATTTGCACACTGACTCGTTTTAAGGCCTAGCTTGAGGAGATACCGCGACCGGACCTATTTGATACTTTAAATATGAGCTTAGTTTTTAATCACTTCCAAAGCTATGCTAACGAGCTTTAGTAAAAGATGTTGTGAATTTACGAACAAAAATTAAGCTCCTACATTGAGTATCAAATAAATCCAAACGGTTTAAACGCGAGCCATTTTACCACAAAAAGGTCAATCAGCGGACAGTAACAGGGCATTATCTATACTAATTTAGTAATAGGGAAGTTAGAATATCGCTATTTAGCGTTCCTTCGTTTATCCAAAGCTTTCGTGTAATTTTAATTTAACGGATAAATCGAGTCTAATGTTAATTCATCACAACAGTGTAATCGCCGACGTAGTCGACATTAGATGATCGTGAACGCGTTTGGACTTGAATAGACGCCTTATATAATAATTTGTATGAGTCCAATATCAGCGTCGACTAAATCTAATTAAGTCTATGTATTCACAACGACCGCGTTTACGTTACATAAATGCCGTCAGTTGTTAAGCTTTCACGCGATAACGTTAACACACACGTTAACATAAGTGCGTAAAGTGTTGATTTGAACTTTCTTTCGCCCGTATATCCGAGGCGCGTTACGTTAGAAGCACACGTTCTTTTCTAAATCTAAACAACTAGATTTATTAAAGAATGTGTGCCGATATTAAAATTAGTTTCCTCAAAATGTACAGTCACTAAACGCGCCCTAACTGTAAATTTAACCGAAACTTTGCATTTTTATTGCTTATTCCACTATCAGGAATTACATAATTACACTTTGTGCACTTGTTTGACAAGCATATCAAAGTATTACTCCTACGCACCGCACTCGACGGCTTACATGAAGCGCAAAACATCGTAACATTTACAAAGTGTAAAACTATCCCTTTAAAAATAAATTATTTAAAAAAAAATCACTAAGTTTTTTTTTTCTTTAAGTAATAAATACGACACAATAACAACAAATTAGAGCTTTTATACAGGTCTTGATGAAACAATAATTTAGGAAAATGTACAAAATTCCATTAGTTAACAAAAGATTTGTACGGATCCCTTATACAATACTTAATTCTCACACATTTCTATACTGGGAATGTATCTTCCATAACCATAATATCA
Source organism: Polymixis flavicincta (assembly GCA_949987655.1). Classification (NCBI taxonomy): domain Eukaryota; kingdom Metazoa; phylum Arthropoda; class Insecta; order Lepidoptera; family Noctuidae; genus Polymixis; species Polymixis flavicincta. The sequence continues at coordinate 21,746,366 of OX465175.1, forward strand.
TTTGAACAATTTAAAAATCCTTAAAAATTATTCAGGGTCCCTTAGAATCAATCTTCAACTAATCAATCAATTAAATTCCGAAGATTTCAAACTACGTCAAACATAAATCCTCAATTAATTTAGTCTGAGACCCTGCCGTAAAGTAATTTGTCAAATATTTTATACCACTATTTGTAACAATTTATATTTACGTAATGGCTCATTTCCTTTTCATCATTATTAACTAGTATTTACTAAAAATATATTTTGCAAACAGCAATTAAACATAGTCACGACCTAACTGCATCGAAATTGTTTCATGTTTATTTTAAGAAAAAAAGTATTATAAAAAGGAACATGAATTTAAATGTTATGTACTCAAAAAAACCTTCACAAACAAAGGATAAGTAAAACATCGGAAAAGAAAGACTGATTTTAAACAGTCTAAAAAAAAATACAACATAAAAATGGCAAGTTGTGTGTCATTCATTATAAGTATATAACATTAGACATTACATTATTTACAACATTCTAGAACATTTGTAAAACGACTGTACACGACTCTAAAATGGAGTCTTACTGTATAAATATGGACATTCCGTCAATTCGATGCAGCCTTTAACCTCGATAGCACGTATCCTAAATCATCGGTACACAGATCCTATATAAAAGCATGTATTTGACACCATGAGAGCGCCGCCACTATCAATGGACCACTGACGAAGTTGCCCGAATGTTGGAATTACACCAAACTGCTGTTAAGTCGCTTTTGGCCTAAAACTTGTGCCAATTAGGTTAGTTTAGATATTTTGAATAGAAATGAGTATTTACATCTATTTTGTACACAGCCAGTTCACGGCAGATACTTAATTATGGGATTTGTCAAGTGGACAAAGTCTCATTTATCCACTAACAAATGTTTTGTTCTAGCACGATACCCACGTATGTTCAGAAGATAAATGAGCAGTTTTATATAAAAGTTCTAGTCCTAAAACTTTTTCATATAAAACTGTTCAGTTTAAATGTAAAGGAACATTCAAAGTTTCGTGTAATTCAGACAGTCGGCAGTTTTCGTCAGTGTCAACAAGAGCCATGCATCAAGCAAACATTCGATCTAGCGTGGAATGTAACGCAGGCGACGTCTCCAGCGTCGACTGGCCACGATTGGGCGCCACCGCCGACACCCATAAAAACACACATATATCATATTATGCAATTCTCATAAATTCGTAGGACATTTAAAAATTCAGTGAGGGTAAGTGTAAGTCATTCAGTAAAACACTGGTTGATATTGGCAACGGCCTCGTCCCCATTCTGTAACTGAATGGAGGACCACATAGTACCGGCAGTCGAGCCCAATCGTGACCAAATAAATAACAGCCATAACCTGTACAATATAACTATCACATATCACAATGTGACGCCGACTAGTGCGCGACAACGCCGTTCCTTTGCCGCGGGTAACCATTGTAATTCACTTGCTTGCTGGGAACGTTTGGGATAGGTTCAGGCTCGGACTTGGCCTTTTTGCCAGTTTTGGGGGACAAGTATGCTTTGTAGAAGAACTGTGCAAAGAGGACGAAGTACGAAAAGTACATGGCCATGGAGAGTCTGATGTTGATTTGGCTGATGTGACAGCTTGTGGGGGTGGAGGTGGCCATGTAGTTGTGCGCCCAGATGTTGATGGCGCAGCCGACGATCATCTGCGACAGCTGCAACACCGTGATGGTCATCGCGAGCATCTTCGGCGGGTACTTGCCCATGCTCACCAACGCGTAGTACGAGTACATAACACTGGAAACGAAAAAAATATCATTAGAGCTGATGTTCCTGAACTGGATAGGTTTTTTTTTTTTTTTTTTTTTTGGGTGGGAAATCATCAAATGACTTCTCCTGCTGAGTAGAGCAGGAGGGCGTGTCAGACTTTTACTGACTAAAACCCACCCGTGTTCCCTCAGTAGCCCGTATGCCAGGGGCCGTGGTATCTCTTTCGAACAAACCCGCACCCCTGGCAGGCATCGGCCCTTGCGGACCCCACCTGTGGTTGCTGACATCTTTGACGGCGCGCGTGTGGAACACAACGCGCCGTCCCGTCTACCACTTTTCGGCCGCAGAGGATAGGGAGAGCGGCCAACGCTATACCGACACTCCTCTTCCCCTGCGGCCCCACCGCGTCCGCCATCAAACGGTGGCGGCCCCGTCCAGGCCACGGAAGGGAAGAGCGCTGCTCAGAAGCACCGGCACTCCTCCTCTACCGCAGCCCGTAACCCTCAGCCGCGATGCCTCCCATTCGACATCGCGGCCCACCTCAGTTGCGGTGCACCTCACCGCAACCTACTTTTTGGCCGCTACGTCGTCGGCTTTGAGGCAAAAGCCCTGACGAGCGGCCCCACCGTTGGGTTCCTCTTGGCTTCACCGTGGATGGGAGACCACGGTTACTAAGCCCCCCCGCAACGACAATGCGGGAACCCACTCGGGGGGGGGAACTGGATAGGTTACGTTTATGTTCAGCAATTTAGATTCTGTGATAACGTTTTTCCTTGTATTATCTTCAAACAAATCGTTTAGGTTTTTCATGTTCAAATTTCATCTACAAATTGTTACATTAATCAACGGGACTCAGGCCTCCTCGCTGTGAGAGGGAGTGGGCCGTAATCCACCACGCGGGCCCAGTGCGGGTTGGTAGATGTCACATGTCTTCGAATTTTTGGTTCTAGGACATGCAGGTTTCCTCTCGATGATTTCCTTCACCGTTTAGAGAGCAGTGGTGATGAAATTAAATAGACAAAGTAAAGTGCTTGTCTGTCTGTACCATGACAGCTCTCTGAACGCTCTGCACAAGTTGTTAATAAATAATAAATGAATATCTTATTAATATCAAATCAATTGCCACTTGACAACTTAATTGTTTTTCTGCGTGAAAAGTATTAAACGTGGAAGCAATTATTAGTCAGTTTATTAACAGGTTTATAATAGTTGTACCACAACTTCTTATCTTAATGGTTTAATTGCTATTTTTATGGTTATTTACGATAATCGTTGTCTATTGTTTACTCTTAATAACGTGGTAAAAATACTGTTAGTGTAAAAAACTTGTGTTTCATAAAACTTGAAATTGGAATCAATTACCTAATGTACCTGTCGTCTCATGCCTGTGTTCCAAAACACGTTTATTAATATTTTTTATCAACAGACGTTTAGGATATGTCTGAGTCTTAAATTACCAACTGATAAGACAAGTATTCTTATAAAGATTATAAATAATAAAAAAAACATTACACAATACAATACATATTAGGTAATTCTAATTTTTACACCAAAAATAAAAAAAACCGATCGACCTAAAGTTATTTTGTTTTTGAGAACGTCAAAAAAACGGGCTCTTGTAGTTTATCTACTACCTAATTTTAAAAATATTAAACATTTTATATGATATAATTGAAACATTATAATATTGCTCGCAAAAATACCATTAATCTCTCAAGGTAGATCAAATGCATTAATTGTTCAATTGTTAACTCAAAATTGGTACCCAATATAATATTCACTATTTTATTTAGTTCACATACGATAAACGGAGCATGCAGGTAAATGTGTACATAAATGATAGTACTCGTTAGTTACACTTTGGAATTCGACTACTATTGCAGACCGGGCTATGAATAGAGCAATTTGTTGGGATCAAATACCACGCGTTCTGCGAAACACGCTACATTACAAACATTTCTAAGGAAACACTAACTTGGGAACAGCGAAATGAGACATATTTTTTCTAATTTGCAGGATTTTCGGAAGTTATTAAAATTAAATTCTTAAACTAAAACCAGACTGGGAAATCACGCACTAAAAAGTAAGAAACAAGAAAATATTCTCATCTGAAAGCGATGGTCGTATAAGTACCACTTTGCAAATTATGATTAGAAGTTTTGGGGGAAAATAATGAACTCTCCTTTTTGCTTCTCCGTAGTCGGGTAGTAATATACCAACCAAGAACTGCTTTTTTTTAAACTCACTACTCATTTGCTTCTTTGACCTTGCAAAAATGTTATCCAAATAAATACTATCTATCACGCATGACGATTGCATGTCTTACATACTTATTATTGAGATAACTACAGTTATTTAATTTTCAAAAATTGGCCACGCCTTTGACTTACATTTTCTTATCATTATCGCCCACTGACTGATTAATTGCGAACATTTCATTTAAATCCAGGTGTTGTTTCAACCAATTTCAGATCCGTTCATCAATCATTCACGATTCATTATACCTCCACAACTAATACTTGTGTTGGGTACATCTTGAGGGAATGATGAATGGAGCCATTGCAAAGGCCTAGTCATTCGGTTTTAAGTGTTGTTCACTGAAATTTGTGGATTCAGGAGCCGGGAGAAATCTGAGGTCTACTAGTTCGCATATGTGACATCGTTACGGTATTTCTTAACATATGCCCTACATCACCCACTGCTTCAATAGCTCCATTATCAACCAAGATTAAGATAGAATCCCAGTGCCTTATTCATCATGGCATTCTTAATATTCCTCAATTGTCTACCTAGATCCTGCGGTGATGTCTCTGCAAATAATATTTATAGCTCCACCAATTGCTTCTATTTTTCGCATTCAACAGGCGATTCATTTCTCCGTGTATTTTTAGTCTGAAATATCATAATCGACCTTGCTTTTATCAAATGTGGCGTAGCAAAAGCCTCCTCAGGGCTTGTACAGTCGCCAGCAGGTCAAGCTATCCCAAACTGTAAAATTTTCTCAGTTGAACATAAACCTTATTCTTTTGTAATAAAGTTGAAAAACTATCAAAGAAATGTGACAGATTGGGGTAGCTTGATGTGCTAGCCTCTTTACGTGCATTGGACACGCTCAAAATTCTAAGGTCTTCGAAATATTTTGCTAGTGTAAAATATCAATGACACAATGCCGAACTGCGAATATCACCCAACGTATCAAGGCCCAGACGCTGCCATTAGACCAATGAACCGACTTCCTTTAACAATAATTCGTTCAATTCAGATGTTATCGACACTATAGAAACTCAACGGGACATCCATATCTCTTCGTTTAATGCCAAAGCCGGTGTGGGAGGATTTTAAATTACAAATGGCGACTGGCAGTGCCTGCTAGCTATATATTTTTTCTGGATATCCAACTGACATTGTTTCGGTTTTAGATTTGCATTTGCAAGCGGAACTTTCATACAGGGAGCGGTAAAGAGAATGTAAACTAGTTTTAATGTATCGTGTTTAAAATGTATTTTGAGCTCAGCATCCGATGTTATAAATATTCTAAACATGAACTTCATTCTATTTATGATTTGGGTGTTCAATATTTCTTCTAAAAATTCAACTATTTGGCATCGATCATTCATATAGATGCCTATGCTCAGCACTGATGACATTAAAAAAGAAACATTTTAAAAGTACTTCCATTATCTTTCAATCAAGTATCCAATCAATTTATATGGCTGCATGACATAATTTAAGTACAAAGCCTTCTATGGTTGTTTCCATGCTGTCATACTACTCTATACAATGAGCTTCGATGGTCGGACACGCCCTGACGTTCATTACTCAATTGGGTAAACAGAAGATCCATCAAAGAAGTTAATCATCTACTAGTATAGATTGACAGCATGTAGGGACACATTAGATTGATTAACTATATAGTAAAAAGAATCTACAAAACAAGTTTATTATAAATGATAAGCTGAAGCTCCACCTCAGGGGAGTATTATAGTTTTAAAGATAAAGTTATATTAACAAAGGAATAACTATGGATACTAAGAAAATTCAAGAGACAAATTATATACCTATTTAATGACATAGTTAAAACAAATAGAAGAGTCTTACCTATGGACACAGTAGTTCATGACGACGAACCAGCGCGCCGAGGACGTATACTCCGTGAAGGAGTACCAGGTGTATAGTAGGACGGTAATGTGGTGGTACCAGTGCAGGAAGATGAGGGGCTTCTTACGTAGAACTATGAACACGGTGTCGCCTAACTCAGGCAGCTTCGATAACACGAACATCCATGTCCAGAAGCCGGACACTTTGTCTTGTTCGATGAAACTGGAAATTAGAGAAAAAATATATAAGTATTAATATTTTATGACAACATTGATTTTATAATTTATATGGAAGAAACGTCTCTTTTATAAAGCACGAGGAGAACAGTGGTAAAAAGTTTTAAATGCCATAAGCGTGTATCTCAGTATCTGGCATTTAAACTATTCAAGATAGGCGGAGAATTTCAGCCGTTGGCGTCGTCTAGTCTATAAAAGTTTAGAACCATTATTAAGGCCGAGGCGTTTTTTATTATTTTATTTTTTTGTTGTGTGCATGCGTTGTTCATGCCAGCCTGGTGGGCAAGATGACCTAAGTTAGCCCATCATTAGATATTTAGTGTGTACCCTTTTCCTTTTTCTTATTGTTTCCACGTGTAAGTATATTGTATTTTAAAGTAAAAAATCACAGTGTATCCACGAGAATACTGCCGACAAACTGTACAGCAGTTTGGCAGAAGTTTCATGTATTTTTTTGTATGTAACATTTCGTGAATAAAATTAAAAAAAAAAAAAAAAAAAAGGAACAAAGATCCAGACGTACTAAAAGTGCTAGCTCATTTGTAACGCCCAACAGACTAAAGAAAAATGAGAATCGGATTCAGTCTACAGAAAACCGACAAATTGCTTAAGCGTGTCCAAGAATTAGAACATGAAAAACTGTGACTAATTCAAACAAATCAGTCATGTTTCGATAACTGGTGAACAACTATGTGATTGATGTACACACGTTCATTACAGGCATTAGCTGGTGTAATGTGGCGTATAAATGGCGAATGTTTTTACATGACTGATAACAAAATATCGCGTGCGCATAGAATAGAATTTGACACGCGAGCAATGGGAATGGAGCCGTCTCGTCTATTACATAGGTAGGACGCTAATTTGTGTCAGTTGTGTGAGAATGTGCTAGAATTAGCGGCAATCATTTCAGTTATCTCGGTAATGTAGAAGCATGGTCATTGGTCACGTCTCGAATAAAGGTTTGGTCCATATTCAGTTATTCTAGACCCACGCATATGTCGAGTTCGGGATATGCTCGCTTCGGTTAAAGTAAAACGGATGGAAACAAAAGTCGCAATAGTACGGTATGTGACGACACGAACCAGGATAGGAACATTCCCAAAGCGAAAACATTACTTTGAATTATAAATCGAGTAAATAGTAGACATGAAAGCACTTCGTCGAAGATTTGAAGGAAACCATAACAAATTTAGATGAAGAAGAATCTACCAATGAAAGGTAAACACAGACAGTTCGACATACAAATATTCAATATCGTCATGCCCCGTTATTAATTGAGCAATAGATACTGTTTACATAATGAGTATGACATCATAATAGAAAGGGGTTCGAACTGTCATACGATACTAATTACAGACAGGTGGCATTGTGACTCAGCTTTCAAGTTGATTAATGAATATGATGTATTTTATAAATATTTGTTTGCAGGACAAATGTGACAGGAAACCGCAAAAGATGCAGAGGTGTGGAAGGAAAAATTGGAGACTACCAAACAAAAGGACACAAGGAAAATATAATTACTTGTTTGTCGAATAATTTGAATGCTATTTATAGTTTTCTATTTTTTACCTCACAGGAAAATAATAAATTAAATATTGGTCCTGGGTTTAACTTGGAATGTCTCTTCTTCAATTTGTCTGATGATTTCACCGTTGACCTTGATGTAGTAAATAATCTTTATGAATCAGTTTTTAATCACATTAGGAAACAGGATGTGCTTTTGCTTTTACAACTACATCATAAATATAAAATGTGGATACCCGCAGATTTCCTTTACTGCCTCATCTTCACTGTTCCGAATAAAATGGATTAACGAATTTATGTAACACCCTGATATTATTCTACTTAAATTTCTAATTTGCTATTTCTTGTTCTTTTTATATCTATGGATGGTCATGCATGACCACCATTCCTGATTTCTATGAGAAGTTTGCCTGCAATTGCTGTCGTAACAAGATGCGCCCGTGCCAAGAACTGATAAGTGTATAATAAATAGCACGTCATTCTGCATTACTTGCAGTTGAATTTAGACAGTAGCATTAAGGATCTAGCCACACTAAGACGAATCCTGCGAGAGATGTGGGATGAGGTTGCATGCATTGATTCTTTAAAGGCTCCCGTAGACAGGTGCGACGCGACACTAGTAGAACAATATGAAAACTTCGTGGAATTTGTTCTACCAGAATCGAGTCGCGCCTCTCTGCGGAAGCCCTTACTTTGTGATAAAGAAGTCACGCGACTATTCGCGCCGTTTGAACATCTCTATACAAGTTAATTGGTACAATCGGCGCGAGCAAATTACGTCCCGCACACCGCGCAGGATTCGCTATTTTGGCCAGAACTTTATAACAACTCCGAACAGTTTTAATTTTCTCAAGTTCTTTATTAAACCCGAGTCTGCCTAGCTTTCTCCCATTTTAGAGTTCCAGTCTAAACGGATGCAGGTGAATACCAGTATTTTACGACGAGCGACTGCCTATCTTACGTCCACAACCCAATAACTGGGTAAGCCCCTTGGTAAGACTGGTTGTCACTATCGAGCTTTTGCCGACCCGTAGCGACTGTCAAAAATCCACGATTGACAGCCAGGACCAACCAACAGCTTGACGTGCTTTCCGTGGCACGTGTTGAAACGGAGGAAGTAAGAGAAATAATGGTAAATAAGTATAGCAGCCTATAGCTTATACTTATATCAACAATAGTTTGGAAGTAGAACATGTTCAATCGACAAATTATTTGAATCAACTTGTCTTAACATTTTTGAAGAAATAGAACAAAAATATATAAGTTTAAACTTCAATTTTATAAAACTTAAACATAGATATTCATCCTTAAAACAGTATAAATAAAAATAATCATCCCGTAACATAATATAAATATGGAATACTTGCTCAGACCATTATTTGTAATTGGTGAGATACTTATAGTTACAATTTAGACGATCAATAACCTAGGTACCTCTTTATTTATTTTTAGAGCCGTTCTCTCCTGCCTATTTAATGATCTCAAAAATATAAGAGCGTCCAAACTCTCATCACTTGAACGTGATCTTATTTTATTGCAAAGATACCCAACAGAAGAAAAACTCTTTCAGGCTCTACACTTTTCAGCGGAATTGATAAAAGATGACGAAAACCTGCGACGAAAAACGGCCACGATCCCATTCGTCCCTAAAAGGGGCCATTTCGATCCTCACATTCGTATTAAGATCTTCACTGTGTGTCATTTTTGTTTTTTTACAAGCAGTAGTGTTTTTAAGCTCTGCATCAAGCTCTTCTTTTTTTGATTGAGCTTCACTTTCTATGTCTTCATCTGAATCTGACGGCAATTGAGATGTTTCTGAAAAAGTACAGTAAAGTCCTAAAGGACAAGGCGTCCTTTGCAGCAGTGTCACTATCTTCCTGCTCATTTCGTCACTACTTGGCCGGGTAAACACTGACGAATCTTCCTCATGTGCGTTACAGAAGTACATTTCAGGGTTTTGCAAATATGTTAATATTGATGTGTCCGGCAGTTATGTTGTCTGTATTTATATATTCTAAACGCTAAGTATCTTGTCCCGAAAGTACCGAAAGAACCGGGATTTTGTTTTGAAAATCCCGGTTCCTAAAACGACGAAAAATTCCCGGATTTCTCGGTACTTTCGGTTCCGGGATTTCCCGGGACTATTCACTAATCATTATTCAAAGTTTGTTAATTAGCAAGTACATAGTTACACAATTACATGGGTACTAGTTGTTACATAATGTGACTTATAAGTACCTAAGTACCCACTGCGTAGAGCCATATGTACATACATAACTTCACGCCTTATTTCCCCGAAGGGTCGGGCAGAGGTGTACCTATAGCTACCCATATTTCGCCAGTTATGTTTAAAGTACCATGTAATAGGGGGCGAACCTATTGCCATCAACCGGGCACAAATCCAGACTCCTACTGAGAAATTCTAGATAGAAAAAAACAAATATCACTTTGCCCGATCTGAGAACCGAAGCCAGGACCTTACATGTACACTCAGCAGTAGCGCTTGCGACCACTAGACCAAAGAGGCAGTCGTAAGTAACGTTTGAAGATCAGAAGGCCAATTCTCGTAATCGAAAACGTTCAAAATCTAATCGCAGTCTCATCTCAGCGACAATCAAATGTCAAAAACTTGTTAAATGTATGGAAACTCGAGGTATTTTCGACAGATTGACACAGATCAGACTGTGAACGCTCTTAAAATTACGAGAATTGCGCCTAAGGTCGTTAGTCCCTTTTGTTTTCTGCCGTCCTTTAACTAGAAAGGAGTCAACCCTCACTTGGTCAATTTTTACTTTTTAATAGAATCTAAGAGAGTTCACAATTCTCTATCTTTCTATCTTACAAACATTTTTATAATTCAAATAGTTCCCAAGATATGAGAGTTTGTAGTCCGTTAACTGAAAAGGATTCTTTAGAACAAACAGAAAGAAATATCAATTGATGTTTTCTACAATTGGTAACGTAAGTATCAGAATTTTTAAGAAATAACGATTCGCGCGTTATTTGCCATTTTCTCGGAAACAACTTTTAGGGACGCCAGTTTTATGAAGACGAATGAATCCATCGTGCATCGCTAGGCCTGGGGCTCAAGTCTGCTATTTTTATAAATTCGTCATTCCAACACGATCCCATTGTCATTTTGCTAAAAGTTCGTAATCTGCTAAATTCATAATGGTCGATTATTGGTCGGCCAATGGTCTCGTAATAGAATTGTGTTTTAATGGCATTGTCGTATTGCCATTATTATAAAACCCGTTGGCAGAAATTATTTTCGAAAAAATACTACTAAATTTGAACATTTATTCATCCCAGATTTCATTTAGTTGTATGTATTTTTACATATTATGTTTAACTTATATTTTAGGAACTGTCAAAATTTTTGCAGATTACCGCTGGTTCATTCATTTGTCATTATGTACGAGTGCGAGATTATCAATAAATGCCATTTCTTTCAATGGAGTGTCAGTGGCTGACCATTGGAAAGTCATAATGACGCCATTATATTAGTAGATTACCAAGCTTGTCAAAATCAACAATTATGAAATCAATGATAGACCATTCTGACACTATTGTAATAGCAGACTTGAGGCCCTGGACGTAGGTACCAAGCATTGCCAAAATGACCGCTCCTGCTTGCGCAGATGAAGCGGTATTCCGGGACCAGGCGGACTACATTAGTCTCACATTTGGTTACTTACACTTCAAGTAGATGACAAAATTAAAGTATTTGGTTTTTTTTTTTCTCATTAATATTCCATAGTTCTCTGTATTTGTATGTAAAATACGTGTGTATACAGGATAAATTTTTATCCAGGGCGCAAATTGTAACCCTGAATTCAGCATATCATCAGGAAGTAAACAAAAAAAAAAATTGCTGTTTCATAGAAAACCTACGCGGTCAAAATGTATGGAACAGCAGATTTTTTTTTTATATAAAACCGACTAAAAATTTCTACGCTGGGGGGTCTAGAATGATATGCTGAATTCATGGTTACAATTTGCACACTGGATAAAAACTTATCCTGTATGTATAACAGAATGTAAATTGTTCTATGAATAAATGAAATGAAAAGAAATGAATGAATGATAAATCTGACCCTAGTTTCAGATCAAATTAATGCCCAATTGATCCTATAACCTCGGTCCTCGGTCAGGCAATTTATTTACAAGACCAGCCTGTCCTTTATTCGGGCGACATCGGACTAGCCGAATTCAAGGCTGCGAAATATCATTAGGGCACCCAATTACTTTTTTGTAAAAGTACAGCCGACTACCAAGTTAGACTTTTTAGTTATTTGGCAACCCTAATTGCCACTTTACCAAGATAACCGTGACCAGCAACAAGGGGAACTGGATCTTACATGCTATTGAGAAATCTGGCTATCGCTATTGCGGTCTACCTAATAAGCCTTATTTAGTATTTCACAACAGCACCATAATAACATCAATTCCATTTCAAAATCTCGATAGCCCCATAAACATTAAGACCATACATAACCATCGATATACCGACACGACCCATCGAAAGAAGACCACTAGGTTAATCAAACTGGTATTCTACTCGTAGTCATGGCATTCGTCGTAAGCGCATAATTTTCTAACTGACGTAACTCAGTGTTGTGGTGTAACACACACCACTTTCTATTTCCATTTGAGCTATGGACTCTGTGCCCCCCTGATGTAATTTTTTCCGACAAAATGTTGTTTACACGGTTTTCTGACACAGTTTTAAATACAAATCGTATTTAATGACTGGGTAAGGAAGGTCGGTGAGGAAGTTTGTTTTTACGTAACCGAGATAATTATGATCGGTTCGCTTTGATTTGATTTTAGTGAATCGATTCTCGAGATTTATTTATAGCGAGTCGATAGCGATAAACAAAAGCCTAGTGGGAGGAGTGTCCTGTTGTGGGACCCGTACTGTTTTTTTTTTTTGTAAGTATGACCAGATTTATAGCACAAAAATGATTATTATTGAGAGAGTCTTTAGTGACATTTGGACAGACATGTAACGTCCGGGATGTTGCGAAGATTCCAAATAAATTGGGATAAGGGCCTGGCCAAGGCTGCCTGGAAGAGATCGCAGAAAGCGATAAGGCCGCGCATTGTATGTTTTTAGTGTCCAATGTTTTATTTTTGTCATGTATATTCTGGTGTGCAATAAAGCATATTTAAATAAATAAGGGCAAGAGAAAGACGAGGATGATATCGTTATATCGTATTTTGACAACGGGCTTCTGCAAGCTTTTTCACATTACTCTGAAGTCAAATCGTTTGTCATGATGTCATGTCAAGCTAAGCCATTGACATTTCCCCCAACCAAACAGAAAGCGGCAGTCGTGAGATTAAAAGCAGCTGATAGATCTACCGATTTAGAGTTCCATAAACCAGTACTTTTCTGCCTTGTTGCAAGCGCTACGGCTGAGCATGAGGTCTTGGGTTCGATTCATGAGTCAGGCAAAGTGTTAATGAAGTTCTCCATCAGGAATTTCACGGTAAATGGAGCCCGGGTTTCTGGAGCTCTGAATTTGTGCCCAGTTCTGTCCTATTGCATGGGACTCAAACATAAACTGTCGATTTGTGGGTGTACTATAAGTGCACCTCTCCCTAACCCTTCAGGGAATACAGCCATGATGATGTTATGCAAAACCAGTATTCATTATTCTGTGTTCTTCATATCTTGGACAAAGAGCCCTGAAAAGGCGCTTAAGACACCCACCGTCTCATAAGATTATGAACACTCGTCGCTGCTCCCCGATTGGATTAGACACGCAATTTCTTTGATCCACCCGTCTTTACATCTTTGTTTACATATTTTGTGCGCCTAAAGAATTTTAAGAGCTCAGGAATATTTCCAGCAGACACTTAAGTTCTGTTATCATTAAGGCCAGCGCACACCGGCGGACGACGAGGATGGCAATGAGAAGGATTTGCCGCCGGCCAGCGCACTTGTGATTTACGATGCCGCCAGCGGCCGGCGTACTACTTACTTAATGGATGACAAATGGCATCCCGCTAATCACGCGGTATCCAAGAGTGCGCCCACGAGGGTAAATCAGAGGGTAACCGGCATGCATATGCTAGCTGACTCCGGCAAATGCCGTCGCAACCTGCCGTTACCTGTCGCGTCCCAACGCGACGCTTGTGTTCGTCCTGCCGCGGCATCCTCCAGTGCGCTCTTCAATACCGCAGAAAGTTCAACCCCTTTGATGCTCCGTGCTGTGGCCGGTCTCCGAGCTTTGGAATCTTATATCTTGTTACCATTATATACGTGCGAATTAATGTTGATAATTTTTAAATACGCTGCCTAGCCGCCAATGTGCGCTGGGGCCTTAAATGTCGAATTATTGTGAATTATGTTCAAAATAGCTATAAAGCAGAACGTGGGCAGCTTTTAGAGAAAACACGTTTTTGTTACAAGAATCTATCATCGTTATTTTTATTTATGGTACAGTACGATAATATTTGCAAAAAATGTTTGCTTAGCCTGAAAGAGATCAGAATAAAAATATTACAACAGAAACATATTTTTCCATTAAATAACTCATTATTACTCGAGTTACGGTGCTTGCACAAAGAAAAGTTAGGAAATAAATAATACACTTACAGTCGGGGGGCCAAAGGGTATAAGAAGTGTTTTGCGAGTTTGATCTTTATTCGTTAGGTACTAGAATTGTCGCACTGACAGGTGTCAGGAACGCATTCTCTCGACTGCAATTTTGGTATGCTTAAAGGCTCGTGCAGACTAGCGCGACGCGACGCGACACTCGTAGAACAATTTCAATGAAAACTTCATGGAAATCGTTCTACAAGTGTCGCATGAAGAACCCTTAAAATCAATAGGCAATGAAAGTTAAATATTAGAACAACGATTACAATTGGAAAACTATGCTATGTCATTGCCGCCAAACCGAAAGCATCGAACGGATTGGCCTCGACCATGGAAATCTTTACAACGAAACATCAATTAAACTTGGCTCCATTTTTGCGTCATATTTTAACATGATAAATTGACAGCCAACGATAAATACATACCAATACATCTGCCTAGCCTTTTCCCAACTATGTAGGGGTATAATATCATTCTAGACCCCCCAGCACAGAAATTTTTCGTCGGTTATACAAAAAAAAAATCTGCTGTTCATACATTTTGACCACGTAGGTATTGCACTTTTCTATGAAACAGCAGATTTTTTTTTTGTATATACGACGAAAAATTTTTCGTTGTCTAGAATAATATTATGCTGAATTCATGCTTACAGTTTGCGCACTGGTTTAAAAACGTATCCGGGGTATAGCCACGAGCCCCTAACGATAATTAAGTATATACCAAGAGTAATAAAACATACAATTATTCTCGCACAGGTCTGCGGAGATAAATAGTAATTACAGCATAGTTACGATTATACCATACAGTCATCTACGTATGTAAGCGGTTTTAATTAAGTGTAATTACACGAGTTCCTAAATTACCCTCTGCACTAGACTGTTCTAGTTTACATAAGAGCGGTTAACTAGTTATTTCCCCAAGGGTTGTCTTAGCAAAAATGGAAATAGACCAGGCAGGCTAAAGACTCGATTTTCACGGTATGATTTAAATGCCTCAGGGGCTAAATCAAATAAAATCGAAATATTTTATTTCATATAAACCTGCATGGGCACTTATGAAACGTCAGAAGCTAGGTGCAGCTAGGTGAAGCTAGGTGGCTTGTGGCTAAGCAATAACAGCAGCACGGATCTATAGATGAGGTTAAGCAACGTTTGCCGCGGTTGGTCCGTGGATGGGTGACCATCTTTCCACACCAAGACCCATCCGTGCCTCGGAAAGCACGTTAAGCCGTTGGTCTCGGCTTTCGTTCGTGGTTCTTTGACAGTCGTTACGGGTCGTCAGAAGCCCGAAAATCTGACAACCAGTCTTACCAAGGTGTATCGTGTTACCCAGTAACTGGGTTGTGGAGGTCAGATAGGCAGTCACTTCAGGTAAAATACTGGTATTCAGCTGCATCTGATTGAGACTGGAACTCGACCCAAAATGGTTAAGAATAGACTAGATAGGCAAGCATGTCTAATCAGTGTTTCGACGATGCAAGTAATTTGTCCAGGTTAAATGTATTCCTACCACAGGCAAGAAACTTACGTCCAAGTAAATGTGGCATTAATCAAAGTGAAGACTATAATTATCAAGTTGCTATAAACAATATAGACACAATAAAATCTCCAATTTAGCTATTGAAATGTTATCGTCATTATTACATCCGAAAGACGGCCACTGCTAGACAATGTCCTACCCCAAGCGTCGCTGCCTGAAATAGTGCACCTAATAATACGAGTATGTATAATCTACCAAACACATATAAAAAGTCTAAGGCACAAGCAGAAATAGAAAAGCGAAAAGATAAAGGAGATATCACTTCTCATTATCACTGAGGTAGACCTATCTGAAATGAACATCTGGTAATAAAAGAGAAAAATACATTGTCTAGTCCGCAGAGAAATTAAGATCTGAGAAGGGTGTGTGACTCCCCGCGGGAAGATTTGTTCACGATAAGAGAGAATCACGTAGACTTTCGGTGTACTATCAAGTCGACAAGTATCCTTTCAAGATCGTTAAATTTTCAGCGTACCGGACTCTTGAGGACTGTATTTAAGGTCGGAATGTATTTAGCCGAAAGCTGAAAGTCCTGGCCAGGCTTTGCTATAAAAGATTAAAATCTATTCAGCCTAAATTAGGAATTCTTTAAACGACTTTTCTGCGGTGTTTTGAATCTTATATCGCGGTTCAAGGAACAATAAATTGTAGCAAAAATATAGGACCAGCTGCGCCCCGCGGTACTAATCCAGATCTACACCAATGTGCCAAATTTCATCCAAATCCGTTCAGCCGTTTTAGTGTGAAAGCGAAACAAACATACAAAAAAAAATACAACACGTCACATTAGCACGCGAACTCATAAGATTTGCCCCTCCTTAAATCGCTCAATGTGGGTTAGAAGTTTTCACTTCAAACATCAAATATTTTCTCTTCATGAATCATAGTTCACATGGTATAAACAACCAGACATCCGAAGGCTCCCTAATAACAATCTTGATCGTAATTCCATAAATGGCCTCCTCGAGACAAAACCAACAACGCAGTTAGACACACCTACAGCTTCCTTGAAAAAGGAAAAAATTATCTTAATACTTCTGAAGTAAACGAAATAACGAGATCCGTAGGACAACCAAGGTAACCGACATAGCCCGAAGAATTGCCAAACATAAGTGGCAGTGGGCACGGCACATTGCTCGCAGAAAAGATGGCCGATGGGGCCGAAATGTTCTGGTGTGGCGACCGCGTACGAAGGTGGACCGATGACCTAGAGTAGGCCGCAGGATTCCACTGGATGCGAGAAGCACAGAACCGGTGGAAGTGGCTGTTCTTGGGAGAGGCCTTTGTCCAGCAGTGGACGTGTTTCAGCTGAAGTGATGATGTTCATAAAACAAAATTAAATTTTAAAATGTAATGTTTACCTGAGGAACATTTACAGTCACACGTGGATCACGTTTCCTGTACCAGTTAGACTGGGATGTTAAACAGATGTCGATATGCAAATGGCCCCCAAAACAAGAGTAATGGTGTTTAAAATATTTAGTAAATTGTTATTTTACTGTTTCACGTGGCTTATAAGTATTCGTTTGGCCTTCGTGTAGCTTTGTAAAAGATTTTCCAAATGATCTTGATGCCTCTAGCCATTTTCGAGAATTCCACAACTGACTATTACATAAGGGGGCGAGTCGAATCTCACTCAAACTCACGTGGGGGAGAAGGGGTCTACGCAATTATCACGTAATTTAAAAAAAAAAACTGCATAGAAACATTGTAACATTACGAAAAAACCGGGTTAAATTATGTAAAACATGTTTTTCCGCCAATATGGGTAAATCCTACAAAATAATATTTATCGCGGTTAAGCGAACGCCACAAAGTAGCACAGTAGCTCCTCGATATTTAAACCGCCACCGGCCAGCCAAATGCAAGGCATAAATCCAACGCAAATAGGCACAGATTAACGTTTTTACATTAATAGCACGTATTTGAAATATCTCACGTGAGATTATGAGGAGGGGGTGAGGGTCGAGCCAAATCTCACGACATCTCACCAAAGCGGGGTTGGGGTTCGAAAAATCGCCAAAATTGCCTCACGTAATTAATGGACGCCCCCTAATGTCTTGTTTCCACGAGGTGTTAGGAATAAGACCTAGGAACGAGACCTAGCGAAAACTAGCTACTAAGAAAGTTGCGTAACTACTCGTTATATCACTGTAACAAAACAAATATAAAAACTACCAAAAACCTTTTACAATAGAGCTTATTGAAGGAATGGCATCCATCAGATTGGACAGCTGAAATAGGTTGGAATCAATCAATCAATTTCAAACCTCAACCGAATCGAACGAATTTCAGCTGGTATTGGGAAAATACCGACTGGATACAACGATGGCAGGACTTGCTTCCTGAACTAATATTTAGTCTTAGTTGATTTTATTTATTGTAAAGTTTTAAATATAACTGCAGTAAAAAAACTTTTTAATAAAAAAATCCAACCGCCGAAAAACCAAAAAGTAAAAAATAATATATACTTTTCGGTTTTTCGGTGGTTGAATTTTTTTTATTAAAAAGTTTTTATTTTCTAATTTTTGGTGGCTATATATATCTACTAATTACTACATGCTTAATTTTGTATTACTTTTTGTAATACACAACTCAGTATTAAAATCTGTGAGTAAACAATCAATCATCCCCTGTTTTCTTACCCTTAGGGTTGGAATTTTTCTTCGAAATTTATATGGGACCAACTTCATCCTTCACCCTTTCCAATAAAAAAGAATTATCAAAATCTGACTACTCTGCAATAAGTTATGCGTGGTTATACATTAAAAAAAAATATACGCGTCGAATTGAGTAACCTCCTCCGTTTTTTCGTCGGTTAAATTAAACTAGGTAATTACAATTTGAAGTATGATGAATTATAACCTGAAATCATAATTAGGTACTTTAAGAACATGAAAAAAATTACAAATGTATTAAATCACGTTAAAATTATTATACAGGTTGGATTTTTGAGACGCGGCAGTAAAGTCAATTGCAGTAATTAAACTAGGTAATTATAATTTGAGGTATGATGAATTATAACCTGAAATCATAATTAGGTACTTTAAGATCATGAAAAATTTCAAAAATATACTTAATCATGGTATAATTATTATACAGGATGGATTTTTGAGACGCGGAAGTAAAGGCAATAAGTAATTTTGTCTATTTCCTACGAAACTTATGGGAATTATATTTTTTTGCGATTATTGGTCCGATAGTTTATTGATCCATTTAAGGAGAAACATTTAACAAACTAATTGGCAATATTCTTGCCGACTACAATTTCATAAAAATCTGCAAATGTATATCAAAATGTCTCAAAAAGTTAAGGATAGTCTTTCCTGTAGCTATAACGGTTAAGATACCCGCCCTTACCGCTCCATCGCAAAAATCCAACCTGTTACCATGGATTCATGCTACATGATTCTGAAAACACTGTGCTGAAATAGTTCATCGGTTATTTTTAATACAAGTATTATTAACTGTAACCGATGATCAACTTTTACGCTAGAAGTCTTTTAGTCCTGAAGAATCATGTGCTGAAATCATGGTTACAATTTGAGCGTCGTCATTGCTCTACTCTGTATAATTTTCTCACCATTGTTGTTGGCATTGTAGATGTTCAAATAATTATTAATATAAAATTTTAAAAAATCTGAAGAAATACTAATAGAAGATTTAAATACTTCTTAATCACAAAGCCATGACATTCAAGATTGTAATCGCGCAAAATATCATAAGTTAGTGAGAACGAAGATATTTCGAAGAGAAGCAAAACAATTTGGGCAAAATGAACCTTAAAATAACAGAATACCTACGTCAAATAATTGAACGTCAGAGAAATATTTGAACAAAGGTAAAATTTGACTTAAAATTCAGTGCGAGTGCTGAAACCATTTTAGGAATTAATTTTTCGTTATCGTACAGACGCCAGCACAACAAGCTGGGGTAGCTTGTTGTGCTGGCGTCTGTCAAATTTCTTTAACCGATTTTCAACTTTATCACATGAGTTTCAGGTTCATGTTCAAATGGGAAAATTTTACAGTTTGGTGTAGCTTGATGTGCTGGCGACTGTACATGAAGCAATATAATAAATGTTAGTGCGTAGGAATTAAAAATCCTTACTGAAAAATAAAATCAAACAAGCAGAAACTATGGTTGAAATTGTGTTACCACAATACCTACCAATAAATTCGCAAACGATTCTACAGAGATCTACGTTTTGAAATGGGCACCTAGCTTCACCTTTCCAACTGATCAGCTTTTTGACAATTCAATTGGTTTAATTGAAATAAATGCTTTGAGTTTGAGTTTGATTTATGCAAAAAAATTAAAGCGATGGGTTTAGGTGAAGTTAAAAGACTAGCGGTCTTATTCATAAAAAGTTATCGAACATCTAAACAGTTGCTTAAGTCTGGTTAAGCAACTGTTTAGATGTCCGATAACTTTTTATGAATAAGACCGTAGATGTAGAAAATCTGTTGCTTATTCTATTGATCGATTGCATTTTCCGTGCAGGTAATAAGTTAATAACACATCGTAAAGAGATTGTGAATCGATCCCAAATTGATGTTTTTTTTTTTAATAATTATGAAAACTTCATGCAAATTGATCTGGATTTATAGCTGAAACCTACAAACGGGTAGGTAAATGTTCCACAATGTATAAATAAGCGTAAATATTATTATTCCTCATCGCTTGTCGCCCTTGGATCTAACGTGAGGATGCGCTATTTACAATACTATTAAGCAAATATGACGTAATTATAATTCTCGATAATGGTTCTCCGCCCTTGTGCTACGACCGGGCACAGCCGGGGCTCGCTCGACATTGACCGTGACTCCGCCGCGGTCTGCAAACGGCCTAAATCGATATTTGTATAGGGTTGTCAACATTGTGGTTTGATGCTAAATGGCTAGTTCGTAAATCAACTAAACAACGAAGTTGAGTAAAGGTTACCCCGGACAAGTTACTGCGTACTTCGGATATTTTGATGTGAACATTCGAGTATTAAGCTGTTTAATTAATTTATTCACACTTGTCAAAAGCCAAAGCCCAAAACAAGAAGCCTAATATCGGTGGTATCCCTCTATTGTAAGGTCGCAGACATATCCTACAAACCCATTGAAGAAAATCTAATGGAATTTTGTAAAGGCTGAAATGATGACGAGCCAAGCATGTATCAATTGGTTTATAAATTGGATACACGAGATAAGGATCACGTCGATTATAGAGATCTCACGTTTCCTGTAATGCGTAAACTCGCGTCAATGCCAGATGCGTCGGCGTTCAGCAACAAAGTATATATTTAGTCTTAGATCAGAACTGTGCCAAAATATCGCCTACGAAAGTAAGAAACTGACACATAAATGTATTTTAGTTTTCCTCAAATTAGAATATTTATAAATAGATGTTACAAGCGCTATTAATGATCACGTAAACTCTCACGTATGTATTAAATTCAAGGTATTTGGACGATTTTTCCTTTTGTTTGCGCGACAACCCTATCTTTGGACTCAACTAAAAATGGGGGAGATACTGTTATACTCCACGACATATGTTTTACCTCCGTTTAATATATGTGCTTTACGCAGCACGGGGCCCGAAGTTTTTTAATATGGCGATACGCTTTTTTGTCACGATATTCGATCACCTTTACTGTAATTCCACTGCGAACTGTAGGTACCTTAAAATTCTAAACTTAGTAATGTATAGTTAAAATTCTACTGAAATGTCCTGAAAGGCAGAAAATATCAGAAAACTACTTATTACTCTTTCAGCAGTTGTTAAAAACAAAAACTCTTAAAAGTAAAAAAATAGAAATTTATTGGCCTTTTAAGTTGTAGGTAATATTTTGATCAAGACATTGTACACACACTTTACTTTACACATTAGTGATTTTAGTATTAATTAATATTTATCTACGACGGCACGGTTGGCGCAGTGTTTAAGCGATTGACTGCTGCGCTGCGTGTCGCAGGTTCGATTCCGTCACGGAACAAATATTTGTATGATCTACAAGTAGTTGTTCCGGGTCTGGGTGTTTGTGTGCGTGTTTAATGTTTGTAAACGCACCCACAACGTTATTAAATAAAAAACCGTCTCTGTTGAACCTATTCGTTTCTTAGACTTTGTTCTGACGGACGTAAAAATAACGCGGCGGAATTTCATTGCACAATGGATTTTCAACTCTCGGTGTTGATTCGAACATTGAAAATCCAACAGAATGCATCTCAGCGCAACGAAAAAACAATCGGTTCGATTTTCTACTCTCGGCGCTAAACAGTGCATTGAAATTCCAGTGTTGCGAAAAAGATTCCTTCGCTATATTATTACGTTCGTCCGTATGAACGTCGGCTGATGCTACGGATGCCACTATTGATTCCTCAAACTCACGTCACCGAAATTTTCACAGTTTTATTCTAGAACAGCACTGCTGTCGTCACACGTACAAGAGCAATTATTCGATTTGTCCAATTCATCCAAGCAATTTAACAAAATTGGACACGTCTCGAAACGAGAAGAAAAACCTAAACGACTTTATTTTTAAACGCTAACCCTCTTATTTATAAACGTTGCTTAAAGTTAAGAAATGTTTAAACGTCAAAATCATACATTTTACTTGATTTGATAAACAGTCGCTAATAATTACTTAACTTTTAGAAACGTTTATAAATAAGAGGGTAAGTTTTTGGGAAAAAAATAAGGATAAAGGAATAAAAGAGCCATCAGGCTTAGTCACCGATTTGTCGACGGAAGAATAGACTTGACTATTTACTAAATGATGTACCAGTACAATAGGAGAAGATAGCTATGTTTTACTATTAATTATCACAGGTATGTGTTCTAAACGAATCATGATTTTGTAGATAATCCTATACAGGAAAAGTTTTTATTCAGTGCGCAAATTTTAACCATGAATTCAGCATATTATTCTAGAACCTCTAGCGCAGAAATTTTTCGCCGGTTGTACAAAAAAAAAAATCAGCCGTTTCATAGAAAAGTGTAATACCTACGCGATCAAAATGTATGGAACAGCTGATTTTTTTTTGTGTTTCCGGCGAACTGGATAAAAACTTACCCTGTATACTTTGTGGCCGTCGAGTAGAAAGTTTGTTGTCCTTGTCAGTGTATGTGGTGTGCGCTGCAGGCCTAAAGGGGCGGTAAGAGATCTGCTAATTCCGCTCAATCTCCGCTAATTTAATTTGAAGTTTTAGTGGTTTTTAAGTAGGTGAAAAAATGGGGGCGCTAAAAAATAATTTATTCTTAAAGTGGGCAGTAGACAAAATAAGTTTGGGTACCCCTGATCAAGAATGATATGCTGAATTCAAAATTAGTTTGCGAACTGGTAAAAAATTTACCCTGTACAGCCTAATTTTGAGCTCTAGACCCATAATAATCGAATGAGTGAAGAGAAAACTATCATCATTTTAAAATAACTGCGAATGACACATGCGTCATTTCTTTAGTAAAATCCTTTGAACAAAAACAATAATAAATGTATCCGCCTCAAAACAAACAGGATAAACGAGAAACACGTGACCATCACATCACTTCTAATATCTTCCCAAATATTTGCTCATCACTACAGTAAACTAAAAGTCAAACTAACTTTATTTACACATACTCTTATGTACTTACATACGTAATATTATATTACTTGTGGACACGAGGAGCGAGTTGTACGACGATTTCATTTCCATCACGTTTATGGTGATTGCGTATGCGCAAAGTCAATGTTAAATAATGATCTTGTATATTCCGATGACGCAGTTAAGATGGATGCACACTAAGTTAGCCCGGGAAATTAGAAATTTTGCAGGTCAGTGTCAGTTCACGACCGTAACAAATATGGCTTTACAGAGTTGTCTATTTTGTCTATATACACCGTGACATTTTAGTTGTCTTACAAAGGTGGTCCACTGAATGTGTCCGACATAAAATACCTCTAGGCGCGATTGAATAATTGTTACCATTAATTAAGATAAGAAATAGGTGCAAAAAAAGTTTTAGAATCATGAAACACCCTGTTAGTAATGTTTACGTATCCAAAGGTAGAAGATATTTATAAGATTCCATCTCCATTTCATTCCATCTCCATAACAGGATGTTTCAAACTACATGCGTCTTAGTAAATTATGTTTTCATTTTTAAATTATTTTTAAGTTCATAAATATCATTTTATTTTTTATAAATGATTAGTAGTCATTGGATACATAAAGTGGGCTGCTGTTGTATTTATTTATTTATTTGGATCTCCAAGAGAGGCTACACAATTACATGCAAGTTTACATTAAGCAGAGACAAATACAGTGTGCGCTTCCAATTATAGGAGAACACATCATTTACTTGTAATCTAGGTACACACGGCTACACATCAAGCTATGCATTTCCAGTTTACGCTGATCTCGCACTGTACGGAAATCCTATACAATACGAGATCAGCTTACACTGGAAATGTATAGCTTGATGTGTAGCCGTGCGTACATTAAGTTTGACAATTCAAAAAAAGATAAAAAAAAAAAAAAAAAACAATATACGAAAATCATACTTAAAGGAAACAACGTTAATGACATAAGAAATCAATAATAAAAATAATGTAAATGAACAGTAAGAAAAAACAATATCAATATAAGACAACACATAAAACTAACAAAATATTACGACTTAGATACTATGGCTCTAATGTCTTTTTTAAACTTTGGTAGTTTGCATATAATATCCAGTTCGTCACGCTTTGATAATTCGTTACCTACTGCCTACAGAGCCTTGGCAAAACGGCGAAGTGTCCGAGGTTTGTGTATTACGATTAAAATGTCACGGTGTATTTAAAAATGATTCCCTATTTCACTTAGTCATGGCATCACACGTGACCGGCTTGACAAAATTTTGCTAATTCATTTTTTGTTGTCTTTGTTATTGTCAGAAGATTTTTATGAAAGAAAAATATAAGAAAGTACCGCATAATATATATTCATAGATAAGACAAGACGTCTGTCGGGTCAGCTAATACATATATAACCATTGAAATCATCAATTCAACCCCCTTAGTTCATTTGATCCCATTGAATGATTATTTCATGAAATAGTTTGACACTGACCTGCACATTGCAATAACGCAAGAAAAAATATTAATGGCAGGTTAACCGGCACTTCCACCAAAAGGCAAAAGTGCATTCTTAATAGTGAACTAAGTGACCAGAATGCCTAATGAACTTTAGCCCAATGCAGTATTTTGGTAGCTAACTAAGAAGCTCATAAGGCCAAATTCCAATGGCATTGAGCCAAATATGTCAAGCTAGATAAGTCCAGTGAAGGAGCCCACATGTTATGTTAGCATGTTGCAATACTTTCTATCGATTAGGGTGGGAACAACCTCATGATACAGTTTACTTAATGCATAAGTAAAGAAAGAGGCCACACGTTAATCCTTACTTTCTTACTAATATTATAAATGCGAAAGTAACTTTGTCTGTCTGTCTGTCACGCTTTCACGCCTAAACCGCTGAACCGATCGTCATGAAATTTGGCAGAGATATAGCCTGGGATATGGAGAAGGACATAGGCTACTTTTCCGCGATAACCGACATCCACGCGGGCGGAGCCGCTGGCAAAAGCTAGTATTTTATAAGTTTTATATTGTGTTTATCAAGCTACAATCTAATAAAGTGTATTTTTCTAGTGAGTGACCACGAATTTAGATGAATGATTGTTTAATAACTACTGTCGTCAACCAAATTTGCGCTTTTTTTCTGCCATCTTACATCATAGCATGAATCATTAATTTCTGTTGAATTTGATTGCATTCTAGTTAAGATTTTGTCAAGTTGCCACATAACAGGCAAAGTGTTTATAGCGAGTAGGAGGGAAATAATTTAAAATCAATGCCACAGCATTAACATTTTTACGACTACTAATAGAATGTAAATTATGAAGGAATACCTAATAAATCTATAATGTAAACACCTGTTGAATCACTATTGTACAACATACGTCAATTAAGTACTATTACTATACTTGGCTGGCGCAAAACTGCTGAATAATTCGGAGGGTAAACGAGGGCTATTATATCCAGAACCGTTTTCCACCATAATATATTCTGTAACACCATGATTCGCCCTAAAACCGATAACGCGGATGTAAGCAACAAGTCTGCAGGGTGAACTAAAAACGGGAAGCCACACCTGGAAAATCTTCCCGGAAAGAAAAGGCCAGGAAAAGCCTGATACAGGAAAAGTTTTTATTCAGTGCGCAAACTTTAACCATGAATTCAGCATATCATTCTAGACCCCCTAGCGCAGAAATTTTTCGTCAGTTTTACAAAAAAAAAAAAACTGCTGTTTCATAGAAAAGTGCAATACCTACGCGGTAAAAATGTTTGGAACAGCAGATTTTTTTTTTTTTGTAGAATCAACGAAAAATTTCTGTGGGGGGGCCACAGAAATTTTTCGAAAGGTCTAGAATGATATGCTGAATTCATGGTTAAAGTTACAGTTTGGGCACTGGATAAAAACTTATCCTGTATAATAGTTGTCTGAGAAAAGCATCAATTTAAGCAGAGATAATGGAACCTGATGAATTGATTCGGACGTTTGTCTAGAAGTTGGCTGGTGACGTTAAAATAAATTTCTAAAATAAATTGTCTAACTAATAACAAGAAGAGTATGAAAAAATATAGTAGAGTCCTTTACCCCAGTGGCGTAATTCTTCTTATAGGTATATAAATTCGTGGGGGTTGCGTTTGCCTATTGATACTGAAAGTAAGTACTGTGCCAGTTCTCTTACTTTTCGTTTTCAACAATGGCACATGTCTTCCAATAAATCGTTACTTTTATTAATATCGAAACGTACATGTCTCAATTTCTTTAGCAGACGTGATTTGAAAATAAATCTATAGTAAGGTACGCACGGCTACACATCAAGCTATAAATTTCAAGTTTACGCTGATCGCGCACTGTACCGAAATCCTATACAATGCGAGATCTGCTTATACTGGAAATTTATAGCTTGATGTGTAGCCGTGTGTACAAAGGTAAAATGCTAAATATAAAAACTTTTTTCAAAAAAATAACAACCGACTTCCAAAAAAACACTACAAAGCGCAAAATAACTTTAATTTCGGAAGTTGGTGACTTTGGATGTGTATTTTAATTCTTTGTCACCGCCTTCCGAAGTTAAAGTTATTTTGCGCTTTGTAGTGTTTTTTTGGAAGTCGGTTGTTATTTTTTTGAAAAAAGTTTTTATTTTTCACTTTTTAGTTACCTACTCCACACCAATTCGAAAATTCATCATCCTTGGGGTCAAAACAATGCATATTTATGCGAAAGCAGCATTCGCGATTGATTTGCTGTAATTTTTTGAAGAGTTCCGTTGTCTGTCTCCGAAACGCATCATCAGATCTATATGAAATTTTAATGGGACCATTTCGGAATAAACCCCTTTCGAACAAAAAAAAGAATTTTGTAAATCCGTCTATATACGACGGAGTTATGCCCGAACATACATAAAAAAAAAAAAAAAAAAAAAAATATAAACATGTCGAATTGATAACCTCCTTCTTTTTGAAGTCGGTTAAAAATATGTACGGTTAACAAAATCGACGAGTAAGCAACCGTCGGATATAGTTGGAGTTTAATGAAAAACCTACGGATGTTTTCAAATAAACTAAAATTAATAGATAACAAACAGTTCATTTATGAAATAAAATTTCATTCCGAAACATCCATTGATTTCTTATCCAACGACCTTCCCTATCACTTTTGGTGGCTGTACTATTGATTCAAAAGTAACTGAACATAGTCGAAACTTCGAAAGTCGCCAAACCAAATCGATAACAGTATCGTATTTGGTTTTATTATTATTACACAGTTACACTACATTATAGAAAAGGTTCACAGGCTATTCTCCCATTGCCCATGAACACCCAATAACTATTTATTACTATTTACAGCAGACCCTTACGATTTGGTTGCAAAAATAAGTCTATTTTATACCTACTCAA
Organism: Polymixis flavicincta; assembly: GCA_949987655.1. NCBI lineage: Eukaryota > Metazoa > Arthropoda > Insecta > Lepidoptera > Noctuidae > Polymixis > Polymixis flavicincta. Next base: position 21,774,108 of record OX465175.1, read on the forward strand.
TGGAAATAAAAATGGAATGGAGTCTCTCATGAAGGACTTACAGTCACATGTTCGTGGATTTTTGATAGTCGTATCGGTCGTCAGAAGCCCGAAAGTCTGCCAACCAGTCTTACCTAGGGGTATCGTATTACCCAGTAATTGGGTTCTGGAGGCAGTCGCTGCATGGGAAAAGGCTAGGTAGATGTCGATGAGACTCTCAAATACAATGTTCTTTTTTATTATTTTTATTTTTACAATGCTGACATATTCTCGTCATTAATTGACATTATACATTAATTTTATTTAGGTTTATTTTATTTATGTAGATTATTTTACATATTGTGAATGAGAGAACGTTGTAGGCCTTACTGACTGTAGATTTGTAGACGATTTTCTATTCTGTATTCGTCTAAGTACCTGGTACTTATTGACAGGCCTGCGCTGTCCTCCCACACATTTTATCTCTGTAATTTGAAAATATTGGGTTCTGCTCCATTGGAAACAACAATTTGGAACCGTGCTCTTAGCTTCTGACGTTTCATAAATGCCCATGCAGGTTTATATGAAATAAAAATATTTTGATTTGATTTGATAATGATGATAAATAATTAATGTATTATGTTAAATGAGTTGGGTTTAGTAGGTAGCCACGCCAATCATGACCTTTTTAGGTTCTCAAAAGTTTAGGTGTATAGAAACATTGGGCACCTCGGCGTATATGCACTGGGTATCTGTGAGATCTATAATCCACAATTTTGCTAGATTGTGCTTGAAGCGGCTTAATTGGGTCCGCAGTCGATTGATAATAATAATTCTTCATCTGTTCATCAATCAGTCTGTCGATAACAGGTTAAGTTAATGGATCTACGGACACGTGCCGATCTAGGCAATTCGGCCTTCTCCACTTTACTGGCCAAACACATTCGGATTTCATTTTATTTTTCGTGGAATATACCAGAAAGTACCTACAAAGAATTGAAAGGTGACAACGTGAAGGGGTATGACGTCTGCCAGGGGTGCGGGTTGTTCGAAAGAGATACCGCCGCCCCTGGGACACAGGCAACTGAAGGAACACGGGTGGGTGTTAGTCAGTAAAAGTCTGACACGCCTTAGAAGAAGTGATTTGATGATTTCCCATCCTCAAAAAAAGGGGTATGATGTCATTTGTTTTTTCTATGAGAAAGTTCTCAGTAGCAACCCAGAGTCTGGAATCGTGCCTGGTGGATCGAAATAGGCTTCCCCCCTATTACATGGGAATTCTGGCGAAATGTGGGTGTACTGTGGGTAGGTACACGTCTGCCTCATCCTTCAGGGAATTCAAGCGTGATGTTATGTTTGTTACCTATATAATATATTTTACTAGCTTTTGCCAGCGGCTTCGCCCGCTTGGAGGTCGGTGTATTTTACATATGTATAAACCTACAGGATAAGTTTTTATCCAGTGCGCAAACAGTAACCATGAATTCAGCACATCATTCTAGACCCTCTAGCGTAGAACCTTTTCGTCGGTTGTAGAAAAAAAATCTGCTGTTTCATAGAAAAGTGCAATACTTACGCGGTCAAAATGTGTGGAACAGCTGTTTTTTTTTTTTTTTTGTATAACCGAAGAATGTCTGCGCTAGAGGGGCGGGGTCTAGAATGATATGCTGAATTTGGTTACAGTGTGCGCACTGGTTAAAAACTTATCCTGTATAAACGTTCCTCTTGCATCACTGTCTATCGATTAAAAATCGCATTAAAATCCGTTGCGTATTTTAAAAGATCTAAGCGTACAGACACGAAAAGCGACTTTGTTTAGTTCTATGTATGTAAGGATAAGAATATGTTTTTGCTAGATTAAAGCGCTACCTTCAAGTTTAAATGTGTGTCATGTTCAAGCTCCAGTTTTACTGCACCCACTTAAAACAACAGCAATTTAAGCTCTTTACCTTGAAATTACAACTTTTCCAGTTTAGGAGAACGTGCTTAATGTTTTAGTTACCTTGTTGTACAAGTATGCCTTTTTGTGACATACTGCCTTTTGCCAGCGGCTTCGCCCGAATGGAGGGCGAAAATTATCCCACAGGAATGTAATACCGGGATAAAAAGTATCCTATGAGTTAATCCAGGTTATAAACTATCTGTATGCAAAATATCATCCAAATCTTTTCAGGCGTTTTTGCGTGATTGAGTAACAAACATCCAAACACCTAAATATTCAAACTTACAAATTTTCACATATATAATATTAGTTTTGACATATCTATTTTTATACATGGTCTATGGGGTGAATCGTGTAGTAAATCACTAACAGCGACAAAAGGGTTCGATTTTCGTTTTTTTTTTTTTAAGTTTTAGGGTTGATAAGGGATGGAAGGAGAATAAATAAATCTAAATCTTCGTACTGTGACAATGGACTGTGGTCACCATATCCCCTGGGTGTAGTTATTTTTGCTGGAGGAGTAACTTTGGACATTGGTTATTCGCCAACATTCAAATTCAGACAAAACCTAGAATGTTAAAAAATGCGAAGCTGAGAATGTGAACCCGGTATTCGAGGCCTATTCATGAAAATGGAATGAGATTCATTTCAGCACCAAACTTCCAGCGACAAACTTATAATTCGTGAAGAGACGAGAGCAAGTCGAAGTTTTGAACTTGCTTCACGAACTACTTAACACGAAACAGTCCCAATAAATATTTTAGACTGAAACTCCGTTCGAAACTGCCTCTTATTGGTAAACAGAACAGATCACGCCTGTATTCCCGAAATGGTTAGGCAGAGGTAGGGAGTGACGTGGGTGCACACCCATGAAATAGGGGTGAACCAATTGACACCAACCAAGCACAAATCCCGATTCTGGATCGCTAACTTGCTACTGAGAAATTCGAGCAGATGGGATAACCCAATAACAGTTTTCCCAACCTGGGATTCAAACCTAAGGCCTCATGCCTCAGCAGTAGCGCTCGCGACCACTAGACCTACAAGGACCAACGATCATATTGGTAACAAAAGAAATTTTGATCTGCGTGCTATCTGGCACAGATCTCATAATGTCAAAAGTGAATGCTATAACAATGCCTAACCTAGATACAATATAGAAAGCACTAGGTTCCCAGCGGGTACAATGGGTCGTAGTCATTATTTTAATGCAGAATATTTATAAGAAACGTTGGTTGTGTATGACTTGTATGAGTAGCTTTTGCCCACAACTTTGTTCGTTTAAGAGTCCCGTTAGATGTTAGATCCAATCAGCGGTTAAGTTTCGAAAGAACAGCTTCCCTTTTATTTATTTCATCATTCAGTCAGGTTTTGTCTGATATTATTGTTATGAACGTATATTTTTTCCGAAGCTTGTTATTAACATCGATAATAACAACCGCATGTTTATGTACGGAAAAATCCAGCATGAAGCTCTTGCCTTCTTAAATTATGTTGGAAAATCCCATGTTGCCTGATCCATGTATTATTATTTATTATTAATCCGCTGGCTGCGAGAAGGACAGAACCGGTCGAAGTGGCGGTGCTTGGGGGACCGGCTTATATCCAGCAGTGGACGTCTTCGGCTGAAATCATGATGGTGATCAGAATTATTGCATTCTCATCATTTGGAATATTTTGTGAATATGAAAAGTAGGAAATGTCAACTGGGGAGTTCAAGAAAACAAAGAAATTAAATTTCGCAGAATACAAAAATTACAAGACCTTTAACTAAGATCCCGAATATGTTTTCCATTAAATATTCCGGGATTCTGTGTTCTACAATCTATGCCCCTAGCTTTGACATTTATTTTACGAGTCGAAGCCTTTCAGTTCGATTGAATACGACTATAAAGTTCCTCTTATTTACAGGTTTAATTCTCGTTTGTACATTTTTTACATTCTTTTAGATACGAGCAACAAAACTTTATACACTTGTAAAGTTTTTTTTTATTTTATTCTTCCTGACTGATGTATTTTTTATGAACAAATTAATAAGTTATATCTAACCGTGGCAAAGCAACTCTGCAAATATCGATAGTGGTTATCAAGATTTTATAAATGAACCATTGGCGTACGCCTCACAATCCTTCCCTATCCTAAGGGCACGTCTTCCCTACCATTACAGCGCCCCCCGGTCTACTCCTTGATATACAATGGTCTCTGTAGTACCATGAAACGTGAGGCTCCAAGGGCTAGTGCAATTCTTGACGTTCATACGATTAATCGAGTATGGTCAAACCACGCTGAGGTGCATTTCATTCTTTCATTTAAAATATATTGAGTGTAAGTAGAGGATCATATGAGACCCTTTTTATTAATTGATAAACAAAACACAAATACGATCGCATTATTTGTTTTTTTGTGTAATGACGTCAAAAACAAAACAACAATGGTTTTTACAGCAGCGTCTGCGTCTCTCGGTCAGCCCCACACACGACCTTTTAAATAAAAGGTTGCAAATACAACTCCTGATCAGTTATCTTAAGGCGCAGACAGCCGACTTTTAAGGACTTTGTATTGAAGATAAAGCCTAAACGGCTTGTCTTATGGATTTGAAAAAATTATATGTTAAACTAGACAATTTTTTTCGTCATTCATTTGATATGTGAATATTTTAAATACTTTTTTTATACATAATGTAGTTAATTGGTAAAGTAATGTCTATCGCGGACATAAAAACGAAAAACCGGTCAAGTGCGAGTTGGACTCGCGCACCGAGGGTTCCGTACAAACCTGTGGGTATATAAGTAAAAGTTCAAAATTGTCAAAAATTTTTTTTTTTTATATGACGAAACTAAAAATTTTCGGTTTTCGTAATTTTTCCTATATCTGTACTATAAGACGTGACTTCGTACAAAATTTCAAGATTCTAAGTTCACGGGAAGTACCCTGTAGGTTTTGATTCCCGTGCGAGTTTCGAAAATTTGCGGAATTTTGCGGCCTAAATGGCTGTATCTTTTGATTGCGTTGACTTAGAAGGTTGATTTTTCTACAGCTTCCAGGGACAGTAGAACTAAGTATCATATAGAAATTTCAGTTTGATACCTCCACGCGTTCCTGAGAAAAACGGTCTTGACAGACGGACGGACGGACGGACGGACAACAAAGTGATCTTATAAGGGTTCCGTTTTTTCCTTTAGAGGTACGGAACCCTAATAATCACGCAAAAACTATCGGGCGTATTTCCATAAAACTTTCACCATCTAAAAGACAATTTAATTACCCAAATTTTATTTAGTATCCGGCTTTTCTTTGAATTGTGTTTGATAAATCAACATGGGTTGTTTTTCGAAAAACTTGATACGCGTTGAGGCGGGGTCTCTTGCGGGCGACGGGCGGCAGTGCATCGCTGTAGGTCGCTGTCATCTATTGTCGCCTTAATATCTCAGTGTATCAGAAACTGCCATTCAATGTTCGTATGACGTCAATCGGACCTCATTGACGTCAGGAATACCTAAGACCGGTCTACGGAATGGTCTGTACCAATTAGTATGCAATCTTGCCGGTTTAAGGTTATTCTGGTGTCGGACTTATAGGCCTGTTTGGAAAGCCTTGAACTGTATGTTGATTTTGAATTAATTTTCTATGCCAAGAGCAAACAAGGATAGAAAAAACGTTGTGTAGTTTACAAAGCTTTATCGTCCAAGACGGTAGTAGGTAGATGGAAGTATAAGATCTTCACTCATTCATCATCATCTATGTGCCTAGGCTTTTTCCCAGTTAACCGCTATCGGCTTTTTTTTTTTGGGTGGGAAATCATCAAATAACTTCTTCCGCTCTGGGTGGAGCAGGAGGGCGTGTCATATTTTTACTGACTCAAACCCACCCGTGTTCCTTCAGAAGCCTGTGTGCCAGGGGCGGCGGTATCTCTTTCGAACACCCCGAACAGACCGCTAGCGGCCTCCAGTCGAGCCGGATGCGGCTGAATACCAATACTTCACATGGACCAACTATCTGTCCTCCATAACCCAGTAACTGGGAAAAACGATAGCTCTTGGTAAGAGTGGTTGTCAGACTTTCGGGCTTCGGTACGCACCGGCGATTTTCTCATGCGGCGTTTTTCTACGCTAACTGGATTTTTAAAGCACTGCTTAGCGCCGAGAGCTGAAATTGAAAATCCAAGTGGTTTTTTTATGACGCGCTAAGATGTGCTCTGTTGGTTTCTCAACGCTCGAATCAACACCGAGACTTGAAAATCCATTGCACGTTAAACCCCACCGCGATAACGGAACGGAAGCCCCCGTCTTCAACCATGGTTAATAATGTTAATATTTCGCACAACCGGTAGCGTGTAAAACTTCCGGCAACAAGTTACCCAACGATGGTGTCGCACGTCCCATTGTTTACACTCAAACCATACGAAAAGCGCTAAGTTAATTATTATCAAAGTGTTTTTATCCTATAACAACTGCGTCAATTTCATCGCCATTACATTCGTTATGGGCTCTAGTTCCGTGTTTGCGTTAAAAATAAACAGTTTTTGTAAAAAAAAAAAAGACAACGTCGCATAAATCTCAAATTGATTAAATTATCACTGGACTGGTTAAATTAACACTTCATATTAACAATAATTATGTTTTTTTGTTCTAATTATGATCATGTGATGCGTAAGAATGAGGAAAATGTCCTAAGGAAAGTTTTAAGGATAAAATATGGCTCAAAGAGTAGGAGAAGACGAAAGTAACGATGAATGAAATGAGTGAAAGATGATAAGGCTAGAAATGAGGTGACTACAGTGATGACGACCTAGGTAGAGAGAAGTGTGGAAGAAAAGGGCAAGTTGAGCCGATCCCAAATAAATTGATATAAGGGTAGGAGAAACCTTATAGAGTTCCATGAATAACTAACGGGCAAAATACAGCAGAAATGCCGGAACTAATTTGGAACATCACTAAGGTATTCAGAAAGCGACAAATTTATATGCCTCATAGACGGCAGCGTAGAGGTGGACTAAGAAAATAATACTTGCAATCTCAACCTCAACCAATCAAGGGGTCGACTCTCTTCGAAGTCCGTCAACGAAGACACGGGCCCGTCAGAAAATAGTTGATTCGTCAAAACAAGTGTCAAATAATTTTTTTCGTACGGGCACACATACATACGAGCATCTGCCAAATCGTGTTGTAATTCATTCTTAGTTCGAAAACCGAACTAATTTATATCCGTAGTGATAAGGAGTAGGAAACGCCTGTAGCTTAAGGAGTAGACCCCCAGTTTTACGGGATGTTGAAATTTGTGCGCAAACAAAATTACTCTACATAAACTGTAGTCACATGATTAACGTTCAAAATGGTCAAAGCGGTAGTAAATTGACAGTAAATTGTGATGGAGGGCCGCAGAATATGGTCAATGGTCCTTTTACGTAGTCGCGGTCAAGCGATAAACCTCCATCTATTGCAAAAGTTATATGGCTGCCACCAAGGACCTCAGTCGAGGCAATCTAGTACGGGGACTTGTAACAAACTCCATTTTAGGTAAACCAGCTGTTTTTGATTCAATCAGCCTTGTCTATGGGTTTTTCTTAACACATTGTCGCCAAATCGCTACATTGGTCGTAAAATCAATGTTATGCAATAAAGTTATGGAAAAAGGTCACTGCAAGTACAAGCAAAAAATTGCATAAAATGCAAAACGTGCCAATTGCCTAATACATATTTCTAGGGCAGCTTTCATGCTGGTTTTGTTACCACTGACGTGTGGGTTCGATTACGTAGTCCATAAATAATACGGCAACTCCAAAAATCGTCAATGTACAGAGGCCAGCACATCAAGCTACCCCAATCTGACAGATTTCTTTGATGGATTTTCATCGTTATAACTTATGCATAAGGTTCATGATCAATTGGGAAAATTTGACAATTTGGGGAAGCTTGATATGCTGTCGTCTGTACATTGTTACGACGACTTTTCTATATCTCGTACATAGGATCAGTTTTATTCAGATCTGTACTGCGAATATGGTTAAGGTAAACGTTCAAGGAAAGTTGTGTACCAAAGTGCTTAGCAAGACGCTAACTTACGTACAGTTCCATTAGCTGATGATGAACGTTTCTCTATTTCCAGGAATGTGACGTCAATATAGGTACTCGTAAATAAGATCTGATATAATCGGCTTGGATTGGTTGTGGTTTTAAATAAGTTACAAGTTATTTCGTTAAGGTTTATATTACCATACAAGTTTTCTATATATACTTTGTGACAGTTAGTTTTATTCCAAAGGGTATTTCCATCCAAGCCGAAAATACTTGTTAGGAAATTCAACTAAATTCTTAATTTTTGTTAGGGCTCAAATGGATTGCAAGATCAAGAGCATGAAGACAGCAAACAAAGCGTATAATATCAGTCTCTCTGTATAGACATCTGTAAAATCAAATATTTTCTCTTCAAGAATAAAGAGAAATGTTCAACTATCTAATTGAAAGATCACATAGGGTTTCTGATCGTTCAATTGTATAGGATTCCAATCAATTAGAATTTGTTCGAGAGTTAATTTCGCAAACAGTTCGCGTACAAACCATAATGGACGATAATGTCAGTGGTTTAAGGACGCATTTAGAACGTCAAGTGAAAGTAACAATCGGGCGAGATATTACGCGTGTTATTGATGAAAATAAAAATACGTACATTGCTATTGATAGAAACGCAGTAAGTCTGGTTTCAAATAATAAGCCCAAGTTCGTAGCAATTACAGTGCAATTTAGATTGGAATCATTGATGTTATTACGGGCTGATTTTATTTCTATTTCAATTGCTGTAATAAGTTTTGTGACAGCACGTGGAATAAAAAATATAGTGATGATTCATGCATCGTACGATGCTAGTGTTTACCGACAAAGATTTTCACTTACCAATACCAACACGACTTTTAAGAATGATCAGTGATCAGGGTGACCTGACTTCGCCATTGTACGTTTCTAACTATTTAATTTACTATAAAGTGAGTCAGAATCAGAACCCAACTATGTACTTCAAAACACAATTCATGTAAGAAACTCTATGTAGCAAAAAAAACTAAAGAAAGATAAGAAAAGCTTGCTACTCCTCACTCACGAAATAAAGTAGCAAGTTTACTGTGGAAAGCAGGTCATGTTTACGTAATATAGCAATGATACCGGTTACGCATCAAATGACCGGACTCGCCCTCTGAAGGTCTAATTCAAATCCCTTATCGTCGCAAATATTTGTAAGGTCAACATCTGTGGAGCCAATATTTGTTCAGATGTTTGTGCCGATTTGGACTCGTATATCTCGACCGATCCTATAATCCTACAACAGGATTATAGGATCGGTCGAGTCACATAGCCATAAGACTTAGAGATGCTTTAATGTTCAATGGATTATATATAACACCAGAGGATTCGGTATTAGAATAGGTTTGAATTCTAGAAAAGGTATGCAAGAAATAACGAAGCAACAAATGTAACAAACAATACATGTAGAAGATACGAATTAAATTGACCTTTATATTCACCTATCGACCGAGACGCTCCTACGAAGAGAGCTCATTATGTAAGTAGTTACATTATCAATGAAGCAGGCATTGTGTATGTAAATGATAATTGATATAACAACAAAATAAACTTGTTTAATCTCTGTCAGGGTTATCGACTGCCAATATCTTAGAATGTAGATAGCTTAGACGGCAGACAGTCTGGAGAGTTCGTTGTCATCAGGTATTGAATCAATGTGGCATTTTATCTAATGTTTCTGCCTGATATCGTCAAGGTCGGCCTAGGTATATCCGCAGCTGCCTTAGCCTGTAACGGAAGTAAGATCATTGAAGGCCTAAACTTTTGGAAGAATGCCAAAATCTTGAATGCTGAGGATGCAATAGCGGGCGAAATGAAAATTGTTAGATAACAGAATCTGGCAACAGACTCGGAGCAGCTTAAGAAAAGACTTGATATAACAAAAGAATCTGATTCTGTGTTCGCTTTCTGCAAAGCGCACTCTAGTACCCTTAAGCCGGCGGAAGACACCTTTGAGTTTTGCAAGGCGTTGAGAAACTTATGTATACATACATTATATAACACGACATAACGGAAACGCTGTGAAAATTTCCACTGTGAGTAATTGTTAATTCTTCGAATGTTGACGTCAATTTGACTGATGTTTATGGTGGAGATCTTAATTCACTCCTAGGAGAACCAAAGACAACATGTAATTTGATATTTTAAAATGTTTCTGTACATCAGACCTCCGTTATAGAGTTAAATCGTTCGAACGTTTGTGGGAATTATGAAAATCCCCGGACTTCAAACAATTGACAACATTGACGTTATTAATGGTCTTAATACTAATCACAGGACATTGCAAAATAAGTTCTAGACCTGAAATTGTGACTGCTTACGTGATAAGAAAATGATTACCTACCGTAATAAGTTCTGACGCATTGAATGCACTAAGTATTATTTCACTTAATTGCAAATTAACTACGATTAATGTATTAATTGTAGTTTATATCATATATGTTTATGCAGTTCCGTGAAAAAAGGGATATTTGCCATATGGTTTTCTAGCGCTTAATGTTTACTACCTACTTTTAAGTGTCAAGTTATTTTCAAAGGGATGTTTACAGTGTCGTTATTAATAACTATTACAAATGCACTTGCAACGGTTCGTTTTATCGCTAACATTAATGTTAATGTTATTGAGTCTAACATAATTGCAAGTGATAAAGGTTAGAAGCTGATCAATGTATTTGTTTAGTACAGTAGGCCGCATCTCAGTGGTAACACGCTGATTATCCCTCTGGATCCAACATGTCAGTTAATTGATGAGATTTGCAAAATGAACATTTTCACTAACTACATAAAACTGTTCCTTTATGACTGCGATAAGTGTGCTGGATTGGTGGAATTTCGACCGGACACTAGTCGTGGACGATGGTAGAAGTACTTAAATAAAAATACTGTATTCCATTGTCAAATGTAGCAAGTACTGAAGCCTACTCAGCCTAATTGAACTAAACTAACTTGGAACTGTTTCGTATGTATAGGGAAGAATTTAAGTCGATCAGTAATGAAACAGCCTAAAACGTAGGTTGCCAGACCAACAATTTAGATATCTTTCTAGCAACAAATAAAAGAAAACCCAAACAAGTTTGAGGAAAGTATTTCTGATCCAAAATATACAAACGAAGGATTATTTAAATCGACCCTAGCCGACCTTGAATTACTCTTCTAGTTATCTTCTGACACGAAGGTCAAGGTCACATTGTATATTCATTTAAATTTTACGATAAAATCAGTGTACCTTGAAATGGAGTATTTTCTATCAACTTTGTCTGATAGAAACATTATTATCTCTATGATAGATAACCGAGTTTGTTGTGTCACAGAAATAATTTACTGTGTTATCTTTGTTTTGCCTTACCAGCAGGCTTCATGACGCTTTCTATTTCTACTCTACTGTAGGATAGAAATCGTTTGTCTACATTTCTCGGTTCAAAACTGTTAACTGTCTACACGGAAACGTCATTTTTGTCTACTCTTCCGACGACAGCTTGCAGCAGTCGCAGCTGCGGCTTGTTGCAGCTTGCAGCAGTCGCAGCTGCGGCTTGTTGCAGCTTGCAGCAGTCGCAGCTGCGGCTTGTTGCAGCTTGCAGCTTGTTTGCTTGCTTGCGCTTGCTTGCTTGGCGGCAGCTTGCTTGGCGGCAGCTTCCTTGCTTGCTTGCTTGTGAAGCTGTTGTTTTATTTAATGCTAAGCGGTTATGGCTTATGGGTAAGAATATTTAAAGAATATTAGCTATTACGTAAAATAGACGTGCTGTTATTATTTCGTTTATCAATCTTGTTACATATTAAATACATAATTAAACATTTCACGAAAAACATCCATAAACATAAAAAATTGTGGCCCATCGGCACCCGGAGCAGGGTCCAAACCAACGGTGGTTAGAGGTCTAGACAGATGAACCTCCTCACTATAAGTGCCGTGTCCAGGAGTGCTGCTTTCTGAATCAAGCCTTATAAGCCGCCGCGCAATGAGAGACTCCAGCACCCTAATTGCGTAACTCACGATTCATCATAATCTGTTTCGCTTTGAAACAGATTGTTAAACCATTGCTTCATATATTCGAAAAATGTGTCTGTTCAACAACGTAAATAACGCAATGAATACTGTTGAACTGTCAAATTGAAACCGATTATGATTAATCGTGAGTTACGCAATTAGGGTGCTGAACTGTTGTTCGATTCTATTATTATTAGTTGTCTTCAAATTTATTTATTAATGTAATAATATTGTACAAAAAAAGTGGGGCTGTGACCAAACTACGCATTTGCCTGTATCTTGGGGGTCCGAATTGTGACATTTTCATAGTGAAGTACACAGTAGTATTACATAACAGGAAAACATAAACTAAAATCAATTAAAATAAAACAAAAGTATACCTTGCTATAAGCGTGAGATCACGCAAGGCAAAATAAAATAATCAATATGAGATTTTTACCCAGCTGTGCAATAAAGCCTCCTGAGATGATGGTCGACACTATTATTATTAGTTGTCTTGAGCGTATTTATTCTCAGTCTTGTCATCATAATCATCATTTCAGCCGAAAGATGGCCACACCTTCCAAAGCATCGCTAATTCGACAGGTTCTGTACATCTCGCATTCAACGGGTTCCTTCTCCCATTCAAACAAATATTTTAATCAACACATTCTTGCAACTCAAAACCATTGACACAATTGCATACAACTTGACGAAACTACCACGTGAACTTTCGCTTCGGACATCGCCAGAATAACATTAGACATGCGCAAGAGACGCGATTAGAATACAAACGTGAGATTCTTACTGTAAAGCGTACTGCTTTCCGAACGTGACGGTTTTGGCCGACGTAGCGTATCGATAGCGATAGTCGATCGCGGCGATAACTCTCTTACGTACGCTAGTAAAAATTATGTCAACAATGTCATAGGTACATACGTCGATATTTTTCTATGTACTACTAAATAAACATAACATAATATTACGCCTTTATTTCCCCGAAGGGTTAAATAGAGCTGTGGCTATACACATATATCCCCCACTTATGTTTAAGTCAATCTCCAAATATATTATTACACAAGGGGTCTGAATTTGTGCCCGTTTGATGAACACAAACTCAAAGCATTTATTACAAATAAACCAATTACAGGCACTTTTGAATTTTCAAGGTCGATGAGATAGAAAGATGAAACTTGTTGCATCTTTCTATCGCAATATCGAACACGGGTGGGTTTTAGTTAGTAAAAGTCTGACATAAAAAAAAAACCAGACACCGAGCTGCTATTGACAAAAAGCTAATTGTAATACCCAATAACACTTTGCTTGACCTGGGAATCGAAACCAGGACTTCATGGTTAGCCTACTGCTACTACTGCTGCTGCGTTTGCGTCCATTAACGATTAAATGTTGTTCGATAAGCACTTGTTAGGTACTATCGGATACGTATTAATGGAAAATACATTATGACGTAAGCAAAAGCAAATGCTCACGGTCACTTACTATTGATTTCGAATAAAAATGGAACGTAGCATCCTGTGTAGACTACCCAGCACTAAACATCGTAGGCCGTAGCACATTCGTAGCCGCGTAGGCCGTCGTAGCCTTAAGTTTCATAATCCCTTTTGTAACTTTCTGTCACCAATAACGTATTGAATAAGAATAAAGTACTGAAGTACAAACTTATTCAATGCCGATATTTTACTTAGTGTTACTTAAACTAAGTCCCTTCACATTTATAACTTCTACAACAACTACTTATAATCATCATCATCATTTCAGCCGAAAGACGTCCAATGCTGGACATAGGCCTCCCCCAAGCTCCGCCACTTCGACCGGTTCTGTGCTTCGCGCATCCAGCGGACTCCCGCGGCCCTCACAAGGTCATCGGTCCACCTTGTGGGAGGCCTTCCAACTTTACGTCTTCCGGTACGCGGACGCCACTCCAGAACTTTTCGGCCCCATCGGCTATCTGTTCTGCGAGCAATGTGCCCTGCCCACTGCCACTCAAGTTTGGCAATTCTTCGGGCAACAACTACTAGGAGAAATAAATTTCTATCTTTTGTAGGAACCCAAATTTCTTGGATTTTTATAAATAACTAGCTTTTGCCAGCGGCTTCGTCCGCATGGAGGTCGATAATAATCCCACGGGAATCTATTCCCGGGATAAAAAGTATGCTATGCGTTAATCCAAGTTATAATCTATCCGAGTGCTAAATTTCATCCAAATCCGTTCAGCCGTTCTTGCGTGATTGAGTAACAAACATCTAAACGTACAAACTTACACGTTTATAATATTAGTAGGATATAAGGGTATACCTAAAAAATTAAAAGGCTCGTAGGATCCTGTCATATTTTTAACGACTACCGTCATAAGCCAGCGAGCGTAAAATGTATTCACAGTTACGTCCGCAATTAAAAAGAGAATCTCAAATTCGTTAGGTATTATTAACGTGGCTTATTTTGTTGGGTTACGTAAAAAGTTAGATAAACCGTTCACATGTCAGTGTAAGTCAGTTAATACATTGTTACGATAACAAATGACCAAAGACCCTCGACTCTTCGATTTTTATTCCTGATTGTTGTATTTCTTTTTATATTTGGTTAAGAAATACAGAAAAATATCTCTCAAAGAGTCCGATCACCCTGCGAACCCTTTTAAAAATAATATCATATCATGTTACACAGTATAGATGGTTCAATCCATGAAGACGCCGCGTCCCACTCTTTGACACTTGTACTTGTTCAAAACAAAAGAAAGGGGCAGAGTGGGGCGGGCCATCGTGGATTGAACTACCAGTAACTGGGTTGTGAGGTTCAGATAGGCAGTCGCTCCATGTAAAATACTGGAATGCAGTTGCATCCGGTAAGACTGGAAGCCGATCTCAACATAATTGAGAAAAGAGGCAGATGATGACTCTATGTAATATCAGTTTCGTCTTGTTATTCTTTCTTGTATGCAAGATCGAAAACGCTAGTCCACCAAATATTAAGCAACCTGCAAGATTGTACAAAAACGACTGTTACTACCCCATACTTTTAACTATTTAATGGTATTCTTCTGGTATTTCGCAAACTTCATCATAAGTATTAAACTAAAGTATTCTTGAGAAAAATATTATTTAAGTGCTTCACGCTTTTTTTCTTTGCAAAATAAGCATACAGCAGTACACTCGGTTCAGTTATTTTACCCCTGATATTGCATCACTGTCAAAGTCACACTGATCAGTGCTCTCCGGTATCGTTACAATAAGATTGCTTTTGGCTTGCTGTCACTGACAAGTCTGTCAAAATCACGGTGATCCTTATTCTAGTTATAATAAGGTTGCAGTTGGGTTGCTGCTGTCAGACTATATAACAACTGTGTACGCACTGAATTTACGTTGCGAAAAAATTAAGAATCCACAAAAAAATTAAAATATTATCATTGCTCTAGGCCAGTGGTACTCAACCTGAGGCGAAGAAGGTTTTAAATGACTATGCCTACTATATTTTTTTTTTGCATATAAATTAGGAAAACAACTTAAACCAGATTCTACAATAACAAAAAATTCAAGGTTAGAGCCACAAGCATAAAACGCAAACATCTACCAGTTCTTTTTTTCTTGGGCCCAATAATACAATAGACCACATTTTCAGACGGTCGTAATGCTGGTTATAAAGGCACCAGTTTCACCCAAATAGTCGGATAGTCAGACAAGCAGTCTAGACAAGTCACCTTATTCGTAATGTTGTTTGGATGACGTCAAAAAGTTTATGGACTAGTCTATTCTCGGCCTCCTTTGTTACTAGCCGACAATCGGTGTTCCGTCCTCATGACCTTTTTTCTCTTGTAAATAAATCTTGTTTTTGTTATCCTTGGCAATTACAAGATATAAAAAAATACAATTGTGGCTGGGACTGAGCACTTTTGGAAGGTGCACAAGGACCCACCCCTTCACTTCCCAGTTTTTTATTTTTCCTAGCTGATAAGTAAAACTTCCCAGCTTAGTAGTCCAGGGCACCTACTCTCCTAGTCCGTAAACGTAGATACAGGTCAGTCCGACGTTTTGAAACTTCGGAATGATTCATTTTCAAATTAAGGGTTCATTCGGAATGAACCCTTCACTCGATTAATTAACTTTTTCTGACGGATAAAAACCCATCAGAAGTCAGAGGGGCAATTCTGGTAATTTTAAGAACGTTCACAGTCTGATCTCAGTGTCAATCTGTCAAAAATTCCTATACATTTTTGTCAAATTTTTGAAATTCGATTGTCGCCGAGATGACACTGCGAACGTTTTTAATTAGTAGAATTGGCCTTCTGGTCACAGGTTATTCATTAATAGGTCGGGCCCGAAACTAATCTTATGTACCTAGGTGATACGGAGTAGGAATCGCCCATTACTTCGGCCGAAATTAAGGATAATGTGCTTTAGGACTAGACCTCCAGACTGAGAATCTTGTACATATTTTTCGACAGATTTTGAAGTGTCTGCGAATAAGTTTTGTTGGAGCAGTTACTACATTGATCGACTATTTCCGCACTATAATTTCGATTAGATAGGAAAAATTCATATTTTATAGGTACATACCTATGACGTATGTCCAACATTATCTTAAATATCGTTACTATCTCTCTGTATTTAGATAACAATCACGACTATGTATAAACTGTCAGTTACATACATTGTTGACATAGTCTCAAGGTTTGATAATTTAACTTTGTAATGAAAATACTTTTACGGAATGTCTCGTTGTTAAAAACTTTATTCCCAAAAGTTCCAAGCACTCAAACGCTTATGTATTGTACTAGTTGCTGAGTTGATTATTTTAAATTAGCTTTTGCCAGCGGCTGCGCCCGAGTGGATGTCGGTGTACTATACATTTTATACATTCCACTTGAATCACTCTGTCTATTGATTAATGACAAGAAGAGATTAAAATGAGATCGCATTCAAATCCGTTGCGTAGTTTAAAATATCTAAGCGTACATACACGCAAAGCTACTTTTTTATACTATGGTTATGATACTTTAATATCTAAAGGAGTTTCGTGAGAATAGGTATAGCGTGAAGGTTAATTTAAGATATAAAACATAGTGAAAAATGGAAGACATATTATAAATAGTACTAGACAAAACATGACTGTTTGTTGGGTGACAATTATAACCTCATCATTAATCCAAGCGTCTTCGAAAACTTTAACCTTGATTAAAATGTGGAGAAAAAATAACTCAAGAATTAATTAAATATAGTCGGCAGAAATAAAATCCAAGACAGCATGTCCCATCAATCGCACATTAAATTAATGCTCGAATCTAAATCGATGATATCCACCTTCAAGGCCATCGTGTTCAAAATTGTCATTATAATCAATAATTTAAACTATGGTAAAACTTACCTTGGCACACAAATAGAGTGATAGATCCCGTAGTTCCGTAACACATGAATGAACTCCGGGAGCGTCCGACAGGCCCCCATGATACTAAACGCTGCTAGTGAACAATTCCATATCATTAACGTTCTCCGTAACTCAAATCTGTGGACAAAAGAAAAAAATTATAAGTCAAAGTAGAGGTACAATTTAAAATTCGAAGAAAGCAAGAAAGTGTATGAATACTGCTCACATGTCGGGCTGTTTCGACGGAATGGCAGAAGGGTGTGGATGCGGAGCTTTGTCGTAAACTATGCTCCACCTATTCTGCTGCTCTGTGTCCCAAACCATAAAGTTAAAATGACCTCTGCGCTGCCACCGATAAACGTCATAAAGTGGTGAAGTTCAGGGCCAACAAGATCTGAATTACTGTGGTGCCGGGTGCCAGCCACAGGAAGAAGAATGTCGGTAAGAAGATTATTCAGTCAACAAGAGTGAGATTAACTTCCCAAGGGTTACGTGGTTACATTTGAGGTTTGTCATTCGTGGAGGGTATTTTAATGCACCCCTCGCCACAACCAAGGTCACGGACGTTACCCAGAAAGCGGCCCAGCTTAAGTGGAACTACGCCGGACATGTCTGCCGCATATCAAATGACGAATGGACTGAGAGTACCACGGTGTGGGTCCCACTAAACGCACAACGCCATCGCGGCAGGCCGAGACGAAGATAGCGGGACGAGCTTAACTCCTACCGAAAGGACAGGCCAGCACTAGTCAAAGAAATGATTGTGTGGAAAAGAGCGAGGCCAGTTAGATAGATTAGAAACGGTCATTTGTAGTGGTCTATTTTGAGGACCAAAACTCTGCAGATTTTAATAATTGTGATGATGATGATGAAGGTAAATTGTGTTAACTCCTATGAATGAAAAGTTAAGACTGATGAAAATAAATTGCAGGAAATAGACAAGCAACCCTGAACTTTAATGAAGTTCAAATGGGTTCTTAGTTCTTATCTTACAGGCAAGAGGGTAAAGTCAAACATGAAGTTGCAGATTATGCCACAATGTTAATTGCTATCTAATTATGACCAATTTGCAGTACAACATAGAGTGGAAACTGCAAAGATATAATTATCTGATACTCTGATCTCTATTGTGGTACTTACTCGTAGGATTTTTTTTCTTCTATTTAATGGTTAAGTATCTTCACTTTTTAGGAACAAACTACTGAAAGCCATGTTAAATTCTACAGTTTTTTTTTTCATAATGGTTTGGTCAAGAGCTCGCGTAAGCAAAAACGAAATGTTTTATTTTTGTACATTTTTTGTACCTATCAGTTATTTTAAAAGTCACGTAGCAAGCGCCAACTCAAAGCGCGTGCTTTTGATTTCAGATTAAACAATCTAATTTGGATAAGAAACATTGATATGCTTATAAGATCTTAATATTCATAAATAAAGCAGGATCAGTTACAGAAAATACTACAGTAAACGTCATACCGATAAACGCTAAGCTGTAAAGGATTAGTCACTTGCTGTCATAAATGTGCCATTTGATTATGCCTGATAATGAATATTATACCGTAAACTCGGACATTAAAGGGTTCATAGAATCGTAGTTTATGATTTATTGGTAACAGAATACTTTTGTAATCAAGCAATTATAAAAATACTTACAGGAAAAACTTTTATTCGAATTGAATATTATGACTAATAAAATGAAAAAAAAAATCCTTTAAAAAAAGTTGACAATGTATTTCATATTTATGCTATTATGAACAAATACGTACGCAAATTGGCAAGAGGTATGACCGTATTAATTACTAATTGCTGATTTATTTTGACAGAATTTTCATGCGATTTTCACCAATAGACAGAGTGATTCATGATAACTTCTCCCGCTCTGGGTGGAACAGGAGGGCGTGTCAGACTTTTACTGACTAAAACCCACCCGTGTTCCCTAAGTAGCCTGTGTGCCAGGGGCGGCGGTATCTCTTTCGAACAACCCGCACCCCTGGCAGATCCCGAGATTTCCCCGAAGAGTTAGATTACCCTTGAGGTAGGTTTAGTTAGGTATATAATTTGTTAAGGTTTTGTGTAAATTGGTTAATGCGGGCAAAACCGCTGGCAAAATCTAATTAAATACCATACTTTAAAATGTACTATTCACAAGCAAGCTAAGTCACAAGGTACATTTACTATTAAAGTAGTCATAAAGGATACTGCCCACTGAAACAGACAGGACATAAATTGCGAGAATTAAGTCTTTGCGCCTTTGTTGCCGTCAAACTACAAAGGAGCCTCGGACGGAAACACTGCTAGATAAAAATATAATAAAGATGGCTTTGTTGGCCCAACAATGGACGAACCTAATTTAATTTTAAAGGACAGACACAAGTCATGGTTTTAGAAACTACGAGTTCTATTATACATTTGTAACACAATGAAAGGTTGAATTACTTGGTGACTAATAACGTTGTTTCTTTTTCAATTTAATTACCATTGTATATGACATTAACAAGGTGGTTAAAATTCACTTCCTATTTTCATTAAATACGTAGCTATTTAACTTTTTAACCTTTCGTTCAAGTTGTGAATAGGTTAGTGATGCGTCCCTCACTCATGAGGCCCCTCATTTGAGGTACTCGTGATCGCAAATTGAAAGAGTTACTCGAATTTCAATATTGAACCACCTCATTCCTCATCACCCCTCATTTGAAAATTGACATTGACATTATTGACAATAGGAAATCGAGGCAAGCGAGTTCGTGACTCGCGAGTGAGGATTGAGTAATTGAGTGAGCTCAGTGAGCGAATGAACCGACTCAAAAATTGTATGGAGAATTCAGAATGAGTGAGGTGAGGTGTGATCTTAAAGTTTGGACAACACCGTGGCACACCGCACAGTAAACATTATTTAAATTATTTCAGCTACGATTAATTATTATGAACTCTAAAAGCATTAGCATTAGATTGGTAATAAAGGGTCATTGATTCGTTTATTTTGGCGGTCTATTTATAAGCGAAAGAAAATGATGTGTGTGAGAGAGTGAGGTTGTGAATAATCGGATTATCGGAGAGTCGTGACTCGTGAGTAGGTACTCGTGAGTCGTCGTTGCACCCGCCCGCCTCGCTCACTTGGAGCTTCGTTTGAGTTCGGCTCGGGCTCGCGAGTCGTGAGGCGAATATGCCGTCGTACGATTCCTCACCTCAAATGAGGGGTCCTTCGTGAGGACCTCACGAAGCAAATTGAGGGGCTCCCTCATCCTCACATAAAATTGATGAGTTACCCATCACTAGAATAGGTATTCTATTTGTTACGTATAAATAAATATTTAAATATAGTTCAAATACTTTTTTCTTTTACTTAGTATAACCAATAATAGGTTTATAATGTGAATGAACTAAGCAAAAGAACAATACCCGCAATTTAAGATGGATAACTGAAACGGCGCCTATATTAATTAATGCAATACCTCAGTAAACTAATTATAATTTTAAATGGAACACGCTACTACACACAACAGGTTCGATTCGATAAGGTCGTTAATAGCTTTTTCATTTTTAATTGCAGCCATGAAAAGTTCATTCCGAATGCATCGATCGCTTTCAGGGGGAAACGGGCATGAATAAACTATGGCCGCTGGAGTCAGTTTCTATTTTTGTTTACTTGAAGCAGTCTAGTCTAGATTATTTTATGAGCTCTGAACAATAGCCGTTCTTAAAAGCGTTTAGTGGACACTTGCTTTCTATCGCAGACAAATCGTTTTGCAATGTATTATGAGACTAGCTGTTTTAATTTTGTTAACAAATATCGATGAAAAGTAGCCTATACCTTTTTCAGGAACCTTATTGCGTAACACTTTAAATCAGATTCTGAATAATTTTGTATGATATTGGTAATCCATTGCTTCATATGTTCCAATAATTTGTCTGCTCAGCAACGTAAACTATAACGCAATGAATGTTGTTGAACTGTCAAAATGAATGCCTTTGTTTCTGTTACTGTGTTTACACAATTACCCCGCTGGTCCGAAAATGAATGCCTTTGTTTCTGTTACTGTGTTTACACAATTACCCCGCTGGTCCCAAAATGAATGCCTTTGTTTCTGTTACTGTGTTTACACAATTACCCTGCTGGTCTGAAAATGAATCCCTTTGTTTCTGTTACTGTGTTTACACAATTACCCCGCTGGTCCCAAAATGAATGCCTTTGTTTCTGTTACTGTGTTTACACAATTACCCCGCTGGTCCGAAAATGAATGCCTTTGTTTCTGTTACTGTGTTTACACAATTACCCCGCGGGTCCCAAAATGAATGCCTTTGTTTCTGTTACTGTGTTAACACAATTACCCCGCTGGTCTCGAAATGAATGCCTTTGGTTCTGTTACTGTTTAACGCCTTTACCCCGCCTGGTAAGCTTTACTATCTGTCAAAATCAGTGGTTTAGGCGTGAAAAGTTTACACACAGACTTACTTTCCCATTTATAATATTTGTACGGATATAGTTGAATAAATAAATTACAATGACATACAAACATTCCCTTATCTACCATAACTGAAATAGTAATTTATCATTTGATATTTAACCTTGCCACTGACAAGATATTCCAGTTTCATTATGTACGTCCCTGAAAAATTATACCTACGCACGCTGTTTTTTTCTTTGATCCGATTGACAACCGAGGGCCACAGACCGTAAAGGTTTCTTCAGACAGGCGCGACGCGACACTTCCCATGAAATTTTCCTAGAAATTGTTCTAGAAGTGTCACGTCGCGCCTGTTTGCAGGAGCCTTAACATGAACTCACAAACCTGATCCAATTTATATATCTCAGTATATATTTTTTATGGTCGTTATCGATACTATATCATGTGGCTTGCTATTGTATTCCCAGACTGTCTCGACCATGCAAAATAGGTATGTTAAATCGTTATAATGGATATTTTATTGTTTTTATG
This sequence comes from Polymixis flavicincta, assembly GCA_949987655.1. NCBI lineage: Eukaryota > Metazoa > Arthropoda > Insecta > Lepidoptera > Noctuidae > Polymixis > Polymixis flavicincta. Next base: position 21,796,356 of record OX465175.1, read on the forward strand.
GCTGCAGATAAGAATTTAAATAGAATCATTTTGTGATACATAGATGTAAATAATTATATGTGTTATTTAGTACTTACAATACGAAAGTCGCAATATCAGAAAATGTTGGATTAGGAAATCTAGCATTGTCTTGCGTCAAATTCTCACAGAACTTTTTCTTTCACGATGGATAGAAATTTACCGTAATGAAATTAAATTTTAATATTTTATTTTTATACTTAGGTATAGCTTTTTATGGAAACAAGACGTTGCTATGGTAATGGCTAGGTGACACATGCCTTTGCATAAATGAGTCTTTAATGAGACAACACAAAGTCATGCAAATTTAAGAAAATAGCAGGCCCGTTAATTTTCAGAGCCATAATGTAATTTATTATATCGCCGTAAATGTTGTCAATGTATGGTGTAGCTTAGCGACTATACTTTATTTAATTAATTCACAAATATAACTTTTCTTTTTTTTTTTTCAATCAAAGTAAAATCCAAACTTGGCACAGCCCAAGTCGGGTCGGCGCCAGTTAAACAAACACTATTATTTATCGATAAAAGTTTCAATTGGAGTCGATTTTGTTCTACTTTTTCTAAGTATTTGATAGCCCTGAAAATAATACAAAAATTGTTGATCTACACAATATACCATGGTGTATAAACGGTCTCCAATAATGTATTTTATAATAATGGTGTATGTATCCAGGATATTTTCCACATAAAACATTAACAACTTACAACATAAAAAGAACATACAAAATATTTTAATGTTGCCAGGTTCGTCTGCAAAAACCCGGCAGGCATAGTGTTAACGTGGATTTTTTAGTGATGGCATTGACTTCCAATGATCGCGCCTGACGTTAATGATGATTAGATTGTTGTGAAGATGCCTGTCGAAAATAAACTTCTAATAGGTAATAAAAATTGTTTTGTCATTAATAACTTTAGAAACTTTTTCAAGGACGAAGTCGAATTCATTAATGTATTCACTAATAAGTTCACTGCTTCCTTAACCAACTACGTGTGCTGAAACTTTGAAACAGCATTGTAGAAACACTTGTTGCGAGCTTTTGTATCTACAACTCTATGCGAATGAATGAAACAGTGAAAACAATCATGAACATAACCCAAGGTCGGAAATAACGTCAGAAATTATCCAACAGGTACCGGGTACCACGGGAACAAAAAGTAGCCTGTTACCCCTTGTAACATCAGGTTTCTGTGCCAGTGAAAGGCCCGTCAGAATCGGTCCCGTCATTTTGGAAATTAGCCGGAATAAACAGACAGGCAGGCTTTAAAAGTTTTTTTGTTATGAACCGTACTTAATGTACTTACTTTCATATAATTTAGTAAAAGGCTGTTATTTTGGCATTACAAACAGACACTTCCATTTTATTTAAGTATGTGCATAGATATTTATAGATAATGGTCTACTATTTCGCTTGGATCGAAAACATACTAAACCTCTTTCCTCAGAAAAAAGTTTTTTTACTTCTCAGTGAATAACTCTACATAGCTGAAACTTAGGCGAAGTAGGGTGTCAATCCCTAGCATCAGGTGGAATAACAGCATAAAAGAGATTTTTTTACAAACCGAACGATTTTCATAGAAAATTCCTAATCCCATATGTTTAAATTTATCTGCTCGACAATGTTAATAACGCAATGTGGAATTGTCAAAATTAACGATGTTATGCAATTAGGGTACTGATGATGCTTTATAATTATGAACAAATTATAAAACACAAGTAAGTATACTATCCCGATATCAAATCAAATAGTTAAAATCAATAAATCATAAGCCACATTACGGCATATTATAAAGAGGTGAGTTTGTGAGGTTGTATTCGCTGGATCTACCGAACCGATTTTGAACATTATTTTACCAATAGAAAACCACGTTATTCGTGAGTGTCATAGGCTATTTACCCGAAAAATGAACAGAGTTTTTCGTGGTAGTCGTATCTGCAAAGTCGGAGAAAAACCTTCGAACGAAAAAAAAATGGGTTCCCACCCGTGCGAAGCCGGGACGGGCAGCTAGTATATTATAAAAGTAATTGAAACTGGCGTCAAGCCACTGACTAATCAATAAAATCTAAAAGTCAATATGTCAGAATGTTTATGACATATTGACGTATTAAGTTCGATAGCCCCTGATTTCGTTGTAAGCTTATCAAGTGGTAGGTACATATAATTACAATAATTAATTGTACAACGTGATTAGTATTGGCAACTGTAACATAATGAACTGTCTCCTCTATGATTTGATTGTTTGACTGATGACAGTACAAATGTTGGGGGTCATCGATTTTGGATAACTAACAATTGAAAAAAAAAAAAACAGTATTTTAATACATATAAATGGGGGAGGGCAATGCCGTTTTTCGCCTAAAATGATGATGATTATTTTCTATACATTTATAAATAAACTTAACGAAGAATTTTTGTTAATTTGATTGGTTTAATTTTTGTTTTTGTAAATGAAGTTTGCCACACCTTTAGAACCAGGATTAACACATAGGGTACTTTTAATCCTGGTAAACATTCACGCAGGCAGAAGGTAGAATTTTATTATAGGTTTACGGTACATTTAAATAGTCTTTACCCGTCTTATTACAAAACGCGATCTAAATTTAGTACTGTGATTGTTACCAGGTTTAAACCATGACTAAATAAAACGTTATTATAAAATGAAGTTTATCTCTAGTTCTTGAACTATCTTTGGTACCAAAGTTAGTCCGCTGAGACCCCTAGTTTATCTTTGGATTTGACAGAAGTACCTACTAATTAATTTGAGGTTAGCGTTGAATAAATAAGTGTCTTTTTATTTAAAAATCGATAGAAATGGATATTTATGTGATTGACTTGATGGATTTGGATGATTTGGATATGCTGGAGACGTCTCGGTGATCTTACAGACATCGCCATCGTGTTAATTTTTTCGAATTGCGTGACGAAGATTTTAGATATAAATATGGGTTCACAAAACGTTTTGGTCAACTAATAGTTGATGTTTTATGTGAAGACTTATCCCACGACCCTCGAGGATGCCCATTGAGTCCTGAAGTGCAAGTGGTTTGCGGATAACGCAACTGGGCTCGACATGAAATAGATACCCTGGTCGATGCTACTATAACATTAGACAAAATCCTAATAATGTACTAGGTACCTAATAATATTGTTTTATTCATAGATTCATAGCTGATTTGCATGGTTTGATTTAACTAGTTGTCAGCAAAACTGCATTTATTTATTAAAACGGACGCAACGTAAACATTCGTCTCAAATTACGCACGTGACGCTGCCGCCGAATTTAATGCATTCCACTTCACGCCAGAGGTCTTACTAATATGACAAGTTGATTATAAAAAGCACGTCAAAAGTACAAGTGGGACTTGTTCAATATATTGTAACCTAAACATAGAATAATTTATGATGTATTATTGTATTGTTAAATAATTATTTAATCATTTCAAGTGTTATTCTAGTTACAATATTTATAGAAACGGAACGTTGTTTCAAATAAAGCCCGAATGAACGAATGAAAGAATGCCATTTTTGTTTATTATCTGTAGATAAAATTTGAACCATGGACCTTCTTTGGTACTAACTGATCCTCAGATAGTCTTTGTTTTGTAATAAAGACGCAAGTTGATCCTGGTACTGACTTTAGTACTGTAACAATCCAAGACTTATAAGTCTTGGTTTAAACCAGGACTTGAGCATTTTTTTGTAATAAGACTGTACGAGTTTATACATAGTAGCGAATGTACCGGTATTGTACGTTCGGCACATACTAGTCCTACCAAAATCTTGCTGATACGAGTACGAGATCAGAAAAAAACAGATGACAGGACAACCTTCATCCTTAAATGCCAATTGAGAGTAACACTCTGTTCTTATCCTTAATTGGCACAACAATGTTTCCGGTACTCCAACTCTGTTGTTATTGACAAGCTTGCCTTCTGTATGTATTTCTTTGATAGGTTTTCATCTTTATTACACAAGCGTAAGGTTCATGTTCAATTGGGAAAATTGGACAGTTTGGGATAGCTTGATATGCTGGCGTCTGTTCAAAGGTCAGCACACTTAATGCATAACATACTATTAATCGCATCAGTAATTTAGAAGTATATTATTGCTAATACATTGCTTCATATGTTCGAAAAAATGATGTGCTCAGCAACGTAAACAACACAATCAATGTTGTTGAACTTTCAAAATGAAAGCCATTCTTATTGTTAGTGTATTATACAATGACCCCGCTGGTTTCAGAGTATGAATACTGTGTTAAGTATCGACTGACGTTTCTGAATTCCGGGCTAGTGCACAGAATTTAGACTGTCCAATGCTGATTACATTGGTGATGATCGTGAACGTCGATCTTACTTACTACATATTTAAATTAACCCAAAATCAGAAGTATGTTATGCGGAAATCAATTCTTGTTGTGACAAACAACTTGTTTTGGACCTACAGCACAAACTGTTAGCATGGCGACATATCAAGAGCCATTTCCAGTATAAGCTGACTTCTCATTATGAAGCCTATAAAATGCGAGGTCTGCTAACTTTGAATATGTATAGCTTGATATGTCCCCCACTACCCCACTACCTATTACTGAATTATGTATTGTTAAAAAGTATATAATTTATAGGTTATTTATGTATTTTGTATTATAACGTAACAAACCAAACTCTATGTCATCCTTTGTTATTTCAACGAAAGTTACCTATACATATAGATAGATTGATGTTCTCCGCCCTTGCAGACATTTGGCAAATCTTCAAACCTCTGCCGGTTGATTTCGTATACTAAAATAGTCTTGTAGAATTACATATATAGTTTTTACTGCATTAATGTTAATTGCTTTAACTTATAGTTTCTAAGAATAATAAGCAAATTTTCCAAGCCAAATTGCAAATTATATTAAATACCATGGATAATTAGTTTAGTTGCAGTATTTTTATTTTTATATGGAAATAATTCTTTGATTGTGCATAAAATGGAAATGCTTTAGTTTATTTTAAATGCGAAACTGGAAATAATGAACTAAAATATTTCTGTGCCTAATTTTAGATACTGTATCCATTCAAATACTGTTAATACTAATAACTGTAGTTGCCAAAATAGGCACTAAAAGAGAAGAAACTACGGTACATTTCGTTCTCAAATAAGGTCAACTAAACAATTATCGGCCATTCACAAAAATAAAGAAAGAACATTGAAAAAGTTTGAATTACGAATGTTTTAATTTTTTTGCTTTCGGCAGATTCGCACGATTACTGCAATTGGCGAAAAAATTGCAACAGTGTAAAACGAACGAGAGTTAGCAGACTTACTTTCACATTTGCATTCAGAATCGTGCAACGTCAGTTTACAATAGGGTATTTTCCAATTTATTAAAAACTATTCTAATTTGAAGATTGGGACGAAACAGATAACAGAATAAACAAAAACTCTAAAAAGTAATATTTATTGGCCTTTTAAGTTGTAGGTAATATTTTAATCAAGGCATTGTCAACTCGGGGGACAGCTAATGAAAATGGCCTAGGCCTCTTCTGTTTGGCGTTTTCATTGACCGTCCCCAGACTTGAAAATATGAACTTAAAAGGCCAATAAATATTACTTTTTAGAGTTTTTGTTTGTGTCGGGGGTTTTTTAATTTTTTTATTCAACTTTTATTTCCTGTTTCTTAAACTTAACGTCTCAACATATGTTTCCCACAGTGAAGTTTGTTACTACTTTATCCTAAATCATCGTCCTGATCATCATGAATCCATAACCTATTCATTGAGACCTTTTCAATGAGCCTAAACACGATACTTCTGCTGTTTGTTGGTGAGTAACTTGGGTATTCTGGAAATTCCAGGTGTTGCTCCAGCATCAGTTCAAGGTTACTATGTTCGTCTAATATCATTGAAGTTATAAAATACCAAATTTCGACTTCATCAAACCCGTGGAAGATGCTCAAATCCCTTCATCAACCAGAAAAGAGCTGATAATCTTCCAACGGCTGAACTGATTTTGTTGAAACATATCTAAGAACACTCCCGACTAATTCACCGTTCAAAAAAAATCAAAATCGGTCCATCCGTTCGGGAGCTATGTTGCCTCAGACAGACACACACACAGACAGACACATCAAACTTATGACACCCCGTCGTTTTTGCGTCGGGGGTTAAAAATAAAAGTAAATTGATTTAATATCCATTATCTCAATTCATTAAAAACTATAAAAATCAAAAGTATTTTTCGTTGTTTTGAATTTACCGCCAAAACGACGACTTTTTATCACGTGACGTTAACTTTGTGTAAACTAAAGTAAACAAGTGAATGTCGAGTTTATAATTAACAAGATTTTTAATGGATAACAAGTCTTAATACTGGTGTGCGGTGCCTCTGTGGTCTGTGCACAAATTCTTCTAAAACTGCGCCTAACTAAAAAAACTACCGGTGCCGTTTACAAAAAGTTGACGTCAGGATGTCACGTGATAATAAAGTCATCGTAAGGAGCGTTTTGGCTGTAAATTCAAAACAACTAAAAATAAATTTCATTTTAATCGGTTTCAATTTGAGAAAATGGATTTAAATCAATTTACTTTTATTTTTCTGTTACATATTTCGTCCCAATCTTCAAATTAGAATGGTTTTTAATGAATTGGAAAATATCTGTTTGACAAAATGTACTGACGCAGTATAATGACTTAATCAGTCATTGTAACTAGAATAGTCCGGATGATCGTACTTATTAATCTAGTCGTACCTAATAGAATGCGGGGTAAATTTTACGTCAGATCACTCGACCTTGTAAAACACAGGATAAACTATGATAATTAATTATATTATACATGTATGTAAAAGTACATAAAATAATATTTTCTATACATCAATATGTACCTAAAGTAATAACGTAAATGTTACTCTGTTTATTGGACACGTGGGTGGGAACATGGCCTGAAATTATGGACTGACAGATTGAGGAAAACAATTTCATTATGGCCATGCTCTTTACATACAAGCATCGTCATCGAATCAGCCGTGAACTTTTGACAGCAAGTAATGATTTACGCGTACCGGTAGCAACAAAAAGTTATAAATAAACTTATTGAAGAATTTAAAGAAAGTGTAGTGTCTGTTAAGGATAATTGATCACTGATCCAAAAATGAAGTGAAGAACAAGTGCGCAAGGGGGTGCCTCCTTGGTAGGATTTTTTAATTTGTATTATGTAATGTACGCTTTAGGCACTGGCATTATGCATAATCAGCCTTTAATATTCCCTCTGCTGGGACACAGGCCTCCTCTCTGTACGGGAGAGTGGGCCATAATCCACGAAGCGGCCCCGTGCTGGTTGGTGGATGTGAGTGATGTCACATGTATTCGAATTTTTGGTTCTAGGACATGCCGGTTTCCTCACGATGTTTTCCTTCACCGTTTTGAGAGTAGTGGCGATGAAATAATTTACGTAAAGTAAAGTGCCTGCTTGGGTTCGAACTTACGGCCTACAACTCGTAAATCGCAGCCGTTACCACTGGGCCACCACTGATCTTTAGGAACTTATTCATCGAATAACATAACAAAACACGCCTTATTTTCTCGCTGACATTTCCCCAGTTATGTTTAAGGAGCGACGGGCGAGCCTATTGCCATCAACTAGGCACAAATCTAGACTCCAGATTTCTACTGAGAAATTCCAGATAGCAAATCCCAATAACACTTTGCCCGACCTGGGAATCAAAACCAGAACGTCTTGTTTAGCAGTAGCGCTTGCACCCACTAGATCAACGAGGCAATTTTTTATGCAAATAGTATTAAAAACACACTTTTTCAATGAAAACCATACTCAATCACTTTTTGATTCATAAGTACGAGTAGGTACGAAGTAGACGTGAGTCAGAAGGTCAGCGAAGCTATTGTACTTGAACTTGTTAGTTATAATTATGTACATGTAATCAGTTACAAAACATGTCTTGAACGTTTAAGATAATAGCAGTTCCCGTTTGATAACTGTCGAGAAGTGACATATTAAATAAAACGCTAGGTAGTATGATTAATCGATTTTCTGTATGTGTTACTGTAAAAGCCCGTATTTTTTGGAAATTTTAGGATTTACGATTTATTGGTAAAGGATTAAAAAGTAAAAGGATTTTATAAATAGAAAAGAGACCATTTTTACTACTAGAGTTTGGCACATGCTTTTTTTTTTTTTTTTTTTTTTTTTTGGGGTGGGAAATCATCAAATAACTTCTCCCGCTCTGGGTGGAGCAGGAGGGCGTGTCAGACTTTTACTGACTAAAACCCACCCGTGTTCCTTCAGTAGCCCTTAAGCCAGGGGCTGTGGTGTCTCTTTCGAACAAACCCGCACCCCTGGCAGGCATCGACCCTTGCGGGTCCCATCACTATTTGTGCTGACATCTCTTTGAGGCGCGCGTGGAACACAACGCGCCGTCGACTTGGGCTTGGTCCTTACCGGACAGCGAGCTACCCATTACTCGCCGTCCGCAAGCCCATGCCTACGGTGGCCGGAAATCGGCCTGGGATTCCCGACGCCCAGGGCGTCTCCGTATCCTGCGGCGGCTGGGGTCGCGAGGGCGCATATGCTGCCTCTCCCTCACGTGCGCCGCCTCCCTCTTCGCGAGCATCACTGCTTCGCTGAAGGAGGTGACGGCTCCCCATGCCCTCTCGCTCCGTACCATGGCCTGGACCAGGGCCGGACGCGAGAGATCGCCGCCGCCGATCGCCTCCACGAGGACGCGGCGGTGCTCCGCCCAAGCAGGGCAGACCGCCACCGTGTGCTCCACCGTGTCCTCGAGTTTGGCACATGCTTGGTTTTACCAATGATGGTTGGTTTGTTTGATGTTTTTGCATAAAAAAATGAATGATTTAACTTCATCATTTATATCTATAACGTGAGTGTATTACTTCGTCAAGCATTCTTTGAGGCAGTTAGATTTTTAAAATACTTGTTCTCCGGTCAAAGATGTTTAGATATTTATATTTTTTTTAATTTACCGTACCTCTGGGGTAAAACCTAAGATTTACCGAATGAATGGTGGTAAAAGTTCACAGAAAAGTTCGGACTTTTACTATTAAGAGTTGGTAAATCTTAGGCTTTACTGTAAAATCTTAGAATTTACCAAGTCAGGGCTCTTGCAGTAACATTTGCATATATTTTTATCTGCGAAAGTACGAATAAAAAATCCATGGAATTATAATAAAACAAGGATTTTTTTTTTCGTATTCTGATTGTCTATGAAGTAATTTATAATAACTTGACAGCTTTACATATTTTGTGTGTATAATTTATTTAAAGTATGTTGTTAGTACCTTGAGCATTGTTTTTAGATTTAACCAACATGGCTAATTTAATAATTGTTTTCATAAATGGAATATTACGAGTAACTTAACAGTGTTTTAGACAATGTCAAGATAATTTTCTTTTCGGAAATAATGATCTTATACGACACAACAGTTTGATTTATTGACACGAAAAACAGCTAAAATGCGAAAGACGTTATTGACAATAACACAAAAAACATCACATCAAGAAGCAGTCGCGCCAAAAATGGTTACAAAAAAAATGCAATTTCAGTTTGAGGTCCAACGCAGGTCATCGACATGAAACAGGTAATTATATCGATAGCGCAAACTTTCAAGGATCAAGTCTTAACAAGGCTCATTAACAGGTGCCTTTACCTTACATCCTGATCTCCTTGTGACAAGGTTTTCTCGTAGTAGGAAAACTTCATAATTGCTCATAGTTTATAATCATTTTAAGGAAAATTGTAGCGGAATGTATTATATTATTTACGTCACAGACTGCTTTTTGTTGTAGGTACTGCTTAAAATAAGTCACGCATGTTTTTTTAAATATTTTGTTAATAAAGTACTTTCTCAAGTTAATTGTAAAAGAGTTTCTATATAGTAAAAGGCTGATTGTACAGTCCTCTTTTAATTATTTTCAGTAATTTTCAGATAAGATAACTGGATGTAACAAAACCTTATATTCTCATGGTGATGGAAAAATCGCAGGAAAGCTTCTAACTAGCAGCGGCGAATTGAATAAAAGTTAGGTGTCAAATTACATTAATAATATTAATATCACATTAAGACAAATGCCCATGCGCATCGTGAAATAAAAATGAGCTGATCCATACACTTATGTTCGCGTAACTCGACGCAATGTATGGATCAGCTCATTTTTATTTCACGATTTCAGGGTTGTTCCAATTGTAAAAGTTGTTCATAATAATGAGTACAATGACCCTTTTAAAGGATTAAAACGATAAAAAAATAGCTTTGTATACATCAGATATGAAACAGAAGTCATGCCTGGTATGCAAATGAATAATAAGCAAGCAATAGCACTATTTTCACCACCAGCCTTATCGTGAAATCATATTTCAATGAAGCCCTTTGATATTTCTTCAAAGTCAAGAAAATACAAACAAAGATATGAAGTAGAATAGGCCAGATTGTAGGAAAGTTCGTGGTCACATGCTAGCATATACCTAATCTGGATTTAGCCGTAGTTGGAACCGTTGCCTGTTGGAGCAGATGTGGTCTTGAGTGAAGTTGAGTGGATACTGCGAATCGGTAAACGTAGTGTAGGACGCCTGCCAAGTATGTAGATCGAAGATCTTCGCAAAGCTGGAAATAGATGGATGAGAACGTCTGAAGATCGAAGTCGATAGCGTTCAATAAGAGTTCTGTGTCCACGTGTGTGTCATGCGAGGTAGTTACGTAACACAATTACAAAGGAAATGCATTATATTGTGTCCTGTCGTCTGCACGTTACAGGAACTCTACTGAATGAACGCTACTGATGGCGCCAAACATGTAGATCCGATTTCAGGGCCGCGGCCATTTAGATTGCCATCGACACGCTAAAAAGAAGACAATGAAGTTCAACAACATTTTGACAGTTGAACAAAATTAATTGCGTAATTTACGTTTTTTAGCAGGCGATTTTTACAACAAATGAGGCAATGGTACAGGAATTTAGTTATAATTCTTCGGAATACGGTTGAAAGTGTGACGCAATTAGGATTCAGTTTTAGATTGCTATTTCTTCAAAAATCAGGTTCAAAGTTCTGAAGTGAATCAGCATGGCGGTTACATCACTCACGTGAAATGCCGACCTCCGTTATCACAAAGATAGGCATTATCAGCGTATGATGCCAAGTGGTCCGATACTGATAGTGGCAATGTGCCATTACATATTGCGGGACATGGATGCAATAAACGTTAATCTCGTTTTAGTTAATATAATATTATCGATTTTACATATTATTATTTAATGCTGGCTTAGCTGGCTGTTCCGGTTTGTTTCGATTGCGAAAGTCGTTTTCTGCTGGTTTTATTAATTTAAAAAATCATTGTTCCGTTGACGCTTGTGGGTGTTGTTTATGTTTTTTTTTTTTTGTGATAGTTTCTCATGTAAAAAAAAACTTCCAATCTCATTATTTTTCATGATTTTCTTATTCATTTTCAGACACTAGAGTCATTTTCAGCCCCAAAAGCATGTCTGTAAAAACAAGGTTTCCTAAAAAAAAAAAAACATTCAAGAAACGCGTGATTTTTTCTTCATTTACTTTTATAAGGTATTCTCGCTTTTGGCAGCAATGACGTTCATGAAAAACTTTTTCTCATCGCTTTATTCTAACTAGGAATCGCAGCATGCAAAATAAATACACAAAGTAAGTAAAATATTTTCCCTGGGTTTCCCCGTAAAAGTTTAAGTGTTGTAGGTATATATTTTTTTATTAATATAAAACTAAACGCCCCCCCCCCCCCCCCACAATTGAAAATGAACACAAGGATTAAACATTTTTACGATAGATGTAGAAAACTTTGCATTCTAATGAATGTCGGGCGTAGAGATTGCATATTTATTGTTGCTATCTTATCCTTTCACTTTTGATGATTAAACTTGGTCTTCTTAAATAGATTATTTTACGTTAAGGAAACATGTGACATGACATGAAAAATGCGCTCGTAAAAAATAATTTTAAAATAATGTCAATTGTTTTATCGTAAGGTACAGACGCCAGCATATCAAGCTACCCCAAACTTTCAAATTTTCCCAACTGAAGATGAACCTTATTTGGAATAAAGTTTAAAATCTATCAAAGAAACTTGACAGATTGGAGTAGCTTGATGTGCTGGCGCGTCTGTACTATAAAATATTTTTGGTTGAGAGACCACATTTTTTAAGTTAGTTTCCTTTTGGCAGATTTGTGTGTTTTGATATCGGTAAATCAATAAAAAAAGGCTGTAGTACAAATATTATTGCACTGTAGCGATACCGTTGAACTCCAAAACAAATATAACACCTACGTAAAATGGAGGAAAAATCACCTATTTATCCAAGCCAGCGGCAAATAAATGAAAAATACTTTTTTGTAGCAAAGAACAGGGCATGAACATAATTTTTAAAAGTAGAAAAATATCAAATCGTTCTGTATAATGTCAAATTAAAATTGTACAGCCTCTATATTTGCGCAAGTTGCATGACATAAGATTGAATTGTTCAGATATAGGTCATTCTATTTCTAGAAAGCTCGCCAACAATACTTCTGCACTACTGAAATATTTAATACATAATATGATTTATAGTCCCGTACAAAAAAGGTGGGTAAGTATTAAAAAGTCTAGATTACTTGAAACTCTTTCCTTTCACTTCCTCGTATCCGTCAACAGTGTGATGAAATATGAAGTTTATCTCTACAATGTTAGGGTTCACATTTGTTTACAAACAAGAACCTCGGATGATGTGGCGTGTTCACCCACATCAGTCATCAGGTTTGAAGCCATATGTATAAACAGTTACTACATAAAACTCAAGATGTCATTATTTTTGAGATAAACTTGAAATAAATTGTTTCTGTCTCGAAGGGGCTTCAAGTGGCATACAAAACTGAAGTGGAACCACAAGCATCACTTCACCGTATTTACTTTTTTTTTAGTCATGTTTACAATTTATTTATTTTTATTGGCCCATGCTTGCCCAGCCTTGGACACAACTAGCCTAAACATAATCAATAGTATATCAGATGCCCTAATGACATAAGTGCGATCAGCTACTAGACCAGCAGGCTTAGCACGAGCACCGATTTGTCGACGGAAGAATAGACATGACTATTATCTAAATGATAAATAGGAGAAGATAGCTATGTTTTTCTATTAACTATTGCAGTTATGCGTTCTAAACGAACCATGATTTTGTAGATAATCGTTTATACTTTGTGGCCGTCGAGTAGAAAGTTTGTTGTCAGTGTGATTTTGACAGTTTGGTAAGAAATATTCTTCTGAAATAGTCTACATTTGTATGGACCTAAACAACGATCGTTCGAAACGAAAGACTAAGAGTGAGTTGCACCAAACGCTATGTTATAGTTGTCGTCAAAGTTAATTTTAACGGTAACATTAACAATGACCATAGAATATAACTTCCTGCTGTTGCACCATCATGTATAATGTGAAAGTTAAAGTTAAAAGGGTGACAAGTGACAAGACGTCTTGTTTTCCCAAAATGTCCGTGGGTATTTTTTTTAGCAATGGCAACATCTCAAGTTTGTTGTCATCACGCTATCAAAGACCGACAAACTCAAATTCACAGCGTATCAGTTACAGTAAGTTCGAATTGTGTTTCCAGCGGGATTTTAATGAAAAGACGCTTGATATTTAAATTAAACACTGTTCTACTATAAATTATAACAAGTAATTAAAGTTTATGTAAAATATGGAGAAATCAGTAGGAATATCAAATAGCAATTTACTCCACAACTTCAATACAAAGTGAGTACAGTTTTTAGAATATTATTTATTCGGTTTCTCGTTCCTTCTGAATAATAAAAATACGTTACTTATTGCATACAGACGTATGCGAATTAAATGTATTAATACATAAATACCTGTGTTATTTATACGAGACGGAACGTGGGATTAAGTAAAACTTTAGAATCTATCCACAGCACATAATGTTTTTATTATTTGTGTATTAATTAGATAATTGACCTGTGTTTTTAGAAAAAGAAGTTGTCATTTTAGCCAGGAAGAAGTTAAGAAATTACAGACCTTTGTCGAAAAATACAAAAATATTTTGTTGTGCACAAAAACAGATGGGACTACCTAGAACAAAACAAAAAGAAATAGTATGGGAGAACATTAGAAAGGAATTTAATGCTAATGCCACTTTATCATCCCACCCACCACATTACCATCCCACTTTAGAAATCAATCAATGCGAGGGTGATAAACTTTTCTCTTCCTAATTGGCACATTGGATTCACTATCATCACTAGAAGAGCTCCATTCCCACAATATGTCGCGGAGTAAAGACATAATAATTTCGTTTTAATGGCCTATTAAAAATTTTATAGGTTAAAACTGCAAATCAGATGATCATACAATGACACAAACCGTAACTATAGCCCTTAACCACCCGAATTTGAGCGGTTAATGTTACCGTTATTTGTGACGTCATTTTAACAATTGTTAAATTGGTGCAACGCGTATTTCGCTTAACCGGGGATTTGACGGCTGTCACGGCCTTGGTTATCGTTAAAGTTAGTTGGTGCAACTCACTCTAAATGACAGACTGTAGAAGGATATCTACGGTGCAGTGTCAAACATGGAGACCGAAATGGCACTTTGTATTGAAAAAGCACTGTCTATTCTTCGTAGAAATAGAAATCGTCATGCTAAGCCCGCAGCAATCAGTCCAGACTTCTTTCTCTCTTCTTCTTCTCAATCCTGCTAATCCTACATTATAAATGTGAACATTTGTATGTTTGGATGTGTCGATTATTGGATGTTTGTTACTCAATCACGCAAAAACTGCCGAACGGATTTGGATGAAATTTGGCACACAGATAGCTTATAAGCTGGATTAAAACATAGGATACTTCTTATCCCGGCAGTTCGGTCCCGTGAGATAGTAACCGACTTCACGCGGGTGAAGTGAGGAGCAGCAGGCTTATAGCACGAGAACCGTAGACAAGCGTTTTATCGTCGGAAGAGTAGACAAAAATGACGTTTCCGTATAGACACTTGACAGTTTTTCACCGAAAAATGTAGACAAGCAATTTCTATTCTACAGTTGAGTAGAAATAGAAAGCTTCATGGTAAGCCTGCTAGTGTATCGATAATAAATTTAAAGGCTAACCATTAAAAAGTCTGTAAACATAGTCACAAAGTCACTAACTCAGAACTGTAAACATTCACCCTCTTATTGATAAACACATAATAAAGTTATTCCAAGTTTAAACGGGTCCGAGCCCATTCGTCCCCTAAGATTCGCACCCTGTGCCCACTCGTCCCCTGGAACTTTTGAGGGACCCATTCGTCCCCTGAAGAATATTTATTTTGATTCATTCTTCTAATATAAGTACACATATGTGTATACTGCAGCTTGGTAGTCCTGGTACAGTCGCGCAGAAAAGGCTAAAATAAAAAATATAGTAATTCGGTAGGTATCATGTTTATTTCAAATAAGATTAACACATACAAAATCACAATGTCCTAGAAACTAACAAAATACAATTTTTAACAAGCCATTCGTAGTGAGACAATTTTACCTCGTAAGCCTATCGATAGGTTTATATTATTATCATGACGGATTATCATTCATCATAGCTCTTTTTTCAATGATCTGTTATGATTTATTAAATTAATTCCGTTAATAAACTGTTCACAAGTGTACTATGTTAACCATTTCTTATGTAAAATATAGCTAATTTTATCTCAGGGGACCAATAGGCACCTATATAGGGAGGAATAGGTGCCGAATCTTTAACTTATATTGTATATATATTAGAGGGGACGAATGGGTACCTTAAAAATAATATTTTTTATTAAAATATTAATTGGTCCCCTACCAGGAGACCAATGGGCACCTATATAGGGGCCGAATCTACAACTTTTATGCTGGGGGACGAATTTTAGGGGACGAATGGGCTCTGACCCGTTTAAACCTATAAAAATGTATGGTACTTTATTATTCCTGTTATTACTCTATTCCGTGTTTTTTTTAGTGTTTCTTTACTATTAAAATTATCAAACAAACCGTGAACTTTGGCAATATGATGTCCACATCACGTAATACCAAGACGGCGTCATCACTGATTTTCGGGGACCAAAGTCCACTGAGTTGGACTTTAATCCGCGTAATCGAGAAAGTCATGTTTGTTGGACTTTGGTCATTGAATTACAAAATTCTACAAAATCAATTCGTGTCATATACCTGTTGCGAGTTTAAGGGATTACTCACACTTATTCAGCTCTGTTCAGCTTTTTTCTATAGAAAATAAAGATTTTGTATAGAGTCCGATCAGCGTTCCACGGCTGAACGGATGCGTACGCATCTCATACAGGCTGAACAGCAGGCCTAGACAAAACACATTTCTGTTTGCGTTCACGCCAAACGCTACGCCAAAATGCATGGGAATGGCATTGCCATACATTTTGGCGTAGCGTTTCGCGTGAACGCTAACAGAAATGTATTTTGCCTCTAGGCCCAGAGCTGAATAAACTCAAAACTCAAACTCAAAGCATTTATTTCAATTAAGCCTTTCACAGGCACTTTTGAATAGTCAAACAAAAATCGAAGTTGAAGCTAGGTGCCCATTCCAAAAACGTAGATCTCTATGGAGAAGAACGGGCAAGAAACTCCAAGGACACTCTTATAAATCGTGGGTATTACAAAATTTTGGGAACATTTCTTGGTGCTTCTATATGTGAGAACAATGTAAAAAATTAATAAAAAAAATTAAGATTCAAAATAAGCCATGGCAGATAAGAGATGACCAGTCTCAACAGACGGCGCCCGTTCACGAACTTGACGCATGGATCAGCACCATCCAGCTCAACCATTTTCTAGGGAACCGAATGATCCAACACACACGCCACCATCAGTGAGACATTTAAGTGAGCATGACATACTCTCAACTACCACGTTTTTTCAAGTCGACGTACATCAAAACAACATATTATAAGGATGCATGGTACTCACATTTACAAAAATTTGACAAAATGCTTCTAAATTATACAAAACTATAGTTTCAATCCTATTTGAGAAATTCATAAAATTTGACTTCCAAAAAGAAAGAAAAATATATATTAAGTATCTATTGAAATTTTAATAAGTAATACTTGGTTCAGTAAGTGTGAGTAGTCCCTAAGTCGACGTCTGCCTCACGACCTAATAAAATCATGGCGGGGTTTTCAACGCACTGCTTAGCGCCGAGAGGTGAAAATACAACACCATCCCAACGCGTCGAAAATATGATTTGAAGTTGTTTTTATCACGCACTGGTGAACCATACGGTTCTATTAATACATCGCCATAACGTCTTTGTTAGTTTTGTTTTTGTTGTACTGAAATCCCTTCCATATTAGTGTTTGATTTCCTTTTTGGTTACATATAAAGTCTAATTCCTCACTCATTTTCAAGTTATTAATAAAAACACGTCACAAACAACAAAATTAAACTGTCTCACGTAAGTATAATTATTGTTTTTTTATTTTTTAGTTGGGTTATAACGATTAATTCTAAGAATGGGGGACATTTTGGGAAAGCGGCATTTTGGGAAAGGGACATTTTGGGAAAGGGACATTTTGGGAAGTTGACATTCTGAGCCTCAACGAAAAATAACTTTAATTTCGGAAGGCGGTGTCTTTGGGTATGTATTTTGATTTTTTGTCACCGCCTTCCGAAATTAAACTTATTTTTAACTTTTTAGTTACAGTACCTACCTAGGGTTGCCAACCGTATTATGATATATAGTATTGTACTCTATTTCGGGTTCTGCGTACTATACCTACATATAATGTTGAAGAAACGTATAGTACGCAAAAATACTATATTTTGAACACCGAAATCTAACAAACAAATATTTTATTTTAAAAGTAAAATACACACAAGTAGTAAGTAAAATACAACATAGAACAGCAGCAAAATAAAGAAATTAAACCAAGTCTGATCTTTCATAAATTCATTTTATATAATAGTTTTCTTACCTGAATTTTGTATTTTTTATTTTATTTTGTAATTTTTGTAATTTTAGTTTTGCAGTCTCGAAGAGGCTATCCACTAATTTAACTGTTGCCAATTTCAACTTTTATTTAAAAATAACCCGAAATGTTCTAAATGTTAAATGGTGCCCAAGATACAGGCTGTGCCTAGTTTGGGACCAACGATATCTCAATACTGTCATTTTAATGTTGAAATAAACGATTTTTACTTTTTTTTACTTTACAAAAAAAATTAACGCGCCTTTACATTGACTTTTGACTGAGGCCGTAGCATGTATCCGAACCGATCCGAACTCATGTCATAATGCGTTCCGAACTTTTCAATAATGTCAAATTAATAACTCGCCATACACAATAATCTGGTCTGGTCGGGTCCGGTCATTTCGTCACGGAAAGGATATTTCCAGTAATGATTTCGAAAATGGCGAGAAGAAAGAAACAGAAGTAGTAGGAATCTCATTAATAAAAAAAATGATTTACATTTAATTAAATAAAAAGCATTATATTATGTTATTTCAATTTTATACAAAAAAATATTTAAAAATGCAAGTAGTGCAAAAAAAAAAACATAATTATGGGCATTTTTTTCTTTTTCCATGAAATACTATATTATTTTGAAGTGTACTATATTTTTATAGGGTATTTCGAAAAGAACTATAATTATGTCGTCGAAAAAATGTTAGAAACCCCATATCAATTTGAAATTTTATCATCCTTGGGGTATTCTCAAAGTCAATCAAATAAAAACAATGCATATTTATGCGATAGCAGCAATCACGGTTGATTTGCTGTCATTTTTTGAAGAGTTCCGTTGTCTGTCTCCGAAACTCATCTTCAGATCTACATATATGAACTTTAAATAGGACATTTCGGAATAAACCGAATAAATTATGACGGAGTTATGCCCGAACATACATTAAAAAATATATAAATAAAAATGTCGAATTGAGAACCTACTTTTTGAAGTCAGCTTAAAATCCCGCCGCGATGTGTTTACGTTTACGCCCGTGTGAACGACGACCGCACCGGATTTTCATCTCTCTGTATTCTATCGAGCATTGAGAATCCAAGCGAGTGCATCACAGCGTGTCGAAAAACACTTAACGATTCCTTAACTCCTGGCGCTAAGCAGTAAGTTGAAAACCCACTGCGCGAAAAAAACCGTGCTGTATTTACGTAACCGTTATTACGTACATGTGAACAACGACTTAGTCCAGAAATACAGATCAAGCGAGTGCATCACAGCGTGTCGAAAAACACTTAACGATTCCTTAACTCTTGGCGCTAAGCAGTAGGTTGAAATACCACTGCGCGAAAAAAAACCGTAACGTATTTACGTAACCGTTATTACGTACATGTGAACAACGACTTAGTCCAGAAATACAGATAGCTTTTTTACCTACTATGAAAATAGGTACGTTGGCAGCAAAACACAGTATTACCTACATAGTCATTTAATTGTATGCACCTAACTGGCCACTTAGCCAACAAATTGGCCTCGCAACTATTTATTTCCGATGACATAAACAATTTACTCTATGTAGGTTGCACATTAAAGTTTATAGCACAGTCTTTATTATTAGCGGTCTATGGGAATACCCACAGACTGCTAATAATAAAGACATCACGTAACGTAGTTTCTGTCTCTACGTTCAAGGAAAAATATTTAACTAAATAAATAATAGGGTAAATAAAAAGTGGGTTATTTACATTAAACACAACATTTTTGTTTATGTAATCGATTAGTGCCAAAAAATGCATTTAAATTTTATTTTTTTATGTTTCGCGCGTAATTTGGCGATAAAGCTGGACGCAATGGACGCCATATTGCTCTGTGGGTATGACGTCAGTTTGCTGTGTAGTTAAACAAATCGCTGATAAGTAGTATGATAATTTGTTTATAATTCAAAAAATGAGTTATTGTTATACTTATAGCTGCTTTGCTGTTCCTGAATACAAAATATTATTCTAATAAAAATTGCTTTGGTTACGAAATAAATAAGTACAAAGTTGTTCAGTTGACACGCCCTATGAAGTAATACAACATGGCGGCTACTATTTCCTGGTTTTCAAAAAACAGATTAAAATTAAAATAACTGAAATCTTTGAATTAAATTTCAAAATTTATTTTGTTATTTCATAAACTAACATTTTCCGACTGCGTTTTTCCTAAGCTATCTCAATAACATTTTTAGAATTTCTCTCATAGGTATAGATAGAGTAAAATACGCTATTGCGAAGTTTCATTGGCGTTGAAAACCGACTGTATTTTCAGATAATTATCTTCTAATAATTACAGTTAATGATTCGTTAGTATTTTATGTTTAAAAAATAAACAAATCTTTTATTTCAGACTATTAAAGTGTCCATATATTTTTAGTATTATTATTTTTTTATTTGGAAAATAAAACGATATTACATATTAGGTACATTATCTTAAAAACTATGTTAGTCGTGAGGAGATCAATTGTTTTGTTTCTGCAAACTGTTATCTCCAGTAGGTATGTAAATAAGTATATTATTTAAACGACATTGAACTAACAGCACACACATTAGATATCTACATTTTATGACATCCTGAATTATAAATTATTTAAAATATTTTTTTGATAAAATAATTATAGTTTCCGAGCCGTTAACATTTTTTTAGTGGGTTCAGCTTTTTAGGAAGTACTTAAGTGTTTAAATAATATACATAGTAAAAAACGATGTAAATGATACCTAAACGTCAGACCTAGTGATGCAGTATCGATACATCGTGTAATTGTGTTCCATATCATATCCATACTCGATCTAAACGAATAAGACACATGCTTGGATCGATGTAAAAGTTCAGCTGTCATATACATATGTATATGCATGATCAGTCAATTTAAACTATCATACGTTATTTTTTAAATAAAATACCTATCTAGAATGTTTTTAAACTATACAGGTGGGTAAATAATAATTAATATGTATTTTATTATTTCCTTTTTCCGTTTATTTTATAATAGGTCTTTACCTATGAAATTGCCGTTTTGTATGAAAAAATTTAAACGAATTTTTTTCATGAATTTTTTATTTGTATTAATCGAAGTAATCACCCATGCAATCAATGCATCTTTGCCATCGCAGTGGCAGTTTATTGATGCCCTTCTTAAAGAAATCAGCTGGACGGGAGGCAACAAATTCTTCAAAGGCATTTTGTACTGCCTCTCGGGTATTAAATTTTTTTCCCGCCAAGAAGTTATCCAAATTCTGGAAAAAGTAGTAGTCTGTAGGCGCAAGGTCTGGTGAGTAGGGCGAAAGACGGAGAGCTTCCAACCCCAGTTCTTGCAACTTGGAGACCGTCTGCTGTGCAGTATGAGGTCGCGCGTTGTCGTGCAGGAGCAGCGGAGACGAGCGATTGACCAATGCTGGTTGGAGATGCGCCAGCTTCTCCATCATTGTGTTCAGTTCTTCACAGTACACATCTGCAGTAATGCTCACCCCGTTTGGTAAGAAGCTGTGATGAATCACACCGGCGCTAGACCACCAAACAGTGACCATCACTTTTCTAGGGGTAAGTTTTCGTTTAGGGCATTGTTTAGGTGCTGAACCAGGATCCAACCAACTTGCTGAGCGCTTACGGTTATCAAACAGAATCCATTTTTCATCGCAGGTAACAATGCGGTTCAAAATTCCTTCATTTGTGTGTCTGTTGAGCAGTGCAAGGCACGTCTCGACGCGTACTTCGCGCTGGCGATCATTGAGTTCGTGGGGCACCCATTTGTCAAGCTTTTTTACCTTGCCAATTTGACGCAAATGGACCAATATTGTTATTGTAATGGACCAATAATGCGATGAAAATGTAACACTAATCAATAAAGAAATGACTACTTTTAGAAAAAAAAATCCATGTTTTTAAAATAAAATTAATTTGAAATTAGAATTCTTAGCCAAACAAAAATTATTTTGATTTGAAATGGCCAGTACTGCAGAACGGCAATTTCATAGGTAAAGACCTAATATTATAATATGTGGTGTCTTATAAAATATATAGGATATAGGAAATATATCTAGAAGAAGTAAGTACTCCTACGGCGTTCTTCATCGACAGGTGCACGAAGTACAAACAAGATCAAAACCTATCGATCCTAGATCATATCGCATAGTTGTGATACGGATCGATCCAAAATATCAATACAAATGTCGTGCATTCCTACTCAAAGAACCTACGATCGCAGGTATTGACATATCATAGAGATTTAACTGCGTAAAAATCACTCACTGTACCGTGTCCTCCTAGGGAGACAACCCTAACCTGACTCACATATTTCATCCCTATTCTAAAGGGCGATTACCAAAAATATCAGCGAAAGCAATTTTAATGCGAAATGTTCTCCCCAAAACTTCGCATACGCGCCGAATGCGATCCGTTTCGGCAAAGGTCTGCAAATTGCTTTAAAGT
Source organism: Polymixis flavicincta (assembly GCA_949987655.1). Taxonomy (NCBI): domain Eukaryota; kingdom Metazoa; phylum Arthropoda; class Insecta; order Lepidoptera; family Noctuidae; genus Polymixis; species Polymixis flavicincta. The sequence goes on from OX465175.1 coordinate 21,818,812, forward strand.
GAAAATGCTGTGAAATACGGCCGGTGGCATTTCACTCGTAATACCTAGGTTTGCAAATTACAAAGTTACTCGCTTCGATTTAACGGTTCTCGCCTTCGGGGTCGATGGCCGAAAATTAAGTGTAGCGGAAAAAAATCCAACACCGCATCCAATAGTATTTAACGCCATGTTCAAGGTTTCGAATGAACAACCCTAAATAAAGGAGTATTTTTGATAATTTTATCTAATCAAACACGCTATGGCTGATCGTGACTTTGGTAGCAACGCACTTTTTACACGAAGAGGATGGAGACCATTGGTTCTATATTGCTTGATTTCTATTGAGCTTCTTCCTTTACACTGCTTTTACAAAAGGGAGAAAAAGGGTTCCTTTAAGTACCGAAAACCACAGCGTGCTGAGCTGCTGACCGACTGACCTACATTACCCAGAAATTTAAAAATAAATAGCGTCACGAACAACAAAAGATGAGGGCTCTCAAGCATGGATCCCAAACCGAAAGCGTTCAGCACAAAATCAAGCATTATAAACTCGAAAAATCAATAACAACACCACAAACAATTCCAGAGTCAGCATTATTCGCCATTTTCAGTTGTATAATAAACTTTTGGAAACTGTTCAACGATCCTCCATTCGAAAACACAAAAGCGGGTAGCCAGAAAATGGTTGCGGCTTTCCCTCCCTCGACCTTGACGGTGTTTATCTCGCTGTTCACAGCATCTGGAGTTTATTTCGATACAATGAGCATCTTTATAGGAAGAGGGTTTTTGGATTTTTGAATAAAATCGTCCCAAGACCGGATTTGGTATAAAATCTGTTAAAGAGGATCAAGAATATGATCAATTTCACACGAAATCAGAAATGTAGGCAATATATTACGTAAGGTTTTTTAGCAAAAAAGTATTTACCAGGATTATGTAACTTAGCTGAGTAAGATAAAATACTTTATCTTAAAGAATAATAAAATAAAGATATGAACCAGTTTCAGTTCCGTTTCATATTTAAATCATTCCTTCACATAACGATTGGACGTGACATCGTAAAGTTTTCCTTTATATTAATTTATACACACAACCGGCAAACTTGGTAATTTCTAGAACTAGTAGGCATGTAATGAACATAAATGAAATATTGACAATGCTCATTACCTCATAACGATGTTTATTCGTGTCCCTGAACGCAAAACAAAATGGGTCAAGAATCAAGATTAATGATTTTGCATCTATCTCTTTCCATCGCGTTGAAGGAAGCAGGACGTAAGCTTTAAATATCTTCAATATTGCTAATAGGTGTAATAGTCATTAACGGAAAGGTTGTGAATGTCAATATCGTTGGACAAACTGGCCCTGGGTTGGGGTTAGCGACCTTATTGGCACGGTAATCCGACCTGGGGGCTTACTCTTGAAACTAATTTTAATTTCAATCTAAACCCAATACAATTCCAATGTCAATTTTGCAGTCACGTGATTCGGTACTCTTGAACACAATAGTGTCAACATTGGATTGAAATTGGGATTGCCCCGCCATTATTTTATTCAACGTGAAGTTAGCCACGTTACGGGCCGCAATAGTGTTGTTCGACTCATTACAATAAACCGGTAATAGAGAATTAAAATGCTTTATCCTTTAAATAACGCGGCCAATAAATAAATATCTTATATATAGTTGCTTAATTGAGTAATTGTGACGTAATCAATTCATTTGGGCGTAAGAAAATGATTAAAATCATAAAATTAACCATGACATTGGCTGCATGCGGTAGGATCGTTGCCATGCCCTACACTATCTACTAATAAAAAAGACGGCGTAGAAGGTCTCAATTTTCTATAGTAAAAGTAGTCAAGTTTTAGTTTGTGTAGAACAGTTAGATATTGTTCGCGTTTGGTTCCTTTGTAGTAAGAAATACCCAATGGCGTTCTTTATTTATGTAAAATAACAATATTGAGTGTGTCTAGTAATAATAAAAAAACCTAGAAGAAAACCAATGCAAATGTAGTGTGGTATATTTTCTCTTACATTAAATCTTGAATATCTTTGGAACCCGTGGTACGCTTTACACAATTCCAACTGTAAAAATGGGTTTATCCATAGATCTATCGTTTAAAACCAAAATAAATAAAAACTGTACATAAATAAGAAATCTCATTTTCAACTTACGTAATTATACGAGAACCTTACATTATTTTCAAATATTCCGTATAAAACTCAAATAAGTACAACTGGATTTTATTATGAAAACTATGTAGATAGTAATGAGATCAAATTAAATTAACTAGTTAATTAGAAACCTATACAATGAGTTGAGCCAAAATCTCTTAACATTTCTCGTCTTTGTTTCCATTATTTTTTAGGGAATTACGTAAAACACTGTTTAATACTGCTAATCGTGCCATATTAAACTCCTTTTACTTGTTTAACACCACCTAAAATGCAAAACAATTTCAAAAAAGTTACACTTTTGCTATTGGAAAAATCACAATCTACAAACAATCCCAGCGTAATATTGATGCAATACACAGCTGTCAAAAAAACTCAAGAGTAGCGATTACCGCGCGCCAAGCCCGATCCCGATTTCATTTAGTTCTCCAAAAAGACACGCAATTTAAACACGATTTGGCGCTAGCGTCGAACTCAAGAGTACGAAAAGTCACAATTCCAATGTCGATCGATCGGAATTGAACTCAAGAGTAAGCACTCTGGAGGTTTTAAGCCGATGATTAGCCGATTAATATATCAAGTGTTTGTGTTTACTGTTTAGCGACTAGGGTAAAAGTCAATTTCAGACTTCAGTTACTGGCTAATCTAGTTCATAGAAAACAGTGTTGCATAGTGATAAATAGTGTATTTATTCCTGAGTATATGATAGTGGTGGTGGTGATATATCTTTTTGATATCGTACTAAAATATTATGTCATAATTGTGAAAGTTACTATGATTATTGCAAAAACGGTAGAACGGATTTGAATCAAATTTGGCACACAAATAGTTTATAACCAGGAGTAACATACAGGATACTTTTTATCCCGGTAGTACGTTGCTGTGAGATAATTTCAAACATCCACTTGGCGAAGTCCCGGTCGAAACCTACTAATTTAATAATACCGTGTGTCAAATGTACATAGGTAAAAGTATTTTGCTTCCTATCCCAGTAAGTAATAAAATTATTTAAGTATAGTGCGGGTAACCCTATGCACTATAAATCATTTTATTACTTAATTTACGTTTGTTTTATTTCGCAAAAATACTCGAGTAAAAACACTAACATGTAGATTATATTATTTCTCCTGCTAGAATTATTGTGTTGAGTTCAAAGGGCACGTAGGCGATGACTTGCTAGTTCATAAATAAATTAATATTAAATCAATCTGCCTAGCCTACCAACTATGTTCGGGTTGGCTTCCAGTCTAACCGGATGCAGCTGAATACCATTATTTTTCATGGAGCTACTGCCTATCTGACCTCCACTACCCAGTTACTGGGAAACACGATGTTCGACTTCATAAGTTCGAATAACTAAGTACTCATGTAAGCACTTATAGGCTCACATTTATTTCAATTATTGTACAAAATTAAGTACATATGTATTTCCTAAATAGTGGAAAAACTTTTCAAGGCCTGTGAATTACATAATTATACAATTTAGAATTTACATAAGACGCAAATGAGGCGGCAAAAATTCTTCGCCTATTACAATAATGGGCAGTACTCCAAAAATCACTATCCAGTTAACGACATGAATAAAACATTTTAGGTTGTTAAAAACGTATCAGTTATGTCACTTCCATGGTTTTATTTGGCAGTGTCAATTAAGGTATCTATGTTATACCTATTTAATGAAATAGTGGTGGTCATATAATTAAGAACACTAATTGCATGTATTTTTTTGTATTTCTCTTGGCATCGCAAAACTTTTCCATAGTAGTGGTACATTCGTTGATACAAATGATTGGCTAAAAAATAAATAGATAAACTTTATACATTCGATTTGTACATAAACTACTTACTGGCTGGTCACATAATTCAGAACGCTGAAAAGTTTTTTTTTATTTTATTCTAATTTAAATAGAGAACACTCTCTGGCTCTGTGGTTGTAGGTTATTCGTATAATTTTGGCGCCATTTAGTGCTGTGAAAGTCTTAGAGGTGATTGCTTCATTTGAAAACAACGGGGAAAATAAAAAGTGTGATAAATCTACAAGGGAATGTTTCGCGTGTATCTAAACAGAGAAAGTCAGCTCGTCGAGATAACAGAAATACCGTTCGTTTGGCTAAAAAAAAATGCTTTTAATGGGTCTAATGAGCTAAGAAAAGAATATTTTGGTGAAAACAACCCTTCAGCAATCTCTGCACGCACTATTCGAAAGCGTTTTAGAAGAAATCTTGCAAGGAAGGATAGCAAGGAAGGTGCCCATGTTGAAAAGGAGCCATAGGCAAGCCCGGCTTGCATTTGCAAGAAGGTATGAATTAGGGATGCCTCGATACGCCTTTTTGCCGATACGATACCGATACGATTATTGAATTCAAAAATGAAATTCAAAAAAGTAAAAATAATAATACACAGGTCAGGTTATTTTTTTAAGTAACATAAAAATAACAGGACAAACTAAATAAACCGTTTAAAACTATAGACCGGTTGAGATTCGATAATAGTATATTTTAGTATGGTTAGTTCGTGCCTCGTTAGCAACGAAATAGACGAGACACGCGTTTACATTACATTTTTAAAGCGCGAAATTTGAAAAGTATCGTCGAATCGGCCATAAAAATATCGTCGATGCCGATATTTCGGCAAACTTCGAGTATCGCCGATATATCGGCATCGGTATCGGTATCGGATGCATTCCTAGTATGAATACTGGACAGTTAGACAGTGGAAAAATATAATGTTTTCTGACGAGACAAAAATAAATAGGATATGTTCTGATGGAAAACGATATATACGACGCCATCTGTATAAATCTTTCGACCGAAGTACACAAAAAGACATTAAAGCATGATGGAGGGAAATGTGTAAATTTGGGTGCTTTTCTGGACATGGTGTTGGATCTGTTAAGCTAATAGAAGGAAACATGGATCAATTCCATTACAAAAATATACTGGAAGAAACAATGTTACCTTATGCTGAAGACGTGCTTCCGGTTATATGGACATTCCAGCACGACAATGATCCAAAGCATACTGCACGCACCGTTATAGAATTTCTCATATCGCAATCAGTTTCTGTCTTAGATTGGCCAGCTAACAGCCCAGATCTATGCCCACTAGAGCATCTTTGGAGCGAAATCAAGGAAACGGTTTCAAATCGACTGTGTGGCAATTTAAGAGAGCTGTACGACGTTTTCTTAGAAGAATGGAACTCTATCTCTCTTGCGAAATGTCAAAAATTTATGGAGTTAATTAATGCCTCGCCGGTGTAAAGCAGTAGATTTCATTCTATATTCCTTATCCCATTTCCTCTACTCATTTGGCTATTTAGTTACTTCTAAGAAGGAACACATGACATGATATAAATAAAAAATGCGAAATGTAAATTCTCTTATTATTATTTTTGGATTTGCAGGTCAGTGTCAAGCTGTATGTTGAACAAAATATGATTCGCGTCCGTAACACGAATGTATTTACAGAATCATAATCATCAATAGAACCTTCTAAGTTTTTTTCATGAAAAAGGGGCAACCCTGGCGCATCCCCTACAAGTGAAAAAAATATCTACTTTTCGTTATGCTCACCAACGGAATCAAGAAAAGCATGAAAGAAAAGCTTACAACCAAAAATAACCCCAATCGATATCCGAACGAACTTCAGCAACAGCCGCAGAGTAAACAAACCCGAAATTAAAAATAAGCGGTGAACAATGAATGGCATCACGTGCAAGCGCGTCAGTCTACAATGCACACGAATGAACTCCTACTGTGAGAAATGACGTCACAATTAATGGAATATGCCTGCATTGAGCTTCAGAATAACTGACAATTAAGAAAAACGTAGTCTCCGCCTCAATGAATGTTACATTTTATGCAACTCATGAAAAAAGAGGCCGTCTAATAAACGACCATCAGCGTTTAAAAAAGATAAAACATTTGACATACATATTGACGTCGGCCTTTTCAGCATGATCAGATCACAATATGGCAGATACTCTTGACTCAAATCCAGTAGCAGAATACTTCCAAAAGTCCAAAAGCAATACCAAAACACAAAAGATCGTAAGAACTGAAAAGTAAAGTACGAGTAACTAAATAGAAGTAAATGTGTACTGGCCTCGAAGCAATAAAGGCGTTGTTTACATTGAACTGGTAATAGCGGGCAGACAGCCGGTACAATTGCCCCCGATCTGAAATCAATGTTAGATCGACAAGACGAAAACATAGGGCCGAGTCGAGACAATCTTGTCCAAACTAAAATTATCAAAAAATGTCAACGTCCCAAAATAGTATGGAATTACAGTGGGTTTACGGAAGCAATTATCCTTACAAATCATCCAATTGAAGCTCAATGAGGCTCGCTTTCATCAGATTATGTCACCATTAAACTGGAGTGTCTCGTAAAGTTAACGTAATCTGCGTAATTGAACATTGAACGCACCGAGTTATGTCAGCCACCGAAGCCTCAGGATTACACTGAAATAGACGACTTATACCTTGACCTACATGTTACCTTGTTTTATAGTAACGTCATAGCATCATATGTGATAGATTTGATGAAGCAAAATAGACGGTTAACAACTGACATTGACGTATACATATAGGTCTAAGTAAGTATGTATTGAGTGAAGTCTATGAAAACAAAGTATGTCTGGAATAGAAAATATTCACATACTCTCGTCGCCATAGTGACAGCTTCGGAATACATGTGATGTCATACATAATTATGTACAGTGGAAGTGAGACCAGTATACACTGTGTTAAACTTTCACTTAATTGCTGACGAAGTATTACAAACGAAAGCGATACTTTAAAAAGAATGGGCCAAAATGAATACGATGTTTTATAAAATCATGAAAATGGGCGATATGAATGAGCGGGAAATGCAGTGTGGCTGTGAAAACGGTTTTATTCATGAAATCGTGCCAAACTGAGTTACGTAACGTTGCAGATCTGATGCGGAGTTTCATTCATGAGATTCACTCCCTCGGGTCTGCCCACCCATCCCACCGGGGCCGTCGAACCGGCACGTCCCGGTCACCCACGCTCAGCATAATATCGCGTTTGTAAACATATATGGAATTAGATAATCAAATTTACCTATTACGAACACGAATATTTTGTTTTACGTAATCCTCGAAGCACGCTGCCAATCTAGACGTTAAGAAAGTTTATTCATAGAGAACGTCTTGATATATTTTTAGGATATTAATCACACTGGTCTTTAAAATGCAATATCAAAAGTAAATGTGAGTTTGTATTTTTATTTCTCAATAGCTGACCCGACGGACGCTGTCCGGTTCATTAATTCATACAAAAATCCCATAGAGATAAGCACAGTTTTTTCCGATCCAATATGACGGGTAACTTAAGTTTTCATTCAATAAAAACCTAATTCGGACTATTACGAATATTTTAAAACAAAAAATGCCAATCTGTCCAGTCGTTCTCAAGTGATGCGCTTACCAACAAACAGCATTTCATAAAAAAAAATATCAATTTTAAAACAACATGCTCAACTACGACTTCGTATGATGAGTGATACGTAACAGCCACCAGTAGATTTCCACTACTAAATATGGGGTTTCCCATAATTACAAAGCTTGGTAGACCGGTTGATGATCGCTCTATATGAGGATATAGAACCCGACCCATTAGTAGTCTCTTCCTAAACAATGCAACACGGATGGACTTACTTTTTGCAGCTGACAACAACGAACAGTCTAGGTATTTAAAGAAACATTCGTACGCGACGTAGCCGCTGCCCATCGAAGCCTTTTGACAATGATCATTCAGAGAAAGTTATAAAAATATCAGTACCTACACTACCTACGAATGAAATCAGAGTTGTACGTCAATGGATTTATCAATTAATAATGACGTAGATAAAAGTAGTTTAACAAGATAATATTTGTTTCAAATCATATTGAGCTCAGTTTTATTAAACTCATCTGTATTGACGTCTTGAATATGCATGCAGTATTAAGTAACCATTAAGATATCTGGGCAAATATATTTTATATATTTGCATTTTTAATACTGAAATGTGTTATATTACTAGACACATAATTGATTCGTGTATAGTACTAGTTAATTCCCTGAGTTTGCCTTATTAAGGAAATAAGTTTAGCAAAAGTGCCAATTATATTGTGGACTGTGAAGTTTCCGAGATCCGAAGGTCTGGTCCCTTATTTCAATGTACTGACGCAAGTCCGAGAGAAGACCTACGACTTACTTAAATACGATGAACTTCAAACAGAGATTGAGATTCTCATGTTATCTTGACGTAAACAAGAAAAGTTATGATAACTGACTTTTTGCACTCGCTAAGGTTTTTGACACAGTCTCGTGTCCATTCCATCATAATTTAAAAAACGAAAACATCTCGTTGTGTAGTATGCTGAGCTTGAAATCATACACTGATTACTTCACAGATTGCAGAGGCAAGGTAGATGAATAGACGAGTCATGATCTTCCTATTACGTATGGGGTACTGCTAGGCAACATTCTTGGTATACCTGTTATTTTTAACCTATAGTTATTAATATTAGGTCTTTACCTATGAAATTGCCGTTCTGCAGTACTGGCCATTTCAAATCAAAATAATTTTTGTTTGGCTAAGAATTCTAATTTCAAATTAATTTTATTTTAAAAACATGGATTTTTTTTCTAAAAGTAGTCATTTCTTTATTGATTAGTGTTACATTTTCATCGCATTTCAATCTTTTTCGTCATCATGGATACGTTAAAAATTCGAGTAATTATGGAATATGAGTACCGTCGTGGCAGCAACGCGGCACAAGCGGCACGCAACATCAACGACGTTTACGGAGCTAACACTACAAACCAACGCACCACCTGTTATTGGTTTGCTCGCTTCCGTTCTGGAAATTTCGACCTGAAAAATGAACCTCGCGGTCGTCCGAAGACTTTGGTCGACAATGACGAATTAAAGGCGATTGTGGAAGCTGATGATACACAATCTACGGCTGAATTAGCAGCAGCTTTCGACGTTAGCGTCAAAACAATATTGGTCCATTTGCGTCAAATTGGCAAGGTAAAAAAGCTTGACAAATGGGTGCCCCACGAACTCAATGATCGCCAGCGCGAAGTACGCGTCGAGACGTGCCTTGCACTGCTCAACAGACACACAAATGAAGGAATTTTGAACCGCATTGTTACCTGCGATGAAAAATGGATTCTGTTTGATAACCGTAAGCGCTCAGCAAGTTGGTTGGATCCTGGTTCAGCACCTTAACAATGCCCTAAACGAAAACTTACCTCTAGAAAAGTGATGGTCACTGTTTGGTGGTCTAGCGCCGGTGTGATTCATCACAGCTTCTTACCAAACGGGGTGAGCATTACTGCAGATGTGTACTGTGAAGAACTGAACACAATGATGGAGAAGCTGGCGCATCTCCAACCAGCATTGGTCAATCGCTCGTCTCCGCTGCTCCTGCACGACAACGCGCGACCTCATACTGCACAGCAGACGGTCTCCAAGTTGCAAGAACTGGGGTTGGAAGCTCTCCGTCATCCGCCCTACTCACCAGACCTTGCGCCTACAGACTACTACTTTTTCCAGAATTTGGATAACTTCTTGGCGGGAAAAAAATTTAATACCCGAGAGGCAGTACAAAATGCCTTTGAAGAATTTGTTGCCTCCCGTCCAGCTGATTTCTTTAAGAAGTTCATCAATAAACTGCCACTGCGATGGCAAAGATGCATTGATTGCATGGGTGATTACTTCGATTAATACAAATAAAAAATTCATGAAAAAAATTCGTTTAAATTTTTTCATACAAAACGGCAATTTCATAGGTAAAGACCTATTATAACCTTTGTTAAGAGAGCAATGCCAAGGTTGGCCCTTACAGCGTTATTGACATATTTTCATGAAACTAGGAAAGAGATAGCTCCAACTACGCAGACATATTTCCATCTGTCAATACTTGAGCACGAAACTATTCTCTGAGAAAGGTTACTGATAATAATTGACATAACAATAAACATTATAACCTTCCTGACTTTTTATATATTATCTTACATAATGTCAATGGTTCAGCTATAGATAAATGACATAAGATAATTTTGACCCATGTGATGAACCGACGTGCGATTAACAGATGAACGAGAGATGAAGGTTAAACCTTTATATCAGGAATTATACCGAATAGTTGCCGAGCCAGTACATTTACCTGATAACTATGTTCCCGCGATTGAAAATCACTTAAAATTCTATTACGTAAATAACATGTTGTCAAAATGCCTGTCATTTAACATGATTGGTTCTTATTTTGCTCAGTTAGAGTTATCATTACCATGACTGACAACTAAATGATCATGCTTTCAGAAATGTTTATCTATCCTTGTCCTTTACCTCTCGTGAAGCACTGTCTAGTATCGCAAAAAACCTGACTACCGAGAAATGCTTATTTCGTGATTTTATTGATTTCTCGTACCATAGTCAGCTGTAATAAGCAAGCTGAAGTGGCAAAGGTCCCGCCATATTGGCCGTAGAATCGATGACCTTTGGGGCCCTCAGCGAAGGTGGAGCGACGATCTTCGCAGGGGGGCTGGTAGCAGCTGGATGAGAGTTGGCAAGGATCGAGCTGAATTCTGCCCTGCTAATTGTATCTGCAGTAATCGACACTTTTGGGTTTTTCACTTTTTGCAAACCTAATATGAGAAATATGTTTTTTGATAACGAGATTCACAGTACTTGCAAGAAAATTTTATTTTTAGATTTCCGTGTTTTTCTCGAAACCACTTTTTTGCAAGTACTGCATTTACAATTAGCAGCAGGCCTTAGACAAAACACATTTCTGTTAACGTTTACGCCAAACACTACGCCAAAATGTATGGGGATGACATTACCTGCGGAAAGGACACGACGTAACCTTTCCGCAGGTAATGTCATTCCCATACATTCTGGCGTAGAGAGGCGTATTTTGTCTCTAGGCCCAGGGTAGAATGGCGTTCAATTGGAGAGGCGTATGTCTCAGCAGCGGACTGATAGACTGATTATGAGTCAGCTGTGTAAATTGAGACATACCTTTTCTTTTTATCTATACAGGATAGTTGGTAATTAGTATTATCATTCATGATAATTTGCTAAAGGCCAGATTTAAAAGAACACAGGTGCATAATCACAAGTTTAATTGTGATTATATTTGATTTCTTGTTAAGATTTCAATATCATGTTTACTACAGCTGGTGTTTCTTCATTACTCATGCTAATTGTTAAATGATCAATTGATTGTTTACTACTAGTTCTACATTGTATTGTATTCATTGTAAATTCTAGTTTCTAGCATTTAAATAGACAATGATTTGTTGAATGGTTTCTATAGATCTTAGTTTATGACAAAGTGTAGAAGGAACTCCCAGCTGGTTGTATGATAATAATTAAAAGCAATTGTTTACATAGTATTGTTATTGGTACTCCCAAAAGGAAAATAATGCATTTAAATACATCTGTTTAGCGAAGAAAAATTGAAACAATGTTAAAATAGATAAGATGTTTTTATTTTATTTTATTTAAACTGTATAAAATACTGACTTAGGTTTTTTTTATCTGTTTTGCTTGATGACAACAGTCAAGTCTTTGTTTTCAGGTATTATTTATAACTTCTTGCCTAAAAACAACTGAACGATCTTATCACAAATAATGCAAGATGTCACTAAAAATAAATTTAATAAAAGTTTGCTTGTTTGAAAGCGTTAATTAATCTCTGAAACTACCCTGCTGGATTCCAAAAAATATTTTTGTATTTGGTATTCTTGAGCAAGGTACAAAGGCTATGTAGCATCACGCTGCGACCCTTAGGAGCGAAGCCAAAGCGTAGTAAAGGGGCGCAGCTATAGGTTCTATTTTATGTAAAAAACACACGGACGTAGTGGTGGGTCTCTGCTCATACTCATATGTATATGTATCATACCTATTATAAATGCGAAATTAACTTTGTATGTCATATTTTCATGCATTAAGAGCTGAACAGGTTTGAGTAACATTTGGGACTTGGATAGACCATAACCTGGGTTAGGCCATTAGGATACTTTTATCAACCACAGGAAAAGCTTGTTAATTGCAAAAGTCTGACTCATTATTTACTATAATTTGGTTGACAAATTACCTCACAGTTTATTTATAAAAACGGCTGCATAACATTATCGTAGCTCTGTGATTCATGCATGAAAACGAAGGAATCTCAGTCTTGCATTAAAAGATTTTACCTACATCAATTTATGTACTTATTACCTTTTGACTTTGACCAGCGATACAAAAAGTAATTTATATCTATTCTTAACAATAAGAATAGTTTTAGGATTTTGATCTATTAACTTGTTGCTAAGTTAATTAATTAGTTTAAAGACTGAATGAATTTGGATAAAAATTTATACAAACGGACCATGACGTGGTGATTGTCATTATTTATGGACATTAAAAAATCTAAATTTATTTATATCTTAAATTTGTTATGTGAAAACAATGCAAGTCACATTACTTTTGTGTTGGATAATATGTTACCATCAATTCATGAGTATGAATGTTTACAAAATTATTTTAACCTTCAAGTGTCAAGTAAATCACACATTTACTTTTCTATTGATAACAGAATGAGTCTGCCTAACAGTCAAAGGGCTAATATTGCTCTGATAAATCAATCTTCACATAATATTAGAGTGGTCATTTACAAGCAAATGAGAGAAAAATAATAAGTTTAGAACAAACTTGTGAGCACTGCATTCAAAAAGTTTTTAAGATTTACTGTTGATGTTCATCTGTATTCCTAAATATTCTAATCATGTGTCAGCTTTGGGTATGAATCATAACTATTTATTAAGCATTGTGTAGTCCCCTATGAACTTCATACATAGAATAAATTGTTTTGAAATCAAATTCCTGAAACATTAAGGGGGTATTTTAATTGGAATTGTTAATAGTATGAGCTGCAGCGTGATAATGAGCTATTTCATAACATACAAAATATTCTAATTACGAAAATGACTAAGCTCTGATAGGCGAATGATAAATGTATTTTTAAAACAGCAGGCTGTGGAACAATTACACAAGACTGCATGATCTCTTTTATCAGATTACTTTGGTTCCTGTATTACGTCAATTAACTTATATTAGTGGGCCACTAGAACAGTGAACTTGAGATAGAGGAAGCACATCATTAAGTACATACCTGGGTCGGTTCTGCATGTAATATTGACCGCCGAAAATGAACGCCATGTACACACCAACGTAGTAAAACGCTACAGTCCAATTTTCGGTCATCCATTTCCGATAGTCGGAATGAATAAATTCGTTTTCGAATTCGAAAATGTACGAGTAATTCGGCGTTGCATCGAACGCGTATGCCATCACCGGGGACTCCATTTTTCTAATAGTTCAGTCCGAATGCCGGTCACTAGACCCTGGCGCGCACAGTCCCTCAACTTTTATATTGTTACACTGATCATCACACGAGACTTTTAACCTAAAATTGAATAACAGGATACCGCTGTATCGTTATATCACAGATGACTAAAAATGACAATATTTCGAAGGGGCGGCAATGCGTGCTACCTTTATCACACTAATTTCGATAATGGTCGCGGAATGTCCTCGGTTTTACTATTTATCGCAGTGACGAGGCGTCGGCTCGAGCCCGAACTTCTCTGACTCGTCACAGCGGCAAGAGGAAAAGATGAATGAACTCGTTTCACGCCACGCCGTTTGCTGTCGCCTTCATTTTCTATTTGACAGACGAACCCGCCCGCCGCGCCGCGCAGTGTTACCAAGTTATAATTAAAATATATTACGTTATATATTACGTACCTTTTTTTTTGCAAACTACATTTTGTCGAAGCATGTCAATATTTTTGCATTGCGTCTGTCTCTAGAAACAGAATTTTGGCTAAAATGTTTTATTTTTGTTTTTAAAATAAATAAATATACAATAATCTTATCAGTTAGTTAGTATCCTGTCCCATCATTCCCAAATCAAGGCTGTATATGCATCTGAGTAGCCTCTCTATTATACGTTATAAGTGTTACTCATTCAATTTCAAAATCTGATTCGAACAGTCAGGGACAGATTGAAAAACGAATAAAAGAAAGAAAATATATTTATTGAGAACTGAGAACTTTTCTTCTAACATTATAGTGCAACCACATTTCGCTTGTTAAATATCCAATGATAAACGGCGATCATATTGCCATCAATCGGGCACAAATTCAGACTCTGACGAGCTGTTTTGAGAAATTCGTGTTGGAAAAACCCAATAGCACTTTGCCCGACCCGCAAAATGTTATTGGGTTCTTGATCAAGGTGTCATATTAGTTCCGTTAGTCCTATACACATTTATAGAGACTGAACTACAATAGAACTAAGATGACAAAATAATAAGTAGACATTTAATACATATTTTTTTTAAGACGTAGTAACACTGTTTTGCGATGCGTTCACAAAATGAAGCAGCACTAGATGCGTTCACAAAATGAAACAGCAACTATTTTGTCAAAAGATTTGTTTGCTACATTTACATTCTCGAAAATATTATAACTACCCACGAATTCTATCTGATATATTCTGGCATTACAGCACATAATTATATTATCCCATGGAAAGAAAATAAGCTAACGTTGGCAGCACATTTTAACTCGGTTTTGTTCAAAGTTTAGGATATCAATGTTAGCCACAAAAATTAATAGGTACCTAATAAATATCAAATTACTAATGTATTAATAATTGTCTTTTATGAACCACATTGGGAAAATTTAAACATTTGAAATATGTTGCGGACCACCAGATCGCCAAACATGATCATATTCGTAAGCCTTTTGAACAGTTCTCTAAAAACTGGCAATTTAGTATTAGGCAAATTATCTTTTTCCAAATTCTCTACAGTCCTATTATAAAAGGTGTACATATAGAAAGCAGGGTCTTCTCCGACGTTCAGAACTTTGTGGAACATTCCTGCAATGACCTGGATCTGGTTTCCTTTGGTCATTTTGAAGGACTGTCCTATTCGTTGCTTGGTGACTTCGGGCTCGAAGACGACTATACCTTCGAGGATAGTTAGCGTGACATTTTGCAGTTCAACTGGGATATACTTTTCTTGGTCGTAACCTGCGAACATAGGCGTCGTTAGTTGAAATTAATAGAATGGGTTCAATTGATATTTATAGGCGAGGATGAGTCAGACGCGACTAATAAAACACAGTAATAAAGACTGGCTAGAGTCCTAGCTCTCCTGTAACAACGCACTGCAAGTTAATTCTTGATCTGGATCTTGTGAGATGATATTTTAAATATGTCAGTATTGTTTTATAACCACAGCGACCATAATAGTGTAGATTCGCCAGTTCTCGACCGATTAGTGGAGTTGTCAAGTTCAGGAAGAAATTAAAAATATTTCAATATAATAAGTGATTTAGTAAAAAAGAATATACTCGTTATGTAGTCTATTTTAATTAACCATGTTTTATTTTCAAATAAGAGCTAGGAATTATTATAAAAAAAAAACCAAAAAATGCCGATTTCCCCAATTCTCGACCGAAATTTCCAGTTTTTGACCTTGTGCTCGCCAGTTCTCGACCATTAGTAGAGCTGGTTAATAAATCAAGAAAAGTATATACATTTATTTATTTTTACTATGCAAAAGACTACTGAACGTACTCTTATATACGTTTTTAGAATACGAGCTAAAATCATAAAAACAACGGCTTTTAATAAAAACACCTCTCATCTATCCTGTTTTGGATTTACCTAGACACCAAACAGGAGGCATGCTATTTACCACAGCTTTTGGTGGTCGAATGTAAGGGTAAGCAACACATGGTGGGAAAAATTAACCTTTCGACATGAGACTGCCCTTTTTATGACTCTTACTTCTGTCAGCCATTTGTCAGGCCTCTTCAGTGTAAAAAGTAGTCCTTTTTAACTGACTTCAAAAAGAAGGACGTTATCAATTCGACATGTTTTTTTTAATGTATGTTCGGGCATAACTCCGTCGTATACATCCGGATTTACAAAATTATTTTTTTGTGCGAAAGGGGTTTACTCCGAAATGGTCCCATTAAAATTTCATATAGATCTGATGATGCGTTTCGGAGACATACAACGGAACTCTTCAAAAAATTACAGCAAATCAACCGCGAATGTTGCTATCGCATACATATGCATTGTTTTGACCCCAAGGATGATCAAATTTCGAATTGGTAACTAAAAAGTGAAAAATTAAACCTTTTTCAAAAAAATTACAAACGACTTTCAAAAAAACACTACAAAGTGAAAAATTACTGTAATTCCGGAAGGCGGTGACAAATAAATAAAATACACAACCAAAGTCACCGACTTCCGAAATTCAAGTTATTTTGCACTTTGTAGTGTTTTTTTGGAAGTCGGTTGTTATTTTTTTTCTTTTCTTTTTAGATATTGAACTCGTCTAAAATTAAACAAAAATAAATTTAAAGAGTAGTCTTTCAAAGAGAGGTTTTTGTTGCAATTTCGGGTTACCAAGCGCTTTTATTGGGCGCTCGGTGGACGCGAACAGGCGTACCCAAAGAGTACTTTGTATAGAGGCGTACCCTACTACGGTCGAAAACAAGTACATGTTTATGACGTGAGTTCACGTGAGCCATTTTTCGACTGCAATTTATAAACCATATTTAAAAAAATTGGAACCTTGTTATAAAAATTATTTCAGCAAAAATACATTGAGATATGCCTATTAAACGATTTTTGCATAAAAAAAAGTAAATAGATAAACTTCCTCTTGTCCATTTTTTATATACTTAATTCGGAAATTGGCACACTCTGATTGCATGGTCCTGTTTTCGACCAAGAGGGGTTTTCATGACGTGGTATTTTTTTGTACCTACATTTGAAATAATCCGGTCGAGAACTGGCTCTTACAATACTAGTGTCCCTAGGATTTAAATTCATAAATTAGATTCAATGGTATTATGACAACAAAGATTCATCCTAATTGAACATGACGACGCCAGATTTCGACCGCACGGTCGAGAAGTGGATTTTCTAAGAAAACGACGTACTAGTTTCCGACCTCTTAATTTTATTTGCTTTCCATGAAAAAAAAAAGTATTAATTGCTTTCATAATATGCTATGGTTTATAATTTAACTAAACAAATAAAAGACAAACCTTAAACACATAATTTGAATTAAAAAAAACTTGCCCTGAACTCTGCGGCTCCTCACTATTTTTTTTGCACAGAACACACGTTATGACGCGTTCTTTGCGAAGCACAGATTGCTGTATTTTTTTGCTCGGTAACCTGGTACACTCAGGCAATTTTTCTTTGCGTGCGTACTTCCGAACTATTTGGGGTCGCCACAGTATTTTTTTTTTGTTTGTAAATCGGTCAGTATTTCTATTTTGTATCTATTTTTCAGCTCGTCAAAAAGTCGAGAACTGGTGCCGGTCGGCGAACTGGCGCGGCGTATCTACCCTAGGCAACGAAGGTAACGAATTTATTATCCTATGGTATCGCGAGACCACCTACGAATATGACCATATTGTCAAATACACCTACGCCTAAAACGACGAAGCATTATCTGCACATTGAGTTTGTAAAAAGATGAAGGTGTTTATTATTATATGGGTATAGTATTCGAACATTATTGTAGGTACTTTTATAACTCTTAACATTACAATTAGGTAGGTACCTAGAATCATATAGATACATAACTAGTATTTAAAACAATAGGTATATCACTCAATAAATACTTTATTAAGTAGGTAGGTACCTACATTATAAAAGTGCAACGTACATGATGGCAATAAATGGTTACAATCCTGCATAATTTAGGTACCTACTTAGGCACTTATTTATTTTGTTTGCGCGATTTCCAGACATTAGATACAAACGTACCTATTTCATGAATTTATTTGCAATTCGTCATGTAGGTAGGTACTAATGACATAACTTGAATTGAATTTCATGTTATTTGTATGAACAAAGTAGAAAGCAGTAGGTACCTAGTCGTAAATATAACTTCGAGGATTGGAAAACCGAAACTAGGGGTTCCGTAATTTTTATAGGAATTCACTGTGAGGACTTGGACGACGACGACGGGTAGAACTCGACGTCGTAGGCCTCATTTAGTAACTTGGAAGTAGAATGTTATTCAAATTCAATGTAAAATCTGAAATTAAATTATATTCGGAAAAGAACCAGAGTTACCGGTATAGATTGCTGGGACTGAAGGCAGCCTAGGAGAGGCCTATGTGGCTATGTCCAGCAGGAAACTGAGACGGGCTGATTTGATTGATGTAGAAATCTATGCAGGCCCCAAGTCTACTTATGCCCTAACATTACAGATAGTAACTGTCAGCTTAGGTACTGCTAGATTATAATTATACCTAATGTCTTCTTCCCTCGTGAGGCCAGTAAGGCCTTTGAACACGAGATAACAAAATCGAAGGTACATTTTATTTATAAGTATGTACCTATCTGTTGTTAACAGCTTCACTCTGAAAAATACCAACCTGGAAAATCAGCAAAGAATACAACATCGCTGTGCTCACTCCAAGAATGCACTTCGCTCCTTATTTCATCCAAGTCCTTCCTCCAATGAACAGCCTCATCCAACAAGGGCATCAGATAAGGAACCTTACAAAAAGGTGACCATGTCGCCCTGAGCATGTCCACCTTTGGATCAAACATTCTTTGGACGAACCGTCCATTCATCGAACACCAGATGTCGACATAAACGGATATATTACTAGAGAAAACCTTTGATGGGTTATTCCTAGACTTTGCTTCCATCGATCTATCCAGATTGCTTTTTAGACACTGCGCGTATTGAAGTACCATGTCTCCATGCCTTGACCATCTGTCGTTCAGTGTGTACATTTCAGGATCGATGTACATCTCTTCGTTTTTATCGTTGTCCACTACTTTGACGATTACGGAGCTGATGTCCCACGTGTGGACCATCATGTCCCAAGAGTAGCCATAGAGACCGTTTGTCCAGTTGTTGTAACCCTAGAAAAACCGATTTTTTACTTTATGATAAACTGATTGACTTAGAGCCTTAATCATTACCAACTGTTTAAAAAAAGAAAAGATCTGCATTATGTTTATCTAGTAAAGTCAAAGTACTTATTTCAAAAAGGCACTTTTGAACGTCAACATTTACATTAAAATAGAATTGATTCTAGTTGCCCCTTCCAAAATGTAGGTTCGTATGGAGAAAAATGCACAAGAAACTCCACCGTTACTCTTTTAAAATGTTTTAAGTAGATACAATATTTAATAAACATTCATTATATAATTAAGTGTGAAAACGGTGCAGACATAATACAATTACCATACCAAAATAGGTAAATAGAATGAAAATGAAGCAATTACAGATAAAAAAAAAATTGATAGATACATGGTGCTCACATATTTACAAACATTGTAAAAGTAAGTAGGTATACCTAGAATATAAGTTAGTTTGTGAGTTAAATCAAAGTGATAAATATAATTAATTATACAATTGAAATAACAACC
The DNA here is from genome assembly GCA_949987655.1 of Polymixis flavicincta. NCBI lineage: Eukaryota > Metazoa > Arthropoda > Insecta > Lepidoptera > Noctuidae > Polymixis > Polymixis flavicincta. The sequence continues at coordinate 21,838,469 of OX465175.1, forward strand.
AGTTTGATTTTGTCTACTCTAAATTGTCATATGGAGCAGGACCACTCAGGACCAGCATGTTTCCAAGCATTCTTATCTTGGATATAAACCTGTAATTTGTAATAATTATGCTTGTTTAGCCAAAGCATTGATCGGACTAAGTCGACATTTACACGGACGTAATAAAATCGCGGTGGGATATTTTCGCACACTGAATTTTTAACGCATTGCCTAAGCGCGCATTACACTAATAAATTTGTAGGAAATCTACTTAATCAGGAAATTTGATGATGTAATCGAAGTTAGAACAGTTGGATCCGATTTAGTGTTATTGGAAGGTCCCGACTGCTTTTTATATTTCTATGGTCCCGACGTACTTTTACTAAATTGTTGCATCCCAATGTAATTCTACTTCATAAGTGCATAAGAGTCATCGGTCCGATTTAGAAATGGATTTAGTCCAGTTAGGTAACTTAATGGCAAATTATTTATTGGATTATATTAATTACTGGTTTTAAAATAATAATATGTACAGGTATATAAAAAGAAAATAATCATAAGGCATCAAATAATACGTCCACATCGTTGTCAATGGGAAAAGTGGCCCAAACAACGTGGCAGCATTGCCACGTTGTATGGCAATGCTGATTCTTTGGCCGAAAATAGGCCAGCCCTTTAGTCACGTGAAGAGTCGCCCAAATGGCTGGCAAATTGGCATTTTATCATAATATAATCCCCCACTAAATTTCACATTCCCTCTTATATAAAACCTACACTCAGCGATGGTTTCCAGATTGCAGAACGAAGTTTATTAATAAACAGGCGAGTGGCGATTCTAGGTCAAATATGAAAGGCTTTTAAATTTTTCAAGAGGACTCCCACGTTCTCCGCCTACGGATTACAACTCTATGCAACTGAAATGCCCCCATTTTTTCTGTTCTTTTTACCTTTCATGCCTTCAATGAAATTCTTCAATTTATGAGTCCAAATAATAAAAGTTATGTTGGGTCCAAAATTGAAGAGTTCATGCATGGCCTAAAACTTCTAAAAGTGAAGTGCTCATGGCGGCTTTTATGAGCTTATTAGGTAGTACGCACTAGCTTTTGCCCCCGACTTCAAACGTGTGGATGTCGGAAATGATCCCACTGGAAAGTATTACTGGGTCTACCGGTGTTTTCATTTAACTGTAATGTTGTGTTTTCAAAAAATGCGGCGCACGCCACTAAAACTTCCAGTGGGCTTGATTTTTTCTGACATTTTCAACACTCCGTCATATTTCAGCCAATTTACACAAAACCTTAATGAATTATACACCTTACTGAATCACTCCGTCCATTGGTGAAAATTGAAAAACGTATGAAAATCCGTTCGGTAGTTTTTTTAGTTTTCCGCATCAAGACAGACAGACGCGGCTCGCGGCGGGGAGGACTTTGTTTTATTATAAGTACATACATATATAGAGATACTATCTTAGTTAGTAGGTACAATGAAAATATTGAAGTAGTATTGAGTTCTATTCAAACGTTGTTAGTCAATTTACCTTTGTTATAAAATGTGAATACGGCAGGAAAGCTTGAATGAAAACGTATAACATTATCAGATACATTGTTATTTTCTTTCTATTGTCATCTTTAATTAATTTATCGTCTATAGTTTCAGAAGTTTCCATTTCATTAATTGCACGTTGTTCATCTGTTTCAACAATTTTGTTCTCATCTTGATCAACTTCATCGTCAGCTTTAGCTATTCTGTGGCAAATTTCTGTTTTGTCTTCAAGTTTAGCATTTTCTTGCGGCTCTTCAACCGTTTTAATAACTGTTTGTTCTTTTTCAGTTACGGCCTCATTTCCATTGGGTTCCTCGACATTATCTTTAGAATTATTTGAATGGCATTCGCAAAGATATTTCTTTTCATATTTTTTAATTTTATTACAGAAACTTTGCTTCATTTTGGCAAAGTATTCTTTAAAGTACGATGCGAGTGTTTTTGGCCAGTCAAAGGGGTAGAACAAAGGCATTGTGGCTAAACACACCCAAGGAAACAAGCCTGAAAGAAATACCAAAGTTATAATGGGTGTAGAGATTGTCGATAAATTGTTCATATCTTTCTACGAGCTCTAATCGTTCTTCTCATTGGACAATTTAACTTTGTTTGTTGAGAATCCTTGATTGGCCATTTTGTGACCGCATTTCACCGCATACGCAATAAAGATATGGATGTAAAACAACTAATGTTCTTAATTTTTTATCCATTAGTAAATAATTATGCCTAATTGACAATCAACGACGATACTTTCAAAATTACCTATATTTTCACTATTGGTTACTCACCAATTCGAAATAGTCTACTGTTCATCAGATGGAACATGGCACAGAACAGCATAGCCACATGTCTAGTGGTGGACCGCATCATCCACACGGCCACCGTGAGGTCGAAGAGGAACACGAACCAGTGGACAACCAGGTAGTCTGTCTGGGGGACCGTCAAGAAGTACCTGTGGATGGGAACACGGATATTAAAAAATTCACTAATTATTATCGTACTATCCTAGGGGTGGTTGGGACTCAGGGGCCGGTGTCGAAGTAACAATCAGCCACACGGGTCGATCTATCAGGTTAAACGCCTTGCCACGGTTAACCTGATCGATGGGTGAAGATTGTAAAAGCTAGATATCTTTGCATTGTACAAATTCAATCTTTTAGTACCTATTGTATAATTGACCGAGACCCCTCCATGCCTCGGAAAGTGCGTTTACCACCGGCTGTCATTCGTGGATGTTTGAGAGGTTTTACTTACGGGTAGTCAGCAGCCCGAAAGTCTGACATCCAGTCTTACCAAGGTGTACCGTATTACTCAGTCACGGGATTGTGGAGTTCAGCTATCTGCTTAAGCTCACTCCATGACAAAATACTAGTAGGTATTCAGCTGCTGGTCTGGTTGGACTAGACGCCGACCCTAGTTGGGAAAACGCTAGGCAGGATAATTGGTAGTTGGTTGTGATCAGGTAGTTTAATGCGCTCAATAGGAATTTCGAAAACATTTGATTTACATGAGCACTTAATCTCATCACCTTGTGGGTCAGCAACTATGCATGAGCTTCATGTAGGTAAGTATTGTTGAAAAGACTTGGAACTTTTTTGACCGCACGGTTCGCGCAGCGGCTAAGCGATTGACTGCTGCACTGAGTGTCGCGGGTTCGATTCCCGCACGAAACAAATATTTGTATGACCTACAAGTACCTAGATGTTCCGAGTCTGGCTGTTGTGTATGTGAGTTTTAAGTGTTTGTAAACGCACCCACGATACAGGAGAGATTCCTAGTGGGGGGCAACGTTTTAAAAAAAAACATCTGAGCCATTGGTGCCGATTCTGTTGTAAACTAAATTAACTAAACTATAACTAAATTTCCTTACTTTTGACTATGAGATTCTTAACGCTATTCTGCAGAAAAATATCTCTAAATTTAAAAACAATTTTGACACAACTAAAATCGAATTTGACAATGGCACGTGGTAGTTATGTGTTTTGGCTTCGCAACGTGGTACTTGTTTGCCCTACCCCGTGATATTTTTTAGAGCCAGAGGCGCGCAGGGGCGGCAGCCTCGATGTGATTTATATGGAATTTTCACTTTTTTATGGAAAATATGAAAAATTATTACCCACATGTTGAGTTTTAGATGTGTATTGCTGTTCATAAAGGGGGTCGACATTTTAATTATTTTTGCGATAGGACGCACCATTTTCGAGATATAAGCAAAATAAAAGAAAAAAATTATTTAAAAAAAATTAAATTACTATTTTTGCACCAGAAGTCGAGGTGGACGGTGTGAATTTTCTGTTCTTGACAACTAATTTTATTCCACACATATTCAATCGCGATTAAAAATAGTCAGATTTAGTTAGACAACCAAAATTTTAGGTTGAATAGAATAATGAAATTGACAACAACAGAATAGCAAAAATTGCTTTTTTCACTAACCCAATAACTCAGTGCAATCTTAGCGCTGTCAAACTAAATATAGTTAAGTTGTGTCACTTTAGTAAATTTCAGAATGGGAAATCGTCGTTTTACAGGAATAAACTAAATTTTGGTGATTTTTAGTGTAGTTTAGAGAATTTTGTGACAACAGAATCGGCACCATTGCCAGGCAAAAAATCCAAAATTCGTGGAGGCTATTCACTTACTTAAAAGGGTCAAACACCCAATGTTCGCTAAGGTTCTGCACTGAATATCCAGTCAGCCACTCCGCAGTGCCCTTCTTCATACCAGCCATAAAATACAGTATGAAGAACTGGTACTTCAGTATGAAGTAGTTCCAGTATGGAACTGTCGACTTCTTCTTGCTAGGGTCGAGGTAAGTGTCCAGTGACCTAAGACAGATAAGTAAGTATTAGATTTGTACTGTTACGTTAGCACCATAATTTGGGTAAGAAAAAGCTCACACCTAAACATATTTTTGTCCACTTGTTAAAAGTGATCAAGATCATGGACATTAATTACCATATAAAATGGTTATCATCACAGTATTATATAGTATTATCTGATTCTCACACACAATAGTTGCAAAATTACAATATGATTGTAAAAAAATAATCCCGTCGTTTCAACGTAAAAATTTGGCTGACCTCGGATTTTTTTATAATTCTACTTTACAAAGAACTTTTAGGAACCCATACAGCATTTTTCGGTCACAGAATCTTAAAAGCAGTAACAAGTTGTCACAGTTTCGTAACTGCTACGAAACATGGTGACTGTGTGGGGTTTGGTCTTTATGTGTGGTAATAGTTCGCACCCAATTTGACTGGAAAATATTTCAGTAACTATAAGTAGTCTTTGTGTTCACGCGTAACGTAATCATTTGTGTAGACTTATTTTTAAACACTTTGTGTTCAGTTTGTAACATGCGTACAATCGAGTAAAAATGTGTAGTAGCAGTGTGGTCACCATGTTACTAGAATAATAACTTAAAAATTATATTTACACGAGGTGTCGTAATGTTACGTCATTATTACTGCACAATAAATTGCTAAAATGTGAATGAAAAAGTCACCATAAGGCACTGTTTCTCAAATTGTTTTGACAAGTGATCAAATGATGGCATCTAATTGAAAATGAGTAAAAACTGAACGATTCCGTCTCATATCGACTTTCTACAAAAAAGTAAACAAATTATTGGTTCCACATAATCTATCTCCAAGTACATAATTTTTCAGATTATTAACAGATATTAAATTTATTCAGTATAAGTTGTGTTTGTTATCCACTTGAAAGTTTGTTGTTTCGAATTAAAAACCTTTTACGAAAAGGCGACCAACCCTTAGCGCAAGTAGCGAATCACATACAGGAATAGGCAAAGCTAAATATCAAGGACCATAAATCCAAACGGATGTATCCTCTTTTCAAATACGAAAATTTGTTGGTTATGGGTGAAAAAGTAATTACTACTGTAAAAATGAGTGAGGATTACCAGCTGTCAAAATACATTAAAGTTAAATGGTTTTTAACTACCGATAATAATATTGTAGAAATGAAATTCACAACTTTTGATCAGGGAAACATACAAATCGTTGGAAGGGATATAAAAAAAGAAATGTAATTTTTCTGAGCGACCATTAAATATTTACGACACATTACTTCCTTACGAAATGAAAGAACGAAAAAAAATTTTTTTGTTTATGTCAAAGGTAAACTTGTATCAATGGTTTGCAACTCTCAAATTATGTTTATTCCAGTATTGACAACAGTAGGAAAGAAAATAAAGAAATAAAATATTCGTTTTTCATTTTTATTTTCAAACAATCAGTTAAATCTTTATTTGTAATTAACACATATTATCAAACATTATAAAAAATCGTACAAACGTAACCGAAACAATTACAAAACTTTCAGGTATATAGGCATAATTCCATCGCATGCAAAATACAGTCAACTGCAGCAAACGCTGACGTCATATATGGCTTCAGAGTCCGAACGTTTGAGAATCGCTGGAAACAATAAATCATTTTGTGAATTCGGTAACTTTATAACTACTTCTGGTTTCACGTCGACATATGTCGAAACAATCTAGTAACTTACTGACCAGTTGTGACTAGAATATTGTATCTAAATAAAAGACATCTTCTTATTATTCACCAATTTAATGGTTCATTTTTGGTTCCATATCATATATTTAGTATTAAATCTATGATAGCAAAAGCTTCCAAGCTCTGGGAATGTAAAAATTTTAAAAACTTGTTAGTAAAAACGATTGTTTACATTGTACTACACAGGTTAAATAACAATTACATGGAGGCGCATTGATAAATTTCAAATTATTTGAACAAATTGTACGATGAAATTCTTTTCCCATTTATATTTGAACAATAAAAACCAATTATTAATATATGAATAAAAAGTTACCTTGATTAACAGTGATGGCTGCATGATATTTCTTCTTTTTATTTTTTAATTTCACGTCACAGAACGAAAAGTGAACGATTGAACGAACGAATGATTTCTGAGATGTGGTTGCAGATTATGAACAATGTTACCACACAGCAACGTAACTTTAAAACCAAATATTACTGTGTCGACTGTTCCCCATTTTTAGTCGTAGCGACGGAACAAAGTCGACTCACCGACCAAAAAATGTTACTAGAATAAATCAGTGTCGACATGAAAGTGTCGAATTGTTTCGTAACGGCTACCAAAAAGCGCTGTATGGGAATAAATAATCCTAACAATACTTGTGATAGTGTTGTTAGTTTTTTTTTTTTTTGAAATCTGAACTTTCTCACCAATAACAATCGGCCTGCGTACAGCTGAGCAGCAGAGCGACAAGCCCGAACAGATAGCTGTGGTTGTTCCAGAAGCTCTTTTCTATCAGAAACAGGTACCAGTAGCAGGCGGTGAACACCGGTGCTGCGACGTGGAACTTGTAGCCTAGCATTATGCAGAGCGCTCCTGAAATATAAAGCTAGCTTACAAAGAAAGACTTTCGGATTCAACCACGTGATTCCAACCCCTATTGTCAATTTTATTCCTGCATTGAACACCCGATCGATTCCGGCACGTTTGTAAACTTTTTAAATGAAACAAGATCGTAGAAAACGACTAGAAAAGGCCCGCGAAACACAGCTTGGTCAGCTACGCTGGCGGTCATCAAAAACTCAAAGGTTTCAAGCTTTACCCGACCCGGGAATCGAACCCAGGACCTCATGTTCAGCAGTAGGTACCTAGAGCTTACGACCACTAGACCAAACGATAAACCAACGAGGCGTTCAATAAGATTTAGGGCTGATTATTCAAAAGACAGATAAGTTTTATATGAAGAATAATTATGTCAATTTTACATATTTTATATAGGTACAAAAGCTGTCGAACCGCAATATTTATTCCTGAAAAATCCGTCCATACTTGTGGTGTGCCTACTAGTGTCATTGTGTAAACTATAAATAATTATAATTGTGGAGCATTCCCAACTATCTTTTAATTAATTACTAAATGTCGCGTTACCATGCCTAATAGTAGCTTACTTCTGGGGGGCTACTTTCTAACTCCATCAACGAAAATACGGGCCCGTCCTGAAATAGTTCGAAACTTCGAAGTTACTCCTACAGCTGATTAATTAACTTTTTTAGACAGGTAAAATCGTATAGGGTACGTAGGGTAAGTAGGGACAACTGTCAACTCCTGTAGTAATTCGTTCTTAATTTGGGTCCCAAACTAATCATAGGTCCGTAAGTGATACGGAGTAGGTAGGAAACCCCGTAACTTTGACCGAAATTACGGATTTCGTGCTTAGAGAGTAGGCCCCCTTATCTCGTTCGAGAGCGACTTGCGAATTTCAATAAGCCACGATCCCTCGTAAAACAGTAGAACGTACAGTAACATACTACAGTTCAAAGGAACTTCGTGCCAAACACTCACCAACCCACAGAGCAGCATACACTAATGCCATGTAGGGCATGCCGACAGACGTCAGTGCCGGGATGAGTGGGAAGTGACAGGTCTTCGGGTCCCCCCAGCGCTTTACCATGGAGGCACCGCCACGCTCGTCTGGGATGTCAAACAGCATTGCTAAACCTGGGAAGCAGTGGCGATAAAATCTTGTTGAAAAATTAAGTACTCAGGTTGGAAGACCACATTTGTGTGTTTGAAAAGGTTAGGTACAGAAGGTTTTATGAAATTTAATGTAGGTACAGACGCCAGCACATTAAGCTACACCAAAATGTCAAATTTTCTCATTTGAACATGAACCTTACACTTATGGAATAAAGATGAAAAATCTATCAAAGAAATTTGACAGATTGGGGTAGCTTGATGTGCTGGCGTCTATACGTATAGCTTAAGTATTCATTTGTTACAAGAATTAAAACTAAAACTAGAAATTGGGGTCATCAGGCGAAAACAATGTTATAAAGCAAAAGAGAATTGTTCTCACAGGGGATGTTCGATGCAAGGAATTAAAAACATCCAACTCTTGCCAAAAACATCCCATCTAAAATGACTTACCAAACAAAATCCTCGTTACAGCCAAACTCGACGAATCCTTTGGAGCGTACATGTAGTCGGCTACTTTATTGAAAGTTGCGTCTTTGATTTTGAACCCAAACTGCTGACAAAACTTATCATCCACCCTTTGATACACCGCTTGGATGGTCTCCATTGTTTTCATATTTGATTGTGTCTGTAACGTATTGGACATTACCTAATTAATCAAAGTATCATAAAGAGCCTATTATGTTTCCGCTGTTGGGACATAGGTCTCCTCTCTGTGAGTGGGAGTCGGTGATGAAATAATTAACACAAAGTAAACCGCCTGCCTGGGTCCGATCCTACGACCACAACTCGTAAGTCGCAGCCGTTACCACTGAACCACTACTGCTACAATCTCAATCAAACTATACGTTTATCGAAATAGTGTTTGTTGGAGTCATAATTAGGCTAGGTAGGTACCCCTAGAACTACATCATGAGATGTAAGTAGGTTCACGTCATACAGCAATGACATGGGTTCAAACCCACCACCTCTAGTTCGCCAGCCGGTTTAGCATGACGCTTCTATTTCTACTCGACTGTAGAATAGAAATCGCTTGTCTAAATTTCTCGCTGAAAAACTGTCAACTGTCTATACGTAAACGTGATTTTTGTCTACTCTTCAGATGACAAAACGCTTGTCTACGGTTCTCGTGCTGATTTTAATAACCCCTGGCCAGGGCCGTCTTAAACTAGGCTGGGGCCCTTGGGCACACTAGAATTTGGGGCCCTTTTGGAAAGTAAAAAAAGCGAATTATAATAACATTTTTTTACTAAGTATGACCATTTATTATAGGTAATCAAATACAGTATGATATAATATGTTATTAATGATATTAGAATGCTGCTGGTTTTTTGGTTACGATTACGATAACGGTTTCTTTCGGGATTTCTGTTGAGCAAAATCTTCTATTATGTCCTTAAAGTCAATTTTTTGAAGGATGTCACTTTCTATGCACATAATTGACAAATTACTCAGTCGTTCTTGTAACATTGTTGTTCGCAATTCATTTTTTATTCTCTTAAGCTGCGAAAATGACCGCTCTCCACTACAATTGGTAACCATTAGGCAAAGGAATATTCTTGTAGCAATTTCTACGTTTGGAAAAGTTTCTTCCAATTTATCTGATTTTATTAGGTTATGTAAGGTTGAGATATTTGAATCCGCTGATTGCTTTGCTATGTTTTTTAAATATTGGCTTAAATGAAAACATTCTGTTTTGAGCTCATCTGCATTAATGTCTTCATGATAAAATTCTGCAAATTCTTTGCATTTTTTGGTCAATTCACCAGATTCGATTGTTGTTAACTGACAATGAAAACTAAATCGACTATCAATTTCTTGGTAGGCTGCCGAACGTTTTTTTAGATGTGTATTTAATGTGTCAATTATAGGAATGAAAGTATCTACACGAAACTTTTCCTTGCCTCTCAACTGTGCAGTCTCTGATGATCCTTCAAAAAAAGTGATGCGTGTGCTGCGAAATCTTTTTCTTTCAAATGTATCTTTGTAGTCAGCATATGGATTTTTTTCTTTAGCAGCCGTTTCGTACTGATCAAAATTATTGCGTGCGGTATTGACATAACTGATCAGAGATTCGTAAAGTTTCGTTACAACGTCCATGGTCATAGTGCTATTCTGTAAACTTAGACTTGTTTTATTCATAACTCCCAAAAGATCATTCCATATTTCCGTTAAAAGAGCAGTCTCAAATTTTCCCATTTTTTTTGCTAGGCTTTGGGCTTCCTTTCTAGTGTCTCCTGGTTGATTGATGTCACTTGCGATTGAAGACAATGCTTCAGAAATATTTAAATTACCATGTTGCAAAGCATTAATAGCATTGGCGCGTGCAGACCATCTAGTTTCCGAAAGAGACTTCAGAACTCTATTTGCACCTAAATGCTCTGTCAAAATTTTCCATCGTTTTGTCGAAGCCGAGAAAAAATTGAACAATTTTTGTACAAGTTGAAAGAATATTACTGCTTCAGTAACACACTCAACAGCCTGAACACCCACTAAATTTAGCGAATGTGCTGCACATGGAACGTAAATGGCAAATTCGCAAACTTCTTTTATTCTTGACTGAACACCAGAGTACTTTCCAGACATATTTGATGCATTGTCGTAGCTCTGCCCGCGACAATCTTTTATAGGAATATCAAGGCTTTCAAAAAAGTTTAAAATGGTATCTGCTATATATTGCGCATTATGTTCATCCATAGGCAAAAATTGCATAAATCTCTCAATAGGCTGTCCGTCTTTTACGTATCTAACTATAAAAGTCAGTTGGTCAACGTGGGAGAGATCTGGCGTAGAATCTACGCTAATAGAGTAGTACTTTGCTGATTTAAGTTCTTTGACAATGGTTTTCAAAACTTGCTGTCCCATTAAATTAATAAATTCGTTACAAATATTTGCCGATAGATATGATGTACTTCCTTTTCCACGATTTCCGCAGTTTTGTATGTGATCAGCAAGAAAAGGATCAAATTCACTAATCAGTTCTAAGCATCCCAAATAATTCCCATTATTTTGCGATCCTAATGTCTCATTATCACCACGAAAAGCAAGACCTCTTGAAGCCAAAAATTTCACTACTGCAACAATCCTCCTAAGCACATTCTTCCAATAGTTAATTTCTGTATTATATTGGGACAGCAACTCAGTATCAATTCGTCCAGTAGTTTTCATTCTTGCAACATAATTCATCATAAATTCCCTGTGCTGTAAACTGTTCTCATGCTCTATCAATAAGTTACTTATATGCTTCCAATCTTTATATCCATCAGGAGAACTTAAATTATGTCCAGTACCAGTAGTGGTATTAAATAGACGGCAGCAATAACAGTATACAGATTTCTTTGCTGGTGAATAAAGGAGCCATTTTCTATCTAAAGACTCACCATTCGTCAATTTACGAATAAAAATATTTTTAGTCAAGTATCTAGTTTTCGTTTTACCATTTGAATCTGGAAAACTTGTAGAAGTTTCAGAGAAGTCATTATTTTTATTTTGGAAAAACTCTGGCCCTTTTCGAATCCAAATATCACGGACTTCTTCCGGAAAAATGTCGTCACAGTAAGTACCAGGGTCAGGAGACACAGATACATTCTCTAAGCTTGCAGTTATTAATTCACAGTAGCTTGAAGTCGATGGTTCAGCATCTAATGTGTGTTTGTCATTTTCGTCACACGTAACCTCTTTTTCCTGGTGACTTTCAGAGGTACTTTTGTCTTGCGGTGATGAGAATGAATAATCCCTCGGCTTATTTGTTTCTTCAACCGTAAAAAACGAAGTGAGCTTTGGAAGTTTTTCCGTTATTTCTTTTTGAGCTATTACTTTTTTTCTTTTTTGTGAACCACTTAAATATGTTCTTTTTGACATAATGAAATAATGTTTGAAGGAACAAATCAAAACTTTTATCTTACTTAATTTATAAAACAAAATAACGCCACTCACTCCTATCAGACTGGAAGTTTAATACATCATTCGGGGATTCCCCCAACCATAGACAATGGTGACATTTATGTTAGGCCTTGTTTAGACGGTGCAGCTTTACTTTGGAATCGGAGGGATTGCGTGAGTGATCGCTAGATGGTGTACTTAGTAAATTAGGTAGGATGCGTTCGGAAATATTATTAATTAGTACAGTAGGAACAGGCGCAGTAGTATATGCCTTGTAAATACCTTCTGATAAGATTACTGATTTGTGAAAAAAGTGTAATGTGCCCGACAAAAATGTTTTGAGAATAAATGTGTGAGAGAAATTGTCGGCCCTTCGGGGCCCCTTCAGAATGGGGGCCCTGGGCACGGGCCCCGTGTGCCCTTATGGTGAAGACGGTACTGCCCCTGGCTTGGATCACTTTCGACAAAAGCTACACTAATACTCTTCTTCTAATTAGTTCATTTATATTCATAGGATATACGTAACCGAAGTTAGGACAGAACTCAAGTTATCTGCATTATGAGTTCATGACCGTGACTTATTGCTGTCAAACATATCAAACATTAGTAGTGTTTTTGGCACTTCGCTATGAATGACGCATTACCTAACTGCGTACATTGCAAGTATGTTTAATTTTGCACTTAAATGCTAAACTGTGGAATTGATTTTTGTTATTTATGGATGAGTCTAATGTTTTATTTATATCCGTATTGAAGATTAAACTCAGCTTCGTCATCTGACGAGCTTTCCCCATCTTTGGGATCGGCTTTCAGTCTTGTACGATTCAGCTGAATACCTACTAGTATTTTACATGAAGTGGCGGTGAGTGTGATCTTATCTGGTGAAGGGCGGGCGTTTTGGGGGACTGTCTTATGTATTTTGACGTTCGAAAAGGGCTGATTGTCAGCCTAATTTGAATATATGTCTTTTGATTTTGTTTTTTTATTTTTATTTATCTCACCTCCACAAGTCGTTACCTATTGGGTAACACGATACCCCTTAGATTTGAAATTCGGGTTTACCTGGCTCAGAGTTCTGATTACCCGGCGGCCAAAAATCTACGAACGACAGCTGGGACCAATGACTTGGTAAGTTGCAAGGCTGCTAGAGATTAAATGGAAGAAGAAAACACATGCTGTAGGTACACATACAAGAAGCCTATAATATTCTCACTGCTGGGACACTGACAGGCCTTCTCTCTTTGAGAGGGGTTGGGCCATAATCCACCATGCGGGATAAGTGTGGGTTGGTAGTTGTCACATGTCTTCGAATTGTTGGTGCCGGTTTCCTCACGATGTTTTCCTTCACCGTTTTGAGAGCAGTGGTGATGAAATAATGTACACAAACTAAATCCCGCCTGTCTCGGTCGAACCGACCTACAATACTCGTAAGCCACCACTGCTCATGACGTGCTGCGCTGATGAGTAAACACACTTACCTAGGTACCAGTTTTCTTACAAATAATTTCAACCACCGCAGAGAAAGCTTTACCAACGAAATCAAAATCCCGACTGAAGATAAACAGTGGACCACAGTCCACAAAATAAGTAGTTTACTGAACAATATTCTAAAACATGCTCCAATTTATTAATGAATTATGTCAAATTAATTATGAATATTTGAACAGAAATGAGTTAAATGTTAAATTATGTGTGAACGCGTGTGGGTTCGATTATGTAAATTTTGTTTAGAAGTTTAACTTACCAGATATCCATGTAGGTGCCTAAACATGTGGTGGGCGGTAACGACTTGAGTGGTTTCTATTTACTCAATTTATCTAGCCTTTTCCCAACTATGTTGTGGTCGATTTCCAGTCTAATCGGATGCAGCTAAATATCAGTATTCGTCGTGACCACCCCTGACAGGCATCGGCCCTTGCGGGCCCCATCAGTTTGTGCCGACATCTCTTAGAGGCGCGCATGGAACACAACGTGCCGTCGACCTGGGCTTGGTCCTTACCGGACAGCGAGCTACCCATTACTCGCCATCCGCAAGCCCACGTCTACGGTGGCCGGGAATCAGCCTGGGATTCCCGACGCCCAGGGCGTCTCCTGCGGCGACTAAGGCCGTGAGGGCGCATATGCTGCCTCTCCCTCACGTGCGCTGCCTCTCTCTTCGCGAGCATCACTGCTTTGCAGGTGGTGACGGCTACCCATGCAGTCTCGCTCCGTACCATGTTCTGGACCAGGGCCGGACGCGAGAGATCGCCTCCACGAGGACACGGCGGTTCTCCGCACAAGTCAGGCAGACCTCCACCGTGTCCTCAGGGCGATCTTCGCAGTGGAAACACTCGGGCATTTCCTCCCGCCTTATGCGAAACAGGAACCTCCCTAAACAGCCGTGTCCGGTGAGGACGCCATGCCGCCATTCAAGCCACTCCTCAAAGAGGGGACTTACCACCGCAATCGTGGCGTGCCCAATATTAATATGGCTCAGGTATTTGTGTATATTATTCACTGCTCTACAGAAAACTCTCCAAACAAACTATATCCCCCTTTTCATCCTCTAAGATTTTTTTTTTTTCTTTTACATTGTTTGACATAAAGGTTATTTATTACAAATTTTCGAGTTAAACAAAACACGCAGTAAAATCATCCCTTGTAAAATTAACTACCCTTTAGGGGTGGATTTTGAAAAATCCTGATACACGTTATTCTTTATTTTTGGTTTTAGGTATAAATACAGAGTTTCGAGTTAATCAGACAGCGCGTTAAAATTCTTCCATACAAACTTTGACACTCGCCAACCCCCTTTAGGGGGTGGTTTAGAAAAACAATAAATAACCAACTTTAACTTAACTGAAGGAATAAGATTTTTCATACAAACAAAATCCCCCTTTTTCACCCCCAAAGGTCGAATTTCCAAAAATCCCTTCTTAGTGCTCCCCTACATTATAAAAGGAAGCCGTGTGCAAAATTTCACGTTCCTAGTCCTAGTAGTTTCTCGGCTGCGCGTTGATTTATCGGTCAGTCAGTTTCTCCTTATAAATATAATATACTAGCTGACCTGACAGACGTTGTCCTGTGCGTCCAATAGTCATTCATACAGAATCCCTACCCTACCTATCCTACCCACCCTACCTACCCTACCTACCCTACCTACGCTATAAACCTCACGGAGCTCGAGACCTTTCCAACGAATGCAAAACCGTGGAAATCGGTTCGTGCGTTCTGGAGTTATAGCGTCAGGAAGGAAAACCCGACTTATTTTTATTATAACATATTTCTAAGGAGAAACTGACTGATAAATCTATATTATAGATTCCTTCAGTACATATTGAGCAATATTTCTCTTTATTACCCATTTTTTTATATTTTCTGTAAATAAAATATTTTTCATGGAAAAAATTTCTCTCCCCATATCTGCAGGCTTAGCATGACGCTTTCTATTTCTACGAAGAATAGACAGTGCTCTATCAATGCAAAGTGCCAACACGTTGCCTCATTTTTGACATCGCACCGTAGATATCTCTCTACAATCTGTCATTTTGTCTTTCGTTTCTAACGATCCTTGTCTAGGTCCTTATAGATGTAGACTATTTCAGAAGAATATTTCTTCCCAAACTGTCAAAATCACACTGACAACAAACTTTCTACTCGACGGCCACTCGTATAAACGATTATCTACAAAATCATGATTCCTTTAGAACGCATAACTGTGATAATTAATAGAAAAACATGGCTATCTTCTTCTACATCATTTAGTTAATAGTCATGTCTATTCTTCCGTCGACAAATCGGTGCTCGTGCTAAGCCTGGTTTGATTCAAAACTTTCACTATTTTTACTTACAATATTTTTTTTAGAAAGGTCACTGACTGAATCCATTAATTGTACGGAACTATGGTCATTGTTAACAAAGTCTATGTGATATGACAAAATTGACGTTATCATAGCACTAGTAACCTAGGTACCTATGTCTATTTTTCAATAATTCGAGAGGCTGTGATTTGTTTTTAACCCCCGACGCAAAAACGACGGGGTGTTATAAGTTTGACGTGTCTCTGTGTGTGTGTGTGTGTCTGTCTGAGGCAACGTAGCTCCCGAACGGATGAACCGATTTTGATTTAGTTTTTTTTGTTTGAAAGGTGTATTAGTCGGGAGTGTTCTTAGATGTTTCATCAAAATCGGTTCAGCCGTTTGAAGATTATCAGCTCTTTTCTGGTTGAAAAAGGGATTTTAGTCTCTGATCAACTCAAAATTTGGGATTCTATTACTTCAATGATATTAGACGAATAAAATAACCTTGAACTGATGCTGGAGCAACACCTGGAATTTCCAGGAAACCCAAGTTATTATACAAACAGCAGAAGTATCGTGTTTGGGCACATTGAAAAGGTCTCAATGAATAGATTATAGATAAATGGTGATTTAAGGGAGACATTAAGTTTAAAAAGCAAGAAATAAAAATTAAATTTAAAAAACCCCCGACCCAAACAAAAACTCTAAAAAGTAAAAAATAATATTTACGTCGACGGGCCTTTTAATTTGAACGTAATATTTTGATCAGGGCATTGTCAAGTCGGGGGACGGTCAATGAAAACGCCAAACAGAGGCCTAGCCGTCCCCCGAATTGACAATGCCCTGATCAAAATATTACGTTCAAATTAAAAGGCCCGTCGACGTAAATATTATTTTTTACTTTTTAGAGTTTTTGTTTGGGTCGGGGGTTTTTTAAATTTTAAATTTTTGCCGGTAGAGATTGGATTTTGATTGTGATTGAAATGTCTTCAGGTTATTTTACTAAATGCATGATCGTAAAAAAAATGTGACGTCAGATGACGGCATGGTGATGGAAGCAAACCCATCAAATAAAACAACTATAATTTGCTGAAATAGGTATTTATTTCTCCATTACAATATTCGTTACAGGCTTCGGTTCCTAATAGACATTTATTATTGTCAATCTTAATATTCATTACATATCGTCCATATTTTTCAACAACCAACTAATTTCTAGAACTAATTTTTCGTCAACATTTATCTAAATAAGTAGGACATATATATAATTTTCGGATGTTATCAAAAGGCGAATAAGCGAGTTATCGAATACATATTTTTGGGCGAAGTGATGTAATTGACGCGAGTACTATATCTTGGCGTTGTTTGGAAAAACATCTACTTTTATGTTTTTTGACGTCAATCCCGCGTCTCAAAATGCGGTAACCAATTAACAGCTGCTAATAATCGTTAGGTAGCGGATGTATACGGACGCTACTTCTTTTTGATTTCAGATAGTGATGTAAATTAATGCAGAGAGTTTTAACCTTTTCACCGCACGGACTGCAATAATAGTTCCAGATTTTCGTGCCACCAGCGCCACGACTTCATTAGAAGGTCTTCATTTTAACCCTCAATCTCTCATGAATAAATTTACTGTATTTAAAAGCTTTGTTTCATTTTATTAATTAATATAGCACTGTCTAATACCCTGTTTTAATATTTTTCCACACAAAAGAAGCACGTATTTGTCTTAAAATCGGCAAAAATAAATACTCCGTACATTTTTAATGTCCCCAGAACGCCAAGGTTTTTATAAATATTCGACGAGTGATGCTAAGCTACAACTGTTTGATTTCGCCCGTTGAAATGTTTATAAAATCTACATATCGAAAAAAAATTGAGATCAGTAAAATATGAACTTAGCTACTTTAAAACAAAGGGAAAATAGACAAATTTCGACCTTCGATGGGTACCGATCCGGAATTATAAAGTTGTTAGCAATTCTTGTCGATAATTATATTCCCATCTCTACACTACAATTGTTTGTCAGTGCCCCGGGCGCCATAAGTATACGGCTGTCAAGGTCACTTTGGCATAGTGCAGCACAAACCGGATGAGCGCGCACGCATCCTTCTTTAGAATGCCCAGCCTGACGAGTAAACGCTACCATTACATAAATAAAGAAAATAACAGAGACAAAGCTTTAAAAACAGTGCTGTGATAGCTACACTGCTACCTAGGTGTTGTAATTTAAATATATGCTTACTTTCCATTTCGAAAAACATTACGAAAAACACTTATACAGTGAAAAATTCTGCCACTTAGATACCTACGGTAAAAAACGTTGACTGAAGTAGTTAAAAAACGGGAGTAGACAAATATAGAAGAAAGAAAGACCATAGACCACACCCATAATTAGAATTGAATTTAACGTGTTCTGAGCGCCAAGGACTTCAAATGAAGCCAAAGACTGACGTCATGAAACAACTATTTGTTTCATGACGTCAGTCTTTGACTTCATTTGAAGGAAATGAGGCACATCTCTATAGATGTACCTCATTTTCTACAGTTGTAAGCGAGTTATGTATTTGTTTCTTAGATACTTGTTCTATGTTCTATGTTATTGGGTTTGGTTTCCGCACTTAGTCCTTTAAGTGGACCATTGTGCGTGAGCCATGGTGGCCGTCAGTGGTTATTCCAACCAGCCCACCTCCCTCCAGAAGTTGGCTATAACTCCTGGTCTGTTGAGAACATCCGTGTAAGATCTGGGTGCCCCGAGGGTTTCTGTCCTAATCTGGGCTACGCCTGTGCATTCGAAAAGCACATGCGCGACGGTTTCCTCAGTCTCCATGCAGGCCCTGCACAGGGGGCTGTCCGTTATGCCTATTGTGTAGAAGTGTTTGTTTAGCGGGCAGTGTCCCGTGATGGTCCCAGTCACTAGACGCAGGTCCTTTCTGTCCAGGCGTAACAGACGTCTGGTCAGCCTGCCATTCAAAGATGGCATTGCTTCCCTAGACTGCCTGCAGCCTGGTGTCGAGGTCCACCAGCTCTCTGCTTGTATGTGTGTGTAGTCCTGAAGCCACCTGCGTATCTGGTTAAATGGGATGGGCATTATGGGCTCGGGTCCACATACCGACGCGCTGGATGCCCTCCTAGCCAGTTCGTCAGCAGCATCGTTGCCTAGTGATCCGCTGTGTCCTTTTATCCATTGCAGTGTCACAGTGTTGCGGTTAGAAACTGTTACTCGTTCAAGTGCATTGTGACATTCTAGTATTAAACTCGATGTTATGTATTTTTTTCCTCGGGATTGGAGAACTGAAGCACTATCGGAGAGTATCCGTATGTGGGTGTCTGTGACTTTCCTGGCTTCTATCGCGTGTACCGCTTGTATAATGCCCACACATTCCGCCTGGTAGACGGTGTTGAACATTCCCAGCGGGCTGGATATGTTTATGTTAAGATCGTGTGAGAAAACTCCGACTCCGGTTCCGGTGTCAGTCTTAGATCCATCTGTGTAGACTCTTAGCTTTTCCGGACCTGAGTGATCATTCTGTTCTTCTGTGAGTGTCACGTTGTAGTGCTTGTGAAAGCAGTGCAATTTCGGGGTTTTATCGCAGGGTGATGCCATCATTGGTTGTCGCTTGATCGCATTGTCCCTAATGCGTATATGCTTTACTCTAGAGTCTTTGCCTAGGGTTCCAGCTATGTTGAGCCTGAAGGCAGCCAGGGCCGCCTCCTCCCGCACGATAAGGTGTAGAGGAGGCAGCCCCAGCATTGCCTGTAGGGCAGCGGTGGGTGTGGTTCTCATGCAGCTAGTGATTGCTACACAGGCGCACCGCTGCAGTTTTTCTAGGTCTTTTTGGGCTGTACTCAGGTCTGTTCTGGGCCACCAGACTATTGAACCGTATGTGATCATTGGTCGAATAACTGTGGTGTATAGCCAGTAGGTGACTCTAGGGCTAATACCCCAGTTCCTGCCAAGCATTCGCTTGCATTGCCACAGGGATAAGCTGGCTTTTGTAGTGATGTAGTTAGTATGTTTTGCCCAGTTCAGCTGCTTGTCCAAAAAGATGCCCAGGTATTTGGTTTCAGTTGATAGGCTTAGGGTAGTCCCAAACAGACGTGGGAGTTGTAGTTCCGCGATTTACCTCTTTTTTGTGAAGAGGATCAGTTCGGTTTTTGTGGGATTTACTGTTAGTTGGTGTTTGTTGCACCAGTCTTCGACTATTTTCAACGCTTGGCGCATAAGGTTGCATAGGGTATTCTTAGATACTTATAATTTATTCTGGTTTTTCTTACTAGGGATACTGTTAAATGAACCAATTATGGAAATATTTAATCAGTTTTTAAAACAAAATTATAAATAAAACTTAACGCGTATATATCTCATTTTGACGATACTCTCATCACAACTGTTTGCTATATATTTCGTTATACATTTCTAGCTTGGCACTGGCGAGGCATCGCGTTCTGTGTACGTTAGCGGTGAAAAGGTTTAAACAAATCCAAAAGAACGCTACGGTTAGAGATAAGATGCTGGTAAACGTAAACAAAAGGTGTCTAAACGAAAAGCATGAGAAAAAATATGACACCTGACTAGATTGGTATCACAAATAACATTTTTTTTTTAATCTGCACTCGTGGTAATAGATTCAGGGTAATGCGATGTCAATTGCGATAAAACAAATTAAAAAAGTTAAAAATAAAATAAAATGTTTATTCCAAATAAAATCAAATTAACAAAGGAACATAATAATATTTTTAAATAATTTTGTGAAACTTAAATGACTTGATGAGAATTTTAGACTACACTATTTATACAATAGATTGGTTAAACGCATATATTAATGAAACGATGACACCTAAGCTTATTGCTAACAACACGTTATTTTCAATGTGACTCATAAAATATACATGAATGTCTCCTCAGGTGGACATAATTGTGATATTTAGGTACTTGTTGAGTGCAAAAGATGCTAGTACATTATAGTTAGTGCTTTAGTCATTTTAAAAGTGCCTATTAATGACCTACTTGAAATAAATAAATGTTTTGACTTAAGTGGTGTTTTGTGTTTATAAACAAAAATTTATCAGAAAGAAGACCACTGTTGCGCTTAAAATTTTTAATAATTAATAATTTGCATGTACACAACTTTAAGTCTACGGAACATTCATATGTATATGTGTTTAGTGAACTAGGAACTAAATTCATAACTCTGAAGAGACAATAAACTTATATCATTACGTAGGAACTTCTACACACACTAAGAAATATCTCGTTTGTAATTTCGTTTATAAAATTAATCTCACCACTGTAACATAGATCACAGTTCGCACTAAAGTATATTTTTACAATAACACACGTATTTAATGTTAAGATATCTATACATTTAGCTGAATACCGTATTAACTGCGTAAAAATAAAGATTTTAATATGTGAAGCATAAGGAAGTTGTTTTTCAATAAATGCTCTAGATTTTAACCAGTGCAAAATTCTAATTTTATGTATAGTTCCGAAGAATAAATAGTGTTTTGTTTTGTATCTATCATACATTACAATATTATCCATGTATTTATGAGTAGAAAGTCATGCATGGAGTTTCCGAATCAGAAATGATAATATCCGTTGGAAAACCAAGGTAACCAACATATGTGATTATGATTACATAGCTCGAAGAATTGCCAAACTTAAGTAGCAGTGGGCAGGCCACATTGCTCGCAGAACAGATGGCCGTTGGGGCCGAAAGGTTCTGGAGTGGCGACCGCGTACCAGATGACGTAGCCATGTAGGCTGCAGGAATCCGCTGTTTGCGAGAAGCACAGAATCGGTCGAAGTGGCGGTGCTTGGGGGAAGCATATGTTCAGTGGACGTCTTTCGGCCGAAATGATGATGATGATGATGATGCTGATCTTTTATTTATATTAATTAGTTTAGACCGTTAGTTACTCTCACAAGCGGAACTCAAAAACTATAATATTTTACATAAAATACTGACTACACGTCGCATACAATCTAAAATAATAACATTAAAAACAGAAATAATTTAACGAACAATGTATCGAAGTTCATATGACACGAGAGATCACTATCCGCTCACATTGATTATATTAATTAAATATTTTTTTTAAACGACATCGCATGATTCACAATATGACGACGAACATATTTTTCACAGTGACAATGCTGAACTATTGCTATCTTTCACTAGCAGATAAAATAAGAAAGAGATGGAAGAACAGACTGTCAAACTAGGTTTTAATCGATTTTAGATAGAATAAAAAATGCTGCCATTTCTTTAGTTTCTTATTATATCTTATACATGTCTTATTTTAAATTTCAGTAAAATATAGAAATAATTAACGTTTTGTTAAGTTTTTGTGCGTTATCAAGCGTCATAGATGACCTCACACTTATGTTCGAATGTCATATTGCAAGTAAATGATACATTTAATGAAAATCTATGCGTTACCAAATAATATTTGGCATGAGATATGTATAATTAATGAAAATCTCCTCTAAAACGTAATAACGACCAAAAAGTCTAAAAAACGGAATGTGATTACACATAAAACGATTATATCAAACAGTATAATGGTTGTCTTAAAATAAAATTAAGATCTAAAATAGTATTCGACATTCTAATGTACGTCATAATATATACGTAGGTTATACGCGAGTAACAATGCTTTTGTTCACTCGGTTTTACTGCATAATTGTTATAATGTAGCTAAATAAAAAATGAAAATGTTAATAAAAAAAAAACTTCAGACATTTTTATTTGATTTTTAAAAGAATTTGTTAATAGCCATCTACAAAGCAGCCTAAGTAGTATTGTTGCTCGGTTCGGTATTAGAAATAATTAATTTAATTTTGAATAGTCGTCATAATTTTTACATACAATGACAATATATTGGTGGAACTTGATGATGATAACATTGATATTGTAATTTAACTTTTACTACGTTATAAATAAGATCTAGTTTTGTTAACGCTGGTAACGAGCCGTCTATACAGCGGCCCTAGTCTCGCCCTAGTGTTCTAGAAACGCTATTATTTGTTTTCGATTCTTTGGCGACTGCGGATTCCATATTTGAAGAAGAAGCTAAGTCCATAAAGTAATCCAGAAGTTTTTTCTTCTTTTCAAAGACAACACAAAGCCATTTGAAAATGTTTAAGAAATCAATTAGAGTTATTTTCTTAAACACAGTTTATAAAGTACCCTACAGCCGCCGAATCATCACAAAAATCGGACGCGAATACATAGTGACATATCACTGTCACAAAATAGTTGTGCTAACCTAAAAACTGCTATACACAATGACTCACAGCTTTACCATACACTACAAATCACAATTCACTTTTTTCACCAGATTTTTTCAGTTTCGCAGTCAATCGTGGTGGTCAGCCATGGGCCATTGTGTAGAGCAGCAGTAATACATGTGGCCGCTCAGTGGTCGTAGATGACGCCACCGGCGCCCGGCAGCGTGGACCCGCCGGCCAGGTATATGTCGACGGCCCGGGCTGCCTGGCGGCCCTCTGATATCGCCCACACCACTAGGGACTGGCCGCGGCGACAGTCTGTGGACGAAATTCGGGTTAATAAAACAATCGCTTTTCTTTCCGTTTACTCCAAATACCTATTCTCTTTTGAGAGAGAATCGAATGTCAGGTTTGCTTTTAACCAGTCGCATTGTTTATAATCTATAATATTTTTTTTATTCCGGTCAACTGATTATAACTAATCTTTTATTACAAAAAATGTCCATGATATAAAAAACAAAACATACCCGGCTTCTTAGTTCAACTACTGAAGTGCGGATTACCATACATAATCAATGTGTTTAAAAAAATATTTAATTTAAACATACCACCAGCAGCGAAGACATTGCTGACGGGAGTTTTGTAAATGTCTTTCTTCTCGGTTTCCACGTTGCTTCGAGCGTCCAGGGGGAGGTCTACAATAACACCATAATGTTAAAATCATTAAACTTGGAACAAGAGCTTGACTAAAAACTAAAAAAACAACCAACTACCAAAAAAACACTACAAAATGAAAAAAAAAAAAAAACTAATTTCAGAAGACGGTGCCATTAAATTTAAATACATATCCAACAGACACTGTCTTCCGCAATTAAAGTTATTTTTAAATTTGTAGTGTTTTTTTTGATAGTCTATTGTTTTTTTTTTTTTCAAAAGTAAAGTTTCAAGTTTTTATTTTTCACTTTTTAGCTATAGTACCTACCCCACATCAATTCGAAATTTTATCATTTTTGAGGTATTCTCAAAGTCAATCAAATCAAAACAATGCATATTTATGCGATAGCAGCAATCGCGGTTGATTTGCTATAATTTTCTGAAGAGTTCCGTTGTCTGTTTCCGAAACTCATCATCAGATCTATATGAAATTTAAATGGAACCATTTCGAAATAAACACCTTTCGAAAAAAAAAAAAGAATTTTGCAAATCCGTCTATGTATACCGGAGTTATATGCCCGAACATACATTAAAAAATAAAATTTAAGTGAACATGTCGAATTGTTAACCTCCTTCTTTTTGAAGGCGGTTGCAAAGAGGCACCATTTCACAATTCTTTCTTCTTCTATTGTATTACTCACCCAGCTGGTTGGCCACATATCGCTCGGGCCCCAAGAAGCCCATAGCCAGTAGCACCAGTTCCGCCTTGTACACCTTGTTGGTGCCGGGCAGCTCCTTCATCTCCCAGCGGCCTCCCGCGCCGCGCGTCCACTCCACTTCTACTGCTGACACGCCGCATACGTTGCCTTCACCTGTAGAAGAACAGAAAATATTAGGTCTTTACCTATGAAATTGCCGTTCTGCAGTACTGGCCATTTCAAATCAAAATATTTTTTGTTTGGCTAAGAATTCTAATTTCAAATTAATTTTATTTTAAAAACATGGATTTTTTTTTCTAAAAGTAGTCATTTCTTTATTGATTAGTGTTACATTTTCATCGCATTTCAATCTTTTTCGTCATCATGGATACGTTAAAAATTCGAGTAATTATGGAATATGAGTACCGTCGTGGCAGCAACGCGGCACAAGCGGCACGCAACATCAACGACGTTTACGGAGCTAACACTACAAACCAACGCACCACCTGTTATTGGTTTGCTCGCTTCCGTTCTGGAAATTTCGACCTGAAAAATGAACCTCGCGGTCGTCCGAAGACTTTGGTCGACAATGACGAATTAAAGGCGATTGTGGAAGCTGATGATACACAATCTACGGCTGAATTAGCAGCAGCTTTCGACGTTAGCGTCAAAACAATATTGGTCCATTTGCGTCAAATTGGCAAGGTAAAAAAGCTTGACAAATGGGTGCCCCACGAACTCAATGATCGCCAGCGCGAAGTACGCGTCGAGACGTGCCTTGCACTGCTCAACAGACACACAAATGAAGGAATTTTGAACCGCATTGTTACCTGCGATGAAAAATGGATTCTGTTTGATAACCGTAAGCGCTCAGCAAGTTGGTTGGATCCTGGTTCAGCACCTAAACAATGCCCTAAACGAAAACTTACCCCTAGAAAAGTGATGGTCACTGTTTGGTGGTCTAGCGCCGGTGTGATTCATCACAGCTTCTTACCAAACGGGGTGAGCATTACTGCAGATGTGTACTGTGAAGAACTGAACACAATGATGGAGAAGCTGGCGCATCTCCAACCAGCATTGATCAATCGCTCGTCTCCGCTGCTCCTGCACGACAACGCGCGACCTCATACTGCACAGCAGACGGTCTCCAAGTTGCAAGAACTGGGGTTGGAAGCTCTCCGTCATCCGCCCTACTCACCAGACCTTGCGCCTACAGACTACTACTTTTTCCAGAATTTGGATAACTTCTTGGCGGGAAAAAAATTTAATACCCGAGAGGCAGTACAAAATGCCTTTGAAGAATTTGTTGCCTCCCGTCCAGCTGATTTCTTTAAGAAGGGCATCAATAAACTGCCACTGCGATGGCAAAGATGCATTGATTGCATGGGTGATTACTTCGATTAATACAAATAAAAAATTCATGAAAAAAATTCGTTTAAATTTTTTCATACAAAACGGCAATTTCATAGGTAAAGACCTATTATATTTTAATCAGCAAAGTTTAGGGTGGAGCAGTTTTGACCCCGTGTAATCGGCGTTCAATCAAACCTTAACAGGCGCTTTACTTAGTGAAAATTATTTCATCACTACTGCTTTCAAAACGGTGAAGGAAAACATCGTGAGGAAACCTGTATGTCCTAAAACCAAAAAATCCATGATGATGAAAGACATGTGATATCTACCAAACTGGGCCCGTGTGGTGGATTATGACCAGAGATCGGATATTCGGATGCATTTTCACCTAAAGTTGAGATGTTGGCTAATATGGAACGCGCTTTTGTATCGAAAAAATCTTAATGTAATTTTTTTTTTTTAATAACTAAATCACACCACCCCTTCTCTTACAGACTTACACCCTACATAATTATACAAACTTGCATCGGGGTTAATCTTTACTAATATTATAAAGAGGAAAGATTTGTTTGTTTGCATTGAATAGGCTCCGAAACTACTGAACCGATTTGAAAAAAAAAAAAACACTGTTGGGAAGCTACACTATCCCCGGGTGATATAGGCTATTTATGCCCGTATTCCCACGGGAACGGGAACTACGCGAGTAAAACCGCGGAGCGCTGCTAGTTTTAAATAAATATGCATCTGAACAGTTATGCAATCTTAATAATTTAGAAGTCGCTTCCATACTATCCACCTGACTAACTAATCAACACCAGTCGTTTTATTTTACAAAAAATATATTATAAGAAGCCGCTTCCGTACTTTCGTAACTAAAAAATAACTTTAGGTAAATATGCATCCTATTATCCGATCCCTAATTATGACCCACTCCCTCTCACAGAAAGGAGACATGTGTCCCTGCTTTGGGAACATTATAGGCTGCTTATGTTATGTATGTATAGGATAAGTAGACCAAAACGATTCTCTGAAACGAAGTGAAGCTACATCTACACAACAGGATCTCTGCTGCATTTTACAGAAAGCCAAAAATTGTCACAAATTAAAGGAGATCGTCAAAAAGTTTAGTCGGGCACATCACGACACTCAGGCTGAGCAATGAGGAAACGACTGAAGGAGACGGAAGTATAGGATGGCGATAGAATTCTTAGTTGAAAAAAAAAAGAAAAAACTCATTCTACAGTTTACATTCTAGAACAAAAGTGCAGAATTTTACACAAGTTTCAAGTTATATTATTTCAGTGTTTACTTACCATCATCCAAGAACTCTTTGGTGAGTGTGGAGAACTTCCTCGGATCGTTTCCAAATTTAACTTTTACTTCCTCGTGTCCATAGTCCACCCTGCGAATATGCATTCAATCATCATCATGGTATGTAGAAGGCGAAAGGTACACTGAACGCGGCTTGTCCTTAATATGTAAGGATAGTGCTTGAGCATGACGGTTGACCGGGGAAAATGGAAGAAGACGCCGACCCACAGTGTTTTGTGAAGCCCGATTTTCGGACATCCTATTTTTATTAAAATGGCCGACAGAAATAATCATTTAAATGCGAGATTTCTTATCCCCATTGAGTTACCAAGTCTAGTTTTTGAGTTATCGTTTTTTGAAAATCGTATTTTTTCCATCCGGATTTTAAGAAAAAAATTAATTACGGTTAAACTAAGCATGATACGAAATAATGATGTTAGGTGCATTGATGGCGTATCTTATGCCGAGTACTTCAGTCCACAAATTAACCTCACAACTTTGTTAGATCCAGATTTATACGAGTTTTTTGGTTTTTAGTTTTTATTTTTTTTCTCGAAAATTCTGCCATTTCGGGAAAAGTTATTAATACAGAAATAATTCTATTTACTTCCCCAATACACCACATAATTATGACATCCCAAATCCATGGAACTTAGAAGTTGTGCCCATTTAACTATTTTTGTTAGGGTTGTCAAATTTTTATCCTTATTTTGTGGATCAAATTTTCGTAAAAGTACCACAAAAATACTTAAATAACACAAAATGCCTGACTTTACCTTTTAATGTACAGAGGCCAGCACATCAAGCTACCTCAAACTGTCAAATTTTCCCAATTGAACATGAACCTTATACATTTGTGATCAAGTTGAAAATCTATCAAAGAAATTTGACAGTTTGGGATAACTTGACCTACTGGCGTCTGTACATCGATGAATAATATTTTATTTAGATACCAAGCTGGTATCCTTGGGCACGCCACGATTGCGGCGGTAAGTCCCCTCTTTGAGGAGTGGTTTGAGAGGCGGCATGGCGTCCTCACCTTCCGCCTGACGCAGGTCCTCACCGGACACGGTTGTTTCGGGAGGTTCCTGTTTCGGATAGGGCGGGAGGAAACGCCCGGGTGTTTCCACTGCGAAGATCGCCCTGAGGACACGGTGGAGCACACGGTGGCGGTCTGCCCTGCTTGGGTGGAGCACCGCCGTGTCCTCGTGGAGGCGATCTGCGGCGGCGATCTCTCGCGTCCGGCCCTGGTCCAGGCCATGGTACGGAGCGAGAGGGCATGGGGAGCCGTCACCTCCTTCAGCGAAGCAGTAATGCTCGCGAAGAGGGAGGCGGCGCACGTGAGGGAGAGGCAGCATATGCGCCCTCGCGACCCTAGCCGCCGCAGGATACGGAGACGCCCTGGGCGTCGGGAATCCCAGGCCGATTTCCGGCCACCGTAGGCATGGGCTTGCGGACGGCGAGTAATGGGTAGCTCGCTGTCCGGTAAGGACCAAGCCCAAGTCGACGGCGCGTTGTGTTCCACGCGCGCCTCAAAGAGATGCCAGCACAAAAAGTGATGGGACCCGAAAGGGTCGATGCCTGTCAGGGGTGCAGGTTTGTTCGAAAGAGACACCACAGCCCCTGGCTTAAGGGCTACTGAAGGAACACGGGTGGGTTTTAGTCAGTAAAAGTCTGACACGCCCTCCTGCTCCACCCAGAGCGGGAGAAGTTATTTGATGATTTCCCACCCAAAAAAAAAAAAAAAAGCTGGTATCCTGGCGTCTTCACATTAGATAATCTAAACCACCGATTTTACTACCAGGTAGATATTTATGACAAAGTTATATAAAATCCGGATATAAATAATTATCTGAGATTTTGACAACCCTGACGATGTAAAATCCGGATAAAATTTAAAATCGTTGTGGTTTCCAAGTTTCATGGAATTGAGATGTGGAATTTATGTGGTGCGTTGGAGAAGTTATCAAAATCATTTCTGTATGAATAACTTTTCCCGATTTGGTGGAATTATCGAGAAAATTAAGAAAATTTAAAAACCGAAAAACTCGTATATTTCTGGATCTAACAAAGTTACAAGGTTCATTTGTGCACTAAAATACTCGGCATAAGATACGCCATCAAGGTACTTAACATCATTATTTCGTATCATGCTTAGTTTAAATGTAATATTTTTTTTTCTAAATATCGAGATAGAAATTGGTCGATTTTCAAAAAACTATAACTCAAAAACTAGACTTTGTAGCCAAATGGGGATACGAAATCTTGCATTTAAATGATTATTTCTGTCAGCTTTTTCAATAAAAATGGGATGTCCGAAAATCGGGCTTCATAAAACACTGTGCGACCCAACACGGGACAAAGGCCGGAAGATAATGATGCTCGTCAGACTTAGAAGGTTTTACATGAAACTACATTAACCAGCTAAATTCAAAACGAGTTCTAACTATTTCTATGTATTTTGAACTTTAATAAAAAAAATAAGACAAAGGAAGATGGGCAAAAATGTATGGGACGTGTCCCCAGCTATAAATAATAACCAGACATAATGTTATTGAATGGCTTTTTTCATAACTGTCACTTATTACTATGACAACACTCAATTCACTGTGGGAGAAAGTTACAGCCAAAAGAAAAACCCGCAAAAAAATATAGGTATCGTATATTAGAGTAAAAAGTCGTTCCAAACCTCTTTTCATAAGGCTATAAAGTTTCAAAAATTAAATTATTCCGTTGTTTTTCTTTCTTGCGTGATGTTTAGCTGTTTGTTGATACTGACCTGAATACTCTGGGCCACTGTGGCCAGGGGTTATCCTGTCCCCTGGTTGGTTTGGGTTCCGGCAGGATTTCGAATGTCGTGATACTCTTGGCGCCTTGACGCAGCGATGTGGCTATGCAGTCACAACTGAAGACAAAAATATTTTATTAATTTATGTTTTAACTAAAATTTTATGGTGGCTCACGTGGATAATTAGGTGGTCCCAAATTGTTGTAGTGAGTTTCCAGTTCTTGCATCTTTTATTGAATTTAGATTTTTGAAAGAAATTTATGATGGCCATGGTTTTGAACTAAAGTTGGTGAACCCTGTTGGACGAATAACTGATGTTTAGCTGCTATCGGAATAATACTTGGGCCGGTAAGAATTTCTGTATGGTAGCAGTACTGGTGCAAGAATACTGCTTTATTAATACGCATATCAATCAGTAACGTTGAATGTTATCCTTTGACTTTAAAATTTTATTTTTCTTTTATCAGTATAGCATTTAGTAGTAGTTTCTGTACATTTGTGTGCTTGACGTAATTGTAGATAATATAGTTTGGAAGATAGTCAAATGGTTCAGCTGCATATCCTTACTTCCGTACTAATATTATAATCGTGAATGTTTGTATGTAGGTATGGATGTTTGTTACTCTTTCACGCAAAAACGGCCGAACGGATTTGGATGAAATTTGGCACGCAGAGAGATTGTAACCTAGATTAACACATGGGATACTTTTTATCCCGGTAGTACGTTCCCGCGGGATCATTTCCGACTTCCACGCGGGAGAAGCCGGGCAGAACTTAATTATATAAATAAAAACGAAGTACTACTGATACATACCCAGTATCACCTCCACCAATAACCAGTACATTCTTGTCCTTAGCCATCAGCTCAGGGTTATCTTTGGTCTGGTGGTGATGCGTGGCTCCCATCTGCTTCTTCTGCCAGTTCTGTAGAAACTCCATGGCGTAGTGGATGCCGTTCAGCTGGCGACCCTTGAGGGGCAGGTCGCGCGGCCAGGTCGCGCCCATGCAGAGGACTAGGGCGTTGTATCTAAGGGAAGAAATAAATATAAAGATCCTCGTGATAAAGTTTTCAGGCAAAACTAATAAACGTAATGGAGTTTACATCACGATAATAGCAGGAGGGCAGTTCCTGTAGCCTAGCTAAAGTATTATAAGCAAATCAAATCTGTTTATTGTATTCATGTGTACAGTAGGATCCAAAAGCGGAGTACCAATTTCAAAAAGTAATAGATTGACACTACGGTTTAACTTACGACCTTCTTATATCAAGTAATTTCTATACTGTAGACACACACACTCTCATACGTCTACAAATGATTGTATTTCATAAATTCAACCGTTATAGTAAATGACGTGATAGCTTAGTGGTTACTGTACTTGGCTTAGCGCCCTCGTGCGCAACGAGTCTCGGGTTCGAATCCCACGCGCGGTGTGCTAGCCTTTTTTTTGTTTTAAAAATCGCTTTTGACTATAGTTTCTTGTTCTGTTCGTCTTGTTCAGTAAACTCGTTAAACTTTATTAATATACCCACAGAAACCTAAATAAATTTAAATGATAGTTAACTTACGACTCATTCGACGTGACATATAGAACGGTGTTGGTTGTTATTGTGTGCTAGTGACGTGTGTTTAATCTATTAGCGGTCATCTAGTTCATTTTAAAATGTAAGCAAATTTAATAATAGAAATGAAAGCGAATATTATTACGCTGCATAAAAGAGGACTTAAATATCACAAATATCTGATGAAACCGGCCTGAGTGTGAGTATTATGATTTAATTATTTTATTAAGCACTTATTTAA
Organism: Polymixis flavicincta; assembly: GCA_949987655.1. Lineage (NCBI taxonomy): Eukaryota > Metazoa > Arthropoda > Insecta > Lepidoptera > Noctuidae > Polymixis > Polymixis flavicincta. Next base: position 21,869,998 of record OX465175.1, read on the forward strand.
TTAAAGTATAACTGTTGATCCTTGTAGTTATTTTTTAAACGTTTTATAAATTTCATAACGTCTAAATAGAAGAAAAATATAAAATTTCAAAGTAAATTTATTTCCTAGATTAAATATTTATGTGAAATTTATATTTCAAATAATTTTGTTTCTAAATAGTAATACATATTAGTATGTATTTTGTTTAGTAGCCTAACAGTACCCCTTTTTTGTTTTAGTGAAATACTGTGAGTCAGTGGATGAAAAGATATGAGGAAGGGGGTAGCCTTGCCCGTCGAAAGCAAAGTGGAAGACCCCAGCCAGACAAGACATTTTGCCAAATTATTCGACACATATTTCCGAACCGTACGCCGTACAATCCACGCAGAAGGTTTGCATCATTGAAAACCAGCTCGAAAACCAGCTCAAAAAACATAAACATTAACATTAAGTTAAAAATTAGAAATATTTATTATTATTGACTTTTATTGATTTTAGTAATATTCACATAATATTGTGTTTTTATTTTGAATTTTTTTTATTTTGAAGTTAAGTTTAAATCTTCTTTTCGTAATGAAAATGATTACTTAAGGATCCTACGACCGAAGCTCGCAACTAGGATTCGGGCGGAGACAATATTTCGTCTGAAAATTGCTATCGTTGCGCTAGTGTTAGTACCTGTCGAGGATCCATACCTACAGTGAGCAGTACGATCACACACACATTGACAATGGCTTGACGCGATAGCGCTACTAGCTACTGACCATTTATGATGAATTTGGATGTGTTCCGTAATACCAAATGATGAATGAAAACTTATTGTATTTTAATATTTTTTTCGACATTTTACAACTTGATAATATGAGCTATGCTTCTGAGACAACAATATTACGGAAATTGTTGGTTATAATACCAAAAAAACAGTGAGAAAACATGTCATTTACGCTGTAAAAATGTGCGAAATGCAATTCGCTTAAACTTCATTTCAGGTAAGTATTAGGTCTTTACCTATGAAATTGCCGTTCTGCAGTACTGGCCATTTCAAATCAAAATAATTTTTGTTTGGCTAAGAATTCTAATTTCAAATTAATTTTATTTTAAAAACATGGATTTTTTTTTCTAAAAGTAGTCATTTCTTTATTGATTAGTGTTACATTTTCATCGCATTTCAATCTTTTTCGTCATCATGGATACGTTAAAAATTCGAGTAATTATGGAATATGAGTACCGTCGTGGCAGCAACGCGGCACAAGCGGCACGCAACATCAACGACGTTTACGGAGCTAACACTACAAACCAACGCACCACCTGTTATTGGTTTGCTCGCTTCCGTTCTGGAAATTTCGACCTGAAAAATGAACCTCGCGGTCGTCCGAAGACTTTGGTCGACAATGACGAATTAAAGGCGATTGTGGAAGCTGATGATACACAATCTACGGCTGAATTAGCAGCAGCTTTCGACGTTAGCGTCAAAACAATATTGGTCCATTTGCGTCAAATTGGCAAGGTAAAAAAGCTTGACAAATGGGTGCCCCACGAACTCAATGATCGCCAGCGCGAAGTACGCGTCGAGACGTGCCTTGCACTGCTCAACAGACACACAAATGAAGGAATTTTGAACCGCATTGTTACCTGCGATGAAAAATGGATTCTGTTTGATAACCGTAAGCGCTCAGCAAGTTGGTTGGATCCTGGTTCAGCACCTAAACAATGCCCTAAACGAAAACTTACCCCTAGAAAAGTGATGGTCACTGTTTGGTGGTCTAGCGCCGGTGTGATTCATCACGGCTTCTTACCAAACGGGGTGAGCATTACTGCAGATGTGTACTGTGAAGAACTGAACACAATGATGGAGAAGCTGGCGCATCTCCAACCAGCATTGGTCAATCGCTCGTCTCCGCTGCTCCTGCACGACAACGCGCGACATCATACTGCACAGCAGACGGTCTCCAAGTTGCAAGAACTGGGGTTGGAAGCTCTCCGTCATCCGCCCTACTCACCAGACCTTGCGCCTACAGACTACTACTTTTTCCAGAATTTGGATAACTTCTTGGCGGGAAAAAAATTTAATACCCGAGAGGCAGTACAAAATGCCTTTGAAGAATTTGTTGCCTCCCGTCCAGCTGATTTCTTTAAGAAGGGCATCAATAAACTGCCACTGCGATGGCAAAGATGCATTGATTGCATGGGTGATTACTTCGATTAATACAAATAAAAAATTCATGAAAAAAATTCGTTTAAATTTTTTCATACAAAACGGCAATTTCATAGGTAAAGACCTATTATTTTGGAAAAAAAAACCCCTACGAGCCTAGATAAATACTGTCTGAATCCGAATATCATCATAATATGATGGAAATATGCTCAAGTTGCAAATGATTTAGGTATTACGTATGTATGGACAGTTCATTGTACGTAGGCCTCTTAAGCTATAACTTCAATAAGTCCTATTAAATACGATTTGTTAACTTTGAGGTTTGAGAGAACTAACTCGCAGTATTCTATTCTATTCTATTTTTTATTATGGCAAGCAAAGCCGATGTCGACTATTCTGCCAATGACTAAAGTGAATTGGAAAAGCATGTGTGCGTTATAAAAAAAATAAAAACTGTGGATAATAAATCTTCGGTGATACAGTTGGGCTTTAATGTTGATCTTGTGGGGTTAGTATTGGACTGAAACAAACAAAAAATAAACATACTAAAATATAATTGTTAGAACATTAAAAATACATATACCACATAAACACAGATTGAGGGAGTAAATCATAATTTTATATTATTGTGACGGATGAAAATCATCAGCGCCACAAGCAGTTCAGGAGAGGAATGAGTTAAAAGAGAGGGGAAATTTATCGGGAGAGGGATCTTAAATTTGGTGAGACGCTTGTACAAATCTAGAGGAGGGACGTTATTGGAACATTCGAAAAATATGTGATCAAGGGTGCCTTCCGCCAGTCCGCATTCGCAGAGCGAGGAATCGCGGACACGGATTTTTTGTAAAAACACAGGAGTGCAACAAAAACCTAAGCGAATTCTACATATAACAGAAATTATAGTTTTGGATACTTTTTTGTAACCGGAGAACCATGGTTTTGGTTTAACGGTCGGTTGCACGGCATAGAAAAAACTGCCTTTCTTCTTGCTAGAAGCATTCCACTGCTCCTGCCAGGAACACTGCAGATTCTTTTTTGGAATGGACAAAAGGTCGTAACCCTGATAAATGTTGTATGCGAGATCTGACGATAAAGATGAACAAGCATCTTTAGCCAAAGCGTCAACGCATTCGTTACCCTTAATGCCACAATGACTAGGTATCCAAACTAGCTGAACATCCTTTTGATTACTAGCGCTGGACTTTAAAGAGTTTTTAATTTTTAAAATAAGGGGGCTGTGTAATTTACTCTTAAACGGATTCTGGGCTAAGGCTTGCAAGCTGCTAAGGGAGTCTGTAAATATAACGGCTTTCTCAATATTAGGGTGTGACTCAATAAAAAGACAAGCTTCCAATATAGCGACACACTCACCAGTGAATACAGAAGACTCCTTAGGGCATTTAAATTTTAGGATTATTTTGGAGCTTTGGTAATAGACCGCAGCGCCAGTGTGATTAAGATCGGTTAGTTTCGAGGCATCCGTAAAAAATAATTGAAAACCATTCCATCGCTCATCCACCACCGCATTGAAAGCCAAATTCGCTGATGGAGATTTTTTGGATATACCAATATCAAAGAAAATTTTTGGAATAAAATTTAAAACTTCATATGGGAAATTAAAAAGAGGTAATCTGGGATTTTGGACGATCGGGCATTCTAAATTTAGAAGTAGTCGAAAAGCTTTAAGGATTAAAGGAATTTCTTTGTTTTTCCAGTAATTTGAGCGTCTGCATATGGCGTCTAACTCGTTCAATCTTCCTATAAGAGGATGGGAGGATCTACCTATTAGTCTAGACACAAAACGGGATGCCAGATATTGCCGTCTAAGGGCCAGAGGGGGTTCAGCACATTCGACTTGCAATGCGTTAACGGGAGAGGACTTCATACAACCTGAGATGATCCGAAGGCATTTGTACTGAACTCTATCCAGCCCAGTCAAAGCACCTTTGTTGCAAGGAATCAGAAGATATGTTCCATAGTCCAAAATACTGCGAACTAAGGCATTGTAGACTAACTTCATGGTGTAAGGGTGAGCACCCCACCAGACACCGGCGAGAACTTTTAGAATTGATATTATTCTTTCACATTTTTGGATAAGAAAATTTATGTGATGTTTGCCAGTTAGTTTTGTATCCAAAATAACGCCTAAAAATTTCACTTTACTAACTATAGGAATATTGTGGCCTGAAATGTTTACTGAAATATGAGGAACGAGTCTTTTACGAGAGAAGATAACTGTCGAACTTTTCGGTGCAGACAACGACAATCCATGACTTAAAAGCCATTGATTCAAAGAATCCAGAGAGAGGCACAACGATGACGCAGCGTCGTCTATGGAGGGATCTGTCACATACAGAACAATGTCATCGGCGTATTGTAACATCTGACAATTATTATTTAGGCAGGATCCAATGTCAGCCGTATAGAGATTGTAGAGTATGGGACTGAGGACATAACCTTGAGGGAGTCCCTTCCATGTCCGCCTTTCATCGAACTCCTCACCCTGGACTCTGAGAACCAATGATCGTGACAACAGAAGCTCACATATGCACTGTATCATCTTAGCCGGAAGACTCAGCTGTTGCAGTTTTTGCCTGAGTACGGGAAGAAGAACATTGTCATACGCAGAGGAGATATCAAGGAAAGTTTCCACAACGGATTCGTTTCGAGAAAAAGCTAGGCGAACATCCGTAACTAATACACCAATACTGTCCATTGTACTTAGCCCCTTCCTGAAACCAAATTGGTGGTTCGGCAGTAAGTCTCTCGATTCGACTATCCACTCGAGACGGTTCTTAATGAGGTGTTCTAGTAATTTGGCTAGGACTGAAGACAGAGCGATTGGCCTAAGGCCATTCGGGTCATCAGCATGTTTGCCTGGTTTCAATAGAGGGATAATAATTTGCAACTTCCACTGATCTGGAACCCAACCTTGACTATAACAGTAATTTAAAATATTTAAAAAGAAGATTTTAGCCTTTTCGCCAGAATGGGTTATGAAAGAATATGGCACGCCATCAATACCAGGAGCTGAGTCCCGGACATGTTTGAGTACCACATTCAATTCCTCCAGAGTAAAAGGCGCATCGAAAGGATCCTCTGTCACATTATGTAGGGATGTATTTTCACATTCAGATGAGAATGGAACATATGATGGTGCTATCTTGTCAAAAAAAAGTTCAGCAGTTTCCCGAGTGATTGGTGATGACATTGATGGGGAACACCCACGTCTAAATCTATTGATATTCTTCCAGACTACTGAAACTGGAGTAGAGGGAGATAAGGAGGTACAAAACTTAACCCAACCAGTACGTTTCTTCTTACGAAGAAAACGTTTAGATCTAGCGTTAATCTGTAAGTATGCCAATAGATTTTCAGTGCTCATATCCGTATTATAACACTCCTCGGCCTCATTCCTATCTCTGATTGCTGATGTGCATTCTGGATCCCACCACGGTGGTGAAGGTATTTTATCACGGGCACTGTTTTTCAATGGGAAGCAAGAGTCCGCACTGGAAGCGATGGCAGTAACAAATCCCTCATAACATCTCTTGGCATGGCAATGACCAGAAGGATCTAATAAACTTGAATTTAAATTTGGAAGAATATCAATTTTATCATCCAATAATGAAGCAAATTTTGACCAATCTGGTTTGGACAGGTTATACTTCAAAAGTGGAGGAGAAGTTTTTTCTAAATAAGTCTTATTAAGTAAAGATATGACAATAGGGTAATGGTCACTACCATGCGACAAGGTTGTACATTCCCAGTGGGTTGAAGCTGCTAGCTCAACCGAACAAAAGGTTAGGTCAACACAGCTCTTTTGTTGTCCGGGAAGAGATCTGCGTGTTGGGCATCCATTATTTAAAATACAGAGGTCTAGATCATCTAATATCTCAACCAAAGCCAACCCAAAGGCATCACAGCGTTCAGAGCCCCATCTATAATGGTGGCAGTTAAAATCGCCCATGACCAGTATCGGACCATGAATATTAGAAAAAATATCTCTCAAAATTATTAAAAAATCATGGTGAGGATGTGCAATATAAATGGAAAACACTGTAATGCCTTCAGCCTTCCCTGCAGCAATGCTCATATCACCTGAAAGTGGAGGCAAAGTAAAGGGCAAAAGAGGGACCCGATTGTTGACTAGGAGGGCTGACCCTCCATAGCCATCTGATCTGTCACATCTTAAAATATTAAAATGTGGCATACGGAAGCTAAGACTTGGAGTAAGCCAAGTCTCAGCTATGGAACAAGCCAATGGCTTATATTTATTTAAAAGAAATATGAGGTCGTGCTTTTTATGCCACACGCTCCTCACATTCCACTGAAGAAATACTTGGTGAGACGCCATTTCTAATATCTAAGAGAAGAGTTATAAGTTGATCGGCAACGTTGGACGGTGATTGAGTATTAGAAGTAGAAGAAGAAATAATGATAGGTAGGAGTTTTATTAACAGTTCAATAATAGAAGAAGAACTATGACTGGAAGTGACATTATTATTGAGAGCACAGCCATTAGGCTGTGAAAGTTGGGGGGAATTAATTATCTGCTGGTGACCAGCTTTGTCATAAGACGGGGAAAGAGGGGCATGAGATTTAGGCTTTAGAAACACTGTCTTGCGATAAGACTGAGAAGTTGGTGTTTTAGCTATGTTGGCATAGTTGCGGGAAGCTGTCGGGACTAATTTGCTAGCCTCAACATAAGGCATGGATTTCTCAGCCATTACTGTCTTAATGGCTTTCTGTCTACCATGCTCGGGGCATGACCTGCTGTTGGCAAAGTGATTACCCGAACATAGGATACAGAAGGCCTCGCCCTCAGAAATGTTGCAACCATCACCTGGGTGATCGTGGCCACATTTGCTGCAGCGTGGTTTGGATCTACATACAGTCGCTACATGTCCAAATCGGCAACACTTTCGGCATTGAATCGTGGGAAATATGTACTGCTCTACAGGAAGGGATGTGTAACAGCAGAAGATTCTTTTGGGTAAAACTTGTCCATCAAATGTGATCACACAAGTTTCAGTGAGTTTCCACTCATTAATCCCGTCTCTCTGTACTTTTCTATTAAGTCGACGCACTTTAAGGATGTGTCCACAACCTGAGGGCACAGATAAATACGTAATAGCCTCATCTTCTGAAATATCAGAGGGAACACCTGTGACTACTCCCAACCTTGTAATATTAAATGTAGGGATAGAGGCAATGTAACTGTACTTGGGTAACAGAGCGTTAACCAAGAAAGAGTTGGCATCCTGAGGGGAAGCAAACTCTACAGATACGCGGTTTCTACCAACCCTATTAACACCACCACGAACTACGTTCGCAATGTTGTTATTGATCAAAAACTTTCCGAAATTGACCGGATGTAAGGTGGTGCCTGAATCAGGTTGGGTCTCTATACGGGAGACGTGGACGATGTAAGGACCTTTGTCCATTGCCGAATATTTGACACGACCAACTTGGCTTTTCTTTTGTTTGCTTGGCGGGGAAGGTGTCAATATATCTTCATTACCGGGACGTTTACGGGAAGATTGGTTCAATAAGGATTGAGATACATCCATCTCTATAACACTGCAAACAACATCTGCAAATTGCGAAAGTGGATTTGGGGAAAGAGGTAGTGTAGGACTTGGAATGTCAGGCGGATCAGGATCAGGAGGTTTATTTTTATTCATATTGGGTAAAAAGAATTTCCAATACGACAATCACAATACAAACCTGTTTACGAACACAGGGACAACACACTTATTACTAACAAGACACAGAAATATCAACAATTACTTTAAAAACAACAAAAAACACGTGCTAACCAAGAACACTGTGGCGAGAATCCCTAACTCGCAGTAGATTTATTCCAGTAGTAGTACTACTAAGTCATTTAATTGTATTGTGACAACTTGTCTGCATTTGTTATTTTTACGTGGGAAGATTTGCGTAGAAAAATGTTACTTCTTTAGAGTACCGCACATAGTAGTAATTACAGCACAATATTATTATATTACTAAGATACAATAGCCTGATTATCATGGTTCACCAATTAGCTACTTTACTTCAATAAATTGTTCTTTATGAGAAAATAAACTGTTAACAAGAAGTTATTAGTAGTTATTTTTATACCTACTTCATAAAATGATAACGATTAAACATTTTGTAATCACATAATATTCTTAATTCTTTGTTTAAATAATAATATAAGTAATTTAAAAAAAACATTCTCGTATAACGAATAATAAAAGAACTGATGAAGATTATTGTTGAAAATAAAAATAAAAATCTCATCGGGAGATTTGAACCCAGACTTGTGTGTTTCTTAAGGAGGATGTTCCGATAGGCCGTCCATACATTTTTATTTGCGTAAATTCCGTAAACATAGACACCCTTTGTTGAAAACGAATCATTTTATCACTTTTGTATAATTAAATGTCTGCGCGTTCGACCTTTTTAGGAAATAACTTACATTATTTACTGAGAAAAACGATCGTAAAATCCAAACAAAATTTGAGATTCGCATAAATGTGTGCGTGTGTTTTGACAAGCGATAGTTTAGAAATGAGAACGCTAGATGGCGTGCAGGCGTTATTGTAATTCTGTTGAATCAATGTATTACGAACATAATTTATTTCCTTTCCTACCTTTCATGAACAGGTTCAACAAAAATAACTTTATAATTAATAAACCTATAATTGACGTAAACCACTTAATTACAATCATAATATTGTTTTGTGGCAACATTAAGATCTAAGCGACGTTGCCGTACCGTCCGTGATCCGTCAAGGACACAGTTAACCTTCACTTGACCTACGAAGTAAGCGTTGCCAAACTTCTGTGATTCTGTCGCCCGATCGACATCTAATAAAATACAATTTTGAAGCTCGCTTGTATGTATGTTTTGGCGCGCGGAATTTCTCGCGTATATTTTTATTTTGTATACTTTGCATTTTCATTGATTCAAATTGCAATATTTCTAGTATGTCATTGCAATTTATTGTAGTTATAGTAATAATGATTCACGATACGCAATTTTATTTTAAAATAAAAGTAAATAGGTAAGTACCTACCTATCTTTCGGCGGTTTTAGAAACAGCAAGTTAGCCAGTCACAATACTAATTACTCACCTATGTCTCAATTTTTAAAAGTTCACAGTCAGTGGTTATCACAACTTTAGTGTGTATGTGTGTACCTACCTATATTCTTTGGTCAACAATAAATTAAATAAGGAAGTACATATTATAATTCGGTAACCCAACGAGTTTGCAAACATTTGGAAAATCGGAGTTCCTACAAAATAGAATACCTTTTACGCATAATTATTGTGAACAGTTTCAGACAAACAAACATTATTTTAGTTTGATAGATTAATTGCATCGGCGCTGGCGTGGTGCGGCGCCCAGCCCGTAGGTATCGGCGATAGACTTATGGGTGCGTTCGAAACTTTGACTTTTGAAAACATTGGTTTAGAAATTTTTGAGTTTCTTACATCAAATTAATAAACGTGATTTATTGTTTGTTTATAAACAACTTATTCTAGTCTGTTTACTTTTTTTCTTATTCGTCGACCAATATTCTACCAGGAATATAGAGATACCTAAGTAAAATTTTATTTTTATTGTTCTTTTTTCTGTAATGAATTCAGAACGTAACCCTGGCCCTGAAGATCTGTATCATTTGTTTGTATTTTGTAATGAGCAATAAATTCTAGCTAGAATGCTTGAATGCGACTACGTAGTCGCATTCAAGCATTCTAGCTAGAATCGTTCATGAAATGAGATCGCAGAACTACGTAGTTCTGCGATCTCATTTCATACGGTTGTGAAATTCGATACTATTCAATTACTCAAAAATATTATACAAAAAGCCAAAGGTGTGCATGACATTAGGTGAAGCATAAACTTGTGGCACGGAAAATTATAATGTGTAGCAGTGAGAGTGCTGCAATGGCAGCAGATTTTAGAAATGGTCCGCTTCTTTTAACCGGAGTAGGTACATGAAAACTGCAAGGATTATTACTGCAATGTCAATAAAACAGCTGCAAATGGAAGTGAAAACAAGGAAGAAAATCTCGTAGAAAGTCTGAAAAATGCTGCTCTAATTTATGCAGCCAATGAAAAAATTGCTTTGAAAGCAGGTCCTTTGTCAAATGAGACAACAAATGTGGCAAATGTGCGAAAATATAATAAAATTGTGAGGCCTTCCTGTCTATCTACTGATGAAAAATTTGAATGTTTAGCTGGCAGTCCAGATGGTAAGTTTTTGTTTATCAACCTTAAATTTTATCTATATAATTGGCAAATGTGTAAAATAATAATGCTAGCTATCTATAATCGCGAGAGACCAAGGATTACGAGCACGATAGACAATTGAATTTCTTGTATCAAATCTTATGAAGAGCTTCAATGTTTTATATTTTGTGTTGTTTGTTACAGGTATAATTGAAAATGAGTGAGCTGTTATTGAGATCAAGTGCTTTCCATCATTGGCAAGGAAAAATCAAAGTTTAGAAGGCAGCCGCAATAGAAATGACAAAGTTTGTTCTAAAATTGGAGAATAATGTTTTAGTTATGAATAAAAGGCATGATTATCAAGTAAATTGATAATTCTATTGCATGCCCACTTTAAATTTATTTCAGTATCTTGTTTTCTCTTACTGTAATTAAAATCTACTATTTCAGGTTCAAGGACAAATGCATGTGATCAAAATGGATAAGTGCTACCTACTTCATATGTTTTATTTCAGTCACTGAACCTTTGACTGTGATAGAAGTTTGTCGAGATGAGGAATTTATCAGCAGTATGATACCGAAGCGATTAGTTTTTTTTTTTAACTGTATTCTGCCAGAAATCATATTGAGACATGTGCAACAAAATGCTAAATGTATAGATTTCAATGGTATGTATACATGGCTAGTTAACAAGTTATTCATATCCAGTTTATGCTGACCTCTCATTGTACAGAAATCCTATACAATGCGAGATCATCATGTACTGGAATAGTTTTCATAATTTAATGAATTCATAAATTTTGTCTATTTCAATGTCTAAAATATATTATTATGTTATTCTAGTGAAAAATCGACCATCAACATCAGTTGGAACTTCGAGCAACTAGTAAAGTTCCATTTTAGAGCAGCTTTGGAGACTGATGGTAAATTATATTTTTGAAATGAATGGGAAATAATATTCGTTAAAGTAACACAAATACTAAGTAAAGTTATTTTTCTTTGCAGAAGCCTTATAGCAGTGGACAGACTCACGGCACATGGTGAAATCAACAAGTCAAACGATTTTTGTATAATTGTATTTTGACTATAAAATGAATAGGCGTATTTTTGTAGTAGTTATTACTTTGACATTTTAAAATATGTTTTCACCTACCTGGTTATAATCATATACTAAAGTGTATTTTTTTGATTTCTTGTTTTTTTGCTGCTTTCTTGTGTCTGTTATGTGTAATGTCTGTAATTATTGTAATAATTGGTTATGCTATAAGTTTAATCATGTATCAGGCATCATTTGTTTCACTTCAAATACTTTTATTTGATAATTAATTAGTGCAAGGTAATAAAATAAAACTATCTTTATAAACTGTATAGACTCAAGTTTTTGTAACTGAACAGACAGTTGTGCTGCTGCGGAGTTTATTGCCTGCCTTACTGCCTTATTGTAATTTTGACATCCGAAAAGTGCTGATTATCAGCCTAGTTTGAATAAAAGACATTATTTTATATGAATATAACTTTTATTACCCTATCATCATACTTCACGCCTTCTTCCCATGGAGGTACGCAGAAATTACAGAACGCCACCTGCTACGATCCCTACATACTCCTTTTGTCTCGTTTAGGTTCATAAATCTGCACCCTAATTGCGTAACTCACGATTAATCATAATCAGTTTCGTCTTCACAGTTCAACAATATTCATTGCGTTATTTACGTTGCTGAGCAGACACATTTTTCGACCATATGAAGCAATGGTTTAACAATCCGTTTCAAAACGAAACAGATTGTGATGAATCGTGAGTTACGCAATTAGGGTGCGGGTCATACACGCACGCCGGTTGCGAGTACTACGCTCAGTATTCACACCACACATGCTTCGCAAGCAACCTATTTCATTTTTTTACCTATTATAATCCATAAATATCGTAACAGGCGGCATTTTTTTAAATACACGCCACCTAGTGGTATATTCTTGGAAGTACTCGCATACGTCTGTGTGTGTAAACGACCGGTATTCAATAGCAGATTTTAAAAACCGGCAATGGTGTCGAATTGGGTAGATTTTGAGGCAATGTTACGACCTAATTCAATAAAGTGTAATGTCCGATAAGCGCTTCGACTACTCCTACGACTTACTAATGTGCCAATTACACATAAAACAAAATAAACTAAAAAATGTTGACTTCAGCGCCATCTAGCGGGAATATGTCCGAGAGCAGACCGTATGTTTCACCTTAATCAATGACAATACGCTGCGAGCTACCGAGACTTGATATTAGAACGTGAATTTTAGCGATGGTATGAACCGACCAAGGTCATACGTAGTTACTACGTAACACAGTACAGACAGATCCGAGACAGAGTACTCTGTGCGACGCACGGTATGTTTTTTGTATCTTTCGACGACAGTGCAGTGGTGTGTGAGTATTGTGGTGTGCGGTCTGGTTACATCACTTATACACACAGCTGTAGGTACGGCCTGGACCGCGAGTCATAGCAATATAACCCTTAGCATGAGAATGGACTCTTGACCGCGACCATTTAGTTATTGTTTAGGCAACACACTGATTGAAACTTTTGGGCTTCGTTTTAGTAAGTACTAACTACGGTCATTGTGGATTAATTTACAGCAGATAGGATTTAGGTTACTTGATTAATTTACAGCGTTCTCTATGCATTTTACCACCATACTGCGATCACCAACCCGCTTGCCAAGCGTGGAGATTATGGCAAAACCCCCCTTTTGGGGCAGGCCTAAGTCCAGCAGTAGACGTATTTCGGCTGAAATGATGATGATGAGATAGGTTACTTTGTTTGGCAAGTTTTTTCATCAGATGAGTTCAGTAGCTTGTTTGGCAAATTATCTGACCATTTACACTTATACTCACGTGCCTTGGATTTACAAGACGATTTCAAACATTCGTACATACACAGCTGGTAATTAACTCGGCGTTAGTCGAAAATTTTCGAATAAAAACTTACTCGTTAGCCAGGTCACTGGCAGATATGTCTCGTCCGACGTCCACGTTGCACTTGAAGGAGATGCCCTCAGCAGTCATCAGCTTGATGCGTCGTGCGACTACTTCCTTGCTGAGCTTCATTGTGGGAATGCCGTACTGGAGTAGACCGCCAGGACGGTCGTTGCGCTCAAATACTGTTACTGTGTAGCCGGCCTGAAACATGGAAAGGTTTTTATAAAATCACACTTTTATAAGTCTTAGCAATCAATAAGTTGTTACAATTATCAGTTCCTTAAATGAAAGTAAATGATGTTATCATGTTGTGTACCTTATTCAATTGATGTGCGCACGCTAAGCCAGCTGGTCCGGATCCGACAACAGCGACTGTCTTTCCGTTCCTATGTGAAGGAATCTGTAAACAAATAAATAACGTTAAATTAGAGCTCGAGCCCAACCATTGCAGCAGGTGGCGTTCTGTAGTGTCTGCTCACCTCCATGGAAGAGGAGCAGGCGTGAGTTTGTGTATGTGTATAGCCCAACCGTTTATTCTTCTTCCGTATATACTGCTGAAGATACTGAGTGATCGGCCACATGCCCTGTTGCCGTCTACGTCGCTATATGTAATCCTTTCGAGTGTAACATCTAACCAGAATATGTTTTTGCTGTCTCATGAAAGCAGCTCGTAAACATTGTATATGAAGACATTCTATGGTTATACGAAAGCCGAGGCTGGTCGCTAGTGTTGTTATAATTAGACTGTGTACGTACGTCAGGTGTAATCCACCCGCTCTCGAAGGCGTGGTCGATGATGGCGCACTCGATGTTCTTGATGGTCACGGGCGGCTCCGAGATGCCCAGCACGCACGCGCCCTCGCACGGCGCCGGGCACACTCGCCCCGTGAACTCTGGATGTACAAACAGTTATCATTTAATAATATGGGTAAATCAAGGTGACAGTTAATAATTGAAGCGTACATGGTACAAAATCGCATGATAATCGACAGTTACATGTCTCTAAGTCTAAGACTTGTAATGATAGGGTGTGGAAATGGCATATCGTACAGCGAAAATCAAAGTTTTCCCAAAGATACGGTGGTGAGGTATACATACATACAGTAGTTATTGAAACCAGAGTTGAGTTCAGATAAATCTCAATAGGGTTTTTCCGATTTCATAGAAAACTATTTTAATTTGAAGATTGGGACGATTTATCTTACAGAAAAATGAATGTATTAATACACATTTTCTCAATTAAAAACGATTAAAATCTAATTTATTTTTAGTTTTTTTGAATTTACCTCCAAAACGCTCCTTTTACGATCACTTTTTATCACGTGACATGTGACGTCAACTTTCTTTATACGGCACCGGTACAAATACTTAGACTGGCGCCGTTTTAGAAATATTTGTGCACAGAGGCACCGCATACCAGTAATATCACTTTATATCCATTAAAAATCTTGTTAATTATAAACTCGACATTCACTTATTTACTTATTAACTACTTTAGTTTACACAAAGTTGACTTCATGTGATAAAAAGTCATCGTAAGAAGCGTTTTGGCGGTAAATTCAAAACAACGAAAAAAAAATTTGGCTTAAATCGTTTTTAATTGAGAAAATGGATAGAAATCGATTTATTTTAATTTTTCTGTTAAATATCTCGTTCCAATCTACAAATTAGAATAGTTTTTGAAAAATTGGAAAATACACTATTCACTGCTAGGGAGAAACCTACCTGGGAAGTTATTGGTCTGCAACAGCTGGTTGAGCGCCTGGTGCCAGTCGCCCTTGAAGATGAGGTCGTTCCACTTGGGGATGATGTTGCCGAGCGGGCAGCCGTGCGCCGACTGGCAGAAGGGCACGCCGCACTCCATGCAGCGCGCCGCCTGCGCGCGCAGGCCGCGCCGCACGTGCGTGTGGTTGTAGATCTCGTCCCAGTCGCGCAGGCGCTTCTCTGCCGGCCGGTACATTGTGGTCTCGCGGGGGTACTTTATGAAGCCCCTGGAATAAAAACGTTTATGTAATGTAACATTTATTTACCAAGGTTTATGGTCGTTGTTCATCTAACGCCTGAGTAAAATATCAACACTACGACTCAATGATAAAAAATCGGGCCTTTGGAGAATGGTAAGCGTTAGAGCAGCACTTACGGCCAATATGTACAGAGGCCAGCACATCAAGCTACTCCAATCTGTCAAATTTCTTTGATAGATGTTCAACTTTATTCCAAATACATAAGGTCCATGTTCAATTGGGAAAATTTGTCAGTTCGGGGTAGCTTGATGTGCTGGCGTTTGTACTCTGTCGTGGAAGCAAATTTTTATATTTCACAGGTTTAAAAATATAATTTTTGGAAAACTTGTGTGAAAGCAGGGTTGTTTAATGTGAAATGTGAATTCTGCGTCACTATAATATAAATTAATGATGATTTCAATAGCCTTCTATGTATTAGTTCTACTATCTTTTTCGTTTTAACACATGCATCGTAAAACATTTTGATAAATTAATAGCTTAGGAGTTCAAAGGCGTTACATTAAACTACTTCCAAAAATGTACCATCAGTATTCACAAATACCAACCTAGTCTTATCCAGAATCTTCTCCAAATTCTTAGTTTCCAACTCCACATCTCGCACAGTCTCCTCAATATCCATTACTCCATTCTCGGCCTTTCCATTGGCCTCCAACTTCGGTTGGCTGGGCTGTTTCACTGCCATAGACTTCAAAGCGCGTTGGTATTCGTACGGGAACACTTTGATGAACTTTTTGGCAGGCTCAGGCCAGGTCTTGAGGAATTCTTCGGCGATTATTGAGCTGTAAGTAAAGGATTTTTATAAACAGAAAAGGACTATGATGTTAAAATAAGATGTGTAGAATGCAAATTACGATAAATATTATATTTGGAAACCTTGGATAGCCCCAAGATTAGCAGCCTTAATCCTTAACCGACGAAAATAATGGAGGTTCTCAAGTCGACGCGAATTTTTTTATATTTTTTTTGTACGACGACGCGTAGTTTTTTACAGTCGTCCGATTTAGATGATTCTATTTCACATGTTGACTATAAAGCGAGTGTTTTATAACCATCTGTTTTCACGCCTAAACCAAACGCTATGACTCATGCGACGAACATGAACCATTTTTAGTTGTGTTTAGTTGTACAGGTTATTTTCAAATAAGCTAGCGAAACTACAAACGTGATGGGTTTCGCTATCTAATAGCAAGTTTTTATAAAAATCATGATTTTCACAGAGAGGACGCCTGTGTCCTATCAGTGGCAACATTATGGGCCGATTAAACTAAATCTTTTTCAAGAAAACGTCGTTCAATGGGATTAAATGAACTTAAGCGGGTTATAATTGTTTAAAAAAAAAAGTGATGATTTAATCCTAATAATTCTGTAAAGCCATTTCTTTTTAAAAATCAACCTACCATCTGATACTGACCTGCAAATTGGAAAAGAAACGTAAGAAAATTTGTATTTCGAGGGCTAAATGGCGCTTCTCCTAATGGTATTAGGTACCAATGCTCATCACGACTGAAGTTTTGCCAGCTAATTTAACAAGACTCTGAAATATAAAAACAAGTTGGTCAACTAACCCAGTGTACTGGTAGAACTCCTCCAGCAGCTTCTGTACATAGTCCAGGTCTTCCTGCAGCTCCAGAGGTAACAGCTCCACCATCTCGTGGTTGCACTTGCTGGAGAACGACCCGTCGATGTCGTACACGTATGCGATACCACCTGCCAAAAGGAAATTCATTATTATAATAGGGTATTTTCCGATTTCATAAAAACTGTTTTAATTTAAAGATTGGGACGATATATTTAACAGAAAAATAAAAATAAATTGATTAATACACATTTTCTCAATTAAAAACGATTAAAATCCAATTTATTTTTCGTTGTTTTGAATTTACCGCCAAAACGCTCCTTACGATGACTTTTTATCGCGTGACATGTGACGTTGACTTTGTTTATACGGCACCGGTACAAATACTTAGTTTGGCGCCGTTTTAGAAGTATTTGTGCACAGAGGCACCGCACACCAGTAATATCACTTTATATCCATTAAAAATCTTGCTAATTATAAACTCGACATTCACTTATTTACATACTAACTACTTTAGTTTACACAAAGTTGACGTCACGTGATAAAAGCCATCGTAAGAAGCGTTTCGGCGGTAAATTCAAAACAACGAAAAAGAAATTTGGTTTAAGTCGTTTTTAATTGAGAAAATGGATAGAAATCAATTTATTTTTATTTTTCTGTTAAATATCTCGTTCCAATCTTTAAATTAGAATAGTTTTTGAAAAATTGGAAAATACCCTATTATGGAACAGCTAATAAATCAGGATGAGAGCAGGGCGTGGTAATTGCTCGTGATATTAGGTAAATAAACACCGAAAGAAACTCAGAGGTTCATTTAAAATTCAGAATTTATGTTGGTCATATCATTAGGGTCTGGGCTGGCGTTAAGAACAAGAACTACTTGGTGCCGTCAACTGCTTGGTAGTAACAACCAGACTGCGCGAAAAAATCTGTTGTATTTAAGTGCCAACTTGGTCACACAAGTACATACATATGCTCACGAATTTGCATGGGGTAGGCAGAAACGACGGAACGTCACCTGCTACGATGCTTAGTTTTTTTTTAAATCCATTATAATAATAATAAAAATACAAATTATTCACCAGCAACTTGCTTTGCAATATAAACTTGTAATTCTGAGGTGCCGTATTACAAGTATGTACTTGACCCAGTTCTGGAAAATGACCATGTCACGTTGTATTGGGATCGGTCTATCATTACTGACAGGACTATTGTAGCCAATAAGCCTGATATAGTGGTGGTAGATCGGTTAGCGCGCCGCACAATTATAGTCGATGTTACCATTCCACATGATGGGAACCTCGTGAAAGTTGAGAAAGAGAAACAAAATTAAACATGTTGCTTAGCACACGAGGTTGTTGACATGTGGAATGTGAGCTCGGCTGTAATTGTGTCGATAGTCGTATCAGCTAATGGACCGATGGCCGAAAGCCTCGATCAACATCTCTCGAGGCTCTCGTTGGGCGGTTGGATCAAAGGCCTGCTTCAGAAGGCAGTACTCCTGGATACGGCTCGCATCGTGAGGTTCCTGTTTTTGGAGCCCTAACCACCGGTAGCTTGGACCCTGCCCCCGATAGCGGCGGACCACTATTTTTATATGTTTTTTTTTTATGATTTTTGTAAAAATATTTAAAAATATACTTAATAAGTTTAAAAGAAAATAAATGAGAAATAAAAATTCTCTCTAGGTAAAATAATCGTGAAAAGATTATTCTTTACACAGAAAATATTCGTACCGCTCATGCCGGCCGCGAAGTTCCTGCCAGTGAGGCCGAGGATGAGCGCAGTGCCCGCCGTCATGTACTCGCAGCCGTGGTCGCCCACGCCCTCCACGACGGCGGTGCACCCACTGTTGCGCACGCAGAAGCGCTCGGATGCTATGCCTCTGTGGGAAATTAAGCAATATTTCTGTATAAAATAATCACTGCACATTTTTTTTAATTTTTCTCGTAGATCTTTAAAGTAAATCACTACATTTATGTATGTACTCAAAATAAGCTTTTTTTTTTTGTCGAACCTTTTATTTGACAAGGACAGATTATGTATAAAGTGAGTGGTTAATATTTAAAATAATGTTATGTAACACTGTTATGCACTTCATATTACTAGGCATGAAGATATTTTGTTTTGCAAATATGGGTACAGTACATGGGAATAGGTTCAACAATATTCTACCAAGCATGATATGCTACATAATTAATCTACTTTATTCATTTTTTATATCAATTCATTTTTACATTTACATCTGTCATTTTCATGGTGTACAATAAAGAATATTCTATCTATCTACTAAACTTTAGCAAAAAGAACTAAAAACATAACAAACTAAGGCCACAAGTGGTTTTTACTAACCTGAAATAAGCGCGTCCAGACGTGGCTCCGTATAAGCACACATTTCCAACAATGACGTTCAAATGAGACTCAAACGGTGATGCCTTTGGCGGGTAGATGATCACCTTGCCGCCTGACAAACCCTTGCCTGAAATAAATCAAAACATTTTAAGCTGTGCATCCTCCTGTTCGCATCAGTAAAAACCCTGCTGTAATCTGTGCCTACCGAATCTCCTTTGACCAATTTGAAAAGCTATTATTAATTCATGATGGTTCATTTTTGTTGACTTTTAATCAAGGGTGCTCCAATTAGGTAGCTACGGTAACAGTTCATAATTATTGCTTTGTTTACTGTTATAAGATCAAATTTGTTGCCCTACGCCGAGCAAATGTATTAATTTTACTTTACAGTGCAACATGAGAGCTAAGCACTAGGAAATGGTGAAGGGAGGGCGTTTTGGGGGGCTGCCTTATGTAATTTTGACGTCCAAAAAGAGCTGACTCTCACCCTTGTTTGAATAAATGACTTTGGATTTTTTTTCAAAACAGTCCGTTCTCATCTGACACGCTTGCTTACCTACGAAACATATTTCTCTTTTATTTGTATAGAATATTAACAACTAAGTTTAATAGTTGTTTACTCACCGACATAGTCGTTAGCGTCTCCCTCGAGTGTGACAGTAATGCCCTTAGACAGGAACGCACAGAAGCTCTGTCCTGCTGATCCGTGTAGTGAAATGTTCACGGTCTTGCCGTCTGGGAGACCGTCGTCGCCGTATTTCCTGTTTATAGAAAAACAAGTAGTTGTTAATTATGTTTAAGAACGTGTCTAAGTCTGAGACACGGTATATTTTGTTACCGGTTATAATCGTACTATAGCCTGACCGATACCGCTGTATCGCGCCTTAGGAATGGGCGCGGCGCGACGGGGGAGCAGTTCAGGCCGGTCATTCGTCAGTGCAAGCCGCGGATTCATAAGTGCAGGCCGCGCATTCGTCAGTGCAAGCCGCTCATTCGTCAGTTCAAGCCGCTCATTCGTCAGTTCAAGCCGCTCATTCGTCAGTGCAAGCCGCTCATTCGTCAGTGCAAGCCGCTCATTCTTCAGTGCAAGCCGCTAATTCGTCAGTGCAAGCCGCTCATTCGTCAGTGCAAGCCGCTCATTCGTCAGTGCAAGCCGCGCATTCTTCAGTGCAAGCCGCGCATTCGTCAGTGCAAGCCGCTCATTCGTCAGTGCAAGCCGCTCATTCTTCAGTGCAAGCCGCTAATTCGTCAGTGCAAGCCGCTCATTCGTCAGTGCAAGCCGCTCATTCGTCAGTGCAAGCCGCTCATTCGTCAGTGCAAGCCGCTCATTCGTCAGTGCAAGCCGCTCATTCGTCAGTGCAAGCCGCTCATTCGTCAGTGCAAGCCGCTCATTCGTCAGTGCAAGCCGCTCATTCTTCAGTGCAAGCCGCGCATTCGTCAGTGCAAGCCGCTAATAGGGTACTTTCCAATTTATTGAAAAGTTTTCTAAGTTGAAGATTGGGACGAAATATGTAACAGAAAAATAAAAGTAAATTTATTTATATCCATTTTCTCAATTAAAAAATTAAATTAAAAATTTAAAAAACCCCCGACCCAAACAAAAACTTCAAAAAGTAAAAAATAATATTTATAGGCCTTTTAATTTTAACGTAATATTTTCATCAGGGCATTGTCAAGTCGGGGGACGGCTAGGCCTCTGTTTGGCGTTTTCATTGACCGTCCCCCGACTTGACAATGCCCTGATGAAAATATTACGTTAAAATTAAAAGGCCTATAAATATTATTTTTTACTTTTTGAAGTTTTTGTTTGGGTCGGGGGTTTTTTAAATTTTTAATTTAATTTTTATTTCTTGCTTTTTAAACTTAATGTCTCCCTTAAATCACATTTATCTATAATCTATTCATTGAGACCTTTTCAATGAGCCCAAACACGATACCTACTTCTGCTGTTTGTTGGTGAATAACTTGGGTTTCCTGGAAATTCCAGGTGTTGCTCCAGCATCAGTTCAAGGTTATTTTATTCGTCTAATATCATTGAAGTAATAGAATCCCAAATTTTGAGTTGATCAGAGGCTAAAATCCGTTTTTCAACCAGAAAAGAGCTGATAATCTTCAAACGGCTGAACCGATTTTGATGAAACATGTCTAAGAACACTCCCGACTAATACACCTTTCAAACAAAAAAAAACTAAATCAAAATCGGTTCATCCGTTCGGGAGCTACGTTGCCTCAGACAGACAGACACACACACACACACACACACACACACACACACAGACACGTCAAACTTATAACACCCCGTCGTTTTTGCGTCGGGGGTTAAAAACGATTTAAATCAAATTTACTTTTCGTTGTTTTAAATTGACCGCCAAAACGCTCGTTACGATGAGTTTTTATCACGTGATGTCAACTTTGTGTAAACCAAAGTAGTTAGTAAGTAAACAAGTGAATGTCGAGTTAATAATTAACATGATTTTTAATGTATAGAAAGTGGAATAACTGGCGTACGGTGCCTCTGTGCACAAATACTTCTAAAACTGCGCCAAACTAAGTATTTGTACCGGTGCCGTTTCCACAAAGCTGGCGTCACGATGTCACGTGATAAAAGTCATCGTAAGGAGCGTTTTGGCGGTAAATTCAAAACAACAAAAACGAAATTTGATTTTAATCGTTTTTAATTGTGAAAATGGATTTAAATAAACATATTTTTATTTTTCTCTTAAATATGTCGTCCCAATCTTCAAATTAAAATAGTTTTTATTAAATTGAAAAATACCCTATTCGTCAGTTTCATCGCAGGAATTCGCTAGACGCGAATAACTTTCTTTCAGGGTCGTTTCAACGATGCTATGCCTATTTGCTGCTGACTGAGAAATTGATTAGTGAAAAATCTCATTCCACAACAGTGGCAATTTAGCGTGAACTGCGGTGACCTATCTGGAAAACTCTACCAATTGCGTATCCAAGTAGGCCGATGCAGACAATTTGTCTAAGTGGGGGATTACTTACACATCCAACACCCAGTGCAAGTGCGATGCTTCTGATCAGACCATGCCTAATTTGCTGGAGTGCCCTAACTGCCTGTGCACTTGCATCTAGATGACCTAAAGAATGCGACTGTTGCCGCAATCTACGTGACCATCAACACGAAAAAAAGAAGAATAAGCTTGCGCGCATAAATATTATTCCATCATGTAATTTCAGTTTAGCGTAAGTAGCCAATAACAACTTACATGGCGATATGATAAGACAGCGTGGATGTGAACGCTCTGTCCTCGTTGGTGATCCTCATATTGATGTCCACATGTTGTTCAGATCCGTCCCAGATGCTGCTGCATTTAGCGATCAACTGGTTGTCCAGACGTTTCTCAAGTTGGAAGTCCTGAACAAACCATTTTTTTTAAATAAAATCCGTCATTTATTCAAATAAGGCTGAGAATCAGCACTTTTCGAAGGTTAAAATTACATAAGACAGACGGTTCGCCCACCCTGAAGGGCGGAAGGAACCACTTCCTAGTGGCGCAACAAACTCCCCAGCAAGACTGCTGTCAGTTCAGCTAGATAAACTTTGATTCTCTAATAGCTATAGTAGAGAATCAAAATCTTCTTTGCATACTTGCTAAGGTATGCAAAGAAATTAAGAGACACATAACATTGAATTAATTCATTTGCCATTTGTCAGCTTTACATAATTAATAGTGGTTTATGTGGCGCCTCTCAGCTATTGTTCGAGTACTGAACGAGAATATTGTGAGACCTTTGATAGCCTGTCAGAATAACGTTTGCGAGAAGAATTGTTTATGACACTTTTAACTTTAATTTATTTTCATTGTATTATGTTTAAATAGAGAGCAGTGGTGGCCCAGTGGTATAGGCCCCAGGCCGTGAGTTCGAACCCAGACAGGCACTTTACTTTGTGTATTTACTGCTCTCAAAACGGTGAAGTAAAATGGCATGTCGTTGGAACCAAAAATTTGAAGACACGTGACATCCACCAATCCCCACCAGGCCTGCATAGTGGATTATGACCCACTCCCTCTCACAGAGAGGAGGCCTATGTCCCAGCAGTGGGAACATTACAGGCTGATTATGTCTGTTTAGATATCGACACCAATCACGTTTACGGAGTTTTGCTAGGTTATTTAATTTGACCCTGTTTTATACGATGTTTCCAAGTTCTACAGCATTTCTTACCTGTGACTTGGATCCTCCAATGATATTGACGCCGGGTCTCATATGCAGCGCGTTCTTGAGTATGAGGCTAAGGTTCAACATCCTCGCCTTGGGGTTCTCGTTATTCTCTCGCACTTTGAGTAAGTCTGTGCGACCGATCAGGTCTTGGAAGCGACGGACTCCGACTTCGGCCATGTGTGTGCGGACCTAGGAAGGATAAGTGTCTTGTAAATCAATAGAAAAGAGGCACATATATCCTAATTTTTATTATTCAGTCACACTATCATAATGACTTAATGCTTCTTGATGTCAGAAAGAACCAAGCTAGATAAATGTACAAATATTGTACAAGATAAATATCAAAACTTTTAATATTTGAGAGGAAGAATGCATCCACTGTTTTCGACGGCACATGCTCTTTTGTCGCTAGAGCTGAAGCAGCAGTTATCACTTGATATTACAGACACTTCAATTTATCTTTAAGTGTACATTTATTTTTGTTTACAATCAGGAAAAATAAAATAATCGTATTAAAATTCAAAACATAGAGACATGCCTCTGTTTTGAATTTTTATTATTTTATTTATAGGTACCCATAGTCTTCAAAAATACATTAAATTCTTTCTTCATTTTTTTTGTTCCCGTTTAGGTGAACAGAAATCCAGTGCACAAATCTATATTCAACAACCCTCAAAATACTGTTACTGGAGAGTCTCAAAGTTCGCCAAAAAGATGCTACCCTCGACATCACGATGGCGTAAAAGTCCGGGACCCTCGCTTCGGCAAACATACTCGAGGCACTGTAATACCTTGGTAGTTTCATTAGGGTTCGGTAAGCATCATTGTACTGAACCCTTAAAGAACTGTACAGAAGATAAGTCTGTGCAGCTTTCTAACTCATTGAAGAGAGTTCTGAAAGTACTCTACATAGTTTTTTTTCTTTAGCTTATTATAATCATTACTTTGTGTTGACGTCAGTGGTTACAGTTCTGTACCTTGGTACACTTGGTAACCACCAGCTAACAACTATTTGAAAGAACTTAAGTATCACTCACCTCTTCAGCCAACATGAACAGATAGTTGATGACATGTTCTGGCTTGCCGGCGAACTTCTTGCGCAGTACGGGGTCTTGAGTAGCAATGCCGACGGGGCATGTGTTCAAGTGGCATTTCCTCATCATTGTGCAACCTGGCCAAGAAAGGAGTACGTGAAACAGTAGATGTTATATTAAGTTTTTTTTTAAACCATGGCTGTAAAGGGATGTGGTTTCTGGCTTCGTGTTAGTATGTTTATCTACATAAGTACTAGCAGAGTTGACAAGTACTGTTTTATCCAATTTTGTCATACAAAATTCACATAGAAAAATGCACTTTCTGTTCTCCTGATTTATCTAATCGTCCCCGTTAGTTTTATTTCCGTAAGAACCTGATTCGGACTATTACGAACTTTCAAACAAAAAATGGTGAAATCGGTCCAGCCATTCTGAAGTAATGTGCTTACCAACGAACAGTATTTCATTTGTATTGTACTTTAAGATAGTATGATCCAATTAGTAAACGATTTCAGCTTCAAAACTTACCAAGAGCAATAAGTGGTGCTGTACTGAATCCAAACTCGTCAGCACCGAGCAGTGCGGCGACCATCACGTCAAAACCGGTCCTGATCTGTCCATCAGCTTGTACCACCACCCTAAAACACAATGATGATAATATTCCCCGTTCAGGACCTAGCTAAGCGCGGGGCGGCGAGCGGTAAGACCAAAAGTATGAAAATGTTTGAAGCACGCCACGAGACGCTGCTCATAGCGAAAACGCGCGCGGTAATGTCAGAGCGAATCGCTACAGCGGTGCGCGGTGTGGGGAGCGGCAGGTACAAATGTACAAGTGAATGAGTGCGACGCCACGAAACTGAGCGGCGCGGACAGCGGTGTAAGACTGACGGGCTCAGCGGCCTAGCTGGAAACAAAAATTATTAGACGATTTTGCGGCGGTAATGGATACCAAGACATTTATTAACGAAATTTTAAATCGACCGCCTATGGATGTCAAAACATCCCCAACATAAATATAAACACATTATAAAAGGTTGTGGGAGGAAATTAAACAATGTTTTCCGAAATATGATGGTAAGTTTAATTTAAATTGATAACACATAAACATAGTACCTATATAATCAAAAGTTTTCACACTCATTCTTGTGTATTCATAAAACTTTTCTGGAAATTTTCTGTAATCTTCGTATAGGTCACGAAATTCGCCATACAAATACCGATCTTTATTCAGTTCGTGCACTTCTCTCATATTAACTCAAGAACTAGCTTTTGCCAGCGGCTTCGCCCGCGCGGAACTTTCATCCCCTATTTAACCCCCTTAGGGGTTGAATTTCGAAAAATCCTCCCTTATTCCTTGTCTAAATTATAAAGGGAACCTCTGTGCAAAATTTCAGCTTTCTAGGTTCAAGGGTTTGGGCTGGGCGTTGATGAGTCAGTCAATCAGTCAGTCAGTCAGGACTTTTCTTTTTATTTATATAGAAGATAGATATCATGTTTTAAAAATGTACTGCTTTTTAATCAGAGGAGGGATAATTTTGATAACGCCATGATTTTGAGCACGTTTTGCCTACCTAGATACGTCCACCGCGGCCGCTGCAACAAACCGCTACTGAAGGTACGCGGCGTGCAAAACGCACCGCTTACCGACGCCGCCCCGCGCGCCGCTAAGACCGAAGTCGTGACCAGGCCGTTACACCGTTTTACGCAGTCGTTTTCTTGTACTTACTTTTAAACGCTTTGGGCCTGTGCAGACTAGTCAATTCTTTTATATCACTCTCTTAATTATGCTGTCATTGTCATCATCTTACCTTTTCTATTACATTGGGGTGAGCTTGGCTTCCAGTCTAACAGAATGCAGCTACTAAGTACCAGTATTTTACATGGAACGACTGCTTATCTAACGTCCGCAACCCAGGAAATGGGTAATTTGATATTCCCTGGACTGGTAGTCAGACTAGGGCTTCTTACCACTCATAACAACTTGTCAAAGATCTACGGATGACAGCAGGGACCAACCGCTTTACATGCTTGCCGAGGCAGGGAGGGTATCGATATGAAATGGACACAGGCCGACCTCGGCAAGGTTTGCTTCACCGTGAGATCGACCCATGCGGCATTGATTACATAGCCACGAGACCTTGTCTGATTCATCAACGAAGAATTGAATGAAAACGAGTAAGTACTTACCTAGAGCGAAGGTCGTTCAACACCAGCACTTGATGTGTCTCGGCCACTCCCAGCTCCCACGGCAGGCCGGCACTCTTGATGCCCGTCCAAGAACTGGCGCCAGTGCCACCATCGTGGCCTGAGATCACGATGTGCTCGGCTTTGCCCTGATAACGGAAAATACAATGAAGCGTTTGTTTCGACTAAAACAAATTATGCTTAGAATGTTTTAATTGTTGGTTGGTGTTATGTCATTAGAGCAAACATGATTATCTCTCATGAGCTTTGCTGATAACAGAATAGCGAATAGCGATTTGATCTAAAAGATTGTTCTTAATACATTAAGAACAATCTTTTAGATCAAATCGCTATTCGCTACTGACAAAAAAAAAAAAAAAAAAAACTATTTGTAATATGGGTCATTGTTTTTGTTCAGAACATAGTTTTTCTAAAGGCTTTGAATTAGTAAGTTCGGTCCCACGAGTCGAGTATTGTCATGTTCAAAGTACCTTAGCCACACCGGAAGCGACAACTCCAACACCGACTTCCGACACCAGTTTGACAGAAATCCGGGCTTTAGGATTAGCAGCTTTCAAGTCATAGATGAGTTCAGCTAAGTCTTCAATGGAGTAGATGTCGTGATGAGGAGGCGGCGAGATTAGACCCACGCCAGCTACGGAACAACGCGTCTTGGCTATGTCTTCTGTTACTTTGTAACCTGTAAATAATGGACAAATTTTAAAATACAGATCACTTATCACCTGAGCTAACGCATTCGTTATTACAGCACTAGATTGATTATCTCTTTTATCCGTGCGTTGTTTTTTTAACCCTTTTGTCACGTACATAAATAACTCAGCCTGTGATAAAGATCTTTTGCAAAGAAATGTTATGAAGTTTTCAAAGCAATGAGCCTATTTCTCATATATACCGTACCAGGTAACTCCCCGCCCTCCCCCGGCTTGGCCCCCTGCGCCATCTTGATCTGCAGGTCGTCGGCGTGCGCCAGGTACGACGCCGTCACGCCGAAGCGGCCCGACGCCACCTGCTTGATGGCTGAGCGACGGTTGAACTCGGGGTCCTGCGAGAAAAAATAATTAATACGCGAGCCTGTTACTGTCTCACCACATTGCGCGAAGCCTATGTCCAGCAGTGAACGTTTTTCAGCAGAAATGATAATGCACATGCATGCGATGATGTCACATTGCAGGGGAAAAACATTTGGTTAATATAAACCTACGTTACGGGAATAACTTTGGCTACTTTCGGCTCTATTACTTTTTCTTCTATATTGACTACTCGCATCAGACTTAGCTACTCACTTTTAAAGTGTTATAATATTTCTTCAGATACAAATTTTCGGTTTTCAATACAGAGACTAATCTAATTCCCCTAAGGAAATTAAATCAGTCAATCCATATTTGTCATTATTCATGCTTGAACATAATTAAATCGTTATACCTGGTTCAGATATCTGTCAGCATTCTCTCCACCCTCTCCAGTATTGGACTTGCCTCCGATACGGTTCATTGCAATGGCGAGTGTTGAATGAGCCTCCAAAGATATAGAACCGAATGACATCGCACCTGAAAATAAATACACGGAGTTCAAGTCATAATTGCATCTCAGCAGCCTGAGTCGTACTATTAGACTTATAGTGTTTCCTATAATGTCCTCTAATGTATTGTTTAGACTGAATAGCTAGAATGGGTAAATAACCCATTGCCGGAAAACAGGCCTCCTCTCATGTCACATGCCTTTTTTGGTTCAAAGAGTTTACAATGCATGTTGACTTCAACGTTTTGAGAGCAGTTGTGGGGAAATACATCATGACTAATTTGACTGATATATTTTTCCGTATACAATCTAAATACAGGATCAGTGACATCGACGCACAATCAGAACCCTGTTTTTTTTTTTTGAGGCTAGGTAATCGTCAAATAACTTTTCCCGCTATGGATGGAGCACGAGGGCGTGTCAGATTTTTACTGACTAAAACCCACCCGTGTTCCTTCAGTTGCCTGTCCCAGGAGCCACGGTATCTCTGTCGAACAACCAGCATCCCTGTTTTAAACCAACGAAAAATTTCTAATCTACGAGTAGACCCCTTACGGTAGAAATTTTTCGTTGGTTTATAAAAATCTACTGTTATGGGAGAGCATTTTTTTTAATAAGTAACCAATTCGTTCTAGATCTTCATAGGAGTGTACCTGTAGCGAAGCGCTTGACAATTTCAGCAGCAGACTCAACTTCTGTCAGAGGAATAGGCTCATCCAGTTTGACAAGCTCCAACTGACCACGCAGGGTGCATGCCCTGACTGACTCCAAAGCACTTTCCCTGTTGAGATAGAATGTATAAAATACTCTTTATTTTGTACACCATACAGGGTAAGTTTTTATCCAGTGCGTAAATTGTAACCATGAATTCAGTTCATCAATTCGCCGGATACATAAAAAAAATCAGCTGTTCCATACATTTTGACCGCGTAGGTATTGCACTTTTCTATGAAACAGCTGATTTTTTTTTGTACAACCAGCGAAAAATTTTGGCGCTAGGGGTTCTAGAATGATATGCTGAATTCATGGTTACAATTTACGCACTGGATAAAAAAAATCCTATGTAGAGTAGGTAGGTAAAAAAGTAGTGGTAGTGTAGTGCATAGTATTTATTCATTGTGTTGAGGTTAGGTTGAGATTTTTAAAGAGATCACTATGGCCTCAACCGTTGCAGACCGAAAGATTCGATGTTAGATAACAAACTACACGATTATACAGGGTACGTTTTTATCCAGTGCGCAAATTGTAACCATGAATTCAGCATATCATTCTAGAACCCCTAGCGCAGAAAGTTTTCGCCGGTTATACAAAAAAAAAAATCTGCTGTTTCATAGAAAAGTGCAATACCTACGCGGTCAAAATGTATGGAACAGCAGACTTTTTTCATAGAACTGATCTTTTTAGGCTAGCTAGGCATAGCCTTTACCAACTATGTTGGGGTCGGATTTAAGTCTAACCAGATGCAGCTGAATACCAGTATTTTACATGGCGCGACTATCTATCTAATCTCCACAACCCAATTAATGGGTAACACGATACCCCTTGGTAAGAGTGGTTTTCAAACTTTTGGGCTGCTGACAACCAGTAACGGCTTTCAAAGATCCATAAATGACAGCCGGGGGCAATGGCTAAACGTGCTTACCGAGGCACGGAACGGTATGTAAGTCCAGCATCAATTAAGTAATTTATTACCTGTATTTATCGTAAGCAGATACGCTTTTATTAAGTGCGGCTTCTTGCAGGTTGGCGATGGACATCGGGTCATTGATGTGTTTCTCACCGCCCGCGCGCCAATGGTAGTTACCGGGATTCCTAGAAACATTTTAATCATAATTATTGATGGTTATTTAGTAATTACAGGTGTAAGGATAAACCCCGTTGAACACACTTGAGTTTCAAGGATAACGGTATTTATCCTTACAGCCTGTACGTAACTTATTTTTTAATGTTATTCACAGAGTACAAAGTCGACTCAGCGCTAGCCGTTCGCAGGCGTGGCGAGTCCGTGAACTGTGGTGGTATTCATTATTTACCTCCCAAAGAGATTTAAACTGGAAGCCCACGAAATTCAAATTTACTTTTTTTGCAATTTGCAAGTCAACGCCAGGCTGTATGTTGATTAAAATACGATTCGCGACTGTAACACGTATGTATTTACAGAATCATAATCATCAATACAACCCTCCAAGTTCTGCCAGAGGTGTGGGTTGTTCGAAAGAGATACCGTGGCACCTGGCACACAGGCAAAAAAAAAAAAACACGGTTGGGTTTTAGTCAGTAAAAGTCTGACACGCCCTCCTGCTCCACCCAGAGCGGGAGAAGTTATTTGATGATTTCCCACCCACAAAAAATAAATAAATGTCTTTGTTTACCTCAAAACCAATGCATCCTTGACGTCACCATAAGTTAATGCATGCCTGTCAAATATTTCCTTCGACAAAATCTCGAAGTTTACACCGCCTAAAAATAATACAACAGGTTTTTAAATGAATGCATTAATGTAAGAAGAAAAATATGCAAAATAGCATTTCGGCAACATATAGTCCCAAGACAGGATGCGAATGCGAAGTTGTCAAACTGTATGTATTTTTTTAATAGTTTACTGGCGAGTCATGTCTGTTTGGATTGGTAGAAGCCAAAAGAGTGGGTCTAAGCCGAGATCAACATTAATCCTTACGGGCAAAAATCATAACTCACCAATCCTGGACTGTGTGCCCCTAAAGCACTTATCGATAACTTCTTCACATAAGCCAACTGCCTCAAAGATCTGTGCGCTCTTGTAAGACTGTAGGGTACTGATGCCCATCTTAGCCATGACCTTAGCCAGGCCAGTCTCGATAGCTCCCTGGTACGCTTGGTAGATGTCTTCGTCTGTTAAGTTCGGGTCCAGAATGTTGTCTGTGCGAAGGGAGAATGCGAGCTCGAAGGCTAGGTAGGGACAGATTGCGTCGGCGCCGTAACCTGCGAAAGAAGCATACGATTGTATAGTTTTACATAAATAATGAATATGAAACACAACTATTCGTTTTAATTAGGGATGCCTCGATACGCCTTTTTGCCGATACGATACGGATACCGATGCTCTTATAAAAATATCGGCGATACCGATACCGATAAGATTATTGAATTCAAAAATGAAGGTAAAATAAATAATACACAAGTCAGGTTATTTTTTTAAGTAACATAAAAATTACAATTATCAGGACAAATTAAATAAACCGTTTAAAACTATAGACAGGTTGAGATTCGACAATAGTATATTTTAGTATGGTTAGTTTGTGCCTCGTTTGCAACGAAATAGACGAGACAACACGCGCGTTTACATTACATTTTTAAAGCGCGAAATTTGAAAAGTATCGTCGAATCGGCCATAAAAATATCGCCGATGCCGATATTTCGGCAAACTTCGAGTATCGCCGATATATCGGCATCGGTATCGGTATCGGATGCATCCCTAGTTTTAATCCTTACTAATATTATAAACGTGAAAGTTTGTATGTATAGATGTTTGTTACTCTTTCACGCAAAAACGGCCGATCGGATTTGGATGAAATTTAGCATTCAGATAGATTTTAACCTAGATTAACACATAGGATACTTTTTATCCCGGTAGTATATTCCCGGGGGATAATTTCCGATTGCCACGCGGGCGAAGCTGCGGGTGGAAGCTAGTTTTGCTATAAGTGTAACGATTTGTTAAAATGTATAGAAAAAAAAAACCGGCACTCTGGGAGTGCCGACAGAAGTGAAAACTTGAACAATTGCATGTGTATTTTTTTAATAGTCACGAATTATTTTTCTAATTGTCAGATTAATCAACGTTCCACGTTCGTACGTTCGTGTTGTGAGTGGTGTCAGTAACGGTGTCGCGAGGATCTCACATTATTCAGTATCATAATTTTGGTCGTATCTTTTAAAAAGGGTTATCCGATTTTCATAATTCCAATTGGAATAATAGTTCTGAACCTAAACCTATCTTTTGAGACTTAAATTATTGAAATACCTCTACTAAAAACAGAGGTGTCTGTAACGGTGTCACGAGGATTTCACATTATTCATAATCATAATTTTGGTCATATCTTCTAAACGGGTTTTCCGATTTTCATAATTCCAATTGGAATATTAGTTCTGGACCTAAACCTATCTTTTGAGACTTAAATTATTGAAATACCTCTACTAAAAAACAGAGGTGTCGGTAACGGTGTCGCAAGTTCAATTTTTTTTTCCCATCTCAAAAAGTGCCCAACGCGCCTAGTTTTTACTTTAAAAAAAAAACACTACTTGTATTGTAATAAAAATAATATACCTACCTAGTTCTGTAAATAAAGAATTCTGTTGTGGCACGGACTTGCCCTGTCTGACGTATCACTGTTCACCCAGCAATGGTTTGTAATGGTATGTTTTTTGTGTAGTAAACGATTAAAAGAAACTAACATTAGACATGACCTAAATAAAAGTGCGCTGTTGGACTATCAACTTTCGGTCTTGAGCCGAGGGTTAGAAATCTAGCAGTGCGCTTTTCAAACATCAGCTTTAATTACCCCTTACCTAACAGAACGCACATGTGGTGCACTTCCCTCGCTTCTGCGGTCTCTAGAATGAGTCCCACCTTCATGCGCTGGCGGGTCTCGATCAGGTGGTGATGGACGGCTCCTGGAAATAATTACTATGTTCATTAGTTTAACATAACATAATCAGGTTGTAATGTTTCAACTGCTGGAATACATGCCTCCTTTCTGTAAGGGTTAGTTTGTATATTTATTTTTAATTTACAATCAAGTTTGTAGTTTCTCCTATATCTGTTTTTCAATATTTGTACTAAATTAGTAGAAATCTTAAGTACAATGCTTAGTGAACAATAGTTTTTTTTACATCAGAATAGTGAAATTGTGTATCCATCGATATAAGCATTTTCAAATTCAAATTATATTTTTTTATTTCAAACCATGGATCCATTTAGGGTTAGTATACCTTTAGCCTATGTTAGTAAACTCAATAAATTAAAAATAAAATAATTGAACATTAATTGGTTACATGTACATGTGCACGCACATGTCTGCCAGCCCAGAGCCTGATAAAAGCTCTATCAACCTTGTCCACCAGTGTAGCTAAAATATTGCTCTCCTCGATTGAATATCAATATGTTCTTCTTCAACTAAATATCGATATGCATTTACCTAGTTTATACTAAGTGGTTTACCTAACGCCAGCAGTGAGCTGACGGGCACCCTGGCAGGCCCCGCGGCGCGGTCGCTGAGCACGATGAGCTGGTAGCCCTGCGTCGCGGCCGCGTGCGCCGCGCCGGCGATGCGGCCCAGGGCCGGCGCCATGCCCGCCGGGCCCTCCAGGTAGTCGAAGGAGCAGTCGATCACCTTTGTCTGCGGGAGGAGCAAAATATGGGCCATACATCACGCCTTTTCATATTACATGAGGGTAGGCAAAAGCTACAGAATGCCACTTGCTTATGATCCTAACATACTCCTTTTATCTTCATTGACTCTATTCATCACATGAATGTGTCCCCGGCAGTCAGAAAGGGAGTATAGTCAGCTGTTTTGAAGCATGTCCTTACAGATGGCACATATATAAGTTATTACCAAACTACGGCAAAGGAGGGTTATAATTTCGTTGCTAAAAGCTATCACAACGTTCTGATACGACGAATTTCAGAGTATCGTACTAATAGGGTATTTTCCGATTTCATAAAAACTATTTTTTCAACACACTTGCTCATAAAATGGCTCTAATTTTACCGCAATTAGGCACTTAGTTTAATGACACCTATTATCAAACTGTGACTTTTTCATTACTATTATTCACTAGTGAGTTATAGCTTTTTTTTTTATTAGTTGAGTTGCTTTGTTCTTAAAAAGTTTCGATACAAAAAAGGTCGTGCTCAATAGTACACAAATAAATTAATATACCTATTGCTTGCTCATTTCATGCAACTTTGTAATTAAATAGATAATTTCAACTACAAGTTGTTTTTAAGTTTTTAATAAATAAAACTTTCACTCAAATATAACTTTTGTTTTTTTCTGTAATAAAGAAAACTTTGAATTCCTCATTTTGTACGTGGCTAAAGCCGTATCCGCGAAAAGTAAAAATAAAAAACAAACCTCATTCTTTTAGGCCACGTTCCGAGTTACAATAAAATCGATTTGACCGCGCTCACACACGACGTCCCGCGAATCGTCATAGATGTCGTCATGACATGCGCCATCTTGTCAAAAATGATTTGTTTTAAGTCACATCGAATCTTTAGTTAATTTAGATTTATTTGAAATAGTGCTACTATATAAGAAGAAAAAATGTGTGGTGTATACAAGTTTAATATGGTGAATATAATGTGTTTTAACGTTGAGTGAACACTTTTATCGCGATCACGAGCGTTCCGTATTGATGACAAAAATGACGGTTCTTAGCTGTCAGAATCGTGATATCTAACTCGGACCGCACAATATCGATGTGAGCGCTCACAGCGTTATTTTTCTAATTCGTAATGCGGCCTTAGCATAAGGCCGATCGCCATTGTTAGATGCGCGCGCATTGTAAAACTGATTACTTTTTCCCGCCATTGGCAAAAAAAAATCTCAACTCGTTTTCACTATTGAAATTATAGTTATTTATTCATTAAAATTACTACAAGTACTAGTTATGAAGAAAATTATTTATGTTGTAACACCGCCCGATATAAAATGTGAAGCTCTTAACGTTATGGAAAGTTTACTACCTAAAAACTCCAAGGACAAAATGATTTTTTAGTATTGTTTTCTTCACAAGTGTGTTGAAAAACGTCGTATGATACACGTGTCTATTGATGATTACCGTCCTCGTCGGCTCTCTTAAGACCCTCGCCTGGCGGCTCGGGTCTCAATGGCGCCTCAGCGGTAATCACTAACCTTATACACTTGTACCATAATGTACTATAATTTGAAGATTAGGACGTATAGAACAGAAAAATAAAGTGATTATAACACAATTTCTCAATTAAGAACGATTAAAATCTAATTTATTTTTCGTTGTTTTGAATTTACCGCCAAAACGCTCCTTACCATGACTTTTTATCACGTGACATGTGACGTCAACTTTGTGTAAACGGCACCGGTATACAAATACTTAGTTTGGCGCCGTTTTAGAAGTATTTGTGCACAGGGCACCACACACCAGTAATATCACTTTCTATCCATTAAAAATCTTGTTAATTATAAACTCGACATTCACTTGTTTTTTTACTAACTACGTTATTTTACACAAAGTTGACGTCACGTGATAAAAAGTCATCATAGGGAGCGTTTTGGCGGTAAATTGAAAACAACGAAAAATAAATTTGGTTTAAATCGTTTTTAATTGATGAAATGGAAACAAATCAATTTACTTTTATTTTTCTGTTACATATTTCGTCCCAATCTTCAAATTAGAATATTAGAATAGTTTTTAATAAATTGGAAAATACCCTATTGGAAAGTACAGCAAAACTTCCAGTTTTAAAGGTATTCGATAAATCGTATCTGTAACGAAGGAACCGGAATCTTACAAGTAGGAGAATTCTAGGAATTGCATCCACTTGTACATAATCTTCTGAACGATTTTATTCTTTTGTTTTATCGCATAAGTTTACCTTCCATCCCCGATGAGTAGTGTGTTTCAGAGCATGTAGATCAGGCAGAGACAGAATAGGCTGCGGCAGGAACAATCGATGAACAAACTCCGCGCTTGGCTGCAGAATGTTGGGTGCGGGACCGATCGGGCATAGCAGGGACATAACGATCTTCTCCCTGTTATGAAATATTTTATAACTTATTAGATTTATTGCGAATATCAATTCCTCTGACTGGGGGACTTGTATTACGATATGGTATTCGATATATTTAGTATCAACATTTACTGTCCAACTGCTGGCAAAACTCACTCCAAAGTTATCCCTTTTAGTTATCTTGTTGCGGCACTACAAAAATAAATACTTCACAACAAATATTGAAAAACGCAAAAAGAAAAGTGGCGCCATCTACAATGCCACAGGCGAACTATTCTCAGAAATTATGCATCGCGCAGTTAGAGTTTACCACGACACTCGAACATAAACAAAATCCCGACATCAACTGTCGGGCAGTTGCCCACCAGACACAATACCCGTCTGGTCGGAGGATCCTCCTTTTCAATAGAGGATGAGCGAACTTTACACCCTGTTCCTCATTCCTCTATAATCTCTTTCTCTTGCCTATTGTGGCCAGAATAATATAGCATAGCTAATGGTTTTACTCTCTACTTTCAACTATATTATAAGCAACAAGCTTTTGCCAGCTACCTCGTACTCGTGATATATATCATATAGCATCACACCACTTGCTAAAGAAAAAATCATAACGAAAGCTAAAAGAAAACGAAGTAATACCTACTTCGTTTTCTCTTAGCGTTCGTTATAACTTTTTTTTCTTTTTACTCGGCTTCTCAGGGTCTTAGCCGATAACGTTCCTCAAGAATCGGGCTGGAAAAGGCAAAAATATTTTCATATCCGACTGGTGAGTGTGAAGGCCTCCCACAAGGCGGACCAATGACCCTGTGAAGGTCGCGGGAATTCGCTGGATGTGGGAAGCACAAGACCGGTCGAAGTGGAGGAGCCTGGGGGAGGCCTATGTCCAGCAGTAGACGTCTTTTGGCTGAAATGATGATGATCCGAATGGTAGTCCCAGATATTACCCCCTACATACAAACTTTCAAACAAACTAACTTTAGCCATTTATAATATTATAAGTACAGAAGTATAGATGCTTGAGTCTGGTGCATTATTGAAATAGGATAAAATAAATTTGATTTAAATCGTTTTTAATTGAGAAAATGGATTTAAATCATTTTATTTTTCTGTTGCATATTTCGTAGCAATCTACAAATGAAAATCGTTTTTGAAAAATTGTAAAATACCCTATTAAAATATCAAACCTTTAACGAATTGCGGCTGTAGGTAAACCTTAAGATATAGCACCAAGTAGAACAAAGATTTACCTGAATGGATCAATAGGTGGGTTGGTAACTTGAGCAAACAGCTGTTTGAAGTATTCGTATGGCATCGGTTGGAACTGCGAGAGGCAAGCCAATGGCGCGTCGTTACCCATGCTGCCAAGAGCTTCTTTTCTGCAATCAAGATAGAAAATTCAGATATAAGGTTTTGAATTACATGTACATGGCCTACGCAAATGTCCTGGACAGATCTGGTAGCGTCCTGTGACGGGTCGTTGAGCTCTCTAAAATAGGGTTGAGCTACACGGTGACTGAAGCATGCATGCCGTCTGTTGGGACAGGTCAGCTTAAAGCTGCAATGGCTTTCTTTAAAAGGCCCTTACAGACATGGCCCTGCATTGTTAGACACATAAAATTCTAATTATAATGTATGGACTTTAAAAGAGATCTTATAATGTTACGTAACATATCACATCGGCTATATGTAACGGCTTAGCGTCATTCATACTACGTTATACGATCAGCACCCTAATTGCGTAACAAACTAGCAACCACAATCTGAATCATTTTGCAGAATATTCCTAATCCATTGTTCCATATGTTCGAAAAGTTTGCCTGCTCAACAACGCATATAACGCAATGAATATTGTTGCAACTGTCACAATGAAATTATTCTTACTGTTAGTTTGTGCAATTATACCAATCACTTTACCTCACTCGACTTGATAAAATTGAATAGGTTTCAGAAAGCAGGGATTCTTGGAAAAAGTGTGAAGTAACAATGGACAGTGTAGTTGGAACTTACTTGTTCTGTATCATAGGCAGCAGAAGCATGTGGATAGACTCGATAGTGTATCCGAACAAGGGCAGCCTCCTGTCTGCCAGCCCCGTAATGATGCTGCCACTGGTGCCGTTAGTGCCGGGAGCGCCGTTGGACACGACGGTAGACGAGCCGTTCTCTGTAGCCACCGACTTGCGGATGTCTTCCATTGTTATCTAGAATTGTTAGTGAAAATATTGAGTTAGAGTTTGTGCTAGTTTAAAAATTCTAACCATAGACTACGAAAACTTTTTTATATGGAAAAGTAATTATGAAACCTTTTTGTGAAAAAGTACAAAAGCTACCGCCATGTAATTATATTTCCACAAAACCTGTCTTTTTTTGTATAAACAAAGGACAAAGTAGTTCAGTACACCTAAGCTGTCATTATAGCAATTGATGCCCAAGAAATGCTCAAGTTATAACAATATATATTATTATTTTAGTCTGTAAACTAGTTTTCATAGCCACCAGTCACTTCGCAACAACATCTATAGTCCAGTCAAAATAGACATTCAAAGTTACAATAATTTGCATAGAGCTGAAAATTTGGTACAAATGCTGGGAAAAACATTTAGTTATAATTTAGATAATTGCATGATCTACAATTTTTGTTAAACTCACCGTTTGGCAGAAAAATGCAATAAACCCATATTTGTGTCGACATTGCAATTGGATCGATGGGGACTTTGCACATTTCATTTATAATGGTGTTCCCAACATTCATACTAATTTTCAGCTCTATGCGAATTATTCTAAGCTTACCTATTCATTGAGCTAACTTAGACGGGTTAACTACTTATGTATACCTAGAAAGCTTATAAACAAATCAATCTTTTGGAAAAACGTCTAAAGCTGTAATCACGACGCCTGTTAATGGTCCTCTCAGTCGTGGAGATTAATGCTATGTATTGCTTTACAAAAAAATATACGAAAAAAATAGCTTGGTATGTTAGGAGAAGCGGTCCTTTCGATGTTAAGAACATGCAATGTCACACTGATCGCGAGTACGATTAAAGACGTGATTTGCTCACACTTTTGATGCTTGAGGATTTGAATTTCTTTTAACCTAGATTAACTATTAAGACTAGACAATGCCCAATCAATAACTACTAGATAACTTCCTAGTACTGTGCAATTTACATTATATAATTGTCAATTAAAGCAACTTAACAGGAAAACAGTAAAAATCGCTTTCGTAGAAAATATATAACAGAGCAGACTAAAAGTTTATCAATATCAAGATACTGTCGTTCTTGATGTCGAGAGAGAGCAAATCATGTCTGTTACCGAGCCTACGATTTTGTGTCAGGTGTGGCGCGCTACAGAACAAAGCCGGGCGGCCAACCTAACCCTCTCCGTACAGTTCTCAACAGCAATTTAGAAATTCGTCACTCCCCATGCGGCTAACCAAACTCACCATCTGATTAAATGTATTAATGTATTCCCCACGTACGGTAATGCATAGAAAAGAGAAACAAATGTTAAGAATGTAGCTGTGATGTAGAATGTCTATTATATGGTAGGTAAATAAATAAACATATGAAACATACACAATATGAAGTATCAAGTAACCTTTAG
The DNA here is from genome assembly GCA_949987655.1 of Polymixis flavicincta. Classification (NCBI taxonomy): domain Eukaryota; kingdom Metazoa; phylum Arthropoda; class Insecta; order Lepidoptera; family Noctuidae; genus Polymixis; species Polymixis flavicincta. Next base: position 21,909,594 of record OX465175.1, read on the forward strand.
TAACCAATTTTGGGATGTGTAAGAATTGAATAGATATTTTATGAAAAATAAAAAAAAATAAAAACACTAAAAGCTTGTTCATACCTTATCTTGCAGCCACTCAGAATGAGGTCGGCTGCGAGCAATTTCTATCTTGAGTTCAGCATCCTGAACCATTTTCTTCTCCACAGTATCGACCAACAACATACGACCGGGTTTTAGACGACTCTGGAAAATGGAAAAGGTATTAGCATACCTATTTTATTAACACAAGTCATTATCAGGATCAAGTGTCAGTGGCGAAAGCACCATATAACACGATTCGTACCGGCTTGCCTTCGGGGATTCGCATCGGCAACTCTATTGCTATTAAAAAATGCCATGTCAATAGTGGCTACCATTGTCAAAAAATATAGTTAGGTACACTACGGGTATTTAATTCACCATAACGTTCAAACAATTCATTTTTAGCCTTGTATTACAACAAAAACAATTCTAAATTAAGCCGGCGCCAAAACGTCATAATCGGGAGCTAAAAATTAATACAACAACGATACCGTAATGATGGTACTTTAGGTCAGGTTTTTTTTTTTGGGTGGGAAATCATCAATTCTCCCGCTCTGGGTGGAGCAGGAGGGCGTGTCAGACTTTTACTGACTAAAACCCACCCGTGTTCCTTTAGTAGCCCTTAAGCCAGGGGCTGTGGTCTCTTTCGAACAAACCCGCACCCCTGGCAGGCATCGGCCCTTGTGGGCCCCATCATTTTTTTGTGCTGACATCTCTTTGAGGCGCGCGTGGAACACAACGCGCCGTCGACTTGGGCTTGGTCCTTACCGGACAGCGAGCTACCCATTACTCGCCGTCCGCAAGCCCATGCCTACGGTGGCCGGAAATCAGCCTGGGATTCCCGACGCCCAGGGCGTCTCCGTATCCTGCGGCGGCTGGGGTCGCGAGGGCGCATATGCTGCCTCTCCCTCACGTGCGCCGCCTCCCTCTTCGCGAGCATCACTGCTTCGCTGAAGGAGGTGACGGCTCCCCATGCCCTCTCGCTCCGTACCATGGCCTGGACCAGGGCCGGACGCGAGAGATCGCCGCCGCCAATCGCCTCCACGAGGACACGGCGGTGCTCCGCCCAAGCAGGGCAGACCACCACCGTGTGCTCCACCGTGTCCTCAGGGCGATCTTCGCAGTGGAAACACCCGGGCGTTTCCTCCCGCCCTATCCGAAACAGGAACCTCCCGAAACAACCGTGTCCGGTGAGGACCTGCGTCAGGCGGAAGGTGAGGACGCCATGCCGCCTCTCAAACCACTCCTCAAAGAGGGGACTTACCGCCGCAATCGTGGCGTGCCCAACTTTAGGTCAGGTGACACCGTACAAACGGGTTATGACAGAGACAGATATAGAAAAATGCGTCAGCGAGAACGAGATGGAGGAATACTGCACATTTTCTTTGGTTTTCAGCTGTGCAATTTTATTGTATTTAATTCCTTTATTAATTTTAGAATTATACTAAGTATTGTTAGCATAAACGATAATCAACTATTTAACTACCTAATATTATTTGTAGGTTGCAACATTGTAATTTTAATATTTTATCTGTTAGAGTTGTGGAAAAGCCTTCTTGCATTCTCAGCCACGGACGACGAAGGTGGTCTCGAGTTACGGATTTAAGTTGTAAAGTACCAATAAAGTGACTTGTATCAGTACCTGTTTGTATAATTATATCGGTATTCTTTATTGATAAGTCAGTAAGTTAAAACCAACTTCACTTCGGGTTCTTTCTTATAAAAATTGACACCTCGCCGCAGTCAAGTGTACTGCAGCTATTTTCATCATAGATAAAAATAGTACTAGTATGGCGGCATGTACAACGCCACTTGCATACTACGCATCACACAGACGTCACGCAATTCTTGCTTCGCGCAAGCAGAAATTACAGCGCGTCTTAAAAAATCATAATTTATTTGTTTTATTATGTTGAAATATCGAAACCCATCACGTCTGCCGAGTTTCGCTAGCTAATTTAATTTGACCTTGTCTACAACGTCCCGACATCATCATCATCGGGCAGTAGCCCACCAGACATAACACCGGTCTGCTCGGAGGACTCTTCCTTTGCCATGGAAGATGAGTACACGCAACTCAAGAAACTTTGTAATAGCACTAAATCGAAAAACAAGTATAGAAAGAGTTTTATCTCACCTTGAGTATGACCTTGTCGGGGTCCACATCATAGACACCGACTTCAGAAGCCATTACAAGTATATTCTCACTCGTCACGTAGAAACGAGAGGGTCGCAGACCGTTCCTGTCCAGAATGGCACCTGAAAACATTTTGTTTAATTAAAAAGGAAAAACCAAGTCGACGTTCCAGACAAATAGACAGAAAATATCTATCATCCTTAGAATCTGGACATCAGGGACGCTTGCAGGTCTTCTAATTCTTCGCGTTACTGGCACGACATTTATCAAATTTGTTGGCACAATACTTCGCCACTATCGATTTCTGCGCAGAGGTCACTTTGGTTGCATGTCCTTGGGCACAGCGAGCAAGATAGGCGGTGAAGCATAGTTTTTAACTCAGCTCCACATCCTGCTGCCATTCTGTCGAGGAAGCCCAACTTTACGAGAACCGTCTCACACTTTTTTACATGTGCTCGGAGACGGTTCAGGGACTTCCAACTGGACCATGGCAGGTTTGGGGGCGTAATTTTTTTGTAGCTGCTTGAAAATCTTCTAGAAAGTTCCACATCACTTACCGATATACCGTCCATCAGTAAAGGAGACCAAGGCTGGTCCATCCCAAGGCTCCATGCATGATGAAGCCCACTGGTAGTAGTCCCTCTTCTCTTTAGGCATGGTGACGTCATTCTGCCACGCTTCGGGCACCATAGTCATTACTGCTTCGGGCAAAGAACGCTGGCCAGCGTGTACTAGGAATTCTAGCACGCAATCAGCTGAACCAGAGTCGGAGAGGTTCGGTTCCACGACTGGGTAGAGTTTCTTTAGATCTGGGGACAAGTATTTGATTTTAAACGGTGTGACACAAAATTGAGAATAGTTGGTGAGGATCTGTTGAAATGAAATGGCTATTTATGTAAGAAGGTTTTCTAAAACAATTTTCACACTCACACAACCATAATTTAAAACTATAATAGATGGCGGTATTTCTTACCTGACTGTTCCCTATGAAGAAAAACCGAAGCAACTCAGAGGTCATGGTCCCTTTATATAGTCCATGCTTTATATTATTAGAACTTTGTGCGCGTTAACAATGCAGGGCCATGTCTGGAAGGGCCTTTTGAAGAGCTATGGCAGCTTCGAGCTGACCTATCCAAACAGACGGCACGCATCCACCAGTCATCGTTATGAATAGACCTTGCTTAAGTGAAACATGTATCAATGACCATTGTTTGGTTTCAGCCGATTTGGGAGTCGGTCCAGTCGACTGCAGCTAGCAAGCCTCCAGAATAAAAAATATATATGGAAAGAAGATCTTGGCTGCAGTTACTACGTCAATAATCTAGTGGAATAATAAAGGATCAAGAAAACGTAAGTGGGCTAGTATTGACTCACCTTCTCCGAACAGTTCGCTCTTCATGACACCCTCGCGAGCCTTCATGAGGTTGACATTACCTCGCAGCGTATTGATCTCGCCATTGTGAGCGAGGACTCTGGAAAATAATACCAAACAGCAGATTAGAAAGTTGATCCTTTAGTTTTGTTTTATGGTCTTGAAAACGAGATAAAGTTCCTTGACAGGTTGTGCCAAATAAGAGAAAGTGGTGATTTTTGCCAAAACAGGTTTGCCTGGCGTGTCTTAGGGGAGGCTTCTGTGTGTCCTGTATACAGTGGATGTCTTTCGGCGGAAATCAATATACAAACCTCAGAGGATGCGCCCTTTCCCAGCTGGGGAAGGTGTTGGTGGAGAATCTGGTATGTACCAGCGCCAAATACGTGGTGAAGGCTGGGTTGGTCAGATCCTTGAAGTACTCCTGCATAAAACATAATATTATGATTATCTTATAAGCTTCAAGCTTCATTAAAGTCAAATGTTTCCACGTTTTAAGAAGTCTCGCCATTTTCGCTCATCACACATTTTCTAGGACAGACATCCATGTTGAAATACGGTGTGCCGCAACCTAGAAAAGGGTTTTCTTTTGAGTTTCAACTTGGTGTCCTTCTCCTATCAACGTCTGTTTCAACTGGCTCGCAAACCCATGGTTCTACAAAATGAGGATATAAAGCATTAAGTTCCCACTCACCCATAGCTGCTGTGAAGTCAACAGTCCCTTGTAAACGACAGTCTTCAACGCAAGACTGCAGATGTAGAACCTAGCACCAGGCACCACCAGCTCATGGGATGCACGCTTGCGCAGCACGAATATCTGTAAATACGCGCACACACTCCAGATATGGAAAATACAGCACACGGTGGGATGCTCGTATGGAAAAGATGGCTCAGATTGGTACACTTCAAAATAGTGAACACAAAGATTGACAAATAAACGTGTGAAATATGAATGTTGACGTGTGAATAAGATTCAAAGACAGAGATGTCGTGATGTGATAATTAACAGACAAATTGATACGTGTGACATTATTATTTCAGGATATTTTACTAGTCTATTTCAGTGAATTTTGCACCTACATGTACAACCAACTTTAGAATACAAGCATCCCTTAGGGATTATGAAAGGGTATGCAAAATTTACGTTTGGCACGAAGTGGTCGCGTCCGGCCGGCCAGTGTGCACGCAACGATCTGAAAAAACACCTATAAGAGTTCCTTACGTCCTAGTACCACGCTTACTACCACTCTTTTCAAGAGGATGAATTTGCAACGGGTAATGTTGCAAGTTCATACTCCCCATACCCTCTCTCACTCTTGTGCGTAGCTCCGTCTCGTTCTTACCTGTCTGGCTAGTTGTTCGTCGTCGGTATCTCCGGTAACAAACACTTGACGCATAAATGGCTCCGAATTACGAGCCACCTGACCTGAAAGCGAGCCAAAACAGCCCATTACTAACTTCACCAAGGGAATGTGTCAACTTTATAGTAACAGATTTATATCCTATTTTACAAGGTAAGTTTGTAGAACACTTTAATGGCAGAGAAATCGATGGTATCTAGAAATGTCATAAATGTTTAATGCATTTGGTACTGTGTGTAATTTTAACTGAACAGATGGCTACATTTATGACAAACTTGAATGATGGTAGACATGATAACATTACCATTTAAGCGTTATTTAATGACAATGGCTGCATTTGTTTATACCTATTGAGATATTTAACTCAAGATTCAACAAAAAGTGAATGAAGCAAGCTATAATTTAAACAATTAACACATATGTGTATATAATAATAATGTTTGTCTAATGAATCTTAAGTTAAAGTTACAAATAATTCTATTAATTTATATTTTATTAAAATCTTTTTGGTTTATTCAATTGCGGTACGGTCAAAGCATCAAAAACATTTTATAATTTTTTATATTTTCAAAGCAAATTCATAGATTAATCACTCAATGTGCTCCGATGCTTGTACCAGTACCTACTCATAATATTTATTTGCAATAATTTTCCAAGCGTATCCACATATTTGCAATGCAAATCATAAATATTGTATCCATGCAAAATCATAGCCATTATAATTAATGAAGACAATCTAAAAGCGAATGTAGTGGATGCGTTATGGAAAATTGTATAAGAACCTACTATGCGTCATAGAATCACTTAAAACATATAAAAAAGTACTAAAACAGTGCTGTAACACAAAAGCAATTTGCACTACTGGTTTTAGTGATTCTAAAACGCATAGTACCGAATCTGATGTCAAATCGCACAAACCGTTTGGTCAAGCATCGCATGACCGCATTCAGCCGCGTTTTAACGACCCGACATTACTACGACCTGCAATGATAGTCGCAAACAAAAATCGCAACGTCGAAACTGGCCTTATATCGAGCGACAAACATCGGTGTACAAGTCGTCAGTGAGTGACAGACAGGACAATATAAATGATAATGTATTTTGAGCCTATGACCGCTTTACTGAGAATCTGAGAGCCTTTTTATCATTTTCCAATAATGGCATGAAGCAAGTGCTTCTTTTAAATACATTAAATGCTCATCATATAGGGCACATTGTACGAAAGTTTTAAAATAAAGTTCCCATTTAGTATAAATCAGCTCAAAACAAAGTCATTACGAGCCGCTGCGTAGCCGCCCAGCCAATCGGTCCAATATGTTTTAAATTAAAACACTGATTCTACTCAACTAGTCAACCACTCCCATTGGCTGTGATTACTCCGGCGCCATTTTTATTTACTAGGCAGGGTCCTGACACGGTGTTCTAATAGAATAGGAACGTGTTGTTGTTATGGGTAAGTTCATCAAAAAAGGTTCTCATTCAGAATGTAACGGTTCCCTGTTCTGAGATCTAATTTGTAATAAAAAAAAAATATGCAAAAGACACTGTGCATTCTGCACTCAATTAATTATTTGTTAAAGTCCCATTTAGCAAATGTTTATTAATGGTTAATTGAATTGACAGTCTGTTAATTTCTTTTGGTCTAAGATACAGATAGTCATACATTACTTTCTGAACATGTTAATTTACTTAATTATTGATTGGAACAGTTATTCAAGTAACTGATTTGCCTTGCTTTTATAACAATTCAAGGGAATTTAATTAAAAGTTGAGCTACTTCAGTTTCGAAACTGATTAATTAAAACGTCGAAATTAAAGTTTGTCAATTATTTGCTTCTAGCGTTAACATTGGTTAAATGTGGACTTGCTCAGAGATACTGAAAGGGATTTCTTTTTTCAACTTGGCGATAGCTTCAAGAGTTACATCTTGGACTCTCAAGTAAATTAGTACATATCCAATGTTGTTTAAAAAAATTGAACATCAAATAGCGATATAATAAGCATGCAGAATGGTAGAGTTTTGTCCCAATATCCCTACACAAATCAATGGTTTTAAACCTATCCTCCCATAACCATGCATAATTATTTTTTATCATGTAAAATGATTTCTATGAATGTTAGAACATACAAGTGACAATGAACTGCCTGATTTAAAATGGTTTCCTTTCCCAAATCTTAACAGACAAAATAAGGGGCCCTACAAAGTTATACTTGTAGCTCTATGGTGTCTTACCGATGGTGGAATTATTGGTAGGTACGGTGCGCCAGCACAGGACAGTCAGTCCAAGGCTCACAGCAAGTTCTCCGAATTTCTTCTCGATGTCCTGGTGGTGCAGCTTGTCGAGGAAGAAGATTCCGGTGGCATATCTGCCGAATGGAGGCAAGTCGATCTGGTGCGTATCTCTGGGGAGAAAAGAAAAGCAGTGTTATTACTGCTACACTACCTACACTTCAAAACAATATTAATCGCTCAAGATAGGCTAATGAGACAAAATTAATTTTCTATTGTAATGGAGCCCCAAGGCTCCGCGCCGATGTCAACCGATTAAGGGTGGTAAAAGCTTTACGCTCAACGAAATTCGTCTTTCCGATCACAAGATATACGCAATTCAATAAGTTAATGATGATAAATTATATTTATTTATTTAAGTAGCTTTTTTCAGCGTCAATGCAAAATCTAGACGAGGTCGGAGTTTCCAAATACTCAGAGAATAAACACCGAAAACAAAACTCAGAGGTCAAGTCCAACCATAATCTTGGTCATATCATGTGAGGACCATGTACATTATTGTCCGAAATGGTGTTTTGAGGAAAGAACCACACATATTTAAGTTAAGCAATTATGGTGCAAGATTTTTCAAAGATATATTTTGGTAATAACATCAGCATATTTTCTTTAATATTCCGATAACTCATGGTGTGGTCAAAGTAAACAAATTACATCTGGGGTCAAAGTTTTTTATTTTATCGTAAGACCATAACAATAACGCATGCTATTTTTATGTCAAAATGCGTTCGTGCGCCGTGACGCCGATAGTAAGTGCGCATAATATTCTGTAAAGTACTGTGATGTTGTATTTTGTTATAGTTTATTGAAACAAAAACTGGATAAAGCTGTGTTACTTAGTATATTTCGCTTGAATTTTGTTAGGAGAATCTGTAAATTGTGTGTAGTACCTACAGGTACCTACTTAAAGATTTTCACAGCTTCCAGAAACTAACGATTCCTGAAGAAATATTAAAATTTATTCAAGATAACTTCTTATTACCCGTCGATACATTGTCAGTCAACAAAATATTATACTCGATGAAATTTGACAAAACAACAACACCTACATTTTCAATAACCACAAAAAACAAACTATTTCATCAGAATTTTGGCACTGTAATATCCCCTAACAACTGCCTCCTAGATAAGTCATGATAAGCTTATGATTACCGATGATTAGACCACCATGGAAGCTGCTACCACATGCAGTAATACCCGTTATCACGTAAAGGTCACAGGGACGACTGCGCGCGCACCTGCGTCACGTTCAGACGGCAATATTGACCAACAAACCGGGTGCCGGCTGCGCGGTATTATATAATTTTCATAGAGAAATTGCATATCTGGGCATCTGCGTCATATCATGTGCACTAATTGTTTATCGATAGCCTTGGGTTGTGTCATGTCGGTGGAATTTTCATTGCTTACGTTGTTTCATTGATTTATTTTCAAAATACTGCGCAGATTTGAGGTTAAAGTGACGTCGTTTGTTTTATCTTTTTAAAGATTCTGTTTAATAAGTGTCCGGTCAGTTTATTACACATTCACATGAATTCCCTAAAAATTTGTCAATGTAATCTTAATTATTATAACATAAAAGTCACAACAAATGTTTGAATAATTCTTTTTTTTTACCGACGAAAGAACGGAGGAGGAGGAGAAATACGCGTCGTTCTCAAGTCGACGCGTATTTTTTTTTTTTTATGTATGACCACGCATGTCTTTTTTCAGAGTAGTCCGATTTTGATCATTCTTTTTATTGGAAAGCACAGTGTTTTGTGAAGCCCGATTTTCGGACATCCTATTTTTATTAAAATGGCGGACAGAAATAATCATTTAAATGCGAGATTTCTTATCCCCATTGAGTTACCAAGTCTAGTTTTTGAGTTATCGTTTTTTGAAAATCGTATTTTTTCCATCCGGCTTTTAAGAAAAAAATAATAATTACGGTTAAACTAAGCATGATACGAAATAATGATGTTAGGTCATTGCTGGCGTATCTTATGCCGAGTACTTCAGTCCACAAATTAACCTCACAACTTTGTTAGATCCAGATTTATACGAGTTTTTTGGTTTTTAGTTTTTATTTTTTTTCTCGAAAATTCTGCCATTTCGGGAAAAGTTATTAATACAGAAATAATTCTATTTACTTCCCCAATACACCACATAATTATGACATCCCAAATCCATGGAACTTAGAAGTTGTGCCCATTTAACTATTTTTGTTAGGGTTGTCAAATTTTTATCCTTATTTTGTGGATCAAATTTTTCGTAAAAGTACCACAAAAATAATTAAATAACACAAAATGCCTGACTTTACCTTTTAATGTACAGAGGCCAGCACATCAAGCTACCTCCAACTGTCAAATTTTCCCAATTGAACATGAACCTTATACATTTGTGATCAAGTTGAAAATCTATCAAAGAAATTTGACAGTTTGGGATAGCTTGACCTACTGGCGTCTGTACATCGATGAATAATATTTTATTTAGATACCAAGCTGGTATCCTGGCGTCTTCATATTAGATAATCTAAACCACCGATTTTACTACCAGGTAGATATATTTATGACAAAGTTATATAAAATCCGGATATAAATAATTATCTGAGATTTTGACAACCCTGACGACGTAAAATCCGGATAAAATTTAAAATCGTTGTGGTTTCCAAGTTCCATGGGATTGGGATGTGAAATTTATGTGGTGCGTTGGAGAAGTTATCAAAATCATTTCTGTATAAATAACTTTTCCCGATTTGGTGGAATTATCGAGAAAATTAAGAAAAATTAAAAACCGAAAAACTCGTATATTTCTGGATCTAACAAAGTTACAAGGTTCATTTGTGCACTAAAATACTCGGCATAAGATACGCCATCAAGGTACTTAACATCATTATTTCGTATCATGCTTAGTTTAAATGTAATTTTTTTTTTTCTAAATATCGAGATAGAAATTGGTCGATTTTCAAAAAACTATAACTCAAAAACTAGACTTTGTAGCCAAATGGGGATACGAAATCTTGCATTTAAATGATTATTTCTGTCAGCTTTTTCAATAAAAATGGGATGTCCGAAAATCGGGCTTCATAAAACACTGTGGAAAGGGTATACCCCGAAGCTGGTCTCATATAAATTTGGAAAAAAAAAAAAAACAACCCTAAGGGTAGGAAAACAGGGGATGATTGATTGTTCACTCTCAGATTTTTTAATGCTCAGTTGTGTTTTGCAAAAAGTAATCAAAAATTAAGGATTTAGTAATTAGTATAGCCACAACTTTTTTTTTTAATTTCTACTATCTAAACATGTAAGTAATTTATATGTGATAATGATAACTTAAATAAAGAACACACTACCAGACCTTATCCCCCTTATTACAAAATAACGTTTTTCTTTAGGTATGGTTTAAACCATCGAGCCTGTTTTTGAAATAAGAAACTAACTGAAAACGAAATACAGGTTCTTTTACAAAACAGACAACTTAGTCCAGTGCTAATTTTTCATTTTTGTATTAATAACTGTACCCAAATAGAAGAAGTTGGTAATGCAAAAACTGACTTAGTTTTAGGCTAGAACTAAAGTTAGATCGCGTTTTGTAATAAGACGCTATTGTGTTTTGGAAAGGATGTCTCATAAATAATAATGCTCGTGGATAGGTAATAACATAATTATGACATGCAAGAAAAACTGTCATTGTTCACACTGGAATTTCCAACCAAAATTTAGAAAAGAACATGTAAAGAAAAAAATTGTGGTGATCATGTACGAGTAAGTTCATGTAATTTATTTTCTTATCACCAGGACAGCATCATGAAGCGATCAATAAACTTTGTTCTAATGACCAATTATTTAGTTTACCAATCAAAATTGGTAAACAAAGTTGCCTTTTACAATATGAACGGTTTTCTTATTAATTATCATTAAAATCAAGACTTTCGAAGGAAGCGTGGAAAGCATGCCCATTGTATTCTATATCAATGCGATAAACTTTCTTTTCACAGTCCATCAATCAGTCCAATAAAAGTCATTGATTGTAATTGATATTGATCGCTTTTATAAGAGCCATTAATAGCTTGGAGTGCCATAGCTTATGCCAGTTCATCCTGCATAGCTTTTTCCCAACTATGCAGGGCCCCAATTCTGTACGGTTATAATGATTCCCCGCAGAATCATACTACGTTGAAACTACGTCAATATCACGTTTTTTAGAAACCAATGTAACGGTAAGGAATCGAAATGTCTTATTCTGTATGTTCCAAGACAATTTGTCGATATTAATTATACGATATTAGCAGATTTCGTTTGTGATTGACGTAGTGAATTCAGTCCCTGGAGTTGGCTTTCAGTCTTCCTGAATACCCGTGTTTTACATGGAGCGACTGCCTATGTAACCTCCACAACCCAGTTACTGGTTATCACGATACCCCTTGGAAAGACTGGTTGTCATACTTTCGGGCTTCTGACTACACGTGGCGACTGTCAAAGATCCACGAATGACAGCCGGGACCCTTTCCAAGGCATATATTTGTGGTAATAATAAAAATGTGGCTAATTCAACAACAAGAATCGATTAGCGTGAAGACACTCTAGTGAGGCAATGTAAAATGAACTGCACAGAATGCATAATCAATATTCAGTCAAGACGTATTGGAACATTCGAGAGTTAACAGTCATGGTAGGAAGTCTCCAGAATCCGAGGAATGAATCAATGAATTCAATTGCTGTATCAAGTGCATCCCTTGATTCAGCAATTAAAATGAAAGAAAGCGCGTCGTAGATATAATTGATTTCAACAAGTGGACACAGGGCCATTTTATGATACAATTTTGTTGTTTGAAACAAACGTAAGATAATTTATGTGACAAGAGGTGCAGCGGCAATAATATTTAATAAAATCATTCATACCTAAATCATTTGTTTTAATGAAAACTATCGACTACTCAACACCCAAAATTCCTCGGAAATTCCCCAAGCCCTAAGTCCGGAGAGTTCCGAAAATAAGCGTGACATTCGGCGAGTCAGAGTATAACCACAACACCTACCCGTTACAGGTAAACGGTGCTATAAAACAAGCTAAGTCAATGTACTTATGTGCATAGTAAATAGCTGAAGGCAAATAAACCGCAAGCGCGAAGGAATCAAAGTGCGGCTTTTTTGCGTCTGTCTATCTAATCGGTAAATACCTACTAGAGCCAATGCGTCGTAGCACTCCCGATTTTCCGCAACGTTTTGAAATTTTCAAGTAAATACGAATTTCGCGACCCAGTTCGCCGGCTGAACACTGAGCAGTCTGTATTTACGGCTCGCCAGGAATTCCGGCCGGAGTTCACTGAATTCTTTCGGGAGCTGTCGCATGGCGACGCGAACCGATATTACGTAGGTCTTGGAAATTATTAGTCTGGAACATGACCGGAATGTAGGGCATTCTAACTTCACTAAGAATCGATCCATACAGGCCATACTTTTCTTGGCACACGATCCGACTAAAATAAAGTGTAGATCTGTGTCCTGACATTAAATCTGCAGGACATTAAAATACTAATTTATATTTTGATCTTTATTACTAAGTTTATAAACATCAAACATAAATAAGAATTTTAGCAAAGCAGTAATATTCCTAAGAATATTACTAATTTAACATGAAATTGCAGTAAAAAAATTAATTAGGCTCGGTAACTAATGTGCACTTTCTCAGTTACGAGAATAAAAATACAATCATTAGATTGTATGATGATTGATTTGATTGATTGTGTTGAGGACAAGGAGAACGTCCATTATGATAATGATGCTAGAAGTTTTTAGTAAACAATACGCAACAAGACACGACGAAATGAACGAAAGAATTATAGTAAAGAAAATACAACTGCCTCGCTATTTTCTTTCTAATACGTATTATTTAAAAAGATTCCGTTGAACTCGTCAACCAGCTGTTGCACAATAATATTCCTTATCTATGATAGTTGATTGTTTACGAAACAATAATTATCTATAGACACTCTTAGCTATGCATTCTAGCATGCGTTCTACCTAGTACTATGTCATATAATGCCGGATAGAAGTGCCAACAGGAATAGCGTGGGTAGAATAAGAAAACATAGTTATGTAACATTATCCCTGATAGCTTCTCAAGCACAGTCCCTTAAGTGCCCTAAGGACAGGAGCCCTTCTGCCCCAACACTTATCTAAATGGACGGTCAAATTGCAAACCCCGAGGCAGTTGAGTTACAAGCTATTTCAGAAAGCAAGAAGAGAATTTCTGGATGAACATAAAAATAGCTGTTACTGGTGACATAATTTGCATTGAAACTGGTAATCTTCGTTAGACCACAGCACCCTAATTGAGTAAATCGCTATCAATCAGATCGCCAGCTGCATTTCGAAGAATATTGCTAATCCATTTCTCCATATGATCGAAAAATTTGAATGCTTAAGTAACGCAATGAATGTTGCTGAACTGCCAAAATTAAAACAATTACCCAGCAGGTTAAGTAAAAAAAAAACCAATTCTTATTGCACCTCTTCTACCCCTCCTACTTCGGAACTTCATGCATGCATGGACCCTTTATGGGTCAGGGCTGGGGAATGTGTATGTCAGTCTATAGACAATCAACGGCGGAAATGTTTTACTTATTATGTTTAGATCTTCTTATTAAAATAAGTATGCGTGTTTAAGAAACATCTATCTAAGTAGACACACAAATAGTATGTAAGTCTGATAATTTCGACTTTGTAACAACGTAAATGTCACAATACTGTGTGCAGCTAGATAACCAAGGTGATGCGTTATCGTGCGTACGATTAGGCGACGAACGCCAACATCCGTTTGATAATAATGCACGCGTGGATGACAATAGATGAAGATGACACGACATGATAAGGACGGAACAATGCTCTCTCAGTTCTATTTGAGGATTAGGTTAGGGAAAATGGCGCATTCTACAAAGAAGAAAGAATTTGAAAGATAAGTGGGCATGGGCAGCCATAAAGATGGCTTAAAAGAAATAAGAGACGTGCTTAGTCTGGACTGTCTCCTTTGTGGTTCACTAAAAATAGTTTGTTATCTTGTGGCAATGACATTACCAGTTAAGCATTTTATTTTTGACGGTCAGCCACAAATATGTCTAATTGAGCACCGTTTTAACAATCATTCAACACTAAACAATATCTCAAGCGTTAAACGAAACACAAAACAGATCGCATATGTGGCTGTCGTGAATTGCATCACGTTATCACACAAACAACATTAAATCAACATCATGATGTACGGAATCCGACCACATGACTGCGCACATGGCGTGATCGATGTCAGCCATAGAAGACGCCGCAGGAACGGTTTGGAAAACAGCCAAGATAGCGGCCAAATGGGGATATTTACAACAGTACTTAGTGTCGCCGCGGAAGCTGAACTTAGTGCAGTGATTGTGTGATTAATAGCCAAAATTCGCCGGTTACATCATGATAATGTAAAAGAGTAGCGTTAGTTCAAGCGCTAAAAAGTATTAGCTAAAGTAGTGACATTTTCTCTTGCAAATGATTAAGGAAATACTCATGAACCTAGAAGATTTATTGAGGAAACAATAAACGCAGCCACATATTGTTTGTAACTGAGCGATGTGAAGATTTGCGGCTATACAATTATTATAAGCCTATGTTGCCCACTGCAGGATTTCCCTGGAAAAAATGAAAAAAGGGAAGAGGGCCTTTTGGTCTCCCTTCCCTCTTTCCACTTTTCCATTTGTGGCTATATGAATACGAAAACCAATGAGATCAGTTATCATAATTATTGTACTTGCTATTTTTATGGAGCACTGTTTTTACAACGGAAGACAGACTGAAATAACATTAACGTAACGTATTCTCTCGTGAATTTATTAGATCAACCATGCATGAAGCTTGCTCAATATTAATAAAAGTCAATCAAATCACTGAAAATTTATGAGTGTAGTACAAGTCTACAATAGAGCCTGGGCACAAACAACAAGATGTTTTATTTGAACAACTGCACGAACAAGAAATAATACGTCAGCTTCATATAATTTGTTTTCATGACCATTGTTTGCAGTCATAACCTTCAAAGCAGATTGTTTTAAAATATTACGGATGGTAGAAAAACTTCAGTCAACAAAAGCGAAGGATAAACTAATGACAGCGTTGATGGTTAAGTGATGCTTGTAACAATGATTATATTTTAAAATCCTTACATTGAGGCTGTTATAAAATCTGATGCCTGTTAAACAACTCTGAATTGTCCTTCATTTCGTTTCCATTCTCTTCTTACATAGGATCACCAGTGCATCCACCTTTCTATAAGGGACACTACTATTGATGAAAGCTCCCAATACACCTGTTTGTGCAAAGATAACAACTACAGAGTGACTTTCAGTGACGCAACTGAAGTTCATGCGAGTCAATGAAATCGATACAACATCGTGTACAGGTTATCGCAGCGTGAACGACCGACAGCTGACCCAGATTTGACCTGTTCCATAATCAATATGAGAAAATATTTTATAATAACCGTAATCGCTTGAGAAAGGAAAAGTGAACAGCATTGAAAAATGTTGTTAAAAACTTGCAGTGCCGAACGAAGGTTGTTAAAAGGAAAAGGTTGACGAAATCCAAAAGCTGAACCTTGGGGCGATAGATGAAAGTTCTAAAGGCACTTTGAAAAAGCAAACGGAACCAACGAAATGTAAAATAACTAAAGAAAGAATACCAAGGTTTGTGAAGATATTATGTTTATAATAGAAATAGACAAAGCCTTATACAAGCCACTAAAGCGAGCGTAAAAAGCAGATGCTCATTAAAACTTGTCCGAGCGCAAAATTACAAGCAAACGCTGAAAGCAATTAAGAAACGAAGTAAATTCCACTTTATTGTAAATCATTTCATTAAATGTCACGGGAGATAAAATAGGATCGTGCTCCAGGGCGGTAAAGGTCAGAGTTGAATTGAAACGTGCCAAGACTGCATGTGGAAAATTTTAAGATGCGGTATGGAAATATGACGGGAGAGCTAAAATCAAATTGATGAAATGCAGTATGTTTGGTAGAATATCTGGAAAACATAAGTTAGATAATCTAGGTGTCGCTAGAGATACTGTAGATAATGAATACAAGAATTATGTATCTGGATGGCGTTCAGAAATATTCAAATACAAAACATTTTGAATGTATATATTTAATGGTAAGTGAACCACACAGAGAACACTACATGGAATCAGATAAAGATCCAAGATTCCTCTGAAAACGTGACTCCGCCTATGCAGTTAGCTGTTAGACAATTCTAAATTGAACATGCTGTCTATTATTAGATGAAACTGATGTGTTAACTGCACAGATCTTCCACCTACATACAAAGGAAAATAGATTCTGCCATTTACAAAAAACCTTCGTAGAACATGAACGAAATAAACGTTGAACAAACATTTACCAAGAAAAAGAAAAACGAAATTACATCTACATAAAAGTTGACTGATTCGACATTAAAGCTAATTATTTTGCAATGTGAAGTCCGGTAATAAATTAGATGTCTAATCAATTCCTCGGTATTTGGAACAAGTAGAAAATTCATCACAAAAAAGGCTTGGGAATTTAAATGATTTACTCTAGTTCAGATAATTAAAGAAAATTTATATTCCAACAACGAAGCTTCTTGAACGAACCAGCAGCGTTATGTATTTTCAATTTAATACTGCTTTAACTTTCAAGACTAAATTGCTTTTAAAACCGACAAGCGACGAGAAATGGTTGAAGTCTTTTTATACAGCGTGGAAGAATTTAATAAAAGCATCGTTTCTTAATGCTTCAGACTTCGCTAGTTAGGTATGGTAGTGTTCTTGGGATCAGTCCTAACAAATAATTTGCACAGCATACTATCAATTTGTGCAATGCGTTGTTTTTCTATATAGTGTCTCGATATCTCTAACGAACTGTCATCATCTTTTATGAACATACAATCGCAGCTTTTGCCAACTCTTCTGATATTCATTTAGTTGACTTTCAATACACCTGCTGTTACTCTTACGCTTGAATTAGTTACGTGGATCTTAAAGATAATAATTTTATGAACAGTTTTAAAATGCTTGCTGGCAACCTTCCAAAAACAGTAAAATATCATGAACATGATTGTTTGTATAAAGTTAACTGTATGGAATTTATAAAACTATTAAACAACTTTACAGACATGTGATTTGTAAAGCTACTGCATTTCTTAACCACTTACTGATCGTCCTAGAACTAAATTCAAGATGGATGAAGGAAAATATTTTGTTGTGATTTTTTTAATACGAATTTTGTTATTTTAATTCTTTCATTTCATTCAAGAATTTAACGAAATCTTGAATGAAGATACGAAACTGCTATTATTTTACTAACACTAGTGACCGTTGCCAACAATACCTCACATTACTCAAGACTGGCATCCAAAAGAGTTCCATTACGGCAACGATCTTTTAGTTTACACTATTTCATATAAACGTATCAAAATCAAGGTCATTATCATTATCTGTTGCATTATTAATTAATTTATTCAATTATCTTTAACTGTAATTAATCTTTACTTTCTTATGATATATTTTCGACTACGTTTTCTTGGGTTTCTCAGATATACATTGTTTCAATCTTCTCATTAGTTTATTTATCTTATATTTCTTCTACGTGTTTTATCCGTCCTGCATCTACTTTTTTAGTAAAAGGATGATGATTGTCAACCTCTAGGTACAATTATAGCAACAACATTAAGGATCTATTGCGTAGTAAATTTTTGTCAACTGTTCATTATTTTTAGTCGTGCTGTTCTTTTTAACATAAACAAAACTAAAATTAGGTATTTCATTGGTTTTATTTTTGATTACAATTAGGTATATGTATACATATAAAAATAACCTTAACAAAAGCCTATTTAAATAATTTGTAAAGGTACCTTGCAAACGTGAAATTATTTTCAAAGGGTTTGGAAACCTTTTCGGTAGTGGGTTTGGGTTAATTCAGATTATCCGTTGACCGTTTCGTAGGCTTTTATTAGAATATTCAAAGAAGTCAGTTGTTTTGCCAGATACATTACAGCGCAATATCGATTACCTATTTGATTGTTTTCAATGGCAATCAGTCGTAACATCCACGATCCAGTGATCATCGAAACGATAACGATACATTATCTTATCGCCGAGTCCGTTTGTTTCCTATACAACTACTTGTAATTCCATCATAATGCAATATACAATATTGATAATCGCGATAATCCGACAATTGAGATTCTAATCTTTCAATTATGTTGATTTTCTCTCAATAGTAACTGAAATATAGAACTTATATACCTTTTAGGTTAGGTGGCAAAACTCATGACAAGTACCTACGAGGAAGTAAGAGAAAAGTAAAGCAGGACGGTGAGTAGCAAGTCAGTCGCCAGTAAATTCGTTTCTATCCTAAATAGTGAAACGAACAGAAATTGGTGATAAAAATATTATCAACACTCATTTTGGACAGGATCGTTGAACTTTAATCAGCCCCACACAGAAACAGTAGCCAACTATAAAAATATCGCAGCTAATCGTAGATGTAGACCACAGGCAGCCACAGATAAGTAATGGAAATAAAAAATAAAATAAAGATAGCGGAATTCCCCACGCGACCACCACGTGGAGGCCGAGTGCAAACATAGTGATCTTTATATCTATAACAATAAATTGTTTTATAGATATTACATTTCGTATATTACGTTTTATAAATAATCCAACTGTTATTTAATATCAGTTGTAAATACGTGGGAAAAATTATAGATATAGAGTAGGTATAGATAGACCAAACATTTATATAACAAAGTGCAAGTGATGGGAAGACCAGTTTCTACATGGATAGAATGCTTGAATATTCGTTGGATTTATTATTAGGCGATGTAAGGATAGTAGCAGGTGGCGTTATGTAGTTTCTGCGTAACCCGCAAAGGAAGAGATGCTGGAATGGAGTTGCAAATGTAGATTCCTCATCATCTGCCTAGCCTTTTCCCAACCACGTGTTTGTCCATAGATAATTATGAATCGCGGTGCTAATTGACGATTCCCTTATAAATGGACAGAAGCCAAATCATGAATAAGGAATAATATTGGTTGTTTTTTTTTGTCGAGGTATTTTTCGGGCCAAAATGAAACTATTAAATGAAGACAACATAAATAAATGTTAATGCAAATGTCGGTATATTTAGAGTGAAAAGGAAAACCAGAAAAATACAGTCTAAAATACTTACCATGAATGTTAAATGTTAAGCAAAGAACAGTCACGCAGCGGCTGTTATCAAATACTTTCCTGTGACTAATGAAAATTCTAACATGTTTAAGGTTAGTGAACGCCTAGTTCTACATTGAGACCTAATCTAAGTCTAGTTAAATGTGCTAATCAGGTAGGTAACTCTGGCCACGAAGGCAGTGCGTGATACGAGGCACCGTGGCGCCGTGTGGTGGTAATCTTTTATCAAGGCTTCTATAATATACGAGTATATAATCTTTATACGCATCTAGATCTTTAAAGAGAATGAAAGTAAATAAATAAATATTTACATGAGTCCTTACTCATCATGTTTCCTGGTGATTTCCACACATATGGAAATCACAAGGGTACAAATATGATAAATCTTGGATGAGGAAAATTTGAGCTAGATAAAACTCCAAAACGAATGAAGAGATGTGGTTTTCCTTGGAAATTACCGGCTATTGCAAATTTTGAGTTGAAAGAGGAATTTAAAAAAAATGCTAATGCTCAATTCTGTCGCAATTTTGCAAAAGCAAATAGGCGATATGAAATGCATTTTCGATTGTTAATATTTTAGCTCAGGCATTTGAAAATGGTAACTCCCATGTCGTCGTATCCACTTCCGAAGAAATGCGACACGGCAACACGTCACCCCTTGTATCGATCTCACAAGGGAACGCTAATAGGCTCTTCGATCATGTCGGAAGTCTGAACAGAGACTAATGACGGAACACCGGGTCAACTGACGTAATGCCAGACAACACCCCAGACAGTGACGTAGCGAGTTTTAGGAATGTTCTCCAACAAATTAGAAAATACCGGACTGTAAGGAGGGAAGCCTTTGGACTGCTGATAATTTGTTACAAAAATACATGGGTTCGTGAATAATTACTAATCAGTCTTTGAAAAGATTTTGAACTAAATATGAACATACCTCAGAATAGTTCTCATATCACACATAGCCTTCTTGTAGAAATCATAATGATATTCCAACCAAGCAGGGATTCAAAGGACAATGTACCATAGTGCTCCTTCTGAGCGAGCATTGAAGCCATAAATTCATGGTAAGATGCTTACTGACAGTCACGATATCTAGTAGATGAATGATAACTACTGTAATGAATGAATGAGCAAAATATTTTTTCAGTCAACTGCATAATACTATTACTACCACGCTGCATCAATCACATCGTATCCACTTTGTAGCAAGGAACAATATGCAGGTAAGATATTCATATTTTAAAAGGCAAAAGTAGGAATGATATGTACAGGATAGGGATGATACAATTCTGAAACTTAACTATATCGTCACATATGACTATTTTACTGACAGGCTAATAAAAGTACTTAGTAATATAATCGCCGTAACTACGGAAAGATTTGAAATTGAAGATCATAACAGCAGTACCTATACCTACTATATACTATACTTTTAGAGTGGAAATACGAAATATAATTTCCCAGTAAGTGCAATTACATCTGATAATATATCATGATAATCATAATGCTTATAGTGGTTACAATAAAGTTTACAAGGCTGTGGAGATTACAGTTGCATGCTCTTACATTCCTAAGGTATATAACAATAAAGATTAAAATGATCACTTGTTAAAGACCACTGTTCATTCACGTGATCATGTACTACTCTATAAACAAACTACTGATGAATTACAAATGGAAATAGAGGAAAAGATAGTGAAGATAGCACACAAGAAGATACAAGGAACGTGCCATGTGAAATGACATTTAGTAAAATGGAGAAAGAAACAATGAAAATCATATCATCCAAAAGCATTGACACGATACGACTGAACACGCAAACACGTCAACACATAATCAGAATATAAAGCAAACAACATTTCATCATTTGATTACTATGTCGCGTGTATTTTTCCAGGGATTGAAAGAAGTTGTTTTATTGCATGAAACGTTAACAATTTGTTTCATAGTGGCTTCAAATGTTCACAGAACAGGGTAGGGTTCCCGTAAACATTTTTACGTTCAGAATATCGCAGTATTGTCGCAGGGAGGAATCGATTGTTGACATTCTGATCCCCTGTGTGAACTCTGAAATACGCTTATTGAACAATGAATGCGGATCGACAAACAAGTTCACATCTAGCTCATTGTGTGAGGTAATTCTTAGAACTGGCATAGTTGCTATATTTGCATCGTTGCAGTTTCATCTATTTTTATCGTCGTCGGAACAATTCTATACATGTGTACGTTATATTTTTAAGCAATGATAATGAGTGATCTTCGTTATCAGAGTATTAACATCATTTGTGTAGATTTACTACGTCACACATCGAGAATTGATAGTTATCACAGCAACGACTATGTTTATTATAATATAGGTAATATCGTGATATGGTACACAAGTGATCATTACAAGAACGTCTTCGTCGTCTACAATATTATTTATGTAAGTACTAGAATAACCAGTTTCCTTCAGTGTACTTTTACTATAGTCGTTTTTCATATTTTTGTTTTTTATACTTTTGTATAATTATTTTCATAGTAGGAATATTAACGTAACTACATGGGGCTAATGACTAACGGTCTTATTCATAGAAGTTATCGAACATCTAAACAGTTGTTAAAGTCTGATTTTCAATACGAAACCAGACTTTAGCAACGTTTAGATGTTCGATAACTTTTTATGAATAAGACCGTTAGACTTTAGAGACTAATGTTAACTTTACATTTTATCGTCATAACAACTACCGGTTAGATTTAAAAGTCTTTTTAATCTATTTTTAGGTTTTACAAACACAACATATCTTCGTGCCACATTCTTGTCCTTTGTCTCAAGCAAAACATTCAAGTTACAAGAGTACATAATGTTGCAGTATGTTTTGTTCTTACATTTCTTTTTAATTGTGTTAAAATAAGACCATGACTAGCTTAAACATTTTTTTTTATTAGTGCTAAATAGAAGCAGCTGTTCAAATACTAATTTGCAAACAAACTATATTCCTACGAGGTGTAAGTTGTCAATCAAAAGATAATTGTCATCTTCGAAGAGAAGGTACAATAAAATCTAAGATATTGTAATTGATGTGACATGGCAGCAGTGTGAAATTCTCTATTATGGGTATACAATACAAACTAGTCCGACCTTGTCATTATTACGCAGTAAACACTGTGCAATATACTCACACATGAACTGTTCTAATAGGCACTAATGCTTTGACTACAAGTTAACATGCGACTCACGGCACTTTTAAATGTATATGAAAAGTAATACATGAAAGGAAAACTAGTCGATTTACTGTAGAAACAGATCCTTTCGATGGCGATGAAGAAGAGAATTAATATGAAGAGCCTCTTGAGATGCAGCAATAGCAGCTAAAGAAATGGCAGTCTTACATTCAAGTCATGATTAGAGTGTGACTGTGTGAGTCTACGTTGCAGTTTCGTTTATACTGATTCACGAACGTGATTACTGATTATATATGGCACTGTCTAGCAGATTTTGGTTTAGATAATATATAAAAAATAATGGTAAGTATGACGGACACAATTCCGCTTAAATAGTTTCATTCAATGATTCAAAGCGTTGATCACTGTACTGGATGATCCTGACTTTTTGTACTAAATGATTTGTCATAATTTGACGATAAATGTAACTTGTAAGCGAAAAGTGGAATATAAGCAGGTAAATGTGAAAGAATTGTAGCATAGAGAATTATAGGTATTTCATTCCGTAAATATAGTAGCTACGATATAATAACTACAATTATGATCTAATAAAACAAAAAAAAAACATGGATACTTGACATTATATTTTATTTACTTCAAATATACATTGCTTCAAATATGCATTACGTGTAGCCATAGTAATATTAGATCAATATGGTTCAAACCAAACAGAATTAGGATCGGATTGCGTAATTGTTGGATTAGGCTTGCTTACGTCCTACTCCAAATTTACTAGCGTCTAAATCGCTAGATTTTAAAGCCTGAGCTAATGTCTAACGAGCATTCAGGAATGTGACTTCTGAAAATCTATATTGGTATTCCATTAGCTATTGTTTGTTGTTTCTACTTTGTTCTTCATGAAGACCCGGTTTTTATATTAGCATGCCGAAACGCTACTGAAATAGAGAGACCTCGATGATAAGTGGTAACGTGTGGAATTCGAAATAAATATCGATAATAGTATTAATTTAATAGATAATACAAAATGCGGGAAGTGAATGGATACAAAACATAAACAATTGATAGCAGTACTTCACTCCACACCACTTCAAGATAAGCTCATAGCGCCGTGTGACGAGTTTCAAGATCATATTTATTATTTCTATTATCCATGTTTGCACACGAAGATAACATAATTTTTACGACGTTATCCAGTTCCATCTAGAGTTCGAATGTTTTAGGGAACATATTATCTTAAGTAAATATTTTGGTATCAGGCGCTGTGCGCATGTTTGAAGTATTTGGTTGGATGTTAATTTTGTGGTGACAGTAAGAAATGGACGTGACCGATATAGCTATCTCTTGCTATGTTTGGAAAAATGCGTTTTATTTATAATTTAATTGTACGATGTTTACGAGCGTCTGTATTGTTATTTAATTTGTGTAAAACACTATCGATATTTGGAGACATGATGAATCATGTAGAGCCGGGTTCGGTGAGAGTAGGGACTATGTCGATTAGCAAGACACATAGAAATGGATCAAATAATTAAGTACTTTCTTTTCGAATATTGTGAGGTTTGAAAAGGTTGACAATTTCTTAAAGCAAATCATAATCTTTATTTAGAAGATAATATTTGACCACAAATCATCAATCGAATATATCAATGATAACTCGACGAAATTAATTAAGTAAAAAAATGCGATTGAATTTGATACGACTTTCAATATGAAGCCAAAGAGAAAATTGATTTATAACAAATAGAACACCCATATATTTTTGGGAATGTAGTGTAATCTGCTTGATGCCGAGCTCCATAGGACATAATTTGGAGTCCAGCCAATTAAACAGGAAGCAGTCTTCAAAAATGCTTCCAAAATATCAAAAAGGAAACAATGAACCCACTTTACCATCGATCACCATAACGTTATCGTTTACTATATTTGGATGCAAGTTAATTAATACTCGCTATCGACGCCATCCCATTCCACGAAATGCATGCGAGAATGGAAATCCGAATGTCAACATAAATACATCCCTTACACACCCGTCATGATATGAATTTCTCCATTTCCGTTCCCACAGCGAGACTTCGTTTTCCAGCTGTCGACTGAGCATGATAAAGAGAGAGACAAGAGAGTCGGTCGCACGGAAACACAGAGACAACTGTGTCACAGTGTCACAACTTGGAATTCAGAAAACGTCCTTGAATCTGTGGTTCTATGGAGATACGAGCTGAACAGCTTCATAATGTTATGGTTGAACAGTCGGGTAATTTTATAGCGTATTACTCGACTAACTCGTTAATTTATTGCATACTTTTCAACAGCCAAGGTCGATTTATCAGGGTAAGTAATGTAATCGCGTGATTATGTAACGGTGCGGAAAACAACTTATAAAGTACACTACTAGTTGTGCTTTGCGTTTCTAACCGCAGGCATTGTTTTGTGTGGAAAATATTTTTATAGGTCCGATAATAAGAGAAGATGATATTTGGGTAGCTTACCCGAATACTTTTATTAAAACAAATATTTAAATGCTAAGGATTCAGTTTTGTATTCATGATATCAAGTATGGAATCTTTTGATGACATGTTCACGGAAATACAAGCTGAAAGCAGCAAAGCTCTCTCCAAGCTCAATGCATATCTGCATTGTGCAAAAATATGAAACATCACCAAATAACGAAGTTAGATGGAAATTGGATAGATACCTGCGTTCCCACGCCCTACCGCTATCATTAATGAATACTTAGAAAATATTTAGGAGGAAGGAAACAAATGTAAATATAATTAAGCTCTATCCTGAGATAACATTCAAGGTCTTGCAACAAAGCTGTCCTATATTAGAACACAAATATTGATATATACTATCTAATGGTGATGAGACTTGGAACAGATATTTATTTAATTATACGATAATTTAAAAAGAATACATAGGCACGATTTAAATATTCGTTACTAGGCCTTTAGCTTACATAATAATAACCATTAGTTCTTCCTGTTACATTGCATTTGAGATTCTAAATAATTCTATAATGCTCAGTAATTTATTCTGCGAAGACAACTAAACTATTGACGTATGCTTATGCCTGAAGTGTTTACTTTTTGATTAATGCATTACATTAGTAATTGTATAAACATTATATAGAAGATCCAGATTACAATAACATGCATCAGAATTCAACGACGCAATTTTGAAGTACAAGAAATGATGGAAAACAAACGAAAGAAGAAACAATCCACGAAAACTTGTGAAGATAACTGTTCAAAGATTAAAATACATAGCTCAACGATCATTATAATTATACCGGCAGGCACAGTCACCAAAGCTGTTCTATGCAATGACTTGCTTTAGCAGTAGACGTTTAACCGCTACAAAACAAATATCCCACGAGTGCCCACGAGTCCCACGACGCGTTATCGATACACTTCTAGCCAGCACTACTGCATGCATAGATAATCAAACAACTGCGCAGCTCTGCCTCAGAACGGCGGCCATTATCATTTATTGGCGAATAGGTGACTGGGTCAGACAAATTGACTGTTGATAGATATTACGAGCACAAGATCGGGAGGGGTCTATTATACATCGTGCGATGGCTATTATGTAATTGATGTCTTTGAACTGCTGTGCAGTGCTCGAGGGGCAATGGCTAGAAATAAAAAATTGAAACGACGATTTGGTGAATTGGCCTAAAGCAGAAAGATACGACTGGAAATTTTGCGTTTGGACCTAATGCAAATATGTGACGCTGTTACAAATCTGTGCTACACCAAAAATAGCAGAGGATTGCTGTTGAAGGACTACTACGATTTTCATACTGTTCTAATGTAAAATCTAAACCCCTATTACACTTTTTGTCTTTTTTTCTCCACTAGTTTTTTTAGGTATGAAAGCATTTTTCTTGCAGTCTTGCACGATTTTATTCAAGATTGTTCAAGAGTTCTTGAGTTTCCCTGACACCAACCCTAGATTTGAGCTCTGCTGTCTCGATTCATGATTTTACATTACTTAAGATTCCATATTTGATGATAACTGGTCTTTGAATGTTATAATATCGACTAGTCTGGCACTCCCAGAGAGTAATAGGAGGTAGAACCTCTTTGAGCGTAACTAATGACGTTACTTTACCGCAAACCGCAAAGGGTACTGTCATATGGCTACATGTAACATTATACATACACGTGTTAACTTGTCATTGGACTCAGTCAATGAATTCCTTCGTACCTTACAATAATTATGTTCAAAGAGGTCCTATAAAACACCGTAGCATTTAAATATAGGTCATCCAACTAGGGTTTATTGTCTTGCAAATAGCTGGACTCTTATGGTTGTTATAGGTAATCATGACGGTGGGTGTGCTATGGGCATGTCACACCCACCGTCATAAAAATCGGAGACGATCGAAGTAGTGAACGATTATGTTTAGGACTAGCCTACTAAACTATCCAGTTAGGTTAGTTAGACCAACCAACTGCGAGAAAGAGGTCATTCGTTGAATCCGACTCAACTGGGCAGCGTTCGGGAAGCTACGCAATATCTTTTCGTCTCACATACTACATTGTCTAAAGACGAAAGTTTTTGACCAGTGCGTGTTGCCAGTGATGATCTATGGCACAGAAACGTGGTCGCTAACAATGGGCCTTATAGGAAGGCTGAAACTGACCTAAAGGGCAATGGAGAGAGCTATGCTAGGAGTTTTCCTACGCGATCGAATCAAAAATGAAGGGATCCCTAGGAGAACCAAGGTAACCGATATATTCTGCAAAATTGCCAAAATTACCTGGCAGTGGGCAGAGCACATTGTTTCCAGAACAGATGGCCGATGGGGCAGAAAGGTTCTGGAGTGCCGACCGCGTACT
Organism: Polymixis flavicincta; assembly: GCA_949987655.1. Taxonomy (NCBI): domain Eukaryota; kingdom Metazoa; phylum Arthropoda; class Insecta; order Lepidoptera; family Noctuidae; genus Polymixis; species Polymixis flavicincta. The sequence continues at coordinate 21,937,025 of OX465175.1, forward strand.
GGAAGACGTAGCGTTGAAAGGCCTCCCCAAGGTGGACCTATGATCTGGTGAACGCCGGAGGAATCCAATGGATGCGAGAAGCACAGTACCCTGAAGTGGTGGTGCTTGAGCGAGGCCTCTGCCGAGCAGTGCCGGTGCTTGGAGGAGGTCTATATCCAGCAGTGAACGTTTTTCGTTTGAAATTATGATGATGAAAGAGTTTTAACAAGCCTAAACATTTATTAATAATAAATATAAATATTTGTCAGCAAAACCGACTCTTCATTTGACAGTGATACTCTTCTAAATATAATAAACGAACAGCAGGCTTAGCACGAGCACCGATTTGTCGACGGAAGAATAGACATGACTATAAAATAAATGATGTACAATAGGATAAGATAGCTATGTTTTTCTATTCATTATCACAGTTATGCGTTCTAAACGAATCATGATTTTGTAGATAATCGTACCTATTTACTTTGTGACCGTCGCGCGTCGAGTAGAAAGTTTTGTTGTCAGTGTGATTTTGACAGTTTGGGAAGAAATATTCTTCTGAAATAGTCTATATTTATAAGGACCTAGACAAATATCGTTAGAAACGAAAGACTAAATGACAGATTGTAGAAGGATATCTACGGTGCGATAACAAAAATGTAGGAACGAAATGTCACTTTGTATTGAAAAAGCACTGTCTATTCTTCGTAGAAATACAAAGCGTCATGCTAAGCCCGCTGGGGTTTAGGCAGGATCTCGTTGATTGTTACTATGTTATCAATGGGTCTTTGTATCACGAAACAAGGACGGGCAATGGACTTGCTATTTGCTATGACTGAATTGTTATTCCCCTGATATTTTCACAATTTAAAAATCGTTTTGTTCCAAAGATTTGTTATTCAAATTCCAGTGTTTGCGCAGTCTTTCAGGTCTCGTCTCTTGAATTATTTTACATGAGGTTTATTCCTTGTTTATCTAACGGTAGTTGAAATATTATATGCTCAGCGTTGAGTGAAATGCATTATTCAAAGTACCGAATAGAAATAGGTTGTATTTTTAAAACACTTAAGAACATGGAAATGTGCTTACAATCTGAACGATAAATGTTTACTATGTAAGTGCAGTTTCACACAATGTTTTCTTTAACTCGTGTTTCATTTACGTGAATGACCGTGGCCTTTAAAACAGTTTGAAATATTGAACTTGAATGTGTTGAGAGCAATTAAACAGCGAAGTAATTGCGTAGCACACTAACAAATAACAATAGGAAAGGCTTTAATTTTAACAGTTACAAACAATAACATTCATAGCGGTATTTACGTTACAAATTTTTCGGACATATGAAGCAATGGATTAGCAATAGCTTTCAAAGTTACCCAGATTGATACAGACAGATGATTGATAATGTGTTACGGCATTATTTACAAATGACTCATCTATTAAGACTTCTTGCTTGACAGGCGAAATCCATCATCATGTCATTCTCATTCTCGTTCGTAAAATGCAGTTACTAACAATGCCCTGATTAAAATATTACGTTCAAATTAAAAGGCCTATAAATATTATTTTTTACTTTTTAGTTTTTGTTTGGGTCGGGGGTTTTTTAAATTTTTAATTAAATTTTTATTTCTTGCTTTTTAAACTTAATGTCTCCCTTAAATCACCATTTATCTATAATCTATTCATTGAGACCTTTTCAATGAGCCCAAACACGATTGCTGTTTGTTGGTGAATAACTTGGGTTTCCTGGAAATTCCAGGTGTTGCTCCAGCATCAGTTCAAGGTTTTTTTTTTCGTCTAATATCATTGAAGTAATAGAATCCCAAATTTTGAGTTGATCAGACCCATGGAAGAGGGTAAAATCCCTTTTCAACCAGAAAAGAGCTGATAATCTTCAAACGGCTGAACCGATTTTAATGAAACATATCTAAGAACACTCCCGACTAATACACCTTTCAAACAAAAAAAACTAAATCAAAATCGGTTCATCCGTTCGGGAGCTACGTTGCCTCAGACAGACACACACACACACACACACATACACACACAGACACGTCAAACTTATAAGACCCCGTCGTTTTTGCGTCGGGGGTTAAAAAGACAAGTATTGTTTACATATTGATCTTATTTTTTTACTACTAACTGTACAAAAAGAGGTCATTGGCGCAATTAAAAGAACGTCACCTACTTTATACTTTATGAACAATTTTGTAACATGATTAGCTTAGCACCTATCATTCCATCACTATTGATTAGTGCTTACAGTATGTTTTCATTCTTTCTATCAGCAAGCTGGAGAACACTGCGGATTTTACATACATAATTAATGCAATTTTTAACCGACGAAAAAACGGAGGAGGTTACTCAATTCGACGCGTATTTCTTTTTTTTTTGAAAAAAAAAAAATTCCAACCCTAAGGGTAAGAAAACAGGGGATGATTGATTGTTTACTCACAGATTTTAATACTGAGTTGTGTATTACAAAAAGTAATAAAAAATTAAGCATGTAGTAATTAGTAGATTATAGCCAAAAAACTAAGTTCGGAAGTCGATGACTTTGGATATGTTTTTAATTATATGTCACCGCCTTCCGAACTTCGTTATTGGGGTTGGACAAAGCAAGTTTATTATTTTTTACTTTTCGGTTTTTCGGCGGTTTATTTTTTTACTAAAAAGTTTTTTATATACATAAAGTCACGCCTTCTCCCATAGACTACAAGGCAAAAACTACAGAACGTCACTTGCTAAGATCCTTTTAAACTCCTTTTGCTTGGCTTACGCGATTCGCTCGCGTTCATACTGCCGATTTTCTTCAAAACAACATCTCTACTCTAACGACATATCTGCCGTCCTTTAACTAGAAAGGCGTTAACCCTCCCTTAGTTAATTTTTACTTTTTAATAGAATCTAAGAGAGTTCAAAATTCTCTATCTTTCTGCCTAACAAACATTTTTACAATCCAAATAGTTACCAAGATACGGAAAGTTTGTAGGCCGTTAAATGGAAAGGATTCTTTAGGATAAACAGAAAGAAATATCAATTGATGTGTCCTACAATCAGTAACGTAAGTATCACAGTTTTTAAGAAATAACGAGTCGCGCGTTATTTGTCATTTTCTCGGAAACAACTTTTAGGGATATTACGCCTGTAAGACTGTTGAATTGTCAGGATGTATTCTATGCCCACAAGGCATAGAATACATCCTGACAATTCAACAGTCTTAGGCCCACAAGTCAGCTCCTAAGATTGCGTAAACATAATCTTAGCGCATTTTCCAAGTACATTTCCCACGCTGGAGAACGGTTGCTCCAGTTTGTCATGTCGTATCGATTTTCCGACCATTTGGCTAAATGCCAAGTGTAAGCTGTAAGCACGTTTGTTCTGATACTGTCTGGCAAACTGCCAAATGCCACAAAGTTTGACTTTTAATCAATTTAAACTATACTGAAGTAGCATTATGTGGTTTTTGCTGACGTTTTAGGAAACTATTTGTATATTACTGAAAACTTTTTTTCTTCTTTCGTCTTTTTCTTTATTCACACACGGATTATGTAGGATTATTATAGATTTCATCAATATGGCTAGCGTAAATGCACGTCTGTCTTCGTTTCTAATAATTACGTTTCAGTGTAAAATTAGGTGATGGCGCTGCGGTTCATGGAGCAAAACACGTATTTTCTTTGATCAACCACTACGTAAACACACCTTGCACAGAGAACATTACTCTGATTTCAGTAACGACCGATAATAATCATTCGTCGCAGGACCTACTTAATAAACTAGTACATTAGTGACGCATTGTTTTGACCACGTGAAGATTTAGGTCTTCACGTAAAACAATAAATTCTTTGGCTGCTAGCACGGTAGCATGTTGTTTTCGGGCTTTTAAAAATATTTCACATACCTACTTATTACTTTGGCTTTATATGCACACGAATATTTGTAGTGGATTTTCGCTTTAAAACGTAGCGATAGACATGCGTGTGATCATCGTGAATTGACAAAGTACATAACACTTCGACTTGGCCTTCGAGGTAACAACACCATTGAAACTCCGTACTTGCTAGGTACGGAGTTTCAATAGTGTTGTTACCTCTGTCATGCGAGATCTACCTGATCCTGTGATTATTCGCCAGAGATCTCAGTTCTACCCAGGACAATAAATATTCTGGATGAGTCACGAAAATGTTACTACTTGACCTCTCTTACCTGAGCTGAGCGCAGTAAAACTGATGCGGGATAGCGGTTAGCACTCCCGCGCCGTCTCCGGTGTCATTGTCGCAGGCGCACGCACCTCGGTGCTCCATGCGTTTTGCGAGCGTCTCTGCATCTCGAACGATCTGCGTAATCAGATTTCTATTTTCAGTATCGTAAATCAAGGCCTACTGGCACCAAAAAGCACTAATTAGTAGTTCACTAGTTTAGCAATGAACATAATTATTTTTTTCTCTTTCATCTTCAAACGATGGACAGCAATAGAACGATGTTTTAAATTCGTTGGCGTTTTTTGTGATTTGTGGTCCAAGCAGGCGTGGCCTAAGAATCTTCTGTGAAAGGTCCTGGGAAGGCAGCTATTGCAGCCCTATTACTTACTGGCTGACTAGGTCAATCAATTACCAGGTTCAGACTAACAGACAAGAAAAAAGAAAAGAAAAAAACCACGACAAAAAAAAAAACTTCGAAAGATGGCCAAAGGCGAATTGGTGGACGACATTTAAACGTGCTCAAGAGAATTAGTTCTATCACTTTCACTTGTCTCGTGAATTATTGCTACAAGAAGTTTATTTTAAAATAGGATGAATTTTATGGCTTTCATTTGTCAGCGCCAAAAGAGACAAGGTTCAAACTAATTTGTTTACTCTTGTATGGTTGAACACATGATAGCTGAATACGTAATCTTGTTCGGGAATTCCTAAATAATATACCTGTGATTGAATTTGGTTTTCTGTGCGTATTGGCAAAATTGGTCGACTACACAAAGCGCCCAAAATTGATCTTCAAACAGCAGCAGTATTCAAAGTCAAAGTCAAAGCATTTATTTCAATTAGGCACTTAAAAGGCACTTTTGAACGTCAACATTTACATTTAAAAAATAGAATTGATTCTAGTCGCCCATTCCAAAATGTAGTTTCGTATGGAAAAGAACGGGCAAGAAACTCCACCGTTACTCTTTTAAAATGTTTTACATACAATTTATCATAGTACATTCATTATATAATTATATGTGAAGACGATGCACCCAGAATAAAATTACTATACCAAAAAGGTAACAAAATGCAACTGAAGCAATAAAGATAAATTAATTATATGATAGATATTCTTCCATTCGATTCCACTAGATAAATTGCATTTAATTTCTCTCACGAGAAAACTACATGCAAGTCGCATTTAGATCGAACCTGAACAGTCTAGTCTAGACAACGAGATTAGGTAACTTCTTTGGTAATGGTGCCGATTCTGTTGTCACAAAATTCTCTAAACTACACTAAAAATCACTAAAATTTAGTTTATTCCTGTTAAACGACGATTTCCCATTCTGAAATTGACTAAAGTGACACAACTATATTTTAGTTTGACAGCACTACTCGTAAGATTGCACTGAGTTATTAGTTTAGTGAAAATGGAAATTTTGCTATTCTGTTGTTGTCAATTTCATTATTCTATTCAACCTAAAATTTTGGTTGTCTAACTAAATCTGACTATTTTTAATCGCGATTAAATAGGTGTGGAATAAAATTAGATTACACCTCGACTTCTGGTGCAAAAGTAGTACTTTTTTTTTTTTCTTTTCTTTTGCTTATATTTCGAAAATGGTGTGTCCTATCGCAAAAATAATGAAAATTTCGACCCTCTTTATAAACCCCAATACACCTCTAAAACTCAACATGTGGGTAATAATTTTTCATATTTTCTATGCAAAAAGTGAAAATTCCATATAAATCACGTCGAGGCTGCTTGGCTCTAAAAAAATCACGGGGTAGGGCAAACAAGTACCACGTTGCGAAGCCAAAAAATACCACGTGCGAGTCGCGATTGTCAAATTCGATTTTAGTTGTGTCAAAATTGTTTTTAAATTTAGAGTTTTTTTTTTTTTGCTGAATAGCGTTAAGATTCTCATAGTCAAAAGTAAAGAATTTTAGTTATAGTTTAGTTCGGTGTATGTACAACAGAATCGGCACCAATGGTTGCTTATATTTAGATTTGGACAGTTGTAGACGTACCCATAATGAGATTGCTTTAGTACATGCCGTAGCCATGAGCTATAATATAAATGAAACCATAAAATGCGGTAGTGGTTACTTGATTGTATGACGGTCTAATTTGGACCTAAACCTTCAGCATTGTAATTTGTGATAAATTTGGAGCTACGCGTTCCAAATCGTTGCGAATAATTGTTCATTTTACGTTCTACAAATGGAAGAATCTCTGCCAAGAAAACCAGGCAATGCTCCTTTTGAAAAGTTTCCAAATGCAATGCTGTTAAAATTGCCATTTTCTCCATAAAATGACGGCGTTGCATTTTGACATCGCTAATGGAAGCTTGCCAAATGCAATGCAAAAAAGATGATTATGCTTCTAAAGGATTTCTCCTGGGGTATTATATAAACCAGAACAAATTATTTATCTTTAGATTATGGCTTGAATTTATATTTAGCTCTTGGGTTTCTATTTCGAAATGGTTGTCTTGACACTCATAATCGATACTGAGGATGGCACATCCGCTGACAGCTAATTTCGTTTCTGGAGGCCAGGGATGCGCCTGCAGCTATCTATTGCTGTTTCATTCGACGGTGATGTTTACTTCGTATGTACCCCTTTAGGGATTAAGCTGCCTCGCCATTCGGTAAAAACCAAGCCCGGGTAGACGGCGCGTTGTTTTTCACGCGCGCCTCAAAGATATGTCAGCACCAACTGGTGGGGTCCACAAGGGCCGATGCCTGCCAGGGGTGCGGGTTGTTTGAAAGAGATACCGTGACCCCTGGCACACAGGGAACTGAAGGAATACGGGTGGGTTTTTGGCTGACCAATTAGCATCGGGTAGCTTCAAAGGGTATCCGGTGAATATTGGTGATTTATAGATTCACTGGACAACGGCGAGCGCAGACAACTCTCATCGCAAATTAATTAACGTTACCAGGCAACGAGATAGGGGCGCTACCCTCCTCTTCGAGATCAAGTGTCAGCTTAGAGCATTGCTAGGGCTTATGAAGTCTATCTGGCTTTCGAACGTGAGTGGTATTGATAGCGAGGATATATAAATATGGAACAATGCGAGCATAGTTGAACTTTAATACACAGTTGAAAAATTTCATCAAAACTCAATAAATTCAACGTGACTCCAGTAGGGATCTTAAAAGAGATTTCCTGATGAATTGTGAAATGAAAAGGAAACATTTCGAAACTTACCATTGGTAAAGGAGGAAAAGTCGAGTTTTATGGTAGAATGGCTGGTTGCGTAAAATTATTCTGGAGAATATTATTTGTAAAAGAATAAGGAAAATGGTAAGTAGTATACCCCCTTATTCATAAACGTTGCTTAAAGTTAAATAGTGATTAGCGTCTGTTTAACCATACATTTTTGACGTTTAAACATCATTTAACTTTAATCATCGTTTATGAATATGGCCTTTAGTTAAATAATGGACTGGTTGTGCAAGATTTTTTTGGAGTTGACAAGAATTTGAAGGGATTCGTTGGTATTGCAGCACGTTGGTTTTGGTGTTGGAGCAGTCGTGGCCCGGTGATGACGGTCGCGACTTACGAATTGTATGACGTAGGTTCGAATCTAGACAGGCGCTTTACTTTGTGTGAATTATTTCAGCACCAATGCTCTCCAACGGTGTGGGAAAATATCGTGAGGCAAATCCTCAAATCCTAGAGCCAAAAATTCGAAGACATGTTACATCAACCTACCCGCACTGGGCTCGCGCGGTGGATTTACGACCCATTCCCTCTCAGAGAGGAGGCCCGTGTCCCAATAGTGCGAGTATTATAGGCTAATTTATGCAAGAAAAAGAATTTGGATAACAAAAGTACTCGCGTAAAAAAGCATTCCAAAGGTTTCGATTGTAGTGGCAATGGGGTAGGTACTTACTTTATGGGTACGTTTTCCGTCGATAGCAACTACAAATCCAACTCCACAGGCCTCGTGCTCGTTCTGAGGGTCGTACAAGCCTTGCTTGGGCGGCCCTTCCCACTCCATACCTGGAACAGTGTTGGACATTAGAGCAATAGCTATAAACCTGCTAGGTCATTTAGAATTAAAATATAGTTATGAAGATGGTTGACAAACAAACGGCCTCGGACATATTCAAAGTGTGGAATAGTTTACAGGATAATTTATTGTGTTCAAATATAACGTGACTTTTCCTGTTTATTTTAACTTATTGAATGAAATCTCAAAAGCAGTATTATTTTCATGACACTTTTTATGGCGGTTGTTTCATTGATATTTAATTTTATGTGTGTTGCTAGGTATAATATTATAACTAATTCTTGAGTCACAAACCAATCTATCTAGTTTAGTAATAGTTTTTTTTTTTTTTTGTCTTGAAGATTTAGATACCATGCCTGATCTTTTTGTATAGAAATGTGCAACTGTATGTAAATTGCATAAGCCATAGTGCAATTCATTCATAGAACGAACTAGGTACCTAATTAAGTATGGCGTGTAAGCACGTGCAATGGTCATGTTCAAAGGTTTACAAGGCTCAAACGAAAACCATTTCGCCTTGTCATAGAAATAACAGGTTCACTGACATTACTACTATAAACAATATCGTTGTGACTATCGCATGATCCGGTATGAATAGCGTGTTTATGATCGTCAAATTTTCTTTGCGGTAAAACTTGTTTTACCGAGCATTGTTAATGGAAAAATTCTGGTAACCACTTTTGACAAAGGGTATTTCGTTGCCCAGTAACTGGGTTGTGGATGTGGGTGGAGGACTGATTGCCGGTCGCTTCATGCAAAATTATTAGACTGAGTTGGGAAAAGGCGAGGCGGAAGATGATGTTTTTTTTTTCCATTTGGCCTACACTGTCCCACTGCTGAGCAAAGGCCTCCCTCAAAACCTTCTAGGCCATGGAAAAGATGATGTTTAAAAGAAGAAAAAAAAAACTATTTGTGATACGAATTTTGTCAACAAATATTCGTTCAGTGCGGTCGAAGCATCAATCACTAATAAAGAAATTCTTTATAAGGCCCGTAATACACAGAAAATGCGTAAGGCGAAGGAGCGGCGCAGGCGCGTTTTTTTGTATGAACACGTTTAAAAGCGGCATCAAGCCTACATACAAAAAAACGCGCCTGCGCCGCGCCTTCGCCTTACGCCGCTGCTGTGTAATTTGCGCCTTAGTGATCGATGGTTCGAAGCCATAATTTTAAATAGGTACTTAGAGATTAGTGCGAAGTTTGAATGCTTACGGTTTTAAATTAAGATGGCCTTTAAGGTGACACTTGTCCACATTTTTTCCATACAAACTTCGGGAGGGTTTTACTCCACTGTTTGACTATGTACATCAAAAATTAAACGTGGTATGGTTTTGTCTCGTTATTATTATTGTCTGTACGGAAACAGAATACAATAAAATAAAAAGCTATTAAAAAGTTATGAGCCAACAAAGATTCGTTTTTCTTGCTAATTTAACCTAACTTTGAGCGTGTTTAAGTAATAAAAGGAGTGTAAAATCTCGAAAACCAAGACGGTACCGACAAAGTTCAATTAACAATAAGTTCAATAAACTTTATTGGTCTTTGATTTATGCAGTGGTTTTTTCATAAAACCCGATCTTCTGAAGGACTTTTCTTAATTTTTTCGCGATTTTTTTGCCAAAAATGCTCCTGCATCTCACTCAATAACGTTGTGCGTGTAGACTAGAGTCTAACTGCTCACCACTGATACTATCTCTGTCGGGTACGAAGCCTGGTGAGACAGCGTGATTTTTAGCCAGTGAGTTCGAGCCCGCGCAAAGTGTGCCCTTAACGCTTCTTCAAACAGGCGCGAGTCGCGACGCGCACTTGTAAAGCAATTTCCATAAAGTTTTCATCAAAGAGCAGCTTTCTTACCCTTTCGGGCTATAGGGTCATTTCGCCTGTTCGCGTCCATCGTCCAATTCGCGTCCATTTTACGGATCTCCCTTTAAAAATCCTCGAAAATAAGTAAACTAACACACCAATAAAACGAAAAGTCACTACCGCTAATACCTCAATGTATAAGAGGCACGCAAACATGGACAAAAGGTCCGTGCGCCAAACCAATCCCTTTTAGAAAAAATACTTAAGTCTCGGCTGTTCATCAGGGAGTGCGTACGCGCGGGATGTTTAGATAAAAAATAGTGTGCAGCGGCGCGTTCGATGGTAAGTTTTTTATTGTTTTATGTGAATTTTAGGATACACAGCTGTTTCTAGACTTTTATAATAAAAAAAGGAATAATAATAATTATGAATTTGCTTATGATTTTTATATTTAACGAATAAAATAAGGCGGACGCGAATTACTACATCGAATTTACAAAACATCCACTTTGCGTCCGCAATGGACGCAAACTATACCTACAGGGGATAATAATAAACCAAATTGCGTCCACTATTTTCGTTAAATACAATTGGCTTGCTTGTAAAAATAATTTATAATGTATTGATTTTTATTATTGTACATTTTTATTATGACTAGTTACGTGTTTATAATTCTATTTTTAAATGAAATGAGTAATTTGTTTCATTGTTATTTTTTTCTATTTAACATGAGTTAAAGAAGTTGAGTGAAAGAAGAAGGAAAAGAGAACATACACAGAAGACGATAAAAAAAGCGTTAAATGAAATTCGATTTTTCGAGATTAAAGAATAAATCGATAAGACAAATATGCAAAGAATATGCTATTCCCAAGAGCACAATATTGGACCAAATCAGTGGGCGCAGAACAGATGGAGTAAAGAAACCGGGACCAGAACCAGCGCTAAGAGTAGATGGTGAAAAAAAGTAGTTGAATGGCTTCTTAACATTTCCGAATGTGGATTTCCTGTGAAAAAGCAAGAATTGTTGGATACCTACTGTTCAGAAAATAATACGAGAAGGGGAGTTTAAAAATAATTTCAAAGATGATCGCCCAGGTCAAAAGTGGTTTGAAAAATTGGTGATTTTGGGATAAAATTAACAGAACTGATTACTGTTTATTCTTAAAGGTGCAATCATTATTTACCTACTAGTTACCTAATTTTATGTTCAATCAATGTTGAGAAGATTTTTATTTTTAAGTGATGTTTTTAATGTTAATAATGTTGATTAATAATATTAATTATATTCTTAAATAAAGAAATTGCTAAAATACAATCTTTCTTTACAAATTCTTAAAAATGTCACCCCTATATTCCTTTTCTAAGCTGGTGGACGCTAAATGGTCCAGGGGTGGACGCAATTTGGCTTTTGTGGACGCAAAGTGGGTAAAACGCCTAATTCTGAAGTTTATCTATTTAAAAAAAAAAACACAAGATGTTTCGAACAAAACTGAAATTTAATCTTAAAATAGACTATATAATGAACACATTACATAATTTTTTCATAGAAATTACTTCCGGGATATTTTTATTATCGCCGTCAAACTTGCCAACTGCACTAAATGGACGCGAACAGGCGAAATGACCCTACATATTGTAAAAAAAAAACCCAGCTGGTGTCTGTCAGACCCTTTTCAACGAAACGTGCCTGTTCATAAATAATTCTCATTTCGTAGACAAATAAAAAATTCACCAAATTCTATTTCGACAAGGGCACATACCCACTACCCACACCATTGTTTAATTATGGTTATTACTAGCTGCGCCCCGCAGTTTCACCCGCAAAGTCTCGACCCTGTAGGAATATTGGGATAACATCCCATATTCTAACACATGGGTAAACCATGTCCTGGGACTTGGTCTACCCAAGTGCCAAATTTCCTCCAAATCCGTTCAGCCGTTTTAGCGTGTAAATGTAATAAACAAACATAAAAATATCTCTTTATAATATTAGTTTAGATAAATGTTTGTTTGTTTGTATATTTTTTTGGATGTTTGTTTGTTTTAAACTTGTCTTCAACAAAACAGAACTGCGTTTATATCAGTCCATTTGCATTACAGAAGCTTGGAGCATTTGCCAATCCCTAATGCAAAGTAACTCTGTCTGTCTGTGTGTTACGCTTTGACGCCTGAACCGCTGAACCGATCGTCATGTTTGGCAGAGATATAGCCTGGGATATGGAGAAGGACATAGGCTACTTTTTTACGCGATAACCAACATCAACGCGGGCGAAGCCGTGGGCAAAAGCTAGTTTTATTACAAGTTACCATACCTGTTTGTTGTGTAGGTGCATTCCCTTCAAGTTTCTAGTAGTTTATGAGACGTTAGCCCCTTAATAATAAACGCCATGAAAAACTCGGAAAAAGTATGGTAAAGCCAGATAGGCGCGACGCGGTTCTGGTACAATAATTTCCATGAAGTTTTTAACCGACTACGGCGAAGAAAAAGGCGGGTGAGATGTTAAAAAAAACTTGCATACGACCACGGCTTTCACATGAGAATATTTTCTTTTTCTCTTCGTGATTTTTTTCAGTAGTAGTTGTTGAACAGCCTTTTTGAAAATAAAATAAAAATTATATATTTTTTCTACATGTCGCGTTTATTATTATGGAGTAAATATAAATTGACAAAAAGAGGTTTCAACGGGTTTTGCGAATTAAAATAAAATATAGATATATGAAACACTATCGGAATAGAAGACACCTGAGCAAAATTACCTAAGCACGTAGTCGAGTAGTCTTATTACTTGTATTAGAAAGAAATACAGGGAAAAATATTTCAATATTACTATAGTGGAATTGTCTAATGAAATGAAAACAAATTATTTCATTATTTTTAATACTGCATACCTAATGAGTCTGAATGAGAGGAGTTACATTGCAATGACTTACATTTTTTTATCGTGATCGTTCTCCTTTGTAAGGTTTGTGATACCAACACCAAATTACCTAGTCGCTGATACGTTGCCGTCTCTATGAAGCAGTAGGTAACTAGGTAGGTACCTACGGGGAGAGTTTATTTTATGTGTCTTGCCTGACTGAGTCATTCTCATTCCGTCTCTATCAACCGCACATAGCATAGCTCAGTGTTAGCTATCCAATTTAGGCAAGTCGTCAACAAACAAAGTCAAGGTCGCACTCAAAATCACAATGCTTACACAGACGACACTGACGGATTGAGCTATTGCTCGTGTAGGTACGCTCACGAGCATAAAATCTTACAGTTACTCAAGATTCAAAAGCAATTATTTCCAAAAGTATTGATTGGGATTTTGAGAGGTTAGTCTTTTCCAAACCACACCCTTATTAAAAAATGGTGCCTGCAGCACCGTAGATAGATTTAGTGTGAGAGACAGTGAGAGTGATATCTTTCTTCTCTCTCATGTAACGAAATGTGCCTAAACGTGACGCGTCCTTGTTATTTCACTCTCAATTCTCGTCTAACTATCGAATCGCTGCCGCTTGCCCTAAGAAGTTTGACTTCATATTATTGTATTGTCATCGGTCCTTCATAAATGTGCTAAATTTCAAGTTATTCTGATGTTTTGATGTGGGTGAAAATCGAGTTAACAGATTTCGTTACATACTCGCATATAGATAGATACACGTGAAGCTAATACACGCATGTTAAAAAGGTCTTTCTAGTCACAATCTATCTAGTATCAATATTCTTTTGCCTATCGCGCCTGTTCTCCCTAAAAGTGTAGGCAGTACACTGATATTTCGCAAGCTGTTTTTAAAGTTTTATTCAATAGGGCTGAGTGTTTTGCCATCTACCATCATCAGCTTTCATATAAGTCCGGTCAAGCCCGGGCCACAAAATACAGAGAGTACAGAAGGCAATCTACATACAAAGTGCGCTCGAGCAACGCACACATAGACACCGCTCACGGACACGATTGCCGTGTTCCGAAATGCAACAAAAGTGATAATATCGCGAACCCGACCAAATTGAATAGTCAAAAAATTTAAGAGCTATCAGATCATTAGTACTGATTTTTATTTTGGTTGGCTTCGCGATATTATCACTATTTGTCTAATACGGAATGCGCCCGATATCTCGGACCGGTTGGGACCAGTGCAAGCGCGAGTGCCATCCCCTTTGACACTCGTCTGTGAAATGCAAAAACGGAGCAACAAAAAAGTTATTATAACTGTTCAGTGGACGGTTGTTTAAATTCATCATTAAACTGTGAATTGTCTTTTTTTAAGCTACCAGTTGTTGAGTTGACCAGAGAGGTGAGTACCTAGGTATTTGCTCGTGTTTCGATGGTTCGTCTTAACGTAACACAGAATACCTAGTTAGTTGTGGCTAAGCGAAAATGACTTTGTGGCCTTGTAGTATTTTTAAGATAGAACTGCTCGGCGAGCCGGCCGGGCCACCCGCGTAGCCGTCCGCCGCTGATCATAACTATTAGAATTGAGATTAACTGTGATCATGGCAAAGACATAAATACGAGTGCCACTACCACGATAGTTCTTTGTACATAAACCAAAGTTGACAACCCTAGCACGACCGCCGAGCGTAGGTATGAAAATCGAAGTACATACATTACATGTGATTGCCTTCTGTACTCTCTTTATTTTATGCCCGGGCCGCACCCGATAGGGTAGGTACAGAGGCCAGCACATCAAGCTACCCCAATCTGTCAAATTTCTTTGATAGTTTTTCAACTTTATTCCAAAGGAATAAGGTTCATGTTCAATTGGGCAAATTTGACAGTTTGGGATAGCTTGACCTGCTGGCGTCTGTACGATACAATATAAAATCAATTGTATCTCATTAGCTGGACTTGACAGATTAAAAAGCTTTTATTACAATTAATAATCAAATTCTGACTACTTACGGTCTTATTAAAAAAAGTTATCGAACATCTAAAATTCTAAACAGTTGCTAAAGTCGATAACTTTTTATGAATAAAACCCTGTAACTGTTTAATTTCACAATGTAATTCAACATTTCTTTCCCAGGTCGAGCAGTGTTAGTAGGTTTTTATATACGGAATTTCTCAGTAGCAGCCTGGAGTCGAGAGTTGTGCTCGGTTGATGGCAATAGGATCGTCCCATATTACATAGCATTGAGACATAACTGGCCAAATGTAGGTGTACTAGGTACACCTCTGCCCAACCCTTTGGGGAAACAAGGCGTAATGTCATGTTTAGTGTCGTATCAACTCTTTGAGCAAGACCAAACTCAATTATCACATGATTTCATCTAATCAATGTGAATTGAATAGCAGACAATGTGAAATGGGTGGAAATTTCCTTCAATTCTGTGAATGGATGTTGCATAACAAACCATTTACTTGAAAGGTTGATCAACGTAAAAATTCAAGAACACTGTCATTCGCATGTTACTGGGATTGGTTTACCGAAATAACAGTAGCTTATCAAATCACTTTTCATAAGATCTGTATAGGTTCACAAACATTTGATATGCTTCTGTACTCAATTTAACTTCCATCAATATTATAGAAATCCTTTAAACACTGTTATCAAACCCAAAACCAAATGATTTTGATAGTTTAAATCAAATTTACGAGAGTTTTTCATTTTCATGGGCGAGGGCAGATAATGACGAAACGAAATGTGTGATTTTCAACATGATAGCCTATTAGAATGGCTATGTTTATAACATAATTTCAAAAGACTTTTGAAAATTGGGTGTGAGACCATTGATTGTTTCTTGGAAAACAAAAATAATTATAATGTTATGTTTGCGCATTTATCAAACTTTGACATGTTGACATAATCTTGGTTAATTAGTACCAACTGTACCAAGGGCATAAATTATAAACATTTACACAAGTAAAACAACAGTGATTTTATAATTATTGCCCAATTTGATGTGCAAATGAAAGCCAGACAAGTAGTCTGGCAACGTTAAGTACTTTGAAATTAAATACTTTAAGATTACATTTTATAATCTGTCTGTAAAGATGGTGTCTAGGTAATTGAGATTTAATGATGTTAGATGACTTTGGTCTTTATCTTAATTACTTGGATTGTGTCATAAAATGGCTTCTTTGCAAGAGTTCGGGTTAAGGACAAATTCTAGAGGTTGAATTTGGGATTTTCTTTGAAGTTTTTTAAATTCATACTTTACTAAAGGAAAAATTGTTGATTGAAACACAATGTACCTATCTTCAGAACAATTCAGTCACTTATATAAGAAATCAGATGGTGGATGCAAATAGGTGTTGGCAAAGCATACTCTTCACACACAAATGCATAACAAAGACAGCAGGAATAATGGTCAGTGGGTCAACTTAGAGGCAGAGTTTATTGAAGTGAAAACTTCTTTAGGTGCGTTGAGCACTTTTTGGGTGAAAAAAAATCATGGAACTCGCAACATTGTCATTGAAAGCTTTCCATGACCTTTAAGTATACTATGTATATATGGGTGAACGAGCACACGGTTGAGTCACATGTTGATGTCTTTGGGAAAATTCTTTTCTTTCATTAGGAAACTAATGCTTTTATCCCTTTCTTTCCCTCTGTATTTTTATCATAAAAATCTGTGCTGTTACCTTTATTGGCTGAAGTCGATCACTCTTTTATCGCTTTTTACCGAGAGCAATCAGGACCCAAGGACCTAATGTGAAAACCTGTATTGACGATTAAAAAAATACACACGTAATTGTTAGAGTTAAAAGTTTTCACTTCTGTCGACACTCCCGGAGTGCCACTGTTTTTTTTTGCATTTCCATTTATTACATTATTAATTAAATTACTTAATATTATGCTTGACCTAGTCATTGAAGCAGGAAAAAACACTGGTGACGATGAGGGCAAAAGGTTACTAAGATAATGACTTAGATATACTGATCATTATACATTATTTAATGATAGTGTAAATAAATAAGAGTTAATGTACCTAATAAAATATAGTTCTGTATAAATCTTATATCATAACAGCACCGAAAATCAACGAGATTTTTTAGAGTTTAAAATTAGGAATGTAAAGAAGTTGACAGATCAATGACCGCCAAATCTCAGGTCATTGGTGGCGCTACAAAGACCGGTTGATGGAGCGAAAAAAAAAAAAGAGATTTGAATAACTATAAATCGAACATCAATTACCGCAGAAATTCAGATGCTCAGATGTTATTCATATAGTGTGTCCCGACCAGTTTAATAGAATAGATAGATCGAAGATTGAGGGCGTACCGACAAATAAACTATTTTTATCAGTAAACGCTGCCGATTTATCAAACGATAAATAGGAACAACATAATAATATAGGTAACTATAATGTGCAGCCCGCGAACAGGAAAATAGAAATATAAATTAGATTCAGAAATCCCTTGTGTTCAAAAATATGGAAAAATGGATAAAGTGCTGACTAAGCTGTGATTGAAGACCGGTAGATTTTTCACCGCGTATGCATTGCATTACACGTGGAGCACCAAGTGCTTGCGAAAGATGTGCCAGACATAGCCCATGAAGAAATCTAAAGAAAGCTACAAAAAATCCCTTACCTCAAAGTACTTTCGGTAAATTAAATGAACTTTTCTCGCCTCCAACACCACTTAAGTTCTCACTTTCACACACAAATGTTATCGAATAACAACAGATGCGTTGGATGGAGAATTTGATCAATTTAGACACTAAAGATACCGGCAAGCGCGTAGTGACCGCTCTACAGACGACTACGAAAACTGGCAGTACGCGAATAACTGAATGAGCGATAGACTGTGAACTATTTTATTTCTAGCCCGGGATTCAGATTGGCTGGCGCTTGAGATTGAATGAACGAAACAAAACGAAGAAATGTCTTGATTGGTCAATAGATAAAATCAGTGTTGCCGTGTGAAGAACTGCTTTTAGTACAATACAATTCGTTGTTCAATTAAAATAAACATTATATTAATTCGAGACTTACATGTTTCATTGTAAAGTAACCAACTTACTATTTATTTATTTTAGTTTTAGTATATAAGTCCTCCACTTACAGCTAATAAAAACAGACAAAAAGGGCAACCATAGTCACCAGAAAGCAACAGCTTCATACTTATTCATTGATAATTATATATTAGTTAAAATTTTGGTAGATTTAAATTAGCAGTATGGTATGGTATCACTGATCCCTCAAAATGTACTTCGAGTCTTCGATCGATCTCTAGTCCAACCTCTCATGCGAAAGTAATCTTCACACGGCGGACCAAATACAAAGTACTCTGTGCGGTGGACGAACTAGCTGATAATAACTGATAGTAGGCCTGAAAAACTCTTTGTGCTAGCTAGGAACAAACATAAATAAGAACTACAGTAGTGTTTTCTCTGGAAATGGTTGCACTAAAATTTCCCTATAATTTATATAATTTTTATTGAAGGGAAGAGCCGGCTCCGATTTTCGCTGAAGACTTCAGGTTCACGGACAGTGGACATCTGCTTCAAAATAGTGTGTCGAGGGTTTCCCGTAAGTCTGATTGACTCCATTTAATGACGAATTTTACAGCAATTTATTGACGAATAAATATTTAACTACCTACCAACGCCTTGATAAAGAAAATAGCAATTTTGTAAATGCGAGTCTAGCCATTTTTGGTGACTTGAATTTTTTATATGGGTAAGTATAAAACAGTGGTGTTTGATACCACAGATTATTTTTGATTAGGTATATAGTTTGTTTAACAATGGTACTTAGGCACAGTCACCAGCAGGTCAAGCTATCCCAAACTGTCAAATTTTCCCAGTTGAACATAAACCTTATTCCTTTGTGATAAATTTGAAAAACGATCAAAGAATTTTGACAGATTGGGGTAGCTTGATGTGCTGGCCTCTGTACCTAAACCCATGGTTGCTGCTGCACTGTTATGCTTCGGCCACACTATGGCCAACGTCAATGCCCAACATCGCGATAAAGATTCCGATAATTAACGCGATCAATTCAGTGGCCACACTACGGTCAACGTCAATGCCCACCATCGCGTTAAACAACGAGGTAAAGAATCGGCTAATATGCTCACGGTGGAGAATGACAAACGTTAGTATGGCTGCTTTATCGCAATAATTCTCACGTTTTGTAACGTCAAATGGCAATGTGAATGGTGTTGTAAAATTATCGCGATCAGTTGTGGCGGCACCTATGGTTAACGTCCAACAACGCGATAATCAACGGTGCGTTTCTCGTAGGTGTAGCCTAGTGATGAGTAACTCATCAATTTTATGTGAGGATGAGGGAGCCCCTCAATTTGCTTCGTGAGGTCCTCACGAGGGACCCCTCATTTGAGGTGAGGAATCGTACGACGGCGTATTCGCCTCACGACTCGCGAGCCCGAGCCGAACTCAAACAAAGCTCCAAGTGAGCGAGGCGGGCGGGTGCAACGACGACTCACGAGTACTCACGAGTCACGACTCTCAGATAATCCGATTATTCACGTCCTCACTCTCTCACACACATCATTTTCTTTCGCTTATAAATTTTAGACCGCCAAAATAAACGAATCAATGCTTTTAGAGTTCATAATAATTAATCGTAGCTGAAATAATTTTAAATAATGTTTACTGTGCCACGGTATTGTCCAAATTTCAAGATCACACCTCACCTCACTCATTCTCAATTCTCCATACAATTTTTGAGTCGGTTCATTCGCTCACTGATCTCACTCAATTACTCAATCCTCATTTGCGAGTCACGAACTCGCTTGCCTCGATTTCCTACTGTCAATAATGTCAATGTCAATTTTTAAATGAGGCGTGATGAGGAATGAGGTGGTTCAATATTGAAATTCGAGTAACTCTTTCAATTTGCGATCACGAGTACCTCAAATGAGGGGCCTCATGAGTGAGGGACGCATCACTAGTGTAGCCGCACCTTTAGATAGTCTATAGTACTCTGTGACTGTTAGGCTCTTGAAAGCTGATGTTGCGCTTCCGGGAGAGATAAATAGTTATTTGTACGTTTTACAATGAATAATTTGATTATAGCATTTTTTCCTTTTAGAGTCTGCACTAATTGATTCATTGGGACATTGCATGTTTTGTTCAATCTTGCATGGAAAACACCCCCACTTATTAATTGATTTTAATCTAGGTACTTACATACCTATTTCACAAAGCACGTTTTAAATATGGTTTGTCCTACTCAATTATATTCAAATAAGGTTTTTTAATTCGCCTTATCGTCACTGTTGGTAATTTCATAGATACCTACATGACAAACGTTATTTACCTTGATTTATAGTGAAAAACTGAAAAGATGCTGCAATTCGTGGATGGTTCTGTTTGTTCTGTATCTGTAATTCTGTATCATTCAGAAAATGTAGCTCATTGAGAATTGAGAAAACATCATTCGTCAATCCCCGATTAGCGAATCCGACGCCAGTTTACAGACTTCATTCACCATTCGGTCAGTCAACCGATCACGCGCGAAAGTTGTGCACGTTTGTAATTCGTCGTTTAAATAATTTACGAAATAAAATCTATTTTGTACAACACTTGCTTAGAAATTGAATTTAGCTACAAAGTTTTATTCCAGGGTTTCTTAATGAATTTATCGGGTTAGACTTACGCTTTAGTGCATATAATCTGTGCAAATAACGTGATTTTGTGCTAGTCTAGTGTTTGTTGTACAAATAATTTCGCGCTTTCGAAATTCGAATTGCGTAGTCTTTGGTATTCCTGGGTCGGTGTAGTTTGTAGTTCGTTAGGAAAATGAGTCTGAGCCGATTGTGTCGTGTCGTGAAGTACGATTTAGTGAAAGTTCAGTCATCTAGTGCGTTGGTTTCGAAACTTTGGGGACCTTGTGCTAGGGAAGTGAACACATGCAGCACGCAGCGAGCAAGTCTTGCACAACACAACTCGAAGCCAGACTGGAACCGAGCAGTGAGTGAGGCGGAGAAGATTGTGGGATATCCGACCTCCTTCCTGAGCCTTCGATGGGTATTGAGCGACGAGATTGCGAACGTAGCACTCCACCTACGCAAGTTGGTCGGGAGCAACCATCCCCTTCTGAAAACTGCTAAGTACGTGACTCACAGCATTATTATTATGAACCTCATAAATAAACAAATGAACCACATTGAAATCAATAACACAACCAAACTGCTCATTACCTAGGTACCTTCTGTTTTTGATGGCCCACACACTCTTCGGTATTGGGCGTGTTTACCAGTAAAATTCTCTCTATCGTTTACAAGCACTATGCACAAATAAAAACCGCGACCCGAAACGTGGGAAGCCACATTTTTGGCTAAGTAGTCGATTCGCACGAGACACGTAAATAAATCTTATTTTCGGTAGGCGATACGCACGAAGTTAATTTATTTGTGGGCGAATCGAAAACTCCCGAAATACGTGAACAATAAAGTAAGTGATAACATTAGTTCGATTTTATTGGACTTAGGTAGTAAAAAAAACATTTATTTTTCTGAACGATATTATGTATCATTTAAAACGTGCCAATTACTTAATATGCTCCCCCAAACCAATTGAGTTCGTGCAAATAGCCTACACAAAATATTATATTATTTAAAAATGTCGATTCGCCTGATATCAGCGAGTAAATTCGTGCGAATCAAAGAGAAATAGTCATTGGTGCGAATCGACTAATAATAATTTCAACCAGCTATATGTATAGCGCTTTTCACGATCTTTATTTTTATTTCGATGCTATGTTTTGAAGCGGCAGTTACATTCTACAAATTATTACAAAACATTAACATAACAAAACTATTGCTTTTACTTTGTAAAGTGATTTATTAAACTTGATGCAAATTGGTTTTGCATTTTTATTACTGTACTTCAACCATAAATAAAAAAACACTTTTTGCTTTGGTACCTACGTACCCCACACCAATTCGTATACCACAACTGCCCATGAAAACAGAGACCCTCGATTTCTCCAGGGTTCCATCATCAATCTTGATCTGATGACCATGGGACCACCTGGGAAGCCCAGCCTTTCAAACAAAAAAGTTCCAAATCGGTTCAGACATCTTCGAGTAATCGGGGAACATACATAAAAATAAAAAAAGATTCTAACGAATTGAGAACCTCCTCCTTTTTTGAAGTCTATTAAAAAGATCTGCATGCAATTCCGATGAAGTTCACCCTTGTAGAAACACTACAAAGTGAAAAATTACTTTAATTTTGGAAGTCGGTGAGTTTTGGATATCTACCTGTCAAGTACCGCTAATGATTAATGAGACACAATAGGTTTTCTATTGTTACCTATGGATCGAATTTTATCCAGGCCGGACTTGTACGTATTTAAATTTTTAGTCACCGCCTTCCGAAATTAAAGTTATTTTTCACTTTGTAATGTTTTTCCGGAAGTCAATACGAAATTTCATAACCCTTGGGGGTTTTTTTTTTGGGTGGGAAATCATCAAATGACTTCTCCTGCCGAGTAGAGCAGGAGGGGGCATGTCAGACTTTTACTGACTAAAATCCACCCGTGTTCCCTCAGTAGCCCGTATGCCAGGGGCTGTGGTATCTCTTTCGAACAAATCCGCACCCCTGGCAGGCATCGGCCCTTGCGGACCCCACCGGTGGTTGCTGACATCTTTGACGGCGCGCGTGTGGAACACAACGCGCCGTCCCGTCTACCACTTTTCGGCCGCAGGGGATAGGGAGAACGGCTGACGCTATACCGACACTCCTCTTCCCCTGCGGCCCCACCTCGTCCGCCATCAACCTGTGGCGGCCCCGTCCAGGCCACGGAAGGGAAGAGCGCTGCTCAGAAGCACCGGCACTCCTCCTCTACCGCAGCCCGTAACCCTCAGCCGCGATGCCTCCCATTCGACATCGAGGCCCACCTCAGTTGCGGTGCACCTCACCGCAACCTACTTTTTGGCCGCTACGTCAATGGCTTGAAGGCAAAAGCCCTGACTAGCGGCCCCACCTTTGTGTTCCTCTTGGCTTCACCGTGGCCGGAATACACGGTTACTGAGCCCCCCCGCAACGACAATGCGGGAACCCACCCGGGGGGGATTATCCTTGGGGTCATAACAATGCAGGTCATAGCAGCAATAGCGGTTGATTTGCTATCATTTTTGAAGAGTTCCGTTGTCTGTCTCGGAAACGCATCATCGGATCTAGAAATTTAAATGGGACCATTTAGAAATAAACCCCATTAGAAAAAAAAAATGCAAATTCGTCTATGACGGAGAACGTACATAAAAATATAAACATGTCGAATTGATAACCTCCTTCTTTTTGAAGTCGGAACCACGAACGACATCTCCTAGGAGACTTAGAAAACGTTGGAAAATATGATTTTCAGGTTTCAGAGTCATGGGGTTTTTCTATTCTGAAATAACTCAGTAGCGTTTAGTCTTGATTTGTGTCCGGTTGATGGTAATAGGCTCGCCCTCTATTACATGGGACTTAAACATAAGTAACCGGCGAAATATGGGCGTACACCTCTGCCCTTCCTTCGGGGAAACAAGTCGGATGTTATGTTATTATGATTACAAATATACAACACTGTAATAAATAAGTTAGAAAAGAAAGTGACTTAACAAATACAATTAAATTAAAAATTAAAAAAATCCCCGACCAAAACAAAAATTCTAAAAAGTAAAAACATAATATTTATAAGCCTTTCAAAATGTAATATTTTGATCAAGGCATTGTCAACTCGGGGGACGGCTAATGAAAACGCTACGCCTCTGTTTGGCGTTTTCATTGACCGACCTTTCCTGCTTTTTAAACTTAATGTCTCGCTTGAATCTGCGCAGCGTTGCGTATTTTGACACAGTGAAGTTTGTTACAAATTTATCCTCATTCCTATTCCTGATCACCATTTATCTATAATCTTGAGTAGGTATAATCTATTCATTGAGCCTTTTCAATGAGCCCAAACACGATACCCGTGCTGTTTGTTGGTGAGTAACTTGGTTATCCTGGAAATTCCAGGTGTTGCTCCAGCATTAGTTCTAGGTTACTTTGTTTGTCTAATATCATTGAAGTACTAGAATACCAAATTTCGAGTTGATCAGACCCGTGGAAGATGCTCAAACCCCTTCATCAACCAGAAAAGAGCTGATAATCTTCAACCGGCTCAACCGATTTTTTTTGTCCACTATTTTTCCTTTGTAATAAGTTTTTTACTTTTCTTTTTCTAGTTGTGGTTATTTATGTAAATAACAGCCACATGAAGTTATTATAAGATCACCAATATACACTAATATGGCTAAAATACGTATTAACTAACCAAAATTAATAAAATTTAAATGGGACCACCCTAAGGCATACCCTAAACCATTAAATTGAGAACCTGCATCGTTTTAAAATCTGTTAAACAGATACACACAAACGGCATAGATAGATAACATTACCGTGGCATAGACTTAATAATATTGGTCCCGTTCCCAGGCAAGAAAAAAAAAAATATTCACAGAAGAAATAATAATTAAAGAGCTGCGATATTAAAACACTAAAAATAAATGGCTATCATAAAAATTATGATGGTCATTTGTTTTTAGTGAATAGCCCGACTTTCAATAACACTGAAGCTAAATAGAAAGCCAGTAGGTACAATATGTACTGAAATCTATTATTTATTCAATCATTTGTACACATGTACGCATGTCTTACACATCCCCGTTAATTAACGTCTTGTGTAACTTAAATCATGCGTATGAGTTGTATGACTGAACCTCTTAATACATGAAAATGTCAAAGGTTAGAAAGTAAAAATCTTAAATTCATTCATTCTCTGTCAAGAAATAACGCACAGCTGGGTCCATGCAATATTGCACAAGAGTTCCTTTTTTAACGAAGGTGAGAGAAGAGGTGATTTTTTTGGATATTTAAAAGGGGATTGGAAAATAAGGGGAGGGGAGATAGAGGATGAAGATTTGTTTGGAATTTCGACACTTTGTCGATGGAAAATCTCCTCTTAGCGCATGGCTTATAAACAGGGGTGCTTTGGACTTCCTGTCATCTGCGCTTATAACGACTTTTTCATCTCTTAATCTACAATTCTGCGGAAAAACCAGTCCGTCGCAAATATCTTCATATTCCTACCCCATTTATACCGTATCTTGATATCCAGTGTAGGAACTTAATCTCTTCAATATACTTACATATCTACCTGGTGGTGTTTCCTGTGATCACTTCAGTCTCCAAACTGCCATCGTTACCATCATCATCAGAATTCTGCTCTTATCCTAATTTAATTGGCGCATCTGTTTCCGAACATTTGAATCAGCCGTCATCTCTAGCAATATCATCTTCCATACAATCAACTAGCTTCTGCTCGCGATTTCGTTCGCGTCAAATTTCTTACTTCTCTGATCGACCCCGTCGCTTTGAATTGCCTGCCCGTGCGAGTACTTCGTATTCGTGACTTTTTTTCTTTGCTCAGCTCCTAAGGGTTTTAGCGTGGTGTTATATAGTCTAAGTATAGGCTTCCTCAATTGATGGGCTATCTAACCCTGAAAGATTTTTTCAAATCGGACCAGTAGTTCCTGAGATTAGCGCGTTCAAGCAAACAAACTCTTCAGCATTATAATATTAGTATAGATTAATGGTTTATACTTGTGTCCCTTAAAGCTGCCATCATCATCATAATTTCAGCCGAAAGACGTCCACTGCTGGACATTAGCCTCCCCCAATAGGGGGGTTTTGCCATAATCGCTACGCTTGGCAGGCGGGTTGGCGATCGTAGTATGGTGGTAAAATGCATAGAGAACGCTGCTGCCCATTCTCTAGTAAGTCCCTTAGTCGCCTTCTACGACACCCACGGGAAGAAATGGGATGGTGCTATTCTTTTACCTCCGGCACCACACGGAACGAAAAGAAGCTGCCATGTAAATTCAATATTCGGGATACCTACATAATATAGCTCGATGAGCCTCTACCCTCTGACTGTATACAAAAACAAAGGCTTTCTCATACTCTCTCCTTCCGGTATCATGTTTCCATATGACGATACATACCTGCCATATTTAGTTGGAGACTGGTTTACGAAACTTGCAGGTAATTTGTAAATGTTAACGATCTTAATGTGCACTCACAAGAATGCTACTAACGTAAATTGCAATACTTTTCTCTACTGCAATATGGATATTATTTACCCGTAATTTGTGAGTCCTAGTTAAAGTTATCTAAGCTATTCTGAAGTTCGAAAACCAGCTTCTGGACCGATACAAAAAATTTAATACAGGAGATCTGGGGCCTAAGTCTACTAATTTATAAACGTTACAATGGTCTCTCAATGGTGTGTTTTTGACAGTTTTTGTATGGCAAATCTGTCAAAAACTTACCATTGAGAGACCATTGTGACGTTTATAAATTAGTAGACTTAGGCCCCTGTAGAAATGTTATGGTAGCATTAGGATCTGATGTTTACTGAGTACTACAAAGAAGTGCATTTACGATGTAGTCTACGGTTGCCGTCAAATTATATGCTTCGATTGTCGAAATAATGTCGCAACTAATTTACCTGCGACTCAGACCTCTACTTACATCTTCACCAGAATCTCTCATTGCAATTTTTTATTTTGGAAAGACAACTTTTGTCAATACAAATAGGCAGTCTTCACTTACTTATTCTTTGTTCTCAGTACTAACTTAATAGTATATGGAAATAATAACGAGTTCCCTTTGTCCGTTGTACGTAACACATCGCGTGCAGAGGTTACTACCGATCGGCGATCAATGTACATTCCTTATTGCAACACTACACATCATCGGTCATTTAATCGCTTATGCTACATTACTATTATTATTCCTTCCACATCTTTTACTGTAACATCACGCAGTGGTTGAAGTTTACGTCAGAGGCCCTTTTAACACATTCAGCCTACTTATTATGATCCCACAGCTGGGATACAGCCTAGGCTTCCTCTCTAGTCTGTGAGATGGAGTAGGCAGTAATCCATCACACCGGCCGGGCGGCCCATTGAGTTACAAATGTTTTAGAAATATAACTGTCCCTTCAGTAGGTATTACTGAGATTTCAATAAATATTTGCTCATCATTATATATATTTTTTCACTCTTTTCTTGCCTTTCCAACTTGTGGCGGATCCACATTCAAGTTGAGCGAAGCGCCTTTTTTAATGTACCTTAAGTGCTATAATTTTTGGCAACACAGTTGTAGTTTCAATCTCTTGCAAAGCGTTGCAAAATATTTCTTGGTTATGAAACGTTAAAATGACCGTGCGAGAATCTGTCGCACGGTCATTTTAACGTTCAATCTTTAAATTCGACCTAGATTTACTGAGAACTTTTTTGTATCCTCGACACATTCTGGTCGTCTCGTAATTATTGCGAACCGTTGTAGGTATGTATCGCAAGATGTTGTCAAAAAACAAGGGCCGCAGCATCCATTCCTTCTTACATAATACCGTTTTGAGAATGCCTGTACCCACATTAATATTTATTATGATTATGGATATAAGAGATGGATTAAATCAATACCCAATTCATGAAACATAAGTCTCACGGGTCACTCTTGGCACCTGTGAACAGCAGACGCTCTCAAAACGCTATAGGAAACCACAAAAGTGAAGCAGAAGTAAGAAGATACTCCTTACAAATAAAGTGATCGAAAACCAACCTTCTTTGTCCAGGAACCTGATCTACAATGGCAAGAACAACATGCAAGCATGGGGTCTCATCGTGCTGCTGGTGTCGAAGGCGGCCGGTCATAGTCCGGAAATCCCTGATATGGAACAGGATAAGGCAGCTGGAGTTCTGCATAGGTGAGCAAAACATTCAATTAATACTGATAATGATTTTAAGACATACTGGGGAAGGAGACCTAACTTGGTGCTTCTGTCGAGCCATGGGAATTTGCAGATCATGCTAATGGGCAATTGTTTTGATAGGGGACAAGATTCTAATGTCTAATTTTAATTAGGTACCTGAAGTGTTCATTGGTGCCGATTCTGTTGTCACAAAGTTCTCTAAACTAGACTAAAAATCACCAAAATTTAGTTTATTCCTGTCAAACGACGATTTCCTATTCTGAAATTGACTAAAGTGACACAACTTAACTATATTTTAGTTTGACAGCACTAAGATTGCACTGAATTATTAGTTTAGTGAAAATGGTAATTTTGCTATTCTGTTGTTGTCAATTTCATTATTGTATTCAACCTAAAATTTTGATTGTCTAACTAAATCTGACTATTTTTAATCGCGATTAAATAGGTGTGGAATGAAATTAGTTGTCAAGAACTAAAATTCACACCGACACCTCGACTTCTGGTGCAAAAATAGTACTGTATTTTTTTTTTCTTTTCTTTTGCTTATATCTCGAAAACGGTGTATCCTATCGCAAAAATAATGAAAATTTCGACCCCCTTTATAAAACCCCCAAACACCTCTAAAACTCAACATGTGGATAATAATTTTTCATATTTTCCATGAAAATTCCATATAAATCACGTCGAGGCTGCCGACCCCGGCGCGCTGCTGGCTCTAAAAAAACACGGGGTAGGGCAAACAAGTACCACGTTGCGAAGCCAAAACATACCACGTGCGAGTCGCGATTGGCAAATTCGATTTTAGTTGTGTCAAAATAGTTTTTAAATTTAGAGATATTTTTTGCAGAATAGCGTTTAGATTCTCATAGTAAAAAGTAAGGAATTTTAGTTATAGTTTAGTTAGTTTAGTTCGGTGTACAACAGAATCGGCACCATTACCAGTGCAATTTAATTCCGACTTATCGAACAAGACTAGCAACGCGCCGCGGCTTCACCCGCGTAGTTCCCGTTCCCGTGGGAATATGGGGATAAAATATAGCCTATGTCACTCGGGGATAGTGTATAGCTTCCCAACAGTGAAATAATTTTTCAAATCGGTTCAGTAGTTTCGGAGCCTATTCAATGCAAACAAACAATCAAATCTTTGCTCTTTATTAGTAGTATCATCTAAGACAGTAAAAATTAAAAAAAAAAATGGGGTTGAGAGCGTCAAATCTGGCACGTCTAGCTTGTAACGCTAGAAAGGTCAGCCCCAAGCACTTTTGAGGTTGGGGCTTATCCAATAACCACCGGTTAGGTACTTAGTTATTTTCGTTTAATTTTGACAGATTAAATAATGGTTAGGGCAATTCAAATACTAAACTTATCATTCTAAATCAATTTCATCACCAGCAGATACCATCACTTTCGTAATGTGACCTTAGAACAGAGAACACGTATAATTTTCCATCCAATATTTTTCATCAATCTTTCGATTGCATGATTTCAACGGCCTTTATTATTCCTATTAATTTTATAAATACGAAAGTAACTCTGTCTGTCTGTTACGCTTTCACGTCTAAACCGCTGAATCGATCATCATGAAATTTGGCAAAGATCTAGCCTGGGACATGGAGAAGGACTTATGCTACTTTTTGATGCGATAACCGACATCAGCGACATCCACGCGGGCAGAACCGCGGGCAAAACCTAGTTTAATATAAAAAAGGTTTTTTCAAGCCATAAAAACCGAGCCGGGCAGAGGCCGCCACATATAGAAAATGATTATTTTTGCAGATTAGTATGATGGAATTTTAATCATAGTACTTAATTGTTCAGCTACCATTTATATTTAAACGTTAATGTACTCGCAATATTCTGGTTGGTAACCGAAGAATGTACCCAACACCGGTCTCTAGTGGAAACCTATCCAAATCAAAAATCAAAAGTCATTTATTCAAACCAGGCTGCGAGTCAGCTCTTTTTGAACGTCAAAATTACATAAGACAGTCCCCCCAAAAAGCCCTCCCTTCACCACTTCTAGCTTTAGCTGGGAAGAAGTGGCGCAACAAACTCCCCAACAGCACAGCTGTCTGTTAAGTTAGAAGAACTTGATTCTATATAATAGTAGGTAATTAACATTATACCTATTCATACCTCCAATCTGACCAATTATGAGGTCATGCCAATAAGAGCGGATGCTAGTATTTTACTTATAAGGCAGACATTAAGCGTGCAATTTGCTGCACAGTGCACCAGCAAATTATCGAAAGGGTATTGGTCGGGTCAAGGTACGAAAGTGAAAATTCCACTTCCTTATTTATCACTGAACAACTCATCCATAAAACTTCCTGTAGAATGGACATGACTGGTGAATTCGGTGATTAATTGTAAAGATATTTGTAATGCAAAGTGATATTCATGCTCGTGATGCTGATGTACGAGTATGGTCCAGAGATAATTCGCTGTGACGTTATCTTCTTGTGTGGCCAACAATGAGGGAAAATAGTTGAAGAGTCGAGTTCTGATTATAAAAATAATACTCCGCAACCTCTGCTTCTCATCTTACCTCTACAATCGAAATAGAAATATTTAGACTTAATCAGTCTATAATTTTCCCACTGCTGAAGCTGCTGGGCTGAATGGCTGAAAATATTTGTTGTCCTGGTACAGTAAGCAGGTTCACAGGTACACCAAGTTGAGACGACATGAGTATCTTAAAATATTACCTATAGCTAGGTTACAATATAATTAAGTATTATTTGTCAGTGAACCCAAAAACTAGACGATTAGTCTGTATAAATAAGATAGAACAGAGAGATTTGAGAAAACTAGGAACGATGGATAATGATCAAGGCGATAATTGGTTGCATATCTATGAAGCTTGTGGTTGTCGTTCACAGCCTACTCGTACGTGCTACACCAGTACATGTGTAAATTCGCAGGTTAGCGCCATTCGGTTAGTTAAGCATTCGATTCGTATAAATTGTTTATCTATGCACATGTGGACATAGAAGCGGGACACGAAAGCCGTTAACTTTCTATGTAACCAATAACGAACAACAGCGCAGTTTGACGTTTGTTATTCTAACTCCGTAAAAAACCCGATAGTGTGAATGTGTTGGAGCTTATGATCCCACACCATGCACCTGAGATCCACTAGCATTGCACAAACTGTGTCATTTTATATTAATAGAAGATATGATACAATCAACATTACGTCTCTGGGTAAAACACGACCTCCATCAATTTTTGGGAGTGGTCCGCAAAATACATGAGTATATGCGCTTACCGCGTACCGGAAGACGTAGAGTGGGAAGGCCTCCCACAAGATGGACCAATGACCTTGTGAAGGCCGCGGGTATCCGCTGGATGTGGGAAGCACAAGACCGGTCGAAGTGGAGGAGCCTGGGGGAGGCCTGTGTCCAGCAGTGGACGTCTTTCGGCTGAAATGATGATGATGATATGCGCTTAAGCATATTCAATCTATAATGGTGCCACAGCTAGGACACAGGCCTTCTCTTTGTGAAGAAGTGGGCTATAGTCTACCACCACGGGCCCAGTGTGTTTTGGGGATGTCACATCTTCGGTAACCTCACCATATTTTCCTTCACCCGTTTTGAGAGCAGTGATAATGAAGTAAATTATACAAAGTTATTTGCCTACCTGTGTTCGAACCCCACGACCTTTGACACGTAAGTCGGGGCTGTTATCAATGGGCCACTACTGCTCCTCTCGCAAGATGCTAATATACCAGATGGCAAAACAAACGTGTTCTTGAGTAGAAACCGCAAATCGGCAAACGTAAAGTAATTTGTAATTTATTTATTTCAAAAAGTGTGGTACAGTCTGTTACAATAAATATAATTTTACAACGTAGGGTTAAATAGAATAGAAAGTAACATAATTGAATCTGGCGTCCTAGCTAGGTTACATGGTAACCTGTATTAAGGTTCGCCAGCCCGGGTTCCCAAAAGTATTTAGAACACCTTCACTATTTTCGCAGGGTAGCTGGTAGGGATGAAAGTGACCGAGGACTATTATTTCTCTGACGTATATTTTCAATACCACGACCTTCCAGCATAGTAGATGTTTGCCAAGACTCGACAACCTTTTCTTTTTGAAATGATCTTGAATTCCTGACAGCCGAAAAACATAAACAGTTTATATTATATTTCTCATCTCTCCCATCAGCCAACGCGCACTTGCCGAAGTGACAGAGATGATCCGGACCTCCCACCTGGTGCACAAGGGCCTGGTCAACATGAACTCCCGGCAGCCCATAGCTGCTGAGCCCGATGATATGATGTTCGGCAACAAGATAGCTCTGCTGAGTGGGGACTATTTGCTGGCTAACTCATGTTCTGAGCTAGCTAATTTGAGGTAAGTGACCCGTTTGTTTTAAGCGATTCTGAATTGATGATTTTGTATACTTTGGTGTGATCGGAAGATCATCCTATAGTGACCTTATCTAACTTTCTTTGGGCCCAATAAATCGGGCCCCAAAATATTTTGGGGTTGGCCCAGTGCGTCTTTTTTATAAGCATTTAATTAACTTGTTTTCTATAATATTTCTCTATTATACGCCATGCTCAGTGTTTTCTTCATTCCGTCTTAAAATATTATCTTTATCATACGATGTAAGTGGTCATTACCAGGGGCGTACCAATAGAAAATGGCGCCAAGGGCACGCATCTACACAGAGCAAAGCTAGGTCGCATAACCTTTCTTGACCAAATTACAGCCCTTAAAAACGAGGTATTATCTTCAACTTGCTAAAAAATCGCTTGCAATGCTGCAATTTCAAAAGAATTTTATTAGAAATAGGTAGATTAAATAATTTTGCAAAGCCGTCTATATATGACGGAGTTATGCCCGAACATACACAAAAAAACCCCCTCCTTCTTTTTGAAGTCGGTTAAAAATAAAATCAGCTATTCCATGCATCCGTGTGGTGCCGGGTTCCGTGTGATGCCCGACGTAAAAGAATAGCACCATCCCATTTCTTCCCGTGGGTGTCGTAGAAGGCGACTAAGAGACTTACTAGAGAATGGGCAGCAGCGTTCTCTATGCATTTACCACCATACTGCGAAGGGCAACCCGCCTGCCAAGCGTGGCGATTATGGCAAAACCTTCCCTTTTGGGGGAAGCCTATGTCCAGCAGTGGACGACTTTCGGCTGAAATTATGAGGTAGATTTGGAAATACGCTTTCATCCTCGTACTGCACAATATATTCAAGTAGGTCTTCAGATTTCTTCGATGTAGGTAACAGTATGAAATAGTTTATTGATGTTTTTTGTTATGTAATAATTGGTGAGTTATTGCTCCCCCCTTCGATAGGCGCCCATGGCTCTTGCCCTGCCTGCCCCACCCTAGTTACGCCACTGGTCATTACGTATTGCCTTTCGTGACTGTAACGAATATGAATCTAAAAAAGAATCCACATTGCAGTTGCAGCCTGGCTTGTGATCATATTATAAAAGTAATATTTCACAAGATACTAGTCCAGAGTGAGAAAGAAATGCATATATACGATTTAAGAATTACTTAATCAATTGATTACTTAATGAATTTGTTGTTTGTCTATAAACAAATCTGCATCCAAACCTGTTGTATAAAGACACGTTTGAGCCTGAGTAAATAAGACAGAATATCTAGGTGAGAGGTCGCATAAATATTCATTTCCATAGATTACGAAGAGGGGAGCTAGTCGTGTTGAAAATATATGATAACTGAGTGGAGGAAAGAGGGGCGACGACACCACGAGTCAACTCGATCGATGACACCTCATCGGATAGGTGTTACATAAATATCTTCAAGTAAGCAGCCAGCGAAACATAGACACAGTATGGGCAGTGGTGGGTGGGTGGCAAATTGATACCTGGAAGAAGATAAACGTTTGCACAGTCACCAAAATAGAGTAACTAGGGTCGTCGGATAAGCTGATGTCTAATAAGAAACCAATGGACGGTTTAAATGATATTTAATGTGGTTATGACCTGTTGGTTTTTTTTATTTATTAATTCGAAATTTTCAATAACATTCATCGGTTTCTTACTAAACTTCAACGTTATCCGTTGGCCCTGGTAACCAGATAATAAATAATGTTACGACTACAGCAAAATTAATTACGACAATTTTCCTCCTTCCCTCCAGATGCAAAACCAAAATGAATTAAATATTATAATGTTGGGGTAGGTAGGTAATTAATTTTCGTATTCTGGCTATAGACGAATACAAATAAACTTAACGTCATTTTCCTGACTGTCCGAGATGCATTTTGAAGTTGTGTAAGAGTCACTTGCTTAATTTAAAACATTACCTATCACCACCTACCTACTACAATAGAGTGTTCGCGAAGATAATTTCGGCCCCATCAAAATAATTGCCGTTTCTCTGTCATAGGCCTATTTCCCTCACGACAGTAACACATGCACAGATTTCTTAAGATATCGAGAGAAAACTTTGAAAGCTTCTCTCGAAACATTACATTGTAAATGGAAATGATTGGTTTGTTCCATTGTGATGAGAAAGACATGACATGGAACATATGATGTGAAAGTGTTGGAAAATGCTTTGCTTCAATGTTGTGCAGTACCTATTGAGTACTACATGAAGTTTTATGATGCGGAGAGACTTCATGGAGAAGACTGATACATCTGGAGCCCATATTCTTAAGTTTTCAATATGGCGCCTATATACGCCTAAATATAGGTCTTCTCGATTGTCTTTCGACACGTGTGATCTAACAAAATCGAGCGAAAGTGTAAGCAGCAAATCATTGAAATCGTGGGTATTTTTTGTCGATTGCCACTGTGGGTCGTTATTGATCGAAAAGTGAACAAGTGATGGATGCGACAGCAATGATCGATAAAATCGAGCGTTTGGGGGACTGTCTTATGTAATTTTGACGTTCAAAAAGTGCTCTCTCAACCTAGTTTGAATAAATGACTTGATTTGATTTTATTGATCGTCAAAACACAGCATATCGAGCGAGAACAAGCAAATCGAAAGACAAAGACATGACCAAGGTAAACTTAATTCACCAAAACCTGCTTCAAATACATGTGGTACCTATTTCATGATTCTCAAAGACCTCTTTCCTATCAAACATCTTCATAAACTTGACCACTACCTTACCGGTAATACATAATAAGCGTGTTATACACAATCCGGTCCGAGACGTAACGCAATATTTTATGTTTCAACTTCAACATTATGTTGCGTAAGACGATGACGAGACGTAACGTACCTTTGACTGCTATAACAGAGAAAGTATAAGTTAACACGGTGTTTTATTAGCATCCATCATGCCCGTGTGGTGCCGGACGTAAAAAAATAGCAGCAACCCATTTCTTCCAATGGTTGTCGTAGAAGGCGACTAAGGGACTTACTAGAGAATGGCCAGCAGTGTTCTCTATGCATTTGATCACCATACTGCGATCGCCAACCCGCCTGCCAAGCGTGGCGATTTTGGGGGAGGCCTGTGTCCAGCAGTGAACTTCTTTCGGCTGAAATGATGATGATGATGATCCATATGCTTTTAGGGGCCTGTGGCTAAGTAATAACAGCCGAACCAGTCGATCGATCAGTTAAGGCTTGCCGTTGTTGGTCCGTGAATTACCATCTTTAAATGTATACCAAGATCTCTCCGTACCTCGGAAAGCACGTTAAGCTTTAGGTCTTGGCTGTCATTTCATCTTTGACAGTCGTTACGGGTCGTCAGAAACCCGAAAGTTTGACAACCAGTCTTACCAACGGGTATCGCATTACCCAGTAACTGGGTTGTGGTTCTGGAGGTCAGATAGGCAGTAGCCCCATTTAAAATGCTGGTATTGAGCTGCATCCGGTTAGACTGGAAGCCAACGCCAACATAAATGGGAAAAGGCTAGGCAGATGATTGGATCCATTAAATTCTTTTAATGGGACAGTGACTCGCAGGTTTATGTTAAATATCAGCTACCGTTTATACTAGTTCGAACTTCAGTGTAGAATCTAGTCTCATTGACTTTCGAATGCCTTGCATAGGCCTATGTCTTAAGCATTAACTAGTTGCCAGGTCCAGTTATGTGTTTCTTACAAAAAACATAACTGGGCCTAATAAAATAATAATAATGCAAACTGAATAAAATAATATTCCTAGTTCATTGAATGCATAAGTAAGTATCTATTGATCTAACTGTTAGCATAATTATATTTTTCATTTATAATAATACACTTACATATTATGTACAGTCGCCAGCAGGTCAAGCTATCCCAAACTGTCAAATTTTCCCAATTGCACATAAACCTTAATCCTTTGTTATAAAGTTGAAAAACTATCAAAGTTTGACAAATTGGGGTAGCTTGGTGTGCTGGCTTCTGTACATCGACTTTGTATTTAATTCGGTTTGATGAATAATATTCATAATATTACAAAAGTTTTATGTTCCAGACAGTTTAAGTAATAGGTACATCTACATAATTTAACAAATTACTATTTTTACTCAAAATGTTTATTTTTTTAAATTGCCGTTTATACATTGTTATGACGTAGGTAATCTTCATGTAATCTTGTTCATTAATAAACATTAATCACACGTTAGGTATAGTACAGAGGCCAGCACATCAAGCTACTCCAATCTGTCAAATTTCTTTGATAGTTTTTCAACTTTATTACAAAGTAATAAGGTTTATGTTCAATTGGGAAAATTTGACAGTTTGGGATAGCTTGACCTGCTGGCGACTGTACTTATTTAATAATAAATTGTAATAAACGCTACAAGTTTTGCCACGCTCGCTCTACATAATTATATATTTTGCGTCAGAGTTTTGCTAATGTGCTTCGATAATTATTTAAATATTATATTTTAGGCTAATATCATATTAGGAATGTGGATCACAGACTCTTTGAGCTGCATCTTCCCTGGCATGATAGTCTTCCCCTTGAGCCCGATGATGGTGGCATGGCTAATTCGATTATCAACCTGGAAATTGCGAGAACACAGATGTTTATATTAAAATGATAGCTGAATAATTAGAACTTTTGATTAAAACTTCATCTTACTTACCTGAAAAATAAATTTTCTTTGTAAACACACTTTTTTTTTTTTTTTTTTTTTTTTTTTTGGGTGGGAAATCATCAAATGACTTCTCCTGCTGAGTAGAGCAGGAGGGCGTGTCAGACTTTTACTGACTAAAACCCACCCGTGTTCCCTCAGTAGCCCGTATGCCAGGGGCCGTGGTATCTCTTTCGAACAAACCCGCACCCCTGGCAGGCATCGGCCCTTGCGGACCCCACCTGTGGTTGCTGACATCTTTGACGGCGCGCGTGAGGAACACAACGCGCCGTCCCGTCTACCACTTTTCGGCCGCAGAGGATAGGGAGAGCGGCTGACGCTATACCGACACTCCTCTTCCCCTGCGGCCCCACCGCGTCCGCCATCAAACGGTGGCGGCCCCGTCCAGGCCACGGAAGGGAAGAGCGCTGCTCAGAAGCACCGGCACTCCTCCTCTACCGCAGCCTGTAACCCTCAGCCGCGATGCCTCCCATTCGACATCGCGGCCCACCTCAGTTGCGGTGCACCTCACCGCAACCTACTTTTTGGCCGCTACGCCAATGGCTTGAAGGCAAAAGCCCTGACGAGCGGCCCCACCGTTGGGTTCCTCTTGGCTTCACCGTGGATGGGAGACCACGGTTACTAAGCCCCCCCGCAACGACAATGCGGGAACCCACTCGGGGGGGTTGTAAACACACTTGTGACCCACCCCTGCGTCGTGCGGTTTTGTTGACTTGACAGAACATAGATATTTCTTTATTATGTGTTAGTTTAATATGAATGTATTATGCACATAAACCTTTTGGAATACATTGTCTAAATGATGGTAAACGTAGTTTAGACTCAGTTAAGAAGAACAACGCCGTCACACAGACAGACACGAAAAGAAACTTCTATTAGTTTGTTATATGTATACATAGTTAAAGAAGTATCTAACAACCAAGTAACTATATGTAAATAGTAATATAGATATAGTTACTTTGCGTAAATTATTTCATCACCAGTGCTCTTAAAACGGTGAAGGAAGACATCGTTAGGAAACCGGTATGCACTAGAACCATATATTCAAAGATATGTGACATATATCAACCCGCACCCTCGGCCCGCGTGGTGGATTACAGCCCACTCCTCTCACAGGGAGGAGGCCTATGTCCCAGTAGTGGGAATATTATAGACTGATTATTACAAATAGATATGTTAATAACTATTGCGAAATAATTATTTAAGACTATTCACCAAGGTAATACGGCAGATGACCATAGGTTACGGTGACCCAATGACCCAGCTACGCAACATCTCCTCACTCAAGAGAACATGTCACTCCGCCCATTGTTAGATTAACACGCAATGCGTCTCCTATGGGCTTTTAATGGCGATAATTTGCATCTTCAGAACGTAATTAGATTCGTTTATCATTTTAATTGTGCCTTAATTACTAAATAATTAAGCTGGTTATTTGAGGTTTTGACTTCTTGGACTCTTCTTGGGTTAAAGATAAGAAAGATTTGGAACTTGTTGTAAAACCAAAAACGGTATACAGTTTGAAATAGTTCCTTGGCTCAATATATGATCCGGGGATTTTGGAGGAGATATTTATTGCTCTACAGATTTTAGACGGTGGTTCTAGTTCTTCCACCTTTTTGAAATTTTGGAATATCTTACTCCCTTCTTATTAATAAACGCGGAATAAAGTTATGCCATACATAGCATAATCCGCCTATATTGTTCTCACTGCTATAGGACACAGGCCATCCATACAACTCGAAAAAAATGTGGTATATCCTGAACACGTGTTGTAGCTCGTAACTTCACTCCGCATTTGTTAATAATTGGGTAAGTGTCCACGCCATAAGCTATTAATTGAGTAGGTAGGTAGTAGTAGTTAAAAACCAAAATTTGCTAAAATGATGAATGTCTTCAATCTACAGAAATCAAGAGCTTGTTGAACTGATGTCGTCAGCAGTACGAGATCTGGCAGAAGCAGAATTCCTCGGTGAAAGAGACGAACAGAACAACCCCCTGCCTTCACGACCCCTGCCCAAGGAGGAGATTCAGTCTGCTTCAGGTAAGTTCAACTTCAGGCAGACCAATAATCACACTTACCAAATGAAGAAATTGACTGAGCGAAGGATGTACGCACCGATGAAGAAAATATGCCCAAGGTACATTTTCTTCTTATGGGAATTAGAAAGTTATCAGAAGAGAGAGCATATTACCACTGTAAAGAACTCTACGGTTTTACAACAATTTGGAACCGTGCACCTAGCTTCTGACGTTTCATAAGTGCCCATGCAGGTTTATATGAAATAAAAATATTTTGATTTTACATAGGTGGTTTATGATTTGTAAAGTTATCTACATATAAATAGGATTATTCAATCAATAAATAGATCTCCAATTCAATGAGCGTTAGTATATTATTGGTAATGAGTACGAATAGAACTCGTTTTTGCTTCAACGATGTGGGTTAACTAATTATGTCTACTTCAAATTGACTTAAGCGAGAACAAATTTAGGCGTAGCTACATTATTTGCATGCATGCTAACGATGTGTAGATTATCACATTGTAGGTAGAGGTTGCGTGCTTAAGAATGAGGAGGTTACTGATATGTATGTTGGGAAGTATGATTAATTATAAGATACGGCGAGGGTAACATTTTTTCAACTTTAATTATTAAATAAAATATATACTTAGAGCCCAAGGTTTTGGAGCGAAATTAAATACCTAGTTATTATCAACATAATCTATGATGGCAGTTGATGATTCGCTCTTTTGATTTGTTGCAACCCATATAAGTATTAACTAGTGCTTCGTTAGTTTGTTTGACCGTGACGAAGTCTTCTTGTGATTGATGAATAGTTATTTCTGCTAATTGCAAGAAACCGTGCGTTCGTCGACAAAATCTTCCTCTTTCATGCTTACCTCTTTTATTTTCTAATAACCTTATCATACTTCACACTCTTCAAACAAAGCATAGCCCAATAATATAGTCCCACAAACAAAATCAGGCTCACAATACATTGGAAATCAACGCATTCCGATCTACAAGTGGTACATTATGGTAGTACATGTAGGGTACATTAGTATTCACGGCGCGGCGTGCCGCAAGGAACTATCCTGCGCCCTCCATTGGGTACGTGACAGAGTCAAACAATGGGAACTAATGTGACTCTTTGACCAATATGTGTTTGTATAGTTCTAGTACGACTTTCGGTTTTCTTGGGTTTGTTCCGTGTTGACGTCATTTTACAAGTTAGGGAAGAAGAAGAGTTCTTTTTTTTTATTTGCGTGAATGAAATGCAAAGAGCGGATAAAAGCTCTACAGCGCAACTTATGATCCTGTTACGGTTGTGATATATAGTTGCAAACAGATTTACTTATAAGAATTGGGTGTTGAGTTTTAATGCCACCACGCGACACCTTTCTTTGTATGTACCTATTCAGGTGATACACGAAAACATTGGATTCTTATAACTTGCAGGCAACTAGTTAACTTGTAATATGCACGTTTCTACACTGTGTCGTGAGTCGTGATCGTGTAAGGAGACGGTTTCGTTAGACGTTTTCTCTGTCTCAAATGTCACGTAGGTTCCGGTTACCATTGACGTTCAAGTAAAGGTTAGGTTTCCGCGCAGCAGTGAACTTTCATTTTCAGTAGGTACATTAAAGTCAATTAACTTTTCCATATCGTGCATGTAGGCGAGTATTCGTTTGTGTAGGCTTGCGGTAATGCAAGTCAAGTAATGCCTTTGTCGTACTTACACAAGAATCGTTGTATTATTTTAGAGACACACGACCTTCAAGGATAGCTCGTCTGTAAGGCGTCTTTGTTTTTGAGTCACGTTCGTAAACATTAATAACATCCTGCATTCTTGTTTACTTTTTGTCTCAAAAAATTACATCGTAAGTAAGCAGGTAGTTGCGCCCTACAACGCGCGCGCGAATTGTGCATTTTTCTGGAATATAAAAAAGGCCTTTGTTACTCAGGAATAGTTCCCCTTGAGTTGAAAAGTTCCCCTTTCCAAACATTGATGTTACTAACAAACAACACCAATCTGACTGCTATTTCATGAAACAGTAATTCAATGAGATTAAATGAACTTAGCCCCCCTTATTACAGAACAAGGTTTTTCTTTAGGTATGGTTTAAACCTTCGAGCCTGTTTTTTAAATAAGAACCTAACTGAAATCTAAATACAGCTCCTTTTACAAAACTGACAAGTTAGTCCAGTGCTAAATTGTCAGTTTTGGAAAAAGAGCTTTAATTCTATTTAAGTTCTAAGTTCTTATTTCAAAAACGGGCTCAATGGTTTAAACCATACCTAAAGAAAAACCTTGTTTTGTAATAAGGGGGAGCGGGTTGTGTTGAAAGGTTTAATGATAATAATTCGGTAAATACATACTGAGGCCTACCGCTGGTACCTACCAGTGGCGAAGGGTCAATGCAAACCGATTCCCATCAGCTTACCTTTAAGAAATCCCATCTCCCACTGATTATTTCAAAGTACAATAAATTTTTGTGTTTCTAAGTTTTACTGAAAAAATGCATGCGCGCAAAGAAAACCAAATCATCTTACAAAATTCTCTGATTCCAACTCAATATGAGTGAAAAAGCGGCTGATCCTCTGAGGAAACTATGCTTGCATCACACGGTGAGTGATTTTTTTTCGGACCGGCTTACCCTGGCCATATTTACACTCCTCGCCACTGGTACCTACTCAGGCCTCCTCTCGGTGAGATGATTGGGCCATAATCTACCACGCGGCCCCAGTGCGGCTTGGTAGATGTCAGATGTCCTTGAATTTCTGGGTCTAGAACGTGCGTTTCCTCACGATGTTTTCTTTCGCCGTTTTGAGAGTACTACGTATTACGGTCGCGATATTTTTTACCAGTTAATAAGTAAGTAAAATCGAATCTCGTAATTTTTATTTCTTTTTCTTCTACTCCGTTTCAGAGTGGGAGATCCTCACGGACCCTCTGCCAATGGGTGGTGTGATCGGATGCGCGGGTCGCGAGTGGTCAGCTCGCCACGTGCTGGCTGCCGGCGCGTTGTTGGGCAAGAGCTGCTCAGCTGCCCTGAAGCTGGCAGGACATCAACCGCAGCTGCAGTCACAGGTCACTCATTGTTTTATCACTCAGCTTACATTTTTTTTAAAGGTGTGACACTGGATCCCGCACTAAGAGACTGGATCCCGCACTAGGGTACCCTGTGCAGAATCCAGTCTCTTTCAACAGATTATATTAAATTATGAAAGATATGTATACAAGAGCAGCGGTTTAAATAATTAAGTATTTCTCTTAAACTTAGACTAAATAATTCACTAAAATCAATGGCGTAACAATAGAAAATGGCGCCTAGGGTATAATACGCATCACATTTGCCCCCCCTTCGTAAATTATCTTCTCGGCCTACACTAAGCAAAGCTAGGTCACATAACCTTTCTTCACCAATTATAAATAGCCTTAAATAATTTCAACTTGCTAAAAAAGTTGGTACGATTCGTGAGGAATATGGATTGTTCCGAATTTAAAATGAACTCAAAGGTCAAAAACAGCGAAATAACAAAACTATAATGGAGACTGTTTGGATAACATAGGAAAACATTAAGAAAGAAATAAGAAACGTACTTGCGCCTTAATTTTATACCTTATATAAAAGATACACTAGAACCACTATGTCCTGGATTCAACCATTTAGGTACTGAACGAAAATATTGCAAAATTTAAGCTGCAACATATCTTTTTCAATTTCCAGGGCTACCTCTTCGGCTGTCACCTGGCCCTAGCCTGGCAAGCGTTTCTGGACCTGGAAGCCTTCACGGGTCCCGAACCAACGAGCTTCTCCCTGGTGGGGGCGCCACTGGCCTTCACGTTAGAAGCTCGTCCTGAACTATATGAGTACATCGAGGCTGGCAAGAAGAGCGTGCAGGATGTTGATTATCATGCTGTGAGTACTCGATAAATAATAATTTAAATATATAATTTATTTCTTTCTCAAAGTACAACAAGAATTTAAAATTAGGAACAATCTATATATCTATACTAACAATAAAGAGCAAAGATTTGATTGTTTGAAACTACTGAACCGATTAGAAAAATTCTTACACTGTTGGGAAGCTACACTATCCCCGGGTGACATAGGCTATATTTTATCCCCGTATTCCCACGAGAACGGGAACTACGCGGGTGAAACCGCGGGGTGCTGTTAGTTATTTATAAAATTGTTTGACGGTTGTACAGCAGCACATAATAGATGAATTACCAACGCCTAAACTAATTTAAGCTTGTATTTTGGATGTTGGTGGACTAACATAGACGCAACCTTGTAGCTTAGGAATTGACTTCCGATACTTAATAGTAAACAAACGAAATTTAGAAACAGAAACAAATAAGTTAACTTAGTTATCATCTGCCTCCTATTTTCAAACTAAGTAAGTTGAGGCTGGCTTGTCTTCCTTGATGCAGCTGAATGCCAGTTTTTTTATTTTATTGGAGCAGTTACTTGCTTAAGTGACTACTTAATTACTGAGTAACCCGATCCTCCCTTGGTAAGTCTGGTTGTCAGAATTTCAGTCTTCTGACTATCCGTAATCCTGTACTCCACAAGAAGTGTAACGGATCATTTAGACTGCTTGCACAAAACCAATAGCGTCGATTTATTTTAATTTAATTTTTTATTATCTCCTCAAATACAATTACAGTACTTTCATCTAAAAACTGCTTAAGTTAGTGTTCGAGAGGGAAAAACCCTGACTTATAAACTAGGTTTATGTACCTGTATCTTAGAAGCCAGTGTCCCTTCAAAGTGATGTGTATAAAGAAAATAGGACAGTACACGTTATACACAATAATCCAAATGGGCAAGTCCAAGAGAAACAAAAAATAAAAATAAAAAGCATGAAAACAAGACAAAAACAAAAAAAAAGATACAAAAATAAAAACTAAAATAAACATTAAAAGAAAGTGTTGTGTATGTCTCTAGTGTGTTTGTCTGGAGTTATGTGTGTGTGTTTGAGGGTGTGTGTATGACTGTGAAAGAGTGTGTGTGACTGTTATTGAAATATGAGTGAGTGTGCGAGCGTATGCGAGAGTGTAACAATTTTCACAATATTTGCAATTTTTCCTTTAAAAAATCCTCAACTATTTTATATATTTCCCAAATTTCCCAACAGAAGATCCTCCGTATTGCGAAGTTAGTTTTAGAAGATAGTCCCGTAGCTTAGATTTTAACAGATTTTTAGTATCGTGAAAGATTTTTAGCAATTTATTTAGATGGTTATATATAAAGTTTCGTGCTGGTGACGTAATAGTGTCTCATTTCAATTACTAAATGGGCTTGCTCTTGACCTCGATCACGCTTGATGAAAAGCGATTGACGAGCGTACCCAGAAGATGGCAGAACTACCTCAACAGACGTCTATAATTATGCTTCTTTGAATTTCCCAGCTGTACAAAGCAGTGCTAGAAGGCGACGGCATAGAGCAGACGAAGCGCCTGCAACGCTCGCACACGGCGCGCGCCGTGCACGTGCTGGACAGCTTCCCCAACTGCGACGCGCGCACTGCGCTCGCCAACATCATCGTGGCCATGCACCATGAACATCTGTGAAGTGCTCAAGTAGCTTAGGTAACTGAGTATCTATACAAACCCTAGTTTTAGTATTATGATGAACCGAAATCTCGTCTCTAGTAAATACTAGAAAATTTGTACATAGATTATTTACATAAATATGTTAATAATCTATGTACAGTCGCCAGCAGGTCAAGCTATCCCAAACTGTCAAATTTTACCAATTGAACATAAACCTTATTCCTTCAAGTAATAAAGTTGAAAAACTATCAAAGAAATTTGACAGATTGGGGTAGCTTGATGTGCTGGCCTATGTACAAAATTTCAAAAGTGTATCATGAAAAATCACGAAGTTATAAGCTTGTGATGTTACCTAGTTGTCCACATAAACATGGTGCATGGATGTTCATTGATAATAATAGGGAATATGCATGATTTTTTTTATTTCTAAAATTAATCATTTACATCTTTATAACATAGAAAAAATATAAATAGGCTTGAAAAGAGTCAAATTTTTTTTCAAAGAGAAATTTAAAACATTAAATAAATTTGAGCCGTTCAAACG
Organism: Polymixis flavicincta; assembly: GCA_949987655.1. Taxonomy (NCBI): domain Eukaryota; kingdom Metazoa; phylum Arthropoda; class Insecta; order Lepidoptera; family Noctuidae; genus Polymixis; species Polymixis flavicincta. The sequence continues at coordinate 21,981,879 of OX465175.1, forward strand.
CCACCATTTTGCGCGCGCTTTTGATGACGTCATTGGCTGTGTCCCGTGTTTGTTTACTATAGCGTTTTAGTTACTTTCTGCTTATTTTCAGTTTTAATTGCTTTACATATCATGAAAGAAGTTAAAAAAAACCTTACAAGTATTATATGGTACCGAAGCGCAAAAACAGTATTATTAGTACACCCGATAAAGTAATTTTTAAAGTAAAAAAATTGGTATAAGATGATGAGAAGGGATTATGTACCTCCATTATCAGTTCCGTGTGGTGCCGTATGTAAAAGCATAGCATCATCCCATTTCTTCCCGTGGGTGTCGGTCGTAGAAGGCGACTAAGGGACTTACTAGAGCAGGGAAGGCGAACCAATGGCACGCGTGCCAAAGATGGCACGCGGCACAATATTTTGGGCACGTCATTGATCAGAAAATTCATTATGCACTACGAAAAAAAGTGTGAAGTAGGTACTATATGACGACTATTTTTTTTGCAGTAAATAAACAGTTTTGGTTTGATACTATTTATTATTATTAATTTCCCAATTATAACAAATACAAAATTATTTGATGGCACGTCTGTGACCTCATTAAACATTTCTTTAGAAAAATGGCACGTTGATACGTAAAGGTTCGCCATCCCTGTACTAGAGAATGGGCAGCAACGTCCTCTATGCATTTTACCACCAACGCCAACCCGCCTGCTAAGCGTGGCGATTATGGCAAAACCCCCTGTTGCGGGAGGCTATGTCCGGCAGTGGACGTTTTTCGGCTGAGGTGATGATTATTATCGATTGCAGGTATTTTGTTGTGAAAATCTTTTTAACGTTACTTATGTACAGCTTAGTGTGAATTAGCTATTAAGCAGTAGAAGATTCGGTCTAAAACTAACCTAACCTAGTTTACAAAAGTTTATTGAAAACTATCTTTAAATGCATCTATTTTCGGTAGATTATCCGATTGTGCTTTGATAAAACCAGTGTGTGTCATCGTCCTAGATTGACTACAAATATAATATTCACAAGTAATCACACAGGAATACAGTTTGAAACAATTTTTCACACAAACACTACTAACACATTATGAATATTGACGCCGACGGCCGATATAGTATCTCTATGTAGTTTGTGGGCCGATAAATCCGATGACGTGACATGACCATTGACGTCACATTTCGTTTCGACCAATGGTGACGCGTTTTGTAAGTTTGAATTTCCCTCCCTTATTTTTCACTTTTTATATAATATTTTCTGGGTTTAAATAATAACTAAATTAAAAAAATACCTTTTAAGTATAATGTAAAGACAATAAAGAATCTAGAAAAAAATATTTGAGACAAATTTTTTTTTTTTTGCATATTCCCTATTAAGCAGTAGGTATGTGACCGTACGGCGATTGTATTTTAATTAACTGGTAATAACATTTTCCATTACACTTGCAAAACTTTTTTGCGAAAAAATAAAACATGGTGTAAAAAATCTTGTAATAAATTCAAATACTTATTCTGAACAAACTATATTTAGGTTTCACATATACTAAAATAATTTTGTAAACAGGGTTTCAAAGACATCGATGGACAGCCTGTACACCATAGATTCAGGACATAGTTCTGAGCCCCCTCGGTAGAAATTCTTAGTAAAATAGCTGTTCTATACATTTTGATGGCATAGGCATCAAACTTTTCTATGAAACAGTTGACTTTTTTTGATAACCGATCCCTAGAGAGGGTTGGAATCATGTGCTGGATTTATAGTTACATTATGCCCGTCGATATCGTGTCACTCTGTATTTATGTGCATATTTGTGACCAGATCATTCACCATCATCACCATTGGCAGCCTAGTCCACCCATTGTTGAGCATAGGCCTCCTTCCTTTTGTGCCATTCTTCCCTGGTCTGTGCGACTCTCATCCAGTTATGACCCGCGATCTTCTGAATTTCATTCACCTATCTGACTGTTGCAGGCTTAGTTAGCATGACGCTTTCTATTCCTACACTACTGTAGAATAGAAATCGCTTGTCTACATTTCTCAGTGAAAACTGTCAACTATTTAGACGGAAACGTCATTTTTGTCTACTCTTCCGACGACGAAACGGTTGTCTACGGTTCTCGTGGCAAGCCTGCTGGTCTTCCGACACACCTTCTACCGTCTCCCGGCAACCATTCAGTAAAGGCTCTACTCAACCTGCTATCACCACGAGCCACGACACACCATTATCCTCTTGTATCCGAAACTATTTGGATATTTAACTTTCTTATCCATAACCTCAACAACAGTCATGCCAGTTCTAGCCATATCTTTCACACAAATTCATCCATCTCTTCCATGGTCTCGACATATTTGTATAATGTATGACTGAATCTATCTGTTATCTTTTACTGGACAATTACCACCAAGGGCAGAACTAGACTCCACATTATTGTAGCATGCACCTTGAACATCTTAGTCATCTTAATATAATTCACAAACAAGTCCTGGGTCCTGTCCAGGTCCTGGTCAGCCTCCCCAGCCATGGCATCAGTTCAGAGCATCTTTGAGTCAACTTTATTGAGCATGTCGGTACGTGCATTAGTTATGTTGGCAAATTTTTAGGGGTGTTGAAAAAAATTGACAGTCCAAACAGATCTGCACCCTATTTGCGTAACACACTATCAATTGCAATTTAAATCATTTTGAAGGCCATTGTTTCATTTGTCCGAAAAAATTGTTTGCTCAAGAACATAAATAACGCAATGAACCAGTATTATAAATGATGCTCAGTGGCAATTAATGTTGTTCAACTGTCAAAATGGATTGCGTGTTGCGCAATAACCCAGTCCATTTTCTTTAAGAATGTACCTGATTTTTGTTCCAAAAGTAAACACATAGATATTAGACAGACTACATTCCTGAAGATTTATTTGGTCATGGACGGTTTTGTCAAGTTCTGAAATCTTATAGGGACTTTTTGATAATACTTTGTTGGTGTCTATAATAATATGACGATTATTACATGTAGAACTAAGAATGACATGAATTCATCCATTCATAGTTCATACATCTACTTACTCTATGTTTAAGTTTTTACATAGTTTGTCTAATTATACTCTTGACGTTAATTAATGTGAATTATACAGAGTTACCATTTTATTAATTTGATGACAACTCAAAGTATACAAAGAAAATAATGAAAAGTTAGAAAATAAGTAGTTAATTAAGAAATAATAGTACCGGGTAAAACGGGGTCAATAGAGATTGCAGGGGTGAAACGAAACTGTAAAAGTGGATTTTGACAGTAAACACATACCCCCTTATTCATAAACGCTGGTTAAAGTTAAATAGTGATTAGCGTCTGTTTAACCATACATTTTTGATGTTTAAACATCATTTAACTTTAATCATCGTTTATGAATATGGCCATAAGTCTTTAGCCTTTTTGGCTATAAACGATCATAATTTCAACAGTAAAATCAACTTTAAAGTTTCGTCTTGATTCACCCCTGCAGTCTCTATTCATCCCGTTGTACGGTATGATATGTACGTAATGCTCAAAATATGTATAATTTAGTGAATAAGTAAGTTTGTATTTTTATATTTCATGAGCTGTTGCTTTAGATTTAATTATATTTTGAATACATCAACTAAAATGTATATTTTGATGTGTACGAATTTATATGGTTTTTAATGATTAAATCGTTTATGAAATTATTTTTCGTATAAAATTAGTGTTTAGATGACATGACAAACCATATTGTTCAATATTAACCAGGGTATTCATAGTTATGTATTTTTTTACTACAAATAAATCAATTTACAAAATAAAAATCGACGAAGAGTCTTTTTCACTCCATCTTTAAGTCCCACAGTCCAGCAGGCTTAGCACGAGCACCATTTTGTCGACGGAAGAATAGACAAAAATGTGTAGACAGTACGATGGCAGCAAAGTAGAAAGAGACAGCTGCACTTTTTACGAAATTAACTATTTTTACATCGGTAATTCGACTCAGAATTCTTTGTTTTACCATAGGATTTTTTTTCTGTTTGATGCTCAATTTTTACTGATATTTTAAGCAAAGTAAATGAAGACGATTACAACAATTTTTCTCAAAGTGTCGAATTATAGAGGCGAGGACATCAAGCTACCCCAATTTGTCAAATTTCTTTGATTGGTTTTCATCTTTATAGCGTAAGCATAAGGTTCATGTTCAATTAAGAAAATTTGACAGTTTGGGGTCTCTTGAAGTGCACAACCGTCTGTACCGTATATATTAGCCCTAACCATGTCTATTAACTAAATGATGTAAAATAGGAGAAAATAGCTTTGTTCTTCTAAGAATTATCACATCATCATGCGTTCAAAACGAATAATATTTTTTAGATACTTTAGCTATAACTTTGTAGCCGTCTCGTTGAAAGTTTGTCAGTGTGATTTGGACAGTTTGTAAACATTCTTCTGAAATAGACTACATATTAATAGGACCTAGACAAAAATCGTTAGAAACGAAAGAAAAAATGACAGATTTTAGAAGGATTTCTACCGTACGATGTCAAAAATAGAGAAACGAAATGTCACTTTTTATGGAAAAAGCTCTGTCTATTCTTCGTTGAAATAGAAAGTTCATGCTAAGCCTGATATTAGAGGCTGCGTGCATAACTATAAAGGCTCCCAATGGCATGCCGCATGCGTAACGTGACATATTTTTTATGGAAACTTCATGGTAAGTGTGGTGTCGCGTCGCTCCTGTCTGCGGGAGCCTTAATAAGTGGCGTGGTAGACAAACGCACTGCCATCTATGATATTTGAGAGGAGAATTCTTGCAGAGGACTCACCGCGTCGTTGTAGCCTCAAGCCAAGAGATAGCGCTGCCTACCCACGAGAATATTTTAGAACTCGGGCACGTGATAAGAAGAAATAGTACAGACGTCAGCACATCAAGCTACCCCAATCTGTTAAATTTCTTTGATAGATTTTCAACTATAAACCATAATTATAAGATTTACAAAAATTTGACAGTTTGGAGTAGCTCGATGTGCTGGCGGCTTTACAATGTAATCTGTGGTTTGTGTTGACCGATATAATCTGTGGTGTGTGTTGTGAATCTGTGGAAAGACTTTCCAGTTCCTACCCGCACATATGCGACTTGATGTTGCTCGGTTTTTTTCTCTTATATTGTTTTGGTAGACAATAATAATGGAAAATCCCGCAAATGTGGTTTCATAAAACGTACCTAGATACATTCAGTATATCGTGTGCTAGAATAAGTAAGTAGGTACCCGGAGATAGCGCATCTCATCGGTAAGCGATTTGCAATGCTTTTGGTGTTCAAGGAAACCCTAGCCGTGTATCGTCTATCGCGTTTTGTTCAACTTTTATACTTATTTTTACTGGCTGCACTACTGCTCACAAAATTTGACAGAAAACTTTGTCGAACTGTGCGTTACATTCTGTTTTGTTTTGATGAGGTTCGAGCAGCCGCTAGATGGCGGGATGTAACCCGTAGGTAAGTGTGTAGATACTGAAAAAGTAAAGGTGGTGCAACAAATAAAACATGACTAAGTTTTTTAAATTAATTGTATTAATAAATAATGGTAGTTCTATTTACATGACACATTCGATTACTCTTTTGTTTTGGCAGAAGACAATAAAAATATTGTTACACAATAAGTTCGCCTAACTCAAACGTGGCGGGCGCGGGGCCCGCAACTTAACATCCTTATAACGACATTGGTAATAAACCCATTCCCACATCATAAGAATAACATTTAAAAAACACATTTTTGGTTACAATCTGACAATACTGGTCGTTTTTGGTTTTGAAAGGTTTTCACGTTTCGCAACAACTTTGCTCAAACTTCATGTCAATCACACTGAAGAAAGACATACATACAACATCCACTCGAGAGTTAATGTATATCACAGGTTTCTAATGTGACCTAAATGATACAATTTACTTATAATTTTATAAATGAGGTTGCTTCCACAATATACAATTTAAGGTGTTTTTTGGTGTCAAAAGTTCACTGTAATATGTATAAGTTTTACGAATATTTCGACTGTTTTATGTTGTATGGTTCTGTTTTATTTCATAAGTGTATATTATGATTTAAAAATACTGTGATTGCTTTTGATATGTCTTGTCACACAATGCATTGGAAGATGAACAGTTTCTACGATTGGCAACTAATTAAATGGCAAGAATTACAGGGCAATTTACCAATGCTATACACAAATAATATCCGAATACAATTTTAGGCATATTTCGGTATGTTACCCAACGTCAAGCGTTACCATAAGACCGTCGACAATATCGCACCATTCGTTAATTTTAATATTTTTCACTCCTACGTTACAATGTACATAGACCCAATGTCTATTATTGCTTAGTTTTTATAAGTTTTGTTGTATCCAAAACTTGTTACCTATAAATAATTTTCACGTTCGTCCCAATAAATTTACCATTCAATAAATACGTACACGTAAAAAATATAAACTATATCAATAGTTTAATCTTTAAAACAAACTTTCCTTACTCTAATTATATATTAATAACTATTCATCAGTATGGTTTCATTCATTTTCAATAATATGCCTACTTTATAATCTTTCCAAGCGCCTGAAAATTGATTTTTTAACCTTGCATACTCTATCTTATATTAATGTAATTTATTATTCATCTTTTATTGTATGGTATCTAATTTTATAAAATTTTATCGTCACTAAGTTAGAAGAATGTTCGTATCAATCGCAATTCTTAAAGAATAAGGTCACAATTCATAATATACTCGATAAATCAGATTCATTATAATATCAATAATATTTATAGCCAAATATACAGGCACTCGACTTGACAAATAAAGAAGGCGATCTTGAAACATGCATAAAACAACCTGTAATAATTTAATGATCGAGCCGTAAAGCAAATATATTAAATATTAATGTCTACAATAACACTAAAATTATTACAAAGAAAATGATACGATAATGGTTCACGTAATACAATATAAATAAGTTAAATATTCTAAAAAGTTAAAAATACACACGTCTTAACCTAATAGAAAAGCACTCGTTCTTTGTGGTAAAATACTAGCGGCGGACCGCTTGATTTAATTCATTAAATCGATTTAAAATATAAGCCAAAACAAATGTTCAGAATTACAGGAATGGTAATAAACATTACAAATTAAATAAAACAACTAATTGACAGACAAAGGTACAAAATAATGGATAACACGACCGCCGAATGTGTCCGTAGCGGGTCTACAACCGCTACAACCGCTCTCAATGTTGTGTTTTGTACTTTTGTTCTGATAAACGTTACATAATGTAGGGTTAGTAGTTTATGAGATCATTGTGTCGCACAAAACTTTCGATTATGCGCATAATTAGAAAAAACATCGACAAAATATGCAGACAAAACATACATTTACGACACTATTTTATACAGCAATAGTCTGTTAAATTAAACTAACCGCGTGGCCGGCTCAACGATCGTCAACTTAAAATAAGACAAGAATATACAAAAAATTCTACACGATTACGGACAAAATACACAATCGATACTAACGTAACGTAAGACTAGCTGAAATGCGATAAACACTATTTAAAATTAAAACTTAAAGTTACATCTTTGATTAAAACTCACTCGGTATACGTTTTAAAAAATATTTCAGTTACAAACGGTACTCAATTCCAATATTTAAATGCATATAAGGAATCGCTGGATTTTCAAAATGGCAGCACACCGGACCGGTGCCGCGCCTCACTAAACACTTATCTTAAGTCGAGGAACTACAAAATATATCGGAAAGCACAACGGCTCTAATCGACGATTAGAAGAGTTCTATAATCGAAAGGCAACACAGCTCACATAGCTAAGGAAGGGACGTCAGGGCGTCGTGGGGGGTTCGCGCGGCAGGGCGCGAGCTTGCGTCAGGTGCTGGACTCCTGGTAGGGGCCCGTGACCGTGCACGGGTGCATGGGGAACAGCGTGGTCCACGACATGGTGGTGGCCGTGTCGGCGCGCGCGCGCACCTGCCCCGCGCCCCGCGCCGCCGTCGTGGCCTCCACCAGCGCCGCCAGCGACGCGAAGCCGCCCGGGAACGGCTCCTCGCCGCCCTTGCCGGGTGTGTGGCGCTCTGGGCCCGGCGTGCTCGCTGGGGACACGCAGTTGGAGTTCGGTCCCGGTGTACCGGGCGTGGGTGGATTCAGTCCCAGTTTCTTTAACCTCATCTTTTCCTCCCATTCTTCGAGACCATGTTTCGGACGATTCAGATTTCTGTGTTGGTAAAATACGAGAGATATCCTCGTGGGATTGACTCTGTTCGGACTTTTAACTGCTGTTGTAGAGTGCATTTCATGTTTCGCGCATTCGAAGAGAACGCTACCATGGCCCAGTGCTATGGCTACGCCACCCATTTGACCATCTTTGAAACAATCCAAATTCTCAGTAAATTCTGTGACTTCGCCAATAGGCTCAGCTTTGGGTGGTTCAGGCGGGTAGGGAATAGAAAAGGGTGGCGGGTATATGCACCAGTTCGGTGATGACTGACACCAGTTTGGACTTGGATTTTGGTAGAAGTTTGGCGCAAAGTTTGGATTGTATTGGTACCCATAGGAATTATAACAGTGTGGGTTTCTAAGCAGCTCTTCCCTTTTATATTTCTCAGCGTTGTAATATGCCAGGCTGTTGTAATCGTTGTAAGTATTCTCGTAGGGATTAAAGTGGCCATAAGGGTTTGGAGGGAAAGAGTAGGCATTCGCGACTTGTGAGTAGTTGCCATAACTTTGTATTTGTGCTTGATTCCCATAGGTATTCTGATTGACTGGGTGGAAGTTGTTCCCAGCAAACTCCGGAACTGGTTTGTTAGCCGCTGCCTGCATATTTTGCTCATCGTGGTTGATCGTGAAATTATTTTGCGTATTTGTAGTCTGCTGAGGCGTAATATTATTCAATCTGCTGTCGTAAGGACTCCTGTGCTCGTAACCCTGGCTTAAATGCGGCCTGTCTGAAGGCGGGTACGGTTTTAGGAACGTGGAATTTTCAACAGCTTCAGGCGGATTTGTATGCTGAGACCGTGATGGCGGCCGAGCTTTCGGTACTCTAAATAAGGAATTTTCGTTTTCAGGTGTCGATTGTTCTTTGAGCTTCGGGTCCCAATTCTTTGATTCCGGCGACTTCCATACACTTTGACGGCCGTCAGTTTTCATCATTTCATTACTTGGCGACTTGAGTTCTGGGATCTGCGACTGAGCAGGAGATGCAGGTGTGCTCTGAGAGTTTTGTGATATCTCAGTCAACCGCGGTGAACTGGGCATGTCGAATTCAGGAATTTTATTTGTAATATCAGCGATTAAATTCTGTTTTTCCGGCTCAGGGGTTACTTTCGGCTGCAGAGGATCTGAATTCGTTTCACTCCTACTGGAATCTGGGCTGTAGTTATTTGGAGGGATGTTCAAATGTGCTGTGGTCGAATCTGGGTCCTCCTTAACGACATTATTAAACAGTTCTGTGTTAGCAAAGTCTGGCCATTGGTTCTGAGGGGCCATTTGATTTGGAAACTGTTGCTCTCTTTTCTGCAACCCAGCGGCAAAACTTGGCAGTTGATTTGGGTTCGGATTAGGATTTGGATTCTGAGTCTGAGTCTGGTGATTCTGAATTTGAGTACCTTCAACTAACGGCGACACATGGTTCTGATTATACAGCGCATTTTGATGATGCAAGTTATAACTCTGATCGTAGGCATTGTAAGGAGAGTCTAAGACGGTGCTGGATATCTGATTGCTTTGTAATTGTGCATCCGTGAAGTTATCTATCATGGTCGCCATGTCTAACAGCGCAGGGTTGCCTAAGTTAGGGTTGATGAGCCCTGGATTCTGGTGTTGCATATTAGGGTTCACAAAGGCAGAGTTATAGTGAGCGTTATTGGTGAAGGCTGAGGGATTCGATTGGTTTAAGGCTGGGGTAATAGCCCTGGGTGACGCACTACTCTGGCTGCGAGGACTGGCGTTATTCCTCGCATCAGCTGGCTGAGGCGTTCTTGGTGCTGGTGACTGTTGAGCTTTCTTCTGGTTGTTGCCAGGACTCTGTGAGTTATTGCTGTTCGCTGATGTGTTGGATTCTGAATTATCATCATCTTTTCGTTTCTTCCCGTGTCGTCGGCATGGCTGTAGTGGGACTGATCGTACGCGCACTTCCATTGGGTATCTGGAAATAAGATATTATAATAAGTATTGTAATTCAGAGGAAAAAAAACAGTTTCTGCTGCATCTGCAGTAGTTAGACTGGAAGCCATCCCTACGATAACAGGAAAAAGACTAGGGTACATGATAATGTATTTCAGATAAACATTTTAGTTGCGTACGTTATATTGTTAGTTGTTCAACGGCCAACAGACTAGGAAAACGCTTTTGATGTTATTTTGACCTATGGGATTTTGTACTACAACAAGATTTGGTTCGTTTAAGGAATTCGATTAATCAACTATATTATTCATTCGAACAATAGAAAAACTTGTACATCACCACTCACTTATCGAGTATGTCAAGCGCTCCGCTCTTGACCTTCTCATCCTGTCCATCCTTGGAGCCGAACTCATCAGTCGTGTCGAGGACATATAGCGGGAGTACATGGAGCTGTTCATCAGGAGGTCTGGTCAGAGACCTGTGCTTGGCGAGGGTCACTACGGCAGTACAGCCATTGTTCATGTTGTGGAGGTCGCGGTGTGCGTGCGCGCAGAAGTCTATGCATGCTGTTACACCTATAATTATGAAAAATTCAAGAATTTAATTAGCTCTGTAGAGAAATGTAGATTTTGTTGAGCAAAAATTACTTTACGTTGGAAATAAGAACAACAATACAATTTGGAAATAACTGCATTAAATGATTAAGTATTTAAAATATTACTATTTTTAACCCCCGACGCAAAAACGACGGGGTGTTAAAAGTTTGACGTGTCTGTGTGTGTGTGTGTGTGTATGTGTGTGTGTGTCTGTCTGAGGCAACGTAGCTCCCGAACGGATGAACCGATTTGAGCATCTTCCACGGGGCTGATCAACTCGAAATTTTGTATTCTATTACTTCAATGATATTAGACGAACAAGGTAACATTGAAATGATGCTGGAGTAACACCTTAAATTTCCAGGATGCCCAAGTTACTCACCAACAAACAGCAAAAGTATCGTGTTTGGGCTCATTGAAAAGGTCTCAATGCATAGATTATAGATAAATAGTGATCAGGACGAGTAATGAGGATAAATTAGTAACAAACTTCACTGTGGGAAAAATACGCAACGATGCGCAGATTTAAGTGAGCGAGACATTAAGTTTAAAAAGCAGGAAATAAAAATTAAATTAAAAATTTAAAAAACCCCCGACCCTAACAAAAACTCTAAAAAGTAAAAATAATAACATTTATAGGCCTTTTAAGATGAAGGTTATATTTTGACCAAGGCATTGTCAAGTCGGGGGACGGTCAATGAAAACGCCAAACAGAGACCTAGCATTTTCATTAGCCGTCCTCCGCCTTTACAATGCCTTGATCAAAATATTACCTACATCTTAAAAGGCCTATAAATATTATTATTTTTACTTTTTAGAGTTTTTGTTAGGGTCGGGTGTTTTTTAAATTTTTACAATCAATATCACAGTAAAGATATACCTTTTGACAACCAGCTAATGTTCGTAGTAGAGACTATGTATTATATTATAGGTTCGTAGAAACCTAACATAACTAAAAGCAAATGTACCTGAAAACGGTCGTCCCGGTTTAAACCCGAGCCTGCAATCCGACGCTTCTTTTTCAAACTGTATCTGGTTCTCAAACGCCTTCGGAGCCAGGTTCATGTACAACGGGCTGAGCAGTGTTGCCAGCACGTGAATGCGTTCTTCTATCTCGCTCTCTTCCGTCTTCACAGACAGGCGGAATTTGCGAACTGTTTTTGAACGGGCGTATTTGCATCCATTGTAGTACATCGACCAGGAACATCCGAAACTGTAGGAGGCACCACAGGTTTCGGGGTCTAAGCCTGGAAAACGAGGTTTATTGAGTTTTTGTCTTTAACAATGCGACGTAAACTCATGTTTTTTGCCGAGTGTATTTTGGTTCACATTCAATCTACAGTCATATAACAAATGTAAGGAGTATGAAACAGAAATGCTGAAGATCAATTTCAATAATGTGATTAATCTGAAACTCCAAATTACATTGAAATATGTAATCATATTGATGAATATATTCAAAAATTCAAAGGTCATATTTAGACATGGTTGACACAGCAACAGCAAAATTTCACTCCTCATATTTGTAATATGAATAGTTAAGTATATGTGACGAAAATACTTACCTTGACAAGCGCAGGTTCTATTCTCATTGGTCGCACACCGCCTTGTGGTTGGAAGGCCGTATCTATTGAGTTTGTGTGATAACAGTGTGTAGTCCAGGTCTGCTTCAGACTGTGGGATCCCTTCCCAGGCGACCAGGCATACGACAATCCAGGACGTCGCACATTTGTGTCCGTTCCGGAACTTTACAACTACTAGCACCTTTTCCGTGTAGTTTGCGCGTCTTATGACCTGGAAGGATGAATTTGAGGATTTAGTCAATTGTTCCTTTAGTAGCTGTTCGGTACCAAATTACATTAAAGTAGTAGTTAAGTAGTAAATGAAAGTGTGGTTCGGTTTACCGATATTAAGTTTTTTTTTTTTCTGACGTTGGCCGTTCGGTGTTAACTATTTGACAGGAGCTTTAAGTGTTGTTGGGTTAGTATAATGAGTTTTGGGATCCATACACTCACCCACTTAGCCATCGGGCAGCCCTGTGCTGACTTCCCTTCCTTCCCAGTATAACAGATCTTTTCTATCCTCAACTCCTTCCCAGACAAACCAGTTCGAGCTTCCAATTCCTTTCTTAATTCTGCTAAAGTTGATGATGCTCCTGTGCGAAGAAAACACAAAGATAAGTTAAATATTCTGTTTCATTCCTAACAACAAAAATTGAGAGAGTATAACTTACCTAAATGAGTATAATAACTGCCAGGTTCCGGAGGGTTCTTATCAGCCGGAAAACAATTGCAATCAGGAACTTCTGTTCTAGAATTATTTCGTAGCTTTTCCAAATTATCGAGATACTCTTTGGAGTAGTTAAATTGGTTCTCTTTAGGTTTGGCTATGTCTGGAACTGGAGTGCTAGGCTTAGATTGTGTTTTGGAATCGCCTTTATCAGCTGTGTCAGGATCATCCTCTAGTACTTCATCTTTGGTCTGAAGGCCAGGGCATGCACCGTCTCTTAAATGCTCTGGTGGAGGTTTCTTAGTAGAACCTTGGCGACAGCACGAGTATCCAACCTCGTTTCTTATAACAGCCGGGCCGCCATCGCCCGGGAAAAGATATGGATCATTCCGCGGGGGTTGATGGTAAGGCATGTTTTTATAAATCTTGTGCCCCGGTGGAGAATGTTCAGACTTAATCTGCTCTATATAATAAGGCGGTTTTGAATCGGTCGGGGTAATCCTACTAATAACCTTTTCTGATTCTTTTTGCTTGGCATCAGTAATGTTCCGGTGGTATTTCTGGAAGCCCATGCTCTCCTGCACTCGTGGTATTTGTGCATAGGTCTCAGCCGGATCTGGTCGCCTCATGGGCTCCCCGTAAGGAAAATTTTGGAAATTCTGATAAGGCTGTGGTTTTTGTCCAAAATTCTCCTGCTTTATAGTCGATATTGGTGGTAGAACAGTGTTTTGTTGCGGTCTAATTGCACCGTTTGGAAACTCTCTGAATGCGTTATTGACTGGCATTTCAGTTGGTTTAGGATATGAAGTTTGGTTCATTAGCCTCTGTGGCTCAGTTTTCAATAACCTATCGTCTTTGTGATATTGGTAGGTATCCGGCATCTCCAACTTAGGAATTAAAGGTGCCGATGGATGTCTAAATTTCGCGTCATATGCTTCCCTAGTTTCATAAGCTCTTCTTTGTGCGTTCGTGTCCCTTGGTGGGTTACAGTTTTGTTGGTTCATCTCCGATACTGGTCCAATGAGCATTTTTGATTGAAAATCCTTACTATCTTGTTGAGTATAACTTAAACTATCATTACTATAAACTTCTGCATACTTTTGCGCTTCATAAGGTACGTTCGAATATGTACCGTATTGTCCTCTCATGTCCGCGTAAGACGGCAACTTTTGAGGAGGTTTAGTTACGTTCTTGGTCGAAGCGTTTTTATCAAAAGTTCTCGGGACCTCCGTCCCCCCCTCCCATACGTGGTGGCCACCACCTCCGAACTCGCCCGCGCTATACGTTTGGGCATTTTGTGAATAATTACCAGCGACAGGGTACGCCTGTTCGCCTAAGCGGTAATTATCTCGGAGATGGTGGCTATACGATAAAAAATGACCGGTAGTATTTCTATCGTCATTGACGCTGCCGGCTCCGGTCTTCCTATCGTCGATCACCCGAGGCGGCCCCTCTCCTGGGTCCCCTTTGTCTGGCGGCGTGTTGGTGCCATCCCGGGTGTGGTTTTGCTTGTTTAATATCATCGTTTTCAGTCTCGAGTTCAAGTTAACCCTGTCTGATTGCGAGAACATCTGGTGCTGTTCCTCCTCCTGCCTCTGCATCTGTTGATTCTGCATTTGCTGATTTTGTTGCAGTTGATTCTGTAACTGTTGATTCTGCAATTGCTGCTGTTGATTTTGCAGTTGCTGATTCTGTATCTGTTGTTGCTGATTTTGTATTTGCTGCTGTTGATTCTGTAATCTTTGGTTGTGCTGCCACTGATGTTGTTGCCATTCGTTCTGGTCTTGTGGCTGGCTGTTCTCCCTATATTGCCCGCTGTTATAGCCGCCCGAATACCCGCTACAATCGAGTGAAGCTCGCGGACCGTTGCTCCCCTGCAGGTATCCAGGCTCGGCGTTTCCCGAATGTTGTCCATTAGGCGTATTTTGTTCTTGTCTCTCGCCTTCGTTGCTGGTGTCTCCCGACCCATTATCAGGGTTAGAATATTCCTCTTGATGGTCTTGAGAGTAATCTGTGCGATCATAACTTTGTTGGTTGACATTATAGCCACCTGCCGCTGTTGTTGGTACGGAATTTTGGTATGATGCGGCTGAAGCTGGTCGGGAATCGTTGCCAGATGTGGCACCGGGCGTTGCTGCTTGTGCATACTGTTGTTGGTATTCTGTGGCGTAATGAGGTGCTCTGGGCGATGGTACGGAGGTGTAAGCTCCGCGGTTAGAAGGGGGCCGCTGAGCCGGAACAGACTGGATACCAGCCTGATAGTAAGTGTTGTTACTGGCGTCAAATGCGGTGGCGACGTTCTGGACGGTGTACGTGGTGTTGGCTTGGTAGTGCGGCGACGCAGCGTACGCTGTGTGGTTGCCTTGGTAGTCCAACGTGGTCTGTCCAGTCTGTGTAGGGAGTTGTTGAATGAACTGGTTCTGCCAACCTGGAAACATAAATAATTGTTTTTAGTACATCTTTATCAACTGGATCGAGATCCAGAATATGTGTTAGGTATTTTAAGGATGGCTCTTTACGGGTACCGTTTTACCTACGGCACTCCGTATTTGAGAGCCTTCATTAATCGTAGTATCACCACCTGATGAATCAGATACTTTGCTTGACATTGCGGACCATGTTTCGATTTTTATGTCATATTTCTTGTAGGTATTCATTGTAGAGTCGACCTTTCGTTCTTCATTCTTTCTTTCTTCAGTTTTATGTTAAAAGCGTTCTCCCCACGCGGGCTAGCAACGGCGCATTTATGGCGGTGATTATTTCATTAAATACAAACAAAAGGAAACATTTTTTTTCAGTCATGCACTAGATCGTTGGTATTTTTCAAGTTGTATGCTATCTTTTTTACAGTTATTTTAGTATTCTCGTGTCACAATGTTAGTTACTTTACTCCTCCGAAACGGCTTTACTGATTTTTACCAAATTTTATATGCATATTCAGTAGGTCTGAGAATCGGCTACTATCTATTTTTCATACCCCTAAGTGATAAGGGTTGTTCACTAGAAATTACTTGCAAAACAACGTTTGCCGGGTCAGCTAGTTTACTTATAAAAATTGACATACCGTCAGTTATTTTCTATTTGCATTACTTACTACAATTAAATGGATAAATTAAAGAGTAAGTGTTAAAAATAATTACAAATAAAAACCACCTATCTAGTGGTTGGCTTAAAAAAAAAAGTATTTTTGTTTGTATTTAATAATAATCACGAAAACCTACTCTAAATGCGTTGTTGCCAGCCCGCGTGAAATGTAGTACGCTATTACGTTTTTTCAAAAGGATTGAAGAGTGTCTTACCTTGCGATGGATCGGTCTGCCACGCCGTCGGGAAGCGGTTCGGGTCTCCGGCGTAGAACGGCATTGGTGCCTGCAACAATACAAAACACTGTTGAAATTATTATTCAAAACCAGTACAATTCTTTTTCAGTCGCACAATCTGTCCATCGAAATTAGAAAAATGGACAAGGGAATATTAAATAAAAGAAATAATTTATTTCCAAAAGTAATGTACAGAGTTGGTACGGTGGCAGACTTGAACGGCGCTTGGAACCTGCAAATGCTAAATTGGTGTATGGCGACTGTTTCGTTGGGAATGCTGAGGGCTGTGAAATGACTATTAGTTTATATTTTAACTAGCTTCGCCAGCGTAGACGTCGGTAAGCGTCCCACGGAAACGTACTACCGGGATAAAAATATCCTATGTCCTAACCCAGTTTATGGTGTACCCATGCGCCAAATATGAAGTTACGATTGTAATCGTTTCCTTCCCTGTTTGTTATATCTTTAATTATTTTCATGTCTTGTTTTAAACCGAATTACAATCATATTCTATTCACTGTCCTCGTAATTTTTTCTACAATAGTCGTACCGTTTTAGATAATTAGCAGCCACGTCACTTAATATTGTGTTATGTGTGTCGAGGCTGGCTCGGACACTGTTTACTACATTATGTATCGTGTGAACTGCCCCAACGTAATCATACGATGACCGAGGTCGAGATGATTCTGTTTATACAAGCGTCATGCTGAATTACAAGCGTTTGACAGACATGTTTGATGGATTTATTACTTAGCCGATGAGCGAAATAATGTCTTAATGCGTGTGTCTTTCAATTTTGCCTTAGGTTAGGTCTTACTATGGTTGCGTGTCTCTAATATAACAGGGTCGCAGGGATATCGACGCGTAACCAGTACCCTAATTGCGTAACTCACGATTAATCATAATCTGTTACGTTTTGAAACAGATTGCTAAACCATTGCTTCATATGTTCGAAAAATGTGTCTGCTCAACAACGTAAATATCGCAATGAATATTATTGAACTGTCAAAATGAAAACGATTATGATTAATCGTGTGTTACACTATTAGGGTGCTGTTGTCATGGATTCAGTACATGATTCCGAATAGGGGTATATTCGGGAGTGGTATATTCGGAATCATGTACTGAATCCTTGATCCCGTTGGGCACGTCACGATTGCGGCGGTAAGTCTCCTCTTTAAGGGGTGGTTGGAGAGGCGCCATGGCGTCCTCACCTTCTGCCTGACGCAGGTCCTCACCGGACACGGCTGTTTCGGGAGGTTCCTGTTTCGGATAAGGCGGGAGGGGACGCTTGGGTGTTTCCATTGCGTAGATCGCCCTGAGGACACGGTGGAGCATACGGTGGAGGTCTGCCCGGTTTGGGCGGAGCACCGCCGTGTCGTCATGGAAGCGATCGGCGGCAGTGATGTCTCGCGGCCGGGCCTGGTCCAGGCTATGGTTCGGAGTGACATGGGTAGCCGTTACCTCCTTCAGCGAAGCAGTAATGCTCGCGAAGAGGGAGGCGGCGCAAGTGAGCGAGAGGCAGTATATGCGCCCTCACGGCCCTAGCCTCCGCAGGACACGCCCTGGGCGTCGGGAATCCCAGGCTGATTCCCGGCCACCGTAGGCGGGGGCTTGCGGACGGCGAGTAATGGGTAGCTCGCTGTCCGGTAAAGACCAAGCCCAGGTCGACGGTGCGTTGTGTTCCACGCGCGCATCAAAGAGATGTCAGCACAACCCGATGGGGCGCGCAAGGGTCGATGCCTGCCAGGGATGCGGGTTGTTCAAAAGAGATACCGCTGCCTCTGGCACACAGGCTACTGAGGGAACACGGGTGGGTTTTAGTCAGTAAAAGTCTGACACGCCCTCCTGTTCCACCCAGAGCGGGAGAAGCTATTTGATGATTTCCCACCCAAAAAAAAAACCATGACCCCGTAGGTTACCAAAAAAAAAAAAAAATAGGCTGTGGGCATATAGTCACCGATATTTTGAGCGACGAATGTGATATTGATAGGGAACGCAGAGCGTTGACGGTCAGAGCTAATATGTTGGCCCGCAGGTTTGCCCGCTGCACAAGAGAGGTAAAGATTTTGTTGTTTTAAATCCTATTCTATTAAATTCTATCCTATTATAAGTGGACAACATACACGCAATGGGCTGTCAATGCTCTGTGGGTTCAATACAATATCGCATTCAGGATGCTGCTGAGACTCCCTCCGTTTTGCAGCGCGTCCGCCATGTTCATGGAGGCACGTACAGATGGTTTCGCGGCAATTCTACGCAAAAAGGCGGCGTCTTTGCTGCAAAGAGTGCGTACGAGTAGCAACGGCATCTTGAGTGTGATTGCGGATAGGTATGACTGTCCCTTTTTTCAAAATTGTATGCGTTTATGTGTGAACTATCATAGTTTTAAGCACTAATTTTACTAACAAAATGGATCATGTCTGAAATAAATAAATAATTATTATTATTATACATTTTGACCGCGTAGGTATTGCAGTTTTCAATAGAATAGCAGTTTTTTTTTCTGATAACAGACGAAAAATTTCTACGCTAAGTGGTCTAGAATAATGTGCTGAATGCAAGTTCACAGATTGCGCGGCAATGTACTGCTACCCTGTATTAAAATTGTGAAGCTTTCTCAAAGCATGTCTGCCTGAAATTCAGTCTGTTATGAACTACTAAGTTCTAGATTAATAAAGGCAGGACCAGACAAAACACATTTCTGTTAGCGTACACGCCAAACGCTACGCCAAAATGTATGGGAATGACATTACCCGTGGAAAGGTTACGTCGTGTCCTTTCCGCAGGTAATGTTATTCCCATACATTGTGGCGTAGCGTTTGGCGTGAACGCTAACAGAAATGTGTTTTGTCTCTAGGCCCTGACGTGTAATTATAATATAAACTTTCAAAGTCCATTATTGTTCGTTTTTCTAATAAAGCCACGTTACTGAAAGAAAATTATTAAATTACAAAACTTAAGCATGTTAAGCGATGGCAGGCCAAAGTAAATATGTTACGTAACAAATTATAATGTAATGCTTCTTCGGAACTCGTTCAAGTTTCTAAGATTTTAATTTCTGCGCGAAGGGGATGCCTTTTAACAAAGTTAGGTAATATTTTATTAACATGACGTACGTACGTCGTTCGTAATTAAAACTTTGTTATGTCGTCGTAATGAGATTCTACGTGTAACGAGATTATTCTTGTTTATTACTAGACGCGTGCTGTTTACTCGCTTTCTGACTAATTACTAATACCCTTTCTTATTTTACCTTTTATCGAATGGGATTGTAGTTTAATTTCTGTTATTTTTTATTTACAAGTTAATTGGTAGATGTTTTCCGCATAAGATAAAGGATGTAGAGACATATTATGGAACTTAATTATTTACAAATACTTAATTGTAAATTGATACGCCAAACTACATATATTTTAAGTGGTTACCAGCAGGCTTAGCATAATGCTTTCTATTTCTACGAAGAATAGACAGTGCTTTGTCAATATAAAGTGACATTTCGTTTCTCCATTTATGACATCGCACCGTAGTTATCATTCTACAATCTGTCATTTAGTCTTTCGTTTCTAACGATCCTTGTCTGGATCCTTATAAATGTAGACTATTTCAGAAGAATATTTCTTCCCAAACTGTCTAAATCACACTGACAACAAACTTTCTACTCGACGGCCATAAAGTATATACGATTATCTCCAAATCATGATTCGTTTAGAACGCTTAACTGTGATAATTAATAGAAAAACATAGCCATCGATTCTCCTATTGTACACCATTTAGTTAATAGTCATGTCTATTCTTCCGTCGACAAATCGGTGCTCGTGCTAAGCCTGTAGAAGCACTTGCGGCCACTAGACCAACAAACCACTTAGAATTACTTATATCAACCGAATTATTCATTTGGGGAAGCCATTTATCGACCAGATACGTACGATGTAATCGAGTAGAGGCAGTAATTCACAGTATACCTCTATCTGCCAGGGGTGCGGGTTGTTCGAAAGAGAAACCGTGGCCCCTGTCACACAGGCAACTGAAGGAACACGTGTGGATTTAAGTCAGTAAAAGTCTGACACGCCCTCCCGCTCCACCCAGAGCGGGAGAAGTTATTTGATGATTTCCCAACCTCAAAAAAAAACACCTCTATTTATTATTACCCAATTACATTTAAACCGTTAATTACAATTGTATGCGTAATTGCACTAATTGCGTCCAGAACATAATTGAACAAAATTGTGGGCCATCCCTCCCCATACGATGAAGAATTTATGAGCCAGAAGATAGGATATGAAATTTAAAAAAAATATCAGACTAGAATTATATTCAAGATTTTGTAAATTATTTCCGAGTGTAAAAAGTCTGGTAGATATGTTGAATAAGTTTTTCCTTTACGTGTGGTGTACCTACCTACTAAGCTACAGAAAAGAAAACTAGGTATATATAACTAAGTCAACATCTTTAACTATACTTATATACCATATACTATAGATATTATTATAAAGAGGTAAGGTTTGTAAGTTTGTGAGGTTGTAGGAAGTACGTAAATTGTGAGTGCCATAGGCCAATATATGAATAGACTTTTTCGTGGTAGTCGGATTTGTAAAGTAAGTCGGAGAAAAAACGGTCAAACGAAAACGATTCTTACGAATGTTGCCTAAACGATGAGAGATATAATTACGATTGAGTTCTAGATAAAAGTTGTAGAGCTTGATAATGCCTACAAAAAGTCAGCGACAGCATATGTCTAACTTTTATATTTTTGTCACAGAAAATAGTTTTTAATATAAAAAAAATAAAAATACGTTAGATCATGTTTATACTAATCACAATAAGTAAATTTATCGTCTTAAGTGTTAATCGTCTCAACAAAAGACTTTTTTCCCTTTTACTGCATACAATAGGGTATTTTCCAATTTTGTAAAAACTATTCTAATTTGATGATTGGAACGAGATATTTAACAGAAAAATAAAAATTAATTGATTTCTATCCATTTTCTCAATTAAAAACGATTTAAACCAAATTTATTTTTCGTTGTTTTGAATTTACCGCCAAAACACTTCTTACGATGTCCTTTTGTCACGTGACGTCAACTTTGTGTAAACTAAAGTAGTTAGTAAGTAAATAAGTGAATGTCGAGTTTATATATAACAAGATTTTTAATGGATATAAAGTTATATTACTGGTGTGCGGTGCCTGTGTGCACAAATACTTCTAAAACGACGCCAAACGAAGTATTTGTACCGGTGCCGCTTATACAAAGTTGACGTCACATGTCACGTGATAAAAAGTCATCGTAAGGAGCGTTTTGGCGGTAAATTCAAAACAACAAAAAATAAATTAGATTTTAATCGTTTTAAATTGAGAAAATGCGTATTAATAAATTTATTTTTATTTTTCTGTTATATATATCGTCCCAATCTTCAAATTAAAATAGGTTTTTATGAAATCGGAAAATACCCTATTTGGACGAATGGTTAATGAGATAATACAACATAAGTATGGAACCGCGACCGTGTCGTAATCTATTGAGTGATACTAAAATGTTTCCGGCCAACGAAGTGGGCACGGGTCAGCTAGTACGTAATAAAATCGCGGTGGGATTTCTTCGCGAATACGATTTTTAATTCTCCATGTTGAACCAAGCAAGATAATCTAATAGTGTGTAGCGCGAGTGAGTCCCAGCGCGTCAAAAAAAAAAAAAAAACAGTGTTCGAATTTCAACTCTCGCCGCGAAAGCAGTGCGTATAAGATCTAGTACGCGAAAAAATCTCGTGGCGATTTTATTAGGTACGTACTTACGTGTGAATGTCGACTTAACTTCAAACTTTTACCTCATGTAAAAGAAACTGACACGACATAGCTCATAACAAATGAGCAAGTCTAAAAATAACGTTTTCTATTTCAATTTTCCTTTTATTCCTAACTATATTTGATTAAACCCATACCAGATAAATGTTCAACAAAATAAATTATTGTCGCACAATAACAACGACAGAAACAAACAATTTATCGGGTTTGTTGTTAATGAATTATATCTGCGAACAATGTCAGTGTGATAACTATGGCGATTATAGCCAATTTCAACTGTGAATGGGCATTCCGATTCATTGTCACAATCAAATTGAATTTATTTATAGCATACCTTATTGTTACGACTACAGTGGTATTTCTAATTTTATCCGAATCAAATTAGAAACGAAAACGACACATAACGAAATAATAAGTGGTATTAAGTTTCACCAACTAGACACATGCATGTCCAGTCTCTCGTGTCGAGTTGGTGACTAACCCAAAAAAAGCACGGGATTAAAGGAGCGAAGAAAACGATATGCACCAGAATTTCTGGCCATCCATTAAGGTACAGAAACTATGATTCGATTTTTTTTTCAAATTGTGTCTGAACTTGACTTAGGTATTCAAGATAGTTTAAAAATATGAAATATAATGTCTATTATTTGTTCATGTTCTTTTACTTTATTTGATGTTTATCCTACATGCGTACTTTTATCCAAATTACCGCGTCTTTTTACCCACAAGTTGGGCCATACTAACTGACGAAGACACATTTTAGCTTAATAAATAAAAACCCGTTTGATCTGTCGTCGAATATTTTTGCGTTTCAGGAGCCTAATAGTTATGATACAGATAGCGCAAATAAAACTCTTACTATCGAAATAGTTTCGTTGCAGTGGAGACAAATAGAAAAAAGGCGTAATTTTTCCCCGTATGCCACCAAGGAAGTTAAAACCTTCTTGCAAATACTTTCGGTAAAAAGGTGTCGGAATTTAAATTGTTTCTTTTAAAATTAACAAACTTTTTGTTCATTACGCCAAGTCGACAGTCTTATTGCCACATAGCTGGGCAGTTTAAAATAAAATAGAAAAGCTTGGTACGAACATAAATTCGGGCCGCACTGCACTGAAATTGGCAAAGTTTGGGGCCGCGGGCGCAAATTAAAAATTTCCCACTTTGACATCTTGTTATGGAAAACTAGTTATTTGGACCAGACGTAGTGTTGTTAGAGTTCAGTTGGGGCTAGAACTTCAATATGAAAGTCTTGGAAATATCTGAAGGCGTGAAATAACAACTGTAGTAGAGAAGTTATGCGGAAATGGTTTTTTTCGATTGGTTTTCAGATTTTAACCTTTTATGTAAAACATTTTTATTTCTTGTCATCAACCGGGCACAAAACCAGACCCCGGGCTGTTTCTGAGAAATTCAATATGGAAAACCTCATAACGCCTTGCCTAACCCGAAAATCGAACCCAAGACCTCCTGCTCAGTAGTAGCGTAAGCAACTAATAAACCGTGGTGGAAAAACGAGGCAGTTTTGAGAATCGAGTTTTAGTATTGAGAACAATAACGAAAAATCGAATCATAAAGGCTCTCGCAGACATTCCTAGAACAATTTCCATGAAGTTTTTATAGAAATTGTTTTACGTCGCGCCTGTTTACGGGAGCCATATAATTTTATTGCAAGTTCAGTTCTTACTCAACCCTGCAAATCTTAAACGGAGCATTTATAATTTACACCCATTTTTAACACTTACATTTCAAAACGCAATTGTGAAAAACAAACTCAATTATAATTTTATCAAGACAGTCACAAAGACGTTTTTGTCAAATGCAAACGAAAGAGGAATAAACAAATTGAATAAGTTTACTTTGTCGAGCGCATTTACCTACGAAAAATTAACAATTCAATTTGCTTTTTGAGACTTTTCTGTCATATTTTTTTGGGACTACAGGCTGGCGGATTCCTGTGGTTCCATTTTTTGAGACTGCGGCCTTTTGGTTTTGTCGATTAACGGTCTTATTCATCTGCCAGGGGTGCGGGTTCGTTCGAAAGAGATACCGCAGCCCCTGGCATACGGGCTACTGAGGGAACACGGGTGGGTTTTAGTCAGTAAAAGTCTGACACGCCCTCCTGTCCCGCTCGTTATTTGATGATTTCCCACGCAAAAAAAAAAACGGTATTATTCATAAAAGTTATCGAACATCTAAACAGTTGTTAAAGTCTGGTTTTCAATTCGAGACCAGACTTTAGCAACTGCTTAGATGTTCGATAACTTTTTATGAATAAAACCGTAGCGCGTAGGTGTTTAGTCGTGTTTATTTGCGGCTTAGTGTTATAGTTAAAATAAACCAAACAACTGCTTGATGCAGTGGTTGCCCGGTGGTGATGGCCCCGGCTTACGACTTGTACGTCGTGAATTCGAACCCACTTAGACGCTTAATTTTTAACCGACTTCCAAAAAAGGAGGAGGTTATATGTTCCACCGAACGTATTTTTTAAATGTATTTTCCTCGTTTTCTCCCCCATTTGTGGACCGATTCTCAAAATTATTTTTTATTTGAAAGAGTATACTCCTGAGGTGGTCCCATTGGCACCAAGTCAGGATCTGATGATGGAATCCTAGGGAAATCGAGGGCAACCCTGAAATCTTATAGGTATTAACATTTGCGTATGGTCATCATCATCTCATGACGCTGAGCTGATGATGGAAGGTACAACTCTTTAACTTAGGAGTTAGGTGCAGATTCGGGCATAACACCGTCATAAATAGACCGATATGCAAAATTCTTTTTTTAGAAAGGTTTTTGATTCCGAAATGGTCCCATTTAAATTTCATATACATCTGATGATGCGTTTCGGAGACAGACAACGGAACTCTTTAAAAAATTACAGCACATCAACCGCGATTGCTGCTATCGCATAAATATGCATTGTTTTGACCCCAAGGATGATGAATTGGTGTGGAGTGGGTACTATAACTAAAAAGTGAAAAAAAAACTTTTTTTTTTTTGGAAAATGTTTTTGTGTTTTTTATTTCATCAGCACTGCTCTCAAAAACGGTGAAATAAAACATCGTGAAGCGACTGGGATCTAGAACCAATAATTCGAAGACATTTTAAATATACCAACTCAGTCCCAGTTGTGGGAACGTAGGCTGGCTATGCTGAACAATTGCCGGTATTCAAATATATAGATCTGTTATCCAGAAGACATTGGGAATGGGAATTGCCATAAATTTACGAATAATTGAGTTGAGGAAAACCTAATTTAAAATACCTATCAGCCAAATTAAAAAGTTTTGTTTGACGGATAACGGAAATTAGTTTTCGCATTTATTTTTTGCTGTATTTGAATAAGGACAATAAAAAAATAAAAAACAAAAGCAAAAAGTCTAATAAGCTTGAAGATCATATCATAATCAGCATATAAAATCCCCACTGCTGGGACACAGGCCTGGTGAATTACAGCCCACTTCCTCTCACCTTCCGGTGAGAGGAAGTGGGCTGTTATTCACCACGCGGGGTCAGTGCGTGTTGGTAGATCTGACATGTCTACGAATTCTTGGTTCTAGGATATGCCAGATTCCTCACGATGTTTTCCTTCACCGTTTTGAGAGCAGTGCTGATGAAATAAGCACAAATAAAGCGCTTGTCTGGGTTCGATTCTGCAACGCGTAAATCGAGGCCGTTTCCCCTGGCCCACGTTGTTCAAGCTGTTAAATGTTTTACGAGTGTAGCAAGGTTGTAATGGAAATAAAAATACTAATAAGTACATAGTTAACATTACAGTTAATCTGAACCTATTGGATTAATAAAACTGAAGTACTGTCTTCATCATCACTCAACATCTCTTTTTCTTCGACACTTCTCCATTAGTCATCTCCGTATTATTATTAGTAAGTATTCACACAGTCCATCCATCGTTTCTTCGGTGTCCCCCTACTCTTATAGCTATCGACGTCCATACTCAATTGTCTACTGTCATAAATATTAAAAATACACCTTTTAATATTAATTCTACGAATAAATAGAAATGTTTGCATTACTTGGGAAGAGACTGGACCTCACAGGGAATCCTAGAGTGGGTTCCAGGGCATTTATAAACATCTAGCACCGTAAGGTAGACCTGAATAAAGTTTTATTTTATTTCCTAACTTTCAGACTTAAAGCGATCGAAGAGAAAACTAGTGTTTCAAATTGGATAATTATGCTTGTCTGCAATGGAAACCACTAACGCACATCCTAGGTCTTAATTTAAACGCAGAACCTAATCAAGTCCTAGATGAAGATTGACTTGAATACGTTAAATTGGTACTATCATTTTCATTTCCTATAAGTAAAATGGACGGGAGAATTGCAATGAATCTGCATGACGTTATATACTTTGAACGGAGAAGGTTCTATTCATTTATGCGCCATTATTGGATTAGGAGGCTTTTACTGTTTCGTTCAGCTTTTCCAAACGGCAAATTGGTTTTAGCTTTAGTAGGCGATAAATTTATCAAGAAGGAGGTCTTTGTTTTTTTTACAATCTTGTAAAATCATAACCTTGCAACATCTTTTACTTAGCATGTTCATAAGTTAATAGACCTGATTTAGTTGGGCATACTTAGATCACTTTTTATGGATTAGGAGTGAATGTGGCAGGGACATCGAAAAGAAAACTGTAGTCATGAATTTAGCCCATGATTCAAGACTCTAGCGTAGCTTAGCATACATTCTGCGTAGGTCACAAAAAAAAAAAACGGCTGTTACATTGAAAAGTGCAATTTCTACGCGGTGAAAATGTATGGAATATGTACATTTATTTAATAACTGACGAAGAATTTCAACGCTGCGGGGTTCAGAATCAGGTAGGTACTGAATCCATGGTAACAGGTTATGCGTCAATGTCTGTCACCCATCTGATTATATTTCCACCTCCTCTCGTTTAAGTAGTAGGGGGCGATTAAGGGGGATAGACTTGAGTACAAGGACCACATCTCACAGCAACATCAACATCATCTCACCACCAATTCCTTCACTAAGCGTAATGACCATAAATCGAATAAGGGGTCATTTTCTTGTTTCATTCGCTGAAGAAAAACTTAATAGATCCTTACCATGGGCTGGCTGGGATGTTCCTGCTTCATAGCTGGCGTGGTGGCGGGGGCCGGGCTCGGCGCTGCCGGTGCCTGCGGAGCGGGACTGGGCGACGCTGCGGCTGCAACGCCGGGCACTCCTGCGCCAGCCACACCCGCTGTGCCGCCGAGGGGCTTGCGACCGCGGTAGCTCTGGAAAGAAATGAGAAATGAACAAGGGAGAGAAGGGATTCTGGAGAACAGGAAGAGCGAAACGAGAAGAGAAGGAAGAAGCGGGTAGACAAGCTTCGATATGAAGTGTGAAGTAGAAAGTGAAGCTGTTTTAGTATTTCAAGGGTGCCAGAGCTTTGAACGGCAGTTTTCGGAATGATGATGTAAGAGCAAAACCAGAAGTAGCATGAGTAATGAGAGCGTAAATGAAGTATCATGAAGATGTTACAGCCACGGGAGAAGATAAATGGGAAAGATACTACGTCTGAAGGAAGACACAATTTGACATTGGTGACTAATGATTTGTTTGAACGATCAGCATTAGATAGTTTAACTGTTTTTGACGAAAATACGGGAAACAGAGGGGTAATTGCCTAATGCACTATCTGCGGCATACATTTTGACAGTTCCACAACATTCATGGCGTTGTTTACGTTGTTAAGCAGACATTTTTTTCGAACATATGATGGAATGAATAACAATAATTACGTACAAAATAATTTTCAGATTCTGATTAATGCAGTTTTAAAAAAGAGCGCTTCGAGAATCAGATTTCCTTTAATAAGTAGGTAATAGCTAAGTTCTGTGTTTTCAACACCCTAATTGCGTAACTCACGATTAATCGTAATCCGTTTCAATTTGACAGTTCAACAATGTTCATTACGTTATTTACGTTGTTGAGCAGACACATTATTCGAACATATGGACCAATGGTTTAAACAGATTACGATTAAATGTGAGTTACGTAATTAGGGTGCAGTTCTGTGTTTCGCCCGGAATAAGATGGCAACTAAAAGGTACTTATGTTAAATTGGAATGAAATTGGATCTCCTACATAAACCGACTTTCTTTTCCAGTAAAAGAAAACTTAGGATTACAATCTCTAGATCTTGTAAAGAGGTTGTTTCACCATTTCTTAGTCGGTTAACCTCGTGTTTAGTAGATCCAAGTGGATCCTATTAAACAAGTAATAAAAATGAGATCATACTAGAATAAGTAGTATAATGGAATATAAAAAACGTTATTATGATAAGTGAATAGGTGTTTCAATAACTACCTTCACACCTAAAAGACCGGTTTCGTGGAATTCGGAAAGTATCCCGCGGGAACGTGCTTCCAAGACACAACGCCTATGTTACTCCTTATAAAAGTCAGCTGCAGTCAGCCAGTGCAAGCCAGGGAAAGTCCCGTCAAAATCGATCCAGGCGTTTCGGAGATTAGGAACAAACAGAAAGACACAAAAATTTAAAAAATAGTTTTTTTTTGTTATGAGTACATAGTCATACCGTAGATACTTTCATATGCATGTAGAAAAAAGCTGTTATTGACCTTACAAACAGACACTTCGATTTCTCTAATAAACCAGAGCAAAACGGCCAGTAATAACTGACGAGCATTAACGGTAATGCGGCCCATCTATCTCAACAGCATCTTCCTTTTTCAAACCCAACGCTACGATTGGTCAATTCAAACCGACGTTAAGCGAACTGTACCCGATTGCGCTTCGTAATTTTAAGATTGGAAATAGAAAATTCAAAATTACACGTTAGGTGCTGTTATTAGTTATTACATGGGGTAATAAGGCTTATTTACAGTGATTCGATGTGTTTGTAATATAAATAGCGGTTTACCGGTTGAATTGCGCCGTTAATTCGTGCTCCACAATGTTGCACAGGTACATACTTTGCTTGAGATGGAGTAACATTGTTTTTTTAGCAATAACCATGAATTGAAATGTTAGCATGTTATTATTGTTTGTATTGTGTAAGCAAATAATGTAAGGTAAATTCAAGAAAAAATCTAAAAGGTGCAACAAACTGCACCCTAATTGTGTAACACACTATCAGTAACAATCTGAATCTTTTTGAAGGACTAGCTTTTGCCAGCGGCTTCGCCCACGCGGAACTTTCATCCCCTATTTAACTCCCTTAGGGGTTGAATTTCGGAAAATCCTTCCTTATTCCTTATCTACATTATACAGGGAACCTATGTGCAAAAAATCAGCTTTCTAGGTCCAAGGGTTTGGTCTGGGCGTTGATGAGTCAGTCAATCAGTCAGTCAGTCAGGACCTTTCTTTTTATTTATAGATAGATAGATAGAAGATAGATACTCGTAGATATTGCTAATCCATTGGTTCATATGTTCAAAAAATGTGTCTGCTCAACAACTTAAATAACGCAATGAATGTTACTGAATTGTTAAAATGACAGTTATTCCTACTGTCAGTATTTTACGTAATTTTAATTTGATTTGAAAAAGGAACAACAAAGAATGAAGAATATCGAAGCCAAGGTGAACAGCAGGACAAAAATTAAACAAAAAAAAAAAAACATCAACTATTTAGAACTAACGAAACGTAAAACTGTGTTACAAATAGGAATGTATGACTGAAATGATGCGAAGATGTATCGCTCCGTGGTCATAGCGGCGTGCGATCGGCGGCAACTCACGCTTGGGTGCACCCTGTATATGGCACACTATATCGCTCCACACAACCTACTTTTACTTTATATAAATTGTGAAAATTTCTGGATATTTTGATTTATATAAAAAGATTTTTTTCTTAAATGGGCTCGCATGGATCAACGTTGGAATTACTTCATTACGTTCGACACATTTGTCTATTCCATTATGTGTGTCTATCCCATTTATGTTGTGAAGTAGACAATTTTCTCGAATATTTATGAACATTTTGTAGCAATATGCTTCAAAATTATTTAGATTGTAGTTGAACGCGTGTTAGGCAAATATGGTGCTGAAATTCCTTCTATACTCTATTTGAAATATAGCTAGAATTAAAAAAAAAAATTACAGTCCTTTCAACCGATTTTGGCTTCTATTAAAACAGCAAAAAATGTTACAATACCAACTGTTTTATTTAATTTAATTTATTTGACTATTTTATTTTAATTTTTTTGGGTCAGTGACGCTGAATCAGCGGGGTAGTTTTGTTTTTTTTGGGTGGTCACCAACAATTGAATACACTGATATAGAATTGAGATACATCCACTAAACTTACAGACTAGTGTACCAATTTCATCATGCATAACTTGTTTGTCGTTTGATTTTGGGCACCTGCTTAAAATTTGATAAGTTCATGTACTCACCAAACACGTTGATAAGGAATTAAAAATTAATAATGTTTTCGATCAAATTCCAAATTGAAATCGAAATACAGCCTAAATTTAAATCATACAAAATCAAATCAAAAACAAAATTAAAACAACAATCCAAATACAATTAAAATTTAAACAACAATCCAAATAGAATTAAAATCAAAACCAAAATACAATTAAAATCTAAATTAAAAATAGAAATGAAACCAGAATTAAAAATCAAAAAGAACTCAGAAATAAAACCCAAATTGAAATCAGGATCAAAATCAACGCTAAAATTAAAAAGAAAATCAACACTATGATTCTGGTAGAGACTGATTACTGCAGCGGGCTTAGCATGACGCTTCGTATTTCTACGAAGAATAGACAGTGCTTTTTCAATACAAAATGACATTTCGTTCCTACATTTTGTTATCGCACTGTAGATTTCCTTCTACAATATGTCATTTAGTTTTTCGTTTCTAACGATATTTGTCTAGGTCCCTAGAAATGTAGACTATTTCAGAAGAATATATCTTCCGAAATTGTCAAAATCACACTGACAACAAAACTTTCGACTCGACAGCCACAAAGTATATACGATTATCCACAAAATCATGATTCGTTTAGAACGCATAACTGTAATAATTAATAGAAAAACATAGCTAACTTATCCTATTGTACATCATTTATTTAATAGTCATGTCTATTCTTCCGTCTACAAATCGGTGCTCGTGCTAAGCCTGCAGATCCCGTTTATATGCTACCAACGACATAGAAGTCAAAATCAGTTGAACGGACTGTAGAAAAGGTTTGTACGGAGTATAATATATAGGTCTAGTAGATTTTCCGTTTTTAAACTATGATACATTGATAAAACGGATGGATCATCTTATAGATCACATAGTATTCTTGTCTACTGACAACAATTGCCATCAATCAAAGCAAGGTAAGATTACCGTATCATGATGAATTAGCCAGTTTTTAAGGCTTAAGATTAATTATTTTTTACATTACCAGTAGGCCTCTGGGATCTGTACCTACAGATTGGTGAAATGCGAAATGTACTGAACGTAGGTTGAAACAATGTCGCTTAGTTGTTGTACACATTTGGAGGGCTCATTTGTGTAACATCCCCAAGTTGTGGTAATAAGCAATCTTTCATCATAATGCCATTTCACTTTATAGTTGAAATTGAATTAATTGCAAAATCATTATCTGAATTTAATTAGTTTTTGTAGTGAAAACTTTTTAAGGTGCGTTTTTCTTTGCGCTCCTTCTGAACGAACACTGAACGAAACTGAACCGTCACTCTCGGGTCAGTGATGCTGAATCAGCGGGGTAGATTTTTTTTTTTTTGGTTGGGAAATCATCAAATAACTTCTCCCGCTCTGGGTGGAGCAGGAGGGCGTGTCAGACTTTTACTGACTAAAACCCACCCGTGTTCCTTCAGTAGCCCGTATGTCAGGTGCTGTGGTATGTGGTATCTCTTTCGAACAAACCCGCACCCCTGGCAGGCATCGGCCCTTACGGGCCCCATCATTTTTTGTGCTGACATCTCTTTGAGGCGCGCGTGGAACACAATGCGCCGTCGACTTGGGCTTGGTCCTTACCGGACAGCGAACTACCCATTACTCGCCGTCCGCAAGCTCATGCCTACGGTGGCCGGAAATCGGCCTGGGATTCCCGACGCCCAGGGCGTCTCCGTATCCTGCGGCGGCTAGGGTCGCGAGGGCGCATATGCTGCCTCTCCCTCACGTGCGCCGCCTCCCTCTTCGCGAGCATCACTGCTTCGCTGAATGAGGTGACGGCTCCCCATGCCCTCTCGCTCCGTACCATGGCCTGGACCAGGGCCGGACGCGAGAGATTGCCGCCGCCGATCGCCTCCACGAGGACACGGCGGTGCTCCACCCAAGCTGGGCAGACCGCCACTGTGTGCTCCACCGTGTCCTCAGGGTGATCTTCGCAGTGGAAACAGCCGGGCCTTACCTCCCGCCCTATCCGAAACAGGAACCTCCCGAAACAACCGTGTCCGGTGAGGACCTGCGTAAGGCGGAAGGTGAGGACGCCATGCCGCCTCTCAAACCACTCCTCAAAGAGGGGACTTACCGCCACAATCGTGGCGTGCCCAATCAGCGGGGTAGTTGCGTCACACTAACACTAGGAATGCAATTCATTTTCGGCCTATTCTGACACTGGATCTTCATCATAAGACCAATCTTTTTCTTTCTTGTGAGTTGAACAACTTACACATTCGAACATTCACAACAATTACGTCTTACAAATGGATGATATGCAATGCTATCTTTTTGTTAACCTATTATTAGAAAATATAATATTTTTCGCTTCGGTAAACATATTGAATGCATTTCATACTTTAGTAGACATTTGGGAAGGCAGCTGGGCTTTCGAAATGCATTTTTTATGGGTCCATAATTTTTAAAAGTATGAAATAAAATATTGTTGATGCATTTAGAATGTACTCGTAATTGAATTCTATTATTGTGTTGTTATACGCAAACTTTATTTTTTAAGGCGCTTTTTAATGGGATTAGATTGATTGATCTTTTCATAGAATTTGACGTTTGATGTAGGTAGCGGATTTTTTTATAAGAAAGAATTAGATGCATGTAATCTTTGAGATATAATCATTTTCGTTTCTTCATCAAGACACGAAGCCCTGCACCCTAATGGCCCTGACACAGTATTAATAAGAATTTATATGATTTTGAAATTTTGTCTATCTAGGCAATTATTTAAGAAAATGGCTCTGGATATTTTGTTTAGCGAGTAATTTAAATTAAATTAAGCTAAGAAACCCAGCAATATTGTAGCAACGACTATTGTATTTTTATCACTTGTCTTCAGCATTTATTTTTAACCTTTAGTTAAATTGTGGACAATGGTGTGGGTTACATGTTTATTAAATCTTAATTTAAGTACTTATTTCTCCGTATTTTGTAGCATGAAACTGTTTTGTGTACCTAATAAATAAATAAATAAAAAAAAATTGCCAATTCATTTTTTCTTATGTTCAAAAAATTGTCTGCTTAGCAACGTAAACAACAAAATAGCTATGAATGTTGTGGAACTATCGAAATGAAAGCGATTCCTATTGAAAGTGTATTACGCCCATCTGGAACCTCACCTGTAGTTTAATTCCGATATTAAAAATAATCTCAGCTTTATCAAGAAAATTGAAAATGCACCTAATGATTTTAACTTCATTATGTGCCCATAATGAAGTTAAAATCATTAGGTGCATTTTCATATAACTCGCCTTTCAGAATCAATTTTGTAACAAAGTGTTCAAGCTCCTGCACGTGTCGTAAGAAGTGCCTATTTATAACAACTTCATCATCATCATCAGCCTATAATGTTCCCACTGCTGGGACACAGGCCTCCTCTCGGTGAGAGGGATTGGGCCGTAATCCACCACGCGGGCCCAGTGCGGGTTGGTAGATGTCACATGTCTTCGAATTTTTAGTTCTAGGACATGCCGGTTTCCACACGATGTTTTCCTTCACCGTTTTATAACAACTTATAAAATGGAAAAGTAGATTCAAAATATTGATCGATAAAAAGGACAGTGGAAAGAAAAAATTGCTATAATTAGAGTGTTTCGCTGCGAAACGGAAATAAAAATGATAATGATTAATTTAAACCACAGGCGAATTTCTATTTCGAATTTGACCCGGCACAACGCGATTTGGGTCATTTATATTTTACACTTTTTCTTCAGCACTGTCTCATTAACATATCGAAAGCGACACTGGAATGTCATACTTTTGAGCTGTATACACACCGTGACGCTGCTCCACGACAATAAGTCAAAATTCAGCCGCAGTGACAAAGCACGCCGTACATTAGCTGCAAACAAAAGACCTTTGTCCCGACCGCAAGTTGCCCGGCCCGGGAACACCGCTTTTGTTCAACTTTGTGTAACTGGCTTTAGGCTTTATTTAATTGTCTTTGGGATCTAACACGGAGTGGGATCATAATCCTTTCGTAAAGCCCTAATGTCGACGGCCACTTAAGTGGTATTTATTGTCTGCAATTGTTTATATAACTTAACACAGAGAAACTAATGAAGTCTGCTTGCATATTTTTCCGGAATTTCCAACAAGTTTGACGGCTTGTTGGACGCAGTGGCTGATGTGCTCCGTCAAGTTCAATTCCTAAACAACAAATAAAGGGCATATTCCGTGGGTTGGGCTACAAATAGTTATTCGGGGGGGCTAGTCTCTAAGCACGAAATCTGTACTTTCTTCGAAAGTTACGGGCATTTCCACTTCGTATCACATTCGGACATAGATTGGTTCGGGGCCCGAACTCAGAATGAATGAGAATAAGATTTGACAGTTGTCCTTACTCCGATGTGTTTTTGCGCGACCGAAAATGTTAATTAATATCGTCGTTGACGGCCATAAAGAGTACCTAAGCCTACTGGTTCGGGATGACTTTATCTGTATACAGTCGATAGATCCGTGAACATTCAGGTAAAATTCTTAGATGTAGCTTTTTTATAGCTCATAAAAATGTGACGTCTGAATATCCGTAATATAATACAGGGTGCACAGTATCGCGTCTGTTTATCAGCGCATGCGTTTCCCAAGGTCGCCGCCTTTGATCTTTTTGGCAAAACATCAAAACCCGTAACATATTTCTTGTGACTAGCCATTAATATCGTACAGTATTTACATTTTCTACAATTCATTGTTTGTTTTCCGAGCAATGATTTACGTCGGTTGTAATTCTTGCGATACTATTTTACGTTGTTTAATTTCAAAATAAAGATGGCGGCTGTTATAGGTGAATAAATTGTATTTATGAGCCGTCCGTCACTAGGTGTTTGGGATAAATATCAGGAATTGTATAATTTTGAATTTATAGACTGACGGGAAAAGTAGCGAAGTAGTATATTATTTCTAGTGGCTTTATCTTTCTTTAAAACTCTGTAAGATACGACGAAAATAATATAACATTGACCTTTCTGCCGTATGCATATTGCTTGTGTACTCGCGTTGGATATTGTTTGTGTTCCAAAAAATACACAGACTTTAATTCGTTAGTTCACAACCCTTTGAATTTCTAAGAAAATATATGTGATAACTATTTATAAGGCAACCGACATGCCCTGAAGAATTGCCAAACTTAAGTGGCAGTGGGCAGGGCACATTGCTCGCAGAACAGATGGCCGATGGGGCCGAAAGGTTCTGGAGTGTCGACTGCGAACCGGAGGACGTAGAGTGGGAAGGCCTCCCACAAGGTGGACCGATGACCTTGTGAAGGCCGCGGGAATCCGCTGGATGTGGAAAGCACAAGACCGGTCGAAGTGGAGGAGCCTGGGGGAGGCCTATGTCTAGCGGTGGACGTCTTTCGGCTGAAATGATGATGATGATGAACAATTTGTATTCCCTTACAAATCAGGCTGCGCCACAACACTCTATTCTCTGCCTTCCGCATCCAGTCCGCCCCAACCACCTTTTTAAGCTAGCTCTAGTTGGGGGCGTCCCACACTACGTTTGCCGAAACGCGGTCTCCACTCCAGGACTGCTCCACCGTCCATCGTACCTTCGATAAACATGGCCAGCCCCCCTATAAAGAGGTTCCTATAAAGGTCAATGTAGTCAAGAATATCTAGTAGTTAATAAATCTCTCATCTATCTAATTTTGCATTCTGTTATGAAATAAGTTTGTTTATTACGTGTTTGAGAGAGAATTTGCAGGTGTGCGCCATGTTTTATGTTCTGTGTGACGTCAGCAGTCAAATGACGTTTATGACGAGTTGCTGTTTTTAAAAATAGAACGAGAAAAATAAAAGAAAAATGTTATTTCTGGTTTTCGATAGATTTTAGTTTGTTTAGCAACTTTAAAAAAACTTAAATAAACGGGTTACATTTAAAAAAAATCATTATGATGAAAGTATAATTGTTATTTTCAAGATTTTAAACTCATCAGGCAGCTCTTTCCCTTTGTGAGGCATAAATAATTTTATTTGAAAATATAGAATCTTCAAAACTATTTTTATAAACACGCAAGCGGAAGTGAACGTTTTAAACCAAAGATAATATCATTATCAAAATAGGTTGTTTACCATGATCGATCAAACGTATTTCGGGTTGCCAGTTAAGGCGTAACCGCGACCTAAATAGATAACGTTATCACGCGGACAACAGTTCCACGTAATTAATAGTACTAGGCTACCTTAACCAATAACTTATTATCTTCGTATTACTATGGAAGGATATTTAGAACTGCGTTTGAAAGCATACTTTATAAAAAAAACTCATTGGTCTTGCGGTCGCAAGCGCTACTGCTGAGCATATCCTGGGTTAGATTCCAAGGTTGGGCAGTGTGGTTCGGTTTTTCCATCAGGGATTTCTCAGTAATAGCCTCGAGTTTGGATTTGTGCCCGGTTGATGGCTATAGGCTCGCCCTCTATTACATGGGAAATGTAGGTGTAACTGTAATACACACCTCTGCCTAAGCTTTCGGGGAGAACGGGCGTAATGTTATGTTACAAAATTTAAGAAAAACAAAATCGAAATGTTTAACACATTGCTAGGTCAGGTTTTCATGGCCTCAGTTTTGTTTTATTTTTCTATTTTTAGGTATATTTCAGTGAGGAAGGGTGAAAGTTTTAAAAATAGAAAGCCGTTGAAGGTTTTATTACGTAACGTAAAAAAATGGGAAAAGATTTTGATAGATTGTTCGTTTAATAGAGAACTTTCTATATTGTAGAGGTATGAGGAACAGAGGTAAAGTTTACTCGTCCTCCATCCTCCATAGAAAGGAGAGGAACCTCCGGGAGGAACTAAATGGGTGTTGTGTCTGGTGGGTTACTGCCCGACGATAGGTGTCGAGATGTTGCACCTGAACTGCGCAGCGGAGAAACCACTACGCAACAATGGATAAATAAATTAACAATGCAAACTCCAAGAAACTTAAGTAATTTGCTTTTAGTCCTTAAACTGTCAATCAGAACAAAGCACTGCGGTAATTAATGCTTTAGGGACTACTCACACTATTATTCAGCTCTAGTCAGATTTTGTCCATAGAAAATAACGGTTTTGCATAAAGTCCGTTACTTAGCAGCTTACCGCGGCTGAACGGATGCGTAAAAATCTCATAAAAAATCATTGTTTTCAATGGACAAAAGCTGAACAGAGCTGAATAAGTGTGAGTAGTCCATACCGCGCCTATTTGCACGCGCGTCGACACGGTAATATGCAAGTCGCGCGTTAAATTCTGCTTGCGCGATACAGGATTTTGTGTGACGTCAGTGTTATGCTTAGTTTGCAAGTGGCAATGTAGATGCCGCTACTTTATTGAATTCGAAGCAAAAATTCATTAAAAAAATAAAAATTCTATCGACCTAGCCTTTTCCCAATATATGTTGGGGTCTATGTTGGATTGTTGGGGTCGGTCCAGTTCCAGTCTAACCGGATGCAGCTGAATACTAGTTATTTTACATGGAGCGACTGCCTATCTGATCTCCACAACACAGTTCCTGGGTAGCACGATACCCCTTGGTAAGACTGGTTGTCAAACTTTTGACAAAAATATTGACTCAAAAAGTCACAATTGGGCAAAAGGTTTCGTGCGTTTCATTGAAGTCAAACAAAACATACATGTCGTGGAACATTCACATTATTCCAAAGCTATCATAAACAGTTTCCACCTAAGTTTCCTTTTCTTCATCTTACAAAAAACTGGCAAACACCAGCCCCATATCCCTACGATAATAATAATCCTTAGCATGTACAGAACCCCATAAACACGCCAGGAAGGTGAATGAATCACTGGCAGCGACAGAACGGTATTCTACAGATAATAATCGTTTTATATAGAATATTTTGTACATACTACGCTAGTAAAGTTAATAATTTATATTTGCAAGGTTTGCAACCTCCGATAGTGTTCCTTGCCAAAGATTTGTGAATTTCTGCACACATTCATTATTTGTTGGTTAGTGTTTAATTTATTGTGTTTAGTTTCAGGTCTGTGTTTTTTTTTAAATAGGGGTTGATTAATTGCTGGTATTTTGTGGTACAGTTAGCTGTAATTTAGAATAACAGAGAACGAATGAAGAAGGACATACCGTTGGGAAGTGAAAAGATAGTTACAGACAGATTTTAGATGCACATTGTAGAGGGATTATCCCTACTTTCCTACTATATTATTATTAATGAGAAAGTAACTCTGTCAGTCTGTATGTTACGCTTTCACGCCTAAATCGCTGAACTGATCGTCATGAAATTTTGCACATATATAGTTTGGGATATGGAGAAGGATATAGGTTACATTTTTACGCGATAATCGACATTTACGCGAGCAGAGCCGCGGGCAAAAGCTAGTTCTTTATAATTAGAAACTTTGGCCACTATGGCCATGAAGCACCATATACGTTATATAATGTAGGTATGAATAAATGCATCTCCTTTTTCTGCTTAGGATACCAATGGTGTTACTCAAAAATAATTTATAAGACATATATCATCTACGGACGGATATTACTAATTCCCGGTTCACACTTGACCGACTATCCAAAAATACACATAGTGAAGACGTCAACTATTCAGACAATAATAATAATTGGAGAAAGCTCGTAAATTATCGCTCAAGACATTTGCGATTTGAACTATTTTACTTCTTGGCAATCGCATTGTGTTATTCTTTATCTCAACTAAATGTAACAGGTCATACTTTGTTTCAAAACGAATATTTTTTACTGTTGCTTGTACTCAAGAACTTAAATAAGATTACGTTTATTTTCAATACAAAAATAGATTGTTACTAAAGATTTTACGTCAATCTTCTAGCTGTAGCGTTACGAGCACCGTAGAGAAACGTTTTGTCTACGGAAGAGTAGACAAAAATGACGTTTCCGTGTAGAGTTGACAGTTTTGTACCGAGAAATGTAGACAAGCGATTTCTATTCTACGGTAGAGTAGAAATAGAAAGCGTCATGCTAAACCTGCTGTAATTATTACAAATTTCAATTCCTTCGCCATTACTGATAATTTCTTCCAGTTATTAAAAATCTTCCACAATTTTCATCTAAGCTTAAAACAACACTGTCTCTCCACTCCAGTGTCTCCAGTACTTAGTGACAGTATTTATTACCATTCTAAAGCTCTTCATCTGCTATCATTTACTATTCAACGTAAATCTACTACGGTACATAATATTAAATATTTCACTACTAGTCCACTATTACCAATGTCATTAAAGCCCCGCTATTTGTTCTATTCTTTCCTCTCCCGAATTAGAACGGCAGGTCGATCTATACTTGACATTAAGTGGGGTGGGTTGTTTTTTATACAGAAAGTGTATGCTTTGGAGCAGTGTTGCCAGAGGACCGTCTTGCGGTCTTCCCAAACCTTCCCCAAATTTGCCATATGTGTGGAGGGGCACCATAACGTGGATCAGGACATATAATACTTTTAATCCCGATATTCCTACGGGATCGATACTTAAGCGGGTGAAATCGCGGGGCGCAGCTAAGTAGTTTAATATAAATATTATTTATTTTACTGTTTCTCAAACAATATTATGCAACAGAAGGTTGAATTTAGCAAGGAGTTGTGCAGGTCAGGAACAATTGTAGCCGGCGTTAAACCAGAATCTTACTTCATAATTATGCAGTGGTGGTGAATACTCAATCACGTGACCATTTCGACACCGCCGCGTTTCGTTAAGTCTATTAAAAGATCTGAAGGAAGAAACTAAGTCACAGTACCAATGTAAGATAATAATAAGGATCTCCATGCAAGTGGAAAATTCTAGGCTAGAAGAAAATGTCAGGTAATATCGATAAAGGTTTAAAACCAGGTGCTAAGCTCAGTGATCTGCTGTTTTCATGTGTCCTTTTTATTCTCAAGTGAAGTCAACACGACACGTTGCTTGGCAGGTTGAAGAAAATTTTGACCAACAGGCGCTAAGAGCAATTTATCTTCTATTGTCATATACGTCAATCATTCCCAGGTCAACTGAACACATGTAGCTCTAGTAGACGTGGATAACACAAGTGGCAGTCATTGTGGAACACGTGTACCACCACGTTGGCCGGCGGCTATTCTTGAGCGAGCCGGGTGTGAGGGCGAGCGCGGCGCAAGGGATGAGGGACGCGGGGATGAGCTTGCAGTTCAGGGGCATAAGGATGTCACGGAATTTGTACAATAGAAATTCTTATTACCGATCTTCTTCAGCGTTCGGGAAGATACGCAATATCTTGTCGTCCTACTTACCACAGTGTCTCAAGACGAGTCTTTGACCAGTGCGTGATGCCAGTGATGACTTATGGAATCGAAACGTGGTCGCTCACAATGGGCCCCATAAGAAGGCTTAAAGTCTCCCCAAAGGGCAATGGAACGGGCTATGCTTGGAGTTTCCCTACGTGATCGAATTAGGGATGAAGAGGTCCGTAGGAGAACTAAGATGGCAGTGCTCGCAGAATAGATGGCCGATGGGGCCGGAAAGCTCTGGAGTGGCGACCACATAACGGAAGACGTAAAGTTGGAAGACCTCCCACAAGGTGGACCGATGGCCTTGTGAGGGCCGCAGGAGTCCGCTAGATGCGGGAAGCACAGAACCGGCCGAATTGGCGGAGCTTGGGGAGGCTTATGTCCAGCAGTGGACTTGCTGCTGGGGAGTTTGTTGCGCCACTTCTTCTTCCCAGCTAAAGCACTAGGAAGATTCGAAGGGTGGGCGTTTTTGGGGAACTGTCTTTTGTAATTTTGGACGTTCAAAAAGTGCTGACACCAGCCTAGTTTGAATAAATGACTTTTGATTTTGATTTTGGACGTCTTTCGACTGAAATGATGGTGATGTTCTTCTGTTGGCCCCGGCTGTCATTCGTGGATCTTTGGCAGTCGTTACGGGTCGAAGTCGAAAACCCCCAAAAGTCTGATAACCAGTCTTACGAAGGGGTAGGCGTATTTCCCAGTAACTGGGTTGTGGAGGTCAGAGAAAAACTGAGACCGAAGACCGCTGAGACTGAAGACTGACCCGAACATAGTTGGGCAATGGCTAGGCAGATGTAGATTCGCGAAGTTCTTCAGCAGGCTTAGTACGAGCACCGATTTGTCGACGGAAGAATAGACATGACTATTAACTAAATGATGTCCAATAGAAGATAGCTATGTTTTTCTATTAATTATCACAGTTATGCGTTCTAAAGGAATCATGATTTTGTAGATAATCGTATATACTTTGTGGCCTTCGAGAAGAAATTTTGTTGTCAGTGTGATTTTGGCAGTTTGGGAAGAAATATTCTTCTGAAATAGTCTACAGCTATAAGGACCTAGACAAAGATCGTTAGAAACGAATGACAAAATGGGAGATTGTAGAAGGATAATCTACGACGCGATGTCAAAAATGGAGAAACGAAATGTCACTTTATATTGAAAAAGGACTGTCTATTCTTCGTAGAAATAGAAAGCGTTATGCTAAGCCTGCTGAAAGGACAAGTGCTTAGTATCCATGACCAGATGTGTGTATAACTAGATGAACGTAAACTTATTAATAGGAGTATACAAATCGTATCAGGGTTCTGTAGTTTCTGCCTACCCTCACAAGGAAAAGGCGTGAGTAAATGTTTGTTATACAGTATGTTCGACGTTGTAAGGTTTTATGATGATAAGGTAATGGAAATAATAGATGTAGCTGGTGTAATGGTTTTGTTAGTGAAAATAGCAAGGACGAAATTTCATCAAACCGTTAGAAATTGTGGTAGATTAAATACAAAAGCTACCCTGAACTGAGCATATCCGAGTACAGGAGGTGATTGTGAAATACTCAGAGTAATACTTACCTCCTTATGAGACAGACCCCAACAACTGCTCTTATAGCAGACCAGAAATTTTAATGCGATAGAGACGGTGGTTAATGAGATCAGATATGTATTGCTTTTCTCGGATATAGGTACTAGAACAGTGGATAACTCTTTGAAATTATAAAAAAAAAGTCATGCTAAACCAAAATTTAATGTAAAAACGCTACCGCCTACATTTGGTACCAAACTTAACCTAACAAGTATATTTCAGTAGTGTTGTTCGTGAATGGCATATGTTTTCTCAGCATATTGCACAACATATTAATTTGGTTCCTTTCCGTATTGCAAGGCACATGTTCCACTCCTTATTGTTTCAAGTGTAAAGCATTATTAATTACAATTGAGTAGTAATTACAATATTTGTATGGTGTTACTATTTACTTGTTAATAAAACGCCGTCTACAAGTTGTTTGTTGTTCCGTGAGATGTGTTAATTACTCTTAATATGAAACAACATTATTTCCTCATAGTTTGTTGACTTGATGGTTTCATCTTCGAGGTTTCTAAGCCAACTGACGTCGTTATTCAAATTTTTTACCCGACTACGATGAAGCAAAAAGGAGAGTTATGATTTTGTATGTATCTAATGTTAAGGGTAAGTTAATGTATATTCATGTTTTCCCTCATAATATCTAAGCTAATTATCAAAATATCACAAATGAGGTATCGTCCGAAGCGTCTTGATCGTCTGCTGGTTGTGGCCAAAGTGGCGTTGGCGTCACATTGAACATGACGCCTTTAGAGAACATAAAGTGGCGATTTTTTATATTGCTTTTTTATTTTTTTTATATTTTTTATTGGTTTTTTTATGAAAGTGCTTAATTAATTACATTTTGAAAATGCATAATATATGAAAAATCATGCTACAAAAAGTATGAAACAAGAAAATATTATCTGTAAGCCGTGGTGCAAGCTTTGTGACTAACTAACCGCTTTTTGATATAAGCATGATCCAAGAGAAAACGGTTGTCATCAACTCAAAAGAGAAGACATAGACCGTCAAATTGGAACTATCATTTGGAATTGCGACTATTGAAAACCTACAGCTTCCAGCGGATTGCAACGAGCCTTAAAATCAATTGTAGTAGAAACAGTGCTCAATAGTTATGGCGTCGATAGCCGCGAATTAACGGGTCCATTTTCCATCGCTATTTTCAACCAAATTGCCTATAGGTGGTCGTGAAATGGTCGTTCGATATGGCGGTGGATCGTCCAACCACAGCAACGGCAAACGACCAACAACACCGCCGCAGTTCGACGTAAACTGTGTTCAAGGTTTTGCGCATTTGCTCGGCGGCGGTTTGGCGGTCGGCCGCCTAAATGCGCGGCTTACCGCTGCCCGCAACGATTCTACCTCCATTTAATAGTTACAGAATGGTTTTCGTCTATAGGCATTTCAGCACCATGTTTTTCTC
The DNA here is from genome assembly GCA_949987655.1 of Polymixis flavicincta. NCBI lineage: Eukaryota > Metazoa > Arthropoda > Insecta > Lepidoptera > Noctuidae > Polymixis > Polymixis flavicincta. The sequence continues at coordinate 22,025,610 of OX465175.1, forward strand.
TTGTTCTGCTGGTGCTTTATCTTACTTCCCATCCTACTCCTGTTAATATAATAAATGTGAAAGTTTGTATGTTTCTTTCTCAATCACGCAAAAACGGCAGAACGGATTTGTATGAAATTTTGCACACAGATAGTTTATAACCTGGATTAATACATAGGATGGATTTTATCCCGGTAGTACGTTCCCATGAGCTATTTTCCGAACTCTACGCGGACAAAGCCGACGGTAAAAGCCCGCATGCAAACACTTTTATAAGTCAATCATATTTTAAATACTAGATGAGGTCGGCGTTTCCTATTTGACTACTCTGAAAAGAAAGGCCGAAACAAACTCAGAGGTCACATTCTCTTTTATAGTCTAGACATAATCTTGGTCAGATCATGTGTAGTCCCCCCCAGTGGGGTTCCCGCATAGTCGTTGCGGGGGGGCTCAGTATTAGCCGTGGTCTCCCAGCCACGGTGTAGCGAAGAGGAACCCCAAGGTGGGGCCGCTCGTCAGGGCTTTTGCCTCAGAGCCGACGACGTAGCGGCCAAAAAGTAGGTTGCGGTGAGGTGCACCGAAACTGAGGTGGGCCACAATGTCGAATGGGATGCATCGCGGCTGAGGGTTACGGGCTGCGGCAGAGGAGGAGTGCCGGTGCTTCTGAGCAGCGCTCTTCCCTTCCGTGGCCTGGACAGGGCTGCCATCGTTTGATGGCGGACGCGGTGGGGCAGGAGAGGAGGAGTGTCGGTATAGCGTTGGCCGCTCTCCCTATCCCCTGCGGCCGAAAAGTGGCGGCGGGGCCACTGTGCTGACCCGTCGCAGGAGGACCAAGGGTGCCAGACACAGGGTCGTCTGGGGCCCTTATGCTATTTGGTTCCTGGGGTGGTCACGGCGTGCCATGTGTCCTGGTGCGACGGTGATAGGGGTTATTCCCCTCCGAGGAGGGTCCGGTGACGGACATCCGCGACGGGTTCGCGGATGGTTTGCGCGTTTCCGTGTTCCCGCCTCAAGCGGCACTGGAGAGACACTGTGGAGTTTTAGTGGATTACAGTCCCACATAACTGCGCTATCTCCCCGTGGTAGCGCAGTAGGTAATTCTCCACGTTAAAAAAAAAATGCCCGGTTCGACGACCCGTTGCGTTCCACGCGCGCCGTCAGAGATGTCAGTAACATCTGGTGGTGTCCGCAAGGGCCGATGCCTGCCAGGAGTGCGGGTTGTTCGAAAGAGATACCGTCGCCCCTGGCACACGGGCAACTGAGGGAACACGGGTGGGTTTTAGTCAGTAAAAGTCTGACACGCCCTCCTGCTCCATACAGAGCGGGAGAAGTCATTTGATGATTTCCTACCGTCAAAAAAAAAATCATGTGTAGTCCGTGTGGATTGGTGTCTGATATGGTCTTAAGTTAAGAACCATACATACTGTCCTTTAGGTCCTTTAGTTGTGAAGCCACCATTATTATTTTCAGAGCCTTTTTTCAAAGGGCAAAAGGGTTTGGAGTAAATATTTAGTATGCCAAGACGAATTTTCGGTGTTGACTATTTCTAGGTTTCTTAACTACTTAATATTCTGTGACCTTTATACAAAATTTGACTAGGTATTATGAATTTTAATTTAGCTACAAACTAAATCATTTTGTTACGCAAACGATATTTGCACATGTGAAGTGCTATTTTAAGAATGTAAGTTAAGGAAACAGGAAAAAAATTCAAGGCGATCAAGTCAAAAAAGTTATTAGCCTGTCTGGACAGGTTTAGATAATTTTTTATAATGTGAATTTGGATTTGAGATAAGGCATTTTTTGTGTACCTGTTCTTATGATCCTTTTTAAATATTTAGAAACCATCTAAACTAAAATAAGAGTAATCACTATCTCTTACTGTCAGACCGCGATAAAAAGAGACAAGTGACGGTTTAGAACTGTTAAACTAAATTACGTCTCGATTGCCTTGAATTTGGTGTAATTTTAAGCATGATGAATTTAGTTCGTCGTTGTTGCGTCGAAGAAAGCTCTTATTTATTTCCGTCCCTTTCTTTTTACAGTAAAAAGAGAAAGATGGCAATAGTCTAAATTAAGTTTAGGTGATGTACAACAAAATCATCACCATTGCCTTCTTCATTTTGTGCTTGATGGTTTGATGTTTAGTTTTTGACAAAAATGGAGAATGGACGTCTGCTATACATATTAAAGAAACATTTTATTAGGAATGAAATTAGGCAGGCCATGGAGATAACCGTCAGTGTATGGAACTAAAGTGAGGTTTAGAAAGAGAAACGGTTGATAAGAGCGACTGAGAATCCAAAAGCAGTTCCAACAAAAGAAGCGAATTCACAATAGTCCTCAAAACTTCAAATGAAGAACTCCTTAGAAGATTAAAGCCACTTCCATTTCATACAACGCACTAAGTCCGTGATCATTTTAACTGAACTCGAAGGTTAGCAGCATTGTACTCCGATTGATCCTTAACCTTCCTACATTGAGTCTATTGTGGCTGGAATTGATTGCTTCCGGTGTTGCCCGATGTCTTTTTATTGTGTATGTAACTAAGCTATTTGCTGGCCGACAAGTGGCAGAGCCCAGTCGGGAATGTACGGGATTAGCGGATAGGATTTAAGAGTGAGACTGAATTGATTTTGGATTTAGGTGAAGGGAAATTTTGGCTTTCCATAACAGAAAGTGAGCAAATTACACATAAATTGGAAGAAACCAAGAACAATGATATTAGAATTTAATCACATCACTTTTTCTTTCACTTTCACTTTCAATAAATATTGATGAAATTGAAATGACTAACGCGTATTGAACGATACTCCAACAGGAAAAATACAATCAAAACAATATCGATGGGTTAAAACATGTTTCCTTATTGGGAGCCGGGAGCCACTCGTTAGGAGAGATCCAAGGGCTTTGGGGACAAAACAGAGAAACAAAAACAAAACACAATCTATACCAGCCAATTGAAAAAACAACAGAATATTTGAAAGTATAAATAGGTGGAGCGGTCACAAAAATCATGCAATTTGACCAAGGCAACCGTGATGACAAAGCCAAGGTTAAGTCCACAGCACATAGCAATGATGTGACTAATTGAATCCTCCTTGGAGATGCAATAGAGATGACACCGTTCCATTAAGTAGATTAAGGGCCAATTTGTCTAACACTCCAAGTGGCCATGTAATTTCTGTATGAAAAAGTCATTTGTCATAACTGTGACAAGATGACGGAAAGTTTTGACTTGAAGTTTGTTTTAAGATAATTCTTACAGGTTAACACCAAGAGAAGTATTGCCAAAAGCAATGGCTAGATGTGATTTTGGAAGGAGCTAATGAAATTGTTTAAAACCCCTAAAATATTACATCTATTGAACCAAGCTATATTATTCTATACAAGCATTATGCGGCACTAAGTCCCCATTTAGGCCTGGAAATAGCTCCTTTCGTGATTCCAATTCAAATTACGATTCGTAAATTTGACCCATCAATTTTATGTTCCAATATTGTCTAAAACGTGCTCCAATAGTTCCAATACCCAATATTATTACGGTATCACGATGTTTGGATATCACGGGCGGATGTTATGAAAATAACGAGGCAAATTATTAGCAATTGTTGCCGTGATCATTTGTTATTTAATAAACATCACAGCTATTGTTATCACACAATAACATAACAATAGAATGTGGTAGAAAGTACTGTTATACAATACCATTATTTTTGTCTAGCTGCTGTAGCATAATCAATTACATTTAGTCTGCATATCTTGTCTATGACGATTTCTGTCATCGCCTTGGCTTCTTTCTTGTCAGCTTTATGATATATATGTAGATTTGGTTTCCTTTTCTCAGTCTTTTTTAAAAGTTTCTTTGTGAATATCTCAACATTTAAAGGATTTAAAAATTGCAAGAGATTTATCATACAGACTGTCAAACGACATTTTTGGAGTCTGTTAAGTGTTAACTCTGAACCAAACTGTCTGTAATATTGTCTTCTTGTTTCAATTTCAAATAGGTACTCAAAAGCTATGTTACTGTACAAAACAGTTCAAAGAACTCTCGAAAGGTAAAAACGTGGCTAAAAATACCAAACAAGGAAAACTTTATTTAGGAATCTTACCAGGAAAGTTCCTAGTCAAAGCAATGTGTCATATTAACGTAACATTCATGTACTCTTCTGACATCATCAAAACACTAGGTGGAAACATTAATTATGAAAATAATAGGGAAAACGTAGCGAATGCAAATTCCATTCTTTAATGTATGTTTAGTCGTCACAGCCTCATTCAAGGAGTACTAGGCATTGTGTTTGACGCACAGAGCCTACTCGACCCGCTGAGATTTCAAGCAAATAATTCTAGTTGCGAGTATCTGCCTAGTTTTTCAGTATTATATCCGTTTTTTACAAAATGTTAGCCTATTTTTTATTGCGTTATCTGACTAAGCGTTTCTTCTTCATTTATTCAATCCAATTTTGGCTAACGACACACCATGACACATATGGTCAAACCAATTCCTTTTTGTCTTATCTATTGTTTAGATTTTCCAATACGTTAAGATATTTACTATTTACAGAGAACTTTGCACAAGTTCTAAACGGAATACGGTCTGTTTAGAAAGAGAAACCAAGACAAGGACAGCGTTACTCCAGCTCGTGACGTCACCGGCGCAAGCGCACAGCAGGACGGCAACGTCGCGCACGCCGAATGTTTTGTAAATAGAATATTGGATAGCGATTGTTGTGTGAGCGAGAGAGTATCGTTGGGTTAAAAGAGATGGGGGATCTGTCAAATTCTGTATGAAATAGGACTTTATGTAGTGGAATTATGAATTCTACAATAAATTTTAAGTGCGGTTGTGAATTTGTCCGATATACCGACCGGGGAGTACATTTCTGTAATGGTTGCATGTACCGTGTGCCGTATACAGCAGTTATCGAGAAGGATAATAAGCATTTCGGTTGGGCCTGATAACGTTTATCAATGACCTGATTAATTAATTAACAGTTTGTACAACCGTGAAATCATGGAGTTATACGACGTAATTCAATTTCTTGGAAATCTAATTTAGTTTTACAAATAACCTTCTACTCATTAGTTGTTACCTAGGTATCGTTCGGTACCATGAAGTTTCTAGAGTTCGTCAAATTGTTCGTCGAGTTTAAAAGTGTATTTTCGCATCTAGACGATATCATCATCTAAAATATTTAAAAAGAGGGTAGAAAACCAATCGACCTCCATGTTTACGTAACAAAAGGAAGGAAAATAAAGAAAGTCAGCACTTTATTTTTCTATTACCTCATTTAGGGACCTATAAGATGAAAATTAAATTCCCTCCCTTATTAAACACTCGCTATAGAACAATGTAGGTAAATTGTAATAAATAAATAAGTGGAAGGAGGAAGGGTGGCATCGAAATCCTCCCGAGGTCGTTGACCCGTCGACCGCCCCCCCCATGCCCCCTCCGCGCAACCCCTCCCTCACGACGTATCGAACCTTCGCGGATGTGATGTGTCTTAGTACCTATGTATTTTAAAATATTTTCGTACATAAGCATCAAGTTTTTGTTCAGGCAGGAGACATTCTTAGCAGTCTATGTGGATGAAGAACTGATATTTGAACTTGAAGATTATTTTAATTCGGTAAATGGATTGGATAGGCGAAGGGCACTGTAGAATTTTCTTCCAATATAATAAAAATATGAAAGGATACAGAAAAGATAACTCATATCCGATAGTTGACTTGAAGTGTCTGCTATGTAGATCACACACAGATGAAAATTATTTAGTAAACCTACTCTTCTAAGCGGATATTAAACTAATAAGTATGGAAAGTATGGTCCTGGGTTCGATTCCCTGGCCGGGCAAAGTGTTATTGGGATTTTCTATCCGGAATTAGTAGCTGCTCGGAGTCTGGATTGATACCCGGTTGATGGCGATTGGCTCGCCCCCTATTACATAATTCTCCTCTGCTCAATCCTTCGGGGAAACAAGGCGTGATGTTACGATGAGTATCTAAACAAGAGCTGCAAATTATGCACTTTACAATTAATGAACCAATGGTAAATGGTAATGTTATCAAGACTACAACAACAAAATTAGCTAATGATGATGACAAAAACAATTACGAACTACAAAATTAGTTAAAAGAAAAAGAAGCGTTATTAGAGAGACAAAACTAAAGACAAACGTGCAAATCGCAACTAAAAAAGACGAGCTAAAGGTGCGAGCGAGACAGAATGCGGTAGACAAGGATAACATATATTTACCTTGATGTCTTGTAAGACCTGTAAACAACAAACATACATTAATGTTATTAAACATGATTACATAACAATATGTAAGGTTTTAAACAATAATTATGACTGTTGCTGCTACAATGTGTAAAACGTATTTGCATTTCAAAATAAACAACCGTACTTGGCTATTCAGAGGAAAAAACGCTTAAAATTCTCTACATTGCAAACTAAAATCTCTAATTTCCCAAAAACACGTACTGCATCTTACTTGCCTATTCAATCCGTATCACAGTTTAAAAAAAAAATCGATTAAAAACTCTTTTCATGTTAATGATTTGTTTTTTATGACAACATCTCTAAAAAGAAAATAACGCTCCAAATTCAAAATTCGTTTACCAACTTGCAGAAACGAAACGCAATTCTAAAGTCAGCCATACTGAATTGAATGTTAAAGTTTACACTTTACAGAAAGCTCACGCTATAATAGTTAATTTGTAGTTAAGTTTAAATAAACAAAGTCCTGATTGATAAACTTTGACCGTATGCGGGTGGGTTATCGACCGGACATGTCTGTAAACCCGGGTAACAGATAAAAACCGGATGAATACGGTCTACGTTGCGCAAGGAGTTGTTATAACGTTGGTATCGCGGTGTTTGCACCTACTGTTGATATCATGAATGTCAAAGTTAATCGATAAAAATGAGATTGTTCTGTAGTGAAAAAATAAAGATTTTAGAAAAGTAAAAAGGCCTTTTAAATTTAAGGGATTTTCATTAGATTCATGGTCGTCAATTGTTTATGAATCACAACTACATCTAGAACTAAACTGTATTGGTTATGGACTCCCTAGCAAGGCCTAATTGAATGCCCATTTTGTAACCACAGGTACTCCAAAGTTTAAAGTGACTCAAGAAACATTATGCTTCGTCATTGATTGAGAATTAGGGATAACCATATTGTGCAAGTGACGCATACAAATTGCTCAATAGTGAAAAGCATTCTTTTGACTCATCGTAGACAATAGAACGCGATAACTTTTAGCGAGCTCTATGCAAATGACCCAATGTTGGAAGGGTTTAACATTTTTAAAACATAGTACACAATTTAATATTTGGTTTCGTTTTCTGACTTTCTCATAATCGTTGTCTGCCTAGCCACTTCCTAACTATGTCAGCTTCCAGTCTGACCGGATGCAGCTGAATACCAGTATTTTACATGGAGACTTTTTTTACTTTCTCATTATCCTACTAATATCCTACTTTCTACTATCCTACTATATCCTTATCCTTACTGATATTCAAAAACCACTGAATGGATTTGGATGAAATTTGGCACACAGGTAGATTATAACCTAGATTAACACATAATTATTTTTATCCCGGTAGTACGTTCCCGCGGGATAATTTACACGCGGGCGAAGCCGCGGGCGGAAGCTAGTACATTTTTAAAATTAAATCCTACTAATGTTATAAATTAGAAAGTTTGGATATTCGTTACTCAAACACGCAAAAACAGCAGAACGGATTTGGATGAAATTTGGCTCACAGATAGTTGGTAACCCGGAATAAAACATAGGATACTTTTTATTCCGATAGTACGTACCCGCAGGATAATTTCTGACTTCCACGTGGGTGAAGCCGCTGGCAAAAGCTAGTGTTTTAATAAAATTAAACAGACCTACACTACCTATTATTTTGGTTAGCCCGTATAACAGCGCGAGTTTTTCTAATCACAAAAATAACCGTTTATGACGCAGTACAGATTCATATTTTCATAAACTCTCTACCTGTCGAGGTTTGGCCGAAAAGTCCTATCGTTGTCTCATCTACCATCTCTATTTATAACCGAAGGTCTGCCAACTCAAGGTAGGCATAATCAACTGAAGGTTTTAAAATGTCGCAATTTTGATGCCGTTGGTAACCGTACTGGCAGCACTGTTTAGAAAACCGTTAAATTCTACAAAACTATTCTAATTTCTAAATTCAAATGTTTTTTTTTCAGCCTCTCGGCTTTTTAGCTACAATATTTATGAAATAAACTATATTTGAACCCAGAAAAAACTAAGATTTTTCAAAAACTTTGAAACGCTTTAATATATTTTCCTCAAGTATCTTTAATTATAAGGTCGATATCCAGAGGCGGTCCGGGGTTATCGACCGGATGGCGAAGTGACCCGGCTGAGACGGATTTGAACCGGGTAACCGTTTGCTGTTACCGTAGGTCCGGGACGTTTATTCTCTTTATTTGAAACGGATAGAAATCTAAAAAGGATTCCAGTAACGTATCGTGAAATGGTGAAGAGATTTAGTCCAAAAACAAAACAATGTTCCGAACTTCCGATCTTCAAAATTCCATCTGTTTGACGGATTCAGACTTTTTAGTGGCAACAGGCGTTGTCCTACCATTGACAAATTCCCACTTATTTTCATTATGAGATCTACCTACTAAGGAAAGAAATTAACAAGGAACTATAGCAGTTATTTTCTATTTATAGTGGTTATTTTCTATCTATAACAGTTATTTTCTATGCAAATAGAGAGGTGCTTGTGGCTAAGTGATAACAGTGGGATGGGTTGGTCGATCAAGTTAAGCAATGCTTGCTGCGGTCGGTCAGTGGATGTGTGACCATTTTGACATACCAAACCCTTCCGAGCCTCGGGAAGCGCGTTAAGCCGTTGGTCCCATCCGTCATTCGTGGACATACTTTGAACGTAGGCAGAAGCCTGAAAGTCTGACTAAGCGGTATCGTATTACCCAGTAACTGGGTTGTGGAGGTCAGACAGGCAGTTGCTCCATATAAAATACTGGTACTCAGCTGCTTCCAGTTAGACTAATAGCCAACCCTATCATAGATGGAAAAAGGCTAGGCAGATGACTATCCAAAATTCCAAATACATAGTGGATGAAGCAACACCTAAACATCAAGTTGGTGAAGCAGCTACCTTGAAGTGGCATCTAGTCGCGAGCTCGAACTCACTGGTGGGCCTGGCTAAAAAGCACGCTGTTTCACCAGGCATTATGTCCGACAGAGATAATACCCGTGACGAGCAGTGAGACGCTAGTCTATACTCACAACATTATTGAGTGAGATGCAGGATCAGTTAAAGTAAAACGTGCGCATAAAAATTAAGAAAAGTTCTTCGGAAGATCGGGTCGATCGGGGTTTTATGAAAAAACCACTGCATAAATCAATGGCCAATAAAGTTTATTGAACTTTTTGATATTTGAGCTTTGTTGATACTGACTTGGTTTCGGAGATTTCACACTTCTTTTATTACTTAAACACGCCCAAAGTTAGGTAAAATTAGTAAGAAAAACGAATCTTTGTTGGCTCATAACTTTTTAATGGCTTTTTATTTTAGTATTCTGTTTTCATCTAGACAATATTCATAATAAGACAAAACTACACTATGTATTATTTTTGATTTACATTGTCGAACAGTGGAGTAATACAGTCCCGAAGTTTGTATGGAAAGAATGTCGACAAGATCCACCTTAACTATTCCTAACCATAATAAAATGCCAAACGTGTTTTACAAGTCATGTCTGAGGGTTAGTAGTTTATTGCTAGTGCTTGTCCTATCTTTATATCCAAAACCCTACATCTCATAACATCCATACCGGACAAAATATCATAAAATCCCTTGTCACACCACCACATAACTCTTCTTTTGTAGCATCGTAGTCGGATAGACACTAAACTCTATATTTATTTTGTTACTATCCGAAGTTGTCTGAATTGGGATATTGGGATATCCTAAGATAGTTTAGTGTTTTGTAATTGGAACACATTTTGAACCTGGTACTTTAATATCGTAACAATTCTAGACCTTGGTCTTGGTTTAAAAATGGTTATGTACTGTTTACATAAGCATTTTTTTGAAAGACAGAATATTCTGCGGAGTAACGTACTGACAATAGGAATGGCTGTCATTTAGACAGTTCAACAACATTCATTGCGTTGTTTACGTTGTTGAACAGACAATTTTTTCGAACCTATGAAGCAATGGATTGGGCAATTTCCTTCCAAATTCGGATAAAATAGATTTAGATTGTGATTGATAGTGTGTTACGTAATTAGGGTGCTGAACGATTTGCTGTTTTGTTTATGTTGGACAGGTAGAATATTCTATATGATACGATGATTTCTGTAGGTACCTACTTGCTGAAGAGTTTTCTCGGCCATAGTAGATGATAGATCCTATTGTCGTTACGGGTCATCAGAAGCCCGAATGTCTGACAACCAGTCTTACCAAATGGTATCGTATTACTCAGTCACTGGCTTATGGAGGTCAGATAGGCAGTCGCTCCATGTAAAGTGCTGGTACTCGGCTGCATCCGGGTAGACTGGAATCTGACTCCATAGTTGGGAAAAGACTCAGCAGATGATAATGAGTCCGTCCAGCATTAAAATAAAACGCAAATTCCAAAATCGAGCTACGAATTCAATTTCCCCATACTTTCCCACTTTTAACACGAAAAAACTTGAACACATTTTCCCCTCTTTTAACACGATACTTGAAAAGCCAACAAAGAAAAGACATAAGTTTTCAACAGAACATTCTAAGGCAGCAGAGGTCATCGATAAGGTAACGAGAACCTAACAGACTGTTATCCGGGTCTCGAACCGCGTCCGGTCATTTGTCACCGTGGTGTAAGGGAATACCGGTTTGGTGTGGAGGATAATCTAGAAATAGGAGACGGGATTCTTGCTACAGAGGTTATATTTTTCATTTAGTCATTTTTTTTGTCTTTGTCCAGCAGTGGACTGCGATTGGCTAAGTTGATTGATTTTGAAATATTTTCTAGACGTCATCCATCCTTTTTGCCCCTATTTCAAATTCATCTCTTGTTTTATCTGTCATCTTTCCTTAAGTTACCCGCTCTTCTAGCCAAATTATATTTTACACCATTCATTCATCCGTCGTTTCTTTGGTATTTCAATAGGTGATGAATGGTAGATATACCATGGAAATACAAAATAGTACTTAATGCATGGAAGAGAAAGACTGTATGACATTGAATTAGACCTAAACGAATCATTTACCAAGCCGTTTCCCAGCTATGTTGGGGTCGGCTTCCAGTCTGACTGGATGCAACTGAATACCGGTATTTTCGATGGAGCGACTGCCTGCTTGACCTTCACAACTCAGTTATTGGGTAATACGATACCCCTTGGTATGACTGGTTGTCAGACGTTCGAAATTCTGACGATCCGGGCACAGAGGTGCCTTGGTACGTAAAGACTATGACCTAAAAAGTATGTCGAAATTTATGTTTTACAGTAGTCCTCTACAAATCAGTAATTTGCAAAACAATAGCGAATATTTGTCCTCACATTATAAATACAAAGGAATTGAATTAGTCCGCCGTAACGACCAGCATTTCGGTGTCATTCAGAACTCCTTGAAATAAACCTAATGTGAATACTAATACATCATTCTGATATAGAGCCGCACAGCCCCGCACATATATTAGTCTGAAGATGGATTCTCGCGGCGAGTGAACTTGTAGCGGCGTGTGACGGCTGGCTCACGCATAGTTTCACGCACATCCGACCGCTCTATTGCCGGGTAAGCCGACGGGTAGAGTTCAAGGGCCGTCTGCCTCGCGTCTATGCGTATTCCCCGGCGACCGGATATATTTCACCCGGACTTGGCACCCGGCTTTACCAGTTCTTTGCACGAACACCAGCGGTGTAAACACGCCAGCGAAAGTTCACACGTTCGTGGTTTAACGACAGTTTTATTGCCACTAGACTGCAGCTAGACTATTGCTAGTTTAATTTTATATTTTTACTTCGCGGAATTGGCCATTCAAAACGTTGTACACAATTTTCTCCGTCGCGTTATGGGCGCACGTTATTGTGAATGCTTGGGCGCTATGTTCAACGTTTCCGTCGGCAACGATAAGCTTATCTTATCTTGGAAGTTTGTGCGGAAATATTTCCAAGCCTTTTAAATATTTTTACCGTGAACGAAAATAGGGCGGGAAAATAAAATCTCTATTTGTATAAAAGCAAAGAGGTAAACGTCCCTATTGTCGGCGCGTGACGGCTTCAAGTTCAAGGGCGGGATCCGCAGGAGTGCGGGATATCTTACGCTTGTCTACCCGATCCGATCCCGGGGGCTTGCTCGGGAAATATGAGGAGGGCGCCGCGGGAGCCCGGGACTGTGAATGAAGTCATTTGGGTTCTGTTTGTAAACAACGTTTAGGATTGCTCTTTGATTGTTTGTGCTGATAAACTTTGAGTTGCGCTATTAGACGACTGAAGAAAATTTCGAAACAACTTTCGCTCGATATAAAGGTTAATTGGATTTTAAATGCCATTTATCCGGTCTATTAGTCTTCTGTAATATTATTTTAAGGGGCGATTAATCTTATTACTATTCATCATCCTTGTCACTTGTCAAGTCGTCATAGATTGATTACGTTCCCAGATATATCCCAAGGCCTTTGACAAATCCTAGTGATGAAAGTGCAACATGATAGCAAGCTCCGTAAACATATAAACATACATAAACAAGTGTGAGTTTTCTCGGCCCACGTGGGTAGCATGAATGGAATAATGTGGATGTCACACGTAGCATGCGTGACTGGCCGCCACGCGGTCTGAGTGTTGCCACTTACTTGCGATTGCGTTGAATATAAAAACACCTTGTTACTATCGATTGGTTTTTGTTGTTGTTGATAGTGAATCAGCTGGTTGTTGAGCAAGTTCTGATTCAGCTGTTCAATTGGTTGTGGTGCAGCTATTTAAAGACGAGCTACTGTGTTATGCGCGGTTGAAAAGACGTTATCTCCTCTTAATTTAAAGGATCCCCAGGTATGAAATCTTTAGCCAGCTCAAAGAGTTTTCAGATCTAACAAATATATCACGATTCTAATCTTCTACTACCTACAGCAATATAATACTTAATAGCAATATCTTTCTCTTTGCACCAGTAACCTCTATCGCCTTTGTATCTTGCTAATGTCAGTAATGCCACGCTCGATACTTATAAATTTTTGAAGCCTTGTCAATGTCATGTATTAAACCGTTCCCGGTCCAGCAGTAAGGTTATAAAGAATATTTAAAAATAGAATTGTAAGCAAAGATGTACAAGCAGTGAAAATGAAGCGTTCACGAAGATCAAAAGCCCATTAGGGTAGCCGGGACAGTTATGCGACCCAAGTTATCATGATTTCACAAAAAAATGCAAATATCACCTCATTTCTTTGTAGGTAGAAAGTTCATGGTGAAAGTATTTGACTTTGAAGTACATAGGAACTGTATGTTTCACCCTTAGGTACTGTTCCCGCAGTTTAGTGCCATTCAAATGATCGTAAAATCTATAAAAGGTGAACATCGCATTCGTTTTATGGGCACAGAATGATGTATTGAGACAAGAAGCAGTAAGACATATTCTTAAAGAATATTGCCACTAAATGTTTCGAAAAATTGGATAAAATTTGGTATATGTCTCATAGTTTGGATGAAAACACCTTTTTTATTACAAATTAAGCCTCACTGAAGCATCTTTTGTCAAAGTTTTAAATAATGCCACCTTTAGTGAAGCTCCCGACATCACACCGGCTTCATAATCTTCTTTTGTGTTAAAAGTGCCCGAGTTGTTGAAAACACTTCTTGTTTATAAAATTAAATTCCGCTGGGCGCTATCTAAGTGACCTTGCTGGGTTCCATATCACGTTATCTCAAACAGATAGAGCTTTCGTCGTGTTTTGATCAAGGAAGAGTTGTTACATAAGTAAATACATCATTTCTAACATCTCAGTTATTATATCAAAAGCTAAATAAACACATTAAAAGGTGGCAGGAGCCGCGAGACCGGCTAATTGCAGTTGATATGACTCGTAAAGTCAATTATGGCGCTCGTGAAAACGTCCAGAATTAAAATTTACGTTTACGGTTTAAAAGCCCTATGTACACATAAACTGTTTTTTATATTATTTTTATGGGTTTATTCAATGCTTAATGTCAAATAGGTGAGACCACACGCAGGTAGAAGTTAAAAATAAACAGCCTAAAGGAGGAACGGGTTTTGTCCTTTTTTTTCTGAAATGTAAGCACGAGGAGGATCTAGAGTTGTACCGATATCGACTGAGTCGATACTGAAATGTGATTATTATTGCAATTACCATGGAATCATTGTATCAGCCGAATATAACACATCAAAAGTTATAAAACTCAATTCCTAGCAAAATGCACGGTAGTAGCATTTTGTTTTAATTTATTATCCTTAATGCAACACGGAAAAGGTTCTGCGTGGACAAAAGTGAAAATTTATAGCTTTCAACGTGCACAGAATTTACCAATTATCCAGACTCCTGGCCGTCGGCTGCCGACATTATTGATTTTCACTTTTTATGCCACCGCTTGTCCGCAGACAGCTTTTATGGTTTGTTTTAAAAATACACCGGCTTATTAAAATAATGCTTCGTTCGTTAAATACAGACACGATCACTCATTCCGAAACCTTTAAAACAAAAACCGTCTACAAAGTTTACAAAGTAGACACAACGTATTTTTTTTTACTTTTTAACCAAACCTTTTTATGGATACAATTTTCATTACTGATTCTTTAAACCTCAACGAATGCATGAATATTAAAGCGTTTACTTAAGAAGTCACGGTTCTAAAATGTATTAACAAATATTAAATGTGTAGCGTAACATTTTGTAAATTAAAACGAGCCGACCATGAATACCGCCGTCAATGAATGTTAATTCTATTTAGCGCTGTGAATGGGGAAATAATATATTGTGGTTTCAGCGTACCTACTCCGAACGATTTGTATTTCCTAGTAGCGTGTAGAGGTTATCTGTGCGCGGCCAGATGCGTGGGCCACGTGTTTTTATTTACACCACTATCAAACATCGACCCCATAACGCATGATCGGCACGAGCTCAATGAATCGAGGCCAGCCAACGTGAGAGTGACCTAAATTTTTATTCGCCACGCATAACACCAACGTGTCGTCACATGGCAACATTGGTCACTAACACTAACAGGGCCGCATACCCCACGCGAGAATTCTGTTTCAAATTTAGAACGCAATCAGCCAACATGTTTTTTTATTTTTAACCAAGCCTCGTTTACTGCGGTCAGAGGTCACATGAAGAACATCGTAATAATATTCTATAAAAAAATGGGCGAATCAGAAACCGGGCCATGAGATAAGCCGTATCTAGAATACACACACACAATCTAAATCGACTATGTTGTGTAAACTTTACATCACGATAAGAGATAAGGGAGAACTATGAATCAGGCGACGTATTTGTTGACAAGAACGAAATATATTCTCAGTTTAATGGATATTTTTTATCTCATCTCTATGCTGGAGTTACCAAGTTAGCTTATTTCAGTGCTTTGGCTATTCTGTAATTGTTTTTGGCTGATTCATTTTCTAGTTAGCCGCGGAAAAGTAAACAGGCGTTATATTTTAGAACGGAAATGCCTTGAACAAAGCTTCGAAGCGTTTTCAAATATGATGGAGTGCGTACGTGACGAATGGCAGGAGAAGTATAGACGGAAATGCGTTAAATTGTACAGATAAGGATGAATATTATTCTAAAATATCTCTCCAACTCTGAATCATGTATGGTTTGAGAATTGTGGCATGTTGTTTAGCTTTAAAAGTGTCAAAGGGAAATAACTTATGTACCTGTTATTGAATCTTAGTAGCTGTAACACTTTTTTTCAGTCTGACTATCCCAAGTTTATTTAAGCATGAATAACCCCATTTTTTAGATCTTTTACAAAAGCCGTTGCTCATTATTCACTATGGATACCTAATATAACATTTGACATCTCTAGTGACATGTTTTTCTTTAAACTACTAAAAATGTGATACTGACAAGCTGACCTAACCTAAGATGTTGCTCAATCTTAAACCATCTATGTACAGTCAAGTAAGTAAGATTAAGTGAGTAAGTTAAGACTGGTTTTTTTTACCTAAAACAATAGGATGCCGTGAAGGTCTTCTAAAATACGTTTTAACTGCTCTGATACGTATTATTTGATTAATTTATAACGAACATAAATTCCCGCGACCTTCCTCAAGATTTTAATGAAGCATTTTATTGGCTGTAAATCAAAAAAAGCGTTACTCCAAGAATTTAAGATACAAGTCGTGGAAAATGAAAAAAAAAATGTAGACTCGTAAAAATAAACGTAGGTAAATGGAATAAGTTAAGTAGGTACTGTCTAGTTTTTTTTTTTGTGAAGAAATTTATTGAGTTTTTCATAATAGGTGAGAAATCCTTCAAAAAGTACACGAAAGACGGTGAAATAACTATTAGTACCTATTTAATTAACAATCTGTAAGTTAATACGAATTTCGAAGTAATTATAAGCATTTATCGAAAACAGCTTATTTAATAGGATTGCGTTTCAAACTGGCAAGAAATGGTTTTACTTCCTGCTCTTGTGAGTTTGTCAATGGTTACGACCAAATTAAAAATAATGGTTTTCTGGAAACGATTTTTTGATACAATTTTAGGCTACTCACGGCAAAAATGTCGCAATATTATTTAATAATTATAATATTCAGAATTTCCAAAAAAAATATACCCAAGTTAATTACAATTAAGTAGGCACATTATCTACATAAATTAGGTCTCGTAAAAAATATAAAAACATGGACATCTTTCGGTGTTTTCACCTTACATATTTATGAGTTTGAAGGTGATGAAAAAGATTTCCTAAATCATAATTATTTGGACTATCGAATGGTTATGTATCGTGAATTATAATTAAATACCTCATTAAAACACTTCCTTTTTCAACTCCATATTAAAGGTTTTTTTAAACTATGTTCCCATTCTAAAAAACGTTATCACTATATCGAACGGTAATTAAACAAGTTATTAACTTCCATAACTGTAATTAAAAGTAATTGCCTAAAAAACCATAACTTATTAAGTCTAATTAAAACTTAACAAAGGTACATTCAAAATGAGTCAGTAACTCAATACCTAAAATTAAATGTAAATTCTGTATACCGAAGGAACAAAATTGATACGAGTAAGATAAGAATGGATATTCTAATTTATTTTTAAAGTTTTCCGTCTTGTGTGTGATCGGTGCACGTCTGTACTTCTGTCCGTCATGCTGTGATCGACTCCAGCCGTCCACGCTGAGCACGGCGAAGCATCGCTCCACATTCATCGTTGCGTCTTGCTCGCGTGCCACCGGGTGTATTGACCTTTTAACTAAAGCGATTTAGCGCAATCGAACCGGTTCCATTTTCCCATCATAGATTTATTCATTACAAAACTAACCTTATAACAATATAACTTAAACCCACCTCAAAACTCTTCCGAGAGCGAAGCTCGACAGAAAAATCCAAGGCCTCGTCACAAAAAAAATAAAAACACAACACACGCGACGCTGCCGTAAAAATCCAAAATCAAATTTGCGCGGGAAACCGAGTTATAGTGATGTGCATCGGCCGATCGGCGATCGATAGCTGCAGCGGGAATCGATATGTTACGTAAAGCGCGTTGAGAGCCGGCGTCGTCGCACGTGACTGCTGCCCGTGTGACGGAACGAGCGGCAAGCGAGCCGCGCCCCCCGCCCCCGCACCCGGCCCCCGCCGCACACACACCTATACGTATACCAGACGTTTGATAAACAAATTACAAATTTTAGATATACGCCGAGATGAGCTGAGCTTTAATAGCTTGTTTTACAAGTCTTTTATAAAAAAAAGTGTGGAAAAGTGGCGCTTATGAAATTCTCTAACATCGTTATTAAACTTGTAATGAAGTTTTATAAGAAAGTAAAAGTTTGGTAATAGTATTTTATGGCGAAAGATTATGCGGCTACCGACCAGATTGAATTGAATAATTTGGTTATCATCCGACTAAGTAATGTGTTTACTTATGAATCGTTTCGACCACGATAATGGTACCCGTTCTACTCTACATTGAGGATTTCTTTTCCTCAATCTGTAACCCACTTATTGATAGATCCATCCTTGTCTAGCATACGAGTCGTAAGCAGTAATAGCTGCTCACTTTCTCATGCTATCTTTGGATAACTAAGAAAGGTGTAACTTTAAAGCTCGGTAAGCTCGCCAGTGAAAACTCAGTGAACACTGAAACTATCGCCCAATTGTAGCGGTTGGATGCATTTTAAACTCATAGATTATAAAATTGCGAAAATTTGAACATAAATATCAATTAGTGTTGGTTTGGCGCACTATAAATATTAAAATGCAGACATTATTTTTGAAAGAAAATGTTACAAACCCAATGTCTGGCTACGACCAACTGGGACAGGACCTGCCAGGGGTGCGGGTTGTTCGAAAGAGATAACGTGGCCGCTGCCACACAGGCAACTGAAGGAACACGGGTGGGTGTCAGTAAAAGTTCATGAAAATGAAAATTCGTGCGACATGTTCAACGCGATCCCGCCAAAAACCCTAATGAAGTTTGAGACCTCATCAATTCATCATCATCTGCCTAGCCTTTTTTTTTAGGTGGGAAATCGTCAAATAATTCTCTGGTGTCAGGTCTGGTAAACAGGACAGCGTGTCAGACTTTTACTGATTAAAACCCACCCGTGTTCCTTCAGTTGCCTGTGTTCCAGGGGCCACGGTATCTCTTTCGAACAGCCCGCACACCTGGCAGAACTATGTTGGGGTCAGCTTCCACTCTAACCGGAAGCAGCTGAGTACCAGTATTTTAGATGGAGTGACTGCCGGTTTGACCTCCACTACCCAGTTTCTGGGTAACAGGATACCACGATAGCACGAGGCACGGAGGGCTCTTTGGTATAAAAGATGGTCACCCATCTACGGACCGAACATCTGTTATATCTAATCTTCACAATATAACGCCGTACACACAGTTAATGAATTAACTATTCAATCGTCAAACATACAAGAAGAAAACAGCAATGTCAGAGTGACACTAAAATCGCTTCAAAATCTTTTAATTTAATCAGCCTTCAGAATTTTATCAACACAACGCCTTCCTAATTTTCATTAAAATACGGAAATCCTGAACGAATTTTCCGAAATCGTCGCGTCACGTTTCCGTGTCGTAATACGTCGGGTCTTTAATGCTGCATAGGTACGTATTATGGTGATTAATGAAGGTATACTATACTTCCAATGATTATATTGGTGTCGATTCGCACAGCGTCCTTGATAATATTCCGGCGGTGTGCTTACGAACGAACGGAGTGCGAATATTGGTGGGTCAAGGTGACATTTTAATATGTATTTTTAGAAATTCCTTTTGGGTCTGAAAGAACAGCTCGTAAGGAGAACGAATATTGAGTTGTTTAATAAATAAACTACAGCTTTGTCAAATTCTGCCTATAGCTACGTCGAAAGTTTTATTTTCTTCATAATTTAGTCCGTAATAACAAATTGTTACGACATTAACTAGAATTGGAGTAAAATTTATTGTGTACCAAAATTATATTTTACATTTATACGACAAATTTGTTTTCATAAGCGTCACAGTTAATGAGCAATTAGATCGCTACGGGTTCCGGCGTAGCGGCGGCGTAGCACATCGTAGAATCGTTTCACTCGAGTTTCGCCGCGGTGCTTATGCAAAAGAGGCCAATATTTCATCGCTCTTCCGTCTATTGCAGCCAGCATTATCATAACAATCGCTTACACTATATACAAGTGTTTTTCATATGACAATAATGTTAACATTTAATTACTGCTACGCCGTAGCACTTCCATAAAATTAATTTTCTACCAGATTATGTCCACATCGAGATGAAATTGAAACGAGAAACAATATATTCGATTTTTATCGATTACTTGTCTAATGTATTTAGTATCGGCACAGAAGACCATCATCACTGACATTCCACGCTTGGAGAAATTCCTTTTTTGAAAAAGGCGCGTTCGGTTCAACAAATATTGGTTATATTTGTTTTTACTTCAAGTTTGTATGCACACAAAAATGTGGTGTAACCTCAGCCTTATTAATTTGTGTAAAACAGCATTACGTTTAATAGTAAAGTTGAGAACTTTAGACAGACGTAGACGTCGGTTATATCTATGTGGTCTACAGAATTATTCAGCTGAATATGCAATTAAACGAGGGCAGTTTGAGCGGTGCAACGAGAGCGAGCGAGACGGCACACCCCCACTCGATATTATATTGAACAAGTTTATAACTACGTGTATTAGACGAACGAGTTCCTACAACGTTTTCTCATTTCCCGGGACGAAACTTTTCTAATATTATAGTTTCATTCATATTGTCGGTAGTTTCGCGGAGTTTTCTTTCGTGGAAAATGAAAGACTATTTCCATAACTATTATTTCGCTTTTATAGCTTTGTTAGTTTCTTTCGCTTCAAATAGATTTGTTAAAGTTTTCTACTTTATCGCTCGGAAATAATGTTTGTTCTTCGGAAGTGTTAACCTATAGTACTTCTTGTAGGCTGGAAGGAATATTGATCGATATCCTTGTTACAATATTTGTTATAGTTTTCTTTTAGAAAATATTGGCTTTCAGGTACACTTATATGTTTTTTGTTCGTATTTGACCGGTTTATCTAATTCAGAGCCGAATGCATAATGCAATGCAGTTTTCTATTCATGATTAATATGTATTAGTAACGATTCAAGGGTCTGCCTGAGATGCACATAAAGACTCCGATGGACCAAACAAAATATTAAGTCAGATGGACCAAACAAAATCAGGGTATAGAAACTAAACCTGATTTTAATATATAGGTATATGTATCTACTCGAAATGCATTCACAAGTAACTCCCGGTTTTTCAACAAAAAGGTTTGCGATGTTCGAATCGGCAGACGGTGATGAAATTCCATAAAGTTTGTCGTTCTTTTTTTGAATCTTTTTTTTATTTTTCAACTAATATGGTCGCTGCAACTTATATTGTCAGGAGCATTAATGGTCGATTTCTTTAATTTACGGACCAATAATGAAGCAAAGACTAATACCTTCGCATAGTAGACCCCCTTTTTGGAAGTAGCTATCTCAGGTAAAATTAGCTTACGAAACTATTTATTTGGCCAGTTTGGAAAAATGGAACTGAGCAAAAGTACGTACATCTCCTCCTTAAGCAGACTCATCATATATGAGCTATTAATACTCAATACTCAATACTTTATTGCATTCCACATGTAGGTATTCTTAGATGGTAAACTTATAATTAGATCATGTGGACCCTGTCGGGCACAGCAAAATAAGTAAGTTAGAGAGGAAGCATTTGATAATTTTTAAACATTTAGCAAAATCACTATATTATTATAACATGCAATTAATAATCTAAAATATAATCAATTAACATAAAAATAAATATAATTGACATAAAACATAAACAGGTACTAATGAGAATTGTAATAATAATGAACAGGTAAAATAAAATTTAAAGTTGTGGGAAACGTAACATAAGTTATGACTTTACAAGTTTGTCACTTAAATATTCATTAATCGAGTAATAGGTTTTATTAAGCAAAAAATGTCTAAGTTTTTTTAAAAATACGTTGATTTTCTCTTCTTTTTTTATTAGAGCGGGTAGTTTATTATATATTTTAATGGACATTACATAGGGACTTGTAGAGTGCATTTTTAGTCGAGAACTTGGAATGTTTAGCCTAGATCGGTGTCTGAGTAGATAGCGTGTCTGAATGTCTTCACGTTTTGAGTAAAATTCTTGATGCTTCCGCACAAATTTGCATGTTTCTAAAATGTATATACAGGGAAGTGTTAAAATATTATGTTTTTGAAAGAAAGGTTTGCAGCTATCTGTTTGCTCAATGTTTACCAGGATTCTAACCGATTTCTTTTGCAGGGTAAAAAGAGTTTGTGCACCTGTGCTGTTTCCCCAAAGGGTGACACCATAGCTAAGCCATGCATAGGCATAAGCATAGTATGTGGTGAGAGCTGTTTGTAAATTGGTAGTCTTTTTTATTTCACGAAGGGCGTAGGAGAATTTAGAAAGTTTTGAGTGAGTTTTCTGTATGTGTGATTTCCATTTATTAATCATCTTGCAATAAAAAAAAGCTTTCTTGAACCTACAAAAGCAAGTACCGTTCTATATAACGGGTGGGTTCTAAGATGCGAGCAAAATGTAACTCATACAACTTTGTAACTGTTGTTTTTTTTTTTTTAGGTTGGGATATCTTCAAATAACTTCTCTCGCTTTTCGTGTCACACTTTTACGGAGTAAAACCCACCCATGTTCCCTCAGTTGCCTGTGTGCCAGGGCCACGGTTTCTCTTTCAAACAACCCCGCTCCCCTGGCAATCTGGTTAGATAACGACTAAGAATAAAGAAGCAATATTATATGAAGACTAGCCACACGGTGCTTCGCACCTATTTTACGACTTGACAAATTATCGATTACTGTATCATCATTCATCACATGCTCTTGCACTTATTTTAATTTTGTTCTGGTCGACGGCGGCGCAACAATCCTTTTTCTTCCATACTATTTCACCCTTTCTAACCACATCATCAGTCAGACAGTCCATCCATCGTTTCTTTGGTCTTCCCCTACTCTTATAGCCATCATCTGTAACTTTAATATTAATGTAGTAAAAAGTTAACCAACTGCAATAAATTAACTAAATCATTGTGAAAACCGCATGAAAATCCGTTCTGGAGTTTAGAAGAACAACGCGGTCACGCAGAGGAACGAAAAACGAAGGTAGTTTATAATAACTATCGATAGATAAGCCAACTTTGTTCAAATGAAAACGTTAAAGCAGATTTTTCTAGGGATTTTTACACGGATGGAAAACGTTTTATATTTTGAACCATGCACTGATGATGACTCACTAAATATTGCACTGAATATAATGAAAAGTCATTCTGTGCATGTGTATTATTATGTGCATTCTGTGCATGTGTATTATTATGAACAAAGAAACAAACAATCTTGTCTTTAGGATTATTAAAATTTAAGTTATAATGCAGATGATGCTTAGTTTTTAATATCAAAACTTGATACATTTTTAGTTTCTTCTGTTATCAGATAATACATGAATTTGGAAATTTTCACCCCGTTTGCGTTATTGGCAAAATCGCTGTTCTGCTTACTTCAATAAGAACCATTAAATAAATTGCTGGTATCGGTTCTCTAGTTTTCAAAGGGCATTATTATTTATACTCATTTTCGAGTTCTTGCTCCATCGTTTACTAGGAATACTTAGACTTTACTCTTGCAAGAATTAAGTTGGTTTCCGTTATTACTTATAAGTTTTGAAACAATAGATTCCTGTTTGATGCCGTTTTAGATTTACATTTTTCTTCACCTACATTTATTTGAGACTCCAACATTTTTAATTTACTCTTATCTTAAAAATATATATTATAATTAAAGTTTTACTTTTCAGATTAAAATATTACGTTCAACACAATTAGACACAACCTTCATTACTTTTAATACTTAATCGATTCCGAATATCAATTTAATTACTAAAAAAACCAACATAATTACGTCAAAATCATTTATGAAGAGCAAACAGTGACGTAAGAAAACAACATGGCGTCGTCGTAACGTACCGTAGACGAGGCAACGAAGATCGAATTGAATGTAAATGTTGATTTTTAATTATGTGGAGCTCTGCAATTTATGCACGGCCGTGTCTCAGTTTTCTGTGTAAACAGAGGAACAAGCTCAATTTGTGTTCGGAAATGTGCAGCTAACGAACCAAATTCAAAGGTCCAATATTTTACTAGAACTTACGTACGTACCGTGTTTAAAGTTTTGTGTTTTGTGAGATTTTGGGTGTGTGAAAAATGGTGGTTGTGTAAATAGATTCGCTTTTTGGAAAATAAACCGAAACGGGTGATTGTAGTGCTGATGCTGTAAGGGTTTTTAAAATGTTTTGTTTGAAATATAAGAAGAATAAAATAACGAAAAAAAAAATTTCCGGGAAAATTTGAATTGTCACTAAGCAGAACTGCACAAAGAATAACGTAAAACGAAAGGTCCATGTAAGCAAAAGTTGCATCAAGAGGATCTTAGGTATTTAAGGGCCCCCCCGAGTGGTTTCCCGCATTGTCGTTGCGGAGGGCTCAGTAACCGTGGTCTCCCAGCCACGGTGAAGCGAAGAGGAACCCAAAGGTGGGGCCGCTCGTCAGGGCTTTTGCCTTCAAGCCGATGACGTAGCGGCCAAAAACTAGGTTGCAGTGAGGTGCACCGCAACTGAGGTGGGCCGCGATGTCGAATGGGAGGCATCGCGGCTGAGGGTTACGGGCTGCGGTAGATTAGGAGTGCCGGTGCTTCTGAGCAGCGCTCTTCCCTTGCGTGGCCTGGACGGGGCCGCCACCGTTTGATGGCGGACGCGGTGGGGCCGCAGGGGATGAGGAGGGTCGGTATAGCGTTGGCCACTCTCCCTATCCCCTGCGGCCGAAAAGTTGTAGGCGGGACGACGCGTTGTGTTCCACGCGGGCCGTCAGTGATATCAGCAACAACTGGTGGGTTCCGCAAGGGCCAATGCCTGCCAGGGGTGCGGGTTGTTCGAAAGAGACACCGTCGCCCCTGGCACACAGGCAACTGAGGGAACACGGGTGGGTTAAAGTCAGTAAAAGTCTGACACGCCTTCCTGCTCTCTACCCAGAACGGGAGAAGTCATTTGATGATTTCCCAACCTCCACAAAAAAAGGAATTTAAGGGGAAATAGCCCAGGAGATAACGGAACAATAAATAATGGCGTAAAATAGGAGATGTTTCTACTAAGTATGTATAGAAAGAGGTCGCCAACAGAAAAAATAAGGTCAGAAAAAGACTTCGCGACTGCAGCTCATTTAGAAACAGAAAGCCCATCCACCTAGATTTCTATTTAAACAAAAACTAACTAGACCAACAAGTAGGTACCTCAGTAATAACGACACCGCCGGCCAAAGTTTCATTAGAAAAAGTTATTTTGTCGTCGACTTAAACTTAGTTCACAATGGTCGTAATTAAAAGTTGGCGGGAATGCGCTGGTGACAGCGGCAATCCGCCATAATCCCGCCGCCAGAGGGCGCACAAAAAGGGCGCCAAACTCGCACAGATAAACAAGTTCCCGCGTTTTGTTGCATTCACTTTGATGTGGTCTAATGCAGCGGCTTGTTTTAATGGAGTTTGTTGAATGCTGATATGTTGGCATTGTCTTTTGGTGAGCTTCTCGCTGGCTCACTTTTAAGGCTTCGCGTTCTTTTTGTTTTGTGTAATGTAAGCAACGGCTATTTGTACGGGTAAACAGTATTGGTACGTTTTTTTTTCTTGCTGAAAAAATCCCATTCACGTTCTACCATTCCAATTTTAAGTTTCCTACAACGACTTAGACCAAAGGCAAATTCCAATTACTACACAAACTAAACACGACTACACATAAACTGCCAATACATATACATATAAACCAAATATCACTTTACAAATTAATGACCATACGATACGGAAATTAAGCGCTGTGCAGGCATGGGGTGGTTGTCTGCCCCCTCCCCCAGACTTAGAGGGGGTTAGAATAGCAATCTAGGGAGCCTGAATAGTCTGGGCGGTTGAATGAAATATCTAGCGTTGCGGACTGCCCATCAGGCCTACGAAAATGCATTAAGCTGGGTAGATGAGCCTTGCGTTAAACGCACGCAGAAATGATCCTGACATCTCTTTGTGATGTCGAGCCAGGGCCATGTCTTGCGTGGGTTGGTTTTTCTGACATTGAATGATTGATTGATTTGTATTTGGGCTCTTTATTACTATTCTGATGAATCGAAAGTTCTACTCAACCTACAACATGATTATTATAATTCATATTACTTTAGTAATAGGTACCTATATTATACTATTTTATATTATATTGTAGGTATAGTCATCATTTTCTATAATGGCCTATCATCTTTTAACGTATTTTGGAACCGGATTCCGTCTTATAATTTTCACCCTTTGCAAACAAAACTTAACAACGTTCTAACTTCGAGATAACTATGCCTTTATTGTTCTAAGAGAATCGCAATTGTAAGGTTTTAACTAACATATCTCCCGCGAATCTAATAAGAATTCAAATGGATTCTAGAACAAACATTATTCCATTATTAGCGGACGACGACGTGATATATTATCAAGTTAAAATTAAATTAATTTCATCCCCTCTCCTTCTCTAGATTGACGCAGGGCTGCCAACACCCGAAAAGCAAAGCTCCAAGGTTGTTGCTTTTGATTGTACTTGTGAAATAAAATCTGTATTTGGCATGTGGGTGAATTATCATTTCAGAGTTGCAACTCAATTAGAGCAAAATAATACGACTCTTATTAGATCAACATAATTTTGACTATTGTGGTTTTCTGATTTAGTGTAATTTTTTCACTATCCACTAAAAATATTGTTGAGTTAACTGTTGAGCTAAGTTAAGTTCCGAGTTGAGCGACACGATTACGGGACTCGTCCACTGAAATCTGTGTGGTTATTTCCTCAAAATACCATTTCAGAACAACATGTCCTCAGTTTCCTTACATGATCTGAAAAGTGCCTTTGACGTCTGAGTTTGTTTCACCATGTCTCCTAAGGGGTAGTGTGGTAGGAAATGTCAACTCCATGTAGCTTACTTTTTTATACGCCGTGTAAAAGTGATTCAGATATTATCTTATTTACAGAATAACAATTTAATTTAATTACATGAAAATCGCTGTATTCGTCAAAAAAACGTATTGTTTTAATTTATTTTGTATTAATAATATCAAAGTAATATAATTAGATAGCTTACAAGGAAAACGAGCGGATACCTACACATGTGAAGGTTTGACCAAATCCTGTTTCTCGCGTTTCGTTGACATTTATTTGTTGTTACGTTGGTAGTAACCCTACTCGGTCGCTATCTCCCTGATATATTGAGGATGTTTAATTAAAATATCTTTAAGTGATTTACGACAGTATCGATAATGTTAGGTTCAAGGCTGATTTATCGGAGCCAAGATTTATATATGTCCGAAGAGATAGTCATTATGATTCATTTGTTTATAGCTTTTGTTTAGCAAAAAATAACTTTTTGAAAAGTATCAATAGCCGTTATCCCGTCGGTAGTGTCAGTACTGACAATTTTTGTATAGGATATTATGTCACAACGCCATGTGAGCATATTTAGAACTGGATCTATTCCCACTGCTGGGACATGGGCCTCCTCTATGTGAGAGAGAACGAGCCGAAATTTTGTATAAGCATACTAGGAAAGGAGCTAAAGGCTACTTTTTATCGACACACCACGTGAGCAAAGCCGTTGGTGGTAGCTAGCATGAAATAATTTGAAACCGGTCATTCATATCAAGTTTCACGAAAACTGTCAACCGAAATATTCGTACTTAGCTGTCATTTTTGACGTTTTGAAACACGTTTACGTTAGCCACAATGTTCATACTAAAGTATACAGATGTCTGGGAAAAATCTTGTGGCTCATTCCCATATTTCTCTTGTAAATTGTAAACAGTTTGGAGTAAACTTGCCGCGTTTTGCTAACATCTTTGTTTGCAGTTATTTCAGATTGTTATGCCACAGCCACCGTCGGTCATGTTACCGTTGTTTGGTAATGTCTGGACTTATTAAGTGAAGATTTTGTTTCAACTCTGTATTTTGTTATAGGTGGATATTTAGATATTATTGTGATACTCAAATTGGGAGTCAAACTGCCTCTTCTAAATACAGATTGCTCAGTGATCTAGCTAGCGGAGTAGTGATGCACCTAATAATTAGTTGTACCTACACCATGTAAATAATTATGTATACTTTGTAAGTCCCACATGTACTACAAAAAACTTTTTGCGCGTCGTCGTTGCCTGCCTAGCCTTTTTCCCAACTATATTGGGGTCGGCTTCCAGTCTAACCGGATGCAGCTGAATACCAGTATTTTATATGGAGTGACTGCCTATCTGTTCCGTGTGGTGCCGGACGTAAAAGAATAGCACCATCCCATTTCTTCCCGTGGGTATCGTAGAAAGCGACTAAGGGAATTACTAGAGAATGGGCAGCAGCGTTCTCTATGCATTTTACCACCATACTGCGATCGCCAACCCGCCTGCCAAGCGTGGCGATTATGGAAAAACTAAAAAAAAGAGGTGAAGGAGCTTGGGGGAGGCGTATGTCCAGCAGTGGACGTCTTTCTGCTGAAATGATGATGATGACTACCTATCTGATCTCCACAACCCAGTTACTAGATAACACGATACCACTTGGACTGGTTGTCAGACTTTCGGGCTTCTGACGACCCGTAAATACTGTCAAAGATTCACAAATGACAGCCGGGACCAACGGCTTAACGTGCATTCCGAGGCACGGAGGGGTCTTGGTATGTGAAGATGTAGGTATGTACCTAAATAAATATATAGTGTAAAGAAAAATTGGAATCCACAGGTCTTTATATTTGTTTCAAACACACACACGCCATGTTTCTCCAAAGGGTTGAGCAGAAGTGTATACGTACAACCACATTTCGCTAGTTATGTTCAACTCTTATGTAATAGGGGGTGAGCCTATTGCCGTCAACCGAACCGAAAAAAAAAAACAGATACATATACATAATAGATACATCCAAAGTAGCTAAAAGCCCTGTATTCAGGTAGAAAAAGTTTTACAATATTGTCCATTGATTGTTAATGTCAAGGCTAGGGACCATAGAGAATATATATGGATCTGCGTTACGACACTGCAGTGTCGTAACGCAGTAATTACCAGTGCACCACTGGTAATTATATGATAACAATTAAAACAACAAAAACAAAGTGCCGATAGCAGAGTACATTATTGACTATTAGATGATGTTGATGAGATTGTACAACAGGACCGTAGCCACAAACAAAAGAACTGTTCCCAACATTAATTAAATTATTAACTTCTAAATCTAAACGAAACGCTAAAACAAAACTCGCTAACGATATTCTTCATAATATCACAGACTCATCATTTTTATTAGCCGCTACCAACAATGGGTATTTATAAGAGTTTTATCGGGAAAATTCGATTCATTG
The DNA here is from genome assembly GCA_949987655.1 of Polymixis flavicincta. Taxonomy (NCBI): domain Eukaryota; kingdom Metazoa; phylum Arthropoda; class Insecta; order Lepidoptera; family Noctuidae; genus Polymixis; species Polymixis flavicincta. Next base: position 22,054,776 of record OX465175.1, read on the forward strand.
CAGTACCGCCGTGCCCCGGGATACCAATTTCCCGAGAAAATTAAATTTTCCGTTCACCCGGAAAAAGTTAAGGCCCTGAACGGTGACTTGTAGGTACGTTTTTATGTTTCTGTTCATCCGGTGTATCGGGTTTACAACTATCGTAATGTTATATAAAATGTTCTATTGGAGGGCCATTTTTCTTTTCACCGTTGTGTTTGAGCATAAATTTACAGGTCGAATTTTGAATGTTAGTTTTGAGATATTGTCTATTGTCTGGCTCTGTCGCTCGTACCAGTTGCCTACAGATAGCTGTCATTGCTTTCTAACTACCTATAGTTTTGCACAATTTTCTGTCAAATGATGTAAAAGGGAGAGTGTTCATTTAAATCGACTCTATTCACAAATTCATGCGACTTATGTGGTAGGTTCTTAACACCGACGTTCCCCACAACCCTTAAATCAAAAATAATTTTACGATCGCAGACACGTAGGCAAAGTTATGTCCTGAAATCCAAAGGATTACCAAAATAACCCAGGACAATTTGATAACATAAATATTGAAAACGGCAGTAAAATGCACGGTCGGATTTTACGCTATACGAAAATATAAGCCGGTAATAAAACAGATTTTGGAGCGTACCCGGGTAATCCACGATATATTAAAAGTCGTCTGTTAAGCCTCTTACAAAACGTGTGCCTATATGCTGGAGAATAAATACCGTGTAACAATTTGTCTATGAATTAGTAATAGGGATGTAGCTCGTGGAGAGAAGACCATAGAGCAAATTATAGGAAGCCTCCTTTATGGTTAAGACAATTAATTGGATAATATAATAAATTCCTTTATTCTGGTAAATAACACCCATAGCCAAACATAAATTAATACATAGAAATCATAGAGCATAAAATCAAATGATATTCTTTTTAATTTTATGGACATTTCTTTATAAATATATCGAAAAAAATAAAAAATTGCAATGGCTGCCACCAACAACATTATAATTACGATTTACTGAAACATTTTGAACAAAGTGTAGACTTTTCAACTTTTTATGTTGTGTAGGTACTCATTGTAACAGATGCTATTGTATAAAGTATGTTGCAGTATCGTACGTACCGTCCGCGAACAAAGTTTTTTTCTGTCGCGGTTAATATTTAAATTAAACATAAGTTTTTTTTTACCCAGACCAGAGATAACATGTAAATGTCGTAGAACTTTCTGGTTATCGACATACGTGTCATGAATTATTCACACACATTGTATATATTATGTGTATTTTATTATGTAGAACAAAGGTCGATTTAAGTATGTTATAATAGGCTTTAATTATGTGTAAATGTGTTTTTTATTAAAATCTTCAAAGCATTAGCATTCTATTTTTAACGAAACACTGTTAGAATAAATGTGTAACCTAGTTAATACATCTATTTTCATTTTTCACAGAACTTTGAAATTGAGTTCACGTTCAGAAAATCCTCTTCTTTCCTCTTTATTTTAATCTGTCTATCCACACTTATTATATTATTTTGATAATACGCTGCGCAACCGAAATCTGTCTAATTAGGGACTTTTGCATACGATAATCGTTTTAAACAGCAATGAAAATGTGTGACAATCATGTTCACAGAATTCCAACCCCATGAACAGTGTGAATAGGCCTTGAAAGTGAATAAAAACACATTGATCACCATAATTTTCCCAATTCAAAGCCTAATAATTCAGCATACTCTCATAACGTTAAAATTATTCCCTAAGCATTCACTCTACAAATACAATTTTGATAGGACAAAATCGATTTGAATTAGAATACATTCCCGCGTACGTGACACACGGGTACATCACTAGCGCTACGTCATCGAATATGTCGTAAAATGTATGGTCCCACTTGTTGCTTAGATTCTTTTACGACAAATCGTACGTTGCAGTTTGAATGTCAGACGTTGCACGAATTTGGTGTGAGGATCGATTTATTTTCGCTAAAGTGAATATTTGTCAAATATTTTTAGGTGTTGTGATGTTGAAATTCTCGCTTGAGGTAACTTGGCTAAAACGTCTTGTTGCGATTTCGTATTTTCGAAGGTGTTATCATGAATTAGGAACGTATATCTTCGAAAACCATCACTGTAACATTGTTCAACACAGCCCCAACTTTGAAGCTCCATTTTAAAGTTCGACTGATATCTCTCTCGAACCACGAACAAGCCACAATTCACTTCCAATGCCACACGGTTCATTTGGCGCGTTCTTTAACCGTCAGCCGCAGCCCTAATCGCCTCCCGAGGGTTGTCACCCGTGTCTTATTAGCAGCGGGCTCAAAAGTCACATCGATTCACTTGTTGCACACCTCTAGTGCTAACGTTTCACGGTGGCTTGCGTCCCGGGACGTGACAACCCGCGGGATTCCTGGGGAACCGGGGTAAGCTGTTGCGGGATTGTACTGTGGTAAGCACTATTTCAGTACGGTTGACGCGGAATGCTGTTTTAATTCGAGTTATCATGGGTATTTTATTTGTTCACAGCTTTAATTTTTCAACTAACTTGGACAATCGCAGCCCATAATTAGACAAAAGGCTAAAAATCGTACCAGAAGATTCAGATCTTAGCTAATAATCCATTTCAACGACATTATTATGTTTACTAACCAAGAAACTATTCCATAAGAAAATAATAATTTGAATAATTGTTAAAATAACTTACGAAATTAACAGAAATTAGGTCTAGACCCAAGCAAAATATTATTAAAAGCTCCTTCACTCCAATACACTCATAATATAATCAAAAGGAATAACTATTCGCATTAAAATTCAAATTATTTTACGAATTTCGCTTAATTTATGCCTATAACTGGGGAGAACGAGGCCATTATTAAATTAAATTAACGTAGAGACTGAAATTTCCATATTTCTCAAAGACTAGGCATATGTTCGGAGTAATTTGACTGATTTTATTTGCGAACGAGGTTATTGGATTACGTTACGTACTGGAACGATGTCGGAAATAAATCGAGTTAATTAAAGTTGATCTTTTTTTCTTCTTTTGTTATCATTCATCATCATCATCATTTCAGCCGAAAGACGTCCACTGCTGGACATAGGCCTCCCTCAAAAGGGGGGTTTTGTCATAATCGCCACGCTTCGCAGGCGGGTTGGCGATCGCAGTATGGTAGTAAAATGCATAGAGAACGCTGCTGCTCATTCTCTTGTAAGACCCTTAGTCGCCTTCTACGACACCCACGGGAAGAAATGAGATGGTGCTATTCTTTTACGTCTGGCACCACACGGAACGCCTAACCATAATGGTGGCGTAATGGTCCGCATTACAAAATTATTCAATCTCTTTGCTTTTCATCGATTCAACATAAATTCCATGTGACACGAACTTCATAGTGTTGTTACGCAAACTATCGTTGCCTGGGAAAACTGTCCGAAAAGATAATTTATTTATGTGAAAAATCACAAGAACGAAAAAATAAAAAAAAAATAAAGCGGAAAGCAAGATATGATAACAGTCGCAAAAGTAAAAAAAAAACAGACTTACAATGTACGTACTGGTATTAAAAATAAAATCCAAATATAACAGAAAAATGTACAAAAAAAGTGTTATTTGGTAAATATAATGAGTTTCGTTAAATTATGGACGTGTGCCAATATTCTCTCAATATACGACAGCCGGCGCTGAAAGCGATCGCATGGTGGCTGACAAATGCCGCCATGGAGTGATAATTTATTTATTAATTATCTTAATTAGGACTGCAATGTTTCCTGAAATATCTATTTTCAGTTGTGCTTTTTTAAAATACTTGTTAGTTGTCTATGGAAAGGCGTTTTAATTTTGTTCTTCATAGTTTTTATGACTGTATACGATCTTCCCGTGCGAGTAACAAAAAATACTTTTTCTTATTTTTTTTATGACTTAATTTAATGAGAAAGGATTAATTAAATAAAAAGTCTGACAACCAGTCTTACCAAGGGGTATCGTGTTACCCAGTAACTGTGTTGTGGAGGTCAGATAAGTGTTCGCTCCATGTAAAATACTGGTATTCAGCTGCATCCGGCTAGACTGCAAGCCAACTAGGGTCGGCAACATGGTTTGGAAAAGGCTTGATAGATGATGATACTGCGATCACCAATAAGTATGTTTGGAAAGTACGTTACGTTGGTTACGTGCGTACTAAACGTATTTATTTTCATAAATGTTAACGTCAGGGCACTGCCGTATTTTTCTTTCATAATTGTAGTTGCAGTATCTTTGCTCACTGCGGTTTCACAAATAACTAATCCTACTAATATTATAAATGTGTAAGTTTTTATGTTTGGATGTTTGTTAGTCAATCACGCAACAACGGCTGAACGGATTTGGATGAAAGCTAACACACTTATTGTTTATAACCTGGATTAAAATATAGGATACTTTTCATCCCGGTAGTACGTTCCCATGGGATAACATCCCGGTAGTACGTTCCCATGGGATAATTTCCGACCATCACGCGGGCAAAGCAGCTGGCAAAAGCTAGTAACTCTATTAAAAAAAAAATTGTGATTAAAATTACTCTAAAAAAAATGCCTTGTCAAGTATCCAGATCGAATACTACTAACACAGAACACAACTCAAATAATAGTTATTAAAAAAAAAACGTTCCCATTGGGATAACATTCAAAAATTGGCCCATACAACGGAAGCTTAATACGATGATTGCGGGGCGAAATTCTTCAGAACGGCGCAATAAAAATGTAATAGCGTGTTCTATCGGATTTTTCCAATTCAAAGGCACTTTAAAAGATATCCAACAGCTAGCCTTTGACCGTGGCGTCGTTTTGTTGGGCCAAAGGCCAGTAGGCCGGTCCTGTTATTGAACTTAACTTTTCACTTTTCCTTTGTTACAACGAGAACGTTTACACTCACCTGCCTAGCCTTTTCTCAACTATTTTTTGGTCGCATTCCAGTCTAACCGCATGCAGCTGAATACCAGTAAGTTACATGGAGCGACTAGGCCTATCTTACTTCCACAACCCAGTTACTGGGTAATACGATACCCGTTAGTAACACTGGTTGTAGGAATTTCGGGCTTCTGACGACCCGTAGCAACTGTAAAAGATCTAAGAATGACAGAATAAGGTGCTTTCTGAGACGTGGAGGGGTCTCGGAACGTGAAGATGACCACCCATCCACAGACTGATCGCGGCAAACATAGCTTAACCTGATCAATCGACCTGTATGGTTGATATTACTTTGAGACCTTCCGTACACTATCAACCAAAATCTGCAATTAAGCTGAAATCTTCGAGAAAATTAACAATTTACTTTTCAACTTAATACAAATTCTCAGTTTCATGTTAGCTTCTAAAGATAGGTAAGTTTGAAAGGCTGTCTGCAGACGAAAGCATCAGCATATTGGCTCGTTAGTTAGACAGACGAGAATGCGCGCCATCCAGCCAGTAGCATAGCTAAAGCTTTTGTGATCGTTTCGTACTTACGTGTTTCCGTGTGTGAGTGCAGACACAGGGTTACAATAGACTATTGTTGGGTGCTGTAGTTTTTTTTTTAGTTCTCGTAAGTTCGCAGCCTTGACTTAATTGCCGGTGGAAAATTGGTAGACAGGGTTAGTTTTTCGTAAATTGCGAAATGGGAAATTAAAGCTTTAAAATATGAACCTAAAGCTAACCTAAAGATTATGTAGTAATTACTGATTTAAATTAATTTTGCGACAGTGTTGCCAGTATTTGCCTGTAATTCAGTTGGTAAGTAAATCTAAACACACAAGGCAATTTGTTTTTGACGCAACTAACTAAATAGCTTAAATAACCCAATATTTAATTTGGTCCATCACAGGAAAATGAAATTTATTGTACCAATTTTTTTTTTAAAAACGACTTCAATCTCCTTCATCATCAGCCTATAATGTTCCCACTGCTGGGACACAGGCCTCATCTCTGTGATAGGGATTAGGCCGTAATCCACCACACGGGCCCAGTGCGGGTTGGTAGATGTCACATGTCTTCGAATTTTTTGGTTCTAGGACATGCAATCAAGCAAATAGACATCAATCTCCTTACAAACTCTCAACTCCGTGACGTAAGCAAAATGGAAAAAGTTTTGCAAGAAAAACCAGCTGTTGTAAATGTACTGCGATTAAATGCTTTTTGTTAATACATTATTTCAAGCAATTGTGTGTACGTTACACGGGTGACGTAAAACAACTGATATGACGCAGTCGACGTCACATTATAAGAAGTTGACGTTATACAAGGTGGCAGGGATATCGATGCGGAACTGTAATTTTGAATTCAGCACAAGATTCTAGACCGCGTGTCGGTTCACGTATTCGTCGCATATCAAAACAACTGCTGTTTCATAGAAAATTGCCAAACTTACGTATGAGGTCGAAATGTATGGAGCAGTAATAACCGCCTAAGAATTTCAACGCAGGGGTTCAGAAACATGTTCTGAATCCATGGTTACAGTTTGAGCATCGATGTCCCTGCCACCCTGTATACATATTTACGAAATCAATTGTATAGGCAGGTACTCGCTGTATCCCGGAGGTTGTAATCAAAAGGAGCAATTTCGCAACAAGTGCGGCCCAAATAAAATATTTAACGACTCTTTACAAAATTGAAACAGCATGAAAAGTTATGAAATTTTCAAATATCTGCCGGATATTACGCGCGTATACGCTAAATATTATATAAGTGCGTAACACATTTCGCGCCCGAATTACAACGAGAAAACATTTATTTTACAGGTATTTTAAATCCTCTTTATACGTGAATTACATATTCATATTTTTCGGGAATGATTACAGCGTTAATTATTCCATAAATTGCATTTTAAAACGCCGTCCAAATTCATTTTTTTAACATTTAAAATAAAAACTCTCTATGCTAACGTTACTTCAACATAAAATTACGCATTCCGCAAAGCAATAGAATACCGAATATTGCATAAACGAGGTAATAGAATGCATTAATGAAAGTTTCAGGCAATAGTTTAGAGTAACTATCCAATAGGAGCGGGTGGTCCCACCCCTAGCCACCTCCCCGTCTTATCGACACAATTCATAACAAAAAATATATTTCGTCACATTTTCAACGAAACTCCGAGATTCGGAAATTGTATTTACAAAAATGTAACCTCACTTTTGGCGTTTTGGCGCGCAAACTGTTATTGTATTAAGAAAAAACAATAATAAAGTCTTGGCGTATTGATCGCCTTATGGCGCATGCGCTCAGTTAGGAAATTTGCAATTACAAAGTGCTCTGTGCAAATTTCGCCCGAGTTTATAATTCGAAGGCGGACTCTAGCGTCGATATTCGTGCTCGCGGACTCGCCGACGGAAAAAGAAGGAGATAGTTCGAAATAAATTTAAGTTGGGCACGGATTTTTTTAAATTCGGAACAATGTTTTTGTTAAAAATAAAAAGAAGTTGGATTGGCAATCGAGAGACTGGAGTTAAAACGTCAAAATGAATTTAAAATTTTCCTTTTTGTAGACATGAAAATACATTGCGTAATTTAGTTACTCTACAGTTTTGTGCAAAGAAAACCTAACCTAATTTTACGGGTTATTTAGCTTTTATTGTTTCAATTTCGTTTTGCAGACGTTTTATGTTTACAGCGCTCTTGGTCACGGGTAGACACGGCGGTCGCGAATGTTCGTAACTATAAGTTTTATTGCAGACTTGAAAATCGGAAAACGTGTATTTAACTTTGATTTGCGAACTTTCTGCAATTATTAATTGTTTATGGCTTAAAAAATATAAACTTTGCTAAAATATAGTGAAGGTTTCCTTGCTTTTGCTTACGTTTGCATATCTACATTTTCCGACGTAGGATTTCTCGTTCGTTGATTTTTACGACTGCCGTATAACCAGCTGGTGTTATACTTGAGGCTTTTCTTCCCAAAAATGAAAATGTAAGACGGTAGTTTCAGTAGCATAGATTTAATTTTTTGGTCTCATTGTACTTTGTACTGTCTTGTTATAGATTTTAAAATGAAATTAATTTGATTATAAAGAATAGTTTACAAAATTATATTGCTTAAAATCCTACGTAGGTACAATTCCGAGCGGCATTTTTACACACTACACCTTCTGCCGTTCGCAATAGCAACATTTTAGGGCCCACAGACGCACCGTCCGCGCCATCCCCATATCTATAGTTCTGTGCATAGTAAAACACGAACGCATCGAGACACTCGGCCACCGTCCTTCCGTTTTGTCTGGCTTTTCAATCATGGCTGAATTATTTGGTCGATTCGGCTGATAGATTGACATCGAATGTTACTGTACTTAAAATACAGGTAGGTAACCTGTATTTTGAATTTAGAAGGCGGAGAATAGATGACAGAGTTTCGTTTTAAATTATAGCGAAGCAAAATATGCATTAATCGCTATCATAGCCTGATTATCAGCGAGGAAAAAAAATTAAAAAAGGAAAAAAAAAATTGTTTAAAGGAGTATGTAATAGGGATTTTAGTCCCCAAAATTAAAATGTAAAGGCTACACGCAGTTTTAGGCTCAGCTTATGGACTGAACTTTATATGATAAATACGGTACCTAGTAGGATAGTAGGTTCCGGAAAGCGTCCGGAAAATGCCCAATAATGAGCCTGAACTTTCCGATAGTCTGCTTAAGAAAACGCCCAGGTTTTTTTTTTTTTTTTTTTTTTTTTTGGGTGGGAAATCATCAAATAACTTCTCCCGCTCTGGGTGGAGCAGGAGGGCGTGTCAGACTTTTACTGACTAAAACCCACCCGTGTTCCTTCAGTAGCCCTTAAGCCAGGGGCTGTGGTGTCTCTTTCGAACAAACCCGCACCCCTGGCAGGCATCGACCCTTGCGGGTCCCATCACTATTTGTGCTGACATCTCTTTGAGGCGCGCGTGGAACACAACGCGCCGTCGACTTGGGCTTGGTCCTTACCGGACAGCGAGCTACCCATTACTCGCCGTCCGCAAGCCCATGCCTACGGTGGCCGGAAATCGGCCTGTGATTCCCGACGCCCAGGGCGTCTCCGTATCCTGCGGCGGCTGGGGTCGCGAGGGCGCATATGCTGCCTCTCCCTCACGTGCGCCGCCTCCCTCTTCGCGAGCATCACTGCTTCGCTGAAGGAGGTGACGGCTCCCCATGCCCTCTCGCTCCGTACCATGGCCTGGACCAGGGCCGGACGCGAGAGATCGCCGCCGCCGATCGCCTCCACGAGGACACGGCGGTGCTCCGCCCAAGCAGGGCAGACCGCCACCGTGTGCTCCACCGTGTCCTCAGGGCGATCTTCGCAGTGGAAACACCCGGGCGTTTCCTCCCGCCCTATCCGAAACAGGAACCTCCCGAAACAACCGTGTCCGGTGAGGACCTGCGTCAGGCGGAAGGTGAGGACGCCATGCCGCCTCTCAAACCACTCCTCAAAGAGGGGACTTACCGCCGCAATCGTGGCGTGCCCAAAAACGCCCAGGTCCGGCGGGTATTGCCACATAATACTTTAAGAACTAAATGAAAATCTGGGCGAAGGAAACGTTTCTACAAATTCTGTTGACTTTTCTAGAACTATTTTCAGGGCTTTTTCTAGGCCGTTGGATTTCCGACAATGTGCAGGAAATTGAAGTTTCTTGCGTAAGCTTGATACTAAATACAATAAAAATAAAGTTGGTTTAAAAAAAAAAACTCTTTTTTTTCTGTCGGAGGCAGCAACTGAAAAAAACAGTGGCACTCCGGGAGTGCCGACAGAAGTGAAAACTTGAACAATTACGTGTGTATTTTTTGAATCGTCAGATTTCACGTCACGTTTAACGTACGTTCAACGTTGTTCGTTCGTACGTTCGTGTTGTCAGCAACAGTGTCGCGAGTTCAATTGTTTTTTTCCATCTCAAAAAATGCCCAACGAGCCTAAAGAAGTTTTCACTTCAAAAGACTTGATGTATATAAAGAAGTACCGAAAAAAGCTTGAAACCAAAGCATATTTAAACTTATTTCGACTGATACAACTCGCGCGGGAAAACATGCAGCTGTCGCTGATTTTCTTTCGTTCTTAATGTCGTGGAAGTAAATAAACAATGCATGACAATGGTGGACTATTTTAAGATAATAAAGCAAGGTCGCTCGATATGCGTTATTTATTTGATACACATCGAATTTTATAGACATTACATAATTTTCCGATTTTGTTCAGATTATCTTAAATTAAGTTGACAAGTAGGCGTCACTTTGCCACATTATATACATAGCCCAGCATAAAAAAAAGTACTTAGGTAAGTGTCCGATACGTTAAATTACGTACCCACTAACTTTTCTGAAAATTAAGTACCAAAAATTATCAATGTCTCCAAAATTGAATCCCGATCAAACAATACCTACGCAGAAACATCTAAAACGTTTATTCACCAAACTATAGCCTATAGACAACAACTAACTCCTACACATAGCCTAGTCTAGCCTTTAGGAAGTGCAACGCAAGTGCAGGGGGAGAAGGGAGGCGAAGGGGGCACCAGTCTCGTTGCCATGGCAACGCCAAGATGGCGGCCGCGAAATTAGTCCGTCTGCAGCCTTTATGCGCCCGTCTTCATTATGTAGGATTTCAATTTATTTCCGAAATGAACGGTAGGATTAGATTTTGTGTTTAGTAGTGTGGGTAGTTCTGTGGGAGTTTGATTATGATTGATTTGATGAGGTAGTAAAGTTTCGTTTCGGAAAATATACCTCTATTTTCCGATTTCCATTAATATACGTGTGCCAAATAGGTACCATTCTTTTTTTGATATTTCTTTTGCTTTATATATCGAGTTTGCGAAGCGCCCTGACAAAGAATGGAATTCCTGTCCGTGCCACTACAACTACGGGGTATTCAAATCGAGTGTGACAAGAATTCCTTTCCTATTTCTACACAATTTCGCCTCTAAAAGGTGTCAAACGCAGTGTTGAAGGTTGGACCTGTCAGAAATCGTGGGTTGAAAGCATTGTATTGTGAAAAGCCTCTTGTTTTATAGTTTTTCCGCATTCATACTTAAAATATAATAATGTAATTCAGTGCATTTTGTAACAATTTCACGTCTAAACCACTGAACCGATCATTCTAAAATATTACAGATACGTAGACTGGGACCTGAAGAAGGGCATAATTATGCTACGTTTAATCCTGAATCGGTGACGAAGTAGCGGGCAACGGCTAGTTTTCTAAATAAAAGAAGAACATAAGAGCAATATCAACAATATACTTGTATGTTGTTGGTTTGCAAGCTCTCAAATCGGTGAAGGAAATCATCGTGAGGAAGCAGGCATGTTCTAGAACAAAAAATTCGGAAGACATGTAACATCTACGAACCCGCACTGGGCCCGCGTGGTGGATTACGGCCCAATCCCTCTCACAGAGAGGAGGCCTGTGTCCCAGCAGTGGGAACATTATAGGCTGATGATGAGGCACTCAAGCTGAGTGGGTTTAAGATGTTTTGAGTTTTTACTTAATGTAGTAAAGAAAATGAAATGTTAGATACTGTATGTTTTCAGGGAATGCGAGCTTATTGTCGTCCATTTTCTGTAAACTTACAACAGATTGTACTGAACGCGCAAGAAAAAAAAAATGATCTACACTAACCCGGCGCCAAAACGTCATAATCGGGTACAACATCGATCCCGTAATGATGTCACTTTAGGTCACGTGGCATCGCTTGATATGGACAAGAGCAAGCCGCTGTACAACGGGTTATTACAGAGACAGATATAGAAAAATGCGTCAGCGAGAACGAGATGGAGGAACATTGCACATTTAATTTGGTTTTTACCTGTTTATTTTTTGGGCTTGTGGCTAAATAACAATTGCTGCACGGGTCGATCGGGCAGGTTAAGCTACGCTTGCCACGGTTGGTCCGTGGATGGGTGACCATCTTTACATACCAAGACTCCTCCGTGCCTCGGAAAGCACGTTAAGCCGTTGGTCCCGGCTGTCATTTGTAGATTTTTGACAGTCGTTACTGGTCGTCAGAAGCCCGAAAGTCTGACAACCAGTCTTACCAAGGGGTATCGTATTACCCAGTAAAGGGTTGTGGAGGTTAGATAGGCAGTCGCTCCATGTAAAATACTGGTATTCAGCTGCGTCCGGTTAGACTGGAAGCCGACCCCAACATAGTTGGGAAAAGGCTAGGCAGATGATGACCTGTGTATTTTTATTGTATTTTATTCTTTACATTCCAATATTAATTTAGAATGATAGTAAGTATTCTTTGTTGATAAGTTAGTAAGTTAAGCCTTCGCTTCGGCTTCAATCTTTAAAAAAATGACACCTCGCCGCTGCTCGGTGTTGAACCGAGCTTTGGCAATCCAACTGAGTGCATCTCAGCGCGTCGAAAAACACAGTGTTCGATTTTCAACTCTCGACTCTAAGTAGAGCTTAGAAAATCCAGTGCGCGAAAATATCTCGCCGCGATATTGTTGCGTCCTTGTAGACGTCAATTTAGGAAGATTTACAGTTACCTCCTCACCATTTCAGCCGAAAGACGTCCACTGATGGACATAAGCCTCCCCCAATCTCCTCCACTTCATTTTTAGGGGGGTTTTGCCATAATCGCCACGCTTGGCAGGCGGGTTGGCGGTCGCAGTATGGTGGTCAAATGCATTGAGAAAGCTGCTGCCTATTTTCTAGGAAGGCCCTTAGTCGCCTTCTACGACACCCACGAGAAGAAATGTAATGGTGCTATTGTTTTTACGTCCGGCACCACACGGTACACGCAGCTACTTACATTTAATTTAGTAACCGACTTCAAAAAGGAGGTTATCAGTTCGACATGTTTATTTATAAATTTTTTGTGTATATATAACTCCGTCATATATTTTTTGCAAAAATATTTTTTTTATATTCCAAAGGGCTTTATTCAGAAATGGTTCCATTAAAATTTCATATAGATCTGATGATGCGTTTCGGAGACACACAACGGAACTCTTCAAAAAATGACAGCAAATCAACCGCGATTGCTGTTATCCTATTTAAATGTTCTTTGTTTTAATCCCAAGGATGATGAAATTTCGAATGGGGTAGGTACTATAACTAAAAAGGGAAAAATAAAAACATTTTCCAAAAAGAAACAAAACAACTAACTTCCAAAAACCCGCAATAGGTAAACCACATCCTACATAAAAACTTTTTTCAAAAAAATAAACAAAAGAACCGACTTCCAAAAACACTACAAAGTGAAAAATAACTTTAATTTCGGAATTCGGTGACTTTGGATATGTAGGAATTTTAATTTTTTGTCACCGCCTTCCGAAATTAAAGTTATTTTTCACTTTGTAGTGTTTTTGGAAGTCGGTTGTTTTGTTTATTTTTTTGAAAAAAGTTTTTATGTAGGATGTGGTTTACCTATTGCGGGTTTAATTCCCAGATCGGGGCAAAAATGACTTGGGGCGTGTATTTTGTGAAAGTTGTAAAAACTTTCTTATTTATAAAATTCAAAGTCAAATAGCAGAAGCATACTACCTTTATTTTACCACCCCAGGTAGTTTTACAACCTACAAAAACCATCAAATGGCAAAACTTCTTACCTAATTAGATTTTCAATTTAAAAAAAACGACGCCAAACATTTTGCTGAAAGTTTCAGCTCGAATCGCTCGCTTTGGAGAAGTTGGCGCGGGTGAAGACTGCAATCTTTTTGTTTGTCACTGAACATCCTTTGTATGTATACCTACTCCTGCATCTTAGAAAGAGCAGGAGATTGAGATTCGTTGAGATAATGATTAGAATTATTGGAAGAGGTTTAGGTAAGTTGGGTTGGTAAAAAAATTCAAGAGTACAGGTTGGCAGTACATGATTCTGAAGGAACCCCCTGCGAGGAAATCCTTCGTCGATTATTTGGAAAAAAATATTTTCAGTAAATTTTCGTTCAAACAGCTGAGTTTTATTTTGGTAACCAACGGAAAATGCCTACGACATGCGGGCTAGAACTAATTGCTGATTTATTGGTTACAAATTGCGCGTCGATGTCCTGTGTAAACATAGAATTAAAAAACACTTTTTGTGTCTGTCTCTATGACCGCTTAGTTCTACTAAACTACACAATGGTCTTTGATGCGGTTTTCACCATCATTTAGATAATTTATTCTGTGAGGTTTGTGTGTACAATGCACAATCCAAGAATATTTCGCGCTGATATTTGGATTTTTTGACGCTCGCTAGTCCTTTAACGAATGATAATATTTAAGTAGTTTCTGTTGCGAAGATAAGTACTAAGTATGGTCAACAAGAGAGACAAGTAACTAGTTTTTAGATACAGTTTAAGCTTAGTAGGAGACCCATGGATGTTTTAGAGTAATATACGCGGGGACCGCAGTACAGAACCAATTATTTGAGTGCGAAGCTCTGTTGTAACACGAAATCTTTGATCACAGTTTAGATATAAATAGGTTAGTGTGATACCCTGCCATTCATACAGAACGGTGTGGTAATGTCGTAACACCGTAACAGTAGGAATGGCTTACATTTTGACAGTACGAAAAACATTTGTTGCGTTATTTACGTTGACGCAATTGCGTTATTACGTTGGACGCAATAGATTACCTATATCCTTCAAAATGATGCAAATTATTGTGTTACGCAATTAGAATGTTGAGGGGCCTACTCTCTAACTCCATCAACGAAGATACGGCCCCGTCCGAAAATAGTTCGAAAGTTCTTAGTGAATCCTACAGCCAATTAACTAACTTTTTTGGATGGGCATAAGCATATCGGAAATAGGGACAGCTGTAAAATCTTGTTATCATTCATTCTTAGTTCGGGCTCCAAACTAATCTCCTGTCCGAAAGTGATACGGAGTTGGAAACGGCGGTTACTTCGACCGAAACGACGGACTACGTGCATAGGGAGTAGGCCCTCTGAACTCACATAGAATTTGTTCTATTATTTGTAATTTCTCCCTAAACTGTAACCATTCTTCTAGTAATATATAATACACATAAATATAAACAATGACTCTATTACCGTTCCCCCACAACCCCACCCCCTTTCGACTGACCACTCACCCCCAAATGCCTTGCATTGTTTAGACGGCCGTAGCGTACTAATAGATGACTTCAAATTGACGGGAACTGACGTCAGGGCGACGTCAGGCGACGGGAGGCAACGTCAGGCTTATGATTAATGAGGGGTGACCATTACAATGATATTGGCTTTTTATATTGTTGTGCTAGCTTTTGCCCGCGGCTTTGTCCGCATGGACATGTAATTTCAAGGGAACATTGTTTTATTAGGATTAAAAGTTTTCTGTGATTGTTAAAAAAACATAGTTAGGTTGCATCAAATATACCTACCAAAAAACCCAAGATACACAACACAATCAGCGTCTCAAAAACGTCCGCATAAATGGGGAACAATGTGCGCAGGTGTCAATAGTATCGTCAGTCATGTTTCAGTCAGTGTTTTTGGATATTGCTTTGTAAAAACCACTTTAAGTCATGCTAAAACCACTGACGTACGAGTATAATTGGGGACAGTTTTGAGCACGGAGCAAATACAAAGGTTCTGAGTGTTACTTTTATTCGAGACTGTACTTCTTGGGTTTGTTGTATATCAATGGGTTGCATAATATATGTTCAAGCCGTTTGGAGTTGAACTCATCGTCACTTAGAGACATTGTCTAGCGGTTTGTCTACTCTTCACGTGACCAGAGAGTTGGCCTATTTTTTGGCCAGAATCAGCATTGCCGTACAACGTGGCAATGCTACCTGCTAATGAGGAACGATGCGGACGAAATTTTTTATCCCTAGTATTTTTTTCTTATAAAAATACTTGTATCTACCTATTATTATTTCAGATTTAATTTTTTACATTAAATAAAAATGCATATCTGAAGCTTCCTGATCATGAGATATTTGGAACAGTGAATCAATAATTATATTGCAGTCCATGGCTGGACATGCCCTTTCATTGGAGCCACGCGACGTGGCTCATTTAGTTAGGAGTTAAGTATTTCGATGTTTGATTCTTTAAAACTGCAGTTTGGTATTTGTGCTATGACGTAGTAGCTACGTAATACTTAGATTCGCGCACTGAATTTCGCTCAACTCACGGGGTTGAGCGGAGCATTGAGAATTCAAAACAGCACATCCCAGCGCGTCGAAAAAACACACTCCTCGATTTTCAGCTCCCGGCGCTATGAAGTGCGTAAAAAAAATCCGTCGCGATATCTTACGTCCGTGCGAACGCGGATTAACACTTACATTTACTCTTTTATAAGTAAGTAAGTATATTCAAACCTTGAAAATTGTCGTTTCAAGTACATAAAGGTCAGTAAAAGAAAATGAAAGCCAAATGTCAGTGGCGCAGCACTCGCTGTGCTCGCAACCGACGCGCATGGATCAAAAGATGACTGTATGAACGTGGAGCTGAAGGATTTGTAGGGCAATCCCTACAAATCCTTCAGCTCCACGTTCATACAGTCATCTTTCAAATATAAAAAAAAAACTACAGACCGTCGCGCACTACAATTAGTGCGCGACGGTCTGTAGTTTTTTTTATATTTTGTTATGGTGGAAAGCGTAACTTTATGTACGGATTTTAAAACTAGATTTTGTTGATAAGTTTTGTTACAGCTACTGAGTTGAGCTGCACGATGACTGCCTGACTGATCTTTGTGGAGCTTTCCTCAAAATACCATTTCAGACACCATTTCCATAGTTTCTCACATGATCAGACCACGATTATGTCTGGAGTTTAAAAGAGATTGTGACCTCTGAGTTTTTTCGATCTTTCTTCTCAGAGCAGTCAGATAGGAAACGCCGACCTCATCTAGTTTAAATGTTACCTACATACAGCAATCATTTATCATTTACGTAGAACACACAAGTATGTAAAAAGCAGGTTTATTTCTTCGATATTACATACCTATGAAAGGCAGAAAAAGTATACTTTTATACCCACTGTTGAGGCACAACAGTCGTTGAAAAAAAAAACATAATTGCAGACCTCTCCTTTATTTAATGGCGTCCTTTGTTTACCTCTGAACGTAGATTGTATACAGGGAAGCAGGTACATCGACGCGCAAACTGTAAACATAATTTCAGCACATGATTCTATCTCCTAACATAGATATTTTTCGTCAGTTAGTATCTCAGAAAGACTTTAAATAAATCTGCTGTTTCATTGAAAAGTTTTCAACTCAGGGGGGGGGGGGGGGGAATCAGATTCATGTAGTACTGCATCCATGTTAACATGTTGCGCGTCGATGTCCCTGCTATACTGTATAGGAATTACTGTTTATAATTGCTTATTGATTCACGGGTCGATCGATCAGGTTAAGCTACGCTTGCCGCGGTTGGTCCGTGGATGGGTGACCATCTTTACATACCAAGATCCCTCCGTGCCTCGGAAAGCACGTTAAGCCGTTGGTCCCGGCTGTCGTTTGTGGATCTTTGACAGTCGTTACGGGTCGTCAGAAGCCCGAAAATCTGACAACCAGTCTTACCAAGGGGTATCGTATTACCTAGTAACTGGGTTGTGGAGGTCAGATAGGCAGTCGCTCCATGTAAAATACTGGTATTCAGCTGCATCCGGTTAGACTGGAAGCCGACCCCCACGTGATTGGGAAAAGGCTAGGCAGATGAATTGCTTATTGATTTGATTTCAGTCATTCTTGACATGTTCTTCTTTTTTCAAAAACTATGTATTTTGATATACCTACCTACCGCCGATTGAATCAAAGAAAGTTCAATCTTTATCCAAAGCAATAAGACTCAATTTTAAATGCATACAGGAATGTACTAGGGTCAACACATTTTTCTTAATAAAAAACAGTGGCACTCCGGGAGTGCGGACAGAAGTGAAAACTTGAACAATTACGTGTGTATTTTTGAAGTGAAAACTTCGTTAGGCGCGTTAAGCACTTTTTGGGTCTTCTCGCGTCATCGTCACCGAACGCTTTCCATGAGCTATATATATACTGTGTATATTTATATGGTTGAACGAGCACACGAATAAGTCCCACGTTGATGATGTCTTTTGGAAAAGTCCCTTTCTTTCATTAGGAAATTCTAATTCTTTAATCTCTTTCTTTCCCTTTGTATTTTTATCGTAAAAATCTGTGCTGTTACCTTTAATGGCTGAAGTCGATACAACATCATCAGTCTATAATGTTCCCACTGCTGGGACACAGGCCTGCTCTCTGTGAGATCATGTAATCCACCAGGCGGGCCTAGTGCGGGTTGGTAGATGTCACATGTCTTCGAATTTTTTGTTCTAGAACATGCTGGTTTCCTCACGATGTTTTCCTTCACCGTTTTGAGAGCAGTGGTAGTGAAATAATTTACACAAAGTAAAGCGCCTGTCTGGGTTCGAACTCACGATCAACTCGTAAGTCGCGGCCGTTACCACTTGGCCACCACTGCTGGAAGTCGATAGCTAGTTTATAATTTTTTACCGGGAGCAATCAGGACCCAAGGACCCAATGTGAAATCCTGTATTGTCGATTCACTTCTGTCAGCACTCCTCGAGTGCCACAGTTTTTTAACTGTGTCGCTAGTTCAATTGCTTTTTCCCATCTCAAAAAATGCCCAACGCGTCTAAAGAAGTTTTCACTTCAAATTCGTAGGTACAGAGGTGTCGGTAACGGTAACAGTGTTGCGAGTTCAATCGTTTTTCCCATCTCAAAAAATACCAACATGCATGTGTATCTATGTATGACGTACCTATGGACATACTTATGTAGAGAGGTGTCGGTAACGGTAACAGTGTCGCGAGTTCAATAGGGTATTTTCCGATTTCATTAAAACTATTTTAATTTGAAAATTGGGACGATATAATTAACAGAAAAATAAAAATAAATTTATTAACACACATTTTCTCAATTAAAAACGAGTTAAATCTCATTTATTTTTCGTTGTTTTGAATTTACCGCCAAAACGCTGCTTACGATGACTTTTTATCACGTGACATGTGACGTCCACTTTGTGTAAACGGCACCGGTAAAAATACTTAGTTTGGCGCAGTTTTAGAAGTATTTGTGCACAGAGGCACCCCACACCAGTAATATCACTTTCTATCCATTAAAAATCTTGTCAATTATAAATTCAACATTCACTTGTTTAGTTACTAACTACTTTAATTTACACAAAGTTGACGTCACGTGATAAAAAGTCATCGTAAGGAGCGTTTTGGCGGTAAATTCAAAACAACGAAAAATAAATGAGATTTAACTCGTTTTTAATTGAGAAAATGTGTATTAATAAATTTATTTTAATTTTTCTGTTAAATATCTCGTTACAATCTTTAAATGGGAATAGTTTTTGAAAAATTGGAAAATACCCTATTGTTTTTTCCCATCTCAAAAAATGCCCACCGCCTAAAAAAGTTTTCACTTCAAAAAGTTTTCGTCATTGTATTATGGTTTTAACTTTTGTATTAATTATGTTGCACGTTGTATATTGTGTAATAGGTACAGCATTTCCCGCCAATATAATTCAATTATACTGTCAAACCTCTCTAAAATCCTAAATATAAAAGCGTCTAACTTTAAATTCCTTTTCGGACTAGTCTCAAACGGGCGGCTAACAGAGAGATCTTAAAATAAAGATAGTTTCTGGATTCGTGAAGTTCTTTGTAGTTTCATAAAGAGTGCATTAACTAATCAAAAGTAGTGTTGTTTGCTTTGAAATACACGTTAATATAAAAACGAGTGACGTCTGTTACAGTCTGTACTTTAAAGAATAGGATGGCGATGTTTTTTGTTATTTCAGTGACACTTAAGGGTACACTTTTCACGGGCTCGAAAAGTGTACCCTTAAGTGTCACTGCAATAATGTCCGACAGAGGTAGTATCAGTGATGAGCAGTTAGACGCTAGTCTACACGCACGACATTATTGAGTGAGCTGCACGATCAGTCATAGTAAAAGAGGCGCGTAAAAATTAAGAAAAGTCCTTCGGAAGATCGGGTTTTCTGAAAAAACCACTGCATAAATCAATGACCAATTAAGTCTATTGAACTTTTAGATAATTGAGCTTTGTCGGTACCGACTTGGTTTTCGAGATTTTACAATGCTTTTATTACTTAAACACGCCCAAAGTTAGGTTAAATTAGCAAGAAAAACGAATCTTTGTAGACTCATAACTTTTTAATGGCTTTTTATTTTAGTATTCTGTTTCCGTACAGACAATATTGATAATGAGACAAAACCATACCATGTTTAATTTTTGATGTACATAGTCAAACAGTGGAGTAAACCCTCCCGAAGTTTGTATGGAAAAAATGTGGACAAGTGTCACCTTAAGAATTCTATGTAATAAAGACATTCAGCCTTCCCCTAGTCATTCAGCTTTTTCCTAAGTATGCTGGGGTCGGCTTCCAATCTAACCAAATAACAATATTTTACATGGAGAGACTGTCTATCTGACTTCAACAACCCAGTTACTGGGACAATACCCCTTGTTAAGATTGGTTGGCAAGTTTTCAGGCTTCTGATGACCCGTAACGACTGCCAAAGATCTACGTATGACAGCCGGGACCAAAGGCTTAACGTGCTTTCCGAGTTGGTTACCCATCCACAGACCAACCGCGGCAATCGGTAGCTTAACCTATAACCTAACGGCTGTTATAACTTAGCCACAAGCCAACCATTCTATATAATAAAATAAGTTTAATTAAAATGACTCGGTTCGTATTGACTTTAATGAAAATGCTGTCATTAATTTCAGGCATGAAAGATATATTTTCGGAGATCACATAATCACCAATAGGGTATTTTCCGATTTCATAAAAACTATTTTAATTTGAAGATTGGGACGATATATTTAACAGAAAAATATAAATAAATTTATTAATACACATTTTCTCACTTAAAAACGATTAAAATTGAATTTATTTTTCAATGTTTTGAATTTACCGCCAAAACGCTCCTTACGATGACTTTTTATCACGTGACATGTGACGTCAACTTTGTTTATACGGCACCGGTACAAATACTTAGTTTGGCGCCGTTTTAGAAGTATTTTTGCACAGAGGCACCGCACACCAGTAATATCACTTTATATCCATTAAAAATCTTGTTAATTATAAACTCGACATTCACTTATTTACTTACCTACTACTTTAGTTTACACAAAATTGAAGTCACGTGATAAAAAGTCATCGTGAGAAGCGTTTTGGCGGTAAATTCAAAACAATTAAAAACAAATTTGGTTTAAATCGTTTTTAATTGAGAAAATGGATAGAAATCAATTTATTTTTATTTTTCTGTTAAATATCTCGTTCCAATCTTCAAATTAGAATAGTTTTTGAAAAATTGGAAAATACCCTATTATTTTGCTAAGCGTGGTCATGGCTATTTCTGCGTAGCGTTTTTAGCAGCAGTGGCGTAGCGGGTCTACGAAAAATATATTTTAATAGTACAAAGAAAAGTACGTAAAATAAACAAAGCCCGAGCAACTAGACTTACTAGTAAGATTTTTTATTAACATGTTACTTATCTAACATCATATACTGGTCATAGGTGTCCTTCCAATTGCCGATACAAAGTCATAACGTTCACGCCAAAGCGTTCGTGTTTCACAGCAAAAAGGCCAATGGCATCCCGATAAAAACAGGGTCAACGAAAGCTTACCTACGCCAAATAAAAAATTGTATCGCGTGAAACAATGTCACACAACAAACAAATAAAATAGGTGAACGACACCGAAGGACCTTGTTGAATAATCTTTCAATTAATTTACAATTCGCGGCCCACTCGATTCGCTGAATGAACAGGTGGTGGCCGCGGGCATGCGGAAAAATATCCAACAAAACCCATCACTACAACACTATAAAATCACCAAACGCATAATACATTACACGCTGGATTTGAGCAGCAAAGTTGTGGTGCCCATACAAAACAGGGAATGTATTCAAAACAGTAGCAATATTCTCGTGTTTCGTCCGTGTTAATCTCCCTGAATGGGGTTTGTTTACGAATGCTGAGTGGCCATGAACCGGGGTTACACTTTATTCCTCTATATTCGGATATTTCGCTTCGAAAGCGAGAGTGGCCTGGTTTTTGTTTCATGTTTGATTTATTGTCGGCGTGGCGCGGTCACGCTGGCATTGACGGTTCGAGGGCTTGTGTCAATGGTCGACCTTTTGTCGCATCGGGATGTTGTTTGCGATTTTTGGAAAATTGCAAATGCCTTGCCTTCACTATAGACACAGTTAGTTCGTATTTCCTGTTAGCTGGCTGTTGTCTTTCTATTGCAGGTTGGTGATACGTAAAAAAAAAAGTAATACACGTTGATATAAATCCCCCTACTACGCTAGTGTATCAACAATTCCAAAATATGTGACATCTACCAACCCCCACTGGACCCGCGTTGTGGATTATGGTCCAAACCTTTTCACAAAGTGGAGGCCTGTGTCCCAGCAGTGGGAAAATCACAGGCTGATTATGCATTCACATTGACACGATCTCCATAAAACGCTTAACGTTTGCGGACTTACAAAATACAATTCCTGGCTCAGTTAGGGCATCAGTTTCAGTGACTTACGAAAAAAAAAAAAAAAAAATTGTATCTATGTAGCAAATTCTTGTGAATGCTTGTGAAAATAAACATTTAACTTTTTTATTGCTTAGCCTAAATGGACTTATTAGTGTTCGATTTCACCAATCTGTATGCAAAGTATGTGTACTTCCACACAAATATCTATGTATTAGAATATGAGGTAGGCATTGTAAATACACAACCTGAATAAAGTGTAAAACTACACTGAAAAAGGAAGACGTAGGTATTAAGAATGTACCTATTTAGTACCTAAGTCTGAAACTTTTTTATTTGAAGATATAAGATGACCTAACAACGTCTTAATCTTAGTCTAACATATCTAGTATCATAATTTCGATATTATGGCTGATTGTCGTCGGAAATTACAAAGTAAACCATAAAAAGGATTTAAGGACGACTTCTGGGTAATTTAATTTGTTAATCATGATAATGTTAATCATTAGTCACCAAAGTAAAGGAATACACATGACATGAAAGAATAAGAAAAAAATAAAAATAAAACATAAAAAAGAAAAGGTAAGAAAATAGTTTAAGTTACTCACGGGTGTAGAACTCGAGCGCCCTCTGCCGCGTCCTCTCCGAGACTCGCTCTTCACTGTCTGCAAGGTCCCGTCCGGAGCCAAAATAAGCTATAACAACACAGACACACCACGGACTTAACATAAAGCAAAAATAAAGTAAGTAAAAACAAAGGAGAAACGTTAACACAAAAAAAGGGAAAAATGAATAGACAAACATGCAATGGAGGTAAGGTTAGATGGCGACAGATTAGTGTTTTAGTATGAAAACGTTTTAATATTCCTTTTGAAGTACTGATTGCGATGGTAAAATAGGTTTTTATTTGAAATTTTACAATTGTAGTATTTCTATTCAAGATCTCCTAGCACATTGTAATTTACAATTTAAAATTTTAAACAAAGTGTCTGAACAACACCCAGTAAGCGTCATCTATCTTTACATGTATGAA
Source organism: Polymixis flavicincta (assembly GCA_949987655.1). Lineage (NCBI taxonomy): Eukaryota > Metazoa > Arthropoda > Insecta > Lepidoptera > Noctuidae > Polymixis > Polymixis flavicincta. The sequence continues at coordinate 22,078,215 of OX465175.1, forward strand.
ACAAGATCAACGCAGACGTCGCGCAACGTCGTGCAACTTGTGTTGCGAACAGTTAGTAGTGGTTCAGCTACTCCCCGCTAGATGGCGCCTTCTCAAGTAACAACGAGTTTTAATGAACTGAATATCGATAAAAAAAATAATTATAGTTTTTTTCCACATTGTATTTATTATTTCGTCGTCATTATCTTATATTCGCCTACCCGATTTATTTTTCGTCTAACTATGCGCTTAGGTAGATGCAGAACGTAAAAGATGAATCTAAAAACTATACTTAATTTGTTTTATTACAATCCCTACATAATTATTGTTGCGAACGTAACTCTGTCTGTCTGTAACGTTTACACCCATGCCGCTGAACCGATCGTCATGAAATTTGACAGAGATATAACCAGGCTACTTTTTTACGGGTTAACCGACAAACAAGCGGGCGGAGCCACGGTGAATTGCTAGTAATATAAAAAGCAGCAGTTTTCTTTTGAAGAACAACTTTAATCTAGCCCTAAACGCCGCTTGCTTTACAACTCAACAGGAATCTAGAATTCTAATACAGGAAAAATCCGCGGCAAGTCCTCTGTAAAATTATTGATGACACGCTCAACTGTCAAGCTAATGACAGCCGTCATTGTCAAACCTAACGAGCTTTTCGTTTTCTAGCCACACACTAATTAAATAGGTAACTTCAACTGAGGCCACGGATAAATAAATAGTTTCTGTTACTGAGCACATGGCATCGCCTCACACCTGGCGTTTTAGTTCGTTACTCCTGTTTTTGTGTTAGACGCGAACGACATTTGTTCTATCGCCGTCTCTTTCTGACTGCCCATCTCTTTCCACCGCTATCTATTCTTATTCAAATCGCGGGATTTGTAATTATCCTTGTGAACAGGTCCGGGACTTATTTTTCGTTCGCTGGAGAGATTTTAATAAGATGAATAAACATTATGTAGGTCTTCATGGGAAACAGCTGGATTATTGCCGTACGTTTGTCGCGGATTTGAGATTGTAGAATAGTATGTGACCGTTATTATTCGTAGTTCTAGTTAACTTGGAACTGGTATTCTTTGTCTTAATTGAAATGTAAATCCTACTGTTAATTTTTTTATTAATCATATTAAATCTTGAGAAGGCAAGGCATTTTAAATCGTGAAATAGTTTGGTTTTACGGAAACACAATTATTCAAAGAATTCTCTACTAATTTACACTACACACCAAATACATAAAAACAAGGACTTCCTCCAATTTATGACTCGCAACATTGTGACATACTTTTAAAAATGTTAGGGGAATATTACAAACATGACTACCGTTATTTAAATATTAATTATCAGGAAGCATCATCATCATACATTGAATTAATAAACCGGTTTGTAAATTAGAATTAGTACACCTTTGTACCACCATCTGTCTGTATTTATTAATGCTTCTATTTAATATTTTAGTTACACCTTTGAAAGCTTATTAATTATTGCGTGTGATTGGTCTTGTTTTTAAATGTGGCGTTTCTTAATTTTAATGTGGGTTTTGATTAAATTATTCACTTGATTATTATGAATATATTTTTATGTTCAAATTGTATCACATATAATTTTTTTTTGAGTGTTTACGTTTTCTATATGATTTGCATTAACATTTTCCTGAAGTTCCGGTTAGAAACTAAGAAGTTTACTATTAGATTCGTTAAAGCAGTTACAAATCCTAAACGCCCAAACATGAACCGCACTGAAACTTGGTCCTTCGTTCCGAGACACGCCTTCGTTTCACCTCGCGTGTATTCGTAAACAAATTACTTACTCTCGGGAGATCATACAGTAGTACTCGTAATTCGGCTCGTATTCTCGTATCGTGGGTGCGTGTTGCGTGGGTTTGTTGAGGCAGGTCGTGTCCATCACGCCAAGCACTTGATTGCCTCATTGACGAGTTCTGAGACATGTTGATGTTTCGGACCTTAATTTTGAAGGTATGTGACGGGACTGTTGTTGGTTCAAGGTGTTTTGTGGTCAAACATTTGGTCCTTTTGAGGAAGTCACAATTTAATCTTTGAGTTGGTTTGAATGTTTTGTAAGAAGACAGGCTTTACTATGTACCAGGCTTTACTATGTGCAAAGCTTTAGAAGCGTGATTAAGGTTTAATGCTAACAGTTGTTCTTTTTTGTAATTTTCTGATTTTGTTACAATTTTTACAGGTTGGGTTAGGTAGGTGGGTCGTCTAGTCGGGGATCGCGGAAGACTTACTAGTTCCCGTGATCCCCGGTGTACGTGAGAGACGGAACACCGGGGTGGTTTTAGTCAGTAAGAGTCTGACAGACCCCTCCGCCCTCCCCGGGGCGGAGGACATCCATGAGGATTTCCCCCCGTTATCAAAAAAAAAAAAGGTAGGTGGGTCGTGAATGACATGAGTTGAGATTATGAACGTGTGAATTCACTAGAATGAAAGTGTAAAATATTTAAGTCTTACACTTCTTATCAGTTTTTGCTCTACATAACCATGGGGCGAGTGACTTTTAAACCGTAGCAGTTAAGGTTCAAAGTAGAATAGCTCTCCTGCCAGTCCTGCCACTATAAATTGCATTTGGAAATAAGTGCTTCGGTTAAAAAGTGGCCATTGTTCAAAGTGTATACTTAGATGTTTATGAAAATAACTTACTCCATTAGTCGTGCAGACGACTGTAATAGTCTAACTTAAAATGTTTGGTTCCACGAAATCGTTTCTTTCTATCGCCTATAATTCATTTTAAGTGAGACAGTAGCCATAAAAGTAAAGTAACATGTAACCTAATTATATTTAATGTTAAATATAATTCATCAAGACAACCGTCCATTGAAATTGTACCGCCATGATGGATTGAAATGGCAGTTATTTAAAATCGGTTAAAAAGGCAGGTGCAATGCATCGCCGAAGATAATAAAGGCAGAAGATAATCTCGAACGTTAATCTGTACAGTAAAAATAACGAGGTTAATTGGAATATGTTTTGTTTCGTTTTGGTATGTCCGTTTTTGCGGACCGTTAGTAAATTACAATGAGCCCGTGCTTAGTGCCGCTACTCGACGACAGATGGCATGCAAACCCATTTGCGGAACTGCGCTCCCATAAATTTTGTTTCGAACATTTATTTAAAGACTAGGTTAGATTATTATTGTTACCATAAAATTAAGAAAAAGTAGATAAAACTCTTAATATTTTGTAAATCGTGTGCTTTAAGAATATAATGCCAATTCTAAAACGCTTCGGACTAAATTGGAAACTCGAACATTCAAGGTAATATAACGCAAGTCGACGGCAAACGAGCCTAAGTGAATCTCAAATTGGCGATATTCGTCCCAAAGTGCCGATTCGACGTGTCTGTTGCGATTCAGCGGTTTTATTTGAATGAGAATGCGATTCGCGTGACAATATCAAGTGCGTACAGTTGGCAGCCGCTGTCTTGCTGGCGCATATTTTCAGAATACAGATTGCTTCATGGTTTGGGTTTTATATGTATGTGAAAACGATTTCATTAGTTAAGGTCTTGGACGATTTTTGACATTAAATGACGCGCGAAACACAAGTTTGGCTGGTTCTTTACGATCAATCAATTAATACCTATTTTTAGTCATCATAAGAGGTTCCAGAGGACCAGGGTCGTCGGATTTTGTTGAAGTTTAGTAAGAAACCGATGGATGTTTTGGAGTGAAATTTAATTTGAGAAATGAATGATTTGTTTTCTTTTCATTCAATTCACTTTTATTTACTTAACTTTTGCTGATCGTACCTATCATTTTGCAAACGCAAACAATGAGGTTGAACTTTGCAATTTAGTATCGTAAATAGTAACTTAAAACAAAATCTTTTGGTTATCTCACAATTTGACTAGGCACTCCAGCAGGCTTAGCACGAGCACCGATTTGTCGACGGAAGAATAGACATGCCTCTTAACTAAATGATGCACAATAGAAGAAGATAGTTATGTTTTTCTATTGAATTATCAAAGTTACGGGTCCTAAACGAGTCATGATTTTGTAGATAATCGTATATACTTTGTGGCCGTCGAGTAGAAATTTTTTTGTCAGTGTGATTTGAAGAAATGCTCTTCTGAAATAGTCTACATTTATAAGGACCTAGACCATTGACATATTTAAATCAATGACCTAGACACAGATTGTTAGAAACGAAAGACAAAATGACAGATTGTGGAAGGATATCTACGGTGCGATGTCAAAAATTGAGCAACGAAATGTCACTTTTTATTGAAAAAGCACTGTCTATTCTTCGTAGAAATAGAAATTAACTTGCTACTAGCAGGGAACAACAAGCAGCATTCTATCTACAATATAGCCTTTCCTTTCAAAACTTCAGCAACTTAAATTACAAATATAAATCACAAAGTTTATTAGCATTAAACTCTAAAACTATTATCTTGAGTCTGGCAACTTTAGCTTTTCCTTTCAGCGCATTCTTTCGAGAATGTTCTTGAACAATAGAAGAAGTTTATCTCACAAACAATTACATTGTGTAAGAAAGTTCACCTATAAATTATTGTGTGAATGTCAGGACGTTTACGCACTAATTTTACACCCGAGTACGTTTAATCAACTTGAATATGAAAACTAGAAGTATTCTATAAATGTAGGGTGAGTCTTGGTGCCTAAAAAGATAATTTATTAGGACTAAGTAATTACAAGGATATTTTTTGTGAAGAGATATTGTGACACTTTGTCAAAGAATTTTTACAATGGTAAATTGTAGATAGAATGACGTATGCATTATTAAAAGTGGCATTGTGTTACTGTAGCATAAGAAAACCCACATACCTACCTATCTAATACAGCGTATAAAGGTTCATGTATTATCCCTTGTGGCATTAAGTTACCCTGTTTCTGTACATGAACTTTAATATGAGAAGCATATGACCAATTATCAAATTAAAACAAAATATGCTAATGATAATAGTGAATTGAAAAAACAAGTGATGTTCTCAGTCATCAGCCAAAATTTGACAGTCTATAGTAACATTCGTTAGCTATTGGATTGTTTATGATTTCCGTACAGTGCGAAATCAGCGTTAACTGGAAATGTACAGCTTGATGTGTATGTAGCCATGTGTATTTTATTCACTATTTTATCTTGAGCTATAATACTCTTTCTCGCTCTATATTTCAACCAATCTCTAATTAAGAGCTAACAGGTTTTAGTTACATATACCTGGGGTCGCCGGTAGCCTGGTCGCTGGAGGCGTCGGCTGGGGTCGCTCGGGGTCGGATAGGGTCGCAAATTGGTCAGAAACACCCTCCCCCAGTGTTTAAACAGATATCTGCACATCAATGCGCGTTAGCCACTAAATGTATTAAGAGATTATTGTGCCTTCATACGGCTAAAAGCGCGTGAGTGTGTATTACTTTAAAAAGGATTGGGAAAATGTACTGGACAATGCTTTTAGGTTTTTATAATTTGAGTAATAGGCGCTGGCGCCTTGTTTATTGGATCTTGCATTGATAGGTTCGTAAGTGCATTATTCGATTTCGTTCGATTATAGGCCCAAACAATGAATCGATTAACTGTGACATCAAAACTTTATGTCGTCAAACTGGACTTTTAGTGGAAGCTTCTATCGTATGCAAGGCCTTTTATGCAAAGCTATGAGTTTACAAAATTGAAAAAACTCAAGTGAATAATACGCCAATGAAAAATAAACCAGTTACAAATAATTGACGATTATTTTAACGACATGGTTTTTAACCCTTTTTATCAACATTAATCTCTACAAATTAAAGATGATGATGGTGTTATCGAGCGGCCGTGGTAAGGCAGTAGTCCGACAATTCAATCAGGCTCCAATCAAATTGACTCGACTGCTGCGACTAGACACCGCGTCATAAGCAGCTTCACACACTGTAAGTGGAGCGTCATAACAGACAAGTGACGTTGAACTTGATTTTTTGGTCCTTTCGTACAGTTTTAGGGCGTTTTAGGTACAAAATTCGTTTGAAAAACCTTTAGAAATCTCATATCTAGATAGGTAGAAGTTTACGGCCTTATTCATAAAAGTTATCGAACATCTAAACAGTTGTTTAAGTCAGGTTTTCAATACGAAATCAGACTTAAACAACTGTTTAAATGTTCGATATTTTTTATGCATAACGGCCTTGTCTACTTTATACATAGTGGTAAAGTATCAGAAAAAGTAAATATAATTATATATTTCTGTGTAACTTACCTACAGTATTTAAAATGCACAGACAAAATTAAAACTCACCAGAATACTAGATGGCAGACGCTACTAAAACTGGGTAACATTATTCCTGAGTACCAATTAAATCGTACACAAAAAGACTTTTAAATTCACATGCAGCAACGGTCAGCCAGACGACGATGAAATTCGATCGATGCGGCCAAATCACTTTAATATTTAATTTGTCCCGTCTTGTCGGGCGAAATGTAAGGAGAAATTGTCTGCGGTTGCAATACCTATTGTAAATATGAGACCACCATATATGTTTGCAATGCATCTATCTGTCATTGCTTAGTTTTTAATACTTTGTATGTAATGTTTCTACACTAATTTCAATCTAGGTACATAGTCCTCGCATATGTATGTAATTATAATTAATGTATCCTAAATATTGTTAAACATTTAAAAGAGGAACTTCCCCATTCTTCTCCACACGAAACTACCCTTTGGAAAGGACTACTAGAATCAATTCTTTTTCCTTGTCAATAACGATCAAAGGTGCCTTTTATTGACCTACTTGAAATAAATTATTTGACTTTGAACGCTCAGTGTGTGCGCCTCCTAAAGCTACACGCAACGCGATTGGCTATTGTTTAATGTCGCCGAGGACACGGCTGGGTTTTTTTATCCTGTCGACGACGGAAGCTCAATTCAGTGCAATCACGACGCGGTGACGCGGGACGCGTTATCGTTGCGCTCGTGTAGACGGTAGCGCTGTTGGTGGCGAGTAGCGGAACTAAAAACTTTAATTCGTTAATTTTCACTGTGCTGTTTGTAATATGTTTTGTTTTACAAGCTTCCGTGCTATATTATGAATTCTGCGCTCTATTAAAATAAATATTGTAATTAATTTATAAGGTTTAATCATTGTCCTATTTTTTATAAATCTTCTTTAATCATAACTGGGTCGGTGAGAGCGTGTGAAGCAAACCACGAAAATTCCCGTCCTATATATGGCGAGTGAATCTGTGCATAGCGTGGAGTTTAATTTAACAAATTGAACCGCCATCCGGCGGCCAAGTGGCGGATATGTCATGATGCCGCTCTCATGACGCACGTCAACGGCAAACGTGTCGAAACACAAAAATTACCCAAAGATCTATCCACATGATTTTTCTCTTACATTTTTCTATTGTCATTACGAAGAATAACATGTATTTATTCTATGTATATCAGCTTCGCTTTTAACTAACTTTCCTCTCATTCATTACTTTAATAATATTATTAACTGATACTATATTGCCATCCTATCCTAAATCCCTTTATAATGTATATAACAATTTTGTATCCCTACCTTTCTACATGAAATATAAAAAACCTAACGTGACATTGGCTAAATGCACAAAGCCTGCGAAGCCAAAACCCAAAAAAAAGGATATGTTTTAAAATTTTCCCAATAAATAAAATAAGTTGGTACGTAAAAGCTTTCGCACTCGAAGAGTTGATTATTGCACTTTGATGAGGGGAGTAGAATATGTTTGTGTATCTTTTATTTTATTTGTACCAATTTAATGGGTATTTATTTGTACAAATTTGATTTTCTTAATAATCCAAGAAATTATCTTAAATTTTGCAAAATCTGAGTTTGTATTTATCAATAAAACAATAAATCTGGCATTATTTTGCAAAACAACACAAGACGAACACAAAGAACGCGGGAACACATTCGAATGATTTAAATTTGGAATTGGTGTAAAGCTCGCATTGATTGGCGGGTGAGTCAGTATGATGCATTGTCCCATGCTTATGCTGACTCACGGCTCACAATGTAATACTTTTGCCTCCGCAGCGTTCGAACAATAAAATTATCGACATTATGCTAATTTATGAAAACAAATATGTATATATAATGTTTCGTGTGGTGGCGGTCGTTAAATAATAGCACCATCCCATCTCATCCCGTGGGTATCGTAAAAGGCGACAAAGGGACTTATTAGATAACGGACAGCAGCGTTCTCTATGCATTTTACCACCATACTGCGATCGCCAACCCGCCAGCCAAGCGTGGCGATTATGGCAAAACCCCCCTTTTGGGGGAGGCTTATGTCCAGCAGTGGACGTCTTTCGGCTAAAATGATAATGGTGATGAAAACAAAAACTAAACGGCAATGGTAAAAGGTTATTGTGATACCCTATTTACCAATAGATCGCTAATGTCAACTCAGCCTACCGCAATCGACATCTGAATTTAAGCTTCTTCGAGACCCAGTCACTACTGGGCTACTGTGATAAACGATGTGCTGACAACCTAAACCTGGCTCGGCCTAGTTGCATAAAATAGGTCTAGAAATGCAACGAACATTTGACATGCAATTGGGGCCAAATAACGAAATGGGATCAGAAAGAAAAAACCGGTCAAGTGCGAGTTGGACTCGCGCACCGAGGGTTCCGTACAAACCTGTGGGTATATAAGTAAAAGTTCAAAATTGTCAAAAATATTTTTTTTTATATGACGAAACTAAAAATTTTCGGTTTTCGTAATTTTTCCTATATCTGTACTATAAGACGTGACTTCGTACAAAATTTCAAGATTCTAAGTTCACGGGAAGTACCCTGTAGGTTTTGATTCCCGTGCGAGTTTCGAAAATTTGCGGAATTTTGCGGCCTAAATGGCTGTATCTTTTGATTGCGTTGACTTAGAAGGTTGATTTTTCTACAGCTTCCAGGGACAGTAGAACTAAGTATCATATAGAAATTTCAGTTTGATACCTCCACGCGTTCCTGAGAAAAACGGTCTTGACAGACGGACGGACGGACGGACGGACAACAAAGTGATCTTATAAGGGTTCCGTTTTTTCCTTTAGAGGTACGGAACCCTAAAAAACATATATTCAAACGTGGAACGCAACGCAGCCAGCCAGCCACGCCACGCAGCACAAAAAGGTTACAAATAAAAATAATCTAATACAGTTTTCTCTTTCAATGGAAATCCTTTTTTCACGTAATACTAAAATGGTATGTTTGTAAACAAACCATATCTGTTTCTGTGAAGTTCAAGGCCCCAGGTCCGACCTCGTTCAGGGGTATACCCGGGTACTTTGTGACCGTTTACACCCGGGACGAGGGTCCAAGGGTTTTCCTTGTACGACCTCTTTATTTTACGATAGGACTGGCTTTAAATATATTGTCTATGGCTGTTGTTGTTTTCGAATTGGGAATATCGGTTGTATACGTTTTTAATACCTACTCGTACTTGGCGTAAAAGAGGTGATTGAAGATTACGAGTATGTCTGCGTGTGGAATTGTAGCTCCGAAACGGATGTATCGTTTTCTTAGTGTTATTTTTTGTCTGGAAGCTGGTGTTTGGCGTTGCTTTTTTAATAAACTATATTTTTGTACATTAAAATTTTATAATGCTCACCAAGAAAAAAATAAAGGTACAGTCACTGGCACGAATCTTAGGCGCTCAATGAGTGGGGACTTTTTTACCATAGTTTTACAATGCTCGTGCCAGTCAGTTGTGTAATTTGTCCATAGTTTTCTTGACGGACTCAAAAATATTTTGAAATTAATTAAAACTAGGTAATCATTTAGACTTTGTAAGAGTTCGGTGTGCGTAAGTGTTTTATTGTTGCTAGTCCAGAGGTATTGCAAAGGAAGTTCGACAGTTACTTTCAATAGTAGGAAGTAAGCAGCTTTTGTATTAACTTTTTATTTAAATACGTTTCGTAACACTTTTTCCGGTTCGCGGTCACGTGTTTGAATACGCTTGAAACGTGAGTTTGAGCAATACTTAATGTAGGTACCTATTGCTCAAACTCACGTTTCAAGAGTAGGTAACTTAACAATACTGTTTTTAAAGGAAGGTTATGTTAAAATTTTGTTTTTATTTCATTGAAATTATTTAAAATTTCAGAGAGTTTTCCATTCATACGCAAAATCATTTCTTTTTGCACGACTGTGCGACTGTGTTAAAAATTTATTTACGATTGCAATTTATTTATCAGCATAGTATGTATGTTTGTTCATTTGTGGCGCTCTAGAGACCTAACGCGTGGGCCGATTTTGATGATTCGTACCTCAATCGATTTGTTTTAATCATGTGAGTGTCACTAAAGACATGATAGTAATAAAAAAACAATATAGCGATAACAAGACTCCTAGAAACGTACTTCTACACTGAGTCAGTTCATAATTTAAATCAGTTTTACGTTTTCACGCAGTACCTACTGTTTTAGTTCGATAAATATGACTTTTGTTTAATCAAGAAATATTCTTCCTTTCTGCACATAAGATCAGGTTTGTATTTCCAAATAAATAGGGGCAGATTAGAAACATAACTGAAGAAACGTGGGTGTACACCACAACCACATTTCGCCAGTTACCTATCCTAATAATAAAAAAGTTAAAGTATGAAATTGCCGTTGTATATGTAATAGACACTTCGAATAAACATAAAACCTTCATGGTGTGAGATTTTCGTGTGAAACTTTTTTCACGTGATACCTATGAGGTTCTTCTTTAAAAAAAAAAAAAAAAAACATGTCGAATTGATAACCTCCTTCTTTTTGAAGTCGGTTAAAAATGGTCAACATTCGATTTTCGACTTTGAATTGTTTTTTTATTCAGCCTAGACGAAAAGATGGATACTTCGAAAATCCTATGCGGCAGAAACGGCTCGCAATATCAGCGTTGCGTTTGGAGAGGGGACTGCTAATGAACGCACCGTACGTTTTTGGTTTAAACGCTTTCGTAATGGAAACTTCGATTTGAAGAACGAACCACGTGGTAGACCGCCCACACTAGTGAATAACGCTGAATTGAAGGAGATGGTAGAAGCCGATCCGAGTCAAACTACCCAGGAATTAGCGGCATGGTTTAACGTTACCCTACCTACAATATTGACTCATTTGCATCACATCAATAAGATAAAAAATATGAAAAATGATTGCCTTATGATTTGACTGATCTTCAGAAAGAAATGTGTGTTGAAATTTGTGTTGCCTTGTTGAATCGGTCCAGAAATGAAGGAATATGGGATAGAATTGTGACATGTGACGAAAAGTAGATTGTTTACGATAACCGTAAGCGAAAAATGCAATGGCTGACCCCAGGTCGAACGCCGCAACAGTGCCCTGAAGCAAAGCTTACCAATAAAAAGGAAATGGTAACTGTTTGGTGGTCTCTTCATGGTGTTATTCACAATAGCTTTCTAAGGTCTGGTCAGGCAATAACAACAGATGTTTACTGTGCCGAACTTCGAAAATGATGGTGAAACTGGCAGTGAAACAGCCCCGACTCGTGAATCGATCTTCACCGTTATTGCTAAGTGTTTTATCGTAAAGGCATAAATGAACTTCCGTTTAGATGGCAGCAATGTATAGATAATGAGGGTAAATATTTTGATGATATAAATATTTTATATCTTAGAAAAAAAAAAGTGTTTAAATTTTTCAGTACAAATCGGCAATTTCATACTTTAACCCAGGAAAGATTTGATTGTTTGTTTGTTTGCATTGAATAGGTTCCGAAAGTACTGAACCGATTTCAAAAATTATTTCACTGTCAAGAAGCTACACTATCCCCGGGTGACATGGGCTATATTTTATCCCCGTATTCCTACGGGAACGGGAACTACGCGGATGAAACCGCGGAGCGCTGCTAGTGGTTAATATACCATGTACTATTACTACATAAAAGCCATAAAACAAAAGTCACATCTATCGAACTTAAACACTATTCGCTCCTTTGGGCGAGCCTATTGCCATCAACCAGGTACAAATCCAAATTCCGGGCTGCTACTTAGAGATTCTAGATAAAAAAAAAACAATAACACTTTGCCCAAAATGGGAATCGAACCTGGAAATCAGACCTGCTGAGCAAAGCAGTAGCGCTTATGGTCACAACTTCACAAGCGCTTCTAGACCAACGAAGCGGATTCCGTCTATACTAATATTATAAAGAGGTAAAATTTGTGTGGTAGTAGGGGGTAATCTCTGGATCTACTGAATCGATGTCCCGTGTGTGTTGCCGGGCGTAAAAGAATAGCACCATCCCATCTCTTCCCGTGGGTGTCGTAGAAGGCGACTTAAGGACTTACTAGAGAATGGGCAGCAGCGTTCTCTATGCATTTTACCACCATACTGCGATCGCCAACCCGCCTGCCAAGCGTAGCGATTATGGCAAATTCCCGCGTCTTGGGGGAGGCTTATGTCCAGCAGTGGACGTCTTTCGGCTGATATGATGACTGAATGGATTTTGAAAATTTTTTTACCAATACAAAGCCACGTTATTTGTGAGTGTATATTAATGTGAAAAAACGGTCTGATGACAATAATTGGGACCACACCCGTGCGAAGCCGGGATGGGCAGCTAGTTACGAATAAAACTCTAATATCAATATCAACACATGAATCTAGCACAAAGCCGCGGCATATCGCTAGCTAACAACAGTTTGCTAAACAGAGATTTAAGTTCAAATTTAATATTAAACTTTGACAATGGATACTGTGCTGTTATTATGTAAGTAACAATAGGAGTTCGCTAACTTTCGGATTTGTAGCGTAAATTAACAGTTATCCCCTAACTTTGTTAGTTAATTGTTTAACTTTTTTGTTTATATTTTTATTAATTTTATGTTTAAATTTGGCAGAGTTTGTTTAAATTGAGAGCAGTGGTGGCCCAGTGGTAACGGCTGTGACTTACGTGTTGACAGGTCGCGGGTTCGAACTCAGACAGGCGCCTTCATCATCATCATTACAGCCGAAAGACGTCCACTGCTGGACATAGGCCTCCCCCAGGCTCCACCACTTCGACCGGTCTTATGCTTCGCACATCCAGCGGATTCCCGCAGCCTTCACAAGGTCATCGGTCCACCTTGTGGGAGGCCTTCCCACTCTACGTCTTCCGGTTCGCGGTCGCCACTCGATCGATCGGTCGATCGGCGGTGCTGATCTCTCGCGTCCGGCCCTGGTCGAGACCATGGTCCGGAGAGTTCGAAGAGTGCATGGGTAGCCGTCACCTCCTTCTGCGAAGCAGTAATGCTCGTGAAGAGGGAGGCGGCGCACGCGAGGAAGAGACAGTATTTGCGCCCTCATGTCCCTATTTGCTGCAGGAGACGCCCTGGCGTCGGGAATACCAGGCTGATTCCTGAACACCGTAGGCGCGGGCTTGCGAATGGCGAGTCGACGGCGCGTTGTGTTCCACGCGCGTCTCAAACAGATGTTAGCACCAACTGGTGAGGTCAGCAAGGGCCGATGCGTGCCAGAGGTGCGGGTTGTTCGAAAAAGATACCGTGGCCCCTGGCACACAGGCAACTGAAGGAACACGGGTGGGATTTAGTCAGAGAAACTCTGACATGCCCTCCCGCTCCACCCAGAGAGGGAGAAGTTATTTGATGATTTTCTAACCTCAAAAAAAAACCCGTCCTGGGAATCGATTATGCACATACTCTACGTAATAGGTAGGAGCTACTGAGAATTTCCTGATGGTAAACCCCAATAATACTTTGCCCGACCAGGGAATCGCTCCCAGGACCTCATGCTCAGTGGTTGCGTTTGCGACCAATAGACCAATGAGGCAGTATTACCATTTCTGGATATATTAAGCGTTTTATAATTATTCTACTATCCTACCTCAACTATGTACAGGATAATTTTTTAACCAGTGCGCAAACTGTAACCATGAATTCAGCATAATTTTCATTCTAGACCTCCTAACGTAGAAATTTTTCGTCAAATCAGCTGCTCCATACATTTTAACCGCGTAGGTATTGCAGTTTTCTATTAAACAGCTTTCTACGAAATTTCAGCGCTAGGGAATGTAGAATGATATGCTGAATTTATAGTTACCTACAGTATGCGCACTGGTAAAAAATATATCCTGTATAATATTATAAATGTGAAAGTTTGTATGTTTAGATGTTTGAATATTCAGAGATTTGGATGTTTGTTACTCAATCACGCAGAAACGGCTGAACGGATTTGGATGAAATTTGGCACACAGATAGTTTGTAACCTGGAATAACACATAGGATGCATTTTATCCGAAAAGTACGTTCTCGTGGGATAATTTTCGTAAACGCGGGCGTAGCCGCTTGTAAAAGCTAGTTTTTTTAACTTTAGTTACGAGTACCTACTGGAAAAAGTTGATTCATATTCTAAAGCTGATTATCATCATCATCATCATCATCATCAGCCTATAATGTTCCCACTGCTGGGACACAGGCCTCCTCTCGGTGAGAGGGTTTGGGCCGTAATCCACCACGCGGGCCCAGTGCGGGTTGGTAGATGTCACATGTCTTCGAATTTTTGGTTCTAGGACATGCCGGTTTCCTCACGATGTTTTTCTTTACCGTTTTGAGAGCAGTGGTGATGAAATAATTTACACAAAGTAAAGCGCCTGGCTGGGTTCGAACTCACGACCTACAACTCGTAAGTGGTAACGGCCGCGCCGTTACCACTTGGCCAGCTGATTATGTCCCCTAAATAAGTAGATAATAATCTATACATGGGCAGGTATACAGAATAGTCAACACAACAATGTACGTACACGTTGTGGTTTCAAGGGAATGCGTGATATACGTACCAACAGCTATACGAGCTTACAATACGTAGGAATGAGGTAGGTATAACATTCTTCAATGACATGTACAATATGCCAGGGGTGAAATCACTAGTGATCGGGCGGGGTCAAGAGATATCCTACTTACTATTTTACTAATATTATAAGCTAGCTTCCGCCCGTGGCTTCGCCCGCGTAGAAGTCGGAAATAATCCCACTGGAACGTATAACTGGAATAAAAAGTATCCTATGTGTTAATCTAGGTTATAATCTATCTGTGTGCCAAATTTCATCCTAATACATTCAGTCGTTTTTGCGTGAAAGTGTAACAAACATCCATACATCCATATATTCAAACTTTCGCGTTTATAATATTAATAGTAAGGAGATTATAAATATTAGGGTGTCTATGTAAGGATAGTGAGGATGTGAAAGTTTGTATATTTCGATGTTTGTTACTCAATCACGCAAAAACGGCTAAACGGATTTGGATGAAATTTGGCACACAGATAGTTTATAACCTGGATTAAGACATAGGATAGTTTTCATCCCGGTAGTACGTTCCCGTGGGATACTTTTCAACCTCCACGCGGGCGTAGCTGCGGGCAAAAGCTAGCATGAAGTAAATAAAATGGATTTTCTTATTTTACTAGTGGTCCACTCTATACTACTATATAAAGTAGACTACTAATAAACTACCCACTACCTACTAACTAGTAGGACTTATAAAAATATCTACCATTATGTACTCCTAATGGTAGATATTTTTAGAAGCTAAAGCTTTAATTTAGAGTGCAATGCAGAGGACCTTATTGACATCATTATAGTCATAATCAGCTGTTCCCACTGCTAGGACACAGGACTCCTGTCAGAGAGGGAGCGGGCCGTAATACACCACGCGGGCCCAGTACGGGTTGGTACATGTCACAGATCTTTGAATTTTTGGTTCTAGTACATGATGTTTTCCTTCACTATTTTGAGAGCGGTGTTGATGTAATAAATATTAATTGGAATAATTTACACAAAAATAATCTCCTGGCTGGGTTGAATCTACAACTCGGTAAATCGCGGACCTTTATATCTAAGGTCCAAAAATAGTGTAAATATGAGTAGAAACACTGCAACAGTAGCACTTTCGTTATCACTTTAAAAATCTACCAAAAAAATCGTATAATACAACCATAACTCAAAGGGCTGCGCCACACTCCAATATCGCCACTCCATTACGGCATCGCAATGCACCACAAGTTAAGCAGCGCACCAATAAAGCGAGAATGCGCCATAACACTAAACCTTTATGATATACCGCGAATATCCGAAATGATATACCGTATCCCAAATGCACACCGAAACCCTCCCTTGATTAAAAATGCCGAATATTTACACAAGTCTCGCTCTTTTTGTATTAAAAGCGAAGTGTGAATAGTTAAAAGCACTCTGTGGGAGATGAAAACTGTAGTGAAAAGCTGTTGTTAACTGTATACAGTAGATATAGGATAGGTTTTGAAGATTGAGATGTGGAAAAAAAAGGGAGAGTTTAGTCTTTGGTTGCTTGTAATAGAGTCTTATCTATGGGAAGGATGGGAACGACTGACACGTTTTAAGACACTATTTTCAAGCGGATTTACCTAGACTTTAGAATTAAACACTTTCCGTCTTATTACGAAACGCGATCTAACTTTAGTTCTAGCCTAAAGCTGTGAGATAGTTTTTGCATTTCGAGCTTTATTTCGATTTGGGCACAGTTCTTAATACCAAATTGACAACTTAGCACCGAACTAAGTGGTCAGTTCTGTAAAAAGAACTGCATTTATAATGCATATAAGGCGTTCTTAATTCAAAAACTGTATTGGTGGTTTAATTCTGACGAAACCCTTGTTTTCCGTGTGTTTTATTAATTATTGGCTTTCTTTAATACGTTATTGTTATTTCGTTCCATATTGTCGGTACTCTAATTATTTAAAACAATTTCCAATAAAACTGTCTAAAATTCTCTTTTAAATTACATTGAATTATCTTTTCACACCTCTTTCTAAAACATTAACCTTATTTCACGAAGAAAAGAGCATTAGCCCTATAGCTCTCAAGAATTACGTGTCACATAAAAAATAGAGTAGCGAAGTCTCTTCTTTCTATTTTCTCGCGCGAATAAAATCCTAGCATCCAAGTGATTTCCCGCATCGTAGATTGACACCGGGGGTTGCTTCAACGTCAGTGAAGCGGGGGACACGGTGCCGACAATTTGTACTTTCACCCTATCTATTACGTAGAATATGTTTCGATCAGGTTACAGATACTTCTTGGGATAAGATAAGTTTTTGGTTATTCATTATGGTGTGGTGATTACATGCGATATATCAATTTGGGAAATTGGATGTTGCATTCTCAATTAGTATTTTTATATAAGCAAGTGCTTTATTCTATCCCATTATTATTCGAAACTCTTCGGATGTTAAGAATCATTAACATTTAAAATCAATAGGTACCATTCCTTTCGTACGTACCGAAAAACGTACCGTAGCATATACAAATTGTGCGTAGAATGTACATATATTTCGAAAATGTATTCCCCAATTTCAAGCTCAATGACTCACAGTTGTCAACTCAAAAGATTTGCATGCCCCTTGTTTCAATCTTGAACCTGACCTCCAAATATAAGGATTACATTACGAGGCACCCCGTGACTCTCGCTTACAGTAATCCTTAATCACAACACACGACAAAATGCAAGTTAAGCAAGTTTTGTGAAGACTATATTGTGTTCCGATATTTTTTATATAAAAACATGAATTAAAGAAGCATTAATTAATAAATGATTAAAGTAAATCACAAGTAGTAGATGATTTTAAAATTGTAGCGGACATTTTTGGACATAAATATAAAGCAAGCTCGCAAAAGAAGGCAGTTTCGACTAAGACACACACCATAGAAAAAAAACTAAAGGATGGAGCTTTAGAATAATAACGCGTTATTATTCTAAGGATGGAGCAAAACTTAAAATAACAGAGACATCTCAAGCACAAAACAATTGGAAAATGACGTGTACAAAAAAAGAAATATGAAAAACAAAACAATGTTGCACATAGGTATCATGGTTTATTAATCTTGATCATGACCCCGGGGAAGCCGCCGTCCCCGAGTTTACAGTAATCTGTACTGCCAGACGCGAAACGCTTGCACAGACGGCCGAACACCCAAATGCGTATGAGAAATTTGAATTTTTAACGATATTGACAGATGCTTTGGATGCATTATCTGTATCTTTGGTTCTAGCAGAATTGAATTTCGAATCTTTATGTTATCGGTGTTAGCCTTTTTTTGCTTTTCAGACGTGTCATCGGCATTTTTTTTTATATTCCTTATAATTCCATTTTCAAAATTGATTGATTCAAAATTCTCAATCTGTTGCCTTCCTTGTTATAGTTTTATTTAGATAATAGGATGCTCATCTAATTTCTGGTCCAATTAAATCCCCAATTATGGTCTCCAGTTACAGTACTAATTTTACTAAACAGCTCTTTGCAAATCAAGAAGTAACATAAATTTAGGATCACGTGTGTGGGTTCAAATGTCTTGAACCTGACCTCAGGGAGGACCCGGGTGCCCGAGGGTCCAAATATAACTATACAAAGAGGGTGATTGTGAAATGATTATTTCAATATTGCGTGGACAATTGTATTTCTGTGGATAGAGTTTTCGTTTCCTTTGGTATGGTTTCCGCGTTTAGATAGCAATGAGAGTCTGTCTGATAGCGGGAAGGATCTCAATGGCTGTGATATGTTTAATTGTCGGTGGTGGTGGCGTGTTCGTTTCTAAATAGTTGAGCTGAATGATCCATACGTCATGTTCGTAGCCGCATGGCGTCAGTTGGGACTGGTCATACTTTAGCTGCCATGGCTTATTTAAATTACTGAATTGTTCTTTTTTTTTTGTATTCTTTTTTATAATTTCAATATGATTTATGTAACAATATTTTGTTTTAAGAGTGTCCGTGGAGTTTCTTGCCCGTTCTTCTACACAAATTCCTACACGCTTCGGTATGGGTACCTAACTAGCTTAATTTTTCTGACTGACCGACCTTTTTGGAACTTATTTGGAACTAGATTTTGCCAGCGGGTTTGCGCGCGTGGAGGTCGAAAATTTTATCATCCCACGGGAACATATTACCGGGATTAAACGTATTATATGTGTTAATCCAGGATAAAATCTGTCTGTGTGTACCAAATTTCATCCAAATCCGTTCAGCTGTTTTTGCGTGATTGAGTAACAAACATCCAAACATCTTCACAAACTTTCACATTTACAATTTTAGTAGGATAAATGTTTACGATCTTATTCATAAAAAGTTATCGAAGATCTTCCTCATCACCAGAGTTTAGCAACTGTTTAGATTTTCGATAACTTTTTTTAAATAAGACCGTTAGAGTTTGAGTTGAATGACAATTTACTCCAATTACTCCTAACTGAAGACTAAATGTACACAATAATGCAATGAAGAGATTTAATTTGCTTTGAAAATCAGACTTGCTTGATTTTGTCCTAGCGTTAATCAAGTCAGACTTTTCAAAAATCTGATCATCAACCAACCAGCAAATTCACCAAGAATTCAAGTTTCAAAAGGAGTGTCTTAAAAAAACATGTCCCTATTTACTCCCAATCGAGAGCCATCAATGCCTTCCTCGGAGTCTCATAAACTGTACCCCTAAAAATAAATGGTCATTATTCTGCTACACTTGTTGCCCTGAATTGTGTCGTCAACGTCCCATCCCTGGGTAGGGTTGTCAGAGGTCCGGGTGGATAAGCCTTTTAGTATGTGTGTGTCTTTGCGTCGGGTGCTGAGAGGATACGAGTTTAGCTATTTGGGTGAGCCTTGTCGTAAGGATGTGCTGAGTTCGGAAATTTGCATGTGCGAATAGCAACACCATGAAACAAAGTTGAATGGTGTTTAAGTGTTAAGATGCTTTTGAATCGGTATTCTTGCTTGTAAGATGCTAATTAACTTTTTCCACTGGTATCTTGGAGCTAAGTCGTTGAACAAATCAAAATTCAATATAGTAATATTGACAGTTTGTTGTATCAAAATATTATACTCTGCCCGCGATTTCGTTTTGCGATCCAGGATGAAAAGCCTCATATAGCCTTCTCCGGGACATGGTCTACCCATGTGCCAAATTTCATTGAAATCCGTTCAGCCGTTTTAGCGTGAAAGCGTACACAAACAAACATACAATTAATCGAATCTTTTCTCTTTGTATTATTAGTTCAGATTCAATAGATGAACTTAAGTAATTATCTTAACAGATCGAAAAGACCACATACTAACAGGTTAACCTTGTATCGTACTCATTACTTCGCCAAAATCATGCAAATTTCCCGAACTAGGAGATCCCGAGTGCCTCCGAAGTTTTAAAATATGTATCTTGTGGATCCCGGGGTAACCCTACGGGTATGAATATGGCGATATCAGTGACCGGTCCGGGAGGCCGTCTGGCGCGCGTCTGCCCCGGGGTATATCGAGATTAATGCCTCCTGTGGTTACACGCCCAAGGTCACGTTTACGTACGTTTGTTTTTGTCGTGGCTGGTCCTTTTTTGGTCCTTTTGGGGTATTGGCACCGTTTTGAGGGTTATGGGGGCGTTTGTTGCGAGGCTTTTGGGTGGCGCTTGCACGAAATGGGAAGGAGGAATGGATTATCCAATTCTAAGCTTGTAGCGAAGTTTTATGGATTTTGGTAATCCAGCAATAACATGTCAGGCTTAGGAATATGCAGTTTATTTGTCATATTACTAAATTGGGGACAAGACCTTCCTACAAAGCAATACATCCGTAATAGACATTATAATTTGAACACAAGTCACAACAGAACAAATAGAAATACATCTATATTTTTTCCTACTACCTTACTTCACAGAATAAGCAGTTACAAAATCGAGTGCCAGTCCAACGTATGTGTGTGTGTGTGAACACAGCAATGGTATAGAATATTTTTCTCATAAAAGAAAATAAAGAAAAAAATAAAACGTATACGGTCGGAAGTATTTAATAGAGGCGGTGTCTCGTAGCTCGCGGCGCTACGCCGCTACGCTTCGTAGACGCTTCTACGACAAGTCTACGCAATGGAGTCTGTGATAGCTGTAATTGTATTTTCTTATGAGGTTATATGTGATTTTTATACTAGAGATCTTTATCTGTAGTAAGCAATAAAATAAAATTATCCAAGAAATAGTCTGTGATTGTTTCGGGAATAATCAAGAATGCGGATACAAGGACTCGAAGTGTATTTGCTAATGAGTATAAATCTTCAGGAGTAAATTCGTGAACAAATAAACATTTGTCCAAAAGTTTTTGGATGTCTATAATATTTTAGCTTTTAACTAAACATTTCTTATTATGTTTAATGTCGTGTAAAGAAATTCCTTAAAAAACATTATCAAAAATTTATAATCTATATATATAAAAGGAGAAACTGACTGACTGATTAATCAACGCACAGCCGAAACTGCTAGGACTAGGAACATGAAATTTTACAAACGTCTTCCTTTTATAATGTAGGGGAGCACTAAGAAGGGATTTTTGGAAATTCGACCTTTAAGGGGTTGAAAAGGGGGATTTTGTTTGTGTGAAAAATCTTATTCCTTGAGTTAATAAGCTTGAAACTTGCGTAAATACTTTTCTAAGTGAATTATAAAGTTGGTAATGTATTGTTTTTCTAAACTACCCCCTAAAGGGGGATTGGGGTGTGTCAAAGTTTGTATGGAATAATTTTAACGCGCTGTCTGATTAACTTGAAACTCAGTATAAATACCTAAAACCAAGAATAAAGAATAACGTGTATCAGGGTTTTTCGAAAATTTACCCCTAAACGGGTAAAGAAAGGGTAGTCCGTAATTTAAATGTGAAAGTTTGTGCAGATGATTGGATCTTTGTAACTCAATCACGCAAAAACATCTGAACGGATTTGGATTAAATTTGGCACACGAAATAGATTATAACATAGATTTAACACATGATACTTTTTTATCCCAGTAGTACGTTTCCGCCGGATAATTTCCGACTTCTACGCGGGCTCAGCCGCGGGCGGAAGCTAGTGCGAACATAAAATTAAAATTGATATCGGAGTGACTAAAATAGCCTGCCAATCACAAACTTCAGAGGCTTTGTCAGCTTAGTTCCAAATCAATTATGTACGCTTCCCGAATCAGTCCTAAGCAGATTTCCTTGAGTACTAGTTTTTATTTAAGGCACCAAAAAGGATTCTATCAAGAAGGTTTTATTCCTCCCAAAATATGTATCGCACAGGGTTTATCTCTCGACAGTAAAACAGTGCCTTAATTTTATGTATTTCCAATCGATTTTATTTTTTATGTCAATGGTTTTATAGTATGATATATGCTTTCATAAAATTTATAGCCATATAAACTTGTAGGTCTATAACAGTAAAAATGTATCATTAGTTATGTTTTCCTGCAACTCCAGGAATTACAGGCCCGATTCATGTCCGTAGATAAAATTTATTTAAAAAGTTTTTTTACTGTTTGTAATACTATTTTGTTATTGAATATAAAGTAGGAGATGTATGAAAAGAAGGATATTTTAGGGCCTTTCAAATCATGAAGAAGTCGTAAAAAAATCTAGAATATCAATACAAACAAAAAGTAATTAGAAAGAAAACTGTCATGGCTCACTGCCGCCAAAATTAATGTCAAACGCCACAGATTAACAAAACTCAAACTATCAATAGAAACACTATGGTCAATCAAAACAAATGAACGTTCGAAAATTCGAAATCACCAAATAGATCGCAGAAGGTTGGGACGGGGTGAGAGGAGGGACACTTTCACCCTCGCATCAAGGTCACACGGACATTGCAGCGGGACGCATGACGCGCTTGTGTGGGTGCATGTATTCCGAATTCGGGTGTGTTTACGTTTTAACATAGGGACGTTAGTTGTGGTAATGGAACGGGAATTATATTGTTCCGTGTGTGCGTAAGTCTTTATGGCGTCTGTGGCCAGTAGAAGCTTCCAGACTTTATCTTTAACAGTTAAGGAGTATGTTATTTACTATGTGTTTTAGAATAGTCTGCTATTTTATCGTTGTAGGTAGTCTCTAAAGTTTCTCTCTATTCACCTGTTTGTTACCTGTAACCCGAATAAAAGTTATCTCTATCGTAATTTAATCTTTGAATTTCTGTGATTATTTTTTTCCAAAATGAACTGCTGAAACTAACAACTCACCAACCAACCAACCAACTGATAATTCTTCCAGTCTTTGAACTTCAAAATACATTTCTCATTTGGAAGCTAGATTAAGATTAATTTGTTTGACTTAATTAGGCATCAACATAGCTATTTTTCCTTCTACACGAAGATACTTGATACTTTAAACACCTCAAGTTAATTTGTATTCAAAATTTTTGCCACAAAATAAAAACGATATTTTCGGATTACCACATTTATCGCAAATGTAATTCGCAGGTGAATGCTCCCTTGAAAACTGATAGAATTTACCTATTGTATCAGAGGTCGTGAACAGTAGACCGAAAAACACTCGATTATAGACTAGACGCGTTCGCAATTTGTCGACTCTGCGTAATTTGGGCGGGAAATTGATTTTTTATGCCATTAAAGGCGGGTGAGGGCTGAAGTGAGGGCCGCAAGGGGAGAGGGGGGGGGGATGTACGAAAGTTATCGGATTTTCGCGCCTCGAGCCGTAAGCCCCCGCACAATCGTCGGTATGAAGGTTAACAGCTTTATTCAATGTTGCCAGTATTATAAATACAATAACTACGCTGTAACGTTTGAGTGTACTTGTGTAAAGTTAGGTTGTAAAGATCTGAAGCCGGTTGAGTGCGGACGTCGGATTGTAGACATGATTGTTGTCTGTGTTAGTACTTTGATTAGATACAAGATTCTGAGAACATTAGATAGGTACTCATCTACTCGTAGGTAATGAAATTTTACTGGTGAAGTTCAAGAGATTTCGGTGTAAATGAGAATGAAGTTTGTCTTGTACGATTTTTGTACTACAATTTTGATAAATTATTTTATTTCGGTAACTAGGTTTGTATAAACAGTTTTACATACCAGTCATATTTCAAAAACATGATGAGCTCAGCGTTTCCCACCTGAATACTATAAGGGAAGAAAGGCCGAAACAAACTCAGAAGTCACAGTATCTTTTAAAGTTCAGACATAATCTTGGTCATGTGAACACCATGTACATTCGGTGTATGAAATGGTCTTCTGAGGAAAAAACCTCACAGATTGAGTGGACTTGTCTAGTAAGTGTACGCATATGCAGTAATCCTGCAGCTCAACTCAGAACTGAAGAGGATGAGGGAAAAGTATCATCTATTACAAGTAAACTGCAATCACCATTAAGTTGAAAACACCTAATCAGGAGGAGATTCACAGATGACTCCGCCCTGGAGTGTAAATGTGGTGCTGTCCAACAAACAATGGGGCACTTAATTTCGTGTCCAGCGTGTCTTACTGTCTGCTTGCTACAGAAGCTGATGGACGCTACTAAAGGTGCTAAGCTTGAAGCCAATTCTGGGCGGATTATATTTAGATTGCCATCGACACGCTAAGAAGAGAAAGACAAAAAGGTTAAGTATCGAAGCGTAGTTATTACCTACAGAAATATTTCCTAGTATATGGCGAAAATTCTTTACAGGAAATATTACCTAAAAGGGGGAATCTTTTTCAGTTCTATATAATTTCAAACACAACGACCTCTTTAACAATTCAATTACAAAATTAACGGATACCAAAAGAATTAACATAAAATGTGTCTCTATGAATATTCTGTCCAGGAATTTTAAATAACTAGGTTATTTCTAAGGAATAACTTGGCGAAAAGGAATATCATCGCGATTATATTCGACTTAATTAAAAAGGTCAAGGGTCTTCGAGCGAAGACTTTTTGGTCGTTGTCGAATTTCGTTAGGTGTTCTATGATTTCATTGGGAGTTTTTTTTTTTATTTGGTTTTGAAAGAACAGTTTAAAAATTACATATTATGATAATTTCAGTGTACTAAGGATATTTTGCTATAGCCTATATAGGGTGACTGGTAATTAGTGACCGACATTTAAACACACTATTGTACTCATAATTATGAACAACTTTTGCTATGGGAACAAACCCGAAATCACGAAAAAAAATCATCTGTTCCCTACATTTTGAGTTACGCGAATATAAACGTAGGGAACAGCAGATTATATTATATTATACTTTTCACATTCTCGAATTCAATAGTTTCTTTAAAGGAGTGTTTATATTTTCTAACCTTCATTTGAATTTTATAATGTGTATGAAAGTAAGTCATTAAAAACGAAACTTACAAAAGCAATTGAACGTCTCTACTGGAAAAATATCTCACGGTTTAAGTTCATAAAACAAACTATAAAATATTAGATACTAGGGACCTAAGACATCATTTAATTTAACTAACTTTAAAATAACTAAGTCTTACAAAAATCGATATCACATTTATACACTTAACTGTACCGTTCTAAGTTCAAACAGTTATATTCTAACCCTACCCCAGTGAAGTTACGACCTCTATAGCAGCATGGTGTAGGAACAGATTGTGGTAATGGAGAGTGACGTCATTCCTTCCCCCCGGTGTAACGGTGTAGAGGAGTTCTGACCGCAGTCCTATTGTATAGGAAGATGGTCAATTAGTATTGATTTAGTGGAGACTATGCGTTAATTGGGCTCGAAACTAAGACTGTAGTGCGTATAGATTTTGTTTCAAAAATATTTATTAGTAACGAAAATAATGTCATCAATGTGACAGGAATATCTGATAAGAATATAGGTATTCAGAAGCTCTTAATTAAGAGACAACGGAACTAAGATATTTTGAAAAATAAATCCTCTTTATTTTTTTACTGTACGAAAGGAAGAGAAAACAAAATAAATCTTGAAAATATTTATCTAAGAATATAGCATCGAATCTTGAAAATAATTTTCCTTTCTATTCTTTTAATAACTTTAATTGTTCAGAACCACGACTCGAAGTCGGCGTCTACGAAAGACGATCGAACACGGAAACGTAGCTCGTAGCGTAGAGTAGGTATACTGCACCGTTCATACAAATTCGTCTGACGCACACATCCACAGAACCCGTGTATAATATTCATCAAAACAAACGCACACATACAAACAGCGTCTGCCGAATTAAACCCACACAGACATAAGTTACGAGGAGTGAACTATCCTGTGAGTGCGATCGGTGTGTGTGTGAATGAGAGAGAGAGTGTGACGAAATTTCACTTTCCGTTTTGGCAACGTCGCGCGACGCGCCTCCCCGTTCGTCGACATTTGAACAGGGGTGGGTGCACGGCTAGTTCGCTCCGAAAGTCGACATTTTCATTTTTAATATTGGCATCGCGGTCGTAATAATTGAGAACGAGGTATTCCAATTTGAAAGAAAAGCTCTATCAGCTTTTGAACTCTTAATTTTAGAAATAGCGGAATTCGATTTATAACCTTTGTTTAAAACTCCGTTAGCAATATAATAATAATGGTGTCTATTCAAAGACATTACGGTTGAACGAACAGTTCAAAACTTTGTGCTGCAAATTCGCATAGACGATAAAAGGGGAGAGGTTTTGACAAAAGACTGAGAGACGCAAAAAAAAAAAAACGCGATGTGAGTTGTAGTAAAGTAACGGTATAGTGTGTGGGGCATTTCAAATACTTCAAAAGCCCAGACGATTCTCGGAAGTGTCATCCTCTAATGTGTGAGTGAGACAGCACGATATTGCTGTTTCCTTCTCACGACTATCGACTCACAAAGGGACGCGAGTTGAATATTTTTCGTGCATTTTACACTTTATTATAATTCACTTGGCGTAATGTTTAAATTGAAACTGTATTAGATTATTAATGTGGCATGAAACTTCATAGAATAAAATATAGGATTATAGAGAACAACTTTTAGTACTACATAAAACATAATTTCTAGGGATCTTTTTCTATATTTTCATAATTCCGTTTATTTTTAGAATCCAATACACTTTGAATAATATTTGGATACAAAAATAACGAATAGAGAAGAACCAATCACAATAGAACAAAGGGTCAATAACACCTACTATTTAAATTTTCCCTATTGATTAAATTGAAACAAAACGTCCCTGAAAAGAAAAAAAAAGACGCTCGCAGAAAACAAAACAACATCGCATTTTGAATTCGGAAAAGAAAAAAACGTTCGAAATAAATATTTAAAAGACTGTTCCATGCTTCACTTAATTCATCATTCGATTTGCATGTGAATATTTTATCTACTATTGCCTAGTGAAATCTAAAGTAGCGCATTCACGAAAATTAGAATGAATACCGAGAGTTTGATCATACTCTTACCTTTCGTCTTAATTTATACCTTATTCCAATGAGATAAGAGTTACATTGTTCGTGGTTTTTGATCATTCAAAATTGATCGTGAATGGCTACTTTAAGCACATTGTTGTGTTGAATTCATTACTGTAATGCCCAAGGTCTTTGCCTATTTTATTTGGTATATCTAGTCTTATTTTCCATACATTTGATGAAAATACTTTGGTTAGTCGTTTAAGGTGAATTTGCTTTGTGGACGCTAGAGTGGCTTTCGATAGGGTTCTGGTTTCAGGTCAAGTTTAGTGAAGGGTACTTCGGAGTTCAGTGCGCTAACTGGGCGATGGAACACATTTACTGTCCCTGTTTGGGCGGCAATAAGCTTGTAAATCCGTTTAGATGTATTCTGTTGGTTTTAAAAGGAAAGACAGTTTTACAGGAAACTTCTAATCTTTTCACTTTTCAGTTTCACCTAAATAAGAGGCAAAACATTTACAAAGTTCGAATGGAATCTAACTATCCCACTATCCTACTAATATTATAAATGTGAACGTTTGTGTGTTTGGATGTTTGCTACTCAATCACACAAAAAAGGCTGAACGGATTTAGATGAAATTTGGCACACAGATAGTTTATAACCTGGATTAACATACAAAATGGGTTTTACCCTGGTAGTACGTTCGCGACGCATAATCTTTGACCTCCACGAAGGCGAAGCCACTGGCAAAGGCTAGTACCTAATAATAATGTTTTGGGAATCAATAAACTGGAAGGCGAAATTACTGTCAGAGTTACCAGAGGGATAATTGCACATTAACAGTAGGAATGTCTGCCATTTTGACATTTCAACACCATTCATTGCATTATTTACGTTGCTTAGCAGACAAATTTTTCAAACACATCAAGCAATGAATTAGCAATATCTTAAAAAAAAAACCAGATTCTAATTCATATTGTGCTGGCATAACATACTCGTATTCTTCAGGCTTGAGTTTAGACTAAATCATCATTTCAGCCGAAAGACGTCAGCACCATGCATTGCATTATTTACGTTGCTTAGCAGACAAATTTTTCAAACACATCAAGCAATGAATTAGCAATATCTTAAAAAAAAATCCAGATTCTAATTCATATTGTGCTGGCATAACATTTTATTTTATTTCTTAAGAAAACTTACAGCTAGGATACAGATAGTTGACCGTTAGTGAACTATCTGTATCCTAGCTGTACATACTCGTATTCGACATGGAACTCCTCCAATTTGGGGGTTTTTCCATAATCACCACGCTTGGCAGGTGGGTTGGCGATTGCAGTATGGTGGTAAAATGCATGGAGAACGCTGCTGCCCATTCTCTAGTATCCCTTAGTCGCCTTCTACGACACCCACGGGAAGAGATGGGATGGTGCTATTCTTTACGTCCGGCATCACACGGAACTTTAGACTTAATATTTAGCTCTTATTCAAATGATTACAGATTGAGTATCATTTGCTTATATATAGTAACAACGGAATAATCTACAGACTGATAATTCTAATAAGCCGTCGTTTTTTGCTACAAATCTCAATGTTTTTCACAAAAAACGTTTCTTTGTTCCTGAAAGAAGTCTGAAACGTTAGCATTAATTTACATAAACACGATACGATTTTCCAAGTACCTACTATCTAGAAGATTTAGAGCGCTGATTAGTTTATTTCCCGTATAGTTTTAAAGAGTCTAATTGACAAAAATAAAAGTATGGAGAATCCATTTTTTTTTAACATCGATCGCGTTGCATTTTTCCAAAATTAATTGCGTTAAAAGTTTTTGGGCTATAAAACGTTTAACGTTGTAAGTTCACGCTCGTCCTGCAAATCGATTGGATAAGGCTGCGCCGCAGGCTGCGCAGGAGTCGAATTACGGCCGGATGCGGCCGCGGAAGTGGCATGACCGGCGGACGCGCGCCATCTTGCTTTAGCTCTTTGAGCTTGCGCACCTCACAAGGATGTCTTTTTATTGTTTTTTCTTTTGTTTTTCAAGTGCACGAGCCAGTTTATTTTTTAGATAGTTGTAATGGGCAATCGGGTTGGCCATGCTTCTTAAAATGCAATCAATTTAAAGGTATTCAAGCAGCCTACTTTTTATTACAAGTTGTGTAGTTATGCCTGGTTAATTTTATAAATAGTTTGTTTAACAAGAATGCTGTCATGCGTAATGTTAATGGATTTAAGAATTGCACAAAGAACAACATGTGGGACAATCGCTTAAAATCCTGTCACAAGTGAGAAACTTTTCTTTAGCGACTATAAATTCTCAGCTGATCTGTTGCGCTATTCTTTCACATCTGAATCTAACACTGCAGAAATATGAACTTTACTGTATAAGAATAAAGTAGGTAATCTTCTAAGGCTTATTGTTGACATTTGACAGTTTATAAGGTGAATAAAATCACATTGTTGCTACGATCGAAAAAAATACACAAAAGCAGGTAAAAGAGCTTTTGTTGTGTGCTGCGTTTGCGCAAGTTCCGTAACAAAAGCTTGCGATACGATGCGCGGACGCACAATAGCTGATAAATTATTTGCTAATTTAGTGTGCGAAGATTGCACCTGGTGATAGTGTGTTCGAAAATGCTTTATTTTTGTGTTGATTTTTAAAATACGACTGCTAACTACGGATTCGGTTTAAAAACCAGTTAAATATCTTTAAATAATTAAAAACGTCGCAAATAGCTGTCAAATATTTACCTGTTTTAATTAATTTGTTATTATTACTGTATGGAAATATGAAATATCGCTAACTAGTGACCTCGAATATAAATAATGATTTGCAATTATAACACTGAATTTGATGTTGTAACCGTTTTAGGTGTAAAAAGGGATTTGGAAAGTTTCCAAGTTCTTTTTTTATATCTAAAACTAAATATTCGGTGTTTTTTTTTTTTTTTTTTTTTTTTTTTTTGTGTGGGAAATCATCAAATAACTTCTCCCGCTCTGGGTGGAGCAGGAGGGCGTGTCAGACTTTTACTGACTAAAACCCACCCGTGTTCCTTCAGTAGCCCTTAAGCCAGGGGCTGTGGTGTCTCTTTCGAACAAACCCGCACCCCTGGCTGGCATCGGCCCTTGCGGGCCCCATCATTTTTTGTGCTGACATCTCTTTGAGGCGCGCGTGGAACACAACGCGCCGTCGACTTGGGCTTGGTCCTTACCGGACAGCGAGCTAAATATTCGGTGTTAAGATATCAATTATTGCATTTCATAATAAATATTTTAGGTCACTAGTTAGCCATATTTCGTATTTCCATACAGTTATATTGGCAAATTAATCAAAACAAACAGTGAAATATTTGACAGCTATTTGCGACGTTGCCCATTTTCAGAATAAACGCTCTTAACACGCAATAACGGTTGGCACATATGGATATACCTAGTTGAAAACCTGGCTACATAGAATACTTTTATCCCGGTAGTACGTTTCCTTGGGATAATTCTCAACCTCCACGCGAGCGAAGCCACTGGCAAAAGCCATTATTAAAAAAAAAAAGAAAAAAAAATACCAGCAGTTACCAATTGGCTAAGTTGCTTGTTAGGAAGCGAGAGATCGTGAGCTAGGTCCTCAATTCCACAAACATATGTAATCCTTTTGACGTATCTCGACTTCTGACTTTTTAATTTTAGGTTTTGTCAGTGGTCATCTATTATAACGGTATTAGAGATATCTAATAAAAGAATGTAACCTAGTTGAGTTTATATTCTTTCTAAAGACCAGTTATCTGCTTGCAACTTCATTGGTACGTGTTTTTCATGAATATTAGATTCTAATTTTCGAAATATAATTAAAGAAACGACAAGAAAAAGTAATCATTCGCATTTTACTAACTTTTTATTAAGTCTGATCCGAATTGACTAGACTTTGCCGGTTGGACGTGACTTGCCTGGATATGACGGTAAGCAGTATTAAAATTATTCGCAATATTTAAGGACAGTACTACCTAATTAATGAAGTACTTATTTACTTTGAGGACGATTGTCATTATTTTATACCTGAATTTAAGAATTTGTCTAATGGTGGAGTCTAGAAAATGATATTGAAAATTGGTACTTATTAATTTAAAAAACATTAGTGAGAAATTTCGGTCCCGATTTCGGTTCCCGGTGTTCGATTGTAAGTTTTAAAATTTGACTGTTATTTTTACACATTTTAAGTCTACTTAAATATATTATTTTACCGACACATTCACGTAAAAATTTAATAGCTTTAGTGTACATTAACATCAAATGACAAAAAGAGAACTAATTACACGTTGAAAAAAAAAGAGAAAATCGTTGGCGC
Organism: Polymixis flavicincta; assembly: GCA_949987655.1. Classification (NCBI taxonomy): domain Eukaryota; kingdom Metazoa; phylum Arthropoda; class Insecta; order Lepidoptera; family Noctuidae; genus Polymixis; species Polymixis flavicincta. Next base: position 22,109,582 of record OX465175.1, read on the forward strand.
GGTGGCGTAATTAAAGAAACGGCAACAGAGCATTTCGCGTAGAAACGGGACCGAGAAAAATGCAACGTCGCATTTTCACCCTCGATCGTTTTCCCGCTCGCCCCTCGTCCCGCACCCCCGCGGTGACTCATTCAACCTTTTCGAGTTTTGGAACGTGTGTACTGGCCGAAGTTTTCTTTACTTCCTCTTTTAGTTTATGGCTAGACTATTTTGTTGCTTTTGATTTTGTATTTGAATGTAGAAGGCCCTAAGCCTATGGACGATGTGCTAAGGTAAACCGCGAAATTCAAATTTTGTTTTTTTTCTCTCAAATGACTTTTTATTGAAATAGTCATTTAATGGGATATAGGTAAGGAATTTAGAGGGTTGTTTTGATGATTTTTATCATAAAATAAATCTGTAAATACTTATGTGTTACGATTGTTAATCATATTTTGTTCAACATACAGTCAGCACCCGAGTGGCGTATCACACTATTAATCAGAATCTGAATCATATTGAAAGTTATTGCTAATCCATTATTTGATAATAATATGTTCAAAAAATGAGCTGCTGGGCACCGTAAACAACGCTACGTTGTGGAACTGTCAAAATAAAAGCGTTCCTAACTGATAGTGTATTACGCAATTACCTCTCTGATACTGGCCAGCAAATTGAAAAAAATAATCCTAACAAAATTTGAATTTCGCCCGCGGTTCTGGACTCCTGGCGTTTCCCCCTAACATTTTGTGTTACCTTACACTAATTTTAATTTGGAACGTTATTTTTAATCTGTTTATTAGTACCTAACTTTAACTACCGTTTTGATTCAAAGGTATCGTACGTTCTTTGCTACGCCGTAGCCTCGTAGCAAGCGAAATTAAAATGAAGAGTTTTTAATCGAAATCGAGAACTTTTTACGTGATACGCTCTTAGTTTTCAGGGAATTATTTATTTTATTTTTATAAAACGTCAATTTATCTAAGTGTTGGATAACATTTTCAAAGTTACAGTAACAAATACTACATATACTACGTCTTTTAAAAGTTTTACCTCATAGTTGGTCGCCAACCTGCCCCTGCATGTCTGATGTTTCTGCAATAGACTGATCACCACTTACCTGAAACAAATTACAAAGAAACTTAGTTAACATAACTCTTTACATCATTATGATAATACACACATAATAAAATTGAAAACAGCAATTATTAAAAGTAAACTAGCAACTAGCCTAGCTAGATCTGCTTTCGTACGGATTTTACGTCATTACAATGCATCGAGATTTGTTAATTATAATTATGTAAGTTGGGAACATAAACTTTATTATTCTTAAAAAAAAAAACAAATTAAAAAATGGCGTCGAATAATTCATCCTGATCGTTGTCCACTGGTAATGTTCCCAAGAGACTGGCAGCATTACCACGTTGTATGGCAATGCTTAGCCGCTGACCTAGGTAGAAACCAGACCAGGTCACGGGAAGTGTCAACCAGCTTTTTAAAGATTTCCTTGAAGAGACCATGAGCACTCGGACCCCACGGCCTGAGGTTTTCAACCCCAAACGCCTCGAAAATATAATTAGAAATAAGGTTCTTGTAAGTTTTATCATCATCTGCCTCGCCTTTTCACTACAATGTTGGGGTCGGCTTCCGGTCTTACCGGGTGCAGCTGAATTTCAGTATTTTATTCTGACCTCTACAACTCAGCTGCTGGGTAATACGGTACCACTGGTAAGACTGGTTCTCTGAGTTTCAGGCTTCTGACGACCCGTAACGACTGCCAAAGATCCACAAATGACAGCTGGGACCAACGGCTTAACGTGCTTTCCGAGGCACGGTGGGGTCTTGGAATGTAAAGATGATCACCCATCCACAGACCAACCGCGGTAAGCGTAGCTTAACTTAATTTAATGGTAGTTTAATATTAATGTGTGATAAACATGCACCTTCCGGGAATAAATATCTGGACGCGGACGAAAACCGCATCAAAATTAGTTGCAGTGTTTCGAAGAATAACGCGGTTACAGAGACACGAAAAGCTATGTCTATTCATAATTATGTATTCGATATTAAAATGTAGAGAATCGACGCTTTGAAATGTTTCAAGCGTTCATAAAATTCTACAATAGATACCTCAAGTCCCTCTCAATTTTACAACATATCTACTATTTTCTTAGAATTATCTACCAAGTCACAGATTAGATTACTTAGGTAGGTATCAAGCAGTGGCGAAGAGTAGAATTATGGCCAGGGTAAGCCGTTCCAAAAAAACACTCACCACATGATGCAAGCTTAAAGTTTATTTAGAAGATACTGAGTCAGCATCAGAGAATTTTGTACAGAAGATTTGCATTTCTCTTTGCAAGCAGGCTTTTTTCAGTAATACATAGAAACACAAAAATTAATTGTACTTTGAAATAATGAACGGTAGATGGATGGGTGGTGGGATTTCTTAAAGGTAAGCCGATGGAAGTCGGCTTGTATTCACCCTTCGCCACTGTTATCAGGTATTCAAAGCTACAAGATCAGTATAGCTATGACATCTCTGTGAGCAGTGGTGGCCCAGTGGAAACAGCACTGACTTACAGGTTGAAGGTCGTAGGTTCGAACCGAGATAGGCGCTTTATTTGTGTAAATTACTTCATCACACTGCTCTCAAAACGGTGAAGGAAAACATCGGGAGGGAACTGGCATGTTCAAAACAAACAAAAAATCTAAGAAATGTGTCATCTATCAAACCGGACTGGGCCCACGTGTTAGATTACAGCCCAGTCCCTCTCTCAGAGAGGAGGCCTGTGTCCCAGCAGTGGGAACATTATAGGCTGATTGTATGTTATGTAAGGCATCACCGCTGTGATAAAGTCGTTCTGAATCTTCTACGGAAATCACGGGATTTATCTAGCACTACCTTTTTTTAATGTGGGAAATCATGAAATAACTTCTCCCGCTCTGGGTGGAGCAGGAGAGCGTGTCAGACTTTTACTGACTAAAAACCAGGGGTGTGTTCCAGGGGCCACGGTATCTCTTTCGAACAACCCGCACCCCTGGCCGATCTAGCACTAGCTTCTGCGATTTCATCCACGTAAATTGTGGTGTAAGTGGTTCTTAAGACACCTAGCGTTATGTTAAATAACTTAAAGGTTTTCTAAAGAATTAGGCTATTTATCTATTAGATCTTTTCAAATGCGACTAGCAGTTCCAGATATTAGCGCGTTCAAACTAACAAACAGACTGTACAGCTTCATTACTAGTATAGATAGACAGATATCAACAGACCTTCATGCCTGTATTTCTCGAAGGGCTTGGCAAATGTGTAACTATAGTACACTACATTTCACTAATTTTGTGTCCCATGACCTTATTGCCAAAAACCGCGCACAAATTCTGACTTCTGGCTGATATTTATCTAATATTTCTATTGATATTATTTTATCTTCAATCTATAACATGGGGCCTCGCAAGTCTCTTAGAAACAAATTTAACGAAATTGACATACTAAATCTGCCTTCTCTTTATATCATAAAAAGTATATTGTATGTTCGCAAAAAAAAAAAAACTTACGTCTTTTCAAAAAAATATGCTATTACCATTTAAATTTTGATTTTGAAGTCATTTCTAATAAACAGTATCCGCTTCTATAACAAGTTCCCAAAGTCGGTTACAGAACTTAGCGATGGAAAGTTTAAAACTCACATCAAACGTATCCTTATCAAAAAAGCATATTATAAGATAAAAGACTACGTTGTAGACAGAGAAGTTTAGCATTAATTCCTTCTGCAAATGTGACTTCCCTGGTACCTCCTTAACAGCATAACTATGTGAAAGTCTATTATCTGCTCCCAAATTACAATGTTAATTTTTATTTTTTACAATGTCTGACATATTCTCGTCATTATTTGACATTATACGTCAGTTTTAATATCGACTATTTATTCGTGACTATCATGTAAATTATGTCACTTGGTTCAAATAGGTTCATTTTATTTATGTAGATTCTTTTACATATTGTGTAGGAAAGAACGTTGTAGGCCTTACAGACTAGATTTCTAGACGATTTTCTATTCTTTATTTTCATTCCTCTAAGTACCTGGTACTTATCGACAGGCCTGCACTGTCCTCCAATACCTATTACTGTAATTTGAAAATATTGTATTACCATTTTTAAAAGAGTAACGGTGGAGTTTCTTGCCGGCTCTTCTCCATAGGAAGCGACAAATTGGAACAGTGTACCTAGCTTTTGACGTTTCATAAGTGCCCATGCAGGTTTATGTGAAATACAATATTTTGATTTTATCATTTCTATTTAAAACATTTTCTAGTAAATGAATGTTCACTTGAAGATGGCATTGATAAGAAACTACGTAAACGCTGAAGCTTTCAGCCAGAGATTTTTACGCTATTATCAGTGACCATCTTTATTTACTAAGATCCCTCCATGCCTCGAAAAACATGTTAACATGACATGACATGACATGTTGTCCCCGTCTGTCATTCGTGGATCTTTGACAGTCATTACGGGACTTCAAAGTCCGAAATTCTGACAACCAGTCTTACCAAGCGGTATAGTATTACCCAGTAACTGGGTTGTGAACATCAGATAGGCAGTCGCTCCATGTAAAATACTGGTACATAGCTGCATCCGGTTAGAATGGATACCGACGCTAACATTGTTGGGAAAAGATTAGACATTACGCTATTTTAAATGTACTGTCAATATGGTTGACGAACTTCCGCTTATCCCGCGGAAACGTACTACCGGGATAAAAAGTATCCTATGTATTAATTTAGGTTATAATCTATCTGCGTGCCAAATTTCATCCAAATCCATTAAGTAGTTTTTGCGTGAAAGAGTAACAAACATCCATACATACAAACTTTCGCGTTTGTTTATTGATGTAGCGAAACCAAATCTTCCACACCACTCAGGCTTTGTTTAATCTTTTATGATACTTAAAACCTGTGTCCCAGCAGTGGGAACATTACAGGCTGATTACTACGCCATTCTTTGCTAAGATACGAAAGTTGTCAAGCATGATTTAATTTTAATCTTTGTCAAAAACGCGACATTTTCGTACATCTTATCATGATAAATCGCTTATAATGGAACAATGCGATAAATCCATCGTCGGTATGTTGTGCAGCTGACGAACAAACCTAGCCGGCATATGGTTCAATACAGAGCACATACATCTGTCAAAAATCTGCACTCGATTATCCACCTTGGTTCCATTAATATACAGGCGATTTTTCTATCAAAGTTTCCGGGATAGTGCTGTGGAAGTGTTGTACTTCCTGATAGGTCGTTACCTGCGCGCGCAGCTGCTTCACCGGCGCGTGCGCAGCCAGTGATAAAAGGTTACGTTGAAAGACACGAATAGGTCAGTCAATAAACTGTGTTGTTAGATGGCGGTCTTCTCCAAGAAATATCTCTTGTAAAACGTTTTTTTAACGAGAAAACCTAAAAGAAATGTCAGTAATGTCACCATTGTTCGAAATGTGACTGATTCGATGTCACAAAAGTTCAGTTCATGACGGTTTGACATTTTCAGACAGTTAATTATCCTGTTAAACTTTCAATTAAATAAAGTGCACTCGCTTGGACAATAAAATCATTTTTTGATGGCTTAAACATCTGGACAATTAAGTCACGCTTATTAAAATTTTTGCTAAATATTTTAAAAGGCACGTGCACAAGTTTGGTTCAGATCGAACACATGGCGAATTTTATACGCAGTATTTGTGAACATTATGAACAGATAGGGGCTTATTAAAGCTGTCCCTAAATTCGTGATCATGCAAAAATAATCCTAGATTTATCTATAACGTATGACTGACAGCGCTTTTATTCATAAACAATAATAGGAGCAGTGGCAGCCCAGTGGTAATGGCCGCGACTTACGACTTGTAGGTCAATTCAAAATTCAAATTCAAACCTTTATTGCATATCTCATGTGTGTCCAAGATCATAATGTTATTTAAAAAGTTCACAACAATTGAATACATTATAAGTAGTAGCATGTTTTAAAATTAATAAGTGATTAGTAGATAAGCGAAGAGAGAACGTCATCATTTACAAAACAAGATAGGTATTCGGTTTTCATTTAAAAATTAATCAATTTTATTAAAATAAATAATGTTTTTAGGGTACCATTAAAATTCAATTAAGTAATTTGAAGTAAATACGTAACAATAATATGGTATATTTGTATAATACAAATTCATTGAAATAAATTAAATAAGAAGGGATGAATATTATAATTATGTTACAGATTTAAATAATGTTTGTTAAAAGAAAGCAAATAATAAAACGGACTAAAAATCAAAAATAAACAAAAGTCAAATAAAAATAATTAAATTTAAAATGTCTAAATATGAATAAAATAGTGGTGAAAGTCATCATATTTTGATGTCATCATGAACAAAATCGTTCGTAGGTATAATAGCATTAATCGACCAGTAGTTTTCTGAGCCGATTATTAAATATTTTATCATTTTGTTCCCTTTTTTGATCGTTAGGTATTTTAATATTTATTTTAATTGCATGGGAACTTGTGCTGTGTAATTTTAGCCTTCATTTTGGTATTATTAGCGTATTTTCAAAACGTGAACGCGGTGCATATCGGCGAGGTTGGTTTATAATTTTAAGGTAGAAGTTCGGATATTGTCTAACGAATTTACAGATTTCTAGAATATGAATTGATATCAAAGTTAGAATGCCTAGTTTCCTAAAATGCGTCGTAGTCTATTTCTTTGTGTAATTTATTTCATGAACACCACTCTCAAACGATGAAGGAAAACATCGTAAGGAAACCGGCATGTCTAAGAGCCAAAAATTCGATGACATCTGATATCTACTAACCAGCCCTGGGCCCGCGTGGTGGATTACAGCCCATACCCTCTCACCGAGAGGAGGCCAGTGTCCCAGCAGTGGGAACGTTATAGGCTGATTTGTTCTATTACTGTTGCGTGCTTCTTACAGGAATTGATGGACGCTACGGAAGGTGCCAAATTCGGGAACATTATCGAGTTCATCTATCTGGAATTTCTCAGAGAGAGAGAGAGAGGGAGAGAGACAGTTGCCCAAATTCTGGATTGTCCCGGTTGATAGCAATAGACTCGCCCTTATTACATGCGATTTCAACATAACTAGCAAAATATGGGTCCACTATATGAACAACTCTGCCCAGCCCTCTGGGCAATAAAAGCATGATATTATATTATGTAATATTGAATAAACTCGGGAATTTACCGATAGCTACCCAATAAAACACATTATGGATGATGATGACACAAGTTCAAAATAAAATTACCGAAATGGAATTCCAGTCTACAACACGAAATTATGAATGAAACGTAAATTCACCTGAAGACATAAGGATACGTGTCAATTTACACACTCGCATTCCATTGCTTGTTTTGAAGGACATGTTCTCTTCATGTTTTAATCAAAGCCCGCAATGGTTCTGTGGTACTGAGAAAGTTTATTGTCGTTTCTTAAGGTGGTGTATAACCAGTTACTATGATAGTAATAAAGGGTAATTAGTCATCAGTTCAATGAGGATGTACTAAAGACGTTGTTTATATACTGACTGGTGATATTTTAATTTCTTACATTTGGAATATATCAAAGAGTGTTGATGCATTTAGGACCTTAACTGTTTTATTTCTTTAGGTACATTTTTACGTTTTTAAAATAATTGTTGGCTCAGATTACTTTATTTTTGTTTTATTTGGTTTAAAAGCTTAAGGTTGTTGAAACTTTTGGGATTCTAGCTCTTATCTTATTGCCTCTGCACCTTTAAGATACTATAAATTTCTTATACTCTGAATTTCATAGTAGAAACTGGCAATCGCCAGCAATTTGATGCAGGCAATTGCACGGAAAATGAAATAAAAATTGCTTTCGAAAACCTACATAAGAATGCCCTAATTTAGTAAGAATTGAAAATTGCGTCATCAATCTGAACTCATACCAACACGTAAAGCTACGTTCACATAGAAACTCAAAACCGTCATAAACACAATATTAAAATCCCAAAGCAATACAGATCAAGAGCTTTATTCCCACAAAGTTCAAACATAAAACATTTATAATATTAACAATATACACCATGAGATCAACAAAGTTTTGGCCCAAAGCATTTCTATGGTTCTACCTGGAATCGTAAAAAAGGGGTCAACGAACTACCGGCAACAGCTGCTCCAATTCAAGATGGCGGCATTTTATGTCAAAAATTAATAAATGCAAGCCTGTTTTCGTATGATGGATTGAGTAGAACGATTTACTTTGGCCGTCCGTTTTATATGCACTCAATATCTTGTCGTTAAAATGATTAAATGTCGTTTTTTATGTGGTTATAATTTGAATTGAAGTTTTTGTAACAAGGATAAAGGATGCCTTAAGTACCTAATGTCATATTAGGGTTATTCTCGAGCTTTTATTGTCGAGTAGGAACCTACTAGGTACGAATGATTAGAAACGTTATAATTAATAAAATACCAGTAGTTCTGAACACGTACCTATTTATGTAACTCATAGAAAAAATGTCACCTGCTTCCTGTGTCAGTAAGTATGGAACTCGTAGCATAGAAATAGGACGCGAAGTTGGATTTGAAACTTTTAATAACATCTGCATGTTGTAATATTAGGCTGGATCTATATTTTAGCGTAAAACGATTAATAAAAATATTAAACTACTTTCACTCTTTTTTATTTACCTCTATCATCATCAACTGCCTGCTTTTTCCCAACTATATGGCGGTTGGCTTCGAGTCTTACCTGATGCAGCTGAATACCAGTATTTTACATGGAGCGACTGCCTATCTGACCACCACAACCCAGTTACTGGATAATACCTCCCCTTGGTAAGACTGGTTGTCAGAATTTTGGGCTTGTGACGACCCGTAACAACTTTCAAAGATTTACGAACGACAGCCGGGACCTATTTATTACCTCTATATCATAAAATAGTTATTTCAAATAACTTTCACAATTTCAAATGAATAAGCTTTCATTATTTATATTTCGATACGGTCATACATTATTCGATAAACAAAAAAAAAAACATAGACAATAGACGACAGATGCGGGTCAAATGTCTCTGGTCTGTTCCACTGTAATTACTCGTTATGCTTCCGATGTGAAAATAGCCAGGTACAATGGTTAAATGCCATATGTTTTTGACGCTATTACAACAAAGGTGAAGTAACTAACTATGGCAATATTGCTGTGGATATTACAACCGTTTATAGGAATAATATATGAGACTCTGAAAGAAAAATAACGTTGTATGCTATTAAAATCGGTGAAAATATTCAAGGGTTTCTTTCTTACCACGAATACTGAAGAGCTTCAGTGGCCTATACCCATAATAAATGATTTAATTATACCCTCTTGTTTTGATTTCTGGTTATTCGAGTATTACGTTCTAACACGAGCTATAGATACGTAAATTGCTTAAAGCCTTGACAGATTAAATCCAGTAGACAAGTTTAGCAAAGAGGAGAATGGCCCAGGTTTCAACGGATTTTGTTTTGTACACCATTTTTTTCACTCCAAGTCAAAGTTATTCGTTGAAACTAGGCTGACAGCACAGCACTTTTTTAACGTAGAAAATTAAATACGACAGTCCTCCAAAACACTCGCCCTTCACCACTTCCTAGGGCCTTAGCTAGTAACTTACTAGTAGTACGATGAAAAATCGCAACAAACTCTCCAGCAGCATAGCCGCCTCTTAAGTTAGAATAACATGATCGCTTTCATTTCCGCATCTTATTTTATACCAGCTTCCACCCGCGGCTTCGCCTGCGTGGAACTCGGAAATTATCCCGCGGAAACTTACTACCAGGATAAAAAATATCCTATGTGTTAATCCAGGTTATAATTTATATGTGTGCCAAATTTCATCCAAATCCGTTTAGCCGTTTTTGTGTGACAGAGTAGGTAATAAACATCCATACATATCTACAAACTTTCGCGTTTATAATAATAGGAAGGATATTTCATATCTGGTCACAATATTTCGTTTCGCAAACATGTCCAAACAAACGATAGCTGCCGTGGACCGCCTCAAAATATCAACACCATAATTTTAGTTACGGTAACCCCTTTCCATGGTGTTATTATGTTTATTTATGACTTAAAAATACAGTTGATTGATCCAATCATATTAAAATGCAGTGGGCAGATAATTATCAACGCTCACTTATTAAAAAAGTATTCAAATAAGTTTGTAATAAAAACTGATGATGGTCATGGATTATCAATTAAAGGGAAAACAATGCCTGAGGGATTTTTGTACACCTTTTAAATAAACAGTAGAAAAATGCGTTGAAATTCTCCTTGCATTCTTTCTTTATTGCATTCTTAGAGAGTTGTGAGTATATTATAGTAGTTGAATTCTTGTGTCAGTGTGTATCGGATATCTCAGTTTTGATCAAATTCTGTATAGAAATAAATTTTTAGAGGTGTCTGAAAGTTTAAAAATGAGCTGCTGTTTTAGTTTTTTTAAATAAATGTGCTATTTTCGTTTTTTTTTTTAATAAATAATAGTGTCGTCTTGATGTTGAATGGTTTATTAAAATCGGAAGGTACCTCGTCTATTTTATGATCGATAACGTCGTTAGCCAATAACATCATATTTATTCAAATAGGAACATGCATTTATTATAACTCAGCAGCTGTATGCGCATAACAAGTAGTACTTTTTATGATCGAGTAAAGAAGCGACGAAGACGTCTTATAAATCATCGGTTCAGACATTTTCAATGAAACGATAAGTAACTCAAGTTACCAACATGTTGCCACCAAGTGTTTCCCAAGCCTTCCTGATGTAAAAAATAAATAAAAGCATAAATCAAATAAAGGTGCGTTCGTGTAGCGTTACAATGTTTGAGCGCGGCGCGGCGGAAGCGAACGCGACGTTCGAAAACCGGAGCTAAATCATAAATTACAATTTACAGTTCCCGCCGGGATCCAGTTACGTGTTGTCACGTAATTACGATCATTCGAGATGTTTCGATTCTAATCGATATAATTGGTGTTAGCTCGCTGAAATCAATCTGTGCAACACAGCAACTTTGCATTCATGAAACACACCTAACGGCATTTATTTTGTATTGATACGAAATTGATCTCTAGTTCGCAAGCATTACTGTTGGACATTGTGTTATGGGGTTTTTCTATCTTGAACTCAGTAGCAGCCCGGAATCTGGGGACCTACTCTCTAAGTTAGTCTACGAAGATACTGGCCCGTCAGAAAGAAGTTCGTAACTATGAAATGAACTTCACTCGCGATTTATTAACTTTTTCGGAAGGGGAATCAAACATTCGGAGTTAGGACAGCTTTCAAATGGTGGTGTGATTCATTCTTAGTTCCGACCCTGAAGTAATCTTATGTCCGCAGGTGATACGGAGTACGAAACGCCCGTAACTATGGACCTAGTGCTTGGAGAGTAGACCCCCTCGAAGTGCGCCCGGTCGATGACAGCTAGATGGCCCTCTATTACATGGGACTAAAAAATAACTGGGCGACATTTTGATGTACTATAGGTACACCTTTGCCCAGCCCTTTAGGGAAACAAGCTATGATGTTATGTGATACAAAATTGTTTTAATTTAGGTAAACAGGTTAGTAGCTAAAAAAAGTTGCCAAAGAACCATACATTCGTGTAATTAGCTCAGACGTGTATACTTTAACCTGGCACCTTAGAATAATAAGCCTGGCACTTACAAAATCCAGTAGGCTAATGACGTGGTAATTACATATCGAACGATGCAAATTTTCCTTTTCACACCAAAAAACACGTCCAAAATCTTTATCGCGATAATAATGACAGTAATTATCGCCATTCATGAACACGTATCTGCAAGCCATCTTTAAAAGCACACTATTTACCTCAATTACACATACACCCTATCTCTCTTACCCTAGTGATGCATAAAAAACTGCAATTTGCCTATCAGTGCTTAGGTCACACAATAAACTTGGCTTAGACCCTCGCCAGCATACCTAGACCTGCCCCGCGTCCCTTCCACCTCAGGTATCGAAGTCAGGAAGGGGGAAAAGTGCGAGTTCTGTGGGGTCATCCGATCCTGGTCGGATCTGAAAGGGCATAGAAGGCTTGAAGCTGCGAGGTCGTTAGCCTGGCGTTGATTGTTCGATGAGTGGTGCAATGACTCACTTGTGTATGTAAATATACGGGAAAAATATGTAGGGAAGATGAAGAGGTCATGATGGAGCTTATTAAATTTATGGAGGCTGTTCGAAAGGAATCGGCGTGCAGGCTGTGTGCGATTAAAAAGCAAAACCCTCATGGGGGTCGCAATCATTTTTGAAAATGGAAGTTAAATAGTCATGTCATTACGGCCCCCATTTTAAAGTCAGCGTGTTTCTCTATTCAAATCTGACACATTACATAGACACAAATCTCTAGAAAATCTAGTTTTAAATTGGGATACTTAACGTTTGAACGTCGTTCTAGAATACAGACCTAGAAAATGGCGCTGCACAACTTGTCAAAGTCACGTTACAAGTTCTCGCTGCTAACAAGAAAAATACTTTACTATTTTTCTTTCGAGGAAATATTACACCTAAGCTTGTTTCTCGGAACCATCTCGGAACTTATTAAGCTTGTTATTTCAACGGCTTTGATAGTTTCTAATCAATGTCCTTATACGCTGCGGCTACACTACGGTCAACGTTAATGCCCAACATCACGGTAAACAACGCGGTAAAGATTCCGATAGTTAACGCGAAAAATTCAGTAAGTAGCAAGTAAAAGTTTGTCACAGAGTTTGTATTCAGGAAATAGTATCATTTGGCTCTTTAAAAATGGTAATTTATAACAAAACCAGTAGATCAAACATGGAATGAAACGATTTTTTTACACAACAATACACAACTGTCAAAGAAAGACAGTTGTTTATTTCACGGAAAAATATTTTTTCTCTGTTATCGTATACATTATTTTTAGTATATGCGAAACCTGAATATAGTTTCTTCAGAATAAGGAACTGAATCGATTCCAATAGTTTTTACACCACGTTGTTTTCCCAAAAAAAATTTTTTTAGTGATCACTATTTAATTACAAAACAATTGCCATAAGGTTAGGTATCTACTGCCTGGTGATTATCAATCAGCACAAACCACACTGGACGCACGGGCGGCGCGTGGTGACCATGTTTGTGTAGACAACTAGGTAACATAACAAGGTTATAACTTTGTGATTTTGCATGATACAGCTTTGAAATTTTGTACATAGATTATTAACATAAGAATACTAGACACGTGTTTCAGGTTTGCCATATATACTAAAAATAAGGTTGTATATAATGTACGGAACATTACAGATACGACTGCCGCAACCTGCACCCTAATTGCGTAACTCACGATTGATCATAATTGGTTTCGCCTTCACAGTTAAACAATATTCATTGCGTTATTTATGTTGTCGAACAGACACATTTTTCGAACATATGAAGCAATGGTTTAACAATCCGTTTCAAAACGATACAGATTATGATGAATCGTGAGTTACGCAATTAGGGTGCGGGGTAGTAAGCTCTGCAGCGATCTTTATCACTGAACGAATCATTTGTTTAACCACTACAATATATTTTCTCAAATCCAACTTATTGCCAATAAGACAAACGAAGAAAAATTCATCAATAAACCAATTCTCAAAAAAAAAAAAAAAAAATCATTTCACTGTCAAAGATTCAAACGTCGAATTAGTTCTATATATCGGTATTGTATCTGTATTTCAATGCAATTACCTTACAATAGTTCTTTTCCCGATAGTTAAGTGGGGAGTGCGTTCACTAGGTTACGCGTCCTCCCCCCTTCCCCTAGGTGGGCTCAACCCTTCTATGTGGCACATACTAGGTTATGTATAAAGATTTATGTAGAACGCGGTAAAGTCAAATGTTGTTTCTGTAGTGATGGGACTGAAGTAGGAAATGTATAAGGATGGGAAACCTACGGAATATTTATAAGAAAACTAGTTTTGTTTAACCAATTCATACTTGCATTGGTTAAAGAACCCTAAAAGAACTAGGACTTTTAATTAAAAACCCTTTTTTAAACCCACATTTTAAAATCCCCTCTAATTACTTCCATTAAAAACAGAAACATATTGCGATTTGTACAGCTGATCAATAAACTTGATGGGTCCTATACAATGTCCTACTTTGGCTACACTTCAAAATCGCTCTATCCTTACACAAAGGGTCCATCAAAGTAGTCAGTAATCCATCAAAGGACATTGAATTGTGTGAGATATCGGCCATTGTGATAGTCCCTCAATAAAATGAAGTTCAAAATGGATTCTCTAAGTTGAACTAATAATTCAAATATGTCAAAGATTTAAAAATAGTACTTCAAACGTGTGACTTTAAAATAAAAGAAAATGTGACCATAACTATTTAAAAAAAAAAAAAAATGCCATTTCCAAGGCATCGACGCCGCGTCGGTGGCAGCGCAGACATGATGGGCAGATAATGATTTGACACATATTTTGGTTTACGTTGTAAAATTTAAATATGGTTGTATGCAAGCAATAACTTACTCTAGCGGATTGATAATTTGTTTATGCGCTGTAGTGATACGTTACCATAACTTCGATAAATCTAAATCTAGAACGCAAGAGGAACTGCAATACCGCCATAAAAACGAACACCAAAGAGGTTTTACATTAAAATTAATGAATGTTTAATTAATATAGGTTGTTTTCACATTTTATGCAACATGGGCACCCGTTAGGAGTGCAGATTTGTAGGTTACGCGTGCAGGTGGCTTGCCCCACAGCGGGGCGGAGCGCCACTTATCATATAAACCTATGTGCCTCACACACGCACATATGAAAATCTCGACCTCCGTTCTTTGCTAGGAAATGTGGAAATTACGGAAAGTGCGTTACTACGCTAATTATTAAATCATCTTTTTATTTTAGTTTCGTTAGCGGACTTGACATGGGGAGACTAGCTAAAGTTATGTGAGTGTGTATTTTTCATAAAAGAAAACATATTCTTTTTTATAAAATTGTAGTTCCAGAGTTAATCTGGGGGATGACAGGCTGCCTCAAAAGCTAGTATTCTTATAGCTCCAAATCGCAGTTTTTTCTTCATGGGACAACTACCTCTTTTTACCAACCTACAAACAAAAAGACTATCTCTTAATGTATATTAACTAGCGAAACTAAGAAGTTGTTTTTTTTTGCAGAGTATCTATAGTTCTGAAAATAAATTCAATGCCTGACGAATATTTTATATAAACTGTTTATTGAAACCATACTTTTCGGTTATAATTGCAATTAAAATCAAATCCTTTTTTTAATAATTCCAAATTCGAAACAAGATTATTTAAAGTTAGAACGTTGCGTTGCGTATTTACGTATTTGAGCGCGTGCAGAATTAGATCTCTCTGGTCATAGGGATGGGGGAGGGGTCTAAGGGTGGGTTCACGCTGCACGGCACGCCGCGTGTCAGTGGGGAAGTCTCTAATGAACTGTATGAACTAGTGTACCTAGATGATGCGTAGCTAAAACTATATAGGTTAGAGTATGTAGGTATTGGATGGAGATGGGGTGGGAATTATGGGGTAAGGGATGTTGTTGGTAGAAATATTAGAGTCATAATACCCAATGAAGACTAATAAAATATAGAAGACAGAAGAAAACAAGGCCATAACTCGACAACTGCTTCATAGAAATCCACGAGCTGCGTAAAGCTTCAGAATCATAAGAAAAACTTAATTTCAATAGCAAACGCTATACAATAAAATACGATAGCATCTTGCCTGTATAACACAAACCGTTATTTACTTCGCGATATGAATCTCAGGAACACCAACATTATATGTACTCCACATATACATTCCCCGACCTCATTACGAGTCCAAGAAAAACATTTTCAATTTTAGGTTTGATGTATTTTTTTTATTTAAATATGTGTTAAAAGCTCTTCAAGTCACCGCACGGGGATGTGTTAAAGCACTGGGTATGCGTGAGCACGCGCGTATTAACCGCCACATTGCTTCTGAACGCACCCTTACTTGCGTTAGCATACGTCATTATAGTGCCAGAGCGAATGTTGTTGCTTTTTTTAAAGTATTTTTTTTTAATATTCGATTTTGATTTCCTTTGCTTTTTACAGTTGGCGATTTAACAAAAAAGTGCGAGTATTGTTATTCTACAGATGAGTCGGGATCGTCACAATTCTGTTACCAAATTTTAAAATGATGAAGTCATATTTCCTTTCTGTACTCTGCTGAAACTATGAGTTCGAGTTTTGTGCTTCTTGTTTTCAAAGCGACTTTGGAACCCAATCTTTTAAACGTTGACTAGATAATATTATTTTCCATTGTGACTATTAAACTGTAAGTTATGATACTATTTACAAAATTAGAAGTTAATGTCGTCCAGATAGCTATCTATGAGCAAGTAATATTAGCTATTAAATGCATAAATTCTACATAAAAATATTCTGAAAGAGAAAGACCATAAAAATCTACTATGGCAGTAATTTCACTTTCATTCCATATAATATAGTGCTGAGTGCGCCCATGAAATAGTGAAATATCAATAAATAACTGGATCCGTCGGCCATAACTACGAAAACCCGATTTAATAATAATAAAACTGCATCGAGTTTGTGTATGCGTGGTAAGGGTGCAACGACGCACCCCTCACGCACACACGCATGCCCGACACTTAATGCTACGAAACTGTGCCGCGATTGGTCGGTACAGTTGTCCATGTGTGCGTAACTGTTTGGTTGTAGAAAAGAGGTCGTATACATGTAGTTATTTATATCGTGGTGTTCTAGGCTGTATGAATTAGTTGCGTGCATTGGGGTAGTCTTTGCTAGGAAAAAGTATTGATTCGTTGCACAGTAGCTAGATTTAATGCGGACTTTCGCAAGTAGTTGATGATTTTTGAAAAATATATTGTGGGGGTTCGTGTCAGATATTTATTTAGACCGTACAAGTGTGCACATTGTTTGCGTTGGTAATACCTCGTTCATTACATATGAATTATATAGACAGGCAGTTGTAAGTAATTGGTATTGTTAATATCGTAAAAACTGCCTTTAAAATGGTGGTAGCCTGTGCCTACATCGTACTTATATTTTGAGTGTCATAGTTTGGATGTTTTACTCAATCACTCAAAAACGGCTGACCGTATTTAGACCAAATTTGGCACAAACATAGTTTACAACGTGGATTTACACATGTTATACTTTGTGTGTCCCGATAGTAGGTACGTTCCCGCAGGATAATTTCCGACTTCCACGCGAGCGAAGCCATGCGCAAAAGCTGTGAAAATGTAAATTTTATAACTAAAACTTACATTATAGAATTAATATACGTACTACGTAAGACAAGTTCTGGCATCTAAAAAATGAGTTGTACCTAAAAAAGGGCGGTAAAAATGTTCTCTTCTTTAGTGAGTGTTATTTTAATAGATTATAATGCAGATGGGAAAACCGGTCCACGCCAAGCAACGGTCCTTTGTAAATATTTCATTGAACACAGCTTTAATGTTTAAAGTTTTTATTATAACCGACACTAAAGGATTTATTCTTGATGCTAGTTTATAACGGCCATTTTGGATTTAATTTGAGTGAAAAGAAAACGTTTGCTAATCTACGTGTTCTTTTATCAAAGATTAGTGTTTTTTTTTTTAATGAACTGTTTTCTGTACGTAGCTAAACAAAAGATAAATATAGGTATGTATTTTATTTTACTAACCTTTTCGGTAAGTAATTCTTATCAATGCGAAACTGAGTTATCCAATCACGAAAAAATGGCTTAACGGATTTGGATGAAATTTAGCACACAGGTAGAATCAGGGCCTGTGTAAGGTCATAGACTATTTTTAATTCTGCATCACAGACGAAGTCGCGGACAAAGCTAGTAAAAAATAAAATAAAAGGCACTCCAAAAAAATTACACCTCATACCAAATTTTTTTTATGTTTCCGAACTCACCCTTAGGAGCGTTCATCCCACGCGGGCTGGCAACGAAGCATTTATGGCGGATTTTCGTGATTATTTCTTTAAATACATACAAAAGTAAACATTTTCTTCAGTCAAGCACTAGATCGTTGGTATTTACAAGTTTGTATGCAAAAAAAATCTAGGTTTTTTGGTATTTACATATAAACATCGAGATACCGTCAATGATTTTCTATTTGCATTACTGTGTACGATTAAATGTTTTAATTAAAGATTTTTTAAATAAATATTAGCACTAGATGTGCTTGGCTGAAAAAAAAAATGTGCTTTTGTTTGTATTTAATTAAATCATCACGAAAAGCCGCTATAAAAACTACTATAAATGCGTTGTTGCCAGCCCGCGTTGGATGAAAAAACAAAGCTGAACTAATGCACGGTGTGTTAATGTAACGGCAAACGTGAAAAAAATATATAGTAAATATTTGCTTTGACGTTTGTCGAGTGTTATAGAAATGTTAGAATAGTAACATGGAATGCCTCGTTATTTTACTTCGAGCCCATAACGATGACAAAGGACTCATTTTTATTAACATTCGAGGCTTTCGTGACAATATTTTTAATACTAGCTTTATTTTTCATATTAATTTAGTTACTAGTTGTGCCCGCGGTTTCGCTCGCGTGGATGTTACAAATTATCCCGCGGGAACTTGGTACCGGGACAAAACGTAGCCTATGGTATAATCTATACTAATAATAAAGAGGAAAGATTTGACTGTTTGTTTGTTTGCATTGAATAGGCTCAGAAACTACTGAACCGATTTGAAAAAATATTTCACTGTTGGGAAGCTACACTATCCCCGGGTGAAATATGTTATTTGATCCCCGAATTCCCACGGGAACGGGAACTACGCGGGTAAAACCGCGGGGCGCTGCTAGTCATCTATCTGCCAGTGGAAGTCCCACCAAAATCGGTCGAGCTGTTTCGAAGTATAAACGGACAGACAAACAAAAATGTTTTAATACATACATATAAGCCATAATGTAATATACCTATTACCTAGCGTATAAACTTTCATAATGCATTTAGTAAAAAGCCGTTATTTTGACGCAACAATTTGATTTATATGTATTTAGTACCTATGTATACATTAAAGAAAATCAACAGCTTATGCATTCGACATTGGTTTTCGACAAGTATTTAGGAAAGGTACTAAGAAAATAACATTGGACAAAAACTGCTTACAAACTAAAAATACATATAATTTAAAAATACATTTTTTTTGTCTGCTGTGCCAGATTAGGTGTGTATTGGTAAGGTGTTAGAGCAAAGTCTCGATTCTAAACTGCCCTTTTTTAATTTGTAGACTAATTTAGTTTTAGTAAGGGATGATTTTTCAATAGCCAGATAACTTTTATCTGAAGACAAAATCTGACAGTTTGGCATATTTTCTATACAAAAGCTGTTAAACCGAAATATTTAGTCCTCAGATAAAAGTCATCATATTATTAAAAAATTAGCCTTAAATATTAGTAACTAAAACTGCTCTAACTTCCTTCATTTCGCGGCAAATCTCATATTTTGACGGTTAAAAATGTAGAAAGGACGCTTTTCCGCAAGTACAAACCTCAATACGGTTATGTTTATAAAGATAACTTTGACATAAACATGCGTCTGACGCGCATCCTGTTTGTTTTTGTGAACAACGTAATTTTGCTGTTAACACAAAATTAACTTATACTAGTTAAGCGATTTTGAACTTTAACACTTCACAATACGACTGGATTATTGGTAGAGGGCAAAAGTCTAATAAATAGAACCGTTTCAACAGTTTTGCCTTTTTCATTAGTGTTTGAAACGTTAGTTCAAATCTATAAGTTTAAAAAATGTACTCAACGTAGCATTTTTTATTTCATTAAAAACCTAACTTACGCGAGGAAAAGAAACTTGTTTACGGGCAAAGAAACTCGTTTACGGAAATTCAAAAAAAGAAGAGAAAAAAGAAACAATTACGCAACACCGACTCCTGTTACACGTAATAGTTCGGAGCATGCAAGATGCATCATTAACAAGTCGATTCGTCCTGCCCGTTACATCAGCTGATAGCACAAAAAGCTCGGCCTAACATCTGCCGGCTGAGAGGCCGTGAATCACCGGCCCTTGGCGCGTGCCGGTTCGAAAAAAGAGAGAAAAAAAAATCAAAAGTGTAAACTCCCGCCGACCGTTATAATCGCCTCGCCTGCGGGTGGACCGTGTTCGACCGAGTTTAAAAATCGAACATTTAATTTTTCATGAGGATTTCATTCGTGATTATGGATAATGGTACTGTTATGTCATCTAAGTATGCTTCAATTATTTATCTTTATTTTTTCGTCCTTTTCGAATGCATCACACCATGAATTAAAAATAAAGGCTTATTGTTTCGGATACTAAAATTATAACAGCGCTATAAATCCATAAATATTCATTGTTTGTCAACCAATATTAGTTTTACATGAAACTAAATTACTAGAAGACAAAGTTTTGTCGTAAATCCTAAGCTTAATAAACTCAAGTTTTTCGATTTTGTTATGATAAAACAAAAATTGCTTTCGCAGCAATAAATTTTCTTTAATTTCAAGATGGCGACGGGGACTTATTCCCGCCCTATTTAGTCTGCAAAAAAACTAGAGAAATAGGTAAAATTCGAAAACAAGAGGCCATTTAAATGTACGATAAAACCGGCAGTGATTTATTTGTAAGTTTCTTCGTAATGTTTATTGTATGTTTGTTTGCGAAAATTCGGAGGAAAACATTGTTATTCGATTAGCGAGACCATTTTGGCGACGATTTCACTGTTTCCACCCACTATGGTGTCTATCGTAAATTTTCATGGCATTCAGATTATAAACGATGAGAATTGTATAAGCAATCGCTGTATCGATAGATAAATAAAATAATCCACAGTACCTAACAGTGAAATTAAAATTCATCACATCAAAATGAAATTAGCTATTGAACCACGCAAACTACGTTCAAATATTTATATTACAACCTTCTTTCATGACTACAAGAACTAATTCATCATCTGCATCATTTCAGCCGACAAATGTCCCCTGTTGGACATAGGCCCCCCACAAGGTCCGCCACTTCGACCGGTTCTGTGCTTCCCGCATCCAGCGGATTCCAAAAACGAAATGGTTTATTATTTATTAAAAAGAGACAATTCATATTAACAAAAGAATAACAGCCAAAAAAAAAACAACGAAATAGTCTCAACGACGACCATTTATCTTAACTAATTTGTTTGTCTAGGTACGGTAAAACATAAATCCAGTCAGAAGGACGTTAGTAATAAGTCAGACGTGCTGAATATAAATATTGTAAGCCTAATCGTATTAACTATATTTTAAAGTCTTTCTTAAAGGCTTCTTCAAGCCGAGAAATTGACACTCGTGGAACAATTTCTACGAAAACATCATGGAAATTGTTCCACAAGTGTCGCGTTGCGCTTGTAATGCTATGTATTTTCGAAACCACTTGTTTTTTTTCCGTGTTTTTTTCACGGATTATAAATTCAGCATCCACTTCGTCCTGATGAAGAACAACCAATCAACGTCCACTGACACCCGGTCTAGATATACGTCTCAATGATACGATTCCCAAGACGTTAGCTAAAAAAATTGTAGTTCAAAGTAAGGTGTCGCTTTTTTATTTTTTTATTGCAGAATGTGTCTGCTCTTGACTTCCATCATGCCTGGAAAGCGATTGGTGAGGTCTATGCTTGAACGAGCATGCCCGGAAGATGCCTGTTCACTCTTGTTTTGAAGGTAGACGGGTTAAATGTGGGAGCGAAAACACACGCAGGCAGATAGTTATAGTTATACGTAGTCGCCTAGTGGTCGAAATTCGATCATAATTCATTTAAATTGAAATACTTTATGATGTAAATATATTAGCTTTATGCACTCCTTCTCCATTATAAACTGTGCCAAATTTCATACTGCTCCCGCATAATTTTTTTAAACAGGGCTACAAAGTTTTTGCTACACTTATTAATATACAGACACAGAAGTAAAGAGGTTGGCTCTTTGAAAAACTTCAAACTGAAATACAAAATAGCTTTAAAAATTAGCCTTAAAATTCTTAACGTCAGCAATCAAACCCCGTTTGACCCTCGATCACGTTTCAAATTCTTGCACAAAAGACCAATCAAAACGTACGACCATTTATGACGAAAATGCAGTCGAAAATTTCACCCCCTTTTCCGACGAGCGACGGTGTCATAAGAGGCGACCGGGGCGATTATATCAGGTGCGTACACCAATCACCCGGATAAGCGGACGATTATAACAATATCCCGCTGCAGTCAGCTGCACCCTTCCCAATATTATCTGTTGCAGTCTGTGGGGTGGTCAGATTTCGGTCGCGGGCGTGTGTGAGGTGGGATCAAACGAGGATTAAACTGAACTATCGATATTTATCTCGTAGGTATTAGGTCTCTATCTATACTTCTATGCCTACTATCCCTACTAATCCCAACTTCCTTACTAATATTATACATGCAAAAGTAACTCTGTCTGTCTGTCGCGCTTTCACGCCTAAACCACTGAACCGATCGTCATGAAATTTGGCAGAGATATAGCCTGGGATATGGAGAAGGACAAGGAGGAGGCCGAGCCGCTGGCAAAAGCTAGTACTTAATATATAAAGCAGAAGACTTTGTTTGTTTGCTTGAACGCGCTAATCTCAGGAAGTACTGGTTCGAATTGAAATATTATTTTAGTGTTGGAAAGCCCATTTTTCGAGGAAGGCTATAGGCTATATAACATCACGCTAAGACCCTTAGGAGCCGAGCAAAGAGAGAAAAATTAAATAAATAAATAATAATAAAAAATAAAAAAATATAAATACGAAGTACTCACGAGTAGGCGATTCGAAGCGACGACGGGGTGGGTCGGGGTGACAAGAAATATGATTCGAACGAAGTCGCGAGCAGAAGCTAGTATTATCATAAAACAGTTTTGTGACTGCTAGGAGACAGAATACGGCTTTTTTTAACGGTTGAAGTTAGAACCATTATTTGAAGAAATATGCCTTATAGACCGCTGAGAATGATGGAGATGCATTGAAATGTAATGAATGATAGAAACTAGCATTTAAAGATCATTACCGACTTTAAAACGAACATTGCAAATAAGTGATTATGATAATGAGACTAACAAGTTTCGGAAATTTTACCCCAGTATGAGCTAAATGTGGGGTTGAAGTTTTTACGCAAACAAAGTAGCGCACAACAGCTAGTTCACACTGAAAATCAGCGCTGTGCTGTGGGTCCCATAGCACAGCATCATGCTGAGTGGAAGCCTTCTTGTCACAGTCACGGCGTGCAGCTGCCGACTATTTATGTTCTGTATGCCTATGTATAAAATATCTGTGTTGTTATCATTTTTTTTTTTAAATATGTTATTTCATCTTTTTATATGCACGTGTTTCTATGACAAAAAAAAAAAAAAACATTTTTTTCTTTCTAGTTCTGAAATAGAATACTGACTGTAATTTGTGTTCTTATAAATAATTTAAATTACTTCTTGCTATACAATTCCAGCCGATAACAAATCCGTCACACGTCGCAACACCTTTTACCCAACAATAGGTACAATCAGATAAAGGCAGAGGCGTTCCGTGCGCAGGCGGCGCTCTGCGATTGGAGCGCACCGCGCATGCGCGCATCTGCCGCGCACGTTAACGCGTGCCCAGATAATGTGCGCGACATATGAACCGCACTATATAAATAATACCTTTAAGTTTTTCAGAGAAAAAAAAAGAAAAGCGACCGGTGTCCAAATAAATGTTTGGAACAGCTGAATTGTTTTGTTTTTTTTAAAGTTGCTTACTTCTGTCACCTTCTGTGTGATCAAGAAATAGATAGGACTTTGAAATTTTGGCGTAGTTTTAGGAGAATCAGTATTTTGTTTACGGTAGAACCGTCTTTGCTTTACTTTTAAGGAATTTCTAGAAGACTTGTGATATAATTCTGTCATATTTGTAATTTTTCATCTGTCGTGACTTATTATCCTACAAACGCCACAGGTAAGATAATGATAAAGTTACCAGTAGAAATATCTAAAAATTATGTATTTAAATTCAGTGTTGGCAGACCAATCCAGGTGTCCCGATAAACTTATCAATTAACTTCCAGTAGCTTAATGGCTTCTACATTTTTATAAATTTTCCATTAAAATGTTTTAAACTATAATTTTGTCGTATTAACTATCGTAATCAGGTGTTTATTAATGTTGTTAATATGATAAAAAGCCATATTACGGACCTACTGATGTTTATTTTGAGAATAAGATATAATTTTATACACATTTAGGTTATTACCTTTGTATGTTATTTTCATACAAAGTTACTTGCACTGTAAAACAACAGAATATAATATGCATTTGCATTTCTGCCTTTAAAAACAATTCGATTCAGACTTTTTGCATAACTAAAAACTTTTTTTTTTTGTTAAATGCAAAGGTACTAGACCAAAAACCCAGATCCAAAAAGGAACCTGCATAAGTGCAAACCAATAAAAAAAATCGATTGATGAATGATGACTAAGACTATTCATAAACCTTTTTATCCCAAAAAGGGTGTAAACTGTGGGTGTTCTATAGTACACCCACTCTGACTCATTGACACCTCAAAAATTAAGATATTAACACCTCTATTAGGTCACCTTTCCCAAAACAAAAGCCTTTTGTCTCCACCAAATTTTTATCCAGCCAGGTCGCATCTTAGTCATTAAGGACCTCTAAAAAGGTTTCCTTCGAAGTAACCCTAGTACTTATTCAAAGTAGGCTTTAAATAAACGTAATTCCTGGACTCGAACAAAGGTGGGACCACCCATATCCCCCCCAAAAAGCTTTACGGTGCTTGTTTTAAAACTAATTTGCTAAAGTTACTTCGCAGCCGGTAACTTATAATCGTAAATTAAGTCAAGTACGTTTCTCGCTTCGCACTTTCTTTGGAAAAAACTTTTTTCGGTTACCGTTGTTCGAAAAAAGAATTCGTGCGATTTTAGTACCTACTGTTAGTATAGCTTTTTAATAAGGAGATAAGATTGTGATTATGTCGACTTCTTTATTTATTTTCAAGGAGGTAAGTAATTTGCAATTATTTAGGGCATTGAATTTGGATTAAGGGCTTGTGGCTAAGTAATAACGATCGATCAGGTTAAGCTACGCTTGCCGCGGTTGGATGGGTGAACATTTTACCTACCAAGACCCCTCCGTGGCTCGGAAAGCACGTTAATCTGTTGTTCCAGGCTGTCATTCGTGGATCTTTGACAGCCGTTACGGGTCGTCAGAAGCCCGAAAGTCTGACAACCAGTTTTATCAAAGGGTTTCGTATTACCCTGTTACTGGGTTGTGGAGGTCAGATAGATAAAGTAGGTAATGGTGGCTGCACCTGGTTTGACTGGAAACCAATCCCAACATAGTTGGGAAAAGGCTAAACGGATGATGACGTGGTGTAGAAGATACAGGGTAAAAGTGTCAGTTTATAAAAAACAATTGACAAATAAAATAATTTGGCATTGCATTCGATATCTGTTATTGTCTGCGTTGTGAAAAACGATTTTCGTAACGAATTGTACACTCGATTCAAAACTGAGAAGCATACGAATACTAGATATTTCTGTAGAGGTATTAATTTTGGTAAACGTTTGATAATCCTATAGTGCATTAACATATTTAGTTAGTGCTACTGTCTGGTGTTCTGTAGTCTGTTTGGAAGCTCAGGTCATCGCAGTTTTTGAACAGTCTGGCCCCGTACTGGCGATGACCTAAGCGGGCCAAATCTTACACACTGTTTTAATTTAGATTTATTACTCCATTAGTATGTGTATCATTTGTAATGTCATTTTTAGTAACGTGTCTCGTAAGCAAATAAAATAGGCAATTGAACTGCTGCATATAGTCTTTAAAGCCTTTTTAAAATACTTTTAAAATAAAATACTTTTAAAATAAATACATTCAAATTATTGATGACCCTTATTCGTTTTACCAGGATCTACATAATCATTCTGGCCAGTAAGAAAGATCATTTCCCGACATATTAAATAAAATAAATAAAAAATTAAGAGTAAAATAAAACTATCGTCTTCACACGGGATGACGTTGCTAAAAGAATTTCCACGAGATCCGGGAAACGTAATTTTCTTTCTCAAGTATTCCTTTACGATACTTTATTAAGGTTTTTTTTTAATACAGAGAGGTAAGTAAGTACTAAGTTTACATCATTTGGCACTGGTCATTAATTAATTATTAAGTTGCCTCAGTAATATCGCGAGTGAGGGGAAGCAGCAACAGCATTCTGAGGGTGTTTGCAGAAAGGCTGGATGGGCCTACAATGGGCAGGTTTAACAAGCTACATGTTGGCAACAAAGCTTGTTAAACCTTCCCTCTTTCTGATTGTGATTTTCTTTTTCTTTCTTTTTAGTGTTTTAGCATGTTACTAATATAGTTTTTTAAGATGTAATGCTAACACCCTATGGGCCTTGATGCCTGACAATTTTTTTTTTTATTTTTATTTTTTTTATTTATTTATTAAAACAAAAGCTCTTGAATATGCGACCTAATTAAAAAGACAACTCCGTAGTCGTTGCGTAGACCCAAGTGTGCGAATGCTCTTTCACGGACTATTAATTTCGCTGTTATACTTTTATTGGTATTTTATGTTAATAAGCTTATATCTGTGTTTTGTTTTGAATTCTATCTCTTTTGTTTTGATAAATAGGTATTTGATGATGATCATTATCATTACATTGAGCTTTCAGCTTTATTTTTCTTTTGGCTTTTATATTTGAAAATAAAATAAAGGATGGGACGATATGAGAAGTTTTATTGAAAAAAAAAAAAAACAGAAGAGAATATTCGGCTCTAAAAAAAACTTATAATTCAGTAATACCAATAGAGTCATTGGGAGATTTATCTTCACCTAATTAATTATTTATCTCATATTTGTGTTCACCGACGCGCCATTTAAACACGTGTCGCATCACTTATCAAGGCGTCCGCCATCTTGTCAAGACCGCGTCACACAAGATGTCGACCAACAAACTCGATCGTATAAATTAATGCAAATGACACGACAAGGCGACAACGAGGTATTTGCGTCATTCGCAAATCGATTTAACACATTTTTGTATGAAATTTATCAGAATCGATACGAATGTATAAAATATCGTATTGAAATCGAGAAACAACGAATATTTATGAATGATATTAACTTTAATTTTGGCAACCATGGTCATGATCGTAAGTTATTTGTAATGGGGTGATAGATTATAACGAAATTAAGTGCCTTTTTAAAAGTCGATGTCGGTATCTTTATTAAGTTTCATGCCGAAACTAAGTGTCGCCATATTATGCTTTATCTTCGCCATTACTCGAATTTATATTTTATTCTTTGTTATGTATATTTTTTATTGAAGTAATGAGCCGTATTTGCCTTAATAGGGTTTAATATTGAACATACAATATATGTATTTCTGTATTCAATTCAGGCAGGTTGTTTAGTGAACTGTTCTCCTTCTGTCATTGTCCAAATTTCAGCCGAAAGACGTCCATTGCTGGACATAAGCTTCCCCCATAGGGGGTGGTTGCCATAATCGCCACGCTTGGCAGGCGGCTTGGCGATCGCAATAAGGTGGTAAAATGCATAGAGAACGCTTCTGCCCATTCTCTGGTAAGTCCGTTAGTCGCCTTCTACGACACCCACGGTAAGAAATGGGATAGTGCTTATTTTATGTCCGGCACTACACGGAACTGTGTACGTTGAATAAGTGCAATAAAGTAATAACATTCGTTCGATTTTCTCCTATTAAGTAAGAAAAATACGTATTTTTTTCAAACCGTGCCAATTGCCTTTTTTTTTTTTTTTTTTTTGGGTGGGAAATCATCAAATAACTTCTCCCGCTCTGGGTGGAGCAGGAGGGCGTGTCAGACTTTTACTGACTAAAACCCACCCGTGCTCCTTCAGCAGCCCTTAAGCCAGGGGCCGTGGTGTCTCTTTCGAACAAACCCGCACCCCTGGCAGGCATCGACCCTTGCGGGTCCCATCACTTTTTGTGCTGACATCTCTTTGAGGCGCGCGTGGAACACAACGCGCCGTCGACTTGGGCTTGGTCCTTACCGGACAGCGAGCTACCCATTACTCGCCGTCCGCAAGCCCACGCCTACGGTGGCCGGAAATCGGCCTGGGATTCCCGACGCCCAGGGCGTCTCCGTATCCTGCGGCGGCTGGGGTCGCGAGGGCGCATATGCTGCCTCTCCCTCACGTGCGCCGCCTCCGTCTTCGCGAGCATCACTGCTTCGCTGAAGGAGGTGACGGCTCCCCATGCCCTCTCGCTCCGTACCATGGCCTGGACCAGGGCCGGACGCGAGAGATCGCCGCCGCCGATCGCCTCCACGAGGACACGGCGGTGCTCCGCCCAAGCAGGGCAGACCGCCACCGTGTGCTCCACCGTGTCCTCAGGGCGATCTTCGCAGTGGAAACACCCGGGCGTTTCCTCCCGCCCTATCCGAAACAGGAACCTCCCGAAACAACCGTGTCCGGTGAGGACCTGCGTCAGGCGGAAGGTGAGGACGCCATGCCGCCTCTCAAACCACTCCTCAAAGAGGGGACTTACCGCCGCAATCGTGGCGTGCCCAGCACTGGGTTGCGACAATCGCTCTCTCCATGTCACCATGAGATCCCGCCGGAGCTCTGTCCGCTGTGCCGCGATTTGCTGCGGCAGCGGAGTTACGCCCCGGCGTTTGGCCTCCTCGCGCCACTCCCAAATTTGCGCGAGGACCTTTGCCTCCAGATCCCATGGCGGTAATCCGGCAAGGAGGCCCGCCGCCTCGCCGGAGATCGTGCGATATCCCCGGATCATCCTGATCGCCATGACCCTATGGGACGCCCTCAACCGGCGAGCTGGTTGGCGCCTCAATGTAGGCGCCCACACCGGCGCCCCGTATAGGGCCATGGACCGCACGATCCCCGCGTAGAGCCTCCGGCAGGAGGCGTTTGGCCCCCCTAGATTGGGCAAGAGCCGCTTCAACGCAGCCCCGGCCCGCTCCAGTCTGGGAGCCAAACGGCGGAAATGCTCCGCGAAGTTCCACCGGCTGTCGAGGACGAGTCCCAGGTACTTCATGGTCGACTCGACGCCGATGTGAACCCCTCCCACCGTTATCCGGGAACCCGTCGGTGGCGCATTCCGAGGACCATGAAACCACATGGCCTCGGACTTGTGCAATGCCACCTCGAGTCCCAGTTGCCGGATCCTATCCACGATTGTCGCAACCCCTTGTGTCGCCAGGTCGGCCGCCGCCTGGTACGACCTCCCTTGCGCTAGGACCAGCGTGTCGTCAGCGTAGCAGACTACACTGACGCCGCTAGGGAGGTCGGCGCGCAGCACCCAGTCGTACCCGATGTCCCACAGATACGGCCCCAGGACCGATCCCTGTGGGACACCGCACGACATCTCTCGCCGGTTCCACTCTCCGAGGTGACCGGGGTAGATGACGGCCCTGTCCGTCAAATAGGCCTCGACCACACGACAGAGGTAGGTCGGCATCCGGTGATACCGGAGTGCCTCCCTTATGCAACTCCAGGGCAGGGTGTTGAAGGCATTGGCGATGTCTAATGACACCGCCAAGACGACCCCACCCCGGGCCACAGCATCCCCCGTCGTGAGGGCTCGCACGCGCATGATGGCATCCACCGTGGAGCGCCCCCTGCGGAAACCAAACTGGCTCTCCGCCAAATCCGGCCCCACCCGCACCAGCCGCCCGACGAGGCGGTCTGCAATTACTCTCTCAAAGAGCTTGCCCACCTCGTCGAGCAGCACAATGGGCCGGTAAGCGGACGGAGAGTCCGCTGGGCGCCCCGGCTTCTTAATGAGGACCAGTTTCCCCGTCTTCCAGCTAAGTGGGAACTGGCCCTCCTCCAAGCATGCGCTTAGGAGCCCTCTTAGTCGAGGCCCGAGAGCCTGCAAGGCCAGGACCCAGGCTTTGCCGGGCAAGCCGTCGGGTCCTGGGGCGGTATTCTTGGCATTCAGCCTACGTACCGCCACTCTCAGGTCTACCTCGGTCACCTCTGGAGAGTCGTCGTCGTCGTCGGTGTGGTCCGCATCGGGCACCGCAGGAGGCGGAGCCATAGGCGGGGGAGCGTGCTCCCCTCGTGAGGGGAACAGAGCGCTCACCACGTCCTGCACGAGATGAGGCCGGAGACTCTGCGTCAGCGGGGGAGCCCACGGGCGGATTTTATCACGCACCGTTTTGTAGGGGCGTCCCCACGGGTCTCTGTTCAGAGTCTCCAGCGACTCCTCGCGGGCCACAACTCTGGCCCGCAGGATCTCATCCCGGAGGGCGGTCTTCGCCACTCTGTACCCCTCGTACAGCTCCGCCTCAATGGCTTCCGTATCCGGAGGGCGGATACGGAGCCTGCGGTGCCTGGAGTAAAGGTGTCGCGCAGCAACACACGCCTCGCGCAGTGTTGTCAACTGCGGCGACCACCAGTACACCTGGCGTGAAGCACGACCTGGCTGGACCCGGGGCATTGCCACGTCACATACCTCGGACATGGTCTCCCGGAACCACTCGGCCTCGTCGTTGATGTCGGCAGGCCTGTCCGGTGATGACACCCAGGCCTGCACGATCGAGGCTTCCAGGAGAAGCTCCCGGTCCAGCTGCTTCAACGCCCACCGCGGACCACACGGGGCCTGTCGGACCGGCGCGCTCGAGGTCTGGGCGGAGACGTCAAACCGGATGTACCGGTGGTCGGAATACGTCTCCACCCCCTCCATGACGCGCCAGTCGACGACACGCGGCGACAGAGCGGGGCTGGCGAACGAAATGTCCACCACCGACTCACCCCGCATCCGCACACACGTGGCGACAGAACCCCGGTTTAGGACGACCAGGTCTGCTTCCAGAGCCCAGTCCTCCACCATCCTGCCCCGCACATTCGTCAAACGGGAACCCCAAGCCAAGCTCTTGGCATTGAAGTCCCCGAGGACGAGCACGGGGAGGGAACGAAACCCGACGACGACGTCTCTCAACTCCGCAAGGGAGTTGTGGAACTCGGCGAGAGTTCGGCTCGGGGAGAAGTACACCCCTACCACGACTATCTCCCCGAACCGTGCTGCAACGCAACCCCGTCCCCTCTTGACACTCTCGAGGGTCGGGGTACCGGCGGCGGCCGACGAAATGAGGGTCACTGAGCCGCTCAGGTCCTCCACCCAGTCATCCCTGGGCGGGACAAAGTACGGCTCAGCGACCACGGCGATGTTAATCGACCACTGCGCCATGCTCTGGATCAACAGATCCTGAGCGGCGGCGCAGTGGTTGATGTTCGCCTGGAGGAGGCGTAATGGGGCCGTTACTGGCATTCCATTTCAGCCCCCTCCGAGGCCTCCTGGGCAGGCCCAGCCGCAACGGCGGCGACAATAACGGCGGTGGAGGCGGCAGCGGCGGCGGGAGTGGCGGCGGTTGCGGCGGTGACGGCGGTGGCGGAGGGCTTGGCCCTGCCTCGGCCCCTGGGTTCAGCGGGTGGAGCGCAGGTTTTACTCCCAGCCCGGTGTTCGGCCGGCTTGCCAGCTGCCGCACATAGGTAACAGTGCGGTGTGGCAGTGCACGAGCCGGCCTTGTGACCGGGCTGACCGCAGCGGAAGCAGTGACTGCTGCGGTCTACCTCCGAGGTGCATTGCACTCCCACGTGGTGGCCCACCTGGCAGCGGAAGCACCTCAGAGGTCTGGGTTCCAGCAGCTTCACCTGCGCAGAAACCCAGCCCACCAGGAGCCTTCGACCCTCCTCAGTTATTTTTCGGGCCGCCGACACGGGGCAGCTCACCGTGACGGTTCGCATCCCCGTGTTGTCAGGACGAATGGTGCCTGCCTTCACCTGCTCGGCAGAGCATTCTCCCGTCCTGACTACGGCGGCCACCACCTCGCCCTCCGTCACGGAGTCGTCCAGGCCCAAGATGCGCATGTCAGCGCACTTGGTGGGCCTGGACACTCGGACCTCGTCCGCGTCTAGGGACGCCCTAAGCCTTTCGGCCAGGGCGTCAGCGGTCGGGCCACTAGCCGCGCCGGGGATCTCCAGCATGCGGGCTCCGGTCGCAGTGACCCTCATCCGCATGCCGTTGGAGACTCCCAGCTCCGCGAGGTTCACTGCCGCCTTGGCTTTTAAGAGCACGTCGCAGTAGGACACGCCCTTCTTCTCCGCTTCCGGCTGTAGTGTGAAATACGTATTTCTGGAGTTGTTGATTCGCCCAAAATTAAAATTAACTTCGTGGGATCTCATATATAGAAAATAATATAAGTAAGTATTATTTGAAATTGTTGATTCGCCGATTTCGGGCGAGTACCTAAATTCGCGGGAATCAAGCATATATTTTATGTTAAAACAATAAATTCCATTTGTACGTAACTAGCACGTTATAAAAGTACCTAAATCTTAATGCAATACTACCTCAAAGGCTGAACTAAAAAATCCTTAAACACGAGAACTAAATGCTTCAGTCAGTTACGAAAGCAGTCATAAATTTCCTGCAAAAGTTTTCTTGTATTTCAAAACTTGAAATTTTTCGAAATAAAGCTAGGTACTCACCTTCTTCTCGGTCAACTTCTCGCATCGCCGCTGCTTGCATATCTGATGCGACTTGTCGTTGCGACACGGTGCGCAGTCGCCGCAGTTGTCTTTGCGTTGACAGCCGATGCATTCGCCGCATCTTTTTCGCTTCTTCTTCGTCTGCGATCGGAAATACTGATTTATTGTTAAGATTAGTACAATTGAGGATAGTCGTTTTAAATAACTTGAACTACATAAGGTTTTTAAAAAGTATTGTATTTAATTTTCTGTCTGTAAAAGTTCCGTAAGGTATACTTCGCTATTTTGTCAATTACTTGCTGTATTCCACTTAGCATTTCAATTATTTTTTCAAAGAGGTTACGGCCCAAAATATAATTATAATTTTCAATTTATTGGACGATGAAATAGCACCGTTTATAATTTTTAATTCGCGAAAATTGCTTCAAACTCTTCATTAAGTCATATTTTACTGTTACAACTCTTGTATCTGATCGCATTCCCGTTGGTTGCGTGTGCGATTCATTCACGAACCCAAGCAAAACGTTGGCCAAACCTTGCCAAACATTAGGCCAACTTTGAACTCGTTAAGCACAAACGCTTTGTGTGAGATAGAAAGGGAGAAAGATATGGCAAATGTTTGACGTATTGTGACCAATATAAAGGGACTTTGCAACTACTAGCCAGACAACAATTTCGGAGTATTCCGCGCTCATTATTATGACTCGTCTCGGTTCTGCGCCGGCGCATTGAATCGGAGCGATCTTATTTACTCTCTTTAGGACTTCGTAATTCGGCAGTCTTAGTAGTTATTGATGAAATTATTGTTTGTACGAATCATTCAAAATATTTTTTCTCGTCTTCATTTAATATTAATTGGCAATGCTACTTCCTCATAAAGATAAAGCTTTCTTAGCTTCGAGTAAATTTTTATACACATAAATTACAGGTAATCCAATTTTGCCTATGAAAAAGCAATTTAAATACCTTCAATGTTGCAAAGCATATTACTTCCCTACAGTGAAAACATGCAACAGCTGTGATACGGCAAGAAGAAGTCCGCCATATTTGTTGCAATTTCATTCGTGCATCGTTCGTACTTATCTGGGTCGTAATCGGAACCAACCGATTGTGGCACCGACAAACAGCTGACGATTATTTAAAAACGGAATTCTATTCAAATTCGTACTTCGAACGCTTGTTTTAGTTAGACGGCGGATAAACATATGCTTCCAATAGAGAAGGTAAATCATTATTCAAAGGCTATTAAAAAAAAGAAATGAGTAATTATTTAAAGCCTGAGCATGAACAAAAAAAGTAAAATACGTTAATTACAGTATCTTATCGCAAAAAAAAAAACTTATTCCTATTAGCACCTTAGAAATATTCTAATCACCCGTTCATCCAGCAGATGCTGTTTTTTTTTTAATTAATTAAGCCGACTGGCATTACAGAACATTTCTTTGCTTTGTAAGAACTAAGAACCTTTAGTCTATTACATGCAATACTACAACAGATGTGACACGAAGCTTATTTCGACGGTAAATACTAATTTAAAAAAAAAATGTGTTAAGTATCTGTGGAATGGTCTATAAAATAATTACCTGGGCTTTATAAACCTAACATCACGCTGTATTCCCGGAAGGGTTAATCAGAGTTGTAACTATACTAAAGTAACTGGGCGAGCTTATTGCCATCAACCGGGAAAGTATGTTTTGATTTTAAATAGTAAATCAAACAAAGAAATACCAAGTGTACTCCAAAAAAATATATACTTAGATACGTTCTTCTTTTACACGATAACCGAATACTCCAGAATACAAACAAAATAAGGAGTCACAAAATTATCTAAAGCTAATTCCCTAGTGCTACGTCACTAAAATATAGCTCACTTCCGCTTTTCCTAATGTTCTGTCCACATTTCTAGGAAGCTTTGGATTTTCCCCGTTTGACTCATTCCATTCGCATAATGAGTAATAACTGCGGCTAGACAAAGGAAAATGTAATCTATAATAGGGTAATAGAGAATAAATCTGAATGATGCTAGTTTAGGACTTTTATTTCAGCTTTGTAGTATCTAATGGCGGAAAAGTTTTTTTTAGATTCAAAATTAATGTTCTGGAATGCCTTATTTGAATTTTTATATACCCACGCACATTTTAAATAAGTACCTAGTTGAGCAATTTCAGATGACACTTTTTCGAATGAACCCTTCCGTAAGGGTTTCATTCGAAAAAGTATCATCTGAAATTGCAGTGTAAAATAATGACGAGGAATTTTATTTATTTACATTTTGAGCTAAATGCAAGTAGCCTGTAATTAAGTGCAGTACTGAGTCAACTATAATACAACTTTATGATCGACGTTGTTAAAGAAAAAAATTGCTAAAAAGCATATTTCTATGAAGTACTCGATAACAATCAGTATTAACTCAAAGCAGCTGAACTTCGATAAATTAAATCGTCAAATACTTTAGTCGAGTCATCGCATCAATTAAAAATTACTCGATTTTAAATCGATCGCTCTAAAAACTATCTTATCGACTACTGAGAAATTATTTAATGGAATTTCTTTTTGTTAAATTAACCGATATTAGAGAAAAAACTAAACATGTGTGAAATTCACTCGCGTGGAGTTCGTTGCATTCATTTAGATTTGCTGTAACCGTCCAATTAAGAAATGCCATTGTGACTAATGATCATTAGAGCTTACATCTAAAACATTATAATCGGTGTAAAATAAGGTAACAAGAAACGATTATTTTTAACCTTCGCTGCTAAAATATCATTTGAATCGATTATTTCGGTGGCAACACTACTAATAACTTTGATATCTCATTCAAACAAATTGAAGGACGTACTAAAACTTTACTACCCGGCCTCATAATTCACTTAAACAACACTCAATTATACTGATTACCGATTAACGATCACTAAAGATGAAGTATCGACTAATCGAGGTGCATCTCTAATAATTACTGTCTATTGTAGAGGCAGCTGCGAGCCAAGGTGTTCGTTATTAGACTAGGAAGCGCTGACATTTATTGTACAAAGAATGTTGTCAAGTCTGGACCTTTTCTAGCAGGTCCTGCACTTAGATAAGTTTTTCTGAACTGGCGACTTGAATTATAACAAATTGCATAAGAATATTTTCATTCCTTCGACTCTAAAGTGGTAACTAGCATTAGAATAGTTCTTGAAATTTTTAATTGATTAAGAGCAGTCGTGCATGTTGTACATGTTTTGTTAACGATTACTGTGTGAAATTGTTTCTGTTGTTTTCATTGCAATACACTATATTTTTTCTTGTAGTTGGTAGGGTAAAAAAGTCGTTTAGTAGTGATCGATAACTTCAGAACGCACTGTAAGTGTTCTTGGTCACTCTAAAATGATGATCAAAAATAACACCTACACATACTGACTTAATGATTTACTTAACAGGTAGGTACCTTCCTACTTTAAAACTCCTAACTTCGAGCAACAATTAAAACATACTAACTCCGTTAATATCGAAGGCTTTTCAAAACTGCCGACTAATTGCATTCGCTGTTAAATTTCAAAGTCATAAAATTTTCTAAGCAGGACACGCATAAATCGCCCGACTTTAATTTGTGTTTTAAACGAGAGAGGAAGTTAATTTATTGGTGGAGCAAGAGAATCGGCTAACTATTAAATTTATAGCCGCGAAGACAAGGAGTTCGGCCATTTCGAAACTCAAGTCCGGGAATAAAAACTGCTCGGCGAATAATAAAAGGTGGAATTACGGTGGAAGTTTCTCTTTTTCGGGCTCTCTCGAATATCCACTTTCAGCGGGCGTGTAGCTGAATGAAAATTCTGAGAATTCTTATATCTTACGTCGAATATACAGTCGGCTTTTCGCGATTCCCCGGCGTCTTGTTTACGCAATTCGCCAATTCGTGGGAAGGGAGATTAGTTGTCGTTCCCGATTTTATTGTGTTGCTTTTCAACTTGCCTACGTTTTGGATGTATCATTTTATTTGAAATGTTCTGTCATATATCAGTGACTAATGATTATAGTTTTTGGTGCAGTAAATGGCAAAATTATGTGGCAAAGTCTCAACCGTCAATGTAAAATTATTAGTTGGATGTAAACAAATAGGTACTAATATCAGCTATTAGTGTATACTCTAAAGTTAACTAAACTCTGATTATTTATGCCTAAACGGCTTATATTTAGAACCGTTTCGTTTGATTTCATTTAGCGAGAAATTGTGTCAAAATATTTACTGTTAACAAGGTCATGATCACCAGTTTGGATTACTGAAGCTACTTTTTATATGTGAAAATTCTCACCTGTTTTTCACTGCTTATGTCGTCCATTTCCATAGGTCCCGTCGCCATTGGAGGTGCCCCATGCATCGGTGACTTGAACCCTGCAGTGGAAGACACAGCCGCGACCTGACCACTGCTCTCAGACCCGACCTCCATGTTAGACCCATCAGACTCTGTGCTATTCGCGCGCATTTTCCGTCGCTCCTTCTTCCTAAAGTCCGATCTGGTTGGTGACGAACCGGTCCCGAACCCATTCGTCTTTTTCTCATAACTGTTATCAATCATCATTGGATTCTGGAAATTACTGTGGTGCAGTCCATTCGGTGTATATTTCTCCTGCAACGCTTTCACATCAAACGGCTCGTTTTTCAACACATGAACTACGGTTGGACTTTGTATGTTCTGTATTAAGCTCCCGTTTTGATGGAGGAGCGTTCCATTTTGGTGTAAAATGCCATTTTGTGTCGGGTAAGCATTGATTGTGGCTATGTTTGGTTGGTACAGTTGTATGTGTCTGTCGTCAATGTACGCTTGTCCGGCCGGTGCCAGCTCCCTCGCCTGCAAGGGCGCTGGCACGATGGGGAAGCTTCGAGCGTTTACAGCTGTTAGTGTATGGAATGTTGTGGCGTTGACAGGTGACAGTGTCGTCAGGGTGGTCGATAAGGGCGCCATCTGGGCTAGAGTGGTGAGATGCGCAGGCGACGACGGCGTGGTGAGTTGCGTGAGCTGGGTTAACTGACTAGGACTCGCGCTCGGTGTCGGGCTCGCCGTGACCGGCACCGGGGTCACGCTAGGCAGACCCGTTTCCGGTATCACCGACGTTTCGGGAAACGTTTGGAACTGGCTTTGGAAGGACGGCAGCTTGTTCTGGATGGGCTGCAGTGTGACGGGCTGGTAGTCCAGTGCCGCTGAGAAGCCAGCCCGTAGGAATGAATCTTTGGAGTGCACCGTGATGGGCATTGACTCCCACGGTCGGTACTGCGGCTGACTGGCGATGACGGAGACTGAGTCTCCGGTTCTCTCGTAGTACTCCCAGGCGGGATCCAGGAGCCGTGTATCGGCTGTGAGGATCCGCTGCTCGTTCTCCATGTCGCCAAAAGAGGAGAACGGCGGTAGAGCGCTGTCTGCGCTGGCGTCGCTGTTGAGCGCCTCGCTCATGACGCCTTACCTCGACGCTGCCTCATCGCGTCGGGGACCATAAAACCTTACAAAAATAAGCTCTAAGTCTATTGTAGTACTGAACACTTGGAACTGCACTGGAACTTACAATTTGTACTCTTGACGTGGCTCCGCTAATTTGTTAATGTTCTGTATCTAAGTAGCACTTACTGTTACGGTTATACGGCACACTGGTTTACACTAAAACTAATCACAATATCTTCGTTATCCAACTAAGGAATAAATATAAAAGTCCTTAATAAGAGGTTGTTGAACTTACACGAACTCTTACAGTCTAAGGGTTTATAAAATTCTTTGGCGGACTTCTTTTTTACAAAATGCTCGAGGATTCGGTTCGTATTATAATTGTTAACGATCGATAAAATATTTTGTGCACTCGTTTAACGATTTCTATTATTTTGGAACGTTTAAATACTGGTCGTTGGTTGATTAACTTCGCTCGTTCAAGGCTTTTTTTTATTGTAAATACCGATCACTTCAGACTTAAATTAATTTGTACTGTTTGGGAGTTAGCGTATACTATTTACGATTTAGATTTATCGTTAAAAGGTTTAAAAAATAGTGCTTATATTTAGATTTTCGAAACGAAAGATATGACTGGAGGCTTTGGTTTGAGGATTTCGTGGCTTTTGGTTGAACGTGTTTCAGTTTCGGCGCATGAGGCGTCGTCTGGGCCGGTTATCCGTACGGCCGGCACCAATCTGTGAACAAAAATATCTTATTAGGGCAACTATTCAAGGAAAATTATTAGAAAATTTAAAAGAACTTCAATCGTTTTTTATTAGGGAACGATGTAAATTGTGAAGAAGGAAGAATAGAGGAGGTAAGAAAATTCGCAAGTTATGGGCAGGCCCCGACATGTTTACTGCGATAGCGATGGCGGGGCACGCATGCGCGAACCTGTGTTTTGAATAGAGCGCGAATCGATGCAATGGCGCGAATAACCTATACTTGCGAACTTTCGAAGGAAATTGGTAACAATCAGCTGTTGTTTATTGTCTTCAATGTAATAGCTTTATGATATCCGAAATGAGATTATTATTTTGAATATCTTGAATTTGAATAATTGGTTTGTTGTCGAAGTAAGCGAATATAGACGAAGAGCTAGAGACCCTAAATAATAATAATTGTAATATTTGAGAATGAGTTGATAGATAATGAATAATGTCCAATTTAAAAAAAAAGTAGCTTTAGGCCTCAACATTATAAGCGAAAAATAAGAAACAAATGAAAGTTGCAAAGCACACATCTTTCCCCCAGAAACAGAAAATATGACCCCATGGATAATTATGGACATAATTTACACAAAATTGAATGCAAAGGTGACTTTACCAAAACTTTTCACCTTTAAATATAGGTACCTACCTAAACTCTAACATGAAAATCCACCTTCCAATATAGTGCAAGCCAAGTACCAAAATCATCTTAAAAGATAAACAGCATCACCGTATCAAACTAACATTAGCAAATCGTTCGGCACGTTAATGTGCGTTGATAAAACCGTCGGTGCGCGATAATCACGTTGTCATATGCCGGTAACATTTCGCTGTGTGACGTCATAGCCCCCACACCCCGTTAACCTGACCCCAATAGGGTGCGTGCAATCCCGTGCAAGGAAAGCGAAGAAATTTTTTACGGTCCATCTAGCTTATCTTAATTTGTAGTTTTTTTAGTGTGGTAACTCCGTTTTTTGGATGGCAACTTTGGTGCGAAAGGATTCGGAACCGATTTTTGAATTCGGAATTAGAAGTGTTTTTTTTTTTGCATTTCTTTTATTGTTACATCAGATGCAAGAAACTCAAGCAGTCTGGTAAAAGAGTGAACCCAATTATAGATTAGATACAGTTAATTGCAATATTCTTCTTCCAAAATTTATAGATTGACTAAAACTAGCAAGTCATTTCTAATAAACAGTATCCGCTTCTATAACAAGTTGCCAAAGTCAGTTACAGAACTTAGCGATTGAAAGTTTAAAACGCACATCAAACGTGTTAAAAAAGCATATTATAAGATAAAAGACTACGTTGAAGACAGGGAAGTTTGGCATTAATTCCTTCTGCACATGTGGCTTCCCTGGTACCTACCTCAGTAACAGCATAACTATGTGAAAGTCTATTAACTGCTCTCAATGTTCTTTTTTATTCTTTTTATTTTTACTATGCTGACATATATTTACATCAATTTTAATATCGACAATTTTTTAGTGATTGTCATGTAAATCACGTCACTATGTTTAATTAGGTTCATTTTATTTATGTTGATTGCTTTACATGTTGTGAATGGGAGAACGTTGTAGGCCTTACAGACTGTAGATTTGTAGACGATTTTCTATTCTGTATTCGTCTAAGTACCTGGTAATTATTGACAGGCCTGTACTGTCCTCCCATACATTTTATCTCTGTAATTTGAAAACATTGTTAAATCCAATCATTTTTAAAAGAGTAACCGTGGAGTTTCTTGCCGGCTCTTCTCCATATGAAACAACAATTTGGAACCGTGCATCTAGCTTCTGACGTTTCATAAGTGCCCATGCAGGTTTATATGAAATAAAAATATTTTGATTGATTGATTGATCTACATAATGTTAAAAAATGGGAAATAAAAATTTCTAAACGTCGTTTTATTGGTGAAGAATACTGAAAAATACCTATATCACTTTGAATAAGAACTTAAAAACGAAGTTGAGACTAGAAAAAAAATGTAGCGTTCACGAAAAGAAATAGGAGAAAATGCACAGAAAACCGCTAAAATAAATTGCTATTTGTATCCGTTTCCCGGCCATTTGTAAAGTAACTATTCCTTAATATGAACACTACCAAATATCTATGAAACAACAATAAAATGAGAGCTTTTTGTTACACGACCGATTTGAGGATCCGCTCGAATGAATTCTGTCATGGAACTTCTTAGATGCCATCTTATTTGGTCGTATTATCACATGGAGTAAACAATTTCTATAAATAGAAGGGTACGGCAATAGTGCCTAATGCTACGCTCTATTTCTGTCTTACTATTTTAAGGGCGTACTATTTTTGAAATATTTCAATTTAAAACTGTCTATTTCCACTGATCGAGATTCGATGCGACATTTTTAGAAAGTTTATTAATAGCTTGTTATTTTTAAGATTTATTTGAATTGTTTTCCTTATTTAGATTTGATTGACATAGATAAAACAGCATGAGCTGTTTGTTTTTATATTTTCAATTTTGTTTTCATTTCAAGGAATTCCCGAATAGCAACTTTATTTCCATCTGTCGTAAAAAAATGTGGAATTTGATTAACGTTCCGAACACGCACAATTCTACATTTAAAATTTCATAATTATCGTTCCAATTGACTCATCTGCAAAACGGTAGACAAGACACGTGTATATTTAAATATGGAACAAGAACTTTCATCGCGTGGAGAGGCATCGAGATCGATTAGCACTTCATTTGCAGTATTGATGACGTCAGCACTTTGTTATTATTAACCCTGGGATTATTTATGTCGATTAATTGTATTATTAGAGACAATATCACGCGATGGAACAGAATCGAACCCTATTTCTGAATCGGGATGCTGGTTTTAACATTCAATTTCGTTTATTTTTTGTTTTTTTATAAATTGTCCTGATTTCAAAAATATGTTGATGGTCAATTTTATAAAATTACAAACCCGTATAATTTTATCCATAGTAACATAGGAAACCCTAGTAGGATTCATTTGAATAGAAGTCTCTACATCGTCTTAAACATAGCTGCTACTAATTCCTTATTGATGAAATTCTCTCATTATAAAAGTTACGAAAATCGGAGCTATAACTAAGGCTTCCAAAGGATACGCATCAAAAGAAATGTCTTTTGTTTCCATCACAAAGAGGGAGTAAATTGCAACTTGCTTGTTTCGACTTTTTCGCTTTCCCTCAAGTACTGTGTCGTATTTTCCTGAGAGACTTAGAAGATTTTTATGTTCCGTTACCCTATCTACATGAAATTAATGTAGCTTTTTGGCTTCTCGTATTGTTGTATGTTGGACCAACTTAACTGTCTAATAATGGATGAGTGGTTTGATGGAGCTCTTTGAGTGCTACGGGTTCCACAGTAGAGTCGACATGGGAAGTATTGTATGGAATTAGTTAGTTGATGGTAAGTAAATTGGTGACTGAATTTTATATTTAGAAAGTGTCCTACGTTTTATTTTGCGTAAGGACATTTCAAAATCGAACAAATTCAAAGCATCCTTTGTAATTCCAAATTCGAATCTTACGTCAACGTTCAAAAATCATTCCGCATTACATCACCATCACTCCAAAACGTTCCGACTACTAATCACAGGGCAAAACTCTTTGTAGAAGCGCACAAAGAGCGTTCCTCGAAAAAAAATTAAAAAGCTCACTTCAGAACGCAACCGCCTCGCATGTGTGCTGTATGTGTTCGAGCATGTGTGTTGCAAGGATTCAGAGGGTGTCGCAGTGTGGGTGTGTGTGGCCGTGTGGGTAGAACGCGATAGTATCTGGGTCTGGGTTGTCAAGGGCAACCGTACAACCGCTGCAGCGAAAGCATTGCGCTTTCAGCGTTGAGCTGCAATTATACGGAATATTTTTAGCGTCGGATGTTGTCGCTTTTTTGTAGCGACGCGCAAACTGCGCCGAACTGCGTTTGGATGTTCGGAAATCATTGAGTCTTGTTATTAAGAATGTGGGTAGTGTGTTCGCGGGGTACATGGTTGTTTTACTAGTTTGTGGTAACATGTGGGTAAATTCTTTCTACCTTGAACTGAAAACATATTAGGTATAGATGTTAGACTGTGCTATACAAAGATCAGTATCTAAAGCTGTTTGAAGATATTCCTGTCGTTACTGATAATTTACTATTTGCTGTAAATCCATTTTCAAATAGATTCATTCATTCATTTTTTTATCATACCATTAAGTAGAAGAATAGGCAAAGACAGTTTATTGCAAAACAATTTCAATGCGTAATAAATAGTCTTCCAACTAGTATAACATTTTAAGAACAGAACATAAAAAACGTATTTGAACGTTTTTTACATTACCAGCTGTGTACTGTAACATCCGTTTAAGC
The DNA here is from genome assembly GCA_949987655.1 of Polymixis flavicincta. Classification (NCBI taxonomy): domain Eukaryota; kingdom Metazoa; phylum Arthropoda; class Insecta; order Lepidoptera; family Noctuidae; genus Polymixis; species Polymixis flavicincta. The sequence goes on from OX465175.1 coordinate 22,152,658, forward strand.
ATAATACCTGCACAGGAAGCCGATATCTCAGTATAAGTGATCATTCCTTGATGATAATCTGCTGATAACACACCGATGGTTACTGTAAGTAGTTCGAATATCCTTATCGATGGATCAGCACCTTCATTTTGTTAAAACGATGTTATAAAACCATTAAGAAGGCGCGAGTTTAATTTTTATAATCTATGGTCAAGATGTCAATTCAAAATGGCTTTTTGCTTTTCTTCTTTCTCCATTTAAATATTGTTGTGTAAAACAACAGCCGCACGAGTCGATCGCTAAGATTACGCTACGTTTTCCACGGTTGACCTATGGATGGGTGACCTTCTTTACATACCAAGACCCCTCCGTGCCTCGAAAAGCACGTTTGGCAGTAGGTGCCGACTGTCATTCGCGGACGATTGACAGTCGTTACGGGTCGTCAGAAGCCTGAAGGTCGGACCAACCAGTCTTGCCAAAGGATATCGTATTACCCAGTAAATTGGTTGTGGAGGTCAGATGGGCAGTCGCTCCATGTGTATACTGGTATTCAGCTGCATCCGGTTAGACTGGAAGCCGACCCAACATAGTTAGGAAAAGGCTAAACAGATTGATATATTCTCTTTTTAAACATTTTCGTGCAGTACTTTCTTTATTTAAATTCATCTTTGTTCCTGTCAACCAGTATTTTTTTTTACCATTTTTCCTATTAATTGCTGTGCAATATTGGTTTGTAAAACTCCATATGATCAACCGGTGGTTGTGCAAGCAGGAGTAATCCTTTTGCAACGAGTTTCATAACCAACTGTTGATGTTACGTCACAGGACCCCAATTAATCAGATCGACCAATCGGAAAGATGTAGGTGAGGATCATACAATAACTGTTATATTTTGTTTGTATGCCTTTGAGCTATTGGTCTTCACTAGAACATGTTTATTTGACGGGATATCCGAAATATTTTCGGTATAGTATGTTATGCGTCTATATTCTGCAGGGTGTATCAGAGAGGTGTCGTCAAAATAAAGGGTGTGACCATCAAACCGAGAAATAATCAGTCGTCCCATACATTTAGGTCGAAAACTTATTCGTTGAGCTCCTTAAGTTCTGTTCTGAGTATAGCTAGCTGCATACTTACTAATAAATGCATGCACTGACTGGTCAAGTCCACTCAATCTATGTGAACCTTTCCTCAAAAGGCCATTTCAAACAGCAATCTACATGAGTTTGCTTCGGATTTTCTTCTCAGAGTATTCAAATAGGAAACGCCGACCACAACTATTAAAAAATATGTGATTGACGTGTAAGCGTTTTTGTACAAACCTACTTTCAGAAATAAAAGAATATATGACGGTATTTCCTGTACAGTATCAATTATAAATGTCATGTTTTTCTTGTTATTCATGTCGTTCTTTGCTTCTAGAAACATATAGGTGAGTTCTGAAGCTCACTACTTCAAAATATGAGCTCAGCATGCATGGCTCCTACTTGAAGGATTCTTGCATTCAATAGCAGGCTTAGCACGAGCACCGATTTGTCAATGGAATAATAGGCATGACTATTAACTAAATGATGTACAATAGGAGAAGATAGCTATGTTTTTCTATTAATTATCACAGTTATGCGTTCCAAACGAATCATCATTTTGTAGATAATCGTATACTTTATGGCTGTCGGGTAGAAACTTTGTTGTCAGTGTGATTTTAATTATTTGAGAAGAAATATTGTTCTGAAATAGTCTACATTTATAAGGACCTCGATAAAGATCGTTAGAAACGAAAGACAAAATGACCGATTGTAGAAGGATATCTACGGTTAAAAATGGAGAAACGAAATGTCATTTTGTATTGAAAAAGCACTGTCTATTTTTCCTAGAAATGCTAAGCCTGCAGGAAAATTTTCAGCTTGCATGAATATTCCTTTATGTGCCTCGTATTTTCCCGAGTATTACTCATCCGCCGTATTACTAGAGAGACATCAACATCTTTTATTGTTATATTATTGATGTTGCTTCTATTGCTATTTCATCATCATATGCAATAATTAGTCATCCCAGATATATAGCAATAATTTTTAGGTAACCTCATGTAGCTGGTATATTCTTGTTAGAACAAGAATCAACTTGTTGTATGCCTTCATTAGCAACGGGAACCGATTCGAAAATGTAATTTTCTTCGAATTTTGATATTGGAGCACCAAAACGACTATCATCATTATCAACATCTGCCTAGCCTTTTCCCAACTATGTTGGTGTCTGTTGTCTGACCGAAAGATGCTGAATACCAGTATTTTACATGGAGCGACTGCCTGTCTGACCTCCACAACCCAGTTACTAGGCAAAACGATACCTCTTCGTAAGACTGGTTGTCAGACTTTCGGGCTGCTGACGACCCGTAACTACTGTCAAAGATCCCCGAATGATAGCCGGGACCAACAGCTTAACGTGCTTTTCACGGCACGATGGGGTCTTGGTATGTAAAGATGGTCACCCATCCACGGATCAACCGCGGCAAGCGTAGCTTAACTTGATCGATCGAACCGTGCGATAGTTGTTACTTAGCCACAAACACCAAAAGGACTTTATAGAATAGTTATGATTTTTTCATTCATAGATTCTCACACAAATACATCTATAAATCTGTACGTAATGACACAGCGGGCAGGATACGTACATCAGTCTGATTGCCGCCGAGCGATGCGGATTCAATTCTCGCTCTATTATTTTATACGAGCAACATTCAACGACGAGATGTCGTTATTAAGTGTTATTTCGTTTATTGTTTCGGTTTTGGTGGTATAGTTTTCTTTATTTTCATTGTTTTCTTGTTTCACAGCAATATCTGCTACTATATCCTTTACTTTGACGTCACAGTCTTATGTTTCATGTGTTTTGGAGTCATCTATGGAAAAAGTTTCGGTGGGTTTGTGGTTCATAGATTTCTTTAGTAGGTTTGCAACTGAAACTAACATCATCATCATCATCATCATCATCATCATCTGCCTGGTCTAACGGGATACATTTGAATACCAATATTTAACATGGAACGACTGCTTAGGTTACCTCCACAATCTAGTTACTGGGTAATACCTACGATACTCCTTGGTAAGACCTGTCACACTTTTGGGCTTTTGGAATTTGAACTAATATGTTATACAATTAATTATACGGATAAGTTTTTGTCCAGTGCGCAAACTGTAACCTTGATTCAGCATTTAGCTCAAAAAAAAATTCTCGGTTATACAATAAAAAATCAATTGTTTCATAGAAAAGTGCATAATACCTACGCGGTCAAACAGCTGATTTTTTTTTTGTATAACCGATGTAAAATTTCTGCGCTGGGGTCTAGAATGATATGCTGAATTCATGGTTACAGTTTGCGCACTGGTTAAAAACTTATACTGTACTGTCATATCAGAAGTTGTTTGTCAGACTTATTCTGTTGGTGGTAAACAGGACTCAACACAGCGTCCAGAACTTGAAACAGATGCTTTACGTTTCATAAAACACGTAGTCTAGACGGCATAATAAATCCGTATTATTTTCGTAGACAAACAGTCGGAACGAAATAATCACAAAGTCATAAGGATTATTTATTCCTGTCTCTGTTTTCGATATATAAACTTTTTAGACGACCAGGAACTTTCGATATTAAGCCTAAAAAATAATATACGGAATTCATTCTTGACTCTTTAACGATAACCTAAAAACTGCATTAAAAACCTAATAAAATCCATAAACATGCCACCATGATATCAGAACTCCATCAAATTTAAAACACATTAGAATGATAAGGCCTCGGCGATATAGAGTTACCGTCCCATCTCATTGAACCACTCGAATCCAGTTGAATAGAAACGCAGATGTTTAGTTTTTTACGACAATCTTTCCCACACTACCACTTTTTCTGATGCCTTAATACTTCAGCAAACTTATTGTTGCACTTTCTCGGCATCTAACACATTCAATTTTAATCTCTAACGGCAACGATATAGGGTGATTGTTGGATTTTCGTAAAAGCTCTTTAAAGTTGGTCGATACAGTTTTGTAAAGAATTTTTTGTGAGCACGTCTGTCTTTGCTATCGGATGCGACATCGGAAATTGAGCGTTTTTTGTACTTACACCTATGAGATGGAATTGTTTGAAGGAAGTCACATGTGTATGACGATGATTGTATGATTTAGTATTGTTTCCTTTACATATTGTCGCGTTGTACTGTAGGTTACTATTTGAAATCATTTGAAAAGTTGACTAAATTATTGCATCCGTAATATGATAGCCAGGATGAAAAAAATCACTAGCTTAAATAAAAAACTATTCACCATATAACTGTATCAATATAACCACACGAAAGGCAAATTGATAATGAAAATAGACTTTTGAATAAAAAAAAAAACAATGTCTACGATCTTTATTTGCATCGACTGCAAATAACTCAGTAGCAACTTGACGAAAAAGACTGAAACTAATAACTATAAAAATTTGATATTAACTTTGAATGTAAGCGGTTCGCTCAACTTAAAACTGAATTCTCATTGAAAAGCGAGCGTTCACCGTCGCGACTCCCATCCTTACCCAAATAAAATATCAGCCACAATTACATTTCCAAGAAAGTTTTCACTACATCAATGTTTAAACTTTTACCTAGACGGCTTGTACACATACTGAAGCAGCTATGTATACTTTCAAAAGCGTAAGAGTCGCTTTGCTCGGGAGCAATAAGAGGAGGATTATCCTACAGAGAAAGTATGAATCAACTTATGATATTACTTGTGGCAATAATCGGGATATTTGAGACTACAGACGGATGAGACGCTCCATTTGAACCTTTAGAGGTGATATTAATATTTCAGATTATAGAATGTAAACGGTTGCTGACTTAGAAAGCTTAATTTAGGAGACTTAGGTTTTTATGGTGCTGCAACTATACAATCACCCATATACATGACCAAGGATTACGTTAAGTGGCTTCTACCAATTGGTTGGCACTACAAAATGACATCAACAAATAGTAAAAAGCAATAAAATTACTGAAGCTTCGAAATTAGGTGTCGGGAATAATAGATGGATGGAAGACCACCACATTGTTACTTCAATTAAAAGCTTTAAAATCTTACATCAGCATTAGAATCACACAAACATAACGATGAGGAGAAATATGGTTTAATCCTTAACCTACTATAGGATTTCACCGTATATAAAAACAGTAAAAGACATCACACATCCCAGTCAAGACAAGCCCAAAACTACTAGCGTTGACAATCAGATGAACCAAAAACGACATCAATGTCAATCAGAAACGCAAAATTTTCACGCTCAAAACAATCCAAAACTAGATTCAGAGGAAACATAACTCGCTTGTTTAACTAAAAAGGAAGCACACAGCATTGCACAATCCGTTGCGTTGCTCTCAACTCTGTACCAACAGTAGGTAACTACCAACTGTTAGCTCCGGCGAAATTGGCCAATTTGTTTATTTGTTTTCATTGGCTTCACTGAACTTGACTCCCTATTATCGCATTCACGGGAGGAAGACGTATTATTTATTCGATTATCCGTGGGACCGGAATCTTCGTTTCATAAGTGCCCATGCAGGTTTATATGAAATAAAAATATTTTGATTTTGATTTTGATTTTGATTCGACGAAGTTCAGTGCTTAAAAGTATTAATCTTCGATATTCCGATATCCGATTGCGGAGTTGGAGTTTTTGGTTCGTGGACTGTTAGAAGAAATTGGATTTGGTTTAACCATTTGAGATCCTTTGAATTTTGTGACTGTATTGAAATTTGAGATGAGTACTCAGACTCGCTCTTGCAGTCTCTGGTAGTGCAGTCTTGGCCGATGCAACTGTTACGACCATACAAACAAATGTACAAACGACCATGCAAACATTGAAAAGATAACATAACATCACCTCTGTATTCCCCGAAGGGTAGGGCAGAGGTGTACTTGTAGTATACCCATAATTTGCCAGTTAAGTTCTTTGTAATGGGGGGCGAGCCTATTGCCGTCAACCGGGCAAAAATCCAGACACAGACCTGGGAATCGAAGCTAGGACCTCCTGCTCAGCAGTAGCCACTAGACCAACGAGGCAGTACTTTAAAAATAATGGTAAAGATTCTGAAAGTTACATTAAATGTCAATTCAGAAGCTTGAAATCCCGAAATCCAAAATCTTAAGTTAAAAATTCAAGTTATTTTTCAAGTTTCTAGAACAATTTTAAGGAACGCTAAACGCAGAAATATTAAGGTACTAGAAATATTAATAATGTCTAAAAGTATAAGAGCAAGTCTCAATTAAAGAGCCATTACAAAAATGACTAGAAGTATATTAATTAATCTTTTGTGAGAAACAAAAAAAAAAAATAAGCTTTTGAAAACTGTAGGAGCTTTCTTGCAATGATTACATACTTAAAGCAGCACTAAAAGTTAGTTACTTATTGCAGTTTTTGGTTTAAAAGATGTTAAAAGAATAAACTAGTCTAATATTGGATAACAAGGACTGAATGGAATCTAGCAGCACTTGATGAAAATAAAAAGACGGATGGGGTATATAAAACAAGATTACGGAAACGTAATCCTAAAAGTTTACAACTGACTTAAAAGTATATTAATGATAGATTTACTCGGTTTTGATTACTTTTGGGTCCTAGTAATAATTATGTTGTATACTTTAAACATAACAGCAGGCGAAACAACCTTCTCAATGAAGTTTTAAAAAGAAAAGTAGCTTTAAGATTAGTTAAGTCCAATAGGTCCCAATCATTGGAAAAAGTAGATAAGTCAATTCAGGAAAGTTAAGAAGATTCGTTAGTTAAACTTTCGGAAGAGTCAATCAACATTGTTCAGCTTGAAATGAGTTCTATTTCGAGTTTTTGATTGGTTTGACCTCTAATTTTTGGACAACGGCCAGTTTGTGATTAGCTTCCTTCTAATGCCTGTTTCACGTGGTTCTCGTCTGCAAAACAATGCAATGAGACCAACATAGCTTATAAATTCAGTTGAAAGACCTTTGGAATGTCATTCTTTGAACTTACAAACTGCAATAAAGTAGATAAAAATCGTTCCCGCTCCAATTTGGCTCGTTGCAATTAAGCTCTAAATTATGTGACATCATGCACATCAGACAATGACAGCCGATGCGTCACCACAACGTGTCTCCGGATGCTATCACCGTGCCCCTGACGCGCAACTTTGCAACTCTCACACACTTTGTTAGAAACCGTCGTCTGTTGAGATCTACCAACAAGATCACATCCAATTAGCTTCAGATAAGCGTGAGACTGTGCAGCCTTGATGTGTTCCGACGGTTTTTAGAGATGCAGTTTACTAATTGTCTGCTACAACAACAAACGCCAAGCAGGAAAACAGGGATCGATTCGCGAAAGCACACAACGAAAGCTCTGGGGGAAGCACGCGAACGCGCACCGGACTTTGCTTCACGCTCTGCTGCCACCGCTCTCTATATACGTGTGCCTCTAACTAAACAATCCACAAAAACCAAAAGCTTCTACTCCACTACTTGGAAACACTTGCACATTTTGCCACGAAACTTTTGTGTAAGACGCGAACTCTGTACCTTCTCTCGCTCGATCCATCCGCGCCTCCTTTTTTTCTTCGTCTCGCTGCCTCGGAAACAAAACGGTCCGAAGGACGCAAGCGAAAAATAAACAAAAAGGGAATCGGAGTTCGCGATCGCGTCAGTAGAGCGCGTGTCGCGTCGCGCGGGGGCGATCAGCGTGCATGTGTACGCGGCGAGGTTCGGCGGCGGACTGGCGCGCGCGGCGGCGACGCAGCTGCCGCGGCGGCCAATGGAGCGCGGTCACGTGACGCGCCCCGCGCCCGCACACGCTTGTTCGCTTGTTTACAAATAATAATAATACGGCCGCCCGGTGGCGCCGCCTCTACGCCGCGGCCGGCTACGCGCGCTACGGGCTACGCACAGCTGTCGTTGCATTTGGCGGGATTCGATTCGGAGTTCGCTCAAAGCTTCGATCTGTTTACTTGGAGCTTTCGCGTTGGCGTGCTATCGATCGGTACAAGTTCGGTGCCGCGTTGTAGATGCGTTACACCAACTTACAACAATTCATGTTGTATTTAATGAATATTATTTTTGTAGTTATATTTTTCCTGTTTTTGTGGCTCAGGAAGGCGAGAGTAATACCAAATTGGAGGTTAAAACATTGGAAAAGGGTTAATAAAATTATTACGCAATTTGGCTAAGAGGGTGCGACATTCGTCCCCATTTGGCGACAGGTTGATGTTTCCGATTGTTTTGAGTTCAGGCCGTAAGGTGCGTGAGGGCTGAACCCCAGTGCATGTGCTATACGTGCTGGCTGGTGGCACTGTGGCACTACACTCCCCTCGGTCTATATCTGAGCTGAGGTGCCCCGTGGTCTCGTGCTAAGGGATGGAACACTTGACGAACTCATTCTAATTGATCCCCTCATCTTAAACGCATTACAAAAAAAGAGATAGTTTGTCCCTAATATTTTGGTCAATTGGTACCAGCATTAAAATTCTATTAAGTTCTTATATTGGGGCTGGAAGGTTCAGTTCTTGAATCGGGGAACCTACAACATCAACAACACAATAATAACAATTGCGTCTCTATCATTGCATTATTGAAATACGACATATTAGTTAAGACTAATATGTGCGCACAGTGCACACACGTATCTATCCACGTAAACAAAACGGTGGACAAGTCACTATTCATCAAAAAAAATTAAACAAACATTTCAAATCTGTCTTGTAAAGCTAATCTATTTAAAGTACTTAATATTCAACAGTATTATTCAGAAGCTATAAATTTGGCCTTAAGTACTTACTTATATTAATAAAACTAATAAACCGCAAATTATGAACTACTGGTACTTCTATCATGACATCACTTCGTTACGAAAACTAACTGCCATCTTTTATTTATTTATTTAAGAACATGGAGGACTTACTAAAAAAAAATAGACAAAAAAAAAGGAAAGTATAGTCACCATAAAACCAATTCCAAATCCTCACGTATAGATATATTAATTCATGAAGTATTTAGTCACGGGAATCTTTTGGTAAGGGATTCTTATGAGTCACATCATTATTCCGTGTGTTGCCGGACGCAAAGAATAGCACTATCCCATTTCTTCCAATAGGTGTCGTAGAGGGCGACTAAAGGACTTACTAGAGAATGGGCAGCAGAGTTCTTTATGCATTTTACCACCATACTGCGATCGCCAACCCGCCTGCCAAGCGTGGAGATTATGGCAAACCACCTACTTTTCGGGGAGGCCTATGTCCAGCAGTGAACGTCTTTTGGCTGAAATTATGACAGTATTATTTAGATACAAGTCAATTTTACGGGTGAAGGTACTACTACTAGTTACTTACACTAAACTTACACCTGATACACTAGGCAGTGTACTCGTATGTATCTAACATAAGACTACGTAAGACTGGTTGTCAGACTTTCGGGCTTCTGACGACCCGTTAAGACTGTCAAAGATCCACGAATGACTGCCGGGACACTTACCGAAGCACGCAGGAGTCTCGGTATGTAAAGATGGTCACCCATCCACGGAACAACCGCGGCTATCGTAGCTGGACCTGATCGATTAAACCGAGTGGCTGTTTTACCTTGCCTGGCTTAACGAAAACTAACTACCGTCTAAATTACTTAATTCATGAAGTAGTAATTAATTGGTAAGAGATTCTTACGACTCACATTATTATTTACATATGTCACCGTTTTTTTTTTTTTTTGGGTGGGAAATCATCAAATAACTTCTTCCGCTCTGGGTGGAGCAGGAGGGCGTGTCAGACTTTTACTGACTAAAACCCACCCGTGTTCCTTCAGTAGCCCGTATGCCAGGGGCTGTGGTGTCTCTTTCGAAAAAACCCGCACCCCTGGCAGGCATCGACCCTTGCGGGCCCCATCTCTTTGAGGCGCGCGTGGAACACAACGCGCCGTCGACTTGGGCTTGGTCCTTACCGGACAGCGAGCTACCCATTACTCGCCGTCCGCAAGCCCATGCCTACCGCCTATGCCGGAAATCGGCCTGGGATTCCCGACGCCCAGGGCGTCTCCGTATCCTGCGGCGGCTAGGGTCGCGAGGGCGCATATGCTGCCTCTCCCTCACGTGCGCCGCCTCCCTCTTCGCGAGCATCACTGCTTCGCTGAAGGAGGTGACGGCTCCCCATGCCCTCTCGCTCCGTACCATGGCCTGGACCAGGACGGGACGCGAGAGATCGCCGCCGCCGATCGCCTCCACGAGGACACGGCGGTGCTCCGCCCAAGAAGGGCAGATCGCCACCGTGTGCTCCACCGTGTCCTCAGGGCGATCTTCGCAGTGGAAACACCCGGGCGTTTCCTCCCACCCTATCCGAAACAGGAACCTCCCGAAACAACCGTGTCCGGTGAGGACCTGCGTCAGGCGGAAGGTGAGGACGCCATGCCGCCTCTCAAACCACTCCTCAAAGAGGGGACTTACCGCCGCAATCGTGGCGTGCCCAGATATGTCACCGTAAGATTGTGAACACCGTTAGTTTATAATCTATATAAACTGTCGATAAATTGTGAACTGCACCATACTGTTAACCGACCGAATAGGTTAGGTTAGAACTGCGACCAATAGCGCGCGAGCCGAGCGAGCGAAACGAGCGCTACTTCCTAGTTAGTGGCAGTTACTTGATTATTTAATAATACATAGCGCAAGGTACTCTCCATCTTGATACCAGTTCACAATTTGACGGACAGATTTTCAACTATCGAAAAATAGTGCGTTGAATTGTAAATGGTTTTTACAGTTCACAATTCATCGACAGTTTATAATCTTGATAGATAGATTTTTTTATTTTTTTACTTTATGTAAATTATTTCATCACCGCTGCTCTCAAAACGGTGAAGGAAAACATCGTGAGGAAATCGGCATGTCCTAGAACCAAAAAATTCGAAGACATGTGACATCTACCAACCCGCACTGGGCCCGCGCGGTGGATTACGGCCCAATCCCTCTCACAGAGAGGAGGCCTGTGTCCCAGCAGTGGGAACATTATAGGCTGATGATGATGATGATGATGAGATTTTAAACTAACGGTAATCACAGTCTTACGGTGACAGATACAAGTAAAAAAATAACAAGAACGAAAAACAAAGTCATTTAAATACATAAAATCTAGAGAAAACCCGCTGTGACAGACGGACAAGAAAGTGAGATAGGTAACAAAGGATGATTTTCATGATGATGTTCGGAATCTTAATAAGTACATTAAAGTGACTAGGATATTCACGAACCCCTCAAGAAGTTTACAGGTAGGAAAACAAGAAAGTCTTGGTACTCCATAATTTTTTAAATAAAGAAACAGTATTTCTTAAACAGAGACAGATAGTTTGATGGCTCAATTTAAGTAAATATTTCTTGATATCTATTGAATATTCAGTCGATTGAAAAAGGCATAATAATATAGCTCTAAGTAGGTATCTGTCTACAGCCTCGTTTGCCTAGAGATTGTATTGGGTTTGTGGTCGGTTGATGGCAACTCGCCCCTATTATATGGGACTTAAACATAACTGGTGAAATGCAGTGTACGACTAAACGCCAACAGACACTACGCCGATAGACTGAACACCGACAAGACTTTACTTCGACGAGACTCTTCACCGACAGGACACTTCGTCGAAAGGACTCTTTGCCGACAGGGCTAATCAGGTAGGTAATAGATTAGAATTGCGACTAACCGTGAGCAAGCCGAGCGAGCGAAGCGAGCGGTGCCGCGAGAGTGGCCGGCGAGCGCTACTTCCATGTTAGTGGCAGTTACTTGACTATTTAGTAATAGCGCAAGGATGAGCCCTGTCGGCGAAGAGTCCTGTCGGCGAAGCGTCCCGTCGGCGAAGAGTCCCGTCAAAGTAAAGTTTTGTCGGTGTTCAGTCTGTCGGCGTTTAGTCGTACACTCGGTGAAATGGGGTGAACTTATGGGCATCCTTGCCTACCTCTTCGGGGTAGTGTGATGGTACGTTACCATTAGGCGCAACAATACAAAGGTGTGAAAACCAGAAATGTGCGAGGATTTCGTGGAAGTAGGTGGCTAAAAACAAAAAACATCCGAATTCTGAAAAAAAAAAAACACTACAAAGTGAAAAATGTCACCGACTTCCGAAATTAAACTTATTTTTCACATAGCGTTTTTGGAAGTCGGTTGTTTTCTATTATGTTATATCATAAAGTTTATTTTTCCATCTTCGCCAAACATCGTTACCAGTTACTAATGAGTAATAAGAATTAATGTTGATGTATGGTACATTTTATGAGAATAAGCAGTGCAATGTTACGACATAGGTACTTTGTTTAACTTTTTAATGTAAAAGTATTTTACTTTAAAATAGGTTGTATATTCTATAAGTTGCGGTATAGCTGTTTTTAGAAAATCTTTTTGTAAAGGGATATTAAAAAAAGAAAGTTAACCGCATGTCATATTCGAAATTATAATAGTACGCTCTGTGTTTTTATGATCTTTGAGTACGCTTCACACAGATTATAAAAACACAGGCTTCATATGATTTCCTTCAGTTAACAGATGTCAAAATTTTGAGAAAAATACTCTAAACAGCATTACAGTAGGAAAAGTAAACAAAAATGTTCAGCTCTGAATTGTAATTTAGTTTTTTTGCCTCTCCTATAAAGTCGCCTTTTGGCGGTTACATTACAAAATCCCTACATAAAATTATAAATGCGAAAGTTACTCTGTCTGTCTGTTACGCTTTCACGGCTAAACCGCTGAACCGATCGTGATGAAATTTGACATAGATATAGCCTGGGATATGCACTTATGCTACTTTTCTACGCGATAGCCGGCATCCACGCGGGCGGAGCCGCGGGCAAAACCTAGTTCATAATATAACTGACGATATGTTTGTGCGTGTTTGTGTTCAAAAAATCGCAAACCTAGCTCTCGTAAAAATGGCCAAGAAGTAGGTACATATAGCCACCTAATGTATGTTGGTTTATCGACTGTATATTTCCGAAGTAAGCCTTTAAATAACAAAGTTTGAGGGAGTGAAAATTTAAGACAGTTTTTAATGCCCCAAGTTTCGAAAGCTTCATTACATACCAAACTTGTGTTTTAGTGAAAATACTAAGAGCAGACTTTAGTTTCGCAGTCACTACTCGTTTCTATAAATCCCTGGTAGATTTTAGATATTTATGATTTTGATTTTTTGTAGACTTTTAAAAAATAAAGCTTAAGTCATATTTGTAGAGGTCTTTGCTCTTCATAGCTAGCTAGCTTCCTAGTCATGTAATACTTATGAACAACTTTATTTTGCCCTCATTTATGACTTCGTGGAGGTAGGAAATTATCCCCCGGGAACTAGTTACAGGGATAAAAAGTATCCCGTATCCTATCCCAGGTCATGGTCTACCTGTGCGCAAAATTTTATAGAAATTCGTTGAGCCGTTAAGGCGTGAAAAGATGACAGGCAGACAGAATCACTATCGATAAGTGTGGTATAAATCTATTTCATACTAATAATAAAGGTAAGTTACTAAGTTTGTTTGTTTGTTTGACCGTGCCAATCTCTGAAACTACTAGTCGGATTTAAGAAATCTTTTTGCATTCGTTAGCCCAGTTCAAGAGAAAGGCTACTAGGTTACTTAAAAGCTCGCTAAGAACCTTAAGAGCTGAGAAAAAAGAAAAAAAACGTCGCAAAGAACGCACAGTAACACTGTAGACAGTACACTACCACTACAGTAACACTGTAGACATTTTAAAAGTACTCAAATATTGAATCATTTTCATAGGCGAAAATATTGACTTCCTTTTTACATAAACAATGAAAAATTGAACACCCTTATTGTTTTACTAAATTACACCATATGCGTTATCCCCAATTTTAATTCTTCTTGTGTGTCGATGGCAATCTAAATCGCGTCAACCCAGAATTTGGCTACGAGTTTCGCATTGACTATGACATTCATGGCTCGTGGCTAAGTAATAACAGCCGCATGAGCGATCGATCAGGTTAAGGTACGCTTGCCGCGGTCGCCTTGTGGATGGGTGACGGTCTTTACATACCGAGATGCCTCTATGCCTCAGAAAGCACGTTAATATGTTGGTTCCGTCTGTCATTCGTGGATCTTTGACAGTCGTTACTGTTCAACTGAAGCTCGAAAGTCTGACAACCAGCACCGGGTATCGTCATCATCATCATCATCATTTCAGCCGAAAGACGTCAACTGCTGGACATAGGCCTCCCCCAGGCTCCTCCACTTCGACCGGTCTTGTGCTTCCCACATCCAGCGGATTCCCGCGGCCTTCACAAGGTCATCGGTCCACCTTGTGCCTTCCTACTCTACGTCTTCCGGTACGCAGTCGCCGCTCCAGAACCTTTCGGCGTCATCGGCCATCTGTTCTGCGGGCAATGCCACTTAAGTTTAGTAATTCTTCGGGTTATGTCAGTTGCCTTGGGTCTCCTGCGGATCTCTTCATTTCTGATTCGACCACGTAGAAAAACTCCGAGTATAGCCCTCTCCATTGCCCTTTGGGTGACTTTAAGCCTTTTCATAAAGCCCATTGTGAGCGACCACGTTTCTGTACCATAGGTCATCACTGGCAACACACACTGGTCAAAGACTTTCGTCTTGAGACACTGTGGTATTTGGGACGAGAAGATATTGCGAGTATCGTGTTACCCAGTAACTGAGTTGTAAAGGTCAGATAGTTAGTCGCTCTTCGTAAAATAACGATATTAAGCCGCAGCTGGTTAGACTGGAAGCCGACCCCAAAATTTGTTGGGAAAAGGCTAGATAGATGATACATGGAGCTCATAAGTTCCTAGCATGAATGTATATGGCACGAACCACATAGGACCAGCAGGCCTAGACAAAACACATTTCTGTTAACGTTCACGCCAAACGCTACGTCAAAATGTATGGGAATGACATTACCTGCGGAAAGAATACGACGTAAACTTTCCGCAGGTAATGTCATTCCCATACATTTTGGCGTGGCGTTTGGCGTGAACGCTAACAGAAATGTATTTTGTCTCTAGGCCCTGATGTTTTATTTCATACTAGCTTCCGCCCGCGGTTTCGCCCGCGTGGAAGCCAGAAATTATCCCGCGGGAACGTACTATCGTTAATCTAGGTTATAATCTATCTGTGTGCCAAATTTCATACAAATACGTTCAGCCGTAACAAACATCCAAACATCTTCACAAACTTTCACATATAATATTAGTAGGTTTAAAAAAGTAGTTAAGTAAATTACGTGAAATTTAAACTTTGAAAAATGTATGCCTAAATCTGGTCGTAACTTAAGTCTGCGTTTATTTATAAGGAGGATTATGTCGTGTCGGTTTTGAGATAGGTATTTGTCAAATGATGATGATGACCGATGACCTTGTGAAGGCCGCGGGTATCC
Source organism: Polymixis flavicincta (assembly GCA_949987655.1). Lineage (NCBI taxonomy): Eukaryota > Metazoa > Arthropoda > Insecta > Lepidoptera > Noctuidae > Polymixis > Polymixis flavicincta. Next base: position 22,168,044 of record OX465175.1, read on the forward strand.
GTTGGATGTGGGAAGCACAAGACCGGTCGAAGTGGAGGAGCCTGAGGGAGGCCTCTGTCCAGCAGTGGACGTCTTTCGGCTGAAATGATGATGATGATTCGTCAAATAGTAATTATTCTTGCATCCTTTAATCGTTTTTAACTTTCGTAACAGCTTTTGAAGTTTTTAGATTATTTTGAAAGAACTAGTTACTATCCCAAAAGTAAAAACGGTAGTAACCTAATTAAAACCGTTTCTCACAGGATTTTTTCAGTAAACAGACTTTAGAGGTAGGGTTTATATAAAGACGTGGTTTAGATAAGCTTAGATACATAACCCGATTTTATAAACGTTGCTTAAAGGTAAGTAGCGATTATTTAACCATACATTTTTGACGTTTAAACATCTCTTAACTTTAAGGAACGTTTATGAATAAACCCTATGCTTAGCTACTGTTTATCCATAAATATTAGACGTTTAAACGTCGCATAACTTAAAGCAACTTTTATTAATAAATCCGCTTTATACTTATATGATATTCTAAGCAAAAACTTTCACTTGTGTTTCCGCAGTAACTTTTTTAAATGCCTAAGAACCTATATAAATACATATTCCAAAAATATGTAATCTACCGATGACTCGATAACGTGAATGACGTCTCTTATTATTGGTTTTCAGAAAACCGAAAACATTTCGTTTCCGAGAACCGTATGAATTAGCGAGTGACGACCAATGCGACCCGTATCGAAGTGACTCATCAGAATTTCACCCCCCACCCTCGTGTTACTCAGTTTCTGTGAAAACGTCATTATTTTCTATAACTCACATCATAATCCTAACATCTGGCAAACGTAGAGTGAATACGAGTTTTTTTATTTCGATTTTAGAGCAGAAGTCGGCTTATGGTTTTCATTAAAAGCAAAAAAAGTTAGTTAATAATTTTGTTGATAAGTAATCGTTTTTGTTTCATACAACAATTTAGGACGCATAAATTAATTGAAATTGTAGACAAAATGCTCACGACCATGAAAAGAATACGTGAAACATGAAGTGCGTAAACATGCTACGAGATCAAAAATTCAAAAGTAGTTGCAACGCGTGCAAACGTTTCTTGCATCGTGCCGCGCCAATTCCATTGCTACAAAAGTGCGTAATATCGATTACCGGATCCCTTACCCCATCTTCCGTCTCTTTCACACGACGCACACTCCACTTCCGAAAACAATAAAAGCTTAAACGTGAACGCAGCGTTCCCAGCGCGACTTTGCGCGGGAAACATAGCTGCCATTTTGTTATTTTCGCGCTTGATATACGACCTTTTTTCCCGCTGCGCTCAGCCCCCGTCACGGTTGCCATGACAACGGATCTGTCACACGCATAGAACATAAAACGCAGGCATTGATTTTTTCCTCGCTTCCTCTTTTACTTTTACGCGTGTCGAGCGACTTTTTGCTTGAATTTTTATTTTTTTTCGAAAGCGACATCGCGTCTGTCTTAGCGCTTGCTAAGTGCTTTTAGATTTATAGTGGCGAATGCTTGATATTGGCGTAATTTTTAATTTGTTTCATGTATTATTTTGTTTTAAAACTACATTAGGGATGATTTGAGTTAAGGAATTGTTTTATTCAGATTATCTAATGTTCAAAAGCCATTGAAACCTAATGCAATTGCAACGATTTTTGCCGTATTTATTAATAACAGTTTTTTTAATCACCACATAATAAATTAAGTTGAATTAAAATAAATCTAAACAGGTGATATAATAACGTTAGAGGAAGTAGGTATGTGTAAATGCATATTATTATACAAAATTTATCTTTATATTTTATTTAAAAAAAAATGCAGTTTTTCCTATGAAGCAATATAACATCAACCATATATGTATACAGTTACGTAGTCACCTTAGAGACGATAATTACAAAAATCGGGACAACAGATATTTCTCCTCAAAGTTTCCTTTAATCAAGTTAAGAGTCACTTCAAAGGATTTCCTTTCCTTGATAAACAGTACATCGAGTTAAGCTTAAGGGAAAATTTGTTAAGGTAGGCTCAGCAAACCCGGGGGTGAGGTCCAGGGGTTGAATTTTCCATTCCTTGGAGATGTGGCGATTTCACCCCTCGAATGTCTCGTTAACTCAATAGAAAGAAAAAGATGTTAGCCCGTCCGGATCGCCAAAAATGTGTCGTAATCTTTATATGGACGAAAATATGGGAAACTGCGGTTACCTTTTTCTATTCATCCTTATTTTTTATGTAGGTCCACTTGTGTTTTGCAAGGGTCTTATAATGTAACTCTAAGATATTGCTTGTACTACGTACTGGATGAGACTGGCACAGGAGCGTGGATTGACAAGAAAAGAGAGACCTAGGTATGCCCAGCTGTGGGAGAAGTCGGACTGTCGATAATGATGCTGAGTTCAAACTTGCTAGAGAATTGATATTTATTTTTAAAATACAGGTAAAGTGTTTATTCAGTGGGCAAACTTTAACCATGAATTCAGCATAATAATATCATTCTAGACCCCCAGCGCAGAAATTTGTCGATGGTTTTACAAAAAAAAAAAAAAACAGCTGTTTCATAGAAAAGTGCAATACCTACGTGGTAGAAATGTATTGAACAGCTGATTCTTTTTTTTTGTAGAACCGGCGAAAAATGTATTAATGATATTTATGCTGAATTCATGGTTAAAGTTTGCGCACTGGATAAAAATTTATCCTTTATAGGTAATACCTATTAGGTGTTATGATACATTTATCATATCATATCATTTACTTTATCATTCACGTAAATTTAAACATAAGCCAGATGGCCAGAACTTTTAATCTAGAGGAATTCAGCCATCTTTTACCTCCGCTATATCCATCAAAAATGAAAGTGAACGTGAATGACCAAATTAAGGGTGAGAAAGAGTTAGCCGTAGTATTGCTTGCAAAAACAACTCATAACCTACATAAACGTAAAAACATTGATCGCATTATTAGTAACCATGAGGTTAAACGCCAAAAACCTACAACGGACTTAAATCACCACAAACAGAGCCTCATAATGGAAAATAAACAAACATCAAACACCACACTTTTGCACTTGGCCTGTTCACTTATCGATTTGGGCACCATACAGTCCCTGTTCCCCTAAATTTACTTTAAAAATTCATGCGACATTGAAAAGGTGAAATTGGTCAAGACAGAATTGCATTCGCTTGGTCGCTTTCGTGACTAATTTTTATACAATAATACCAATAAAAATACATAGGTAATTGAAGTTTGTCTATACAGCTACGCCTATTTTTATTATTGAATAAGCTATTTTTACAACTTGGGTGTGGAGCTCAGATATGCAGTCTCTCCATGTAGAATTGGCAGTCAGCTGCATCTATAAATTTAACAGAAAATTAAAAGAATATCTAACACAAAAATGCTTTTACTAACTACGTCGCAGAATACCTTGAATAAAATATTAGTTAATAATAAATTAATACGGACTATACTAGTCATGTAATAATACCTATACAAGAAATAACAAATATATTTATTATATTAAAATAAATAATAAACATAATTATAATAAATAAATAATAACATAACATATTAAAATTATTATTATGTTGCCGTGCCCTAGAGCGGGAAAAATTATATGATGATTCCCCAACAAAAAAAAAAAACGGGTTTCATGTTGGAATATATTTATAAGTATTGTAAAACAACTAAACATATTTGGGAATACGTTAGGCAGATGATGAATGAGCTCTTGTATCAACAATAAAAACCGATCTGTCAGATTGTCTGATCCATAGATATTGTTCTTATTTCTGTTCACACCACATTTGCACTGCCGTAAAATTAGCGTGGCGGGATTTTATCGCGCGTTGGAATTTCAACTCTCGATGTTGAACCTAGTATTGAGAATCCAAGAGACAGCCTAGCTTCCCAAAGCGTCAAAAAACACATTGTTTTGATTTTTCAGCTCCCAGCACTAAGTAAAGCGTGGAAAATCGCTCGAAAAAATCTCGCCCTCGATGTTTTTACGCCCAAGACGTTATAGAAATTAGAACAACTATAGAATAGAAAATACTCGTTTCGCAGTCGCACATAATATTGGATTTTATTCGTATCTATGGGTGATAGTAATATGCAGGACGGACCAATAGCAAATGGCGCCTAGGGCACGCATCACATTTGCGCCCCTTCGTAAATTATCTTCTCGGTCTACACAGAGCAAAGCTAGGTCCCATAACCTTTCTTGACCAATTATAGCCTTCAATAACGAAGGTATTTACAACAACTTGCTAAAAAATCGCTTGCAATGCTGCAATTTTAAGAGAATTTGAATGGAACTGCACAATATATTCAGGTAGTTCTACAGATTTCTTAAATGTAGGTAACAGTATGAAATGGTTTATTGTTGCTTTTTATATTATTTATTAACTGGCGACTTTTTCCGCCCCCCTTCGATAGGTGCCCAGGGCTCTTGCCCTGCCTGCCCCACCCTAGTTCCACCACTGGTAATATTGTGTTTGTCGTCTGATCCTAAATGCAAAATCGGCCCTCCAAAAACGTTTAGCAGCTTTCAAACCTGTTGCATTTGCCACAAGCTATTGTAAATCGACCGCTTTGTTATCCTTTACTGGGGGCAACAGGGATCTTGCTCGATAGCTCCATTATCAGTATCGGTATAGTATTACATCCCGTTGATGTATACCTATTGCTGAAAATTGTTCACACTGTGTCCGGAACAACGGAAGGCCAACGATGAAAATGAAATGTGTGTAAGAAAGGTTACATCTGCCTAGCCTTTTCACAACATGTTGGGGTCGGCTTCGAGTCTAATCGGATGCAGCTGTATACCCGTATTTTACATGGAACGACTGTCTATCTGACCTTCACAACCCAGTTACTGGGTTGCCCAATACTGGCCCGCTTAATAAGATTGATTGATCAGATTTTCGGGCTTATGACGACCCGTAACAACTGTAAAAGATCCACAACTGAAAGCCGCGACCAACGGCTCAACGTACTTTCAGAGGCGCTCAGGGGTCTTGGTATGTAAAGATAGTCACCCATCCACGGACCAACCGCGGCAAGCGTAGCTTAACCTGGTCGATCGACCCGTGTGTCTAATATTAGTAAGTCACAATATTTTAAAAACTAGATGGCACCAGTATTTCCTAGCTGACTGATCCCTGAGAATAAATGCCGAAACAAACTCAGAGGTCATGGTCTCTTTAAAAGTCCAAATATTATATTATTAGAATTCTATGTGAGTCTAACAACGCAGGGCCATGTCTGGAAGGGCCTTTTGAAGAGCCATGGCAGCTTCGAGCTGACCTGTCCAAACAGATAGCATGTATGTATCAGTCATGGTGTAGCTCAATCCTATTTTAGGGAGCTCAACGACCTGCCACAAGTTGCTACCAGATTTGCAGGACATTTGTGTAGGCCATTATACAAGATTCTCAAAAAAAAAAGACAGTTAATAAAGTCATTTATTCAATCTAGCCTGCATGATACTCACGTTCACATTTCATTTGTATAATAGAGTATTAAAGGCATAATAACCACATTAACCACTATGATTTTCAGATGGACCTCAGATTTTTTAAAATTACAAGTGTGGAGTGTGGTTACATAGGTGCCTACGCGGTCGCATTGTATTATGTCACCGTTAGATTGTGAGCACCCTTAGTTTACAATCTATCTCGCGAGGTTATAAGTAAACTGTCAATAAATTGTAAACTGCAAAAACCATTTACAATTGAACGCACTATTTTTCGATAGTATATAATCTGTCCATCAAATTGGTATCAAGACGGTTATTACCTTGCGCTATTACTAAATAGTCAAATAACTGCCTTTTACTTGGAAAATTGGAAGTAGCGCTCCCCGGCCGCTGTCGCGGCACCGGTCGTTTCGCTCGCTCGGCTCGCGCGTAGTTGGTCGCAGTTCTAACCTAACCTAACCTATTTGGTCGGTAAGCAGTATGGTGCAGTTCACAATTTATCGACAGTTTAAATCTCATGGGATAGATTATAAACTGACGTAATGTAATCATCCATGTAATGGAATTTTGGTCTAGTGTTCGGAATGGGGGTGTCTTTTGTCGATAACGACGCGTAAGTTGTTAAATTCTAATTGAGTCTGTTGACAAGACACTGATGATATCCTTCCTAATATTTCAAAGAAATAACATTCATAACATCACGCCCGAAATCCCCGAATGGTTAAGCATAGTTGTATTGTATAGTCTACACCCCACATTTCGCCAGTTATGTCTCATATAATAGGGTTTGAGCCTATTTCAAGGAAATCCTTTATGAAAACACACCAATATTGTTATAATCATATTTATTACAAACTAGAATAAAGTGGAATGTACAAAAGAGAGGAATAATTTAATCTAGGCATCCATTTCATACATACTAGGTTTAAAAAAATGTTTTACATAATTATGACAAATCGCAAAATAATACGACTCTGTGAATCCCATGGAACATAGCATATAGGTACAGAAGTAGGACTTATATAAGTAGCGTGGTAGTCATTCTCCTACCTCCTACCTTCTATCTTCTTATCCTAATCAGAAGCAAATATTTTGCAGTTCCAAAAGTATCCAAAGAAAATGTAAACTGTAAAATGAAAATGTAGGTACTTACCTGTGAATGGCAATTTGAAGTGCCACTTACGAATTGAGTGCTATGATTTGAATTCCAAAATTCTAGTTAAATCACCATAATGATGATTTTTAATTGACCGTTTGAGGTTAGTTTTAAATCCTTAATTTTCGTTGGTGATTTTCCAATTACAATTCAATAATGTTAATCAAACAATTTGTTTCGGAACAAGTGGTGAGATAATGTGGTGATAACCTTCTGGTGTCACTAGTTTCCCTTTAGTGAATAATTGCGTAAGAATTTAACCAGAACGAGACTTGCTTACACTTTCGGAAGAGTGTTTTGGAACAGAGTATACAATCTAGTTTATCCTTAAGTTTAATTATTTGCTCAGATGGGGTCTGAGAGATCATAATCTTTAATTAATCTAATTACATTTTTAAGTTAGGTTTGAAACAAAATCAAGAAATAAACATAGGTTACCCACAAAAAAATAACAGACTACTTTTACAAAATAATCATATTGGAAAATATGGATGTCTTTTTTTAAAGAAAAACTTCATCATAGAGATACATATTTACTTAGCAATAATATGGGCAAAATTGACATGTACAAGTGTAAAATGTTTAAATTACATACATTAATTATCTATTATTTACAAACCTTCCATTTTATGCACTATAACAATTATTACTTAGTTAAATGTCATTTAATTAAAATTATAATACTCTGCCTTCTGCTATAAAAGCGTAAAGTTATAAAATGCTTTTCGTATTTATTAATAAATATCTATGTCATGATTAAAGAAATATAAATGTTCAGAGGCAGTGATATTTACAAATTTGCAAAACTTATACAATGGCGCCAGTAGTGCCATCTAGTATCAAATAGTAAAACTTTATGAAACTTCCAACAAAGTTAGAAAGTTTGAGCTCTATTAATAAATCACAAGTGGCAATTTCAAGGAAATTCAATTGGCTGTAAATGTGCATTGGCAACAACTTGGAATCCAGAACAAATCCGTGTAGAGGTTTTGTCCGCTAGATTGAAGGGCCACCAAACGTTTCTGGATGTATTTTTGTTCGCAGCGGGAAGTATATCCAGGTGGTACTGTACATAATCCACTGCATGTTGTAGACCTGTAACGTAATTCAACGAATGCTTTATTTACTTCAGATAAAATAATCTACTTAGTTTATTTTACAAAATTTTATAAATATTCTGGCTACTGGATAACAGATGGCACTGTTTCCAAAAGTCATATGCCAAGTGTTTCGAAGTTGTGAAGATAGATGGCGCTAGTAAAAGACAGCTTGTTAATTTACGTGTGAAATAGTATTAGGAAATTGAACATACGTGCAAATCTCAGCTCGCACCAGTTGCGACATATTGTCGGGCATATTGACGACGTATTTCCAGTTGCCTTTGTTGTTGAGGGCCGCTCGGGGAGTTATGAACTCGGTTCGGACGGAACACAGAGTTTGTGCATTAGGTGCTGCTGCCTGCCGACGATGACGCTCTGCGGATGTATCTTCGCTGTGCAATATAAAAATATTATGTAATAAAAGATTCGTCTTTTGTATTACCTACTCGAATCTACGGCAATTGACCTAGAAAGTTCCTCCCAAGCTTAAGAAAGTAACGCAAGGGTTTGAAATATTTTGTATGCTTCCCTCGCGTGCTTTTCCTCTTAATCTTCAAGAGGGTGCCACTTAAGCACAACATGCTCCTTGATTATTAAGCTGCACCACATAGAGTTAAGTTTTGTTTTATAGCTTTAACTATTTACTAGACTTGTCACTTTCATATGCACGTTTTTCTGTGACACTAAAATATTTTTGTCTTTCGTTCTTAACAAAATATTTCACGGGATGTGTATCTAGTGAAACATTTTCATTAGTTAGAGGTAGTTACTTGGCAAGCCCCAGTGCTATCCTCAGTGCCTCAGCCCCCGTGAGCGTCCTCTTCTCAGCTGCTTGCACGAGCGCTGCGTTTCTCTTGCGTCTCCGTGCGGTTGACGTGCGTGTCGGGAACGTCACCGAGCGCTCTATGGTCACGTCGGAACGCGATGGAGATACGTATCTGCAATGTGAAGTGGGAATATGTAAGATTTTGTGTTTTTATGGGATCATCAGCAGCCATATATGTTGGGAAAAGGCATATGCCTTTTCCCAACTTTGTTGGAGTTGGCTTCCAGTTTACCCAGGATCTATAACCAGATGCAACTGAATACCAGTATTTTACTTGCAGCAACTGTCTATCTGACTTCCACAACCCAATTACTGAGTAACATAACAACCCTTGGAAAGACTGGTTGTCAGACTTTCGGAGTTAATAAAAGAATAAGAACTAAGCTAAATACTTATTCCTAACAAAAATACAGTAACATATTATATGGGCAGGGATAAGCTAGCCAATATCACCTGGTTCATAGGCACACTTAAACATGCTTCGAACCTTTAACAAGGCAATTTAATGAATAGTTTTTTTAAATAATTAAAATTTTAAATAGTTGCAACATTATTATTCATTGAATTTAACAACTCTCTAATCAAAGCTTTGACACTGACTGATGAAAAGTATAAATAAATGAACATGTTAACGAATCAAGAAGTTTCTCTTACACATCGATCATAGAAAAAAAGTTTATAAGGTATGTATGTATAGTCCGTTCAAAGATTTGTATGTAGGTACTACGTGGTTTAAAGTTAAAAACTCAACAGCAACATTATATTAACGAGTATAAAGATCACTGTCCTGACAGATTTTTTAGTGGTTGCGACCCAAAAGCAAACTTTCTATAACGAGAACAAATATCACTTTGATTTTGAAAATGACTCAAAATCAAAGGTAAAATAAGTGTGAACGGTCGATATATAGATGCATACTTAAGTAAAATATTATAGCTATGTGTTTACTTTATCGACGCTTTTCTGTTTTTCCCACGATGATTTTTCTCTTTGAATAAGGAACTCCGTGAAGATATCATAGATCATTTTTAATGAGACATTCATTTGATCTTAAAAAGGTGTGTATGCAAGCCGTTGGGTTTTCCTCATAAGGTCAAAAGCCATTTGGAAAGCCGGGAAGTACGGCTAAGGAAATTACACCAAAGAAATATCCATTAAAACGTTGAATAGGAAACCCGAAACAATGAACGATTGTAGAGGTCATTGCCAGGCTCGTGTTCAGAAGGGCTACGCAATCTGTTGCTGAATAACGATTATATATTATTGAACCATACGATGTGCAGTAAGACTTCACTTAACTGGCCGGTATGTACCTACCTATAGGAACTTGTTAATGATAATTGCTGATGAACATTACAAAGGAAACCATTTTTTTACCTATCCGTATCTCACTGTTCGGTAAAAGCCTCCCCAAAATGTTTCCAGGAAGTCTTTCCCCGCGACACCTCGAACCAGTCCTCGCGGTACGTGTCCAGGGGCCTAAGTCTACTAATTTATAAACGTCACAATGGTCTCTCAATGGTAAGTTTTTGACAGATTTGCCATACAAAAACTGTCAAAAACACACCATTGAGAGACCATTGTAACGTTTATAAATTAGTAGACTTAGGCCCCTGATCATCTCACAATCTTTTAGTACGCCGGCCTCGGTGGCGCCGTCCATCTTCAGGCACACACTGTGTGAAGACTTTTGACGACCTAATCCCATTCGAGCTTGGCAGCCTTCTTTCCATCGAGTAAGCCCGTTTTGAAACGCAGCGTGGTGTTTCGATTTCTGGCCTGCACCCTAATTGCGTAACTCACGATTGATCATAATTGGTTTCGTCTTCACAGTTAAACAATATTCATTGCGTTATTTATGTTGTCTAACAGACACATTTTTGGAACATATGAAGCAATGGTTTAACAATCCGTTTCAAAACGATAGGTACAGATTATGATGAATCGTGAGTTACGCAATTGGGGTGCTGTTTTATTACACTCAGATTGCTGCGTTCCATCTCTACGATTTAAGAGCGTTTGTTCTGAAAGTTGGCAACGTCGCAAATAGCTGTCAAATGTTTACGAACGGTTAGTTAGCGATATTTCATATTTTCATACAGTAATATTGCCAAATTAATCAAAATACGTAATTTCACGTAAATATTTGACAGCTATTTGCGACGTTGCCAACTTTCAGAACAAACGCTCTTAAAACAATATCGATACAAAAAAAAAAAAAAATACAATAAACAAAAAAATTGATAATACTCACTTCCACCACTCATTTGGATTATACTGCGACACTCCCCCATTTGGTCGAAACCACACATTGTTTTCATAATTCGGATAGAAATTAGAACTATCAAAGAAATTCTGATTAAAAGGTCTTAGAACCTTTTTATCATAATCGCCGAAATTCCTGGTTGGGTTCCAACCACCGTAACCGTTGGGGGAGTAACCATGGAAACCGAATTTTGAGAAGTTGGATGCTTGATATGCATTGAGGTTGTATGGTGTAGGGTCGCTCGCGGTGGGCGGCTGAAGCGGCGTTTTCTGGGCAAATATATCTGTGGAAAGAAAGTAGATAAAGAATAGGGGTTTGAGAATGTATGTGGATAAAACTAATGTCCGTGCTAACTAACACCAGATACCTTATTTCTACTTATTTATTTATTAAGCATGGTACATCAGCGACGTATACATATACCTACAAGGATAGTGGCGAAAAGTAATCGAGAAACTTCATTACTGTGTAAATATGTCTCGTATTACACGTGCGTAAACATTTGTATACAACTTGACTTTAAGTGAAATTAGTCTCTCGGGTATTAATTACAGTCTTATATTTTCCTAATACGTAGTGCAAGCTTGGTTCGTTACCAGGACTTTTGGTTGAAAATTACTTTTTTTTTATATAAGGGAAGGCCCTTCCATTTACTAGTATATTCACATTCTCCTAGCAAAACGAAACGAATCGTCTCTCTATTCATAATTAATTTTATCACTGATAAACAATGCAAAGCATAGACCGCTGGTTCCAGCAGCATGCAATTTTGCACAATAATTATTTAACAAATGATCACATTATGAGGTCCTTTCCCGATCCGTCTATTGTCAATGTATGGTTGAAGAGCTTGTTGTTTCATCCAACGCAATGCAAGCGTAATAATTTATACATGCAAGTGAGAATGCGAAAACATCGAACGTAATTTAGCACGCAGAGATATCACAAAACTTGTTCGAGGAAAAGTGTGTGTTTGAAAAAGCCATTCAAGTATTTGGAAAAAAAACCATTGGCATTTAGGATCTCCATTACATATGCGAGGTTTCTATTAAGCAGCTTTCTTTACGTTTTCAATGAATGAGTAAATTATGATCGTACAAAGTTCAGATTAAATGTGTTCACAAAATGCTGATTTTCAATTGCGAATCTTTTTTTAAAAAAAGTTAATTTTTTATTACACAGCAAGCTAGACATAAACCGCAAGATACCTCTGTACTCAAAATATACGGAGGAAAAAGTTCGTACGCGCCCTTGTATGACATTTATGACGGGTTGGTTGCTCTTAAGTAAGATTATTGAAAATGCCCTAAAAAGCAAAATAGGGGATGAAGCTTTGTATGAAAGTTCATAATTTTTGCCGTAAGATGGGATATCTCATCGGACACATTATGCCTTGTCCTTGAAATAAATCGTTACTCACCGTGATTATACCTCGTATGAAACTTAGTATTATAGTTCTTCTGGTAGTGAGGGTCATTGACCAGCGAGATCTGGTCTACGTGGGGCAGCGAGTTGGGCCCGTAGTCGTAAGGGTACTCGTTTTTTTTCTGGGAAAATTCATCCCGGGTCTCGTCTGACAGAAGAGTGCTGATGTCGTACTGTCCGGCTTCGATCAACTGGCGGATTATCTTTCTGGAAAATACAGGATATTCATAAATAAACGTTGTTTAAAAGAAATAGTGTGACAGTGTAACTAGTATAGAAGTTTAAAGTCGCTCAGTGAGCAGTGCTTCGTGGAGTGTACCTAAGGTGTTAAATGTGAAATGGGGTGGTCCGGTAGAAAAGAGAATTGGTTCCTTTATCTCACAAAAATCCACATAGCTGAATTTGAAATAGGCGGGCCATATGAGTAGTGAATCAAGAAGCGAAAAACGTAGGGAAAGAAACCGGGTTCAGGCTTCTGGTAATCGAGCTAAATGGCGTACTTAAATCTGGCAGTAGACTTCTTTGGGCTGATAAGGCACATACTCAGAATAAGATTTCGGGTGCAGTGTTAGAGGTAGGCAGAAAATTATAAAAAAAGGCAATATAAAAACAGAATATCCGATTGCTGTACCTACCCAATAACGGTCCCGCATGACGGGAACCTCGTGAAAGCCGAGAAAGATAAACAAATCAAGTATCTTGACTTGGCTCGCGAGGTTGTCGACATGTGGGATCTGGACTCAGCGATCATTGTACCGATAGTGGTTAAAGCCAATGGCATTATAGCCAAGAGCCTCGACCAACACCTGAGGAGGCTCTCGTTGGGCAGCTGGGTCAAGGGCTTGATCCGAAAGTGGTACTCCTGGACACGGCTCGCATTGTTAGGAGGTTCCTCTCTTTGGAGCCCTTATCACCGGTAGCTTGGACCTTGTTCCCGATACCGGTGGGTTACTATTTACTACCTACCTGTGAGGCAATTAAATGAATCATATTGTTTTGTATTGAATTTACGAATGACTTTACTTTAGTTTGTATTACTTGCAAATCCGGTGTACAAATACTTTTCACGATGACTTGTTTGTTTCTTTTTTTTTCACCGAAAGATAGTTTTGTAAATGCATCATTTATTATTTTCTCTATACATACACCACCTGAACAACTTTCACAGTGAATATTATCTATTTTTCACACTATTATCATCGTTAAAATCTTAAATACGTGCTATCCTACCTCGCAACCAAAACAAATAAATCCAAATAAACAATGGCGTTGGAATATAAAATAATACGACAAATAAGTAATGGTTATTCATGTAGCGAAAATTAATTGAAACAATGCTACTTCACATAACCAACTTTGTTCGGAAAACTTCGGTAAGTTTTGTAATTCGTCGTGTCAAGTTAAAAGCCACAGCCTAGCCTGAACAGTTGTGTGCGTTATTTGTTACATTGTGTGCCATGTATGTATAGGAACGCACACCCAATATATCCGCATGACCACGAGAGCACACATATAAACATTAAGACGCGAATAGTTTGTGCCTCCCCCGAGGCAATCAGCAGCGCTAGTGCATCGTAATGCGAAGTTGCGTCAAATTGTACGAACGCACAGTCTATTGCATAGATGATACTAATGATACGACCGGCGCTCGACAGATGGATCAGATTTATGTTTTTTTTTGGTGATTGATAAAATAATATTAGTTTGAAATATTTGTCTGATTTAGGTAGGGTAGGCAGTGTCTTTCTGTCTTTATGGACTGCACGCCACTGTCCGGGTGCACATAGAATATATGTAAAGCCAGGCTGTGCACAGGGGGCCGGCTAAGGTGCGCTGATTGTAGTACATAGTATGTCGGTAGGGGCAGCTATATCAATTACTAAATCACTTACTCTGGATAAGGATCCGGGTGCACACAGTATGTGAGCCCAGGCTGTGCACAGGGCGGTGTTCTGCCAGGGGGCGCCGGTTCTAGCACACAGTTGTGTCCGTAGGGGCAGCTGTATCCATCACCGCTGTGTACTGATATCCAGAGTAACTGCAACAAGAGAAATAGACTTATGAATTCTGCCATCCTCTTTTTTGGCTTTTTTCCGGGCACTTGGTTTGTATTGCCTTGGTCAACTCAGCACTTTTGGCAAATGTATTGCTTTAATATCATAGTGTACAGTATACTGGGACCCTCATCATCCCGTAGTTTACTTTTATACTTTTAAATAAGAGAGAGCGCTGCCCAATTTTTTTCCAAAAACAGTTGCTATTGTAGTATAATCTTCTTTCATTCAATGTTTAAATTACAAATCAGATTACGTAAAAGAGAAACGATCCTGAATATAACTTGTCATCACCAAGTCATCATCATTATGTCAATTGCAGACGTCAATCTTTGACGTGAATATATCAATTGAAAATAGGACACGCCTATTTGGGCGGGTCTTACGGTCATCGACACTATTTCCCTGTTGGCAAATTGACAGTATAATGATGCGGAGATACTTGCTGTCAATAGTAACTGTTACGTCACAGTTAATGTTGACAGTATTTTTATCTGTTGATATGAATTTCGAGTGAAGAAATCGATTGATGTTATCTTATGGAAGATTCGCTGGCTTGATCTTCAAATGTTTATTTATTTATTTAATTACTATCGTTTGCTAGCGGCTTCGCCCGCATGGAAGTCGAAAATTTTATCATTCCACGGGAACATGTTACCGGGATAAAAAGTGGCCTATGTGTTAATCCAGGTTAATGCGTGCCAAATTTCATCCAAATCTGTTCAGCCGTTGTAGCGTGATTGAGTAACAAACATCCAAACCTCTTCACAAACTTTCACATTTATAATATTAGTAGGATAAGTAGGAACGGAGGCAACACAAGTACATGGTAAGTTGTACTTTACTAGCGTAACGGTGTATGACTGGACTCTTGAATAATTGTTTAGGTATATCTCTAATGGTCTTCTGGCTACGTAATAACAGCTGTATGGGTCAATCGATCAGGTTAAGCTATCCTTGCCACGGTCGGTCTTCGAATGGGTGACCATCTTTACATACCGAGACCTCTCCGTGCCTCGGAAAGCACGTTAAGCCGTTGGTCCCGGCTGTCATTCATGAATCTTTGACAGTCGATACGCGTCGTCAGAAGCTCGAAAGTCTGACTACCAGTCATACCAAGGGCCATCGTATTACCCAGAAACTGGGTTGTGGAGGTCAGATTAGCGGTCTCTCCACGTAAAATACTGGTATTCAGCGGCATCCGGTTAGGAAGCTGGAAGCTGGCTCCAATTTTTTTTAAGGCTAGGCTTGATGATGACCTCTGCGTTATTCGAACAAAGTTGACTCTTTCGTTTAGCGTCACCCTATTGAAATGCGATTGAGTAACAAATTTAAAGGCCTTCACATTTTGACATAAGGCTGAGTAACAGCATTGGGTTAACTTGCAAAAGTTCAATTTAATAGTTCACTTCCTGACTATAACTAAACTTTGGTCTACGCCGAACTGAGTGAGATTGGAATATTTAAAGTGTGTCACTGCATCTCCGTCCAAAATAAAACAGATGGCCGATGGAGGCGAAAGTTTCTGGAAGGAGTCGCGACCGGCGTACTGAAAGGCGTTGAAAGGCCTACCACAACGTGGACCAATGACCTGGTGAAGGAATCTTCTGGATGCGAGAAACACAGAACCGGTTGAAGTGGCGGTGCTTGGTGGAGGCCTATGTCCAGCAGTGGGCGTCTTTCGGCTGAAATAATGGTGATGATGATGAACAGTTTCATAAGTAGAAGAGTGGTGGTCTAGAGGTAACGCCGACTTGAGAGTTGTAGTTCGTAGGTTCGAACCCTGACAGGCGCTTTACTTGGTGTAAATAATTTCATCACCACTTCTCTCAAAACGGTGAAGGATAACATCGTGAGGAAACCGACATGTCTTAGAATCAACACTTCGAAGACATGTGACGTCCACCAACCAGCACTGAGTCCGCTTGGTGGATTGCGACCCACTCCCTCTCACAGATAGGAGGTCTGAGTCCCAGCGGTGGGAAAATTATTGGCTGATTATGCTTATGATAAAGGAAACAGAAATAATCAAGTATTTTGTTTGTTACTTAAATTAAAATCACTTAAGACGAAATTAAACAGGAGTCCGCTGGATGCGGGAAGCACAGAACCGGTCGAAGTGGCGGAGCTTGGGGGAGGCCTATGTCCAACAGTGGACGTCTTTCGGCTGAAATGATGATGATGATGATAAAGACGAAGTTAAACCCAAATCTATCCAAAAATACCATTATTTTGCATGGAAAAGAAACGTTTTGGCATTACTTAAGCAATTCTGATTTGGTGACATAATCTTATATTGTACGCTGGTTACATACATTTAGTATTCAGTAATGAATATATTTCAAAAGGCCTCATTTGAGCGAAAAACCTATCATTAATACAATTACGTATGCTGATCATTACAGTAATTTCGAGAACTGGCGACAGGTCTGCGGTTAAAACAAGTTCAGGTAAAGGTGTGTCTTTAAATATTTGGGTTATTAGAACTACATAATTTGAAGTTACGTAAAATTCAGAAAAACAGTCACGAGAAACAATAAGTTCCAACGAAAATGTAAGGACTGGACGTTACGAAAGGAAGGAGTACGGAGACTGAAAACCTCATTTATAAAATGCTAGGAATGGCAGAAGAAAATAAAACTATTCATCGATGAACTTAATATTTATGACGCTTACTGAGTTTCTGACACCTCCTTTCACTCCGGAAACTACAGGGAAAACCCTACGGCAATTGATTCAGTGTTTTCCTAAAGGTATTAGTGCTAACTTGTATTCTAATTTAACTCGAGTTTGACGTTTCCTTATGACGTTTCCTTATGTTGGTATTAGTTCTAAGTGATTGTCCACTTAGAATAGTTACACTTTCAGGTGATCTAAGAAAACTGTACTTGTCTAAGTGACAAGTATACAGTTTTCTCTGATTATTTTTAAATAAGCACATCACATAACTATTTTCTACTTCATCATCATCATCATAATCATGATGATGAAGTAGTTTTTTTTTGTTGCCCACTGTAATGTCAAATTAAAGGACTGTTTTTTATAACGTGTAATGTAATTTATGTACAGACGCAAGCACATCAAGCTACCTCAAACTGTTAAGTTGTCCCAATTGAACATGAACTTAATTCTTATGCATTTTCTACTTAGTTTGATGCAAATTGTCAACTTTTGATTCTATATCGCAACATCGTGCGTATTGTTATACGGCAATCGCAGACAGCCTCTTATAACGCCGAAGAGTAAGTAAGTGTTATTAAATTAATATTTACAATAATTAACGCCAGATGCAGGAAAGTTATTATTTATGATTGTGATCTTATTCCATAAATATGGCAAAAAACTAGTGAAAAAATAAAAAATGAGCCATGTTTTGCTTTTAATTTTAAGGATCAGTGTCCAAATGTGGGTGCTCCAATAATAATCGAAATTGCGATCGAATCACTTACATAATGATTCAGACTTCTCACATAATAATGATGTAAGTGCGTTCGGCTGCGCCTGCGACGCTTGTCGGACCGCCCACTTTTTTGTATAAATGTCAATGTCGCTCTTAGTCACGGGGATTAGCCTACGGTAGTTCAGCCTAGTATTAAATTGGTTAGCACATAAAAGGGTAAATATAATTTTTATTTGGATTGCTTTTTGTGTGGATTTTATTAGATTTTCTTTTAAGACCGAATATTTACCGCCCGGGAAAACTGAAAGGTAATGCAAAATTCTTATCGAAAAATCCACAAATTAGTCTCTTAAACCATTTTTATTGGCTCATGCATTAAATGCTGCTTTTCTGTTTATGGCTTATTTATTTAATGGATTAAAACTTTATGTACAAGTAAAAAAATACTGTACAAAGGTGGACTTACTGCCTGAGGCATTTTCTGCGAGAGAGTGATGTAGAGAAAAAACATGCCAGGTGCCACAAACGGGATAGATAGCTAGGAAATTACTATAAAATACAAAAATAAATACTAATACATACATACAAATAGACAAAATGATCTTTGTCAGTAGAAATAACGATTGATAAGGGGGAGAAAACGAATCCAGCAAATCAGCGCAGGGATGTTTCGACCAACTTCTGACGAATATGTTCACGTAACTTCACCTTAAAAGATAACCGACTGGTTGCTGTCCTGATTAGGGTTGCCAACCGTTTTCTAAAATAGAGTATGGCACTCTTTTTCTTATGGGTGTACTCTATCTATAACAATAATAGAGTATCTACGCCAAATTACAAATTTTTCATAAACTGACTTTTTTGAGGCAAGCGGTTCCGTTTTTCTGCAGCTTTTCTATATTTTCCACTGTGAAACTTGACTATTTGTCGGTCATAAACTCGAAGTGGTGAAGAAATGAAGAGATCTGCAGGAGAACCAAGGCAACCGACGTAGCCCGAAGAATTGCCAAACTTAAGTGGCAGTAGGCAGGACACATTGCTCGCAGAACAGATGGCCGATGGGGCCGAAAGGTTCTGGAGTGGCGACCGCGTATTAGAAGACGTAGAGTGCGAAGCCCTCCCACAAGGTGGACCGATGACCTTGTGAAGGCAAGGCCGCGGGAATCCGCTGAATGTGGGAGGCACAAGACCGGTCGAAGTGCAGGAGCCGGGGGGAGGCCTATGTCCAGCAGTGGACGTCTTTCGACTGAAATGATGATGATGAAAGTGAAGTGGCGAGAAGAGAGGATCAGGGCTATATAAGTATAGGTTAAAATGAGCTCCTGATCTTATATTAATGTAGAATTAATTAATTGATTTCAAAATTCTTGTAAAATCAATAAAAAATATGTCATGACCAACCCTAGTCCTGATGTCTAGAGTGAGCGCAATCAGCCGGCCACGTCATCCTGGAATGCGAGGCCGTGGCTTCTCAACGAGAAGAAATCCTCGGAACAGTGAGGTCGCTCCGCGAAGCCTGTCAAGCTCCCAGGAAGCTTCTGTGCTTTTGGGCGGAGCTAGGCTGGCTTTGTTAGCCAGAACCCCACAACGGACCAAATGGGAGTCTACGTGCGGAAAAGGGAGTCCCCATCATCATCATCATCATCAGGGAGCGCATTCCAAAGAAAGAG
This sequence comes from Polymixis flavicincta, assembly GCA_949987655.1. Classification (NCBI taxonomy): domain Eukaryota; kingdom Metazoa; phylum Arthropoda; class Insecta; order Lepidoptera; family Noctuidae; genus Polymixis; species Polymixis flavicincta. The sequence goes on from OX465175.1 coordinate 22,187,417, forward strand.
CGCCTGGACAAAACAAAGAAGAATGAATTAAGCCAAAACTGTGAGAAGAACATCATACTTGGAACTGTTGATGGTCTAGAAATAGTAGAAGAAGTCTGGGGTTATTCTATAATTGTCAACACGCTAAGAACATGTAATAATTTCTCATTTCTTTTCTGTATTAAAATACGAATTTATCATAAAGTGGGACAATTACAAACAAGTGGACGTAAATGCTAAACTTAACCAACACTACAGTTAAAAATACATGCTCAATTCCTGCCACTACAAAAACACCGCGTTACTAATCTTCGCGCAAGCATCTCGTATGCGCGTCGCGTAAACGAAAGCGTTTGAGTTAATCTGAAGCGCTTCTTGAATAAACCATTGACTTCTCACGGCATCGAAAGTTGGGACTTGACTGTTGATGCCTTAGTCTAATGTTGAGGAAGTCTTTTATTTCAAGTGGTTTTCCTAGGTGTTGGTGAATTTGATGAGGTTATATCATTTGTGGTGATGTCAGGAGAGAACTATATAGAACCAGCTGTGAAGTTCCGCAAGGGTCGTTACTAGGTCCTCTCTTAAGGAACGTTGTATGTGTTGATATTCGATGATGTACTCATAATATCTTGGTTTACCTCATGATATCGAGATATTAAAACTTCAAATGTAATAAGGGACCGACACTTGGTCCTCTCATGTTAAAGTCGAGGTTAAAAACAGATCATAAATAAGTAAACTCTAGCTTTCAATTATAGTAGTAAATTGCTTTCACTTCAATAATACATCGTCTAATAGTAAATACACGTTACTTCTAAGAGACACGACATTTGAATAGGTTTAACGTAACATACTCAATAGATGTAAGATTTGCCTTCACTTTGCAATTCGGTGTCGTAATGCGGTGATTCCGTTTGATGATACGCGAAGATCTGTCATTCGATGAATAGTAAACTAAACACTGTTCTAATGATGCTAATAAGAAACATGCAGTTTTGTGGTAATTTTAAAATAGGTGACATTGCTGAATACAGGCTGGCATGGACATCGACGCGCAACCTGTGACCATGGATGCAGTACATGATTCTGAAAGGTGGCGTTGGTCGATTATCTGTATCTGTACTAATAAAAAAGAGGAAAGATTTGATTGTTGGTTTGCTTGTATTGAATAGGCTCCGAAACTACTGGACCGATTTGAAAAATTATTTCACTGTTGGGAAGCTACACTATCCCCGGGTGACATAGGCTATATCTTAGTCCCGTATTCCCACGGAAACGGGAAATACAAGGATGAAACCGCGGAGCGCTGCTAGTTAAAAATAAAATGTCACATGGATGTCCACTTTGTTAGATCGTTTCCAGCTCCGAATAAAACAAAACGACATGCATGACGTCGATGTAATTTCAAAAACGATATGAATATTGTCTTTGTAAAATAAAATTATTCGTGTAATCATTCTGTTTGCTTTAGCTGTAAGTCTCCCATGTTATTTAAATAAATAAATAAACTGTGTTTATTCGGAGCTAGAAACTATCTAACAAATCGGACCCATCCATGTTATGCTAATCGCGAGAAAAAATCGCATTTATAGGTAGAGCGTTAAAAAAAAAACGACTAAAAAGTTCAGTTAGATGTCTTCCATAGTACAGAGGCCAGCACATCAAGCTACTCCAATCTGTCAAATTTCTTTGATAGTTTTTCAACTTTATTACAAAGGAATAAGGTTTATGTTCAATTGGAAAAATTTGACTGTTTGGGATAGCTTGACCTGCTGGCGACTGTACGTCTGTATTCTCCGAAAGACGCATGTCTTACGGAGAATACAGACGTAGGTACTGTTTTTTTTTTTTTTTTTTGGGTGGGAAATCATCAAATAACTTCTCCCGCTCTGGGTGGAGCAGGAGGGCGTGTCAGACTCTTACTGACTAAAACCCAGCCGTGTTCCTTCAGTAGCCCGTATGCCAGGGGCTGTGGTATCTCTTTCGAAAAAACAGGCATCGGCCCTTGCGGGCCCCATCATTTTTTGTGCTGACATCTCTTTGAAGCTGCGTGGAACACAACGCGCCGTCGACTTGGGCTTGGTCCTTACCGAACAGCGAGCTACCCATTACTCGCCGTCCGCAAGCCCATGCCTACGGTGGCCGGAAATCGGCCTGGGATTCCCGACGCCCAGGGCGTCTCCGTATCCAGCGGCGGCTAGGGTCGCGAGGGCGCATATGGTGCCTCTCCCTCACGTGCGCCGCCTCCCTCTTCGCGAGCATCACAGCTTCGCTGAAGGAGGTGACGGCTCCCCATGCCCTCTCGCTCCGTACCATGGCCTGGACCAGGGCCGGATGCGAGAGATCGCCGCCGCCGATCGCCTCCACGAGGACACGGCGGTGCTCCGCCCAAGCCGGGCAGACCGCCACCGTGTGCTCCACCGTGTCCTCAGGGCGATCCTCGCAGTGGAAACACCCGGGCGTTTCCTCCCGCCCTATCCGAAACAGGAACCTCCCGAAACAACCTTGTCCGGTGAGGACCTGCGTCAGGCGGAAGGTGAGGACGCCATGCCGCCTTTCAAACCACTCCTCAAAGAGGGGACTTCCGCCGCAATCGTGGCGTGCCCCATACAGACGTACTGTTACGTTGTGTGTTTTGTAACAACACTTATGACAATGATAATTTTAAAGTAGAGCATTGTCATCTCTTTATTAGCCTTTCATATCTATCAGTCTCGAAGGTCTCATTAACCTTCGTGGTTGCCCAACCTTAAGTGTCAGATTAGTCACCATTGTCACACAATTGTCACATCTCTAGATTGTGACAGTTCTCAGTATGTATTGTTGTGTATTGTCATCAAATAACCTCGTTATTTGGTGATAAATGAGATGAGTTTAGGTCTTGCATCAGAATTTGTGACGATTCTTTCTACATTTTCGTCCACGATAACGTTAAAACGCGCATGTAATTTCATAAATTTAATGATCGTGGACGGAGACGTCTACTCGTTCCGAACCAGCCCGTCTTTCGATGCCCTAAGGAGGTCCGTACCCCAATGGAGTTGCCCTTAGCGTGTAATCGCTTAGTTTTTAAGCCCTGGCGGGAGCCCTTTGTTTTTTAAGGTACCGGACTTGCCTGTAGCTACCGACAAGTCCGGTTAGGTAGCCAACAACCTCCTAGGTTGACATACGAAATGTGATGCCGTAAAAAAATAAACTGAGACGTCCACGATAGTACCGTGACGTTAGAAATGATAAAGTGCACATTACGTGGTAAGGTTCCTACATGTAGCTCTACAATGTTCAGGAATCTTGTTGCCACTATTTCAATAGGGTATTTTCGAATTTATTAAAAACTATTCTAATTTGAAGATTGGGACGAAATATGTAACAGAAAAATAAAAGTAAATTGATTTATATCCATTTTATCAATTAAAAACGATTTAAACCAAATTTATTTTTCGTTGTTTTGAATTTACCGCCAAAACGCTCTTTACGATGACTTTTTATCACGTGACGTCAACTTTGTGTAAACTAAAATAGTTAGTAAGTAAACAAGTGAGTGTCGTGTTTATAATTAACAAGATTTTTTATGGATAGAAAGTGAAATCACTGGTGTGCGGTGCCTCTCTGCACAAATACCTCTAAAACTGCGCCAAACTAAGTATTTGTACTAGTGCTGTTTACACAAAGCTGACGTCATGTTGTCACGTGATAAAAAGTCACCGTAAGAAGCGTTTTGGCGGTAAATTCAAAACAACGAAAAATACATTTGATTTTAATCGTTTTTAATGGAGAAAATGTATATAAATTATTTAATTTTTATTTTTCTGTTAAATATATCGTCCCAATCTTCAAATTAAAATAGGTTTTATCAATTTGGAAAATACCCTATTAAAGTAGGAAATTAACAAAGACTACTGGAAATCAATTTGAAATTGTATTTGCAAAGTTGAACTCTAAAGAGAACTTTATCATCGGAAGAAAAGCAACATCCTAAGGAAAGCTTCCTTTTAGTACTTCGACAGGGGTAGCTCGCGATTGGACAAACTTTTCTAAAAACTTTTAACATACAGACAGCTACTGTGATGATTAAATCCTTCCTTCTATACATGTAACGGAAAGGGTATCTACATAGGTACATACCAAGGAAATCTTCTTATCCTCCTTCTTTGGATGATATCAAACGATATTGGAAGGGCTTTTTAATCCTATCTCTACATGTTCGGAAGTTATGAGAATTTTTAATACGTTGATACCAGAAACTGAACTTTTCAAATTGAAGTAAACACATCACTCGGAAGAGATTTATCGTGATATTGGAAAAAAAGACCGGAATGTTTTTGACCTACGTACTCGTAGTACGGTGACACGTTTGTTATGATTTGAATTTAAGAAACAAAACAATATGAAACCGATTTGGTATCAATTCTTAGAGTATTTTATTTTGAGCTGAAACTATGTATAGTGATTCTATATCAGCTGTTATATTTGCTATCGCAACAGGGTTTCTGTTATACCCTGTATTTCTGATTATGTGATGCTTTTGTTTCAGCTAAAACTGTCAGATTTATTTTGATATTCGCTTGCGATTTCACCCCGCCAACCAACCAACTGGGCCCGCGTGGTGGATTTGATGACTCACTCCATCTCACCGAGAGGCCTGTGTCCCGGCAGACCAGCAGTGGGAACATTATAGTCTAATTATGTATGTATATGTGTTCCAATCTCAACCACTCACTTAACGTAAACAGTGTACCTACTCAATTAAAAAAAAATGAAATCTTCAATCACAGTAATTAAGCTACTACAGAAATACGGTACGATATTTAAGATTATAATCGTTAAACTGTCGTAATATTAACGTAACAAACAAAGCGATCTCAAATCTTCCGATTTTTTCCTAATATTATCATCGCGGCTGCATTGTATGTTGTATGCGAAACTTCCTATAACACTGCCAAGTATAAATGAATGCGTATTGCACTTGTGTGTATAGAGATCCGTAGGAAGGAACATACAGGATTTTTTTTTATTCAGTGCGCAAATTGTAACCATGAATTCAGCATCATTCTAGAAAAAAAAAATTAGCGCAGAAAGTTTTCGCTGGTTATACATTAAAAAAAATCAGCTGTTCCGTACATTTTGACCGCGTAGGTATTGCACTTTTCTATGAAGCAGCTGTTTTTTTTTTTATATAACTGGCGAAAAATTTCTGCGCTCTCTAGAATGATATGCTGAATTCATGGTTAAAATTTGCGCACTGGATAAAACTTATCCTGTATAGTGTAGTGTGATGTCAAAATCTATGGAACAGCTGATTTTGTTTTGTATAACCGGCGAAAAATTTCTGTGCTAGGGGGGGTCTAGAATGATATGCTGAGTTCATGATAGATAAAAACTTTTCCTGTATAGTGTTACCCGGGACCAACGACTTAACGTAGTATCTGAGGCCCCTCCGTGCCTGTATGCCGGTATGAACATCTTTACATACCGGTCTCGGTATCTAAAGATGTTCACCCATCTACCAACTTGGATATAGCGCTCACCATCCGCTGTCGTAGCCCCAGTCGCTTCGCTCGCTCGGCTCGCGCGAGGTTAGTTACAGTTCTAATCTAACCTAACCCAGTTGCTCGGGTTGCCCTAGTTTAGTTACTGCGACCAACTGTGTGAATAGGCCAGTAGGTATGTAATTAAAAAAGAGGGTAATTTATTTTAAATAGTGTGCGTCATTAGGAGCCCAAAATTTTTTAGAGGGTACGTTAATTTTATTAGGTAAGTGGTTAAGCTAATAAAGATTAATTTATAGGGTTACTTAAATGTTTCTCTTTCATATTGTAGTTGTATACGGAAAGCATTTTTTCGCAGTTCACGCACTTTGCAGTAGTAAATGTTTCTCTTAATTTAGCAGGGTAACATCATATTCTACGATTGCTAGTTACATAATATGCATTGAATAACAAATTACATAGCTGTAATTATATATACCTCAGAACTTACGAGTATGTAACCCATAATTGTATGTAAACGTGTGTGAGCAAGAGAATGTTTCTGAAATCGTTCACGGTTTTGTGGTTAAGAAAGTGTACGTTTTTGTTTTTATTTTTAACCTTTCAAACTTGAATGATTTATTTAAGATTCATTCAAGACATTCATTTCTACTGGAAAACTTTATGAATGGCCTTATTTGAGCCTGTTTAGGTGTTGCTTGTCAGAAAAGTCGGATAGGAAACACATACCTAATGCAGAAAATATAATAATTTTTTTCCTGAGGTAAGTTTTGAGCATGAATGTAGATGGCTTTGCGAGTAGGGGAAGACCCAAGAAACGATGGAAAGACCTGTGAAAGACCTTACCGTAAGAGAATGATTATTTATTTTTGACGTGTCAAAGTTTAAACTAGTTTACATAAATAAAATAACTTTAATTATTATGGCTCCAGGGTACTGTTGAGGTTCCCCGGTTCTGCAGCGCATCTAACATGTTTGCTGTAGCACGAACTGACGACTTTATGCCATTGTGAGGAAGAAGACACATCCTTAATAAGCAGAATGACTGCTAGCAGCAAGAGTATTTTGAAAACCCTAGCTGAAGAACACGATGCACCAATAGACACGCTGTCCGGTTGCTTGTGCGACAGGGATAAATAAACATGATGACCTACACATCATAAATACCAAACCTTAGTAATTTAATAATTTGATAAGTTCTTTGCACTAACCAGTGAACAAATGTTGTCAAATAAAATAAATTATTATATTCCGCCATCTTTGTGGCGAAATGTTTTTATTTTTACGCCAAATTCACTGACTAACGAAAAACCCAATAGGATATCGGGCTAATCGTTTTGGTAATAATTTTGCAGCACGCTGTAATTCGGCAAAATAAAATTACGTAGGTACATATAAATACAAATAGGTAAGCGCTCTTCCTCCTCTCTCCTACTATGCTATGCCCGACAGGGTCTATAGTTCATCATTTCAGCCGGAAGATGTCCACTGCTGGACATAGGCCTCCCCCAATTTGTGGGTTTTGCCATAATCGCCACGCTTGGCAGGTGGGTTGGCGATCGCAGTATGGTGGTAAAATGCATAGAGAACGCTGCTGCCCATTCTCTAGTAAGTCCCTTAGTCGCCTCCTATGACACCCACGGGAAGAGATGGGATGATGCTATTCTTTACGTCCGGCACCACACGGTACGCATGGTATGCACGGTCTATAATTGTTTATTCAATTTTAAGCTTATCAACTGATTTACGAACATTATGGAATGCAAAAGAATTTTACTGAAGTGAGAATTGAGCCAATATCGGAAAGGCCATGCCGATATAAAACTACCAAGCTATCTTTGTAGCTCTGGTTCAAGTAGGTATACCCCATCACAAACTTACAATATTATGAAATGCAGCGAATTGTACACCAGTCCACGCAATGTGTGTGGCATTGTCTACGAGCCTCTACCACAATCTAGTTCAAGGATGAGGCGGACTGTACATCCGCCATTACATAACAGATGGCTGCTTCGATTTGCTTTTGATCCAGTTTTGGGTCTGAGTTCTTAAGGTGACGAAGAGTCGCGGAATTTCCCGATTGCGCACGATTTTGACTTGATGCAGTTTTGATTTTGTGCTTTGTTGATAAGTCTGTATGCTTTTTTGAAACATTGATGACACATTCTGTGTGCTTCTTAGCAAAGATCGTTCTTTACCAATATTGGTCGTCAGAGCATACAGAAAGAAGATACACAGCATATTATTTCTGTGTGGTAATTTTGATTATTTGTTATCACCTTTTTAGCTGCTAGATGGACGTAGTGATTACTGTCAATTATTATTATTATCCTACTGAAGGGCAGTGGTGGCCCAGTGGTAACCGCCGCAACTTACGGTGTCATAGGTTCGAACCCTGACAGGCGCTTTACTCTGTGTATTATGGCGTCGGCGGAGTTAATTAGCGAATTCAAAATAACCCTGTTTAATTTTCACCCTTTAAATTTTGATTGGCGGCAAAATCTGTCCATTTATAGTTTTGCTTGCGGTATGTTATGTCTGATCATCTGATTGCCACCATGATACAAAGGAACTCTTCTTATTTCGTGGCCATGAATTCAAAACAAAGCCAACATTACAAACCCACTGTTCCAATTTTAGGAGTGTTGCCTAAAACACGCTCCGTTAGAAAGTAGCCAAAAGTAACTTTATAACAAAAAAACTGCAATAAACACGAATCTGAGTGAAATCCGGCAGATAACATCTGCAACAAGTTTGAATACCAAGTTATAGCCTTGCTATAGGCCCGTGGAAACATACGGTGTGGGTTTATGAGTGTGCACGTAAAGTGTGGTGGATTTATTAAAGTAAGTATTATTGCTTTAGAATAGAAAAGCCTACAACTGAAACGTTAAATGGGCTACTCATAGGCTGGTATCAGGGGGCCTCCTTCAACAAAGATACGCGCCCGTTCAAAAGTAGTTGGGTACTTCGGACTGAACACTACTTTTTGTGACGGGCTAAAACACATGGGGAATAAGGACAAATGTCAAATCGTGTTGTCATATATTCTTAGCTTGTGTTCATGCGTGAACTAATCTTATGTCCGTAAGTGATACGGAGTAGGAAAGTAGACCTCTAGACCTATAATCCGATGAAAAAAGTTGCATCAACGCATTGAAACGATCACCAAAAAGATGTGAAAGCTCGGGATGATTGGTCGAACAAGGAAAATTTTGGAAATGTCTACGTTTGTGTGTTCATCCCTTCAGGTTAGACAATAGTGGTTCGAAAAATACAGAACAACAGATTTTTTTTCTTCTGAAATCAAAATCAGTTAAAAACGCAGCGTAACCGCCAGTATTCCCCGTTCCGTGTGTTTCCATTCTAATATCTCCTATAAGTAGGATCACGTTTGAGTTCGCTTTCTAACTACCGTCACTATTCCGGAAAATTGATACTTGTCACATTTCAAAGGATGTGTCAACATTTTAGTCGCACTCAGGAAGATATTATCACAATTTAATATCATCTAGTGAGTTTGTGAGTGATAGACTGGTTTACAGCTCATAGCGAGTAGTTTGCGGTTTTACTTTGTAAACAAGGAAAGTTTTAGAATATTTTTGGGTATTTTCTAAATGTATGCATTAGGATTAGGACTTCCTAATCTATAAAACTTACATTAGTGAAATATCTTTTTTATTATTTAACGGACCTGCTCTTGAGGTCGATCACGCCTGATGAAAAGCGATTGATGAGCTCTATGATGGATCGAGGAGGATTCCGGCGACTAGGACAGCAATTAACTCGAACCGCGGTCCCAGTCACCAGATCCACTTTATTTTAATATTTTTTTCCCAGTCGCCGGAAGAAAAATATTAATTAAAATGGATCCGGCGACTAGGGACGAAACCTCAGATCCCGCGTACCCGGAAAATGTCTGTTCACTCTGTTTTTGAAGGAAGACAGGTTAAATTTGGAAGAGAACACAGAACGGCTTAACGTGCTTTCCGAGGCACGGAGGGGTCATGGTATGTAAAGACCAACTGCAGCAAGCGTAGCTTACTTAACACGATACGCTGACCGTCGTTATCTCAGTTACTAAAGTCACGAGAATACAACATCTATCAAGAAAGAGAGAACTTAGTGTGAGTTTCATTTAACCTTCTCGATCAAACGCATCGAGCGCGTTTGGCGCTCCGATTGTCCCTGGATTGGTGACGGACCAATCGGAGCGCCGAACGCGCTCGATGCGTTTGATCGAGATGGTTAAATGAAACACACTAGGGACACAAAATAGGTTTTTACATATTAGGTTTAACCTATTCTCTTTCCATAATCACCTCTTTTATCACCATCATCATTTTCATCATCTTTAACCGCATTCTGCATTCAAATAGGTTTCCTTCCCTTTTTGAACCGACGAAAAAACGGAGGAGGTTACTCAATTCGACGCGTATATTTTTTTTTTTTATGTATGACCACGCATAACTTTTTCCAGAGTAGTCCGATTTTGATAATTCTTTTTTTATTGGAAAGGATATACCTTTAAGTTGGTCCCATATAAATTTCGAAGAAAAATTCCAACCCTAAGGGTAAGAAAACAGGGGATGATTGATTGTTTACTCACAGATTTTAATAGAGTTGAGTTGTTGAGTTAAATCAAAAATTAAGCATGTAGTAATTAGTAGATTATAGCCACAAAAAATTATAAAATAAAAACTTTTTAACAAAAAAATTAAACCGCCGAAAAACCGAAAAGTAAAAAATAATAAACTAGCTTTGTCCAACCCCAATAACTAAGTTCGGAAGTCGGTGACTTTGGATATGTATTTAATTATATGTCACCGCCTTCCGAACTTAGTTATTGGGGTTGGACAAAGCTAGTTTATTATTTTTTACTTTTCGGTTTTTCGGCGGTTTAATTTTTTTGTTAAAAAGTTTTTGTCAGTCTTATATTATTCTGCTCCACAAAAAGGGTGATAAATGCGGATGGATAGGCTTTTTCTTTGAGGGTGGGTAATCATCCAAAAACTTCTCTCGCTCTGGGTGGAGCTGGAGGGCGGTGTCAGACTTTTACTGCCTAAAACCTACCCGTGTTCCTTCAGTTGCCTGTGTGTCAGGGGCCACGGTATCTCTTTCGAACAACCCGCACCCCTGGCCGGCGGATGGATAGGTTCCGTCAAAACTAGAAGAAGGACTTGCCTTTATCCAGAAGTGGGGCAGCGTGGACTAGTAAAAAAGTCAAACTAGGAGACTTAATAAGATCACCTTTGAAATTATAATATTTACGGTGACTTCATTGAAATGTTCGTAGGCACTCTATCTTAGTCGGTAAACTGCTACAAATATCACCGCGGGCCTGTTTCCAATAATTATGTACTATTTTGAGTAGTAAATAAAAAAAAGTTGTCGTCAAGCGATCGTTACTAACCAACGGAACTACTACCTACTACAGTAAAATTCGGCAACGTCATCCCTTTCATACGGTTCAAGGCGATGGGACAGAAATAGGTGTACAGAACCTAATTTTTTTTTTTTTGTATATCCTGCACAAACGAATCGCACGTTACAAAAACAAGATAAAAAAAGGCATAAAATGACAGCCATTTTTATTTTTGGTGTACGCAATTAACCCTGTGGGTCGCTTACTGCGTATTGGCAATTAGCCCGATGCCTGCTAGGAGTGCGGGTTGTTCGAAAGAGATACCGTGCCTGGCACACAGGCAACTTACAGAACACCGGTGGGTTTTAGTAAGTAAAAGTCTGACACGCCCTCCTGCTCCATCCAGAGCGGCAGAAGTTATTTGATGATTTTCCACCCAAAAGAAAACTCTCTGGCTCTCTTACTGCGTATTGGCGATTTCGATGTATTTGTATTTAATCCCTTCACCGTCAGTAAGTGGTGACCAAGATTATCTTAGAAAGTACATATTTAGGAATTGAAAAGGTCAGTTTAAATAAGTCTATTGAACTACTAAGATGTAATTGATTTCGAAATTGCTTCTGCTACAGATTGATCAGTCACACAGCAGATTTATGTAGCTCTTAGTAACAGTAATGACTGAATACCCCGAAAGAGTAAACAGATCATGCGTAAACGTTCTGAAGCATCAATAATCTCTTTCTCTTCTTATCATGCTATAATATTGATGCCATTCTATAGGCCGCACAGAATTACGCTTGTTTGCACTCTTTTATGTATGTAAAGCGACTATGTTTTGGGCACGCCACGATTGCGGCGGTAAGTCCCCTCTTTGAGGAGTGGCTTGAGAGGCGGCATGTCGTCCTCACCTTCCGCCTGACGCAGGTCCTCACCGGACACGGTTGTTTCTGGAGGTTCCTGTTTCGGATAGGGCGGAAGTAAACGCCCGGGTGTTTCCACTGCGAAGATCGCCCTGAGGACACGGTGGAGCACACGGTGGCGGTCTGCCCGGCTTGAGTGGAGCACCGCCGTGTCCTCGTGGAGGCGATTGGCGGCGGCGATCTCTCGCGTCCGGCCCTGGTCCAGGCCATGGTACGGAGCGAAAGGGCATGGGTAGCCGTCACCTCCTTCAGCGAAGCAGTAATGCTCGCGAATAGTGAGGCGGCGCACGTGAGGGAGCGGCAGTCTATGCGCCCACGCGAACCTAGCCGCCGCAGGATACGGAGACGCCTTGGGCGTCGGGAATCCCAGGCCGATTTCCGGCCACCGTAGGCATGGGCTTGCGGACGGCGAGTAATGGGTAGTAAATGGGGTCGCTGTCCGGTAAGGACCAACCCCAAGTCGACGGCGCGTTGTGTTCCACAAAAACGATGGGGCCCGCAAGGGCCGATGCCTGCCAGGGGTGCGGGTTTGTTCGAAAAAGATACCACAGCCCCTGGCATACGGGCTACTGAGGGAATACGGGTGGGTTTTAGTCAGTAAAAGTCTGACACGCCCTCCTGCTCCACCCAGAGCGGGAGAAGTTATTTGATGATTTCCCACCCCAAAAAAAAAAGCGACTATGTTTGTCGTGATCGGCGCAACATGTCTTTTTCTTCCATACCTACTTTTCTGTTAGTCGTCACCTCGGTAATCCCTTAATAATTATCATGGCTTCTGATGGATATTCGGATGCATATTCACCTAAGTGTATTGTTTACCTTTGACACCTCGCAGTGAAACACGACGCCGACGACTTTACGTTTAGTTATAGTTTTAAGCTGGTTATTAATATGTCATCATCATCATTTCAGCCGAAAGACGTCCACTGTTGGACATAGGCCTCCCCTAAGCTCCGCCACTTCGACCGGTTCTGTGCTTCCCGCATCCAGCGGGCTCCCGCGGCCCTCACAAGGTCATCGATCCACCTTGTGGGAGGCCTTCCAACTTTACGTCTTCATGTACGCGGTCGCCACTCCAGAACTTTTCGGCCCCATCGGCCATCTGTTCTGCGAGCAATGTGCATTAATATGTATTAGTTTGTTATTATTGTTTAAGATTATTTTATGTATTTTATCTATGGCCTTAGTTGCCTGATAATAACATTATTATTATTATATCGATCGTAAAAATCCCGGGATTCCGGAATCGACAAAATTTTGTGAATCGGATGCGTATCTACTTTCCTAATAAAATAATGTAGGTAGATACGAAGCTACCATAGCAAACAACGTCAAGATAAGATAACGGACTCATGTGTGTAGTGTAGGTACCTCTGATCTGTGGTAGGTAGGTACCACGGGGTACGTATTGAAACATATCTGCATCAGAGGTTAAACATTAATTTTAAATAAATATGCATCTAAACAGTTATGCAATCCCAGAATCCCGAGTTATTTTTATAAGTATTTTTTAGACGCCGCTTCCATACTTTCATGGCCAAAAATTTACTTTAGCTAAATATGTATCCAAATATTCAATCTCTGGACTACATTAATGACTGTAGTTTCCTGAAACTCGTAAACTTATTATTGTATTACATTATTACAAATGACTACTGTAGTCTTTTATATTGATGAATCTTGAACATTGATGGAGCTGAACGATTCAATTTATCGAAGTTACGGCAAGTTGTCGACAGTAGGTAAACGAGACAGATATAGAGTATTTTATAATGTAAATATATGGATATAGAGTATTTTATGATGTAAATATATGGATATGAAACATAAGCTTGGATATTTTATTACGTCAGGTTTCGAATCATAACTCATAAGTTATTTATTATGATACTTGGGCATAACTTACTTATTGTCATTCCAGTACAGTCGAGTACAGAATTTTATGTAATTTTGGTTTTCAATAGCAATCATGTAGGCTTTGTTTTCAGGTATGAAATAACATGTGATGATTATTTTGTGCGACTAAACTTAATTAAGACTATTGCTAAATTTTTCGTTGTTATGAAACGAGCTGTCAAATTGAGTTGCAACTAAAGTTTTCTTTGACACAACTACGACGAACTAAATTGCATAAAAATCACGCCAAATTCAAGGTAATCGAGACATAATTTAGTTTGACAGTTCTAAAGCGTCACTTGTCTGTTTCTTTCGTGGTGTGTCAGTAAGAGAGAGCAATACTCTGATTTTCTCATCGAATCTGATAACAATAGAAAAGTTGACAGAAAAGCTGTTAGTTACTGGATAATTGCCAGTCCTGTAAATCCCAGCGCACAGTGAGATGAAAATGAAGCTCCATATAGACTTGGCGTTGCTCAAACGTCAAGTACCTAATTTTGAAAATTTTAAAATGCCAGCGTATTCCCTTACTGACTTTATTAGCAATATTTTATGTTGTTGAAGATTTTTGATAAAGTTATTATTTAAATGGTGAACAAAAGAACCGGTACCAATACCTGCGTTTGGTTGCCTGTTGTTTTTATATGTATGCAAAACAATTACCCTTGAATTACTGACTTTATGAAATATTTACTTACATAATTTTGCAATCGAATGTCACTTAACACAGAATACATTCTCAAAACAGTTTTAATTGTTAGACAGGAACAAACCGTTCAGCAAGGTGTACACTTGCGAGCCGGAATACCCGGCCTCGCTCCACTTCCATACATTACGACGACAATAGATTCCGCCTGTTTGCACAGCCAGCCTACGGACAGACAGACAGACAAACACTGCCCACTCACGCGGTTGTTCTTAACCGATTTCAAAAAAGTGAAATTCTGTAATGCGACATAGATAACTAAATGTGTAGTGTACTTATTGTTATTTTTAGTAAATAATTGGCGCTTGAACGGTGTTTGTTCTCGATTATTTGTGTCGATAAGAATTTGTATACCTAAGCGTTTTAGATTACCGTATAATAATTATAAGCAACTAACGATTTATGTATATTATGTGTATTAATTTGCACATCAAGCCAGCACATCAAGCTACAAAACTGTATGTTTTTTTTCCAATTGAACATGAGCCTTATGCTTATGTGATAAAGTTGAAAATCTATCAAAGAAATTTGACAGATTGGGGTAGGTTAATGTTGCTGGCGTCTGTACCACCGAAACGTGGACAGTGTCCACGATAAAAAATCCCACCACGAGGTGGAATTTTTTCGCGAACGAGATTTTCGAGTCACTGTTTTGAACTGAGCTTTGCGGGAATACAATAGAGCGCATTCCAGCGAGCGCTTCAAAAAGAAACCAAGGAGTTTATTTCTCGATAACGAGGATTCAGCCAAGATCGAGAAATGAACTCACTTCGAACCTTATTATTGGTTATTTATTACGCACAAGTAGTTTTATTTAAGCTAAAATAACATAAAAAATTTATTAAACAACAAGAGAGAGAGCAGTACTGGCCCAGTGGTATCAGCTGCGACTTACAAGTCGTAGGTCGTAAGTTCGCTGTACTTTGTGTAAATAATTTCATCACCACTGCTCTCAAAACGGTGGAGGAAAATATCGTGAGGAAACCGGTATGTCCTAGAACCAAAAATTCAAAGACATATGTGTCACAGTGTGACACATCTACCTACCCGTACTGGGCCCGCGAAGCGGATTACGGCCCATGCGTTTGTCGCCATCAAACTACAAAGTTTGGCGAGCAAAATAGTAAAAAAAAAAAAAAACTATCATTTGTGAAATAAAATACAAAAAAAAAACCACACTGTTGAATTTTCTACTCTCGGCACTTAGCATGGCGACGAAAATCCGGTGCGCGAAAAACATGCCTCTGCGACCGTGGGCTGAAAAGTATTTTGAAAGAGGTACTGAAATATACTTACATATGTATTTCTTAAGAAATCATGAAACATTTTCACACTACGATGATGTGAATTTGTATTGTTCATAAACATAGTTATCGTTAATAAATTACATTTGTTTACGCAAACAGGCAATGTACTTCAGTGTACGACTAAACGCCGAAAGACTACGCCGACAGACTGTACCTACACCGACAAGACTTTGCTTCGACGAGACTCTTCGCCGATGGTACTTTTCCCCAACAGGACACTTCGCCCAGCGATGTCATGTCATGTCAAGAGTCATGTCGGCGCGCCGACAGGACTCTTCGCTGACAGGGCTCATCAGGTGGGTAAGAAGTGCGACCAACCGCGGCAGCGCAGCGGCCGGCGGCGGCGGCGAGCGCTATTTCCATGTTAGTGGCAGTTACTTGACGAGCCCTGTCGGCGAAGAGTCCTGTCGAAGTAAAGTTTTGTCGGTGTTTAGTCTGCTGGTGTAGTGTTTGTCGGCGTTTTGTCGTACACTCATGTACTTACTAATGACAATTGACTAAGGACATTAGGAATAATTGTGATATAAACCCAGATCTATACCACAAACGCATTCTCCGTTTAAATGAATAATAAATATGTAAAAATGAAGGTAGAATGATTAATGAATTGTTTCATAGTTATTCATTATTTAACACTAGGCTACTGATACATATAAATTAGCTTGATGTCATGGTCTATGTCAATCACTACCACCCATAGTTAAGCTGGTTTGTAAATAACCGTATATATTATTTTGCAATCTATACTTATATCATAAAGTGTGTATAATTTAGAACAATAGATATTTGCACACCTATTTAGCTAGGATATGGTCATCAGAACTTTTATTATTGTATGTATCACCTCATGTTTATACATATTCAAGCAAATAAATGATCTGTTTTTGAATTGATTTGAAAAAAAAAAAAAACAATCGTATTGAGAACCTTTTTGAAGTCGATAAAAGATATAATTTTTGGTATGTTTGTTTGCTTCGCTTTTACGCTAAAACCGTTGAACGGATTTAGATAAAATTTGGCACATAGATAGTTTGTAACCTGGATTAACACATAATAGTTTTCATCCCAGTAGTACGTTTATGTGGGATATATAGACCCCACGTGGGCAAAGCCACTGGAAAAAGCTGGTACATAATATATTCGCTCACAAACCGCCCTTTAGCTACAGCCGCCACGCTTTAGTTACCGCTAGAAGTTCGGTGCGCCCAAAATTTTATATGACATTGTCATTATCTGCCTAGCCTTTTCCCAACGATGTTGGCGTCGGCTTCCAGTCTAATCGAATGCAGCTGAATACCAGTATTTTAGATGTAGCGACTGCCTATCTGACCTCCACAGTCCAGTTACTGCGTAATACGATAACTCCTTGGTAAGACTGGTTGTCAGACTTTCGGGCTTATGACGACCCGTAGCGACTGTCAAAGATCCACGAATAACAGCCGAGACCAACGTCTTAACGTGCGTTTTTTTTTTTTTTTTTGGGTGGGAAATCATCAAATAACTTCTCCCGCTCTGGGTGGAGCAGGAGGGCGTGTTAGACTTTTACTGACTAAAACCCACCCGTGTTCCTTCAGCAGCCCGTATGCCAGGGGCTGTGGTGTCTCTTTCGAACAAACCCGCACCCCTGGCAGGCATCGGCCCTTGCGGGCCCCATCATTTTTTGTGCTGACATCTCTTTGAGGCGCGCGTGGCACACAACGCGCCGTCGACTTGGGCTTGGTCCTTACCGGACAGCGAGCTACCCATTACGCTGTCCGCAAGCCCATGCCTACGGTGGCCGGTAATCGGCCTGGGATTCCCGACGCCCAGGGCGTCTCCGTATGCTGCGGCGGCTAGGGTCGCGAAGGCGCATATGCTGCCTCTCCCTCACGTGCGCCGCCTCCCTCTTCGCGAGCATCACTGCTTCGCTGAAGGAGGTGACGGCTCCCCATGCCCTCTCGCTCCGTACCATGGCCTGGACCAGGGCCGGACGCGAGAGATCTCCGCCGCCGAGAGATCTCCGCCGCGTCTTAACGTGCGTTCCGGGGCACGGAGGAGTCTTGGTCACCCATCCACGGACCATTAGCGGTAAGCGTAGCTCTACCTGATCTTTTGAACCACAAGCCCCCTAATATTGTATGACATAATTCTTCGAAATGACACGACACTTTTCTTGTCATCTTAGTGCATTGTAGGCAGCGTTTCCGCCCAGCTAATACAGCTAATACTATTGTATAGCTGATATTACAATTATGTAGTTAGTAGTCAACAAAACAATTCTCCTGATTGATTGATTGATAACATTGACACAATGAGTTGTTATCGTAAGTACTTTATTGTTTGTTTTAAGCTTTTTATTCATATCCTAGGTAACAGACATAGCCCGAGAAAATGTCAAACTAAGTGGCAGTGTGCAGAGCACAGGGCTCGCACAACAGATGGTCGATAGGGCCGAAAGGTTCTGGAGTGGGGACCGCGTACCGGAAGACGTAGAGGTGAAAGACCTTGTGAAGGTCGCAGGAATCCGCTGAATGCGGGAAGCACAAAACCGGTCGAAGTGGCCGACACTTGGGGAGGCTGATGTCCGGTAGAGGGCGTCTTTCAGCTAAAATGATGATTCATGTCAATGTAGTGTATATTAAAGTAATGTTTTAATTGTCTTTCTAATATTTTAAGTGGGATATATTTTTGTGTCTAGTAGGATTATATGACTGGGTTTACCTTGAAATTAAATTGAAATAAATTCCAATTAATTTGGTTGTCTAGTCAGAGCACTTGGTTTAACAAAGAAGGTTAGCCTGTGGAAAGAACTGCTAATTAAAAAAAGTTTTAAATGTAACACTAACTTGTTTGTTTCAGTTGACTTTGGCATTGTAATTAGTCAGTTCCTTGATTGTATCTATGAATATAAAAAAAAACATTCTACTTATTTACAAAATGTATTATAATTTTGCGGACTTGAACATTCGTAAAACTACAGAAATTCGCGTGCTATATTCGTCTTGCTTTGTCGGGTCATCATCATCATAATAATTTCAGCCGAAAGACGTCCACTGCTGGACATAGGTTTGCCCCAAGCTCCGTCACTTCGATTTGTTTTGTGCTTCCCGTATCCAGCGGGTTCCTGAGGCCTTGACAAGGTCATCGGTCCATCTCGTCTTTCAGTACGCGGTCGCCACTCCAGAAACTTTCGGCGCCATCGGCCATCTGTTTTGCGAGCAATGTGCCCTGCCCACTGCCACTTAAGTTTGGCAATTCTTCGGGCTATGTGGTTATCTTGGTTCTCCTGCGAATCGTATCTTCTCTGCAGCTCTGGTTCAAACACGTTGGGAAACTCCAAGCACAGCCCTCTCCATAGCTTTGTCGGGTAGTTACGTTAAAATCTCCGTACTAAGAAATGTTGAAAAATAATTAAATAAGACCTGAATTTTAAAAGACTACATAAATACAGAGTTGCAATTTTTTTTTTGGAGTTGGCGGTTTGTTGCAAGCGCTAAACAAAATATTAGAATCAACAGAGGAATTTACGTGTCATCTTAGGCACAAAAAATACTTAGTACTGTGTCTAATTGTTACAAACTAAATGGCTCAGTGAACGCAACTAAATCTATTTGAAAGGTTTTGTTAACACGTACCACAAAGGTCTATAACCCGGACCATACTAATTGCGTAAAGGGACCGCGTCTAGCAGGTACCTACCTACAGGTACAGATTTTACAAACATTCATGTATAGTCGCAGGCGCAGATTTACATTGCCTTATTAAAGATATTTATGGCAGTTGAAATTCGTGTGGAACAATTTAATTTAATCAATTCTGATCGAATTCGATCTTGTTGTTGTAATAATAAATAACGTTTTGACATTATTATATCAATTTATTACATGTTGATAATACTTGACACAGTACAATTTATTGTCCTGTTGATGTAGATTGGGTACAATTAAAATAGATAAAGCCTTTGAATGCTAATATAGCACGGGTTTTGATATCAGTGAATGGTAAATTGTTCAAATTGATTTACATTTCGTCTTATTATGGAACATACGTTTAAAAACATTTCCTACAAAATATTGCATAGTTTGCCATGTCATTCATATATATTAATGACAATTGCTAATTAACTTTAACTCAAAATCATTACTTACATAACATGTTACATACGCGCAACCGATTCTCGTTTTCAAACTTGTATACAAACCTATTAGTGTAAATAAAGCCTTATTTATAAACCAGCAACTAAACTACAGTTGCAATTTACCCTAACCTTAAGTTACTTAAGGCTAGTGCAAATTAGGGCGGGTCAACGCAACGATGGACGAAATGAAAAGAAAGCAATGCGTTGCGATGCGGCGAGGCCAAATATGTGCAGCCTCCTGGTTTGGATAAAATTCAAATTCGAAATTTAAATTCGAAATTTGAATCCGTCAGAAAAAGTAACTGCGATGCGGCGTGGTCGCAGCTGTAAGGTGCATCATCATCACCATTTCAGCCGCAAGACGTCCAATGCTGGACATAGGCGTCTCCCAAGCACCGCCACTTCTACCGGTTTTGTGATTCGCGTATACAGCGGATTCCTACGGCCTTCCAACGCTACGTCTTCCAGTAAGCGGTCGTCACTCCAGAACCCTCTTGCCCCATCGGCCATCTGTTCTGCGAGTAATGTGCCCTGCCCACTGCCACTTAAGTTAAGCTATAATGTGCGCTAAGCTTAAATCTCCATCACGAAATTAATCAACAATCTATTTAATGCTTGATCTTGATATGCGTGTCATATTTACGATTAAACATTATCTGATTATAAGTCTGTCTGTCTTGAACTAGTTACGAGTACTCAAGTGCTGACCACTAGGAAATCCGTTTGTATCGGCAGCGGCAGTAAATTAATTGGTACAGTTGATCGCACAAGCGATATGATTATTTTGATTTAGAGAAAATATATATTATCTAGCTTCTGCCCAGGACTTCAATGGATAAAAAGTGTCCTATTTATTGATACAGGTCATAAACTATCTGTTCTTTTTTTGACAACCAACGAAAAATTTCTACGCTAGGATCTCGCAGAGTAAAAATTTTTCGTCGGTTATGTACTGAATTCATAGTTTCACTTTGAGGGTCGATTGCCCCCTTGTATAGTATTGAGACATAGGCCTCTCCCAGGCTGCGCCACAATATTCTATCCTCCGCCGATGTCCAGCAGTGGACTGCGATAGGCTGAGTCGATTGATTGACAGTATTGGACCTCTACTAAACCATAAATATACTTATCCATCACCATAGGTTTATAGGATTCAAGAGAAGACTTTATCTTTACTGGACAAATGTGGGTTTGTTTCCCGTGTTTTGTCAGCAATTAGATACATGTTTTTCAAACATGTAATTGGTCAGTTGGCAAGTTTGTCTCACTTTTTTAAACCTACCAATGGCTGACGCGTCTATTTGTGACATAACTCGATTAAAATGCACCGCCACTATCCATGTTCACGTTCACACCTCCATAGGTCTCTCGAGTCAATTTATATGGAACTTTCACTAAATGATTGATATCTTCACTAATTGACAGTTTGTTGTTTAGCATGATAAAAAAATTAATTGCAAACTCTCCATTTTTAATGACGAATGCCAATTATAATGTGTTGTATCTTATTTTGAAATTAATTAATTTAGATGATCAAAACAGTCAAATTAATTTAAAAACTGAAAGGAAGCCGAATAATACTACGTAAATCTATATATATATATATAGATTGATACGATATATTAATTTATATACCTATATATATATATATATAAATTAATACCTATTGCCCTGGGACACGGCATGACGTATGAACGGCTGGACCAATTTTGCTAATTATTTTTTGTTGTGTTTGTTATTGCCAGAAAGAAGTAAGAAAGTTGTGCGTAACGTATATTTATAAAATGCGAATATAATATTCATAGTTAAGATAGGACAACGTTTGTCGGGTCAGCTAGTTCAATATGAAAACCGAATGGATCAGCGCAGACCCCTAAAACGCCCACTTGCTGGTGTTTTAGTAACAAAAACGTTCTATAATTTGTTTCCAAACGAGATAATACTAACATAATAATTCTATAAGTAAGTTATCTATCAGTCTTAATAATCATTTGAAAATTTATACATAAATAACGGGAAATAATCAAACGTTTTATTGATATGAATAAAATTCTAAACCATAAACTCAATTCAATAAACAATGCTACTAGCCTGATTAGCCTAAGGCTAATGCGAATAATCGTGACTTAGACACACGCACCAAATTTAATATCAAAACAATAACATTAAAAAAATATAACACACATTATCTGTCACCACAATTTTTTACTAAACTTTTTGCTAATTAAGAGACAAAGAACGAAATAGGAAGCGAAACATAATTTCATAACAATTTTTTTAGGGTTTCGTACGGTACTCAAAGGGTGTCAATGGAACCTTACGACTAGTGTTTCGCTGTAACAGGGCTGTATCTCTTGAACTGTATTATACAGACACAGTTCAGAGTGTGAACTAATGTGTCCGCTATATCAACAAATAATAAAAATGAAAATAATGAATGAAAAAAATTAAATTAAATAATATTTTTTTTCCTTTGGGATATACATTTGTAACATTTTTTCCAATATTTAACTTTTTGTATGCCATAAAAAAAAAAAACAAAAAAAAAATTGTAGGGTGGTACGGAGCCCTTCGTGTGCGATTCCGACTCGCACTTGGACGCTTGTTTTTCATCGACATTGGTCAATGGTAAAAAAATAACATCCACAGAAATGACTGCACGTGACTGTACCACATCGTGATTGTCCAATGGCGACAATATTATAATGCAGACATTCCGTGTTACTGATTTATAATTAAATTGTAACAATATATACCACGCCCATTCGTGAGCGGGTTATGAAAATAATAATATAATTATTAAGCCGCGTATTATAATGACAAATGGTCATTTTTGCAAGGCTAAGAATTGAAGTGGGTATGCGGCTTAGTATTATATTAGTTATTAGGATTTTTTTCTGTTGGTCTATTTACGCCACGCCTGAGGCTAAATCCTGGAATTGATTGACAGGTTGAGCAAAGGACAGTTTGATCAAATTGGCCAATTAGAAAAAATATATCAATGTTAATGAATTACCTACTATATATTTTGATCTTCGATAAAATCTTGCGACAGTTCATCGGCTGATGTAGCCGATATAGTCCTAAAAACGGGCACAACAGCTTGTTTGTTTACACAATTATGATAAAAGAAATTAAACGAATGCCTCAAATTGATATCCACAATTTCAGAACCTTTTCAGGTGGCTTAACTACCTGCCTCGTTAGTTTAGTGTAGTGATTCTCAAAGGGGTCAATATCGACCCCTTGGAGTCGATATAGGTTTCCCAGTGGTCGACAAAAACGAAAACTAAATTTGGGGGTCGACGGAACGGAAGAGCGGTCTCTTACCCAAAATAGTTTGAGAATCACTGGTCTAGTGGTTGCAAGCGCTACTGCTTAGCAAGAGGTTCTGGGTTCAATTCCCAGGTCGGCCAAAGTGCTATTGGGTTTTTGTAGCAGCCTGGAGTTTGGATTTGTCTCCGGTAATTGGCTAATCTATAAATAATTGGAATTTTGCTAATCGGTCTATATTTGACGGAGTTATGCCTGAACCTCCACCTAACTCCTAACCCTTAAAGAGTTGTACTTTCTTTCATCAGCTCAGCGCCATGAGATGATGATAGCCATATGCAAATGTCTTAATACTTTTAGAAAATATATGAAAAATAATGTCAATACCTATAACATTTGAGGGTAGCCCTCGATTTCCCTGGGATTCCATCATCAGATCCTGACTTGGTGTCAATGGAACTACCTCAGGAGTATACTCTTTCAAATAAAAAAAGAATTTTGAGGATCGGTCCACAAATGGGGGAGAAATCGATGAAAATACATTAAAACAAAACATACAGTCGAACATAATAACCGCCTCCTTTTTGGAAGTCGGTTAAAAATTGGCACACAGGTATATAACCTCGATTTACATATAGGATCGTTTTTATCCCGGTTTTATGTTCCCGTGGGATTATTTTCGACCTCGTGAAGCCGGTGGTAAAATCTATATAAGTAAGTAAGTAGGGTATATTTAATGTTAAAAAAAGAAAGTGTACGCAAACGAAGTTACGGGAAGAGTTAAGCAATAACTTAGAAGTTATTGTTAATAATATTTTCCTTAACATTTGCACTTCTTGGTACTGTCAAATAATTTAGCAATACATTTTCAACTAGCCGGCTGCGATACAATAGGATTAAGGACAGCCTTTATTAATGTGGGACAAGCTATGTCTCATTATTGCAATATGGTAAATCTGTCTAATTGTGAAAGTTTGGATATCTTGCGCAAACATAGCCCGAGACATTCAATTTCCTTCATTTAATTCATTCAATTGAATGAGCAAAAATTATGAAAAATTAGTAGCCCCATTAAATGAACTTGAGGATTGTGTTGATGATCTTTAATGAATATAATTCTGAAAACCCATATTTGTTGCGATCGTGAATCATATTTTAATCAACACACGACCTAAAACTGACTGGCAATTTGTAAAAAAAAACCAAAGAAATATTTAATTTCGCGGGCTACCAATGGCATTGTATTTATTGAACATCTAATAATTTCCATTTTGCTCTCGAAAAAATATTACCTACTGAACACTAACAAAATGATTACGCCTGTTTTTAACCCCCGACGCAAAAACGACGGGGTGATATAAGTTTGACGTGTCTGTGTGTGTGTGTGTGTGTGTCTGTGTGTGTGTGTCTGTGTGTGTGTGTGTGTGTCTGTCTGAGGCAACGTAGCTCCCGAACTGATGAACCAATTTTGATTTAGTTTTTTTTGTTTGAAAGGTGTATTAGTCGGGAGTGTTCTTAGACATGTTTTATCAAAATCAGTTCAGCCGTTTGTAGATTATCAGCTCTTTTCTGGTTGAAAAAAGGATTTTAGCCTCTTCCATGGGTCTGATCAACTCAAAATTTGGGATTCTATTACTTCAATGATATTACACGAAAAAAATTACCTTGAACTGATGCTGGAGCAACACCTGGAATTTCCAGGAAACCCAAGTTATTCACCAACAAACAGCAGAAGTATCGTGTTTGGGCTCATTGAAAAGGTCTCAATGAATAGATTATAGATAAATGGTGATTTAAGGGAGACATTAAGTTTAAAAAGCAAGAAATAAAAATTTAATTAAAAAATTAAAAAACCCCCGACCCAAACAAAAACTCTAAAAAGTTAAAAATAATATTTATAGGCTGTTTAATTTGAACGTAATATTTTGATCAGGGCATTGTCAAGTCGGGGGACGGTCAATGAAAACGCCAAACAGAGGCCTAGCCGTCACAAATAATTCCTAATTTGGGGTCCTAAAATTCTAAATAGCCAAGTAATTGCGACCAATTTCGTTGTAGCGGTTGGTCACAGTTGGTCGTGTTTGCCTACAACTTACTCTTAACGATTGCTGGGGGTATCCTAGCTTAGTTACAGCGATTTATTGTGAGAAATGGCCAGACAGTTAAAAAGAGGCTAAATTATTTAAAAAACGGGTGCATTACATTCATTACTAGCGCAAAAAAATTTAAGAGGTGTGGTTAAATGTTTCCCTTTTCTGAAACTGATAAAATAAATTGATATCTATGATTTGGCATGGCGGTGAAATCTTTTAAAGTATTCGTAGGTAAATATTCTTTTACACCTGTTGCTTCCATACTTAGTATTATTCTTTTTACACTGGCAAGTTAAGTAGGTATATTAACATTAAAATGTTAATGAGGTATAAACAAGGTCGTCTGTCAGTGTTGCTGTTTAATATATCAATGGCCAATGGCCTGTTTTCAGACACTTAAAGAACTGTGATAATTGACGCCATAAATGGCTTAATTTAACTTGTCTTCATGAGACACTGGCACTCCGTCCGTGACTTCATGTTCGAGAAATGGCGCCCGATCTTCGTGTTCAATTAGCGTTCCCTCCGAATTTTTTATTTTTGTTTGGCTCCAAAGGGTCGTAAAATAATGTTAATAACGCATAACGGCGGCCCTACACACAAACTTCAAACAAATTTTACCTGTGTATAATCTTATTAGTTAGTTTTTTTTTTTTTATGGCGTCTCGCAGTTGACCTTGAGAGGCCGTGACTGCTCAACCGGACTTTCCTGTGAAGGATTCTAAAAGCCTCCAGCCAGGGCGTAAACCTACTTAAACCTAAAACGACTGCGCACTGAGGGCACCCCCTGTGGGGTACGAACCTCGGCTCAGGGAGTCGCTGGCGTGGGGGGGTCTTGGGGGCAGCTAGTACTATCAGGGACAGGCTGGATCAAGATATTTTCATGATTATTAGACGGGGAATTTAAAGCTACTGGCTCAGCTGCGGCGCGGGCTGGCGCATCAACGAGCAAGGGACGGTCGGGGGTCTGATCGTTACTCGGGGGGTCTTCGCGGGGCGCGAGGACCTCGGCGGCGAGGTCGGAAGGACAGTCGTTTGTGTTTGTGTGCTGTACTGGTGGCCCTATTCTTTTCTTGGAGAACAGTGATGGGGTCGTCTGGGTCGGAAAGGACATGTCTCGGCCGGCGGATTCTACTGATTCTACTGGGGACATAACTAGCGGCCTTCACAATCAAGGGATTGCGATGTAACTCGGCTTTATCGAAGAAACGCTTCGAGTTGCGTTTCATGAATTGAGCAATAGTGGGCATTTTCAGATCGAGATGGAGGATCTCGTTCCGAACGAACTATGGGGAGCCTGTGGCTTGGCGAAGAAAACGGTTTTGGAGGGTCTGCATCCTATGGATGTGTCTGCACATGCATACGTCATGATGGGCCTTATGCACGCCGTGTAAATACGCAATTTGCACTTGAGTGACAATTTGCTACGTGCGTTCAGAACAGAGTGCAGCCTTCCGAGAGCGAAGGCGGCGCGTGAGCGCGCCTTCTTGATATGCTCAGAGAAGGATAGGTGCTGATCAAGAATCACTCCAAGATATTTGGCTCGCTTTTCCCAAGGGATCGGCTTGCCGAAAATGGAGATGGGCCGGGGGGGGGGGGGGTCAGGGTTATTTCGCGGTTTCATAAAGAGAACCGCCTGACTTTTGTCCGGATTTAATTCGATTCGCCATTTCCTAAACCACGCGCCAAGTACGTTGACTGCGGTTTGGAGGGAGGAGGCTATCGCTTTATGACTACGCCCAGAGTGGTAGATGGCTGTGTCGTGTGCGAACAGTGCCAACTGTGCCTTTCTACTTTTGGGGATATCGCTAGTGAACAGCGTGAAGATGAGAGGGGACAGCACGGCGCCCTGAGGGACGCCGGCGCGAATCGGGTGGACTTATTAGTTAGATCTTAAGTATCTCTTTATTAAATGTAATTCTGCTTTATTGTATTTGGTGTGTGTTTGAATGGGTCGGTGGATGGTGTTGATTCATAATTGGACCCGGTAGACGGGTGCTGCGATCGAGTTCTAGAAAACAGGACGACACCTGTCCGGTTAGCTAGTATTACTATGGATAAGCGCAGTACAGCAATATTTCGTCGATACCTATAAAGAAATTGATACATACGTAAGTGTGAATTTCTTTATTTCTCGGTAGGTATACTTAATCACTACTTTATCGCTTGTCAGCGACCTCTGCGGTGCCACTGACGTCGCTAGTGAAGTGGCGAAGATCTGCGCTAACAAGATTTTGAATACTGAAGAAGAGAAGAAGAACTAACGAGCAAATCAATAAAGTATGTAATTTTATCATTATTGTAGCCGAAAGACATCGACTGCTGGGCCACATAAGCTTCCTCCAAGCACCACTACTTCGACCAGTTTTCGAGTAAGTTTAGCATACGAAACCAGCCTATAATGATCCCACTGCTGGGTCACAAGCCTCTTCTCTGTGAGTGGGAGTGGGCTATATTCTACCACATGGTCACACTGTCTTCCAATTTTTGGTTCTAGAACATGCTGCTTTCATGAAGATGTTTACGTTTATCGTTTTGTAAGCAGTGGTGATGTAATAATTATCCACAAAATAAAATGCCTGTGGGTTCGAATCCTCGACTTACGAGTGTCCCGTAGGTCACGGCCGTTACCACTGGCCCACCACTGCTTCAGTTTTTTTTTTTTTTTAATTTTTCTAAGTAAAGGAACAAGCAAAATATAAACAGAAACATCACAAAAACCTCAATAGGTTTGTCCGGATGTTGAAACACTTATCAGCAATCTTAAAAACTAAACTAAGAGAATAATCATTATCTTATTAATTAATACTTAACACATAGTTTATAAAAACAGTAAAATAAAACATTGTAAGGTAGTTTGTAAGTAATAACTAAAATAGTACAAAGAAAACGAAAACAGCGCGGGTTAGGCATTCCGTCGATGCTAATTACGTTGAATGAAATTTAAACAGGATGATGCTTTTTCAAAGAGAATCAAAGTATTTTATGTATTTAATTTTATAATTACTATTTGTTATTTCCGATAGATTTTTTGTTGGAATGTCATTAATTAAAGTAGGTATTAAATAGGCGTTAGGTATGTCATTTACCGACTTTTAATTACATATCTTATTTTTATGCCTGCAATTTTTTCTCCATTCCGTGTGATGCCGACGTAAAAGAATAGCACCATCCCATTTATTCCCGTGGGTGTCGTAGAAGGCGACTTAGGGACTTACTAGAGAATGAGCGTTATCTATGCATTTTACCACCACACCGCGATGGCCAACCCGCCTGCTTGGGGGAGGCTTATGTCCAGCAGTGGACGACTTTCGGCTGAAATGATGAATGATGAATTCTTCCTCAAGTTATTTACCCAGCCTTAAACACCTGTCAAGGTCATTGGCCCCTCATATTATTCTTAAAAAGGTGTCTCTAGGTCAAATGACAAATACCACATTCTAGGTCAACATTTAATTATTACTAGCTTTTCCCAGCGGCTTCGCCTGCGTGGAAGTCGAAACCTATCCCAAGGGAACGTGCTACCCGGATAAAAGTCCTATGTGTTAATCCACGTTATAAACTATCTGTATGCCAAATTTCATCCAAATCCGTTCTGCTGTTTTTGCGTGATTGAGTAACAAACATGTGAACATACAAACTTTCACATTTTTTAATATTAGTTGGACTAGTAGGATTATTTAGGCTTGATTGAAAGACGAACTTTAACACTATTCTATAGTTTTACGACAGAAATAAAATTAATTCTCGATTACTTACTGGATGGTGGGATATTATATTGATGCGAAACCAGTAACCAGCTACCAGGGGTGCGGGTTGTTCGAAAGAGATACCGTGGCGCCTGGCACACAGGCAACTGTAGGAACACGGGTGGGTTTTAGTCAGTTAAAGTCTGACACGCTCTCCTGCTCCATCCAGACCGGGAGAAGTTGTTTTATGATTTCCCACCGTCAAAAAAAATCCTATTACCATGATTCAGTATATGATTCATAAACAACCGTCGATAAATTTCTAAGCAGAGAGCGCAGAATTTTATTGACATTTTGAATAACTCTTCCTACGAGACCGGACCCTGAAATCGTGAAGAACAAATCTGCTGGTTCGCATCTCGACAAAATGTTGGAAAAAAGCAGATTTTTATCGCGACTTCTGCCTTGGTCCCATGCTAAAGACGCTATTTATAATGTTCAGGACAATTAATTACCTCATAATATGGTCTCAGTCGTAAAAGAATAGCACCATCCCATTTCTTCCCGTGGGTGTCGTAGAAGGCGACTAAGGGACTTACTAAAGAATGGGCAGCAGCGTTCCCTATACACCACCATACTGCGATCGCCAACCCGCTTGCCAAGTGTGGCGATTATGGCAAATCCCCCCACTTTTGGGGGAGGGTTATGTCCAACAGTGGACGTGTTCCGGCTGATATGATGATGATGTTCTCAGTTAATTCAATTACATGGTGTGTATGTAGCCTTTTTATAAAAGCTTTCATCTTGAGTCTGTTAATATCAAAAGTGAACTTTTACCAAAATCTTTCCACAACAATCAATTCAGTAGGTTCATATATTTCTTACTACGACGTACCATCACTCCACCAATCAGTAATCAATACATCGGTAGGTAGGTACCTACCCATTCGTCGGCCGTGACCTTGTGACATGACGCGCTTTCTTTCCGTCGCGTCGGGTAACCTCAGTGTAGTGTTATGCAATGCGCGGGCGCTGGCGTCTTATTTGTTTGTAGTTGTATGTTATATGCGGTGGCTCGTCTAGACGATTGAAGAATGGAGTAGTTAGCACGATAGGTGATCGCTGTTTTGGGTTTGTACTCTCAAATGCGGTTAAATATGGATATCGAATCAAACATTAGACACATGCTTCGTAGCTTTTAATTGTTTTAGAATACGTCATACCGTCGTTCTCTCCTATAGCAGGTATGCTGGAAGAGATTTCTTTAGAAATAAGCATCACCTCTGTACCTATTTTTCTGTTTTAATCTTCTTGTCTGTTTATATATGTGTGTACATAAATGATTAAATAAGTAAATAAATAACTTCGTGGTTGAGTTTTAATGCCATAAGAAGGTAGACAATCGGTCTATCCGAAGGGAATTGAGGTTTTTTGGTATATTATGGAATTGACTCTCTTAGTTCGAATTAAAATCTCAATCTAATAATCTCGACGCTATTACAACTATCCCTAAGAAGATGCGTAGGTTCCATCAGTATTACCTTTTCTCAACTATGACAAGGTCCGCTCCAAGTCTAATAAGATGTATTGTAATTGCGACCCTATCACTATCCAATAGAATATCCTACTGCTTATCTAGCCAGCATTATTTTGGGCTTACAAAAATGCGACACAATCATGTTTTTTTACCCATGACGCGACTGATATTTTGAAATTAGGTTACGTGTTGTTCACTACGAGTGTGATAAGTAGCCCACTTGACACTTTGCTTGACAATTTCTGGTATTATGAAGACACCTCGAGTGTATTACCTAGATAAATAGTTTCTTACTACATCTCTATTAGCTTCGGCGGCTGATTGCAATAACTTAGCGAGAGATTATTTTATACTACGATGCATCATAATCAGCCTATAATTCCCAGTCGGGTTGGGTTACATGGCACATGTCTTCGAATTTTTGTTTCTATAACAGCTGATATCTTCACGATGTTTTCCTACGCCATTTTGAGCATAACATTCAAAACGTGCCTATTGCCTCATATCTAATTCTGGAGTGGTCGTTTCGTCCACAAATAATTTAGTTTCGTGCGAATCGCTTTTAGAAAATAATCATCATCATCTATCTAGCCTTTTCCCAACTATGTTGGGGTCGGCTTCCAGTCTAACCGGATGCAGCTGAATACCAGTATTTTACATGGAGCGACTGCCTATCTGACCTCCACAACCCAGTTACTGGGTAATACGATACCCCTTGGTAAGACTGGTTGTCTGACTATCGGGCTTCTGACGATCCGTAACGACTGTCAAAGATCCACAAATGACAGCCGGGACCAACGGCTTAACGTTCTTTCCGAGGCACGGAGGGGTCTTGGTATGTAAAGATGGTCACCCATCCACGGACCAACCGCGGCAAGCGTAGCTTAACCTGATCGATCGACCCGCGCAGCTATTTTTACTAAGCCACAGCTTTTAGAAAATAATATGTTGTTTAAAAGTGTCGATTTGCACGTTCCGGGCGAGTTAATTCGTGCAAATCGACTATAAAAGCCACTCCGTTGTCTGATGAACCAAAATTATTTTCTCAAAGGCCATTTATTTTTGTGGTTTTGTAAAAGTTACAAAATAAAAAAGAATGTGCTGAAATTGATTTTATCACTAATCCATAGATTTAAATAAAGATGACGTCATCATGATTAATTATATTGCCAACACTGCATTTGCCACTATCACTGGGTAGTCCCAGTGTTAGTACACCAACACTTGGGTCATTCTTCATAATTGTTACGACTACAACACACTTAACATTCATTTATTTATATTCGACACTAGAAAGATGGGGTTTTAGGGTTGCCAATTTTGTAATGTTCTATGCTTTAATCACGCGTATTTGACCTGGATTATCCATATGATGTGAATATGCGATGAACACATGACAACTTTTCCTTTGGATTTTACGATTTTTTACTTTTCTTTTGAATTTTTTTTTTTATAAATCTTTGCCCCACACTAGGAATTTCTCCTGTATTGTGAGTGCGTTTACAAACATTTAAAGTCACATAGACAAAGAGCCAGACCCGGAACAACTACTTGTAGGTCATACAAATATTTTTTCCGTGCGGGAATCGAACCCGCGACACGTAGCGCAGCAGTCAATCGCTTAACCACTGCGCCAACCGTGCCGTAAACTTAAACTATTTTGATTTAATTTTCCTGGTAGGTGCCTTATTTCCGACTGACAGATTATATATAGCTAAAACAGATGGAGTTTTTATTGTTAGTTAGTTTTATGTAGCGATCCAAACTTCCAAAAGTACAGTCAGAAAAATGTCGCCACAAAAAATCTTTTAAAATACATTTTATCTTCTCCACCTTTATAAAACCCGTTGTCAACTTATCCGGAGATAAGCTAGCCACATGTAACCCTAATTTTATGTGTGTAACGAGTTCGGCGCCGAATTATATTAATATTAACATTTTAATCAATCAGTCTGAAGCCGCCAAAATGATGAATTTTATGATAATTTATCGATGTTAACATATTAGGTTAATGCAATTTTGAAAGACACCCAGAAATTGTCAAACAAGATGTTCTGTCATGAAAAGTTATTAATGTATTTCTTTATCATTTTATACTTTTCCCTTCTCTAGGATTTTTCTGCATTTTAGGTACGCTGACTCACGTAAAAAGCCAAATCGTATACGACTACGAGTAGGTACCTATTTCTAATAGTATGTAGTAAAGTCGCTGTTTTGATGATGATTACTGATAAATGCGTGCACTGATTGGACAGGTCCACTCAATCTGTGTGGTTCTTTCCTCAAAAGACCATTTCAGACACCAATCCACATGGTCTTCGCATGATTTGACCAAGATTATGTCTGGACTTTAGAGACTGTGACCTCTGAGTTAGTTTCGGCCTTTCTTCTCAGTGTAGTCACATAGGAAACGCCGACCTCGTCTAGTTTAAAAAAAATATGATTGACGTGTAAAAGTCTTTGTACAAACCTACTTACAGAAATAAAATCATTTATCATTTCGTCCGTCTGTTTCTCCACTTACCTACTTCTTCTAAAAATATGTACGCACGGCTACACATCAAGCTATAAATTTCCAGTATAAGCTGATCTCGCACTATGGTTTCCGTACAGTGCGAGATCAGCGTTTACTGGAAATGTATAGCTTGATGTGTAGCCGTGTGTACATGCATTATTAATTTACACATGAATCACATGATAAAGAACTCTCCATGTTTTGCTAAGCTGTATAAACCGAGCGAACATGACGGGTAGCTAGATAAAAAAATATTTGAATCGCACTTGATCTTAAAAGACCTCCGAGAAATGTAGCGAATCTATTGTAAATGGACCAGAGACTAATGTAGAACAATTTCATTGAAGTTTTTATAGAAATTGTTTTATGGAAGTTGTGTCGCGCTTTTTTTTTTTTTTTTTTTGTGTATGGCATCTCGCAGTTGACCTTGAGAGGCCGTGACTGCTCAACCGGACTTTCCTGTGAAGGTTTTTAGGAATCTAAAAGCCTCCAGCCAGGGCGTAAAACCTACTTAAACCGAAAACGACTGCGCACTGAGGGCACCCCCTGTGGGGTACGAACCTCGGCTCAGGGAGTCGCTGGCGTGGGGGTGTCTTGGGGGCAGCTAGTACTATCAGGGACAGGCTGGATCAAGATATTTTCATGATTATTAAACGGGGACGAAACAAGGGACGGTCGGGGTAGCGTCGCGCCTGTTTAAAGGATCCTTTATACCCTGACTGGAGGCTCGTTATGCAACCGACAATCTGAAAAGTTAACCTGCGAGATGCCAAACATACTACCACTTCTCTAAGGCCCCAGGAAGCCAATAAAAAGTTATTAACAATTTATCTTTGAGTAATCATAAAAATTATGGAATATCCTACACATACCTACCTATAAATTAAGTATGAAACTAGTTCGTTTCCTGGTACAAATAATAATCAACGTGACAGCCTTGTCTACGACAGTACAATATTAGCAAAATACTACAGCTAAACTTAAATAAAATCACGGCAAACGGGATACAAAGATTAAATTGGGGGCGTGTCAGTTTAACGAGTATTTATGCAGAACCAGAAGCGTGAATATTATACACTAATACACAAAAAATACTAGCACATGACTATAATAGTTCATTTGGAAACGTTTGAGTATACCGACATAGTTAAGTCATTGTTTAAGCATGGTCAATTTGCAGGTATAGCTCCTGAAGCAAATTAGTGAGTAGGTAACCTAAGAGACTGAATTTGCAACGGTTATTTTACGTCTATTTGCTAGGTACGTTTTTTCAAGTTGTGGATAATCAAGTTCTGACCTCTTTGACTGGTTTTTTAAACGGATTCCTGACCAGAGCAACGTTTATCAATGAATGGGATCATCATCATCATCATTTCAGCCGAAGACGTCCACTGCTGGAAATAGGCCTCCTCCAAAAGGGGGGTTTTGCCATAATCACCACGCTTGGCAGGCGGGTTGGCGATCGCAGTATGGTGGCAAAATGCATAGAGAATGCTGCTGCTCACTCAGTAAGTCCCTATAGCCTGACCGATACCGCTGTACCGCGCCTTAGGTATGGACGCGGCGCGAGGGGGGAGCAGAGCAGGCCACTGATTCGCCACTGCAAGCCGCTCATTCGTCACCACTCCCAGCGTCCCGTCCACCCCCTCGCCGCGCACACCAGGCGCGGTACAGCGGTATCGGTCAGGCTTTAGTCTCCTTCTACGACACCCACGGGAAGAAATGGGACAAAGTATCCCAATTATTGATATGCGTTGCCTAAAGTTAAGAAACGTTTAAACGTCAAAAATGGATGGTTAAACAGTCGCTAATCGTTACTTAACTTTAATCAATGTCCATATGTGGTTTAGTTTGACACTAGGGTTTTTCGAAGCCATAAATTGAAGTTGTTTGATAAGCGATGATGGGTGACTGAGTGGGGCTTATGGATAAGTAATAACAGCCGCATCGATCGGTCGATCAGGTTAAGCTACGCTTGCTGCGGTTGGTCCGTGGATAGGTGACCATCGTTACGTGCCAAGACCCTCCGTGCCTCGGAAAACACGATAAGCCGTTGGTCCCGGCTTTCATTTGTGGATCTTTGACAGTCGTTACGGGTCGTCAGAAACCCAAAAGTCTGACAACCAGCATTACCAAGGGGTATAGTTGGGAGTCTTAGTTAGTACTTTAATTATAACGTTACTTACCAAGTCCGAGTTTGTATATCTATATTAATATGTGAAGCAATAACTTTGTACCCCTTTTTAGGAAAATTACTATGAAACTTAGCACAGTTAAAGTTTATTATAAGGAGTGCAGAAAACTAATATAATATTATGTTTTTAATAATAATGGAGAGCAGTGGTGGCTCAGTGGTTACGGCCGCGCCGCGGGTTGTAGGTCGTGAGTTCGAACCCAGACAGGCGCTTTATTTTGTGTAAATTATTTCATCACCATTGCTCTCAAAACGGTGAAGGAAAACATCGTGAGGAAACCGGCATGTCCTAGAACCAAAAATTTGAAGACATGTGACATCTACCAAACCGCACTGGGCCCGCGTGGTGGATTACGGCCCAATCCCTCTCACCGAGAGGAGGCCTGTGTCCCAGCAGTGGGAACATTATAGACTGATGATGAATAATAATGCATTAGAATTTAAATAAATTATGGTCAAATTTGTGCCCTGTGCTCCAAATTCGACGATAATTGAGAACATAATTTAGAATTTTAGATCATTTTACAAAAAAAACAAAAATGGCTATAGTAAGCTCTAGCTTAGAGTTAGGTAAACAAGCAGTACTTTCATTTTTATATTTCAAGGTAACGAAGGCTTCTTTAAATGGCAATTTATAAAGATTACATTTATGTAATGAAATAGACATTAATATTAGCTTGTTTATTTAGGAGTAATGGTTGCGGTTAAAAGTTTTGCAACGTTACTGGAGTTTTAAATTGATTTTTAAATATTTATAAAACTGAAGATATTAGTGATCGATTGCCTTTGCTTCATGTTACCTGAGGTCGGTGCATCATGTTTCCTTTTCCATTCTCTTCTGTCAACCGTCACGCTATCATTCACTTCTTTATCTTTCAAATCAGTCTTCACACATGCATTTTTTACCTATATATATAAAAATTTCGTGTCACGATGTATGTTCGCGATAAACTCCGTAACGACTGAACGGATTTTGATAAAATTTTGTATCCATTTAAAATATGGTCCAAGTTAAAAGATAGGATAGCTTACATCTCAATTAATGATCGCAAAGAAATAAAAAAATCGAAGTAGCAACAATTTTATTCCCCCATACAAACTGTTCCTACCTGGCAAACTACCTGAAAACGTTTTATGCCTTCAAAGTACTAGGTTGTCATAACTCGGTAGGAATTCACCTAATAGCATGAGTACAGTGAGTGATACAAGTTACAAGTTATTAAAAGTGTTTTGACCGTCGAAGTACCAGGTTGTCATAACTCTGTAGGAAGGTGTAGGTAGGGTAGGTAAGGTAGGGTAGGTAGGGTATTTTCTCTTTATTATAATATTAGTATAGAAAAGTGCATTACGCAATTAAAAATTCAAAATAACAACAAAATACTGTTGTATATTGCGAAAAAGGTGTTTTATTATTATCAAGTAATCATTCATTCAGCCGAAAGACGTCCACTGCTGGACATAGGCCTCCCCAAGCTCCGCAACTTCGACCGGTTCTGTGCTTCCCGCATCCAGCCGTTTCTTGCGGCCTTCACAAGGTCATCGGTCCACATATTAATGAGTATTTAAAAACAAATTCAATGAGTTTTGACTTTTTTTTTTAAAGTCAGCAAAGAAAATAATGATCGGCCAATAACCGGTCTTAAAAAGCAACAAGAATCCTATTTGTTCTTCGATATGTTTAAAAGTATGTTTGCGCAGTTCATTGGCATGTAAAACGTTGTTAACGAATCAATAGGTACCTACTTATTGGGTTTAAACCTGAGCTTTACAACACGATGCGCCTACGCACAGACATTAAAGCTTAAAAAGGCTTTAAGCAGTAAGACTTTTGCTGCCGTTTTTCTAAATCTCACAGGCCGGTTCAGTCTGTTATAGGATGTCAGCCTCAAAATGGATTACGCAGCTTGCAAATGAAGTCTGCCATTTTGCGGTTCGGTATTTGGTCTATTGAGCCCCAAAAAGGAATATTTGTATGACAATTTTTTTCTGATAACTAAGTATTTGTCTTAAGGATGCATTAGTTGACGGCTCTCTAGTAACTCATTGGTGTGAAAGACAAATAGACAAAACTAGCTTTTGCCAGCGGCTTCGCCCGCGTGGAGTTCGAAAAATATCCCATGGGAACATACTACCTGGATAAAATGCATCCTATATATTAATCCAGGTAATAATCTATACGTATGCTAAATTTCATCCAAATCCGTTAAGCCACTTGTGCGTGATTGAGTAACAAACATCCGAACATCCAAACGTCTAAACATTCACACTTTCACATAATTATAAAATTAACATTTTAGGTTTTTTCCCCACACAATGGGTGTCTGAATACGGATGGCGGCACAGCGGTCAGCCTGGCAAGCGGTGGCGAGATAACTTGGATGATGCGTACCGAGAGGGCTGGTTCGGGGGGTGGCGTGGGTAAAGACTTGGGACCTGGAAGGACTTGGGGCCTTTGCTCACCAGCGGATTTAGAAAAAACAAAACAAAAATATACTCAATCAAATCAAAATCAAATATTTATTGGAACTAGAAAGAGGTTTACAAATTTTTAGTGTTCGTTAACAGCTACGATAGTTTAAAAAAATGTGTTGCAGCCATTAGCGCCCACCTCCGAGAGAGGACGCCGGTGTTCCAACATTGATAATTAAAGCAATAAAATTAAATTAATAAGTTATAAAAGAATCTAAAGTAAAAGTAAGTAAGTACATTAACTATTTAACTAAAATATTAATAACTACATTTAATTCTTATTATTTTGAATTATTAAAAAAAATTAATTAAATAACGATATTGTGATTAATTATTGAATTATGAATAATTAATGATGTCAGACAGTGAAGTAAACTCCATATGACGTAAGTATGAAAGAATGACTGACTAGTTTCACCTTAAGACGTTTTTTTTTTTTTTTTTGATGCTAATAGGGAAGTCAGACCAGACTAATAAGGCTGGTCTGCAAAATTATCTTCTTTCCAAAAGGATATATTATTAAGAAGATAGTGATCTGATCTGATGATGACTAATAAATGTCATCAAGAATTCAAATTAAATTGTCGTCGCGTGGAGATAGCGTCTCAAACGAGTTTTGAGAGAATATTAATATTAATTTGTATTATATAATGTCACATAATTGGCATACCTTCATAATTTTGGCTCTGATTTGGAATGTCACGAATCAGAATATTTTCTTAGAACCGGTGTTTTGTATTATTTTTGAGTATTAATGGTGCAACATATACAAACTGGTTTAGTCTAGTGCATCCGGTTATAGTGCGAGATCCCAGAGCTTTCTGACGTAACTTATTTTCACAAAGATGAAACCTTAGGTTCTGAGTAGTGGCCTCATGTACTTATAAATACCTGCGTGTTTGCGGAGTTCGCTCACTGACAAATGGGCAGGTACCAGGTGAGAAAGTTGCCTAAAATTAAGTGTTACTTTACTTATTTTAACATGGCTGATTTTTATATATAATAGGTCTTTACCTATGAAATTGCCGTTTTGTATGAAAAAATTTAAACGAATTTTTTTCATGAATTTTTTATTTGTATTAATCGAAGTAATCACCCATGCAATCAATGCATCTTTGCCATCGCAGTGGCAGTTTATTGATGCCCTTCTTAAAGAAATCAGCTGGACGGGAGGCAACAAATTCTTCAAAGGCATTTTGTACTGCCTCTCGGGTATTAAATTTTTTTCCCGCCAAGAAGTTATCCAAATTCTGGAAAAAGTAGTAGTCTGTAGGCGCAAGGTCTGGTGAGTAGGGCGGATGACGGAGAGCTTCCAACCCCAGTTCTTGCAACTTGGAGACCGTCTGCTGTGCAGTATGAGGTCGCGCGTTGTCGTGCAGGAGCAGCGGAGACGAGCGATTGACCAATGCTGGTTGGAGATGCGCCAGCTTCTCCATCATTGTGTTCAGTTCTTCACAGTACACATCTGCAGTAATGCTCACCCCGTATGGTAAGAAGCTGTGATGAATCACACCGGCGCTAGACCACCAAACAGTGACCATCACTTTTCTAGGGGTAAGTTTTCGTTTAGGGCATTGTTTAGGTGCTGAACCAGGATCCAACCAACTTGCTGAGCGCTTACGGTTATCAAACAGAATCCATTTTTCATCGCAGGTAACAATGCGGTTCAAAATTCCTTCATTTGTGTGTCTGTTGAGCAGTGCAAGGCACGTCTCGACGCGTACTTCGCGCTGGCGATCATTGAGTTCGTGGGGCACCCATTTGTCAAGCTTTTTTACCTTGCCAATTTGACGCAAATGGACCAATATTGTTTTGACGCTAACGTCGAAAGCTGCTGCTAATTCAGCCGTAGATTGTGTATCATCAGCTTCCACAATCGCCTTTAATTCGTCATTGTCGACCAAAGTCTTCGGACGACCGCGAGGTTCATTTTTCAGGTCGAAATTTCCAGAACGGAAGCGAGCAAACCAATAACAGGTGGTGCGTTGGTTTGTAGTGTTAGCTCCGTAAACGTCGTTGATGTTGCGTGCCGCTTGTGCCGCGTTGCTGCCACGACGGTACTCATATTCCATAATTACTCGAATTTTTAACGTATCCATGATGACGAAAAAGATTGAAATGCGATGAAAATGTAACACTAATCAATAAAGAAATGACTACTTTTAGAAAAAAAAATCCATGTTTTTAAAATAAAATTAATTTGAAATTAGAATTCTTAGCCAAACAAAAATTATTTTGATTTGAAATGGCCAGTACTGCAGAACGGCAATTTCATAGGTAAAGACCTAATATATTGTAGAATATTACTCTGAAGTAATATCAAAAGTATCAGACGCTTTCCATGAGCTGGAACTGTTGTCAGACGCTTTAAAGCTCTACAAAAAATATTACATGGACCATTTTGACAGCCGATCACGTACCTACTCAACTCGTGCTGCCGCTCATTCCACAAGACGCCGATCACGCGGTATTATTATAGTTGTATTGTTTGTAAGAGTGTTTTTTTTCTGCATAGGTACAGTTATTCAAAGCGTTTTAGAGCGAGTGTGACATCCATAGTAACTCGGTGCCCCTTCTTTATCTTAATTTTAGGCAACATTCTCACCTGGTACCTACCCAGGTGTCACTGAGCGAACTCCACAAACACGCAGGTATTCTAAGTACATGAGGTCACTATTCAGAACCTAAAGGGCTTATTACACTTGGCTGAATTTAGTCATCTAAATTCAGAAGCAACATTAAAAGCTATGGATGCTAGCTTGCTAATTGCGATTACACTTGACTAAATTCAGTAACGACTGAATTTAGATGACTAAATTCAGCCAAGTGTAATAAGCGCTTTTTTTTTTTTTGGGTGGGAAATCATCAAATAACTTCTCCCGCTCTGGGTGGAGCAGGAGGGCGTGTCAGACTTTTACTGACTAAAACCCACCCGTGTTCCTTCAGTAGCCCTTAAGCCAGGGGCTGTGGTGTCTCTTTCGAACAAACCCGCACCCCTGGCAGGCATCGACCCTTGCGGGTCCCATCACTGTTTGTGCTGACATCTCTTTGAGGTGCGCGTGGAACACAACGCGCCGTCGACTTGGGCTTGGTCCTTACCGGACAGCGAGCTACCCATTACTCGCCGTCCGCAAGCCCATGCCTACGGTGGCCGGAAATCGGCCTGGGATTCCCGACGCCCAGGGCGTCTCCGTATCCTGCGGCGGCTGGGGTCGCGAGGGCGCATATGCTGCCTCTCCCTCACGTGCGCCGCCTCCCTCTTCGCGAGCATCACTGCTTCGCTGAAGGAGGTGACGGCTCCCCATGCCCTCTCGCTCCGTACCATGGCCTGGACCAGGGCCGGACGCGAGAGATCGCCGCCGCCGATCGCCTCCACGAGGACACGGCGGTGCTCCGCCCAAGCAGGGCAGACCGCCACCGTGTGCTCCACCGTGTCCTCAGGGCGATCTTCGCAGTGGAAACACCCGGGGGTTTCCTCCCGCCCTATCCGAAACAGGAACCTCCCGAAACAACCGTGTCCGGTGAGGACCTGCGTCAGGCGGAAGGTGAGGACCCCATGCCGCCTCTCAAACCACTCCTCAAAGAGGGGACTTACCGCCGCAATCGTGGCGTGCCCAGCACTGGGTTGCGACAATCGCTCTCTCCATGTCACCATGAGATCCCGCCGGAGCTCTGTCCGCTGTGCCGCGATTTCCTGCGGCAGCGGACTTACGCCCCGGCGTTTGGCCTCCTCGCGCCACTCCCATATTTGCGCGAGGACCTTTGCCTCCAGATCCCATGGCGAAGTGTAATAAGCGCTTAAGGTTTCATCTTTGTGAAAATAACTTGTGCCAGAAAGCTCTGGGATCTTAGTTATGAAGTAATTGTACTCATCATATTTGACATAATAAAAAAACAGTACCGCCCGTTAAACATTTTAAAACATCTGATGGGTGATTCCTGTATTTTTCAGAACGTTAGCATTCTAATCTCAGTTTCAGTCAGTCAAAAATACCCCTAATATTCTTAAGTATTTGTTATATTTTTGACATTGATGGCTCGCTGAGACGAGATTGCGATTCGATGTGGGAGGTTTTTTTTTTTACTAGAAAAATAGTGCTTATTTCATCGTAATAAAGAAAACTTTTATTTGACTTTGTAAGCGCTTAGTAAAACTAGTAAGTTTTATGACAACAGATTGAATCAGACAATGGAATGCTAATGTCTGACTGACCTATCGTCTGCCCCACCTACATAGAGTTCAATAACCTTTAGACTACATTGTAAAACACAAATCAAAAATTCAAAATGCAATTTTGCCAAAAATTATATGGTTTTAAGGTCACAGTATCTGATAATTTATTGATTTAGAATCCATTGCAGGGTTTGAAAGATAAACAAGATTATTTGTTAGTACTTCCGGAGCAATGGTCAGTATGGTGGGTAGTTCCGTGTCGTCGTGGGTGGGGTTTGCGCAAGCGCAAAATCGGCGCCGCACGCGTCTTCAATTTTGAATCGAATGCGATTTGTGACGTGAGAATGGGACTAAATGAGATTTCGTTTTATGCGTAGTAATGCAGTTCTTGAGTTTGTGATTCACTAAATTAGAAGTTGGGAATGTGATTGACACTTGCTTATGATGCAATATGCTATAGTGTGATTCGGTCCAGAGAGACTGTGACGTAAAAATACATTTGATTATATATTAGTTAGGTATATATTTTATTTATAGTTTAAATAGTTTTGTGCACTTTTATTTATTTCTTTAATTTATTGCACCTACCACTATTTGTCTCTGCATCACCCAAAGGTCGAGTGGTAGAAAATGCCTATGGCATTAAGAGCGCTGTCACAAGTCCACTATCGCCACTCCTTTAAAAAAATATTATCTCGTGACTGAAAAGGAACTATGAAAAGCGGCTCAATCAGCTGTCTCAGTAAGTGTGTCTAGAATTTTCTAATACCTTTTTTAAAGTTTCATTTAATTTATTAGTTAAGGTTATAATTAAATTACTTATTAGTCTATCCATATGGCTAGATTATAATAAGATTAGGGTCCATCCTATTGATGAACCCTAGGACAAGGGGAAAAAAATTTTTTTTTTGAAGACAATCACAATTCAAAACAAAATTAGATTTAAAGAAAAACGGCCACATTTCTCTAGATCGTATTTTGTTGCTTCATGTCTGGATAGCGTCGTGAACCTGTGATAGCGCTCTTAAGTCCACCTCTGTACATGTGTCTGCATAAAGTATTAAATAAATTAATTAACTTACAAAATTATCAGATGATAGGAAGTAACAGATGCAGCTAATTTTAATGAGTTAAAATAACTAACATTTTTATCAAAACACTAAGCATTTTGACCACAACTCGTAGCATCATTCAGCCTTAATTCTAACCCTGCAACCGCGAGGTGCGTCACGACATGTGTCAACACACACTGTGTCAAGTGCGCCGTGACGCAACACGCGCGCGCAACGCACGCTGGTGAAAGAACACGCGGTCTAGTGTTTACTGAGGTTTTCCTGCTGGTAATGTTTGACTACAGCGGTTAGAAATAGGTTTGTTGTGTTTTAAATAATCTGTTTTAACTTAAGTGGAAGTCTTTATGTTAGAAGTTATGTTATGGCGGAATGAAGGGAAGCCCCACCCTCTTACTCATAGGTATGATATTATTTCGGGAAAGTTGAATTGATTATGTATGAGAACTTAGGGGAGGAAAATAAAACAACCTACTGCCAGAAAGAAACACTACAACGTGAAAAATAACTTTAATTTCGGGAGTTTTTTTTTGCCACCGTAAATAACAATGACAGGAAATTACTATAACATCATCGACATACACTAAGTGGAACCCCCGAGTGGGTTCCAGCATTGTCGTTGCGGGGGGGCTCAGTAACTGTGGTCTCCCAGCCACGGTGGAGCGAAGAGGAACCCAAAGGTGGGGCCGCTCGTCAGGGCTTTTGCCTTCAAGCCGATGACGTAGCGACCAAAAAGTTGGTTGCGGTGAGGTGCACCGCAACCGAGGTGGGCCGCGATGTCGAATGGGAGGCATCGCGGC
This sequence comes from Polymixis flavicincta, assembly GCA_949987655.1. Lineage (NCBI taxonomy): Eukaryota > Metazoa > Arthropoda > Insecta > Lepidoptera > Noctuidae > Polymixis > Polymixis flavicincta. Next base: position 22,231,010 of record OX465175.1, read on the forward strand.
TGAGGGTTACGGGCTGCGGCAGAGGAGGACTGCCGGTGCTTCTGAGCAGCGCTCTTCCCTTCCGTGGCCTAGACGGGGCCGCCACCGTTTGATGGCGGACGCGGTGGGGCCGCAGGGGAAGAGGTATAGCGTTGGCCGCTTTCCCTATCCCCTGCGGCCGAAAAATTGTTGGGCGGGACGGCGCGTTGTGTTCCACGCGCGCCGTCAGAGATGTCAGCAATAACTGGTGGGGTCCGCAAGGGCCGATGCCTGCCAGTTTTGCGGGTTTGTTCAAAAGAGATACCACAGCCCCTGGCATACGGGCTACTGAGGGAACACGGGTGGGTTTTAGTCAGTAAAAGTCTGACACGCCCTCCTGCTCTACTCAGCAGGAGAAGTCATTTGATGATATCCGAACCAAAAAAAAAAACCCTCCAAAAAAAAAATACTAAGTGGAAAATATACGTATTATTGAACCTAACTCAATAACCACAAATTTTTTTTTTTTTTTTTTTTTTTTTTTTTTTGTGAATGGCATCTCGCAGTTGACCTTGAGAGGCCGTGACTGCTCAACCGGACTTTCCTGTGAAGGTTTTTAGGAATCTAAAAGCCTCCAGCCAGGGCGTAAACCTACTTAAACCTAAAACGACTGCGCACTGAGGGCACCCCCTGTGGGGTACGAACCTCGGCTCAGGGAGTCGCTGGCGGGGGGGGGGCAGCTAGTACTATCAGGGACAGGCTGGATCAAGGTATTATTTTCATGATTATTAGACGGGGAATTTAAAGCTACTGGCTCAGCTGCGGCGCGGGCTGGCGCATCAACGAGCAAGGGACGGTCGGGGGTCTGATCGCTACTCGGGAGTCTTCGCGGGGCGCGAGGACCTCGGCGGCGAGGTCGGTAGGACGGTCGTCGTTTGTTTTTGTGTACTGTACTGGTGGCCCTATTCTTTTCTTGGAGAACAGTGATGGGGTCGTCTGGGTCTGAGAGGACATGTTTCGGCCTGCGAATACTACTGATTCTACTGGGGACATAACTGGCGGCCTTCACAATCAAGGGATTGCGATGTATCTCGGCTTTATCGAAGAAACGCTTCGAGTTGCGTTTCATGAATTGAGCAATAGTGGGCATTTTCAGATCGAGATGGAGGATCTCGTTCCGAACGTACCATGGGGAGCCTGTGGCTTGGCGGAGGAAACGGTTTTGGAGGGTCTGCATCCTATGGATGTGTCGGGGGTGGGTGTGTGCAAAGACTGCACATGCATACGTCATGATGGGCCTTATGCACGCCGTGTAAATACGCAATTTGCACTTGAGTGACAATTTGCTACGTGCGTTCAGAACAGAATGCAACCTTCCGAGAGCGAAGGCGGCGCGTGAGCGCGCCTTCCTGATATGCTCAGAGAAGGAGAGGTGCTGATCTAGAATTACTCCAAGGTATTTGGCTTGCTTTTCCCAAGGGATCGGCTTGCCGAATATGGAGATGGCCGGGAGGGGGTCTTGGCGGCGCTGCGGTCTCTTAAAGAGAACCGCCTGGCTCTTGTCCGGATTTAGTTCGATTCGCCATTTCCTAAACCATGCACCGAGTACGTTGACTGCGGTCTGGAGGGATTTGGCTATCGCTTTGGAACTACGCCCAGAGTGGTAGATGGCCGTGTCGTCTGCGAACAGAGCCAACTGAGCCTTACCACTCTTGGGGATATCGCTGGTGAATAGCGTAAATATGAGAGGGGATAGCACGGCGCCCTGAGGGACGCCGGCGCGAATCGGGTGGGGGAATAACCACTAATAAAAACTCGACCAAATTTATAAGAGATGCTCTTTCTGTAGGTACACACGCCAGCACATCAAGCTACCCCAAACTGTAAAATTTTCCACAATTGAATATGAACCTTAAGCTTGTTATGTGTCATAAAGTTGAATATCTATAAAAAAATGACAGATTGGAGTAGCTTGATGAGCTGGCGTCTGTACCCTTTCAAATAATAGAAGAATTATTGAAATCAGTTTAGAAATGATGCAGTTCTGGGGTAACAAACATTTTAAAAAAGCCGAATTAAGAACCTTGTCCTTTTTTGAAGTTGGTTAAAAATAGCTAGATTAATCTAACGGGTGAAAGTCTTCATGGTTCATCAAATTATTCCAATTTGTATCATAACTCTTAAGTTAGCTTTAGTGACCCCTTTAAGGTCATTTGCGAATAACTTCAAAGTCACACACAAAAACGATATATCTAAGTAGAAGATTCGTGGGGGGTCGCCAGTAAAGTACCTACCTACCTAATTCAGGCTCCCAGCAACAACATCTGTTCAAATAGATACTGGTCACAATAGGAATTGGTCACAGATATATAATTTGTTAGAGATTAGTTCCACACTCCCGCTGCGTATCAAGGATTTAGCGATTGTTAGAGTTTGGAACGCTGTTTAGTAATACAAACAATTGTGTTTTTACACTGATTAATAATATATCGTGGATCATTTCGTGTTTCTGTAATAATCTTTTGATGATAATTGTGCTAATTATAATTATTTAAAACATTTATCTCAAATAAAATATTTTCCTTTCTTAATTTCTGGATACTGCCGTTTCGTCATATTTTGACGCGTTTTTAAACGCCTTGTGCAGTTAGTTAATATTATAATGTTGGATGGAGTTCTTGAGTAGGGAACACAAGCTTCGATGAATCCAAATAATCAAAGGATTCATATCATATCATCCATTGCCCTATGATTCTTTTGTTCTTTGATATATTTTGTTTTCAAATTATGTACTTAAATTATTTGAATTAGCTGAGTATCCTCAATTGAAAAAATAAAACATATTTTTATTTACTAAAAAATAAATTAAACTTAAACTTTATAAAACTTACCAAAAGGAAACTCTTCATTTGAAAACTAAGTCGCTTCATTTTTGTTGTCATTGTGTTTGCCTCGTTAAAACCTGAAACAAATAAGAGAAACATTCATTTATATTTTCTCTATACAGCCATCATGACCTACGTCAATTGGAAACTTTCAACAACCTCGTGGATGATACCATTATCCTCAGGGTTCTATTTCAAAACTAAGAATATCCTTGTAAGGGTGCTCAGTTATGTAATCCGCCATGGTTTATGGTGATCACGTACCACTAAGCAATGACCATGTTCTATTGAAGGTCTTAGACCTAGGAAACCCAATATAAAGTAGGGTGATGTCAAGTTTTAAGATGGTATATTGGTGGTCCTGGTTTGATGATATTTTATTGTATTGTTGCTGATTCAAACTAAAGTAGAATCAGTACTGTCTCAGCGGCCCTAAGTCCAAATTGAACCTAATTAATGAGTGAATTCGCATGACTAAGTTGGCTTTTCTCATACTAAAGGGCTTACTAGTCGATTCGCACGAAGAGACTCGTCCAAAACGGGCGAATCAATACTTTTAAATAATATTCTCTTCGCACGAAGTTAATTTTGTGTGTGAATCTTCAACTTCACAAATACGTATTAGGTTACTGGCAAGTTTAAAATTTTATGAAGTAAATTACCGAAATTAGTTCGATTTTATTATTCTCTTATATTAATGGAGTACATTAAGGGCCATATTCATAAACGATGATTAAAGTTAAATGATGTTTAAACATCAGAAATGTATGGTTAAACCATAGAAATATAAATAAATCTATGGGTTAAACAGACGCTAATCACATCACTATTTAACTTTAAGGTGACACTTGTCCACATTTTTTCCATACAAACTTCGGGAGGGTTTTACTCCACTGTTTGACTATGTACATCAAAAATTAAACATGGTATGGTTTTGTCTCGTTATTATTATTGTCTGTACGGAAACAGAATACTAAAATAAAAAGCCATTAAAAAGTTATGAGCCAACAAAGATTCGTTTTTCTTGCTAATTTAACCTAACTTTGAGCGTGTTTAAGTAATAAAAGGAGTGTAAAATCTCGAAAACCAAGACGGTACCGACAAGGTTCAATTAACAATAAATTCAATAAACTTTATTGCTCATTGATTTATGCAGTGGTTTTTTCATAAAACCCGATCTTCTGAAGGCCTTTTCTTAATTTTTTCGCGATTTTTTTGCCAAAAATGCTCCTGCATCTCACTCAATAACGTTGTGCGTGTAGACTAACGTCTAACTGCTCACCACTGATACTATCTCTGTCGGATACGAAGCCTGGTTAGACAGCGTGATTTTTAGCCAGGCCCACCAGTGAGTTCGAGCCCGCTCAAAGTGTCCCCTTAAGCAATGTTTATGAATAAGGGGGAAATTGTCTTGGTAACTCCTAGTAACATGATTTAAAAAAAAAACAAAATTCTTTACCATAAATTTAAAACGTGCCAATTGTCTAGTACGTATTTCTGGAGTTGTCTATTCACCGACAAATTAATATAAATAAAAGCAATCCATGTCTAGGCCATACATTACAGTCAGTTCAAAGTGTTCCCATAGCTGGGACACAGGACTCCTCTCTGTGAGAAAGAGTGGGACATAATTCACGCGAGCCCAGCCAGAAGGCATATGTCTTCGAATTTTTGGTTCTAGGACACTTTTTGATTCTAGGTTATATAAGACAGGCCGCTTTTCACACGATTTTTCCTTTATGGTTTAAAAAAAGAGATATCCAGGTGCTTAGCCAAAATATAAGTAACTAGCTTTTGCCAGCGGCTTCACCCGCGCGGAACTTTCATCCCCTATTTAACTCCCTTAGGGGTTGAATTTCGAAAAATCCTTCCTTATTTCTTGTCTACATTATAAAGGGAACCTCTGTGCAAAATTTCAGCTTTATAGGTCCAAGGGTTTGGGCTGGGCGTTGACGAGTCAGTCAGTCAGGACTTGTCTTTTTATTAATATAGATTGTAATACAATATTTTTAATTTTATGAGGAGTTACTTTTTCTAAATAACAGTGACTCATCTCAACTTATCTGTATGTTCCTCATATTACTTCTATCCTAATATGTTTAAACATATTAAATTAAGTAAGTTAATAAATGCAAATAGTTCCTATAAAATACAAAAATAGTTGCACAAAATGACAAAATAAGCACAAAAATAACAGTCGTCATGTATGTGGTTGGTAATACCATCGACCTCTCTTATTATAAAATAAAAAATAACAATAATTTTATTAATGTCTGAGATCGACCTGATTCTAAGCATTGTTTGCAGCATTGTCTGATTAAAATCTAAGTCGTGACTTAGCGAAAATTCAGAGTTTATCTAACTTAGTTAAGTTGCAAAAATATTATGATTCATATCAAAATGTTGGCTTTGGTTGCATGTTACAATATTGAATAAAAAAAAGTGTATAATCTTTTTCTGCTGCTTTGCGGCTTCATCCGCGTGATGAAATGATTCAACGGGAACATGCTACCATGACAAAAAATAACTTGGAGATAAGCCGGCCAAACAGAACGATGGACAGACAATAAAAATGTTTTATGACAAAGTATCTTATTTAAGTAAATGTCTTAATTTAATTAATTTGTACATATCTAGATAGATGCACCTAAGATTCAAAATTATGTAAGTAATCTACTTACAATAGGCAAGCGTCGAGTATCGATCCAGAAGAAGGTAATATAATAACAAAAAGAGGCGGTGACGTAGAATTAAAATACATATCCAAAATCACCGAAATTAAAGTTATTTTTCACTTTATAGTGTTTTTTTGGAAGTTGAACTATACGAAACATCATCCTTAGGGTCAAAACGCCGACCTCCCTAGCTTCGCCGACCTCCCTAGCGGCGTCAGTGTAGTCTGCTACGCTGACGACACGCTGGTCCTAGCGCAAGGGAGGTCGTACCAGGCGGCGGCCGACTTGGCGACACAAGGGGTTGCGACAATCGTGGATAGGATCCGGCAACTGGGACTCGAGGTGGCATTGCACAAGTCCGAGGCCATGTGGTTTCATGGTCCTCGGAATGCGCCACCGACGGGTTCCCGGATAACGGTGGGAGGGGTTCACATCGGCGTCGAGTCGACCATGAAGTACCTGGGACTCGTCCTCGACAGCCGGTGGAACTTCGCGGAGCATTTCCGCCGTTTGGCTCCCAGACTGGAGCGGGCCGGGGCTGCGTTGAAGCGGCTCTTGCCCAATCTAGGGGGGCCAAACGCCTCCTGCCGGAGGCTCTACGCGGGGATCGTGCGGTCCATGGCCCTATACGGGGCGCCGGTGTGGGCGCCTACATTGAGGCGCCAACCAGCTCGCCGGTTGAGGGCGTCCCATAGGGTCATGGCGATCAGGATGATCCGGGGATATCGCACGATCTCCGGCGAGGCGGCGGGCCTCCTTGCCGGATTACCGCCATGGGATCTGGAGGCAAAGGTCCTCGCGCAAATTTGGGAGTGGCGCGAGGAGGCCAAACGCCGGGGCGTAACTCCGCTGCCGCAGCAAATCGCGGCACAGCGGACAGAGCTCCGGCGGGATCTCATGGTGACATGGAGAGAGCGATTGTCGCAACCCAGTGCTGGGCACGCCACGATTGCGGCGGTAAGTCCCCTCTTTGAGGAGTGGTTTGAGAGGCGGCATGGCGTCCTCACCTTCCGCCTGACGCAGGTCCTCACCGGACACGGTTGTTTCGGGAGGTTCCTGTTTCGGATAGGGCGGGAGGAAACGCCCGGGTGTTTCCACTGCGAAGATCGCCCTGAGGACACGGTGGAGCACACGGTGGCGGTCTGCCCTGCTTGGGCGGAGCACCGCCGTGTCCTCGTGGAGGCGATCGGCGGCGGCGATCTCTCGCGTCCGGCCCTGGTCCAGGCCATGGTACGGAGCGAGAGGGCATGGGGAGCCGTCACCTCCTTCAGCGAAGCAGTGATGCTCGCGAAGAGGGAGGCGGCGCACGTGAGGGAGAGGCAGCATATGCGCCCTCGCGACCCCAGCCGTCGCAGGATACGGAGACGCCCTGGGCGTCGGGAATCCCAGGCCGATTTCCGGCCACCGTAGGCGTGGGCTTGCGGACGGCGAGTAATGGGTAGCTCGCTGTCCGGTAAGGACCAAGCCCAAGTCGACGGCGCGTTGTGTTCCACGCGCGCCTCAAAGAGATGTCAGCACAAAAAGTGATGGGACCCGCAAGGGTCGATGCCTGCCAGGGGTGCGGGTTTGTTCGAAAGAGACACCACAGCCCCTGGCTTAAGGGCTACTGAAGGAACACGGGTGGGTTTTAGTCAGTAAAAGTCTGACACGCCCTCCTGCTCCACCCAGAGCGGGAGAAGTTATTTGATGATTTCCCACCCAAAAAAAAAAAAAAAAAAAAGGGTCAAAACAATGCATATTTATGCAATAGCAGCAATCGCGGTTGATTTGCTGTAATTTTTTAAGAGTTCCGTTGTCTGTCTCCGAAACGCATCATCAATCAGATTTATATAAAATTTGAATGGGACCATTTCGGAATAAACCCCTTTTGAACAAAAAAAGAATTTTGCTAATCCGACGACGGAGTTATGCCCGAACATATATAAAAAACCCTCCTTCCTCCTCCTTCTTTTTGAAGTCGGTTAAAAATACCAGTTACTTTCAAAGTGATTGGAGGGCCACTTCCTAGTACATGAAAATGGATGTAATAATATTACATTTATTTTAACTTTTGATTACCAATTAGCACAAACGACCCGCAGAAGCACGAAGCGCAGTGGTGGCCAAGTGGTAACGGCCGCGACTTACGAGTTGTAGGTCGTGAGTTCGAACCCAGACAGGCGCTTTACTTTGTGTAAATTATTTCATCACCACTGCTCTCAAAACGGTGAAGGACAACATCGTGAGGAAACCGGCATGTCCTAGAACCAAAAATTCGAAGACATGTGACATCTACCAACCCGCACTGGGCCCGCGTGGTGGATTACCGCCCAATCCCTCTCACCGAGAGGAGGCCTGTGTCCCAGCAGTGGGAACATTATAGGCTGATGATGATGATGATGACAAACGACATTGACTTAAGCAATAAAAGTCAACCAATATGTCAGGTACAGTCCGTAATAATAAAACATCCCTTCTGAATTGATCTTGTTATTCTTGTTACTGAAAGTGCAGCGGAAATACTTTTAAAAGATTGCTGAAGGTCATGTTATAAATATACGGTAACGGTACGCAATTCACCTACTTTTTATTGCTTTTTATGGTTCACGCCATGATCATGGGAAATTCGGCAAGATGGAATATGCGGAAGATTTGTTTAAAAATTATATATGTATTGTGTGTATTTATATATGCTTAAGTCCGGTAGCTTGCGGGCCAATTGATACACAGACACACATCCAAGATAAAAATGCTTGGAAACATGCTGGTCCTGCTCCATAGGACAATCTAGAGTCGAGACAAAATCAAACTGGTTGCTAATTGAATTATATAAATAATTATAATAATGACATTGATTTACACTCACACACTGACTTATTTCTTGTTAATATTCTAGGAAAATCGTATACTTACTCTTACAATGTTTTTAAATATGTGAGCACCATGTATCTATCATATAATTAATTTATCTTTATTGCTTCAGTTGCATTTTGTTACCTTTTATGGTATAGTAATTTTATTCTGGGTGCATCGTTTTCACATATAATTATATAATGAATGTACTATGATAAATTGTATGTAAAACATTTTAAAACAGTAACGGTGGAGTTTCTTGCCCGTTCTTCTTCATACGAAACTATATTTTGGAATGGGCGACTAGAATCAATTCTATTTTTTAAATGTAAATGTTGACGTTCAAAAGTGCCTTTTAAGTGCCTAATTGAAATAAATGCTTTGACTTTGACTTTGACACAGGCTTACAAAAATTGTAAATTCAATATTTGTATATTAATTGGTGATTTCAAAATCTATTGATTCCTACTTGTGTGTGGCAGTTTAAACGATGTCTTGCAGTCTTGTCCTAATGTTAAGTATGCATTAGTATTCGACTTGGTAGAATGTCGTTTTAAAGTTGATATTTTGTGCTATGAAACTGGTGGGAACATAGTGACGCGTACAACATATCCCGCCTTGACAGGTCTCGCATATATCCTCCTTGTACACTCCTCTCTGAGTGATAAGAAAAAGACCACTTCACTTAATAATAGGTCTTTACCTATGAAATTGCCGTTTTGTATGAAAAAATTTAAACGAATTTTTTTCATGTATTTTTTATTTGTATTAATCGAAGTAATCACCCATGCAATCAATGCATCTTTGCCATCGCAGTGGCAGTTTATTGATGTCCTTCTTAAAGAAATCAGCTGGACGGGAGGCAACAAATTCTTCAAAGGCATTTTGTACTGCCTCTCGGGTATTAAATTTTTTTCCCGCCAAGAAGTTATCCAAATTCTGGAAAAAGTAGTAAGTAGTCTGTAGGCGCAAGGTCTGGTGAGTAGGGCGGATGACGGAGAGCTTCCAACCCCAGTTCTTGCAACTTGGAGACCGTCTGCTGTGCAGTATGAGGTCGCGCGTTGTAGTGCAGGAGCAGCGGAGACGAGCGATTGACTAATGCTGGTTGGAGATGCGCCAGCTTCTCCATCATTGTGTTCAGTTCTTCACAGTACACATCTGCAGTAATGCTCACCCCGTTTGGTAAGAAGCTGTGATGAATCACACCGGCGCTAGACCACCAAACAGTGACCATCACTTTTCTAGGGGTAAGTTTTCGTTTAGGGCATTGTTTAGGTGCTGAACCAGGATCCAACCAACTTGCTGAGCGCTTACGGTTATCAAACAGAATCCATTTTTCATCGCAGGTAACAATGCGGTTCAAAATTCCTTCATTTGTGTGTCTGTTGAGCAGTGCAAGGCACGTCTCGACGCGTACTTCGCGCTGGCGATCATTGAGTTCGTGGGGCACCCATTTGTCAAGCTTTTTTACCTTGCCAATTTGACGCAAATGGACCAATATTGTTTTGACGCTAACGTCGAAAGCTGCTGCTAATTCAGCCGTAGATTGTGTATCATCAGCTTCCACAATCGCCTTTAATTCGTCATTGTCGACCAAAGTCTTCGGACGACCGCGAGGTTCATTTTTCAGGTCGAAATTTCCAGAACGGAAGCGAGCAAACCAATAACAGGTGGTGCGTTGGTTTGTAGTGTTAGCTCCGTAAACGTCGTTGATGTTGCGTGCCGCTTGTGCCGCGTTGCTGCCACGACGGTACTCATATTCCATAATTACTCGAATTTTTTACGTATCCATGATGACGAAAAAGATTGAAATGCGATGAAAATGTAACACTAATCAATAAAGAAATGACTACTTTTAGAAAAAAAAAAACCATGTTTTTAAAATAAAATTAATTTGAAATTAGAATTCTTAGCCAAACAAAAATTATTTTGATTTGAAATGGCCAGTACTGCAGAACGGCAATTTCATAGGTAAAGACCTAATATAACAGGTACAATATTATGTATACAGGCCCGCATTAATACAACTTGACAACATTTTGAGATCAGCTAAAATTCCACAATGTCTGAAGTCCCACCATAACCAGTGTGTTCTGCCACACCATGATGTATGATGCTGAGACTTGGACACTCACGCAGGAAGCTGTGTACAGGCTGAGAGAGAGCACAAAGAGCCATGTAGCCTTCCATGCTTCGAGATACGAAGACGTACGAAGGTCTTCGATATCGGAGAGCGTATTTTGGAGCTGAAACGGTATTGGGCAGGACGCCTGGCATGGCGCAGTGATGACAGGTGGAGTAAGGCTTTGGCAGACTGGCATCCAAGGACTGGAGGACGAGATGTTGGGCCTCCGGCGGATATGGGCAGACGACACCATGTTGCCATCCATGTTGTGGGCAAAACAGGATGGTGGGGATTGGTACAAAAACGTACAGTCAGAATTATAGACACGGTAAAACAACACCATTTTTAGGGTTCCGTACCTCTAAAGGAAAAAACGGAACCCTTATAAGATCACTTTGTTGTCCGTCCGTCCGTCCGTCTGTCAAGACCGTTTTTCTCAGGAACACGTGGAGGTATCAAACTGAAATTTCTATATGATACTTAGTTCTACTGTCCCTGGAAGCTGTAGAAAAATCAACCTTCTAAGTCAACGCAATCAAAAGATACAGCCATTTAGGCCGCAAAATTCCGCAAATTTTCGAAACTCGCACGGGAATCAAAACCTACAGGGTACTTCCCGTGAACTTAGAATCTTGAAATTTTGTACGAAGTCACGTCTTATAGTACAGATATAGGAAAAATTACGAAAACCGAAAATTTTTAGTTTCGTCATATAAAAAAAAATATTTTTGACAATTTTGAACTTTTACTTATATACCCACAGGTTTGTACGGAACCCTCGGTGCGCGAGTCCAACTCGCACTTGACCGGTTTTTTTATTGAATTAATCTCCAAAAAAAAGCATTAAATCACTAACGAAAAAAATATTATCTGAAATCTGTCCCACTGTCCTTGAAACAGGACAATAAAGAGTCTTACTCACAACAATGGGCACTCGCTAAGAGAGACTGCACAATGGTTCATTTCTCACAGCTATCGGGTAACGCGTTTACTGTGCATTGCATTGCATCACACAGCGTGTGTGTATTACAATGGTATGCTAATATGTTTGATGGTTTACTTGATAGGCTACTGCGTTTTTTGGATAAAGCTACTACATTTGTATGATCTATAAGATAATAATGACGTCAGTATTTTATTATAAACTAGCTTCCGCCTGCGGATTCGCCCGCGTGGAAGTCGGAAATTATCCCGTGGGAATGTACGCACGGCTACACATCAAGCTATACATTCAAATTCAAATTCAAATTCATTTATTTAGCTAACACAAGTTTTTTTAAATATACAGTGGTTTTACATGGTATGAGATTTACACAAATAAAAGATTTACACGGATTGAGCAGCGGGTCCCAAACTAGGCACAGCCTGTATCTTGGTGACCCATACAGTACACAAAGTTAATAATTATGCTAGCGCAAGATTGTTACCAAGTCAGAAGTTTTTTTTTTTTTTTTTTTAATTTACAATAATGTGAGAACAAAGAAAATAAATGATGCAACTAGTTAGATACCTATAAGACAGTTAAAGTGAGTAAGTGTTTGGTGTAAGTGTGTGGTGTAAGTGTGAGTGAGGGTATGAGTTCTATCAGAGTGTATTATTCATACATTTCATACATTTCCAATATAAGCTGATCTCGCATTGTATAAGATTTCCGTACAAAGCGAGATCAGCGTAAACTGGAAATGTATAGCTTGATGTGTAGCCGTGTGTACTACCGGGATGAAAGGTTTTTTTTATCAGTTTTTTTTTCAGATGCAAATAATGCTCGCACTGCTGGGGCACAGGCATCGATGTGAGAAGGAGTAGACTATAAATTAACCAAACGGGCCCAGTGCAGGTTGGTAAATGTCACATGTCTTCGAATTTTTGGGTCTAGAACGTGCCGGTTTCATCACGATGTTTTCCTTCAATGTATCGAGAGCAGTGGTGATGAAATAACTTACACAAAGTGAAGAGCCTGCCTGGCTTCCAACCTACGACCAACTCGTAAGTCGCGGTTCGACGCGATCGCGCGATTCGACTGGGCCACCAATTCCCTAAGAAAAATCTATACCACAAATTGAAACTGTGCAGCGATGTTAGTCGTTCAATTAACTCCCCAACTAAACCTGTATTTCCACGGCTGTCCGCTAATTATAATTTATTAAAAAGTTTATAACAATTGCGCCGCATAGTGTTGTAATGAAATAATAGGTAATTAAATAAGAAACACCTTGGAGCCCGCTTTAAATCTTTTTTTCCCAAAAGCATAAAAAAAATTATGACTACGGATAAAAGTAATTATATTTCTTGGTGACTATTATTAAGAAATAACACAAAAAGGCCACCAAGGAGAGATACACATACATACATACACACATACATACATACATACACACATACATATTAACCATATATTTACGATTTGTAAATACAGGATAACAGGGACATTTAGATAATTAATGACTAGTAAAAAAATATAGAGATCTAATAATATTATATCGTTTAATTCAGGCAACAAAGACTCATAACATAAATACCTTATAGACTACATACATAATTATAAAGAGTGACTCCCCCCATCGTGCCGGCACGGCATCGACTTACGAGTTGTAGGTCGTAGGTTTGAACCCAGGCTTTAATTTGTGTAAAAAAATAAATCACCACTCTACTGGTGAAGGAAAACATCGTGAGGAAACCGGCATGTCCTAGAACCAAAAATTCGAAGACATGTGACATCTACCAACCCGCACTGGGCCCGCGTGGTGGATTACGGCCCAGTCCTTCTCACAGAGAGGAGGCCTGTCCCAGCAGTGGGACGTTAAAGGCTGATTACGCTTATGCTAAGAAAAATAAATAATCACATGTTGCTTATCAGTAAGTTAAATATACTGGAAAATTATCTTCGACTAGCTGACCCGACAGACGTTGTCCTGTCTTAAATATTAATATCGAATTCACATTATATATACATACATGTTACGCACTACTTTCTTATTTGTTTTGTTTTTTCATAAGAACCTTCTCCTGATAACAACGAACACAACAAAAAAAGAATTAGCAAAATTGGTCCAGTCATTCACGTGTGATGTCGTGACCAAGGGAAATATGGATTCATTTTTATATATATAGAAGATATATAGACAATAACATATTTAACACTTGTATGACGCGTAACATACAACTACCAATACATAAGACATTTATTTAAATTCACAAAATTGAAACAAATAAAATTATTTAAATAGTACTTTTGAATAATATTTAAATAATAACTAGCCGAAGATAGAAAAAAAATATGTGACAATAGAATTTTAACTAAAATGACAAAAGAAATATAAAATCTCAGAAAGGGTTGTGCAATTTTGTCGGTAGGCGAAGGTCATGCGCCAAACGTCTTTCTAAGACATTGCTCTGGGGATCAGGAGGTCGGGAGTTCAAATACTGCTAGTTTAACCATTGTGGTATACACATTTCTATGAAAATATAAATAAAGAATGAGACTTGAGATGTTATCTTACAAGGAATGCAGCGAATTATTAGCGTCTGTCCTACCAAACTGGAGGACTATTTTTTTTTTTAGAAATGCACATATTGGCGCATACACCTTCATTTCTCTGCTCTTAAACTGTGTTCTAGAAAAGCGTAGCTCCTTCCCCTCCCCATTAATTATCTAGTCTAGAAAGGAAGCCGACCCTAGCATAGTATGGAAAAAGCTTGGTTGGCAGATAAAGATTAATATTATTAAAATACAATACTTAAGAGCAAATATATGAGTAGTAGCCCGAAATTGTGCCCTATTTCCCCTATTACATGTGACTTAAACATAAATGTGGGTGGGTGTCAGAATAAGTGGCTATATAAATTTATAAGTGTATATATAAAACAAAAATCAAGATTTGAATGTCAGAATGGTTACTGCTTATTTACCGTATATGATTGTTCTTATGAATATGGTGTGTACGGAAAGGATTTCATGAAGTAAAGCACAGAAAGACAAGACTAGATATTTATTTCAATTAAGCTTGTCATTATTTAATCAGAAAGCTAGTCGTCCGTTCCAAAACTAGGTCTTCGTGGAGAAGAAGGACAAGAAACTCCATGGAAACATTATTGATATATTCCATCAACAAATCTCTTAAATTGCTATTACGTTTAATTACAACTCTTGGACCTTTGTCCAAGACAACTCAGCGCTATTACAACAAAATTGTTATAATAAGCAATTATTATGGTATAATATTAAATTACTTAACTGACATGACAAATGGTCGATCTATTCCACACAACAACGGCATTAATAAGTGGTTTTAAAAGGCCAGAGAACTATCCACACCTTTGCCCAAACATGGCGTGATATTATGTTGTGTAAATATTAAGAGGAAACAGAAGGGAGGGAGTGGGGAGGGGTATAACAGAAGGGCTCATAAGCTCTTCTGTGTGTCTATTGCGTACATTTCCCAACTCTAACACAGAACCGATTTAGATAAAACAGAAAAAAAACAACCGTCTTCCGGAAAAAACACTACAAAGTTAAAAAATAACTTTAATTTCAGAAAGCGGTGACAAAAAATTAAAATACATATCCAAAGTCACTCTCACCGCGAAGTCTTTTCTTTTTTTTGGAAAACGTTTTCATTTTTCACTTTTTAGGTTAAGTACCTACCCCCCACACCAATTCGAAATTTCATCTTCTCTTCTTCGGGGTCAAAAAATGCCAATTTATGCGATACCAGCAATCGCGGTTGATTTGCTGTAATTTTTTGAAGAGTTCCTTTGTGCATCATCAGATCGATATGAAATTTGAATGGGACCATTTTGGAATAAACCCCGTGCACACAAAAACATTTATTGCAAATCCGTCTATACATGACGGAGTTATGCAAAAAACATCTTGAATTGATAATCTCCTTCTTTTTGAAGTCGGTTAAAAATGCAAGTTGGTCGGTCCCTGACAACTTGTATTTTTGGTAACATGATTCTCTAACTGAATGAAATTTTACGTCGGTGTCAAAAAAAAAATCCGTTTCATAGAAACGTGTTTAGTAGTTAGTAGTTTAAAAAAAAAATAACTTATCAGCAAGAAATACAAACAAAACTCCTTAAAATCAGAATATAGAAAGAAAGAAAAAAAAAATATTTATTAGACTCGCACAGGAATATCACGAACATAACTACAATGCAATACAATTAAACACACACTAAAAACTAAAACACTACTATGCTAAGCTAGAGGTACTAAATAAAATTAAAATTAGAATTATACCAAAAAAAAAAAACAAAATTAAAAAAAAAAAAAACAAGGTCAAAAGGCCAAAAGGCCACATCTCAGCATGATGCTGCGACATTTAAAAAGTGTCGCAGCGCTGGTATTCTGATAGGGATATTATATAGGTAGCAACAACAGAACTGGATTTTCAACTAAAGACACAAATGATACAGAAGATACAGCAATTTGAAAACAAAGTAGCCGACTCACGCTTAATCAGGTACTAAATAATAACACAGAATCTAGTTTAATTTCCTTAGATTGTCGGAATGAAACGACTACTTGTTATACCAATCAAATGCGAATCAGTAGACGGTAACCAGTTAATGTGATGTTTGTAAACGATGAGTTAGCAACTTGCCATTGTTGTTACTGACGTTTACGAGATTTAAACGATTGAAACTTGATATTATTAAAATAAGCAAGTGAAAACGAATCAGCAAAAAAGCATAATCAGGATATTATTTTCCCACTGCTAAGACACAGGCCTCCTCATTTTAATAGAGGGCGTAATATTCGTTCTAGCACATGCCCGTTTCCTCTCGATGTTTTCTTTCACCGTTTTGAGAGCAATGTGCAAAGATATGGTGAAACAATTTACACAAAGTGCCTGCTTGTTCGAATTCACAACCGGCAACTCACAATTCGCGGGTGTTACCGCTCTGGGCCAAAACACGGGAACGAAGTACTCGTAAGATAACATTTAATTTTTGTAATTGCCATAATCAACACAGCTCATATCAAATTTTTAAGTGCTGCTGTTTTTTTTTTTCTCTAATCCATAAATCTTTATAACCTAGGTTTTTTTTTAGTTTAATTATTTCTTAGTGAGTTCCGTTACCAATGTATATATCACTATCTTTTGCCAGTGGCTTCGCCCGCGCGGAACTTTCATCCCCCATTTAACCCCCTTAAGGGTTGAATTCCGAAAAATCCTTCCTTGTCTACATTATAAAGGGGAACCTCTGTGCAAAATTTCAGCTTTGGGCTGGGCGTTGATGAGTGACATTTTAGTCGTCTTACAACGGCAGCCCACTTCATGTATCCAATGACTACCATACATTTAAATAATAAAATAAAAAATGGAACTTTTATGAATAATTTATTTAAAAAAAAGAAAATATTCACTAAAACGCATGACGTAGTTTGAAACACCCTGTTAAGGTGATGGAATGAATGACGTAATATAAATATCTTATATCCTTTGATACGTAAACATTATTAACAGAGTGTTTCACAATTCTAAAGCATTATATTTATATCTTTGTACCTATTATCTTAATTAATGGTAGCAAGTTTGTAATCGCGCCGAGAGGTATGTCGGATACGTTGAGTGGACCATCTTTCTAAGACGACTAAAATGTCACAGTGTATAGATAGATAGATAAAGTAGATTATCTCAACCAATACCAGCATGTGCTAGGTACATAATAACATTTCAAAGGTTGTAAAAATACACCAGTCAGCACGTTGCTGGTGAGGCTGACCACCCAGGAAGCGCTGGACGATTTCAAACTCAAACTCAAACTCAAAGCATTTATTTCAAATAAACCAATTACAGGCACTTTTGAATTGTTGTGTGATTATAAATTACAAGCCGTGTCCCAGGTGGCCATTCCATGGGGAACGAAAAATTTCGCGTTGAGGATTTCAATTCAATTTCAATATTTCTGGCAAAATGATAAAGTCAGAGTCAAAAAAAAATTAATTTATTCAAACTAGGCTGGCTGAGTATCAGCACTTTTTAGGGTTTCGTGCCTCAAAAGGAAAAAAAAGGAACCCTTAAAAGATCATTTCGTTGCGCGTCTGTCTGTCTGCTAGTCTGTCTGTGAAGACCCTTTTTCTCAGGAACGCAGGGAGGTATCAAATTGATAATAGTTGTCCAACTTGCATACAAACTTTCTTCCTCTATGCTCTTTCGGGGATTTTTTCTAAAATCCTAAAATACTGCTCACCTTCGTTACATAAAGAACAATCTCTCAAACTTGTATAGCATTTTAAGCTTCTCAACACAGCGATTTATGCGTTAATATTACAAATGCGAAAGTAACTCTGTCTGTCTGACTGACTGGTGAACCGATCGTCATGAAATTTGGCAGATATATAGCCTGGGATAAGGAAGAGGACATAGGCTACTTTCTTACGCGATAACCGACATCCACGCAGGTGGAGCCGCGGGCAAAAGCTAGTCAAGAATAAATACAGAATGTATCGATCGAATAAAAATAATTGAATGTAGCCTTTCACTACATTCCAAAGTTGCTTTTAAAATCCACTCCATACTTATTAGGCATCTTGTCTTTAAAATACTTGCATTTTTAATCTGAAAACGTGTTTTGGAATTCTTGATTTTAATGAAAATTTAAACTACCTCATAATAAGCCTATTACATATGTTCCCACTGCTGGGACACAGGCCTCCTCTCGGTGAGAGGGAGTGGACCGTAATTCACGATATTTTCCTTCACCGTTTTGAGAACAGTGGTAATTTCAATAATTTGTACAAAGTATTCGTAATTCGCGGCTGCCAATAGGCCACTACTTCTCACATATCATTACATAGTTGGAACAAAACAAGTAGCCTCTAATAACAACATCAAATAACATAAAACACAAGTGTCAATACAAGATACTGAAAATAGGCTGTCTTGCCGAGTAAAGTTAGCCGCACGTCGGAACACCGTGGCATTTTAATCGTCTTACAAAGACAGCCCACTTCATGTATCCAATGACTACTAAACATTTATAAAAAACTTTTTAATAAAAAAAATTAAACCGCCGAAAAACCGAAAAGTAAAAAATAATAAACCTGCTTTGTCCAACCCCAATAACTAAGTTCGGAAGGCGGTGACATATAATTAAATACATATCCAAAGTCACCGACTTCCGAACTTAGTTATTGGGGTTGGACAAAGCAGGTTTATTATTTTTTACTTTTCGGTTTTTCGGCGGTTTAATTTTTTTTTATTAAAAAGTTTTTATTTTATAATTTTTTGTGCCTATAATCTACTAATTACTACATGCTTAATTTTTGATTACTTTTTTGTAATACACAACTCAATATTAAAATATGTGAGTTAACAATCAATCATCCCCTGTTTTCTTACCCTTAGGGTTGGAATTTTTCTTCGAAATTTATATGGGACCAACTTCGGGGTATACCCTTTCTAATAAAAAAAGAATTATCAAAATTGGACTACTCTGGAAAAAGTTATGCGTGGTCATACATAAAAAAAAAAAAAATACCCGTCGTATTGAGTAACTTCCTCCGTTTTTTCGTTGGTTCAAAAAAAAAAAGATATTTTTGGACATACGAATAGTAAAAATTAAAAAAAGTATCATTCAGACTCATGATGTAGTTTTGAACGCCCTGTTATGGAGATGGAATTAATGATGAAATGTAATGGTATTATGGTAGAAATCTTCTACCGTTTGATACGTAAACATTTTTAACAGGGGAACTGTTTCATAATTCTAAACCGTTATTTATTTTTCTTAGTACCTATTATCTTAATCAATGGTAACAATTTTTGAATCGCGCATTTAGATATTTTATTTCGGATACATTGAGTAGACCACCTTCGTAAGACGACTATGCTACTGTCAATGAGTATTTCTATCTTGGCCAAATAGTCTCTTTCCAGGCAAGACAAAACAAATAAGTTGTAAGAGTCACCAAAAATGCCTGGAAGAACTATTAGGATCAGGCCACGAAAGATTTAATGAAGAACGATCTTCGTCTATCCCTCAAGAGAAGACTCACCGATATATTATGTGTTCTTCACATCCTCATGCATGGTTCCCAAATATAGTCTTTGAGAATTCAGCAAAGTCTAGCGTGGACCTCTCACACTCGACGTTTGCCAGACAGCTTATGGAACGGAGTATTCCGGGAATTGAACTTGTGAACCGGATTAAGAATATAACAATCCGTTTCATTAGTAAAATAACTGATGTCACTCGGAAAGCTGCCACGCTTGAATGAAAATTGGAGTGGATACGTCTGTTGTATGTCAGTCGATCAATGGACCAAATTTACGACCTTGTGGGTTCCGCTTAATGGAAAACGACATCACGACAGGCTCAGACGGAGATGGTGGGATGAACTAGACTCATTAAAGATTGGTCCTTGGCAGCGCTGGACAGAGCGAGGTGAATACAGAGTAGGGAGGGAGGCCTTCGCCCAGCGGTGGGAGTTTCATGTCTAATAATAATAATAATCATCATCATCATTCTCCTGCCCTTGTCCCAATTTATTTGGGGTCGGCGCAACATGTCTTTTTCTTCCACACTTCTCTATTAGTCGTCATCTCCGTAGTCACACCCTTTCTAACCATATCATCATTCACACAGTCCATCCATCGTTTCTTTGGTGTCCCCCTACTCTTATAGCCATCGAAATTCATAATATTCATTCATTCAAATCCGAAGAAGACACAAGACCGGTCGAAGTGGAGGAGCTTGGGGGAGGCCTATGTCCAGCAGTGGACGTCTTTCGGCTGATATGATGATGATGATGATGATTCAAATCCGAACAGGCTCTTTTTATTTTTATGTCTAATAATAAAAAATAAAAAAACCCTGTTCTGGTTCGAACCCACGAGCTACAACTCGTAAATCGCGGCCGTTATCAATTGGCCACCAATATACTTATATCATTACAAGTTTGAAAAATAACAAGTAGTCTATAACAACATAAAACAAAGTCAATACAAGCCATTACCTAAAACAACAGGCTATTTCACCGAGTAAACTCATTACAGTTAGCAATTTGACATTGACAGCGCCTATACACGTATTTCGTTGCTTTAAGGACGATTTTCGTAGTTGAAATGTTAGTTCTGATGTGGTAGATAGTACAGGGAAATGCCACGAGTTCGGCCAGGTCACCACGATCTATTCTCGATCAACGAGTGTGAAAGGCCGATCGTGGCTCGTTACCTCGTTACTGTCATCGATAAACAAACTACGGCTGCAGTTCCTTCGTGATACCGTTTCGATATACGTAGCCAGTACTATTACCAACTATCCTCTATGTACAAAGCTTTGGAATAAAATGTTCAAGAACTTTTTCAGGCAACTTAGCATTGATAACTAACGAAACCTGCACCCTAATTGCGTAGCACGCTTTCAATCCGTATTTGAATAGTTTGAGGGATATTGCTAATAAATTGCTTCATAATTATGTTCGAAAATCTTGTCTGCTTAGCAACGTCAATAATGCATTGAATGTAGTAGTGTATGTAGTTGAATGTAGTACATGAAAGCCATAACAAATTATAGTGTTATGCAATATCCCGGCTGCATATCCCTTCGGGAAAATCAGCGTTATGTGATGTATGTATTTTAAAAATTGTCGTCTGAAAGTGTTAAGGTGTGGTTCAGTGGACATTGTTGAAAATTATAACCATCTTCATCTACCCCTGGCCTTTTACCAAATACGCGGGAGTCCACTTCCATTGAAAGTGGATGTAGCTGAATACCTGTTTTTTACATGGGGCGACTGCCTATCAAGATACCCCCTGGTAAGACTGGTTGTCAGACTTTCAGACTTCTGACCACCCGTAACGAATGTCGATGATCCACGAATGACAGTCGGGGCCGACGGCTTAAAGTTCTTTCTGAGGCACGGAGGGGTCTTGCTAGGTTAAGATTGTCACCCATCTACGGACCAACCGCGGCAATTTGAGAATTATCACCTTGGTTTTAAAATTAACACGGTGATTAAGTATGATTGTTCGTTCGATAGATCTACTATCGCGCAGTGATCTTATAATCCGCACCCATTCATATTATGCTCGTAAATAAGGATAATTATCACTTTTATCACTTATTCTGGGTTTCTTCATTCTTGGTATTCTGTATCCCCATGCTCATATTTAATATGTAATAAGAATGTAATTAGTCAATGCCGCAAACAACTAATTCATATATTTCACATACATTACATTAAAGTAAATAATATAATTCCTTCAAACAAAATTTTACTACTATCCAAGAAATATGCGCAAATCGATCAATACAAAACCTTTTTTCTATGAAATACCTATGCATATTTCATTTATTTCCCCGTAACTCGTTAAGATATTAAATAAATTCATTCAATTCCACTTATTTTTCCAATTATTTTATACAGTTCCTTAAATAAAATAAAAATTGCTGTGGAACATAATTGACACAATTAAAGAAATAATTAAATGAATGCGCGAATAAAATAATCATTTTTTTCTCGGATCAAATGAAAAAACGGGCGCGTTGATGTCTTTTATATGAACATGTTAATTGTGCAGTTTATTTTGTTGTGTCATGGAAGATTTTGTTCACGATTTTGCAAAATGTGAAATGGGAGTGACAGTTTCATAGGTGTAAAGGGGTAAGCTGAATTATAAGTAGGTACAAACAATTGTTAATAAGGTCCACGATAAACTCAGAAAGTACAATAAATAATTATTTTATATCAAATAATCTTTTTTTCTCCGGGACTTGATATCACTACTAATATTATTTATACGAAAGTAGAGAGTTACTTTCTGTTATCCTTTCACGCCTAAAACGCTGAAACGATTGTCATGAAATTTGGCAGAGATACAGCTTGGGATATGGAGAAGGACATAGGCTACTTTTTTACGCGATAACATCCACGCGGGCGGAGACGCGGGCAAAAGCTAGTTCGCAATAAAGCGTCAATTGACAGTTAAGTTATTATTGACAAATCACCACCATTACGAGGCTCGCTGCAGGCGCCACAAGATTCGCAATCTCTCGTATTATATCACTAATTCTAACAAATTAAGCGTCGTAATGTTTACAATCGAAATACCTCTCGTATGATAATTTACAAGATTTGAATATGTAATTATTCGGACACGGATGCTGAAATCCGTTTCTAAAATAAATAATTACCGTGGGAAATAATAAGGATAAATGTTATTTCATGAAATGGTTCGTTAATATTGCAATTTGGCTTGTGTATTATTAATTTAATACTTTAAATAGTGGCTCGTTAGTTGTTGGTGTAGTGGTCGCAAACGAGACTGCTATGCGTGGGATCCTGAGTTTGATTTCCAAGTCAGGTAGTGTTATTTGGTTTCCTTTATTCCGCTAATTATACATATAATTACATTTTTAAATATTAGTATAAAAACATTTAAAAATATAAAAATAGTAGCCCACCGGTATCGGGAACAAAGTCCAAGCTACCGGCGGTCAGGGCTCCAAAGAGAAGAACCTCCTTTTATTATTATTATTAGGAATATAACTCTGCCCACCTCTTCGGGAACACATGCGTGATATTATGTAAGTTTATATGTATAGTTTTAGTAACTAAGAGGCTCGTCGTTAATTGACATCTTGACCTTATCGCGGTCAAGTTTTACATTGGCATCGTAAATTGAAATGTTCGGAGAGTTTGGCCCAGATTGCATGGGAATATCGTCTAGCTTAGTTGGTACCTACTCATATATGAGTACAACATTTGTTTCCATTGTCCATTCATTTGTCAACATTGACAGGCCTGCACTGTCCTCCCATACATTTTATCTCTGAAAACATTGTTAAAGCCAATCATTTTTAAAAGAGTAACCGTGGAGTTTCTTGCCGGCTCTTCTCCATAGGAAACAACATTTTGGAACCGTGCACCTAGCTTCTGACGTTTCATAAGTGCCCATGCAGGTTTATATGAAATAAAAATATTTTTATTTTTTGATTTTGTGCATAAGCTGAATAATTAATACAGCCTATTTATAATGTTCTCAATGGGTACTAAGCCCTTTCTATAACAGGAAATGTGCTATAAGTGCTAGAACTCACGACGAATGCAATGCCCAGTGTGGTTTTGGTTCTAGGACATGTTATTCTTCACCGTTTTGGCCCAGCAGTGGTATCGCAATAAGTTGCACAAAGTAAAGTGACTCACATCACTTCAGCTGAAAGTCGTCCACTGTTCGACATAAGCCTCCCCCAATTTGGTAGGGTTTGCCCTAATCGCCATGCTTGGCAGGTAGGTTGGCGACCGCAGTATGGTGCTAAAATGCATAGAGGACGCTGCTGCCCATTCTTTAGTAAGTCCCTTAGTCGCCTTCTACGACACCATCGGGAAGAAATGGGATGGTGCTATTCTTTTACGCTCGGCACCACACGGAACAACAGTGGTAGCGCAAATAAAATTTAAATTGACGAATTGCACAAAGTAAAGTGACTCGCTTCGTGTAAATTAATGATCCCATATTTATTTGTATCAGTTTTATATTAGTTATTTGATGTGCCAAATGGTTCATTAGTATCAATTTGAGCTTCTTTATTTGGCTTGAATGAATCATTAAAATCTTGTGGGTGGAGATTTGTATGGAGCTAGCAATAATTAATGAATGATTGACGAGTATAATGAATGGAACGGTGAAATTCTGACGCTACTGTCAACAAAAGTAAAATTTATATGAAATTGTGCCAATATAGTGTTGTTCCAACGACATAAAATGTTTGATTTGTGATTAAATATTCTGAGCCCGACAAATAAATATATATGCCTTTATTGCGTAATGTTTAGTTTTGTAGACCCTGGAAGGAGCCATACTTCCTTTAAAGATTATTTGTAATTAGTAAAGATTAATTTAAAGTAGGATAGTTAGATTCTTGAGTTCGAGTTAACGAGTAAACAAGTCAATGATTAGCAAATGGTAAGACAACAATACATTCTTAAGAAGGCGTACAAATATAGTTGTAATTTTTACTAAATTTTTTGTTTTTATGTTTATTGTTAAATTTTGTGTAAGTGTATTTTAAGGATATAAATAGTTTAATATGTGTGTATAACATCGTCTTGGGTAACTTTAAGATGTTGTACTTAATGGTGTTAGTAAATAAATACTTAAATTAAAAATTGAAATATTGTAAAATTAAAATATTTACAATATTTTAATTTTACATAGAAATGTGGGATCATATTTCATCTCAAGAAAATTATGACCCTGGAGAATTTAAATGCAGTTCTAGTTTTAAAACAATGCCCAAAATATCAGGCCTTTCAGACAATATATCAAGGTGTACATTTTAAGATTGCAGCCCAAAAATTAACACAAAAATATAAATAACCACAGAATTAGTTGAAAAAATCACATGTAACCTACCAATTTCTCCCACACAACCAAGAAAAACGATTTATTCTAAAACGGCACTTCAAAAACACCAACACAATTTCGTACATAAATATATTCGCACGCAATGTTTTACGTACATGACGGCATGCGTTCGACGCGTCGAATGCGTTGCGTACGTTACGTCGGAACGCGTGCGTTCTGCGTCGCGTCGCGTCGCTTACTAGTCAGCTGGCCGGCCGGCTCAATGTGCTAATAGACATCGCATAATCAAGTGAGAGGAAGTCTATAGAGGTGATAGAGGGACTATTTTATAATAGGCAAAGGCCATTGGATAGATTTGTCGTGATATACGAGATCGTGGAGTGGTTTACTTGTTTCTCGTCATCTCTATAGAGCTGTTCAGGGGTCTTTATGCAGGCATGGCGACTGAAACTATTTTGTGTCTGTTGAAGGGCGCAGATAGTCACCAATTGGGTTTTGACGGTAGAAACTCACATATCCCATGGTAATAGGCTCGATATCTTCTACCTCCCTGAAAACCCCCAGTCCTCGAATTTCCATAAAAAAACAAGCCCGCATCTTTCCGGAGAAAATAAGCCGGAAAACAGGGGGTGCCGTTTAGAAGTGTAGCCTTTTACAAAATAATATGAGGTAAGTTATTGGCTAGTAATTACAGCCTATTAGTAATAGTTATAGCGAAACCATGGCATCATCATTTCAGCCGAAAGACGTCCACTGCTTGAACATAAGCCTCCCCCAAAGGGGGTGTTTTGCCGTAATCGCCACGCTTGGCAGGCGGGTTAGCGATCTCAGTATGGTGGTAAAATGTATAGAGAACGCTGCTGCCCATTCTCTAGTAAGTCCCTTAGTCGCCTTCAACGACACCCACGGGAAGAAATGGGATGGCATGATCAGCCTATAATGATCCCACTGCTGGGATGTCCCAGACCTAGGCCTATATAAAATATGTACCTAACATTTGTGAGAGGCAGTTGACCATAAAGGTATGATTCTGAACTCCGCTGTACGCAGCAGTGCTGCCACTGTGGTGCTGCGCAGCAGAGCTGCCTGCAAGATGATTCCGGTAGTGTTGCGCTGTCTGCGCTTCTGAATCAGAGAAATTCACTGTTTTTTTGCCAATTTACTTGTCAACATTCACGTATCGCTACAGCGCCAGACACGTCACTACTGGGCCTCAAGTCTGCTATTACAATAGTGTCAGAATGGTGTATCATTGATTTCATAATTGTTGATTTTGACAAGTTAGGTAATCTACTAATATAATGGCGTCATTATGACTTTCCAGTGGTCAGCCACTGACACTCCATTGAAAGAAGTGGCGTTTATTGGTAATCTCGTACATAATGACAAATGAATGACTAATCTGCCAAAAAATTTACAGTTCCTAAAATAATATGTTAAAAAAGAATATATAAAAATATTCATATAAATGAATTCTGGCATGAATAAATGTTCAAATTTAGTAGTGTTTTTGTATTGTATAATTATATTGTATTTCTACTAACGGGTTTTATAATAATAGCAATACGACAATGCCATTATAACACAATTATATTACGAGACCATTGACCGACCACTGATCGACCATTATGAATTTAGCAGATTACGAACTTTTAGCAAAATGACGATGGGATCGTGTTGGAATGACGAATTTATAAAAATAGTAGACCAAGGCCCCTGGTCTGTCGCGGTGGTGGAGCGACACTGCCACGCAGCAGTGCTGCCGCTGCATTCCTGCCGTGAAATTGCTGCGTAGCTCGGAATGTAATCTCATAAAAACTTATAGAGAATATATGGAGACCAGTAGTGCTGCTGCAGCACTGCTGCGTGCAACGGAGCTCGGAACGGAATCATACCTTAATCCACCACGCGGGTTGGTAGATGTCGCCTATCTACGAATTTTTGGTTATAGGCCATGCCGGTTTCTTCACGATGCTTTCTTTCACCGTTTTGAGAGCAGTGGTGATGATAATAGTTTACACAAAGTAAAGCGTAGGTCAGGGTTCGATTCCTCGACTACTCGAAAGCCACTGGGCCACCACTGGTATCCAGTAATAGATATCCCCATCGTCTAAAGTTGATTACTCCAAAACACTCCTAGTATTTTTGACCGCATAGTGGGTGCTGTTATTTGCCTTACCATTTTGTGACAATCTTGAAAGGAAATTCGGCAATAACGAGCATTGTCACACCAAAACAACACTAGTCACACTTACATCCGCTCAGCAAAATGTTACACCTGACATAACCAAAGCAACCTACTTACAAGGCAAAGAAAGCAATACTTGGCTGACATTATTGTCCTCCACTTAGTTTATGGCCTTCTATCCTTTTCATATACACACACATGTCATATGAAAGAGAAGGACAGATGTATGGTTAGGAGAAAAGTGGACAGGTTTTGGTGATCGCTCAATAAATCGCGTTGTGATGGCATTTTATTTGATTAAAGTGACCACGTCTCCTAATAAAGCTTACCTCAATTTAAACTTTATTAGTTTTCAAAATAAGGTTGAAAGTCAAATGTGAGTGATTTAGAAGAAGTTTGTGAGCTTTTAGTTTCGTAATGTAGAGAATTTATTTCTGTTAATGATTGGTGTGAAAACGAAATTATGAGATAGGAATTCTATTGTTAGTCTTAGTATGATGTTATTTTGACCTCGTTCTTGGAATTCTTTTGAAATGGGTTTCCTGTTGTGAATGGCAATTGGTGATATTCTAGTCATATTCTTATAAATCAAAGGCTTTTTTTGCATTTAACTCCAATTTATTAGTAATAATCGAAAAAACGGCCTACCCAAATGTCCTTTCATTGGTATTGTTCGTCAAATCGTTAAGCTCCTCAAGTTCTGAGTTGCGCCGTATGATTACTGATACATGCGTGTCAATCTGTGAGGTTCTTTGCTCAAAAGACCATTTCAGACACCACTCCACATGGTCTTCACATGATCTGACCAAGATTATGCCTGGATTTTAAAAGAGACTGACCTCTGAGTTTGATTCGGCCTTTCTTCTCAGAGTAGTCAGATAGGAAACGCCGACCTCATCTAGTTTAAAAAAATATGATTGACGTGTAAAAGTGTTTGTACAAACTAAACCTACCTACCTACTTACAGAAATAAAATCATTTATCATAAACACTGATGGCAGTAGTGGTAGCCTAGTATTAACGGCAACTTACGAGTTGTAGGATGTGGGTTCGAACCCAGGCAGGCGCTTTGCTTTGTTTAAACAATTTCATCACCACTGCTATAAAAATGGTGATGGAAAACATCGTGCAGGATCTTGTCTTAGAACCAACAATTCGAAGACATCTGACATCCACCAACCTACACTGAGCTCTCGTGGTAGAAATACAACCCACTCCCTCTCGGAGAGAGAAGGCCTCAGGTCCCAGCTGTGGGAACATTATAGGCTCATTATGAAGGCACTCTTGGGCAAATTCCCGTGCAGAGCATCTAGCAGGATAATACCCATGGTATTTATAGCCTGAGGAGACATTTCAGAAATGTCCCTGGAATAGTAAAGCATCTGCGATGTTTTTTATTTTTTGGGTGAGTTATTATCAAATAACTTCTCCCGCTCTGGGTGGAGCAGGAGGGCGTGTCAGACTTTTACTGACTAAAACCCACCCGTGTTCCCTCAGTAGCCTGTATGCCAGGGGCTGCGGTATCTCTTTCGAACAAACCCGGAACCCTGGCAGAAGCATCTGCGATGACTCTGATATTGAAGATGTCTTTATATAGCGTTAACCATGAGACGAATAGTCGGCTTCTATGCCAAAAAACCAGAAGAAATGAATGACTGATGTTGCTTCCTCTATTTTTTATTCATGTGTAAAGTTACATATATGAACACCTAGCTTCCGCGCCCGGCTTCGCCCGCATGGAAGTCGGAAATTATCCCGCGGAAACTTACTGGAATAAAAATTATCCTCCTATGTGTTAAGCTAGGTTATAATTTGTGTGCCAAATTTCATCCGAATCCATTCAGTCGTTTTTGCGTGAAAGAGTAATAAACATCCATACATACACACTTTAGCGTTTATAATATTAGTAAGGATGACGGTGGTCCGCTCGTTTCGTCCCGAATCACAGACACAAATGTCAAATTTGACATACGATCAATTTACTTTACTTCTATTAACATCTTTACGCATGAGTTCTGTAGGTACCTACGTAAATTTTACATAATTATGTCAATTACTAAATATCCGTTGCCGCTATTTTATCAAAGTGATACAACAGCAGAAAACTGGAATATTTGTACAAGATGTTAGTAATGGAGCGGAACTTCATTCATATTCATATTTTACTCATGTGTAAAGTTGCTAATGGAAACTGAAGATGCCATAGTTGACGGTTATATTGTTATATTGTGGGAGACGGATAGTTGACGGTAATGTGTATCTGCATTATCTGCCCAACCTTTATATCAAGACCTGCACCCTAATTGCGTAACTCACGATTGATCATAATTGGTTTCGTCTTCACAGTTAAACAATATTCATTGCGTTATTTATGTTGTCGAACAGACACATTTTTCGAACATATGAAGCAATGGTTTAACAATCCGTTTCAAAACGATACAGATTATGATGAATCGTGAGTTACGCAATTAGGGTGCAGGACCATGAAGGATCAGCTATGTCCTAAGATATCACCATTGAAAGTTTCACTCCATTCATAAGGACGTGAAAATGTAACAGATACATAACATCTGCTACGACGAAATTGCCGGAAAACAAAGAAAACTACATTTACACACGTTACACTATTTATATTAGTGTTTAGTACTGTTACGATTTATTTGCAGATGGTTATTTAGTTTAGTTATGTGACAAACTGGCGCGAGAAAGTGTCCTTAGAGAGGAAGTGGACTATTCATGTATTTGAGTTGGTAAATAGGTACATATGGACACAGTATCAACAATGTTGCAATGAAACCCAGCCTGTGTGAGGATTAAGTTATATAGGTCATAGGATTTTATTAAGATAAGGATTTCGATCTGTTACATAAGTGGAGACACAAGTGGACATTTGCAAAAGTGGAGCTACGTCTGCCAACAAACTGCTATGCAGTTTGGCGGAGGTAAATGTAACTTATACGAACTCTTTTTTGTGAATAAACAGTTTTTTTTTTACTCCAGCATGGTATTAGTGCTAGTTAACATTCGATGCTTGAGATGAGCTTCGTCACTCGTTTGACATGTGATGGAAAACTGTCACAAAACCATATTGAGGAAACACATTTATCATATGTATTGGATCATCGTGTTTTCGTGGAATACCTACCTACTTATTAGGCGAAAATTTGTATGCTGCCCCCGTGATGATAATTCCTTCAAACCGGAATACCAAATCTAAGTCTGCTGAGGAATAGTGGTCTTAGATGCTTAAATCTTTCCCCTTCACAAGGAGCTGTATCAAAAATAAAACGTTGCAAAATGCTGGTCACCTTTTACTATAGCCACAGGCCTAAATAACTGTGCGTTTAGAAGGTTTGTTTGACCCTTCAGTCGCCACTCTAATATTGAAGTGGACTTGTTGGCCGTCAGATTAGAGAAACCGTTTAATAGGTGAAAGAAATCCACTATCAGATTTTCTTCAGTTCCCACCTTTCTTATACGTATATAGTAGAATTAAGAGAGAGGTATAATCCTCCCAACCGATTTCGGTCACGGTGGCCAAACCTCAACGGAGATTTGCCTGGTACGCAGGAGATATTATAGTGCACAAATGTGTGCGCAAACACAGGTGCAGCCTTTGTTCCTATCCACATAAGTCCGATGGTACGGCAATCTGAAACGACTGGGGAGTGATCAGGCGCAGGATCAATGGCTTTACGTACTTTCCGGGGCACGGGGGTAGGTATCACATCACCAACTGCCAAATTCTGGCCTTTGGGCTGCTATTGAGAAATTCCATAAAGATAAACACAGCAACTCTTTGCCTGGGAATCGAGTCACGTTTGCGACCGCGCGTCCAAGGGGGCAGTTACGAGGCAAGTACCTACATTATTATGAGCGTTTTAAGAATGACGAAACAAAAGCTTCTTCGTTTGAATCACAAAATAATGGTACATAACTATTCTCTTGCGCACGGATTAGCGCGTAAGTTGCGTGAGACAGTGAAAGCGCATGACTCACAGGATTTATCCAACTAATCACAATCAGTATTCACGACGCTATCTCTGTTCTATTTAACTTCGGATCTCACCACGGATTTCTTTTATCTGCTAATAAAACTTTACTGTAAATAGTATTAACTGTTTTCGCTTTTATTCGGATCGCAGACTGTTGGATGCGGTTGGAATTATAAATGTCATCTTTGTAATACTCCCGTTAAAGCGCGTTTCCATGGTGGTATGTACTTTGTTACAATGATCAATGGTATGACGTTCTTTGGCATGAGGCCAAATACGGAACTAACCATTGAGGTAATATGTACACAGCATTACATTAACAAGCCATCTTATTTTATCAATACAATACATAATCAGCCTATAATGTTCCCACTGCTGGGACTGGGGACAGGGCTGTAATCCACCACGCGAGCCTGGCAGGCCTAGCGTTAGATGTATGGGAATGACATTACCTGCGGAAAGGTTACCTACGTCGTATCCTTTCCGCAGGTAATGTCATTCTCATTACCATACATTTTGGCGTAACGTTTGGCGTGAACGCTAACAGAAATGTGTTTTGTTTCTAGGCCCAGTTCGGGTTGGTAGATGTTACATGTTTCGATTTCTTGGGAGTGCAGTGGTGAATATTACCTATCTATGCGTGAAAAAGCACTTTTTCTGTTCTAACGAAGAATTGTTTCTGAAATTGTTAGTACCTATTGATTTTCGGCAATTTCACCGTGACGTGCCTTATGTATTGTAACATATCCCGGTTACTTAGTCCTCCTGATTACTGCGGCGACTCGCTTTAAGCGACCAGTAAAACCAATTCGCGATTGTTCAATAATATATAAATCGCACAATAGGTAGGCACTAAAATGCTCGAAGAACCGAATTTAATAATTAGGGGTTACATGTATATAGCCCTTAATTTTGGACCTCTCGTAACTGCTACTGAGGTGAGGGTGTCGAGAAAACTTTTTAATGGATAGGTACTGTAACAGTAGGTATGAGCGCCAATGGTGCCGATTCTGTTGTTACAAAATTCTCTAAACTAGACTAAAAATCACCAAAATTTAGTTTATTCCTGTCAAACGACGACTTCCTATTCTGAAATTGACTAAAGTGACACAACTTAACCATATTTTAGTTTGACAGCACTAAGATTGCACTGAATTATTAGTTTAGTGTAAATGGTAATTTTGCTATTCTGTTGTTGTCAATTTCATTATTCTATTCAACCTAAAATTTTGGTTGTCTAACTAAATCTGACTATTTTTAATCGCGATTAAATAGGTGTGGAATAAAATTAGTTGTCAAGAACTAAAATTCACACCGACACCTCGACTTCTGGTGCAAAAATAGTACTGTATTTTTTTTTCTTTTCTTTTGCTTATATCTCGAAAACGGTGTGTCCTACCGCAAAAATAATGAAAATTTCGACCCCCTTTATTAAGCCCTAAACACATCTAAAACTCAACATGTCGATAATAATTTTTCATATTTTCCATGAAAAAAGTGAAAATTCCAAATACACGTCGAGGCTGCCGACCCCGGCGCGCTGCTGGCTCTAAAAAAAACATGGGGTAGGGCAAACAAGTACCACGTTGCGAAGCCAAAACATACCACGTGCGAGTCGCGATTGTCAAATTCGATTTTAGTTGTGTCAAAATAGTTTTTAAATTTAGAGATATTTTTTTGCAGAATAGCGTTTAGATTCTCATAGTAAAAAGTAAGGAATTTTAGTTATAGTTTAGTTAGTTTAGTTCGGTGTACAACAGAATCGGTACCAATATCCACTTTCTTTGTAGTTCCTAAAACGTGTTGAGTGTCCATTGACAGCTGTGGAGTTCCAAACTACTTAGTTCCTACAGCCTAATCATGTCAAGCTGGACCAGACCCGTTATCCAGAGTCAATATAATCTTTAGCTATTCAGCTTAAGATAGATTTTCATCTTTATAACATAAGCTTAAGGTTCATGTTCAATTGGGAAAATTTGACAGATTGGGGCAGCTTGATGTACTGGCGTCTGTACCTACATATTTCATACTCGTTAATCTGCATGCATGACTATCGTTCTAACAGCACAAACATCCCCAACCTCTTGCCGTAAGAAATTTTGGACACACGCACACCACACGCACAATACAGAACGAGATGGTATTGCGCAAGCGGCGCGTGGGAACTGCGCACGCGCTCCTACTCTCCTCTGTATGCAAAAACTAGACGATCGGAACACACTTCCGTATGATTATGTGGTGGCAGGTGGGCTAGCTGTTTAGGCTATAGGTACCTATTGGGTAATGTAGATGAGGATATCTTTCGGTTTAAGTTTTGAAATGGGTTTGTTATGAATATACTACAGCAGACCCATTTCAATTGATGTCAAATACATAGGTGATTCTGCTCGGGGTTACTCATAATTATCACCTTATATACGTGATTGCTAACTTAGTGCGTCAACTAATATGAGTACCTAAATTGTACTGGCTCTGTACTCCCTTATATAGGTTATTTTACAGTTATTCAGTTGTAGTTTTAGTACACTTAATTTGTCAACCCTTTAAACTGTGCTACAAGGTTGTTATGATGAATAAACGATTTTTGATTATGATTAATTTATTGTCTCTTGCAGACTTCGCCAGTCTCTAAGGAAGTTAAATATCAGTGTTCCTCTTTTTGGCTTGTGATTGGACTAGCTTGGAAATATCATCATTTTGTTGGCAATGCAAACGGCACACAAACCAACAAGTAGGTAGCTAGGGGATTAATGTATCGTAAACGTTAGACTAGTCTGTTAATTACATAATTTTATTACACGTTGAATTGCTGATAGGTACTAATATTATCTACTTAGCTACTGCCCATAACCTACATTTTATTAGAAAAAAAAACTTGCTTTAACTGAAACTAAGATAAAAGTTAAGGTTTAGTCTATTTCTAGACACAGAATGATATGCCTGTTTCTGTCACGCTATATTCCATTGTGTCACGCACAGGATGTGGTCGCACAGCCAATAAGGCTAGGCCTTCAGAAAAGAAGGAAGCCGGGGCATTGAGTTGAAACGAATGTCAACGCAAATTGACCTTTGTTGGCAATTAGCTCTGGTTATTTGTTTTCATGGTTTTCTATAGAATTTTTATATGACCGTCACGTCTGTGATCCTTGGTGTTTTACCATGAATGTCTGTGATTTACCTATTGGGTTTGGGTTAGTACAAACGCCTGTATATCAAGCTATCCCAAACTGTCAAATTTTCCCAATTGAACACGAACCTTGCTTTTGTTATAAAGTTAAAAATCTATCAAAGAAATTTGACAGATTCGGGCAGCTTGATGTGCTGGTACAAATGCATCATTAGAAGAATTGAAATGATGCCCACCACTTTTCCAACTCAAGCCTAATCCAGAATGGATATATTTCCGGTAGGATTGAGTATTATGGCTATACTTAGGTAGGTACTTACCTAAAAATTACTTAACAATTCGGTACTAGCACGTACTGTTCAACTGATTTCTTAAATATTAAATGATTTTATTTCTGCAAATAGGTTTGTACAGACGCCAGCACATAAAGCTACTCCAAACTGTTAAAATTTCCCAATTGAACATGAACCCTAAACATTATGTGATAAGTTGAAAATCTATCAAAGAAATTTGACAGATTGGAGTATGTACAAACACTTACACGCCAGACATATTTAAAAAATTAAATGAGGTCGGCGTTTCCTGACTACTCTGAGAAAGGCCGAAACAAACTCGAAGGTCAGTCTCTTTCAAAGTCCAGACATAATCTTGGTCAGACCATGTAGTTTCGTGTCTGAAATGGTCTTTTGAGTAAAGCCACACAGATTGAGTGGACCTGTTCATTCAGTGCACGCATTTGTCGGTAATTGTGCAGCTCAACTCAGAACTTAAGGAGCTCAACGACTCGACGAACAATAAGGGACATTTGGGTAGGCCGCATAAACTACTCAAACTGCCAAATAATCCTACGAGAAAAATAATGAACCACTTGGTCCTCATTTCATTTTCATTTTTATTCTGTGTAGTTTGTGTAATGAGATTTGTGTGTATTGCATTAACTTGGGATACAAATAAAAATCAAGCTGACACCTTTAGGATTCCATTTAATTTACCTTCACATATCCAATAAATAATTTATATCATAAAACACATATATGTCTACGATACAGACGCTATAATTATCTGTTAGGTACTCATATTGTGTCGTGTTAAAAACACCCTCTACTTTTACTTCTTAGAGTTCATATAATATGGATTAGAATATTCTAACTGACGAGAAGAAATGGAAGTGTTATTTTAAGTATGCAGTGGAATTAGATAAACTTTATTTATTTCACTACTAAATGAATACTTCTTTCAGTTCGATCGAATACTTTCATAGCAGTAAGGGGTGTTTACAGCACGTAAAATATTAATTTACAATTATTATGGATTCAAGATCTTTATTTTTGTGACAAATTTTACATTTCTAACGGAGAAGTGCTGGTAAGACATCATTTGGTAGGTGTGTCAGAGCTAACAATGTAATAAGTTATACATCCAAACCAAATATTTTGACGGAGAATATATTAAAAAGAATTGCATTTATAACTGTCCATTTTGCTGTAGCCGAGATACAGGTTTTATACCTAGTTCGGTTACAGATACTCCCATGTTGTAATGTTTTCATTATAGCCTACAAATATTTTACGCAAAAATTGTTGTTGTAATGGTAATATTTTTTTG
Organism: Polymixis flavicincta; assembly: GCA_949987655.1. Classification (NCBI taxonomy): domain Eukaryota; kingdom Metazoa; phylum Arthropoda; class Insecta; order Lepidoptera; family Noctuidae; genus Polymixis; species Polymixis flavicincta. Next base: position 22,266,724 of record OX465175.1, read on the forward strand.
TTGTTGTCGATAAATAAATTATGAATTATTATTATTTGTATGGGAGCTATTAAGCCTCAGACACGACACACAGGTAGACGGCTTCAAAGATATAACCAATTGTTTTGGACGTGGATACTATAAGTTTCCCCGTAGGGTTGGGCAGAGGTGTACACCCACATTTCGACAGTTATGTTTAAGTCCTAGAGCCATTAGCCGGGCATAAATTCAGACACTGGCTGCTGATAAATACCAGACAAAAAGGCCCAATAATACTTAGCCCGACCTGAGAGTCGAACCCAGAACCTCATGCTCAGCAGAAGAGCTTGCGACCACTAAACCCGATCCCCCTTATTACAAAACAAGGTTTTTCTTTAGGTATGGTTTAAACCATCGAACCTGTTTTTGAAATAAGAACTTAGAACTGAAATAGAATTACAGCTCCTTTTCCAAAACTGACAATTTAGTACTGGACTAACTTGTCAGTTTTGTAAAAGGAGCTGTAATTCTATTTCAGTTCTAAGTTCTTATTTCAAAAACAGGCTCGGTGGTTTAAACCATACCTAAAGAAAAACCTTGTTTTGTAATAAGGGGGGATAAGTCTAAACCGCTAACGTCGGATTAAGGGACTACTCACACTTATTCAGCTCTGTTCAACATTTTTTCCATAGAAAACAACGATTTTGTATAGAGTCCGTTCAGCTTTTCGCGGCTGAACAGATGCGTACGTATCTCATACAAAATCTTCGTTTTTTTATGGATAAAAGCTGAACAGAGCTGAATAAGTGTGTGAGTAGTCCCTTATCCGACAAATATTTTTGTGTCATTTCGCCAGGGACGTCGTATATTTACGACCAAAATACCACAGCTCATTTAATTTGTTGTAAAAAGTTAAGTATAGCAATCCCTCTTTGTTGTAGGTTTTCGATTCACTGTGTCGGACGCTGGGGGCACAATCGATATGAAGTCGGGCGGTTAAACGGTTAATAAATCTGCTGAGCTGTCAATAATACTAAAATTGTCAGAATTTTCGGAGATGCTTCTTATTCAAGTATGGAATTTAAAGCAACGGATAAGTTATTGCATCATTAGCTCGTTAAACATAATTATCACATACGCTACACATTTAGCACGATGCATATACACAGCTATCTTAACGATTAACATCAATACTTTTAATACTATTACAATATAGTAACGTGTTACTGTTGTGTGTGAGTGAAATGTACAGATTTTTTTACCTTACTTGCTTTTACCCGCGGCCTCGCTCGCGTGGGTATGCTACCGGGACAAAAAGTAGTCTATGTCGTTCCCCAAGATGCCATCTATCCCCTTGTCAAATTTTATGGAGATCTGTTCAGTGGTTTAGGCGTGAAAAGATAATATACCGCCAGAGTTACTTTCAAATTTATCATATTAATATGAATTATGAGTATTATAAAATGTATGTGAGTTAAAATAAATAAACTAGAACTTTAATAAATTAAAGCAAAGTTACATTGTTTTGATAGTAATTCTGCAGAGTTATTAAAACTCTGCATTTCTACTATCTGATGGAATGAGTATTCGAATAAATCATTTGTTAATTCTAATCTGTAAGTAATTTCATGATTTATTAACTTTTTTTTTATTCTAACTGTTATAATATGCAACAAACATTTCACTCACACACGTACAGACAACATAATATTTAAATACTCCGGGAATTATTATAACGGCAAATAATTCTACATCTAAATACATAGACTATCATAAACCGAACAGTGCAGTTTGTCCTATGGCAAATAAACTTAATAGCTTTGTTTTTATAACAACATATTTTAATCCATTGATTGGTCCTTACTTATTCAAGCGTTTTGGTAGGTACTCCTCAGATTACGTACTTTTGGGAACAACAGAGCATTTTAATGGCAATATTTATTTAGCTATAGCATTGTTTTCTATGTCCCCAGTGTAATATAATTATAACTATGAATTTGGGGCGGTATTACCGTAATATTTACTTAGGACATAATTGAGATAAATCTAGAAATTACAGGATCCTAAATTGCAGGACTAAATATTTTGATGCTTAACTTCACGATCGAACAATTTCTAGATTCATTACTAAAATACCGTCACCGTTTGTGAACAAACATTAGGTATAAGACTAAATAATTTTATGAGACATTAGGATCGCGATACCCTAAAGATAAACTCGAACTTCTGTTTATTAAATAACATAGTAAAATTCATCAAATGTTACTACGTTACTGAATAATCCTTCTACAATTCCGTCGACATCATAATTTAGTGAATAAGTGACACTGCAGAGACTCTACAGAAAAAAACTCTCAACAAAAATATAACTATACCACCGATGTCAAAAAGAAAAAGCCTAAAAACTAACCTAACAAATGCTAAACAACACTAAAGGCTAGCGAACGAGCATTAAATAAACACGTAAAGCGATAAATCAACATGAGAATACCAACGTAACTTAAAATCACAATAAAAAACATCACCAAACTTAACAAGTTTCATCGTAACGCTGATAATTTTTTATTACAATAATTATGTTAAATAATCCTTTATTTTTCTCTTTTATTGTAGAACAATATTTTTAATATTTGTTTATATAGTGCTATTTTTAGATAACCGATGGATTGAAAAGCGTGCAGACTGTTAGCAGTTTTGCAGAGTTTTAAATCGCATGATAGTGAAATTGCAGACTTTTCTCATCATACTTCCTACACATTTTATCATTATAACTCCTTTATCTTATCATCGCCGGGAAAATATGTACCACGTTACTTATAATTTCTTCATATTTAAGAAATTTTAAATTATTTCAATTTTCCAAACACAGCCCAAAAAGACGTATTTATGCAAAATTAATGAATAAGGCCCAAAACCTATTACTAAACATTAAAAAAAAAACCGAGAGAAGATATTTCAACCGATTATAATTTTATAGTAAGGTTTTAAAAGAGTGGCCTAAGTAACAATTTATTATTCTGTCAATTCGTTTACGTACCAAAAAGGAAACTCTCAAAAAGTCTTTAGCACATGTAACAGTCGTTCGTTATTCAGTCTAAAGCATAAATACAAATGCATTATTCCCTGTCTAATCCAAGAAAAAAAATACTTTAATAAAATATACACCACTAAACTAAGCAATTAGGGAACCAGTTCTTTCACCAAGGTTTTTTTTTACGTTTTAAGCATCTTTTTCTCCTGTAACATGAGTTAATTTGTTCTAAGGAATACTTAGTTCAGTGGTAAACATATTGCATTTACAAAATTAAAATGAGCTTTGATGAACAAGGGCCTCTCAGGCCAACCTAAAGCAATCCAACTATTTCAAATACATTCAAAACTAAGACAACTAAAAATAAACTATAAACAAAATAATAGATTCAATACAAATTGTATGAGGCATTCATTTAAACTACACATAAAAATTCGAGGAAGAATTATTTATAAATACTTAATTAAAGTAATGTCTATTCAGACAGCTTTTACAAACAAATTCGAGCGGTTTATAACAAATAGGGACATCTTTTTTTAAAGATTTTTCCGTTTTTATGAATACGAAGATAACGATGTCCTTATCATGAACCACATATTTTAATTTATTTTTATCATGTGTGTATTTTACACGAACAAGTTTTTTTTTGTCTATTTTTTCTGACTAATAAATGGATTACTATGGATTGTATTTTTTTACCCATTCAAGTATTTCAATGTTTCTGTTTGTACCCTTTTTAAATTATGTATACCTTTCCAATTTCTTTTATCATAAATACACACGTTATATAGTTATTAAATGACAAATAAGAACGAATAGATTCCATTACATTTGTCATTTAACATTTCTACACACAAAAATGGCTACTTTTCTTTTTGTAGAGTAATTTTTTACTACTATTGTAGCCTATGTTAACACTAAGTATTTTAAATTCAATATAATTATAATATTAATATATTCCCCGAAGGATAATGCTATGTAGTATGGGAGATTTATAAATTACTAATTTATTTCAATAATATGGATTGTATTATCATTCACTTTGATATTTTTCTTTGGTAATTGAGAATAATGTATTGAATTTACTCTCATTTTAGAATAAAAATATATCACATAATACAAGGGACTGGATTAAATTGCCATTTTAACAAAACCGGTTCTAGACAGTTCCAGTGACGCACTAAAATCGATTACGGCAAGTAGTATCGAATAGTTGGCCGTTGTATCGATTCGCTATGTCAAAGTACACATTTTATGCAGGTTTGTACGTTGTGAACTGACTATAAGAACATATAAATGAATCAGGTGTGTGTATCAAAGTAAATGACAATCACAATTTTAGACTAGAACAAATGTATTTCCTTGCAAGGTACGCGGGATATGTTCAACCTTAAGAGAACTTATACACTTCACGGAATTAGCTGCGTTTTGCCACATATTTAATTATTTGTTTGTTTTTTTTTTTAATAAGCTACTAGCGTATTTTCCAATTTGATAAAAACTATTTTAATTTGAAGATTGGGACGATATATTTAACAGAAAAATTAAAATAATTTTATTAAATCCATTTTCTCCATTAACAACGATTAAAATCAAATTTCTTTTTCGTTGTTTTGAATTTACCGCCAAAACGCTCCTTACGATGACTTTTTATCACGTGACATCGTGACGTCAGCTTTGTGTAAACGCACAAGTACAAATACTTAGTTTGGCGCAGTTTTAGAAGTATTTGTGCACAGAGGCACCGCACACCAGTGATTTCACTTTCTATCCATAAAAAATCTTGTTAATTATAAACACGACATTCACTTGTTACTTTAGATTGAAATTGGAAAATACCCTATTCAATCTCCTGTCACATTTCATTTAAATTTAAATGTTTAATCTACAGTCACTTTAAACCAATCAGTGACATGCAGTCATTGTTTTGCCTCTACCCGAATTTATTTGAGATTGGCGCAACATGTCTTATTCTTCCATTCTTTGCGGAATGTGACAACAGATTGACTTAATCAGACGTCAAGAAGCTTTATGTGCAATATTGCGCAAAAGTACAATGTGTCTGCGCAATGTTGCACAATGGATTTTGACAAGCATATTTTCTGATTTTCTGTGCTTTTCATACCCGTATAGATTTTCCATTGACTTAATGTTTTTTTTTTTTTTTAAACGCAGCGTCCTCCCGTCAAGTGTTAAGTTCCCTGTCTGCCTGCTGTGACCATGTAACCTGAATTGTACTAACTCGGCGCGTCTAAGGCACCAAGTTCAGTATATTCCGGTGTTCCAGCGACTCCTTTAGGGCGTAGAACAGCTGCAACTGCTGTTCAGGTTTCAGGTTGTATACCTGTGAAAAAATAGAGAAGTGTCAATAAAACAATAATTTAATAAATATCGTTCAGGTTTCCAACATTTTGTGGGTACTAAAATTTGTGTGGGTGTAATGGCAGGCCAGAAAAATAAAAAAAACGGTTTTCATAATACACCCTCAACATTTTTTCCAATTACAGCGAGCGTATACAGCCTTCCGCTGCTAAATAAGTGGGAAAATACTAAAAATCTTATTTTGATTTTATTATAATCACATGATTGGATCACCGAAATCGGCCGATGTGAGCTCCACTACACGATCAAGGCGGTTTATACCCACATTAGTCAAAACTTTTTCCTCAATGAATGATTTTAATGAATCCCCCTGAATCCCAAATCAGAACAATGGAAGAACTACCTGTTGCAGTAGCTTCTGCGGCGTGGCGGTGCGTATGAAGCTGGTGATGTACACGTTGACGAAGGTGGCCATCAGGAACTGGCAGTCGAAACGGTCCATGATACCGCCGTGGCCGGGAATCACATCGCCGAAGTCCTGGAATTATTTATATATTTATTTATTGGATCTCCGAAACTACACCATTACATATATTTTTGACAAGAAATTTGAAAAGGACTAAAATAATCAAATAAATCAAAGTACTAGGTACACTAGACGAAATCATACAAAGGAAAACAAAATAAAATGGAAAACAGTAAGGGTACAAAACATAAAGGAATAACTTTAAAAGTAAACAAAATAAAAGTATTATGGGTACAAACTATGAGTTTTATGTCTTTTTTAAACTTTGATTTTTACATGTTATATACAATATTTATTATGTTTCGATACTTCAAGGTGGTTGCGCTGTGATAGCCCGCGAAATTAAAATTTTCTTAGGTTTTTTGTTCTGAATTTGAATTAATAAAGATATGAGAAACTTTTCATTTTAATCTGTAGTCGAAGTAAAACTGTACATTTTTTTTTTAAACGATGCCCCCACTCTAGGAATTTCTCCTGTATTCTGGGTGCGTTTACAAACATTTTAATTCATATACACAAACGGCCAGATCCGGAACAACTACTTGTAGGTCATACAAATATTTGTTCCGTGCGGGAATCGAACCCGCGACACAGCGCAGCAGTCAATCGCTTAACCACTGCACCAACCGTGCCGTCAAAATTATGAGTAACCGGTCCAGTAAATCATAATGGTAACTATCTCATACTTTTTAAGTCTCATACTTAATAAGGATTTTAGAAATGAAAGGGTAAATAGGATTACCATTTGCTAAAAACATTATAAAACCTAACAGTGCATGGTGGTACCAACGAGATTTTTGGAATCTTAAAATTCGATTAAGGATAGTCAGGGTAAGTAAAATATATCAAATACTGTGATGATGGAAAGCCAGTTCGGTCTAACTTAGCGGATCCCCCTAAATATTTATTTTACTACACAATACCCAAGATAAGCTATGGAAGTCCTTACCTTGATCTTGAACGCGCGTTTAAATCCTGAAGCGAAGAATCCTCCGAAGGGTCCGATGACAGAGCTGAACGTGCTCAGACACAGCGAGTGGATCATGAATGGGTAGATATTCATCGTCTCCAGCCCCAACTGGAAACAAGGGAAATTGGACTTTAGAGTTGTAGCTTGTAAGAGCCCTAATACGACGGCTCAAGTGGGCACCCTACAAAGAATAACCCAGCATCTAATCGCTAAGCAAACTTCACGCACCACAGTTTGCTTTGCTGTGTACGCGATTCATACGAATATGAACCTTATTTGAATGCGTTTAATGTTCATATTTGTTGAAAGCAAATAGGTGCCCTTCATAAGAATATGAACATTGACTTTCTAACAGTACAGTTTATATTCGTATGAGACGCTTACTTAGCGAAATCAAAATTCGGATTTAGCGATAAATATAGCATCTTAATTTTAATAACAAATGCGATCAGGCCATCACTAATTTATTGGCGATGTGAATGCTGATTATATCAATATTCCTTATCGCAGGACTTTGTCGTAATTATCGGAAGGCTTTTAGCTATTTCCATTCTTAGAATAATTTGGCAAAATTAAAACCGAAGAACGGGACTCTGTTCTTCTATGGGAGACTAAGTCGCCTCACATTGGTATTATTTGGTTTAAAAGAAAGCTCCAAGTACCCCCTTATTTGCCCAAACTGTTATACAGGATAAGTTTTTATCCAGTGCGCAAATTTTAACCACGAATTCAGCATATCATTCTAGACCCCCTACCGCAGAAATTTTTCGCCGGTTATACAAAACAAAAACAAAAAACAGCTGTTTCATAGAAAAGTGCAATACCTACGCGGTCAAATTGTATGGAACAGCTGTTTTTTTTTTATAACCGGCGAAAAATTTCTGCGGTAGGGGGTCTAGAATGATATGCTGAATTCATGGTTAAAATTTGCGCACTGGATAAAAACTTTTCCTGTATAATACACTATTATTATTATTTCAAAAACTACTTACGACTTTCATTACAGGCTGCACAAACTGCGGGGGCGTGTACTCCTGGAGCCGGAACAGCAACGAAGGTTCACAGTCCATGGTCATGCGGCCCAGAGAGTCAGAATATTCGATGGGGCACACAAGGTACGGGTATTGACACATCATGTATGACATCTGTGGGAGGAAAAAATGGGTTTATAATAGGGGACGTTGGTAAAACTTTTTGTGGCCTAAAAAGTTTAAGCTATAGGATCCGGCTTTACATCACGGAAATCCATGACAGTAAAATCATCATAAATCTTCATCCGCCTAGACCAGGGATCGGCAATCTTTTGAGTCGGAAGAGTCAAAAATTACATTTTTTTTTTAAAGTTATGTATATATATCATAAAGATTATGGAACAAGTCACAGTTATTATTGGTTTCATAGTAAAATTGCGTGAAATCGGGGTTTAAACGTAAGGTGACCGGAAAGGGGCGTGTCCTAATCTACGCCATTTGCAAACTCACCATTTTATTTATTATTTGATAGCTCGCCAGGTGAAGGGAAAATAAATAATATTTGCGTATGGAACTAAAGAGCCACATGTGGCTCGCGAGCCGCAGGTTGCCAACCCCTGACCTAGACTCTTCCCAACTTTTATGGGCTCGGCTTGCTGTTTAACCGGATGCAATACCAGTATTTTACATAGTGCGACTCTGCCTAATTGATCATAACAGCAAAATGTTGTGTAAAAATATTTAGTTTAGGTTGCATCATAATTACCGCCATTCTATAATCAACCTTACAGATTTCTGTTTAAGACTGACATTCACGTAACAGTGTACTTGTCCACACTAATTCCACTTACCACCAATCCAAAAGCCACAGTAGATATTCCTCCACCAATGAACCCTTCCCAGGTCTTCTTAGGACTCAGCTTGATCAGCGGGGTCTTGCCGAAGAAGAAGCCGAACACGTAAGCCATGACGTCATTGCAAATGATCATAGACACTGGCACTATGAACCATATTAGACCTGGAACAAGAAGCGATTTGTGTTAGGAAGTTCAAGTAGGTTTGTAATGTCCAGATACATGATGGATGATGATGACTGGCTGATCATGTGGTCGCAACCATGAATAGTAAGCATGGGGTCTTAGGTTTGATCCTAGGGGCGGTTTTCTTCAAAGGAAATTCTCGATGGCAACCCGAAGTCTTGATTTCTCATTTGAATTTCAATAAAACTTTTTTCAAAAAAGAAATAAAGGAATTTCTAAAATGACACCATTTCGTATACCACTTACTATGTAAACAACAGTAGGAAGTATTAGAACATTATGAAGACACAACATAGTGGATTAAAAATGTACTATCGAAGCTAACGAAAAAGTACCCACGCAAAGTTAGTAAAATTTATATGGGACCACCCCTGAGGCATTCATTAAAAAAGAATTTTCGAAATCGATCCACAATTGCCGGAGATATGGCAGAACATGCATACAACATAAAAACATACAAACGAATTGAAAACCTTCTTTTTGAAGTCGCTTGAAAAGCGTCTCAATACATAAACAATCTAACCTAATAATTTATGTTCCTATTATTTTCTTCGTAGGTAAATAGGAAATACCAATAAATAGTTCAATATACCCACATCTATTTATACAATTAATATTCATTCAACCTCCATAGATCACCATAACGAACGGCCTATTAAGATTAAACCAGCATTCTTGGAAGCATAATTATATAACACGCTGCTTTGAAAACAATGTGGAAAGTAGGGGAACACCAAAGAAGCAATGGATGGTCTGTGTGAAAGATGATACGTATAGAAAGGGGTTTTTTTGAGGGTGGGAAATCATCAAATAACTTCTCCTGCTCTGGGTGGAGCGCGAGGGTGTGCCAGACTTTTACTGACTAAAACCCACGCGTGTTCCCTCAGTTGCCTGTGTGCCAGGGGCCACGGTATCTCTTTCGAACAACCCGCACCCCTGGCAGGCATCGAAATAGAAAGGGGGTGACCACCGAGATGACAACTAATAGACAAGCATGGAAGGAAAAGCCTTGTTGCGCCGACTCTAAATTAATTGTGATAAAGGTAAGAGAAAGGATGATGTTTTGAAAACAACGTGTCAGTAAAAATGTTATATTATTTCCAACGGTCAAGCAGATACCGATAACATCAGCTTGTGCTACATTAATAATAGTTTCTAAAAATACTGCCGTCCTTTAACTAGAAAGGAGTTAACGTTTTTTTTTTGGCTGGTAAATCATCAAATAACTTCTTCCGCTCTGGGTGGAGCTGGAGGGCGTGTCAGACTTTTACCGACTAAAACCCAAACGTGTTCCCTCAGTAGCCTGTGTGCTAGGGGCGGTGGTATCTTTTTCGAGCAGCCCGCACCCCTGGCAGACATCGGCCCTTGCGGGCCCCATCGGAAGGAGTTAACCGTCACTTGGTAAATTTTTACTTTTTAATAGAATCTAAGAGAGTTCACAATTCTCTATCTTTCTATCTAACATACATTTTTGCAATTCAAATAGTTCCCAAGATATGAGAGTTTGTAGGCCGTTAACAGGAAAGGATTCTTTAGGATAAACAGAAAGAAATATCAATTGATGTGTCCTACAATCAGTAACGTAAGTATCACGGTTTTTAAGAAATATCGATTCGCGCGTTCTTTACCAATTTCTCGGAAACAACTTTTAGGGCTTAACGCTTGTCAAGTTAAAGGACGGCAGAATAGTGATTAGGCGTGCCGGTTTAACATTTTGTAAATGTGAAAATCGTTACTAGCAGTAGTATAGTAGCCAACTACTACGAAACTATGACGATAGGCTAGCTAAAGCATCACACACACGTAAATGAACGCCTAAAATTGTACTGTCGGGTATTCACCTCTCGGCGCTAAGCTGAGCGTTAAAAAACTTTGGATAGGTATGTATTTAAATTTATCCTTTTTTTTTGCCTTTACCTATTGAAATTTCATCATTCTTGGTGTCAAAAAAATGCATATTTATTCGATAGCAGCAATCGCGGTTGATTTGCTGTCATTTTTTGAAGAGTTCCGTTGTCTGTCTCCGAAACTCATCATTAAATCTACATACCTACATGAAATTTTAATGGGATCATTTCGGAATAAACCCTTCCGAAACGGTCCCATTTCAAACAAAAATACAATTTGCTAATCCGTCTATACATACCTATATGTGACGGAGTTATGCCCGAACATACATAAAATAAACATGTTGAATTGATAACCTCCTTCTTTTTGAAGTCGGTTAATAATGCAGCAATGCGCTTTACTTTACGCAATCATTTAATTTTAATTTTAAACGGGAATCTAGAGTCGATTTCAACAACAAAAACTAATAAGCATAAAACCGACAGTACAATAGAACATTCTAAACATTTCGAGCCTATAATCGCATTGCGATCTGCATATCTATCTACACATCACATCCGTTGGTTGGCGGTTAGGTCACTTAAAACGCGATAAATCATAATATTCATAATACACAACTACGCCGGTTAAAACTATGTTATTGGAGGACCAATCAAATCTTGCATGGCTACAATACAAGTGACCTATTTCTGAATAGCTCCGCGATAAGTAGGGTATACGGTTATTCGTTTTGTTACAAGAAACAATACAACGCTATTAAGGATAGGTGAAATGAGATGTTTTATAAAATTGATAGAACAGAAAAAGGGTTTAAGAAATTCGATGTTTTTCAATCAATATTAATCAGCATATGCCTTGTCTAGCCCAACTGTAAGGGTCAGTTTCCAATCTAACCGCATGCAGCTGAATACCAATCAAAATTAAAAGTCATTTATTCAAATTTGGCTGAGAATCAGCACTTTTCGAACGTCAAAATACGAGCCAAAAACGCCCACCCTTCGACACTTTCTAGTGCTTAGCTGGGAAAAAGAAGTGGCGCAACAAACTCCCCAGCAGCACAGCTGTCTGTTTAGTCGGATGGAGTTGATTCTATACATACATAGGCAAAGTAATAAACAATAACGCATAATACCAAAAAAAAAAAAAAATAAGGATCCATGTTTCATGTTGTTTGTTTTCACATTTACCCCACCATGTTTTAATGTTTTGTTTGTGTACTTGGGGGTCGAAAGGTTTATTCAGAGGGCGTCGTACATATCGTTTTCCATCAGAACATACCCTGTTTATTTTTGTATCGTCAGAAAAAAGATCATTTATCCACTAACTGTCCAGTTTAGAGCAGTGGTGGCCCAGTGGCAACGGCCGCGACTTACGATTTGTAGGTTATGCGTTCGAACCCAGCCAGGCGCATTAGTTTGTGTTAATAATTTCATCACCATTGCTCTCAAAACGGTGAAGGAAAACATCGTGAGGAAACCGGCATGTCCTAGAACATCGAAGACATGTGACATCTATCAACCCGCACTGGGCCTGCGTGGTGGATTACGAACCACTCCCTCTCACGGAGAGGAGGCCTGTGTCCCAGCAGCACGTTTTAGGCTGAGTATGTCCAGTTTTAATACCTTCTTGCAAATGCAAGCCGAACTTGCCTATGGCACCGTTTCAACATGGGCACCTTCTTTGCTATCCTTCCGTGCAACTTTTCTTCTACCAAACGCCTTCGAATAAGTGCCGAGATTGCTGAAGGGTTGTTTTCACCAAAATATTATTTTCTCAGCTCATTAGACCCTTTAAAAGGGTTTTGTTTTGCCAAACGAACCATATTTCGATCATCTCGACGAGATGACTCTCTCTGTTTAGGTACACTCGGAACATTTGAAGTAGTTTGATACGTGACAAAATGCTTCACAGCATGGAAAACCATTGTTTTTGAACAATTCAGATGGTCGGCTATCTTTTTATATGACCAATTCTTCTCGCGTTTAAGTTTTATTATTAATTCCCTTGTTGATTTATAACAACTTTTATTTTTCCTCATTGTGTTCATAAGAAGCAATCACCTTTAAGACTTTTACAGCACTAAATGGCGCCAAAATTATACGAATAGTGACCTACCACCACAGAGCCACAGAGTGTTCTCCATTTAAATTTGAATAAAAAAAGTAAACTATTAAGCGTTCTTAATTATGTGACCAGCCAGTTTAGTAGTAATACTAGGTTCAGATCTAGTGTTTAAAGTTCTATATTTGTTTTAGCCAATCATGTGTATCAACGAATGTATCGCTAACATGGAAAAGTTTTGTGATATCGAGAGAAACACAAAAAAAACTACATGCAATTAGTTAAACTTGTTAGTTTGAAAAGAACTTCCCTTAAATAAGGGTTCTTAATTAAATTACTACCACTGTATATCTGTAATTTAAGTTGTACATAATAAAGAGTATTCTATTCTCTTTAAGTGCGTCATGCTGACTGCTTATAAAAGATTGAAATACCCTTAGCAACGAGTACTAGTAGCATCCTACCTGTCTGGGACATTAATTTAACTTCGCATCGATGAAGCCCCGATTTTAATTCAATAAAGCCCTAATGGATTTCGCCCCGTACGCATGCCCTTTGGGACTTGATAACATATTCATTTGTGTCGTGTTGGTTCAACGGATTAATAACATACGATGGAATATGGATTATATTTTAAAATGTCAAGATTTAATTTCATGGCTATTCTTTGTCAACTGACGTGGACTGTCGGCTGTGCGAAAATATGAATTCTGTGATTTATAATAGCAGCAGACGCAATTCGCGTATTTTTAAGAATGTTCGCATTCCAGTCAAAACCTGTCAAAAAAGTACCTTAAACACCTGGAACTTTTGGACAAATGTTGTCAAAGGATCGTCGCTAATTATGTAGAACGTTTTTTTAAGTACGCGAATTGGCCTTGTGAAGTTTGAGTTCTTTAATCGAATCAAAGGGACAAAACAATGTTGAAAATTATTATCATCATAAATCACGACTTAAAAAAAAACGATTCAATCTCAACATTATCCACTACTATCATTAAACTCCATTCCATTAACATGGTAACATATTCTCAATATTCACGAACAAACTATCACCCTTTTCTGAAACTAGTCGACAATATTTCCAGGCATTTTCTGGATGTCACTGAAAACGTAGTGAACTTAAAACAACCTCGACCTCAACGTGGCCCCGATGCGTCAGTCGCGGTTCAAAGCAATCTATCAACAAGTTTTTGCGAACAAGAAAATGCGGGGCTTGGAAAATGTATGTACACGGAATACTCTACGAACGGGATTAAAGAACGGAAAATTTAAAAGCGCGCAGCGTTGCAAGTTGCAATACTATGTGATTACTAGATATTTCTACTTGCAGTGTATTACCGAGAAAAACAAGTCCTCGGAAGATCTTTAGGCTTATTCTTCAACTCCGAATGTAATGTGAAAACGACACCCATGATGCAAAATCACCCAAGTGATATTTTTCGCAGCCGCCATCTTGGTTTTTCATTTTGACCTCACTATTGGCATCAGCACTTTCAATTACCATAAGATCTTTCTATTATATAGTGCAAAGTCGCATGCTGCGATATCTGGCGTAGGTACAGCTACCTACGCCAGATATCTGACATAATTGCTTTAAATATGTAAAAAAATAAACTGCTCCATAATGTGTGGAGCGTTCTTCTTTCTGCATGGTGATACGGTAGACATTTTTGTAAAAGAGGTCAGGCATGAGGGCCACCTCATTTTAAAGACCCCTTCAGCGTAGATAAAATAAAAGTAACCGAAGTAAATCATCATCAGAAACCCATGGAGCGTTCCATGCTTGGCATCAGGCTAATATACCGAGTTCCAAACGTCGAAATACGAAGACGTATGAAGGTCTTTGATATCGAACAGCGTATTATAAAACTCGAATGGTGTTGTGCAGGAGAAATGGACGACGAAATTGTGGGCAATCCGGGCAAAACTGGATGATTCTGGTGGCAGTGGCAGTTTGGGAATTCGCACAAGAAAAGAGAGTCCTAAGCCCAGTATACAGCCATTTTTCTGGAGCAACGTAAACCAAGTAAATACATTGGCGACATTTTACCTCAAGCAGATAAGTACTGTTTCTATGTGTATTTAGGTAGTATGTGACTCGTATCGATCGCCTTCGCACCGTCCACTACAATCGCTGTGATTAGAATATTCCTCCACAAAATCGATACATAGGCTCATAATCTATTGTATGTAAGTGTATTGTATATTTTAACATACATTGTTGAATTGCGAAGTGCTCCAGCTGTGGAAACAATGCCGAGGTTAAAGATCAAAAAGCGGCTAATAATAAAATGCAAGTAGCGTTAGGAGGAACTTTTGAAAATGTTTCGTTTGTAAATATTGTAGAAACTGTTCAAGGTGTTACTTATTTAACAGCTTGATCTACTAGTCCAGTCAATTAATATTCGATTAAATACTAATATAGGTGTCTATACCAGTCAATCAATGACGATGTTTCATCGTAATTTGTCCATGTCCCGATGTGGATCTAACTAAATAATTAATCAGCCTAATTTGTTCCCACTGCTGGGGCAACGGCCTCCTCTTAGTGAGAGGGAGTGGGCTGTAATCTACCACGCAGGCCCAGTGCGGATTGGTTGATGTCACATGTCTTCGAATTTTTGGTTCTAGGACATGTCGGTTTCCTCACGATTTTTTCCTTCAGCGTATAATTTATAGAAAGTAAAGTGCCTGTCTGGATTCAAACCTATGTCCTACAATTCTTAAGTCGCTGCCGTTACCACTAGGCCACCACTGCTCTTTAAACTTTATATATGAACCTACATAATATCACGCATGTATTCCTATAGGAGCAAGTCTATAACTAACTAACTATGCTAGAAGAGTTACGCTACTATCTTGCCAGACCGGCAGTCGACGCAAGCTGTTAAACATTCAGCATAAAAACCTAATGAAGAATAAACAGCTAAATCATGAAAGTGGAACCAACAAACTCACTACTTCATTAAATCCGTATCGAAACTCGATTATAAATCACTTGTTTACTCATGCATATAAAGCGATTCAGATCGACAGACTAAACTGCTTCATACTCAGCGAAATATATTGATCACCTGCTCGCGTGATACGTGAAAATAAGCTGGAAAATAGGGTACACACTTTACGGGAAATTGTACCTAATGGTAGGTTCATTAAGGTTTAATGTTGCTTTTAGTATAAGTGGGGTTTTTGCTGACACACACCAACGTAATCTATTTTAGCGACGGCTTCCCTCGTAATGTATCTTGTAGTTAGGATGAGGTTATGTAGTGTAGGCGGTAGCGATTTACCTGGTTACCTTGACATCCATAACGCTAATACCTAGTAGAACTTTTCATTTGGTTTTTAAGGTCTAAAGGACATCATTCAGTTTTCGAACATTTTGTACCTAATTAAAATGGCCGGCCAGAGAAACAAACGGGTTTCTTACGGGAAATAACATCCTTTATTTTAACCATTACAGCGAGAGTATGAAAAGAACCCTTCCTCTGCAGTTGAAGTGTGAAAATACAGAAAATATTATTTTGACTAAATATAACGAATATTAACATGTACATTTATGCTATGGGCAATAAATGTTTGCATCTTTAAACGTTTGTCCATAACATTGTTGGCAAAAGTAGAATTTTTGGAACTCAAATATCAGCCCGAGGGGTTTGTAGTATTCGTTGTAATATTAGAAAAAATTGAAAATGTCATTTTCCATATGAAAACAGCTTTTTTTTTCTGGGCGGCACTCAGTAGTTGTCAAGATAGTTACGAAATATAACGGGTAATGTTAAATACCAGTAAAACCGCAGCCTTGTGAGTTGTAACAATGCAGTTGTGTGTCTACTCGTACGTTAGTCTATTCGTTTATATGCAGTCTACGATGATTCACTGCACAGAATAATTGTATTAAGTTTTTTTTTTATTCCATTTTTTATACTTATTTAGTATATTTTTAAATATTTTTACAAAAATCGTTAAAAAAAAAACCGGTCAAGTGCGAGTTGGACTCGCGCACCGAGGGTTCCGTACAAACCTGTGGGTATATAAGTAAAAGTTCAAAATTGTCAAAAATATTTTTTTTTATATGACGAAACTAAAAATTTACGGTTTTCGTAATTTTTCCTATATCTGTACTATAAGACGTGACTTCGTACAAAATTTCAAGATTCTAAGTTCACGGGAAGTACCCTGTAGGTTTTGATTCCCGTGCGAGTTTCGAAAATTTGCGGAATTTTGCGGCCTAAATGGCTGTATCTTTTGATTGCGTTGACTTAGAAGGTTGATTTTTCTACAGCTTCCAGGGACAGTAGAACTAAGTATCATATAGAAATTTCAGTTTGATACCTCCACGCGTTCCTGAGAAAAACGGTCTTGACAGACGGACGGACGGACAACAAAGTGATCTTATAAGGGTTCCGTTTTTTCCTTTAGAGGTACGGAACCCTAAAAACATTTAAAAATATAAAAAATAGTGTCCCATCGGCATCAGGAGCAGGGTCCAAGATGCCGGTGGTCAGGGCTCTAGAGAAAGGAACCTCCTGACTATGCGTGCCGTGTCTAGGAGTACTGCTTTCTGAATCAAGCCCTTGATCCAGCCGTGCAATGAGAGCCTCCTGAGATGTTGGTCGAGGCTCTTCGCTACTAGGCCATTTACTGTTATGATTATCGGTACAATGATTGCTGAGTCCACGTCCCATATGTCGACAACCTCGTGAGCTAAGTCAAGATATTTGATTTTCTTATCTTGCTCAGCTTTCACGAGATTCTCGTCATGGGGGACAGCAATATCAACAATCATTGCACGACGCTCTCGTCGATCTATCACCACAATATCAGGCTTATTGGCTACAATAGTCCTGTCAGTGATGATAGATCGATCCCAATACAATGTGGCGTGACCATTCTCGAGAACTGGGTCGGGCACATACCTGTAGTATGGTACTTCAGACTCCACAAGGTTGTACTGCAAAGCAAGTTGCTGGTGGATAATCCTAGCTACTAGATTGTGTCTGTGCAAATACTCGCCGTTAGCAAGACGAGAACAACCGGAAACGATATGTCGGATTGATTCACCGGGACGGTGGCATGCCCGACATGTATTAAGTTTATTTTTATGGAATCTAACTAACGTAACGAGTACTTATTTGTAAGCTCACCCATTCATTCTCACTTCTGGCTACTTTTCTGACGCACCAATGATGCATTGGACACATAGATCTTACGTACCTATATGACTAAAATCGTACGACTATTTATAACACTATATAGTTATATAAACAATAATAATTTTATCATGGCGTGATGAAGTAAAAGTAAGTAAGTAAATAAGCATTAATGAGTATTGATAACAGAATTAATATACTATTTAGTTGTTTTTGATATATATAGTCTTTAATTACTACTAACAACTCGGTACTTATCCTACTATTATAAATTGCGAAAGTTTGGATTTTGTTACTCAATTACGCGAAAACGGGCGAACGGATTTGGATGAAATTTGGCACATAAATAATTTATAGCTTGGATTAACACATAGGACCAGTGTGGACACTTTTAATCCTGGCAGTACCTACTTCCCCTGGGAGAATTTCCGACCTCCACGCGGTTGAAATCACTGGCAAAACCGGGTAGGGGGAATAGTAGTACCTATGTTAAGTTATTTCATTCACCTAGAAGTGTGTGTATCAAATTATTTCAATAAACAAAACCCATAAAGATTGTAGAAAGCGATAAGTCGGCCTATTGTACAATTTCATGTAACAATCGTTTTATAATTACTGGGTAAGCAAGAAAATAAAATAAACTTTAAAACTACCAAAGATTGTTATGTTTTTTAAATGTCGCAACTGACGTAGACCTGAAAGGACCAGGATGTTAAAACTAAATAGAAATCTTTTATTTGCTTATTATGTAAAGTACATTAATTTATATTGATGATACATACTGTTTAGAAATTGTCCCGTTACACTTTATCCTAGAGTATGCAAAATTTTCAAGAAAGAGTAATAAAAATAATATAACTCAGCATTGAACTTCAGTACAGGGCATTACGGGTAAAGCCTTTTTCTTATTGAGATCTGCACCCTAATTGCGTAACTCACGATTCATCATAATCTGTATCGTTTTGAAACGGATCGTTAAACCATTGCTTCATATGTTCGAAAAATGTGTCTGTTCGACAACATAAATAACGCAATGAATATAGTTTAACTGTGAAGACGAAACCAATCATGATCAATTGTGAGAGCATTCTTGGTTTTATAAATTTGACTGCATACAGATTATACAAAGTATTCGGTAGTTATAAAGTTCAACCTGGGAACTTTTGAAATAATTGCAGAAACAAAATAAAACTGTGGTATTTCACGATGAATACCTCAAAAACCGCCCAACCGATACCGATGGATACAACCTAAACCATACCCTTCTACGAACAGAAATAACATTCCCTTTACGCTATTCTCGACCCAATAACAGCACTACCTTACATCTACGCGGCCTAGTTACTGTGCACGTTTGAAAGGCTTCCCCTATCCGTGACAATGTTGGCTTGACACCGTTGTGGACAGGGGACGTTATCGATGTTATTGTGTTAGGGCACAAAGCTCAACATTAACTACATGTAAATGGATGTGTTGACAGGAATTGTGTATGGTCTAACATTTGAAAAAGGTAGTATTTGAGCCTCAGAGTGGTATTGATTTCATAATTTTCAGCCGAATGACATCCACTGCTGGAAATAGGCCTCTCCCAAAGGGAGGGGGGTTGGCCATAATCGCCACGCTTGGCAGGCGGGTTGGCGATCGCAGTATGGTTTTTAAAAATGTATAGAGAACGCTGCGGCCCATTCTCTAGTAACTCCCTAAATCGCCTTTTACGACACCCATGGACAGAAATGGGATGGTGCTATTCTTTTAGTGCGACCCCACACGGACGTGTATTAATTTAGCTGCATAATCAGATCTTTAATGTTTCCACTACGAGGACACAGACCTCCTCTTTAAAATCAAAATAAAGTAATTTATTGAAACTCGGCTGAGAGTCAGCACCACGGAGTAATGGAAGAAGAATGATTTTACTTTGCGGCATCTCCATTTTTTTCATTATTCTATGGCCAGCACTTTTTGAACGTCAAAATTACATAATGACAGTCCCCCAAAACGCACACCCTTCAACACTTCCTTGTGCTTAACTGGAATGAAGAAGTGGCGGCAGAAACTCCTCAGCACATCCGCTAGCGCACAAAAGATCGAAGACATGAATCCTCGTATTTTTTTTTTGTTTTGGAACATATTGTCACTCTGTTTTCCTTCACCGTTTTGAGGGAAGTGGTTATTGATTAAACTTGCTTGATTTATAAACTAAATTCAAGATCTTGAATTTATTATACAAGTTTCATTTGGTTTCTCTTCGAAAATTTCCTACTTACCTATGTCACAAAACTCGATTTTTCACAACGTTCTTAATTTTAAAAAGATCTGCCAGACTCGTCTTCTATCTAAAATTATAGATGGACGGCAACTGAATACCAAATAAAGTGTGAAAAACGATAAGCACCTACTTACTTCATTTCAACCAGTAAGGACGCGTTTAAAATGAAATTCATGTAAATTCATGCAAGAGGTCGAGTGACTGTTTTGAATTTAGTCAGGTCAGCGATTTTATTAACTTAAGCTTGATTTGTTACCGTCATAATTACTTTTCCAACATTTTTGTTAAACTCATTAAATTTTAAATGATTTTATTTCTGTAAGTAGAGAGGAGGCCCTCACAGAGAAGAGGCCTGTGTCCCAGCAGTGGGAACATTATAGGCTGATTATGTTGATTGTGAAGTAGAGAGAAACTAGATGAGGTCGGCGTTTCAATCACAAGTCTCTTTTAAAGTCCAGGCATAATCTTGGTCAGATCATGTGTTGACCATGTAGATTGGTGTTTAAAATGTAATGGCCTTTTAAGGAAAGCACCACACAGATGAGTGGACCTGTACATTCAGTACCTACACGCATTTGTTAGTAATTGTGCTGATTAACACAGTTTAGTTAACTCTTACTAAACTACGCTCAACTCACGATGCCTAATAACATATCCACTATACTGTACCAATATGTACCCAATAATAACAACTTCAATTACGTACACCCGACCACACAAGTTTCTCACGCACTGTCATTAAAATCCACGATATTTACATAACGAATCGACGGTCGACTGTACTCATTATCACTCCACATGCATTCTAGAGCCGTCCAGACAGTCGAATTATGGTTCAAGTTCATTGTCTGATAACACTATCAGTTACACCGTCTCTATTTCTTTCTTATGTTAGCTTTATCGAAGCGGGTACACGTGAATCCTTGCTGGGGGGAAACAAGTGAAAATCTTTTGATTTATTATTCACTTGTCAATCGCCATGGTCAACCCTGCCTTTATTACACCCTACTCTTGCCTTTTCCCTCACTTTGCTGGTTTCGTACTGGTATTGGACACTGTCCTTTGCAGTTGTTTTCTATCATCAGGATTTGGTCTGCCAACTCTCTTTATAATTTCAGCCACACGAGTCTGTTGATCAGGTTAAGCTAAGCCTGCCGCGGTTGGCCCGTGAATGGGTGACCATCTTTAGATACCAAGTTTCGTGCCTCGGCAAACACGTTAAACCTTTGGTCCTGGCTGCCACTTGGATCTTTCACAGTCGTTAGGGGTCGTCAGAAGCCCGAACGTCTGCCAACCAGTCTTACTAAGGAGTATCGTATTACCCTGGGTTGTGGAGGTCAGATAGGCAGTCGCTGCATCTGACTGGAAGCCGACCCCAACATAAAGGGAAAAGGCTAAGCAGATGATGAACTCTCTATGTGTGTCTCTTAGCAACCAACCAACAAAATCAAATCGATAGCGTGACTGGCTTAAATTAATCTGTAATGACAATCACATGGTAATAATTCAATGGAAATCTGATTTGCATTGAGGATTCATGTGTACTTTAAAACGTTCATTATGATTAAACGTTTGCGTCAGTCATTGTCCGGACTTACTGTAGTGTGCCAGAGACCACGGTATCTCTTTCGAACAACCCGAACCCTTGGCAGGCATCTGCCCGTTCAGTTGGTGCTGACATCTCTTTGAGGCGCGCGTGGAACACAACGCGCTGTCGACCCGGGCCTGGTCCTTACCGGACAGCGAGCTACCCATTACTCGCCGTCCGCAAGCCCGCGCCTACGGTGGCCGGAAATTAGCATAAGAATCCCGACGCCCAGGGCGTCTCCTGCGGAGGCTAGGGCCGTGAGGGCATATATTGCCTCTCCGTCACGTGCGCCACCTCCCTCTTCGCGAGCATTACTGCTTCGCAGAAGGAGGTGACGGCTACCCATGCACTCTCGCTCCGAACCATGGACGGACCAGGGGCGGACGCGAGAGATCGCCGCCGCCGATCGCCTCCACAAGGACACGGCTCCTCCCACGTGCTTCGCCCAAGCTGGGCAGAACTCCACCGTGTCCCCAGGGCGATCCAAGCAGTGGAAACACCCGGGCGATTCCTCCCGCCTTATCCGAAACAGGAACGTCCCAAAACATCCATGTCCGGTGAGGACCTGCGTCAGGCGGAAGGTGAGGACGCCGTGGCGCCTCTCAATCCACTCCTCAAAGAGGGGAGTTACCGCCGCAATCGTGGCGTGCCCAATAATTGACGTGGTTACGAGTAAGGAATCGTTAAGGGGTCATAGTGAATTCAGGCCCAGGCTTAGCACGAGAACCGTAGACACGCGTTTTGTCGTCGGAAAACTAGACATAAATGACTTTTCCTTATAGACAGTTGACAATTTTGTACCGAGAAATGTAGACAAGCGATTTCTATTCTACTGAAGAGTAGAAGTATAAAGCGTCATGCTAAGCCTGCTGATTATTCATTCCAACTGCATAGCATAAAATTAACCCCAGTTCTAAGAAACAACTGCACTGTAACTTGCATAGCAACTAGTCCACAGCAGGTCACGACAGTAAATTCTAGAATGTATGTGCAAATGAGCGGTTAGCCGCTACTTTACGCTGCTAGCGCTAAATAAGCGCTGACGTAGCCTTAATAATAGTGTACCACCACACACTTATCACGCCTTAAAAGACATTCAATGAGTCGAGAATTGCGTGATATTGCTATTGTCCCCAAGTATTATTAAACTGTGAGCCACGATAATAACGTATTCATTGTTTTGTACGTATGTATTGTTATTTAGACGTGTGACAGTGCCAATTAAGTTTTGTTAACCAAGGACGGGTTTAATTTAAAGAGGTCATATCTATACAGAAAATGGTGGAATACGCAGTGACCGACATAACGGTTTGGCAATCCCGTATGTAGGATAGTACGGATCGTCTGTTTTTTTCCTATCCAGTGTAACGACTGCTTTGTTTTGCTAATACATTTTTGTAGTTGCTCGTGCAAAACTACGGGCACGCTGGATATGCAAACATTTTTTGCCGACGATAGTTGGCACCTCCGACCGCCCTTTTCATGATTGCAATTTTATAATAGTCCTATGACTATACGGTATGACTAGAAAATTACATACTATTTATTACCTTACTAATATTATAAATGTGAAAGTTTGTATACCTACAGCAGGCTTAGCACGAGCACCGATTTGTCGACGGAAGAATAGACATGACTATTAAATAAATGATGTACAATAGGATAAGATAGCTATGTTTTTCTATTCATTAACACAGTTATGCGTTCTAAACGAATCATGATTTTGTAGATAATGGTACCTACTTTGTGGCCGTCGAGTACAAACTTTTGTTGTCAGTGTGATTTTGACAGTTTAGGAAGCATTATTCTTCTGAAATAGTCTACTGTTCTAACAATTATATTTTAGTATGTATTTATTTTTTGTTTGTTTCAGTCCAGTACTAACCACACAAGATCAACATTAAGCCCAACTGTATCATCGAAGATTATTATCCATAGTTTTTTTCTTTTTTTTTTTTTTGTGCACACATGCTTTTCCAATTCACTTTAGACATTGGCAGAATAGTCGACATCGGCTTTGCTTGCCATAATAAAAAAATAGAATAGAATAGAAATAGTCTACATTTATGAGGACCTAGACAAATATCGTTAGAAACGAAAGACTAAATGACAGATTGTAGAAGGATATCAACGGTGCGATAACAAAAATGTAGGAACGAAATGTCACTTTGTATTGAAAAAGCACTGTCTATTCTTCGTAGAAATACAAAGCGTCATGCTAAGCCCGCTGGATAGAATTTTTACCAGTGCGCAAACTCTAACTATGAATGAGACTAGGGAGACTAGGGGTCTAGAATGATATGCTGAATTCACAGTTACGTAGCGTAGAAATGTATGGTCGGTTTTCAAAAAAAAAAAAAAAACCTGCGGTTCCATACACTTTGACGGGTTAGTCCCGCTATGGTATGGTCCCGGTATGGCACCCTTTTAAAATACCTATCAAAAAGTCCCGCTATGGTACCCATCTTTTAGATCTACGTTAGACAATAGAAGGTACAACTGAAAAGAAAAGTGTATCTATAAATAAATACTTTTAGGAGTGTATCAATAAAACGTCTGTTTGCGATATTAAATCAGTCTTTTATTAATTCAAAATATTTATAAAAAAATATCAAACAGTAAAACGAAATATTAATTGCAATGTAATTTTTAAAATAATCAACAATATTAATTACCAATAATCAACAATAAAAAAAATATAAAAAATCCACATCTCAGAAAAGTATTACTGTAAATATTATAAACTACAAATAAAAACAACATCCAGACATAAATATTAGTTACAAATAATCAACATTGAGAAAAGGCAGTAATTGTAAATTTATATAAACTACAAAAATAATCAACAACCAACTAGACAAATATATTAATTACAAATAATCAACATGGAGAAAAAGGCGCAAATTGTAAACATAAACTACAAAAAATAATCAACATCGAGAAAAAGTATTAAACATTTTAATAGGCTAAAAACAAAATTAAAATAAACTATTTTTTTAAACGTTCTGATCGAAATATTGACTTTGATATGTTAATCAGAAAATCACCAATGGAGATAGCTTTATTTTCGTAACTTTTTGTTAGCTTTTGAATCTGGCGGTCGATTTCTATACTTGTTCTTTTTCTTGAATTTATAGGTGATCTTTTTAGTCGAAAACTATAACAAAAATCATCAGTTATTTAAGTTAAGCTATATTTTTTTCAGTAACCGTCTGTAATAGAAGGCGACAACCAATAATATCTACCAAAATAAATAAAATCAAATCCATTTTCAAATTCTTCTATGTACTCGTATTATGTAAAAAAATATATATCTGCTTTTAAAAATATTATATTTGCTTAAAAATATTGTCTAAAAAATACAACTTACTTGGCTTGTTTTATATCAAAGTGACATGTGTCGTTGCCAATTGTTTGCAGAAACAATAATAAACTGGGATTTTTTCCAATAATTTTGTTGAATCTGCCATTCCATGATTCCGCCAAGTTAGTTGTTCTATGGCGTTCATTATGGCAACACCAAATGAGGTCTGGATATTCAAGCCACTGAGTGACAAAATAGTCATTGAATTTGGTCATAGCTTCATCGTCGAAACTGAAAAAAATACTTATTAAACGTTCGTACTTGTAAAGCAATGAAATTAACAGGTCCTTACTGATATTGTTGTTCTTTACTTTTTTGCCATATAATTAGAGTTAAGTACTCAAACATCATTTTGGAAAGTAACCAAGATATTATACCTATTTTCCATTATATGCAGCCAGCCGTCTTCAATATCTTGTTTTGGCAAAAACGCCAAGCCTATGCATTGCTTAACATGGTTCGAGGACTCTTCGTGTTCCATGAGATTTAAAGATTTCGCTTTTTTGATAACGTTCTTTTGAAAATGTACGTTACATCCATTTATTTTGATATCAGGAAAAATCTTCGCTGCTGCATTTATTACTCCTATTTCATAATCGAAGGTAAATTTCGATGGACGCCATTCAGGCAAAGTTTGTTTAATCAATTCGAAAACTTTTTCATAAGTTTTCCCTTCTTTGTTTTTTAACAGAATATAAAATAATGGTGCTACATTCGTGGATAACTCAGTGCTTCCCATGTCTCCATGAATGACATAAACTTGTTCGAATGGGTTTGGGCAGCCGTCGAAAGTGCCATCACCAAAGTAATGCGTTACACATTTTATATGTTCCTTTACTTCTGTCGAGGAAAATATAATTATTCGATTACAGTCTTCATTACAATAATCAGCCAATACATACTTATTAAATTCTTCTGGTATTATAATTTCTTCCACATTCTTAAATTGTGTTTTTGGTACGTTCAACGACTTATTTCGGTGTCTGTATAATACTGTTTTTAATTTTTTATAGTCAGGAACATTTCCTGTAAGGTGTAACCCTTTGTCTTTTAAGTTACCCATGTGTTTTTCGAAAATTTTCTGTACTGATCCGTAATTTGAATTTACTTCTTTTTTGCACTCACTTATAGCCATTTGAACTTCATTGTCTTCAAAATGTGGCACGCACTGATCACTGTGTTTATAATCTTTAATTATTGTATTATTGGTATTCTCAATAGTTATATATCCACTACATTTAATACTATTTCTCCTATTTACACAATGCCAAGTACTTGAATTTTTATTTTCTCTGCGTTTAATATATTTATGTCCGGCACGTAATAAAGTTTTTCCACCGCGTCGACTGTCAATAATTATTAAATTTACACCACGTGAACTACTTGACCCAGACATTGCAATAGATAAACTAACAAGCTATCCTAATTACTCATATCGCAAAAGTACAGCTGCAAATAGCAAACTAAACCCGGAATAATACTGTCTCTCTCTATTTTCATAAAAACAAAAGGGAAGAGCTAGATACGAATTCGAGGAAGGGCTCGTCTCTATTGTTTTACGAAAAAACCGGTTGGTCAGGTAACTACCTGAAGTGAAACGACAATTACCGAGCGTGATTTGTTTAAAAAATAGTATTAATAAATATTATCTTGCTTAACTATAATAGTTAAGAAAAGATATTTTTTATTAATACTATTTTTTTCTTAACGCATTGTATAACTTTTCTTTACAACAGTACCAAAAACTGAAGGGTACCATAGCGGGACTTTTTGATAGGTATTTTAAGAGGGTGCCATACCGGGACCATACCATAGCGGGACTAACCGACTTTGACCGCGTAGCACCTTTCTATAAAAAAATCTACGCTAGAATGATATGCTGAATTCATGGTTACAGTTTGCGCACTGGTTAAAATTGTATCCTGTATTTGGATGTTTGCTACTCAATTACGCAAATACGACCGATACGATTTTGATGAAATTCGGCACGCATACACACGGATAGTGTACGAGTATAACCTGGATTAACACATACTTAGGCTACTTTTTATCCCAATATTACATTCCCATGGGATAATTTCCGACTACACACGGTTGAAGCCGCTGACAAAAGCTAGTGGAGAGAATAAAACAGGCCCATCAGTCGCGTGACCGAGCTCTAAATTGGATATTAAAGTGTCGTTGTCTACTTTGCTACATAATTGGATGGTATCGCTTGATCACCTTCGGCATTTTGGAAATCTTTGGTATTAGTTTGATATTTGGAAATGTATCAAGAATCAAGATATACTTCTGCCAAGCCCTACCGGAGCAACGTGACGATTGATTGATATCGCAACTATGCTCGCCTTTGCTCGAATTTCCGACAAGATTAATGATGATAGGGAATGATATTAAAGATAACCAAACCCATTCACCAACGCGGTATCTTCGTTAACCCAGATCTTTGCGATAGATTAGGGTGATAGGCCCGTGATAGATTTTTTTTACATTTCGTGAAATGTGACGCGTAACATTCCTTTTGAAAAAAAATGTGAAGCCACTTTATCGGAATTGGCTTCAATTGATAATTTAAGAATGATGCCATCCGTCCGTGTGGTGCCGGAAGTAAAATAATAGCACCATCCCATTTCTTTGGGTGTCATAGAAGGCGACTAAGGGACTTACTAGAGAATGGGCAGCGGCAGCAGCGTTCTCTATGCATTTTACCACCATACTGCGATCGCCAACCCGCCTGACAAGCGTGGCGATTATGGCAAATCCCACCCTTTGGGGGAGGCTTATGTCCAGCAGTGGACGGCTGAAATGATGATGATGAAGTATTACGTTTTATTATTAAGACTTACGAGTCGTATGTCTTGGGTTGGAAACCAGACAGGCGATTTACTTTGTGTTATTTATTTCATCACCAATTCACCACTGCTTTCAAAACGGTGAAGGAAAGCATCGTAAGAAAACCGGCATGTTCTAGAACAAAAAATTCGAAGGCATATGACATCTACCAAACCGCACTGGGGCCGCGTGGTAGATTACGGCCCACTCCTCACCGAGAGGAGGCATGTGTCCCAGCAGTGTATACATAACACATATGCTGGTTATGCTATGATGCTAAGTATTAGAAAAATCTAGATTAAATCACGTCAGAAATTAGCTATTGATATTACATTGGATGACATTACACACTTACATTCTTCACTGACTCATTTCCAATTAAATCTGTTGTCAACTCATGGTTGGCTGTTCTTTTGGTCTACATGATACTTTAGCAAATCCACTGATGATAAGACAGTCTATCAGAATATTAATCACAGGGGCGACTCTTTGTTATATTAAGTAAGTACCTGGTACTTCATGACAGGCCTACACTGTCCTCCCATACCTAATAACACTGTAATTTGAAACCATTGTAAAAGCCAATATTTTTAAAAGAATAACCGTGGAGTTTCTTGCAGACTCTTCTCGATAGGAAACAACCAAATTTGAACCGTGCATCTAGCTTCTGAGGTTTCATAAGTGCCCATGTTATGTGGAATACAATATTTTGATTATATTTGAAAACCGGGATAAAAAAAAAAAAGAATAAGCCTATGTTTGAAGACCGGGAAACTTCATGGTCAGGTCAAAATAACGTACCGTGTAAACTCGCTGTTAGCAAAAACAATGGTTTACGTAAGTGATATTTCATATCTTCTGAGAGTATTCAAATGAGCAACGTATGCACTGTTAAAAAGTAGGTCATAAACATCTTTCGGCAGCTGTTAGATACTCTTATACAAATATGTTTGAGTCGTTTTTAATTCTACGGGGATTTCAAGGACTTTGTCTAGATTTAAGAAAAAAAACCATCAAGAATGGTTCAGTCGTTAGGGAGTAATTTATCAACGTATGGTTTTTTTTTACATCATGATCATAGACTAGCAGACGTGTGGCCTCTCATTCTCACTTAAATCTGTCCAAATGTTTTCTCTGAAATATCACTTTTAAGAGATGCGACCGCCCATTTTCTCACCTAAATACAGATTACTCAGTGATCTAGCTAGGAGAGCAGCGTTGCATCCAACAATCCGTTGTACACCATGTGATTAATAATGCATACTTTGTAATTCCCTTATTTACTTACTACAAAACCATTATGTATCTATAATAAAATATTGTGTCGTATGTAAAATTTCTACATTTGTGTGTTTATTGGCAGGGATTTCGACGCGCAAACTGTAGCCATGAATTCAGAACTTGATTCTAGATCGCCTAACGCAGAAAATATTCGACAGTTAAGAAAAAATAAAACTGTCAGAAAAGTGGAAAATCTACCCGGTCAAAATGTATGGAACAGCATTTTTAGGGTTCCGTACCCGAAGAGTGAAACGGGACCCTATTACTAAAACTCCGCTGTCCGTCCGTCTGTCTGTCTGGCCGTCTGTCACCAGGCTGTATCTCATGAACCGTGATAGTTAAGACAGTTGAAATTTTCACAGGTGACGTATTTATGTTGCCGCTATGATAATAAATACAAAAAAAACAATAATATCTAGAAATAAATATTTAAGGGCTCCCATACAGCAAAAGTGATTTTTGTGCTCGTTTTTGCTCGATATTGATAACGGCAACAGGTAGACGCTTGAAATATTCACAGAATATTTAGTTATATTATATTCACTTTAAAAATAAGTAATTAAATTGAAATAAAACAAATATTTAAGGGGGCTCCCATACAACAAACGTGATTAGTTTACTGTTTTCATAGATAATGGTACGGAACCATTCGTGCGGGAGTCCGACTCGCACTTGGCCGGTTTTTTTTAACCGACTTCAAAAAGAAGGAGGTTATCAATTCGACATGTTTATATTTTTTTATTTTTTTTATGTATGTTCGGGCATAACTCCGTCGTATGTAGACGGATTTCCAAAATTCTTTTTTGTTCGAAAGGGGTTTATTCCGAAATGGTCCCATATAAATTTCAAATAGATCTGATGATGCGTTTCGGAGACAGACAACGGAACTCTTCAAAAATTACAGCAAATCAACCGCGAATGCTGCTATCGCATAAATATGCATTGTTTTGACCCCAAGGATGATGAAATTTTGAATTGGTGTAGGGTAGGTAACTGAAAAGTGAAAAATAAAAACTTTTTTCAAAAAAAATACAACCGACTTCCAAAAAAACACTACAAAGTGCAAAATAACTTTAATTTCGGAAGGCGGTGACAAAGAATTAAAATACCTACACATCCAAAGTCACCGACTTCCGAAATTAAAGTTATTTTGCACTTTGTAGTGTTTTTTTGGAAGTCGGTTGTTATTTTTTTGAAAAAAGTTTTTTTTAATTTCATTTCCCTGTATGGTGTGCATAATAAAGACTTCGATCTATCTATCACTAGCATACTTTCCCATTCAAAACTCTAGCGTAGTGCTATAATTTCATATCAAAATGGCAGCGGGAGATACATTGATGCCATTGATGGCTTCTTTCCACAAAGTGGATAAGTGGCCAGGCCGCTGTAATCCATTTACGAATAGACTGACATTGAACTTATTATTGAAATCTAAGCCGTCTTTAATTGAAGGTCTGATCCAAATCTAATTTGTTTATTAGTTACGTGTATATTGTTGTCTGGCTTTATCTTCTCTATCTATTTGGGAACTGATTTTATTTCTGTACCTAATTAGGTTTGTACAAACACTTTTACACACATACAATCAGCCTATAATGTTCCCACTGCTGGGACACAGGCCACCTCTTGGTGAGGGTAGTGGACCCAGTGAGGGTTGGCGGATGACTTCAAATGTTTGGTTCACTTGGAAAACTTTTAAAGGTCAATCATTTTTTTTAAACTAAGCAGATGAGTTCGAAATTTCTATGTCAAACCAGAGATCAATTTTATAGACAGTAGTTTTAAAATATTGTTTTATAAAATACTAGCAGCGCTCCGCGGTTTCACCCGCGTAGTTCCCGTTCCCGTGGGAATACGGGGATTAAATATAGCCCATGTCACCCGGAGATAGTGTAGCTTCCCAACAGTGAAATATTTTTTTAAATTGGTTCAGTAGTTTCGGAGCCTGTTCAATGCAAACAAACAATCAAAATCTATCCTCTTTATAATATTAGTATTGATGTTTTATATAGTTATTGTTTTTATACTTGATCTGAAAAAAGCTTTCGATACCGTTTCTGTCCCCATTCTTGTGCGTAGTCTGGAGGGTATAGGCATAAGAGGTAACCCGTTGGCATTACTAATGGATTATCTGCGGGACCGTAGGCAAAAGGTTAAGGTAGGAGATTATATTAGCAAAGAGTCTTGTGTGACCTACGGCGTCCCTCAGGGTAGCGTATTGGGCCCGACTCTATTCATAATATACATAAATCATCTCTGCAAAATGATGCTACAAAACGGCCGCGTTTTCTCATATGCAGATGACACGGCTATTGCTTTTTCTGGCGATACATGGGAATCCGTATACAAATCTGCTGAAGAAGGTCTTTCCAAAATTGCTGACTGGCTGAACTCACATCTTCTTACATTAAACATCTCCAAAACAAAATATGTTACATTTACCATCTACAACAACACTCAACCTGGACCTAACGTATCTCTCAAAATCCACACTTGTCATAATGTATCTAGCACAAACTGTTCCTGTGAAAATATTGAAAAAGTGACTCATATCAAATACCTTGGTATAATCGTTGATCAGCGGTTATCTTGGCATACACATACAGATATGGTCATGGCCCGCATGAGAAAACTTATCTGGATATTTAAGAACCTAAGACATGTGACAACTAAAAAAATGTTAACTGAAATCTATGTTTCTCTGGCTCAATCAATTCTTACCTACTGCATACCCGTGTGGGGCGGTGCGACAAAAACGAAGTTTATTGAGCTAGAGAGAGCAAATGCCAATGCAAAGCAAAGCCCTGCCCTATGACCCTCACCATCAGGAAAAAAGACGAAAATACAGAGTAGCACCAGTGAAATTCGTTAAAACTGCATACGCCAAAAGGCAATTCAATACAAAGTCCGCTGTCCTTTATAATAATCTTAATAAAATAATTAACATCTATCCTATGACTAATAAAGACTGTAAAAAGGCAATAGTTCAATGGCTAAAACTCAAGACTTATGACGACATTGAATTATTACTGCAAGCATCGTCAATATGAGTTGAAAAGATACACATACGGACTCACACACTCACACACACCAACACACACACCCACACACACACTTTCACACTCACTCTTTCACACTATTTTAGAATGTATCTCTAAGTTTAGGTTCCTTGCTCATTTATTTAGTTTTAGGTATAATTCAAATCTTGTCTTGTTTAGTTTAAATTTTACTAGTATTTTTTTGTTTTTGTACACCACTTTTACTTTTTTTAATTTTGTTATAGTAGAGCGGGATCTCCTAGCACAGGTATATCTTTTACTTAAAAGGAGATCCCAGTGTAAGATTAAATGTAAAAGTTGTACAAGTTTCTGAAATAAACCTTTTTATTTTTTTATACTTATATATGTATTGTGTTATATGGGCCTTAGTTGCCTGAAATAAAGGACAAACAATAATAATAATAGTCACCAAGGCTATTTGACGTCACAAAGTAAATATCAACGAAGTAACATGATCCAAGCTGAAAAAGAGACGAAAAAGGAGCTCGGTTGTAACTTAACAAGAGATATTTTACTTAATTGCTTTAATTATTCCATCACAACAAGATTCATCATCATCTGCCTAGCCTTTTCTCAAATATGTTGGGGTCGGCTTCCAATCTAACCGGATGCAGCTGAATACCAGTATTTTACATGAAGCGACTGCCTATCTGACCTCCACAACCCAGTTACTGGGTAACACGATATCCATTGGTAAGACTGGTTGTCAGACTTTCGGGCTTCTGACGACCCGTAACGACTGTCAAAGATCCACAAATGACAGCCGGGACCAACGGCTTAACGTGCTTTCCGAGGCACGGAGGGGTCTTGGTAAGTAAAGATGGTCACCCATCCACGGACCAACCGTGGCAAGCGTAGCTTAACCTGGCCGATCGACCCGTGCAGCTATTGTTATTTAGCCACAAGCCCCTCATAACAAGATTATGGTATCAAATTTTTGTAGGGGTTAGCGCAAAATATCCTATTCTTATATATACTTCTTTATTAGTCGTCATCTCAGTAGTAATTGCTTTAATTGATTTAACGATCATAATTATTAATCTTGCATTCAAAGCAAGAACTTTGAATGCAAGATTAATATTTATGATCGTTATCACTCTTGTGAACACGCATCTTCTAGGTACGCTCGTTCCATCATCGACCTTATCGCGTCGCGTATCGCAGGCAGGCCAATTCAACAATAAAAAATCTTCGCACTCCTCATGTTCAATAGCAACACTTTCCCTTCACCAAAGAGTTTGGCAGAAGTCTATGTACCTCTTTTTGCAAAAGGACGTGTTCATTGCAGTACTCACGATTCGTCAACTTGGTCACATAATATTTAATGAAGTCAGTCTGTTTGCTCCTCCGATCAGATTTCGAAGGCTTTTTCTTTTTCGAAAAACGCCCAATTTATGACACGTTTCAAATATCGCTAAGTTTCTCTACCTAGCTTATTAACAACTGAAAACTGTCAGCCCTAGGACAAGGGATGGCAGTCGATCCATGTTTACCGCTTTCACTTTTTAGAGACGATCGATGGTGATTTATATTTTATTTTCAGAAACTGTCTGAAGGGACAAGGGGTACGTTTTTAGATCGTGAGAGGACTTTACTATGTTATGTTAGTTATAGAGTTTCAATAGACTTCACTAAGAGAAGTTTTGTTAATTATCGAGTTTAATTGACTACTGTTATACTGACTGTTATATTTTAAACCCATTTGGGGTTGCTCATGGTCTCTCTAAGGAAATCTCGAAACCGCTGGTTGACACTTCCCGTGACCCAAAGACTGGTTCTCACCTTGGCCAGAGGCTAAGCATTGCCATGGAACGTTGTAATGCCACTAACTTTTGGGGACATTACCAGACGACAGCGATGCGGATTAATTTTTCGACTCTCAAGTATATTTTAGTTTGTGAATAGTTTTAGTTTAGTTAGGATATCATTTTGTTATTTTAATTAATTAACTAGATTTTGCGCGCGGCTCCGCCCGCGTGGTAATGAATTATCGATTAATATTTTGTATAATTTAATCGTTTAATTGTAATAATTAGAATCATTATTATATTATGTAATTTAATCATTTAATTTAATTTATTCTTATCTTAATTTTATTTCCTTTATTTATTTTCATTCCTTATTACCTATCTAATTTTTTAAATATTTTTATAAAAGTAACTTATCAAAAAACATTTAAAAATAACCGGTAACAAGAGCAGGGTCCAGGCTACCGGTGGTTAGGGCCACCGGCTACCGGTGGACAGGAACCTCCTCACGATGCGAGCCGTATCGAGGAGTACTGCCTTCTGAATCAGGCCTTTGATCCAACCGCCCAACGAGAGCCTCGACAGATGTTGATTGAGGCTTTCGGCCATCAGTCCATTGCCTGATACGACTATCGGCACAATTACAGCCGAGCTCACATTCCACATGTCAACAACCTCGTGTGCTAAGTCAAGATATTTAATTTGTTTCTCTTTCTCAGCTTTCACGAGGTTCCCGTCATGGGGAATGGTAACATCGACTATATGTCTGATGGATTCACCCGGACGGTGACATGCCCGACACTCGTCAAGCGTCCCGTCCTTCATAATATGTCTCCGGTAGTTATTCGTCAAGACAACTTCGTCCATAATCGCACAGACGAAACCTTCAGTTTCCCCGAAGAGGTCACCGAAACGTAGCCAGGATACGGACGCTGAGAAATCTATACCGGGCTCGTGAAGAGCCCGATAGAAGCGCCCGTGAAGCTCCTTGTTTCGCCATATTTCCTTGCGGTCATCGATAGTAAATAGTAAATCTTAATTTTATCATTTTGCTATGCCTTTACAGGGTCCATATTTCTGTACCTAGCTTTAAGCCCTTCTTTACATCTTTTTTTACAATATGGATGCAATAAATAAACAAGCTAGTTAATGAAGGTAGTTTCGCAATAAAAATACAATAGCCAATTATTGTTGATTGGAGATGAAAGGCCGATACAATTTAACTGCACTGTTTTACAAGATTGTAGATAAGTTACTTATTTATGTAAAAAAAGAGGAAAATGGTTATTAAAAACTAGATTTGGTTATTTATTATTTTGGTTAAGTGACGTTGGTTTTACTATTTTGTTTTTTCTTTCAGTGAAAATCTTCATAAACAAAAGTAGGTATCAACTATTCAACTGAATTGCAAAAACTTTAACCTGCGCACTTTCGAAAAAATAAAAAATCCTACAATTTATGATAAGCCTTCAAGCTTTTAAATTTAAATAAATTATGCGAATAGGATTGTACGGTTATAAAAATAAAATATTTGTAACATGTACGTTAAGTAATATTGTAGTTGATTAATACAACATTGACGGTTGTTACGGCCCCGCCGCCGCCAGATGGCGCACAGCAGGACTTACTATCGCCGTGTCTGCGCGCAGCCATGCCGCAGCGCCGGCGTTTCCTCTTCGCACCGCGAGGGGCGCTGGGGGTCGTAGCAAAAACCACTTATTCATTATGGCAGACGTACGAAGCAGAATCTTTTCATAAGTATCATCAGAACAAACCAGAACCTTACATCAAGAATACATATTTTAACCAGCAATACAGTCCATAATTTAACTCGAAGAACCTTAAAACAACACAACAGCGGCTACAGCCGGAACACGGTATTTTTAAACAATATGCGCATACTAATTGTATGTATACATTGGTACGTTTACTATATTTACTTTGCCCTTCTCTTTACAATGAAAAATGGGCAAAAAGGTAAATATTGATCATTGCACTTATACCTTCTTGTAAAGAAAGTAGAATCTACTTAAATACTTGTAATATGCTGCCAAAAACTGTCAGAAATGTCATTATAACGGACATTTTCAAGCTAGCACCTGTAGTCCCTAATCAAAGTGTCATTGTTAAAAGTAAGTCTGTGTCTTACACATTTAGTAGCTTAATCCTTCGGGGTAATTGTGTTACAAGCTTACAAAGGTAATTTAGCAATATAATATAGCTCAACAACGTTAAAAACGCAATTAATGCGGTTGAACTGTCAAAATTATTACATTTTGTCAGTTCAACCGCATTCATTGCGCTTTTAACGTTGCTGAGCTGACGTATTTTTACAATCGACTACGGCGAGGGTTATGATTTTGACAGGTATGTATGTTTGCATGTTTGTATGTTCATCTGTTCCCTTATAACTTCAAAACTACTTATCATAATTTGACTTCGGTAGGTAGGTATCGGTGGAAGCGTCTTGATCGTCCGCTGGGTTCGTGACGTCACATGAAATTGAATATGACACCTAGCAAAAGCCTACCATAATTTTATTGTATATTTGTACGCATAGAGAAACTGTAATTGTCAATTGTACCAACTTGCACACTTTTGTAACCTATGCTTACAAATAAACACTATTGATTGATTGATCTAGAGGACATAAGTGACGAGCTAAAAAAGATGCCATTATAATCAGATTAAAAGTAATCCCTGGTCGCACGCCTATGAATGCGACCATGGATTACTATTTCTGTACCTATGTTCTGATTTATGTCTGAAATATTTTCTTATTTCGTACTTTTTAGAGCGTGATTTTTTTCAAACACTTAATAAAGGGGCTTGTGGCTAAGTAACAATAGCTGCATGGGTCGATCGACCAGATTAAGCTACGCTTGCCGCGGTTGGTGCGTGGATGGGTGACCTTCTTTACATACCAAGACCTTCGTGCCTCGGAAAGCACGTTAAGCCGTTGGTCCCGGCTGTCATTTGTGGATCTTTGACAGTCGTTACGGGTCGTCAGAAGCCCGAAAGTCTGACAACCAGTCTTACCAAGGGGTATCGTATTACCCAGTAACTGGGTTGTGGAGGTCAGATAGGCAGTCGCTCCATGTAAAATACTGGTATTCAGCTGCATCCGGTTAGACTGGAAGCCGACCCCAACATAGTTGGGAAAAGGCTAGGCAGATGATGACTTATTAAAGCAATGTATTAGGAGTTTCCTTCACAATCCTTTTGGATTGTTATTGAAAGTGTGTAACGCAATTGGGGGGAGCAGACATAAGTCTACGGACGTTTAAAAATGGTTTTAAAACTGGGTGGCTGGGTCTGGTTTGCTTCATTTTTTATGGACATAATTATTATTATTATAAACATTTATTTCAGACCAGGGTCCATAAAACTTGTTAGTAAACAAAATACTTATGAAACTAATGTTAGTACATACTTATTCAAACAAAAACAAGAAATTATACAATGACATGAAGCCTCATCCATCTTTGCAGCATAGGGGACTCCCCCCGATCTGCAAATACACCCAGTATAGAGTTGGAACTACCACGAACGCGAGTGAGTGATTATAACGATTTGTACGAGAATAGCGTATGTTTCGCCGCCCGCGTTTGCATAAAGAAGCTGAAATAAAAATAAAACATACCTTCAAATATATTCTGAATGATGAGATAGCTCTGGGTGACAACAATGAGCAACGCGACGTGTGTCCAGGCGAAGAGGCTGAACTGCCTCATGTAGTACTTCTTTACCAGAGACAGCACGAACCAGACGAAGCCCACGCAGTACAGACTGAACGAGATGAAGCGGTGGTACGTCACCAGGAACTTGAGGTAGTCCTGTTGAGGAGGTAATGGATTAAGTTAGATGAAGTATTAACAATCAGTAATAAGTCCTTAATAGGCTAGAGTTGTAGCAACAAAATTAGAGTATTTAAAACTCGACATTCTTAGGTAAGTACTTATAATCTCTTTGTTCAATTCTCGCATAATTCTCGTAATTAAAAACGTTCAAAATCTAGTCGCACTCTCACCTCGGCGACAGTAAAATGTCAAAAACTTGTCTAAAATGTACGGAAAGGTATTTTTGACAGAATGAGACTGAAATCAGACTGTGAACATTCTTAAAATTACGGGAATTCCACCCTGTACCTTAAGTCTGGGGAAAACAAAAAGAACTCTCGAATCTCTCGATGTCCGAATCTTATAATATTAAAACCTACGATTTTCTTCCAACTCACCTACGCCAGATTTATAGTTTGTGCATTCAGCGCTTTCATTAAATAAGACGTAACCCTTTAGCATAAGCTCTAATTTCGATATCCAAAATAGGTAAGGCAAGGTTTAGTCCTGTTTGACACATAGGTACTCATCATCTTCCTGTCCTTGTCCATTGCTACTTGGGGTCGGCGCTTGTTTTACACTTACTATAGATAGTGCAATGCACGAAGACGCGCCCCTCTGCCCCTTCTCTTTGTTTTTGACCGCTCTCAGTACAAGTGTTAAAGAGGGGGCGCGTCTTCGTGGATTGCACTATCTATAGAAGGCATTAGTTTCCCGGCAATTTCATTAGTTTCCTGTGTGGACTACTCGTTATTAAATCGCTTTGATTAGTGGAAATTAATGACTGTCTGAGCACATTAGCCGTTGCAATGAGGTCAACCAATTAGTTGATTGCTTGCTTAATCGGATAGTGCAATTTAGGTTAATAAAGGTACGTATGTACCTAGTATTTATTTATAGCAATTACTTTAACCATAATATGAGGTTTTCCCTTAGAATGCGTTCATTATCTGCTGATGTTTTGTTCTTGATTAATATTGCTACGAACGCTTAAAAAGAGTCCCCCCATCAAGTCCTACCTACCAGAGCAACGATTGAACTACTTATAATTACTCATTCAAACAATAAATTATGCATAGTGTAGTATCCCTTCTTCGATAAGCTATGTTATCGTAAGTGCCAACTCTTGAGAATTGATGACCCGACGCCGAAACATGATAACAAAGTATCAATTACAATCACTGTCTAGGAACACCTCACAATTACTTCATTGATTATAACAGGTAATGTGGGGTGATACATTGCTATTAGTTTACGAAATTGTCTATTGTTTCATTTTGACTCCATTCAACTCTAAGCATAACTACCTACATAAAACAGTCCTGAAGCTATGCATGAAGGCTCCCGCGAACAGGCGCGTGGACGTGACTCTCGTAGAACCATTTCTTTGAAAAATTCAAGGAAATTGTTCTACAAGAGTCACGTGGCGCCTGTCTGAAGAGGACTTCAGACTTGAGAGAAGAATCGCGTACCTACGTATTTTGGAGGACCGGTGCTAAAATTGGCAAAATGTAGGGAACACCTGATTTCTTTTCTTATTTACTGGTTTGATCCCTAGGAATTTCTTCACGGACTATAAGACCCCTTAAGAAGTTTCAGTTATTTTAATTTCA
This sequence comes from Polymixis flavicincta, assembly GCA_949987655.1. Lineage (NCBI taxonomy): Eukaryota > Metazoa > Arthropoda > Insecta > Lepidoptera > Noctuidae > Polymixis > Polymixis flavicincta. The sequence continues at coordinate 22,306,200 of OX465175.1, forward strand.
TAATTACACAATGTTTACTGGCAATGTTTATATGTGACATCTACCAACCCACACTGGGCCCGCGTGGTAGATTACGGCTCTCTCTCTCTCATGGAGAGGAGGCCTGTGTCCCAGCAGTGGGAACGTTATGGGCCGAGTATGTATATTTGTATGTACTGGCCTTATTAGTCCATTCGCACGAATTTACTCGCCCAGAATTGTGAATTTTAGTATTTTCTTTAGGTGATTGGCACGAAGATAATTTATTTGTGGGCGAATCAACAACTTAGCAATTGGCACGTTTTGCATGCATTAAATAGTTACGAAAAAACATGTGTTTTTCTTACTAGATGATAGGACAAAAAAGAACTTATGGTATTTTTTTATTGCATAAATTCAAGCCGTTTAATGTTTTAGGATTCTAATACGGAGTTTACCTTCCCGAGACAAGACTTCGTCATCAACCCTCACAGGAATCACTATAGCTGCCTCAATTTTTCTACGAGGCATATTTATGTATAACACATTTTTTGAAATGACAGGTGACAGTATGTCATATTTTGATTTCGCGGTCTCGGAAGCCTGTAATCACAGAGCCGTCTGTGATAATTTTATCAGTAATTTTAATTAATAATTTTATAAACAAGACTAATGAGTAATGACTCACAATCTCGGTCATTTAAACAGCTGCTTATCATAATTACGTAGGCCAAATCACGCGTGATCCATTGATTGATAAAATCGTACCTACGTTACTCCGGGTCAACACTAGTTGTTTCTAGCAGTTTCATATGATTAATGTTTATTTATTTGTTAAGGATGCATCACATTTTGAAGATAAGGTGACGAAACAAGAATAATATTATGATAATCACAATGATGTAGGAGCAATTTAATGACGTAGGTACTGAACTTGCAGAGTTTTTGCTTCGACTTCGCATAGTGTGCTACAGGAGCTGAAGGACGCTGCTGAAAGTGCCAAAATCGTAACCAAATTCTGGGCTGACTGTAGATATTTAAATTGCTATAGACACGCTAAGAAGTGCACTGGACTTATCTAAGGTACTATTGGGCGTCGGTAATACCAGGATGATTCTCGGCCACCTTATGCGCGGGCTTGCGGATGGCGAGTAATGGGTAGCTCGCTGTCCGGTAAGGACCAATCCTGGGTCGACGGAGCGTTGTGTTCCACGTGCGCCTCAAAGAGATTTTAGCACCAACTGGAGGGGTCCGCAAAGGCCGATGCCTGCCAGTGCCAGGGGTGCGGGTTGTTCGAAAGAGATACCGTTGCCCTTGGGACACAGGCAACTGAAGGACCGCGGGTGAGGTTTAGTCAGTAAAAGTCTGACACGCCCTCCCACTCCACCCAGAGCAGAAGTTACTTGACGATTTCGCAAGCTCAAAATTTTTTTCTTAAAAATTTTGTTTAAAAGGAATGCGCTACGGTAGCCCGCTACATTCAAATGTTCTTACGTTTTTTGCATTTTGCAGGTCAGTGTCAGTCAGGCTTTATCTTGAATCTTTTTAAAAAAAATTTTAGCTTGGGTAATCATCAAATAACTTCTCCCGCTCTGGGTGGAGCAGGAGGGCGTGTCAGACTTTTACTGACTAAACCCACCCTCAGTTGCCTGTGTGCCAGGGTCCACGGGATCTTTCGAACAACCCGCACCCCAGGCAGTTCATACAACCCTCTTAGTTCATATAATCCCGTTGAAAGACTTTTCATGAAATAGTCGTAAGTAAAGTTGAATTAAGTTGCATACCCGGCGCTTCCCCTTCAACATTGTTTTGAGTGAATATAACAGTAACTTCAACAATGGTGGACAGTCATTTGTGTATCTACTAATAACAAATGAGCGGAATGTTTTTTTATATCTTACCGCCAATATAGCTCAATAAGTATATTTCCACCCTGGTTTCAAACGTGGTGCAGTGTTTTTGCTCAGGTGCAATGAAAACATACGTAGTAAGTAGGTACCTAAATTTTTTCTTAAAATCCGCAATTCAACACGATCTGAACGGAAACGAATTAATGAATGCAAGCTAATCTAATCAGTGGATCGTACGATCGATGATTACTATTAGCAGCAATAGACTTCGATGACAATGCACAAACCCGCAATAAAATATTCAAACGAGATAAGATTTCGTGAAGTGCGATTACCTAAGGCATTTGTGATTATTTGTTTTATCAAATAGGTAATCAGACCGTTCCAAGGATTATCTAAATCGAAACTGATGTAGTATAATCAGCCTATACTGTTCCCACAGCTCGGACACAGGCCTCCTCTCTGTTAGAGGGAACGGGCCGTAATCGACCACACGGGCCCAGTGCGGGTTGGTGGATGACACATGTCTTCGATTTTTTTGGTTCTACGACATGCCGGTTTCCTCACAATGTTTTCCTTCACCGTTTTGAGAGCAGTGGTGGTGAAATTATTTACACAAAGTAAAGCGCCTGTCTGGGTTCAAATCTAGGATCAACAAATCGCAAGTCGCGGTCGTTACCACTAGGCCACTGCTCGTACTAATGTTAATAGTATGAAAGTGAGCATTTACGTGTAGGATCTGTTAGTGAACACCTGGTTAACAGGTCTCACACTAAAATGATTTCCTTACAGACACAACCTGATCGATGTGGCTTCAATCAGCCAAACATACTAAACCGAGTTAGATATTTTTGTGACCATCTTTACCAAGACACCTCCGTGCCTCGGAAAGCACGTTAAGTCTTTGGTTCCGGCTGTCATTCCTGGATTTTTGACTGCGTTACGGGTCGTCTGAAGTCCGACAGTCTGATAACCAGTCTTACCAATCCGGGTTGTGGAGTTCCGATAGGCAATCGCTCCATGTAAAATACTGGTATTCAGGTACACCCGGTTAGACTGCCCACACCAACATAGTTGGGAAAAGCCTATACCGATGATAATAATATGTGACCTAAACACGTACTTTAGTCTCGCTTTTCTGTGAATCAAATAGTAAATTTTTTCATTAGGTACTTAAGTCACAGAAAAGCGTAACTAAGAGCGGGTATATGTCGATATTCGACTACTTAATTCACACGTATCGTAATGTACTATTTTATGTTCCTTTCAGAGGCCTCGTAATTTAGCGCTGTGATCATGATCACAGATAAGCAAAAATTTGAAATTACTTTCCCAAAACGTATCTGGCATCCTCACAAAAGTTGGCAGGAAAATGACAGATGATATTGTCTCATCCCGGAAAATTATTAACTTTACACTCGGTTGGAGCAGAGGTCTTAGCGCTGAGATAATGGCAATTTCGTAAAAGCTCCTTTTTCTTTGCAATTTTTTGTAAGAACATTTACAAAAATATTTTCTGCCCTTTTATTAGTTATTTTATAATCTCTTCGCGGTTTTCTTTTCGTTCTTTTGTCGAGCTACATCGAACGGACTAATTATATCGTTTATCTAAATTATTTTTTCCGTACCGTACCGACCGTTCCGGATGGGAAATTCTGTGAATGGAATTATATTTAACTGGAAATTTACGATTACAAGTAATTCTGACTACATCTGGCCAAATATTACTACAAAGAAAAAAAAAACAACCTTAGCATTCTTTTTTTTTTTTAGATATTTTTTCATCTTTATTTTGAAGAAATCTTTTTATACGTAATTTAGAGTACCTAATTTGCATTACAAAGCTACGTATTTAAATTACAGATTTAAGGGAGTGAGCACATTGCTAGAACTAAAGGCGTCACACGTGATACAATTTTGAAATCAGCAGCAGGACCACTGGATTTTTATTTATGACAATAGAAATGATGACACGGCTAGGCAAATTAAAAAATAACACATCAAGATAAAAGTCCACTCACCGTCCTATTAATGACGACTCCGAAGTAATCAATGAGGTTCTCTCCGTAGAAGAAGTAGTTGGAAGTGAGGAGGAAGTACCAAGACAGGGAGCGGAACCACGGCAGGCCGTGCACGCGGTAGACCGCGTACCCGATGTTGATGATCTCTTCGAAGCATTTGACTTGGACGCAGAGCACCTGGGTGGAGCAAAAATTGAATAAATTACGATTGATTGAAAACTTTTTTTTATTTCTTAGCTCGATGTCTACTTTCGCACTTCGTTGACTTTTTATATTTCCAAGTGAGTAATCGATATCACATTGCCAACATATTGAAAGCACCGTACATTACATCGCATGTTGCCTAGTTTTGAATTTTTGATACAGTTTTATTGCACTTTGCCATTTATGAAAAAAACCAACAACTGACTTCCATAAACACACTACAAAGTGAAAATTAACTTTAATTTCGAAATTCAGTGTATTTGATTTTGTATTTTAGTGTTTTTCCCACCGATTTCCGAAATAAAAGTTGTTTTTCAAATTGTAGTGTTTTATTTTAACTGGTTGTCCTCGTGTAAACTTTTTAGCTGTGGTACCTGCCTCAAATGAATACCTTCACTTGCTTCGTAAAGTTATTACAACACCATCAATATTGACCAAGTGGATCAAATAAGTATTATTGAAGCTAACTCAAAAACCACTAAACAGGATTTGACGATCTGGGAATTGTAAGTGGCTTTAAAGTATGTTAAAAGTCGGAGTTTATCTTAGTCATTACTGTCATCAGTGAAGGAAAACGTTGCGAGGAAACCAGCACCCTAATTGCGTAACTCACGATTAATTATAATCTGTTTCAATTTGACAGTTCAACAATATTGATTGCGTTATTTACGTTGTTGAGGAGACATATTTTTCGAACATATGAAGCAATGGTTTAACAATCTGTTTCAAAACGAAACGGATTACGATTAATCGTGAGTTTAAGCAATTAGGGTGCTGGACGTATATATCTATATCCTTACATAGTATAAAACAAAGTCGCTTTTCTTGTTTGTACGTTTCGATTTTTTAAACTACTTACGCTACGAATTTTAATACGGTTTTTACAAATAGACAGAGTGATGCAAGAGGAAGGTTTATATGTATAATACACCGACATCCACGCGGGCGATGCCGTTGGCAAAAGCTAGTTTATATGTTTTATGAATTAAAAATGAAATTTAAAAAGTTTGTTATTATTATTAATTATCACGTATGTGGCAATAAGTCACTAATTTACATCTGAAAAACCGTTGACCTCTCGTTGGAAAAAATAACGTAACTTTTTTGGTTTTAATTAATCATTTACCTACCTATGTAATTTACCTGCTACATACCTAATATTTGTATTTAATAAACTAGCTGCTGCCCGCAGCTTCGCCCACGCGGATGCCGGAAATGATGCCACTAGAACAGGCTACTGGGACAAAAAGCCTATATCCTTATAACAACAGCTATCTGCCCGTGAAAGACCCGTCAAAATCGTTTCAGCCGTTTCAGAGATTAGGCGGAACAAACAGACAGACACAGACAGCAATTTCAGTAATTTTTTTGTTACCTATACGTACCGTATATACTTTTAAATGCAGTTAGTAGAAAGCTGTTATTTTGACATTACAAACATACATTTCAATTTTATTTATTTGTATACATTAGTATAACATTTCCTAAGCATTACTTAGCATAAACGTGTATTTTGGAGGTCGCATGGCAACGGATATTTGTTGCGGCATACGGCCACGGTTGGTTGGCTGTAGTTGGTTAAATTTGTGCGCCTAACATACTTAATAGAACTAAACAGTTGTTTTTTTTTTTATATGCGCGTTACGCTAACGATAGCTGAAGCGCGGTTTTGTGGTAGAAAGAAATAAGATTTTATATTGTAGTATAAGTAGATGTTCACACGGACGTAATAAAATCGCGTCGGGATTTTGTTGCGCACCGCATAATCAACGCATTGTTTAGCACTAGGGGTTGATAATCGAACAGTGTGTATTTTGCATAGACATAGAGAATGGACTGAGTGTTATCCTCACAAAAGTGACCACTCTCTAGAAAGACAAAGCGACTGTGCGGCTATTCTGCATTCATGCTATTGGCCAAACTTTTTGTTTAGTCTCCTTCGTACTTTTTGAACTGTATTCACTGCACAACTGAATACGGAACGCGCAGTCCATTCCTTATGTCTATGGTATTTTTGCCGCGTTTGGATGAACTCTCTCTCAACTAAGCAAAAAAATACAGTGTTTTTCCAACCAAGAATGAAAATGAAGGTCTCATGACCGTCAAGAAATAAATAATTCAAGTTCTAAAAAATACTTTAAGTACACTTATATTGTACAATTAAGGAAGCAAAATTAAATATTCTTTCAATGGATTTGAAATTGTAATGTATCACATTCATAATGATTGCAAAACTGGCAACAGGAAAATCTAATCTAAAATAAAATGTATGACGTAGGCATATTTCGTTATTTAAAAATGACATCACAATGCTTGACTTATTTTGCACACAAAAAAAAATATGATTTAAGGTTTCCTCCTACAGCCAAGGCTAAAATGTGGAAAACTCCAAATAATAACACAAAACAAAAGTACATTTTATCATACAATTAAGACAAGGAAGAAGTCTCCAAAGATCTGAAGTGAACAAAGTTACTGAATTGATACAACATACCTTTTTGATCAAAATAATATACATGAATGATATAAGAATACAAGAATATCATTGGTACAGACGCCAGCACATCAAGCTACCCCAAACTGTCAAATTTTCCCAATTGAACATGAACCTTATGCTTATGTTTTAAAGTAAAAAATTTGAGAGATTGGGGTAGCTTGATGTGCTGGCGTCTGTACATCAGACAAAGGAACTTAAGACAAATAGTTAGACAGGTCAAAATTCCTATCTACATTCTGCGTTTAGGTTTCTGAAGCTGGATGGCAAAACCAACAACCCTTATATTATTTGTAAATTGGCACCTACACAATATAGGATCCTGAAAGGTTTTACCACTAGCTGAGCTATCTAATGTTGGCATCCCTAAGGAAAAATAAACAGTAACTTACAGTGATCATGAGTGCCAGCGGACCGCCATAGATGAGCAGGCAGAAGGCTGCAATCATCAACCAAGTGAAGATACCTCGGATCACCCAGTTCCTCCATCTAAACAAAAATTATCTATAAAGTACCTACTATTAATAAAGAGGAAAGATTTGATTGTTTGTTTGTTTGCATTGAATAGGCTCCGAAACTACTGAACAGATTTGAAAAATTCTTTCACTGTGGGAAGCTACACTATCCCCGGGTGACATAGACTATATTTTATCCCGATATTCCCACGGGAACGGGAACTACGCGGGTGAAACCACAGGCTGCTGCTAGTTACTTATAAATTATAATGAAATAAATATATAATTTCATTTATTCAGTTTTATTTCATAGACTTAATGCGGAGAATAAATAGGGAAATGGTTTGCTTTTGAGGGCCATCGCAGACTGCAACCATGGAGAAAGAGTATTTTCTATGATGCAGTACTAGCACGGTATTGTTAAATACAGTGCATTTAAAATAATTGAATTGAATTTGAATGAAATATTAATAGATCACCTTTTCGCCATGATAAATTATTATTGCTGATTGTCAGGCTCTTTTAGGGTTTCAACGCAAAGGCTGAATTTATTTTAATTATTTTATGGTTTTAGTTGTTTCTATATTATGAATCATGTGAAAACTTTCTACTGGGTTTCAATGGCTTTTCTGTTAATACAAACAAGACCGTTACATGACTATCCTTGCTAGCTTGTTATAAATAATAATAGTAAAAAAAAAAAAAGATTTTTAATATATTAATAATTTAGTCTCAATTTTGTATGGAAAACTAGTTTATACCAGTAACATTTAAATATCTATGAGAGCATTCCAATTAACTTTATACCATAATGGTATGCCACCTTAAAAACCTGTTTTGTAAACATAACATAAAATATGAATATTTTAATAATAGTAATAAGCACCAAATAAAGATTTGTACTTGTAAACATACAAAAACCTAGTTGATTTTCTTTGTTTTCAAAATTTATTATTTGAGAAGATTTTGATTATAACATATTTTAAACTAGGTAATTTAAATTTAGTAGCGAATATGTAATAAAATTAGGAATTTTGCACACCAGTCTGTGAAATTTACACACTCTAGCTGTGTTTAGCTACAGAATATAAATTCCGATTTTTAGTCAAGAAAAAAAAAAACGATATGAAGAACACTATGGGGCAACTCCCAGACCATAATATTGAAACAATAGACCTTCTATACCAATTTTATAAATAGAACGTCATTATGGAAGAAGAAAAAACTGCTTTATTACCTTGACGACAGTCCCGAAAGCGCGGAGTCAAGGATTTCCGGAGTCTTGTCCGTTCCCTGAGGTAAAGACTTCGCCATTTCATCCACATACTTCTCTTCTATATTCTTCTCTTCTTCCGAGTCAACCTATCGATTGGGCATAATAGTAACAATAAATAGTAATTAAATTATGAACTGGTTTTTATGTGAGAAATAATAAAATAGGCACGTACGTGATCAGATTCGCCAGCGTTTTCCAGTTTGTCGTTTCCGTCACCTTCGCCGCGCCGATGTCTCAACTCGCTCATGTTCGTACTATATTTCCAAACAATTTGACACTGCTAACAGTAGATTTTACACAAAAACACTGCACTAACGAGTTTATTTTAATCCATTTAGGCGAGAAAAATATAGACTCCTAGAATGGCCAGAATGTTTTTCAGCGACTTGTCAAACGAAAAATCAATAATGTTTTTTTTAATTCAGTGTTGCAACTTACTCAAAACAGCCAGCATGGTAGAAATTACAAAAAGATAAAGATCAAAATGGTGTGCCAACGAAAATAGTAATGCAGCGACTTAGAAAATACTTTTAGCTTTTTTGTAAGTTATTATGGCATCGCGTTTTGATAAAAATAAAATACATGGTGGCATGGGGTAATTACCTACTAGTTTATGAAAATGTGTATTTGTTTATGTGCACATGTTATCAGCTGATCTTTTAAAATTATTAAGGAAGTGGGTAAGCAGAACTAATGAAGGGTGATCTTCATTTGTCCCTTAAGAGAAGACTCACTGACGTGTGTATACTTCCCATCCTCACATATGGTAGTCAAACGTGGTCTTTGACACACCAGCAGAGGTCCACGCTCGAGGTTTGCCAGAGGGCTATGGAACGAAGTATTCTGGGCATCAAATTAATAGACCGGGTTAGGAATACGACCATCCGTTCCATCACAAATGTCACTTGGAAAGCTGCCACACTGAAATGGAATTGGGCTGGACACATCTCCCGCATGTCAGACGACCAATGGGCCAAAATAACAAACCAATGGGTCTCTCCTCATGGCAAGCGACGTCGCGGTAGGCCCAGGCGGAGATGGTGGGATGAGCTGAACTCCTATAACAAGAACTGGTCACTAGCAGGACTTAACAGAGAGAAGTGGAAGGAGAGGAGGAGAGGAGTGGAAGAGGCCTTTGCCCTGCAGTGGGACATCACAGGCTTTTAATAATATTTATTAATAATAAGGAAGTCGGTATAGACGCCAGCACATCAAGCTACTCCAAGCTGTCAAATTTATTTGATAGACTTTCAGCTTTATCACATACGCATAACTTATATGTTCAATTGGGAAAATGTACAGTTTGGGGTATGGCCATAAAGTACAGACGCCAGCACATCAAGATATGTGCTGGCGTCTGTACTTTATGGAGTAATTTCGTATTTTCAGATCTGTCCAAGACGAACCAAAAACAAAACTCAGTTTAGTCCTTAGTATTTACTTCACCTGATTTGGAAGTCCCTTTAATTTACTGAACTTATTTGAATTTCATGAAATAATGACAATTTTTTTTGCAGCGCTTGTATGTAATGTATGCTGTACTCTGAAAGTTGAGAAACATTTTGCCGTACCGTCCGCGTCGTCGAACCCTTCTCAATGGCTAAATTTGAGTAAAAGTAGTTTTTTGGAAATTGAGTTTCGGCAACTTTCTAAAGGTAAACGTCAAACTTTCTAAACGTAAACATGGCGAGTGATTTGGATGATTTTGATAAAAATATTGAGAATGTAAGTAATTTTTTATAGAAACAATAAAATTCCATAAAATAACAACATGTTAAATTTATGCACTTTATATTTACAGCTTAAAAGCAACGTTAGGGCGTCATTCGCGCGGGTGTACGCTACTCTAAAAGCCAGAGAATTAAAAACTATACGACAATTGGATGCAGTACGTAAACAATGCCAAGACGACAAAGACTTGAAGAGAAATTGTGTTCAAAATATTCATGTATGTTTCGACAACGAGTCCACACTGTTAGAAAATGTAAGTAATTATGGTGTTATTGATTTTGAGAAGCTAAACTTTGATAGCAATACATTTACTTTAGAAGATTATGTCAGCCCTGAAGATGACCACATGTACTCTTATAAAACTATTGAAGAGGTAACCAAGGATGTTGAAGAAGGAGATATGGATCTAGAGGCTATCGAGGAGGCTGCCCTGAAGCAGATTACAGCTACAGACAACTGTGTGTGTCATGTAAATATAAGAGCAGAAGAAGTATCGAAAAAATTTAGAGATTTAGAAATTAGCACGTCGCCAATAAAAGTATGTGAGAGTAGTCACAGTAGTTTTGATAACAATGAAGTAGAATGTCCTGAGAGTATAACAGAGGATGATAAAAGTGACATTTCCGATCCCGATGTAAAGAAAATAGACCCAACGGATGATTGGCTGAACTCAATCAAAAGCCAGACTGAAACTGAACCGTCACAAGTAACTGATGTAATGGAGCACAGCACTATAGCTTGTTTATAGCAGAATGTAGTAGTAGTATTGAGAAGAATTTACATTTTACCAATTAGATAAATATTGTAATAAAGTTTTATATTTTGTATAAGCCTTGGTTTTATTGAGGACTGGATTACTTTGAGCTTGTGTGTACTTAAAAATTGTAAGATTGAATCAGTAAATAAACCAGGTATTGTTTATATTTTATTTATTTAAAAATGCACTTGATTCATTTCATTGTTAAGACAATCAATCAAATCAAAATATTTTTATTTCATATAAACCTGCATGGGCACTTATGAAACGTCAGAAGCTAAGTGCACGTTTCCAAATTGTTGTGAAATGAAAAAAGTACCTACACTCTGTCTAGTCATTAGCTGTTTGCATTTCATTCATAAACCCTGGGGGGTTCCTGTTGGGGTTGAAACTCTAAGGCCTTTGGGTCGGACTGCCCACTTCGTTTTTCGAGGCATTGCCAAGCAGGTCACTTCATCTGACCAGAGGGTTGGCCTATTTTTAAAACCAACGCCGATTTTGATAATTCTTTTTTTATTGGAAAGGGTTATACCCTGAAGTTGGTCCCATATAAATTTAAAAAAAAAAAACCTAAGGGTAGGAAAACAGAGGATGATTGATTTTTTACTCACAGATTTTAATACTGAGTTGTGTATTACAAAAAGTAATAAAAAATTAAGCATGTAGTAATGAGTAGATTATAGCCACAAATAAATTATAAAATAAAAACTTTGTAACAAAAAATTAAACCGCCGAAAAAACTGAAAAGCAAAACATAATAAACATTTTTTGTTTAACCTTAATAACGAAGTTCGGAAGGCAGTGTCACCGACTTTTACGACCATTTTTTGGTCAAAGAATCAGCATTTCCAAACAATGTAGCAATGCTGCCAGCTTTTTGGGCAGTTTTCCTGTTGGCAAGGATGCGGACCAACTTTTTGATGCCCTATGATTCCCCCCCCCCCCCCTTTTATATTCTTGTGTGTAATTTTATTGTAATAAGAAGACTGTCAGCTTGATTTTTGTTTTGTCTTTAAGTAGTTCTTATTCAAATGGGCAGGTCTATTTATTGATGTGGATGGGTGGAGACATTTAGGTAGGTACCTAACATACTGTACTACCTGGTGACTAAACCCCCCTTTTTATTTTTGTCATTAGTTAATAACTTGGAAAATCGCATTGCCATAGAATATTATACAATTTTTTTCATTATAATTTTCAATCCACTGGAATCTTGCACTTTTCATAGAAAGGAAGATTTCATCGTTATACCATACAAGATAATAGGAATCTGCTTAATCTATTGTCTACTTTCACCAATGGTCTCTGCACTACAGTTGCTTATTCAGCTCTGTTCAGCTTTTGTCTATGGAAAACAACGATTTTGTAGTCCGTTCAGCTTTCCGCGGCTGAACGGATGCGTACGCATCTCATACAAAATCTTTGTTTTCTATGGAAAAAAGTTGAACAGAGCTGAATAAGTGTGAGTAGTCCCTTATAAGTTAAGCAGGGAGCTTGGGTAATGTTATTGAATAATCAATATTGTAGGGGGCGCAACCTAAGTGGTACCTAGTGGGATTATTTACGCTGCTAAGTTAAACACTCAAATAAGTTTAAGAGGTTTATTGCTAGAGATAACAATGTACGTTAGGCACTGTCGCTAAAATGAACGAAATGATGGAAATGAATGCACCCGGTTGCTGTCGGTAATGCACTGAGCTCGCGGCGCAGTTAGTGCGACCGCATTGTATCGCTAGGTCAGCAAACGTGGTCGATTGCAATAATTGCATCGAACAAATATCTCCAATCAAGGTAAATAAAACCACATTTTTAAAGCATCATCTTATATTGTTAATAATTTTTTACAAATGGCGTTATTACTGAATTAAACTAATTGCGATATGACTTCAGATTATGTTCCCTAATGAATAAATACCCATTGCTTTCATACACAAATACAGCAAAAATTCTTAGACATGTAATGATCAATCAAATACCGCTTCCCATTCCATATTCCGCCTGCATTATGTAATACTATGGTTTTATGGCACTATACATGACATACATTTAACAATACATTCCTATAAATTCCCACTGTTGGATGGAATTTGTTTGGAGTTAGGTATCCTAGTTTGTACTCGACTTTTTCACTGGAAATATTGTGATGGCACGAACAGAAGTGCTGTGGAGAGGATAATTTTAAATACAGTTAGCTAATAGCGTGAGAGCCGCATTACTATAGGATAGTGAAACTACATTATGGCTACAATTGAATAACAATTCTATAACGATCGAATTAGGCACTAAATTTCCATGTAATTAGGCAGTTTTAGGCCACTTTTTGTTCTCACAGGTGTTAGAGTTTTATTGTCTCGATACTTTTAAAGTGAGCTACAAACTAAGAATATTCCGATTATTCAATATCGATTACATTTATGAATACTGTGTTAAATAATTTCTACATTGATACTTTCGATGATAATAAGTTAGTAAAGACAAACAAAATTTTAATAATAGGGGATACAATGCGTTTAAGAGATAAATTCCATAAGTAGGGAGTACAAAATCTTAAACAAGTAAATTTTTTGAACTTAACGTACGTAGATATTGCGTATCTAAAGCATGTTACAATGTAGTTAAGAATAAGTTATACAACTACCTTACATCATACAGTGTTATGTCTACTATTGTACATTTTACAACAAAAAATATTATATGTTAATTGCTATACAAGGCCAAAGTCTGTGCACACGGCGGCGACGTCACGATTGTTCTGCTTCTCCGAGTTGTTGGCGGCCATATTCAACTCTACAAGCGTGTCCACACTGTTGATACTCACCCCCTTCAGTATCTTCTGCGCCGCTAAACTAGTGAAATTAAAGCTCAAGTCGCTTAAACTCGGAAAATTGTAAAAATCCTGGTTCTCCTTCTTGCTGTCTTGGCTGAGGCTGTACCTCTTCTGTTTGTTCTCCAAGCAGTTTATCTTTTCCGCCGACGTATTTATATCCTTAATCTGCTCTTGATTCTTCAGCGCTAAGTTCGGCTCTGACCCCAGCACCGTGGGTTTCTGGTCGATAGCTTTCGTTAACAAATTCGCTATGGAGTCTGAACTCACCCTGTTATTCACATTTGGGAGTCCGTTCAGCATTTGTAGCGCTGCTGCCTTTTTCAACAGGTCGACGCTTTTCAGCTCGCTGTTCGAATTTATATTAGATTGTATCCCACTGTTAGCTGACGACAACGAGTTCTTCTGGTACCTCAAACTTCCCAACGATCCTATAATGTTATCGTAACTTTTAGTTGGCGTCGAAGGAATACTATTTGCTGTAGATTCCAAATTATTTATATTATTATGAATGGCCGGAGAGGCAGGATTGGATGCAACTTCGTTTGTATTGTTTAATTGATTTTTGTATACAAAACTATTGTTATTAGTCGCACCACCTATTTGCAATGAAAGCTTACGATTATTATTCATACCCGTGTCATTAATTGAATTCTTATTGAACTTGTTTTCTTGTACTTTAATGGGTTCCTCCTGATACATCTGCTTTTTCTTTTCGACACAAACGTCGAATGAGGTTTCAGTCGGGTTTTTTGCCGTTTTGTTTTGAACTCCGTTTTGAGATACCGACACCACCTGTCTATCGTCGTTGATTATGTATATATTGCTTCCGTTTGAAGTCTCGGTGACTTTACCATTCTCAAAAGTAATAACAGACCTTACTGGCGAATTTTGTACATATACTTTGGTGTTAGTACCACCACCGTTCTGAGATATAGTATTCGTGGTAACTTTTAGTGTGATAGAGTTGTTAGAATTGGAGCTGGCCAACATCGTGGTAGATGGGTTTTCTACTTTAGCCCCTAAGGTTTTATGCAGCGGGGTTGCGGTTTTTTTGGGTGTGTTTGGACAGTTTTTTGGCGAACTTTTGGGTGATGTGTTACCATTTTTTACCGTTTCGCCACCGACCATAGGTGGTTTTGTTCTGTATTTGTGCAGGCTCTTTGGCGAGCTCTGTAAGCTCTGTACTTTGACGAGCGACTGTGCTCTGCTAAGGCCGGGGGCTCCGTGCGGGTTGCTATGACTAGGCGAAGGCTTTAACGTGCGGTCTGATATGTGGGATTCTAAACTGGAGTGTCCGCTACTCCCGCTAGTGTGGTAGCTCCTTTTCATTGGTGAGTTTTGGTCTAACTGACCGTTTTTGGCGTCCTTTCTTGGTGTGCGATGTGTAGTGGTACTTTCTAAGCTGGAGGGGCCACTTGTGGACATGATGTGATCAGAATAATCAACCCGCCTGAGACTTCCGCTAGGACTATCTCTTAGTTTGGGGTCGCTGTTTCTTTGTGGTGACGAGAAGTGGTCGAGGATGGTTTTGTTGGTGGAGCTCCTGCTGAGGGTAGAACGAGGCAGGCTGCCAGAGCTGGGGCTGGAGTGTCTCACGGGCGAGTGGTCGTAGTGGCCGGTGACGGAGCCAGCCAGCCCCGACTCCGTAGACAGGTGCCGCTTGTGCCGCCGCGGCAGCGTCGACGACCGATTACTGATCTCCGAACCGTCGTAGTACGATGAGACGAAAGATGTTTGACTCTGCAATGACTCCTGGAACACAGAGAATGAAACGTTAATTTGATACACTGATAAATTCAAGCGGTTTTAGGTAGGTATGTTCTTCGCTATACACGCGCGGTGTTAATATGCATGTTAAAGTTTCTGTGACAAATTTGCCTGCCATGCGTATTGATAACCTGCACGCAGTCTGTAAATTTTATTGATAACATAAAAATACGTGTTGTTAGACATGGTAATAATCTACCCCTTGCCCAGAGATAACTATTTACTTGATAATACTTTGGTATATTTCCTCTGAGAATTCAGAAGTTTGTTGAATCAGCTATCATCAGAGGTGAACCGAAATTGTCATTGTGGTTTGGTTGCGCGGCCTACACTGGATCTCATCAAAAAGTGGGTTCACTTTTGGGACACCAGAACACAAGATAAGCCGCGACTTCTCGGTTTGTAGTATGGTGAAATGTAACGAAAGTGGACCCACTTAAAGGAGTATATTCTGTATTCCTCGGTATGTCTACTTCTGTTCTATTATGTACTGTAGTAGCTAATGTAGTACAAACGTACCTTGGAGTTGGTCTGCGTAGCGACGCAGTGGAGGTGCACCGCTTTGGAATTGAACCACTCGGTGGGCGGGAACTGCGCAGAGAAGGTGCTCATCGCGCGCGTCTGCTTGCTGCGGCCGCTTCGTCTGAATAAGCGGGACAGCAGGGACACTTTCTCTGGAAAATTATAAGGATTTTGTTAATTGTCGGCATTTTGACTGTTTTGTTCTGAAAGCGTTCGCAGGAACCCGAATTCATAGAAACTACGCAATGGTTCTGATTTCAAAGTAATAAGTAAGCCCTATTGGGTTTGGAAGGAGGAAGGGGATACAGACTAGGCAAGTAAAAAATATACATCGTATCACTTTTGTTCGGACAGGCCTAAAACATCTTTCTTACAAAGAAGTAGACAGTGAGCGGCCGTCACAGACTCCTTATTTCACATCGTACTACAAGTAGGTAAAAGTTAGCCAGTGGTGTCTAAGATAAGCTTAGAAAGTACTAATGAAATTGAATAAGTCACATTGGTACTTGCCAGGTTTCGAACCCATATCCTTTGGCTTTACAAGCGGGTCCTCAACCTCCGAGCCAACACGACTTTCTCCCAGTTTAGAGCCCTGTAGGAAAACTAATCTCAAATGTTAAAAATATTGCTACTAATTAGAATACTAGCAACTTCGGCTATAATTTTGTATGAAAAGTTTACAAATGTTTTCAGGAAAACATAACTTTTCTTGAAAATTTTCTGTTTTTGACCATAGAACAAAATTATAATATTGATTCCGTGCGGGAATTCAACCCGTGGTAGCGCTGAAGCCTTAGGGTCACGCAAATCCACATCGCAAACCTTGCTGTCAAAAACAGAATTTCTTGCTACAAAAAGCAAGACAGCGAACTCTAAAAATGCTGTAAATTTTCTTAGAAAATAAAAATTCAACTTACTAGGCGACGCAGATTCGACGCTCGGCGGGTAATCGGTCGACGACGAGCTGTCGGTGGTGTTAGCGTTCTTGTGATGCAAACTCCTGGTGGAGGCGCACCGCTGCAGGTATTTGCTGGAGGAGCCGAAGATGCGCAGCGAATTCCGTCGGTCTAAGGAACGAGGGGCCGGGAAGGATGCACTCCGCCTTTTGTTCGGACGACCGTACAGGATTTTGTCGTTGGGGTTGCCTGGAATGGAGAGAAAGTAGATTAATCATTTAATCATAACGTTGTTCGTAGTACCTATGTATTTAGCATAATAAGCCTTCCCACCGCTGGGACACAGGCGTCTACTCAGTAAAAGAGATTGGGCCATATCTATCTGATCTATCACGCGGGTCCGGGTAGTAAACGACTGTAGTGTTGGTCACCCTTAGTTTTTTTTTTTTTGGTTTCGATTGTAAAACAAAAGGCAGATAGATCGCATTATATACAATGCGACGCTTTATTATTTGGTTTTTTGGCTTCACTCTTAGTGTTCCGCGCGGTCTATCTGCCTTTGTTTTATAATCTGAGACGTTACCTACTGGCATACGGGCTACTGAGGGAACACGGGTGGGTTTTAGTCAGTAAAAGTCTGACACGCCCTCCTGCTCCACCCAGAGCGGAAAAAGTTATTTGATGATTACCATTCCAAAAAAAGACACCGTATACGCGTCTTGAGAGTTTTCGACGTACTTATAGATGAAGAGTGTTCAAATGCTTAAAACATGTCATACGGAGCTGAATGGGTCGCACATACCTTGAACGATAAGTCACGGATAGCCATAGATGATGGTTTATTTAATATATTAGGTCTTTACCTATGAAATTGCCGTTCTGCAGTACTGGACATTTCAAATCAAAATAATTTTTGTTTGGCTAAGAATTCTAATTTCAAATTAATTTTATTTTAAAAACATGGTTTTTTTTTTCTAAAAGTAGTCATTTCTTTATTGATTAGTGTTACATTTTCATCGCATTTCAATCTTTTTCGTCATCATGGATACGTTAAAAATTCGAGTAATTATGGAATATGAGTACCGTCGTGGCAGCAACGCGGCACAAGCGGCACGCAACATCAACGACGTTTACGGAGCTAACACTACAAACCAACGCACCACCTGTTATTGGTTTGCTCGCTTCCGTTCTGGAAATTTCGACCTGAAAAATGACCCTCGCGGTCGTCCGAAGACTTTGGTCGACAATGACGAATTAAAGGCGATTGTGGAAGCTGATGATACACAATCTACGGCTGAATTAGCAGCAGCTTTCGACGTTAGCGTCAAAACAATAACAAATGGACCAATCCATTTGCGTCAAATTGGCAAGGTAAAAAAGCTTGACAAATGGGTGCCCCACGAACTCAATGATCGCCAGCGCGAAGTACGCGTCGAGACGTGCCTTGCACTGCTCAACAGACACACAAATGAAGGAATTTTGAACCGCATTGTTACCTGCGATGAAAAATGGATTCTGTTTGATAACCGTAAGCGCTCAGCAAGTTGGTTGGATCCTGGTTCAGCACCTAAACAATGCCCTAAACGAAAACTTACCCCTAGAAAAGTGATGGTCACTGTTTGGTGGTCTAGCGCCGGTGTGATTCATCACAGCTTCTTACCAAACGGGGTGAGCATTACTGCAGATGTGTACTGTGAAGAACTGAACACAATGATGGAGAAGCTGGCGCATCTCCAACCAGCATTGGTCAATCGCTCGTCTCCGCTGCTCCTGCACGACAACGCGCGACCTCATACTGCACAGCAGACGGTCTCCAAGTTGCAAGAACTGGGGTTGGAAGCTCTCCGTCATCCGCCCTACTCACCAGACCTTGCGCCTATAGACTATTACTTTTTCCAGAATTTGGATAACTTCTTGGCGGGAAAAAAATTTAATACCCGAGAGGCAGTACAAAATGCCTTTGAAGAATTTGTTGCCTCCCGTCCAGCTGATTTCTTTAAGAAGGGCATCAATAAACTGCCACTGCGATGGCAAAGATGCATTGATTGCATGGGTGATTACTTCGATTAATACAAATAAAAAATTCATGAAAAAAATTCGTTTAAATTTTTTCATACAAAACGGCAATTTCATAGGTAAAGACCTATTATTTTACTACCACGTTGCTAATGCTTATGGGTTTGTGTGAATGAGTAGTTACAGCTGGATTATGAACGCCGATTGTGTGGACTACGTTTGCTGTAAAATGCAGTTTATTTAACCAGCGATGCATTTAGCGTCAACGACCTAAATCAAGTGCGGTACCTACCACATTAAGCACAAAATAAACACAAGAGCCAGATTGTTGACTCGTTTATGTGCGGTGGAAAAATAACTTGGAAAACTTTGCCTTAGCGAGGTCTTAGACATAGTTATTCTATGCCTTTGCTTTTATTTAGTTGCAGTCCATAAATAAACTGACGAAGGTTTCGTTCACCTGATTGATTAAATTATCTAAGTTATGCGCCAGAAAATACCAAAGTACTTTTTACCACAGCACTGTGTTAGGCTCACTTAATTATTTGTCACCATTTATCTACTACAATATGGTTTAGTTTTGTAGGTACCTACCTACAGTGGATACTCGCAATGCGAATGTTTCACAGCCTCATTTCGGATGGAAATAAATTACGAGGTACCTATTTGTTTGTTCGGGCTCAAATTTAACAAACATTAATGCTTTAAATGTTGATTTGTTAGCGTAATAAATGGTTTCATAAATGTTTAGTTGTTAAATTTTGCAAATGGACCGTGATACGAATACCTACGTGCGGCTTGTAAGATGGTTGTGTTTTGAAATGTTTAGTGGTGTTCACTAAAAATGCGGTGTTTCTAATCTGCATTCAAAACACTGCGTTCCCTAGATCCGTAGCTAGCTATCTTGCAGCTTACACGTACACTGCTGTCTGAACCTGAGCATTCTAGAGTCGGAGATTAGAAGGCCCTAAATCATTACCATCATCATTTTAGCCGAAAGACTTCCACTGCTGGAATAGGCCTCCCCCAAAAGGGGGTTTTTGCCATAATCGCCACGCTTGGCAGGCGGGTGGGCGATCGCACTTTGGTGGTAAATTGCATAGAGAACGCTGCAGCCCATTCTCTAGGAAGTCCCTTAGTCGCCTCCTACGACACCCACGGGAAGAAATGGGATGGTGCTATTCTTTTACGTCCGGCACCACACGATAAAGGCCCTAAATGCAAGTTATTAGAGTTTCAAATTAGTAAAACATTTCTTTGGAAAATCAGCAGAAATGGAAGAAAGCCTGAAAAAAAACGACTTCAATAAATTATTTATTTTACAAATGAGCTTAGATATTTTCTGACATTTCTTTGTATCATGAGACAAAAAAGGAAAACAACACGTTCTGGGTCAGTTAAGCAAAAAAAAGGAACCGAAATGTGTTACAATTCCCAGTTCTCGCTCCACATTTTGATTAAAAACCGTCAAACATTTGACACGACACCGAAATCTCATTAATAACTGCAAAAGCTCATAATTCTTCGGAACGTGTGCGCGTACGCATGATGTGACGCACAAAGAGCGAGCCGAACAGTTGCTCGCATAAATCAAGAGGAAACTTGACAGATGCGTGAGTTCGTGCGAAATGTATGGTTAACAAAAACGGTACGTAAGTTACCGGGCAGCTAATTACAACTTCTTTTATGAATTCGTCTTATTTTAAAGATACTTTATTTATACTTACTTAGCACTGTATGATCTAAACCCACACCTAAGTCACATTTTTTCTGTGACTTAAGTACTTAGTACATTTTTACACAGCACCTTAAATAAAGTGTCGGTTTAGGTCACACGTGCTGTAAAATAGTATACGATGCATGTGACTTAAACAGGTACAGGGGCTAGCACATCAAGCTACCCCAAACTGTCAAATTTTTCTAATTGAACATGAACCTTAAGCTTATGATATAAAGTTGAAATCTATCAAAGAAATTTGACAGATTGGTGTGTTCCTCTGTGGCCGGACCACAGTTTAGTACTCAGATGATATAGTTCGAAATAATACCTACCTAAAGTCTACTTTCATCGGAATATATATCTATTTTTAGTACCTCAAGAGATATCTTTTTAATTAACAATTTATGTGGTCCGGCCGCCAGGCAGTGCTCTCTGGCCGCGCCACCTCAAATTAAATAGAGTACAATGAATGATTAATAAATTAATATCCCGTAAAAAAACTACCTAAAGAGTACCTTGCATACGACAAATATGGTCCAATAAACGCCTCTAGTTAAGGAGTTATTGGTCGTAGGGTGTGATCCGGCTGGAAGGTATACTCTGCAGCAAGTCAATTTTGCAATATTTAATATTAACTATCCATAAATCAATTTATATAATAGTACCTTTTCTCTACTCTTCGTTGAAACTTTTTTCTCTCACGAAACTATTCATTTTGATTGATTAATCTTTAAAGTATGTGGCGCGGCTAGGGAGGATTACTTTCAGCAAATATAACGAAATAATTATGCTTTATTTCTTTATGCCAACGAAAACTGCATAGTAAGTACTTTATAAAAAGATCAAGACTTCATCTATAAACTTTTATTTTTATTACAAACAATGATTTTGAAAAAGGTGCACTTTTTGGTTTTTGTTTATCTATCAACCTAAGAATAGGTAGTTAATTTGACGAAGTAAGTGAAAATTTTGGTTTAAAATAACCAATAAGCATACGAAAAACAAATATATATTCATAATCAAATATTATCAATTGTTAATACAAGGTATTGCAAATGACGGAAAAGTGTTTTAAATAACAAACTAAAGTCAATAAATTGAATTTAAGCATTTAACCCTTTTAACAAGAAATAACAATGAAAAAAAGAGTGTACCAAAACCGCGTATTAAAAATATAGTCAATCAGAATTACAAATAAAGGAGTTTTGAACTTATTTTCCAACTTTAAAATGCAAGGCCTAAATTAAAAATAAACATTTTGATAAAAATAAGTTATCATTTATAATTTTGCGTATATAATACAATGAACATTCATTTTCTGGTTTTTAGTCTTTGTAACTTTAGTACTTAAATCATCATATGTTTCCCAAGTATCATCCAGACGCTTGCAGTAAGCGACGAAATGGCGAATATTTGGTAAATACTCAATCACTGACAACAGTGTAAAGTTGTGCAAGGCCTAAATTAAAAATAAACATTTTGATAAAAATAAGTTATCATTTACAATTTTGCGTATATAATACAATGAACATTCATTTTCTGGTTTTTAGTCTTTGTAACCTTAGTACTTAAATCATCATATGTTTCCCAAGTATCATCCAGACGCTTGCAGTGAGCGACGTAATGGCGAATATTTGGTAAATACTCAATCACTGACAACAGTGTAAATAATTTTCCTTGTAATGTCATAGTGTCTGGAATGTCATTTAAATCAAACCAAAATTTTCACTTTCTTCGTCAAATTAACTACCTATTCTTAGGTTGATAAGTAAACAAAAACCAAAAAGTGCACCTTTTTCAAAATCATTGTTTGTAATAAAAATAAAAGTTTATAGATGAAGTCTTGATCTTTTTATAAAGTACTTATTATGCAGTATTCGTTGGCATAAAGAAATAAAGCATATTTCGTTATATTTGCTGAAAGTAATCCTCCCTAGCCGCGCCACATACTTTAAAGATTAATCAATCAAAATGAATAGTTTCGTGAGAGAAAAAAGTTTCAACGAAGAGTAGAGAAAAGGTACTATTATATAAATTGATTTATGGATAGTTAATATTAAATATTGCAAAATTGACTTGCTGCAGAGTATACCTTCCAGCCGGATCACACCCTACGACCAATAACTCCTTAACTAGAGGCGTATATTGGACCATATTTGTCGTATGCAAGGTACTCTTTAGGTAGATTTTTTATTGGGATATTAATTTATTCATAATTCATTGTACTCTATTTAATTTGAGGTGGCGCGGCCAGAGAGCACTGCCTGGCGGCCGGACCACATAAATTGTTAATTAAAAAGATATCTGTTGAGGTACTAAAAATAGATATATATTCCGATGAAAGTAGACTTTAGGTAGGTATTATTTCGAACTATAGCATCTGAGTACTAAACTGTGGTCCGGCCACAGAGGAACACACGGGTAGCTTGATGTGCTGGCGTCTGTACCTATTCACGCTTTTAGCACCCGCCTCGCCGCCGCCGCCGTGCAATAATAGACTACGTCACACGTATTGTAATTAACTATGTTTCGCAAATACCTAGGTACATGAATTAGTTTCCTTAGGAAGCGAATGAAACAGCGGGCAAGAACTAGCCGTTGTTGCTTTTATTAGCAACAACGGCTAGCTGAATTTGTTAGAGATGCAATGTTAACAGGTGACAATTGTCATAGTTAGTTAGGTAACTAGGTACTCATTTCTTTTGTTGACAGTACTTACATATACATAAATATATCTTCATCTTATAAACACACACACTAGTGCAAGTTGTAGAATAAACCTTGTTTTGTGTGTCTGTGTGTGAAACGCTCTCTTTTCCCCCTAGATGGTAACTAGGATTTTACGTAGGCGCGCACATGATTGATTGCTAGCCTATTTACCTGCATGCTAAAGCGTTGCTCCAATCGCGACAAAACTGCAAATTCCTGAAAGCATCGTGAGGAAACCGGCATTTCCAGAACCAAAAATTTCGAAGACATGTGTCATCTACCAAACCGCACTGGACCAGCGTGGTGGTTTACAGCCCTTCCACAGTGTGTAGGCCAGCAGTGTGAACATTATGCTTAGCCTGATTATGCTATGCCTTGAATTGCCTTTAAATTTTTGCATTTCAATAGCTATATAGAAATTGGTCTTAATACCCACTGCAACTAATAAGATTGTTTTAATCCTTTCACTTTCAAGATACCTAAATACCTATAGAGATGCAGTGTAAATATATCTGAACTTGACGTGATCCTTTTACAAACACCAGCATCGGTAATTAATACTGGCATTTAATTGGGTTTATATTTACCCGATGTTTGTGCAAGGTTGTAATTTTCAGGGTTTATTACTTTTTGTTTGAAGTTGATGGTGAGTTGTGGTTGCTCTTTAGGTTAGTGCCTCTGGGGGGGGGGGGGGGGGGAGATACATTGTTATGACTTTGCTGTGTTTGACATGATACTCTCGCATTTCAGCCTCGATTTGCTCGAATTTACTCGTCCGAATGGCATATGGACATTATTTATTTAAGAGTATGGAGGACTTACAGCTATTAAAAACAGATAAAAAAGGAAACTATAGTCACCAGAAAACCAATTACAAATCCTCTATGATTATTACATCCTCTATTATTATAAATATTATCTATTATTAAAAAGTGTAATTCTCCTGATTCAGGCGAGTCAATTCGTGCGAATCAACCATTAAGGCTTGTATCCACGCCAAGGACCTTCACCATTTGGGCGCACTAAATTTGTGGGCGAGTGCGGGGTGATGTGGCCGTGCAGTCTTTAATCGGTCGCATTTTAATTTATTATAACAAAAATAATGCATATTTGTAAAAAGTAATGAATTCAAAATATTTTCCTTTGTATTGCAAACCAAACATTTCTGTTTACTCTTTTGTTAAAAAATTAAGGAGTAAAATGATTTCATCTCAACGATTTGGAGGTGATTTGGTGTTTTTTTTTTTTCTTATTATCTGATACCCACAGAAAAGTACCGTACCGTGTGGTGCCGGACGTACCGAATAGCATCATCCCATCTCTTCCCATGGGTGTCGTAGAAGACGACTAAGGGACCTACTAGAGAATGGGCAGCAGTGTTCTCTATGCATTTTACCACCATACTGCGATCGCCAACCCGCCTGCCAAGCGTGGCGATTATGGCAAGGCCCCCTAAGTTGGGGGAGGCCTATGTCCAGCAGTGGACGTCTTCCGGCTGAAATGATGATGATGATAACAGAAAAGTTATGCCTAAACCAAATGACGTATAAGTATTTTTTTCAAATGTAATTTCTTTGTAAATGCCGACGAAAAGTGGTTTCATCTGCATGCTGTTTTCAATCATTTTTTGAGAGGGCAGCCATAAGCCGTGCTTTCACCTTCAATAATGCCAAAGTAGAGCTTTACAAGTTCTGAACTTCTCATTCTTAATTCAGAAATTGAGTTTAAGTAGTTAGGCCATGTGATCAATCACGAAGTCACACAGCTTCCACAATCTTAGACATTTTTGAAAGCGCGTGATGTTCTCTTGCATGGTTGCACTAATTTATTATTCTAAGACTTGTCGCGAATCCAAACCAAAACCATTGAAATATTAAGTATTTATACCTAATTAATATTAGAATCGTTTTTGAAATAGCACGACCTTAGAAGTTCAATAACACTTCCATACTTCAAACACGCAACTATCTGCACGCCCTTCAAACAAAGTTCACTACCCTTCCGAACCTGACAGCCATTTTCCAGCATCCGACGGAGCTAAACAAGTCATCCGAACGATCAGCGTAATCTCTAAGATCGGCATCCACGCCCATTAAGATGCCTGTTACTAAACTTGTACATAACGCAAATAGGACGGTATGCGACGCGTACGGTCAACCGCATGCGCAGGACGCTACGAGGATCTTTTGGCGCCTTAATTGCACTGACAGGGGGGCGTGTTGGTAATCATTTGTGAAATTGTCTTAGAAATTGTATTTAGAAAACAAGATGGCGGCGTTAGTTCCGATTTCAGCCACAGGCCAAAAACAAACTTGTGTTGTGTTTTTTTTGTTGCTGAATGGGCTATTATAGCTCTTGATATCGATCACGCTTGATGGAAAGCGATGGATGAGTTTCATGATGAAACGACCATGCCTAGAAGATGCCTGTTCACTTTTGCTTTAAAGGCAGAGGGGTGAAATGTGGAACACAGACGCTGGTAGAGAGTTCCACACATTGGCTGTACGTGAATGAGCACAGTTAGAAATTGAGAGAAGGTTTAGAATGCCTACTCGTATTCATAGGCAATAAAAGTTGAGCTCTTGATAAATATTTTATCCCGCAACATCAAATGTTGCTAGCAACAATTTTTACAGCAGTATGTCCCGTCCGTATATCGGGTCTTTAAGACTTTGGCCGAGAAAAATCCTAACGACCACACTACTAATTATGTCTGTCAACTAAATACCCGTCTATATACACACACACACACTTAACTGATCAACAATTGTTGCTAAACACAGAAAAACATGTCCGGAAAACTGCAATTCTGCTGTTTTACTTCCTCAAAAGTTGCATCGAAAACAATGTTGTGAAACTTTTGAGGCTTTAGTACTAACGTGCAGTTGACCGTACGCATAATTTAAGCACACGCGCACCTTTATGACTGGATGCTTCTTGGAAACCGTAGTAATGTGATGATATTTAGATATATTTAGCTGGAATGGGCGAAATGTTCTCTGATCTTCTGTGACCTTTTGGTTTCCGCAGTCGGAATGCGATATGGGGGTTTGGATGTGCGAGAATGCAAGTTTGTTATCAATATGATAAGCTGAGGTACCTATATGTATGTTGTGGTCACTGCCACGCCAATGTTGAAAGGCAGATTTGCTAAAAGGGCCTGGTATCAAAATGATTTAACTCTGTTTATTTTTTCAAACTAAGGTGAAAATCAGTACTTTTTGAACGTCAAAATTACATAAGACAGTCCCCCAAAACGCCCGCCTTGCATCACTTCACTTCGTACTCAGTACTTTAGCTAGGAGGAAGAATTGGTGCCACAATATAAAATGAACATGAATAGTTTTGTGTTAAATACTTAACTAATTGAGAAAATCAGATCTGTGGCATAAAATCATTGGGTAATCTCATTTATAGTTGCATTTCTACTCAGCGTTCTGAAGTAGCCTTCAGATAATATTATTGTCTGAAAATACAGTGACAATGCAAGTATGTACAGTCCCGAGCATTAATATGTATGCACATATCTAAATTTAAGAACGATTTCCTCTTAAATAACGATTGCAACCTTGAGATAACCTAGATATATCATTATAGTGTGGGTTCCAAAATATTATTTTCATAATAGTATAAAATTAAAATCAGTACAAGACGTGAAAATCACTTTTAAAAGTTGATAAATGTATACATATTTGTGCTCGTGACTGTACTTATGCAGTAGGTCAGCAATCATTTTCTATTAAGTTTTCACAGTAAAATATTTATGAGATCAGAACAGATTTAGAACTATTTTTCTATTTAACAACATTGTTAATATCCGGCCCTGTTCACTTATGTGCCTTGAAAAGGAACCGTTTGTCTCTTTAACACTCAAATGGTGTTCATTCACATAAGATAGTAAACAAATTGCGAGAAAGGAAAGGAAACACGTAAATTTTCACTTCGTGCCTTTGTCTGATACAGATTATCTTGATAGGAACTTGGTTAACGTTGAATTCTAAGTAAAAAGTGGGTAGTTGTAATCTACATCCTCTTATAACTTTAAAAGCAACTTCCGACATATCTGTCTGTTTGGTCAGATTAGTCTTAAAAACTGTTGTGCGGTTTTTGAAAAGTTTTGTTTCGAACACTTGAGTTTAAAATGTTATTAAGAAGAAAAATACCTACTTTTATAAATCAGCCGTAAGTTTTACGCACAATCACCTCACTTCAGAATCGGCATCATAAGAAGGCTGAAAGTGACCCACAGGGCAATGGAGGGGGCTATGCTTGAAGTCCCTATGCGATCGAAACAGAAGTGAAGAAGAGATCCGTAGGAGAACCAAGGTAACCGACTTGGCACAAAGAATTGCTAAATTTAAGTGGCAGTGAGCATGGCACATTGCTCGCAGAACTGATCCGACGGAGGCCGACGGAGCCGAAAGGATCTGGAGTGGCAATTGCGTACTGGAAGAGTTATCGTGGGCAGGCCTGCTACAAGGTGGACCGATGATCTAGTGAAAGCCGCAGGATTCCGCTGGATGCGAGCATAGAACTGGTCGAAGTGGCGGTGCATGAGGACACCTATGTCCAGCAGTGGACATGTTTCGGCTGAAATGATGAAGATGAAGTTTTACCCAAGGATTAGCATTTTTTTAATTTGTAGGTTATTTTCCAATTTTGTGTAGCCTGAGGTTTATTCTTCAGGGAATAAAGATAGGTAGCTCTATATCACAAAAGATTTATTAATTTAGGTATGTAGTTTGGCTCGTAATACGTAATAACTTACAGAATTCAATTACCTACTCCCTAACTAACAACTTAATACCAAGCTATAAATCGCTAGACGCGCGGGAATTACAGCTGCAATATAATTTTCTGTAATTTAAATCTGAAAATAGCACTGCATTCGATAGGTAGATAATTAACTGATACATTTTATTGATGCCATTAAACGCTTAACAAACTTGCAGGCTTTAGCGTCGTTTACTACTTTGGTTTGGAACAAATGGCCTTATGCAACATCGAAATTCATCCAAAAATTCAAGATGAATGACTGTTTTTTGTACTACTGGCTGTGCATTCATTAAAGTGGATGCCCTAAGGTAGCTAGTAGTCGATTTAGATAAAAGAGTTTCCATAAATTAACCTCCAATAATTGTTGGACAGTGAACCCCGTTAACAACCACCACTGAATGAGCGACTCTAATAATAATAAAAAAATAATTGCGAACCATTTTGCATAATGTGTGCACTCAGCTTTATGATATACCCCACGATGGCCACGATCCTGCAATCTTCATCTGTATTCCAATAATAACTCTGGACGCCGTATCTCCTAAGTGCATTCTTATCTTTAACTAAAATACACGTCCTGCCAAAGAAAAGCAGTCACGAGCCAACGGCGATGGCCGACTACTATGTTGAGAGGAATGTACACATTTGCATGCCACTAAGTGTACTGCCTAAGTATTCTGGATGTACCCCATCTGCAGTATTATTGTTGCAGCTATTCGTTACAGCTGCTGCCGTATTAACAACTCTACCATCACTAGTTAAGGTTTGTTTCAGCTTTTTGCTGGTTGTAAATTATGTGAGACGAGATTTAATTTAATGATAGGACTATATGTAAGCAAATTCCTCTGGTTAGGTTAGGTTAGGCATGCGTGTTGTTATTATTCCACACTTGATTTCAGATTACGATACTGTTCTCACTTATATAGTGGTATTTATGTGTCGCGAATATATTTAATCTCCAGCCATTTTGTGTCATGTAATTGCTTCGGCTTTCATTTTTGCCGACAGCATTGTTATCGCTGCAGAACTAACCAAATTAAAAGTGAAAAAGTCTTTTGTTACATTGTTCAAATTGTTATCTATTACGTTAACTTTGTTTTATTTTTTTTAACCATTGTTATTTTGAGTTTGTGCCTTTAAGTTCGATAGCACCTAGCTGTTTTCACGACGTTATTTCCGGAAAGACTCTTTACTTCCTTAAGATCAAAGATCAAACCACGTAATTTCCTGTTTAAAAGATCGCTAAAATATCACTTTGCACCATCAATCAAAATTAAGAGCATAATTACCTGAAGAAAATGTCACAAGCACCGTGTAAAGGTTATTTTCCATGCTAATTAGCGGTAATTTCTTCCTTCCTTAATCTAAGCGAATCCTGCGCATTCCGCAGTTACGACATACGATTGTATCACAAAGTGTGGCCACTTTCACGACATGGATAATAGTCGAAGAACTATGGAGGAAATAATTTTCAGGATGGTTACTTTCATATCGATACCAAGCAGTACCTAAGTATAAATCCCACAACTACATGAACTTATTATGCAGTTTTACCTTCTCCAGATCACAATCCCTAATTTCGTCCCCTTTTTTTATACTTTGAGGGTCATCAATATTCCTGAAATTATCACGGTGAGGATGTGCCGGTGGTATTATGTTGCACATAAAAAGTGTTTTCTAACAGGTTTAATAATCATATTATATCAGCCTATTATTGTCCCACTACAGAGAAAATTCCTCTTCTAATTCAGAGAGGGCAAGAGCATTGATCACCACGCTTGGTTAAGTTAAGACTGGTTAACGATTTCAGACTTACATTACTTAAAGTTCAGGTTTCTTGTCGATATTTTCCTTCAACAATGTCAGTTTCCAAAAGAAACTCATAAGAGGTTTGATAGCTTCCGTCTATTTCTACACTTACATAGTCTTACGTCACTAGTTCTGATTTTATACGTAATTACGATGTAGTTTATCTTCACACAACATCATAAAAATTATCCAATCATAATAACTCTACAGTTGTCATAGGTAGCTCCTAGTCTAAACTATTTCGGTTGCATTTCATAGCTGCCATTTTATCGCTGTCGGCTCGATCTTCATAACACGTGCGACTTGTTAATGGCGCGGCGCCGGTAATGCGAGCGGTATGCGCGTGCGCACCTCCGTGATTTAGCTTTAGGAGTTTGATCCCTTGGGAGTGTTTGTTGCTATGAGTTATGGCTTTTTTATGGTTTGTTATGGTATGTGTCGTATCATAATAATAATTTAAATAGGTTTAGTCTGTATCTATGTTTGCACCTATTTGAAGTCATCATCATCATTTCAGCCGAAGACGTCCACTACTGGATATAAGCCTCCCCAAAAGGGTGGTTTTACCATAATCGCCACGCTTGGCAGGCGGGTTGGCGATCGCAGTATGGTGGTAAAATGTGTGGAGAACGCTGCTGCCCATTCTCTAGTAAGTCCCTTAGTCACCTTCTACGACACCCACGGGAAGAAATGTGATGGTGCAATTCTTTTACGTCCGGCACCTATTTGTCATAACAGCACCCAAAGCCGATTTTAACAGTATCCATGTCCCATTAGAGCAGTGGTGGCCCAGTAGTAACAGCCTCGACTTACGAGTTGTGGTTGTCGTGGGTTTGAACCCAGACAGGCACTTTATTTTGTGTAAATAATTTTGTCACCACTGCTCCCAAAACGTTGGAGGAAATCATCGTGAGGAAACCGGCATGTCCTAGAACCAAACATTCGAAGACATGTGACATTGCCTAACCCACCCTGGGCCCACATGGTTGATTATGGCCCACTCCCTCTCACAGAGAGGAGGCCTGTGTCCCAGCAGTTGCTGATTATGCTATGCTCATGCTATGTCCAATTGCCAGAGAACTATGTTCTTCTATTGTGCAGATTATTATGAAAAACGCTTTTCTAGAACTAAAGGCAATTTTACATATATTTCAAGAACAAAATTAATGACGAAAATTGTCAATAAACATTTAGAATAGCAACATTTGTTTACTAGAACAAGATAAACAAAAGAGTGTCTTTCAAACTGACTGATATTGATGAACGGTCGATCGCGGTAACAATATTGAATGCAGTCACGTACACGAAAAAGAAATAGCTGTCTTTATTGACACTGCAGCTAAACTGAAAATAATAACAAATGATTTTAAAGGTAGCAAAGAGGAAAAAGTAAAAAATAATTTGACGATAAAATGTAAAACGCGAGTTTGATGATTTTACTGTTGCTGCCACAAATGTTTATTAGGGTTACCAATTATGGACTCTTGAAAAATGGTTTGTCGATGCGTTTCTGAAGTTAGCGACAGATTAAGAAGCTTTTCATGTGCCTGTAGATAGATACCTTTACTGATAAAATCCTGCAAACCGGACCAAAACTGGCAGTAGAAATAGGTTAAGGAGATTCTACTTCCAAAGATGAAATCTTTCACAAGGAGCTATGTTTAGAAGCCTTGTAATTATAAAGCTGATACTATTTACAAGCATCTCAAGTGAAACATCAATCTGCAATTCAAATGCATCCTTCCAACGCAATTCACTAATGAATATAAAAGTCTGGATATCAATAAATCTTGGTGCTGCACCGATGCAGTCATCTGCATGCCAGTCTCGACCTACATCTGGTCCAGTCACATCCGTATCATTAAAAATAAACTGCCGTTCATTAGGTATACATTCATTAATTATGAATGGATTGGCTCGTGTTACGATTGGTAGTTCGACTAGTCTATTATTAGCGTTGATTATTGAACGGATATTTGATACAGGCATAAATCAGTTTACGGTTGTGATTTCAGATTTGGTTTTAATTAATGGTGTGTCGGGATTTGCGTAAATGCTGTGGTTGGAGTTTAATGTGTCGCTAATTTGTAGGATGCAAATATGTGAATTTATTGCACCTGGCAGTCATACATCTGTCAACACCGTTTTATTTTGTCTAACTTCTGTATAACACAAATGGAAGATTTTCATCAGAATCAAAGTGTGGTCGGAAAGAAAAAAGAAGCATTTACATCATCGATTGACTTCCGTAAACATTAATGACTGACAGGTACGGGTCATAAATGGAGTTAGTTCCGATGTTGATTCGAGATTGGAAGAAGAATTGGGTTAACATGTGGAATCTATGTCTATTAACACATATCCGAGATTCCATTTTAACCCACTTTCGTATTGGAACGGTAAGTAGTATTTGTTTGCAGTCCAAAAGAAATTAAAGCAATATGAGGGTAAAAAAGTTTAAATCGAATACAAAACGTTGGCAAAATAGTAGTTTGAACATGGACTCCCCTAAAACTGAGGTCCATGTATGAAAATTAAAAAATCCAAATAGGATCACTCCTACCTACAGGTAGAATTGTTAATGTAATATGAGTATGGGGGTTTATGCAGCTTCGTAGCTAGGGTTTGGTTAGATGGACGGCTGCTAGGGGCCAACCAAAGTGCCTACACTCAGGTAAGATTTGGAAAGATGTTGAAAAGATCTTAGTCTAGATGGTACTTATCTTAGATAACTATGTAAATGGAATGAGCTACATTTGGATTCAATTTGTTTTCCATTTCTAGTATTGCCACATATTATTATCTGATTATTGCCACAGAATTAGAGCATAATTTATTTAACAGCAAGAAGTGCTCTAATAAACCTTCATTACAGATTCAATTATTCTCATTATTTACCTTTTGAAATACTTTAGCAACCATTTAACGAAGTTTCTGAACAATGTTGTGTATTTAGGTATGTTGGCAAATGTTGCTGTGAATTTTCCTATAATTTGTTCACGTAATATTTTGACATTTCCAGTTTATTGACCGTCTTAGGACGAGTTTCCATTTTCTCTTCTAATATTTATGTATTTGATTAATACGTACTTTTGGACACGGGGCGTCAAAAACTTTTCTAGTACCTGGTAACTTAACTACTCAGAATTTTTACTGAAAAAAAAAAAGAGATAGATATATTGCTGATTTGGAGGCGACTTTTACTGTGTCTTTCAAAGCAAACATGGCTCATTTGGCGTAACCGCTGAGTTTGCAAACGATATCTAGTTGCTAAAATAGAGCCATATGAATCCGTAAAGAACTACGTTTCGACAGTGATTGCCAGCAACTAAACTGGACATATAACAGATATAGTATATTTGAATAAGTTGATAATTGGCTAGCAGTATGTATAAAACAATTGACAAATATGGACTAAAGAATAGTTTCAGTCAGTCTTATTAAAATAAATGAAGACCAAATGTGTCACGGAAATGTAAATGTAAACAATTTGTTACAAGATTTTATTTGACAGATAGTAAAATGGCAAATAACGAGAAAATCATGGAAACGGTGAAATAACTGTGTTAACGAGACACCGAAGGACTTATTTGCATGTTTAGAGCTTTTAATAACAGTTGTTTGTAATAATGTGCGTACCGTTGCAGTTTTATTGGGTTTTAACATATTTAAGTTAGCTTTACATTAATGTCGTTTTGAAACGGTGGTGGAACACTTTGGGATACTTGCTACCTTATTTGTATTACAAAGTTTGTAATCGTTTTGAAATTGCAACTACCTTCACTGTCTTATAATATTCAATTGATATTATTTTGTATTAGCATTATCATTGATTGCATTAGCGTTTTAGGCGTTAAACGAACCGACAGAGTACGAAACACTACGTTGCGCTTCCAAATGTCCTAGATGTAGGCAAAAAAGCTGCCAGGCTGAAATGGGACTAGGCGGGTCACGTCAGCCACATGCACAGACGTAGCTGGGCAATAGTCACACAGTGGGTGCCTGAAGATGGACATGGCCGAGGTCGTCCCAGGAAGACCTGGACCGACGACCTAGACACGAATTGCAAGGGTTATCGAAGGGATTGAGGTGGCCCTAGAAAAGGATTCCGGGAAGAATTGGGGAGGGGCCTTTGCTCAGCGGTGGGCCAGTGAAGATTAGTTTAAAGAAAATATAATATATTGGTTGTAAACCAACTGGAGCTAACAAGAGATTTGTTTTTAGCATAATTTGTAAATAATAATGATAATACCATGATTTCAAACCATTTGATAGGTGCAGAGAAACTAGTGTATTACAAATAACGTGATGCAGTAGTTTCAAAATGAACAAAATAGCTGATGATCAAACATCATTGGTATTTTATCAAAAATCACCAATATTTTTAAAGCAACTTGTTCAAAACTAGGTAAGACAATAAATAAAAGATTTGCATACTATTTTATAGCAAAACCCAGGTCCCAAAAAGGCTAAAAACGGTTGAATGAACTGCTAAAAATTCCGCACAAGCGTATCATGAGAAAATGCATACGAGTTCAGGAAGACACGTCATGTCTCAGGAATCTCGGCCTTCGATACTCCGTGTCGAATTTAGATACATAGGTATATGTTGTGGAATTTGTGAAATATGTATCATATATTAGAAGACATTTATGTTCATAAAAATATCACCAATGTTTCTTGCTTAAGTGCTTAGTTCATCATCGCAAGACAATGATTCCTAGGTCACCATACATACAACTCTTCTAACAAAATGGGCCTATGGCTTGTGGATTTCGGGTAGAGTTATCTATGACTAGCTGTTGCCCTTGACTTTGTCTGCGATCCGGGATGAAAAGTAGCCTTTGTCGTTACACGGGTCATGGTCTATTTGTGTGCCAAATTTTGTGTAAACGCGATGCGAAAGCGTAACAAACAAACAAGGAAACTTACTTTTGCAGTTATAATAATATTATTAGTTAAGATAGCGACCTACTTCTCTCGCTCCTGAAGAATTTCAGAACTCTTCAGTATACGGCCTATGGTTACTTATATACACAAACGTTATGCGCATTGCACTAACACCTCAAAAATAGCAGTAAGGATCAAAAAAGCTTCGGCTTATCTTCTGTAAATACTTTAATGAAACTGTTTGCCTTTGACCGTTGCGTGACCTCTGTTATCAAGAGAAACTAGGCTTTAATTAAGTGGCTGGAATCAATAGCTATTTAGACTTGAGAGCGAGTAATTGATGACTGATTGATAACTGATTACGATCAATACTTTGATCCCGTCTGCATTCTAGTAAAGGATGGATCGGATTTGTAATTAGTAGGTACACAAAGCTAAAAAAGAAGTACCTATTTACGTACGTGTCATCTTAGCATCTGATCATTCCTAAATATGTAGTTAACTAGAGCACATCTAGTTTTTATGGACCACAATCCTTTAGCTTTTTTATTTTTTTCCCTCTTTTTTATACATAGATACTTATATGACATAGGCTTCCTTCCATTTCTTTCCTTTTTCGATACCTTTAGTTTAGACCAACTTAACAAGAAAATCAAGACAGACCCAGATTGTTCAATATCATACAAGATATCAACTTAATCTTGTGCAATATTCGAAAGTTCATAGATCGCAGAATTGGATTAAAGTAGGTTTACTTTTCGCCTACGTTGGTCATTTAGCAACTTTTTCTCATAATTTACAACTGTGTGGGATAATATCGTATTTCATTCAAAATCTCGGATCATAGACGCCTATTTCGGATGGATTTGCTCGATTTTATTTTCTAGTGACGACGCAAGAGTGCCTTATAAGCTCTAAATCTTACCAAAGTTGGGTCCAAAATGTTTGAACTACTTTTTTTTGTAAATTATGATCCAAACGTATTAAAAAATAAACATATGCTCGTTTTTTAATACGTTTGATTAAAAATGGAATGCAGAACAGGATACGTGGTGCGACGAAACGCATTAGGGGGAGTTTCAATTTATTGCCCGCGCATTTTTTGTCGCCATATTTCTTTCAGTGGCGCGGTAATTAGCACCGTTCTAATTTTGAATGTTGAAATATTTTTTATTGGTTAGATGTCATTTGTTTTTTTTTATGCTTTGATAGTGTTGTTATGTCCGTTTGAAGTGCTACATTGATGAACTATATCGATTTTGCGTCGAAATAACATGAGCTACGTTTTTATCACTCATTTGCATATTTATAGCCCATCCTATTTCGTAGTGCTATTAATTTCGTTGAAAAACTAAATTAGGTTGAGAACATTAAATAAAAAGCCTAAAAATATCGCATCCGGATATGCAATAGATATATTTATCCAAATAAATAAGAATTAAGGAAAGGAAATATCAGACTCAATCAAAAAGTATAGCACGCGTGCTTCCTGATTTACGAAACTATTATAAAACAAATGTCGGTATCAATTAGTGTCAGATATACAAAGATTGATTACAGTTAATTGTTGAAGAATTAAGCAAAATTCGACCTTACTGTGAAGGTATAAAGGTCAGAGATAGGTTTATGGGCTGGTTTATTTAATTGTTTGATATTCTTAGGTTTAATAATGGGATGTGAACATTATGAAGAAGGAAATCGGATTAGAGTGTTCCTGCGCTTTGATCTCAATATTGTTTTCTAACAATAAAAAGGTGTTTACTTTTTTTTAATAGATTTATTGTTGTAAAAACGTCTAAAAAACTTATGTTCTCTCTAATATGACACTACATTTTGTAAATCATGAAATTTTCTTCGCTAAAAAGTCTTAAGAGGCTACCTGTTGACAAAAATTACCAAATGAATTTCACATGGCACTTGATACAATTTTGAAGACTACTTAAAACGCTCTAAAAAATTGACCGAATTATTTATTTGCTGAGCTACGGTCGAGTGGCAAATCTGTTTTATGAGGTGACAGGTGACATAAGCATCTTCACAGATGCTTCATAGTTACGTAGTAGATAAGATGACAAACAACTTTTGTAGTGAACCAAATTATATATTAATCGACTAGATGGATCTCCTATTTAGATGCCACACAGTTATAAACTATGTGGAGACAACAACACGACAATACTCGTACATTGGCAAAAAAACTACACTGCACGGCATTGGATAAATATTAGGCAACGAAATTACAAACGAAATAGTTGTGATGGGCCGACTATGGGTTTTTGTCAATCTTCCCAGCGGTAGAGATGCGCAAAATGGGTCAGTAAAAAGAAATGAATGAAGTATATCTTTTCGCTCAACGAAGTAGTCCCGTCATTTACTTCGGTAATTCATTTACTTCAGCAAATCAGAACGAGTCAAATCAGAATATCATGACGACAGTGATTGACAAGTTACGACAAATGATGCACTTCACTAGTTCAGTTTTATACGTATGGAGATTTTTCTTCATATTAAGTATAGGCTTAGGACTGTCAACCTAGAAAATTAGAAATATGAATTTAAGCAAAACTTTTTGATTAAGTAAGTAGTATGTTTTTTTTTTACTGATGCGCATAGTTTGTGCGAGCGAAAAGTAAGACTGAACACTGAACACTAAGTGAAGTAGAGACACATTTGAATGAATACTGATGGAATGAAAAGATTATTTTGTGATATGAAGTAGTTCATTTCGTTCAATCGTTCGCGAACTAGCCATGTCAACCCAGCGGTAACGGTCGCTACTTACGAGTTGTACGTTGTTGGATCGAACCCATACAAGCGCTTTCATCATCAACAGCCTATAAATGTTCCCACTGCTGGGACACAGGCCTCCTCTAGGTGAGAGGGATTGGGCCGTAATCCACCACGCGGGCCCAGTGCGGGTTGGTAGATGTCACATGTCTTCGAATTTTTGGTTCTAGGACATGCCGGTTTCCTCACGATGTTTTCCTTCACCGTTTTGAGAGCAGTGGTGATGAAATAATTTACACAAAGTTAAAGCGCCTGTCTGGGTTCGAACTCACGACCTACAACTCGTAAATCGCGGCCGTTACCACTTGGCCACCACTGCTATCAAGCGCTTTACTCTGTGTAAATTGTTTAATCACCACTGCTCTCAAAACGGTGAAGGAAAACGTCGTGAGGAAACCGTCCTGGTTGGTACCAAAATTCGAAGACATGTGACATCTACCAACCCGCACTGGGCCCGCGTGGTTGATTTCGGCCCTCTTCCTCTTACCGACAGGAGGCCTGTACTGTATACCAACAGAGGACATCATAGGTTGATTATATAATAACAAAATGATTAGATATATTTTATTACGCAGATTAATTTACTGTCGTACGTATTGTCGTCTCTAGTTTGCATAAATAAATAAATAAAACATAATCATGCCACAGATGGTAAAACTAAACCCATTAAAATGTCGAAAATTTTGCCCAAAAACGGATATAATAAAATCATAAGATTTCTTACATCAAAACTATGCAAAACATGACATTTCCAATTTTGTATCACGAACTGTGATTATCTTTTACGTGATTTTTTATTGTTTTTGCTTGGCCTTTAAAACTTCCTGGAATTTGATAGACACTTGCGGTTTTAGAAAAATATCGTCATTTGACTATCAAAAAAACCTTGGTGACGTAAGCATGACAGTGAGAACTATCATGTCATTACGTTTTACTGATGAAGTTGACTTATTACGAAACGTGAGTTTCCTTACTGATTTTTTGGCACTTCATAAATTGGGAAATATTTTATTGTAAGGTTGAGAAGACAAAATATACCCCTACAATCCTACTACATAAACTACACATTTATAAACTAGCTTCTGCCCGCAACTTCGTCTGCGTCAAATTTCATGCTCCCCGACCAACCCCGTCGCATCGAATCGCGTGGCCGTGCGAGTACTTTGTATTCGTGAATTTTTTTTTGGTCGGCTCCTAAGAGCCCCAGCGTGATTTTATAGCCTATAGCCTTCCTCGATAAATGGGCTATCTAACACTGAAATAATTTTTCAAATCGGACCAGAAGTTCCTGAGATTAGCGCGATCAAGCAAACAAACTCTTCAGCTTTGTAATATTAGTATAGATTATATAGTATAGAAGTATAGATGTTAAAGTTTGGATGTTTGTTACGCAATCTCGCAAAAACGACCGAATGTATTTGAATGAAATTTGGCACACAGATCGTTTTTAGCCTGCACCCTAATTGCGTACCTCAAATCTGTTAAACGTCAATTCTATAGCGCGAAAAAAGTTATCTGACATTGGAAAAATAAGGCCAAAATATTCTCCTTTGACGTAAGTCGGGACGTCCATCTGCAGCCCTAACAGCGCGGTAATTGCGTAACATACGAACAGCAGGAATGGCTTTCAATTTGACAATTCAACAATATTCATTGCGTTATTTACGTTGCTGAGCAGACATATTTTTCGAACACATGAAGCAATGGTTTAACAATCTGTTTCAAAACATAATCGGTTCAATTTGACAGTTCAACAATATTCATTGCGTTATTTACGTTGCTGAGCAGACATATTTTTCGAACACATGAAGCAATGGTTTAACAATCTGTTTCAAAACATAATCAGTTTCAATTTGACAGTTCAACAATATTCATTGCGATATTTACTTTGTTGAGCAGACACATTTTTCGAACTCGTACCTAGTTGTTAATTTACGGAGAAAATAAAAATACACACTTCATTTGACTTTGCTAAGCTTTTATGCCTGAATAAATTGCACAAAAGATCCGACTTGTGTGATTATTCGTTCACAATTATGCACTGTTTTGGACATGCATTGGTTGGATGCACTTCACCCTTCTGTATTCTTTCGAAATGCAATACAATGAGATGTTTATTTATATTCGAATAAATCAGGAACTAAATTACGCATAGGAAACACCGTATTGTCTCAAACAGCGTTTTCGTCTAAATTTTTAGTGAATAATCAATTTATTTGACAGTAATTGTTTTTCCCGTCAATCAACACTTTAAGTGCACAATTTAGCTGCTAACTACTTACAGTAACATAAAGCAGCCATGTATGAAATTGGCCGATGTCCTTGGATGGCGCATTATTAAACCTTAGGCACCTGTTGCAGCTCCAGCGATTAACGAGAATCGAATCGAGCTAGCAACTGAAAACGGAATGCGACGACGATTACTCGCTGGTATCCGTATGCACCAACCATAGGTGTCTCGGCGAGTGTTCGGCTCGCCAGGCGAGCGTCGCTGAGTACTCACTCAGTGATTCGGAGTACTAGCTCACCTACTCTTTTTGATAGCTCTAGTCGCTGCGACAAACAAGTAGGTACAATCGACACATTTGAATTATGACCCACCATAAGCTTATTTTCTTACAGACATTCAAATACAATTAGGTCGACATTCGCGTACACATACATTTCCATGGTAACGACCTTGTTTTCTGCCATATAAATATACCGAAATATACAGAGAATTATCTGTTGCAGTCTCCATCATTATTAAGAGCTTTTACACACGAGTACGCTATAAAGCTGAATGGACACCCAATATAAATACGACGCGTACGCATTATCGTACTAAAAACAATGTGTTTTTAATCTAATATATCTGATTTATTATTTATTTAAATATGCGTTCAACTTAAGTGTGCTAGAAAACGAGATTCCGCCATCTTTGCATAAATCTTCACTGAATTTTGTTTGCAAAGTGCGTTAAGGCAACAATAAGAAGTGGGGAAGCAAAACGCTAAAAAATAATAATGTTGAACTCATTATTATTCAATAGTTAATATCGGGTGTAACTACCTAACTACCAATGCTTGCAATAACAGCCAATAGTCTCAAAGGCATTGATCCAATAAGGCGACTACAAACATCGTCGTAACGTGCCGCAAAATATAGAGTTCCAGTAAACGGATCTTCTTCATAATGATGACGCATGTCGGTTTTCTGTTGATTCGTGATTTGACGAACGCCATGATTAAATCTTCGTCTATCTTCCAGAGTATCCTCTTCTTCATATCGCTTGATCCAGGTGTTTCGAGATGTCCACTGTGTTTCGAGATTATACCTCCTCCTTAACTCTCGAGATATTTCTCGTATACCGTAGCGTTGCTTACTGAGAACTATAATCCGAGCTCTTGGTCTTGCCACTATACGATATAAATAAAAACGAACATTTACTATTTTTTAATCTCATAGGAATTATTATTTGACACCAATTTCTGAGTGACTTTTTGATGCTTTGTCATTTCATACTCGAAAGAGTTCGGGACATGGTTTAAAAAAAAAACATTTGTTCTGAGTTATACCAGTTAATTCCATAGAGTTTGAATTCAAAAACGATTATGAATGCTTTATCTAAAATATTATCTATTGCAGTCATGACAAAGGTTAAAATTGCATTGATCTTGGACCCGTATTGACATAGCTTGCTTAATATTTAAAACGTCCTAAGTGCGACATGCACTGTAAAGGAGGGAAATCTTTGTTATTTTGACGGAAAATCGTTAATAGTCTGCGATGGGACAGGTGCCTAAGGTTTGCGTTGGTGAAATATGCCCCAGTGAAAGTCGAGTGTTACCTATCTTTTTGTTTTTTTTTCGTTTTGGCTTCGCACGGTTTGTGCATTTAGCCAGTGTCAAGTAATTTTACTTTTCAATCAAGTAAATGGCCCGTTATCAGGCACGTAGTTACAAAAAGTCATAGTCAGTCATGTCAAAGTTATTGTAAAGCGGTAGTAACTTTACAACAACCAACTAGGAGTATTTGGGGGGAACACGAAAAGTCCACGTTAGTCACATATTTTCACTTTCACTACACTTGTGCACTCACACGTAACTAAATTGAATAATTCACTACCAAAATTATACAATTTAATTCGCTATTTCACGAAATTTCATGAAAATGAAAATTCGTACGACATGTTCCAACGCGATCCCACCAAAAACTCTTTTACCTTTCTATCTATACGCTTGGCAAAAATGCGTTGATGTCTTTCTTTGATTGCTGTTTTATTAAAATATTCTGCATATAATTGGCTCATTTCGGGGTTTTTTTTAAATATTTGTTAATATCTTCTTAAATCCATTTGTTTTGGCCGAAACGGAGATACTTCGGAAGCAATTTATATTTTAAACCGTCGTCTTTAGTGAATAATTGCGAATATTGAAATAGCAATATGTCTGTGATACCTACTATTGCATTGAATATTTAATCATAAGCAATTCGCTGCTTCTATAAAATGTATATAGCAGTGATTGACACTTCCTCAAACGTCATTATTGTCATCTTCTCGCATACCAACATCCACAATTTGTACGCTAGATTAACTAACCAATGAGACACACTCCAATAAATTGTTATAAATCAACTCGGACACATCAACTCATTTTCCACTTTATTCCCCTAAAATAAGGCATGTTTTTACATGATGCTAGCCTAAAATTGGTCGACCACATGCAAGAAATAACAAGTCATCGTAACAAATTATAAAATAATAATGTTGTTTTCGATTTCTTTCCACTTTCCTACTTTGGATCACATTTGCCGTGTTTGGGCTCCCGGAAGTTTATTGTGGAATCTTTTTAGAGAAATGTTGCTCTCATTTAGAAAATCATAACGATGACAGATTATATTTGTAAATATTTGACAGTCGTGCTGGTTCATTTGTGCATCGTATTTGCATTTAAATGGCTGACAAAATGGCGCTATAGCGTATTTATAAGGGGTGAGAGGTGTTGAGTGAATATAATGAACGAGTTTGGTTATAAAGCGTGAGAAGTGAGAATCAGTGAAAACGTGTTAGGTAATTAATGGGTAACAGCTGTTTATGGTGACAATTTATGTTGTGACAAACTGGATATGCAGCTACATATAAATAGAAACAAATGACGGTCAAGTTTTTTTTTTTTCAACTGTCACCTCTTTTTTTTTTTTTTTGGGGTGGGAAATCATCAAATAACTTCTCCCGCTCTGGGTGGAGCAGGAGGGCGTGTCAGACTTTTACTGACTAAAACCCACCCGTGTTCCTTCAGTAGCCCTTAAGCCAGGGGCTGTGGTGTCTCTTTCGAACAAACCCGCACCCCTGGCAGGCATCGGCCCTTGCGGGCCCCATCATTTTTTGTGCTGACATCTCTTTGAGGCGCGCGTGGAACACAACGCGCCGTCGACTTGGGCTTGGTCCTTACCGGACAGCGAGCTACCCATTACTCGCCGTCCGCAAGCCCATGCCTACGGTGGCCGGAAATCGGCCTGGGATTCCCGACGCCCAGGGCGTCTCCGTATCCTGCGGCGGCTGGGGTCGCGAGGGCGCATATGCTGCCTCTCCCTCACGTGCGCCGCCTCCCTCTTCGCGAGCATCACTGCTTCGCTGAAGGAGGTGACGGCTCCCCATGCCCTCTCGCTCCGTACCATGGCCTGGACCAGGGCCGGACGCGAGAGATCGCCGCCGCCGATCGCCTCCACGAGGACACGGCGGTGCTCCGCCCAAGCAGGGCAGACCGCCACCGTGTGCTCCACCGTGTCCTCAGGGCGATCTTCGCAGTGGAAACACCCGGGCGTTTCCTCCCGCCCTATCCGAAACAGGAACCTCCCGAAACAACCGTGTCCGGTGAGGACCTGCGTCAGGCGGAAGGTGAGGACGCCATGCCGCCTCTCAAACCACTCCTCAAAGAGGGGACTTACCGCCGCAATCGTGGCGTGCCCAAACTGTCACCTCTTGTGTTCCAAATTCAAATAAGAAAGAAAAAATGAAATTAAACTTTATAAAACACAAAAAAGACAATTTAATGCTTCTTACAAATGGAACCTATTTATGGGTTAGACGACTAAAGCCCTGCGTCCGTCGGTTATAAAAAAAGAACTAGGCTTGTCTGTGATGTAGGTCATGTAAATGTCAACTGTCCGAGTGGACGGTTAGCCATTTAGGCTCTATACTCTGTAGGCACTAGGAAAATAAACGAACAGAGCCGCAGAAGATCCACTGAGAAAAGGGCTAGAAACACGCAAACACTAACAAAAAAAAAAAAAGAAAAAGATTTTCGAATTGAGACGCAGACGCAGTCCATCGTTAACAGAATCTTTGCAAGACCGACAGAGACTTTGATTCGACCCAAGGTATAATCAGTTATAATAGGGTATTTTGCAATTTTTCAAAAACTATTCTAATTTGAAGATTGGAACGAGATATTTAACAGAAAAATAAAAATAAATTGATTTCTATCCATTTTCTCAATTAAAAACGATTTAAACCAAATTTATTTTTCGTTGTTTTGAATTTACCGCCAAAACGCTTCTTACGATGACTTTTTATAACGTGACGTCAACTTTGTGTAAACTAAATTAGTTAGTAAGTAAACAAGTGAATGTCGTGTTTATAATTAACAAGATTTTTTATGGATAGAAAGTGAAATCACTGGTGTGCGGTGCCTCTGTGCACAAATACTTCTAAAACTGCGCCAAACTAAGTATTTGTACCGGTGCTGTTTACACAAACCTGACGTCACGATGCCACGTGATAAAAGTCATCTTAAGGAGCGTTTTGGCGGTAAATTCAAAACAACGCAAAATAAATTTAATTTTAATCATTTTTAATGGAGAAAATGGATATAATAATTTTATTTTTATTTTTCTGTTCAGTATATCGTTCCAATCTTCAAATTAGAATAGTTTTTATCAAATTGGAAAATACCCTATTAGCACGCCGCGCTAAAGTGGCTAAGCCAACAACAGTTCAAGTCGAGTCAAATCTACGTAGACTAGTACCTATTTGTAATGGAAGCACCAAAGTTTTAGCTGGGAAGTTTGTTGCACTATTTCTTCTTCCAGCTAAGCACTAGGTAAGTTGTGAAGGGCTGACACTTTGGGGAACCGTCTTGTCTTTTTTGAAGTTCAAAAAGTGCGGATGCAATGAAACTTTTTATTTCCTTGTTCACCAGTAACTTATTTGTTTGCTAAACATTCAGGATTGGACCTTCTTCACCTATCCACAGTAGGTGGAGCTCTTATCGTAAGCCGTCACATTAATTTACGAG
Organism: Polymixis flavicincta; assembly: GCA_949987655.1. Lineage (NCBI taxonomy): Eukaryota > Metazoa > Arthropoda > Insecta > Lepidoptera > Noctuidae > Polymixis > Polymixis flavicincta. Next base: position 22,350,945 of record OX465175.1, read on the forward strand.
GTCCTCGTACGTTAGCGGAAAAACGACGAGCTGCAATGTATTAACTTTATTTTTGTGGATTACTTTTGTTTAACATTTATAAAGACGGAGAATGCGACAAACGTGTATTAAAACAACATATTTTAAGCTGTAAATATCTGCTGGAGATGGATCGTCAATATTAACGGGCAAAAGTGAAAAGTTGATTTCGTATAGATAGTACTCGTGGGTGTACACCTAAACCTTTAGGTCGGCTACCAAGTAAAATATTACAATCTTGCACAATTTATCATGACATAGAACAACATGCATGAGTTAATGTGGCTGTTAAGAAATAACAGGGGAAGATCAAAATAAATACGGATAGATTTAGTGTAAGATATATAAACTACCGGTTCTGTGTTACCCGCATCCAGCGGACTCCTGCAGCTCTTGCAAAGTCATCGGTCCACCTTGTGGGAGGCCTTCCAACTTTATGTCTTCCGGTGCGCGGTCGCCACTCCAGAACTTTTCGCCGGAAAGCACAGAACCGGTCAAAATGGCGGAGCTTGGGGGAGGCCTATGTCCAGCAGTGGACGTCTTTCGGCTGAAATGATGATGATATAAACTACCTAAAGAATGGGCTTGACTACCTACTGTGATAACAGCTGGTATAGATATATAAAATCATGAGATATGCTACGCCTACCCAAAGTTAATTGGAATATTTACACGTAGTTGGATTGCTGATGAGTGGATCAAACTACCTAGCCTTTTCTCAACGGCTTTGGAGTTAGCTTCAAGTCTAACCAGACCCAGCTGAATACCAGTTTTTACACAGAGCAACTGCCTATCTAACCTCCACATCCCAACTAGGTAACATAATAGGGTTAGCTAAGATGCTTTGTTTATTAGGAATGACGTAAGAGAAAGAGAGAAATAAGAGAAAAGAAGAGTTGGACATTAGTTATTGCCTAATTCGCTTTGGTCTTTGATCATTACCGCTTCTTTCGGCCTAGTAAGAACCGTATCATTATAATCAGAATATAGTATTCCCACTGCTGGGACACAGGCCTCCTCTCTGTGAGAGGGAGTGGGCTGTAATCCACCACGCGGCCGGGTCCAGTGCGGGTTGGTAGATGTCACATGTCTTCGAATGTTTGTTTCTCGGTACATGCCGCCTGATTCCTCACGAATGTTTTCCTTTACCATTTTGAGAGCAGTGGATGGTACCTAGGGGTGCGGGCATGTCAGGGGTGCGGGTTTTTTTTATTTATTTTTTTATTCGAAAGAGATACCACTGCCCCTGGCCTACGGGCTACTGAAGGAACACGGGTGGGTTTTAGTCAGTAAAAGTCTGACACGCCCTCCTGCTCCACCCAGAGCGGGAGAAGTTATTTGATGATTACCCACCCAAAAAAAAAATAAAAAAAAATAGCCCCACTGTAAGAACTGCATAGTAACAAACAATTTTCTCGTGCCTCACAAAATCTCTATAACTGGGCCACTAGTGTAAGTCCACTGTACATTCGTGCGGAATCGTTCCGATCACGCGACGACTACGTGACGTAATCTATGCGCCCAAACCTGAATATGATTAGCCTAGATGCCAACAACTTTGGCGTAAGCGAATTGAGCCCTACATTAATGAGATCAGTTTTTGCAAGTAGGCGTGGATTAAGATTATGTTACGGGGTAAGATTAGGTAAGGTTTCTGATTAATTGTGATGGTCAATGGTTTGTTAATAAAGAGTGATGAAGTAACCTGCACCCTAATTGCTTAACACAGGATTCATAAGAATCTGAATAATTTTAATAATTTTTCCGCGTACCGGAAGACGTAAAGTTGGAAGGCTTCCCGCAAGGTGGACAGATGACCTTATGAGGGCCGCAGGAATCCGCTAGATGCGAGAAGCACCGAACCGGTCGAAGTGGCGGAGCTTGGGGGAGGCCTATGTCCAACAGTGGACGTCTTTCGGGTGAAATGATGATGATGGTGATGATGATGATGATGGTGGTGGTGATGATGATGATGATGAATAATTTTGAAGGGTATTGCTAATTCATTGCTTCCTATGTTCGAAAAATGTGTCTGCTCAACAACGTAAATAACGCAATGAATGTTGTTGAACTGTCGAAATGAAAGCCATTCCTGCTGTTCGTATGTTACGCAATTACCGCGCTGTTAGGGCTGCAGATGGACGTCCCGACTTACGTCAAAGGAGAATATTTTGGCCTTATTTTTCCAATGTCAGATAACTTTTTTCCGCGCTATAAAATTGAAACTGTATCCAAAAAAAAAGTGCAGTAGGTATCCATGACTCCAAAAAATCATCGTCACAATGTCATCCACTACAACAAAAGAATGAGGAAATAAAACTTTTATAAAACTGCTGGTACCATAAGACCCAAGAAGACACGTTGCCAGCCTTTGGTACTTCTTTGGTACTTAATACTTGCTACCTTGAGGAACGTTTCCAAAGAAATCAGAATTTTTAATTGGTTTAATTCGCGATTATTTAGCCAGTATCTAGCCGTTCAATTCTATTAATTAACACCACGTTCGCTCTAAAGCTTGTCTACACTAATTTCTAAACCGTTTCCAAAGCAACAAAACATACTGACAGAAGAAGCTTGCGGTACGCCGCGTCCAATAAAAAAAAACTTCGACCGTACTTAATAACAATAAATCGATTCACATAACCACAACTCGATATAATTTTATCGATAAATCGTCCGGAATAAACTTCCTATTGTTGGCATTATTAATAACTGCTTCAATGGAACTATTCATCCTAATTTGTAAGTGGTCACAGAATGAGGTCTAATGTGTCATTGCAGCAGTTATTTCGTCATAACTGTCTAACTTACTTTTAATTAAGTAAATGTTACCCAAGTCATTAAACTTAACTTTAACTAACACTTACTTAACACTGCATATATCGCAACTCAGCCGTTAAAACTACGAAGTCATTCGATCTTTGTAACTGCGGTAACCATAATATAATGTTAATTATGTTTCCATTGCTGGGATACAAACGTCCTCTCTTCAAGAAGGAGTGTTGTGATCTACCACGCGGGCCCAGTTCGGGTTAGTAGATGTCATATGTCTTCAAATTGTTCAAAGACATGCCGGTTTCCTCACGATGTCTTCTTTCACCGTTTTGAAAGCTGTGGTGATGAAATTATTTACACAAAGTAAAGCGCCTGCCCTCACAACTTGTAAGTCACGGCCTTTAGCACTGAGCCACCATTGCTCCGGCAACCATATTGGATATTAATTGGTTCGTTAAGCTAATACGATTAATATCACAGCTTAATTGAGAAATTGGGACCCCGGTGACCTTTTACAAGCCTAGGAATAATATGGCATCGAATGGCGCGTCGATATTTTACACATTAATAATGTCGTTTATAAAATGATTATGCATGTACAAACCTTGTGTAAAATCATTGTTTACTTAGTCACATTAAATTACTCTATTCGCAATGTTGTCTTTATCATCATCTGCCTAGCCTTTTCCCAACTGTGTTTGGGTCGGCTTTCAGTGTAAAGGTAATACGATACCCCTTGGTAAGACCCGTTCTCTGACTTTCAGGCTTCTGACGACCCGTAACGACTATCAAAGATCCACGAATGATAGCCGGGATCAACGCCTTAACGTGATTTCCGAGGCACGGAGGGGTCTTGGTATGAAAAGCTGGTTATCCATCCACAGACCTACCGCGGCAAGCGTAGCCTAACCTTATCTATAGGCCCGTGTGGCTCTTATTACTTAGCCACAAGCCCCTAAGTTAATATGCCTAACCAAAAACATATGGCATCCAGCCTCTTCACAAACAAATCCTTCACACGAAATGACATCACTACTCACGGGTTTTGGTATGTCAAAATGCTCACCCATCCACGGACTAATCGTGGCAAGCTTAACTTAACCTGCAAGCTTGGCACGAGAACGTCGAGAAGCGTTTTATCGACGGAAGAGTAGACAAAAATTACGTTTTCTTGTGACAGATTTGTACCGAGAAATGTAGACAAGCGATTTCTATTCTACAATAGAGTAGAAAAAGAAAGCGTCATGCTAAACCTGCTGATAGATCTATCTGTGCGGCTTTTAATACTTAAACATAAGCTCCCTTACTAAGCAATGTAGCTGTCTTTAACATTTGTGCATTTTTGACAACAACGTTAACGTCGGATAGTATGACAAGGTTCTTAGCATGTTCAACGTTTCTATAGCCTACTGTACTAGCTTCTAAATTAAAGTACCACTTACCTATTTGTCTATCACTTCCAATAATGTCAGACATGAATAATAACATTTTTTGTATTAATACCTAGTTTCGGAAAAGTACTATTTGGTCTTCCTCTTGAAGATCAATTAAGTGGTAGATGGATTTTGTGCAAAGATGAAATGACAAGAGATGAAGTGCATACTGAGATGGCAGCTGGTGGTAGAGCTGTATGGTAGACGCATGATAAAATGCTACTTCGATTCTAAATGAATTGAGATAAACGCAGAGTATGCCGATGTCACAACTAGGCAACCTAATATCGATGTGGAGGAATGAACAGCATGTAAAAAACAATGGCATTCCAGGAATGCCGGCAGAAGGGATACTTATGCAGGAAAAGTTTTTATTCAGTGCGCAGACCCCCAGCACAGATTTTTTTTAAAACAAATCAGCTATTCCATACATTTATACCGCGTAGGTATTGTACTTTTCTATGAAACAACAGATTTTTTGTATAACCGGCGAAAAATTTCTGAGCTCGGGGTTCTAGAATGACATGCTGAATTCATGGTTACAATTTGCGCACTGGATAAAAACTTTCCCTGTATACAGAGGTGTCGGTAACGGTTACAGTGTCGCGAGTTCAATTGTTTTTTCCTCATTTCAAAAAAAATGCCCAACGCGCCTAAAGAAGTTTTCACTTCAACAAAAATCAAATCAAAGAAAATGTGTATACCGGGTGGCAGGGACATCGACGTGCAACCTGGTACCATGTATTTAGTAGGTACACGACTCTGGAGCCAACAGTGTTGAACTATTTCGTAAGTACCTAATACAAAAAAGCTGTTCCATACATTTTAACCGCGTAGGTATTGCACTTTTGTTTTTTTACGGCGAAACATTTCAACGTAGGGGAGTCCAGTATCATGTACTTACTAAATCTATGGTACAGGTTTAATGTCCCTGCCAACCTGTGTTATAGTATAGGGCAGGTATAGAAAAGATGGTGTGACTGAGAAGGAAGTCAACACTGTAATGTTATGACGCATGAATAGGAAAAATTAAAAAATAAATACTACTTAGTGTCTTAAGGTTAACCCTAAACAAATCTAGGACAAGATAATGTCGTAAGATCCTACTTTCATAACAAAGAAGATCTGTATAAGTAAATAAACCAATTACATCTTTCAACTTTTCCACACTTTAAAATAAACTTCATTAATGAATACCGTGATAAATGTAGAAAAACATTGCTCGTTCAGATTGATACGAATAATTAAGATAGGAAATGGTTGCCTCCTATCTGACCACGATCTGAGCGGACCTATCATTATCGTTAACCGTGAAGAGATTCTATCAACTGCCTTTAAGATAGCTGCGTATAAATTCACTTTTAATATAGTTAATGTTCCTGTTTACAAGTTTACAGTTTTTATATAAAATAATATGCCTTATAATATGCTTTATTTTTGTTGTAATGGAGCTGAGAATAAGCTTTTAGGTATGTAGTGTAATAGATGCTTACGAACTATTTTTGAATACAAACTCAATTAGACAGAAAATTCTAAGTTGTGGGTGTTTGGTAAAAAAAAATACGCCCATACCCTTTAAGTATCTATTACATCTTATTAAGCTTATATTTTTAAAAAGTACTAAAGAATAGAACGGTTTTTAGTTTATTCATTAATACTTACTGTAATAATATTATAAAGCAGAAGAGTTTGCTGTTGCAGGAATAACTGGTCCAAATTGAATAAGTTTTTAGTGTTGGATAGCCCATTTATCGAGGAAGTCAAAATAGGAATACAGGGTGTTTGGCAGAACGTTGAACATACGAAAATGGTGGATGCTACTTACTCAGTCCTAATTTATTTGTATATTTTTGTAAGATTTAAGTATTTTTTACATCTTTCTGTAGTTTGAGGACTCATAACTTTTTTTCTAGCTAACATCTGAATAAAGCAATAGTTTTATAACAATCTGCCAACATTTTAGTGTTTTTTTTTAAATATTGCCTGTTTTACCCATTTTTAATAAAAATTACACTTTAAAGTTAAGAAAGTGTCTGAAACTGAAAGAAGAAAGCAAAATTTTTTTTTTTAAATATCCAGGGGGCCAGGGCCAAATAAATTTGGACTGAGTAAGTAGCAGATGACCCCTCCTATCCACCATTTTTGTATGTTCAACGTTCTGCCAAACAGCCTGTATAACGTTAAGACCCTTAAAAGCCGAGTAAAAAGACAAAAAAAGTCACGAATACCTACGAAGTATTCGCACGGGCAGGCGATTCGAAGCAACTGGGTGGGTCAGAGGAGCAAGAAATATGACGCGGACGAAGTCGTAAACCTAGTTAGTCATAAACCTAGTTATTTTTATTAATATTGGGAAGTACAGAAGGAAGAGTTTTTGTGACAACTGACTCAATTGGAAAATATTTTTTGAACTTGGTAATTTAGGCAAGATTACACAACAAGGTATGGTGAATAAGTCACGAATCTTGTCTAGTTTCAGCAATGCTTAGTATCGTACAAAAAACCCTACAGACATCAAGTAATGTTTATCCCATTCAAATTCACGGATTTAGGTACAGTCGCCAGCAGGTCAAGCTATCCCAAACTGTCAATTGGACATAAACCTTATTCCTTTGTAATAAAGTTGAAAAACTATCAAAGAAGTTTGACAGATTGGGGTAGCTTTATGTGCTGGCCTCTGTACCTACATAACTTTATAGCACCTATATCGGTTCAGTTTCACCCAACATTAAACTCGATCATTACTCCGCAAGATAAAACTCTATTTATCGTCATAATAAATACGAAAGTGAATTAACACCTCATCAGAAAGGAATACTGTGATTACAGTGAAGTAGAGCAGAGTCTACACTTATTCTGAACTACTATAGAACCGGTAGCCATTAGGCCGGGAGATAGTCATATTGGAATTCATCATCATGTGCAAGAAGTTTCACAAGTACTTGATTTATGTTGGGGTCGTATTCAAGTGTAACTAGAGCAGTTTAATATAATAATTACTGGATGTATTTATTTAGTTTTTTATTTTACTGAAATCTAAACGATTTTTTTTTTAAACATAGGCTGTCATGCCTTTAGAAGTGAAAAGTTGAAACTATGCATATCCACAGATATGCTGTTAACATTGGTAATCGATTCTATGGTCGATGACACGAACCCATAAGATTTTCTCCCGCCAAAAATCGCTCAACGCGCCTAAAGTTTTCAATTTTTGCCCTTGACTTTGGCTACATAATAGCATATTTACATTCTACAATTTTTTTGCCATAAGCAGGGTATGTCGTATCTTGATCTATAACTCACATATTTATTATATATCCAAGGTTTTTTAAAGTTGATTTATTGAACTTGATAATTTTGACAAGTTACATTTTTCAAGTCCTTTAAACTACAGTAAAAAACCTGATAGATCAACCTTGAATAATGTCTCAGGGTATTGAAGTTATGGCAACCTTTGAATAATATCCCAAGGTGTCATTCAAAGATTACTAGATCAGTGCTTTAAAATATTATTCGAAGCATTTTACATGCAACTTTTTTCAGGGTTTCGTACCCAAAGGGTAAAACGGGATCCTATTACTAAGATTCCGCTGTCTGTCCATCTGTCACCAGGCTGTATCTCATGAACCGTGACAGTTAGACAGTTTAAACTTTCACAGATAATGTATTTCTGTTGCCGCAATAACAACAAATACTAAAAAAACAGAATGAAATAAATATTTTAGGGGGCTCCCATACAATAAAAGTGGTTTTTTTTTCTCGTTTTTAATCGATATTTATAACGGCAACAGGTATACGCTTGAAATATTCACAGAATATTTAGTTATAAATTCACTTTAAAAATAAATAATTTAATTAAAATAAAACAAATAGTTAAGTTAATATTTAAGTTAAGGCTCCCATCAACAGACATTATTATTTTGCCGTTTTTATAGATAATGGTACGGAACCCTTCGTGCGTGAGTCCGAAACGCACTTGGCCGGTTTATTTAAATCTGATATCGCCATTGACCAACTAAAGGTGTGCGACCTTACACCTCTGCATAACCTTTCTACAAACACAGCCGTCATGGTACTTTAATTTTCACCCCATTAAAATTTATATTTTTCTGTACATTTGACCTTTATACGGGTTGAGTCAGAAACAAATGCCCAATTCAACCTTGATATTAAAAACTTGAATGAGTTTCGGATCTTATAAAATGTTAACAGCCCAGACTTTGGTTTTATGATTGGTGGTCAGTAACGGTCAAGTTAGATATTATTTGATTTTTAAAAGATGTATATTAGTCTTAAGTTGTTAAGACAGCCGTCTCACTTTTAAAGCAAATTCTCTAATGATGAACGTGCATCTTCCACCGAAAGTTTAACACTTCCGCAGTATGGAAAAAACTAAGATGTCTGTGTATAATTAATTAATTATGTGGTATAGACTTTTACTCTCTTTTTTTGTGTTAGAAATAGATTCATAGTCAAATTAAATACGTAAACATTATTTTGTCTAATGAACGAAACAAGTACTCACTTATATTTATTAAATTACCTACATAAAAAAGTATAAGTAAAAGTCTCTATTAAAGATGATAAATTTTCTCGGGTTACGATCTCCTAGCCTAAACTAAAGGTTTTCCTGCCAGCGCGGGCGCGTGGAAAGTATTCATTTTACGAGAAAAACGCCTCGGATGACACTTTCCATGGACACGTTTAATTTGACAGTAATGACTGATCATTAGCGGCCAGTGCAATCTCGCTTTCCTTAGTGGATCGATATTGAATCGTTTCTAATGATACCGGTCTGTGAGATTTATAGAGATAGGTCAGCCGCTTTTGTGGTAGCTTTTGCTCTCGTGTTCAAAACTGCTCAGTCTTATCAAGGGGTATCGTATTACCCAGTAGCTGGGTTGTAGAGGTCAGATAGGCAGTCGTTCCATGTAAAATACTGGTATTTATCTGTATCCGGTAAGACTGGAAGCCGACCTCACCATAGTCAAGAGAAGGCTAGGCAAATTAAGATAACAATCTGTAGTATTAAGGTGTTCAATATTTTTTATAAATCCCAATTTCACTTAAGCGATAAGATACATAACCAAACATGTGGCACTTGATAAAAACCAACAAACTGAAGTCACTTTTAAGCACAGTTCTTTTAAATTTATTTTACCTACTTTTTAAATATTTGTACGTTTTTAGGAACTTAGCCATTAGCAAAACTAATACAGGCATCCGTCACTAAAACATTAAAAGTATTTCCCACACTCAATTCTAAAAACCTGTACCAAATAACAAATATCTACGGTATGTGTGGTCACTATCCACAGTATTCACATCCTAATCGTTTTTCTTCCACTTCCTGGCCATTCGGAATACTTCATTAGTTCTAATGAAGAGAGGTTAAAAACTAATCGGCCATCTTCCTCCGTAGATACGACTTGTATCGATTTTCCGGACTTTTTATTGACCGTCGCCTTGTTCGACTTTACATATGTAGTTTACTCAAGAGCATTTCAAATGGTACCATATTGTGTTTAACATAAAAGTGCATTTCAGTTGACATTTCACCGTCATTGAAGTTAAGGTAGCTACAGACGGTGCAGTTGTAAGCGCGTTTTACAGTTATACAGGGTTTGTTTTCAAAGAAGTCACAAATTTAAGGGAAAAAAACTGAAAAACTTTCTTCATGGGACCAATATCGAAATCGCGAATAATTTATCAACGGTCCTATATAGTTTGTCAGTCACATGTCTCATCTCAACCTTATAGAAACATCCAAACGTTGGGCAGAGGATGAGGTTTTAAAATACAGAACTAAAAGTCGGCCCTTTTCTAGTTGTGAAGACGATTTCCTCACACACAACGACAAAAAGGTAGTAAATTGGTGTGTTATGTTGGGTACCTACTAAAATATTTTGCCAGAGGTTTTTTATTTAAAATAATAAAACAATAACAGAAAATGGTAACTGTTATCTGAAGTGCCTTTAAAATAAAGTGTAAGATTGATGCAAGCGGTTTCCTGTGACTTTGCGGGTTTGACTTTCCACTGTTCTCATTACTCACATGAAAGTTCTAAGTAATACTGGTTCACGTTACACTACTCACGACATTGAAACGTAGTACTTTTGTATACAAAGGCACTCACAATAATGTAGAACATTTCTATTACCGTCAAAGTAAGAGAAAAAAAATACTAGGACAAATGTCAAATTAATCGTAAATTCGCGACCTCCATTAGCAAAACCGTTTTTCAATGAATGACGCACCTCTCTAATTCTTTTTTATCCACAGACTAATTATCTCAACAATATAGGCAAGTCGGCTTGAAATCGTTTACGCATTAAAATCCAATCCAAATAAAAACGACTCTACATTCACAAAAAAAAAAAACGTGTGAATATTCAGAAAACGGCTTGTATTAACATTGATTCGATTTATCATTCGAGTAATATTGTAATCGATTACGATCAATCGATCATGACCAATCGGTCAGCATTTCTTTGGGAACTGTATTTCAAACAATGGAAATGTTACTGTAATAAAATTTGGTCCGTGACAGACAATCGGACGTATTCATATTTTACTGTTATGCCTAAAACAAATTGGCGAGCTCACGAACTATCGTGTGACCGCTATGACCTTAGAGGTTACCCGAAATATGCAAAAAGAGTGCGAAATTGCAATTTTGTTAGAATACTAAAAAGTTGAATTAAATGCAAAAAATATATGGTTTAAAGCGAAGGAAAACAAAATGTATCACGAGTTTTGTAAATCACGTCTTAGTTAGCCTTGTTGCTAATTCCAGGATTTCCTTATTTCCTAGTCAAAAAAAAAAAAAAAAAAAAAACAAAAACCTAATGCGACTATTTAGGCTATTTTCAGCTGTAAGCGCTTAATAGCTCATTCCAGCGTTCCTTTGAAACTAAGAATAGTCGGCCACGGAATAAAGCATAGATATCAGTAGAGCTACGTGAACTACGTGTTTTCGAAAAATCTTGGAACTTATGTCACAATATTTTACTTTCAAAAGAATGTGATAAAATAAAATCAAATTTAAAAGAGAGGGTAGTTTTAACGGTAACACAAAGAAAGGGCAATTTTTGCAGCGATAAAAATCCCACAAAATATAAAAGCCATTATATATTTGGCACAACACTTGACTACATAAACTCACATAACATTTCTGATAACAATACCAAACACCAAACATGGTTCCAAGAAATTGTTCTAAAAATGGAAAGCCGAATTTGCATCAGACCGTTTCGATGTCACAACTAGTTACTGCAATTCCTATGCAATATATCGCATACCGAAGGGCATGTTAAATCAACGCGAATTTTCATAGTAACAGACTAGCAATGCAGTGTAGAATCAGGGCATTGCAGGCTGCCCCACATTTTCACCACGCTTTGTTTTTCAGCATTCATTACGCGAATTTAGCCTTTAAGCCCACATGAGTCTTTGCTATACAAATGAATATTCCATGCACTGAAAAGCCTGGGATTTACTAAGGCAGTCACTTCGTGGAAACTTACGAGTATTCGTTTGACCTTACTAACCTTTAGGGGTTTATTGAACTAAGCACTACACAGTATATTTTATTTCATGGAACTAAAATGTTATGTGCATAAGTTGGCAAATGTAGCAATTTTCTGGGAACATAGTCGTGAAATGTTTACATGATTAATTGACATGTTGTTCCAACAAAACGGGTATTATGGCGTAATGTTGAACTAGCGGAATGTTTAAGCGTGCTTATAAGTACAAAGTGGATTAATGTTGGTCCGACTGTTTGCTTGGGTTGCCTCTAATGAATTCAAGGATAACTACGGTTTAGACATGATGTAATGTCTATCAAGAAGGGAATTTATCCCTTCCTAATGTATAGTTTTACCAGCTATTAAAACTGTCAAAGTACTACCAAAGGAACAGTCGCAAAAATTATAACATTTTTCGTTTTACACATTGTCCTAAAAATATCAAAATTTCCACTTACCACCACAAATAACATCAGCTAGGTTGGTCTGCACGCACTGGTGCGTCACCGCCCCATCTCTGAGGGTCGTGATCTCTCCATACAGCTGGTGCAACGCCTCCTGATCCGACATGAGGATGGTGCGCGGGGAGGGGCAGTCATCTTCCATGCTGTTTGCGTGATGGCGGGACGAAGATCTCGATCGGGATCGGCGGCGTCTGGAAGAATGGTTCGTGATTTGAGATTACAAATTGATTGTACGTTAAAGGAACTTCTTTGTAATATGCAATGTTCCATATTGTAACTTCTGTAGTGAAACAGCAGTCGAAATCAAAAGTCATTAATTCAAATTTAGCTTTTGGAATATCAAAATTACATGGGTCGGTCCCCCAAGACGCCCTTAACCACATGGTTTGTGCTTTATCTGGGAAGAAGAAGTGACGCAACAAAGCCCCTAGCAGCACAACTGTCTGTTCAGTTAGAAGTACATGATTCTATAATTATGTCAACTCTAAAAATACTTTTTTTGTTGAACACTAAGTTTGGTCAAGAAAATTGTGTCAAACTTAATCCAAAGAACAAGAACTATCACTTTAGAAGAAACATGGAAACTCACTAAAAAGTATTTCCGTTATCTTCAAACAAAATGTCGGTCAGTTTAACAAGAATACTACTGCTAAACAAGAATACCCTTAAATGGCAAAATGCTTCCAAATAGCACTCTAAGTGGCATTGAATAGGAGTGACCCAGAACTATTGTAGCAGTCGATGGAGGCCTAGATTCAATGGGAAGGGCAATCGATAGACATGATGTTGAAGGCATAATAGATAACAAATTACTTATAGAATGCAATAAAGACAGACATTTAAGAAAGATAAATGTTAAAGACAAAATTGCTTGTGTAAACGATGAAATTGTTCTACAGTCTCTCCAAGGAAAACAGCAAAGACATGAGAATGTAAATGAATCTAATTAAACCGAAGTGAGCTTTAGACTTTTTGCTGTAAACGAAGCCAGGATCTGGTTTAAGTTATTCAAGAAATGTACAAGTTTGGCCTCATTTTGATAACAAGAACAAGTTGATGTCGATCGTAGTCGCAAGTTGCAACTAGTTTTAGATAAGATCCCTGTTTAGATGGATGGAATGTCGGAACTCGGAATGCAATCGATGAAAGAGTCGCATTGAGAACATGGTTTAACAGACTTTGAAATTATTGTCCTAATTGTAAAATTGAAAATATTGGAAAAGCTATCATGGTCATGATCATAATGATCATCATTACAGCCCGGAATCACCCACGGCTGGGTATATGCCTTACCTTATATCTACCGTACTTCCCGATTCCGTCGTTCCCTCATTTAGGTGTTTCCCGCGACTTTGACGATATAACCAAACGCGCTTTTGAACGGCCCTGGTTTTTTTGGCCTACGGTCACAGCTTTACTCCAAAATGCTTATTATCATGAGCCATGAAGACCAAGATCAAAATGTGTAGAAACTCGTTGGGTTACTTAAACTAGATGTTACAGGAAATAATTTGGGACGTCGTCGGTATCTTTTAGCGTGACCGTTTATTTTTTTGTAATCTTCAACGGTTTTCCACTGACACTTAATTTATTCGTAAACCGATTTGTCAAACCTTGTAATATTTTATAAAATTCACTAGTAAATTAATGCGTTTTTTTTAGCTATTGAGCATTATTTAAACCACTAATAAGACACACTATTTATTTTAATGATTGGCTGGTAATAATTTATGTTACCTTATATTTTTTTTATTACACTGTCTTTATTTGACTTACAGTCTAAATCAGTTGCATTAAGGTTAAAATTCATTTGAGGAGCCATTTGATCATCGCTACCCGGATTCTGCCGCCATAATTCATCGGCAATAGTTTTTGCCTTCATTAAATCATCATGGTGTTTTTGTTGCAACAATTTGACAGTTAACGGAAACATTCGCTGCTGTCATTTCGATTTGGCAATTGACAATTGAATGTCGACACTTAATTAGTTAATCAACTAGCGGTTTTACAGTTTTTAATGCTCATTACGCATTTTTAAAGCACCATTTACACGATGCAAGTTTCTTGCCTCTTGCATACAATGTAATTGAAACTACAAATGACTTGCATCGTAAAACACTGTTTGGACTATGCAACGTTCATTGTTGCTTCAGTTTATGATATGCTACAGGTAATTAAACCACATCGTGTAAATCGGGCTCACATCTATCTAATTTTAGCCGTATTTATATTGTCAACGTCGCTGAGTTATGAATGATAACTTTAGGAGCGTGTGGGTCTTAAGATGAATCTAATAGTTGTAGAATTACGTCCATTTCTGTGCCTGAGTGCAATTAGTCTTTCTGAATACCCAACCTACATAAGAGAGCTACAGCTGTTTTGTGCCAATGCAGGACGTCCCAGATCCATGTAGTATAGTTAAATCCATTGACAAATTGTTCTAAGTTGCAAGCAACAGACATCGCGCAACCAATGAGTATTTTAGCACATTCGATATTTGCAATCTTTAAGTAGGCGTTATTAAATAACGAAATAGGTAATAAGTTTGGTAAAAGTCCACACTTTATAGATACCTATTTCATCATAAAAGAACTACTAATTAATATTGGGCGTTTGCATAATAAGTTTTAAGATAATAAAATCTAGTTTTGAAAGGTTGTTCACATCAAGATTTGTGTTGCTAGATTGAGAATAATAAATCCTGGGTTGTATTGAGGCCGAGTATCTGTATATCTATAATAGTTTTCAAGTTCTCACAATAGGTACTCAAGTTATGTTTGAAGAATGAACCGGTGGTTCATTCTTCAAACATAACTTGAGTGCAATGAATTAAGAATCAGTAGGCTATCGTATATACATTAGCAAAACTGCAATATAGGCCAAGGCTTTAAGCTCCTAAAAATCTAAAAATGATGCTTCTCAACCTTGTTTTCTTTAAAAATTCACACACTACAGTTAATGTACGAATGGCAGAAATAATAAGCAATCACCTTTGTGAAATAATAATGTATCGACCTCACACATTATGTAACGACACCTACGGTCTTAATAAGCGAATGGAAGAATTATTGCTTTTTGTGGCATTGGAAGGACGAACGGATGTAAAGATGTCAGGTCAAGTCTACATTCAGAAACGCCTACATGTAAAATAAGTGAGACATTAACACAAATAATGAATGCTACATTATTCGTACGATGATTTGAAACAAAGATGGAGACCGCAAAATCTAATCGTCCACGTTTGATTGAATTAGCCACAGTTCCACGATTATTTCAATTAGATTATACGTTAACTGTGTGTGTTCTTTTTCTGCACGTCATATATTTTGCTATACTGAGTCAACATTTTGAAATATTTCATCCATTTTGTAAATACAAGGAGCATGTCAAATGCATTATTTAACTATCCATTCAGAACAAATCTAAAAAGCATCTACAAATCGGCTTCACATAACAATACAAAATCAATTTCAAAATACCTTGAATTTATCAGAATTCAGATCAGATTATTCACATAATTATTTAGCACCTAAATTGACCCACCAAGCGCCATTTTGAATGCACGCAGTGTCAAGTTGGCGCCAAAATTGGTGCAAATGTGGTACAACATGTCCACTTGGGATCACCGACATACTAAAACGGCGATGTGACTCATGTTGTTTGAGATTTAATAAATATTAAAGTCGTGTTCTGCTCTCTTTTGGGCTCAGGTTACGACTGTTGAATGACTTGTTTGTTTGACGTCAACCTTTTATTTTGTATTCATAACGGCTGATGGAATAAACAAGTTAATATGGCCTGTCAATATATTTGGTCTTTTGTCGCAGTTCAACCGGACTCTGATGAAAAAGGCTGTCCATAAACGATGTGAACATGATAATTAAATTTTTTTGAAGGTTTTTTTACTGTAAACTGTATGCCAATTCAATTTACATTGCCGATTATTGTCTAATTCAATTCAACCCAGTTTTTTCACGCATTTTTTTGCTCGTCGTGTCTGACTAAATATTTTTATACAACAGAATTTTAAATTCTAAAGTTTCTGCTGCTAATAAAGTTTCACTGTATTTGTACAATTATACAATAGACGACTCGACTCCAACGTTGTCAAAACCGCAATGAATTTTGCAATAAAATAAACTTTCGCAGTAAATTCCCGATCCACTGTCGGCTTTGTGTTGAAACTAGTTACGAATTCGTATCCTGGCAATAAAAAACTTACTCGGGCGTGACTATGAAGAAGCCCCGTGACGTTTGGTATATTTTCCTCTCCTGCATGAGTTGGGCTAGCGTGTCGTAGACCACCTCCTGCGATGGCGTCTGCATCGAAGGGAACTTTGCGGACAACGATGTCCGTATACTTTCCAGCGTTGCTGATTGCCCCTGTAAAGAAATGTGCATTAAGTAGGTATTTAGTATAGTTGGTCTTTGTTTGAAATTTAATTTAATATTAGCTTCTACAAGTTGAGACGAGATCATAAAGTGTAAAAAATGTTGCAGCCATGATGATGGTCTATAGAATTTGACGCAAACCATCAAATAATGGCAGAAATAGTTTCCGATTAGGACACTTGAGAAGATTTTGATAGTTGGTAGATTTTTTGTGAAGTGACTACCTACGAAGGAACCACATGGATAAACATTTGCGATGTCCTTTAAATTCTTTTTTTCTGTGCTTGCTTCCTTCATCTACCATCAGCACGCAATCAACCGTTCTAATTTATTCACCTAGTTGCAATACCGTAATGAATTAGATGTCCAAAAAAATTGCATAGGAATCCAAAGTACAATGGCAATGTGATCGATCAATCTAAACAATGATTACTCAAGCGAATGCCCAAACTTCGACCATCAATCAATTACAATCTAGATCTGCTTCACTTAACAGGATGTCTTCATTTCAACTGACCTTCACTATTTGGACATTTGGCATTGAATCTCATATTTGGTCAAGATAAGTATCGTTATAACCACTTGCAAGTATAGGCATACGGGTAATGCCGTTGCTATTGTTGGTTACGGAATCTTATTGTGATAGTGGAATAGACTTGACCTGTTTATTTCAATAGGAATCTCGTCTATTGAGCTTGCATTCACCTAGGGTTGGGTGTGAGCTTCTTCTGAATGATGCCATTGCATTTTGTGAATATTAAGCCACCATGAAATTTTCTCTAAATTTCAAAGTTTATTTTGTAGTCAGTTATAATTTTGATCGTCGATAATGTTTAGAAAGCCTACAGCATCAAGCTGAAGAATAAATACATCAAGTAAATAGTGTTATGTGTGCATAACTTCAAACATTTCACATGTTAAATCATGATATGTAGTTGGTGCAGACGCACCAACTGCATTTCGTATCCTGTAAATTTCGGACCCAGCCAAAGGAGACCGAGTACTAATGGCCAAGCAAGCGATAAGCCAGCAACTTGTCACTGCTACTGCATAATTGAGGTCTTTGAACCCAGTGTAATTTATTGCCGTACCTGCCTCAGGCTTAACTGTGGTATGTATTGCTGTGACATAGTTATGTTTGCGTCTAGATTGAGCTATCGTTTTTAACTTAAACTAGCTGACCACACAGCCGTTGGCCTGTCCAAATTTCAATAATTCATTCAAATTCTCATAGGAAATGCACTTTCAGTTTTCCCGAATTTTCCAATTTGCCATTTTTCAATTTGACATCTTTTCTAAAACCTTATCGGACTATTACAAACATTCTAAAATATAATTTTACATATCGGTCCAGCCGATTCGCTCTTACTAACGAACAGCATTGAATATTTTATTACATAGGTACATAAAAGGTATTATATTGTCCAGATTATTTATTGGTACCAATCATTGGTATATTTAAAATTGATATTTCATTAATTTAAATATTGTCTTTTTAATCACTCTATGCTATGACTTGTTTGGTATCATCAATATTCATATTTATCACCCACACTTTATTTTAGATCTTCAAGAATCCACCTGCATCTAAGTCTTCATTCTTTATTGCAATACAAGCAATAAATCAATTGAACCAAAGCAAATTTGATCTTGTTCAATTATCAGCCGCCAATCTAAACATTGTTGTGTAAGCCAGCCTTCAGGACGCGGAATGTGGCAGGTATTAATGAGCATCTATTGTGAAATGCGCGTAAATATTTAAAATATAGACCCTACTAAGTAACTGTTTATTGTCATTTCATTAAATGTACACTGATTCAAATAATTGGCTACCCGATTATTGATTTAGATTATTGCGGTTCAATCAGATTTTGTAATTGATAAATAACGTTAGATTCTACAAGAATTTTTGTTTTGATATTTCCCGTCTCTTCGTGTTTCTCGGTTTTCATATCAGATTTTATTTCTGTGAGCGCTTTGACGTAACTATCATCATTAAAGTTAAGTATTTCTAACATATCTTCACAATATTTTTCCCCAGCATTTAAAACATGTATGAAATGACCGCCATTCCCCGTCCCAGTAATTAAATTCCTCCCATACACCAACGCGGTCGCATTAAGCATAACCTCAGGGAGACATTTCAGGAATGACAGCTTGCACTTTTAATTGAGTAATTTCTTTTTATATTCTTGCATTTCTTCATAAGTTTACCGTTTTCCACGACAATAATTAAAGCAATTGACACATTTGTTGAACGAGTCTGTTAGTCGAAACTTGAATAATTGGGGCTTAAGCCAGACAAGTTGTGATATATGGAACCTGTTTAAGCTATAATGCGAGTTACGATATCGGAGACCTTTATATTATGCGATTTGGCACGGGCGTGGCTCAAAGAATGCTTTGTATGACACAATTGTGACATGTCGTCTGTTCTAGCATAGTGTTGCAATGTCTAATATAAAATGGATTGAGATGAATGAATGATATCGCGTTTTGTTCTTCCATTAAAAGGTCAATGAATGGGAGGTTCGTTTGATTATTTTAGTCTTGAGGTCAGTATTTCATTGAGCGGCCATGTGATATGTTGAAGGAATTGAATGGAAGGCAAATGTAATAAAGAAGTGTCTTTTGTGTGTAGTATGGATGTGGAGGTCACAGGCAGTCGCTCCATATAACATTATTGTTACCAATTTAGCTGCATCAAGACAGGCAGATGATGATGATGGTCCCCCACCATTTTTTTAAGCTAATTTATTTTCGTTGTCACTTAAGTAAATATTTTTAATGAGTTCGCTCTTTCCAAGTTTCTTTGATTGACGAAGACCTAGTTTTAGGAATTTTATTAATTTACCTATGAACTTAGGAATGCGTCTAAGAAAGTAAATCAAAAACTAGTTTCGGCGAGGTATTAGAAATCAATAAAGCAATCAAATAATTATAGACAAGCTTCAAGCAAAAACATCGTGATGATTCATAGGTATAAAATACCCTTCTAAAATTCCCAGAAGACGGAACTGATAAAGTTTTTATACAAATATATATGTCAGTAAACAAAACTGCAGCTTAGTCCGTTCTACCATAAATTAGGCTCAGTTTCAAATCTTACCAGAATCAGTAGCTAAATTCCATTACACAGAGGTATTGCCTAAACTGAAATCTAGATCTAATAAAGCATTCTAAGCTCCTAGGAAATCATAACACCAATCGGAAACTAGCTCTCTGAACGGACGCTTGGACAGTACAAATCCTAGTTGAGACTACTTGAGACTTGAGCCTGCCTACCTCAGCTACTTCAACTAAGGCATCTATTCCACAGCCGACGAGAAACCGACTAGCTATCAACGATGTTCTCGCTTAACAAACGTACAAAAGATTGTATGCAGCTCCCGTGTCTGTGAAAAAGATACGTAATAAATATATTATAATAATCCCACAATAATTTAAATTAATAGTAAGTTGAAAAACGATCAAGACGCTTTCAACGATTGTCAAATTATGATAAGTAGTTTAGAAATTATGAGGGAACAGATAAACATACATACAAACATACATACTGGTCTAAATTATAACCCTACTATTTGCTTCCTTGTAAAAAGAGACCCGTTCCACTCCAGGACTCGTCTGCTCCACCGGCCATCGGTCCTTCGACAAACATTGCCAACCCACTGCCATGCCACTTCAACTTGTCTTTTCTACAGCTCTACTCGCTTCTCGTTAATCGCTGGCAGTGAGACAGGTGCCTAAAGCCTACTCTAAACATTATATTACAATGTTAATGCAATCCTGATTGAAATTCCGAGTGGCATTGTCTCAACGAGACCTGTCTAGTGCGACATTCCTTGTCCAATAACTTGCGGAATTGGGCCAATAATATTGCGTAATGTGACAAATTAATTGAGCATAACTTTACTTTACTTGGGTACCTGCAATTTCAAGACCCATGGTTTATAACCTGGCGGAGTTATAATTAATGGAAAAGCAATAAATATCCTTCTATCTTATCTGATTTTCGAGTGATTAGTAAGATAAGGAGGGCCTGTGATAGAATTTGTTGTTGATAGATTGAATTTGAACTGTCGCTAGGCAAAACTTTCTGTGTTGCCTAGCGACAGCCGCATGTTGTGTTTAACGATATTTACAAAAAATTTACATCGTCTAGGTCCAGGCAATGACACAAACCCACACAGGCTTAAGTTTGCCAATAAAAAAAAGGTTAAACATCAATTTTCAATTACATTTTAATTCATCGTTAAATTGGTTAATTAATTCGAAAATTGGAATTGACGGTGATTTAATATGGCGATTACAACGCAATGAGCTCATGGCACAGCTATTTTTAGGAGTGTATCGGCAAAAAGACCATGATGGTAAAAATTCCTTACAACCTCAGATGACTGGACTGTTGTGGTGCAAGTTTTGAACGCAAGCGGGCTTTGTGGTCAGTCAATCAGTTACAAGGTTTTGGTTAAACCATAATGGCGTTTTGAAATAGTTAAGAGTGCGGGATTTATTGCAAACTTAATCCTTTATCGGGTTTGACCGGGTGCTTTTCTTATCTGTGTAACCTAGATATGGATTTATTTTGACTTGTATAATTGCTTACCTACTGGTTGAATCTTTATAAAATGTCTAAGTGGGATTGTTTTCTCTAATTATTTGGGATATTAATATCAGTACAAATTTCCGTATTTTGTTAAGACTTTCCTCCTCACTTATTCATTTTACAACTAACTGATGGTGTAAATTGGCAACATCTCCAAAATCACTTAAAAACGTTAGTTATAGACCAACGACAATGTGAAAACGTACATAAATTAAACTCCACAAAAAGCCGTCTATAATTAAATCCCAACTCCCAACCACACATGAAGACAAACACACCGAAACAAGTTTATATTCCTAAACCAGTATTATATTTTTATTTTGGCGATATTTCACGGTCGAGTTCCATCGATCTACTCGTTCCGTCGGATATCACATGCAAATTGAGAGAATTTGAATAATTTTGAAATACTTATTTATTTATATAACTGTATCATGTATATATGGTTGATTGAGTGGTTTTATTTTACAGCTGTCGTAAATTAAATGTAAGAGATATAAACGTCACCACGTAAGTAATTCTTAAAGAGCGTGTTTTCAGAACCATATTAGTTCCCATCCATGTATAGTTCTCAAACCTTGCTCTGTGCATTAAAGCGCAATTCGGGTACCATTTGATAGAAAATCAATACTTTGATTTATTTGGATACAAAATTGAAACTAACTAACTAATAGTAAGTTATTTAGTAACAAATACATCAATACGAAAACAAAAGGACATGCTTTGGTTGTATAGCAAGCAAATCATAAAATAAATAACTACTGATTCCAGTAACGTGATTCATTTTTATTTAATTTTGACCTTTATATTATGACCTTAAATTATTTAACTAAGCAAAGAGCTTCGGAGCAGGCGGTGGCCGTTGTTTCTTTGAAGAAGAAATGAAATTATCTGCAAAAGAAGCAAAGTTTTTACCGACAGCTTGCAGAGCAGCAGTGGCAGTGGGCTGGCCATGTTTGTCGAAGAACTGATAGCCGGTGGAGCATACGAGCCCTGACGTAGACACCGCGTGGCGGTAAGCGAAGTGACCTCAAAAAGGTGTCTGGGACAGATTTAATGCAGAAGGCGGAGGACAGGGTATTGTGGTGCAACCTGACAGAGGCCTATATCCAGCAGTGGATTGCGTTAGGCTGAGTTGATTGATTGAAACAAAGCGTGGTGCTCAAAAGTCTTAATTAAGATAGCAATCCCTCGAACTGAGATTTTTCTTTCATTTGTATGCCTCGTATCCATTTCACCAAAAACAAAGCTCCGAAAAAGAAAACAAAAGAATATCACAAAAAACAAGCGAGTGTGTTCCACAAAGCGATGTTACAGTGAAAGCAGTCTGAGAACAAACTGTAATTAAACAAATTCAGAATCAATTTAATTGTGATTCTGTTCCGATTCGCAGGGCCCATTGTTTCAAGCATTCTGTTTTTAATACAAAATATTTGGCTATCACGGTCATCCGTGATATGTAGAGCGGTAATTATGACAGTCATCTTGCTTATTTAGGGTTGTTCTTTGTTACTAGTCACTGGTAGCCCAGTAGTAATGGTCGCGACTTTGAGTTGTAGGTCGTAGCTTCGAACCTTGACAGGCACTTTGTGTAAATTATTTAATCACCAATGCTACCAAAATGGTGAAGGAAAACATCGTGAGGAAACCGGCATGTCCTAGAACCAAAAACTCCAAGACATGTGATATCTAATGGTGGATTACGGCCCACTCCCAAAAAGAGGAGGCCTGTGTCCCAGCAATGGGAATATTATAGGCGGATTTGGCTTTGGAAATTTTTAGCAGTGCCACTAGTAAACTAAGACTAAAATGTTGGCATCCTACGAAAGCTGTGAGCGTCTCCAAATTTAGAACGTTTTTTAGCGTTATATACTGATGAAAATGACCGATTTTCATGACAGCCATAATATTATGCCAAAATCGCGTTCCTAGAAAATCTAACCTTACGTTACTTTAGTTCTTGGGCACGTGTAATTTTCTTCGTACCAGGTCGTTATTTCATTAGAGTATCAGTAATTTAAAGTATTACCCATTTTATCCGTTTTGTAAGGTTGAATATTTTTCTAAGATGACTACGTCTTACATTTGGAATTGTGTTGACAGTTAACAACCCTAGGAAATAAAGATATTTTTAGAACTATTTTGTCAAATCATTCCACTTTCGCACAAATATTTTCTAAATTCCCACTAAAATATTTGAGAAATGTCACGATTTAGGTACCTACGTGGCGAACCCAATATAATTTAACTAGCTTTTGCCCGCGGCTCCGCCCGCGTGGATGTCGGTTATCGCGTAAAAAAGTAGCCTATGTCCTTACCCATATCCCAGGCTATATCTCGGCCAAATTTCATGACGATCGGTTCAGCGGTTAAGGCGTGAAAGCGTAACAGACAGACAGACAGACAGACAGAGTTACTTTCGCATTTATAATATTAGTAGGGATTTGCAATTACTTATTTGGATTATACCCATCAAAGAAACCAGTTGATGTTTATTGCCAGTTAAATTTTAATTATCGTGTTTCGGTAATAAAGTTGTAAATTGAAAGTTTGTGGGATAAGCTTTAAATAATTTAATTTATAACTTTGTCAAAAGTGGGTGACCCGCACAGATGTCATATTGGAATTACACTGCATAATAATTATGCAATGGCATTTAAATTGGATCAAGGGCTTGATACAGAAAACGTTATCTACGTAACTAGATATAGATGAGATACAGCGTGTTTCGTTAGGATATTGCTCTTTCTGGAGCCCCTGACCATTAATTGCTTGGTCCCTGTTCATGGCGTTAGGCTTCTAGTTTTAATTTTAATTTATATTTAGCATTGGGCGATTTTAATTTATTGACCTTTTCGACTTCTATTATTTTACATAGTATGTAACAAAGTTGCTTTTCATATCTGTCTGTGTGGCCTCTTAGTTCTTCTTAAGTGGTATTTGATGCGGTTATCCCCATAATTTAGATTATTTATTCCGGAAGGGAAGGGAGTTTGTTTTCAAAACGGTGAAGGCGAGCATCGTGAGAAAACTGGCATGGCTTGGAACCATAAATTTGAAGACATGTGACATCCAGCAACCCGCACTGGGCATTCCCTCTCACCGCGACGAGGCCCATGTCCCACCACAGGGAATATCATAGGCTAATGCTATGCTATAGGATAGGTGTATTTTAGATTCAAAAATCGCTAATATACGCTACGTTTACGTCACGCGTTTGTGCTAAAGCCTCTTTTTTCAAAATAACTACACATCATTTCATCTAACACAAACGTTCAAAATACACAACACTAAATTATCCTCAAATGCCCGTGGGTACTGCAGTCCCCATAACTTAGGCGGAATACATACCTGCGACGTTAGGTCCATGATGCAGTCGCACAACGCTTCCGGCAGTGGAGTGAACTGGCCTTGATACGCCGGCGTTACTATGCAGTCCTCGATGTCACCTGATAACAATTGAGATAGGAGTTAATTATTGTGTTTGATAACAAAGACAGAATATGTAATTAATGTTCATTATCCTAACAAATTCGTGCGCTCAATGGTGATATTTGATAACTATCAGAAGTTAGTGACATTGGTGAAATTGTCTAAAACCATAAAGTAGGAATTGAAGTTGTTACGATTATGAATGAAAGAAATAGTTTACGAATACCTATTACTGGTTGAGTTTTAGATCTAGTCAAACTTATAACTCCCTCCTGGAGTGTAAATTTGAGTGGCTCCCACAAACAATAGGGCACTTAATATCGTATCCAGTGTGTCGTGTTATCTGCACGCTACAGGATGGATTGATGGACGCTACTGAAAGTGCGAAGCTCATAGTCAAATTTTAGGCCGACTGTATATAGATTCCTATCGACACGCTAAGAAGAACTTTTTTAATAAATAAAATGAAATAAATTGAACTTTATTTCAGACTAAGCTCCATATTTTTGTTAGTACTTTGGTGTTAGTAACAATAGTGCTAAGAAATGTAGGTTAATACTGTTACTTTTCAAAAAAAAAAAAAAAATTGTTTAGTCCTAAGACTGTCGCCACACTGTGACCCTGAGGGACTGTCCGCTTTAGCAGCGATCATTTTTAGAATGCTGTTGTCACTACCATGCCTGTAGCATGGAGGCCGCTTTCTTTCTCATGACGGCATGGAAACCATCTGTGCGGGTCTCCACGAACTTTCCCGAGGCGCTACAACGCCATGGCAGTCCCAACAGCATCCTAAAAGCATTATTAAATTGCACACGCAGGACGCTGTAAGCTCGACGCGTGTATGCCACCCACAGGCCACTCGTGTAAAACGATTAACAGAACGCCTTAAAAAGAGTAACTTTGACGTCAGTAGTACAACGAGCGAACCTGCGGGCAAGCATATTGCTCCTCACTGACAACGCCCTGCGCTCCCTTTCTATGTCTAGGTCATCTCTTAGGTTGCACGTGACAATGTGGGCAAGGTACCTAAAACTATCAACAACCCTAAGTGCTAAAATATTTTAAAATAAACTTTTCAATTTTCATATGAATATTTCAGATATCTCACGCACATGATCGGGATAGCTCGACTAGTTTTATATTCAAACAGACATCATGTCACCACCAGCTAGTAATGAAGCAAAAAAAACATTGCCGTTAGGCGACATATTAGAGCGATATATAAGAGCCATGAAAATACCCACAAACACGTACATTTACAGTCCTAATCCGCCCCAGCTCATTGGCTTAGAAAAACAGCTAAACAACTAACTAGACACTGCAATGCTCAATTAAAGCTGGGGGTATCTAGTGGAGGTGCATAAATTGCGTCGACGCTGCCCTAGGGAGGGATGTCCCCGGGGACCGTTTGTTGGAGCCTGTCCAAATAGCTCGAGTTGGGCGAGGATAGTGGGGGTACCAGTTGTTAGTGCCTGTGTACCTAGTTTATTATATTTGTGACTTTTGTTTGTAATCGGGAATGAGTGTTTATTGGTAGCAGGCAATATTTACCATTTTATATAATATGTTTTATATAGTACAGTAGGCTGTGAACCAGTTTAAGCTGGCTTCTTATTCTATTGAAACTCTGTAAGCTAGGCCAGGTCAAAGTCAAAGTGTTATCACCGACCACCGACGTGCCGTCGACTACACATACAGGATATGTTTTTAACGAGTGCGCAAACTGTAACTCATGATTTCAGAATTCATGGTTATTGGGGACATGGAATTCAGTATATGTCCTGAATCCATAGTCAGTGGGATTAAAAAAAAGCCCATTTGCCTGTTTCGTTTGATGACTTTTCTTTCTCATTGTATATGAAGTTGCTGCTCCCTACATAATTATTACGTGAAAATCTGCCAAAATAAAACCATTCAATATGCGTGACTATTAAAAGACTGAGCAAATCCATATACACCTTCTGATGAACATAGAGCCCTAACGTACAGAGGCCAGCACATCAAGCTACCCCAATCTGTCAAATTTCTTTGATAGTTTTTCAACTTTATCACAAAGGAATAAGGTTTATGTTCAATTGGGAAAATTTGATAGTTTGGGATAGCTTGACCTGCTGGCGACTGTATAATCAGTAAAAACCTCCTCCTTACATTGTAAAACACCGCCAAAAATACATGCCTTGTACTAAAACGAATGCGCCAAACGGACACGGCCAGTAAAAATGTCCGCAGTCTACGCAACGCGGACCACCGTTATACCCGCGATGATAATTTTATACGTCACATTTGGCTAAAACCAGGACAAACAGTTCCATGTGACATAATTGTGTAAAGGCGACAAATTGTGAGACGAAATGTCCCCTATTTTGTGTCAGGAAGGAAATATTTTATGCTGGAGTTATTCTGGATGTCGGGAGTTTAAATTCGCATTTGTAGAAGATTTAGCCTACATGGGTAAAATGTTGGCTTTAGCAGTTAGCAGGCATTCCATCGCCCGTGCAGTGAATACACAAGGTAAAATTTTTCTAAAATAAAATAAAAAGTATCAGCTAAAGGCCTAATGCCTATTAAAGCTATGCAAGTTTTCTTAATGATTATGCATTGCGAAGTTTTCTACACAATACCTAAATAAATATGTTTTTTTTTGTTTTTCATAATCGGTGTTTAGTTTGTCAGTTAATAATTGTTTAACTACACTAACAATATCTTACTTTCAGGGCTCCAGAATTACGTCAAGAGAAGTGCTGTGCTTCTGAGTTCTAAAAGTAATCTACTGTTAATTAATCAATAGGCAGGATAACTTGGTTATCAATTTTATAAACTGATTGATTATACATTCATAAAAGAACATTTTCAGTACAAGTTCACAGGCCGATAAAAAACTGACTGAATACCGAAAATCCACCGGTAAATATCATCTTCACGATTAGTCAATCAGCATTAGAATAATGCATACATAAAACTAGGAAAACAAAGTCGTCGTCTTCAGTCATAGAATTGTGATTTTAGACATAATTTCGCAGCGCTTCAGATCCATGAAGCACAGCTGTATTCAGCGGATTGAAGCGCTTATCTCTACACGCAGACTGCGCTCGGCCGCGGCGCCGTTGAAACAATAGTGGCGATACCAGGCTCATAGCGTAGAAGAGTTTGTTTGCAGTTTAAACGAATATCGTTTCAAGTTTCGAGTTTCATGGAAAACTAGCTGACCCGACAGACGTTGTCCTGTTCGTCCAAAAGTCATTCATACAAAATCACTACCCTACCTACGCTACCCTACACTACCCTACCTACCCTACACTACCCTACCCTACACTACCCTAACCTACCTACCTACCCTACCTACCCTACCTACCCTACCTATCCTACCTACCCTACCTACCCTACCTATCCTACCTACCCTACCTACCCTACCTACCCTACCTACCCTACCTACCCTACCTACCCTACCTACCCTACCTACCCTACCTACCCTACCTACCCTACCTACCCTACCCTACCCTACCCTACCTACCCTACCTACCCTACCTACCCTACCTACCCTACCTACCCTACCTACCCTACCTACCCTACCTACCCTACCTACCCTACCTACCCTACCTACCCTACCTACCCTACCCTCAAATCAAATCAAATCAAATCAATTTGATTGATTGAACAAGATTGATTACCCTACCTACCCTACCCTATCTACCCTATTATCCTATCCGTGAAAATTTTCGTTTTTCGACAGCCAACTTCCACTTTGATACTTTTTTTATTTCTGAAACAACTGAACGGGATAAAAAGTATCCTATGTCCTTCTCCTGGCTCTAAACTACCTCCCTGCCAATTTTCAGCTAAATCGGTTCAGCCGTTCTTGAGTTATAAGTGAAGTAACTAACACGACTTTCTTTTATATATATAGATGTTTACGGTTATGCTGGTGTGAATGAATTTCACTGAGAAAATATTATTTTTTAGTGGAATAACTTGATAGATGATGATGATGATAGTGGAATAACTTATATTTGCTAAGGCTGAAGAGAGAAGTAAGGCTAAGGAGAAGGGATTGAGGCCATCAATGTACCAGGACAGCATAAAGCTAGTCGCAATTTCCTCTCTTATCGTGTATCCTTGGAGTTTCTTACCCACGCTTCTCCATTGGTTGTGACGAATTGGAATTGAGCACCTAGGTACTGACGTCTATAAGTGCCCTTGTAGGTTTATATTAAATCAAACATTTTGTTTCATTTTTCTTTTCTTTTCGTTTTGGGGTCATAGAGTACCTACCTAACAGTAGCCTTTTAGTACCTATTTATGATCACAAAACGATAGCACGAAATCCATTCATGAAAAAGAAAAAGAATGCAACCAGTTTTACAAAATAACACTAGGTTTCAACTGTCATTTCTATACTTAAGGGAATCTAGTCGCGGGCTCGAACTCGGTGGTAGGGCTGGCTAAAAAGCACGCTATCTCATTAGGCATCGTGTCCGACAGAGGTAGTACGCATGGAACTAACACCCCCGTAAATGTTAATTACCATTGTTTAACATAAACTTCCACACATAACAATTAACGATCATCAGGGGATTAAGTCGTAATCGCTACATTTGGCAGATAATCCGCAGATTTGACATCGAAATAATGATGTTATTCGGATCACAAAGGCGTGAAATGGCAGTTTATAATAAAATGGAGCTGACAGCATGCTTGTTACGCACGTACAACATTTTAACTTTTGGTAGTTTGAAAAACAGAACGTATTTTTTAAAATTCAACATAGTTATTCGTTCAGTAAATGCGCCAACTGCATTCTGAGGTATTGCCGAAATCATCATCAGCATCACATTTGCTTTTTTGTATGCTTTTTTATTGCATTTCATAATCAATTTTATGCCTTTTTATCCACAGGAACAGATGTTATTCTTCTTAAGAACGTCGTCATCGTCGCCTAGCCTAGCTGTGTTGGGGTCGGCTTCCAGTCTAACCGAATGCACCTGAATGTTAGTGTTTTAAATGGAGCGACTGCCTATCCATATCCCTATCGATATTCCTTGGTAAAACTGTTTGTCAGACTTTCAAGCTTCTGACGACCCGTAACGACTGTCACAGATCCACGAACGCACGCAGTCTTGTTATGTGAAGATGGTCACCCACCCATGGGCTAACCATGGCAACCGTAACTTAACCTGACCGATCAACCCATGCGGCTGTCATTACTTAGCCACAAGCCCCTCACAAGCTTCAAAAGACTACCGTCTTCTTAATTTATTTATAGGCAATGAAAATGTGAAAATTCCAACATTATTTATGAAAATTGGGATACCTATGGGTAGGAAAATTATGATAATGATCATTCCTCGTCATCATCATTCACAGCCCCACTTCGCCCACAGCTGGGCATACGCCTCTCTTTTCTTGTGCCAACCCCAAGCTCCTGTGGCAGCCTTATCCAGGTTTTACCAACGATAGCAACAATGTTGTCCGCCCATATTAATTAAATCACTATTATTCAAAGTAATCATCTCATCATCACTTTCATAATCTATTTCTAGTGGCAAGTTTTCATTTTCAAACCACTTATGAAAGTAAGTACAATTCATCAACAGCACAAATATTTATTTAAGTACATAACCCTCTACAATTACATATGCCATCAATCTTTCTAATTGTTTACGTATAGTCTGTAGTAAGTGGTATGTTAATGCATTGTTTATTTGTTTACTTAACACAGGTGTACATCATTGTACAGTAGGAAGCGGACGTACTTATTGCTGCTAATGTTCCGTGCTGTACATTTTGTGTTGTGATAATAGTTCACAAGTCAAACAGACAAGGAGATAGTCTATTGTCACAAAAAGGAGGAGCTCATTGACAAATGTCAAGAACTGTGACTCACTCAATAATTCATAAGTCTTATTTCGTGGTTCCGATACGGATTGGTCAGTTACTGTAGTTTTTATTTAAAAGTATTTTGAGTACTCTGAAATAATTTTAGAATCGTCATCATACATGCAGGCTGGAATCATGTTGCTTTCATGAAAGCCATGGCAATGGGAGTTCGTTACGAAATAAGATTAGGTAAGTATTTCAAAATCAAAAGTCATTTATTCAAACTAGGCTGAGAGTCAGCACTTTTCGAACGTCAAAATTACATAAGACAGTCCCCCAAAAACGCCCACCCTTCACCACTTCCTAGTGCTTTAGCTGAGAAGAAGAAGTGGCGCAACAAACTCCCCAGCAGCACAGCTGTCTGATAAGTTGGAAGAACTTGATTCTATACAGTAATAGGTAATTAAATTTCATCAAAAAATGGAAATTTCAATATTAAAAATTTAAAAAAATAAAATGGTTTATACAGTCAAATAAAATAAACAAAGTAAAATAAAATAAATGAAAAGAAAAGTGGGTCATTTCACAAATGACCCACTTTTCTGAACCAGACTTTTTTTAATTATTAAAACTAAAACGATGTCCTTATAACTAACTGTAAGAGCTAGCTATTAACAACGCCAGTGTTGCCATCCGCCACAAAAATTAGGACGAGAAAATTAAATGAAATATTCGTAGTAAAAAATGCTCTGATGACGTTTGTTATTGTGTTCACGATACTGTTGAATATGCTGCTGATATATTCCATCTCCTAACACCCACAGCAAAAAAAGGGGTGACCCGTTCTTCAGAGACCGCACGGCACATTTCTTTACAATCTCCTCTTCCCCTCGTTATTTCTCTCGCCTCATACAACGCGGGCAGTTACGCTCTCGCAGTCAGTTTGCACATAACACGAAAAACAAAAGCCTTGAGAGCACTAGGGTAACCTAAATTCATCATATACGAGGACACGACTGTACGTGAAATTATGTCAAGTGGGACACCCTGGTGACTAATATTGCGTTACGGGGTTTAATTTGTATTAAAGTAAATGTTTCCTTTGATCCCATGCTTTTATTCTGTCAGGGTTTTCTTTTGAGGACTTTGTTTGAGCATTTACCAAATAGATTCTATTCTGAATACTAGTCTACTTCGGAGAAAGAGCTTTATCTTAGAGCTTAACATATCTGCCTTCATCTTCTTCATCATACAAAAATTACCCATAATATTTTGTTTACCGCCTAAAACCCAAAAACAAATCGTACACATACTCGTACGTTCAAATTAACAGAGAGTACTAATAATTTGCGAATGCATTGATAAAGATGGTCATAAGTAGGTGTTGTGTCGAATACCATTAGTTACATGTTCTTTGGTGGCACGTGGGTAGGGGCCAAGGTTGAGCAGTGCATTACGACGGTTCTGATTTGCCTCAGGAGGTTTTTTTCGCTCAAGGTTAAATAGTCCTACTGTTTTGGTTGATCAGATTCCAAATATATTAGAGTATTGTTATATGTTTTTTAACCACAACGGGGAAGCTCTTGGCCTTCATCTCACCTGTTGGTAAGTGATGATCAGACCGAAGGTGGAAGTAGAATCACCTGGAATCCTCAACCACAGAGGAACTGGCTACCTTACCTCTAACTGCCGAATAACAACGATCCTGTTGACATTGTTGCTATGACGATAGACTTTGATAAGATGGTGGTAGCGAGCCAGGCGGACTTAGAACAAGCCATATTACCAACCAAACCGAGCAGAAAATGTCCTTCCTTCTTGGCCTAGTCAGCGAATTTGTTTACAAGTAGGCGCACTTTTTAATAACATTATAATACATTTTGATTCAGTAAACTTATGTATGACGCTTTAAGGGGAACCTAGACGCTGGCTCGAACTCACTGGTGAGCCTGGCTAAAAAGCACGCTGTCTCACCAGGCTTCGCGTCCGACAGAGGTAGTATCAGTGATAAGCAGTTAGACGTTAGTCTACATGAACAACGTTATTGAGTGAGATGCAGGATCATCTATAATAAAACAGGAGCGTAAAAATTAGAAAAGTCCTTCGGAAGATCGAGTTTTATGAAAAAACCACAGTATAAATCAATTACCAATAAAGTTTATTGAACTTATCGATTATTGAACTTTGTTGATATCGACTTGGTTTTGGAAATTTTACACTTCTTTTATTACTTAAACACGCCCAAAGTTAGGTAAAATTAGCAAGAAAAACTAATCTTTGTTGGCTCATAACTTTTTAATGGCTTTTTATTTTAGTATTCTGTTTCCGTACCGACAATATTAATAATGAGAAAAAACCATACCATGATTAAGTTTTGATGTACATTGACAAACAGTGGAGTAAAACCCTCCCGAAGTTTGTATGGAAAAAATGTGGACTTGTTTCACCTTAAGTAATACTTTGACAATGGTAAGTCACAACGTTGCGTAGAAATCAGGTAGCCCGTTGAAACAAGGTGTTGCAAATAAGAATAAGTATTAACAAGACATAAAGGAGACAGAAGATATCCGTCTTTCAGTATATTGCTTAACTCGATACCTATCAACTCAATATTAAGCATTGTCTCCAATTTTAGGATTCCGTTTCAAGAATACGTTTATTCGAAAATAGGTTGTCCTTTTCGGAAAGCGGGCTAAGTTTCCGGTTTTAGGTTTGAGTTTTACATAAAGTTAAAAAAAACAAAATTATTTCCAGTTTTGAGGAAATAATTTACTTAAAAAGGCTTGGCTTTAAGAATAAAATTGAGTGGGTTTAACAATACACTTTTAGGTACAAATACAATGCAATACGTGTTTAAATAACTAAAATGGTCGTACAAAGTCTTAAACCTGTAAGACTTCTTTTGTCGTAATTACCAGTCCTTATCTCACATTCCCTTCCTGCATAATTGATTATCAAGATTCAAAAGTATGCATTAAAACCTTTTTGGTCCTCATGAATACAGGATCAGGTACGTACTTAAGGAATAATTTACCAAAAGTGGTTCTCGAAAATTGTGATTGGATATCTGATATCACGTTTCTGGGTACCTATAAGTTTCAGGGTTTTGATTTGAAATTATCATAGCATATAAAACAAAGTTCACGGTAAGAGGCATACTGCAATGATGCACAGATATTGACGAATGTGCTATAGAAATCGCAAATTCTTAATTACATTCAGACAAACTAGGAACTTGCTCGCTTTATGCGATTTCAAGAACTGTCAACCCACAAGCACGCCAAAAGTAGTTTTATCAAAATTTTTAACGTCACTTAACCTGTCATTATGCGTATACTACGGAACCCCCAGGCATTTGGTTGGCGCTCAACCCGAACCCGCCACGTGGGTAGTCCTCGATGCCTCGTAAATACCAGCTACTTTATCGCCGGCCTCGTTGCGAAAAAAATATAAAAATGTTATTGTGCCTCTTTTCTGTGGCCGCCAGTGGAATGTTTATGCCTTGCGCCTTTTAGTGTGTATTACGACGGGTTTACTGCGCATGATTACGGAGATGGTGTATAAGTTCAATGTTTCTAATTTTAAGTTCGAAGTTTAATGTTTTTACTGATTCTTTCTCAATGGTATTTGATGCGTCTTCGAACTAAAATTAAATTTTAAATTGCATTGGAATTGTTGGTTACTTGTTTATATAGCCAATTGGATATTATTGTCCCAATCGTCTACGTCAGCGTCTTAATGGTGACTTTTTTAGAGTTCCGTAGCCAAATGGCAAAAAACGGAACCTTTATGGATTCTTCATGTCTATCTGTCTGTCCGTCCGTATGTGACAGCCACTTTTTTTCCGAAACTATAAGAACTATGCTGTTGAAACTTGGTAAGTAGATGTATTCTGTGAACCGCATTAAGATTTTCACACAAAAATAGAAAAAAAAAAACAATAAATTTTGGGGGTTCCCCATACTTAGAACTGAAACTCAAAAAAAACTATCATCAAACCCATACGTGTGGGGTATCTATGGATAGGTCTTCAAAAAAAGTATTGAGGTTCCTAAAACCATTTTTTTCTAAACTGAGCAGTTTGTGCGAGAGACACTTCCAAAGTGGTGAAATGTAACTTCTAAAATAGGAGAATGATAAAACAAAAAAAAAACATGATGTATATACACTTACACCGAAAATTGGTTTGACCGAGATCTAGTAAGTAGTTTTTTTTTTTTAATACGTCATAAATCGTATTATGTTACTTGCTGCTACGGAACCCTTCATGGGCGTGTCCAACTCGCACTTGGCCGCTTTTTTCTTTTTGACTGACTTCAAAAAGGAGGAGGTTATTAAGTCATAATTTCTTTTAGTACCTTTTTATCATATCAGTGCAAGAAAACAAGACCTCTGCTTAACTGGCAACATTGAGGCACCGCTCAGATTGAATGAACCACAAGACCTTGTGCTGTATCCATTCAATCCAACACAAACATGGGCTATAAAGTCACTCAGCTCGTAGCCTGCCAATAAGAATCCCAATAAATAATGACTCTCGTCCTATTTCCCACTCAATACGAGAAACCATCTTTACCAGTCTCAAAGTTGGAGTGACAGCTACAATTTGCCAGTCATTAAAAATTAATTTCGTTCCATTCAAAATTTATGCAAGACGATATAAAGAAATGGCCAAGTCCGGCCAAGGCTGGCTTGTGCCTCGTTAATGATAAAATGATTCGTTATTATTAACGCAATTGCATATTTATTTATTATTGTAAAGATTTGAATTGAAGCTGTTGACATAATTATCAAGGGTGTTTGTGACTAATGGGTTGACCCACGTATCTTTTTATCGATGCTTATTATGTTTTAATCTGGCTCCAATTACATTTACCTCCTAGGTATACAGGCTGTAAGGGGAGCGCTTCCGAAGCCAGAACGTAGGTTTTAAACAACCTAAATGCAAACGATATATAACCTGTCCTCTTAAATTGGTTATTTTGCATCAATTTAAAACGTTTGACGCTTCTGTAATGTTTCTCCCTATTTTATTTTGGCGGCGCTTTTCAAAGGATGTCCAAATCTAAAGTCGCCGCCTGGACTTGGGGTCGTTTTTAAATGTGTTTAATCTCAAATAATAGTTCATTTAACTGTTCTCACAGCATATTCTATAACAAATGCAAAAAAAAATGTAAATTAAAACTGGATTTTTTGATGATACTGTATCGAGAATCGCTAGCCTAATCACTTATCACCTGTCTTCGTTTTCGAAAGCGTTTCCCTTACACCCTGTATAGGTACTTATTTAAATTACTTTTATTTTAATAGACGGTGTTACTCAAGTCATGCTGAATTTTTTCGAGTTAAATTTGATATTTTTACCATCATGCATATTTTGGGGACAAATCATCTGCCTAGCCCTTCACAATAATTTTTGGGGTTGGCGTCCAGCCAGTCTAACCGGTTGCAGCTGAATGTATTTTACGCAGAGCGAATGCCTATTTGACCTCTACCACCAAGTTATCTACTGGATGACATTGTACCCCTTGGTGAGACCAGTTGTCAAGAGTTTTCGGGCTTCTGAAAACCCGTAACGACTGTGAAAGATCCACGAATTACAGCCAAGACCATCAGCTTGACCCGTGCACCTGTTATTACGTGCGCCTGTTCGTACGTGACGTTGATTATGATATGAGTTTATTTGTATGTTTAGTACTTTGAAATACCTGCAAATAGGTACCTACTTGACGTATTAGTTGTTAGATTTTTTTTTAATGACTATAAATAACAAATGAACATCTACAATTGAATGCGGTACCAACAAACGTTTGTAGAAACTAAAATCAATTTGTTTGGCAATCGATAATGATTAATTCTATACCAAATGTTGAGATGCTTCAGTGATCATTTATTTTAATCGTAGCACAGAATCAATTTGTATCGATATATGAACTGGAATTAATTCGACGTTTAGTATTTGGTAATTCTCTTTGGCATGTAGGTATTTAATCGGCAACAACGTGTTCATAGTTCCTATTTAACGCTCCTGAAAATATTATTGAACACTCCTGTGTAATGATTGCGGCTATTTTTATGAACCTCAAGTAATTGAAATCGCCACTATTTGGGAGTCCTAAATGTAGTGCGCGCCGGCCGCTGTCGCCGCAACGCTTGCTTCGCTCGCTCGGCTTGCGCGTGTTTGATCACAGTTCCGACTAAACCTTACCCGCTTGGTCGGGGTACCTACCAGAGCTTAATTACTGCGTTCAAATGTGAGAAAATGTAAGAAAGTTTAAAATGCTCAATAATTTAAAAGTGATCATTATTAGAAGCTCAATAAGTTTTAGAGGTTCAGATACCATTCTCTTTGCGTAATACAACGATGGTCTAATTCTTTAGACATTAATTCCTTTTTGTTCAAAAGTTGCCAAATTATAGCTGAAATGAATTGATATCTAGGCTGGACCAGTATGTTAATATAATTATGTCGCAAGTGCATATTAAATTATTACGGCCCATGATCGCGATCTTAAATTTTAAGAGCGTGTTTTATGATCTGTAATAATTTAAGTGCTTTTAGTTAATGTTGGTAGAGCTTCATTGTGCCTGTGCTTCTTACAAAACTAAATTTGAAATAGGTAATATCTATGCAATTGCCTTTCTTCTCATAGTAGTCAGATAGGCAACTCATATAGTTAAATAAGATATGATTGACGTGTAAAAGTGTTTGTACAGAGGCCAGCACATCAAGCTACCCCAATCTGTCAAATTTCTATGATAGGTTTTCAACTCTATTCCAATGGAATAAGGTTTATGTTCAATTGGGAAAATTTGACAGTTTCGGATAGATTGACCTGCTGGCGACTGTACAACATATTTAAAGATACAAAATCATTTATAATTTATAAATACATCGTTTAGCTGCTTTCAAATAACGAAAAAATAACATTCGTTTGGACACGGATCGTGAAAAACAAATTAAAAACCCACACAATTAATTTATGGTGGAAATTACACTTATTCGAAATGTAAAAATTAAGTCTGCTAGGCTGAAGTGGGATCGGATGGGACATGTGTACATATGTTGAAAGAATCGAAAGAGTTGGGTCAAAATCGTCATGCAGTGGGTGCCAGAAGACGAGCATCGTCACCGTGGGAGGCCTTGCAAACTCTGGCATGATGACCTAAATGAAAAAGATTTTCCCAGCAGTGGACCAATACAGGTTGACAAAACAAACCCCATTAACACAATAAATTGCCAACACAAAACACCATAGTCCCTTAACAGTGCAATTAACCTTACCTAATGATGTGTTAGCATGTAAAGCGGTGTTTAACACCTGTACCTAGTCCATGGCGTCAGTTCCACATTACCATGATATTATGGTGTTGGCCCAGTGGGTGTGAGACTAGAAATTGTTTTGAATATTTATGTGATATTGACAGGCAAATGGTAATGATAAAGTATCATCGTTAATTATAAATTGAAGATGTTTGGTGTGAATCTGCATGTTGAGGTTTCGTAATTTAAGTTGTATTGTTTGTGCTTTCGTGAATTAAAATTTATCTTGCGACGTATGTAGATACTTACCTAAGTGTAGCGGAAAATTGATTTATGCACTTGAAAATGAAATTCTTCAACAAGGGAAAGATTTGTTTGGAGGGACACGGTGGATTACTGAAATAAGATTGAGTATAATTCCGTATTATAAACTATTAAATATTCTGTTTTATAAACTTACTCGTTTATAAAACTGAAAAACAAATTGTGGTGTGTCATTGTCAAACTATCGGAGATTTTTTTAAGCTATTGCATAGCTTTTATCGCGGGCTTTGAGCGCGGCGACCGAATCAAGAAATTCCGTAACGAAAATAAAACCTAACACTACCCCCCCCCCCCGAGTGGGTTCCCGCATTGTCGTTGCGGGGGGGCTCAGTAACCGTGGATTCCGGCCACGGTGAAGCCAAGAGGAACCCAAAGGTGGGGCCGCTCGTCAGGGCTTTTGCCTTCAAGCCATTGACGTAGCGGCCAAAAAGTAGGTTGCGGTGAGGTGCAACGCAACTGAGGTGAGCCGCGATGTCGAATGGGAGGCATCGCGGCTGAGGGTTACGGGCTGCGGTAGAGGAGGAGTACCGGTGCTTCTGAGCAGCGCTCTTCCCTTCCGTGGCCAGGACGGGGCGGGGCCGCCACCGTTTGATGGCGGACGCGGTGGGGCCGCAGGGGAAGAGGAGTGTCGGTATAGCGTCGACCGCTCTCCCTATCCCCTGCGGCCGAAAAGTGGTAGACGGGACGGCGCGTTGTGTTCCACACGCGCGCCGTCAAAGATGTCAGCAACCACTGGTGGGGTCCGCAAGGGCCGATGCCTGCCAGGGGTGCGGGTTTGTTCGAAAGAGATACCACAGCTCCTGGCATACGGGCTACTGAGGGAACACGTGTGGGTTTTAGTCGGTAAAAGTCTGACACGCCCTCCTGCTCTACTCAGCAGGAGAAGTCATTTGATGATTTCCCACCCAACAAAAAAAAAAACACCCCCCACTCCGCCTACCATGTAGCTCGGCCGAGCGTTCGCTTAACGATGGTATGACTGTACGATATAATAAAATTTGTTTTATTATCGGTCACCACGCTCAAAAAGTGTGACTTGAATTAATATCAAAGAAAAAACTTGAATTAATAACAAAGAAAAAAAAACTGCATATATAAATAATTAAAACTGCAGAAGTTGATAAAAAATGCTATGCAATAGCTTTACCGCGGCAGTCCCCGAGTGCCACACGTATTTCTTTTTTTATGAATGAAATTTCGTAGTTCAACTTATGAGGTGTATGTCATCTACTTAACTGGACTTGCCTGTGATAATCTTAATAAATTAATCAGTCGGAGACGTGTTACTGAAATCATATTATACCAGCAGCTCTGTACCGACTGCACGTAAGCCCTTTTTTCTAGTTGAGGGAAATCATGTAATGCTTTAGTTTCAATCCTATTTTGCTTTGGCTACCTTACTAAGCAATGTCAAACTTTAATATTATACCTATCGTTGTTCCCGAACTTAATACCCTCAGGTACACACTTTATACCATAACATTTATGTATCTTCAAAAAAGAGTTACGTAAATCGTTGTCAAGCGAATACATTTATTTTGTAAATTATACCCCAGTACCTATGTATGTACATTTTACATTGACTTTTTCAAGAAGCGATTCTTCGTTCCCCTTAAATTCAAGCTTTCCTTTCTAAAATGTTATCAATTTCCACCTGATTACACCTATTCACGTCGGCGTCGTTGAATCCCAAAATTACCTATAGTGATAAACACGGTAAAATATGAGAGGGGAAAAGTAAAGTCTTGCATTAGTCTGTAATATTAACTTAAAACTAATTTTGAAGCCCTCAGATACCTATTTGAGAAAAGATTATGAAAAAGGATGACCATATCAGCATTCTTGACTTTCACTCTATCGCTATAGTAGCCCGTAATATTGGATTATGTCCAGTTAATTACAATCCTCTGCTCACGTCTTTTGAAAATACAGGCGTAATACTATATGTATGTGTGTGTACTGTGTGAGCATATTTTATCTTGAAAAATCAGCCTATAATGTCCCATGCAACCACACATGCCTTCTCTTTGTGAGCAGGAGTGATGGGCCATAATCTACCACCCAGGCCCGGTGCGCGTGCGGATGCCACATGTCTTCGTATTTTTGGTTCTAAGACACGTTTTGAGAGCGGTGGTAATGAAATTAAATACACAAAGTAATGCGCCAGTTTAGGTTCGAATCTGTGACCCACAACTCGCTGAGAAATTTCTGTGAAGTTTTCATAGAAATTGCTCTACTAGAGTCGCGTTGTCGGAGCCGATACCACTGAACCACTAGGTATTGCTCACACTCGACCATCACTGCGTTTTATATTACTTAGAACAAAAACTGAAACTAAAACGTTCATCTACTTTACACACAAAAATCTTACAGATAATCAATCATCTATACTAATAATAATGTTCTTCTTCTATAATCTACTAATTTTATAAACAGGAAAAATGTCATTGTTTGTTTACATTGAATAGGCTCCGAAACTACTAAACCGATTTGAAAAATTATTTCACTGTTGGGAAGCTGCACTATCCCGGGTGACATATGGATCCCACGGGAACGGTAACTATGCACGTGAAACCGCGGAGCGCTGCTAGTAGCTTATAAAATCCCAAGGCTCAATAACATCCAAACAGTAACGAAACCAACTTTCAAAATAATTCCCAGTTAATTACCATCACATTTATAGAGACGTCATACAACTTACAAATAAATTTTGCAACGCTGTTAACTTGGTACGACATGCACGCCAACTGTTAAGTAATAAAGTTAGAACTTATATCTAATCTGCATTCCTATTTGCAGACTAGTTTTGTTCGTGAAGTAATTATTTAAGTTATAGAATGGTTGTTCACGCAAATAGATTAGGCGAGGAATTATCAGATTGAAAATTTTTCAGCAGTGTCATTAAACTTATTACACTGCTGAAAAATGTTAGTAATTTTTTTTACAGGGTGCAAAACTTTATTTAGCGAATGCCTATGCTTTATGATGACAGATAAATTAAAGTAATTATGACCATTGACCACAATATTACTATGGTACAGAGAAGTGGTCGCTCACAATGGGTCTTATCAGAAGCCTTAAAGTAACCCAAAGGGCAATGGAGAGGGCTATGCTCGGAGTTTCCCTACGCGATCGAATCAGAAATGAAGAGATCCGCAGGAGAACCAAGGCAAACGACATAGCCCGAATAATTGCCAAACTTAAGTGGCAGTGGGCTGGGCACATTGCTCGCAGAACAGATGGCCGATGGGGCCGAAAGGTTCTGGAGTGGCGACCGCGTACCGGAAGACGTAAAGTGGGAAGGCCTCCCACAATGTGGACCGATGACCTTGTGAAGGCCGCGGGTATCCGCTGGATGTGTGAAGCACAAGACCGATCGAAATGGAGGAGCCTGGGGGAGGCCTATGTCCAGCAGTGGACGTCTTTCGGCTGAAATGATGATGATGATGATGACCACAATATGATTAGCTTAGGATAGTTAGATAAAAACAACAAACAAAAAAAAAAAAAACTTTCACAAAGACGCTAAGTTACGCAGCAAATAAGTCTGGTAATTATTTTCATCATGAGTAAAGTTGTATGGAACTTATGTTATTTAAAGTAATTTTAATGAAAACCATACATTATTGACATTCAATAGACACATACAAGTCTATAAAGGTATACGACGACGGACGACTAAAATATATACTTATGTCTTCTAAAAACCTCAAGATACAGGAGCTATCAAAGAGTAATTTCAAAACTGTTAAAAGATTTAACTTCTGTCGATTCCCTTTCTACTTTATAGAAATAAAATAAACACTCTATGCAGTTAATGTCAAAACGAACTCCCAAGTCGCAGTGCAATAAGCAAACTATATCGCGTGATAGCCGTAGTAGAACTGTCAGATGTTTTATTAGTCTAGACTGAAACTGAAGTCTACGTAATTAATAATAGAGCACGGAATGTTTGTTTTACAGATAGGTAACAGCGTAGACAGGTGCAAACAAAAGAAGAACGTGTTACAAAAAGGATGCGTTGAATTGAAACCGCTCTTTTGAGTGTTTAGAAAGACGTAAGAGATTCAATATTAATTGAATTGAATTGTGAACGGTCTATTTAAAGATAATTCTCATTCTTTTTTCAATGGGTCGTCATCAAAAAGTATAGGACCGCTTTACTTTTTTGACCAGTCGTTAGAGATTTGGCCACAATAATTATATTCACGGTATTGCATTACCCAGTAACTGGATTGTGGAGATCAGATAGACAGATGCTCCATGTAAAATACTGTTATTCAGCTACATCTTGTTAGACTGAAAGTCGAACGCAATATAATTGGGAGTTATCTCTCAAACAGAAAGTATGATCAAAGATCAACAGTTAACGGTCATGAAGATGCTGCTGCACCGTAAAGAAGATTCTCTTATTCTTGACCAGAATATACCACGAGCAGGGTACCAATCATCATCATCATTTCAGCCGAAAGACGTCCACTGCTGGACATAGGCTTCCCCCAATTGGGGGGGTTTGCCATAATCGCCACGCTTGGCAAGCGGGTTGGCGATCGCAGTATGGTGGTAAAATGCATAAAGAGCTGCTGCCCATTCTCTAGTAAGTCCCTTAGTCGTTTCTTATGACACCCACGGGAAGAGATGGGATGGTGTTATTCTTTACGTCCGGAACCACACGGTACAACAGGGTACCAAATCATGAGTAAATAATGAACAACTTTTAAAAGTACCACACAGAAAGGGTAAGAGATTGGCGACCTGTGACATTTAATTCCAAAGGTGCTAACAGGTAGTGCAAACACAAATTAACACTAATTGACAATAACATTATTTCCATAACCTGGTCATTAGAAGCACACACATAATAACGTACCTATTTGCGTATAAATTACATAATATTTACCCACTAATACTACATGACTAGCCATTGCAGTAACCATTACTAGCTCTGCCAGTTATTCATACAATTTAATCAGTAGATTATGTAATTATTTATCTGTTATAAACTATGTTTATTTGCTATCTGCGCCAGAGTGTATGTTAACTTTGATTCAGTGGGTTATTGGCTCTTCAATTATGTTACGTGGGGAGTTAGAGGTCTTGTTTGTTGCCGGTAGTTCACATTTTAACAGCTTTGTATGACTTTGTCAAGTCAATGCAGAAATTGAGTTCGAAGGTAAATGCATAAAATATTTTTTTGTTGTAGCTGGCACTTTTATTTCGACTATCGTCTGAATTTCGAGGTTTAGAAAAATTTCGTCTTCTTACAGCGTCGTCTCTGTCTTTATATACCTGTGAAACATCCTCTTTCTCTTTCAAGTGTTCCCACTTCCTGTCACTTGTGCCTAAAGGTTCATTAGAAAACCGGCGTCAGACAGCATCTGTCTGGCATTCATGCTGAAATGAACCTGTTTGGCGCAGCCATGAGGCGCACACTTATGTTGTTAAAACATTATTTTAGCTTTTAATGGTTGTGTGTTCATGAATTGGGTCCAAATAAAGGTTATTCTTTCTGTCTTTAAAGCTCTTTCAGCTCGATTGCATAGAGTCAAGTTCTTCTAACTAAGGAGACAGCTGTGCTCCTGGGGAGTTCATTTCGCCAATTCGTCTTCCCAGCTAAAGCACTAGGAAGTGGTGAAGGGCGAGCGTTTTGGAGGACTGTCTTTTGTTATTTTGACATTCAAAGAGTGCTAACGCTCAGCCTAATTTGGATTCGAGCTCTGTGTCTCATATTTTGTAATATTTACAGTAGTTATCTCTAGTTTCTTGTAGCGATCATTGGTTTGCTTTATGTGGGCGTTAAACGGTTTTCTGTAATTACTTTATAGCCCTTTATAAATAATTTAATGGATCAATCAAACGGTGTAGTAGTAAATCACTAAAAGAGATAATTGGAGTAATTTGAACTATCAATGGAATATTCTTGTTGCCTTGATTGATCACTATTGCTATATGAATGGACAATCGTGTGCAGTTAGATTTTATTGTGATTTGAGTACTTACATTTAAGGGCTACAAGCTGTAAAGGTTAGTTCAGCTGTTTGATTTTAACTCATAGCGTTTATAGACTCTCAATTATTATCATAGTTGTTAAGGATAGTGATTCATCAAAGGCTAATTAAAGGATACCTAATACTAAGGTAATGTAATTAATGGTTAATATTATAACTTGTGATTTTCTGACAATTTGTTATATTTATGTTATTTATCATTTAAACATACTTATTTAAACAGATAAGATCAAAATAACAGAAAAATGTGTACAAAGGTGATACTTATTCCTAAAGAAATGACTTCCAGTATTGAGACAGCTTGTATAAGAGTAAAAATGAAAATAAAATACATGAAATCAAAAACAATTCACATAATAAAATAAAACAAATAAAATAAGAATAGTTTAATAAATTAAAGGTGAGATGTTCCAAATCTTTTGTATCTCCTATTAAGTTAATAAAGTCCATTTTGTAAAGTTCCAAGTCGCAGGACTGCTACAAGCCTTCTCTTCAAAGACACAACAAATAAAACGAATGTTCTTTCACCCGTAAACTAAAGTTTCCAAACGAGACAGAAACTCCTAAGTGATCTCCGGTGGAAGGTACCACTGTGCCAATACTAGC
Source organism: Polymixis flavicincta (assembly GCA_949987655.1). Lineage (NCBI taxonomy): Eukaryota > Metazoa > Arthropoda > Insecta > Lepidoptera > Noctuidae > Polymixis > Polymixis flavicincta. Next base: position 22,395,610 of record OX465175.1, read on the forward strand.
TGCGAGTGTGGAATCCATTTGAAACGGAAAACTGCCAACTTGAGGGCTGGGCTGTTTGCTCATGTCGAGGGGAACAGAGGAAGGGGGGAGGTTTGTTGAATGAGAGTGCTTGACGCTTTAAAGTTTAGTTTGTGGTGATTCTGTTTGTTTCGGCGTGGAAAAGGATGTTAGTTACAATTTACATTGTAGCCGTTGTAGCTACGAGGGAAGACAGCACAGATAGGACAATTATAACCATTGTTACTATAGTATTTTTATTACATGAAGCGACGCGCACTTTACTCGTGGTAATCCAGTGTAGCAACACGCTGTGAAAATGTGTGTAAACGCAGGAGCTCTTAGTACCGTCCGAGAAAATGGCAAAGTCGGAAGTGTGTGTGTTATGTGTTACTCGTCTTCACACATTCATTCACAGTGTGTTTGAACACTTGGTTACCAAAAGTGAAGACTGCGTTGCTGTAAATAAATGCCTAAATGAACTCGCTGTTGAATTTGGAACGCTCGACGCAGCGCCGACAGTTGAACGATGAATGAATTGAGTTGATGTATGAACGTAAACGAAAGAAAAGGTGCTGTGGTGTCTGCCTACCCCCAAATGAAGAATGCGTGAATTGACGTGTGTCATTTAGCTGTCGTATTGTCTTAGTTAAAAGGGACATAAGTCTGTAGTAAGAATCGTAGCGTTCTGTTAATTCTGATAGTGACACAATGGTATTTTAAAAAGAAGAGAGTAAGTAGTAAATCTTTGCTTTTTTTTTCTTGCTGAACCTTTCCGATTAAGATGTCTGTCTGTTCATCTGTGTATATGTATGTATTTTTCAGTATAAACCACTGCCCATCTCTGTATACATCTATTTATGTTTCAATACCATCCACAAATTCCTTTAAACAGGTGAAGCTTTCCTCATATAAACTGTAAGTTCTTATGTCACATCCAGGATGTGAATATGCGTAAGCAATCTGTCCCCACATAAAACCCTGGTGTTGAGTCGTGTGTTTCAACTTGAGACGTATTTTCTGTTCGTGACATTGAGTGAGAGCTCTAGACCATGTCACGTTTTTGGAGTAGGCTTTCCCTGTTTGTGAATGAGTGATGACATTGCATTCAAACATATTGTTCGCGCATATTATCGTTATCAAGCGCGCGGAGTGAATGTAACATACCTATTCGATCGATTTTAAAATAATCGTTTCGCACATATTATTGATTTATTTCGATTTATAGGTTTTAGATGTAGATAAACTTCACAAATATGATGGGTATTGATATTTTAACCAGATAAAAAACAATTAAAAAATTTCTCAATCCATTCTTCAAGTAACAACACTTTTATCCGTGAGGGAAAGATCGGTAAGTTAAAACATTTGTCACATAACTGGGTCATCATGGTAACTTCTGCTCTTCTTTCTAAATGAAATCATTTTTGTATGGTCACGTAACTATGTTTTTCTCACCATGCCGTTTTCACCCCGCGGTGGGCGTGAATAATTCTATAGAATAGTTATTTTTAAGTTTCCATAGTGATTCTATGAACACAGAAATATTCAGAATAGAAGTGGCACTTTTATTCGAAGGTAATCACATAGGATTTTTTCCAAAAGTGTGAATTATGTAAGAGTAAGAACACTAACTAGATGAACGAACTTGAACGTATTATCATACTAATATTATTAATGTGTTAGATGTTTGGATATTTAGATGTTTGTTACTCAATCACGAAAAAACGGCTAAATGGATTTGGATGAAATTTGGCACACAGAAAGTTTGTAATCTGGAATAATACATAGGATACTTTTTGTCCCGATAGTGTGTTCCTGTCGGATAATTTTCGACCTCCACACGGACGAATCCGCGGGTAATAGCTAGTTATTTTATAAAACTCTTTTAACTGTCGCAAATAAACATATTTCAGTAGTGTTGTGGCGCGTCTACACTGCCACATGCCAACTACGCATCATACTGACGTCACCATCCTGCATCGCGCAAGCGGAATTTGCTGAGCAACTGGCATTGTACACAACGTATCATCATCAATCGTCTAGCAGTAGCTCACCCGGGGCCTACTCTCTTAAGCCCGTCAACGAAGATACGAGTCCATCCGAATGTAGTTCGAAACTTCGGAAGTAACCCTACAACTGATCCAGGGGTGCGGGTTCGTTCGAAAGAGATACCGCCGCCCCTGGCATACGGGCTACTGAGGGAACACGGGTGGGTTTTAGTCAGTCAAAGTCTGGCACGCCCTCCAGAGCGGGAGAAGTTATTTGATGATTTCGTACCCAAAAAAAAAAACCCTACAACTGATTAATAAACTGTTTTAGACGAGTAAAACACAGCGGGAGTAGACGCAACTGTCAAATCGAGTTTTCTTCGTTCATGCCCCGAACTAGTCTTATGTCCGTAAGTGACACGGCCTAGGTTTCGCCCTTTAATTCGGCCGACACTGCGGACTTCGTGTTTAGGTTGGGTTGGCTGGTTGGCTAGGGTGACTGAATTTTACACCCGGCCGAAATATCTCACCGTGAAAACTTAGGTGAAGTGAGCTTGAAGTGAGCTGTCATTCCAAATTTCGCCCGATGCTATAGGTGATGACAATCTAGACAGCTCTTCATGCCTATACAGGGTTATTGGAAAAACACCAACAACCTCTTAAGAGGTCATTGTACTCATCTCTATGAACAACTTTTACTATGGGACCCAACTTGAAATCGCGAAAAAAGAAATCTGCTGTTCCTTACATTTATGTTCGTATTTAACTCATCAAAATGTAGGGAACAGCTGACTTTTTTGTCTTGCCCAAATTTTAAGAGGACAGTAAACAAGTAAGACGATTTGGAAAATAATCTGTGTGCCACCTACAATGGAAAGTTTTGTTACGGGATACTAAGGAAATATGTATATTGTGACAACAGCCTTTGCAAACTGTCTTTACTACTTTATATCTGTGGCCACAAAACTATAGAAACATAACGGCTGCGTCATTGGATATTCTTTTGTCATGTTTTTACACAAAAAAGAGATTTACGCGAAGGAATGTTTAATAGTTTAAGTTAAGGTAAAATCAATATTCATAAACGGTATTCGATCTGGACTGAGTTCGGATAGGTAACTGTATTTTTATTGAATCGTCATAGATTTGTAGAAAGGCTATTCTTGACTACGGACTTCCTTATTTTGTAGTTTTCTGTCGTCACGAAATTGATAAGCAAAGCACTAGGCTTTAGTAGAAAGATTACGCCAGTAAGTCAGTAATAGAGGACCTTTCGATTCCTATTGACAGCTACATTATTGTCGATGAGCGTCACAATACGTATGTCAATGTCATCTGCTTGGCGTTTTCCCAACTATATTGGGGTACTTCCAGTCTGACCATATGCAGCTGAAAAGCTCCACGATACGTATATTTAGGTTTAAATGTTTCATGTTATGTTTTATTCATGGATCTGAGGAAGCAAGCGGAATCAAACGACATCGCGGCAGGCCCAGACGAAGATGGCGAAATGAGTTGGACTCAGATTGGTCCTTGGCAGCTCGGGACGGAGACAGGTGGAAAGAGAGTAGAGAGGAATGATGAGAGGACAAAGTGACATCATAGTGAGTGATAATAAAGATAGAAAAGTCAAAGAAAGATTGACTTAACTGAGCTACCGAAAAGCTAAAATATGTCAGTCCTGTTGAACCTCGATGTACGAAACGCTTTAATAACAATTGCTACTTGTTTAGGCCCTCTGACACCAAATGGTCTTACTACTTCAGGTCAGTGGCATCATCATAATCGGCTTACAGCTGCAGTCTACTGCTGGACATCATCATCATTTCAGCCAAAAGACGTCCACTGCTGGACATAGGCCTCTTAAATTACACGTCTTTCAGCTCAATTCTCGACAAGTCTCACCCAGTTACTACCAGCCACCCTGGTCAGTGGCATACCTACTTGTCTGAAATCGACATTGTTGATTTTCCGTAAAATATTGATCGCGAAACTTCATGACGATGAACAATAATCACAACACAACCGAATATTTATGGTTCCCATGTCTGTTATCTCCCAAATGGAGTTAGTTTCGAGCCAGTGGGCTCGTTTTATGTGGGAAATTATATTATTTCACGGCATTTTCCCAATTCTGCGATGCTATTCTGTAAAAATTTCACCGTGATAACTTTAGTGAAGTGAACTTTGTCATTAGTATTAATTCCTATTGCTAGGTGGAATGACAGCTCACTTCACCTCGGTTTTCACGACTAGATTCCGGGGCTACCTCTTTGCCGCTCAAAAACTTATGCAGCAGTACCATTGGTGTAGTGGTACTGCTGCATAAGTTTTTTCAAGGTCGTTTTTATCTCGATACTCATGACTCGCATATCCCTCAGAATATTTTTTTAAACCCCCAGTAGTAGGTACAAATTAATCCTATGAACCGTAAGCTAATTGTTTGAAATCTTCACCGGACGGAGAGGAAAATAAAGAGATTGCGTGACTATGCTCTTCTGATGATGTTTTATTATGAATTTTTGGTACTGAAAGACAAGGAAGAAGTGAGATAAAAACTGTCCCAGTCTTTTCTTTTATTAACAGCTGCATGGTTGGTGGATCTTTCATAGTCGTTACGGATCGTCAGAAGCCCGAAAGTCTGACAACTAGTCTTACGAAGGGGTCGCAAGTTACCCAGTGACTGGGTTGTGGAGATCTGAAAGGAAGTCGTCCCATGTAAAATTCAGCTGCATCCGGTTAGACTGGAAGCCAACCCCAAAAGGAACAAGCAGACAGAGAAGACAGAAGCAGCCATAGTGTGTATCGAACAGTCGACCGCACGTCTGTGGTAACACCCCAGACCCTACACTTGGAGCTGACCAAGCGTAGTGCGAAGTTTCAATAGAATCAGAGGTCAGCTTATACTGTTTTTTTTACAACTGAAGGGAACTGCTTAGGATTTCATTTTGGCCAGTGTTAAAAATAAAATAACGAATCGTTTGAAAGTTCAGTTTTAGTAAAATGCACTGCACTTCAAATCTAAGAGACGATGAACACCTAGCAAGTAACTACACAACGCAGGAAGATAAGATCAGAAAAAAAAAAATTGTGTAAAAATTATACTATTGCAAAGAGGTATTTACGTTTTTGAAAATTACCGTCAGGAGCCTTATGTTGTTATCTGAAATTAACCGAGACCTTTTTGACATTATTATTATTGTTTTCTGTTATTTTTTTAAATTCTGCAATGCCACTAAACGCATTTTTCTTTCTTTTCAAATAGCATGCAGTCAAATGAGCACCCACTTACTTTAATAAACCCTAGAATCTGATTTTCCCTGCACAAATTGTGTATCGAGTTCTCACAGTAACACAAGTGTCTGACCGTTTGCTATTAGCCTAGTGGTCCTCTGTGGAAAACTCGTTGCACACAAATTACGTCAAATTGCCGACGGCACTGTCTGTTTGTGGAGAAACATTATATAGGGTCTATAGTGCTTGTGTACGACCTAGCTGAGTCCAGTGTGTGCCTATGTGTGTATGTAGGTATGGAAACTTTTATTCGCTGTGGTTTTTATAAGCTCCGTTAAATTTTTTTTTTTTTTTTTTTGACAGTAGGTAGGATAGAGTAGTGTTAACATAAATATTCCCATCGGTCTTCTACAGACTGTATTTCGGAGAGTGTACGCAGGAGATTCACGATCTTATGCACTGCAGGGTACCATCTGCACTTGGTTGATATCCCGACCAGTCGTACTAAACGCTGCTCCTCCACATTTATTATGCGCACAGCCAAAGTGTGGAAGACTCTGCCTGAGTCTGTTTCCCTTCCACATTTAACCCGTCCACCTTCAAAACAAGAGTGAACAGGCATTTTCTGGACACGCTCGACCATAGACCTCATCAATCGCTTTCCATCAGGCGTGATCGAGGTCAGTAGCAGGCCCAATAAGTTATAAAAAATTAAAAATCATAGCAAACAAAGTGGATTAAGTATCAGTCACTGCAATTCTAAAATGACAAAATGCTAAATCGGACTTAATTGTAAAGGCTCGTGCAGACTAGCGCGACGCAACGGTCGTCGTAGACTAATTTCAATGGAAACTACATAGAAATTGTTCCACAAGTGTCGCGTCGGACTGTCGTGTCGCCCCTGTTTGTAGAAGGCTTAAGTTGTTATAGGCGTAGAATCGCAGACTTAGGTAACATAGGTATTCAACACCTGTGCCTATAGAAACAAGGTCGATTTTGCATCAGCCTCTGTAACTTCAGCTTGAATGTCTATAAAATGAAAACAGGAATCACGATTCACGTCATATTTGCCACCATAAGATAGCTCTTCGACGCCAAAAAATGTAGCGAATTGGCAAACAGAAATACGTACATTCGCGTTGACACGGGGCTTGTGGTTAAGTAATAAGCAGCAGCACGGGTCGATCGATCAGGTTAAGCTACGCTTGATGCGGTTGGTCCGTGGATGGGTAACCATCTTTACATAAAAAGACCCCTCCGTGCCTCGGAAAGCAGGTTAAGCCGTTGGTCCCGGCTGTCATTTGTAGGTCTTTGACAGTCGTTACGGGTCGTCAGAAGCCCGAAAGTCTGACAACCAGTCTTAGACAAGGCGTATCGTATTACTCAGTACCTGGGTTGTGGAGGTCTGATAGGCAGTCGCTTCATGTAAAATACTGGTACCCAGCTGCATCCGGTTAGACTGGAAGCTGACCCCAACAAAGTTGGGAAACGGCTAGGCAGATGATGATGATTCGCTTGGACACGGGTGGCTAAAGACTAAGATCTACAAACCTTAGCCATAATCAAACAGTATTCTTATTTCCCGCACACACAATAGCAGCTATTAATACCGCAAAATATTGAATAAGCAGCAATCAGTTACAAGTACGCAATCACTGAAATTACCCTCATCCTCTAACCTCTAAGCCTTATTAACTATTACATAGGCAGTTAATAAAGTATAGTCGATAAAATTACATTGTATGCGGCCGCCTCTAGATATAAACGTCTTGACACTACGAGTTAAGAACTTTTTTTTGAATGAAGAAAACACAAATTACAAAGAAAAAGTCTAAAAATAGGACAGGACAGGATAGGTAGGACTTGGATCTAAATAACTTCACATTGATATCGTATCATATCAACAAATTCTACAAAGGTCTTTCTTGTGACTACGGGCGTGATATAACTGAAGGTAATTAAACAACTTTTTTTTTATAAACGTTTAATTCAGAAGTCAAGCTTATTTTGATACGCTTGGCTTTGAGGCAAAAACCCCGACGAGCGGCCCCACCTTGGGGTTCCTCTTCGCTTCACCGTGGCTGGGAGACCACGTCTTCTGAGCCCCTCCGCAATGACAATCCAGGAACCCATTGGGGGGGAGGTACAGTACACCTCAGCCTAGCCCTTCAGCGAATCGAATACAAGCGTCATGTTATTTATGTTATAGGTAGTTAAATTGCCTGCAAACTTATCTGTTTCGTGGACCGTACAAAGTATTATAGCCGCTAGGACAATGGAGCGTCATTGCATTGTTTTGTTGAGTGGGTAACAGTCAGGTCAGAGGTGACAAATGTTGCTAAACAAACCATGTTTGGGCCTGGTTTGATGTTGGTTCGTACAAGGGTTTGTTGTACGCAAGCTTAATAGAATATTAATTACGATAAGAAAGACAATAATGGTATATTGGCGATTGAAAATGTCAATGGTTTATGAAATAACTTAGAGAAAACTGTAACTACTCATTATAAACGTAACGCACATAAAGGGAAAGGAACTTTTACCAAGTTCTTTACTCTTAATACTGTTATGAACATCACAACGCCCGCAGCAGTGGATATTTGTGCCAAAGCCTGAGAAAGTGTCGATGACTATTAAACAATAATGTTCAAAAACGTTACATTGCCTTAGGTAGAGAAATTGATTCATATTAGTCTTGTTAACACATTAAAACTATTACACATGAAGTATACAGTTTGACCTTTGTTGCACCTAATTATAAAGGTGGCAGCGACCGTTTCCGAAAGTGAAATTCATATTACATAAGTGAATGCTTCCGCGAGACGATTGCACATCCCAATAGAATAAGGTCCTTGAATCTTGATGACCTTTACATTGTTCGAACGAACGGGGCAAGCCCAGCGTATTTAATAATTCAAACGGATTTGAATGCGATTCTCGGCGACAATATCTAAAGCGAAAATCGCGGCGTGACGTTAGCATCGTGAAATTGTATCGTGATGGAGTTTCGTGACGAGCCTTCTCCGGTTTCGGGAACTGAAATATGGCCGCGACAGATCTTTGACCCAGGTCGGCTAGGACAATAGCTTTACTTTCATCAACAAGGTCAGGGGGACCGTTGGCCGCGTCAGTACAACACAGAACAAAAGAAAACGCCGAAATTAAACTCGCTGGCGTATAAAATGAGATTGAAGAGAGCTCCGTGGAATAGGAAACGTGAGTTTTTTTCATCTAGTGACGGTGTACATGAGACGTGTGAATATGGTTCGCTCATTACGGTTTAGGATTAGAAACTATCGCTGTCACTGGGAACTGGAACAAGATGGTCGATGCCATTGTTGGTGGCGAGAGGTTCGTTATCACTCTTTCAGCTTAATAGAAACTTACTATTTTTTACCGCATTGCTCTTACTTTCTATACTGAGCAATATCATCGCGTCAATGAGACTAAATTCAATGATACTAGTATTGTAGGTCAAGTCTTCGAAGGTAGTTTCGATAATAAGAAATGAAAGAAGGTTGAAGAGGTAGGTAATTTGGTTTATTGGAGTAATTCATTGGCTCTTGATTGTTATTGACCACAGAACTGTTGTTATGTGGAACAACGTCTTTTTATTATTTGCAATTTCGTGTTCAGCATGGTTCTAAAGATTGATATTGTATGAACAGTTACGTTAAATCAGAAATTGAAGAAAGATTTAATATGAGCGCAAATACGTACAGGTTCCTAGATACGAATCAAATGAGAAGCAAACTGGACTACATAGGTAAAAAACTAGAAATTGCTTCCATTTATTTGTTATTCAGCTAATTCAGCAATGACTTCAATGAAAACTATCTATAGAAAAATAAAAAAGATCTCAAAATCAATTTCATATAAGCCAATAAAATAATTTAATCAAACTCGATAACAATTTCGTTTATCTAGACCACCTGTAGACACAATAATTAAGCAAGTCACAGCAACTATCTAAGTCTGATGAGGCTTTTAGACATCCGAAAGCACTAATTAAAGATAATGAAGAAAGGAAACGCAACGGTTTTGTTCAATTAAATGTACCGTCTCACAAAATTACTTGGGAACTGGGTATGTGTGACGAATGTATTCATTGCCAAGGTTTTGATATCACAATACGTCCAGTAGTTATCCGGTGTAAAAACGTAGAAAACTATTGTGATCTATAACAAAGGAATGATGGGTCTACGTATTGTAAGGAAATGGATACGGTTGCGTACGATAATGACGGCTTGAAATAGATACTCTGCATGCAAAGAGATGTATTAATGCTAGGTTAATTTCTCTAGCTGAGAAACGAGGACAATCTTAAAGCATGGTTAGTGATGTAAGTAAAGTTGCAAAGGTTTATGGCAAGAGGTACTTAAATCGAAGTAAAACATAACCTAAATCAAACTACATTTCCTATGCATAAAACATTTCTGAAACTAAATCTATACACATAAATGAAAGATACTATTAATCTACTTCATGTTCCTCAGACAGTTCCGGATCATCGTATAATTTAATGCAAATATACAGATTAGCACTTATAGAAGTTCACACACCAACGAGGTTCCTATTAGTTACGAAACGTGTCAGTCTAACTACTAATCTAGATGCTCAACTACCAACAATTTGTCGACGTAACCTACAATAACTGTTAATCCATCACCATCATCTAGTTACAAGACCAGCAATTTAATTCTACGTCCACTAAAACGCTACAGTTTAATTGCATCATGCAGAGACAGAAATAAATTGATAACATGACTGAACAGAATTTTACTTCAGTTATACAATTTGATATGAAATGTCATAGCTAATTGAACCTCACGTATGTAATACAAAGAAAGGCATGGGTCAACAATTCAGCGAGCTAACGGTGTACGGATGTCAACCTCGAGAAACAAGTTTGAGACTGGCCGCTACGACCATAAAATACGCTCCGATGACAAACCTGGATAATAATATGTTACTGTTTATTACGACCAAGAAATTCTTAGAACTTACGCTAGCTACTGACATTTTGACATCGCTGGCAATACAAATCATTTAGATAATGTCAAACGACAATGTGACGCCAAAACTGAGATAGATCCGGTGATTGACAACTTTTTACTGTCGTCCAGACATAATGTTACAGATAGAGGAAACAAATTGCGTTTGTCAAGTCTCTCCACTAATATCAGATGTGCATGTTAATCACCTTGATTGTTCACTCTTGCTTTCTTTTGGGCTGCTACTCAAATTTCACATTCACTTTCGTCAATATCGATCACAACTTACTCTACGTCTTGATAACCATCAAGATCATTTAGACGCTCGTCAACCACAACCAAAATAATGACTACGAAGTTGGGATTTATTGTGTTGTGGCTTGTTGTATTGTATTCCATTGTGATAAGGTTCCTTTTCATCAATTTTACAATTGTGTCGGCAAATGATAAGCTTGTCGAGTGTGACACACGTGTCTGCTTATGTCCGTTCTGCCACAACACTGCCTAGTTGTCGTGACAATCGTTGACTGGTGAAAATCTATGAGAACATGTTTTCTCGATTTGCATCCACAACATTTAAATACCCACAAGCCGCGAGACAGGAAAAGCCTATGAGATCGAGGGAAAGCGTTCTATAAAGTAACATTCAATTCAAGTAACCGGTGCACTTGTTCGGCGGCTTTTGATATGAGCCAGTCCAAAATTAAAGTTTCCGTTTCTCCGGTCATAAAGCCAGGTAATTATGAACTCTCAGTATTAAGTCTAAAACAAAAGAACTCATTTAAAGTCTACACTGTTGACATTTTCACACAATTATCAGATTCCTTGCATCTTAATATAGGTGTAAGTGAATTCCATACAATTACTGTAACTTTCTAGTGTGCAGGGATCGCTTTCAATAGTGCTTAAGTAAAAGCCAGGGTCATATGTGATCATGTCGTGACGGTCTTTTATATTTATGGGCCTAAGAGTGGGTTATTGTTTACAGCTATCGCCGGAATTCAGGCTAAATGCATACACAATGCTTTACCGGCTTTTAACGATTTTACTGAGAATTTAAATTGTGAAGGAGGTCGCAAATTGTATTGTTATTGAAACGTTCTCAAACAAAGTGTTGTTAGAATTGAAACACTAATTGATTTAATGGTCGAAGAAATTAAAGTAAGAGGATGTCCAAAAAAATAATTAATTGCCAAAATGAAGCACAATACTTCCATTAAATTAGAAAGAGAAATAGAAACAAACATGATTACCAACTTTCTATAATGTGTTGTAGATAATAAACAAGTCGAGTATGTTATCATTTACAAAAGCCTAGGTTAAAAAGCAAAAGGAAATGAGTTAATTATCGTTGATAATGTGTAATTAGTTGAGTGTGACCTTTATTTGTTTTGTACCTTACGCTGATGTGAAAGTGACCGTAAACCATAGCTTTGTATATTACAATGAACAGTCGATTAAAGAAAGTTTCACCAGTTAACTCATATTGGGTAACAGCCTGGTCATATTGCCTATGTAATTCTATTCATACGGTATTAAATGAACTGATTAATTGAACACCGCGCCCGGTACCCTTATCTGGACTCTTTCAATCACCTATCACAGCTAATACGTCTAAACGAGACAAAGGCATCAGCTAATTTGCTTGTCAGTACAAAATAATCAACATTGATCTAACGTCGCCCGCCAAACAATAAGCTCATTTGCTACCAATGCAATTAAGACTTTATTCTGTAGCACTACAATATAATTCCACTTGTGTTTGAATAGAGTGTCTTCTTCATCATTCCCAACTGATAAATTACTAGCAATCAAATTCGTACCGTGATTGGTTATGATACGTTTTATTTTTCTTTAGCTTTTAGAATGTAGCTTCTTTTAGTCGGAAGAGTGTGTCAAATGAGAGTCAATTTGCTGTTAGAAGCTGGTGTATGCCGTCGATAGCCTGAGGTGTAACTCATTAAGTATACTTTCGCTGTTCTCGTGACGTGCTTTACTCGTTCTTTTATCATTACCGCAACCTATCTCTGTATCTAAGATCTTACTCTGATTGGGAAACCAGTTCACATGAAGTGGATTCATTCAACCGTAATTTCCTGTACACAAATTAATATTTCGAAACTTGCAAAACTAATATTGATTTTCAATATTACCAAGTTCGTTGATTGATTGCGGAATGACAAGATGTAAAGGAAGGAACCTATTGACCATTTTCCACACGTATTTGAGTTCTCCGCTCCCCGAGTGAACAAGATACTCGATGTCGGAACGCGGTTTTACAAGCTTTTGAATGCAGTGATGAATGAGTTACATAATACTATTTATAATGACAGCACGAGAAGTGAAGGAAGTTTGCAAATATGGAATCTTGTTACATACGCAAAACGAGATTTCTGACGTCTGTAAGATCAAACCAAATACACAGACCAATATACTACCATTCAGTAAAACGTAGTTCCGAGTTCAATAAACTTGTTGGATGCAAATTACTATTTTTTTCTTAATAACCGTAGCATGGCAGTAACATTAGCAGTCGGCCTCCGAAGATCAAAGTTGTAATCGAACAGAAGTCACGACACGATAGTATCTAAGTAAGATTTGACGTCCAATCATCTACTGCATTGATTCTTAAAACAAAGATACAATCAACTGTGACGCAAGACTTGAACCCTATGCCTTTGTATTAGAAAGCAGTTTCGTGTGTAGTGACAGCAGAAGTAATTTAGCAGGACTGTATGTAAGTGTCGATGTTGATCGATGAGTTTGCAATACAAATGACGACAAGTGATGTACATCTGTGCTTTCTGATATAAACTGTATCTGCTTGACGAATTTGAACTTTATTTTCATTGAACAGAAAATAATCGTAATAGTTTTGGAAATGTTACATATTCGTGCGATTAATGATTGTATGTCTTTTGTGCATAGAATTCGTATAATAATAACAGTTCAAAAGGAATACGTGTCAATTAGAATTTCTTGGTAAAGTGAGATATGTAGAAAACCCCACAAAAAAATAACTGCTACCACACTTATGTCAATAGTAGTGAATTTAGTCCTTCTATTTCATGTCTCACGTAGTTCACGCAAATCTTAACGACAAATCTTAAGACTTATATTTTTTTAAAGTGAACTCAACAAAATCTTTATGTTTGTCTCCTAGTTGTGCTACATCATTAAGATTAATGTTCCGTTCAGCAAATGCTATGGTTCTTGCAAAAGTCAAACATCATAATCATAAATTGTCACAGTCATTATATTAATCGAATAACACGTTCAAATAGCACATAATGTCCAATCATCTTCAAGTTGATTCATGTTTCAATAAATTTCAAAAGCGTCTTCCTCGAAGATATTGCTTTTTGCTATTTTATTCGCTACTATTTCATTGATTTGACATTCTCTGATGTATGGTGATACATAGAATATTATTTCTGAATCGTGTACTATTATAGGAATATAAATTTTATGAAGACACTTATTATGTTTGTTGACATCTTGTAAATTATTTGTTGATTTTTGGATTGTTACTTGGGATCACAATTTTCTTTTATTCATGTTGGGGTACTAAATCATGGGGAATCTTTATAACGGACAATCAACGTGCTTGTAAGCACGTTCATTGTCCATACTTGTCTCTGCATATTTGTGTTGATTACATTCTAAGCTTGGAAAACCTGGAGTTCTTTACTTATGAATATATTTGCAAACCATCTCTTTGTTGAAATGCCTCCTATTTTATATATTTGACATTTTCTGATGTATAGTCTACATGAAATATTGTCGTTGAATCAAGGGATGTTTAAGAAGACATATCTTCGTTATTCGTTGAAGTCTCTGTGGTCATCTTCTAAATTATTTGCAGGTTATTTTGATTAATTGTTACATTATGAAACATATCTTCTTGTGTTAAGGAAAGTTCAGCTACATGTAAGGTGTCATTATAATGTATGATCTGTTAACTTAAAGGTGAGAGGTGATCAACGCGAGACTATTATTCTGTATTATCTTAAAGTTTTAAATTTCCATTATATTAATAATGGAAGTGTGAACGTGTTAGACTGTAAGAGTATTTTACACGTTTAATTCCTTCATCGTGCACCTTCAATATGTTTAATTGTAAGGTTATATTTAGAAAAACAACAGCACGTTTATCTTGAGGTCTTTTTTTAAGGTAATTGAAATTACATTATTTTACGGTTGGCCTTATCTAGTCTTAAAAGAGCTCAGGGGACACACAGTAAACAAGCCAAACATGGATATATAATTCCCAACATATCCACTTTAAGTATCTTCATCAAACACAATTATTTTTTTTACTAGTGCGCAAGCTGTAACCATGAATTCAGCATACACCCCGTAACGTAGAAATTTTTCGCGTGTTAAACAAGGTTTGTGTTCATTCTCTGACAGATATTAGTACTAAGACTAGTTTCTAAATCGTTTGGATACTAACAAAATTGACTTCATGGGTCTTGAATAAAAGATTTTTATAAAAAAAAAATGCTGTTCAATACATTTTGATTGTGTAGGTATTTCATGACACAAGAGATTTTTTTAGATAACCGTTGAAAAGTTTCTACGTTAGGTGGTCTAGAATCTTAAGCTTTATTCATTATTATTATTAATAGTTTAGACATACTAGCAGCTAATCAGCTGATGCGTATATATCAAAAGCTTGGAGGTATTTAGTCTGCCTAATCTATTTTTGAAGCAGTTCATTGTGGCAGCCATCACAGCATTTTCTGGGAGTCTATTCTATGCTGTTACAACTCTGTTAGACAAGAAGTGCTTCAAAGGCTTTAGCTTAGATACATTTTCTCATAACTTAAGGGAACACCCATGGTAACACTTTGAGCACAACTTATTGATTCAGATTAGAACAACTACAACAAATATAAGCCATCAGAGTACTAAGCACCATCGATACGTTTATCATAGGTATGCTTTCACTGTTGAAGCTATTTCCCCATATTTGTTCACGCGGAGCTCTGCGCCTTATAGGGACTGGTGAAAGGGGCATATTGTCTTACTAGTCTTTTGTAAATGGGTGATCTATTGCTAATATGGTGCTTGTCAATGTAACGGGCCTTTTTTCTGGGTTGATCAAGATTTGGTTGGCATTTGTTTATATTTTGTAGCTACATATAAGTACCGTACTATATTTTCCCGTGTCCTAAAAGTTTCACGGTAGGTGTAATGTATTGTTCTTTCACTTCATTTATAAATATAAGCAGTTGTTTGATTAAAACAGAAGATAGAACATAAAGAAAGAGAAAAAAAAGGGAAGTGTTAAGTTGGAATAAATAAAAAAAATTAGAAGCATATTCATTTAATTCTACTGGATATTTTGACTGTCTCGTAGTAAATCAGTTAAATCTCTTTTCAAAATCAGGTGGTCTAGAATCTTAAGCTTTATTCATTATTATTATTAATAGTTTAGACATACTAGCAGCTAATCAGCTGATGCGTATATATCAAAAGCTTGGAGGTATTTAGTCTGCCTAATCTATTTTTGAAGCAGTTCATTGTGCAATTATGCGTAAAAAAGTTGCGTCGGTGGTGCGACGAGTACGGGGGAGCCCGAATAGCGTCCTAAGGATGATTGGCGAGAGAACCGATACAGTTCTGCTCAGTAGGTTCACTGAACTCCATGTGTTGCGAGACCGGTGAGCCTGCTGTGCAGGGGTGTCTAATAATAGTAATGAATAAAGCTTAAGATTCTAGACCACCTGATTTTGAAAAGAGATTTAACTGATTAACTGATTTACTTGAATCAAAAGTCATTTATTCAAATTAGGCTGAGAATCAGCACTTTTCGAACGTCAAAATACATAAGACAGTCCCCCAAAAACGCCCTCCCTTCGACACTTCCTAGTGCTTTAGCTGGGAAGAAGAAGTGTTGCAACAAACTCCCCAGCAGCACAGCTGTCTGTTTAGTCGTATGGACTTGATTCTATACATACATATGCAAAATAATAAACAATAACGAATATTACCAAAAATAAAAGTCTCCTGGTATAAAGGGTTCTACAGCTTACTTATGTAATGCTGGATTATTGTTAGATCATGTCAATAACTAATGACATAATAGATAGATAATAAAAATAAAAAAACACTTGGTCAAAAAAATTGAGAAAAAAAAAGTATTTTACTAAATAATTATATGAACCCATATAACCTGTCACTAGGTACGCTAATTCTGGAGAAAGAACATAAACATTGTCTTGTGTTAATCACAGCGACCAACTATTCTTGTCATTTAAATATTCGTTAGTGGAATAGTAAGCCTTTAAACAACGGATGGATTTTACTTGAGCTTTCATCTCTCTATTTTCGCAAAAGAGCTTAAAGTGCTAAAAGTCTCGAGTAAACTACACGTAAATGAAATAAAAAGTCCCGCCAGAGACATACAATTTAAATAATGATTCTGAAACAATGCGAGGACTTCATTCATTAAAAGTAACGTTTAGAAAAAAACACTATCCAAGTTAACATTATGTTGGTAAAGATTCACAAATCTGAAAGGTAACTGAACTATTTTTCGATATTGGCTGAATATTTAAAACTTAATCAAAGAAAATAAACGAATATTTCGGTCTGAGAAACGACATCACTGCATGCCATTAACAAGAAATACCAATAAACCAGTAACGTATGCAAAAATCTTGATAAAACTAACAAAGGGAGCAAAAAAGCTTCGTCCAATGCATTAACGAAGCTGTTACATACTATAAAGGTATAAGAAAGTAAGAAATGGACCGGTTCCTTTGTAACTGGTCGACAAGGCCGTTACCGCATGCCTTTTCACACAGACTGGACTTATCAGAAGGACGTATCATGACAGGCGCAGTCTCCCTTCTGGGAATGTTTAAAGAGATGGTTGTTGGCACGGAAGGTTTGAAAATTCTTGCCGATTTATCAAATTGCGGTGCTATGAATAATGTAATGATGATGATACATTGATCCTTGGAATTATTATAGATCATGAACCAAAGAGTTTTATGGAAGCTATTAAGCCTCAAGGTATCCTAATGTAAGTAAATTAGGAGACCTGAATTTGAAAAACTATGAGGTATTGATAATATAACCCGATACTGGTTACGTTACGGGTCGTCAGAAGCCCGAAGGTTTGAAAACCAGTCTTACCAAGGGGTATCGTATTACCCAGTAACTGGATTGTGGAGGTCACATAAGCAAGCGCTCTATGTATTCAGCTGAATCCGGTGAGACTGGAAGCCAACCATGACAAAAGGAAATGTCTAGGTAGATAATGATAGCCTGCACCCCGTATTTCTAATATATTGATCCTATTTGAAGGATATTTGCATATTTGCATCGTAGCGAACCATTAGGGTATAACTAATAAGAGTCAACAGTGAACCAAAAAATAACCTAACTATAACCCATACAGCACACAGGCTGACCAAGTGTCAGAAACTTAAATTTTATTTCTCGAAAGCTGTTCTAATATAAATTACAATAGGTTTGCTTTCTCAGTACGTGCGAACAATATCATTTTGACATTACTATATGCAAATAAAAACAGTAATAGCGTTGCATTATGGCACTTTCTATAGCTATTAACTATGGCTACAGTTGATGAGCCTTCATTTATCGTTGCAGGCGTTCTAAGAACTGAACTTGATGATTTCTAAACAACTCTATTATGTTCTTGACGTGTTTTGAAGTGATGTCGAAGGTTTAAAATTTAAAACTTCGACATCACTTCAAAATCTAGATAATCAAGGGTGGTAAATCATCAAATAACTTCTCCCGCTCTGGGTAGAGCAGGAGGGCGTGTCAGACTTTTACTGACTAAAACCCACCCGTATTCCTTCAGTTGTTTGTGTGCCAGAGGCCACGGTATCTCTTTCGAACAACCCGGCTTTAAACATTCCTGCAGAAAGAAAGTTCTCTGTATCTAAAATATTCATGAAATTAACTCTCAAATCCATTTGAGAACACACAGAGTCCACCCTGTAGTTTCAAAAGACATTGTTTATTCTAATGCCATGTCAAATATCTCTAGTCCATGTATTATTTTTCGAGTTTTATATCCCTTATGTTGCACCTGTCATGTTTTGTCTGCTTCATCCATTGATTTAAATAGGCTTCATCCTAAGGTTGACTGGTAGAAAATGCCGCAGGCATTACGTCCGCCTTTATACAGTATTTTTGTACTTGTGCTTAAAGATTTAATAAATAAAAAACCTCTGAGATCCCAAAAGTACCGATTATTCCAACGCAGTTGATTGTTTTGCAAAACCTGTTTTGATTATTTTCTTTGCCATACAATCAAACTATGACAAATTACAAACTCATTAATCTTTCACAACTTCCGTCCATTCCACAGCGTGTCCAATATATTCAAATCACTCGTTTACAGAGTTGTAGCCCAATCATGTAAATTAATCGATACCTAGTGTCGGAATCGATTTTATTTGACACTTCCTCTATGTAACGATTAGCGTCGATTAGAATTTATTTAATCGAACGTTTGATTAGTGTTTATATGTACCTAATAAGGAGAAGCGATGTGATCTAGATGTGATGCAGCCTTTAATTTGAAATAAACACGTCGTTATTTTATTCACAATAAGAAATAGTTCTCGACATTAAGTCATGAAGATATTAAAGTCTGATTCGAGCAAGACTGCCGCCATTTCTTCGGTATAATGTACGTTCAATACGCGGTTGTAATTGTGCGTTTTCCCATAGGAAAATAATAAGAGAACTCGTGTGTTAGTTGTGTCCAAGCCAAACTATATCATTTAGAAGTCAAGCGACATTTTCCCTTTAATGTTGCGATCGTGGAGAAAGTGAAAAGTTAATGGGAAATGGAAATGTACCAAAACATTAAATCCTTACTCTTTAGCACAGATATCTGGGCACAGCAGTGCCTCCGCCAAGTCGAGCAAAAAATGCTCGAGGGATTGGTACTCACGGCCGTACCAACCAACGTATAACTTCGTTATGGATAAAACTAGAAGCCTGAATTTTCAGTAACCAAGCAGGCATTGTATAAACACATATATGTACTCGTATGTATATATAATATGGTATATTTCAAATTTAATTCAATTTACTTCAATTTTGCACTAGGGTAACCTAAATTCAGCTTATACGAGGACACGACTGTACGTGGAATTATGTCAAGTGGGACACCCTGGTGACTAATATTGCGTTACGGGATTTGATCTGGGGGCACGGCAGTGACCCCGCCAAGTCTAGCAACAACAAGCGGCACGGCCGTACCATCCTTTTCTCGAAGTAGTTCAGGCCATTTTCGACCCCCTTATAACTCAGACTATTAACTCAGTTTTATTTCAAATTTCATTTAATTGGAACCAGTAGTTCAAGCTAGTCAAAGTTTTTTAATTTTGTCACTCACTCACTGACTGACCGATCATCAAAACTCTAAGGCTAGCAGTAAAAAATCTTTTATGTTTTAAATAAATAGATAGTAAGTTAAAAGGACCCATAAGTAGGGACTGAATAAATGAATCGTTTTGGTATTACATGGATCTCACAACTTTTTACGGTAGAAGAACTGAGTGGCGAGACTTGTTTTTTTTACAAGTTAAGTTTGAGATGGCGTTTTTTTTCTCGGTTAAAATAAATATCATCATGATTATCAGCCAAAAATAATGGTCTTCTGGGCCTGGCTACCCATAGAAGTCGGTCAGAGAATACGCAAAAAAAGAAATCCATAATATATTGAATGAAAACAGACATTATTTAACAAATGGTGCACAGTTTCATTCACCTGTAACACAGACTATCTACATGAAATATTCCCCATTCATGAATAATGGAGAGTTATGAATCTTTTGCCAGACACACACGATCGAATACCGGACGCTGCGGCGGGGTCCGGACACTGTGGGGAGTGTCGGACATTGTGGCGGCGGTGTCCAACATTACAGGGGTTATCAGACATTCAAATATACGTTCACACATGCTATTATTGTTTCAATAACTTTTAGGAGCACCTGCCGCTTTTATTATCAATGTCTGCTATTTAAGTTTTTAATATTGCAATATTAAATGGTCTGCCATGGTATTTTTGGTGGACAGGTGTTACTAATTTCGGTGAAAAAAATGGTGCTGTCTTTCCCCATCGTGTGAGTCGAGACACGACTTTTCATAGGGAAGCAATGTTTCAAGTAGTAAAGTGATGGACCGCTCGTTGACATAAAAATAAGAAGAAAAAAATAATCAAAAGAGCAGTAGTGGCCTAGTGGTAACAGTCGCGACTTAGAGTTGTAGGTCGTAGGTTCGATCCCAGACAGGCGCTTAACTTTGTGTACATTATTTCATTACCACTGCTCTCAAAACGGTGAAGAAAAGCCTCGTGAGGAAACGGGGATTTTTAAAACCAAAAATTCGGAGATGTGTTTTCTACCAACCTGCTCTAACTGCGCGAAGTTCTCGTAGATTACAGCCCACTCTCTCTCATCGAGAGGAAGCCTGCGTCCCAGCAGTGGGATTATAGCTTGGTTATGAGAAGCTAGGAATACATAAATTCAATCGGTACTTTATTGACCGCAACGTGAAGATGATTAGTTTTTTGTTATCTCATCTTAATTACATCCAGAATAAGCTTCAAAATCATTTAAAGGTCGCTGGTCTGTCATACAAGTAAATAGGTAGATACTTATTTATTCACCAGCATTCTCACACAAAACATCGCAATTACATCTCACGTGCGCTATACAAATATTTTGTGTAAAGAATATAAAATCCGCTAATAAAAAACACGTACACACCAATTTTCGCAAGTGACCGACAATTACGTAACATTACGCGTGTACTTCGTAGAATAAGCATCGTCACACACTGGTGACAAAACACCGCGATTAAGCAGCACTGATGATTCATTAAAATTACCACTGCTAGGACATAGGCTTCTTCTGGGTGAGTGGGAGTGGGCCTCAATCCACCACGCGGGCTTAGTACGGGTACTTGGTAGATGGCACATGGCCTTCGAATTTTTGGTTATAGGGCATGCCTCCGTTTTTTGCTCCTGCGTATGAATACCTTCTTTTGTATCCTCATTAAAATTGATCTGATATCAAATCTCATTTCAAGTAATTAGTTTACTACTATCATTTTGGAAAACAAATCAGAGATAGTGATTTTCTAAACATAAACTTAATTAGCGGGGTAATTGCGTAACACACCAATGGTACCAATGGTTTACAATTTGACAGTTCAACAAAATTCACTGCGTTATTTATTTTCCGAACATTTGCCACATTTGAATCTGAATCAGATTCAGATTGTTCGTGTGTTACGCAATTAGGTAGGGTGCAGGCTTTCAAAGCTGATTGGGAGTCGACAGTGTGACACGAGTCTTATCGCCACCGAGATGTCAACTCATTGTCGGGTGCGTGCTAAGAGCCGTGTGCGAGGGCCGTGAAGGTCGTAGGTATAGGTGAGCGGCTCTTAAATAAATGCCCCCATTTGTTTAATGTGTATAATTATGTGTACTTGTATGAATGAATCATTCGCTAATTTTAGAATCTTGAGATAAACGCAGGCAGTTGAGGCTGAAGTTAGTTTATTAGTATGAACGCTTGTAAACTTAACCGGTAAACGCCCTGACAGCTAAATATTTGCGCTTGCGTCGGATCAATATGGATCCACTTGGCAGCTGTCAGGGCTTTTGCCTGAATATATCCACCATCCTTCTACCCTCTGCTTCTGCCTTTTTTAAATCATGTTTTATCCTATACATGTCTATTAACTGTCATCTCAGAAGTCACTCCTTTAACATCTTTATCATACAATTTCATTCCTCGTTTCTTTGGTCTTCCCCTACTAAGTTTTTAATTTTTACTAGTTCATGCCAGCGGTTTTGCCCACGTGGAGGACAAAGTATCCCACGGAAACGTACTACTGGGATAAAAGTATCCTATAGGCTAATCCAGATTACATACTATCTCTGTGCCAAATTTCATCTAAATCCGTTTGGTGGTTTTTGCGTGATTGAGTAACGAACACCCAAACTTTTTCATTAAGGTATAATATTAATAAGATATCTTTCTCCAATTCGCCCATTTCGTACAAAGTGCTCTTTAGTTGTTCACTTCTTCAATGAAAGTACGCCGAAAGTTTACGAACTTGCGATTGATTGAGTGCAAACACGACTGGCGTCCTGAACACGTTTCCGACGCGTTCGTTGCGCGATCGCAAATTTCAGAACTAAACACAGTTTCTACGTCACGTTATTAACAAATAACAATCGAAGATTTACGTCTATTTAACAAAACGCACTATGACGTCAATAAAACAAGAACATAAATAAATAATTTACAACAAAACACTATGAAATGTATAAATACTTAGACAGTCTGAATCGCAAACGATCTCGTTACGTTGTTATGGCGGCTCCAATTAGACGATATTTTGTACTTATTGACCATTTACAAACAAATAATAAGGAGTATTGTTCAGTTGAAAGTGTAGGTTTGTTTGTTATGCAATGTATCTGTAACTGCGAACTAGACACATTGAAATAAGTAAGAGTATAGTTCAGTTTTCTGACAGAATTCTACTTTGGTCTAACCACACCGGTAGTAAAAGCTTCTTATTATTTTTGAAAAAAAAATACTACACATTGCAGCGTTTTTCCTGGTCAAACGAAGTAGCAAAAACGGCCGGCTGAAACCGCAAATGAAGACCAGACTTTGAGAGTTTTTAACTAAAAGAGAGTTTCTTACGCGATGGATTAGGACTACGAGTAGATGTTACTATGTTTGGTTGCATATTCATGTTTCTTATCTGATTAAAATATCAGAACAGAAAATGTATCAAGATTTGAGATTTGACCATCACTGCCGTGAGCGGACACCAAGAAAAATAAATGATAATGTATTGCTTTTCGCGGCGAAATCGCAGCGGCGAGCGGTGGTGTGCAAACAGCGTTATAATCCCGGAAAAATAAGCTGTACCATAAACAATCCTACGCAGAAAAGCGCGACTAACTAGCCAAACTAATGTATACTGGAAAGCTAGCTAGCTATATAAATAAATCTGTCAATAAATTAATACTAATAGCTTCAAGCGCAGTAGATAATTTACTTAAGGGTATACTAGTCGCGGGCTCGAACTCACTGGTGGGCCTGGCTTTAAAGCAAGCTGTCTCACCAGGCTTCGTGTCCGACAGAGGTAGTATCAGTGACGAGCAGTTAGACGCTAGTCTACACGCACAACATTATTGAGTGAGCTGCAGGATCAGTTATAGTAAAACAGGCGAGTAAAAAATTAAGAAAAGTCCTCCGGAAGATCGGGTTTTCTGAAAGAACCGCTACATAAATCAATGACCAATTAAGTTTATTGAACTTTTCGATAATTGAGCTTTGTCGGTACTGACTTAGTTTTGAAGATTTTATACTTCTTTTATTACTTAAATATGTCCAAAGTTACGTTAAATTAGCAAGAAAAACGAATATTTGTTGGCTCATAACTTTTTAATGGCTTTTTATTTTAGTATTCTCTTTCCGTACCGACAATATTAATGATGAGACAAAACCATACCATGTTCAAGTTTCGATGTACATTGTCAAACAGTGGAGTAAAACCCTCCCGAAGTTTGTATGGAAAAAATGTGGACTTGTTTCACCTTAATGCTGCCTTAAGGCCTAATCCACACGATGAAAATAGGATACACGTATACCTACTGAAAAGATAGCGATACATTAGCATACTATGTCCAGAGGCCAGCACGTCAAGCTACCCCAATCTGTCAAATTTCTTTCATAGTTTTTCAACTTTATTACAAAAGAATAAGGTTCATGTTTAACTAGGAAAATTTGACAGTTTGGGATAGCTTGATGTGCTGGCGTCTGTACCTTTGGATATTTGCCATACAAAAAAAAAAAAAACGGAATAGGCCTGCCGTCAATCACGCCTGATGGAAAGCGACGGATACGGTCTATGGTGGAAAAATGCAAACTTGCAGAAAAGTTAACCCAGACACGTTGGTCTTAATGGGTTATCAAAATAAGATTTAAAAGATTTGTCTGTCTTTTAGCGAAGTTTACGCGTGTTACTGAAACCCGGAAACAATTTTATTGTTGTGTGTGTAGGCCCTAAGTAGTAAAGTAAGTTACATATGATAAGTTTGTCGCAGCTTACGAGTGGTTATGTTGTGTGAATTGTTTTTAGTATTGGATAACAGTTTTGCCAGCTGGAAGTGTCAGGCAATGTTAATGATAGCCAAATATTTTTTACAAAATCAAAGTTATCGAATCTTTTTTACAGAATCCAAGATAGGGTACCTTTTATCAAAGTTATGGTATCTTTTGTAAATAATCAAAGTTACTTAAAGTATTTTTTACAAAAGATACCATCACTTTTAACATCATCTTTTTTACAGAATCAAGGTTATGTATCTTTTGTCGGTACGAGTACTTACAGAATCAAACCGAGAGAAAACATGGCGGCATGAAAAATAATGTCAACGGTAATTTCTTTTGCGTAATAAATAAATAGTCATAAAACAGTTCTAGCTTCCCATTTATAAATTGTTCCGGTTATAATAAGCTAACTAGTAATTAGGTTATACAAAAACGTGACAAAACTCTTGGGGCAATACTTATTGATTTTTTATGTACTACGAGTCTATGCATCAGTCATTTCAACAGTTTATGGTTTACCGTAAAGTGTAGTAGAGAGAAGAAAGATGTCTTCCTCAGTTGGCGTAACTTTTCCGCGATTGCAATAGTTGTGGTATTATTTTAATTAGAATATATCTAAGGTTTAAGGGAGATGTGGTGGCCCAGTGGTAACGACCTCAATTTACGAGTTGTTGGTCGTAGGTTCGAACCCTGACAGGTGCTTTACATTGTGTAAATTATTTTATCACCACTACTATCAAAATGGTGAAGGAGAACATCGTGAGGAAACCGGCATGTCCTAGAACCAAATAAATCGAATACATGTGACATATACCAACCCGCACCCTGCTCGAAGAGAGGAGGCCTGTGTCCCAGCAGTGGGAGCATTAAAGACTAATAATGATCATGCTAGGTTTAGTAATGTTAATCACATTGTTTGGTACAAAGACTGCCAGGGGTGCGGGTTGTTCGAAAGAGATACCGCGGCCCCTGGCACACAGGCTACTGAGGGGACTACAAAAGTCTGGCACGCCCTCCTGCTCCACCCAGAGCGGGAGCAGTGATTTGATGATTTCCCACATTAAAAAAAAATGTGACACCCTATGTAAAATGTCTACACCTATATCTGTAATTTTTATGGTTTACATTATATAGAGTATTCTATCTATCTATTACCCCAGCTAAAATAAACAACTTAAGTGTAATAATATCATACGAGTATATGCACAAGAAAGTGTTGAAGGGCGAGCGTTTTTGGGGGGACTGTCTTTTGTAATTTTGACGTTCAAAAAGAGCGGACTCTTAGCATAGTTTGAATAAATAACTTTTGATTTTCATCAATATTACCTAGGTATATAAGTATGTGCTATTGTGTAATTCACAGTTATAAAGATATCTCTTGACGGGTTGGCGATCGCAGCATGGTGGTAAAATGCATAGAGAACGCTGCTGCCCGTTCACTAGTAAGTCGCTTAGTCGATTTCTACGACACCTACGGGATGAATAGGGATCGTGCGCACCACACAGAACGCACTGAGCATATTTAGGTAGCTTATATTTGTATCAGTTGCATCTTGCATGTGGCTTATTAATTTTCCAATCTAGTGTCAACTGAATTAAATGAAAATGACAGTCTAAAAGATGAAAGTGACAAATTATCGCTAAACGGGAATTAATTGCAAATAACAGTGGCTTACAGATTGTCTTTCCATGAGAGAACATTACTTTTCTTAAAGCCACAAAGCATACACTGCCCAGCGACCGCATCTCACAAACCCAGGACCACTGTCCGACCAAGAGAAAATGATATAGAATACTGACATATCAAAAGTTTTCGCTCAAATAACGAACGTATCCGCAACGGATACAGTTAGCCGATCCGACCATTTCCCACAATATTACATGACCACAATTACGCAAACATGATCCTTATGCTGTTATGTAAAGCCTTCACTTTGGCATGTAATGCAGTGGCTATGCGGAATTCCTTTGTCATACATTGACAAGTATGAATGATGTATTGATGGAAATTATTTTACGTCCAACGGTTGTTTGATAGGGAATTAATTGAATTTTGTTTGTGCTTTCATAGAATGGAGAAATAACAATCACTTTCCTGAATATGCAACATACAATTAGCTTTCAATTTGGAATCAGTATATAAAGCTGTGTATCATTATAAATATCTAAACGATTTTTTTGTCTCCACCCAAAGGCCGCCAGGCTTCCAGGTATCTATTCCATTTGTCTAATCCGAAACAAGTCGATTTTGTCCCATCTCGTTATATTCGTCTTTAAAACTATTGATTTAAAATACTTCAGTGACATTAAGTAAAACATTCTTTAAATCAAGGGAATTTATTTATCAATCTTTTACAATATTTAACACAACTACACTTGGTACTAAATTAAATTACTAAGTACTTAATTAACAATACGAATAAATACAAAAACAAAAAGACACTTAGGCGTGGAAGTACTAGGCCGCATGGCAGTCATCCGGTAGCGTACCCAGAAGAAAAAAAAAAGCTTTTGTATAAACAAGCTTTTGTTATTGTTAATAAAACGAACAAAAAAGTTAAAAATAATTTGGTCTCAATTATTTAAATAAAAGCGTATTACATTTTTATGGCAGGAGAAATAAAGAACGTTTATTAGCATGTTACACCTATATCTAACCGTCAATATGTAATACGCTTTTATTTACATAATTGAGATTAAATTATTTTTAACATTTTAGTTCGTTTTATTATCAAGTAATAATAAAAGCTTGATTAAAAAAAAAGTTTTTTTTTTCTTTCTTCTAATTGTATTTTTACTTTTTATGATGCGGGATTTTTTACTACGGCGTTGTTCGTAGTACCGTTTTTCCGTTATTTAGGTCATAATAATTCGTAGAACCCACACATATGTGTTGTTTTAAGCGCTTAAAGTGTTTTGTATCTATGGCTACCTTCCAGTTCCAGTATCAGATCAGCTCAATGTTATCACAATAATGCATTGTCACGCGATATACCTAACCTAAGCATGCAAAATTTCAGCTCAATCGGTTAAAGATACCTGCTTTAAAATTGAGTTGCAGGAGTCCATCCGAACAAACATAGTTACTCGTACATATATTGCAAGTTAAATTAAAGCTTGTAAACATAGATTAAACGCGAGCCTTTTTCTCAAATTTTTCTGAGGTATATTGAGTAAGATCCCAAGCTATGATAACTCATAATCGGTTGAACCTAACTTTCGAGCTATCTTAAGCGAGCGAGATCCCACAGCTTCGAAGTCAGGATAAGATAATTTCAATTATTTCCCGCAGACAATTTCTACGAAAACGGCATGGAAATAAATTGATCTACCTACAGTGCCGCGCCTGTCTGGTCTGCAGGGCCTTGATCATGTATGGATCCGTACAAAAATATACGAAGGATAAATCAATAAATGGATGAGCTATTTTCTCTGTGATCCAGTAATCCACCTGGCATCCCGTTTATTATGTCAATACTCGCTCAAAGCGATCGCTTCTGTCCGGTGAAAATTGAATTTTCAAGCGAACAGGCGGCCAATTTGCAGAGAGTGTAGCGACCGTTTGATAGTCAGCTGTGTTTTGTTCTAGCCAAACGAATTAACGGCCTAAAGGCTTTTTAATTGATTGGTTGAAAGTGCTGACCCTACCTAGTTATAATTAGCTATCTAATTACAATAAGCTAGTGTTGTTTTCATCATCTTCAATTTGGCGAAAACCAAAGCTATTTCAATCAATCAATCAATCAACTTAGCCCATCGCAGTTTTCTGCTGGACATATGGACATGAATTTGTCCATATCCCAACTGTGAGTGTCCACGTTTCGGCACCGTATGTCATAATGGGTAAAGCTATTTAGATATTTAAAAGTTCGATAAGGAGATCTTTGGCCCACACCACGAGGGAAACAGTGAATATGCAACTCAAATTCACAACATAAAACATAGATTTTGGAAAAATCCTGTTGATTGTACTCTCTTACTCTAAAGTGAAAAATATTACAGACTGATGTTATATCAACGTTTTGTTCCTAAGGCTTGATTTACATGATGCATTTTAATTTCTAGTTTTTTTTTTTTGCGACAGTTAAAGCAGCAATATTTTTTTTACCGCCTATACAGGATAAGTTTTTATCCAGTGCGCAAATTGTAACCATGAAGTCAGCATATCATTCTAGACCACCCAGTGAGAGTTTTTCGTCGGATATACAATAAAAAATCAGCTGTTCCATACATTTTCACCGCATAGCTATTGCACTTTTCTATGAAATAGCTGATTATTTTTTGTATAACCAATGAAAACTTTCTGCGCTGGGGTCTCTAGAATTATATGCTGAATTCATGGTTACAGTTTGCGCACTGGTTAAAAACTTATCCTGTAAAGATTTCAGTTGTTCCAAGTCAGTTGTTGCTTCAATTTTATTGTATGCTGTATTAAAGAAAGTTGCATCGTGTAAATTTGACTGTACTGTATAACATTGTTTTGAGAACATGCATTCTCAATAATGACAGTAACCGGAACTATCATTCAAAAAGCAACAAGATGCAGAATAAACACAATCAAATTGAACAGCTATTTAAATGATAGCATTGATAACACTCTTGTTCAAATAGATACGTATGCAATTTCGCAACGCCATCGGCAATTGTCTTAAACAATAGACAAAAATATGATCAATAAACGATATGTCGTGTTTACAGTCTTCACAGTTTATTGATTAAAGTTATCAAAGCTATGATCAACATACAATCAATTCTAACTTATCAAAACTATGTGTCTGTAAACTAGAAAGTTTTGCATTTTGTAATGAATATTATTCATGTTACAGTGATTTATGTAACCATTGTCCTTTACAAAATTGGATGCATTGTGCACGAAGTTTTATCTTAAAATTTATTTTTTGTTTTGTACTTTTCGGGTTGCTACTGGTTAATAACTAACTTTGTTGAGTCGTGTCAATGTAAATTGGCCTTCTATTGGTCAAAATAGTTTAAGTATGTACTCGTAATTCATGCGGTAGGACAAAAAGTGTCTAATTGCAGATTGCTTGTCGTTCAGACAAAAGGGTAATTTTTATTGTTGCATTGCAAATTTTTTTTTCAGAAAAACATATTAATTTGGATTGTGAGACGCAAGGCAAGTTTGCATAACTTGCCATTCGTAAAAATAACCCTTTTGTCTCTACGACAAGCAATCTGCAATTAGGCACTTTTGTCCTACCGTAACTGCCTAACTTTAAAACTTCCCAGACGCTCGACGTGGCAACACCAGCATAATTTTAAATAATGGCAACACCTACCCCGCTGGGAGCTTGCATACTGATTACGTCCAATAACTGTCAAGTTTACTGTTACTTTTAACACCTATTATATTACAAAATAGGCTTCCGAATGCGTGAAGTGAATTCTTTACCTACATCAGACGTAAAACCAATTTATTTTGCGATGAAATCGACGATTTCAATTAGTTTTTCAGTTTGGCGCCTATTTTTTGCGTCCTTCAGCTTAGAGGTGGGATTTCATTTCGATTCATGATTTGACAGCTGTAGTAATCGAATAAGGGAATTTTATTCGATTCGTAAATCGATTGACCGTTAGGATTTTCAGTTATAGCCTAATGTAGTCTTTAAGTTTTATTTTACTTTGCGTTACTTTCGCTTTGGTTTATTGTGCTATCTTCTTACTGGCAAATCGATTCTCTGTACATTTTTATTTAGAAGGAAAAAGGCAAACATAATTGAATACAATGCCGCTCTGAAAATTAGGTTTTTGCTGAGATCCTATTTTTTGTTGGCAATCCTACTGTTACGTATCGATATATTTACTAGAGGAAAAGGTTATTGGAACGTCTATATTTTGACATGAGAGCTTCACGACTTCGCACGAGATTAAATATCGGCTTTTTCATTTTTTATGTCTGCAGGGTTCGTGATATTTCGTAGATATGTCTCAAGCAGATCCGAAGAATTTCACGTTTGTAGGACTTGGTACCGTTCCTTCCTTTTATTTTTAAACAAAAACGCTGTTTATTTCTTTTATGTTTAACAGTAATCTGAATTTAAACGATTCAGTTTGACTATTATTCGAATGCAGTAATTACATTCCAATTATTCGGTATTACCATAAACAGTCATCGACACAGAGTTAATTACTTGGCAACACCTGCCGCAATTTGTTGAGAATTAAAAAAAAACACTTACGAAATTCATAATAACCTTTTAGTATTAAAAACTGAACGATTTTTCAGCACATTTAGGTGGTAGGTGAAGTAAATATCACTTGATCACATTACCATATCCAGTGCAGTGGTTACTGTATTTCGCCACCTGTTATCGGAAGAAAGTAAAAATAAGTATTTTGGTTTACTTTTAAGTTCAATTTAAGTCCGGTCAAGTGTGAGTCGCGTTCGTAAGGGATTAAATTCGAACATTGTGTTAACCTACTACCAAATACGTTTTCTTAAAACTAAAGTTTTGACACAATGCTTCGTTTGCAAAGCTCGTCATGTTTGTAAGCTTTATAAATAGTATGATTCTAAAATAAGTATAGTGAATATACTATATTCACATAGTAAGTAAATCTCCAACTACGTACTGTAGCATATTTTCGTTTTATTTGCTTAGCTTTTGCCAGCGGGTCCGCCCGCGTGAATGTCGTTTATCCCGTAAAAAAGTAGCCTATGTCCTTCTCCATATCCCAGACTATATCTCTGTCAAATATCATGATGATCGGTGTAGCGGTTTAGGCGTGAAAGCGTAACAGACAGACAAACAGAGTTACTTTCGCATATAATATATTAGTAGGGATTTTCAGTAACGAACCATTTCTTAAAAACTTACTATACTTGGTAACAGCGATAAGAAGATCTCTTATTCCAACTGTACCCTCAACGTGTGTGGTCAAAATCTCACGCTAAAATAAACCGTAACTTTTACATTTTTAAGTAAGATTAAAGTTAACGGTTGCTTAACTTATTCAGATAACATTCACGATAACGCGGAGGGAGCGTGAGACCAATAATTTTTGTAATTGGTGCAAAAGCTTTGCGTTGGTATAGACAGAAGTCGATTATAACTTCAGTTTCACTAATCTAAATATTTACCTCAATAATTGGGAGTTAAATAATTGTTTATTTAATTAAAATCGGAACAGAAGTTAAATTAAACGATCATTAATTTTAGGTATGATATGAAATGCTGAAATACAATGAATTGAATAATAGTGTCAATTTAGATTATATGTAAAAAGTACGAGAATTAACCGTTGCGATGTTTGTCCCTTTAAATTGTAATGAAGGTAGAGCTGTTTCATGTCGAATTCAGAGAAAGTTACAAAATGAAGTTATTTTTAAGACAATCATAAACACATTTATTTTAAATAGGTTATTTACTGACGTCCTTTTGGCAGTAGTCGCTAATTAAGTTGGGCTCATTGGACATTCGGTATATTATTGGTAAAATAAACGTGATTATTATTGGGTTATTCATGTAATAAGTACTTATATACCAGCATGATTATACAAAGTACTTTTTTCTTTTGGCTCAGCTCCCTAAAGGTTGCAGTGTGATCTAAAATAGCCCGTAACCTACTTGAAAAAATAGACTTTCACATGCAAAAATATATTTTATTAATTTGACGGGTAGTTCCAGCCAGATATTAGCGAGTTCAAACAAACTAAAAACTATTAAACCGCACGCATTTTAATATGGACAATAGCTTCAACATGCGTGTATGATATGGTCAAAAATGTCATTCAAAATCCTATTAATGTTAATTATTATCTTCAACTATTTATAATAAAGATTTCCCGTTCCTTCAATCAAGAACCTATTTTCTTTAGTTTCAAATTACGTTTCCCTTTCCTGTTTGTTTGTCATAATGGCGGCCTACCGTTCTAATCTTAGTAACTTCACGTTCAAGAAAATTATGCAATCTTTCCAATTGTTAGACGTCTAGCTAAAGGTACAATATACGTTGTATTTGTAAGGAAACTAAAAGAATAAGTCCCTAGTTCCTTTCCTTTTAGACAAAACAATCCAATTTATCTTAGTTTATTCAATTTACCATGAGATTGGACTAGAAAGTGGAATATTTATTTACCTACAGTATAAAAGCGTGCGTAGTTACATTACCCTTAACATAAAAAAAACAATGGTCACTGTCAACAGTCATCATTATCTAAATAATTATTCAAAAATATATAGGTAACAAAGTCATGCCCTAAAAACGCTAACAGTAAAATAACAAAAACGTCCAAAATAGGACAAAATTATTCGGCGCATACGACCTTATAGAACCCAATGTCAACTGTACATCGGTATAATTATCAAAGTCACGTATTCCTGACAATGCGTGGCCACATCTAAACAAATTAACATACGCATAGTGGGCATATTTTGCATAATATTTTATGACTTGCCTTGAGAATTGGAAGATCTGATGTACCGACAGACAAGATGCTTGTTCAGTATGTGTACAACCTTTGCAGGTTGTGTCATTTTGAAGGTGTTCCAATCTAGATAGGTTGATTTGAATGGTAGGAAGTGTTCTTCAAATAATATAATTGTAAAACGCCGATTTCTATTAGTCTACCGTATGGGATAGGCTAATTTGAGAAACAATACTCGGTTTCAAATGATGTCTTTTGCATGGTTATCCTTGAGAACTAAAGGATCTGATGTATACCGAGTACCGTTCTTTCTTTTTTTGAGTATGGCATCTCGTAGTTGACCTTGAGAGGCCGTGACTGCTCAACCGGAATTTCCTGTAAGGCATTTTTTGTAAACTAAAAGCCTCCAGCCAGGGCATAAAACCTACTTAAACTAAAGCGACTGCACGCTGAGGGCACCCCCTATGGGGTACGGACCTCGGCTCAGGGCGTCACTGGCGGGGGGGGGATTGGGGCAGCGAGTGGGGACAGGCTGGATATTTCAAAATCAAATCAAAATATTTTCATTATTATTAAAAATCGGGGAATTTAACACATCAACGAGAAAGGGACGGTCGGGACCGAGTACCGACCGACAAAATGCTTTTTGTTTGTGTAGAACCATTGTAAGTTATGTCATTCTGAAGGTAGTCTAATCTACATGGGTTGATTTGAATGGTAGGAAGTGTATCTTCAAATAATATTATTGTGATTCGCCGACTGCTGTGGTCTTCCTTGTAGGATAGGCAAAATTAAAAGACAATAGTCGGTTTGGATTGATGTTTTGCATTGTACGTGCTAAAAAGGTACCTGCATAGGTAATTGATCGCAACAGGTACATTATTACAACTAGATTTTCCCCTCGACTTCCACAGCTTATCTTTCGTGTCCTTATAAATTAACTAGTTCAATTTTCCATAAAACATCTATGTACACCCATTTGCAAAATTTACACTTCTTACTAATTAGTGGACACTACCAATCTTCAGAAGTTTACGCTGTACATTTTCTGTCAAAAAACTAAAGGACATCGTCGGAAATGGCCCCAGGACCAACAAACATCTGACCTACTTAGTAATTATAAATATATTTTATTACACTAATTGCGAGTATCTGTATGAAACGGACATTCTGCGTTCCATAATGCATAATTAAAAGAGCGACTATTGACATCATATACAATATGCCGCCATCTTTGGCCGCATTCCGAATTAGAAAAATAGCGCTGTGAGCGCTCACATCGATATTTTGCGTTCCGAGTTAGATATCACAATTCTGAAAGCTAGGAACCGTCATTTTTGTCATCAAAACGGAACGCTCGTGACTATCTAAGTTAGCTAAAGATTCGATGCGACTCAAAACAAAACAGCACAACTGTCATTTTTGACACCGGTCACGGTGATATTATAGTATCGCAAGATGGCGCATGTCATGACGTCATCTATGACGATTCGTGGGACATCGTTATCGCGCTCACGCCATGCCAATTCGGAAAGGGCATGAGCGCGCTCAAATCGATATTATCGTAACTCGGAACGTGGCCTTTGACAATTAGATTAGATGACAATTAGTGATGTCCAATCTTTCATTTCACACACATCGAAAGCGAGATTACTTGTGTTCGCCACCTGTTCAAGGATTTTACACGCATTCAAACGTACTTTCTTTTCAACCTTTTTCGCTGTAGGTTGGGTGACTCAGAAGTGTATGACGCTTCTGTAGGAACTTTGCGCCGCTTTTATTGGTACCGTAGAGTATATAGATACTCTAGGTACGAAAAGAATTCAACGACAAAACCAATTTTCATATCATAATCCATACATCTTAAATAATAATCCTTTTAAACAATTACTACACATAAGTGAGATGCATTGTAATATTCCAAATATAAATAACACGCTGGGTACTAATAGTTATCGATTTTATTTAAAATAATCGATCTAATGTATTGGCATCCTTATGGATCATCATCATTGTCATATCTGTCAATCAACTCTACTGTCAAAAGTGTCAAAGTGGTAATGCAGTCAAGTCACACTCGCGCGCATTTCTTCGTGATTGCTTTGTGTACCTAGTGATTTCAATTTGCTTTTATTTTCGGAATACATTCGACGACCTTGCTATTTTTTACGGACTCTGATTGCTTTCACTAACGTGTTACAGGCATTTATTAGCATGTATTTCGAAGTATTGAAAGCATTGTTTCTTACTAAATATAACCTCAAAATCTTTATTTTCTTTTGAAATATATCCTTTCTGCAAGTTGTCCGTCATTAAACTTTGTCTTCATAGGCATATACTTGTAATTTAGAACACGCAAAGTAGTTTTGCTTTGCTGTTGGTTCTGGGGCGAACGATGTATGGATGCAGAACAATCTCCTTTAGCAGGAAAATCAACGCCCAAACAGAAACCATAAAATCAGCAATTAATGAAAAAAATTCGCTGCTGGTAAAAAAACAGCATTTTCATCATAATTCCAGCTGAAATACGTCCACGACGACATAGGCCTCCTCCGAAAGGGGGGGTTTTGCCATAATTACCACGCTTTGAAGGCGGGTTGGCGATCGCAGTATGGTGGTAAAATGCATAGAGAACGCTGCTGCCCATTCTCTAGTAAGCCCCTTAGTCGCCTTCTACGACACCCACTGGAAGAAATGGAATGGTGCTATTCTTTTACGTCCGGCATCACACGTAATACGCTTTTTCATACAACACCAGAATAACTTTTTTGGTTTAGTTTCAGAATCATGTACGTACTGAATCCAAAATCATCATCTGCCTAGCCTTTTCCCAACTATGTTGGGGTCGGCTTCCAGTCTAACCGGATGCAGCTGAATACCAGTATTTTGCATGGAGCGACTGCCTATCTGACCTCCACAACCCAGTTACTGGGTAATACGATACCCCTTGGTAAGACTGGTTGTCAGACTTTGGGGCTTCTGACGACCCGTAACGACTGTCAAAGATCCACAAATGACAGCCGGGACCAACGGCTTGACGTGCTTTCCGAGGCACGGAGGGGTCTTGGTATGTAAAGATGGTCACCCATCCACGGACCAACCGCGGCAAGCGTAGCTTAACCTGGCCGATCGACCCGTGCAGCTATTGTTATTTAGCCACAAGCCCCTTTAGTACTGAATCCAAAATAACTTACAATATTCAATAAATTCTCCAAGTCCTAACAACTACCTCTTAATTAGTTATACACCGTATAATTTTCTAGTAATTACAGTGGTAATTAGGAAAGCCGTTACAACTAGCAGGATTCTTGAACTAAATGACTGACATCGTTACTGCTGGCCTTGTGAGAGATAACGACACGTTCGGACCTATGTTAAGGTTATTTATAAATAACTATGGAAAATAGATAGGCAGTTCTTATGTACGAAAAGTATGGAGTAATTTTGACGACCTTTTTTGCATATGAAGATAGATAAATAACTTTTTTTTTGGGACACACAAATCGCAGGTCAACCTAGGAGGTTATCGGCTGCTTTACCGGGCTTGCCTCTGGGTGCCTCAATAAATTAAGGCCTCTAGATAGGGCTTCAAAAACTAAGCGACTAAACGGTAAGTGCACTCCCTAAGGACCCTACAGGTACGAACGTCGGCTTAGGGCGTAACTGGGGGAGGGCAGCAATGGACTGGCTAGATTAGAATTATTTTGGGATAGATTTCTGTCTAGAATACTCTATCAGGGTGACACATTGGGCGGAATGGGTGGGAGGACATACGTTTTTATTAATAGACATGTGTTATTAAAAGAATAATAATTATACATCGATAATCCTATGGTAACTGTCTTCCCTAAAATGACGCATACCATTTTTGACATGACGTGTCATCAATTTGATGTCATTAAAAAAATGTTCAGCAGAGAAAATCCAACACCAACTGGTTGGCAATATGTTAGTTTTTAATATATTTCTATGATAATCCTCCGAACCTCTTTAGCTAATAAAGCTCTAAGACAAGCAAATGAAATACAGCACATTAAAGGATGAAATTAAAATCTTTAATTGCGCATAAAGTCCCTTTTAGGTCAATTACTTTTGAAGACTTCATACTATACCACGCAATAACTTTATCACAATAGCATCAACTTACGTGTGGTCTTTGAACGTAATGCTATTAAAGTTTATTCTAAAACTTACATTACAAGTATAAAACGTTAGCTTCTTTTATAGCCTTTGGGAGAGATTTATGCGAGGGATATGAACTTATGGACATAGCCTTGGTGGGCTGCAGCTTTGTTGAAGGTTAAGGTGGATCCATGTCTGAAGTTATCTATAGCATGAATTTTCTCCTTTAAGGCTCCGAGAGACTCTAGTAAAGCAATATCTGTGAAGACTTCATGGAAATTGCTCTACTAGAATCATGTCGCACAATCACGTCGCGCCTATCTGCGGGGCCTTTATTCCACAAAATTAACTAGCTTCTGCTGGCGACTTCGTTCGCTTCGAATCGCCTGCCCGTGCAGGTACTTCGTATTCGTGACCTTTTCTCTTTGCTCGGCTCCTAAAGGTCTTACCGTGATGTTATATAGCCTATAGCCTTCCTCGATAAATGGGCTATCTAACACTGAAAGAATATTTCAATTCCAACCAGTAGATCCTGAGATGAGCGTGTTCGACGAAACAAACTCTTCAGCATAGATAGTTTACAGGAAAAGTTTTTATCCAGTGCGCAAATTGTAACCATGAATTCAGCATATCATTCTAGACCCCCTAGCGCAGAAATTTTTCGCCGGTTGTACAAAAAAAAAAAACAGCTGTTCCATACATTTTGACCGCGTAGGTATTGTACTTTTCTATGAAACAGCAGATTTTTATTTTTATAACCGGCGTGAAATTTCTGCTCTAGGGGCTCTAGAATGATATGCTGAATTTATGGTTACAGTTTGCGCACTGGATAAAAACTTACCCTGTATAGATAGTAATTCGATAATATAATATAATTTCGAGTATTCTTACAACGGAGTATGCCAATAAGTTTTACGCTGTAAAGACCATTTATGTATTAAATTTTCGGCTAATTTGTATATTTTCTATTAAAATAGTGAGCGGAGGAGGTTAGGCAGAATAAAATGGCGCACATTCGCACAACACAATGTTGCCAACATAAATAAAAAAATAGCCTTAGAGAATTTGATACGTCGGTCGTTACGGTCATCGTAATGATTTTTCCTGAATTTAAATTCATTGAAGGACTTTCAATCAAAAATAGTGATAGTAAAAAACAAAAGTCAATCTTTTGTAATTGTCTAATAAATCAGCTACTAAAATCTCATTAGAAGGAAATCACACGACTCATTAGCAACAAATTTTATTCAGGCACAAAGAAAAAAATAATTACCTGTAAACAAAGAAAACAAAAAAGAATCAACCACCTCTGTTCACTCTCTACGGATAACGACTTGTATGACATAACATAGGTAACAAAAACGAACCGTTTGACATTTAGCATCGAGCAGTAGTAACTCATTACATAAGCGGCGTCCTTGCAAGGCCGCGAGTGGGCTGCGCGGGCGCTGGCTGCCAATGCACAGATAAGTAAGAAGGCCAACTAGCAAACGGCCTGTAATTAATTACGTTAAAATTATTTTAAATACTTATTTAATTCTAGTGACCCGACAAATATCGGATTTTACATTCGGTAAATGAAATTTGCCCAAACCTTTTTTCTCAACTACTTAATATATTGTGGTCGGCATCAAATCTAACCGGATTTAGCTGACTACCAGTATTTAACTTGGAGCGACTGCCTATCTGAACTCCACAACCCTGTTACTGGGTAATACGATGCCCTTTGGTTAACCGAGGTAAAGTGTAACCAAGAGTTGGTTACACTTTTTTGGGTTTCTGAGTACCTGTAAATGCTGTCAATGAGTAACGAATGAACACCCGGGACCACGGCTTTCCGAAGCATGGAGGAATCTTGATATGTAGTGGTTGGTCACCCATCAACGAACGACTGTGCCAAGCGTAACTTAACCTTCAATCGTAACGGTTTTTATTCATTAGTCACGAGCCCAAAGAGATTTCTTATGACATCTTTATTTCAATGTAAAATACACGTAAAAGTTCCTATGTGATGAGGAATAAATTGTCTAAATGATGTGAAAATTGCATTAAGATCCGTTGTGTAGTTTAGAATAACACTTGCCGTCGCATAGACACACGAAAAGTGACATTAAGCATAGATTTAGAAGTTATTTCTGAGCCAAAAGTTTATGTTAATACACAGATTTACTTGATTGATATGATGTACCTAGGCCAACAAAGTAACCCACTGTATTTAGGAGTGCTAGATCAAATCTTCAAATAGTTTGTTGGCTGTCTGAACTAATATTATTTAGGCAAATACTGGGTAAAACGGGGTGAATAGAAACTGGTAGTGAATCGAAACGAAACTGTAAAAGTGGATTTTAATAGTAAACACATTAGAGTCCTTTTTGGCTATAAACGATCATAATTTCAACAGTAAAATCAACTTTAAAGTTTCGTCTCGATTCACCTCTGCAGTCTCTATTCACCCCGATTTACGGTAATAACTAATCAACGCTGACGAAAGTGACAACGTCAACAGATGTGAAAATGATACAGAATTGTCAAAATGAAAGTCACTGTAGTTTTTAATTAAATTAGTAGAAAACGTAATTGTTAAAGAATACTACATTTCAGGAAGCTATAAAAATAACCTATTACAGATTCCTATTGATTCTGCTATATTGTAGTAACTGGTGTTATTGTAATTATCTCGTAAGTGCGAACTTGTAACGCGCCGCCCGCCTGCGCACGAGTGCTCGTAATTACGCCTTTGTTGTGCTGCTAATCGTGGGAAAAGGATGTAAGGTGCAGTGCTGAGACTTATTTAGGATTGGATTGGATTAGAGTTGTACTTAGTTGTCACTGAGAAAATAAGGCGTAAGTACCCAACAAGCAAAATAATCCTGGAATGCGATTTCATAATGCTACTTGGACTTATAACACTCCGATGATAGTTTTGGTGGCCGCTACTGCGCTTTTAACAGCATAAATACATGCTGTTTTTACTCAAGTACGTTTAATCCTAAAATTTGTACTTATATCGGTATATAGGATCATATTTCCTGACAAATATAGGATCAAGACTCCTATAAAAGCATGAAACAAGAGTAATTGCACTCAGGAGTAATTACTCCGGTAACTCAGACTTATATGTGCCTATAAGATATCATCTGCGGACCATTTAAATCTTTATACTCCTGTAGGAGCATGTACCAGGAATATATACACTGAGGAGCAATTACTCTTGTTATTTTTACTTATAACCTCTTATAAGCTAAAAATGTATGACCAATTTAAGTAAATTAAAGTTAAATAACTGTAAATCATTTATGTATCTGGTTTGGTTTTACAGAAACTTAAAAGTAAGCGTTAAATGAATTTCATATCCACGTTTAAAAAATAATTGATCACCAAGATTATAACAGCACTCGGTAGGATAAAGTGTTCTCTATATCGATTTATCGTATGCCTTTTTAACCTAGACATATTTATATAGGTATTCCACAGTAGTGTTATTGTCTAAGTAATCTCAAACAATCCTGGTTAAATCTCTTAAGAAGCCACTTTTGCTTGAAACGGCCAGTACAGGTGAAAACACGCTTTATATAGTTTTGCAAATTCTATTGTAGGATTTAACATCAGCCATTTTGATTACAACTGTTTTTGTCTACAAATATTGAAAATGGATTTTAATAAGTGGAAGCAGTTTAAAAAAGTCGATCTGATAAAAGAAAAGTAAAAAAAAAACATATAAAGAAATGTTAACCGCAGTGAGCAACGATTTTTTAAATTTAACTGGTGAAGACCGTATCGCGAATTCTAGCGAGGGTTCCGGCAAGATAATTGTAGTACTTACTACTTTAGATGGAAGAGGTTCAGACTAGGAAAGTACCAAATCTTTGAGCGATGTTGAAAGTGATCATAAGGAAGAACTTTCGGATTATAACAAAATTTAGAACTGCGTGATTCTATTAATAACTTGGCCTTAGATTTCAATATTTCTCATGCTGCATTGAACTCTTTACTTGAAATTTTAAATAATAATATAAACAATGTTTTGCCTAAAGACGCACGAACATTACTAGATACCAATAGAGAAAACCTACACATCAGTATTTCAGCCCCAGGACACTATTAGCACAACGGTTTGATCAAATGTTTGAATTTTTTTTATCACAATGTTCCTTGTTTATCAAATGAGATTTCTCTAAACAAATGTTGATGGATTACCAGTTTTCAACAGTTCGACATACCAGTTTCGGCCTATATGATGTACACTGTTAATAGAAACCACGCTGTGACAACCGGGACATATCTCAGACAACAAGAAATGTGTAACACTCCGAGGCCATTTTAAGTTCTTTCAAGGTCGGAAATCTTTTTTGATTAAAAATCGATCGATATCCAGGAACATATCCGGCATAGTCATGTTTAAACCATCGGCAACCTGTTATATAATTAAGTCAAATAAAAACCATGTTTAAACTGATGTTTAACCTTGCACGTAGAACAAACCCTTAAATTATTCCTTTAACTTACTTATCTATAAATATCAATCGATTTTCATCTGGTCATTGCGGAACCCTAATCGGTAACAATGGCGAATCTTTTTCGGTTTTGAGATAACCCAATATAGAACCAATATACTTATATTGGTATTATGTCACGCTTGGAAATGCTAAAATTACTTATTTTAGCACTATATCGTACTTGGAAATGCTCACCAAGAAAATGGCAGCTGCCTTAATAATATTTATTTAATATTAATTAATACTAAAATGTAAATAAGCAAATTTCAAGAGGCGCTTTATTTTTTTATCAAAACCATGATAGATTTCACAGAAAATTTACATTCCCCGACGACTAAGCTATAAGACTAACAATTTGACAACAATAAGATTTTGTTTTTCTACTAAGGTTGACATTAATAAATTCTGATTCATATAAATACTACCCTAAAATATTTTTTTTTTGATAATTTTTTTACAGAGCACAACAAGTGATACCTTCACTTCGACTATTGACAATATACATTTCTAATCTCATTTTTGACTATAACTTACTTATATTGAGATTTACAGGAGTAATTGCATTGACGTAACTCAATTACAGGAGCATTATAGTCGTATATGGCATTTCAGCGGTCTGATATAAATACCTTATAAGTAAAAGTAGACTTATAAAGTGGGCCCTTTTCCGGGGTTATATGAGGATATAAGTCTCATATAGTCCTCGATAAATGATGGTTCTAGGATAGTTTAAAAACCACTTTTTGCTAGTTGGGTACCTATTCGATATTTAATGGGCAAATGACAAAGACGAGGGCAAGAAAAACGCCTGTGGCTACACCCGCGTAGAGGTCAAAAATTATCGCACGAGAACATACTACCGGGATACAAAATATCCCATGTGTTTATCCACGTTATAATCAATCTGTGTGCCATATTTTATTCAAATCCGTTTAGCATACAAACTTCCACATTTATAATATTACCTACTACCTTTTACCAGTGGCTTCAACTGCGGGGAAGTTGAAAATTATCGCATGGGAACATACAAATAACAGGTCAATTCAGGTCATAAACTAACTGTATGCCAAATTTCATTGAAATCTGTTCAGACATTTTTGCGTGATTGAGTAACAAACGTCTAAACATACAAACTTTCACATTTATAATATTAGTAGGATATAGCAGGATATAGTAAGATATAGTAGGATATAGTAAGATATTAGGATAGGTATGTTAACTGGTTTATTAATATGTAGAAAGGAAATAAATAACATTGCAAAAATATAGTAAAGTTGTAAACCTCCTACAGCATTTTCCCTATTCAGTCTGTAAACATTTCATACTCAATAACTTCTTTCAAAACCATTCATTGGAATGATGAAGAAAATATTTCAATGTATTCGAATATAAAGTCTCCACGATAAAAGTTGACAGCAAAAATTTTACTATTCACGCATCTTATATTCAATCATAATTCTATTTACAGATTTTATCATCAGTCTTTTCTCGCTATCGACATTTAAGTATCAACATTGACGACACTATTTTTGCTAGCTTAATATATTTAGCTGATTTATGTCTAAGGCTGAGAAGTAGGAAGTCTGTAAAGGTTTATGTGCCTGAGTCAGACTCGTTGCAAGGTTGGGACTGATTAATGTTGAGATAAGCTCGATTTGACTCACATTCGGTGTCTGGATTATTGTCTTGTTTACTGTTTTTTTTTAGTAATTTAAAAGCCGTACATATTATGAATGACACAATTATAGTATTAGTTAAGATAAAATTTGGTTTTCTTTCTACTCCGAACACTATACCTAGTAACAAAATAGTTGGTACATAAGTAAGTTGGGCGTCTTATATCATCATTATGAACCAAACAATCGTACCGTTTTACCGACAATGTAGAAGTCGGTCCGATAATTCTCGTACTTAAAAACGTTCAAATTCTTGTCGATATCTTATCTTAGCGTTAAGACATCACATCATCATCATCGTCATCAACTGATGTTAGTGAAAAATGTCAAAAACTTCTCAAAAATGTCGGTAACTTAAGTTGAGAAACTTAAGTTTCTGACATTTTTTAGAAGTTTCTATCACAGAACATCTATCAAAAACTTAGATTTTTTTTGATCGATGGAAAATGAGATTAAGTACAATGTGATCGTTTTAAAAATACGGAGCATTGCGGAACTTGCTGAATATCGAAGATGTTATAATAACGTGAAAAAAATACAT
Source organism: Polymixis flavicincta (assembly GCA_949987655.1). Lineage (NCBI taxonomy): Eukaryota > Metazoa > Arthropoda > Insecta > Lepidoptera > Noctuidae > Polymixis > Polymixis flavicincta. The sequence goes on from OX465175.1 coordinate 22,439,194, forward strand.
AGGTATAATTGAAGCTAACTTAAAAACTACACAAGCAAGGTAATTAATATACAGACTTAGAACAACATACAACTATGTAAATGTCTATAACCTGCTCCGTCTATAAATTACGATGTTCTTTTTTTTAATTACATAGGCACTTCTTTGACAAAATCTCATTATTCGACATTCTATACGAGTACCTACAATAATAATTGTTATTCCAACTTTTATTTGTGATTTTAATGGCAATCAGTCATTTGGTTTAAACAGATATATTTGAAGCAAATGACTTATATATATTTTGCTGATATCACGTAAAATATACAAAAAAAAGAACAGTCGAATTGAACAACTCCTTTTTGAAGTCTGTTAAAATTAAAGCAACATTGTGTACTCAGGTGAAGCTTATGTCATCCTATTACAATAAGCTGTTCTTATTATTATCACAATGGCCGCCAGAGGTAGCCTGCAGCTAGATGTCTCATATTTGACGCAACTTCAAGTCATGACATCATTTTAATGGACTTTACAAAACTTCTACGAAGTTATAAATATTGAAGCTGTATTATCCTTGATTCTGTTGCGATGTTGCATAAATAAACAGGTTTTCAAACATTACTGGGACAATGTTTTATAGCATCTATTCCACGATACGCAAATTACTCAGTGACTAATCTAGACAAGGTAAAAGATTATGTACTGAAAATAGGACGAACTCTAACAAAAGAAGATTTTTAAGTTTTATAAAACATTGTAAAAGCCAGTTATTTTGAAAAGATTACCGGAGTTTCTTGCTGGCTCGTCATTATAGTTAGCGACCAATTGGAACCGTGCACCTGATGTTTCATGTGTGCTCATGTAAGTAAAATAAAATATTTGATTTGAACATGACGGGTAGCGAAATGAAGTCAGATTTTTTTTTTTACGTTACAAAAGTAAAGTGAAGTAGGTAAGGTTGAAGTAAACTGTCGTTAGTGTCAGCTCTGACATCAGAAGGAATGACAGCTCAATTCAAGCTCACCCCACCTCTGTTTTCACCTTGAGATTTTTTACAGACAAGATCGAATACTGCTAATCAGCCTATAATATTCCCACTGCTGGGACACAGGCCTCCTCTCGGTGAGAGGGAGACATCAAATAATATAGGCACAAAGATGTTTGCGCTAATATTATTTGGTGTCGGTGCAGTAGTCAAAACGGTGAAGGAAAACATCCTGAGGAAAACGGAATATTCTAATAACAAACATTCGAGGAGATGTGACATTTATCAACCTCACTGGGCCCGCGTGTTGGATTACGCCCCACTACCTTCCTTTTTGATAATATGGGAATGGATCTGATCATCATGAGACCTATTCCAATGCTTTCTTAACTTCGAATACCTAGTAGACTGATGTAAAAAGGCAATTCTAATTCAAATAAAAATGAATTATTTAATTCAAACGATCGAATGAAATAATAAAATCAGCCTTCCAATGTTTTAAATTAAGGCGATCGCTTTCATGCAGCGCGTCGCATCCTTGCTGTCGATAGCGTCAGCATCGAGATCGTCAAACAGTTTCGTTCCGTTTAATTTCCGCATTACAGACACACCTATTATGTCAGTTTCACTGCACGATATTGTATTATGAATATTTTAATTATTATCAAAGGTCATCGGAATACCTCGCGGTTCATTCAAAGACCACGAAGTCGTGGTGCAATAAAACTAGCTTTTGCCAGCGACTTCGCCCGCGTGGAAGTCAGGAATTATTCCACGGGAACGAACTACCGGGATAAAAATGTATCGTATCTGTTAATCCAGGTTGTAAAGTATCTGTGTGCATATTTTCAGCCAAATCGTTTCAGTCGTTGTGGCGTGATTGAATAACAAACATCTAAATTATCCAAACATACAAACTTTCTTAATTATTAGTAGGATAAAACTTCGACTCGCTGGCTTTAGGAGCGTTCTTCCTACGCGGGCTGGCAACGACGCATTTATGGCGGTTTTTAGTGACCATTTCATTAAATACAAACAAAAGAAAACATTTTTTTTGCAGCTATGCACTAGATCGTTGGTATTTTTTGTACAGCTATTTTGGTATTTACTTATTATTTTCTATTTGTATTGCTTGGTTTCTATTAAAGAGTAAATGTCAAAAATAATTATAAATACCAACGATCTAGTGCTTGGCTGAAAAAACAAAATTGTATTTTTGTTTACGTTTAATGAAATAATCACGCAAATATACTATAAATGCGTTGTTGCCAGCTCGCGTGGAATGAACGGGTTTTTATCGCGCTCCGTAATTTCAACCATCTGTGTTGCACTGATAATTGAGAATTCAACAGAGTGCATCCCATTCACAAAAAAAAAAAAGAAACGATTCGACAATCCACACTGTGCGATTTTCCACTCTCGGTGCTATAGAGTGCGTTTTTATTACGTCCATGGGAACTTGGGCAAAGGACGTGTAGCTTGAAACAAAGTTTAAACACCATTCCGCCTCTGTCATCTTCAGACGATGGACAGAAACAGACCGAGATTTTTAAAACATGTGTACAGGTACCACAAATTGCTAAATACGTTTTTAATTGCTAATACGGGCCATAAACCGACAAAATCTTAAAATTATGAAGGTTCAAATTAAATCTATCTACTCACCAAGCCCACATATGAGGTAAGTCGGTGGCGGCTTGAGTACGGACCTGGCGTAGGCCCCACGGACCGTCTCTAGGGCCCTCGGGGCCCCTGCCACTAGGAGCACTCCTGGCGATACGTAGCCAGCGTACCGCAGCTCCGCCGTGGCCGCTGCAAGAGCACCAGCCCACCAGCATTTTGCGTTCGCAGATAGAAAGCCCTGAAACAAAAAGTGGTATTGTTAGCATTTGATATTTTTGAAGATAAGTATGATTTTGCAATGAATTTTGACAAAGTACTGAAGTTAAAATGGTAGCTGTGTATATACGTCTAATGGTATATACGTAGGTACCTATATAAAAGTTGCGGATCAAAACACCAAAAAACAAATGAAAGTAGTCAAAGATAGGTGTGGAGTGAAATACCTCTTATGATTAGGATCAATACAAATTACATCACTCAACCAAAGATTTAGAGGATTAGTTGCTACACTTCAATCAAATACCCAAACCATTTATAGCAAAGTAACGCCTTCCAATTTCCTCTCCAAAATCGAAACGTCCATGTCTAGATCAAAGATTTAGATTAAAACATTTAGCTTATTCAATTTAGCTAAATATCTATTAGCAAAATGAAAGTATACATACACTCTTACATAAACTCACTTGCAATTCGCAGGTCAGTGTTAGGTTTTAAGTTCATTTAATCCCTTTGAATTACTATTTCATGAAAAAGCCATTCAATGGGATTAAAGTAACATAGATATAAATTCATAAATACTGCCACATTTGTATGCGAGTGCATAATACAACTTAAATTTAACAGCTGCTGACGGGGTGGAGACCTGCATGTCGATTCTGTAACTATCTCACCGCGTGAAGTGAGCTGTCAGTGTCATCCCACTGATGTTAGGGATTGATCAAGCATCAGGTGGAATAACACTGACAGCTCATTCCACACTCGCTTCACGCGGTGAGATCGTTACAGAATAGCAATACTGTAACCATCACCACCCACCGCATGAAGTGAGCGAGATGTGAGCTGTCAGTGTCATCCTACTGATGCTAGGGATTGACCGAGCATCAGGTGGAATGACACTGACAGGTCCCCCCCCCCCCCCCCGAGTGGGTTCCCGCATTGTTGTTGCGGGAACCCACTCGGGGCTCAGTAACCGTGGATTCCGGCCACGGTGAAGCCAAGAGGAACCCAAAGGTGGGGCCGCTCGTCAGGGCTTTTGCCTCAAAGCCGACGACGTAGCGGCCAAAAAGTAGGTTGCGGTGAGGTGCACCGCAACTGAGGTGGGCCGCGATGTCGAATGGGAGGCATCGCGGCTGAGGGTTACGGGCTGCGGTAGAGGAGGAGTGCCGGTGCTTCTGAGCAGCGCACTTCCCTTCCGTGGCCTGGACGGGGCCGCCACCGTTTGATGGCGGACGCGGTTGGGTCGCAGGGGAAGAGGAGTGTCAGTATAGCGTCAGCCGCTCGCCCTATCCCCTGCGGCCGAAAAATGGTAGACGGGACGGCGCGTTATGTTCCACACGCGCGCCGTCAAAGATGTCAGCAACCACCGGTGGGGTCCGCAAGGGCCGATGCCTGCCAGGAGTGCGTGTTTGTTCGAAAGAGATACCACAGCCCCTGGCATACGGGCTACTGAGGGAACACGGGTGGGTTTTAGTCAGTAAAACTCTGACACGCCCTCCTGCTCTACTCAGCAGGAGAAGACATTTGATGATTTCCCAGCCAAAAAAAAAAAAAAAAAACTGACAGGTCACTTCAAGCGGTGACATGGTTACAGAATGAACATTCTGGTGTCCTGCAGCTTAGGCACCAGTCTCCCACAGTATAATAATAATATGTATTGTTTTTAATTATGTGTTTGGACCTACTTATATATTGTGGCGACAAAAAAATCATTATCTTATCTTATTGATGATTTTAATTATTATAAGTATATAACTCTGTGAAGCCATTTTTGTTACTGATACGAATCATATTTCAATAAACATACAACATGACACTGACTCGCAAATTGCTTTTTGAAAAAAAAACCTTAATTTCACGGGCTTCCTTATCGCATCCTCCATAACTACAGAACGTGCTACGATCCTAACATACTATTTTTCATTAAAAAAAAACCTTCAAAACGAAAGTAATACATCCAAATTGAACGATAAATAGATCCTTCTCTCGGGCACTGTACACTCGATACACAATTCCATCATCGAAAGTCCTTGACCAGCACTTAAGTGCCTACTGGCATTTCGTGGGTTGCCAGTGTTGCCACACCGACGCTCTTTGAATCCTGCACTACATCGGTCTTGTGAAACGAGTGGATAAGGTTATCTGTACCGAGAACCGCCCTGATCAACTTTAATGGTCCATTTTTAAATGGAATGCTGCGAATTAATTGAATTAAAATTAACGTGTTGAATGAATGAGCTTGTTGATTTGTGGGTAGTGATGTCATTCGGTGTAAAGAATTTGTGTGTGAGGAGGTTGGATGCCATATGTTAATACGATATCCCGTAAGACTTTTGGCTTTCTGACGACCCGTAACGGCTGTTAAAGAAGAACGTGATATTTAAAACTCAGTTAAACATCAGTCATCTTTGCCTCAGTAAAGATACATCATTATGATCTGCCTAACCTTTACCCAACTGTGTTGGGGTCGGCTTCCAGTCTAACCAGATGCAGCTGAATACCAGTATTTTACATGGAGCAACTGCCTATCTGACCTCCACAACCCACTTACTGGGTAACACGATACCCCTTGGTAAGATTGTTTGTCAGACTTTCGGGGTTCAGACGACCAGTAACGACTGTCAAAGATCTACGAATGACTGCCGGGACCAACGGCTTAATGTGCTTTCTGAGGCACGGAGGGGTCTTGGTGTGCGACATGGTCACCCATCCACGGATCAACCACGGCAAGCGCAGCTTAACCTGAACGATCGACCTGTGCGGCTATTATTACCTACTTAGCCACAAGCCCAGTAAAGATAAATGTTTAAAATATTAAAACATAATAACATGAGTTATTAAATTTTCACTTTCCCATCAAGATAATAGATACGCCCAACAAATTAAGCAATAAAAAAATAATATACAGATTATTATCTACGTGGAATTGCCTACTTGTCTTGATATACCTGATTCAATTTCTAACGAGATTGTTATAACATTTTGTTATGCCGCCAAATTGATTTAACATAATTCAATTTATAATTCAGTGCCGTTTACTTTTAGGGAAGTAACATTTTTACATAAACATACCATCAAGCCTTGTTTCCCCGAAGGATGGGCAGAGGGTACACCGCAATTCGGTCGTTATTTTGCGAGGCAAGCAGTAGGCACCTCGTCGCCGCAGGAGACACCCTGGGCGTCGGGAATCCTAGTCAGTGTCCGGTAAGGACCAAACCCAGGTCAGGTCGATGGCGCGTTGTGTTCTACGCGCGCTTCAAAGAGATGTTAGCACCAACTGGTGGGGTCCGTAAGGGCCGATGCCTGCCAGGGGTGCGAGTTGTTCGAAAGAAATACCATGGCACCTGGCACACAGGCAACTGAAGGAACACGGTGGGTTTTAGTCAGTAAAAGTCTGACACGCCCTCCTGCTCCACCCAGAGCGGGAGAAGTTATTTGATGAATTGTTACACTCAAAAAAAAAAAATTGTGTGGCTACTGCCATCTACCGGTCCCTCTTCAAGACTCCGGTCTGCTACTGAGATGATTCAGATGGAAAAACTCACTTTACCCTACCTGGCTATATATATATCGAACTCAGGACCTCATTCTCAACAGTACCAACCGCTTGCAACCACTAGACAAACGGGGCAGTAGGTAATAGTGCACAAAACATTTCAAAAGAAAAATTGCATTTCCGATTGTCATCACTTTTCCGTAGAAAATAGAAACGATTTTCGTTTAAACATTTTGATAGACAGTACCTTTTATTAGCTGCCCTACGGATTGAAAGGAGAGAAAACTTGTCTAAACTATAAAGAGTAAATTGCTGCCTCTAATAATGTTATTAGACCTAGTGTTCACTGATGAACGCTTACTATTACTAGAACAATTTTATAGAAGCTATTTCCGTTACTGACACGATAAGTATCAAAATTAAGGTATTTTGTATTTGAAATTAAATAAACATCATTTGTTATAATTTGTTTAAAGGTTATACAACTTTATGACAGTGCGAAAGGTAGCAAAATTCCCATTAAAATGTTGCTCAGAAAACCCAAAGTGACGTCATTTATTTAAAAAACCCCACGACTGTAAACACAATCATACTTTTATATTTAGGAATGGACACTAGTTTCTGCCCGCGACTTCGCCCGCGTGGTATGTCGATAAAAAGTAACCTATATCCATCCTCAAGATTGAAAGTAGGTATCCCCCATACCAAATATCATCAAAATCGTTCATCGCGACGGACAGGCATAGAGACAGACAAAAATGATAAGAAGATTTTTTTGTCATAAGTAGATACCGTAAAAAGCTGTTATTTTAACATTACAAACAGACACTTCAATTTGATTTATTTTTATGTATGTAAGCACTGTCAAACTCAACGCAAACTCAAAAGCATTCATTTCAAATAAGCCAATTACAGGCACTTTTCAATTCAATTCGATAATATTTATGTAGAAATGATTAATTTATTCATCGATAACTTTATTAATTATTTCACTATCATACATGATATACCACTAGCCTAGTAGTATTCAAGGCTTCCTACCACCAAACAGATGTAAACTAAGCCTATCAATATGTAGATTAGAATTTTCCTAGGTGTGAATTAAATAAGTACTTTGTGAAAGTGGAGGCACTAGGCATCTCAGATACATTATTAGCTAGGAGACTGTGATTATATGCTTATTATATTGTCTCATAAAATTTTATCGCTAGCAAATGAGAATTTATTAAGTTACAATAACTTTCATGTGAGTAAATTATCTTAGATTGTTTTAGTGGAAGGTTGTAATTATGGCGCCGTTCAGAAATAGGTTGAGTCGCCTGCGGGTGTGAGACGGATAGTTGTCTTTATTAAGCTGTATAAGTGTGTTTATTGAAGTAGCTGTATCAACGAGTAGTTGATTTTAATTGATGCTGCCAGACTGCCAACCTTTTTATTTCCATATGGAAATATTAAACTTAGAAGATGCGATTTTGAGCAACGAGTAAAGAATCTAGGATATAGGTAACTGTAATTTGATGTAAAAATGACTATTGTAGTTGTAGGTTGTAATTATGGCGCCGTTCAGAAATAGGCTGGGTAGGCTGCATGCGTGAGACCTATGGGTAATTTGTTTGTATAGTTGTGTTTTTTAAAGTCACTATTGCAACGAGTAGTAATTTTCTTTTGTTTGATGCTGCCATTTTATATATTCTTATCAAGTACTTCATGTTTACCTGAGGGGCTTGTAGCTAAATAACATTAGCTGCACGGGTCGATCGGCCAGGTTAAGCTACGCTTGCCGCGGTTGGTCCGTGGCTGGGTGACCATCTTTACATACCAAGACCCCTCCGTTCCTAGGAAACCACGTTAAGCCGTTGGTCCCGGCTGTCATTTGTGGGTCTTTGACAGTCGTTACGGGTTGTCAGAAGCCCGAAAGTCTGACAACCAGTCTTCCCAAGGGGTATCGTATTACCCAGTAACTGGGTTGTGGAGGTCAGATAGGCAGTCGCTTCATGTAAAATACTGGTATTCAGCTGCATCCGGTTAGACTGGAAGTTGACCCCAACATAGTTGGGAAAAGGCTAGGCAGATGATGATACTTACCTGCTTAAACAGAGTAAGAGTATATCATTATAGAAACCTAAGAACATTTGCACTTGTTGGAAAACTGTGTTCAAGTCACGTAGAAATGAACTTTATTTTTGTACTTCAAAGCTCTACTGTCTACATTAATTTGACAACTGAAAGGATTACGTATTGTTGGAATGTTGCTGTAGACAAATTGGTTGTTACATGTTGTTAGGATTATTCATAAAAAAATGTCAGACTTCGAAGATGTTATTTGGAGTAAGGAGTGAAGAACCTAAAATTAAATAGCTAAAATTAAATTCTATGAGAAAAATAGTGCCACCTAAAATGTTTACCATTTATAACTGATCTATACATATAATAAATCTGTAAAGGAACTTTTTCTGTACATTTAAAATATTTCGAAAATAATTGCTTGGGGTGGTAAGGGATAATCAACAGATGACATTTTAACCCTTATCAAAATTTTTGTCTGTAGCTCGGTTTTTCAGTTTCTATGTTGAATAGATCAAGTATCACGTCAAAAGAACGAAACTAATATGGTTATCTTTCATACTCAAATATTGTTTATAACTCAGAGTTTATATTAGTCTTTGTTTCATCGCAATCGTTTCGGTCAACCTATCTAAATAATTTAAAGTGTTCAAGAAGAATTTATTTTCGTAATGTTGAAACACTTAGCGACATCTATTGGCGTGAAACGGTACTAACGAATACTTAATATTAACACGTCATTCTCATTTAAGTTACTTACTGTGTCTGTGTTATTTCAAAAAGTAATGATACTGATTACTAAAATCGCTTTCCGTTGGTGGTTGATTCCCACGAATCAAAAAAGCTAAAAGAATTTCAAATAAAAAGTTGTGATAATATTAACTGACGTGGTGTTCTGAGTCATATACCTAGAATGCAATGTTAGATAAATATTTATTAGTTTTATCAATCAAATTAATACAAATAGAGGGGAAGAAATCTCATTTTTAATTGTGATAAAAGTCTTAGTAGCGCCATCTAGCATAATATAGCAAAATTAGAGCGGCTAGAGGAACATCTCCACAGAAATTCTTAATCTCTAGCGTCAGTAACGCCATCTAGGTTTGAATAGCAAACATGCAAAGACAACAACTTGATTTCGCGCGAAATTTGATAATGTTAAATTTAAATGCGTGTTTACAGCATTACTCGATTCAAATAATGGGAGTTTTGGGAGTAAAGAGTTGTAAATACTTATGTGCTAATTTTCGTGATGTTAGTTTTCGAGGTGGGGAGGGGTTCAAGCGAGGTCGGATGGTGAAAGTCAGGAAAAAAAATCCAAAATTGCGACCATAACTACTGGTGGATTTGAGTAAATAGATAGGTTTTCACACGGGCAACTGTAGTTATGTCGATGCTCTTCCGAGCAACATCACTTACAGAGAAGCATTTTCTTAGTTAAAACAAGTTTAAAAATGTATTTATTTATCCATTTGGCATCTCCAACAAAGGATACATTACCTACACAGGAACAATAGAAATCACAATAGTAAAATATTGACAATTTTAAAGTCGCTTCTTTAAATATAATTATTTATTGGTCCACAAATAAATGTATGGCTGAACAAAAGAAACACTGAAACATTTTTGATTACAATTTACAATAAAAAGGCATCGCAACTGAGAGTCGCGGAGGATCGCTCTGTTACGTCCATTATCCTCGGGATCGGGCTCTCTCTCTTCCTGCTGCCTGCGTCAGCAGCGGGGAGAGAGGTGGGGGCGCGCGCGGTATGGCACTACGTAGCAACAACATCGTACTTACTATGTTCATAGAAAACCCGTGCTATACAATTTAAATAGTTTTTTTTGCCTGGTTTTTTTTTTTTTTTCAACAGCGCTTTTAATGTGGATAATGACCGACGTTACGGGGCGTAGGTAATGGTAACATTCGCAGCGAGCATGTCTTTACGCCGTGTGCTAAAATCAGTGTTGCTCGCTCGCATGTTTTGCCGTAGGTACTACAGACTGCACGAATACTTGCTTGGTAACATATTAGGTGCATTTTGACCCGTGACGCCGGTCAGTATCCACCTTTACAGCGTGATCTTTCTTCATCGTGATAACGCCATGGTCCCACGGGCCGTTAACTGACAGGTGGCGTCAGGTGTTACTGCACTGCTACCTGTCGAGGCCTATCGCAGTCCGTGCAGAGCATTCCCACTGCTGTGGTTTTATTCAGTGGTCAACGTTTGATAAACAAAGCTAAAAGACACGCGCCTGTACGGGCCGAGATAGGCGCCCGCCCCCGCGTGGAATAATGCTTCAGCACACTCAACCAGACGCGCAGTCGATTTATTGAGTAAGTACAGTAAAAGCTCCTTATTCGTGCTTCCTTCATTCGCGTTTTCACTATTCGCGGATTAAAAAAATGCGACCCAATTCCTATATCCGCGGCTAAAGATTTATTTATTTGCGGGTCTAATCGGTACATCGGTACATACATATTAACAAATAAAAAAAAGGATTCCAATAGGTATCCAACCCAATATCCTTTGTAAACGGGTCGTCAGATGGACTATAAAAAAGTGAAATAGACCTTATTACAACTTCGCCTAAAGTACATTGTCAAATGATATCGCCGCTGTATTGGTTCGGCCTTTGACATCTACAATAGCCGCCTTCGCCGCGGTCGGTGTTTTTAACCGACTTCAAAAAGAAGGAGGTTATCAATTCGACATGTTTATATTTTTAATGTATGTTCAGGCATAACTCCGTCGTATATAGACGGATTTGCAAAATTCTTTCAAATTTTTTCGAAAGGGGTTTACTCCGAAATGGTCCCATTGAAATTTCATATAGACAGGGCCCGATCTAGCTATTTAGCCGCTCCGGGCAAAAATAACATTCGCCGCCCTTTGCACTAACACCATCAAAGATGGTATGACCATAATTATGTGATATTCTTTTAACTATATAATATTCACATACGTCTACTACGGCTTCTGAACAAGTATACAAAAATTCATGAGAGTAGGTATGTTTGTAAGTATACATTTTGCCGCCGCTCATTTTTGCCGCTCTGAGCATTTGCCCGGCTTGCCCCCCCTTAGATTGGGTCCTGCATATAGATCTGATGATGCGTTTCGGAAACAGACAACGGAACTCTTCAAAAAATTACAGCAAATCAACCGCGAATGTTGCTATCACATAAATAAGTATGCATTGTTTTGACCCAAAGGATGATGAAATTTCGAATTGGTGTATTTAATTTTTCAAAAAAATACCAACCGACTTCCAAAAAACACTACAAAGTGCAAAATTAAAGTTATTTTGCACTTTGTAGTGTTTTTTGGAAGTCGGTTGGTATTTTTTTGAAAAAAGTTTTTTGAGAATGTAAACAAACATAATGAAACCAACCATCACCATAAAGTATATTTATATATCATCATCATCATCATTTCACCTGAAAGACGTCCACTGCTGGACATAGGCCTCCCCCACATTTATAAATGCTGCGACTTAATAGACATTCCATCCTTTGGTACGAGCCGCTTTGCGTGTTTTACCTATTGTTTCATCTTTCCATTTATTGCAAAATGTTGAAATTTTTTTTTACTTATAAACGATTTTCGACGCGAAAAAATCTGTTTAATGCATAGAAATGCTTGATCGTTAAGATCGTTTACGCCTTGGAGAGTCGCTTGCATCCATATCACGCTCATACAATTAATCAATATGGTCAAAAACTTCAATTAAATTGTTTTTTTTTTGTCACTTAGGAACGTATCCCCTATAATCCCATATAAATTACCATTCCATAGTCACGGTTTCTGTATTCGCGGTAGGTATTTTACGGAACGTATACCTCGCGAATAAAGAGCTTTTACTGTACCTACGGCAGGTGCACATTTATTATAAAATGAGCCTCGACCAGGCGCTTTGATCTATATTTATTCTTAAAAATCTGAGTGAGACTTCGTCGCAATATCATTATAACCCCTAAAGACGCCTGCAGGCCTAGACAAAACACCTTTCTGTTAACGTTCACGCTAAACTCTACGCCAGAATATATGGGAATGACATTACCGTGTCCTTTCCGCAGGTAATGTCATTCCCATACATTTTGGCGTACCGTTTAGCGTGAACGCCAAGAGTAATGTGTTTTGTCTCTAGGCTCTGGACTGCATTCGAAAGCTGTGGTAGATTCCTACCAGGATAGATCGGAAGATCGGAGGAGTGGTACCTACACCGTCAAAGCGACACATTATTGTTTTCCGACATGCACGCGAACGAAGTCGCGGGCACAGCTAGTTGTGAAATATTAAAAATCATGTGAACGTTGCTAAAAAAAAGGTGTTTTTTTTTTACGTTTATAACACAAATGTATGTTTTTTTTTGCCAATTATGGTAATTTTAAACGCGTATTTGAGTCAGTAAAGTTAGTAGATACGTTTGACTAGTCACGCCTGACTAGTGATGTGCCGTGGGAACATTCCTGTTCCCAGTAACTTCCCAACGGGAATGTTCCCGGGAATGTTCCCATGTGCCCGGGCACGTTCCCAGTTAGTGGGAACACTAGCAAATAAGTTAAAGATTTTTTTCTTTTTTGAACTTTTAAAATTAGGTTTCTTATCGCATGTTTCTTAATAAAATAATCATCATTTCAGCCGAAAGACGTCCACTGCTGGACATAGGCCTCCCCCAAGCTCTGCCACTTCGACCGGTTCTGTGCTTCCCGCATCCAGCGGACTCCTTCAGCCTTCACAAGGTCATCGGTCCACCTTGTGGGCGGCCTTCCAACTCTACGTCTTCCGGTACGCGGTCGCCACTCCAAAACTTTTCGGCCCCATTGGCCATCTGTTGTGCGAGCAATGTGCCCTGCCCACTGCCACTCACTTCTGAGCCATGTCTACAAGCTGTTCTCCAGAGTCATCACAAACCGTCTAGCGCGCAAGCCTGACGACTTCCAGCCTCCCGAACAAGCCGGGATCCGTAAAGGCTTTAGCACAGTAGACCACATACATATGCTGCGGCAGGTTATACAGAAGACCGAAGAGTATAATCTGTCTCTCTGTTTAGCGTTTGTGGACTACGAAAAAGCCTTTGATTCGATCGAGACATGGGCTGTACTGCAGTCCCTCCAACGGTGCCAGATCGACTATCGGTACATCGAGGTGTTGAAGTGTCTGTACGAAAACGCCACCATGTCAGTCCGACACCAGGACCAGACCTCGAAACCTATCCTTCTGCTGCGAGGTGTGAGACAGGGAGATATTATCTCTCCGAAACCGTTCTGGAAAAAACTAAGGTTCTGGACTGGAAAGGGTCTGGCATCAACATCAATGGCGAGTACATCACTCACCTTCGGTTTGCCGATGATATAGTTTTCATGGCTGAGACCATGGAGGACCTCAGTACAATGCTCGATGACCTCAGTAGAGCTTCCGAAAGAGTGGGTCTTAAAATGAACATGGACAAGACAAAGGTCATGTCCAATGCCCATGTAACACCCACTCTCGTAACGGTCGGAGGCGCTGCACTCGAAGTTGTGGACGAGTACGTTTACCTAGGACAAACTGTCCAGTTAGGTAGGTTCAACTTCGAGAAAGAGGTCAATCGTCGAATCCGACTCGGCTGAGCAGCGTTCGGGAAGCTTCGCAATACCTTCTCGTCCCACATACCGCAGTGTCTTAAGGCGAAAGTCTTTGACCAGTGTGTGTTGCCAGTGATAACATATGGACCCGAAACGTGGTCGCTCACAATGGGCCTCATAATGCTTCTCATAAGGCTATGCTTGGAGTTTCCCTGCGTGATCGAATCGGGAATGAAGAGATCCGCAGGAGAACCAAGCTAACCGAAATAGCCTGAAGAATTGCCAAACTTAATAAAATAATAAAAGAAAGAAATTAAATGCATATCTTTTACACCCACTGATAACAAAAAACTATCCATAATTAGAAACGCACAATTTTAAATATTTTTGAATTATTTTATTACAGTGTAGTGAAGTCATAATCCAAATTTGTTTATGCTAGCTGTTACGCGTGATTTTATTAATTTTAAACATTTTCCATGGTAAAAACCAGTAGGTAGCATATTTTACTCAAGAATAATGTAGTATTCTAAGTCACCAGTCTATTAAAATAACGTTTCAAAATATTGTAAAAAATCTCAATACTCAATACTTTATTGCATTCCACATGTGGGTATTCTTAGGTGGTAAACTTATAATTAGATCATATGGACCCTGTCGGGCACAGCAAAACAAGTAAGTTAGAGAGGAAGCATTTGTTAGTTATTAAACATTTTGAAAAACTACTATATTAAAACATGCAATTAATAATCTAAAATATAATCAATTTATACAAAATAAAATATAATTAACATAAAATATAAACAGGTACTAATGAGAATTGTAATAATAATTAACGGGTCAAATAAAATTTAAAGTTACAGTACATAAGTTATGACTTTATAAGTTTCCTCCTCCTACATTCGAAATTTTTATTTGCCTCTTTCTAAAATTGATGCAATGAACGACAAGTTACTAAATTAGCACTTATTACATGTCCCTTCTACTTACTTACTAAATCTTACCAGTAACTTAGTATGTAATTATATTTTTACTTTTATTATAATTCTATGTGGTTTCACCGACACGTTCCCAGCAATTGGGAATATTCCCGGGCACTGGAAAGATTCTTTTGGGAACATTCCCACTTTGGGAACATTCCCGGGAACGGCACATCACTACGCCTGACATGTTCAAACCACAGTTTTGACACCTCTGGTAGGTATGTTGACCTCTACATGATGTCATCGTAGTCAACGAACGTAAAACGCAAATTAAGTTCTTTTATCAGTGAGTTACTCTATAGTTAAAAGGAAAGAATAAGTACCTAGGTACATTTAATTTTACTAGCTTTTGTTGACTTCCTCCTAGCAACAAGCCTCTTCACTTCTTCCAGGTAAAGACGCCAGCACATCAAGCTACCCCAAACTCTAAAATTTTCCCAATTGAACATGAACCTTATGCTTTTGTTATAAAGTTGAAACTCTATCAAAAAAATTGGCAGATTGGAGTAGCTTGATAACGCAGAAATAGTTATTTATGATACTAGTGCGGTAAGTTAGTTTTTACAAACGAGTAGACGAATGTAAGCCCGAGACGAAGTCGAGGGCTTACCATAGTCACGAGTTTATAAAAACCAATTTCTGCACGTGTGTCATACAATGTTTTTCAACACATTTGCGAGAAAACAGTACAATATGTAATGAAACGAACTTATACATCATTAAATAGCGCTCTCCGATTTTGGCGACAAGATACCGTTTCCTGCAATTTGCGCCTCATTCAAAATATCAGGTGGAGTAGATTCCAGTTTCGTACGCCCTACGATTCATGCTTGCTAAATATCAGTTTCCTCGCTTGAACTCATATTTTAAGTTTGTTTAAAAAATCAGTCGGAAACTCGCAATAATCTTTGACGTTTCTAATGTGAAAATGGCGCGAATTTGCAAATGGCGCCACATGCACGTGGTGAAAATTAGAACTACATCTTTCATCTCATTTACTCTTTAGTATTAAAGTGAGAAACGTATTGAGCAAAAGCGCTTCCAAGGAGGTTCAATCAGTCAGCTTATTTATTCTAGTAATGTGAAACTCCTTGGACGAAATTCTAAATATTTTATGGAAATTAAAAAAAAAACCGTAAAGAATACGCACGGTGCCATACAACGGGGTATGCGGTAAAATAGGTACTTAGGTGAGAGTACCTATTTTACCGCACGTTCTGTTGTATTAGTGCGTAATTTTTAACTTTCGAACCATGTATACAGGCCTCGTAAATGCAGTTTTTGAGCAAACGTGTTGAAAAAAAAATTAAGAAGAAAATCTTTGATCAGGAGGGTAGTTACGTAACATACTATCAATCTCGATTTAAATAATTATGAAGGATACTGTTAAACCAAAGCTTCAAATATAAAAAAAAAAACTGTTCAGCAATGCAAATAACGCAATGAATGTTGTTGAACTGTCAGAATGAAATCCATTGTAGCGATGTATTGATGGTGTGTTACGCAATATCCCGCTGAACACATTGCTCTCGTAAATAAGTATGTTGTATGTGAATCCCTGTGAATATCGTTGTTACCTGTATAAGGTCTAAACGATACCCGTGTAAGGTCTAAACGATACCCGTGTAAGAATAGAATAGAATAGGATTTTATTTTGCAAATATGGGTAGTACACAATAGCCGTGTAAGGTCTAAACGATACCTGTGTAAGGTCTGCATTAGAATATAGGTCCACAGCCCTTAAAGTATTCGTTTATCTGTCAAATTCACGGCAAGAAAAAAATATCTCGATTAAAGTCAGCTAATAGCTATTATTATTTGGCGTAACAGTACCTTTGTTAATAAATCATTTATATTACTTGTCTCTAATGGCTCTTAAATGCATAGCATACGATAAAGTTTATTATAAATTCTCAGATAATCAACATTGTTTTTGCAAGCCATAAATACACACTTAACAAAAACATGTCGCAAAAAGTTTACATACTTATCTAATAACAATGCGAACTGTTTAATTAAGCGTGCAAAGTCGGAAGCAATGTCTTCACATATTGGAAACAACGTTGGAACCAAAATTGGTTCAGATTGTGGCGAAAGCTCGCGATGCAAATCGACACTTAACACCAACTTCAAAATTGCTGTAGTTTTTTTATTTTTTATTTTTTTGGGACGTCATCAAATAACTTCTCCCGCTCTGGGTGGAGCAGGAGGGCGTGTCAGACTTTTACTGACTAAAACCCCGGGTGGGTTTTTTTGTTCCTTCAGTAGCACGTATGCCAGGGGCTGTGGTATCTCTTTCGAACAAACCCGCACCACTGACAGAAATTGCTGTAGTATCGGATATTTTAGGCTTTATTAATTCTAGAGATCATTATGAAGTCAGTTATGAACCCGTTTTTAAGAAATTGTGTTAACCTTTAACGGTGTTAAAAGCCCGTTTAATTCATCTCGCTTTCATGTGCCAACTCTACAAACGTTGGACAAACATTGCTAGATGTTGGGACAATGTTACGTGTGAGAAAACTAAGAAATTGCACCCGCTATCGCCATCTTGGATCGGTTTGCAGATAATGTACATTGTGTTATGGTCTGCTGCTTGTTCCCGTGTGAGGCCTTCTGAAACATCCCATTAAACATTTATGTGCAATTTTTTTACAAAATAATAAAACCTGTAATGCTACATGAGTTGTATAAAGTGTTTCCTGCATTTTTATGGTTTAATAAACAGGAATTCAATTTGCCTTTGTAAGATCTTTGCCGTCTAGCCGATAGATTATGTTATTGTTGTTTTATTATTCAAAGAGTCTTAAAATAAAGTCTACCTATGGCAGTAGCTTGAATTTTTGCTGCTACAAACAGCAAAAGTTATGTCAAATTGAGCTTCACACACTTCACTGCAAGATCACGGCTCTCTTCGCGCGCCCCAAATTCAAATTCGGAAAAGGAATGCCACAGCTAATAAACAAAAAACAATTCTATAATTGGCGAAGGAATTCTCTTAAACAGCCAGTTCCAAAAACTATTCACGATTGCGTCACTCGCCGTTAAAAAGCAATCTCCTGTAGTCGAAAGTTATTTTTAATTCCTTTTTCAAAATTACACTGCGCGCCATATTTAACAGCTCTCATTTGGATTAACGACTCACGTTTCCTTTTCTATTGAATTAATGGAATGTCAAAAACAGGAAATGTTTTAAAGGAATCAAATACTTCAGTTTTTCCGCGTTGTTGATGTTTAATGACGTTTAATTCTGGGTTTTAGGTACGTTTCCAATATCAAAGGACCTTAAAAGATAGATGGGTGAGTTAGTGAAATAAGGTACGCGTAGGCACTCATTAGGTAGATAATTAATTTTTAATTAAGTAGTACGGAACTTTGGATTTTAGATGTAGGTACCTTTAACCTTATAACTAAAAAATAAAAGGGCGGAAATTGGTTGAAATGGAAAGCTAGTTGTCAGTTTGACAGTTCGATAACATTATTAAAATTGCGTTATTTACTTTGTTGACCAGACATTTTTCGAACATACGGAGCAATGAATATTTCAAAATAATTAAGATTCTGATTGAAAAACGGAAAAAGTTTTGTTTGTGAAGATGGACCTTTGAGATCATTGAGACTAGTTTTGTTACCATTTAACCAGTTATTCTGTGAATTTACTACATTATTCTAACACTTAACTTAGTATAAGATCACACTAAAATTGTCAACACAATCAAGATGCTGTTATACAAATGCCGGGACTGTTTATAATCATGAATGTTTCATAAATTCGATCACAAATCGAATTCAATGTTTATGTAAATATTAAACTTTACATTGGCGGGTAGTCGCAAACTGTGGAGGAAGTTGTAAATGTCTTTATAAATCTAATTGTGGATAGTGTATTTGGTATTGACCACACAGGAGTGTGAGATTACGAGATTCGATAGGTAATTGAAGAAGGAAATCATAATTTTATCAGTAAGTAATTATTTGTTTGCAATAAAACTGGATCAGGACCCTTATTGCGTAACACACTATCAATTGGAATCTGAATAATTTTGAAAATTATTGCTAAGTGACAAAAAGAAATGAAAAAGATTTTTCGGGCACAAGTAATTATAGAGGATCTTGAGTGTTTAACGAATTAGCTACTATACATAATTATATATATTATTCATGATTAATTTAGAGGAACGCAGGGCATTCTAACAGAGTTTTAATTACTTTAAAAACATGCAATTTTGCCCCTATTGGAAACAAAAAAAAATCAACACACCAGGTTTACATCTATGTAGATTTTAACTAATTGCATACTAGCTACACATGCAACTATACAATTCCATTATAAGCTGAACTCGCATTGTATAGGATTTTCGTACAGTGTGAGATCAACGTAAACTAATGTATAGCTTGATGTGTAGTCGTGTGTACCTAGGTAATGCAAAGTTCCCTATCAAAAAACCGAAATACCATGATATTTTCTCGTTAACTTTTATAATTATGGTATTTTTTATGGCAGCCATTTCGGTGTTTGTGGTTTACATAGCTGGCAATATCCACGTCTGGCTCAAGTTAACTTTGACATGTATGAAATTCATAAATAACTACATAGGTTGTACTGAAAATTGTATACACTTTTGGTAACAGAAAAACAAGTCAAATTTTTGTGCTTGAAGCCTAAAATTAAAAAGAAACAACGGTATTAGAGGCGGACTTTAATTTCGGCCAAAATTATACAAGGCGTTTTCTTTATTTGAATCTTACCAACAGACTACCTACATTATTATTCGGATGGTAGAGCTGTATGGTGTTGATCCACGCGTCAAGTTCGTGAACGGGCGCCATCGGTTGGGACTGGTCTTCTCTTAATTGCTTGCTTTGAATCTTATAATTAAATTGTTTCTTTGTTTTTTTTTTCGTTGTTTTTACTTAAAAAGCAACAAGAATAATGTAACCAGGATTTTGTAATATTTTGATTTAAAAGAGTGTCCTTGTAGTTTCTTGCTCGTTCTTCTGCATAGAGATCGACGTTTTGAATCAAAAGTGCCTGCACATGATAATTGAAATAAATGCTTTCAGTTTGAGTTTAAAACTTCAACAATGCGTGAGAACGACCATAAAACAAACACCAAAACGCAAACGGGCAATCTCCACAATAATTTTACTAGATAAGACTTCACAATTGGGCCAAACGCATTCAATCCAATTAAACAGCACTTACATCATACGCTTGTTAGACGCGACTATAAAATGCAGCGGTCCAGCGCTATACAATACTTCTGATTGAGATTTATGCATTGCGCTATCAAGTTACGACGCTTGAAGTCCGCTTGCGACACAGGCCACTATTAAATTTGCGTCCAAATAAACTTCATAGTTATTACTTATGTCACTAAACATGACCCTTGATTGAATGATTTATTGTTTTATTATTAGATTTGTGACGCAACATAATTTGGTTATTGTTGGCTTAACGAGTTAACCTTGCTTGACCTGGCTTCGGTTGTTAAAGTGGACGTTAATAATGTTAAATGTTATTACTGAGCTATTTATTATGTAACTGTCACGATTGTGACTGTCAAACAGATATAGAACGATGATGATGACTTGTCACTGATTAAACACTGACACAAAGCCTTTAATCCATATCCATTTCTTGAGAAAGAAACTGCGGAATATTCTAAGAATCTAACCGTTGTCTTCTACCTAGCCTTTTCCCAACTATGCTGGGGTCGACTCCCGGTCTCACCGGGTACAGCTGAATAAATAACCGTATATATGGAGCGACGACTGCCTATCTGACCTCCACAATCCAGTTATTGGGTAATACGATACCCCTTGGTAAGATTAGTTGTCAGACTTTCGGGCTTCTGACGACCCGTAATGACTGTCAAAGATCCACGAATGACCGCCGCGACCAAAGGTTTAACGTGCTTTCCGAGGCACGGAGAAGTCTTGGTATGTTAAGATGGTCATTCATCCACGGTCCAAGCGCGGTAAGTGTAAGCTTAACCTGATCGATAAAACCGTGCGGCTGTCATTATTTTGCCACAAGCTTCATTAAAAATCAAACCAAGGAAATAAAATTCCCAATCATTTCTTCGATCAATAACTTGATAACTGAACAGACAACACTTCTATCAATACTATTATTGACACTTTCCCGTTCAAGCTGTCCACTTTTACTTCAAATTAACACCTGAAAAAGACCTTAACAACGTAAAACTTATCAATGAAGAGAAAGCAAATATAAATCAATGAAATCTATCAATGGAGTATGAATGAACAGAAACTGGACAGGACAACACCGCTATAACTCCATAAGTGTTATAAGGGCCACATTCCTGCAATCGTGGTTCAAAGGAAATATTGTTTTCTCCTCGTATATGGCTAGGTCAAGTGGTCTACTTGAAAACGATAACTAGACTGAGTATCTGTCAGATGTCGTGTTCCGGGATAATTTGCTGCGGTTTACTTTCGCTGGGCTATGTTATGGGGTGGGTAGGGCAGTGGTAAAATGTGATCGGAATACAATAAAAGCTTTTAAGAAGAAAGGAAGGAATAGCGGAAATGTTGGGCATAGAAGAAAATGTGGTTATGGCACACAGTAAGCTCATAAGATCCGTGAAAGACTATGATCATGACAGTAGACTTGTAGTCAGTAACTCGTCTAAAACAATAGAAAATTCGAAAGGGAGCAGACTTCTTAACAAAAATATACAAGTAACTATCTTAAATGAAAACGAAAAGAAGAAGAAACGGATTCCTCGTATTTTCTTGAACACAAATAGCTAATACTGGTTAATCTTAAAAGAAAATATTTAGGTAGCTAATGCTGAGTGAACTGGTTTTTGTCTATAACTAGACGTAGCGACGTTGTGACTGTTAAGCAGAAACTTTATAGCACCAGACAGAATTTCAACGGTTACTAGTCGCCAAAGTCTATAACAATAACTATGTCTATTAGTAGTGTATTAAACATTTAACATCATTCAATTATTTTCAGAACAAAAACATGAAAATGGTTTGCAAATCAACCTTGAGACTGGATTGTTTGATCTGTAACAATATTATTGCTATTAGTTATTGTACTGATTTTGATTTTATCATTTTTGACTTTAAACGGTTTACGTTCATGGTCGACACTTTCGATCTGATTTAAAACGGAATTATTGCAAGCTGTGTTGTTGTAAATTTTGATTGATCTTGTTTTGGTTTATTATCTTGTTTATTTCACGGTCGTTTATCTGAAGATTTAGGTTTACAAAATCGTTATGTTTCCCTTGTTTGTCAAATGCCGGAAAATATTGCAACAGAGCTAATAGTAGGTTTATGAAATCCTGTGGTCACCCAGATTTTGTGATTGATTCACTGCATGATTATAGCTTTTTTTCATTCAGAAAATAATTCATCTGGCACCTATTCGATTTTGGTTTTATAGTATATTTCCCCATTTTATTCTGAAGCCTATGCGATTCAACATAGTGCTTACAAAGTATCAAGGTGGATTTATAAAACGCAAATCGCAAAATCTTTGTGCCTGAACTGGTTAAAGTAATGGATTTGTTTGAAAACTTTGATATCTTTGTAACAAAGGAACGCGTTGAGTTCCCACGAGATAACGGAGAATCTAAGTTGAATGAAAGAATGAAATTATACGTTTTTATCATGACGAGTAGATAATGGAGTAGATAAAATATATTTCAAGAAGTAATTCATAAGAAGATATCCTGTAGGTTAATATTTTGGCTCAAGCCCTAATTATAGTCAAACAATTTGTTTCAATAATGAAAAAGATGACAACCACATATACATTCTCTAAATGGAATTAAAACTTCTTCAATCGAAAAAAACAGCAATGACCACACATCAAGAGTTAAGACATTACACACGAACGGAATAACCATATCATTATCTTAACATCTCCATAACCACAAAACCGGGTCAAAAGCCACGAAAAAGAACAAACAACTACATTATCTATATATCGATCTAAAATCGACGTAATAAGATCACAATGAAAGTAGGTACCATCATAATTGATACCTGGTCTCCCAGACAGGTTCAGAGGTCGCCTTATGCAAGCAAATTGATGTTATGTGGATTATTCTTGATACACATGGCTCGTTAGAACAACGAACTTGCGAAAGTGATTGACCGGTCGAACAATTTATATATATATTATGTAACCTCATTTTTTCTGCTCTTTCGTTACGTCTTGAAATATTTTAGATTGAGGATGATGAATTGTTATTAGATTAGTTTGATTTAGGACAGATTTAATGAGACTATGGTTAGTTTTGACTCCATTGTGACTGGATGTAATACCAATAATGGTTCAAATGTTAATTATATAATCAAGATGATTATTATGATCATCTGTAACATTAGGTTTTGGCTGTTCATTAGCCTACTTTTTTGTTTTGGGTTCTTTGTGGAATGACTGACAACTTACCCAAAACGACATGTTTGCAAAGCTGTATAAGTTCTATCTAATTAAGACTTTAATTATTAAAATAATTTCACTGTCGAAATCATGTTCCTTATTCTCTCTGCTCGTAAATATAGCATTGCAAGTGAACATTTACTTCTGTTCGGACATTAAAGCATAAGTGTGAACATTAATCGAAAACGATTTGATAACTCAATTTATATTATAGTGAGCAATATTGATCGTATTCCCGATAGGTTGCGTTACTCTTTATTTGTCTTATTGCTTCATTATTGTATTATTAACGATTGTTAGATTGGTTCGAAGCTGCTTTTATTACATCTGAGGTTATTGCTGAAATATGTGACCATTTATTTAAGTTGGATCTAAATGTGCGAATTGCAGAATTAATAGGAATATATAGGTATATTATTATGAGCTTCTTTAAAATTTGATGCACTTAGTGTTGGTAAGTCGCTAAAATTAGCTATGGATTCAGCCAAACCCTCATTAAAGTAAATAAAATATACCTAAAAGAACTGTTAACTATCGTTTTGTTTGTTTTTATCTAGATTTTATTGCAACTATTTCTAGGCTTCGAACAATGACAACAATTTTGTCAGTAAACACTTACTTGTAGTCAATAAAACTTAATTCTAAGAAGTGGGACAGTACGCAATGAGATATAACACGAGTTACATTCTATTGTGTCATCAGGTCGGTATAGACTATTGGTAGGGACTAGGGTTGCTAGATACTCTAATTCAAGTACCTTAACTCAAAACTCGTATCAAAAGAATGATTGACTCTGCACGTGATGGACCCTTAGCCACATATTAAGGTCTAATGGCAATCTTCGACGCACAAGAATTTGACGAAGAAGCATTTTTATCTCTCCATAACAAAAAAATCGTTTTTATTTGGTATCCGGTAGTCATAAATTCCTAGCCCTATATTGATCTGGCACATACGAGACAGTTTCAATTCGAGTCGGGTGCAATCCTGGGCGCTGATTACGGGAGCAAATGCTGCTGAATTGTTCTAAATGTTCAATGTAGCTCACGTTTCTGTTATAATTGTGAAATTTTAGGTCAACATTTCCATTTCAAGCAGTGAGACTTAAATATTTGATTTAACAAAGAAACAAGGTGAGTATTTATTTGAACATTAGATAGCTTAACAATATCACACGTATAACCCCAGAAGAATAACGCAGAGGTGTACGCCTTCATTTCACCCATCAACCGGTACAAATGCAGACTCCAGAAGGACTGGACTAGTCGTAGTGAAGAAGATTTAAAAAGGCTGAACACAATGACGAGGTATGTAAATCTGGTGCAGTAATAAAGCCTGCAACTGTAACAATAACAATAAAACCCTGTGAAGCAAACAACAATCCTTTTACACCAGCCGAAACTGCACCCATTCCTATCAAATTGATACGAGTCATATGAACACCAGCTAGTTCTACCAATAAATCCTCCAATTCGGATCCAACTGTATCGGTGGGCGAAAAGGCAATTGGTTCGTCTATTGCCGATAAATTACTACGGGAAATCGAAGAAGACTGGCTTTACGAGTTCGACAATTGGTCTAATCTGGCGCAAAAATACGTCTTTGCACAGAAGTTTGGGATCGAATGGGTCGGCAAATAAGTTGGCTACAAATGCAATGAAATCTTTGGCTATTGGAAATGTGGAGGTAGATTTTTATGACTGTGCTTTTATAGATTTGGGCCCGTATTACAGAACGTCACTCAATACTCAAGCATGACTTAAAACTACATTGAAGCCATTTGATTGGTTGAAACTAGTTTTAAGTAATGCTTGAGTATTGAGTGACGTTCTGTAATACGGGACTTAATAACGACAGTAGGAATGTTATATTCAGTGTCGATGTAAACATGATCGTGATTACCTTTTTCTGTAGGTTTCGGAGATATATGGCTATCTGCCAGTGTTAGGGCTTCCTCGACACCTTTAATTTGGTCAAGAAGGTGGGAAGAAGTATTCAAAACATCTAAATATAACGCATCTGTTAAGTCTTTTTTATCTATGTCATTACTGCCTTCAGTCTTGAGATCCATTCCGTAGACTATTATGCGGAAGGTCATATTTATAATCTTCTACGTTTTGTAATTAACTTCACATTAACCTTCCAGCATCCCAGGAGCTAAGGAACTACCCACAACAATGCTATCACCAACCTTATCATCACCGTCGAGTTGCAATAGTAGCAATCGTCCAATCATCCGAAACGGCCGCTGATTGCCTGATAACGTGTTATTGGTACACAAGCCAATGCACTCAGCTAGTTTTGATGCCTTTCAATTGGACTGTTTGTTAGATTTTACCTTGGTGCTATGATGGGGACACAGACCAGGGAAGCACGGCACAAACACCTTTACTGGACTGGCTAGAACAAGGCTGCCAATGATGACGGGAATGGTAGAAAACCCGGTACTGTGATGCCACTCAAACGATGCCAAAGCTCTACAGTAAAATATGCTACCTTGAGGATGACCTCAAGGTAGTACATTATCGGTGTAGGAAAACATCGTGAGGAACCCCGGCATGTTCTAGAACCAAAAATTCGAAGATATGTGACATCTACCAATCCGCATTGGGCCCGCGTGGTGGATTACGGCCCACTCCCTCTCACAAAGGGGAGGCCTGTGTCCCAGCAGTGGGAATATTATAGGCTGATTATGACGATAATGATGAGCACATTAACTGTAAGTAGTTTAGAAAGGCTAATGAATATTAGCCCTTCTAATAATTATAGGGTGGTTCATTTAAAGTGCCTCTGCAAGTGATGGTTTGACGAAACATCGGTGCAGTGGACATCACCATTTGTCCAGCCTGATCCCAAGGATGCCGTCGGCTTCCAGTCTTACCGGAGGCAGTGAAACTTTCCATATAACAAAATTGCTATCGATACTCGGTGATTGATTTAGATACTAAAATTATAGTATGTGTTTTACATCAACCTTGGTTTACTGCTACTCTTAAAAGCTTTTTCTTATAAAACTTTACGTTCCATCTCATTGAAGTTTAAAACCATTTGGTAATGCGCATTTGTTAAACTTTCCTGTCTACGCTGTTTACAGCGCCTTGTAGACGTCGTTAACTTTTATGGCTGGGACCTTAAGAGCGAAGCCCAGCTTCAGGAATTCCGAACAAAATAAGTGAGTATCCAGACAGTTAAATGATATTGAGTGTCTTTGCTAATCGAAGCAATATAAACTTTCATTTACTAAGTTAGAAATATCCATTTTTGTTTATGTTATAAAAACTTTTACATAAAAATATATTATATTGTAGGTAGGTAAAGATGGTCACCCATCCATTGACCAACCGCGGCAAGCAAAACTTAACCTGATCGATCGTCCCATGCGTCTATTATTTCTCAGCCCTCAAGCCCATAAGCAGTCAGACAACTACCAATTGTGGTTAAATTAGATCATAGAGAAAATAATTCTAGGTACAGAAGTCAGATACCTACCTTCTATAGACTAAAAATTCTATTCATCAACCTCAGTGATAAATCCACTTGCTCCGGTCTTCACGAGTATTGATTGGATCGTTGAACTAATAACATAAGTCAGGGATGTCCAAGCACCTAATTTTATTACCTACCCTCATCCGGGATAGTGCAGCCCTAACCGTGAGGAATTGTGTGGATGGGCTTTCATGAAACCAGGAAACTATGTGCCTGTCCTGTCCACACCGAGATGATAAAATCTATGCTTTATAACTTTTCTGGTAAGTAATCAAAGCACTGAAACAATACGTTCACCTTTATGAAAGAAACTAAGTAAAACGGGGTGAATAAAAGATGCAGGGGTGAATCGAGACGACATTTTAAAGTGGATTTTACCGTTTAAATTATGATAGTTTTCTGCCAACAAAGGCACTTAATTATAAAACAGTAAACATATTACTTTTTAACTACAAACTATATAATTTCAACATTAAAATCCATTGTAAAGTTTCGTCTCTCGATTCACCCCGTTTTACGGTAGTACCTATTTGCCGTGTTCTTGTCCGTGTGGAAGTCGGTAATTATCCTACAGAAATGTACCTACTACCGGAATAGGAAACGTATTCTATGTCCTATCACAGGCACGTTCTACGTGAGTGCCTAATTTCGTCGAAATCCGGTCAGCCGTTGAGGCGTGAAAAGGTAACAGATTGACAGACAGACACCGAGTTAATTTTGCTTTTATAATGTTAAGTAACTCTGGTGTGGAAATTGTGTTGAAGCCCCACAAACAACGAGGCAATTAATATCGTCCAGCGTGTCCAGGGCCTATAGACAAAACACATTTCTGTTAGCGTTCACGAAAGACACGACGTAAGCTTTCCGCAGGTAATGTCATTCCCATACATTTTGGCGTAGCGTTTAGCTTGTCTAGGCATGCTGAGCTGTTGTCTGCACGCTACACTTTCAACACTCTAAGAAAAATTATACAATAGCTGTATGATTGCAAAGAGAGTTTTCCCGTTCACAACAAACATGAAAATATTTTCAAGTGCACTTGAAACCAACCTCGTTGGTAATTAAAAACGCTATTCAATCAAAATGTCTCCCTTTCACAAAGCACACTCAAATGAATTTCGATTACTCGAATAATTGATCAACGTTAAAGCCAGTCTATAACCAGGATTCAAAATAAACGCCTCATCAAATATTTCTAACGTCACCTCTACTCGATGTCCAGCTTACACGGACCTTCCAACCCTCCATCTCTAAAAGAAAAACTAGTAAAAACAGGTGAAGCTCAAGGAAAGTTAGGGGTCAATATTTTTTGGTCACGTCAATTAGGGGTGCACCCTGAATCTGTCAAACGCAGAAGTTCTAAGTGACTGATATATGGAACCCTCCATATTGTCGGGTTTTTGTCTTTTGTATAGGTAATGCTTGAGATTGGTATCGATCGGTTTCTAAATACGGGGGACACAATGGCAAAGTGTTTCGAGAAGTATTCAATGGGTTTGGATGGGGTTTAACGGGGTTTAGGCATATTTTGGCTTTCTCTTTAACTTTGGCAATTATTCAATTTAGACAATAATTACTATTCTTTAAAACATATATCTAAATGACTTACAGCAATATGAGTCACATAGAAGTTTTATTCTACATAATATCTTGCATCAATAAAATAACTTAGTAATCCGATTATTTTTTTAAATTTAATGAAACGCAATGAAGATAGATTTATAAGCTAAAAACTCACGCGGTTTAGTAATAATTAACTTGACGTAACAATTAATTATTACTACTTTTTAGTAGCAAATTCGTGATGTGGTGGTTGTCTGTTTAAAAAAAGTATTCACTAAAAATTATTATAATTAATTATTAATTAATAGCAATTATGAAAATCAACTTCTGACACACGCACAACCTGACACGACGGTATACTACCTTTCAAAAATATCAACGAAGCTTAGTAATTAATTTCGCGCACCAAATGCATTTAAAATAACAAAAAAACATCTACCGTTTTCAAAGAAAACATGTATTTTCTGTAACTCTTATATTCTAATAGACAAGGTAGAAAATGGAAAGTTTAATTTTTAAACAACGGTAAAAGTAATTTGGTAACAGTTCAGTGAAACCGGTTGGCACCTGTCATTTACCGATGTGAGGGCTGTCAGAACAAGTCAGAAGCACTTACACTTGAAGACCGTTTAGTTAGCCGCCCTAACCTTTCGTTTGGAAGAAAAGTTATTTGCTAAATCATCAGTTTTGTTCACTATTGTTTGAAAACAAACTTGAGAGGTTAATTAAGAAACTTTGTAATAATACAGTAACCAACTAAAGAGAAGTTACTTGTACTCTATACTTAGAGTACAAGTAACTTCTCTTTAGTGACTACTGTCACAACGACGAATATTTCAATTTATTATCATACTACTACATTTGCACAGACTGCACTTGCTTATTTATAGAAATGATAGTTGCCGAGCATAAATACGTAGGTACCTATAAATAATTATTTTCTAAGTAACCATAGTAAATGCTACAAACAAGCCGTTAAATATTGATTTTTTATGTAATTAGAATCGTACAGCACTCGTAATCGAAATAATACCGACAACAATCACGAGCTTACCTTATTCAGTCAATAACTAACAAATAAGGCAGTAGGAAGCGAGATAAAATTATCCTCTATAAACAAACATTATTCTTATCATAAAAATATCACAAGATATTATGCCTATAAGCAGTTAAAGTGAAGGTTAAATTTAATTTATTCAAACACGTTAATAAATTAATAATCTGACCTTATTTGTATACTTTTACTTGGACGCAAGTGCACGAGATTAAGTACAATGTCAGCTACCTGCGGCCACCGCTGAGATGTGGTCTTATGTAAATACATCGGTTTTTACTTTCTTGTGTACTAATTAGTCATAAATTCATAAATACTTAGTACGTTTGAATGGGGGCTTTTGCACACACAGTTTTCAGTAGAAAAGAAAGTCAAACTTCTACATTGACACTAGTCACTTTGGATCTTTAATCCTGTGGCGCTTTCATTAATCAATTTTGCCCTCAGATGCTAAATAAAATGCAATGCAAAAATCAGACAAGCAAAACACGATTAGAGTCCGTTTGCGACACTGTCAAAATGAAAGTATATTAGCCGAAATCAACGTCATCATCATTTCAGCCGAAAGAGGTCCACTGCTGGACATAAGCCTCACCCAAAAGTGGAAGGAGGGGTTTGCCATAATCGCTACGCTTGGCAGGCGGGTTGGCGATCGCAGTATGGTGGTAAAATGCATAGAGAACGCTGCTGCCATTTCTAGTAAGTCCCTTAGTCGCCTGCTACGACACCCACGGGAAGAAATGGGATGGTGCTATTCTTTTATGTCCGGCACCACACGGAACGGCTATCAAATGCAAAAAGTTTTTTCAAATCCGACTGACGATTTCAGACTTTACCCCGTACCTATACAGGGTAAGTTTTTATCCAGTGCGCAAATTGTAACCATGAATTCAGCATATCATTCTAGAACCACCAGAAATTTTTCGCCGGTTGTACAAAAAAAAATCTGCTGTTTCATAGAAAAGTGCAATACCTACGCGGTCAAAATGTATGGAACAGCTGATTTTTTTTTGTGTATCCAGCGAAAAATTTCTGCGCTACGGGGTCTAAAATGATATGCTGAATTCATGGTTACAATTTGCGTACTGGATAAAAGCTTTTCCTGTATATAGACAAATAAATTGTACCTTACCATCTCTCCAGCATATCTTCCTTCGATATAATCTAAGCCTTGTCCACACGTATGCCTATAGTAAACTAGCACAGACTGCACAGTTGTTTAGTTCGACAGAAGTTCTTGTTTATTGATAATACGCTTCCCTGAGCAAACATGTATTATGTAAGAAAGTGATGTGTTTTCTATATGAAACACTGTGATGTAAGGCGACAGGTTTGCCTACTAAGTTGCTAGCACATAACTTATTGAAGATAAATCTATTTTATGGTATCGTCTGCTAAATCCAGTAGTTACGCGTTTCTTGATAGCTTCGTAAATAGGTACTTGATTATTTAACTACTTGCTGAATTGTTTGTTTACACGGTTCTTGTGACATCATTTTGAGGTAGGTACTCCACATGAGTGCGTAGTCTACAGATTTGTTACAGAAGTGAATGTGAAGACATCAGTATTTTACTAAAGATTGACACAAACTAAGAGAGGCGTATATCCAGCAGTCGGTGAAGTCAGGCAAGTATTATTTGTGACTTGATCGGAGGCTAAATTGCTAGTTACAAATCAAACGTAGAAGGAAGACCCATTGTAATTTACAACGTTTACAGTCCAATTTACTACATACGCAAGTACTATGAAGAAAACACAATTTTCTTGCTAATGCTTTAAAATGTGCGATTATTTATTGTATATCTTTCACAATCCAACAACGACTAACACGTACTGCATTTTATCTTTTCGTGCCCCTCTCGGAAACAATGTAAAAACCATAACCGTTATTTCTAAATGTTGCCATACAGTTGCCATAATGAAAATACATTTAAAAGTTTGTTACAACATAAATTACTTGTACTTTGACTGTGTTGCCAAAATGATTTTTTTTTAATATAATCAAAGAAGTCACGTTACAACACTTACAACCTCCAAATGAACACTCACAGATTTGTAGAATATCAAAAGAAACCATTTGAGGCCAGAATCACTATTCAAATAGCATTAAAGTATTATAACAACCACAACACAGCAACCAGGGTGAAATAAATTGTATTAAGTGCAAGACGCGACCAAATAGAAGCAATAACATTTTAAAACTTGAGACAAACATCCTTACAGCTTCTGTATAATGTTGGGTTAAGGAAGCGACTTAGTACTAGCTGGGGCGGAAGCGGTGACGGTCTAGATATTACAATGACAACAGTGTTAAACAAGGATGTATAACCATCATATTCAGGCATTATTCCACAAAATGTGGGATGCTAGCTTATTCTTGCTACCTTAATCCAGTATATTAAGTTCCTGTAGCGAAAAACTGTTCGTTTGATATTACGCATTGTTAATTTTAATATACCTACGCCATCACGAATAGTTCGTTATGTTAAACTTGTGCTTATAAAGGGGTTTAAAAAAAGGCAATTTTGCTGTTGCTCTCTGTTTTAAAATGATGAAAATAATCAAGAAAAATAATCATATTATGGAAAATAGATACGCAACACTTAGTAGCATTAAGTAGATAATAATTGCAAGTTAAATGTGCTACTGACAATGTTTAGAATTTCATGAATTTATAGCTTAGTAGTGAGTAAGTAGCAAATTATTAATTTCCTGCCAGTAGCAATTTGCAGTGCGTAGCGCGGAGGTCACAGGGTAAACGATTACACAAGAACTATGGGGAAATAACATTTATTAAAACATACGACATTTTCTTCGTTTACGCACTTTGTGCAGTTTCTCAACAAGACAACAATTCTGTAAATAATTATTAAAATACATAGGTACAAGATGTTAATACAGATACTATAAACACAGATTTTATTGAAATCGTAAGCATCTAATTTTGTTTGGATTCCAAGTCAAGTCTGAAACATTCACAAGTATGGAACTGCATCAATCATGCGCATTTTGTTTCAAGCCTACAAACATCAAATTACACTTAGGTGTTCTGGAAACCACACTTGACATTTCATTACAAAGTGTAATTTTTCAGCTTTGTTGACAAGTTACCACAGTGAAAAGCATATAAGTCGTCTCTTGCAACAGATGTCGTGTGTCCGACAATAATTCACGATGCTCCTGTATTTTTATGAGGCCGCGGTCTTAGTGTTGACATTCGACGTCTCAGGGCGGTAGTTGGCAACGTTTCAATTGCATTTTTGTGAACACAAGAGAAATGGCAATGTTTACAGTCGATGACAATGGAAGAGAAACGGTTTTAGTTGCTTTTTTTGTCGGAACTGAAGCTTTTTGAAGCGTAAATTTATTATTTTTGTTCGGAGAAATTATTAGATGTGTTCGTTTGGTGACTAAATAATTTACGAGTTTATTCATTATAACCTTGCAGACTACATACATATCATTAGAAAATAATTATCCGTACTAATAAAATAACTATTAAAACTTGTGAGTTCGTATGTAGGGCTAATCTTGGGAACTGCTGATTGAATTCCGAAAAGGCTTTCATTAATGGGGAAGCTACAGTATTGCCTTGTGCCAGAGGACATATTTTCTGACGACGACTAAAAAAGACGTTTATAAAAAGTTTTTTTTTTGACAAACCCACGCAAAATTGAACTCACATTTCGGAAATCGATTTCGCGTGACATTTCTTACGCTACAAAATAGTTATTTTCACTCAACTAATTTTAACATATGGGGTGGAATACTGGTATTTTCTCACGTTTTTCCAATAGAGTGGGTTCCAATAAATCTGTCGGTAACAGCCCCCAGAATAGGCCCTCGGTTTCGACGCAGGGCATTACCCCTAGAGCTTGAGAGCAATTATTATAAAATTTGACAAGTCAGCCGGCCATTATGCATTTAAGCGAAGGGTTCTTCGGATTTAACAATGGGAAAAGGCAGAGGAGGTTTAGAGTTAAACTTTCTTGGGGAAAAAAGAGACATGTACGCTTTAAAATTTAGAAAAATTTACGTGAAGTACCATTTCAAATGTTTATTAATAGCGTGGCGCTACTCACATGCTAAGAAGAAAGTGTCGTATTTTTTATTGTGACTTTGAATACGTTCACCATACTACAACTCGTCATATTTTGTATCATCCTCCACTGTCATTAAATTGATATAGCAACCTATAGCAAAACAAACTATTGAAAACATTAATGAAATGATCCGTAATCTGTTGTAAATGTTCAAGGGTTCATTATATTCGTCGTCGGTGGTTGCATAATCAGCCTATAATGTTCCCACTGCTGGGACACTGGCCTCCTCTCTGTGAAAGGGAGGGTCCGTATAATACACCACGCGGGCCCAGTGCGGGTTGATATAATGTCACATATATGACTTCGAAGTTCAAGAACATGCCGGTTTCCTCACGATGTTTTCCTTCACCGTTTTGAGAGCAGTGGTGATGAAATTAAATACAAAAAGTGCCTGCCTGAATTTGAACTCACCGGTCTCACGACCTACAACTCGTAAGTCGGGGCTGATGGCTACCACTGCTCTCAGTGCGTTGGTGGTTACTAGTTCATTTAATATACCTACATATGTATAAATAACAGTGGTAGTCACATTCACATTCGGTTGTTTCGTGGCTGGGTAATCATCTTTACATAAAAGATCCCTCCGTGCCTCGGAAAGCACAGTAAGCCGTTCGTCCCGGCTGTCATTCGTGGATCTTTGACAGCCGTTACGGATCGAAAGAAGCCCGAAAGTCTGACAACCAGTCTTACTAAGGGGTATCGCATTACCCAGAAACGGGGTTGTGGAGGTCAGGTTAGGCAATCGCTCCATGTAAAATACTGGTAACATTGGTAATTTGGGATGTAACCAGTTGACGTGAGAAACATAATACAATGTAATCGTGTTCTAACTAGTAATGCAATTTATAAACTGTTGCACTACCTACGGGTCAGTTGCACCGTTACCGGGGATAATGAGCCTGATTTATAATACTGACGAAATACGTAAATACTGTAAAATACACGTCATTATTTTTAGTTTGACATAATTGGCAAAAATCCAACGGATGAATAAGGAATCGGACTGACAAATGATTGATCGTGAGTGAGAACTCGTTGCACTTCTGACGTGAACACATTCCTATGTTGTAGATATAATAAAGCTTGCAAGAATATAAGTTGGTAATAATATATTAAACCCAGCAATATTTTGATACGCTTCACAAAAAAAAAAAAAAAAAATTAGAACAGCTAACGGCTACATTATAACAGCACAGTTTACATTTCACTGTTTTCTGCATAATTGTATTGCTAACCATACATACCAATAATTATATTTGTGCCCATACGTCCGTACACTAGACAAACTAGTTGGTTAACTAAAAAAAATATATCACTTTGTGCTCTCTCCCCGCTGTCGCTCATGGCTCGCGGCACACAACAAAGGGCGTTAATTTGACAGACACTTGAGCGACGTCGTTAATTACTTAACGCGTGAATGTCGCTCCGCTTGACACGCTGCGCTCCGGTTTACTTACATCGCGGTCATCTATAGTATACTCGCTGAAATTGAAAATTATGCAAGCAAACTCAAATAAAAGAAATTATTGAAATAACTGAAAACGTATTTTGGACGATGCGATAAGGTAGCATGCGAATTTCAAATTTTCTGTTTTTTTTTTTTTTTTTTGGCAATTTGTAAATATTATCGGTTCTCAAAATATAAATCGCAAACTAAAAATCGCGTAACAAATATCGAAAACGAGAATCGTAGCCGTCATTATGAAGCACTTTTACTAAAGCAAAAACCCTGAAATCGCGAAACAAAAGTCCTGTTCCATACAAAATGTATGGAACTGAACTTTTGACTTTTTTTGCCGAGTTATGGGAAAACAAACGTATAGAGTTGCTCCTTTTTTGGCGATTGCAATGTTGGTTCCATAGTACAAGCTGTTCATAATGAGGAGTACAAAGACCCCTTAGGTGGTTTTCAATTACTAATTCTAAAGAAAAGAAAGCCGACATTTTCGATTATAAAAGTAATTTAACAGTTTCCCGTTGGTTCAAATCTATTAAATTACTAACTAATCTGCGTCAATAAGTCAAGGTCTGTATGTAATTTCTATGGCGCTTCGAAAGCCCTATAATGGGGAACTAACAAAGTGTCTGCAAAAGTGGACCACGAAAAGAAGTGTGTCTTGTAACTTCTATTTCATTGGATTTCTGCAAATCTTCATGTGAATGCACATAAATAAATAGTGTGTCCCTGCACTACAAACAAAGATGGCAACTGACGTGCGTGTATGCCCAGACGAAACAAAATGAGTTTGCGGGATAAGTACATAACACACTAATAGTAGTAACTGTCATTTTGACAGCTGAACAACATTCATCGCGTGATTAACGTTGTCGAACAAACAAATATTCGAACATATGAAGCAATGAATTAGTAACATGCTTCAAATTGATTCAGATGTGCTGATGGTATTCTTCCGCATGATAAGAAGGCGTGAGCTTACGTATTATGTTTGTAAGCAAACGAAGATGTTTACCCATGTAAAACTAAAATAGGAATTGATAAGTCCTGGAACAAAAAATTCGAAAGCATGTGACCTTCCACCAACCCAAACTTGGCCTGCCTTGTGGACAATGGCCCAATCCCTTTCACAGAGAGAGGCATGTGGGGACATACTCGTAGGCCTCTTCTCTGTGAAACGGATTGCTGGGAAGCAGTGACATTATAGGCAGAACGTGAACTGACATGAGTGGCCCTAGTATGTCTTTCTTTTAACAATGCCGACTTTTTTTTTTGACGTCGGTAGATCATCAAATAACCTCTCCCGCTCATGGGTGGAGCAGAAGGGCGTGTCAAACTTTTACTAACTAAAACCCACCCGTGTTCCTTCAGTTACCTTTATGCCGGGGGCCACGGTATCTTTTTCGGACCACCCGCACCCTTGGCAGACCATCTCGACTTTACGTATTGACCGCGTTCGGCACTCCGATTGGCTCTTCACCAATCGACGGTCAATCGGAGCGCAGCACTGGGTCGATGCGTAAAGTTGAGATTGTTTAATACTAGGGCCTCTGATCTCAATGCCACATGAAATCAAAAAGTCTTGCGTTTTCACTGATAGCGTTTTTAGGTAGTATCACGAGCTACGCTTCAGGCGTTATCAGAAAAAATATAAACGCTTCTCATGTTCCACAAATTTTTATTCAACACATTTGTTTGTAAGAATGATTACATAATGCCATAATCACCAGCAAATACTTTTATAACTTACTGTTACTTTTTCATTTCACCGCGATAAAGTTACGTCTAATTTCTTTAAGCTGTATGGAGTGACCAGTGTAAATTGATCAGGTTGGCGCTACTTGCTTAGGCGGTACTAGTCTCCGTATTTGAACCTTTTCTTCTCTTGTATGGTAAACATAATTTAGCGAATAAGCAAGGGGGTTAGCTGCCCAGGGAGTAAGACGTATGAGTTTCGTAAAGAGGGCTCATTCATAAAGTCCAATTGTGAGTAGAGTGTTTCGTTTTGAAAGCAAAAATTCTAAAAATCATAATTATTATTGTACTAGCTGTTGTCTATGACTTTGACAGCAATTCAGGATGTAAAGTTGTCCAAAAAGTATGTCTATGCACTTCTCCCGGTTATGGCCTACCCATGTGTTAAATTTATCTCAAATCCCTTTAGCCGTTTTAGCGTGAAAGCGTAACAAACAAACATACAAAAAAAATATCTCTTAATAATATTATATTTATATTAGATAATTTTATTTCGTTAAAACTATTTTAGTATGTAAAATAAAAGGTATTTACAGACTTGTGAAAAAAAAAACTAACACTCTCTTGCTAATTTGGCAATTTAGCGACTATTTCATTATGGTTATATGGACAAAGTTAACATTAAACAACTAGTTCCTTTTTCCACCACGTCTCAAGTTACACTGGTCAGTATCTAAGTTACCGTTGCGTGTGCCATATCATTACGACGTTGCCTAGAGGCCAGCAGAGTAAAGGTTAACGATGAAAGTTCTATTCTGTCATACGTGTAAGGTATATCACAGTTCCGGGGAAGTTCCAAGTTCCGATGATGAATCGTCGTATCTTTAGAGCAGTTTGTAGTTGCGGTGTTTAGCGCATTGTTTTCTAATGGCTTGGGGTATTAGTGATGTGAATTATGTTGTTGTTATGGTTTAGCGTGTTGTTGAGCCTTCTCTTATGTTGTCTGGTTTTGTTAAGTCATTATGACTCATAAAAATATCCAAGTCAAAAGTTGGGACAAACCACAGGGTAAAATGGGGTGTGTGGATATCATAATCAAAACATGATTTAAAAAAAAACCTTCAAAACTACTTTCATACTCAAAGTAGGTACCTAACTATACTACCAGCGGCAGCGGTCGTTGACTACAAAAGTATTTTCATTGAATCAGCTTTTTTTTAGGGAGACATTGACCCATGACGTTTAAGGAGTTTCCCTAACTAATTTGATTCGACTCTGTATAGAAAGAGTGAACAAATCTTATTTCTGAGCTTTTCATTGGGATAAATGATTTTAAAATGTAAGTGGGTTTGTACCTACAAACAGTTTTACACGTCAATCATATTTTAAAAACTAGAGAACTTTGTAATATTAACGGTTACAATATAACTACATTAAATGATACTAAATGTATCGCCGCCAATTTACGCCAGCAATAAACTACAAAACAATTCCTCTATCAATAATACCATCTCCACAAACCCACAAATCAAAACACTATTATCCTTTATACAGCAATTTTCGGAAAATTCCCACCATTACAAACAAAATGGTTTTCGCAACGAACCTCGCGTTTGCTGATATAAAACTGTATGGAGCCATCAGACTATTTAATAGAGCTATATATCGCGATACCCCGCCCACCAGTCTGTGGGGTAGCCGGCAGGAACTATAGTGGCATTATTTATGTTATAATTAAATTTGTTGAGTTTTACTACCGAGCTCATTGACATGACGCAAAAAATATAACTTGTTTCTGTGTGATTTGATTTTTTCCTTGTATCACGAGGTGCATGATTTTTTCCATAATAAAATTAACAAGTACCTTCATGAATGTGAATAGTGGTACAAAATTGTCATGATGAGGCGAATTCAATTTTTGAAATATTTTTGGGGATAATTCGTAAGTCAGTATCAGATTGTATGTTGATTTAAATCTGTTTTGCGGCCATAACACATTTATTTATGGAATTATAATGATTAAAATCATGACATTTGTGGCCAATTCTAACTTAACGAGTTGTATTGCTGATAGTATTGATTATATTTCAGTAAACCAAGGAAAACATAGCTTTTTGCCCAGGGTAAAAATACCCAAATTAGTAAAAATCTTCAAGGAAAGAATGGAGTAATTAGCTTATCTTCAGCGGAATATTATCTACACTTAATAACGTTTTTCAAAAAAATACAATTGGCATCCACTTCATTTCGAGCAGTTTATTAACACTTAGGTAATAATTATATACAGGAAAACATAACTAAATATTAAACAGCATTGAGCGTCGTCCTTATAACTAGAATATATATATTCCCAAGCTTTCCGGACACCTATTAGCGTCACTTTCTTACTAAACATCTGCTAAGAAAGTGAACAGTTATCAAATATTATCAAAGTGCCAGTCGCTTTACAAAATGTTCCATTTAATGTTGAAGCTGGAGAAAATATTATGATTGTTTTAGTACCTGTTTGGCACCTCTATGGCAGGCTATTGCGGTAATAAAATGATTTGATTCCCTATAATCTTGTTGACTAAATATCTAGTAAATACTCAAAGCTTTCTTTTATCCATTAGAAGCAGGTTTTATACAAAAATATACGGACGACCAATCAATTGTATTTTTATTTGAACTAGAAAAAACCAACAAACTAATAGAGTTAATGAGCATTTAATTAGTTAATCACTTGGCACAGAAAACGCCATACTTTAGCCGACCCTATTTTTCATAAACATTTCCGAAACGGGATACTTTTGAGTCTCTGTAAAATTATTATTTAGACTGAAAATAAATCCAGTAATTACTGTGCATAGACCGAAAAAGGAAAGATCTACCTAATGATTGTTTTCCCTTCAGAACTATACATTAACACAGCTAATAAAACATTAGTTACTCCACCAAACACCGTATAAGACCACTCACATTAACCACTAAGTTTTCCCTTAATTACACAAGTACGGGTTAAGCAAAGTGTTTTATAAGCATGTAATCACGACCCGCTCTTAGGCATCGCGTGCCGACCCACAGTCAATCATTACAGACTTGTTATCAACCATCTAACTATCGACATTCACACATTTAAATGAGGATTGGACATCGTTTTTAAAAGGAAATTAAGAAAACTAGGCTTGAATTGCTTATCTGCATCAATGGGGAAATTTAATTAGAGTAAAAAATGGGAAAATTGAATTAATTTATGTCTTTATCAGAATTTCAATTAAACCATTTATTGACACTTTTGAACTGTCAATGAAACGGTCAGTCAGAAATATGAAGCAACTCGCCTATTCCAAAGCGTAGTAGGCACGTATAGAGTGGATCAGATAAGTAACGTTAGTCCATGGACGGGCTTTTGACAGTAATTCGTTTTTATGATTTTTTTTTTCGTTTCAACGTAGTTATCACACTGATGGATTTAATGACATATCCAGTCAGACACTCCTTTTTTTTTGAGGGATGGATATCATCAAATAAATTCTCCTGCTCTGGGTGGAGCAGGAGGGCGTGTTAGACTTTTACTGACTAAAACCCAGCCGTGTTCCCTCAGTTATCTGTGTGCCAGTGGCCACGGTATTTCTTTCGAACAATCCGTACCCCTGGCAGAGTCATACACTCCTCAGAATGAAATAAAATGTTTATTTCAACTAACATAAGCTATACAAGTTTCGGGTCACTTTTTAAGCAAGGTATTGCTTGGACTACAAGCGAATACTACCTCAGCAACTTCTTTATGGCAATGTCCAAAATATATCAAGAGTGTAGAAATAAATATAATAAAATATATATATAAATTTTTTATATATTTTATATTCTAATATTTAAAATGTAATTAATATGTATATAATGAAATAAAGGAAATAAAATATTTAAATTAAAGAATAGCGTTGTTTCTTTGACAAGTGATAAACAAACTAGTTTCCTTTTAGCGCTTATTTTCGTTCAGTAATTGTTATTGCTTCAGCGTTCAAGTAGATACAGGGATGGTTTGCAACTTAAAATGCTTGAAATGATTCTCACAAAAAAATAATGCAAATGCACTCAAAAGATTATGTCTGCACGACAGGTGTCGCCTACATTTTAAATAAATTATGTCAGTCAGTTTATAATGATGCAACAATTACATACACTACTTTACGCAATGTCTCTTACGTTCAAATGACTATTCAGATGCCGTCTTTGTAACAGATACATCATTTTACACAGTCCTTTAGAATAAATTAGTATTTAGGGTTCCAGACGACATTGTTGCCATCGCGGTCAAAAGCGATCGTGGCGATTGATACTCACGGGAATTTCCAGTTTACACTGATAATCGCACTGTACGGAAATCCTATACAATGCGAGATCAGCTTATACTGGAAATGTATAGCTTGATGCATAGCCGTGTGTACAAGAAAAGAGAGGCTATATAACCAGCAATGGGAGAAGTCGAACTGTGGGTGATGATGATGAGATAGATCCCTACGATCATCATGTTCATCAAAGAACAATGGGGTGCCAACGAAACTCTATTACTAAGACTGCTGTCTGTCTTTCAAAGGGCTGAATCTTTTGAACCGAAATAGGTAGACACTTCAAATATTCTCAATTCAATTTTTTTGTTTTTTAATTTTTTTTCCTATGGCTGCTATAATAATTAATAATAAAAATTAAATTAAATGCCATACAAAAAAATGTGTTGAAGAAATATGTGATGCTAAATATTGTACCCATCAGACTGGCAGCACCAGCAAAACGAAGAATTGTATGGACGAGGGAGTGCGAGGGGCCTTTACGCAGTTGAACAATACAGGCTAGTTAGATTAGATTTGAA
Source organism: Polymixis flavicincta (assembly GCA_949987655.1). Lineage (NCBI taxonomy): Eukaryota > Metazoa > Arthropoda > Insecta > Lepidoptera > Noctuidae > Polymixis > Polymixis flavicincta. Next base: position 22,480,750 of record OX465175.1, read on the forward strand.
ATATTGTACGATGATACGGAACCCTTCACGTGCGAGTCCGCCTCGTACTTAGCCGCTTTTTAGAATTACTTAAGTTTTTGCACGGCACTACAGGTACGACATTTTACTCTGTATTCCGATCTTACCTATAATTAAGTTTGTTCGCGTAATATTACGGTGCTTTAAGCAGTGAACAGATGTCTAATTAATATACAAGATTTGTTCTCTTGTTTTCTGTAATGGGTTACATGTTTTCTTGTTTTGCGAAAATAGACGTGATTGCTTGAGAGTCTGATGTAAGTGGAGGAAGATTAGCGTGTAAAAGGTCTATAAAGTTGTAGATGCTAAACACGTTTTCCAGTGCATCTAATGTTTCCAATTTGTTGCCTTATCTCTAATAAATTTAATTACTCCATCATTTCAGCCGAAAGACGTCCACTGCTGGACATAGGCCTAACCCAAAAAGGGGGTTTTGCCATAATCGGCACGCTTGGTAGGCGGCTTGATGATCGCAGTATGGTGGTAAAATGCATAGAGAACGCTGCTGCCCATTCTCTAGTAAGTCCCTTAGTCGCCTTCTACGACACCCATGGAAAGAAATGGGATGGTGCCATTCTTTTACGTCCGGCACCACACGATTACTTACAATTAAGAAATAAATTTTAGAGATTTCCAATCGCCGACTATGAAATCTCTAAATACAAGTAGGCTGCAGCAAAAACAATCTCCACAGATGGGGCGTTCTCGGACGCCTCAGATCTAAAGTGCGTATGCAGTACCTCCCCACAAACAATTGCCCACCTGCGCCGCATGATCTGTCACCTGTGCATTTGGTGATGTCATGACTGTGCCAGTGAGCGGAGTTCATGTAACTGAATTTTGGGCCAAAGATTTTTGAACTTTTTGCCATCGAAACTCTCTCACTCGATTACCAAGTCATTACAGTTATACCTACCTACATACTTCCTGTTAGTGCATATTTGTAGTGTTGTATTGCTATGTGAATATTTGTATTGTCATGAAATAATTCATGCTTGCGTTACCTTAGCAAATATCCGTAAGTCCCCACAATATCACAAAATCGTGCTGGTGTATTTATTCTTATTGTTTTAAGACGACACAAAGTAGGTACACCGGTAACAAACTCAGTCCTAACTCAAAATAATGACCCATAAACTAAGACATCACTACGTAGAAAAAGAAAACGAATGACTAATTAGCCCAGAAGATAAAACAAAGCGTCCGGATACGTCTTTATGACAGAAAATGTCGTCGTAAGGTAATGGGTCATTATGACCCTCTGAACTCGTTGGGTAACAGGGTCAAGGCTTGAAATGACCCCTATTCAGAACTAAATGATACTGTTTCATGAAAGTATTGTTTATCTGCAGAGCTTTCATGAACTTTTTAATCTTAATCAGGTAAGTAAAACAGTTTTAATGTTTTTAACCGACTTGAAATGAACACGTTATCATCATCTGCTATATTGGGATCGGCTCTGTCAGCCTAGCTGGATGCAGTTGAATACCAGTATCATCATCATTTCAGCCGAAAGATGTTCACTGCTGGACATAGGCCTTCTCCAAGCTTCGACCGGTTCTGTGCTTCCAGCATCCAGCGGACTCCTGCGGCCCTAACAAGGTCATCGGTCCACCTTGTAAGAGGCCTTCCAACTTTACATCGTCCGTTACGCGTTCTCCACTCCAGAACTTTTGGTCCCCATCGGCCATCTGTTCTGCGAGCAATGTGCTCTGCCCACTGCCGTTTAAGTTTGGCAATTCTTCGGGCTAATACCAGTATTGTACGTTACAATTTAATCAACACTGTTGAGGTCAGTTTTAAACTATAGCATTATTAGCATATAATATTCCCACTGCTGGGACACAAGACTCCTCTCTTTAAGAGGGAGTGGGCCATTTCCACCACACGGACCCAACACTGACAGTGCGGGTTTGTAGATGTAACATGTCTTCGATTTTATATTCCCGTATTCCCACGGGAACGGAAAATACGTGGGTGAAACCGCGGAGCGCTGCTAGTTACTTAATAAATATATAAATGACTAGCAGCGCTCGGCAGTTTCACCCGCGTAGTGCCCGTTCCTATGGGAATACAGGGATAAAATATAGCCTATGTCACCCGGGGATAGTGTAGATTCCCAATAGTGAAAGATTTTTTCAAATCGGTTCAGTAGTTTCGGAGCCTATTCAATGCAAACAAACAATCAAATCTCTCCTCTTAATAATATTATTATTTTCTTTATTCTGCTAAATATACATATAAATTACATTTTTAAATATTACTATAAAAATAGTATCCCACCGGTATCGGGAACAAGGTCCAAGCTACCGGCGGTCAGGGCTCCAGAGAGAGGAACCTCCTAACGATGCGAGCCGTGTCCAGGAGCCAGGTCAAGAGCTTGATCCAGAACCGCTTTCTGGATCAAGCTCTTGACCCAGCTGCCCAACGAGAGCCTCCTCAGATGTTGGTCGAGGCTCTTGGCTATCAAGCCATTGGCTGAAACGACTCTCGGTACAATGATCGCTGAGTCCACATCCCACATGTCGACGTTATTATCATAGTATAGAAACATAGATTAATAATTTAAACATTTAAGTTAACACTACGTATGTCATGACAGTAGACTTCTGGGCATTGGCATTGCATTCCAGGCCACAATTTTAATTTGATTGGTAAATTACAATTATTTGAAGATTTATGAACATGCAAAAGTAATGTTATGAATACTTTAATACTAATTTGTTCATAAACTTACGGCCCTTGGCCTAGTTTTAAGCTGTCTGCTTGTTGTTAGAAATAACTTAACCATGGTCTAAACCTACGGTTTCTTAGAAGACAGGTAGGCACCACATTAAAAAATATGGCACCGGGGTTTGTCAATACGGTATCAGAAAACGCTCTCTAGGAAAACACACTAAATACTTTTATAAATAGCGTTTCAGGAACGTTTCAGTCAGTCAGGCCATTTCTTAGTCTTACTATTAGTAAGACTAAAGTACATAGGGGAAAACTAAAGTAAAGGGTTTGTAGATTGATCAATGTTTGGCATTTATGTTCGGGGTTTGACATCCAGAAGTTTTCCTTTTTTTTTCTGGTACTCGTCATTTACTCTTATGAAGAAAGTGGGTTTGAATTGGAACTGACTGTGCACTATTCTTTTACGTACTGTGTCTGATCGCAGCTATTGGTAGAGTTTAATACACTTGTTGGAATTAAATCAGCGATTTTTATGCTCCTTATACCAACGTTATCAGAACAGGCCAACTTACTTCAATAAATAACGTTTCAGTGACGTCTTTCGACGCTAAATTGCGGACATTACTTATGTAGTGTTGTAAAATGTGATAAATGATTTTATTTTTGTAAGTAGGTTTGTACAAACACTTTTACAATTCAATCACATTTTTTTAACTAGATGATGTCGGCTTTTCCTTTCTTACTAGAAAGAGAGAAGAAAGGCCGAAACAAATACAGAGGTCATAGTCTCTTTTAAAGTCAGAGATAATTTTGGTCACATCATGTAGAATTCCTAGTTTAACCAGTGTGAAAATTGGTGGATAGAATCGTATTACCAATTATCACCGAATGTGATATCCAATATCCATCTCGGTATTCATGGTTACAGTTACGAGTTACACCTTACCTGAGTAACCATTTAGCTAATAGGCATAACACGCTGTCAATTTTTTTTTTCCGGAAACATCTCAAAATTATAGATTTTATTCCATTTTGCCGGCCATTAAGAAACTTCCTTACGACTGAAATAATTATCTTGTGCAGAGGTCGTTGGTAATGAGTTCCTTCGAGTGACAATGAATACAACAACCACAGAATAGATAAATATAGAAGTTTCATTATGACACAGCCTTACTAAATGGATTTATTAAAATGCCAACAAGAAAGCAGGACATTTATAAATATATTTGTTGAAAGGCACTGAAAAGCTTGTTATAGAACTAACGTCTTTGATTTCTGAATAAAGAACTACTGAAGCCACATTGAACTAAACCACACTTGACTGACATTATCCTAGTGATGATGAATGATCAGCATCCTAATTGTGTAACACACTATCAAAAATAATCTGAATCATTATAAAGTATTGCTAAACTATTGCTTTATTTGTTCGAAAAATTTGTCTGCTCAACAACGTTAATAACGCAATGTATATTGTTAAACTGTCAAAATGGAAGCCATTCCTACTGTTAGTGCTTATGTTTAACGCAATTACCCCGCTGATAGTCAGAAACCGTACTTAAAACTTATTGAAAAAAGGATTATATTCCGTTAAACTTACTATCGACATTTGTATCCGTACTCAGAGTGACAACTGACATCTGAAAACGCGGATACAAGTTAAATACTCAGTTCTCTTATTTACTGTTATTTTTCTCGCATATGACACCCGAACGTGCGAGTACACTTCCGTGCATTGTTACCTAGTCAAACTTCTGTCCATTTCATTTTGTAAGAATAAACGCATTGCAATAAAAACTTGTTACATTATCCACCATATTTCTTCGACACGCAACGAGATAAGATCAGCTGAATGCTCAGAGTTCGCATTGAAGTTTTATATTTATTACTGCAGTTTTTAAAGTAGCTTCATTACTGAACCATTCGAAAAAAATTAATGTTTTTTGATAAATTGTATCGAATGAATTATTTAAAGGAATGTTCGTTCCTCTTTGTCCATTCATGTATCGTATTTCATTTGGGATATAAAAAGATCCGTTGTTCAAGAGAATTTATTTTCATTCATTCATTTAAAAATAAATGATGAAAATTGACCTACTCGTATATAGTCATTGACCCCGTTTTCATTAAAATTTGGGTAAAATAAGCGTGTTAATAAGATAATTTGTCAAACATATTTCAAGGCCATCATGGAAACACAACCGTTCTTGAACAGAAGGGTTTTTGTAGTTCCCTTTATTATGAAAGAAAATGTATCTATTACGGAATATAAAGACGTTAGTGGACAAGTTTTCTAAATGACTTCAACTACAACTGAACTTCACCAACCTGTAATGGGCCTGCATGGTGGATTAAGGCCCACTCCCTCTCACAGAGAAGAGGCCCGTGTCTCAGCAGGAAACATTATAGTGATTATGCTACATATGAATTTTGAACTTCGAAAACATTTTCGCCTAACAGCATACATTACACATTCGACCACTAAAATCATACCACCGCGCCCAACATTTAATGATGTCACAGTTTACCCGATTGTGTGCAATTATGTAAACTGTGCAAATTATGCACAATGTGCATTATTCGTGCGATTTTCCCGTGGTGCGTCGTGACTCAGGCTTTCTATCACAGGGCACATTATGGTTTAAACTTTAACATTATGGAAGTAATTTTAAGTTCTCAATTCCGTTACGTAAAAATTGTGTCAGCGTGTCCAACGTAATATGTTTTTAGATTAACATTTTCGCTGTTAATTGGGATAGGTTTTCTCAGGGAAGTGTTACGTGGAAAATGTTAGGTTTAAATTACATTTTGTGCTTAAACTACATGATACGCATACGTAATGCGGATAGCGCTGGCTTTACGGCTGTAAAGTCGCACAGTAAAACGAATGTAGGTCATTGTAGTTTAGATAACGCTAGGAAAAACCAAGAGGTGGTATGGCAGAATGGAAAAGAATCGCTTCCAACAAGTGCATTAAACTCTGACAAGAGCTGCCATCAGACAAATAGGACACCATACTGGCAATGACAGGCAGTTCCAATTCAAACCTATCTTCGAGACCCCTTAAATTAGATTCCTTAGACCTCATGCAAACACTGCAGAAGTGTAAGTCAAAAGTACCAGAAAAAAACAGGAAACTTCTGGATTGAATGGAACTTAATACATAAATGGAACATATTACAAAACAACGTTTTTTTTTAATTTCGATTAAGCTTAAACCACCAAGCCACTTTTTGAATGTATAGAAATGCAGTTCTTTTTTATAAAACTGACAACTTAGTCAGGTGTTATAATTATACATTTTTGTATTAAGTACTTTACACTAATCGAAAGTATTTGGAAATGCAAAAAACTAGCTCAGAGCTTTAGGCTAGAACTAAAGTTTGATCGCGTTTTGTTATAAGACGGTAAGTATTTACGAATAGTCTGCACACAATAAGATACTGTACAAACAGATAGAGAGCAGTGGTATAGGCCGCGTCTAACGAGTTGTAGGCCGTAGGTTCGAACCCAGATAGGCGCTTTACTTTGTGTAGGTAAATTATTTCATCACCACTGCTCTCAAAACGACGAAGGAAAAACATCGTGTGGAAAACGGCATGTCCTAGAACGAAAAATTCGAATATATGTGACATATATACGAACCCGCACTAAGCCCGCGTGTAGATTACGGCCACCAAGAGGAGGTTTGTATCCCAGCAGTGGGAACGTTATACAGACACCATAAACATATGTTCAACTACCCATAAGTTCACAACTGGCTCAGTACAAGTAATTTTCCAATCACGACTTCTAAAGCAGCAAGCCTACAGGTCTACAACCGATTATAAACTCAATTAGATTGATCAAGCCATTCAGTTCGGTTTGTTCATGAATAGCTGATGTCATTCATCAACTTCAGGCCATACTGTTGGACTGACAGGCATAGACAGGTGACGTAACTAGTTTAAAGTCTCTTTTAAGCGTGTGTCATGGCTAAGGTGCTTTCGGATCCTGTCTTGTATGAGTGGAATCAATTATTTTTGAATGTATTTCTCAATAAAATCGATTAAATTGTAGTGTTAAGAGTGTGCTTTTTTTTTGGGTGGGAAATCATCAAATAACTTCTCCCGCTGTGGGTGGAGCAGGAGGGCGTGTCAGACTTTTACTGACTAAAACCCACCCGTGTTCCCTCAGTAGCCAAGGGCTGTGGTATCTCTTTCGAACAAACCCGCACCCCTGGCAGGCATCGGCCCTTGCAGGCCCCATCATTTTTGTGCTGACATCTCTTTGAGGCGCGCGTGGAACACTACGCGCCGTCGACTTGGGCTTGGTCCTTATCGGACAGCGAGCTACCCATTACTCGCCGTCCGCAAGCTCATGCCTACGGTGGCCGGAAATCGGCCTGGGATTCCCGACGCCCAGGGCGTCTCCGTATCCTGCGGTGGCTAGGGTCGCGAGGGAGTATAGACTGCCTCTCTCTCACGTGCGCCGCCTCCCTCTTCGCGAGCATCACTGCTTCGCTGAAGGAGGTGACGGCTACCCATGCCCTCTCGCTCCGTACCATGGCCTGGACCAGGGCCGGACGCGAGAGATCGCCGCCGCCGATCGCCTCCACGAGAAGAGGGTGCTGTATCGTGCGTATGGTAAAATCGCCATCATCATTACTATGTTTTATGCACAGAAACAAGAAAAAATTAAGGCAATAAGGGTAAAGGTAAAGGACGTCCAAAGAAACGATGGATGGGCTGGGTAAAGGATGATATGGCTAGAATCGGAGACATGACGACTAATAGAGAAGCATGTACTCCAAATAAATTGTTGTAAGAATTTACAAAGTGCCTAGATTAGTACCTAATGCCAAAGAGCCTTAGAAAGATGATGCTAGTATCCCATTCCAAAGCATAGTAGGTTCCTATGGAGGAAAACACGGAAGGGCACTTTTTTAAACTAGGTACATAAGTGTGGATATTATTACCTCATATCAGTGACATAAATTGTTACACAATTAATAGCAATGCAGTTGTATTCTGCAATGTGTTCATATGTGTCCTGCCAACTAAAAATCTGTCTTATTCCTTACTTTTTGTGTCGTACGTCAATTGTTTCATCGATCCTAATGAGTTTTTGATACTTATTATTAATCGCTATGTTATTTACCAAAGTATTTGTTACCGTCTTCGTCGTGTTTGACCTCTTATATCTGCGCACTAACCTAACCTAACAGTAGTCATAGATATATATGTGTACACACAAAGAATTCTTGATATATTATGTAAATGTATTACTCTAACCGGATTCACGGCCCATAACGGGCATACGTTTAGCTGTATTTTGTTATTTATTGGCTTTGCTTTTAAATCTAGGCTGCTAGAACAACACCTTCTTACTTAATTGTTTTTATTAAATTTTGCATTCACAATGAATGAATTGTATTAAAGCCGGTGAGGCGTGAAACCTCTGTTAAAGCGACTATCATTGTGGCAACTAGAATACTATTTAAGTACTGCAGTTTCATCATCTTAGAGGAAACATGTCCACATTGTCCACTGCTGGACATAGGCCTCTCCTAGTATTGCCACAGCGACCGGTCCTGTGCTTCTCACAACCTTCACCAGGAAGTTGGTCTCCTTTGGCGTACCTAAGCGATGACGTCCGGTGAAATAAAAATTTCAACAATTATTTATTCGACTTCAAAAAAAGGCGGAAGCACTTAATTCGTTTGTTTTTAATTTATTTTTTGCCTTATAACTCCCTTATTTACAAACAGATTTTTTAAAATCTTCTTTTTCTTCATAAGTTATACTTAGAGAGTGGTGCCATAAAATTTGGTCAAGTTGTGATTAATGGATTTTAAATTAACTTCATTAATACATATTTTTACCACTTAGTGTATGTTAATGATAATGAAATAATTAACTATCACTGTTAATTACTTAGCAAGTAAAGTTGTGTGAATAAGTTGGGGGTAGGTTAAAAAAGGTAGAGTTCAAGGTTAAGGACAATAAGTTAATTAAAAAAAAAAACATTACAAAGTGAAAAATTTACTTCGTAAGTCTGTGGCAAAAAATCCAAATCAAAAGACGGTTTAATTTTTACCGTAGTACGAGTACATGGCTGGCTGTAGTGGATGGCTTATAAGCATCGTAATAATCCTCGATATAGCTGAGGACTACTTACATTTAAATTAAAAATCCCCATTTTATATGTAGGCCCGGTGCATTCTCCACCTGCATACACAGTTCACCGCCCACAACACTTTTACCGAAAACTTCCGCGAAATTTTAATCGAAAATACCGCAAGACAAGTATAAAGGTGCTCTTCCACTGTTTCATATACCGTAACGATATGTAGAAAGGCTCGTCCTTGAATACCTGCAGCGGTAGGTCAGTGACCGTGTGTGCCGGACCAAAATGGCGAACATTATCAATTTTTGCCAAACTTCACGGGTTAATTTTTCCGGGTAGCCTACGTTAGTTAAGTGGTAGTTCTGTTATTATTTAACTGTGGTTTTGTGAGTAAATAAGTGAGTGTACGTATATGATAGGTTAAGCAAAGTGTGGTTGACTAAGGGGAAAGTCGTACAGGTAGCAGAAGTCGATTATGCACTTCCGATTACCGTATGACTTGCACGGTACTCATGTGTGAATGTAGTGTTTAAGATTTCTTTGACTATTTTAAGTATATACTTAAAATAGTCAGGGACATCGACGAGCAATCTGTTATGATAGATTCCGTTTATGATTTTAAACCTTCCTATTGTAGGTCAAAAAAATAATTTGGCTGTTTCATACATTTTAACTTTTCTATGAAACAACAGATTTTGTTTTGATTTTCCACCCTCAAAAATAAAAAAACGGTTACAGTTTACGCGTCAATTTCTCTGCCACCCTGTATAGCTTCAATACCTAAATATGGACTGTTGCTATTTTAAAGTTAGTCCGAATTTATATCTATAATTACCAAACACAGTACAAGAATCAGTAAGAAGGTAAAACTACCCGCTTTACATAATTTATACTAACAGCTAACTACTACTCAATTGTTTAGTAATAACACAATAACAAACACTTCATACAATTCACTCTATTACACACATACACGTAATATAATTAATTGCAAATAAAATACGTAATAGTCACTAAACGTTCTTATTAAGTGTTACACCGCAGTGATTGACAGATATATTGCAATTATAATAGGTGATATTGTAAAGTGCGGTCTCATTACGACGAATAACTAAAGATTGTTTGGATAAGGGCTTAGTAAGAAGTGTATTGATTGTATTTTGTTTTAATTGGTCTTTAGAACGTAGACAAAATAATTGTTTTTAGATATTAATCGGTTAGAAATACAGTTTGTTTATTTTTAAACTGTTGTAGCAGATTTTTGTGCTGTAAATGTTTTTTTTTTTTTTGAGAATTTACAATGGTTCTGAAACTATTTTGCTTCTAGGCAAGCGTGAATCATTGTCGACCGAAATCATTGCTGACCATCGGGTGAGACAGTGGCCAAAAGTGACCCACCCCGATTTAACAAAAACTAACCGCATAATCCAAATACGCCCTTGAAAGACATCTATGTACGAGTAAAGTGATCATATTGGAGATGTTCCACAGAAAAGTCAGGTGTATATAGTAATTACAACCGGCGAGCATGTATGACAACTCAAGAAGTTTGGACGTAAACGAAGCATAAAGAGTAAGAAAGGATCATAGCAGGCGCGGTCACAGCCAAATACCACATAATTATACAGTAAAAAGTTTTATTATGTTTTAGAAAAATTACCTACTATTTTAAGCAGGTTTACGCTTACGGCTTTGGGGGGGTCATGCCCCTAGGAAACCCCCCCCCCCGGACCGCGCATGGATCGTAGTATAGGTGGCGTTCTGTAGTTTCTACCCAACCCAATGAGAAAAAAACGTAAGTTTATGTGTATATTGATAATCCAAATTAAAGTTTCCCAACAGATCGACGACATCGACCGCTAGACAAAAATAAATTTCTATAATAAATTCCAACACATACTTAATGCATTTCTGAATAGTTCGTCTAGAGTCTAGACATGATAATATGCCCAACGCGGGCTGATTAAGCATGCTGCCAGCTTCCAGAGAACGAGACTTGGTTATCCAACACATACATACTTTGATTAAAGCCCTACAGTTGCATTTTAGTGCAACGATGATAACTGAATTGCTGATTGATAAAATGTTAGTGAAGTGACACATTCAAATAGAAAACACTGGCGAGTGCATAACTGAGCTTACTTAAGCACGGCTTGAATTGTTACAATGTGTTTTCAAATCAATGCAGCAATGTGGACAATTCTTACATGCTTCATTATCATCATTTCAGGCGAAAGACGCCCACTGCTGGGCACAGGCCTTCTCCAAAAGGGGGGTTTTGCCATAATCGCCACGCTTGGCAGACGGGTTTGCGATCACAGTCATCATCTGCCTAGCCTTTTCCCAACTATTTTGGGGTCGGCTTCCAGTCTAACCGGATGCAGCTGAATACCAGTATTTTACATGGAGCGACTGCCTATCTGACCTCCACAACCCAATTACTGGGTAATACGATACCCCTTGGTAAGACTGGTTGTCAGACTTTCGGGCTTCTGACGACCCGTAACGACTGTCAAAGATGTCACAAATGACAGCCGGGACCAACGGCTTAACGTGCTTTCCGAGGCACGAAGGGGTCTTGGTATGTAAAGATGGTCACCCATCCACGGACCAACCGCGGCAAGCGTAGCTTAACCTGGCCGATCGACCCGTGCAGCTATTGTTATTTAGCCACAAGCCCCAAGCAAGTTAGTTTGCGATCACAGTATGGTAGTAAAATGCATAGAGAACGCTGCTGCCCATCTATATCTATACATTTAATAAATCTGTAGGAACTTTTTCTGTACATTTAAAATATTTCGAAAATAATTGCTTGGGGTGGTAAGGGATAATCAACAGATGACATTTTAACCCTTATCAAAATTTTTGTCTGTAGCTCGGTTTTTCAGTTTCTATGTTGAATAGATCAAGTATCACGTCAAAAGAACGAAACTAATATGGTTATCTTTCATACACAAATATTGTTTATAACTCAGAGTTTATATTAGTCTTTGTTTCATCGCAATCGCTTCGGTCAACCTATCTAAATAATTTAAAGTGTTCAAGAAGAATTTATTTACGTAAATGTTGAAACACTTAGCGACATCTATTGGCGTGAAACGGTACTAACGAATACTTATATTATCACGTCATTCTCATAAAAGTTACTTACTGTGTCTGTGTTATTTCAAAAAGTAATGATACTGATTACTAAAATCGCTTTCCGTTGGTGGTTGATTCCCACGAATCAAAAAAGCTAAAAGAATTTCAAATAAAAAGTTGTGATAATATTAACTGACGTGGTGTTCTGAGTCATATACCTAGAATGCAATGTTAGATAAATATTTATAAGTTTTATCAATCAAATTAATACAAATAGAGGGGAAGAAATCTCATTTTTAATTGTGATAAAAGTCTTAGTAGCGTCATCTAGCATAATATAGCAAAATTAGAGCGGCTAGAGGAACATCTCCATAGAAATTCTTAATCTCTAGCGTCAGTAACGCCATCTAGGTTTGAATAGCAAACATGCAAAGACAACAACTTGATTTCGCGCGAAATTTGATAATGTTAAATTTAAATGCGTGTTTACAGCATTACTCGATTCAAATAATGGGAGTTTTGGGAGTAAAGAGTTGTAAATACTTATGTGCTAATTTTCGTGATGTTAGTTTTCGAGGTGGGGAGGGGTTCAAGCGAGGTCGGATGGTGAAAGTCAGGAAAAAAAATCCAAAATTGCGACCATAACTACTGGTGGATTTGAGTAAATAGATAGGTTTTCACACGGGCAACTGTAGTTATGTCGATGCTCTTCCGAGCAACATCGCTTACAGAGAAGCATTTTCTTAGTTAAAACAAGTTTAAAAATGTATTTATTTATCCATTTGGCATCTCCAACAAAGGATACATTACCTACACAGGAACAATAGAAATCACAATAGTAAAATATTGACAATTTTAAAGTCGCTTCTTTAAATATAATTATTTATTGGTCTACAAATAAATGTATGGCTGAACAAAAGAAACACTGAAACATTTTTGATTACAATTTACAATAAAAAGGCATCGTAACTGAGAGTCGCGGAGGATCGCTCTGTTACGTCCATTATCCTCGGGATCGGGCTCTCTCTCTTCCTGCTGCCTGCGTCAGCAGCGGGGAGAGAGGTGGGGGCGCGCGCGGTATGGCACTACATAGCAACAACATCGTACTTACTATGTTCATAGAAAACCCGTGCTATACAATTAAATAGTTTTTTTTGCCTGGTTAGGTTTTTTTTTTTCAACAGCGCTTTTAATGTGGATAATGACCGACGTTACGGGGCGTAGGTAATGGTAACATTCGCAGCGAGCATGTCTTTACGCCGTGTGCTAAAATCAGTGTTGCTCGCTCGCATGTTTTGCCGTAGGTACTACTGACTGCACGAATACTTGCTTGGTAACATATTAGGTGCATTTTGACCCGTGACGCCGGTCAGTATCCACCTTTACAGCGTGATCTTTCTTCATCGTGATAACGCCATGGTCCCACGGGCCGTTAACTGACAGGTGGCGTCAGGTGTTACTGCACTGCTACCTGTCGAGGCCTATCGCAGTCCGTGCAGAGCATTCCCACTGCTGTGGTTTTATTCAGTGGTCAACGTTTGATAAACAAAGCTAAAAGACACGCGCCTGTACGGGCCGAGATAGGCGCCCGCCCCCGCGTGGAATAATGCTTCAGCACACTCAACCAGACGCGCATTCGATTTATTGAGTAAGTACAGTAAAAGCTCCTTATTCGTGCTTCCTTCATTCGCGTTTTCACTATTCGCGGATTAAAAAAATGCGACCCAATTCCTATATCCGCGGCTAAAGATTTATTTATTTGCGGGTCTAATCGGTACATCGGTACATACATATTAACAAATAACAAAAAGGATTCCAATAGGTATCCAACCCAATATCCTTTGTAAACGCGTCGTCAGATGGACTATAAAAAAGTGAAATAGACCTTATTACAACTTCGCCTAAAGTACATTGTCAAATGATATCGCCGCTGTATTGGTTCGGCCTTTGACATCTACAATAGCCGCCTTCGCCGCGGTCGGTGTTTTTAACCGACTTCAAAAAGAAGGAGGTTATCAATTCGACATGTTTATATTTTTAATGTATGTTCAGGCATAACTCCGTCGTATATAGACGGATTTGCAAAATTCTTTTTTTTTTCGAAAGGGGTTTACTCCGAAATGGTCCCATTGAAATTTCATATAGACAGGGCCCGATCTAGCTATTTAGCCGCTCCGGGCAAAAATAACATTCGCCGCCCTTTGCACTAACACCATCAAAGATGGTATGACCATAATTATGTGATATTCTTTTAACTATACATATAATATTCACATACGTTAGTCTACTACGGCTTCTGAACAAGTATACAAAAATTCATGAGAGTAGGTATGTTTGTAAGTATACATTTTGCCGCCGCTCATTTTTGCCGCTCTGAGCATTTGCCCGGCTTGCCCCCCCTTAGATTGGGCCCTGCATATAGATCTGATGATGCGTTTCGGAAACAAACAACGGAATTCTTCAAAAAATTACAGCAAATCAACCGCGAATGTTGCTATCACATAAATAAGTATGCATTGTTTTGACCCAAAGGATGATGAAATTTCGAATTGGTGTATGGTAGGTAACAAAAAAGTGAAAAATAAAAACTTTTTTCAAAAAAATAACAACCGACTTCCAAAAAACACTACAAAGTGCAAAATAACTTTAATTTCGGAAGGCGGTGACAAATAATTAAAATACACATCCAACGTCACCGACCGAAATTAAAGTTATTTTGCACTTTGTAGTGTTTTTTGGAAGTCGGTTGGTATTTTTTTGAAAAAAGTTTTTTGATAATGTAAACAAACATAATGAAACCAACCTCATCACCATAAAGTATATTTATATATCATCATCATCATCATTTCAGCTGAAAGACGTCCACTGCTGGACATAGGCCTCCCCCACATTTATAAATGCTGCGACTTAATAGACATTCCATCCTTTGGTACGAGCCGCTTTGCGTGTTTTACCTATTGTTTCATCTTTCCATTTATTGCAAAATGTTGAAATTTTTTTTTTACTCAAAAACGATTTTCGACGCGAAAAAATCTGTATAACGCATAGAAATGCTTGATCGTTTACGCCTTGGAGAGTCGCTTGCATCCATATCACGCTCATACAATTAATCAATATGGTCAAAAACTTCAATTAAATTGTTTTTTTTTTGTCACTTAGGAACGTATCCCCTATAATCCCATATAAATTACCATTCCATAGTCACGGTTTCTGTATTCGCGGTAGGTATTTTACGGAACGTATACCTCGCGAATAAAGAGCTTTTACTGTACCTACGGCAGGTGCACATTTATTATAAAATGAGCCTCGACCAGGCGCTTTGATCTATATTTATTCTTAAAAATCTGAGTGAGACTTCGTCGCAATATCATTATAACCCCTAAAGACGCCTGCAGGCCTAGACAAAACACCTTTCTGTTAACGTTCACGCTAAACTCTACGCCAGAATATATGGGAATGACATTACCGTGTCCTTTCCGCAGGTAATGTCATTCCCATACATTTTGGCGTACCGTTTAGCGTGAACGCCAAGAGTAATGTGTTTTGTCTCTAGGCTCTGGACTGCATTCGAAAGCTGTGGTAGATTCCTACCAGGATAGATCGGAAGATCGGAGGAGTGGTACCTACACCGTCAAAGCGACACATTATTGTTTTCCGACATGCACGCGAACGAAGTCGCGCGGGCACAGCTAGTTCTCTAATAAGTCCCTTAGTCGCCTCCTTCTTTCCGTCCGGCACCACACGGTACCTTACATGCTTACATGAGAATATGTATGCGATATATACCTATATATGTACGATTATTGTCTATCTACACAAACAAATTTCGATTTGGAAAATTATTACAAAGGATCGAAGCGACAATTCGAAATGCTGATGGATTTTAAGCACTTATAAATAATGTCGCTTTCGGGCTTTCGGGAAGCCCGAAAGTCGGACCACCAGTCTTACTAAGGGGTATAGTATTACCCAGTAACTGGGTTATGGAGATCAGGTAAGCAATCGCTCCATGTAAAATACTGGTATTCAGCTGCATCCGGTTAGACTGGAAGCCGATCCCAACATATGTAGTTGGGAACTGCCAGGGGTGCGGGTTGTTCGAAAGAGATACCGTGGTCCCTGGCACACAGGCACAAAGGGAACACGAGTGGGTTTTAGTCAGTAAAAGTCTGACGCGCCAGCTTCTGTTCCACCCAGAGCAGGAAAAGTTATTTGATGATTTCCCACCATCAAAAAAAAACCCGGTTGGGAAAACGCTAAGCAGATGATGACTTATAAATTAATGAAAATTGGTTCTTGTAGAATCGATTTTAATTCCTTCATCAAAAGAAAAACACTGCTGTTTCCGGTATCATCGTAATAAAACACTAGATTTGCACTTAATCAATATTTCAATAAAAACCGAACTAACAAACAAATCAAAATAGACAAGTGGACTATTTGTTTTGTAAAATTATTTCAAGCAAACATAACCGACTGTGTTGATTTATCGACGCCGTTTCCGTTCTGTTATTATGGTTCGATTTCAATAGTACGCAGGAGAACCAAGGTAACCGACATAGCCCAAAGAATTGACAAATATAAGTGGCAGTGGGCAGGGGCATATTGCTCGCAGTACTGATGGCCGATGCCTTTCTGGAGTGGTAACCGCGTACCGGAAGACGTAGCGTTTTAAAGCCTGGAACAAGGTGGACCGATGACTGTGAAGGCCGCAGGAATCCACTTGATGCGAGAAGCATCGAACTGGTCGAAGTGGCGGTGCTAGGGGGAAGCCTATGTCCAGCAGTGGACTTCTTTTGGCTGAAACGGTGATGGTGATAAGATTATAAACAGTAGTAGTTGAACGAGATTCCGAATTAGTTGGTACCATACAGTTTGAAGAGTAGTTATAAAATTGTATATAAATAACTAAAGAGTCAGTGTCAAGGTTTCCCTGAATGGGATTAATGCTCAGTTCCTATAAACAAAAACGGATCATTTTGCTTACTAATGGTAGCATTTTTAACCAACTTCAAAAATTTTTTTTTTTATGTATGTTCGGGCATAACTCCGTCATATACATATAGGCGGATTTGCAAAATATATTTTTTTTGTTTAAAAGGGGTTTATCCCGAAATGCTTCCATTCAAATTTCATATAGATCTGATGATACGTTTCAGAGACAGACAGCGGAACTCTTCAAAAAATTACAGCAAATCAACAGCGATTGCTGCTATCGCATAAATATATATGCATTGTTTTGACCTCAAAGATGATGTTTCAAATGAAGAAGGTACTATTACAAAAAGTCTCTAAATTATAGGAATCGGATATCAGTCAGAACCTACCTTAAAATTACCAAATAAATTGTGGAATAACCCACCGCTGGTTTCAGGTGCAAGGGTTTTACCGTGATACAAACCTTAATGTGAGCTTTAAGGAAAGTGTCATTCATGTTTCTTATGATATTCTAAGTAAATCTGTGGATGCCAGTAGGTAAAATTAGCAAAATTGGGCAACCTCCTTTTCATAGCTGTTAAAGCCAGAGATTGGTTTGGCTGAGAAATAGTAACAATATGGTTTAACAATCATAGTTACCCACTTTTCATAAAGTTCGAAGATCATTACATTACTTTTAAGTTTTTATACTGACTCTACTTCAGTAAAAGTGACGTATTTAGCGCACCCTAAGAGAGTAAGTAATGAGGGGGCCGATCGATCTGGTTAAGCTACAATTGCCGCGGTTATTTCGTGGATGGGTGACCATCTTTATAGAGATCTCTCCGTGCCTCGGAAAAAACGTTAAGCCGTGGTCCCGGCTGTCATTCGTGGATCTTTAACAGTTGTTACGGGTTGCAAAAAGCTCAAAAGCCTGACAACCAGTCTTACCAAGGGGCATCATGTTACCCAGTCGCTCCATGTAAAATACAGGTATTCAGCTGCATCCGGTTAGATTAGAAGCCGCCCAACATAGTTGGGTAAAGGCTAGGCAGATGATGATTTAGCTTACCCTAGTAAAATTAACTGAGAAATCATTTCTATTTGAGCTCCGACACAAACAAGAAAACATGAATATCTGGTCATCATAAATGCAGCCTGAAAATCTAGTTAATATAAATACAGCATGATGAATAACGGGTGACGGGGCAAATACTGCTAATTAATATTAGTACTAACTTGCATGTTATATCAATTGGTCCAACAGGATGTAGAAAGCGTCCGCTGGACGTCTGAAGATTAATGGCCGTTAAATAATTATTTCTTTGATTTAACGTTCAATTAACAAATGAGTTGGTGGAAGATTAATTTGTTTGTTTATGCGGGGATTGGTAACATAGGATATGTCAGATTTTTTTGTTGTAAATATGGTTATTGTTTTACACACGAAATGCAACACTTTTTTGAACAATTGGGTAATTGTAATGGGAATCATAAGAAAAACTCGTTGACTTTTCAAAAAAAAACGAACTACCATTTGTTATTTCATTCACTACTCTGATTAATTAATATAAGTGATTATCTAATTTTGTTGTTAATTACTTACATACCTACATAGCCAACGTAAAACTTATTATCATTTTTTTTTTACAACCACGTTAATCCTTATTCAATAATCTAACGGATATTTAACTAACTAGTTAATTTAATACAACTATTAGGCAGAGTCGCTGAACCAGCCGAAAATAAAAAAAAAAACTTCTAAACCCTGAAATAACCTGTAGGTTTACATTTGTCCCAATATAATTCCGATACAGACTGTCCTTTGCTGCCCTCCAATAGCGACGCCGAGCGTACCCCACAGAGGGAGCCCTTAGCGTTAAGTCCCTTCGTTTTTGAAATACTAGCTGGAGGCCCTAATTTATTAAGGCACCAAAAGGCAAGCCCGGTTATGCTGCCGACAACCTCCTAGGTTGAGCTGCGCCATTCAGGTTCAGATTCCCAAAAAAAAACCTTATAGGACCTCTAGCTTAATAGTTACAAATGTGAAACAAAACTACATACGTTTAAATATCTAATTAATCCTGCCAGGGGTGCGGGTTGTTCGAAAGAGATATCGTGGCCCCTGGCACACAGGCTACTGAGGGAACACGGGTGGGTTTTAGTCGGTAAAAGTCTGATACGCCCTCCTGCTCCACCCAGACCGGGAGAAGTTATTTGATGATTTCCCACCCAAAAAAAAAGTATCTAATTAATTAATATTGTCAAAGAAAACGTCGTCACAACAAAAAAAAAAAAAAAACAATTACCAGAATAATAAGGAAACTGTATAACGCTACATTCAAACAGATAAGGATCGCCACAACCGTGTAAAAACGATTTCATTGTTCCGGCTGTGAATACCTTGCCTTCTGCAGACTGCCTAACCCCGTGGGAACCATTGTGTGCGTAACAGGACTATAGGACTTGCGCTTGCGTCATATATGGCGAGCTTTTTAATGTGGATAACGGTTGTTTGATGTTGAAATATAATAATAATGAATCCGATGACTTTATTGGCTTTTTAGTCGATTCGCATGAATTTACTCGCCCAATTAGGGCGAATCGTCTTTTTAAATCTTTTTTCAAAAAAATAACAACCGACTTCCAAAAAACACTACAAAGTGCAAAATAACTTTAATTTCGGAAGTCGGTGACTTTGGATGTGTATTTTAATTATTTGTCACCGCCTTCCGAAATTAAAGTTATTTTGCACTTTGTAGTGTTTTTTGGAAGTCGGTTGTAATTTTTTTGAAAAAAGTTTTTATTTTTCACTTTTTAGTTACCTACCCCACACTAATAAGAAATTTCATCGTCCTTGGGGAAAAAAGAATTTTGCAAAGCCGTCTACATTATGACGGAGTTATGCCTGAACATACATAAAAAAAAAACAAGTCGAATTGATAACCTCGTTATTTTTGAAGTCGGTTAAAAATAATGTAGATATTATTTTCAATAGGCGACTCACGTGAAGTTAAGGCAAGTAGGTACATGCAATTAAGTGCATAGGTACAATTTAAAACGTGCCGATTGCCTAAAGCGTATTTCTGGACAACTCCAGAAATATGCTTTTAGATTCCCCCACAAATACATTAACTTCGTGCGTATCGCTTACAGAAACGAATACATTGATTCAAATCGTCGATTCGCCCGTTTTGGGCAATTAAATTGGTGCGTATTGACTAACAAGCCGATTCATTTTGTAGAAGGTTTATTTGTAGTACGTTTTTTGCGCATCGTCGAGAAGTAAATTTGATTGAGTAAGGTGACGGCTGTATCTGATTTGCGCTGTTAAGTTTAAACACGCAAGTCGCGCTTACAGACTTGCCAGCTTAAATCGCGATATAATAAGATGAGAAGGTAGTGGCATTAATTATAGAAATATACCTACGAAGAAAATATTTTCAGTTCAAAAGTTCGCAAGATAACAGTAAATTTTACTCGGCCGCCTTCTGTACCTAGCCTAATATTAAATAAAACAGTGGGTTAATTTCGTATCACAGTAACAGTAGGAATGGCTCATATTGACAGTTCAACATCATTCATTGCGGTATTTACGCTGCTGAGCAGACAATTTTTTCGAACATAACAAGCAATGGATTTGCAACATCATTTAAAATTATTCAGTTTCAGATCGATAGTGTAGGTATCACGCAATTAGGGTACAGACGGGTGATACATAAAACTAATCTTCACATCAAACCGTACGTTAGTAAAAACTTAGGTCAACCTAACTTCCAGGCCTAACTTAATCAAAAGAAAGTCTATCAAGCTTTTTGCTTCTAAAGTAAAAGTTAAATAGTCGGTTGTTTACAAAAGACCTGACCGCCCACATGGCTATTTCCTCCACGTAATACTGCAATCTACTGCTTGTAGGCTCATCAATCAGACTTTCTGAATTTGCGTGCTAACTCGGCACCATCGAGTCGGTTGTGTCTTTTAGTTCTCAAAAAGTGCAAATCAACCAACACTTATAACTCATTTTGAACTTTGAAGAGCCGAAAGTAAGGTTGGTGTTCGTGTATCGTGGTTGGGCTATGTGGCTTATGATGTGGCAAAGCTAACGAACTACCTAAGTTCGTCTATGTTTTGAAAATGTTTTCCAATTTGTTACCCCTTTCGTGCATTTGTAAATGCAATTGTTGTGTATTTAAGTTTTTGTACTTACGATTTACATATTTCAAATCTTGATAATGTCACTCTGTTAAACGTTCAAATTAGTACCTGCAACAAAAATACAAAAAGTTAATTTAGTATGTCGTAAAAAAATATCACACAGTTAAACAACTGTCACTTTTGGAAATTGACATTTCGGTTTCAATTTCACATTGTGAAGGTTTTAATTACATAATTAAGTGCAATATTATAACAATAAACTTATGTCATACGTGAACACTGATCTTCATGAGTGCTCCAGTTCACATGGGTCTGATATCGACACCGATTTATGTAATGACCTACATAATATTATTGATACGATTATGTGGATCGATATTGCATGTATGAAACAGTAATCATTCCATGAATAAATGAGCTATAAAGTATTAAATATCACGATTAAATGCTCAAAACGATTATCATTTTTTCTCGATATAAACGTGAGAACTAAAGAGTCTCGATTAAGTCACGTCTCGATTTTAATTAGCTCAGGTAAATAATTTATGCAACAGATTGGGGAGATTTTGCTGAAATTTTATTTGCAGTCCTATATGGAGAAGCCTGGGGGAGGCCTATGTCCAGCAGTGGACGTCTTTCGGCTGAAATGATAATGATGATGATGATGTGCCTAGTATGTATTCATGATTGCCACGTTGATCTAGTTGTCGCAAGCGCTATAGCCAAGCTTGAGGTGTTGGTAAATACTTTTGTGAGGCAGATGACGATCTGCGACCGGAGTGGGTTACCAGACAGATACAAAACTTCATTCAAACGAGCAATGATAGGTGCACTTCTATAAAGAACGGCAGCACAATACTTATAGCTTTCTGTAGGGGTTATTTTTATTCTGTGGCCCGACGTTCGTGCTAATTCGGAAACACGAAGATTACCGAAGCGCATACCTACCTTTTCTAGTTTAACTACAGTTTAACTAGAAAAGCCTAGGTATGCGCTTCGGACTGATGTACACATAAGTGAAAAAATTTATAATGGACTGACAGTTGATAGGGGTGTCAGGAAGATGACAAGCCATGCTAATTCTAAGTAAATTAGAATTAAAGCACAAATATTAATTTATTTTGACATCTCGATAGGCAGGAATGTCCTAAGTCATCTTGAAGACTTGAAATTGACTTGACATAACATCTCCATTTCCCGACAAACTGAAGTACTTGTACACAGGAGTACGTTTCGCAAACGAAGACCTCTTCCTGACAAGCACTTTTAAACCAAGTTAGAAATACACAAGCAAACAGGTCGAGTACCTACCCGATAAGTAGTATTTACATACTTATCTAGGTAATAATTATGCGAGTTTATAAGTGATTTTAATTAGTATTGACGCACCTCGGGTTGAATTCGAATTTCTCATTACATAGCATGCAATTGTCACTTCGCTAAGGTCATCTGTTGTGTTAATTAAAAGGTAACTTAAGCTTGCTTCTCTATATCTTTTAACAAAGCAACTTCAAGAAAAGAAGGATGTTCTCAGTTCGTCGGAAAGGTTTTAAATGTATTTTCCCTGATTAATCGAAGGCGGCTTTGTTGAAAATGAGTAGTAAGTGGTATACTTCTCATGTAGTACTATTGCTATCAGGTCAAGATCTGATGATGGGATCCTGGAGTCATCGATGAAACTCTTCAAATATTATAGGCACAGCTATCAGATACCTACTCGTACACCTGACAATTCAACAACATTAATTGCGTCGTCTTTCATTACGTACATTCAAACAAACATTAACGATGCAGAGCGGACGTTTTGGAATTGTGTTAAAAAAAAATTGGTGCTCAAACGGAATACTTCGAATTTTTCAAACATATGAAGAATGTAGTTGATTAGTAAATTACTTCAAAATTCTTCGGATTTTGAAGTGTAAATTAGATATTGTACAGAACCCAATCGATAACGTTAATTATCAACACAACTTTAAATAGAAAAATAAACTCTATACGTACATTCGAGCTGGGCAGATAAGTTGACAGTACAATTTATACCAAGGTTCGCTATATCACGATTACTGAAGTGCTAATAAACTGTGCAAAGCGTAAAATAGAAGGTAATATTGCAGGGTGTCATCGACGCATAAACTGTAACCACGAATTTAGAATCATGTGCCATCCCGTATAGTGAGACCGTTTAGTGTAAAACTTCACTGTTTGTTAATACATATTTCTAATGTTTGTATGGAAATTTTATGTGCGTGTAGTTTTAAACTAAACGATGTCTGAAGGAACACGGGTGGGTTTTAGTCAGTAAAAGTCTGACACGCCCTCCTGCTCCACCCAGAGCGGGAGAAGTTATTTGATGATTTCCCACCCAAAAAAAAAAAAAAAAAAACTACACGATGTCTACTGTAGGCCATAATATGTCATTGGTAATACTCCGATTTGGAGCTGATCAGCGAAGCACGGAGTTTCAATAGGATAAATGGCCGTTACACACTATCAGTAAGAATGGCTTTTATTGTGACAGTTCCACAACACTCATTGCGTTATTCGTGTTGTTGAGCAGATGAACTTTTCAAAGAAATGAAGCAACGGATTAGCAATATTCTTCACAATAATTCAAATTCAGCTTATACTGGTTTCGTTGACAACTGACGTGTGGCCTGCCGTACCTATCTATGTGTAACGAAGTTACCTTCGAAGTAATTTAGTCATGATCTGTGCAGTTTATTATATGTCAACATAAGTAGGCTAAGACTTATTAATATTTGCATATTACTATATACTTAAGTACTTATGCACATAGTAAATTAAATGAGCGAATGAAATATATAAGTGTGTGATTAAATTTAAAGATATCTTGAATGGGCATGTGTCAGTAGACGGCCACGTAATCTATATCTATACTACATAGAATAGAATAAAATTTTATTTGCTCAGAATGTAGGTATTTACAATTAGGTGGTAATATATATCCAGATATACTAAAACTAAAGCTAACGAGTTTGTTTGTGTGTTTGTTAGTTTTAACGCGCTAATCTCTAGGATTTGAAAAATTCAGTAGCTTAAAAGTCTTATAACCAGTCTTACCAAGGGGTATCGTATTACTCAGTAACTAGGTTGAGGAAGTCAGATAGGGAGTAGCTCCAGGTAAAATACTGGTATTCAGCTGCAACCGGTTAGACTGGAAGCCAACCCCAACATATGTAGTTGGAAAAAGGCTAGGTAGATGAGTTACTGAAAATGGGCTATGGGTGTGTGTTTGCCTGTCTAGTCACTAAGTGTTCATTGCCAAACAGATTTTCACGACTTTTGTGCAAGTTTGAGCGCGGTACACTGAAAAGTCATAAAGTAAAGTTCAACCACAATTTTTTTAACTTTTCTTGGAGCTACGTTTATGGCTAATAAGAAATAATAAAGTTTCAGGTATTATGTTTTACAGCTAAACTGTATGAGCGTTGCTTATCTCGAACAGAATCTTTAGTAGTGTTTAGTGCTCACAGTTCACTCAACTTCATTTGTTTTTATTACTATGTTAAGCTTGTAACTTTGTAATTTTGCGGGAAATACTGACATTTTGACTCTACCTATTTATGTGCAATTTAAGAGTATTTGAACTTGTGTTTGAAAAATGCATTGATCGGAAATATACAACATCGGTTCAGAACTGGTTCATATATCATAATCAGTTTATGATGTATCCACTGCTCACGGGCGTAGCCAGGGGGGGGGGGTTGTTGTTCATAGAATTCAAATAAAAACAGGCGTGCGGCATATCTCATTGATTACTAACTACTATTAAAATATACAGTGTTTTGGATTATTGGAACATTTTTTTTTTAGCTTAAAGTTTATATTGTCCCACTGCTCGAAAAAGGACTCCCCTAATTCCTTCAAGGAGATTTTTTCTGTAGGTATGTATTTTTCACATCTTTATTTTTTCTTATAAAAGGGTTATTTTATGTACAGTCGCCAGCAGGTCAAGCTATCCCAATTTGACAGATTGGGGTAGCTTGATGTGCTGGCCTCTGTACTTTTAGTCGTTTTATTTTCTTGAACCCTCCCCGAAACTAAAACCTGGCTACGCCCGTGCCACTGCTGGTGTTGTCGGTGAGAGGGAGCGGGCCGTAATCCACCACGCGGGCCCAATGCAACCTGCACTGTAGATGTCACATGTCTTCGAATTTTTGGTTCTAGGTCACGCCGGTTTCCTCAAGATGTTTTCCTTCGCCGTTTTGAGAGCAGTGGTTATGAAATGAAATAGATAAAGTAAAAGCGGCTGCCCGAGTTCGAACTTACGGCCAGCTCGTCAGGCAGGGCCTATACCATTGGGCTAAGAGTGCAAGTAAGCGAAATCTTCAAAATACGAAGGAAAAATAACAAAATTTCACCAATGTAATTATGGGGTGCTATATTCTTATGAAATGTTTAAAAGCGCCAAAAAGTCATTACATCACGTGACGCAACAAATTCAACAATTTAACATTCACCAAACAATATCAATACAGTTCCGCCTCACTCTAAACTGCTCTAAACTACTCTAAATTAAGTCATTACCTCTCGAACATCTCACCAGAACATTATTGAGTGATGACCTTTCGAGGCAGCGTATGAAAGGCACAATTATGCCGTAATGTGCCGTACCTCGTAACTCGTAACGTGGGTAACATGTGAATTATCGTAATTATCTCAAAGTCAAGTAGTTGTAAAGGAGGCAACAGACGGGGAGGTGATTTACTGTTGGTATTAAATGTTTGTTCTATGTTAAGACTGAAATATGTTTTGGGTTCTCAAATAGTAAGTAGTATTTTATTGGAGATTATACAGATAATAGGTACATTTTTGTCAAACCTGAAAGCCAATTCTCGTAATTAAAAACTTTCAAAATTTTGAAAGTTTTTTTTTGTTTTTGTCGCGTTCTCATCTCGATTCTCGGGGACAATTAAAATGTCAAAATCTTATTCTTTTATAAATCGTAGAAGTCGCCCAAAAAGCAGCCAAGCTCAAATGGGACTGGGCTGGACAAGTACCGCATGTCGGATGCATTGTGGGATAAGACAACCACAGTATGGGTCCCTGAAAACGTCCAACGGCGTCACGGAAGACCCAGGCCTAGATAGCGGAACGAACTTGACGCTTGTATGAGGGATTGGTCCAAATTGGCCCAAGATTGAGTTGAGTGGAAAAGGGAAATGGAGGCCTTTGCCTTGCAGTGGGACAATACAGACTGATTATATGGTCTACCTATATATTTTTATATGGTCTACCTATATTTTTTACAAGGTCTACCTATATAATTTTAATTGGTATCCCTATATATTTTTAAATGGTCTACCTAAATATTTTAAATGGTATACCTATATATTTTTAAATTGTATACCTATATATTTTTCATTTGACATTCAGGATTTCTGATCTGACTTTATTAACACACAGCAAAAAATATTTGTCCACTTTGGTATTCTAGTCAAATATTGACTAGAAGGACAATTTTTTTTTATAATTTTTATATTTATATATTTTTACACTATTAATCCGAATACAAATTAAACTACGCGTTCTCACAGACTACAAGTCGCCTATAGCAAATTCGATTCAAATAACACTACCTATAAAACACTCGTAAACCACCCACTACCGACCTAATTTGTATTCAAATAACATACTGGAACATGATAAAGGACTAAATATTTGCCTCGAGCCTCACTCACCTACAAGACTGCTAAATTATTAGCACGACACTAAATAATAGCTAAACTAAACACGTTTAATGCTAAATAATAAGCTAAACACGTCTAAGTTTTAGTTCAATGAGAATCATATCACGAACGCGATTGTTTGGATAGGTAGTTATATTAATAAGTAATGTTAATGTTACATTAATATGCATTGTTAGTCCGAATACGGACTAGGGCAAGAGTATGTATTAAACAGGCTATAGACGCCAAGACGTTGACTAAAGATGGTCTTACCCATACTTTGTCGTTTGATAACGACAGTCCTTTAGGAGGAAAGATACAGGAGAATCTGACAAATCAAGAAGCTAAGTTAATTTTCAGGGTATTCATCACTTATTATAGGTAATCGGCCAATAATGTTCCCACTGCTGGGACGTAGGTCTTTTCTCTACGAGTAAGTGGACTGTATACCACCACACAGGCCCGGTGCAGGTTAGTGATGATCCATGTCTTCGAATTTTTGGTTCTAGGACATGCCGGTTTCCTCACGATGTTTTCCTTCACCGTTTTGAGAGCAGTGGTCATGAAATTCAATACACTAAGTGTTTCTCTGGGTTAGAACTCACGACCTACAACTCGCAAGTCGCGACCAATAATACTGGGGCACCATTGCTCAAGATATTCACAATATTGAATTCTTAACTTGTATCATAATATGAAATAAATAAATAAATTTCAGTCCATAGATGACTCTGATTTTTAATTAGCTGGAGCAAAATGACAGCCGTTGATTAAGTTGAGATCTTTTCAAAAAACGGTAGAGAACAAAATGACAGCTGCGTGTCATTTTATTCCAGCTAATCAGAGTTTAGTCTCAATCTCAGCAACAATCAATATCAAAAACTTATTTTTGACAAATTGAAACAGATTATAATGTAAACGTTCTTAAAAATATGGGAATTGCCTCTTTGCTATAATCGTGCATCAACGCGACATCAGTGTGGCACACCTTTACTTAAACATATAAGAATTGTTGACTCAAAAGTTAACGGTGCCTGCACATTGGAGCCGGTTCTTGCAATTTTTTGCTGCTAACTAACTTTAACTTACGTATACGAACCGTTATTTTTACTTTTTCGTATATTACAACAAACTATTGTATTGAAAATACCAAATTTGGCAGTATTTAAGTATTATTATCGATATTGCATGATAAATCGTAATTATTATTCTTCGAAACGCAATACGTAGGTACGAGATAACCAAGAAAAATAACCAGTTTTGACAGAATTTTACTTGAACTCTTGGCCGGTCTCTGCAATTATTTTGTCGAGTAGTTTGGTTTATGTTAATATCATGGTAAGACTAGAACTTTATAATCCTGGAACAACGATAATTAATAGATCATCATCATCATCATCAGCCTATAATGTTCCCACTGCTGGGACACAGGCCTCCTCTCGGTGAGAGGGATTGGGCCGTAATCCTCCACGCGGGCCCAGTGCGGGTTGGTAGATGTCACATGTCTTCGAATTTTTTGGTTCTAGGACATGCCGGTTTCCTCACGATGTTTTCCTTCACCAGTCAGTCTAATTGCTGGACTTAGGCCCCTCGTAAATTTCATCACGAAACATGATTCCCAATCATAATAAAGAAGACAACAACAGGGACGACCACCACACCTATTTATCCCTATGCCTACTAATATTATCAATGCGAAAGTTACTCTGTCTGTTTAACTGTCACGCTTTCACGCCTAAACCGCTGAACCGATCGTCATGAAATTTGGTAGAGATATACCCTGGGATATGAAGAAGGATATTGGCTACCTTTTACGCGATAACCGACATCCACGCGGGCGGAGCCGCGGGCAAAAGCTAGTAACTTCATATAAAGCAAGATTAGAGGTACGAAAATCGTTAATCATGGCGCTCCATACAATGATATCAACCAGCTTTTTATAATTGAACACAGACCCCTACCCTAGCACCAGAAACCCCATGATCTTAATGATTTTAACAGGATGGAAGATTCTTCCCACTTCCCCTAGGAAGATGATTAATTAAGGCCAGTATTACCACATTGGCACTGATACGGAACGAAAGATAGATTGACATTGCTTCTTTTTAAATGGTTAACTTTTAACTTACATCTTATCTTCTGAATAATAAAGGTCATTTTGGCACGTGCAATATTGTTCCAGAAATCATCTCATGCTGAAAAGATAAGCGAGTCAGTAACGTCAGAACGAGGTTGACTACCCAGGGAGCGTAAGACGTACCCATGTAAGCATCATCAGTTGTGTGCGGTTGATGCTTCATTAGTAGTATCGTCTACGACGCTACTGAAAGAGCTACTTTTGAGTAGCGTCATAGACAGTCGGTCTTATTGTTTGTGATCAAAAAAGTTTTAACTGTTATGTTGTGATCGACGATGGGACCTAAGAACTGCTTTTTTGTGTGGGAATGCTTACGTCACAATTTCGCACTGTTTTGGTAACATTCAATTAGTATATTCAGTGACCTAGAAAGGTGTTATTTTTCACGGTTCTTCTTACATCATACATTAGCGTTAGGACGTATGAATTGGATGCAAATGTCTTAATCAAATGTTTGTAAACAAATCTTTGGTTGAATACGTTTTAGTTCCTCTTTATAGGTACACCTACAAAAAAAAAAAAAAACAAGGCACTGAATTGCTATTCGCGAGAAAGCCACAGTAATTATAATAATTATCTAAATAGGTACCACTAGTAGGTATAATGGGCACTTTTTTTTCTCTACAGAAAGCTTCTAGGGTGTAGAACAACGCTTTAAAGTAAAAACAATAAACATAGCTGGTATAATAACAAAGAAGAATGATTAAAAAGGAAAAATATAAAATTACGTCATCACACTCATCACCTGTAATATCTTCATCTACCGTTTTAGCTCAATTTCATAATTTTTCATGAATATTCATACACTCATGCAGTTTTATATCGTATTGTCTGTTTATTATGCATGTTTTAATGTGAGATAATCTAAATAATCTTTCGGCTAAGTAAATAAAAAATCAATGCTATTGAACTCCGCAAACAGTTAAATTACGTTTTTTATAATTATTACGTTTAACTACCGTTAAACCAAACGAAGGAAGTATCACAGACGGATGTGTAAATATATTTTAATTGGACTTATGACTAATCTTAGTTTCAGTGATATTATAATTAAAATTACGGTAAAAATGTAAGTACTTCTCATAGGCCTTCCTATGAGAAGTACTTACATTTTTACCGTAATTTACATATACAATGAAAGAAAGAAAGATGCTTTTATTTGTCCAAAACGACTACTCTTGAGTATACAATACACACATGGCAATACATTAAATTAGTTCATTCATGTTTTGCCTCAACGGCGTACAAATATAAATAGATAAAATCAAATAATCAATGCTAGTTCAATGTTAGTTTTATTCTAGCTGTATACATAATCGGCCAATTTATGTCACGTATATGGAGTAGGCTGTAATTACCACGCGGGCCCAGTGAGGGTAGATAAAGCAGTTATAATCCAAAATTCAATTCATGTAATTGAAAACGTTCAAAATCTAGATTTTGGCTATGTCGCATGCAGTGACCATAAATGTCAAGAACTTGTCAAAAATGTAGGAAAATTAGAAATAATTTTGACATAAAAAGACAGATTAGAGAACGTTCATAAAAATACGGGAATGGCCCCTCTGAAACAAAGCAAGCAATCATTATCATAGGTTAAGTTGGATGAATGAATTGCAAATCAGAATGAAAATGTTCCTTGAATTGCAAATAATCCAAAATAATTCCGATACGGTATCGTTCCATGCCAAATTTTGCAAACATAATGAATGATAAGTGGCTATCGTATACGAATCATTTGGATCGCATGTTTCGAATCATTTAGGTGGCGATGACGATACGGTTAGCTAGAATTTCGATAATCCGTGGTCGATTTCATTCGAATCACGTCTGAGCTGTTTTAGTGTGAATATTTAAGTTATATCATCACGTTATTTTTGTTTAGGTATGAAAAATAAGACGAAATTAATGAATAAATGTGGTCCTAAATCCACTCACATTGGTGGATCAATCCCTTATTACTATCTACTTACTACTTGCGACCTACCCCAATTCAATCCAATGCCTGCCAGGGCTGCGATTTGTTCGAAAGAGATACCGTGGCCCCTGGCACACAGGCAACTGAAGGAACACGGGTGGGTTTTAGTCAGTAAAAGTGTAACGCGCCCTTACGGTCCACCCAGAGGGGAGAAGTTATATGATGAATTCCGACCCACAAAAAAAAAACACATTTCTTTGCTTCTCTCTCATAATTTCCTCTATCAATTAAGTAAGTTTAGTAGGGGGTCTCGTGGCGTGAGGTCTATTTGGGGATAGCTGACCGTTCATAACATATCGAGGCTATTGGTCCCGACTGTGACATTTGTAGATCTATCACAGTCGTTACAGGTACTCAGAAGCCTGAAAAACTGACTAAGTACCAGTCTTAACAAGGCGCATCGTATTACCCAGCAACTGGGTTATGGAAGTCAGATAGGCCTCTTTTCCCTCCATGTAAAATACTGCTATTCATCTGCATCCGGTTAGACTGGGAGCTGACCTCAACATATTTGAGAAAAGGCTAGGCAGATGAGTTTAAAGATACTTTAGTCCTTGCCAGACAGAATCGGCGGTACTATCATTAATACCAAAACAATAGCTAAATAAACGATGCTCCATTCAAACGTCCCACTAGACTAGCTCGGTTACTGTCCAAGTATGAGTCAGCATTCCCTGACCTCAGTCCACTGCTCTGTGATTAATACTATATGGTAATGAATCTATTCTGTTATGACCTTCTGGGTAGAACGGAAGGAACTGTGCGAAGTAGGTATTGTGTTTATTTATATGGCGTTATGTAATTACCTACGTATTGTTAATTATGCATTACATGCAGTACCCAATCATTATGACACATTGAGCTGTAGAAGGAGATTGTCACTCAGATATATGTGACAGGGAAGATGTTCTACAAAGTTAAACAGCCATCCATTTCTTCATATGTTTGAAAATTTAACTGCTCAACAACTTAAATAACGCAATGAAAGTTGTTGAATTGTCAAAAAGAAAATATTTCCTATTGTTAGTGTATTACGCAAGTAGCCCGCTGTTCTAAAACTGGATGTGCCATATTTAACAAAGTAAATTACTGACCTACATAGGTGTATGACGGAAAGAAAACGCAATGGTCAAAACAGTCTATCAGTTAAGAGCTTTAAGCGTAAGAACGCTACTTAAAAATAACTATATAGTTTGATATCATTTGCATAGTTGGGTGTCATTGTTCTAATAACAAGTTAATAAGGCTAGTTGAAATCTCTCAATATTTTTTTATATGTGAATTTTTACACTACTTTTTTAGCAATAAACAGACTAAAAAAACCATTTGTCAATCAATAAAAAAAAAACTGGGTTCTTACTCATCCACGGCATATTTTGAGGAGTTTTTTTTTTACTTGACTATATATCCTAAATCACGGAGTATGTTGTGGTCTAGATCACTTCATGTGAAGCCTCAGTGCATTCTGTTAAAATAAAAAACATGTTCAAACAATCTCAAACCGCTGAGTGTAGTTTTAAACTGTTTAAAACCAAATCCGTTTTGAATCAATAGTCCCAGCAGTGGGAACATTATACTGATTATGCAGTCAGCAAAGTGCGCCGGGTGGTAATCAGTAAACACTTTATTGCAAGAGCAGCACACGCCATTTGCAAAATTGCATAAATAGTCAGGTGCCTGTATTTTCTAATTAGCATACTAACCCTTTTCAACATACCTTATTATGCATTGAAATTAAACTAGTTTCACTAACATCTTGTGCCATAGGAACCGGCCATCGTTCTTTACGGATTAACCGATAGTTCAGTTGGTAGCCAATTAGAATGTGGATATTATATGCGAGTTGTTTATTTATTTAAAGTAGGAGACGATGGGAAAGTGGAATGAATTCAGGTGCAGATTTAGAGCTAAAATGGACGACGCTTCATCGGGAGTTTATAGCGAGAATTTTATTTTCTCATAACATAAGATTACTCCTTGTTGCCTAGAAGGCTTACGCAGAGGTGTACCCATTGGATACCCACAGTTCGCCAATTATGTTCAAGTCCCATGTAATTTGGGGCAAGCCTATTTATTAGCATCAACCGGGCAAAAATCCAGGCTCCGTGCTACTACTGAAAAGTCCAGATAGAAAAACCCAATAACATTTGCCCTCACTGGGAATCGAACCCAGAATGTCATGCACAACACTTGCGCTTGCAACCACTAGACCAACGAGGCACATTTTTTTCAATTAGGCTTATCTGGCCTTTGCTCAGCAGTGGAGCAAAGGCCTCCCCTAAATCCTTTGAGGCATCCTTTTCTAGGGCCATCTCGATCCAACCCTTGCAATACCGGGCTTGCGGATTGCGAGTAATGGGTAGCTCGCTATCCAGTAAGGACCAAGCCCGGGTCGACGGCGCGTTGTGTTCCACGCGCGCCTCAAAGAGATGTCAGCACCAACTGCTGAGGTCCGCAAGAACCGATGCCTCCCAGGGGTGCGGGTTATTTGAAAGAGATACCGTGGTCCCCGATACACAGGCAACTGACCACGGGTGGGTTTTAGTCAGTAAAAGTCTGACACGCTCTCCCGCTCCACCCAAAGCGGGGAAGTTATTTGATGATTTTGCCACCCAAAAACCACTCCCTCTTCCTGGGCTACGGCGGCGGCGCCTTTCTTCTAATTACCTCAAAACGACGAAGTATTCACCAACGTACAATGATGACCACACAATCTATATAAC
The DNA here is from genome assembly GCA_949987655.1 of Polymixis flavicincta. Taxonomy (NCBI): domain Eukaryota; kingdom Metazoa; phylum Arthropoda; class Insecta; order Lepidoptera; family Noctuidae; genus Polymixis; species Polymixis flavicincta. Next base: position 22,514,236 of record OX465175.1, read on the forward strand.
ACAATTACCTATTAAATGAAAGTATAATTACAAGAATACTATTCATATCTTTTTCTTATTTATTGCAGCTCAATGAGGTTACATACACATCCTATAAATGAGTAGTTGAGTGGTGATGATTTAAATTGCTTATGATGTAATCAAATTAATTCTAAATGCAACCAGTAATTGGTTGTGTGTAGATCGAACAAATAGACAGGAATGGTATGATTTTAATATCCCTGCTGTGTAAGTGAGGAGGTGTTAAAGTTTATAACTTTATTAAGTAATCGTTTAACTTATTGGCTTATGTTCCTCTAGCTATACACTGAAATTGGAACCTTATTGCCTAACATATTGTGGTGGTTTTAACAAGGATTAGGTATTTGAATCGTAGTGATTGCAATTCAAATGATTTTATAGAGTGATAATATTTAAATAAATGTACATTCGGCTATCGTGGGTTGTCCACCCCATTCCTATTATAGCTAAACCACAATTACCATCATTATCATTATTTCAGCCGAAAGACATCCACTGCTGGACATAGGCCTCCCCCAAGCACCGCCATTTGATTCGGTGCTGTGCTTCCCGTATCCAGCGGATGCTTGCGGCCTTCACAAGATCAACGGTCCACCATGTGGGAGGCCTTCCAACAATACGTCTTACGGTACGCGGTCGCCATTCCAGAACCTTTGGGCCCCATCGGCCATCTGTTCTGCGAGCAATGTGCCCTGCCCACTACCACTTAAGTTTGGCAATTACCATGTCATGTGATAGTTCAGATGATATTGCAGCACTAGCAGAGAAGCCCGAAAGTCTGACAACCTCTTAGTCTTACCAAGAGGTATCATATTACCCAGTACCTGGGTTGTGGAGGTCAGATAGGCAGTCGCTCCGAATAAAATACTGGTATGTAGCTGCATTCGGTTTGACTGGAAGCCGACCCCAACATTGTTTTGAAAAGGCTAGGCAGATGATGATCAATTGTGTGGAAAAGGGAGAGGGAGGCCATTGTCATTTAGTGGGACGATAGGTACAGTCACGAGCACCAATATGTATACACATAGCCAAATTGAAAAGTGATTTTCTCTTAAATTACGGTTGCAACCTTGAGATAACTTAGGTATTCATTAAAGTGTGGGTTCCAAAATATTATGTTCGTAATAACATACAATTACAATCAGTACAAGAAGAGAAAATCACTTTCAAAAGTTTGTAGGCGTATACATATTGGTGCTCGTGACTGTACAGGTTACTTGGATTAGGTAGGTGTTATGTCTTGGGTCGCGCTGATACGAAGAAGAAAATTAGGCTGAACAAACCTAATTAAAGAACTAAATAAATGGAAAATGTCTTTACCAATGAAAATCCTACTAATAGAAAGTTTCCCTCACGCACTTAGATTAAATTTGTCACACAGATAGTTTGTAATCAGGATTAACACAATCAGTAGAGTACTTCTGAGAAACTTTTTGTCTCGGTTCCCGTGGGATAATTTTCGTCCTCCACGCAAGCGAAACCGCTGGAAAAAGCTAGTGTTACATAATTTCAAAGTTATCGTCATTCTAGGACCTTGCGTGTGTGTTTTTTATATCAATTTAATTTTAAATGTTAATGTCCTAATTTAATTAAAATGTAAAGTGATGGCCCGAAACACAGGTTTAAATAAACCTAGATCGGGCGGGTCGCTACCTAAATTTCTAATTCCGAAACATTGTCACTTGCTCTTGTAATAAAAATATTTTAGAAATAGTTTATTTTTAGGCACTATGATTCTATGGGAAATGTATTACTGTAGGCTAAATGTACTCTTTTTGTATACGTTTCTATTAAATTAAATTATTGTCGGAATAGTTCAACGTTTTCCTGAAAACGTTAGAACGTTTGCAATGGATCTTGACAGTGCTCGACGTAGATTGATAGAGCTTTCGTTAAAAATGCATTCGACAGAATCGTTCCTGAAACCAGACTAACGTGTACACGGGTCCGAGTTCTGGGAAAATATTCACACAAATGTTAGTACTACACAACGAAACAAGCCAGCATTCCCAGAAGGGCAGAGAAACATTGATTGTTTTTTTATTTTTATTTCTCTTATTTTTTTGTGGATTGGGGATTACTGACCCACCAAAATCAAAAGTCATTTATTCAAACTAGGCTGGTGTCAGCTCTTTAAACGTCAAAAATTACATAAGACAGTCCCCCAAAAACGCTCGCCCTTCACCACTTCCTTGTGTTTTAGCTGGGAAGAAGTACAATACTGCGGTGCTTCTGATCAGACCATGGTAGACCATGGAGGACTTGCTGGAGTGTCCTAAGTGCCCGTTCACCTGATCCTCGGATGGCCCAAACAATGCCACTGATGTGATTAGCGTGGCCACCTACTGGGCTCAAACAATTTAAAATTAAAAAAGTGTTCCGACTACCATCAACACGAAAAGAGGAAGAATTCCATAGTATTTTTTTTTTTTTTTTCCCGGTATTACATACCTACTTTTAAAGTAATAAATCCCACGTTATTTGAATTAGTGTTATGGTCGTACACGAACTTAGATTACACGGGTAACAATTTTATTATTTCACTTAACTAGCGCATGAAACTTAATTCAATTTGGGTCACGGGGTGGCTAACAAACGGGGAAGTCATTAATTATGAGTGAAAAAAAAATATGAACAATAAATAAAGATGGAAAATTCTGTTACTTACTAAACATGAGCGATTTCTAGAAAAGCCTTCCAATATTTTTTCCTTCCAATTTTTTTATTATTATTTACAATAATATTTTTGTTAGGATTGAGAATGCTGTAAACATGCAGGTCCTGATCTATTAGACAATCTTGAGTCTAGACAAAATCTAACTGGTATCTGAATTAATTGTTAACATTTTTTTATGACATTGATTTTACATTCTATATTTTCTTTAACTTTTACTCACACACTGACTTATAATGGTTTAAAAAAAATTATTAAAATCATTTACTTTGACAATCTTTGTATTGCTTTGTTTTAACTCTGTTTACTTATTGTGGTATAGTCATTTTACTCCAGGTGCATGCATCGTCTTCACATATAATTTTATTAATTTATACAAAATATTTTAAAACGTTTTAAAAGAGTTTAACGGTGGAGTTACTCGCCCATTCTTTTCCTAGGGAAGTAACTTTAGGAAGCAATTAGAATCAAATATTTTTTGTAAATTTTGTCGTACAAAATTTTCTTAAAATTGCCTAATTGCAATAAATGATTTGATTTGGATGTTGAATGCCACTGTATTAATAAATATGGGCAGTTAGATTTATGTTCTGAACAAAAGACCTTATTGTGATTTCCAATCCTTTTGTTAAGATTTGTTTTAATTTAAACATTTCATTACTTTTTCCGGTCGATCAACATTGTCGAGACGATAATAACAACACGTCAATTCTAATAAGTACCGTCAGTTCCTCATACATTAGCAGTATTCACGGAAACTTAACGTTATTTTTTGCGTATACAAGTGTCAAGATTTACATGAGAATGATCAATAAGGAAGTCTTAAAGGTGGGAAATATATCGTTTGTGTAATGCACTTTGATAATGCACAATCAAATACTGTTTCACAGGGATTCATTAATAATAAAGGAATTAATGGTGGAAGAGGAGTTGCAGCAGAGATCTGGTGATAAGATAAGCCATTGTTAAGTTATTTTTATGAACGATGCACTTATTATGAATGCAGCTAAGGCTGATTATGAAGTGAACTGTTTTTTTATCGCCTAAGAATAGTCGAAGGTGGTGTTCTGTAGTTTTTGTCTATACCTATGGAAAAAAGGTCTAAGTTTACGTATAGTATTCAAAATAAGTAGTTTTACATGCGGATTATTTTTCTATATCTATCTTTATTTATTTAAGGGATTTATTTACACACTAGCAGCGCTCCGCGGTATCACCCGCGTAGTTCCCGTTTTCGTGCGAATACGGGAATAAAATATAGCCTATGTCATCCGGGGATAGTGAGCTTCCCAACGTCGAAAGAATTTTTCAAATCGGTTCAGTAGTTTCGGAGCCTATTCAATGCAAACAAACAATCAAATGTTTCCTCTTTACAATATTAATAGTACGTATGTGACAATGTCAATCCCATCGTGCTATTACAAATGATAACTTACTCCTGAATTAAATAAGCTAACCTGAATTACACAAAACTTACATGTGAATTAATAATAACATACTAACACAAAAGATCGCGAGTTGAAGTACTGGCGCTTAGCAACAGTAATACAAGAGAGGTTGAGAACTTGAAATAGTGAAAAAAGGGTTAACCAAAGAGTTGCTCTCTATCTCTGAAAGATCATATTGTTAACGATTATCGTCACAAAAATCAATTAGCAAATACGTATCAAAAACAAAGAAGAATCGGAATTAATTGCTTTTGAAATCGAGCGTGAACTCATCTTTCGATAATTACGATACTCAACTTATATTTTACTCAACTCTAAAAGGCAGTATCCCTTACGGTTAGAACTACAATATTGATGCTATGCCCGAAATCAATTCCTCACCTGAATATCTTCCACAGACTAACTTAGATTACAGAAACAGGCCGAAACTTAGCCCAAACTAAGGGCAAACTTGCAAACCGCCAACTCCATTAAAGTTAACTTGGAACACTACACAATATCTAGTTTGTAACTTACTGTCACTTCAATTTGTCGGTTGTATTACTGTTATATTGTAACCAAAAGTACCTAACGAAAGCTACCTAAAGTAGCTTATGCAATTTGGAGAAAGGGAATCTATCGTAGTTATCTAAGTTGATTTATATTTCTTCTTTTTATTAAAAAAAAAATATCTTTGCTAGTTGGATAAAATATAAGAACATATTTTCAGTTCTTCATTGCAAAATGGAAGTATAATACATCATTCCATTTACAGATCCTGTCCAAATCAATAATAGAAAACTATTCTTACTTCTTAAACGATCCGCGATGGACATGACGTGCAATTTTTTGCAACTGACCACTGACCGGGCGTGGTTCTATAGTTCATACATCAACACGCCATCAATCATTCATTCTTCCATTCGATCTCAACAAAAAACGGTCCATTCCTTCCACTGTTAGATATTAAATTGTAAATGTTTTGATTTGTAAAATGTATCTACCGACTTAAATAAACGGAGCTTTCATCTAATCCATAATTTTTTATAGCCAATTTCATAATCCTTTTAAGTAATTATGAAACTATCAATCTGTCGCCCATGGCAAGGAAGGTATTGTAGTTTTCTTTAATACTTTCCCTGTCACATATTATTACAAAATGATTATCAATGGAATGCCATTCATTCACTTTTGTGGGAATTCAATGTGAGTACCTACCTACAGTATTTTTGACGTTGTTATTAATTATGTAACCAAGTCCATATTTAAACGTAATAAATTCCCTTGAAGATAAAATACAGCTTCTAAAATTGTTAAAAAGACGAGTACTTCTGTTCTACATTGTAATTTCAATCGCATTGTTCCTCATTCATTTTTCCGAATGAAAACAAAATTCCTTTCTTCTCTCCAAATTCAAAAGCAAAAAACTTAAAACAGATCTCTAAAATTATGTTGAAGAAATTTCCTGACTCTCGTCCGACAACTTGCCTCAGGTGGTGGCCATCATTAAAATAGTATTTACTTTTAAACTATTATACTTAATTTTTTTGTAACGAAAAGTGCAAAGGTTACTTTGGTTTCAACTTTGCAGACCGACGCGGTTGTCAATTAAAAAGAGTTTCTTTTTAAATATGTGACTTCGATAGTATAATAGTTTAGAAGTAAATAAAGTTTCTTTATGTAATTATTCCGTATCGTGCCGGACGTAAAAGAATAGCACCATCCCATTTCTTCCAGTGAGTGTCGTAGAAGGCGACTAAGGGACTTACTAGAGAATGGGCAGCAGCATTATCTATGCATTTTAGTACCATACTGCGATCGCCAACCCGCCTGACACGCGTGGTGATTATAGCAAACCCCCCTTTTAGGGTTTTGGAATTTGTTAATTACAAAACAATTGCCATACGGTTAAGTACCTACTGCCTAATTATTAGGTCTTTACCTATGAAATTGCCGTTCTGCAGTACTGGCCATTTCAAATCAAAATAATTTTTGTTTGGCTAAGAATTCTAATTTCAAATTAATTTTATTTTAAAAACATGGATTTTTTTTTCTAAAAGTAGTCATTTCTTTATTGATTAGTGTTACATTTTCATCGCATTTCAATCTTTTTCGTCATCATGGATACGTTAAAAATTCGAGTAATTATGGAATATGAGTACCGTCGTGGCAGCAACGCGGCACAAGCGGCACGCAACATCAACGACGTTTACGGAGCTAACACTACAAACCAACGCACCACCTGTTATTGGTTTGCTCGCTTCCGTTCTGGAAATTTCGACCTGAAAAATGAACCTCGCGGTCGTCCGAAGACTTTGGTCGACAATGACGAATTAAAGGCGATTGTGGAAGCTGATGATACACAATCTACGGCTGAATTAGCAGCAGCTTTCGACGTTAGCGTCAAAACAATATTGGTCCATTTGCGTCAAATTTGCAAGGTAAAAAAGCTTGACAAATGGGTGCCCCACGAACTCAATGATCGCCAGCGCGAAGTACGCGTCGAGACGTGCCTTGCACTGCTCAACAGACACACAAATGAAGGAATTTTGAACCGCATTGTTACCTGCGATGAAAAATGGATTCTGTTTGATAACCGTAAGCGCTCAGCAAGTTGGTTGGATCCTGGTTCAGCACCTAAACAATGCCCTAAACGAAAATTTACCCCTAGAAAAGTGATGGTCACTGTTTGGTGGTCTAGCGCCGGTGTGATTCATCACAGCTTCTTACCAAACGGGGTGAGCATTACTGCAGATGTGTACTGTGAAGAACTGAACACAATGATGGAGAAGCTGGCGCATCTCCAACCAGCATTGGTCAATCGCTCGTCTCCGCTGCTCCTGCACGACAACGCGCGACCTCATACTGCACAGCAGACGGTCTCCAAGTTGCAAGAACTGGGGTTGGAAGCTCTCCGTCATCCGCCCTACTCACCAGACCTTGCGCCTACAGACTACTACTTTTTCCAGAATTTGGATAACTTCTTGGCGGGAAAAAAATTTAATACCCGAGAGGCAGTACAAAATGCCTTTGAAGAATTTGTTGCCTCCCGTCCAGCTGATTTCTTTAAGAAGGGCATCAATAAACTGCCACTGCGATGGCAAAGATGCATTGATTGCATGGGTGATTACTTCGATTAATACAAATAAAAAATTCATGAAAAAAATTCGTTTAAATTTTTTCATACAAAACGGCAATTTCATAGGTAAAGACCTATTATTATCAATGAGTACATTACGACTGGCTGGACGCAGTGGCGGCGCGGGCGGCGCGTGGTGACCATGTTTGTGTAGACAACTAGGTAACGTAACAAGTTTTTAGCTTTGTGATTATTCATGATACAGTTTTGAAATTTTGTACATATTTTCTTTACATAAAAAAATACTAGACACGTGTTTTGGGTTTCGCATATACTAAAAACTTGGGTTGTACGTGAGTTTATGTACCTATACATAGGTACACAAACTCACGCCATCTTCCCTTCTTGTCTTATATTAAGCTGGTTATGGGCTTGTGTGCAGATATTATCATTTAATAAGCTGTATTGTCACATTCGTCACATATTATTGCAATAATGTTAATTGAATAATACACCAGCTTATTAAACTCAATTAAACCACACTTAGAACATTGCAAACATTAACTTAAACCAAGATTATCTTTAATTACCATAGACAGTCCGTTTCGTAGTTAGCGTAACATACATAACTGAATGTAACATGTTATGCCTAGTTCACACAGTAACAATGTGTTGCATTGTCCAAGCGGCTTAGGTATACCTAGTGGTTGCATGCATTGCAAATTGCAGCAATACAATAAAATATACGTACCCACCCAATTGTATTGTAATGATTGAATAAAGTACCTACCTGTGGTTTACTTTGCGAAAAGCTACGTTAATTGAAATAATTGTAACCTTATTGTGGCGTCATCTATACCGCCACATGCGAACTACACATCACACTGACGTCACACAGAAATCCTGCATCGCGCAAGCAAAGTCAACGCCGCGCGATTAACATAATTATATGCAACGACATCAATCGTCGGGCAGTAGACCACCAGCCACAACACCCGTCTGATCAGAGGATCCTCTCTTTTCTATTGAGGATGAGTGAACTTTACACCCTGTTCCTCATACCTCTATATTATCAAATAAGGCAGTTAGGAAAAATTCGTGAGTATGTGTAGGAACCTGATCTGAAAATTTTATGTAGAATTAATGTTCTAAATACTAAGTTAGATTCTATAGTTATCTGCAATTGAGTGAGATAGAGAGAGTCTAACAGTAGATTAAATCAAGTGGGTTTACTCATACTACACACTAGCACACGCTCACACACATCCACTCACATCACTTCAATACGCGCATGTTTTGTCTTTTTCTCTGTATAACGCTCATCTCCATTGATTACTTTTCTGTCTTTTATCGCTTCAACTCTAGGTACTAAGCGTAGCCTATGGGCAAGCGTAGTGTGGGACGCTAGCCAGCTAGATGGAGCGACGATGGCTGGGACAGACTGGATGTGGAAAGCGGAAGACAGAGTATTCTGGGGCAGCCTGAGAGAGACCTATCACAAGCAGTGGACTGTGATAGGACTGTGGTATCAATTAATGCAATCGATGATTATGAGTTCATAATTATCGATTGCATTAATTGACCTCTGCAGTCTTTTTATACATACCGACACACAACCAATCAGCCAGTAGATATTAAACCACAACATTACTCAAATAAGCATCAAAACAATACAAAAAGAACCAAGTAACTGACCTATGACCAAAAAATTGAAAACCTCGCTATAATTACTTAGAAACAAATAGTCTTGCATAACACCTCCACGAGAAAGTGATCGCCCCTAAACGATGATGATTAATATCTTTAGTTCTTGGTTCTTTTTCTTAGACGCTCGTGCCAATGAGCGGTGGGGGGCAATGAATTGATGGCGACATGTATTAATGACGGGTTTTAGAGAAATGTTACTGGTTTTCGAGGGTTATGGAGTTGGGATTTTGGAAACAGGAGACTTTCAAGTTTGTCGTGAGATTGAGATTATGATTCCGTAATTATTAATTTTGAGATAGAGTCAGAGACCGATTCATTATTAGTGGTAAATAAATCACATCTCTTTGTACTTCTGGCAAGATTGAAATGAAGTTCAGATAATTACAATTCTTATAACTTAAAGAAAGATTGACATACATATTCGCACCTAGATCAAACCTACACATAATAATATTTAATACTTTTACTTCCATTTGAAGATTCAGACTTATCCTTAAACCATCAAAACAATTTGAAAACTTACACAAATACCCTGATTGATGTCTTCTAAGAAGCTGACACCGATTTGACAGCTCACTTTGACATTTGCTCTCCGGCGCCATATTGAAAATCGTTATTCAAACGGGCTAAGTAGCAAGTGACATTAATCCTCTCAAATCAAAATTAATTGATTACACACTTGTATTACGCTCACTCGTAATTCTTAAACTGCGTATGCCCATTCATTTACGGAATAAGTAGGTACCTATAACATAACGTAACTATATAACGGCTGGTAATTGAGATTCGTTTCGGTTGACGTTTGGGCAAATGAGTCAAATGTCAGATGAAGCCGATACCAATCGTACTATGGAGTTATGTAATTTGGAGACGGCTTGGGAATTTGATAGTAATAGGAAATAACTTGGTGAAATGTACTGGTTTGGGTGACAGTTGTCGTGAAGTTGATAGCATAGTTGGCGTCCTAAGTTGCCTGTGTTACTTACTACTTAAATTAATATATAGTATTAAAAACATTCATAAAATCATTTGCCTATACTTTTCTCAACTATGTTCAGGCTGGCTTCCAGTCAAACCGGATGCAGTATACCAGTATTTTATATAGAGCGAGTGTCTATCTGACCTCCACAACCCAGTAACTGAGTAATACGATACCCCTTGGTTAGACTGGATGTCAGACTTTCGGGCTTCTGACGATCCGTAACGACTGTCAAAGATCCACGAATGACAGCCGGGATCAACGGCTCAACGTGCTTTCCGAGGTGTCTTAAAGATCATCACCCATCCACAAACTAACCGCGGCAAGCGTAGCTTACTTACCTCTGTATCGTACCTAACAATTTTAGACTTCAAGATTCCAGATCTCTTTCCATTAACAGGTGAAATTGAATAAATGTCACGATGTAACTGAAAGATACGGATATCAGCGGATCGGATATGAAGCGGCGTAAAGGCAATACTAATTGCTTAACAACGATGCTCCTTGTAGAACGTGAGAAAACTTGATAGGAGCATCTTATCGTGACTGAGAACCACCCAACTGCTAACACCATAAAAAGCCATAAACAAGATCAAAAGCCCACATTCGATAAGTACACTATTACTACACGATAGCTATTAGTTAGTTAATACACTCATTTCGTGACCGGCGGGGTGCTTTCTATTCAATCCACCGTAATTGACCATAACTACAGTTCAGTTATGCATTTGTTATTTAACTTTGTTAATTACGATTGTAAACGTTTGTAATTGTCTTTGGGAGATAGATAAGAAGACATTAGTGTAGGGTTGTCCGTAAAATACGGACGAAATAGACTTATTCGACATGTTTATATTTTTTTATGTATGTTCGGGCATAACTTCGTCATTATGTAGACGGATTTGCAAAATTATTTTTTTGTTCTAAAGGTATTTATTCCGAAATGGTCCCATTCAAATTTCATATAGATCTGATGATGCGTTTCGGAGACAGACAACGGAGCTCTTCAAAACATTACAGCAAATCGACCGCGAATGCTGCTATCGCATAAATATGCATTGTTTTGACCCCAAGGATGATGAAATTTTGAATTGGTAGGTTACTAAAAAATTAAAATTAAAACTTTTTTCAAAAAAATTACAACCGACTTCCAAAAAACACTACAAAGTGCAAAATAACTTTAATTTCGGAAGGCGGTGACAAACAATTAAAATACACATCCAAGACTTCCGAAATTAAAGTTATTTTGCACTTTGTAGTGTTTTTTGGAATTCGGTTGTTATTTTTTTGAAAAAAGTGTTTTAAATAATATGTATTTATTATTTTAGGTGACTCGCACGAATTTGATTTATTTGCGGGCGAATCGACAAGTCCGCATTAGGATTGGCACGTTGTGACATTTTTTCATAACTTTATTGCATAAAATTAAAACGTGCCACAACTTGTGCTTTTCACGTTTGTGAAACATGAAAAAGCACAAGATTAAAAGATTTAAAACTGTTTAACACTGCTAGCCCGTTATTTAAATCTCATTATAAATACGCGCAAACTGAAACCATGAATTCAGCACATGATTCTAAGCTTTGAAATTTTACGTCGGTAATAAAAATAAAAATAAGCTGTTCCATACATTTTCACCGCGTAATTATAGCACTTTCCCCCCCGAGTGGGTTCCCACATTGTCGTTGCGGGGGGGCTTAGTAACCGTGGTCTCCCATCCACGGTGAAGCCAAGAGGAACCCAACGGTGGGGCCGCTCGTCAGGGCTTTTGCCTTCAAGCCATTGACGTAGCGGCCAAAAAGTAGGTTGCGGTGAGGTGCACCGCAACTGAGGTGGGCCGCGATGTCGAATGGGAGGCATCGCGGCTGAGGGTTACAGGCTGCGGTAGAGGAGGAGTGCCGGTGCTTCTGAGCAGCGCTCTTCCCTTCCGTGGCCTGGACGGGGCCGCCACCGTTTGATGGCGGACGCGGTGGGGCCGCAGGGGAAGAGGAGTGTCGGTATAGCGTCAGCCGCTCTCCCTATCCTCTGCGGCCGAAAAGTGGTAGACGGGACGGCGCGTTGTGTTCCTCACGCGCGCCGTCAAAGATGTCAGCAACCACTGGTGGGGTCCGCAAGGGCCGATGCCTGCCAGGGGTGCGGGTTTGTTCGAAAGAGATACCACGGCCCCTGGCATACGGGCTACTGAGGGAACACGGGTGGGTTTTAGTCAGTAAAAGTCTGACACGCCCTCCTGCTCTACTCAGCAGGAGAAGTCATTTGATGATTTCCCACCCAAAAAAAAAAAAAAAAAAAAAAATTATAGCACTTTTATATGAAACAGTAGATTTATTTTTGATAACCGACGAAAAATTTCTTTGAGACGGTCTTCTCTTCGTGTGCTGAATTCATAGTTTCAGTTTGCGCCCTGACCGTGCCGCCCCGTGTGATTTAGATTTAGAGTAACAATGTTCATCATTTGGTTTGAATTTACAACTTGAGAGGCAACGGTAGGCAACCCTACCCCCCTAATTATTAACGACTAGTCTTCCGGCTGTCAGCGCACATTTTAATTTTACGGTTCAACAATATAAGTCGTTTGTTAATAAGTATTTTTTTTTAATGTTAGAAGTTAATCTTTTTGTGGTGGAACGTTACTAGATGCTGTGAAAGTTAGACAGAGAATTCTAGACATTTGTCTGAACATCGTACTTTTACAGGGTGGCAGAGACTTTGACCAGCAAACTACAAATAAGGACTAATCACATGATTCTCAACACCCTAGCGTTTATTTGGTCATTAAAAAAAATGCTCTTTTATTAAGGTACATTTTGTGTTAAACACCTTGTTTTGTTTCTATGTAGGGGGTAATCTCTGGAACTCCAAGTTGGATATAAAAAAAAATCTGCTTATCACAACGCTACAATCCTAAAGAGCCTTCTATTAGGCATACTATTCTATTAACGACTACTTAGACGATAAGAATAGTTGGTCGCTGTGATTAACTCAAGACAATGTTTGTGTTCTTTCACCAGAATTAGCTTACCTACTGACAGGTTGTATGAATTACATTCATATACTTAATTGTTTATTTTATTAGACTCTTTAAATCATTTTATTTTTTACTATTGTATTGTACAGTTTCAAGTTCTTCTAACTGAACAGACAGCTGTGCTGCTGGGGAGTTTGTTGCGCTACTTCGTCTTCCCAGCTAAAGCACTAGGAAGTGTCGAAGGGTGGGCGTTTTGGGGGGACTGTCTTATGTTTTTTTTTTTTTTTTTTGACGTTCGAAAAGTGCTGACTCTCAGCCTAGTTTGAATAAATGACTTTTGATTTGATTTGATTTGAGCCGATTAAAAATACAAAAAGTCAGAACGAACGCGAAGAAAAATCTAAGTAATATCGCGAGCGCGCAATGCGATGCTAAAGGATATAATTATTGTATGTTATCACGCGGACGAAGTAAATAACATTCCAAACATCTGGTGGGGTCCGCTAGGGCCGATGCCTGCCAGAGGTGCGGGTTGTTCGAAAGAGATACCGTGGCCTCTGGCACACAAGCAACTGAAGGGACTCGGGTGGGTTTTAGTCAGTAAAACTCTGATACGCCTTCCCGCACCACCCAGAGCAGGAGAAGTTATTTGATAATTTCCCACTGTCAAAAAAACAAACAAACATATTTGTTGAAATGTAGGTATGTAGATAAATGCATACACGCATTTCCCTCCAGCATTTTTCAATCGAGTAAAATTTCTTTCTCATTAACCCAATTTTTCAATAAACACAATATTTTACAAAAATAGGTACAGGGGCGAGAAGTAGGTCATTAAGGTCGAGCACACATTGTTAATCTCACGCAATACGTTATCGCCTTCTGATTTGTGTCGATCATGCCTAATGGGAAACAACACATTGTTTTGCTACTGCGCATTGTAGACTCATATGGCAGATATGATGGCCAAGTGGTTGGAGTTATTATAAACGTAACCAAATCAGGATAGGAAGTGAATGTGGATCCGCTTCTGAGGTCGGTGTTGTAATTACAACTTTTTTTATAACGCTTTTATTAGCTCGGGTTGTATGTATCTATGTATGTAACGGAATCTTTGAGCCTAATTTTCACTGGTTTCTAGACGTCTGATCAACTTGAAACTTTGCACACGTCTTAAGGGCCGATGACAATGCAATAACCCGATAAAAAATAACAAAATTTCAACAAAAAAAAAATCAAATTTTCCCGATAAAAATTTGATCGAACTAAAAAATGGAAAATAAATAATCTAAAAAAACACGCTTTTATTGCTGACCGAACTAAAAAGTAGAAAATAATTTTTAATTACAAAGAGTTTATGTTACAGTAGTAGGAAGTCAATAATTCAATTCAGAGTAAAAAGCGTGGGGTGCTTGATATTTTAATTATTACAACTATTCTATTGGCAACCATCTATGAGAGGAGAGTCATGAAAATATAGGAAAATGCACCCCACGCTTTTTACTCTGAATTGAATTATTGACTTCCTACTACTGTAACATAAACTCTTTGTAATTAAAAATTATTATCTACTTTTTAGTTCGGTCAGTGTCTGCGCCATTCGCATTATTTTATCTATACTTATTGCAATTATTAATATATCTAATTATCTGTTGAAATCATAAACGCGTGCTTGCAACACTACATTACACCTCACTCATTAATTCACTCGAGAAGGATCTTCCATTCAAAATCGATTCCTTTCAATCCTTTCCTACTCTCACTCTTCCGGTTCCGTTCATTCGGACAACCCCCTCCCTCACTCCATCTTTAACAACCGCCCCGCTTACCGGCGACACGTATGTCCGTGCGCCCGCGCTTCCGCAAAAACTCTAAGTGATAAAAATATTGGTGTTGTGTGGTGAATTCTCAAACTCTCTCCTCTCGTGACGCTTGGTGGAAATATTGCCTGAACCGGTGTGCTGGAGGCTGCTATCGAAGGGACGCATCATTTTACATCCTCCTGTAAGTTCCTTTTCCAACCAAGATTCTGGTCCTTCGAGCCGGATAAAAAACGCATATCTACTACGCATCTACGCTACACTCATCACACGCATCATATTTATCGCGTTTATCTATTTATTCGCATAAAAACGCTCAATAACGCATCCGCCATTACCCGTCTACGTGATAATACACGAGACGCGCCCACGAGGGCACAGTTCCCGCTCAATTTCTCATCAACGCTAAGTTGTTTTTATAAAAACGCATCTTATTTCAAAATAAGCACTCTTTATGTAAAATATTATAACTATACTTTATTCATCTCACGCATATTTTCGTATATTTCTCAAAACATAACGCACACGGACAAGTCCATTTTGTTCACGTAAGTTCGCATACCTACATTCACTCGTTCATCTATTTTATTACACGGTTAGAAACTCGAATAGGTATTTTTCAACGCATAAAAATGACTTCCACGCGTAGTAAGGCTAAGGAATCTGATAAAGAATCCTATACTTCTATCGAGGAAGATCCTAAAGTTCTTTTATTTGAGTCTAAAAAAGAAAATTTATTCCAAATTTTGCAATCCATTTACGATCTCGGCCTACAAGTTTCCGTAAATAATTCATTGAAATCTCAATTTCTAACTCGAATTAGCTCCCTTGAGCAAATTAGAACAAACTTTATGGAAAGTCTTGATGCTTATAATTTAGCTTTATTAGAAACTGGTTCGACAAAACCGAACTACTCTCAGTTATCCGCATTTGATGAAATCTATTGTCAAATTAAAGCAATAGAATCTAACATTCATAGGTCTCAAACGAGTAATGATAACACTAATAAATTCGAGTTTTTAAATCGTAAACTACCGCCTTTAAAACTTGTTTCATTTGATGGCATGCCCAGCAAATGGACAACTTTTCATGAAAACTTCAAAAGTCTTATTCATGATAATTCGCATCTAACTGACGCCGAAAAGGTTCAGTATTTAATAGGTTGTCTCTCGGGCAAAGCATTAACTGTTTGCTCAGGTATCATACCTACCGCTAATAATTACCTACTCATTTGGAATGCTCTAATAGAAAAATATCAAGATACGCGCATACAAGCTTCCATGTACTTACATCAAATGGTTCAATTTAAACCTTATCAATCTATTGATACATTTCTTGAGCAGTTTCATTCGGCACAAGCCGCTATACGTCGCTTAAATATAAAAGATTTGTCAGATTTTATAATAACTGATATTGCACTTAGTAAGCTCGATAAAGAGGTCGTTAACCTTTTCGAACAATCGCATAATCATATTGCAATACCTACTTTCGATCATCTTTCGCAATTTTTAAAAGAACAAAGTAAAATAATAACGCTTCGTAATCACTCTAATCCCGCTAAAGTTCGTAATAATAATAACGAAAATAATAAATCCTCATTTAGATCAAAAAATAGCCAAGCCTTTGCGAGTACCCAGGACACCCCAGTGCGTTCCTGCAAGGTATGTGGATCCCCTGATTCACATCCACTTTATAGATGCTCTCAATTTATGAACCAAAAAGCTAAAGATAGATTAGATCTTGTAAATAAACATAAGTTTTGTCGTAATTGTTTAGGATTTCATGATATTAAAATGTGCAAGTCAACAAATACATGTTCGATTTGTCACCGTAAACATCATTCGCTAATACATTTAGACAACTTTTATAATTCAAACAATCGAGTAGTTGAACATGAGACCGCGCGGCCCGTGCTTTGCGCACCGCCGCCGATGGCTGCGAACAGCGCGCCCCGAGCGCCCGCACCCGCGCCCCCGTTGTCTGCCGCTTCTGCGACACTCGATTCGTCGCACGTACCGGCAGGTGATAACGTTGCGCGCGAAAACTCAAACGCTCCTTATTTATCAATGACTTCGGCTACCTCGTGCGTTGAAAATAATACAACTGTTTTGTTGCCTACCGCTTCCGTATACGCTTATAATAATAATACACCCTATACTCTCCGCGTTTTTCTTGATACAGGCTCAATGAGTCATTTTATTACAAAGGCTTGCTGTAAACGCTTAAACTTAAAAATTATTCCTGACAAATCTTCTATTTTCGGTATAGGTCACGCAAAAATACCTTCGTTTGGTACTACAACATTTAAAATATTTTCCCGCTTTGATCACCGCTGTTATTATACAATTCACGCTCGGGTTTTAGATCGTATTACTGACGACTTGCCCAACATATCCATAGATATCACAAATCTCGCTCCATTACGTGATTTACCTATGGCTGATGACGCGTTCCACGTTCCCGGTGAGATAGATTGCCTTCTCGGTAATGAACTTTTCCCGCTTTTGTTGGGAAGTGGAAAGGTAACTTTACCTGGCTCTTCGGTCGTCGCCGTAGAAACCACCCTTGGCTACATAGCCATGGGTCGGGCTGATTGCCAACTTCGCATAACTTCGAGCGCTCTCCCCGCTCAAATAAATAAAAATAAAAGCGAGCAAACTTTTCTGTGCGCTACTAGCACGCTTAGCTTAGATACGCTCACGCAACGCTTTTGGGAGCTGGAAAGCGTCCCTAATAAGATTCACATGAGTCCTGATGATCAGGCGTGTGAACAAATATTTAATTCAACTTTCTCTCGCGATGAAACAGGTAGATACACAGTGCAGCTACCATTTAAGGCTCCGTGTACAGACTTAGGAAATTCGCACTCAACGGCGATGCGCCGCCTCGTTAACTTAGAAAAAAAGTTAGATTCAGATCCCGAGATCAGAACTAATTACAACGCTACGCTTCAAGATTATCTTGACAAAGGTTATTTGACCAAGGTCAAAGATCCCTCTCTCAATATCCCGCATTATTATATTCCGCATCGTGCTGTTTATCGCCCGGATAAACAGTCCAGTAAAACTCGCATCGTGCTTGACGCTAGCTGTAAAACTAGCTCAGGTAAATCGCTAAATGATCTCCTTTATGTAGGTCCGAATCTACAAAGTAACATTTTCGATTTATTAATTAATCTTCGCATGTTTTTCGTTGCTATAGTTGCAGACATCGAAAAAATGTATTTTCAACTTAATCTTTCCGCTGATCATCACGCATTTCAACGCATTTTATACAGATTCAATAAATATTCTGAGATTTCAACTTTTGAATTTAACCGCGTTTCTTTCGGTGTCTCAAGCTCGCCTTATTTAGCTATGAGAGTAGTTCGCCAACTCTCATCTGATAGTCGGGATAAATACCCGCTCGCGGCTTACGAGGCTGAAAACCATATGTATATGGATGACTACATATGTTCGCTAGATGGCGTTGAGAAAGCTGAGCAGACATATCAAGAAATGGTCGCCATGTTCAAGTCAGGCGGTTTCAATCTTGTAAAGTGGATCTCTAATAGTTCCGAACTCTTAAATAAAATTCCTTCAACTCATTTAAATCAGCAAAATATTGAATTTGACGCTGACGCTAATAATAATACAAAAATTGTAGGTATGCAGTGGAATCCTGTAGAAGACTCTTTTCAATTTAAAATAAATGGTAATTCTCTTAAGTGTACGAAACGTACCATTTTATCCGCAACCGCACGGCTATTTGACCCCTTAGGTCTTATAGGTCCAGTTACCGCATTCATGAAAGTTCTAGTTCAGGAATGCTGGAAGCATGACCTTGATTGGGATGATCCTGTACCCGCTCACATTGAAAATAAATTTAATCAATTTCACAAAGAACTTTCCTATCTCGAACAAATAAAATTCCCGCGACATGTAGGTATCACCTCTGGTTCTCATGTCACTGTCCTCGGGTTCGCAGACGCCAGTGAGCGCTGTTATGGTGCCGCTGTTTACATAAGGGTTAGTTCTAACAATGAAGAAAACGGATCAGCTCTCTTATTAACTTCTAAATCTCGCATCGCTCCGCTTAAAAATACGCCACTAGCTCGCCTCGAGCTATGTGCTGCTCTTCTCTTAGCAAACCTTATCAACTCAGTTGTAGAAGTTTTAAGTAAACGCTGTAAAATTAATAATATTTTTGCTTTTTCTGATTCAACAGTCACGCTCACCTGGATCCACTCGCCCTCGCATAGATTTCATACATTTATCGCAAATCGCATTGTCGAAATTAATTCAAAATTACCTGCTAAACATTGGTTTCACATTGATGGAACTGAAAATCCCGCTGATATAATTTCTCGTCCCGTAACGCCTAAACAATTATTAGATTTAACTCTTTGGTTTAACGCTCCGCATTGGTTTTCATTCCCCTTAAACCAGTGGCCAATCAAGCCATTTAAGGTCAATTTAAATAATAATAATTCTAAAGTAATGGAAAATAAAAATATCGCTCTCTTAGTTAAATTAACGCAAGAAGGTCCTCAACCTATTCAATCTTTAATTGACCGCATCTCTAAATATTCTATTTTACTACGTAGTTTGGTTTTGATATTACGTTTCTGCAAGTTACTAAACTCGCGTGGTTTTATCACCGTTTCGGATTTGGATACCGCGGAAATATACCTCATACGTTACGTACAAAGTAGATATTTCTCTGAAGAAATTAACGCTTTAAAATCGAATAAAAAATTAAATAAAAGTCTCGCTAAACTCAACCCCTTTCTGGATTCGAATAATATTCTCAGAGTAGGTGGAAGATTAACTCATTCTCAACTTGATTATGGTCAAAAGCACCCCGTTTTAATTCCAACTAAATCACGTTTTACTCAACTCGTAATTGACTTTTATCATGTAACTAATTTACATACGGGTCCCGCTCTTTTATTATCTATAATTAGACAAAAAAATTGGATTTTATCTGCTCGTAATATTGTAAGACAACGTGTGCATAGTTGTAATAAATGTTTTAAACTTAAACCTCAAAATACTTACCCTCCTATGGGTGATCTACCCGACTTTCGCGTTTCACAAGCGAAAGCGTTCGTTAATACCGCTGTGGACTACTGTGGTCCTTTCTACATTACTCATATTCGAAAACGCGGAATTAAGAGCCACAAAGCTTACATTTGTGTGTTCGTCTGTCTAACAACTAAGGCAGTACACTTAGAGTTAGTCTCTGACCTTAGTTCAGATTTATTTCTCGCCGCTTTTAAGCGTTTTATTTCTCGTAGAGGTCCTGTTGCTATGATTTATAGTGATGGAGGCACAAACTTTATTGGCGCAAAGCGCAAATTGAACGAAATTTACGCCTTAATTCAATCCAAATCTCATATAAATTACATAGGTGAACAGCTAGCTGAACATCGTGTACGATTTAAACATAGTCCGCCTTACGGTCCTCATTTTAATGGACTCAGCGAAGTTAATGTTCGTTGCGTCAAAACTCATTTTTTTAAAGTCATTGGTTCTCAAATATTAACATACGAGGAGTTTAGTACCGTACTTGTTCAAATTGAATGTCTTTTAAATAATCGACCTCTAAGTATTTTAAGCTCTGACCCGTCTGATATTAGTGCTTTAACGCCTAATCATTTTTTAAACGTAACTCCGCTTAAATTTTTACCTGCTGAAGATGTCACAGACATTTCAGACAATCGCTTATCGCGTTATCAACTTCTTAATAAAATAACTCATTCCTTCTGGCATCGTTGGAGTCAGGAGTACCTCACTTCCTTGCAACAGCGGGAAAAGTGGAACACACCGTCAAAGCCTATTGAAATAGGTACGATTGTTGTTATCAAAGACAACAACGCTCACCCGCTTTGTTGGCCTTTAGGTGTCATAGATGCGACTTATCCTGGCAAAGATAATATAGTTAGGACTGTGAAGGTTAGAACTGCTTCCGGTTCCTACATACGCCCAGTAGTGCGGCTTTGTCCTCTACCTACGCAATAATTACTTTCCAAATTTATCTTAACTCTATTTTTAATTAAATTCATTTATTTAAATTCTCCTATAGTTTTAATTTAGAGGAAAACCTCTAGGCCGGGGGAGTTGTCTGCGCCATTCGCATTATTTTATCTATACTTATTGCAATTATTAATATATCTAATTATCTGTTGAAATCATAAACGCGTGCTTGCAACACTACATTACACCTCACTCATTAATTCACTCGAGAAGGATCTTCCATTCAAAATCGATTCCTTTCAATCCTTTCCTACTCTCACTCTTCCGGTTCCGTTCATTCGGACAACCCCCTCCCTCACTCCATCTTTAACAACCGCCCCGCTTACCGGCGACACGTATGTCCGTGCGCCCGCGCTTCCGCAAAAACTCTAAGTGATAAAAATATTGGTGTTGTGTGGTGAATTCTCAAACTCTCTCCTCTCGTGACGCTTGGTGGAAATATTGCCTGAACCGGTGTGCTGGAGGCTGCTATCGAAGGGACGCATCATTTTACATCCTCCTGTAAGTTCCTTTTCCAACCAGTCAGCAATAAAAGCGTGTTTTATTAGTTTTTTTAAACTATTATTTATTTAATAGAGGAGATTTTGTTTTGTTGTTTATTTATTTTTTTCATTCATTTTGAATCATGGTTCTGCAGCTTGATTAATTTATACAGCCTACCCAAATGCCCTTTCTTTGGTGCTTGTTTGTTGAATCGTTGACCTCACATAATTGGTATTAGATGTGTGCATTGACTGGACAGGTCCACTCAATCTGTGTTGTTCTTTTCTCAAAAGACAATTTCAGACACCAATCCACATAGTCTTCACATGATCTGACCAACATTATGTCTGGACTTTAAAAGAGACTGTGACATCTGAGTTTGTTTCGGCAGGTAGGGGCAGGGTATTGAGGTGCACTTTCCCATACAAAAAGCCCGGGTAAAAAGAGTCAACGCTCTTTTGTCCATAACTAAATAAATAACAAAATCACAAACACAGCTTACTTTCGACGCAATAATAAAACAAGTTTAGACCAATCAACAGTCGAACAGAAGTGAAAAGTCGTATTTTCTTTAATTTACTCGAAAAGGAAGGAAAGCGCTCTCGCAATAGAGAGATACCAACATACGCGAAGCTGCCGCCATTTTAATTAGAAATTACACATTAAATCTTCTTCAATGAAAGTTGCTACAGTTCCCAGATATACCCAAAGAATAGCAAACGAGTTATTTTATTAGAAAGGGCGGCTTATATAATTTCAAGCTATTTCTATTGTCCAATACACGAAATGATATTAAAAGTTAAATACGTAATTGAAAACTAATTGATTGCGATGAAAGGTTTTCACTGGATACGCTAAAATACACAAAATTCTACAAATTACATATCCATAATCTTTAGCAAAAAGATATAAGGTCCAAATTTGAACAGCAGAGACGGTTACTAATAGCAAAGAAAGTTTGTTATAACCAGCGCACATCGCCGGAAGATGGGTGTTAGTAATAAAATATAATAATCGATAACATTTTATAACGAGTAATCAAATGCCCTTAACAACCCCGATACGAGTGCTTACGGCGAGAAATAATCGATTTTAATGGACCCGATTAAATCTATATCGATATTTATCGCAGTTGCATAATTGTAAATACAGGCTTTTAAAGATTTTATTAGTATCAATATCGAAAGTAAAATATGTAATGAAAGTAAAATCATCGATACTGCCGACTCGATAGTTTTAATCGATTATAGTGTGACCGACCATAAAGTATTTGCTGTGGCTGTATGTGGCTTATCTTTGCCTACATACGTGCCGTTTACGGCGTACGGTAAAAGCGGACACCTCTTTAAATTGTCGATGGTATGACCATTTATTTTAAAATGTATTGGATTACTAATATGTGTTAGTTGGGATTCTGATCTGGTATCAGTGTAGGTTTCTCAGTTCACACTTTAACCACGATGTGGCACATACCAGCAGAGCAAGTTCTTTGGATATTTTCTCATAAGGACTACTCACACTTATTCAGCTCTGTTCAGATTTTGTCCATAGAATACAACGATTTTGAATGAGATGCGTACGCACCCGTTCAGCCGCGGAAAACTGAACGGACTACTTATACAAAATCGTTGTTTTCTGTGGACAAAAGTTGAACAGAGCTGAATAAGTGTGAGTAGTCCCTTAATGGGATTGCCAAAACTTCGTTACACATTGAACATAATATAACATCACGCTGTGTTTCCCCGAAGGCTTGGGCAGATGTGTACCTTTAGTTTTTTTTTTTCACACACATTTCGCAAGTTATGTTTAAAATCCCTTGTAATAGGGGGGACCATATTGCCAACAACCGGACACACATTCAGATTCGGGGTGCTACTGAGAAATTCCAGATAAGAAAACCCAGTAAGACTTTGCCTGACCTGGGAATCGAACTCAGGACAAAAACGGCTAAACGGATTTGGATGAAATTTTAATAAGATACTTTTTATCCTGGTACTACGTTCCCGTGTGATAATTTTAGACTTGCACTCGGGCGAAGCCACTGGCAAAACCGTACCTTTACAGAAACCGATACTAATATCAGAAATCGAAACCTGGCACATCACTTATCGTATGAACATAGCTGTCAAACCACACTAATAGAGTTGTCAACCTCTTCAGAAACACGCACCTATTCTCACGCATAAAACATTGGAAAGTGCCAGTTACTTATACAGACACACGTTCACACAATACATCATACACGGTTAATTTAACTGAAACTATGACAAATCGACGTTAACTCTTTAACAATAAGTTTTTAACCTTTGATCGAGATTGTAATCGAGTTTTTATTCTTCCTCTGTTTATAAAAGATATGAACGATTAAATACACTGAAATATGGAAGTGTCGTTATCGATTTAATCATAGGCTGTTTGAGATTGTATCTTTGCTTGAATAAAAGTGAAAGAGGTTATGGTTTATTCTTAACCGATGACATAATTTTATTTATGCCCAGCCTCTGTTGACTTTTATGCACAATGACATCTATCTACCTACGAACATAGTACCTAATTTGATGGATAGCTTCGTACCAACTTACTAACAACGTAATGCAATAATGGGATTTATAGTAGGTATATAAACTTTTCCGTAGTACATACATACATTGACAGTCTAATCACTGATGTACATCGAATATACACGAGTAAATGGCAATCAATGACTTTCAAATACAATTGAGATTGTGGAGGATTTTTCCATAATACACCATTTTTTTGCAGACAGGATCTCGTTTTTCGACTGAAGTCTTATGAATAATAATAATCAGTCTACAATGATCCCACTTTTCGGACACAGGCCTCATTTCGGTGAGAGGGAGTGCACCGTAAATCGTAATCCACCACGCGGGCTCAATGTGCGTTGTAGAGGTCACATGTCCTCGCATTTTTGGTCCTAAGACATGCCGATTTCCTAACGACGTTTTCCATCACCGTTTTGGAGCAGTGGTGGTCAAATAATTTACACAAAGTAAAGCACCTGTTTGGGTTCCACTGGACCACTCCTCTTCTCTTAAAGTGATCTGCTGTCTCTCAAGTCTTATGATTAGAGATCGGATATTCGGATGCATATTTACCTAAAGTTAATTTTTAGTTATGAAAGTATGGAAGTGGCTTCTTAAATTGTATTTTTTGTAAAAAATATCCCGGGATTCTAGGAACACCGGGAATTCATAAACTTTCTAGTCAGGTGTATAGTGTGTAAGCGACTTTTATTAGGATTGCATTCAGATGCATATTTATTTAAAATTAACCCCGATGCAATTAATATTTATTTGTATGTAGAGTGTAAGTCTGTAGGAGAAGGGGTGGTGTGAGTCAGTTTTTGTTTTACATTAAATTAAGATTTTTTCGATAAAAAAGCGCGTTCTATTTTAGCCAACACCTCAGCTTTAGTTGAATATGTATCCGAATATCCGATCTCTGCTTATGATGAATGCAATATAATTACATACTCTTCTCAGTCTGTCCAATATTGTGTACAAATACAAACCACTACAAGCATCCAAGCTCAATTAATTCCTAATTGCCTTCACAGTTCTATTAAATTAAATCGATTAACAAGTAATTAATTACCATTTTCACTTCGTCTCACCAATGTCAATGCCGGCTGGATATCCCACGAATAGTTACGAAATATCACTTTATAAGCGTAAACAGTGTTCTGATTAACGTACAATGATTTAATTATTTATTAATCGGAAAATTGAAAATTTTCATTGAACACGGAGTCCTTGGAAGCGGTAAGCTCTCTTGAATTTGGTAAAATTACGTGTGATCTTGGACTACGCAAAGAGGAAAATTTGCCAAGGTGGAATGTCTAAAGGTAGACCATGTTTTTAAAGGTCCCTGGTATGTGGCAACCAAAAGGAAAGTTAAAATAAAGTTTGCTTTTAAAGATTTGTTTGCACATTAAAGCTAAGGAATAGAGACAACTATCGATAAGTTAACGTAAATAGCAAACTCAACTAAAGATCTAGATCTATAAACGTTACTTTTCGACATGCTCCCGTCTCTATCACGAAGTTGTAGTTTGACATTTGTGCGATAGTGACAGGAATAACGGTTAGCCAAAGTCTCAAAGAACGAAGTACTATCTGTCAGTAGCCTTAGGGCTAATTTCACCAAACTTTTATATGTAAAATAAGTCTTATCCTGAGAATACATTTTATTTTTTTTACAGTTTTTCCAAGGCAGAACTGCCAGAACATCCATTTTATTCTACGGATAAAAATATCTGACAGATTCAAAGCATTTATTTTAAATAGGCACTTATAAGGCACTTTTGAATGTCAACATTTACATTAAAATTTAATTGATTCTAGTCGCCCCTTCCAAAAGGTAGTCATCGCATGTAGAATAATGAGCAACAAATTCCACCGTTACTCTTTTAAAATGATTGCCAATAAAAGTATACGTAGAATAGCATTATCATGCCACAACAGTAAAAGAATTGAAAATGAAGTACCTAATGATAGTTAAATTAATTATATGATAGATATGGTGCTCACATGACTCTGATGCTGACGTTGGTATAATCAGCTCTTAGTATTAATAAAACTTATCCAATACACACTTTTTTCTAAAAACAGATCATCATATATACATATCGCAAACCTTGCTTCTCATCATCTGCAATCAATCTCGATGGGATCATATGAAACGACTGCAACATTTTATTTGCTCCTCCCAGCCGTCTGCTACGGAAATTACCACCCCAGGCAGCGATGAGATTGTCTACAAGAAAGGCGTGCTAGATTTATTTCTATTGTTTCACTTGTTAACAGAAGCTTTATAGGAGGATTTTAAACCATTTTCTAAGTGTCAGCCAGACGGTAGGTAAGTATTGGCAATATGAATGGAAATTGGTCGGCTCAAAATCTAGTTGGCTGGGAGATAAAAGCATAATCATTGGTTTTAATCGTTAAATCTTCAGGTTCAATGTTAGACAAAGGCTATGCAACGAATTCTGAACCTGGCCAAGATTATGTCTGGACGAGTTACAAGAGACTGTGATTTAGATTTTGTCCTTTATTTCTTCTCAGAGCAGTCAGAAAGGAAACACCGATCTTATCTAGTTCTTAAAATATTATTGGCGTTTAAAAGTGTGAATTATAAACCTACTTACAAAAATGGGGAGCATTGGTGGCCTAGTGCTAGTCGTAACGGCCTCAATGTACGAATTTATAGTTCGTGGGCAATCGTGATTTCAAACTAAAGCATGCAGGCACTTAACTTTGTGAAAATAATTTAGTCACCACTGCTCTCAAAAAGGCGAAGAAAAATATTGTGAGGAAACCGGCATGTTATAGTACCAAATATTCGAAGACGTGTGCCATCTACCAACCCGTACTGGGCCCGCATGGTAGATACAGCCCAATTTGGACTTAAAACAATATAAATTTATCATTATGCAAATTCATTGCAAATTTTGACAATACCCGGAAGGAATAAGAAAAGATCTAAAGGAAAAACGGAGGTTACTTAACTGTTGACGAAAATAAATCAAACATAGCAACTCTAATAGACACGCTTCTACATTAACATTAAGATATGATATTCCACTGCATATCTATCAATGTATCATAGAGTAACTATATAAGTACGAACGTTGAAATCTAAGAGAGTCTGAGTATTCATTTCCCGCTGTCATATCTTACGTAAGTAGACAGCACAGCTTCTTAGACATGGAAAAATCTACCTAATAAATCAAAATAAACCACTTTGTAATTATACAAGAGATTAATGCAGAAGTATAACTTGTTACATGAAATATATTGGGAAATCAATTCTAGCAACATCCTAAAGTGTATACTCGTAAAAGATTTGGCTCAATATTGAGGCTTATGTCAGCTAACGAATTGGATTTTGGAATTCTGGAAGAAATCCAAAAACATATGTAACCGTATAGTGAACCTATTATGACATAGCCGTTTTCGTGCTGACTAAGGACTCTATAAATAAAGGAATTGTACTGGAAAGCTAATTCGTTCTCAACTCAAAACAAATCTGACATGAAACCGCTTCTTATGATTAGTTCGTTAACCACCCACGGGCGTTCAAGTGGACTTCCTAATGTTTACGCTAGCTAAAGAGACAAAGCGGTGATTGACCAGGGCCTAGAGACAAAATACATTTCTGTTGGCGTTCACGCCAAACGCTACGCCAAAATGTATGGGAATGACATTACCTGCGGAAAGGTTACGTCGTGTCTTTTCCACATGTAATGTCAGTCCCATACATTTTGTCGTAGCGTTTGGCGTGAACGCTAACAGAAATAAATGTGTTTTGTCTAGGCCTGCTGATGTGAGTTTTGTCATCATGATCTTTCTGCCCTTGCTCCATGTTACTTGGGGTCTACGACACTGCTTATTTTTTACAATGGATAACACTTGTTTACGGTTTCGCAACCGAAGGGTAACCCACGGGGCCCCATTACTAAGCCTCTGCTGTCAGTCCGTGTGTCTATCAACGGGCTTCATAATGGGGTCTCCATACAATAAAAGTGTTTTTTCGGCGTTTTCCGCCTTGTGGTATGGAACCCTTCGTGTGCGAGTCCGACTCGCACTTGGCTAGTTTTTATTACATTTTGAACAAAATGCGCCTTTTAGGTCTATGCTATTTTCATTATGTTTTTCCTTTATTCTGTCCTGCCAGCCGTCAGGCTATCATTCGCTTCTTTTCCATTCATCATTCCTCACACAATACTTTCATCTTTCCTGTGGTCTTTTCGCTCTCTCCACTTGACACTTCGCGCACTGCAGAACACCGACCTTCTTACTGACCGCTTCAGTGAACGAAACGCTCGTGAGAACCATAGCCTTATCATCACGCTTGACAGACTTCGATGATCCGGTGAGCATAAGCTAAAGAGAACGCTGCCGATCCTTTTCACATGACAGCCACATATGTTGTTTGAAAGTTTTTTGTGCTACTCATTCTTCAAATAAAACTTTAGGAAGCTGGAGAAGGGTTAGCGTTTTTAGGATGCTGTTTCAAACTATGTATGGACACCTTAAGTTCCATAAACTCAAAACATTTATAGTTGGACTTTTCGAGGCACATTTGAATCATCAAAGGACTCGGTCATTCAGAAAGATGAGGCTAGCATTAAACTACCCTACTCGTCATTGTCATAAGTCCATCAGCGGTCTTCTGCAGCAGCCTTTTGAATAACACGCATAGATTTTCTAACGCTGAGAGCGGTCGATCCATTTCTCATTTTCAGCAGAATCGTATATTGTCACTCCTATCTTAAGGGCAATAAGGGTCATCAATCCTACACCACATTCGCCCATAAAAATAACGCTTCATCTACCATTTGTACATTTATAATTCACAAATTAACTCAATTTGGAAAATCATCTTTCTGCTTGATTATTTCAAAACAATATAAGTACTTAGTAAAGCCACATGCTTAAAAACAAAGCTAAGCTTCTTATCTTCCTTGGTATGAGTCACAAAGACACCGCCTCTGACCCGCACCGTAGGTTGAACTTTCTATGAGGCAGCTACCGACGTGAGGTCACGTGTATTTGCCCATAATTTATGGGTCAAATTAAAAACTACTGTCGTGTGATGCTTATCAGAGTTATACTTGTGTGGGTGTATGTGAAATTGTTTGTATGCGACCTACGCATGTTTGATACTTTCTTTGTGGATCTTCATGTCAAATTCTTGCCAAATCTAGCGGTTGTTAGACTCTCTATTATAATACTAGCTTTTGCCCGCGGCTCCACCCGCGTAGATGTTGGTTATCGCGAAAAAAAGTAGCCTATGTCCTTCTCCATATTACTGTAAACTCAGTATAGTTATAGCATCCGGCTCGAAGGACCAGTATACAGTTGTAGTTTTCTTAGTTCACTTCAAAATTTGGGGCTCGATTATCATATTTCTAGTTGATTCCAGAAGCACCTGTCTGGTAAACTGAAATGGTAATCGTTCTGTTTTGGTAATAAAGACGGGCATAATTATGAGTGCATCCGATACCGATACCGGGTAACTTGAGAATTGTTTATTCCGCAATAAAAATCTTGATAATGTTAATTTTAAATTTTATGAGTTTTTTTTTTAATACTCAACTCTTTTAACAAGCACATAGATGTCGCCCATAAACCTTCAGAAATATATCGGTATCGTATCGGCCAAGAAGTGTATCGAATTATCAATGCAACCCTAGGCATAATCCGTCCCTGTTCCCGTCCTGTTTAAATATTCATCATCATTATCATCATTTCAGCCGAAAGATGTCCACTGCTGGACATAAGCCTCCCCCAAGCTCCGCCACTTCGACCGGTTCTGTGCTTCCCGCATCCAGCGGACTCCTGCGGCCCTCATAAGGATATGAAAATAGTAATTGACAAGAAAGGCTTTTTTAAACTAGGTTTGTAAAGCACAACGCATCCTCTGCTAAGTACTCGTATACACCCATTTCATGTTTTACAAAAAAGAAACGTAGGAAACATACAATGGGTATGACAATGAATTACTTACATTAAATTCAAATAACTTGTTTAATCTATTCACCAAGAAAAAAGATGAGAAAGAAATAAAGCTTAAACACAGGGTCAGTAAACTATCACTGAATGTAGGCTAGTAATCCTATCACTTGATATCAGTCTGACTACCGTAACCCACTGGAATCTGGACTTAAATTGCATAGTTTTATGGCATAAATTAGCACAATAAGTGTGACTGTGTGAACTTTGTTACGGCTGACCGGCCAGTATCGCATTACAGCTTTGCATTCGATTACATGAGTTTTTAAGGCACAAGCAATAGCGAGAACAATGCGCGAAAAAAATCTAAACAAATATGGCTATTCAGTAATTTAAGTAGGTATAGCGTTAAAATAAACGAAGTACAGGAAAAAATCCTCCTTCAACCATTCTCTCATTTGTATTTACATACAAAAACGAGTAAGAATGTGAGTTGTGTGGAAAATAGCGCCCGGAGAGAGCGATAATTTCCTTGAAATGATTCGGGATCTTTTCTTTTGAAACATTTACAGTGATAAGAATTTATTCTTATCGCTAACCTACTACGAGGGTACCAATTTCTGTTCAACTAATTCAATTCCATACACACGCATAAACAAAGCTTTGACTTCAATATCCAAATAAGGATTAGTAATAAGACGAATCGAGCAGCGGCCATTGACCTGCATCCGCTGGCGACCATTTTAAAATGGCGACATAAATTGCTCATTGTTCAAGGCCCCGCCACCGCCCGTAACTTGACATCAAAGTAGAGTGGCTGAATTAGTTATTTGGTTCACTCGAACTGATTTAATGTCTGGCAGACTCTGCCCTAATATGGGCTGGTATTTTAGTCTATGCTTTGATCACCATAGATAAGGAAGCAATCTGACCACTACGTAATTAAATTAACCGTTGTTTATTAGTCCTTAAACTTGCCTCTGGAATTTTATGTGTCGGTGGTTATAATTTTATGGTATTTTTGTTATTTTATGTGTGGTTTTTACGGTTCTTTTATTGGTGCAAGTTCCAGGCTGGCACTATAGTTACTGCAACTTTACTGGTAGTCCACTAAATCAGTGTTGTCCGAGACTAAATTTTAATGAAAAAATCAGGATTCTTGTTCTTCACCGTGCTTTTTTTTTTTTTTTTTGGGTGGGAAATCATCAAATAACTTCTCCCGCTCTGGGTGGAGCAGGAGGGCGTGTCAGACTTTTACTGACTAAAACCCACCCGTGTTCCTTCAGTAGCCCTTAAGCCAGGGGCTGTGGTGTCTCTTTCGAACAAACCCGCACCCCTGGCAGTCATCGACCCTTGCGGGTCCCATCACTTTTTGTGCTGACATCTCTTTGAGGCGCGCGTGGAACACAACGCGCCGTCGACTTGGGCTTGGTCCTTACCGGACAGCGAGCTACCCATTACTCGCCGTCCGCAAGCCCATGCCTACGGTGGCCGGAAATCGGCCTGGGATTCCCGACGCCCAGGGCGTCTCCGTATCCTGCGGCGGCTGGGGTCGCGAGGGCGCATATGCTGCCTCTCCCTCACGTGCGCCGCCTCCCTTTTCGCGAGCATCACTGCTTCGCTGAAGGAGGTGACGGCTCCCCATTCCCTCTCGCTCCGTACCATGGCCTGGACCAGGGCCGGACGCGAGAGATCGCCGCCGCCGATCGCCTCCACGAGGACACGGCGGTGCTCCGCCCAAGCAGGACAGACCGCCACCGTGTGCTCCACCGTGTCCTCAGGGCGATCTTCGCAGTTCTTCACCGTGCTTACACGTACAGGATAGATTGCATGAGCTTTCGTTTAGGTTTTACGGTTCAATTCTATATCGCCCATTGCTGCGCCCACCCATTGCGCTATCTACTCGAATTAGTGCTTAATTTTTCAATTCATAATCGCTAATCCAGCGAACCATTAATTTGTCCATTTACATCTAAAATCTCAATCCATGCTTTAGACCAAAACAAACGCCATAGCCCCTTAGGCACGTACAACAAATTAAATCCGGTCGGTAAACCATGGTAGCCATTTGTAAGCCATCGATGGCGGACTGTGCATGAGTTATGGCGGCTCGCTTCGCATCAGCTGGGAACCGATCGAAACGTAAACATGCTTTGTTGGTGTTAGGGAGTTGTGAGGCTGTGGTTCCACTATCAGCGGGAGGAATATTATATGGAGGATCAAATGAGAAGTGAGAAGCTGGGAAGGTGCACAACGGTTCCAAAACACATGGTGAGGTTCCATGGTTCCTATAACACACTTTTTTGGTATGAAAAGCTTTTCCAGTCAGTTTTTTCACACAGTGTTAAAACAATATATTGCCATAAATATTGTACATTGAATTAACGGAAAAGTTCTTCTTTGTAGTCACTTACCTATGCTATGCGACAGTTTATTCCAAAAACGTGATGTATCTTTAACAATTATTTTCTAAAGATTATGTCACCAATCGTTTCAAAATTATGCTGTCAAAATTAGTACACAACAAAATTGACGTTTCTGGTCAACTACAGAGCTTTCGCAAAAAAATCTAGATAACTAATAAAACATACCTGAAAGAGCAGATATCCAGACTCATACATCCAGAAGTCATCGGGCGCGTTGCCGGGCTTGGTGAGTTGAATCGCGAGGCAACGCTGCAGGATGAGCTGGCAGCGCTGCCCCCCCGCTCCGCGACCGCTCATGCCTTACACGGGCGGCGGCATGCTCTGTGGATGAGTAGAGAAAAAAGGTTATAGCTTTTGTCTAAGATAAATAAAAAATTAGGTCGAAAATGTTGACAGCCCTGTCACAGTTACTTTTACCTCTGACAGGAGCAACCCAACAACCCAACCTTATTTTCACGAGAATAAAGATCACTGTGGTTTTGACAGAGTTGTCAACGGTAGCAGCCCAACAGAAACCGTATTGTAAAAAAAATAAAGATCACATCACTGTGATTTTAACAGAAATGCAGCAAAAGCACTATTTTGACTTGTTTGAAAACCTTTAAAAATATTTTTTTTTATGATATTTTGTCATCTTTGTAATCTTGAAACCGATTTTGCGTATGCTTAAACGTATACTGGATTGTAGAATACTGTTTAAGAAATAACACTGTTAGCCTTTATATAAGAAAGGAGGAAAATACGTAATAACGAAAGATATTGTCTCTTTCATAAAATTTTGTCGGTTAAAGATCAATAATTTTGTCCATTGTCATTTTACACCGGTACCTACACAGAAATTATTACATCATTTGAACTAAAAATCTTCATTCAATCGCTGGCGATAAAAACCTGTAAAATTATTATTTTGCTTACCACGTAATATCAACAACGATTTTACACAACCACCAAGTTGCCATTAGGTACTGTGGTATTTGACTTTACATCTCATTAAAATTTTCATTTACAGCGCACTTCCGCTCACAGACCCACAACAGCTTTACGTCCTAAACTTGTTTGTTTATTTTACGTGCGGACCAATCGTTTCGTTTTACTAATTTGGACATCTAAAGAGACTGTCTCATCCATTGTCTTGCCATACCAAACAAAAACTTCTAAGAAACTAATGTGTAACACAACCTCTTTGATATCCCAAAAAAGTTTAAAAAATAAAAACATCTTTTATTACGTATGACGTCTAATATGTCCCACAAATAGTTTTTACTACGCAATAGATACTGTCATTGATATATTATCGACATTGAAATCCCGGTAGTCGATCAAACTTTAGATAAAATGACACAGGATTATCTGAGGCCCCAAAAATAAATTCAGAAAGATTACATCCAATACCAAACGGATATTGACAAGACAGATCAATGTCGAAAGCTAAGTCGGACTTTATCCGCTAAAGTAAATAGGGTTACGAATAATTTAGCTTCAAACCTAGCAAAATGTCATATAAATCGTCTTATTTGCCTTTTAAAACTGCGTATTTATACGTTTTAATTGTACTATTCTATGAAAAGAATTAGAACTTAGAATAGGACACTGATCGCCAGAGTGTGAGACCCTTGACATGACAGTTTGAGAGCAAGGTGACACGAGGTATTGTTTACAATGTCCTTTAAATAGCGTTTGCGGTTGCCTTAATACCGGATACGTAATATGGTATCAGATAAATGTTGTGACTGAGTTTTGGCGCGAAAGATCAGTGAATAATATTAGAATAAAACCGCTATGTAATTTTAGATAAAGAATATTGTGGTTCATGGAAATAAAGTTTGTAATCTTTTTGCTATTTACGAATATATTTAATACTTTAAAAATAACGTAATATAACTGTTTATTCAACTCTTTTTTTGTTTCGCTTGTGTACGTTAGTATAAATATTATCTATCTACTTATTTAAAAAGAAAAGTCCTGACTGACTGACTCATCAACGCCCAGCCCAAACCCTTGGACCCAGAAAGCTGAACGTTTGCACAGAAGTTCCCTATAAAATGTAGACAAGGGATAAGGAAGGATTTTTCGAAATTCAACCCCTAAGGGTTAAATAGGGGATGAAAGTTCCGCGCGGGCGAAGCCGCTGGCAAAAGCTAATTTTAAAATACCTTCCATTTTTTGTTTTATTTTAATTCTGATGATTGGTTATTTACATTGGCACTGGCCAATTTATCTATTCAAATATTGTGTGTTTGTCTTCACTTACTGTTTGTTTGTGTTTGTCTTGTCTTCTTATTAGCTAGTATGTTGATTGTAAATGCCAAGGTTTCAATATCTATGTTTATTTAAGAATCCAGGCGTAACAGCTAAATAAATTTGGCAAGAGGAACCTTTTGAAAGTCATTTTCAGCCCATGTTTTTTACCTAAATAGGAAACATTCCATGTAATATAGTACATACATCGTTAAAAAGTTGTTAATTTTAATGTACACAATCTAGTTAGCAGTTCAACGGTTCAACAAGTTAATCCTTGACCTTTTTTTTTTTTTGGGTGGGAAATCATCAAATAACTTCTCCCGCTCTGGGTGGGGCAGGCGGGCGTGTCAGACTTTTACTGACTGAAACCTACCCGTGATCCCTCAGTAGCCTGTATGCCAGGGGCGGCGGTATCTCTTTCAAACAACCCGCACCCCTGATCCTTGACCTTTCGACCAATCAGTTGCATAGTTGTGTTGCTAAAAACAGTTGCTAACAGTTTTAAGGTGACACTTGTCCACATTTTTTCCATACAAACTTCGGGAGGGTTTTACTCCATTGTTTGACTATGTACATCAAAAATTAAACATGTTATGGTTTTGTCTCGTTATTATTATTGTCTGTACGGAAACAGAATACTAAAATAAAAAGCCATTAAAATGTTATGAGCCAAGGTTCGTTTTTCTTGCTAATTTAACCTAACTTTGAGCGTGTTTAAGTAATAAAAGCAGCATAAAATCTCGAAAACCAAGTCGGTACCGACAAAGTTCAATTAACAATAAATTCAATAAACTTTATTCGTCAATGATTTATGCGGTGGTTTTTTCATAAAACCCGATCTTCTGAAGGACTTTTCTTAATTTTTTCGCGATTTTTTTGCCAAAAATGCTCCTGCATGTCACTCAATAACGTTGTGCGTGTAAACTAGCGTCTAACTGCTCACCACTGATACTATCTCTGTCGGATACGAAGCCTGGTGAGACAGCGTGATTTTTAGCCAGGCCCACCAGTGAGTTCGAGCCCGTGCAAAGTGTCCCCTTAAGTACTACAAAAAGCTTATTTTGTCTAGATATTTATGAGTTCATAAAAATCATCAATACAACCAGATCATCATCACTAGATCATTCAATGGGATTAAATGAACATAAAGATGTTCATTTAATTCTACACATCAAACTATATATTTCCAGTTTACGCTGATCTCGCAATGTACGGAAATCCTATACTATACGGGTACAGCTTATACTGGAAATGTATAACTTCATGTGTAGCCGTGTGTACGTGTCTTACCCCTTAAATAATAGGTCTTTACCTATGAAATTGCCGTTTTGTATGAAAAAATTTAAACGAATTTTTTTCATGAATTTTTTATTTGTATTAATCGAAGTAATCACCCATGCAATCAATGCATCTTTGCCATCGCAGTGGCAGTTTATTGATGCCCTTCTTAAAGAAATCAGCTGGACGGGAGGCAACAAATTCTTCAAAGGCATTTTGTACTGCCTCTCGGGTATTAAATTTTTTTCCCGCCAAGAAGTTATCCAAATTCTGGAAAAAGTAGTAGTCTGTAGGCGCAAGGTCTGGTGAGTAGGGCGGATGACGGAGAGCTTCCAACCCCAGTTCTTGCAACTTGGAGACCGTCTGCTGTGCAGTATGAGGTCGCGCGTTGTCGTGCAGGAGCAGCGGAGACGAGCGATTGACCAATGCTGGTTGGAGATGCGCCAGCTTCTCCATCATTGTGTTCAGTTCTTCACAGTACACATCTGCAGTAATGCTCACCCCGTTTGGTAAGAAGCTGTGATGAATCACACCGGCGCTAGACCACCAAACAGTGACCATCACTTTTCTAGGGGTAAGTTTTCGTTTAGGGCATTGTTTAGGTGCTGAACCAGGATCCAACCAACTTGCTGAGCGCTTACGGTTATCAAACAGAATCCATTTTTCATCGCAGGTAACAATGCGGTTAAAAAATTCCTTCATTTGTGTGTCTGTTGAGCAGTGCAAGGCACGTCTCGACGCGTACTTCGCGCTGGCGATCATTGAGTTCGTGGGGCACCCATTTGTCAAGCTTTTTTACCTTGCCAATTTGACGCAAATGGACCAATATTGTTTTGACGCTAACGTCGAAAGCTGCTGCTAATTCAGCCGTAGATTGTGTATCATCAGCTTCCACAATCGCCTTTAATTCGTCATTGTCGACCAAAGTCTTCGGACGACCGCGAGGTTCATTTTTCAGGTCGAAATTTCCAGAACGGAAGCGAGCAAACCAATAACAGGTGGTGCGTTGGTTTGTAGTGTTAGCTCCGTAAACGTCGTTGATGTTGCGTGCCGCTTGTGCCGCGTTGCTGCCACGACGGTACTCATATTCCATAATTACTCGAATTTTTAACGTATCCATGATGACGAAAAAGATTGAAATGCGATGAAAATGTAACACTAATCAATAAAGAAATGACTACTTTTAGAAAAAAAAAAACCATGTTTTTAAAATAAAATTAATTTGAAATTAGAATTCTTAGCCAAACAAAAATTATTTTGATTTGAAATGGCCAGTACTGCAGAACGGCAATTTCATAGGTAAAGACCTAATACTAATAAGAGTGTAGTGTGTGTAACAGCGACCTCAATCACGGAAAATATTTTATTTTCATATGGAGAAAGAAAACATCTTACAGTAAGTAAAGGTCTAAAATTATTTAGTTCGATAGAATTATCAATCTTATTTCTTAATTTATTTGAATATTTTTGTTGTAATGCGTATATTTGAATTAAATTTGACCTGTAGATAAAAATCGTATTCGTGAACACAACAAGAAATATTTTTCAGTAGGTAAATTGTAAATAGAAAATAATTATGTTTTAAAAAGAAAAATAAAGTTAACGATTGAGTTATGCTCTGAAATTGTCACTTTACAAGAACTGGAGTAATTATATAAGCGAAGCAATTCTCAACTTCTAAACTAACAGCTTTTAGCGAAAGCATTACCATATCCATTCAGCTACTGCCAAACACACTTACAGTTCTACAGAACCTTATTTCTACGAGTTACAGGTTATATTCGATTGTTTCAGCACTTTGTTTATATTGGTATAAAGTTAAGTGTATGATAAACTCAGAGGCAAGTACAATACGTTTACATCATATTATGTAAATGATTTAGCACGTCGGGAAGAGATATAATTTAAGTGTTTTTAGTTGATTCACTGTAAATAACGTAGAATTATTTGTTGGGTCATAAATAATGGAAAAGTTGTTCGATTTCCTGAAAATGGGAGCTGTTTATTGGTTCCTGTGTGGGTAACAGGGTACTTGTGTTTGATAGAAACACTTCAATCTGTTGTCGTTTTATAGTTGGATTGTGTATCGAGATAATGGCCTATCTATTTGTAAAGCTATGAATCGATATTGTTGCATTTTGCTACTTTAATATTCTGGTTCCATTGCAGATTATTTAATGGGTTACATGGTCTTACTCCACTGAAAATGTCTCAATACACTACGGCTAAGATATAACATTTAAGAAGATTCTGTTGCTCTTCTCTAGACAACTGACACCATCTCTTACTCCTAAAATAATTTTGGAAGTATACCAATCCTTATCGTGACCCTAATCTAAATCTTTAACCACTAACCAATCAACGGCCGAGTTTACCAATCTGAGTATTTTAGAGGGCGAATTACAATCTGCTCTCAAACATGACTTATTACTAAATTCGCACGAATTTTCTCTCCCGAAATGGGTGAATTTAAATAACATTTAATTTTTTTCACACTCTTAAATAATGTATTATTTTCTGTTGGTCACACCTAGGCACCAAGTAAAATTTATTTGTGGAGGAATCGACAACTGCAGAAACAGGTACGTAGTAGGCAATTGGCAAATTTTTATTTTTATTTAATAAAAAATATAACATTAGTCCAAATTCATCTACTACTATCTACTATAAAGCCTCAAAGATCGTGGATCAAAATCGGATTTGTGATACTATTTCGATTTTACTTGACTCACTTAAAGCACTAGTTAGTAGCAGGAGTTGCAGGTACAGACTGGAGTACAGACCCACCTGCAACTCCTCCTCCTCTAGATATCAAGCTACCCCAAATTGTCAAATTTTTGTATAATGTACAGACGTACATACTATCTAAATATCATTTGTCTCCCTACCTGACTCTCTTTCTGCTTTTAATACACAGCCCACGGGGTTGTGTTAAATTGTCTTCTCGGACCACCATTCTCTCTATTTTCTATCTTTCTAGCTAAAATCTCACATGGTATTCAACATTCAGTAGAAAAAATACCCACTTCCTTCACAAGATCGCGTGTCGGCATCACACCAAACGAATCGCGCTCACTCCATTTTGAATAGGTATTAAGGCCGTGCCACACTGTCCATTGGCGCCATTATAACGGCATCAGCGCCAATTTCGGCGTTGTGTAACTAACTTTTGTTACGAATGTAATTTTTACGTCACCAGTTAGATCGTCTTCGTATTTTTTTGTGGAGTAAAAGAAATAGTTTGTGTTTAATGTTTTGATTTTTGGTTGGTAGGTACTGTTTTGGTTGGTGTTTTAAGCTATATTATGGTTGGATTAGATATAATGCTATTGCTACCACAATTGTTTACAGAAATATATTTTTTTATATTTGTCCGTTTTTTTTTTTTTTTTTTGTTTACTTACCCATCAGACAATTATTATTACTTATCTAGCTGCTGTTCGTGGCTTCGCCCGCGTGCATATCGGAATTATCGGACAGTATGTGGGTAGTGAAAAGTCAAGAATAACCTCAATATCGGATATCTAGTCATTCGGATATCCGCAAGAAGCATAAAGAAATATTTGACTATGTTCCTATGACTCATATCCCAGCTGTCATTCGTGGATCATTGACTGTCTTTACGGGTAGTCAGAAACTCGAAAGTCAAACAACCAGTCTTACCAAGGGGTATCGCATTACCTATTGCTGTCGCTCCATGTGAAATACGGGTATACAACCGACTCCAATATAATTAGAAAAAGGTAGATGATGAAATATTAAACTTATATTGTAACTGTAACATGAGGGGCTTGTGGCTAAGTGACAATAGCTGCACGAGTCGATCGATCAGGTTAAGTTACGCTTGCCGCGGTTGGTCCATAGATGGGTGACCATCTTTACATACGAAGACCCCTCCGTGCCTCGGAAAGCACGTTAAACAGTTGGTCTCGGCTGTCATATCGTTTATCCCAGTAACTGGGTTGTGGAGGTCAGATAGGCAGTCGCTCCATTTAAAGTACTGGTATTCAGCTGCATCCGGTTAGACTGGAAGCCAACCCCAACATGGTTGGGAAAAGGCTAGGCAGATGACGATTGTAAATGTAACAGCACTGTCCGCTAACGAACCACCGCCGTCTGTGTTGCAACACCAAAATACAGGAAGTATAGAAGAAATGAGAGGACTATGAAAAATGGCGCGATTTTCCTCACAGTTGGTAGTTAAATTACTTTTATCTATAAAAGGTAGCGCGGTATTACGACCCAATACATTTAATTTTCCTTCATTGAATATCTGTCAATGATAAAAAAGTGAACAATCTAACTACCAATTAATTATCTCTTCGTAGAACTGTTTAGCCAAGAAACTCTTGCAATAGAGATTAACATAACATTATATCACGCCTTTTTTCCCTGAAAGGTTAGGCAGAGTCGTACCTATAATACCTACACCCACTATGTTCTATGTTATTGACCATTGTGCGTGAGCCATGGCGGCCGTCAGTGGTTATTCCAACCAGCCCACCTCCCTCCAGAAGTTGGCTACAACTCCTGGTCTGTTAAGAACATCCGTGTAAGATCTGGGTGCCCCGAGGGTTTCTGTCGGATCTGTGCTACGCCTGTGCATTCGAAAAGCACATGCGCGACGGTTTCCTCAGCCTCCATGCAGGCCCTGCACAGGGGACTGTCCGTTATGCCTATAGTGTAGAAGTGTTTGTTTAGCGGGCAGTGTCCCGTGATGGTCCCAGTCACCAGACGCAGGTCCTTTCTGTCCAGGCGTAACAGACGTCTGGTCAGTCTGCCATTCAAAGATGGCATTGCTTCCCTAGACTGCCTGCAGCCTGGTGTCGAGGTCCACCAGCTCTCTGCTTGTATGTGTGTGTAGTCCTGAAGCCACCTGCGTATCTGGTTAAATGGGATGGGCATTATGGGCTCGGGTCCACAGACCGACGCGCTGGATGCCCTCCTAGCCAGTTCGTCAGCAGCATCGTTGCCTAGTGATCCGCTGTGTCCTTTTATCCATTGTAGTGTCACAGTGTTGCGGTTAGAAACTGTAACTCGTTCAAGTGCATTGTGACATTCTAGTATTAAACTCGATGTTATGTATTTTTTTCCTAGGGATTGGAGAACTGAAGCACTATCGGAGAGTATCCGTATGTGGGACCTACACCCACATTTCGCCAGTTATATTTATGGCCCATGTAATAGGGTTTTTTTTTTTTTTTGAGGGTGGGAAATCATCAAATAACTTCTGCCGCTCTGAGTGGAGCAGAAGGGCGGGCGTATCAGACTATTACTGATTAAAACCCACCCGTGTTCCCTCAGTAGCCAGTGTGCCAGGGGCCACGGTATCTCTTTCGAACAACCCGCACCCCCGGCAGGCATCGGCCCTTGCGTCCGTTGGAGTCCTCCAACAGTTGGTGCTGACATTTATTTGAAGCGCGCGTGGAACACAACGTGCCGTCGACCCGCGCTTGGTCCTTACCGGGCAGCGAGCTATCCATTACTCACCATCCGCATGTAATAGGGATTTCAATAAGTTTTTTTAATTAAGATTTTCTAAATTCAAGCATGCACCTTCATTGCGTAACACATTCAGTCAGAATCTGAATAATTTTGAAGATTAATGCCAATCCATTGCTTCATATGTTCAAAACATTTGTCTACCCAACAACGTAAACGACGCAATGAATGTTGTTGAACTGCCAAAAGAAAGCCATTTCTACTATTAGTGTATTACGGAATGAGGGTGCTGGTCAAACTGCGGGTTTGAGGGTTTTCATGCGGACATAGTTGTCGATAAAAGCTAGTCTATATGTTTCTGTGTTACACTTTTTATATGTACATAACACACTACATACATTTTGTTGGCACGTCAAAGATAAGCTTCCGAGAACAGAAATAGAATGTAATTTCTTTGAATTTAATAAGTGTCACAATGTCAGTGTGCCTGACATTGAAATAGATGTCTTAATTATAATTTATATGAAGTTTTTATACATGACATGATGACACTCTCAAATCAGATATGATTTGCTGATTTAAATGACCGAAGTAAGTTAGTAGCGTACAATTTGTTTCTCGATTACTTTTAGTCTTACAGGTTCATGTAATGTACGTACGGCGAACCATGGACGGAACGAACATATTTAGAATAGTTCTGAAAAAACAAAAACAAAAGAGCTAAAAGAAAGTTTCCTTATAATCAGTAGCTTGAATAAACCAGAAGTCACCAAGAATAATTTATCAAAACATTTTTTGACTTAAACCCAACTTACTTCCAATGCCGCCCATCTACCTATATCCCACAGTCCCACACGCTCCCAATACGTCACCCCAGTTCTATCCGCCATCAAACATAGCCATCAACTCATAAATCTTCTGCTTTCGTTCAGATAACTTTCACCATGAATATGTTCGATGTTATTACTCTACACCATAAAATATAATGCTTTATGCACTTTCATCTCCATATGAGCCGAAATGTATTTTGATTTTGTGTTCATTTCTGCCGTAAAGAGTAAGTGCCTTATGGTTTTGTTTGTGACTACGTTCGTAAACTTTGAACCCTCTTTACACTCGTTAGGATGTAGATCCTACTTACATTATTGATGTGTATGTTTGTATGTTTGATACTCAATCACGCAAAAACGATTAAGCGGGTTTGGAGAGAATTTGGCACACAGATACTTTATAACCTCGATTAACACAAATGGTACTTTTATCCCGGTAGTACGTACGATATCAATTTAAAAAGTCCTGACCACACCAAGGGTCCGTTGAAACCACACGTTTGAAACCAATCGTAATCGCTGTCTGTTCAGTATGAACGAAAATCTGTATATTTATGGAAAAACAGTAAACTGTAAACTGCGTAACGCTGCCTCACAGACGGGCGGTTGGCAAACCGATTGGTGTGAACACAGCCTAAAGAAAGTATCTTCCAAATTGCTAATTCTGACTTCAATGTGCTTTGTCTGTCAGACGATCATGAAACGCTTTTTTTAACCTATAGTATAAGTCAAGCTATGCTTCCCGTGGTTGGTTCGTGGATGAGTGACCACCTTTAGGTACATACCCAAACCCCTCCGAGCCTCAGAAAGCACATTATGCCGCTGTCATACTAAGATTATTTCATGACAGATTGTCAATATCAGTCACTGAAACAATTTGAACAATTTCATTCATTGTTCTAAATAGTTATACTGCCTATTTATTTAGGATCGATCATATTGATTAAGCTATTCCGGAGTAAGTCCCTACCTACGGGCACCAAAGTCATTGACCCACCCGTATTGATAAATCAACAATGTTTTTAAGAACATACTGGTTGGCTAGTGTTTCAAGTTTACCTACATCACCACATTATGTATGGAAATTATTCGCTATTTTCACCAATTCGCAAAATAACGGTGTTGTTTTATTTCTTGTGTACGTGGGAATAGAACTAGAATGTTGTTGTCAGCTGGTTATCAACCCACACGGGTTGCTGGTGTCAACTGATGAAATCAAGTTACCTGATACCCATCGTTGGCGCCAGTGAATTGCTACTACGCGTGCAAACACATGTTGTCGACGTATTCAATTAAATGTTGGTATAAAAAATATAAAAAAACAAACGTAGCAGACGTGACTTACACATCAGGGGTAAAAACGGACCAGAGAAATAAAATAATGATATCCCAGAAAAGGAAAGAGGAAAAGAGAAGACCGTTTCTAAGATGGTAAGATGACTTGAAAACTACTGCAGCTATTGAAAAGCCTGGGTGAGGCCTATGCTAAAGAGCAAACCAATTCAGAGAATTCTGATGACGAAACTTATAATTTATATTTTTATTGAGACTTTTAAGATTTCAAGATTGCTAAAAAGAAGAAGATTACTATTGCAATTTGAAGTTGAAATTCAAAAAAACTGTCGTGTTGGCAAGATACGGATTAAAAGCCTGGAATGTTCTAATGTCACATTTAGTTTGTACTTTCTAGTTCACCACTGATGGCTAG
The DNA here is from genome assembly GCA_949987655.1 of Polymixis flavicincta. Lineage (NCBI taxonomy): Eukaryota > Metazoa > Arthropoda > Insecta > Lepidoptera > Noctuidae > Polymixis > Polymixis flavicincta. The sequence goes on from OX465175.1 coordinate 22,557,813, forward strand.
GCCAAGGAAAACATTAGCAAACTTAATCGCGCACACGGCGTGCGTTACCAAATGTGTTGATCATACATTTCCTCTAGAGAAAAATCTATTCTATAAAGTGAAACAATTACAGAGCGATTAGGTAAATATATTATTACCTACTTATACATACTCAGCCTATAACGTTCCCACTGCTGGGACACAGGCCTCCTCTCCATGAGAAGGAGTTATTACTTAAACTTATTAAAAATATGTTTTCCCTTTCGTTTTATTTAGATATGTTTTGGTCTTCTTCTTTTGATTATTTTCTCTTCTTTTGATCATCATAATTCGTATTATTCTCGCTTGCCAGTATTTTTTACCAAAATAAAATGCCGGTACCGTTTTAAACAAACCATGTTTACCGTCAAATGGTTTTCTTATCAAAATGTTTGTCTGCCATCTACATCTTGACACATAGATGTCGTTGACCAAGTAATATTTTCCCACCGAAATACTTTGACCTTTACTTGAAAGTGGTACAATAACTCAAGTTGCGAGATGTAAATGATACTCGCTAGGATTCTGCGAAGACGTGTACAATAACATACAAGATACTTGCGTAGCTGGTTACAGTTCATTCTTAACTAGATCAACGTTGTTAGTATGTTTGTCACAGGCATTTTACTCAAAGTCTAGTAGTAATCTTTTGGGGTTTAAAGATCTTATCCTTTTAGATTTATTAGATCTAAAAAAAGTGTTATTTTAGGCCCGAAACTAAGTGACAAACAAGCATTCTAAATAAGAATTCTGAGTGAAATGGAAACCATCGCTATTTAGTTTAAAAGAGAAAATCACGTTTTTTTTATTTTCTTGATTCGTTAAGAAAAGTAGTAACCGAATTAGTCGACTCATTCTGTTAATAAGGATAATCAAAATACAGAAGACGAAGAACACACAAAGAGAGTCCAAAACAACAGTCTTAATTAGAGTATTCTATCCGAATTGATAGCTACACACGCATATATTATAAACATAGTAGATACAGCTAGTGTGACCGGTATACTAGAATCGTTTTCAACTAGATCAGAGTCAGCGGTAAATCAGAAGTATCGTGGGCGACAGATATCGTTTCGTTTATTAAGTACCAGCCATTGTGGGTTTCCATTATACTAGTACCTATTAAAGTAAATACGAACGACAGGGGACATTGATGTGCAAACTGTTATCGTGAATTCAGCACATGATTCTAGACCCGTGCACTACCGTGGAAAGGAGACTGAAACGATTACATACAATCTTGGGCCTAGATGTAAAAAGATGGCAGAGGTGTCAATTAATGGCATAAATATTATCAACCTTACACTGAAAATTCTGTGGATTTTGTCAATCTGAGAACAGCGATATAAGAGATTAAGTAAAACTGAGCTTATGTTACAATCTTTAACTGACAGAATTGTTTCATCGTGTAAGGGTCATCGGCCCAGTGTATTGTAGTGCCCAGTTGTTATCCCACAATTCACACAACACAGCGATCCATAGTTTCAACAATATCCAATCCACAAGCCGGCGGCAAAATCCAAAATAACAATTCCTAGTCAAACGTGTGAGTGATCTTCGTTTTCCAGTGTGAAAGCCAGGGTCAAACAAGGTAGGCAGGATCGGAATCCGTAAAATCCAAAGCAGTGGTCGTGAAAAATGAAGGATAATAATAGGGAAAGCACTGAAAACGCATCGGAAAACACAAAAAGAGTCAGCAAACATGAGCAATCGGCAACTGTCTAGTGTCAATGTCAGTCAGTTATCTTGCTAGTGACAGACTAAAAATAAAAGACTGATTTTAATCGATATGAAATCGATAATCATTAATATTGGTTTTTCAGTAATTAATTGATATTTTATTTATTAATAGGACTATAATGATATACACTAGATTGCATTTAAGTATACAATACATAGTGCATTTAATTACTTTGAGTAAATTATTTAGTGCAAAGGTTTATTTACGGAACTGTGTAATCGATTAATCAATCGATAATCTCACGAAAACGATCTTTCTCATATTTCTCCGCTTCCAGATTGAGAATTGAGGTGATATTTCATATTCTAAGATAAAAAAATATGAATAATTTTTTAGATCATATCTCAACTTATTACATTTGGGCCCACCGTTTTCCATCTCCTTTATCTTCAGTTATCAAAAAGAATTTACTGTTTCATAGAAAAAGTGCGGTCCTCCACGGCCAAAATGTACGTAACTGCATTTTTTAATAACCGACGAATAATTACTACACAGAGAAAAGTGGAATTTCGAATTTAGAATTGTTAACAGGGCAATTTAAAAACTCTTACTTAATTTCGCAGATGCGAAAAACCTCTTCACTTTTTTCTCTTCTCTTTTCTTTTCTATTCTCAGGTTTGAGGGTTTCGGTTCAGTATTTAGTTAGATAGCTGCTTATCTCATGAAACTAAAAAGTTTTTCCTCACGAATGAACAGAAAGCATAATCAGCCTGTAATTTCCCCACTGCTGGGACATAGGCGTCCACTCTTCGAGAGGGAGTGGGCTATAATCTACCACGCAAATCCAGTGCGGATTGCACATAAAGAGTTGCGTAGGTCTAGGTACGTTTTAATTATGGTTTTAATCAGTATGTATGTATCATGGATCTTGTCTAATATCCGTAGGTAGATATAATACAAAAATTAAACTCTTCTACATTGACCGTCAAAAATCAGCTAGTCCCAGACCAAGAGAAAGTGAAAAAACCGTACCGTACGCAACCATGGGAACGCGTCTTAATAGCCCACAAGTCCATCACACTATGTGAATGAACCTCGTGGGTGTACCCATTCATTCATTCATTCATAAAGAATGGTTCACCTACCGGAATGCGAAGAAGAAGGCCGAACCCAATGAATCCAGTGGATCATTTTTTCGTGAGGAAAACTAAAAAGGTGGATATGATTTTCTATCAGAATGTCCGGGGACTAAAATCAAGGCGCACAGAAACGAAAAATTTACTCCACACCTTTCCAAGTAATTTGTTAGCTTTAACGGAAACTAGGCTTGATGACAGCGTGTTTGACTCTGAGGTCTTCCCGCAAGAATACGCCGTGCTGCGGTGTGACCGTGTGGGGCGTAGCGGTGGCGGCGTGCTGCTGGCCGCCCGCGCGCCCTACACACTCACACGTTTGGACTGTAAGTCTGATCAGTGCGACGAAATTATATGTGCAATAGTCACCAAAGGTCGATTACGCTTTGCTTGCTGTGTTGTTTACTTAGCACCTAATGTACCTGACGCTAGATATTATTCTATATTTAATTGTTTAAGAAGGATTCTGTATGACATCAATAAACTGCCTCTGATTGTACTAGGTGATTTTAACCTTTATTCCGCTAATGTAGCCATACGTGATGATTTTGATATGTTTCTTTCAGAGTGTAATTTAATGCAGAAAAACATTATTTTAAATGATCTTGGCAGAATGCTAGATTTGATTTTAGTTAACCCATGTGTGGCGGGAGTCTCAGTTTCAGCATGTTCCGGCATTGTCCCGTCTGAAATGCATCACAAGCCGTTAGATATCTCTATCAATATTAACACGCCGTACGCAAGCTTGAGTATAAGTAATACCTACCGTCCTAATGACTCGGCCCCTAATGTAACTTTAGAGCGTAACTTCCGAAAGGCGAACTTTTTAGTGTTATACTCTGAACTGGCTGGTATAGACTGGGAGCCCGTGTATTCATGCGATGATGTTAACGTTGCTGTCGACATCTTTTATGACCTAATTAACAATGTCATTTGTCAGACTGTTCCTCTAAAAAAGAGGAAAACGTTTCGACATAATTACCCCAAATGGTTTACGTCTGTTTCTATTGAACTAAACAAGCTTAAAAACCACTATCACAAGCTCTACAAACAGAATAATAATAACCAACTGCAATATGCATTCTTTACCTACTATAGGCGTTTATTGAGGAGAAGTGTGGATGTAGATTTTGCTACTTATACTAATTCTATTCAGTCAAAGATAAAATATGACCCTAAAGCCTTCTGGGCCTATGTGAAAAGTAACCGACAAAATAATGAGCAGGCTACCTTTGGTGACATGTCGCCAATGCAAGTGGCTGACGCGTTCTCAAAATATTTTAGAAGCGTTTTTCTATCAAACTTACCATCTTTAGATCCCCAGCATGCTATCGCTACTGCGAATGCGTCGCCGAATAATTTGTCTCATCTTGTTAATATTGATTACGTTCACGAATCTGAAGTTCATAGCACAATGGCCCGACTTCCTCCAAAATCTACCCAAGGACCAGATGGAATACCACAGTACTTGGTTAGGGACGGTTGCGAAATTTTCAAATTGCCCTTACAATTTATCTTCAACCTGTCGATTAACACGAACATATATCCAACGGAGTGGAAAATATCTAGAGTACTTCCGGTCCATAAAAGCGGCTCAAAGAGTGATGTTAAAAACTATAGGCCAATTGCTGTTTTATCTATTTTCGGCAAAGTATTCGAATCGGTACTCTATAAAAAAATATTTGTTAAACTGCAACGGTGGTTCGCGGAAGAGCAGCACGGATTCCTCCCGAATCGCTCAACCGCGTCCAATCTACTTAACATTACCACATTCTTAGCCAAAAATATTAATGACAGAAAGCAGATCGATGTGGCCTATTTTGACTTCCAGAAGGCTTTTGACCGTGTTGACAACGACATACTTCTTGTTAAACTGGCATTGGCAGGTTTCTCTGAAATGTCACTAAAATTCTTCGCAAACTATCTGCGCGACCGCAAGCAATTTGTATCATACAAAAATGCCAAATCGGAGCGCTACTTGGTCACTTCGGGCATAGGGCAGGGCACTAACCTCGGGCCCCTGTTTTTTCTAATAGTGGTTAACGATCTTCCCACATGTGTAAAACACTCCACAGTTTTAATGTATGCTGATGATGTCAAAGTTGCACTCCCAGTAGCTAACCCTAGCGATACGGCCACACTTCAACTCGACATCGACAATATTCACACTTGGAGCACTATAAACAATCTCGACCTAAACATTGATAAGTGCACCGTCATGACCTACACAAAAGCCACACAACCTATACACAACATCTACACAATGAACAATGAACCCCTGAAACGCGCTTTAACTGTACGTGATCTGGGTGCTCACTTTGATCCACACTTAACATTTAACCAGCACATAATACAGACATGCAAAAAATCCCGAAAAAACTTAGGTTTTGTCTTGCGTCAGGCCAAGATTTTTACTAATCGTCAGGCAATAACCATACTCTACAACTCATTCATCCGTAGCTTATTAGAGACTAACAGTGAAATCTGGAACCCCCACGAAAAATTGTACACACTGGCTATCGAAAAGGTTCAGAAGTGTTTTGTCCGCTACCTGTACTTAAAACTTTATGGTTATTACCCGTACATGTATCCAACACCATTTGTGCTGGGTATGGTGGGTTACCAAAGTTTGGAAGTTAGGAGAAATCTTGGTCTGGTAAAGTATTTCATCCGCTTGATTCGTGGTGCCCACTACAATTCCTCGTTGCTTCAGTACATCCCCTTTAGCATCCCACCACCTATTAGACACACGCTTCGCCCTCGCCAACGTCCCCTTTTCTCAATACCGCAAACCAGTACCATAACCCTTAAGGCCAGTCCATTGTACCAAGCCCTCACCCACATTAACAACATTTTGTTATACGACGAATCTTTAGATGTTTTCGCGACTGCTGAGCTGAGATTCCTGAACACGGCTACTCGATACCTGGAGTCCATTGCCACTCCCAGTACAATTTCTATGGAGTAAATGTTTATATTTGTATCTCAATTTCATCTTGTTACTAATTAATGATTTTGTATCCTAATTTTATCCGTCCTGTCTAATTTTATTGAATTTTATCTAATGTTATCTAATTGTACCTAATGTTAACTTTTACCTTATTTTGACTAATTTTATTCAATCGTTTATCTCTTCAATTTTTGTCTAGTTTTATATTTATGTAATTTAACGTTGTTCTATTTTTCTGTGATTGTATATGTTATATGTAACTTGTATTGACCAATAACTTGTATGTGTAGTGCAAACTGTTAATATAAGTTGGTTATTAATAAATAAATAAATAAATAAATAAAGAATGAATATAATCGTGTCAATTTACTGTATTCGCAATCAGTTATTTGTCTACCCAGCTTTTTCTTTTGCACACTTAGCGTTAAAATAACATCAATTCCATAAAGACCTCTCTAAAAGTACAAGTTGTAAGTAAGGGAGGTTCAAATTATAGTGGAAATGATGAGTACGATTTTGGGTAAGTATATTGTAAAAATATTGCATTGTAATATGAAAGTCATCGTGTATTGAATATTCTTGAAAAGATGTTCATGCTTTGTGTGGAAGTAACGGTTGTTATACTTCATTTGATACTAAGGTCGTGTTTTTGATAATAATTTCATTGATTGCAAGAAGAAACGCAGGTAGGCATAAGAAAGAGAAATTCCGGTACAAAGTATTGGAAAGAAGACCAAACATCACGGCAAATCAAATCAAATCAAACAAATCACAATCGACCTAAAAATTTCCAAAAAATATATTTAGAGACCTGAATGTATTCTCCTAGACACCAACTTAATAATCTACATTTTCTGGGTTTTTAAGCCTCATAACTAACTGCGGAATAATTGCGTATCACACTAACAGCAGAAAAGTCTTTAATTTTGACAATTCAAACAAATTTTTCGAACATATTAAGTAAGTAATCGTTTATTTGACAAAAGACTTAGCCTAGGTAATAATAGGTCTTTACCTATGAAATTGCCGTTTTGTATGAAAAAATTTAAACGAATTTTTTTCATGAATTTTTTATTTGTATTAATCGAAGTAATCACCCATGCAATCAATGCATCTTTGCCATCGCAGTGGCAGTTTATTGATGCCCTTCTTAAAGAAATCAGCTGGACGGGAGGCAACAAATTCTTCAAAGGCATTTTGTACTGCCTCTCGGGTATTAAATTTTTTTCCCGCCAAGAAGTTATCCAAATTCTGGAAAAAGTAGTAGTCTGTAGGCGCAAGGTCTGGTGAGTAGGGCGGATGACGGAGAGCTTCCAACCCCAGTTCTTGCAACTTGGAGACCGTCTGCTGTGCAGTATGAGGTCGCGCGTTGTCGTGCAGGAGCAGCGGAGACGAGCGATTGACCAATGCTGGTTGGAGATGCGCCAGCTTCTCCATCATTGTGTTCAGTTCTTCACAGTACACATCTGCAGTAATGCTCACCCCGTTTGGTAAGAAGCTGTGATGAATCACACCGGCGCTAGACCACCAAACAGTGACCATCACTTTTCTAGGGGTAAGTTTTCGTTTAGGGCATTGTTTAGGTGCTGAACCAGGATCCAACCAACTTGCTGAGCGCTTACGGTTATCAAACAGAATCCATTTTTCATCGCAGGTAACAATGCGGTTCAAAATTCCTTCATTTGTGTGTCTGTTGAGCAGTGCAAGGCACGTCTCGACGCGTACTTCGCGCTGGCGATCATTGAGTTCGTGGGGCACCCATTTGTCAAGCTTTTTTACCTTGCCAATTTGACGCAAATGGACCAATATTGTTTTGACGCTAACGTCGAAAGCTGCTGCTAATTCAGCCGTAGATTGTGTATCATCAGCTTCCACAATCGCCTTTAATTCGTCATTGTCGACCAAAGTCTTCGGACGACCGCGAGGTTCATTTTTCAGGTCGAAATTTCCAGAACGGAAGCGAGCAAACCAATAACAGGTGGTGCGTTGGTTTGTAGTGTTAGCTCCGTAAACGTCGTTGATGTTGCGTGCCGCTTGTGCCGCGTTGCTGCCACGACGGTACTCATATTCCATAATTACTCGAATTTTTAACGTATCCATGATGACGAAAAAGATTGAAATGCGATGAAAATGTAACACTAATCAATAAAGAAATGACTACTTTTAGAAAAAAAAATCCATGTTTTTAAAATAAAATTAATTTGAAATTAGAATTCTTAGCCAAACAAAAATTATTTTGATTTGAAATGGCCAGTACTGCAGAACGGCAATTTCATAGGTAAAGACCTAATATCAGAGATTGTTTAGTATCATATACTCGTAGGTATGGCTAATACAGATGAGTAAGACCCCTGCCCTTCAAACTAGGAGAATCCTGTATCTTGAAGGACAGTGTACTTTAATAGGAAGCAATGGATTAACAATATCGCTGAAAATCATTCTGATTCTGTTATAGGGGGACGACTTGTTCTACCTGAATTTCATAGCTTTGTTTCTACTTCATACAAAATCTATACCTATAATTAAAAAGAAAAGTTCTGAATGACTGACTGACTCATCAACGCCCAGCCCAATACCTTTGGACCTAGAAAGCTGGCATTTTGCACAGAGGTTCCCTTTATAATGTAAACAAGGAAAAAGGAAGGATTTTTTTTTTAATTAAACCCCTAAGGTAGTTAAATAGGGGATGAAAGTTCCGCGCGGGCGAAGCCGCTGGCAAAAACTGGTTACAAATATAAACATGCACATCACTACTATTCACGACTCAATAATAAAAGATCCTTATTAAGTTTATGACCTAACCTTACGTATTCACCTGTGTGTCCAATAAACGGATACCAAACGACCACTAAACTAAGTCTAGAATACTAATCTGTATATAGTTCAGTGTACCGTTAGGCAATTATCATAATATATCCTAAAGTAATAAAATACATTGTGTGGGTGTGTCTGTGTGTGAGTGAGTTTGTGTGCGAAAATTAACATAAAGTACTAATCACAAAAATCTTGGAACCTAGCTTTGTAAGTTTCAATCCATAGAAATTACGAATTGGTACATACTGAAATTATATTTAAAACGTTTTGTGGCGCGATAAAACCAAGTTAACGGACGTTACCCAGAAAACTGTTGAGCTTAAGTGGAACTGGGTCGGACATATCTATCGCAAGTCATACATATGAGAAATGGGCTAAGAGAACTGCCGATTGGGTCCCACTATATAAACGCATGATGCCATCACGGCAAGCGAAGACGAAGATAGCGGGACGAGCTTGACTCCTGCCGAAAGGGCTGGCCAGCACTAGCAAAAGACAGAATTGTGTGGAAAAGGTAGAAGGAGGCCATTGCCCTGCAGTGGGCAAATACAGTCCAGTTGGACCAGGGGCCTAAGTCTGCTATTTTTATAAATTCGTCATCCCAACACGATCCCATTGTCATTTTGCTAAAAGTTCGTAATCTGCTAAATTCATAATGATCGATCAGTGGTCGGTCAATGGTCTCGTAATAGAATTGTGTTATAATGGCATTGTCGTATTGCCATTATTATAAAACCCGTTAATAGAAATGATTTTCGTCAAAATACTACTAAATTTGAAATTTATTCTTGCCAGATTTCATTTCTATGTATATATTTTTACACATTATTTTTAAACATATTATTATAGCAACTGTCAAAAATTACCGCCATGTTAGTCATTCATTTGTCATAATGTGCGAGATTACCAATAAATGCCATTTCTTTCAATGGAGTGTCAGTGGCTCACCATTGGAAAGTCATAATGACGCCATTATATTAGTAGATTACCAAACTTGTCAAAATCAACAATTATGGAATCAATGATAGACCATTCTGACACTATTGTAATAGGAGACTTGAGGCCCAGACGTTTTGTCGTCTAAATAAAATTTCTTGCAGGCTTAGCACAACGCTTTCTATTTCTACTCTACCGTAGAATAAAAATCGTTTGTCCACATTTCTCGGTTCAAAACTGTCAACAGTCTACACGGAAACGTCATTTTTGTTTACTCTTCCGTCGACAAAACGCTTCTCTAAGGACCTCGTTCTAAACCTGCTGATCTCCAATGTCATCTCAATTACTGAGATTGTCATTTTGCTATACATATACAAACAATGGTCTTCTTCCTGTCAAAGCCTTTTGCAGCCACATTGATATTCACGAAAATCATCTACACAATGACTTCAATATCATTTTCAACCATAAAATTATCTCAGCCAAACACAGGACGCACACCTCTTCCTGTCCCATTACCTGCTTCTCTGCCTTCTTCACACAACACTATGACCCAAATAAGGCAAAAATACATCAAATGCACACCTCCATATGTGTGTGCTATTGATAATGACTTTGTGGGGTGTGTGTGTGTGTTTGTCGTCTGCGCAACCGGACACAACACCGCTATACATCCGACCGCGGTGGCGCTCTGAATGTCAATGCCAAATGCAAGGACTTGATCTACTACGGCACACTTGTTGCGAGTAGCGTGAATATTTTAATTAATTATTAGAAAAAGTTTGTAATACCTGTTTCGTAGACGAGTTTGTATCGATAGTTGAAAGTGGAGTGGTTTGTGTGTTATTAAAGTGAGATTGTGTAAACAGTGTGATTTCTTTACAGAATTAGCCATCTTAGCTTCGGATTGTAAATTGATGTTATTGTACCTAGACAAAGTTAAAACGAATCTGAATGGTCGTGAAAATTTCCCAAGAGCGTTATGCGAAAGTAAGTTTCTGTGTTTGTTACTTACAAACAAAAATGGCTAGATGGATTTGGATGAAATTTAGCACACACATTGACCATGAACTAGGTTATTTTTCATACTGGATCGCAGACAAAATCGCGGTCAGCAGCATTTTCGTAATATTTTAGGCACATGTAGCGCTAACACAAATGATATGCGTCTTGAGTGCTCGAACCAAATATTGTAATTAAATATGTAAAGAAATGCTTATTACCTACTTCATAAGGGACGCGTACTTTGCATCCTATTCACATAACCGTGCCACAATATTTCATTAGACCTAGTTATTTCCACAAATTGACTTCATGAACTTCAAAGATCACGTTCACCATAAATACTTTTATTTATGAATAGACTTTCTTATCAAGCAACTGTGTAAAGAAAGTAGTGACTTAAATAATCATTTTATCGTAACGCGTATCTGACATTATCAATATTATCGTATCACCTAATACGACAGTGAAAGTCGAAAAAAAAAACGATAAGGAATTAATTCGACAAAAACAAGCGCGTGCGATCTTTTTGATAATAGCTGACATTGGCATCATTTTGAAATCTGTCATTCCTTTTTTAAGCGACTTTCAAAAATGAGGTTCTCTTTTCGCGATTTGTTGGAGAGGAGAGGTGGCCAGTGGTGACAGCCGCGACTTACAAGTTAGTCGTAGTTTCGAATCCAGACAGGCGCTTTACTTTGTGTAAATAATTTCATCACCCCATGGACCCCATCTCTCAAAACGGTGAACGAAAACATCGTGCATGTCTTAGAACCAAAGAAATGTGAAATCTATCAAACCGCACTGGATCCGCGTGGTGGATTACGGCCCACTCGCTCTCACAGAAAGGAGGCCCAGCAGTGGAAACATAATTCCCCTTATTACAGATACAAGGTTTTTCTTTAGGTATGGTTTATACTGTCGAGCCTGTTTTTTAAATAAGAACCTAACTGTTATTGATATACAGTTCCTTTTACAAAACTGACAAGTTAGTCTAGTGCTAAATTGTCAGTTTTGTAAAAGAAGCTGTAATTCTATTTCAGTTCTAAGTTCTTATTTCAAAAACAGGCTCGATGGTTTAAACCATACCTAAAGAAAAACCTTGTTTTGTAATAAGGGGGTATAGGTTTATTAAGTTGATAGGTAATGAGAGGATGATGTTATATAAGGTAAGCAAAATTGTACTAAGCTTATACAGGGTTATTGGAAAAACACCAACAACCTCTAGTCATCATTATGAACAACTTTTACTATGGGACCAAACCTGAAATAGCGAAAAAAATCTGCTGTAACAGACATAAATGTAAGGAACAGCTGATTTATTTTTCAATTTAACCGTTCCACAATATTCATTGCGTTATTTACTTTGTTGAGCAGACACATTTTTCGAACATACGAAACAATGGTTTAACAATCTGTTTCAAAACGAAACAGATTATGATTAATCGTGAGTTACGCAATTAGGGTGTTGATCCTTCAACGGATTTGTTGGTTCCAATAACTACTATTAGGTAATCGGTAGATTTTCATGGTGTAAGTTATAATAAACGCTGATTAACCTGTAAAATTCCAAGATTAACATCGATTATATATTATTTAAAAAGCAAATTAATTTGATCATAATGAGCTTAAATCGCGAGATGAGTCTCACGATTAGGATTATTAGTTTCTTCTTACACCTCATTCGTATTCATGATATTAGTATGTATTAACATTTTATTCATGTGAAGTGAATGGCATTATTATTTTGCAATAAGTGAAGATGAGCTGTTAAGATTATTATTGACTACTTTTACTTTTATAACATTTGTATTCCTGGAACGAAGTTCTATAAAGTATCTTGTAGTTGTGTAAAATGGTAGAAATTGTCACGTAACGCCCCCTCCATCTGACTTTATATATAGAAAAATCGTTCTCTATGCATTTGACCACCATACTGCGATCGCCAACCCGCCTGCTAAGCACGGCGATTATGGCAAATCCCCCTATTGGGGGAGGCTTATGTCCAGCAGTGGGCGTCTTTCGGCTGATACGACGACGACGAATAGAAAAAGAGCAACTTTCATATTCTTCGTAATTTTTAAATCTTCGCAGCCGCCATCTTGGATTTTCTTTTTGAACTCCGTTCCAGAGAGGATTCCCCTGACCCCACACGTTTTTTAATACTGACTTCATTGTGTTCTGCATAATTTTTTTCGGGTCCAACCAGCCGAATAATGGCGCAGAATTTGATTTGTACGGTTAACTCTAACATACCTTATGTGTGTGTGATCTTACATGTCTTTAGAAATCCCATCAAGCAAGATTTTCACTAACTCTAAACTTAACAACTAGTCTACTGTAGATTTTATGGTCTCCCGTAACTTTAATCATAAAAGTTTCATAACGCTACGATAACTCTCATCTCATTTTATTGCAAGATTTATTGAACGCTTACAGACGCCAAGATTTTGCGAAGAAAGGTAATGATCTATGCACTTGTTTGTGTAACATTTTATGCACTTGCAAACTTAAAATGTTACCCGAATTTTGGATGCCAAAATAGTACCGAAATTCAATTAACGCCTTTGAGTATTTATTGAAGACAATTTAGTATCTTAACAAAAAATAAAGGCCGGTTTGCATATCATTCGGTATGCCTTATTTAAACATCAAATACTTACTTACTCAAAAGTCTAAGAAATAAGCAAGTCCCTTACATTAAAACTTTATTTAAATTCTTACAAATTCAGTAGGAACTTGGAACTTTATAGTCTAAACTAATCCTATAATCAAAACATCATTTTCTTTTCCTAGACTACCTACACAAAAAATCTATCTATATAAATAAAAAGAAAAGTCCTGACTGACTGACTGACTGACTCATCAACGCCCAGCCCAAACCCTTGAACCTAGAAAGCTGAAATTTTGCACAGAGGTTCCCTTGATAATGTAGACAAGGAAGAAGGAAGGATTTTTCGAAATTCACCCCCTAAAGGAGTTAAATAGCGGATGAAAGTTCCGCGCGGGCGAAGCCGCTGGCAAAAGCTAGTAATAAAATAAAACACTAGTTTACGAATGCAAACTATTCAGCCGAAGCTTCCCCTTGCATAGAACAGTCAGGAATTTAATAATCGACGTACACCCTACCGCGGAAGTTTTTACTTCCACTAAACTGTTTATGGTCGAAATTTTCAAGAGTTCGTTGACTTGCCTGATGGGTTGACTGTATTTTAAGGGCTAATTTGGATTAGTGAGAGGTAAAGTTTTGTTGTTGACTTTTTTTGGACAAAAAAATATCATAGTATCTATATCATATGTGCACAGCCAAATTGTGGAACTCTCTGCGAGCGTCTGTGTTCCCATTCCATAAAAGAGTGATCAGTAATCTTCTGGCCACGCTTGTTCCATCTTTCACCTCTTCCATCACTTTCAGTCAAGCGTGATCGACGACAAGAGCAGGCCCTTTCAGCATATTTTTTTTATAAAAACTGGATAAATTTTCTTTTTTTCAGTGTTCGTATAGCAAAACGTTTTTATTGTATTCTTGGCTACATAACATCACGTTTGGTACCAGCAACATTGACTCAAAACGGCTCTCTCAAAAATGTAATCATCATTTAACACTTAGCTCGCTTTGTTACAGGGAAACAAATGCTTACAATACATCTCCCGACAAACTAGAACATCAAATCACATCCAATTAGCAAAAAAGAACATTACGTTTAAATGCACTTGTAACTAATGGCCGCTATCTACGATGTCCCATCGACATCCATCATTCTGTCTCGTTCAGACGATGCTACCGTCTACCACAATAAAAAAAACTGTAATAAAGTTTCAAACTGACATGGCAGCAATTTAACTTGGCAGTAGACGACATTTCATGCAATAGTAACTTAATAAAAGGACTAAGTTTATAGCCAGACATACATCTAGACTTGGCTTGTAACTTGACGTATTAAATTGACTAGTTAAGTCTTGGCAGGGATAGAGTTTTTACGATTTTTTCTTCTTTCACAAATGCGTTTTTATTGCCTTTTTGAAGACAATAAATTGAGGGAATAAAATGTTGATTGTATGTTTGTAACTGGTATTAAGGCGATTTTTGTGTATTCTGCAGATTATAACGGCTGATTCCTTTAAAGTTGAATGCAATGGGCTTTGTCTCACTGAAAAGAGTAATTAAAGACATACTTTATTTGCAGTGATAATCTTGCAGATACTTATCGATCATTCTTTTGTTTTTATTTGCAAAAAGGACGATAAATTAAGTTCTGATATTTTCAGTGGTGGTTAACTGTGTTTGCGAGCTTGTAAAAGATTGAACTAAAGAAAAAGTATTGGGAAGCCATTTTAAACCGACTCAAAACATTAAGTAAGCCTCTAATCATATAGTTTTTCGTTCAAACACACGTTTTTAAGTTGTAGCTATTGCAATGTTTTTCTTAGAAGTTAGTAATGTTTTTTTTTTTTCTGTTAATAAATATTGTTACTAAGAACTTATATCATTATCATGTTATGTTAGTTATTTATTACTTCACGACAATTGACAACCCATTTAAAGTACCTACTTTTGCGTTGAGGCTACCGCAGACAGGCGCAACCCGAACACCCTAATTGCATAACACACTGTTATTAACAATCTGAAGAGTTTTGAAGGATATTGCTAATACATTGCTTCATTTGTTAAAATAAAATGTCTGATCAACAACATAAACAACGCAATGAATGTAGTTGAATTGTCAAAATGAAAGCCATTGCTACTGCTAGTGTGTTACGCAATTACCCGCAGTTAGAGCAATGTTTAACCGATTTCAAAAAGGAGGTTTTCAATTCGACATGTTTTTTTTTTAATGTTTGTTTGAGCAAAACTCCGTCATATATAAACGGATTTGCAAAATTATTTTTTCTTGGAAGGGGATTTATTTTGAAACGGTCCCATTTAAATTTCATATAGATCTGATGATGCGTTTCGGAGACAGACAACGGAACTCTTCAAAAAATGACAGCAAAACAGGCTATCGCATAAATATGCATGGTTTTGACCCAAAGGATGATGAAATGTCGAATTGGCATGGGTTAGGTACTCTATCTAAAAAGTGAAAATACAAACTTTTCCAAAAAAAAAAATTACATCCGACTTCCGGAAAAAAACAGTACTAAGTGAAAAATAAGTTTAATTTCGGAAGGCGGTGTCAAAAAATTAAAATACATATCCAAAGTCACCGACTTCCGAAATTAAAGTTATTTTTCACTTTGTAGTGTTTTTCCGGTAGTCGGTTGTTTTTTCTTGAAGTTCTCTTAGAAATTCTATTAGAGTCACGTTGCATTGTCGCGTCACGACTGTTTGCGGAAAGCCTTTAGTTACCAAACTACCTAGGATAGGTCACATATTGAAAAGGATAATTAACGTCAAGTAAACTATGGTTTAACATTTAAAACATTTGTTAACACATAGTCATATTTATTTTTAGTAGTATTTGCCAAGCTGGTTGACGAAACGGCAATAAAATATTAACAGACTATAGAATTTTGTAAAGCAATGTTATTTAAACAATGGGATTTAAGTTGTTATAACGAACATTATGAAAGGACATCGCCAACATATTGCTAAACAAGTCGTAAGCGGTTTGTTTCAAACAGTTGCGTTCAAATGTCATGATACACTAGAACGCAGCTATAGAAAATACTTATCTCATTTTCCACAGACATTTTGATCTCCAGTAGTTAGTTTTTATTTTCAGTCTACAAGTCAGTCATTTTAGGTTATTGCTTTGAATAATGTTAGAAATCGAAAACAATTTTTTACTTACAAATTAGTGATGTACCGTCTAGTCGCCGACTAGTCGGCCATACGTGTAGTCGGCGATTATTCGGCCCCTAGTTGGCTAAAACCGCCGACTAGTCGACCCATTTTTTGCTAGTATTAATATGCTTAAAAATGTAAAAAACGGTGATTGAAATGAAATTGAAATCTTTACAGCTCAGCTAGTCTCTATTATAAATACATGATGGTAAGGACGTAAAACTATCGCAGCTGGATTTTTTTCGCTCACTGGATAAACAACGCACTATACTTACCGCCAAGAGTTCAAAATCGAACATTATGTTTTTTCGACGCCTTGGGATGCACTCTGTTGGATTCTCAATAATCGGTCTACGACCGAGAGTTCAAAATCCAGTGTGCGGTAAAATCCCGCGACCTAACCCTAAATGAAGTAGTATTGTAAATGAAAAATAAACTTTTAGCTTCAGTAGCAAAGGTACCTAAGTACATAAATCGATTAAAAGAAATTTATTTCTCAAAAGAACATACAAATATTAAATTATATAATATAAATAAATAAACATAATTGGTCGTTCGATCTGTCGTGTTCATACAATTATCACTGATTTATTGTTGGTTTGCTAAATATCAATTAAACCTCTTTTTTTTTCAATGTGCAAAGGTTTAGAATCTCTGATCTGTTTAAAATAAGAATAATAAGAATGATTGAAATGCTGCCAGACTCATTATCGTTTGAATCAATGGATGTGAGTTCGATTAAAATCTAGCAGGCTGTCGGGGAAAAAGGATCAAATAAATCGTTGCGAAACAAAGCTCTTTAGAAAAATAAGCATTGTTGAGCATGGGTAATTATTATGTCGCCATAAACATAAACATTAGCTGTAGTCTTAGTATAGTTCAACAAACAGCACCCTAATTGCGTAACTTACAATAAATCCAGGATATGTTTTAAACCCGTGCGCAAACTGTAACCATAAATTCAGCTTGGGTATCATTGTAGACTGAAATGTATGGAACAGCTGATTTTTGATTTAACCGAGGAAATTTTTCTGCACTGGGGTCTAGAATGATATGCTGAATTTATGGTTACAGTTTGCGCATTGGTTAAAAATCATCCTGTATATAGTAGGAGTAGAATAGTAGGATAATTGTAAAACGCTTAAATATACCTACCAGAAATATTAATTATCCTGTATAAGCGAAAAACTCGTCTGCTAAATAACGTACATAACGCAATGAAATGGTTGAACTTTCAGAATCAAAAACGTTCCTACTATTAATATGTACGCAATTAACCCTCTCGTGTCCGCAACTTTGCATCCAAGCATGTATTTTCTGTACTAACCATAGTCCTTTAATAAAAACCTGTACCAACCACTCCATTATGATTGTAAAGGTATGTGTAATGTACACAGATCTTTAAAAACGTACAAATACAAAATACTTAAGTCACTTTTCATCTTGACGTTTCCCCGGCTCTGTGCCAAGTTAAGGTACCTACGCTTTGCTTAAAACTGCTCGTGCTTCCATTAGTTGTAACGTCAGCAAATTCAACATTAATTTCCAAAAATCCCTATTACTTAATTGTCATTTGGTGCAAATTCATAATACTATCTTACTCTGCACAGGTTTGTTTGAATAAATTCCAGTATTGTTTTAAGTTTTAACTCAAGGAACTGAATAGATTTTATTTCTGACACTACAAATACAATCGATCACACAATACGTACAATTTTCATTAATTGACAAACCAGAATGGAAATACAAGAACAACCAAGCAAAAAAAATATAAGTTTCGAGTAAACTGACACCAGCGTCAATTTCACGACAAAAAAAGTCGCGCGACACGGCGACATGACTCATTCTACGGAAACGTCGATTGCCAAGGTCGCATAATCGCATCCACCGACGCGCGACCATCCATTGTTTTAACAGGACAATCGCTGTTTTTTACTCCATTTTTCTATTCTCTTAATACTTAATGTTGGAGCTTGCGAAACCGCGCTATAATTAGAGGAGATACGGCCGTTTAGGAGTTAATAGTCATTGACAAATAAGTTACAAGCTTTTTTGGTCTTAACGTGGGCTTCCTCTGAAAACTATTAGAAGATTTAGTTAAAACAAACTATGGACAATGAAAACGGTCTTTTGACAATCAAATTGTCAGAGCTTTTCTATGATGATAATGCTATATTAATGACACGTATACCCGTAACTCATAATCAACCTAAATTGTTCCCACTGCTGGGATACAAGCCTCCCCTCTGTGAGGCCATAATTCACATGTCTTCGAATTTTCGGGTTTAAGACATGCCGGTTTCCTCACGTTGTTTCCTTCACCGTTTTGAGAGCAGTGGTGATGAAAAATTTTACACAAAGTGGAGTGTCTGCCTACCACTGCCCTCGGCCCGTACCCAAGTGAGTTCCAAAGTGAGATTTTGCCGTTTAATCTGGCAGTAACGGAAAACATTCCAAGTAACTTCACCATAGTTGACTTTTCCCACTTATCTGCACTTACAATAATTTCGCCATCACTTCGGCATTAACAAAAAGAGATATCTTAACCTATTTCTCTCTTACAAATGGCAGTGGTGTATAATTTGTACGATTTCCCATGGTAATTAGTTTTACGGTGTCCGCGATGGCACAGAGATGCCATACTAAGTGTGTCGAGTCCGAAGTCGAAAGTTCGCGGCAAATAAACGTGGCTGGTTTAGGAGATACGCCTCTTAACTATCTCTTGTATTTTCTTTTGGAGTCAGTTTGTTTTTCCACTATCAAGATTGTGGTCTCTTGACCGATATGAGTATAGATAGGCCGGAATTGTGTGTGTCGTGTAATCTTGAGCAGTTGCTGATATTTGCTATATCGAATTTAATAGAATAGAAAAGGTATCTCTACCTACAACATACAAAAAAGCCTCATTCAACACTCTCTAGTTAAATTAAAGCTTACCCTAAATAGTTTTTTTTTCTAGTAGTGTGTTATACAGAGCGTTTATGTATGTTGTAGAGATCATTTTTTTATTCTATTCTGTAGCAAATATATGTAACTGCTAAGTCGAAAGTCTAGAGTCTGATACTCTAGAGTCTAGAGTGTATAAAAAAAATGTATAGAATAAACATAAAATCAAACTTAGTAAAATAACTATTCTAATAAACTATGACAAAAATACCTTTTAAGTCCATACATATAAATAAATTATAAGGTGTTAATATTTGTAATGTAATAGACCTAGAACCGTTCATTGGATATAAGCAGCAGACCACAAAGAGACACTTAATCAGCATTTATCTTGCCTAGTGTTTGTGCCAAATGCGGTTTCAAGTTCCGTTGTGTGTTTTGTCCCAAATACACCATGTTTATGCCAACCGTGGCAGAGTAAATCTTAATTTATTCTAGTTTTTAACCAACAACACCAGCTGATCTTCCTTTTCTATTCTATTCCAACATACTATTTTATTATTCTTTCGTTACGCATCGAAATCCTGGACTTTGATATCAAACTTGCTACCAATATTATAAATATGTAAAAATTTGTATCTTGATGTTTGGATGTTTGTTATTCAATCACGAAAAATCGGCCGAACAGATTTTTATGAAATTGGGCACACAGATAATGTATGACTTGGACTAACAGATAGAATACTTTTAATACCGGCAGTAAGTTCCCATGGGATAATTTCCGACCACCACGCGGGGAAGCCGCTGGCAAAAGCTAGGTACAGACGCCGAAATTTCTTTGATAGATTTTCATCTTTATTACATAAGTAAAAGGTTCATCTTCAATTGGGAAAATTTGACAGTCTGGGGTAGCTTGATGTGTTGGCGTATGTAGGTACTAAAAACGGAGTTTTTTTGCATATCAATGTCTACAAGACTGGATCTTACTCAATGCAAGAGCTTCTCATAAAAACCAAGGATTTTGGATTAGAAAGAAAAGAAAGATTATAAAGAAAAAATATCTCTTCTGCACAAACAAAACGCACATTACAAAAGTTACATAAAATGCACACATACGAAGTAGCCAAACGTTCCGTTTAATCGAAGTATGATCTTGCTTAAGTACTTACTCAGATTGAGGACTTATTCAAAACAGTAAGTAAGTAATATTTCGCGTCGTCAATAATTCTTAAGACGACGTAAGTTCATTCATATTTTTTCAAATACCATCTACTATTACTTCCATCTAACGAAACTCAGACGTCCCTTAACTGCAGTTCACGCAAACGTGCGATAGTAAGCCGGGTGCAAGGTCAGCCCGCAGTGCGGGGGTTGCAGACGGGCGTATCGATCGCATCCCGCGTCTGAACGCCTCCCCGTCTGTGGCGCGCTTTATATCCTGCGATTATACGATTATGGAGCGTGCTGTGTTGGTTTAATTGAAGCTGAAAGATATGTGGGCTGTGTTATAGTGTGCGATTTTAGAAGGAAATATCTGTGATTGGTTTCTGAAAGTTTTTGCGAAGAAATGGTATTTTCTAGGCTGTTTCATAATCATCATTATAAAAAAAAACAACACAATCAGCCTATACATAGTGTTCCCACTGCTGGGACATAGGCCTCCACTGTTCGAGAGGGAGAGGGCTGTAATCGGATACAGGCGTGATAGATGTTATAGATAACTTTTTTATTTTTGTTAATAAAACTCCTCACTCAAATCATGGATTTATTTAAAAGAATATAACGCAAATAAATCGAACACATACCTATAAACTCTTTGAACTATCCTACTCTTGAGTCTAAATAACCAGTTCTGTCGCCCAGTTTGTACTCTAAAACACCTGTCAATCAATCGGTTATTTAGGTATATTTATAGATTTTAAGCGTAGAACGCTTTACTTGATTATAAGCGCAAAAAAGTCGGGTTGTCCAATTCTAGAGTAATGGAACGTTTTCAATGATGCTGAATTTAAGATCGTATTTTAAAAAAAAGAACGGTCATTTGCTCAGACATAAAATTGATGAAAAAGTAAAATTAAGAAAATATTATGGAATCTGTCAATCTGTCAAAAATCATCGTTCTATAATTTTAAATGAAGATTACATTTTAAAAAGGGAACCCTACAAAAAACAAATGGTTTAATTGAATTGTAAATGTATGGTAACAAAAATAATAATAGGTCGTTTTTAATTGTAGTTTACTTAATAAGTTAGGAAACCCACAATTAAATATAGACTATCTAAAAGAGACATGTCTTGTTTATAAATATTAAAATAGTGTTTCTAAGTCACGCACGCTTGCACGTGACGTGATGCAAGCCTATTTGTTACCTAATTCAGAAACCATTTTGTAAACTAAATGTCAATGTCACGTTATATTCCTACCTATGTACTATATTTTGTGGTCATTGTCAATAATATTCGTGAGATAAAGATCTGAGTCATATGATATCATAAGATATATGGAGTAACTGTGTATACTTTTTGTGATATATTTTTTTCTTTCATATATTAATAATTACAGTAACCTATCTAGTTAGGTATAAATGTACCTACCTAGAGGTCTAATGTGTTTTACTCCTGTCGGAAACATCATTGTAATCAGGGAAAATCTTAAATATAAAATTTCTATGTCACAATGTTAGTTACCTACCGTACTCCTCCGAAACGGCTTTACAGATTTTTACCAAATTTTATATGCGTATTCAGTAGGTCTGAGAATCGGATACTATCTATTTTCCATATCCCTAAGTGATAAGGGTTAAGGCAAAACAACGTTTGCCGGGTCAGCTAGTTACACTATATAATTCTGACTGTTTAATAATTTATTTTCATAATTATAAAATTCCCTTTTACCTATGATTATGATGAGAGAAATATAACCGTAGTATTTACTATACTCTTAAAACGGTGAAGGAAAACATAGTGAGGATACCGGGATGTCCTAGAACCAAAACATTACAGACCACTCCCTCTCGAAGAGAGGAGGCTCGTGTGTACTTAGTGACTTAGTAGTTATTTTAATTAAATTTAGTAACCTATGTACTAAATCAAATTAAAATTTGCATGCTACCTGAGTGTGTACTTTGTTTTTGTACACCATACAAAAACAAAATCGCATCGAAATCGAATCGTTTCAATATCGTACGCTCTAAAGGAGATGGTGCAGTAATCCCACGGCGCGTACTATGGGGTTGTCGACACGCCAAGGGAGTCTGCTTTCAAGGTCGGCGTACTACCGCGCTCGTAGTAAAATACCCTTTTATAGAACTGCCCATGGCTGTTATAAGATGTTCTGTACCGCCTATGGGAGAATTATTTATTCCCAGTAATAGTTAAACTTGGGTGTTCTGAGATTTAAGATTATATCGCCATCTATGTATGCTAGACTAGACAATTATGTGGTTGTAAAATAGTCGTTTATTCTTGAACGCTATTAAAGTTATTTTTAGATAAGTGACTTAATAAACTTGTGTACAGTCACCAAAACAGATATGTAACCATGGGCGTCGGATACAGTTGAAGTTTAGTGAGAAACCAATGGTCGTTTTCGTGTTCAATTTAATTTGATAAATGAACTGTTTGTTTTCTATTAAATAAATTAAATTTTATTTGAAAACATCCATGTTTCCAACTAAACTTCACCCATATCCGACGACCCTGGTTACTTATCTCTTTCGGTGACTGTACATACTACTAAATGCATTTATTATTTCTTAGTTACTAGACGAACGTGACTCTTTAAGCTATATCGTTTTATTGTCTTTTGGCTTATCAATTTATCGTTTTCCAACATCAAAGAACACCACGGCCTTCTATGATTGATGTCAGCTTAAGGGGGAAGCTCCAGGATGGTTGCGAAATTGAAATGTTCTTTCTTTATTTTTTTCAATTTGCAATGTCAGGCTTTCTGTTGATTATAATACGCTTCGTGATCGTAATAAATATGGCTATACATAATTATAATCATTAAAACCATCAAAACAACCCTCTAAATCCATTTAATTAAAAAAACAACCGAGTTCCAATAACACTACAAAGTGAAAAAATACTTTAATTTCGGAAGACGGTGACTTTGAATATGTATTTTAATTTTTTTTCACCACCTTCCGAAATTAAATTTTTCACTTTGTAGTGTTTTTGGAAGTCGGTTGTTTTTTTGCTGGAAAAAGTTCTTATTTTTCACTTTTTAGCTATAGTATTCGAAATTTAATCATCCTTGGGGTCAAAACAATACATATTTATGCGATAGCAGCAATCGCGGTTGATTTGCTATCATTTATTAAAGAGTTCCGTTGTCTGTCTCCGGAACGCATCACTGATCTAGATGTTTTTTTTTTTTTTATGCGACCATTTCGGAATAAACCCCTTTCGAACAAAAAAAGAATTTTGTAAATCCGTCTATATACAGGAAAAGTTTTTATCTAGTGCGCAAATTATTACAATGAATTCAGCATATCATACTAGACCCTACCGCAGAAATTTTTCGCCGGTTATACAAAAAAATCAGCTGTTCCATACATTTTGACCGCGTAGGTATTGCACTTTTCTATGAAACAGCTGTTTTTTTTTTTGTATAACCGGCGAAAAATTTCTGAATGATATGCTGAATTCATGGTTAAAATTTGCGGACTGGATAAAAACTTACCCTGTATGACGGAGTTATGCCCGAACACACATAAAAATATATATATAACATTCCGAATTGATAACCTCCTTCTTTTTGAAGTCGGTTAACAATAATTTCGCTGCCTACCTTTGCGCATCCTCCTTAATATGATAGTCTTAAGATATTTGTGCAAACAATTTTAAAGTTCAATTAACACTGACGTAAGATTTACAAAGTACCTCCTTAAAAACGAATTAAATCAACAAACATACAAAAGAAAACATGACCTTAAATAAAAACTAAATACATCAGTACATACAAGTACACACTTAACATAACAAGTACCGCTTAACCAATCAATTTGTCATTCATCTTCTTACAAAAACGTCAATAAAATAATATTTCATCTCACCAAGGTTGAAATGTGAATGACAAAAACACTGACTGACGTGCGTGAAGGGCTTATTAGTCGCCTCGCACGAATTTATTCGCCCCAATCGGGCGAATCGTCTCTATTCAATAATATTATATTTTCTACTAGCTTTTGCCAGCGGCTCCGCCCGCGTAGATATCGGTTATCGCGTGGAAAAGTAGCCTATGTCCTTCTTCATATCCCAGGCTATATCTCTGCTAAATTTCATGACGATCGGTTCAGCGGCTTAGGCGTGAAAGCGTGACAGACAAACAGACAGACAGAGTTACTTTCGCATTTATAATATTAGTAGGGATAAGCGACTCGCACGAGGTTAATTTTTTTGTGGGCGAATGGACAATTCCAGAAATGCGTATTAAGCATACGCAATATCCACCAACCCGCACTGGGCCCGCGTGGTGGATTATGGCCCACTCCCTCTCACAAAGAAGAGGCCTGTGTCCCAGCAGTGGCAACGTTATAGGCTGATTATGCATCCATGTATTAGGCAACTGGCACGTTTTAGAAATTATTATCTTTATTATATTATAAATGTGAAAGTTTGGATGTTTACATGTTTGAATGTTCGGTACTGAATCACACACAGATAGTTTAAAACCTGGATTAACATATACTCGTAGAATACTTTTCATCCCTGTAGTACGTTCCCATAGGATAATTTTCGACCAGCACGCGGGCGAAGCCGCTAGCAAAATCTAGTATCATTAAAAAGTGAAGATTCGGTCGAGTTAATTTGTGCGAGTCAACTAATAAGCCGCGTGAAATGACATTGTCATGACATCACTGACAAGGTCTTGTCAAACCCTTCGGTGTCAAGTATCTAGTTTTTAAGGTCAAATTGGAGGCAATAATAATATATTTATAACTTTATTTTAATATGGCTTAGTTATTTGTTGATCGGTTCTGTAATTGTTTTAGCTTGTTAATTTGTTTAAAAGGTGCTAATTAGTTAGATAATTGCTGGCGGTTTTGTTTTATAGTGTGGAAATGTCAAGTTTATCTATAAATTAATTTTGCTTACATTAGTAAAATAGTTGTTTTTTTTTATCTAAGGTATTACTTTCGTGACACTCCATTTCCTGAAATTATATTATGTAAGTACGTATTTGTTAAATTTAAAGCAAAAAACGTATGTCCACGTAAACAACCACAATTTTTAAACAAAAAAAAAATAATCAGCATTTGGTGGCTTATGATAATTTCCGCATTCTAATGGCAGACATTTTGGACAATACATCCTGGTCCAAGTACTTTACGCCTTCTTCGACAAATCGCCGATGTGACCTTTATAATGACGACACTCTTAGAACTGTTTGTTCATCATGGTGTAAAAACCACAATGAATTACATAATAAGATAGTAATCAGCCGTAATGATGGAGATTTGCGATGAAATTATCATTGTAAATATTTCCTTAAACGTGTAAGAAAATATTTTATAGATAATTTTCTTTCAAATTAATTTTGAAAATACCAACTCGCTTTTGTTTCATCACTAGTGTCCCATTGAATGACTATTTATAAATGAACTGACAGGGTTGTATTAATTAATTATTGTAATTATTAAAATTATATAAAGACATTTGTTACAGTAGCAATCATAATTATTTCAATGAAATCGCCAAAATCGAGAATATCTGTGCGCCCCTTAAAATATTATTTCGTAAAGTATACATAGATCACATTAACAACTTTTTGAATTTTGCTGTACACACGATTAAAAACCCGTGTTACCTATCAAAGAATTCTATTATTATTTATATTCAGGTCATGTTACTAAAAAAGATAGCTTAGTGTTCAGGATAAATAATTTACAAACTGTTTTCACAATACGAAGGTAATATTTTTAGATTAGCATAATATTGTTATTGTACAATACCACAGTATCTCATCTGTGACAAAACGCCAATCAACGACTTTAAAGTGTATTTTTTATTAAAAATGTGTAAAACAGGCAATTGTTTTACACATTTTTAATAAAAAATATTAAAAAATACACTTTAAAGTTAAGAAAGTGGTGAAACTAGAAGAAAGCAAAAAAAAAAATTTAAATATCCAGGGGGCCAGGCCCAAATAAATTAGGGCTGAGTAAGTAGTAGATGACCCCACCTATCTACCATTTTCGTATGTTCAACGTTCTGCCAAACACCCTGTATAATATTATTATGTCCTTGACAGCTCTGGGCAGAGAGAGGTAGAAAAAGAGTAGGGAGGCCTTCGCCTAACAGTGGGACCTTAATGGCTAGTAAAAACGATGGAATATGACCCCTATCCTATTTCTGAGTTTTAAAAAAGAAAGTCTCAAACGCCCACGAAGGTTCGTTTTCGCTTACATTCAGAACCTATGTTTTAGAGGGTTAAATTTTTATTGTTGCTTCAACTCTGGGCATTCCACAGGCAATTAAATCGCAACGTGTAAAGCAGCTTAAGAGTTTCCGTAATATTTACGTAGAAACCTTAATAAAGACCTCGTCAAATCACGGACACATGACGGTTCCGTCAAAGACGTGATGGCCCTTGTTCCGCCGTATGACGCCTCTTAACGTCCATAACGAGATATTCATCTAAACGGTGTCGACATAAGACATAATGGTTTCGGCCGTCAGCGGTTTGTCATAGAAAGATTAGAAGGTTGACATTGCTAATTGGTTTTGTCAAGGTTTTAAGAAGTTTAGCAGGTTTTATTGAGTAAACAGGTAAAACGGTAGTTTGATGATACTACCAGCATATATTCATAACCGTACACAGCTAAGACACATGTTTCCACTCTTGTGAGAGAAATTGAAACGTTCTCCACCACGCAGGCTCAGTGCAGTTTGACACATGTCACAAATCTACGATATTTCCTTCACCATATTGAGAGTAGTAGAGAAGAAATAAAGTAGATTTTCGCCCTGGATTCGAACCAGCGACTTACAACAAGTCGGCCATCAGTGCCACAACAAAAATGAAAAAAAAGAAAACTAATAGTGCTGGTAACTATTATTATCTACAACTATTTTTTTTTTCGTTAGGCATATAACTTCACCTGTAGCACTACACTTTTCTGTCGTATATCTAAGTAGCTAACTTATTTGCTGTCCAAACTTCTGTTTACAACAAACGCTGATTATTAGAAAAATGTCTACGTAGACTAAACCTCCTTACATCACCCACAATCATCAACATCTTTTTGCATCAAAAAGCGTGACTTATAACTTACACTAATATCATACCACAGATCTTCTACTCTCTAGATTATACCACATTTGGCTCTAGTATCGTTTTCCATACAGTCTAAACCCTACGTTGACAATGGTCCGACGATATCCCATAACTGTAATGTATGGAAAGCGATACAGCAATACAAGCTCCACTCACTGTCATCAAGTCATCAGTGACTGACATTGCGGTTGATCTGGTCACGCCCTTACAGTTAGTACAGGTAGCAGAAAGTACGAACACAATAAACTGGAACTACATTTTGACAATCTCAGCTAATTATTATGCTAAATGCAAAAGTAGTCTCTACACTGCAAAAAGGACCTTTTGCTACTGTGTAATTGTTTTATAACAATTTAAAAAAAAACATTTTCCTAGCCTTTTTCTCAACTATTTAAACCAACGGCTTAAACAGAAAAAGAAATTTCGCGAAAGTCACCAAGACTTTTTTTTTTTTTTTTTTTGGGTGGGAAATCATCAAATGACTTCTCCTGCTGAGTAGAGCAGGAGGGCGTGTCAGACTTTTACTGACTAAAACCCACCCGTGTTCCCTCAGTAGCCCGTATGCCAGGGGCCGTGGTATCTCTTTCGAACAAACCCGCACCCCTGGCAGGCATCGGCCCTTGCAGACCCCACCAGTGGTTGCTGACATCTTTGACGGCGCGCGTGAGGAACACAACGCGCCGTCCCGTCTACCACTTTTCGGCCGCAGAGGATAGGGAGAGCGGCTGACGCTATACCGACACTCCTCTTCCCCTGCGGCCCCACCGCGTCCGCCATCAAACGGTGGCGGCCCCGTCCAGGCCCCGGAAGGGAAGAGCGCTGCTCAGAAGCACCGGCACTCCTCCTCTACCGCAGCCTGTAACCCTCAGCCGCGATGCCTCCCATTCGACATCGCGAACCACCTCAGTTGCGGTGCACCTCACCGCAACCTACTTTTTGGCCGCTACGTCAATGGCTTGAAGGCAAAAGCCCTGACGAGCGGCCCCACCGTTGGGTTCCTCTTGACTTCACCGTGGATGGGAGACCACGGTTACTAAGCCCCCCCGCAACGACAATGCGGGAACCCACTCGGGGGGGAAGTCACCAAGAGTTTCGTTTTGTAATTAGAACCCCAAAAAAAAAAAACTGGCCATATATTGGTGTCACTTAAAACAAAACACAACGGCCTATGTAACGTAACCTCTTTCGTTTTGTTCTAACCACACATTATGCCTAAGCCCATTACCAACTAATGAAAAGTCTTCCATTCTAGAATACCCCATTATCGTTAAACCTGAGAAAGTTAGCCGCTGAAGTATCCGGTATATTGGTTTCCCTATTAAAAGCTAATATTTGTTCCATAAACCATTGGATAGTATCGGAACAGATTAAAACACCATGTTGCTGTCCCTCCAAGGGTTATTCTAATGAGATGGCAGATTTGAGTGATACCGAGCAAGTGGTGAAAGTGAGAGGACACCACATCAACGGAGCCTAGGGCTTATGGCATGGTCCAAGTTAAAAACGGAAGACATTATATAGGAAGAAAAACATGACAGGAATGAGAAAATGTACATTTTTAACTTATGTTTATACATATTTCCTTGAAGTACTGACGTGTGCATAGGTTGTAGTGATTGTATCATAAAGAAAATGATTCAAAGTTATGTAAAACATGTCATTTAATTTCACCAGAACATTAAATTACTAGGTCAATAATTTAATCAATGTTCATAAGTTTGTAAGTAAAGTGGCACTTACTTTCTACATCTGTCACAAATAATTATTATGACTGTCACACTTTACTCATACCACATTAAGTAATGTAATATCATCTGTTTTGATTGAATCTTGAGAACACTTAAATGAAATACGTACACCAAATACTTAATTGCGTAATAAATTATTTCATTCACTGCACTTGTAAGTGTTTCATTACATTACATAAATTAAAAATGTATCTCATTAAAACATTTTATTGCATAAGTTTTTATTCGCACTTACTTTTATTGTTACCACTTGTGTAGATAAATGATTGTATTGATAAGTAAGTAATGATTTATTTTTAAGCAATGTATCATAAAAATGCTATGGCATGTGTACCTACGTAATGTTAATCATATTAATGCATTATTAATTGGGAAGACAATTACTAAAGATTTAATAATAAATTATGAAGCGACGTACTATTGTGTTTATCACACATTTGTGTTACAAGGGCATAGTGTAGGTATTACTCATTTTAATTGGGAAAGCAGATCTAAACCACATCGAAATACATGTACGTTTGGTTCTGCCTCAGAACCTTCGGTAGCTACAATAAGTGTCAGTCATGCAGCGTGGTACTAAGGGCCTGACCTGCTATTGCAACACTGCTCTCAAAACGATGAAGGGTAACATTGTGAAGAAACCGGACTGTTCTAGAACCAAAAAAATCTGACATCTGCCAACACACACTGGGACCGCGTGGTGGAAACACGCGGCGTTGCACGTATAGAGGTATGAGGAACAGGGTGTAAAGTTCACTCATACTCTATGGAAAAGGAAGGATCCTCCGACCAGACGGGTATTGTGTCTGGTGGGCAACTGCCCGACGATTGATGTCGGGATGTTGTATATATACGAGTCGCGCGGTAAACTCTGCTTGCGCGATGTAGGATTTTTGTGACGTCAAGTCTTTGATGCGTAGTTCGCATGTGGCGTTGTAGATACACACACGTAACACTAAGAGAGGCACTAAACTGTGTAACACTCCAAAGGACTTATCCCTCCGGAAAATCAACCAAAATTTTCACTTCACAACTACTGCTCTAGTCCTAGTTGATTAGGGTCGGCGCAATACGTTTTTTCTTCCAATTGAGGTGTCAACCGTCACTGTATCATTCAATCCTTTCTCTTGCCTACTATCCCTCACAAAATCCATCCATCTTTTCTTTGCCCTTCCTCTCCGTCTCCATACATCAACACCCCACGAGATCATTGTCATGCAAATTTTCTCGCTACTCGCTTATGACTGGCACCGTAGCATTGAAAGCATCGTTTCCCTAGTAAACTGCGCAAAACCAGAGGAAAGCCATGAGGCCCATTCCAGTTAAGATATTGTGTATGTGACTGGAATTCGTAAAGAGCCTTCGTTTTTCACTATCCACTACGGTAGTTATTAACGTGGATCTCGTGAGAACTGGTATGCAAAGAGATTGAATACATTTGTATAGTTGTTGGGAATATTTTGGACAATAGGCAGTAAGGGTCTCAATTGGGTGTAAAAGGATGAATGGCTCAATTGGAGGAGTGTTGTAGCTTAGGAATTGTGTCTGTTTTATTCACAAAAAAAAAATGGTTGGATTGTACAGAACATGTATTGAGGTAATTTTTGTGGAAAATGTAAACGTACTTATAAAAGTAATGACGTAATAAATTACATTACCTACGCAAATTATTATTGATCTCATGCCTGTCATTGAGTTTTTTTTTTTTATTTCGGTACGTGCTTTTAAGGTTATTTCAGCGGTAATTTCAATTGAAATAGTTTTCTCCAGTTTTCAGTAAATCTATACAAAAAAATATAGTTTATGTGTCTACTTGTAATGTCAAAATTACAGGTTTTTACTAAATGCATAAGAAAGTATATACGTTGCTCATAATAAAAAATAAAAATGTTTGTCTGTCTGTTTGTTCTGGCTAATCTCCAAAACGGCTAGACCGGCTTTGAAGGGGCTTTCACTGGCAGATAGCTGATGTTATTAAGAGTGACAGAGGCTAGCTTTTTTGTCCCGGTAGCATGTTTTCGAGGGATAATTTCCGATATCCATGTGGGCGAAGCCGAGAGCAGCAACTAGTAGCTACTACGATTTTATTTTAATAATATTAATTCTAATAATTCTAGAGGTATACTAAGCCATTCTAAATCCGCATAACAAAACAATAATATCAATTGTTTATCACAGCCGATTTTCAGTTTCAACCATTGTTTACTAGTACAACAGCAGCAATTACAAAACAATTATACGAGTACCATCTTGTATAAACATATTTGTAAGACAAACCTTGCAATTACAAGAAGCCTTTGTATATTTTGTTTTCATATTTAATATTTGCACAGCGATACTTCAAGTTGACACTTATTCACTTAGGTAGACACTAGTTACTAAGAAATTACGTTGGCAATGTGTAATTTTACCGGCATTGGGCAATATCGGTTCGCAATAGGCATGACCGGGTAAGCTTGCCTAATATTGTCACTGCGGTGACAACTTGTAAAACTGTTGAGTTGGTGTAGTGTTAATATAACTTGATTTGTAGTGGAGACTATTCTAAAGTGTTCTGTTCTATTGATGTGCACTTGTTTTTAATGTTATTTTCGATGTATTTATAGCTATAAAATGTATTCTTTGGAAGTGCATTAATCTCATTTTCCGATTACATAATACAATAGAAGCAACTACTTATAATTATTTCAAACTAACTTTTGTCAGCAAATCTTCCCGCGTGGATGGCAGAAATTATTCCACGGGAACGTACCTACTAACGAGATAAAAACTATCCTGTTTTTCTATTTTATTCCAGATTTTAAATTATCCACTCCTGTCAACTTCAGTAAAAAATATGAAGCTAGTTGCCCATTCCAAAGCGTATTAACTATTTAGAAAAGCTCGTTAGAAAAACAAGGTGACTATTTTTCATAAACTCATTCAATAAAACGGTTAGCCCAGCCTACTTCATATTAAATAAAAAATCGTTAAAATAATTACAACATGAAATATTTTTTTCACCGTGCCTATCAGTAGCCTTGAAAACAATTATGTATAGGTATTTAGACACGGGTTTTATAGAGCACCTTTCGTTCCAGTATTGCCTCTACACGTGCTACCAAAGTACCTACATCTATACATGTTACATAAATCCTTGCAAATTCTATTCGTTTTGTTTGTGCAGACCAAACAATTTTTCTTTAATTTCTTTCTTTCAAATTCAATGCCAAAATGAACGTTTCAGTAAAGTGGACTGTCTACAGGCTGGCTATAGGATTTCACCCACACACAAGTGGACCTCGACACCAGGTTGCAGGAAAACCAGAGAAGCTATCCCACCCTTATATGCAAGGCTAACCAGACGTTTATTATGTCTCCCGGCTGTTATTCGTGGATCTTTGACAGTCGCTACGGGTCGTCAAAAGCCCGAAAGTCCGACAACCATTCTCACCGATGGGTATAGTGATACCCAGTTACTGGGTTGTGGAAGTCAGACAGCCAGTTGCACCACATAAAATACTGGTATGCAGCTGGATTCGGTTAGACTAGAAGCCAACCCCAGAAATGGTTGGGAAATGGTTAGGCAGAAGATTGAATGCTAAATCTCTCAACAAATTTTGATGGAATTTAGCAGATTAATAGCTTATTACTGGTAGTATTAAAAGCTAAACATTACAGGCCACGGGGCACAGTCAGTTAAGTAATATAACTCTTCAATTAGATACTAATCTGCGCGGCAATCGGGAAACAAATCGCTCTTACAAACGGATAAGAGCGTACAAGGAGCGAAAGCTGGCGCCCGCGCAGGCTGCCTCTATAAACTCTAGCGGTTATGGATGACCGGCTAGTACTGCGGCTCCGCCTGTATCGAATCTTGTTGATGATGTCCTTAGGGAATTGTTGAGACTAATATATTGTTCGGGATGTATCCGACGGCGATGTCTGCCTTTGTTTTGTACCCATCCAAAAGCATTTAGCCGCTTAACGTACATTTTCACAATGAGCCTTACCGTTTAATTTGTTTATTGCGGTAGGATTCTTGATTCGTTAGTCAAAATATCACAAGGGTGTTCCATTGGGACTGAATTAGCAGAGTTGCTTGTGCTACACAGATAACTTACGATGTTTTTTCGGTTTTAATCAGCACTAGGCAGAGTGTCCCTATTCTCTGGGCCCTATTTAGCACTTTCACAAATTAGACAAAATTGTTAAAATAATCAACCTGAACCGTATTTATATCATGGTACAGGGAATAGGTTAGTATGCCTAATTGATAATGCGATATATTACACATACATACACATACTCAGCCTATAAACTTTCCCACTGCTGGGACACAGGCCTCCTCTCCATGAGAGGGAGTGGGCCGTAATAGATTACGGCCCATTCCCTCAATCCTCATCCTCAATCTCTAATTACCACACATAAAATTACATAATTGTCAGATTTTCACGATAGGTGCTGTGCAGTAGCAAACTATGAATAAAACTTACACAATTGTCAGATTGTCGGATTATAGTCTGTCACCTGTCGGTTTTATTAATAGACGTTTTGCTCGTTGATCCAGATATCAGTAACCTTTGTGTTAATAAATACCTACATAGACCGCACAGATAATGCAAACATCAGGTATGTAGAAGAAGCATATCCTCCTCATCTGCCAAGCCACTCCCAATAATGTTGGAGTCGTCTCCCGGCCAATATAACCTTCACACTGCTGGGACGAAGGCCTCTGCGCTGTGAAGGTCAAATACTATTAAGTAGCTTAACAAAATCAGAAGTCATTTATTCAAACTAGGCTGATGTCAAAAACGCCCGCCCTTCAACCACTTCCTAGTGCTTCAGCTAGAACTAGAGCAACAAACTCCCCAGCAGCACAGCTGTCTGTTAAGTTAGAAGAACTTGATTCAATACAATGGTAGGTACGTAATTAACGTTACGAAACACAAAAAATTCTTTGACCAAGTATATCTTGACACCATGGCGCCAGTCCCAGACCACACTGGCGATGAAATACCTGACCAACAGCAACATATCAAGTAACGCTATAAATGCAACAGAACAGTTACTATTTAGGTCTCATATCAAGTTCCTGATAACTCCTTATCTAGAGGTGTACTGAGAAAGTGTCGATACACTATCTTTCTAGTATTTATATGTGTCAGCTTAGTACTTGGTAGGTAGTCTTGACCGACTGTGCTGTTTACATATCTGATTGGAGTTAATTTGTTTTATTTCTGACTAGCTGTCCGTCCCGGCTTCGCAGGGTTGGGATTCCTATTCTTTTTCTTTCGACCGTTTTTGCAGGGGAATATATACCCTATAACATTGGGCTTTCTATTGGTAAAAGAATTTTCAAAATCGGTTCAGTAGATTCAGATATTACCCCCCACAACCTCACAAAGTTTACCTCTTTATTATTATAAAGAGGTAATTACTATTGAAGTATAGATTTGTTTACAATTATAATTAGGTATATGTAGGATTATCGATAAACGTATAATTTTCCTATTTTTTTGCGTTTTAGATTTTATGTCATGTTAATTTAATTCATTGGAACTTGGAAGCGGCTTAAGTGAATATGCTGAAAAAATATTTTACTAGCTACAGCTAACTAGTAACACACATTAGTGTGTCTTAACCAGCGACCTTAACAAGATACCTAATCGGGTTGAACCAGTTGCGATACAGCATCTTAGGAGAGGCTTATCGTTCCGCAAGTTTACTTGTCTCTTATGAACTGACCCATGTTAACAGAAGTTAACTAATGTAAACAGGCTTATTTATAGCATTTCGAAATACACAACTATTACCTACTCACTTTATTCAACCATCATCATTACCATCATTTCATACGAAAGAATGCTCCGGCTCCTCCACTTCGACCGGTCTTGTGCTTCCCACATCCAGCGGATTCCCGCGGCCTTCACAAGGTCAGCGGTCCAACTTGTGGGAGGCCTTCGCACTATATGTCTTCCGGTATGCGGTCGCGACTCCAAAACCTTTCGGCCCCATCGGCCAGCTGTTCTGCGAGCAATGTGCACTGCCCACTGCCACTTAAGTTTGGCAATTCTTCCGGCTATGTCGGCTACCTTGGTTCTCCTGTGGATCTCTTCATTCCTGATTCGATCACGTAGGGAAACTCCAAGCATAGCCCTTTCCATTGCTCTTTGAGTGACTTTAAGCCTTCTGATAAGGCCCATTGTGAGCAACCACGTTTCTGTACCATAGGTCATCACTGGCAACACACTCTGGTCAAAATTAGGGACGAGAAGATATTGCGACTTTATTCAATAGCCTCTTAGAAATTGCGCACTCACCTTCGAGTAAAATCTGATAAGGATCTAATAAGCCATTTCCGTGATTACTTATATAAACGTTACAACATCCACCTCGATGAGCTCTTCAACCTTTATCATTTCATCGAAAATTTACTCCTCGCCTCACTGTTTGCCTCTGCATCACCCAAAGATTGACTGGTAGAAAAATCCTATCTACTTATAGCATTAAGTCCGCCTCTGTACATTTGTGTGCCTAAAGTATTAAATAAATAACGTGCTTTCCGAAGCACGGAGTGGTTATGCTATGCAAAGATGGTCACCCATCCGCGGACCAACCGCAGCAACTGTAGCTTAACCTGATTGATGTACCCGCGCGGTTATTGTTACTTAGCCACGAGCCCCTAAATATATACTTAATTATAAATATCAATAACCACATAATTTTCAATTACCAGAAGCAAAGAAATAATTAAACACCATACAACAATTCAAACACGACTTTCTTCCGATTCTCCTTACTTGAACAGCAGCCAAAAAAGCGTCAGATAAACCAATTAGAGTGTTCAGTCGAGAACTGTCCGTCAATAGTTTAATTTCCGACACACAGCAAGACGAATGGGTCCGCCATTTTATGCCGAGAACACTTTCATTTTACTTCAATGAGCTGAGCTGTCGTTAAGTGAGGCTGAGAGTAGATGTGTCAGGTGTGAGGATGATCAGTAACTTGGGAATTCAATGAGACCAGCGACCAGTAGGTGGAAATGGAATGAAGATAGCGAGATTCTGCGAGAGAAGAGAACCGATAGCTCTTAAATTAATGTAAGCTGTTAGATTCATCTGCCAGGGGTGCGGGTTTGTTCGAAAGAGATACTCGTACCACAGCCCCTGGCATACGGGCTACTGAGGGAACACGGGTGGGTTTTAGTCAGTAAAAGTCTGACACGCCCTCCTGCTCCACCCAGAGCGGGAGAAGTTATTTGATGATTTCCCATACAAAAAAAAAAGCTGTTAGATTCATAAGTGTGGAATTTGCAGCTGCAAAGTTAAGCCAGTACTATGAAATTAAAGTTGAACTTTGCAAGTTGATAACGTAATATCACGCTTGTTTTCTCAAAGAATTCACATGTTGCCAGTTATTTTAAAATTTCCACGTAATTATGGGCGAGCTCATTGCCAACAATCGGGCCCAAATCCAGACTCTGAGCCAAAACTGAGAAGTTCCAGGTACAAAAATCCAATTCCAATTGTAGAACAATTTCCATGAAGTTTTCATAGAAACTGTTCTACGAGTTTCGTGACGAGACCGTCGCATCGCCCTAGTCTGCAAGAGCCTATATACGTAAAGCGTCTTATGGCACCTAGATGCCCCCAAAAAAACTCAAAGCTAATTTTTTTTCAGTGCCATATCTAAGCTAAGTGGGATAGACTGAAATAAACATTCTCAAGCATCTTACCGTCCCAAACCATTTGCTTGAGTCGACCCTTATTAGGGATAAGAGTTCTTTTACGGTCTTTAGACTCGAAAGGTCACGACTAATTTGGGCATTCCCAAGTGTGATCCGGGTCAGCGCATATGTGATCTGCTTTGAAGCCAAACCTACTTTGCACGATAAAGAATAAAATGGTTCTATAGCTAAACCTCTTAGTACTTAACCCTTAATACTTGAGCCACCTGGAAATACGGTTATAGGTGAAGTGGCAAAATATTATCAGGAGAATAACGATGTAGGTACATTATATTAACTAAATCAATAATTATTTGCTTCTGCTTGCAAAGTAGGATTACTTTATCCAAACTATTTTACACAAATTAATAGAGAGACAACGAATAAATTAGAATATACATTCAACACAATAAAACTAATACCCACCTGCCCATAACTTTTCATAAAATATGCAACGACTTAAATACTTCCACCCCCTGTATGCAAATTGGAATTTTCATCCCTCACAGACTTGACTAAAGAGTAATTAAAAAAAAGTTCGAACAAAAGAATGCGAAAATAATTATTCGAACAAAAGCTTTGGTTAAATTGAGCGTTGATTTTGGGACTGGTGAATCTTTTGTGTCATCATAAAGAGTTATAAAAACATTTATATCCTATCGCAGCACTGGAAATCTTTATCTACATAATATAACCTTGTCTAAATAGGCTGATATTTATTACGATTCTTACGATAGCCAGATTACCGATAAAACACGCGTTATTTTTAATAACAAAATCTAAGATAGCAATAGGAAGCCAAATAGTATGTTTTCATAGTTCATAGCTGATTACTTTTCGACTACGATGGATTACCACTAAAGATGCGGTCAAAAAGAGTAACCTATTGATAAGTAAAATATGCCCATCAAAAATTAATCAAATTTTGATGTCAAGCAAGATAAAGTAACATTTTATGGAAGATTAGTATCGTAAAGATCTACCACAAATACTTGAACACATAAACCATTCGCCAACGAGAACCTAAACGGAACACAAGTAGCCACTATCAATGTCTTAATCAACATTTCTCTGAGATTCCATGATACGAAATCACAACCTTCACATAAACACCGTGATGTAACAAGAGATAGAACTAACAAATGCTCATTCACAAGTATTCACAACTGGTTCTCAGATAAACAGATCGAATGCAAAAACAGTACAGCTTGACAATCGAAAGTGCATACTTTTCTATTACGGATCCGCAACATTCAATTACAAATACACACTGCTCTGCCCTCTAATGACAGGTCATAATAACGTACCAGGTAATCAAGATCTAAGTAGAAACGATTGATCATTTGAAGTACATTACGACGTTGATGAAGATGTAGATACAGGAGATCGTGTAAAGGAAGCAATGGACATTAGAGAAGTGTTAACAATCGGAGAAAGGGAAAGGGCATTGGTAGTGTCGCCCGCAGCAAATCCGAGCGGAACTAATAGTGGTATTTCGATACAATGCGTCGTTATTGCTCCGAGAGATTTAATCAGAATATAACTTATTGAGACAGCTATATGTTCTTGATGGTAGAGATATTGTTTTAGGACAGCAGGAACAAAATTTAATGTTCCTATCGTTGTGCGCTTAAGAAATATGCCTATCAACTTCAGATATCTATGACTCAATAGACAATTTATTTCATTAGAAATTAATTAGCTAAGTAATTTTCTTTATCTCTTCCGTCAAGTTATGTCAGCTTCGCTTTTTCTAGAAATCACGTAAAGATTTCATTGTTTCCAAATAACGAACTTAATCTCTCATATTCTCATGCACCTATTTATAAACAATGAGATTAATAACCATAAGACGTAATGACACGTTTTCTCTTCTCATATTTATGAGTAGTTACGTACGAGATTTATGAGTTATTTTAACAAGAAAACAATATTAGTCAACTACACTGTAAATATTACAGAAGCAGAACATGTCAGTAATCTTGTTAAAGTCTCTAATGATGAGCAAGCTTAAAGCAAACGAAACGAATAGATCATTAAATGCAAATTCGCAAGAGCATGACAATGAAGATGCGAGTATTAAAACAAACAATGTCTACGCAACAACCGCTGCATCTCATAAAAGAGCCGATGTTAACTATGCAATGACCTTGATATTGAAAACGCGACAAGCCAAAAATGAAAGTGAAGCAGATTTGTTTTCTCTTTTAACGGTTACGTGTCTGATGACTTAACTAATGCCATCTAATTCCGACTGAGGCATTTTACTTCAAAGTAATCGAGTTTCGTCTAAATAAAACGATTTTCTACTTCATAGATTTTTATATCAGACATTACGAAAGAGATCCGATAGCTCATAACAATAATATTAATGATTTTATAAAATTATTTTACAAAAGGCATCGTTTCAATTGTTTGTCTACGTTTCGATATCATAACCGATTTAATTCTTTGTATATCAGTATCGGTTCAAGTAATCGAATCATAGGATTTAAACAGACTTTTTGGTTCACTGTCTTAAGTGCTAGTTGTAAACAACTTTGGTTGAAACGAAGTGTGTTTGGGTAACCTAAAAATAGTAAGTGCAGCTACCAAATGTGTGCATTGAGCTTAGAAAACTTCTTCCAAGTGGTGTGGTATAAATAGTCGGATTGGATGCAGACGTAGAGGTAATACATCAACACAGTAAACTTCTAATTGAATCTATGTATAAACCACATGTCCAATTAGTAATAGAATATTTTTTCAACACTTCCGTAATGCAGTTTTAACCCCAATAACAGTAATAGATTTTTGTTTGTCTTCATCTCGACTCTCCTGCAATGATCCGTGTGCCCATGAATATGTCTAGTTTCTTATAAAAAAAAGAAAAGATGAGCAAGTGATCTCCTTTATCAGATTCATGATTGAAAAAAGAAGTGTAACAACCAAATACTATCCCAATTCATTTTCAGAACTTGGTCGCAGTTATAGTCACGAAATAACTGTACTAAGATCAGAGATACAGTGAATAATGAATCAGAATCATATTAATTCAACGATGGCCTATCAACATATGTTAGATGAGTGGCATTGTTAGGAGTACCTGCAAACCAAGTGAAAACAATAACCATTGTACTGAATGCACTAGCTTTCATTCTTGTGACCTCGTTAGCTCATTGATTTAAAGCCTTATTAGGTCAATTTTCAAAGCTACGTAACGATATTGTAATTTATAATTAAAACACGATCCTTGTACTGTTGCTGAAGGTCGGACGTGATTGGTGCTTATTCATTTTCGACTCTTATCTTCGAATGCATTAGAAATACTTTATTTACACCTTCACAAGCTATAGCTTTCTGTTTAATTACCAATAAATTCAACATTTATATTCCCACGTCATAAATAACTTTGTCCAAGTCTATATTTGTAAAAATACAAAAAAATAAACTCCATTCTTAGAAGTCATCTCCTTTTGTATAATACATTAAAAGTACATAAATACTTCCATATTTGGTTTCACACAATTCTTTTGCTCTACTTGCCTTGATTTTACGAATTTGGTAACCCGTCGTCACCATAATTACAGTTGTCCAAATATAATTTCCTCTAAGACTATCATTAGCGTCCACTTTTTTAAGCGAATCCATTTCTGTTTCCTTGAACTTGTAAGTCCAAAATGAAATATGGTTTTCTTTTTATTGCTTCAGGGGACTTTCAAACGAAGTGTTGGATTAAAAGCCCGTAATTATGTATCATTAGTGACAGATGATCGCCTACGCGTCATAAACATCATCGTTTTCTTTCGCTTCTCACAACTCTCACACTTGCAAGATTGGAAATATCTAATTGAAAGATAATCTCGGGAGATCAAAGTTATCTTGAAAGAAATTCATCGTTAATATTCTAAGTGCGTTATTGCAAACAATACATATTCACACTTCACTGCCACTTAGAGGCT
This sequence comes from Polymixis flavicincta, assembly GCA_949987655.1. Taxonomy (NCBI): domain Eukaryota; kingdom Metazoa; phylum Arthropoda; class Insecta; order Lepidoptera; family Noctuidae; genus Polymixis; species Polymixis flavicincta. The sequence goes on from OX465175.1 coordinate 22,598,702, forward strand.
TGCAGCGGTGAGAAAAAGCGCGGCGTACATATTAATTTCGTTCTAACATTTCTATACCGAATTCCTTTTAAGTATAAATCAACAAAAACTTGACTAAGTGTGTACATTTAGAATCAGGGCGGCCCTTACAAGACCTTCTTTTCATATCTCGGTCAGGGAGGTGCTAAGGAACGGAAATCTGAATAATTGTACCTCCACACAATTGGAACAATGGCGCAGAAGTGCATTCACAATTAGCGGCTGCAGGGGCCTTTAATTAAGGCCTGCAAATCATTATCATTACCGTGATCTTAATTGAAGGAAAAGGTGTGAGATTCTATCGATTAACCAGCTATAGGTCAACAAGTAATTGTTTAATACCATTGACATTAATGCAACACTTCATTTGAATACAGGCTAATTAAACGAAGATATATAAACATAGCAGCATTTTGTGTAACTAGTAAAATAATGGTGTGAACATTAAAGGAAATATGTGTGATATAATGATAGTGACAGCATACTCATGGTATAAAAGTAATGGTTATTTTTCAACAACATATGATTTAAAAACAGATTAAAGTTAAAGTTTTTTTACATGAAGTCTACAAGCATAAATAAAAACAAATAATAAACAGAAAATGAATCGCTTTTACACTTTCACCGATTACTTATATAGAAAATAACAGAAACGCACAATCAGTCAATCCAGCTACCAACAGAACCATCGATCACCTTGTACAATGCAGACCTCGACATAATTCTTCAAAATCGTAATAATACTCAATCCACTTCAATAGTCCGTAAACAGATGTCTGTCGGTCAATATTTACTAGCTATTCAAATAGGACCACAAACGATGCAAGGAAGGCCACACATGCTGAATACAATCTTAATGCTAAACTCTCTGTAATGAATGTACGCCTAATATAAACACCTATTAATCCACACGAACCTTGCATTCAAAAGTTTTCGGTTAAGTCTGTGCATGATTTTAATAAAGTCAATGATTTATTACTTGCATTCAATTTTGAAATTGCCAATATTTGTATGTTTATCAAATGTGGTGAAGTTGTTACACGAGATTGTACACGCACTAAATAATTGTGAGAACTCGATAAATTATCAGCTGGAGCACGATTGGCAGTTATTAATGATAAAGAATGATTCGTAATTTATGGCAAAGAAACTTCTGAAGGTTGTCAGTTACCTATGTGTCAAGGTGTTATGGACAATTTGACGATACATGATCTCTGTGACGAAGTAATAAGCTGTTATATAGTTGACAACGCATGTTTCACAACATATAGGCAGGTCTACGTCTAACCCCAAGGCCGCATGTTGTTTGATCCCGTCTTAATAAACGTGTATTAGACAAACGATTTGTCTAGTTACGACATTGATTTTGTAATATTTAAGAGCTGGTATGCTGAAAATGGTTGCATCGGTAACAGAAGCATTGTTTGTTGTTCCCATGTCCATGACCTGTGCCTAACTTGTGTCTGTAATTGGCGAGTACGTAACGGTGTTCAAATATAAAAGAAACGTGAAATGTATCGTGATATTTTGAGAGGTATTGATACTACTCGTGAGATATGGTGAGAGGTATTACTAGCCACAGGTCACGATAACGCATTGACTTAAAATAGGATTGGTCGACAGGTTGCAAACTCATGATGTTGTGACCTCCAACCACAGTAATAGTTTCATATATGTCAGTTTTAGTTTTAGATAGACCTTTTTTGACTATTAAAAAATTCTTCAATCTCATACTGTTGACAAGCTGTCATTAGAACGTCAAACAACATTAAAACCATCGGTAGTATTCAAGCTAATTGAGTCCAAATTCATCGTGGAAATATGCAAAACAAGCTGTGAAATTTCACGTTCAGCAAGCAAAAGTATGAATTTATCGATAGATCTAGACACCTGTTCCGAACGCTATCGTTGCATCACTAGGTAATCTTGTCAGTGTGACATACAAGACGATAGTTATCTCGAAATCAAATGTAAAGCAACTGCTGATATTTAAAATGTTTATGGAAAAAAAAGTAGGTATTTGAAGTTTGCAAATGTTAATTAAAATTGCCTTTTAGTCTAATATGCATTTGAGTTGCTCTTGTGTGTGTGATCAGATAGGTAATTTTAATTTATGTGAGTGGTTTAATTTAATTAAAATGTGAGGCAGCAGATAAAAATGTATCAAACTTTCCACACTTTATTAAAATATCAATGTGAGTGATTGAATCTCTGACGTAGATATATTACCAATGTCAGATTAATGAGAAGACAAATTCAAAGTTACAAATTCAAATATGTTGAATGATTTCACTGCCAGTTATTTTTGAAATTCTGTCCTTCTAGAAAACTATAAAATATCTCACGCCATTTCTGTCAACCGTCATGGCGTCACTGCTAACGATTGGGTCCAAAATACCGTTGAGTTATGCATAATTTTTCACGTTCCGTAATGTCATTACAATGACATGACTTTAACACCATAGAACACCTTAAACACAGGTTGTGTTCAGTAATTGCTAAGAAGATAACACACCGTGGTTTTTGTTTCATATTATTATTATGTGTTATTGAGAATTAAGGCCACTGACCGCAGATAGTCATTCACAAGTCAGTACAACAGCCAGCAAAACCAGATTTGAATCTTCAAAAAAAATATTTGCAGTGGTAAAAACTTTGGAATTGATTCTACTACTGTGTTATGATTGGTCATACCTTTGTTTGTGTCATTTTATTTGTAACTTTGGATCTTTTTTTTTTTTTGTCGAATTAACGGCTACTGTTGCTTAATAAACCTTGATTTTGTCAGTGATAACTTTTTTTAGATTCCATATTCAAAGTTTTCTTTGCTCAAAGAATCCTTTTTAGAAACAGCGTAACCAGTTCCCTATACTATAACCCCCTTATTCATAAACGTTGTTTAAAGTTAAATGATGATTAGCGTCTGTTTAACCATACATTTTTGACGTTTAAACATCATTTAACTTTAATCATCGTTTATGAATATGGCCCTAAGTGTCGGTAGTTTCTGTAGTAGACCCTGTTAATAATTAAATGTAACAGTCTCAGTCACTTCTCAGAATACCACCACGAACGGGTAGGTACCTAGTAGGTACGATTAAAGAAAGACCACATAACATGTGACACAACTTAACACTGGATACCTACCCTCAAATCTCTCAAGATAAACACAGCGTACATCAAAATTACCCTTTTTTGGCTCTTAGTAAGCAGCAGGTGTAAAAAAAAACATAACGGACTAATGTTACAAAATATCTAGTTACACAGTCCAATCACGTTTAGTACAACAAGCTCACAATATGGATGGCCTTCAGTAATACTAACTAATGAATAAACATATTAATGTAAACATATCGACACGGCCACTCGAATACAGTCGTCACCAGGAAGTTAAACCCTTGACAAACAAACTTGTTTTTGATGTATTTAGTGATGATCTAAGAATTGAAGGTAAGCTCAAAGATCATAAGGTACCAATGAATCAGTTTGATGGACTTTAAGTAAGCCTAATCTCTCTGCTTATAAATCTTAAACACAATAATGTCAGTAACGCAAGATCTCTAAATAAATTAAGGCCAGCTGGTAGAATATTGAAAATGAATAAGCAATAGAAAAAAAACACAATAGGAACTTGTCACATGATAAGCAAGAAATATTCAAAGTCGACACAAACAAATTACATCGCGGCACCATTTTCAATGCTCAGAAAAACTTGGGTTCAAAATGAATGAATATACAAAACTTATAGGTTCATAGCCTACGGCTATTGTGGTATTTTATCGGTTTTTGCCCACATAGCGGAAATCGAGACTGATCTAATTCATATCAAGATTATCAATAGAAAGTTTGTAGGAACAGTTCTAGTACTAAGCGAAGATAACTAGTGGCTTCATTGTATTGACAAGACCGCAGAATACATTGTCAATGAACTTATGCAAACGATCTCTCTATCGACATGCTGTGAAAGTGTTTCTAAAATTGAAGTTTAAACATTTGAGGTCAATATTCAATCAACACAACATGTAAAAAGACGAAATGATTGTTAACTTTTTCGTTTTGCGCCGACAATTCATTTGAAATGTCAATATTTGCTGAACGAGCTGTGGGTTCAATGTTTTTGATGCACACGTTTGAGCGCGTCCGGTCGACTCTTAAGACTTACGCCCCAAATGTTTATACATATAACTTAATGTTATATTATATTACGTTCAGATAAGCAAGAATCACAAACCAGCGTAACTTCATTAATGTTCATAAATAATACATTAATAAAATGCAAATAGTGGAACATAGAGATCCCAGATTGTTAGCCTCAAATCCAATATGACTAAAAGCCGATAAAAGATCTATCAAGTTCGCTATACTAAGCCTTCGGTTAGTACAAAAATCCGCTAAGTGCGATGAGTTTTAAATTCTGAAATCGAAAACCAGTAACCACCTATTACATCAAGCGATTGGTTGTATAGAACACGTAAAAGAAAAAGATTATAGAGATAAAGAAGACGAAATATCAATTGTAGAATGTGATCGTATAGCAAAAGTAAATAAGGCGTGTTTTTTTTTCTGTAATTCAGCCACCTGGGTTTAGGAAACGCACGAGTGATTCGGCCTACGGTCACCTTTTTCGAATCACGTAACACTATGTGTAGATTGTTTGTTAATAGAACTGAATTGTATTCAGTTAAAAACAAAGAGAGTTAATAAAAACTTGCAGTCTCATTCGAAAATTTGGCTCCAATAAAAATAAACCAAAAGTTGTAAGTGTAGTTGACCTTGTGAAGGCCGCAGGAATCCGCTGGATGCGAGAAGCTCAGTCAGAACCGTTCGAAGTGGACGAGCTTGGGGGAGGCCTATGTCCAGCAGTAGACGTCGTTTGGCTGAAATGATGATGATGATAGTTGACAAACCATTTCAAACCAAAAACCGTGGTATAAAACCGTTTAATACCACGACCACGTGGGTCATACATTGATAACTTTAAAAACAAAGCTAAAAAGTTTAATTCAAATCATTCACCATTTTTTAACAAGCTTTTATTAGCTTCGCCTGTATGTTTGTTTATCTATAAGTATGTTTGTAACCGACTCCTTAGGACTTCATTTTGACCCATTTCAAACGGTCAGATTTCATTTAAACTTTGTAGAATTATCGAGGACCGATGACAATTCGATAATTTAAAAAAAAGGTGTAAAATCACGCTTTTGTAGTTATTAGAACTAAAAACTTGAAAATAAATAATAAATAAAAAAATCTTTGGTTTTTAAAGCGTGTTTTTAAAAAAAATTAAAATATTTTATATGTGAAGTCATACATCGTACCCAACTACATATAGGTACTACTTTTTCAGGATTAGCCAGACTGAAAAATACATATCTTGATAAGCGTATATTATTAAAAAATACACTTTCAAAAATATCTTGTAGCTAAGTATCAATAGAAAAAACTGAAAACTGATTAGGTTTTTACTCAGCCACTACATATTTTTATATGTAGAATGCATATGTTTTTTATTTTAATGCCCTTGATGTATCATATATAAGGGATTAGGTGTGTTCTAGATGCCTTCGTGTGAAGCGTCAGTGCATTATGTTAAAAAAACCTTTTTAAATCGTTTTAAACTAAAAATACGGTTTGAAACGTTTGTAAGTAATAAAGATTAAATGGGTTCAATGGCGGAGTTACAGAAGAAAAAATATATATTGCAGCATACAATGTACAAATTCACTCTAGATGAATGTCAGCAAAATATTAAATTAAATAAAAGAACTGCGATAGTTTATGTTGCTAATATTCAATTTAAATATAATGTTTCTCATTAGAATATAAAAGAGCTAAGAATATGAAAGATAGCCCATTTCCTAGTCAAAGAACCCAAAAGTAATTGGATACCGTTGCAAAATTTCAATTAACAGTCAAGTACCCAACTAACCGGCTACTGTAATAGGTGCCGCAGAATTTCTAAAGTTACCTGCAGCTAGGTTCGGCCTTGGCATTATGACCTGTGAAAATGTAACCTTGTGAAACGCTAAAATGTATTTGTATTAATAATAGGTCTTTACCTATGAAATTGCCGTTTTGTATGAAAAAATTTAAACGAATTTTTTTCATGAATTTTTTATTTGTATTAATCGAAGTAATCACCCATGCAATCAATGCATCTTTGCCATCGCAGTGGCAGTTTATTGATGCCCTTCTTAAAGAAATCAGCTGGACGGGAGGCAACAAATTCTTCAAAGGCATTTTGTACTGCCTCTCGGGTATTAAATTTTTTTCCCGCCAAGAAGTTATCCAAATTCTGGAAAAAGTAGTAGTCTGTAGGCGCAAGGTCTGGTGAGTAGGGCGGATGACGGAGAGCTTCCAACCCCAGTTCTTGCAACTTGGAGACCGTCTGCTGTGCAGTATGAGGTCGCGCGTTGTCGTGCAGGAGCAGCGGAGACGAGCGATTGACCAATGCTGGTTGGAGATGCGCCAGCTTCTCCATCATTGTGTTCAGTTCTTCACAGTACACATCTGCAGTAATGCTCACCCCGTTTGGTAAGAAGCTGTGATGAATCACACCGGCGCTAGACCACCAAACAGTGACCATCACTTTTCTAGGGGTAAGTTTTCGTTTAGGGCATTGTTTAGGTGCTGAACCAGGATCCAACCAACTTGCTGAGCGCTTACGGTTATCAAACAGAATCCATTTTTCATCGCAGGTAACAATGCGGTTCAAAATTCCTTCATTTGTGTGTCTGTTGAGCAGTGCAAGGCACGTCTCGACGCGTACTTCGCGCTGGCGATCATTGAGTTCGTGGGGCACCCATTTGTCAAGCTTTTTTACCTTGCCAATTTGACGCAAATGGACCAATATTGTTTTGACGCTAACGTCGAAAGCTGCTGCTAATTCAGCCGTAGATTGTGTATCATCAGCTTCCACAATCGCCTTTAATTCGTCATTGTCGACCAAAGTCTTCGGACGACCGCGAGGTTCATTTTTCAGGTCGAAATTTCCAGAACGGAAGCGAGCAAACCAATAACAGGTGGTGCGTTGGTTTGTAGTGTTAGCTCCGTAAACGTCGTTGATGTTGCGTGCCGCTTGTGCCGCGTTGCTGCCACGACGGTACTCATATTCCATAATTACTCGAATTTTTAACGTATCCATGATGACGAAAAAGATTGAAATGCGATGAAAATGTAACACTAATCAATAAAGAAATGACTACTTTTAGAAAAAAAAATCCATGTTTTTAAAATAAAATTAATTTGAAATTAGAATTCTTAGCCAAACAAAAATTATTTTGATTTGAAATGGCCAGTACTGCAGAACGGCAATTTCATAGGTAAAGACCTAATATTTCTTAACTAATCTTGATTCTGACGAAACGAATTCTGCATTAGAACGGCATTTAAACAAAATTCAAAGGTCTTCAAAGTTCGAATCATATATTACACCTGCAGTTGTGAAAAATAATTTCAGGGAGATTAAAAATAGAATAAGAACACATTACCAACGCTGCGCCGAGAGCGAATTTGGCATCGAAGTAAAAAATAATAAAGTTAACGTTGCATTGCTTTTTTTACTCCACAAAGCGCTCAATAGTCGTTTTTTGGTTCAGTTTTTGCACATCTGTTCGGTCTGAAATAGACTTACAGACACATGGCACTTTCGATTGATGCAAAACACTCTGAGGTCGACCGATTCTTCTCAATATGCAAACATGTAAAAAAAGCTTCACAAATTGAACGAATTACAGATCCGGTAAAGGTGCACTGACTCGAAATGTTTTTCTCCTGTTCCAATTACTTAAAATTTAAAATCTTTATTAGTTTCCGAAAGCTATATTGGCTATATATAAATAATATACCCACAGCAACAAACAATTCGGAAAGTATTAAAAATTAATTGCAGTTTGAATGTGTTAAACACCTTTCGTAATTACCTTTATTATTAACCCAAGATTAAAACTATGTCAGCAATCAATGAATTCGCTGATTACTTCAAATCGATAAAAGTTTATTGTTTACTCTTTGACCGAATTATTTTTTGCTGCCTCTACGAGTCGAATTAAGTCGTCTGATGGAAATGTTAGTTCACTTTTTGTTTTGACAAGCGCAAGGACGATTGCTTGATTCTATTCTATAATTCTATTATGCTCCAATTTGCAATTTTTTGCCCGTTACGCATGTTCTGCATCGAGTTTTGTTTTATAGTCATCAGTTTCGAGGTCTTTGAACTTCAACATAAAACAATACTTACTGAAATTTTAACAGCACTTTTACTTGGAAGCCGACCTTAAAATGTTGGGACAACGTCCGGCCTTCCGTGTTAAGCGTAGAATCCAGTCACTCACACTGAACACACCACTATGAAAATCAAGTTAGCACTTCACGAAAGTCCTGGCACGGCGGGGTCCGAGACTAAACCCGTTCCGGAGGATACCGAATTCCGGTTTGAGAAGGTCACTTTTCGCGTTCGCCGGGTTCAAAACAGACTGTTCCAATTCAACAATGTGCGGGTTGAAAGGAAAGTCTAGGAAAGTTTCGTGTGTCGGACGAAAACTTTTTTCGCGATGTCGGAGGTTCGGCGTCGTCGCACCTCTCGACACTAGCGTCGCGGGCGGCAGCACGGTGCAGACTGGCGCGCGATGTAGAACTACAGCAGTGTGCAGTCGAAGCCTCCTCGTCACCACACGGACGCTTGTGTGTACGGCAGACTTGCAGATTCCTTTACCACTGTATCAAAGCGATGCGTTCGTTGGCTTTAAAGTTTATTCAATGCTGCTTCAGTACGCATTCGTAAACTTAACTTTTGAGAATTTCTGGGGATGGTAGATGAATTTTCCGTGTGCGTTGACACAGGACATGTGAAAAGTATATCCGGGCGAGGTATCAGGTTCTGGAGGTTTGCTCATTTATTGTTATGGGCTGCAGTCGGGTGCATAGTTTTATGAAATTGGCTTTTTGTTCGTACCGTCTGGCTGGCAGGTCCCTCTGGTCGTCCTAATGCGTCGTAAAGACGCATTAGGCTTGCCGGCCGCTGAACTTTGCTCGGGTTTTCATTAGCGTGTTATAATTTAAAGTATCGATAGCATATTGTATCGCTGAGTGGGAAAATAATTTATTTAATTAATTGAGACATTAAAATATGGTATGTTGACCAAATGTGTCATCATGTTAACCAACACACTAAAACTAGCAGAGATGACATCGCATCCTCAAAAAAAAAAATTTGAATAACGGTCACGGTGATTTAAAAACAACCCAAAACAACACTATATTGTAGGCAGTATATGCGCCCTCACGGCCCTAGCCTCCGCAGGAGACGCTCTGAGCGTCGGGAATCCCAGGCTTATTCCGTGGGCGCGGGCTTGCGGACTGCGAGTTGTATTTCACGCGCGCTTCAATGTGATATCAGCACCAACTAAAGGGGCCCGCAAGTGCCGATGTCTGCCAGGGGTGCGGGTTGTTCGGAAGAGATACCGTAGCCCCCGGCACATAGGCAAATGAGGGAATACGTGTGGGTGTTAGTCAGTAAAAGTCTGACACGCCCTCCTGGTCCACCCAGAGCGGGAGAATATATTTGATGATTTCCTAACCTCAAAAAAAACCCTAGATTGTTGTAACTCGATATTGATACTAACCCACCCTGAAATTAAACAAGGACCTTCAAGGTCGGCTGGTACCCACAAGAACACATAAATAGCGAATTTGATTATGTTAATAAACAACTAGTAAGATCTAGAATTACAGATTACAACCTACCAAGAATCGTTTACTATGAAAATAGGGGAGGCCTATGTCCACCAGTGGACGCTTCCAAACTGGATGAAGAATTACAGCTGAACATATTTGACACTTATTCAATATGGCTTAGGCACAAGCCCGTAATTAATACGCAAGGTGACAGCCTGTCCTATGCCGTTCATATAGTACAAATTACACTTATTTATGGCGATTTATAGTTCCGTGTAGTGCCGGACGTAAAAGAATACCACCATCCCATTTCTTCCCGTGGGTGTCGTGGAAGGCGACTAAAGTACTTACTAGAGAGCGGACAGCAGCGTTCTCTATGCATTTTACCACCATACTGCGATCGCCATCCCGCCTGCCAAGCGTGGCGATTATAGCAAAACCCCCTTTTGGGGGAGGCTTATGTCCAGCAGCGAAAGTTTTTCGGCTGAAATGATGATGGCGATATATAATTAGTAGACTAAGGATATATTTCTCACTTCTGGTTTATAATCAGAGTCATACTTGTATATTATATGTTTGTACTGATCCCTTTATTTTTAACTCATTAATGAAGACTGTTGGAATTCTATATTTATTTATAACTTCATGGTAAGTATTTTGGTCTGCATCGTCATACGTATGTTAAAGATAACAGAGAGTTGCTTGTATGGTGGTGCCATCTCTTTTTAGGACAATACCTACAAAAAATTTAATGTTGCGTTGTATACTCTTGTATAATATCTCTCTTTCTCTCTCCTGTATAGGTACTATATTTGTAGTTAAAGTGTCAGCAGCCAAATTAGGCAAAGAATCAGGACTGGGGATGTGGAAGCAACCCAAGCAGCACGCAAGCGTTTTCAACATCAATAAACCAGCCTATTTAGAACTTAGAGTTCTTTTAGAGACTTACAAGAGTGTCAAAATATTATATAGTAGTTATAAGAAAGATTTATGAGATAATGTACAGCTCAAACTGTATAAAAGATTTATTAAGGGATCCGCGAACGCTTAGGGTATTTAAATAGAATATTTAAACTCCAATATAAAACTTAAGGTATTTCTTGACACTTTAATCTGGTTTTATCGTTAAAGCTGTATGCAAGCTGTATTTTGCATGTGATCACTTACTTATTACAGCTCTAAGTGTTATTACAGTATCATTTGATACTTGTTTCTCAATGGTTATGCAAACTCCATTGTAAAACTAAGTTTTATGGCGTATTTGGACACTCTTGTAAATACAGTGGTTTTATGATTTCTGTCTATGAGGGCGTTTACAACTAATAAAATAAATGACAGCTATAGTACAGCTTTAGTTTGTATTCATGACACAGTCGCTCGATAAGACTTAACGGTCAACCGCCAATTCCGTCGACGTCCAACGAAGAGGGTTTTTTTTTTTTTTTTTTGGGTGGGATATCATCAAATAACTTCTCCCGCTCTGGGTGGAGCAGGAGGGCGTGTCAGACTTTTACTGACTAAAACCCACCCGTGTTCCTTCATTAGCCCGTATGCCAGGGGCTGTGGTATCTCTTTCAAACGAACCCGCACCCCTGACAGGCATCGGCCCTTGCGGGCCCCATCATTTTTGTGCTGACATCTCTTTGAGGCGCGCGTGGAACACAACGCGCCGTCGACTTGGGCTTGGTCCTTACCGGACAGCGAGCTACCCATTACTCGCCGTCCGCAAGCCCATGCCTACGGTGGCCGGAAATCGGCCTGGGATTCCCGACGCCCAGGGCGTCTCCGTATCCTGCGGCGGCTGGGGTCGCGAGGGCGCATATGCTGCCTCTCCCTCACGTGCGCCGCCTCCCTCTTCGCGAGCATCACTGCTTCGCTGAAGGAGGTGACGGCTCCCCATGGCCTCTCGCTCCGTACCATGGCTTGGACCAGGGCCGGACGCGAGAGATCGCCGCCACCGATCGCCTCCACGAGGACACGGCGGTGCTCCACCCAAGCTGGGCAGACCGCCACCGTGTGTTCCACCGTGTCCTCAAGGCGATCTTCGCAGTGGAAACACCCGGGCGTTTCCTCCCGCCCTATCCGAAACAGGAACCTCCCGAAACAACCGTGTCCGGTTCTGTCTATGAGGGCGTTTACAACTAATAAAATAAATGACAGCTATAGTACAGCTTTAGTTTGTATTCATGACACAGTCGCTCGATAAGACTTAACGGTCAACCGCCAATTCCGTCGACGTCCAACGAAGAGGGTTCCGTAGTAAAAACATTAAACAGTGATATTAATGATCATAATAGTTATGTTAAATGTGTAGATTTATTTCAACCTTCATAACCTTATGATGACGTTTCTTCTTGCAGCAGTGCAATTAGTTCAATTGATGATTTATTTGAACCATAAGATCTTGTTGTCTTACTATTTCGTAATATGACGAAAATGATAGCCTTTTCACACAGCATTTTGAAGTGGGCCAATTATCTAAAGGCCGACATGTTTCATCCTTTACTAATTTGTTGACGTTTAATCGCTTTCTTGGCCATCTTAAGATGACACTTGTGCACATTCAAACATCGGGAGGGTTTTACTCCATTGTTTGACTATGTACATCAAAAATAAAACATGGTATGGTTTTGTCTCGTTATTACTATTGTCTGTACGGAAACAGAATACTAAAATAAAAAGCCATTAAAAAGTTATGAGCCAACAAAGATTCGTTTTTCTTGCTAATTTAACCTAACTTTGAGCGTGTTTAAGTAATAAAAGGAGTGTAAATCTCGAAAACCAAGACGGTACCGACAAAGTTCAATTAACAATAAATTCAATAAACTTTATTCGTCATTGATTTATGCAGCGGTTTTTTCAGAAAATCCGGTCTTCTGAAGGACTTTTCTTAATTTTTTCGAGATTTTTTTTCCAAAAATGCTCCTGCATCTCACTCTCACTGTTGTGCATGTAGACTAGCGTCTAACTGCTCACCACTGATACTATCTCTGTCGGATACGAAGCCTGGTGAGACAACGTGATTTTTAGCCAGGCCCACCAGTGAGTTCGAGCCCGCGCAAAGTGTCGCCTTAACTCGCCTTTTGATTCCCACAAACTTGTGCAATGCAAAGCCTGTTTTGCTCTTTCTCAATGGTTTTTATAATTTTAAACTGCATATTTTCCTGATAATAAAGTAAAACAGATATTATATACATATACAACACACTAATAATACTTTACAATAAGTTTACTTAGGTATAAAATAAACGGTCAAATTGAGAATCTCCTCCTATTTTTTCGTCGGTTAAAAATTAAACAGCTAATTCTTTTGGTTTTACCGTACATAGGTATGTACATACTTATCATCATCTTGGGCTCAGGGTTTTTTATTTCTTTTAAGAAACTCTAAAGAGAATTATAAACTATGTATTGAGAACTGATATACAGCCTAAGTAATAAAACTATTCTATTATAAAGCTGATTTACAGCCAAACGCTGTACAACATACTCCTTAACTTATTTAGTACACAGACTATAACACACTCCGAATATCGTTTAGGCTGTTTAACAAATTGTCGCCATTTTCGTAATTTCGAATGTATGAAAACAAAATTTTAAATCTAATTTAAGGAATATTTTATAACAGTTAAAGCCATATCATGATTATCAGCTTAATATGAGGGCACAATGATCACACTGTGCCCTCATATCTATAACTTTTATATATTTTTTAAACTAAACTATAATTATACACTTACTTACCGTATTAGCAGTATGTTTTCTTTATGTCAGCTCGATTATTTTGCTGGCGCTTGAATATTTTGCCGGAAAACATAAACAGGTTCACAATAAATTTAAATCCGCACTTGCAGTTATCACCTTCACATGTCTAAGACCAAGATTTCTTTTACTCACTGATAAATATTGTAAATAATAATGTCGCCATTCACGTTTCTATTACACTGAAAATCTGTTCGTCGAAATTTTGTTACCTGTAATTCTTTTCAAAAACCTATTTAGAACTCTTTTCGTTACAAGAGATTTATAAGATAATATCTGTAGTGTAATAGTTTCTTTGTACACCGATTAACAGCTGTAATACAGCTATTATACAGCCTATTTCATGCTACTACAGCTACTATACAGCTCTTATAACGCAAAACGCTGCATAAAATGTGCCCCTTTTTGCTTATAAGGGCTGTATAAACGCTTATACAGCCTGATATACAGCTTATAGTATAAAAATAACTTAAATACAGCCTATATACAGCTTGCAATACTGCTTGGGAAGCGACGTCCTTGTGAGAAGCAGCTCGTCCTCAGGTCTACACGCGGGTGTAGACCTGAAGACGAGCTGCTTTCGGAGTAGGTAATTTCTCATTGAAAAATTGATTCCAAAAATTAATAAAAATGAAATCAAAATATTTTATTTCATATAAACCTGCATGGGCATTTAGCACTTATGAAACGTCAGAAGCTAGGTGCACGGTTCCAATTTTTAGCTTCCTATGGAGAAGAGCCGACAAGAAACTCCACGGTTACTCTTTTAAAAATAAATGGCTTTTACAATGTTTTCATTACAGTGATAATAGGTATTGGGAGGACAGTGCAGGCCTGTCAATAAGTACCAGGTACTTAGAGGAATGAGTATAGATTACAAATTGTTCTACATCACAATTTTTAATTTGAAGTTAAAGTTGTTTCTTTATAATCCTCTGCAAGCCATGAGGTCATAGCAGCCTTCAATAGTAGGTAATACTAATACTCAATAGTAGATATATGTATTTAAAGAGACAGCGGTGGCTAAAAGTCCATTCATAAACAAATACTCAATTGATGCAGATAACAATCTATTTGTAGACATTTAACATGTCCAACAAATGCTGTTACACGCAGGACTTTAACTAACAAGTAGGCTTCTAGACACCGAACACTATATTCTGCAACCAACCTACATTCAGACGTCACAAACCCATTACTTAAACATAAACCCAAAACGCGAAAACACACGTCCACCTACATAGCCAACAAACTTTCCTAATTTATTTGCGTAAGAAATTCGCACAAGGAAAACATTTAAAACATAATAGGTCCCTTACTAGGCGACAGTAGAGGCGTGACTACAAAACATCTGTTACATTACATTATCCACAAAATGTTCCAACTATCCCACGCTCCAAATTAAACCTAACCTATGAATAATAAAATAAACAGGAATTTCATATTGATATTGTGGGCTGGGCTTTAGTCTGATTTATTTTAACATTTACTGAATATTGGTTCAAGAGTATTGTTGCAGTTAAGCCTTAAGGCGGAGATTTCTTGAAAACGCTCAAAAAGGTAGTTTTTAAACCAGTGTATCTCTTTAGCCGTAAATAATTTTGATAGCAAAAAAATAAATGATATTTTTAAGTCTTTTTGGCATACAGTAATGGAACTCAAAACAAAATTAAACATACCTTAATGCATCAAAAAAAACATCAAACTCACCTCTTAATTATCTTTAAAACCAGTTTATCCCTCCAATAACAATTTATTATTATAATTAAAATATACCATAAAATTCTAAATGCCAAACTGCATCCAGTGATCGATTATTTATTATCAAATAGTTAATATCTAATTTTGACACTGCTTGCTCATTTATTATTCGAATTTATTACAACAGATTTAAGCCCGTATCGGATTGCAGTAAGTAATCGCTCATAACGACAATACGACGAGTACATTCAAAATTACCAGGGCCTTAAGCTAGACTTTAAACTTACTAAACCAAGGAGTCTTGTTACTTTGTAGTTTTAGTTGCAAGATTTGTGTATCAATCTTCTTCGATTTGTTTGTCTAACATTTTTCTAAATTGATGCTCTTTTCGCGCGAGAGCAATGTTAACCAGTGGTAACGGCCGCGACTTTGAATTATAGGTCGTGGATTCGAGCCCCGACAGGCGCTTTACTTTGTGTAAATTGTTTCATCAGCACTGCACTCAAAACGGTTAAGGAAAACATTGTGAGGAAACCGGCAGGAACCAAATATTCGAAAACATGTGACATCTATCAATCCGCCTGGGCCTGCGTGGTGGATTACGACTCAGTGCCCACTCCCTCTTATGGAGAGAGGAGGCCTGTGTCCCAGCAGTGGGAACATTGTATGCTGATTATGCATGATGCTCTCGTAAGTCTCTGCATGCCTTATTATCAAACCTATTAATAATTGTATTGATTTCAACATCTATTTCTTTTTTATCGACTCTTAAACTACTTCCACCATTGGACATAGGTTATGCAATATATGCAAATTAAAAAACCCAAATCTCCGCCGCATGTTTTCCTTTTAAAGCACGTTCGAATTGCGATAAAATCATGATTGTGTGACCATGCCAAATATTTTAATTATTCCTAGAAATTAAAAAGATAACTTTACTAAAATCATCACATCATTAGCGATTTTTAATAATTCCTCAAACTCCACGAAAAACATACGCTGAAAATGTCGAAAACGCTGATCCGAATTAAAAACATGGTTCAACAAGTAACTCAGTTACTTGTATTTAATGATGTGTATCCTGTTAAATGCACAATCTTGCAATAAATTGCAGCCAGTAAATTGGTCAAACTTCAAAGACTACCGCTTCTTTTCAAATACACAAGCTCGATCGAGTTCTTAATGATACTAATAATGCAATTACAACTGACAAAAGCTCTGCCAAGTTCTTAATATTCCATTAATCAAGATGGCGCATGTCAGACAGGAAGCACACTTTTGTTACTATTATATCGATATTATTATTGACAACGAAATTGACTCAAAATGGCTCGACACCTAATAATTTTTAAAATAAAAAAACCTCTTTAAAATTCAATTTGAAAGAGATTGATTAACACTCGGCTTCTGAATTCAAAATCTACTTTAGCATCTCTCACTTAAGGTGAACGCTTGCTAAATTCAAAATGTCTTTACAAAAAACCTAAGAATTTTTAAATTTCGCGGGCTCCTTTGAAATAATCAGTAAAGTTAAAGTAGAATTTGACAAATTCATCTTCCAATTCTCAATTCAGAAACCGGGTGTAAGCCTTTCATCAATTTGATTATATTATTATTATATGATTAAATAATTTATATTGTGCCTAAAATCTGCATTATCACTCAGTTAGTCAAGCATAGTGTGCCTAATTTAATGAGCAGGCAAATAAGGTAACAGTTTTTTCAACAAAAAAGTTAGAGCACAGTAAAGTGGGCCCCTTCACTTACCTACTGCGGGCCCATTCCGAGTAGCCGTGACGAAATGTCCCAGATCAGTATTCACACGGTCCCTTCTCTGTATATTCGCATAATTAGGGGGATATACAAAACAATATAAATTAGTAGATTACACTACAATCGTAAATTATGCGGCGCTCAAAAATTGTTTGACGGTATACTTAATGAGTGGAAACAGTAGCCTCACTTTTGTATTCATCTTTAAAACAAAAGATAGCTTTTACGTTGCCAGGTGGTTACGGGCTGCTTTGCACAGAGCTAGATTTTGTGGAGGCCCCTTAACAGACTCCCCAGAGATGCGCCCTAGCAGGCGTTGCACAGAGGGGGTTCCGGATTGGTCTTCTGAGAGGTAACGGTACCCCTCCCATGTATAAATGATGACCACCGGGGTGGTTTCAGTGAGGTAAAAATCCCACACTCCCCGGTCTTTTGAAAGATCTCCCCGAAAAAAGGTGGTTGGTGGTAAACAGTTACTTACCGTTCATGATGTGCAACGGGCAATCCAGAGCTGTTCCTGGAGAGGTATGAATAAACTTAGAGTAAATGTCAGTGGAAATGGTCCCTGATAAAAGGATTAATTATTCTCACAAAAGCTTTTGTCGATGCGATGGATAGTGGATTTCAAGGAAAATTTTATATCAGTCTACAATCTAGACTAGCCTTTTCAAAGTTCTTCTTTATTAGCCCTAATTTGCATAGATGTGTTTCCCACGGAGAATAAATCAATTCAACCCAAATTGAATACCAATTGAAGAAATTAGGTTATTGACGTGCGTAAGCATTGAGATTGAAATCTATTGCGGCCTTTGTGCTGCATACTACATACTTTGAATATTGCTAACTGGCCGGTAAGTTTTGGGTCATCGACCGTATTGCCATCTAATGAATGTCCAGTCCGTATTTAATCTGTATCCCTAGTACTCTTAGCACAAGTGTCAAGCAATATGGTGGTCACCGTTATCATAATGCCATCGACTTGAAGTGCTAAATGCGTCACGCGGGCATTTTGCTACCCCCCTCCCCGCAACGACAATGCGGGAACCCACTCGGGGGGGGAGAAAAGTTGGTTGTTGGATGGCAAAAGTGCATTATGTTTATCTGTACTAGGGGGGGAGGGGGGAGGTGATTTTTTACCTAAGCAGACACTTTGTGTATTTAATTTCAAACTGTGAAGAAAAACATCACGAGGAAACCGGCATGTCCTAGGACCAAAAAATCGACGAGATGTGACATCCACTAACCCGCACTAGCGTGGTAGATTACGGCCCGGTCTCTCTCACAGAGGCCTCCTGGCCTGAGTCCCAGACTTGGGAACATTATACGCTGATTATGCTGATACTAGGGGATTACTGAGAGCAGTGGTGGCCAAGTGGTAACGGCCGCGACTTACGAGTTGTAGGTCGTGCGTTCGAACCCAGACAGGCGCTTTACTTTGTGTAAATTATTTCATCACCACTGCTCTCATAACGGTGAAGGATAACATCGTGAGGAAACCGGCATGTCCTAGAACAAAAAATTCGAAGACATGTGACATCTACCAACCCGCACTGCGCCCGCGTGGTGGATTACGGCCCAATCCCTCTCACCGAGTGGAGGCTTGTGTCCCAGCAGTGGGAACATTATAGGCTGATTAATATGATGAGGGGATTACTGTAACGAACATGTGCCTCCACCACATCCTCAAAGGAACTTAGTTAACATTGAGGCAGTTATAAAGAAATATTTTCTTTTTGTCCAGCACAGACCCTGTAATTACCAATGAGATAAAGCAGTCTTAGTTTTGGACGGTGTCTATACTCTGAATTGCTTCGACGGTTGTATGTCAATGATCTGACACCATTTCTAATCAATTGTCCCGACTTTTTCAATAGGGAATATGCATGATCTTTTTTTATTTCTTAAATTAATCATTTACATCTTTATAACATAGAAAAAAATATAAATAGGCTTGAAAAGAGTCAAATTATTTTTCAAAGAGAAATTTAAAACATTGAATAAATTTGAGCCGTTCAAACGCCACCATTTTGCGCGCGCTTTTGATGACGTCATTGGTTGTGTCCCGTGTTTGTTTACTATAGTGTTTTAGTTACTTCATGCTTATTTTTTCTTCACTGGGCCCGCGGGGTGGATTACGGCCCACTCCCTCTCACCGAGAGGAGGCCTGTGTCCCAGCAGTGGGAACATTATATAGGCTGATGATGATGATGCTTATTTCAGTTTTAATAATTAAAACTGAAAAAAAGCAATTATTGCTTTACAAATCATGGAAGAAGTTAAAAAACCTTCTTACAAGTATTGTATGGTACCGAAGTGCAAAAACACTATTATTAGTACACCTGATAAAGTGTTTTTTCGTATTCCACACGATGCATAAGAACGAAAAAAACGGTTTCTGATGATGAGAAGGGATAATGTACCTCCATTATCGGTTCCGTGTGGTGCAGTATGTGAAAGAATAGCATCATCTCATTTCTTCCCATGGGTTTCGGTCATAGAAGCTTACTAGATAATGGGCAGCAGCGTTCTCTATGCATTTTACCACCATACTGCGATCGCCAACCCGCCTGCAAGCGTGGCGATTATGGTAAAACCCCCTTTTGGGGGAGGCCTATGTCCGGCAGTGGACGTTTTTCGGCTGAGGTGATGATCATTATCGGTTGTATTTGTTGTGAACATCATTTTAACGTAAGTATGCAATACTTATGCACAGCTTAGTGTGAATTAGCTATTAAGCAGTTGAAGATTTGTCTAAAACTAACCTAACCTAGTTTACAAAAGTTCATTAAAATGTATCTTTAAATGCAACTATTTTCGGTAGATTATCTGATTGTGCTTTGACAAAACCAGTTTCTGTCATCGTCCTAGATTGACTACAAATATAATATTTACAAGTAATCACACAGGAATACAGTTTTAAACAATTTTTCTCACAAACACTACTAATATAGTATGAATATCGACCCCGACGGCCGGTAAATCCAATGACGTGACATGACCATTGACGTCACATTTCGTTTCGACCAATGGTGACGCGTTTTGTAAGTTTGAATTTCCCTCCCTTATTTTTCACTTTTTACATAATATTTTCTGGGTTTAAATAATAACTAAATAAAAAAATACCTATTAAGTATAATGTAAAGACAATAAAGAATCTAGAAAAAAATATTTGAGACAAATTTAAATTTTATGCATATTCCCTATTACCGTCTTTAGTTAGCTTCTAGCCCGTTTGCATCCTTTACCCATCTTCCACCATCGCACTCACACATTTCAACTAAAAATATTCCACCTGTTAACATAACAATACTCCAGTTGGTTGATAGGAAAGCCGGTGAGACAAGTGGGCCGCGACCGCAACAAGGTTATCTTAAGTAGCACCTACTTACTGGCGAGATTATATGGCGTACGGGTAGTGGGTTATTACCTTCGGGCTAGTTCTGTTCTTGTGTGATGGAGCGCCAGTAGGATGTTGCCAGGAAGTGGACTGGCTTATCAGTAGTCATTGTTGGCACTTCATCTAGCTAAGCCGATGTAAGAAGCATTAGGTATTTGACAAGAGCGCAACGCGACAGCAAATAAGATTCAAAATGGCGATGCGTCAGACGTTAGTTGAATCAAATAACCACCGAAATAAATGTAATTTTGCAGTTTTAATTAAATTAAAATGTGTTAAAATATAAATGCACGGTTTATAGGTAAGTACCTATTTATTTGGTTGTTTCGTTGAATTAGTTGATCGAATTGTTTTTGAATAAGTTTTTCTGGCTTGTAATATGTCGCTCCATTAAAATTAAAGAGACATAATGCGAAATTAGCCGGAAGCAAAATACGTCTGGCTGGGGGAGGCCTATGTCCAGCAGTGGACGTTTTTCGGCTGATATGATGATGATGATGATGAAAATACGTCTATAAAATTCTGAATTATAGAGACCTATTTTGCTACCAGCTAATTTCGCATTATTAAATGTCTCTTTAATTTTAAAGGAGCGATGTATCAAATAGTTACGCCTAAATGCACGACAAAAACTGAACGTTACATTTACGGTCTTAACGGACCCGAATTATACTAGGTTGGGAACGGCTAGTTGAAGGAAATTCGCAACGATGCTGTCACAATCACCATTATTTTATACAAAGAATGGGACACGGTCAGAAAAACGTTTATCCTGCTTACTGTGGCTAAAAAACAGTCCCAGCTACAGTTTGATTCCAAATTAATCTATAACAAACGAAGGAGAGTCTGCCCTTCATTGCAGTTCAAATCTTCACGCCCTCAGAATGTCTTTTTGTTTCCAAGGCTAATTTTTGCATAACAAATTAAATGTCACTCATAATCTATGTCCTAAAACCATCTCTAATTGTCATAAAACAGTTAAATCATTTCTTAAAACCCTTGACTATCAAAAAACTGAGAACCTTTTGATAGTTCTCAAATATAGATTTCCTTCCCTCCTTTCTCCCGTGGCTGATTTACATCTCATGCTCGCTCTCGCACTCTCCAACATAGATTCATAGAGGGCACTACAAATAACCAGTTTCGTATGAACCATTAGATGTCTTTTTTTTATTTTGTCTTTTTTACTATTTGCTATTAACAACGATGTTCACATAAGATCGTCTCTAAACCTTTTACAAAAAAAATTGTGGGGTGGGGGGGGGGGGTGCTGGTGACCTATAACACAGGCTTTTTCGAAAAAGCCTGTGTTAAAAGTAATTGTTTGCGCTGAATGTTTTCTTTTTTAATTTGTATTAGTTGATCGTGTATTATTTATTTGCTAAGTTAAGTCAAAAGTCGTTATTTTGTACCTACCGACCTGTTTTTTTTTTATTGTTTAAGTGTTTATCAGTGGAAATGTGTAAATGGCTTTCAGTTTCAGATTTTTTAATAACATTGTTGATGTAGCTGTAAGTTTCCCTGGTCTGCTATACAAGTGATCCTTGTGCAGACTTCAATCTCACAAACAAGTATCACATAGTTCTTAAGCTTTTATACCATTGTTTGTGGAGAGAAAAAATATATATTTGAACTTAACCACCATGCCTAGAATCATTGCTCTAGTTTGTACATAAAATAAATTAATACAATAAAATCATTTATTTCAGGCAAAACCTACTATCATTAAAAAAACCATGACGTAACGTAAAACGTTGACTGTATAACTTTCTAAGATCATCAATAACATCATGCGCTCCCGCGGTGTTGCATAATAATGATATCCATAATATGGAGCGGTTATCCTTTTGTCATCACAATCGGAACTAATATAAAATATTCTTCCAAAAAAAAAAAAAAAAAAAAAACAGCTGAACTCCGGAAAAACACTACAAAATGAAAAATAACTTTAATTTCGGAAGATGGTGACAAAAAATTTAAATACATGTCCAAAGTCACCGACTTCCGAAATTGAAGTTATTTTTCATTTTGTAGTGTTTTTCTGGAAGTTGGTTGTTTTATTTTTTTGTTGGATAAAGCCTTTATTTTTCACTTTTTAGTTATAGTACGTACCCCATCGAAACATCATCCATCGGGTCAAAACAATGCATTTTTATGCGATAGCAACAATTGCGGTTGATTTAGGGTCTCCCCACATTTATCGACGCGGAATCGGCTAACACCGGTCAAAAAAGCCTTCATGTCTACGTAATAAGGGTGTCACTAATACCCTTCGCATCGGCTAAGCTCAGACGACGCATTGCAGCGCCGGCCGACGGCGAAACGAGCCGTTTGTCGATTAGCTGATCGCATCCATCCGCTGATCGGCGATAAGTCGAGTATAGTGTGGTGATACGCACTCGGCTTAAGCCGATTCCGCGTCGATAAATGTGGGGAGACCCTTACTGTCATTTTTTGAAGAGTTCGTTGTCTGTCTCCGAAACGCATGTTCAGATCTATATGAAATTTTAATTTCGAAATCGAATCGAATTTTGCAAATCCGTCTACATGCGACAGAGTTATGCTCGAACATACATAAAAAAAGTATATAAACATATCGAATTGATTGAACCACCTTCTTTTTGAATTCGGTTATAAATAGTCCCTAACCTTCTATGGTTAGAAGATTTTTCTATGAATCCATTAAAAATATTTTCAACCTGAAAAATATTCAGTGTATACCTACTCTTTATTTTTCTGAACGTATCTAAAAGCATCATCCATCTCTGCCATCTTCAGTTTTCCTGCAGTATGCCGCATTTTTCATCCAGTCTCATAAACCTACAAATCTAGAACTGGGTCACGTCAATAACGTTTTAAAGCTACGTAATACCTACGTAACCTCTACGTACAAGCGGTTTGTACATGAGGGCACTTGATACCAATGGCTAAAAATAAAACCTTAGGGAAAATTCTGCAGGATGACTTGAAATGGACCTGTTTAGTAAGACCGTCCTTTCCCCACTAACTATCTGATTTTTTTTAATGTAAATTATCGTCATCATCATCATCATCGCGCCTTGTTTGCTCGAGGGGTTGGGCAGTGGCGTATCTCATGGACACCCACATTTTACCAGATATGATTTAGTCCCATGTTATAGGGAGTGAGCCTATTGCCATCAACCGGGTACAAATCCAGACTCCGGGCTACTACTGAGAAATTCGAGACAGAAAAACCCAATAACACCTTGCCCGACCTGGAAATTGAACCCAGAAACTCATATTCAGCAGTCGCGCTTGCGACCACTAGAGCAAACAAACGAGGCAGTCAGCAAATTATCTGATATGTAAATTAGTATATCAGTAGGAAGAAGACTCTTCTTTTGAAAAGATAAGCATCATCATCATCACCCTATAATGTTCCCACTGCTGGGACACAGGCCTCTTCTTGGTGAGAGGGATTGGGCCGTAATCCACCACGCGGGCTCAGAGCGGGTTGGTAGATGTCACATGTCTTCGAATTTTTGGTTCTAGGACATGCCGGTTTCCTCACGATGTTTTCCTTCATCGTTTTGAGAGCAGAAAAGATAAGCAATCAGCACTAATACCAAGATGTTAATCCTAATAACATATATGCCAAAGTTCGTTTGATTGTTTGTTACGTTTTCACGCTAAAAAAGCTGATCGGGTTGGATGAGGATAGACCATTACCTTGATAAGGACATAGGCTACTTTTCATCATGGACCTCAGACGAATTCGAAGGCAACAGCTAGCACACCAACAATGCAAGAGAAGCCATAATACAAAGAAACATTCAAAAACTTACACAGTCAATTAATACAAGAAAAACCACGACAAAATTCTTAGCCAACCAGTATTGTCCCCAAGTTTCTATTAAACAACAATAACACGGAGATTTCTGTAAAACATAATCTTCGTTCCGCTAATTACCTTACGACATACACACGGGAGCGAAGTGCGTCGAGCGTTGTGTTGAAACACACGCACAACAAAAACAACGCATCCGTAAAGTTTGGTTGCCAAACAATTGTTAGGTCGTTCCCAGACAATCGCAAGTAGTGTGTTAATTGTTGAAAGCATTCTTCGTGACATACAGTCAAGGTTTGCGGAGAGCAAGAGCTTCACCTTTGATAAGAAACAAGCACTTTCTTCTTAGCGTGTCGATAGCAATCTAAATAGAGTCAGAATTTGGCCACGATTTTGGCACTTTTAGCAGTGTCCTGATGGATGCCGATGAAAGTGGAGCTGGAGTTGATGCTCCTGTAGCGTGCAGACAGCAAGACACGCAGTGTTTGCCCGGCCACCAAGCACTATCCACCAACTGCTCAAACGAGTTCAGGCACCTAATCCTACCCGACTGCATATAACCTCCAGCCACCTAATCCTACCCGACTGTCCTCTATAGAAAAGAGGTGTTCTTCCGACCAGACTCCACTTGTCATCACTGTGCCTGTCTAGGCATGGCAAGGCGTAGAATATTGAACCATAAAAAAACATTAGTCACATGCAATTTAGGTGCAACTGATGGCGACCTTTTAAGCTCATGCTGTAGGTATTTTTTGGCACTGATTAATTGGATCGTCATCATCATAATTTCAGCCGAAAGACGTCCACTGCTGGATATACTGACATATAGCTCTTCCACTTTGACCGGTTATGCGCTTCTCGCATCCAGCGGATTCCTGCGGCCTTCAGAAGGTCATCGGTCCATCTTGTGGGAGGCCTTCCAAAGCTATATCTTCCGGTACGCGGTTGCCACTCCAAAACCTTCCGGCCCCATTAATTGGATACGACCAACAAATCGATGCTTACGGACGCTCCACTCCAATGCTTATCGATTCAATTGAGTACAAAAATTATGCCTCATGACAAAAAACTACACTGTCAAAAAAAGTAACTGCTGCTTGTAACCTAATCTACCAGTGTATCACAAAGTGTAAGAACAACCTAATTGCCCTGAGGGTATCCGGCGCAATTAGAAGAGGTTCCTTATTGTGTTAACGACAGCAATAGGAAAATGTGCCGCATGATCTGCGCACGATTCGATCTAATTCTCTGATGTCAGACGTGTCTACTTTGTTATGTAATTGTTTTATCTTTTTGATTTATATTAAGTGTTTATGTGGGATCTTCGAATATCTTCCGGGTTTAGAGAGAGTGGGCCAGGAATGCGGGTATTATTATCTTCATTTTGATATACTCGTGGTCTATATAATAAGAATTATTAGCATGTAGTGCTGCTAGACACGAGTATTCTCATAGACCACCAAATACGACACTTCATACCGTATTAGCAGGAGGATCTTGGACTCGCGATTGGCCTTTTATCTTCACCGGAATATTAGACTTAAAAAGACCAATCCTGAATTGGCCTATTAAGGATCGATTAAATGTCAAACCAAATGTCCTTGACCAGTGTGTGTTGCCAGTGATGACCTATGGTACAGAGACGTGGTCGCTCACAATGGGCCTTATCAGAAGGCTTAAAGTCACCCAAAGGGCGATGGAGAGGGCTATGCTCGGAGTTTCCCTACGCGATCGAATCAGAAATGAAGAGATCCGCAATAGAACCAAGGTAACCGACATAGCCCGAAGAATTGCCAAACTTAAGTGGCAGTGGGCAGGGCACATTGCTCGCAGAACAGATGGCCGATGGGGCCGAAAGGTTCTGGAGTGGCGACCGCGTACCGGAAGACGTAGAGTAGGAAGGCCTCCCACAAGGTGGACCGATGAC
This sequence comes from Polymixis flavicincta, assembly GCA_949987655.1. NCBI lineage: Eukaryota > Metazoa > Arthropoda > Insecta > Lepidoptera > Noctuidae > Polymixis > Polymixis flavicincta. Next base: position 22,624,763 of record OX465175.1, read on the forward strand.
CTTGCGAAGACCGCGGGTATCCGCTGGATGTGGGAAGCACAAGACCGGTCGAAGTGGAGGAGCCTGGGGGAGGCCTATGTCCAGCAGTGGACGTCTTTCGGCTGATATGATGATGATGATGATGATGAAATGTCAAACTCTTTATCAATATTGCATCAATCTACTAAATCAAGCGCCAACTTTGAAGCAAGATTCTCTTCGTTTCCGATAGTAGGTAGACTTGTAAAACATTAAAAAGTAGGTGTTTAAATAGGTGGTCAAAATACCTACCTCATCATGATCATTTCAGTCGAAAGATGTTCACCGCTGGACATAGGCCTTCCCCAAACGTTGCCACGTCGCTCAGTCCTGTGCTCCATCAAAATACTTAGAAGAATTTTCAAAAATTCGCACCAATACAACTCAGGAAATCGGTCATCTCTGTCGGTAGCAGCAACAGCAGATAATGTTAAACAAAACCGTAACGAAAGCCAACTGACTTGCGCACGCACAGAAATATTTGGGACACAATCATTCACACATTGCACGTTTTGTCTTAAAATTCTTGAAACCGCGAAGAATTGAAATATCTCATTGTTTTTACTTCCGATAACAAAAGTTTTGTATATGAGGCACGTTGAGGCATGTTACTTGGCGTGAATAAGATTTTAAATGGCTGCTTCGAACTGGTTTTTCCCAATGACCTAAGAAACTTTAAGCTATGTTGACATTTAGTTTAATGAATTTGTACTAGAGTGTAACCGCTGATTTAATCCATACGGTAATTAACCTTTTGATTGAATCAATTGGACAGTGCTAATTAGCACTGTTAACAAGTAAACTGTAGTTCAGTACTTTATTTTGGTATCCTTGACCATCCTAATGGCATTTGGGGAAGATAGAAAATCCCGTGAAGCAACCCAAAAAGCAAAGATTCTAAAATCACTGCATAAAGTAGATTAATGTGACTAGCCTTTTCTCAGCTATGTTGGGGTCGGCTTCCAGTCTAACCAGATACATCTGAATACTAGTACTGCCTCCTCGCGCCACTTCCATGTGTGCGCGAGGACCTTTGCCTCCAGATCCCATGGCGGCAATCCGGTAAGCAGGCCCGCTGCCTCACCAAAGATCGATCTTGGCCTCTTTGGGTCGTTTTCTTATAATACCTTTAACGTCGAAGTGCAAATTTTACATATTTAATTATAATTAATTAACCATTCAAGTAACTTAACCACTTAACTGGTTTTACACCAGCAAACCATCAATAACTAAAATAATAAATTTATTTATTTATTTCAGCCCTTATCGTCCCACTGCTAGGTAAAGGCCTAATAAATAATTATTATTATGTATTTATTTAAAACTGTGATGGCAACTTTATTTACAGACTGTTCTGTTACAATAAAAACGAAAACAAATGCAGTCCTCATTCAGCCTATAGTTTATGCTCTACACATTACGAAAGGAACTTTAGATAACTTCACAGTCTGACTACGTCGGCCCTCGCAACCATACATCTCATAAAGAATGTCTCACTCCAGACCACCACGGCCGCAACACCAGGATATCAGGCACAAATAAACACATCAAACAAACAGACCGCGATACACAAACTTTCGCTAAATTTCACGTAGAACAATATCGTTGGTAGACGTCATAATTCAATACTATCTGGTACATTAGTAAGGCAGTTATCTTGAGTGGCCAGCCGGCGCAGGCGCCGCGCCCTGCTCCCTCACGCCTTACCATCGGTGCATTTTCACTGAAAGATAAAATTATATTAATGTGTAAGGAATGGGTAACAAGGACAACTGGGTTGTAGTTTGAATCAGTCAGTACTGTTATAGCGTAATTGTGATTTATTTTGCTCGAATTGTGTTGTGTTTGTTTTGTAAAGCTGTATTGTCGTGTAAACTACACTAACAAGCATCATATTATCTTTAATTAATTTCGATTTTGATCAACTGTCAGTTAGTGTTTCAATTTCATCCTTACTATACACATTTTTTATGCAGAAAGATGATCAGATTTTCACAGAATCCAGAAGACCTGTAGCGGCATCTATATCGCCACATGCGAACTACGCATCACACTAATCTTTCGCAAAATCCTACATCGCGCAAACAGAGTTCACTGCGCAACTAAGTACCATAAATCCACCAGACACGGAGGATCCTACCTTTTCTAAAGCAACTTTACATCTTAATCCTCATGACTCTATACACCTTATTATATTTATCGCTAAACTCCTAATAGGTACGATAGTGGTTTTCACCTGACCAAGTAAACGTGCGTATAATGACAAATGGTACGGTCCTTAAAGCGAATACTTATCATGATGTTTTATCAAATATTAGGTAAATAGCAAACAATAACTTAATCCCACATTAACACGTCATCTATTAAATAATGGCAAGACAAATGATAGGGATACTGAAGTTTTGTTGTAATTGCTAGACATCAAGTCTTGACTTAGTAGAGAATGGGCAGCAGCGTTCTCTATGCATTTTACCACCATACTAGGACCGCCAACCCGCCTGCCAAGCGTGGCGATTATGGCAAAAGGCTTATGTCCAGGAGTGGACGTCTTATGGCTGAAATGATGAAGTATTAACAAACCTAGCTAGCAAACCTTAACCTTAGCGATCTCCCTCATTTATTCATCTAGTATCCAGAAGTACTATTTATTTGAGAGAGCTCCTTTCTGTGTATGTCTACGTATAGAAACAGACTGCAATTGTTCCCTATCGAACCAAGTTTTTCTTCAACCATCTTTTAAACAGCAGTGCGAACCATATTGTAATACATGTGTTTTATTTTCATGTTTTTCTTTTGTGTGTATATCTTTTGTATGCACGTGTTTCTGTGACAAATAAAGCTAATTTACTTTCTTTTCTTTTTGCTATGACATCTCACCTACAAAAGATAATAATGACCAGACAAATGGAATGGTCGCCGAGGTCCTGTTCACATATTTTGGCAACTGGGGTTTAAGTCGTGACGGTACTGGCTTTTAAACCAGGGATCCTCTTGTCCCTCCAAAGATTAGTTCCCAGTAAGCATCGATAATTCGTAAATCATCCGATATACCTGTAGTCACCTATTTTCTTCTTCTTCAAAATATACGGGCTCGTTCAAAAATCGTTCGATACTTCGTTATGAACCCTACTTCCGATTAATTAAGTTTTTCGACCGTGAAAAAACAAATCGATAGGAATTGGACACCTGTAAAATTTGACAGTTGTCCAATTCCTATCGATTTGTTGTGACAATTGTGTTGTCATTCATTTTTATTTCGGGTCCCAAACTTATATTATGTCCGTAGCTGATATGCTGTAGGAAATGCTCGTAATTTCGGCCGAAACTACGGCTTTCCTGGTCAGAGAGAGTAAACCCTAAGTTTTTTTAGATCCTCTTTTACAAAACAAAGTTGCATTAACATCTCACCTATAAAAGCTAATAATGACCAGACAAATGGTATGGTCGCCGAGGTCCTGTTCCCATACTCTGTCGACTGGGGTTCAAGTCGTGCCGGTGCTGCGCTGACCTTTGTCAACCGCCACAGAGCAGCATGCAGATAGCTGACTGCTTGTAAAACAAGGAATATGTCAGACAGATTATGACAAACGTATAGCTGGATTATGTTGCGTGTTTGTGTGGTTTGTACTTGAAGATAATTTGAGTGAAGATAGAAATGGTACTGAAGTGGATCGTGAAACAAGATGATGTGAATAATCAAGTAAAACGAAAGTAATTGACAAATTTCTTATGCTTATCTGTGATTGCAATCATAACGTATTGAGCTTGTGGTTGTGAGATTTTGTTGTAAACAAAGGATAAATTGAACAAACCTGAAAATACTTGGTTGATGAAATAGAATCCTTTGACTGGCGCTACATTTTCTTCGGGAAAATAACTGCATCAATGACCAATAGAATTATTAATATCATCAATTCTGATAATCTAATTCTTAACTAAGAAAGACATCCGATACCTTTTTTCCAGTCATGCATTTCAAATTAACATTCAACCATTCGGTTTCACAAATCCGTTTATTTTATTAGTAAGACGTCTAAATTCAAAACATCTTAGTATTCCGAGACTGTCTGGTTCTGAGTCAGTTCTCGATGAAGAGTGAAGTTTTTGTGATTCATTCGTGAGTTTCGTGACGGGTGACTCAACGCCCAACTTAATACCTTATAGGGCGCACAACGCGGGATGACGTGATTTCTCCGGTTTTCAAAACTTTCGTTCTTATTTGAGGCGACGGATTTTCTTGATGAAAATAATACCTAGGTACTTTCCTTTCTTTCTCCTTTTCTTGTAAATTATACTCTCCCATGTAATCTAATAGCTTGTCAAGAACCTTTATGTAGAGCAATTTAAGTTTCGCGAAATGCTTAATTACCTACTTTACTCTTAGAAGGGTTTTTGCTACTGATATTATGTAAGTTTTGATTTTAGTAATTGGAATTCCAGAGCTATGGTGGGCAAGTACTAACAGCCCCGACTTACGAGTTGTACATCATGGGTGCAAACCTACACTTTTTTTGGTGTAATTTTTTTCATCATTACCGGTCTCATAACGGTGAAGGAAAACATCGTGCAGAAACCGGCACGCCCTAGAAGCAAAAAGTCGAGAACATGTGATATCGATCTACCCGCACTGGGCCCATTCTTTCTCAAAACAGAGGAGGCCTGACGGTCTGTGTCCCGGCAGCGGGAACATTGTAGGCAGATTTTATTAATGAAATTCTCCTTCTAATGTGCCGATGGCATGTAGGTTTTGCATTTTATCAGTATGTTGCCATAGAACGAAGCTTTCTGCACTATTCGTCTGTCAAATTTATATGAATGAAACTTTGGTAAAACTCTTCCGTTCACAGAAATTCTTTCCCAGAATTCCACATAAATATTCATAATCTTTGTTCAAATTATAACAAGCGATATCGCGCGGCCATGCCTTACATTTCGATATAAATCCTCAGTCCATGGCCTATTGCGAAATACTTGTAACACCGTGTTGTTTCTGTAATGTTTACCGCCCGGGAGTGGGTGGCAAATTCATTGTTATTGTTTTTCGCCTTATTTGGAACTTCTACGGGTATTTTATTAATAATATGGCTAAGAGATGTAAAGGTTTTATTTGTTGTTCCTGGAGTTTTATTGAATTTAGTAGCTTTATTTGGGATGATAGTAGAATCATTGTTGACGTTTATGTCAATGACTTTGACATTGGCTCAAATATTTGTGTTCTCTTCCGATATGTCATCTTCAACATCAACATTATTTATATTGAAATCTGGATTTCTAGTAACAGCTATGAATTTAGTAGTTTTCAAAACTCCACTCCTTTCAAGCCTATATACCCGTCCACTAGTCTTCCCATAAAATTAGGTAGCTTTCGATATGTCCATATGTATCCATTCTGCGTTTATATGCTTAGCAACCTCATGCTCCAGATTATTTCACACGACTTCTTCTGGACTGACAAGTAGCCAATATAATTTATTACCCTAAGTACAACTTAATACAAAATTACAGCAATCACGAACGATTTATGTAGATAGCCTAGTGTCCATCGTTTAAGACCTAAATCGTGATGTATTGGAACCTTTGACTCTTACTTACTTTCAAGGCTATGGAGCTCATATTTTATTTATTTGTTTACTAGCAACTTTTGCATAGAGATTAACATTCAAGAATTTAAACGCTTCGTGCTTAGGGTGACACAAAATGCTTTCTTTGATAAAAAAAATTAACCTAGTGTTTCTTTCGAAGTTCGTTGCTTTTTTTACTTTTTAGTTATGGTTTCACCAATTCGTATATCTCTACTTGTTATGTTAACAACAGTGGTAGGAAACATTAGAACATTATCAAGATACACAAAGTTTATTAATTAGTTATTATCGAAGCTTACGCTAAAACTACCCAAGCAAAGTTATTATGAGACCACCCTTAAGGTAAACCCTATCTATTAAAGAATTTTTGAAATTGATCCACAATTGCCGCAGAAATCACGAAACATACATTACAAAAATAGAGACTACTTGAAGTTGAAGTCGGTTAAAAATGGCATTTATAATTTCTTTGAATAACTAATATTACTAACTAAATTAATCCTTTCATCATAGATATGAATCATTATATTTTATACTAATGTATTGCACTTCTTCATTATTCAGATAAAAGCTCATCAGAAAAACCATAAGTAGCAGTTAATGGAAATTAACAACAGTTATCATAAAATATAGAAATATCCAATATTGATTATGGAGAGAAATCAATATCAATCGGATATAAGTTGCAAATGTAGCGGCGCGTGCGTACAGGCCCGGCTATGTTGGTGTGCGTGAATTTACACATGTGTGCGCTTGCGCAGTGAAACGTCCGTGCAAGGCGAACCGCCTGCACTTGTTCCGTTGTAGGGTGCATATGGATTACGGCTGATGAGAAAATACCTTCGATCAACAATATTATTGTTGTTAATAGTTATACTTATCGTTAAGTTTTTGGAATGATTTGCTTATAATCTTAGCAGAATGAAACTAGCCGTTTGTTCAGCTAAAAATACGTAAGTAATCACTTATTTACCAAAAGACTTAGCCAAGGTAACATCACTATTGTTTCAATAAGAGATAGGTATGTCTATTATATATGACGAAGGCTCCTGCCCTCCAAACTGGGAGAAACCTTATCTTGAATGATAGTGAAAAGGATGAAAACGCAACAAACGCTCAGTCCAAACGCTTCGTTTGAACCCGTAAGTAATTCGTAAAATGTAGACAAGTAGTTAGAAGCGGATTAGAAAAAAAAATACAATACTGTCGTCAAAAGTAATGATCAAATTCAGAATTTAAAAAATCAAGGCATGATTTTATTGAGTCATCGGTAAAACACATCAATAGTTCATTGTCTGCATCATGTGACGCGGTCGAAGGAGACGGTTAAATCACCTAGTAAACAGGATTGATGGCCAGCAGGACCCAATGATATCATAGTGACATCATCAATATAACTAACAAGCGTAACAATTAAGTTATTATCATCTCAAGTTTGTACGTATGTTAGAGTGGGAAATTCATTGGAGGATTTTTGAGCTTTCGAAACACAGTAGAGTAAGTAAATACACATGATATGCACATGTTTTTCTGTTTTTTAAGGGGTTGAGGTATATTCAAACCCTCTCGTAAATGATGATCTCATTCATCATCATCATTTCAGCCGAAAGACGTCCACTGCTGGACAAAAGCCTCCCCCAAAAGGGGTTTTGCCATAATCGCCACACTTGACAGGCGGGTTGGCGATCGCAGTATGGTGGTAATATGCATAGAGAAAGCTGCTGCCTATTTTCTAGTAAGTCCCCTTAGTCGCTTCCTACGACACCCACGGGAAGAAATGGGATGGTGCTATTCTTTTACGTCCGACACCACACGGAATATGATCATCTGATCAGCCTAAATAATGTTCTCATTGCTGGGACGCAGGCCTCCTCTCTGTGAGAAGTAATGGGCCCAGTGCGGGTTGGTACGAGTAGATGTCACATGTTTTCGAATTTTTCGTTCTAGGACATGCCGGTTTCCTCACGATGTGTTCCTTTACCGTTTTGAGAGCAGTGGTGATGAAATAATGTACACAAAGTAAAGCCAGGCGCTTTACTTTGTGTAAATTATTTCGTTTTCGTTTTGAATCGGATTAAAAAATGTGTCTGCTCAACAACCTGAATAACGCAATGAATATTGTTGAACTGTCAAATTGAAACGGATTATGATTAATCGTGAATTACGCAATTAGGGTGCTGGTCACAACTCGTAAGTCGCAGCCGTTACCACTGGGCCACCAAATGATAATGTAGGGATATGACCGATTGATGATAAAGCAGATCTCTAGACTGATTGGATATTTTTCAAAATTGAATTGAATTGAATTTTGAAATTTTCTCGTCCATTGCCGAATGCGAGTTGCAAATGAATTGTGCTTTGCAGCTTGCATTTGGTTATGGACGAGACAATTTAGTTAATTAATTATGTATATCCAAAACCCCCGATATCCGAATTCGCCCATGAAAACTACTTTCGAGAAATAGCAATGCTTTTTCCAGCGGCTTCGCCCACGTTGTGGCCGGAAATTATCTCGCAGGAACGTACTACCGAAATAAAAAGTACATCATGTGTTAATCCAGGTTATAAACTATCTGTGTGCATGATTCCATCCAAATCGGTTCAGTAGTTTTTGCGTGAAAAAGTAACAAACATCCGTCCTCACAAACTTTCACATTTATAATATGTATTAGAAGGATTACCTAGTAGGATTCATAAACAACATCAGCCATTGATTTTCAACGGTTTTCTTTATGAACAAATTCGTAAACAAAGTCATAGTCACCACACGTCACATGCAGCTCAACAGGTTTAGTGGGTCGGGCCGTTCGCAAACACACTGCCCTTATGTATCGGTTCACCTCTCATGTCGTCACCAAAGCCACCGCTTATTAAACCAATACTTTCGATGCCACATTTAGAAAACCATTTAAAAATAAACCATGCAACTGGTCCTCGATAAGGTAAAGATAAAGTATTGATTAAATGTGCTTTCTTTGAATGTGAGATTTATTGCCTCGTCCAGGTACTGGTTTAGTTGAACTTGAGGGACGAGTCAATCAGTCTTCAAGTTGCGTCCAGTTTTTTTGCTTCATCTTCAAGGTAGTGGGTTTCTATGGTGCTCTAGGTGAGATGGGTGAGTGGGTCAATGTTTGTGTTCCCGTGAAAGTGGAAGTTGATTACGAGGAATGGGGTACAGTGAGACCCGTGCGTTCGGCATAATATGTGTTCAATGGCTTGGGCTTTCTTCTATGATGATAGCATATAAGTATGCGAAAGTGTTTCCAAGGACGTACATATACAGACTGGAACACATCGACGTGCAACCTGTTCGCATGGATTTTGTACATGATTCTGAATCGCACCTGAGTTGATTTTTTGGTCAATTATTAAAAAAGAGTTTACTGTTCCACAGATTTTGACCGCACAGGTATTGCACTTTTCTATGAAACAACAGATTTCTGTTTACAGGGTTCAAAAATTCCGCTGTTCCCTACATTTTGATGAGCTACACGAACATAAATGTAATGCTGTATATGTAGGTCCTAGGAAACACTTTCGCATACTTATATCCTAGCATTAGCAACATGGCTGGAATCATGTGCAAAATTTATAGTTTCAGATTCCTCGTCCCGGCTAGCCTGTATATGGATTTTCAAGCTATAATGTTGAAGGTATGAATAGGTACACAATGGGATCTAAGAACAGCTCGTGATTAATAATATTAGGAATCATTTCAATTAAGATTTGCCATCTGATAAACATGCTGAGGCGAATATTTGATAAAAGTTAAAGTACAACAAATCATTATCTAAAACGACCTTAATGCAGTAAAATACGTAGCATGGCAATTCAGCAGAATCTCTTCTCTACATAAAACGATGTTAAGTAAACAAATGAGGTCTCCAACGTTCCAGAACTGCCTCAAATCTTGTCAGACAAGTTGACAACTGTCCCATTCATGGATTCCCATTCCTCAATGACCGTTAAAGCTAAAACATAGCAAACAATACCGACCGGTTAAAAGTCTTCTACGAATTTTAATGTTGTACTACGAAACCAGTAAACAAGTACGCTGGCTATGTGACGTACCTTTAAGATGCAGTACGATGCCCTTCAGGGTGAACCTTTCCTTTAACATAATTGAATTCAGTTTTTACTAGAGGTTAATAATAAAGCACTCGGATTGGTTTCAACAATGTTCATTACGATGGTCAATATATTTTAGAATTGAGTAGAGAGATTTGATAGAGCAGTAATGGCAGATCGGCCCCAACTTACGAATTGTGGGTCGTGAGTTCGAAACCACACAGGCACTTTACTTTGTGTCTTTAATTTCATCACCACTGCTCTCAAAACGGTGAAGGAAAACATTGTCAGGGGTCAGGGAACTAGTATATCCTAGAACCAAAACTTCGAAGACATTTGGCATCTACACTGAACCTGCGTGGTGTATTACAGCCCCGTCTGACAGAGAAGAGGCCTGTGTCTCAGCAGTGGGAACATTATAAGCTGATGATAACGATGAATTTAATATTCTGATCAGAGAGCAGTTCTTGTATTTTAAGGAACGTCCGCCTTTTAATATTAGTCTTAATCCATCTACTTCTACATATAATTTACCTCTATTTGACAAGTTTTTGACGCTGATTGTCGCTAAGATAAGATTGGTATCCGATTTTGGCTTTCAGGACTCATTCATTACAAACTACCCATAATAACAATATATACATTGCTGGGACTTTTATATGTAGAATTGACCTAGAGTTGAGTAAAAAAGAAGTCCCTGTGACGAATTATAGTAATTATTCTAACACGATTCATTGTTCATTCTAGGCCCCATAAGGCCTTTCTCTCAAACACCAAAAATAAACGACACTTCACACTACAAAACGACTTAACGTACTATGTACCACGTAATAGACATTAACGTACAAAGCGATTTGTCTTGTACTTAAAAAATGTTTGCCAAAACGTCTCGGCCAATGACATAACGCCAAATGACTACCATTATGATGATGAATGACGCCGAATGCTTGAGCACGCGCAAAACTAATATGTTTTATTATATCCATGAATGACAAACTTAACTGCGATGCCGAAGAAGTCATTTCAATTTGAATCCAATCGTATTGTGAAGTACGAAGTCTTATTTTAAGGTTGAAGGGTGCTTTTCCGATGGTAAATGTGACTTTGTGATAGATTTAAGAGTTGTATAAGAAAGCCGCGGGGGTGTGAATGAAGTCTTTAATCACAATATTAAAGACTTCAGTATAGATAAGGTGAAATGTGTTTGAAGATAGTGTGATGTTAAGTGGTCAGAATTTATTTATTAGATGTCTTGAGGTAAGGAGACGGTGCCATTAGTCACCATTATGTTATAGGAGACAGTAATAGAGCAATGTAATTTTATATAACGATAGTTATTTATTGGGTAATTGACGTTTTCAATTTATATCTATCTAACTATAACTAGAAATAAATAATAAATAGATATCTACTCACCTTTAGAAAATTTATCTTCCTATCTAGATATGTACGAATTTAATACCTACTGCTTTGACAGCCTTGGTAGGGACCTAGGCTACCAAAGCAATTGAAGGCAGATCTTCAAGATATATAGATACATAAAAATAAGAATGTAACTTTTCTCTGTAGAAAAACATGTACGTATGTGTTTTATTAAAGCAACACCAGCGTTGTCTTCAAGAGAGTCACGATTTTTTTTTATTTATTCTTGCTAACTTGAAAGTTCTATCAAAAAAGTCTGAAATCATTACTCTAACGTTAGGATTAATATGAATCTACCAGTTGATAGATCTAATTATAGTGTAAAGTTAGTTGTTACTTTGCCCTTTGAAACACGGAGCAAACTAGCACAGGCCTCATAATTGTGATCATCCAAACGTCTCCACATCAAAACTTTTCTCTCCCCAGCAAAAATGAAACCAATAAATTTAAAGAAATTACATGCAATCATCAGAAAGTCAAATTGCTACACTAAATCGCCGGCAGCGGTAGGGAATTAAGAGTTTTATCGCGGGACATTTTTCACGAGACGGACATACACCGACGTGTCATTATATCACATAACATGGAGCAAATTGATGGGTTAACACGAGTTATCATGTTTGTAACTCTTTACAGCGAATCCGTTGGACAATGCTGTAAAAGGAGCGCCGATTAAAGAAAAGGTGTTGATAATTGAAATCAGCACCATCTAGCGGTGAGTAGTAGAATCGAAAAGGTTTGAGTTGCCTATACTTTCTGCGACAGTTAGGAAACTGTATTTTTTCCTAACTGTCGCAGAAAGTATTTATCTGCCCAATTTCATCAGGATGAAAACATCCGCAGTGCTGAATATGCACCGAAGGTACATCGAAAAGAAATGATAATAAAATAGGTAGGAATCAATTTTCATCTACCTAAATATTAACAAATGAAGAATGAAAGATGTTTCTAGTAGCCCAACCTGGAAACCTTCTGGATAGGTATGTAGTTTCAGTGATATTTTCTAACAAAGAGACTACCTACGAGTTTCCAACAACCTGGGAACTTCAGAGTTGAGATGTTTCATTAGTCAAGAAAAATACCACCATACAACTGATACACAAGGCAGGGCAATATATTACCTCACAGGAAATCCCATTATCTGCTAATTACTAGCCATAAATAGCTGTAATTAATTATTTTTTACTACACAGTTCCTCGTTATTCATTTACGGTGTTTTCCCTTTCTAACCGACTTCAAAAAAAGGAGGAGGTTACATGTTCCACCGAACGTATTTTTTTTAATGTATGTTCCCCGATTTCTCCCTCATTTGTGGACCGATTCTCAAAATTCTTTTTTTATTTGAAAGAGTATACTCCTGAGGTGGTCCCATTGGCACCAAATCAGGATCTGATGATGGAATCCCAGGGAAATCGAGAGCAACCCTAAAAATTTGTAGGTATTAACAATGTTTTTCATATGTTTTCTAAAGCTATTGAGACATTTGCGTATGGTCATCATCATCTCATGACGCTGAGCTGATGAAGGAAGGTACAACTCTTTAACGGTTAGGTGGAGGGTCGAGCAAAACTCCGTCAGATATAGACCGATTTGCAATTTTTTTTTTTTTAGAGACGTGTTTATTCCGAAATGATCCCATTTAAATTTCATATAAATCTGATGATGCGTTTCGGAGACAGACAACGGAACTCTTCGAAAAAAGACAGCAAATAAACCGTGATTGCTGCTATCGCATAAATATGCATTGTTTTGACCAAGGATGATGAAATCTCGCATTGGTGTAGGGTAGGTACCATAGCTAAAATGTGAAAAATAAAAACTTTTTCAAAAAAAAAACAACCGACTTCCAAAAAAACACTAGAAAGTGAAAAATAACTTTAATTTCGGAAGGCGGTAACCAGAAATTAATAAAATACGTATCACAAGTCACCGACTTCCGATATTAAAGTAATTTTTAACTTGCTAGTGTTTTTTTGAAAGTCGGTAGTTTTTTTTTTTTTTTTTGAAAATAGTTTACTATGTTCAGTTGTTCAGATGTTTAATTGAATGCGACATGAGTGTGTGATATTGAATGGGAATTTTTCACCGACTTCAAAAAGGTTATCAATTCGACATGTTTTTTGAAGTGAAAATTTATTTAGGCGCGTTGGGCATTTTTTGATAGGGACCTGTAATTGAGCAGTAATTGACCTATAATTGAGCAGACAAATGATAATCCGATCATTTTACAAGTTTCTTTCAGAGATTTTCGGCGGAGAGAGCGGGGGAAGTTATTTAATGATTTCCAAAACAAAACAAAACTACAATAATGGCGTTCGTGTGCATTAAAATGTAAACATGCAATTTTATTGCACTATCCCCACACGAAGCACAAAATATCGATCCTTACAAGATTTCTTAAAAACATAAATGAAGTAAAACGTCATAATACTGATCGTGAGCGTGCATTTCATCATAATATTAATATAACTACAAAAACTTACAAAATGTGTAAGCACATGTACCCACCTACAGTCACGAGCAATAACATAGAAACGCCCTTAAAGTTCAAATTAATGTCACAAAAATTAAATTGCAAAAATCTGTATGGTAACTTTGTCCAATAATTATCTAAACGTTAAATTGTGCCAAAAAGAACTATACACTTTTATCAAAATTTCGTTAACAGTAGATTACCAAAAAAATTTACTAACTTTTAGTAACATAGTTATATACCCAGGGAAATTTCAAAAACACAACGCAGCAGTTTCAAGGAGCTTGAGCTCGGAAATAAGTAGCAATTGTAATTTTACCTATTTGACAAAATCGGTATACATATAGGATCTTATAATATTATATAGGTATTATAAGAATTTTTATCACTAATTTCCGTTATTACAAATTGTGAGCAGTGGTGGCCTAGTGGTAACGCCGCGACTTACGAGATGTAGGTCGTAGGTTCGAACCCAGACAGACGCTTTACTTTGTGTATATTATGTCATCACCAATGCTTTCAAAACGGTGAAGGAAAAACATCGTGAGAAACCTGATGTCCTAGAACCAAGAATTCGAAGACATTTGACATCTACCAACCCGCACTGGGCCCGCGTGGTGGATTAAAGCCCGCTCCCTCTCACAGAGAGGAGGCCTGTGTCTCAGCAGTGGGAACATTATAGGCTGACTATGTATGTATATATGGTAACTACTAGCTAGTAGCCATCAGCAAGTGGCATCGACACGCCCGTCGACTGTTTTTATTTCCGTATGCCGTCTTGAAACTGTTGTGTTAATAGATTCGTACGACAACTGCATTGCAAATCATAGTGGGATAAGCGCGCATTACGGTTGTTTTTTTAACCCCCGATGCAAAAAGAGGGGTGTTATAAGTTTGACAGTTATGTGTGTCTGTCTGTGGCACCGTAGCTCTTAAACGGGTGAACCGATTTTGGTACGATTTTCTTAATTTAAAAGTAGGTAGTAGGACCTCTAGAAATAGCAGTAGTTTTAAGACATATTTTATCATAATCGGTTCAGCCGTTTGAAGATTATGAGCTATTTTCTCGTTGATGAAGGGATTTGAGCACTTTCCGCGGGTCTGATCGAGTCGAATTTGGTATTCATTACTTTAATTACATTAGACGAACAAAGTAACTTTAAACTGATGCTGCTGCTTCACCTGGAATTTCCAGGATACCCAATTACCTCACCAAAAACAGCGCATTTGGGCTCATTGAAAAGGTCTCAATGAATATATAAATGGTTATCAGGGTTTGATGATGGAGAAGCAACGAACAATGAGGATAATTTTGAAACAAGGTTCACAGTGGGAAACATACGTAAAGCTGCGCAGATTTAAGTGACACATGTTTCGATGGTGACGTGTGTCGTATTTTTATTACTACATTAAGTTTAAAAAGCAGGAATTAAAAGTTAAATTAAAAAAAAAACCCGACCTAATTGACCGTCCCCCGACCTAAAAACGCTTTTATCAAAATATTACATACAACTTCTTATTAAACCTATCAGGCCAAAACAATTTTTTTTAACTTTTTAGAGGTTTTTTGGGTCGGGTGTTTTTAAAATTTTTGCTGTCGTGAAGTGTAGCTAGATCATAATCATGCAGCAAAGAACAAAAGTATCCGACATAGCTTGGACTGTTAGCAGTGGCCTGATACAGGCTGATGATGATTGTATTAATCATCATCACTGAATTCGTCCGATTTATAAACCACTGTATGATACAATGGTGAATGAATAAACTTAATAAAACAAGAAAAAATTGGTATACACTTTCAATTTCATTTTGATGTATCCATTACAATTTCAATAACACGTATACATTATATTTCGTATACATGTTATAGAAATTGTCATGCAGGCTTAAAAATGACATTGGAAGTGTAAACTTTTTACTGATTTTGTTTCGTTTACATTACTTTGAAACCATTGTGTACTCAGTTTTGACACAGTTTGATGGTTCGGTAATTTAGAAAAAAAATGCAGTACACATATTTTTTGAATGGTACAAGTTAAGATATTTTAGAAAATGTGACAATGTATATATATTATTGCTCGTGACTGTACTTCTTGTACTTAAATATCGTAAATATTTATTTTATATGTACTTAAAGTGTTTGTGGAAAGATTAACGAGATGTCCCAATACTCATGTAAACAAATTAACATCGTAATTCCATAGGTATACATACCAACATTCACGTATAAATATTTACCTACTTTTCATACAACGGTACTAATTTTTCTTAAACAACGAAACAAAGAGGAAGTCTTACTTCCTCTTTTTTCGTCTTTCAAGGCTGTAGGAACTTACTTTCAACTGCAGTGCTCTGTTTCTGAAACCATAGAGATCAACAAATTTATGTGTCTAGATATTAGGTATACCTTATGATATAGCCATAAGGCTTAAACGCTACTTAATATTTCGCTGTGACCATAAAATTGAATCACCAGAGATACACGAAACGTGTGGAGACAGTAGGTAGGTAATTGTTGTATTTAAAGATTACTGACAATTGGTGCTGCATATATTTTTAGCATAATCGAATTCACGTCTAAGGTGTACTGGCCGACGGATAGTGAAAATGTTATCCATTTTACAATAGCCTAGGTACATTCATTATTGCTGGGCCTTGTACCACATGTTTTCTTTTACTTTTTCGTGGTTTTGGCTTGTGTCAGCGATTTTTAAATTTAACTATTTTTTCCTGCTTTTATAGTAAGTAATAATAGACACGCTACGATCGACATGCCTCGCATACCTATGTCTGCGTAGCTTTACGTATGTTTCCGACAGTGAAGCTTAGTTACGTTACTGATTTATCCTCATTCCTCTTTGAGAACCATCATCAGACCCTGAGCACCATCTTTAACCTATTCATTGAGACCTTTCCAATGACGCCGAACACGACACTCCTACTGTTTATTGTCGATTTGCAGGAGTAAATCGACAATAAATGTAAGACAGAAGTGTCGTGTGTCGTGAACTAACCTAACTGGGTATCTTGCAAGTTCCAGGTGATGCTACCAACATTATTTTTGTTTTCTAATTGAAGTAACAGAATACCGTATTTCGACTCGGTCAGACCTGAGAAATATGCTCACAACCCTTCATCAACTAGAAAAGAGCTGATACTGTTCAAACGGCTGAACAGATTTTCTTAAGTCAGAGCTTAAAACACTTTCAGACAAAACAAAAAAAAAATCGGTTCAGGCGTTTGGGAGCTACGATGCCACAGACAGACACACGGATACTCACGTTAAACTAACACACCGCTTTTCCGTCGGGGGTTCAAAATCGAACCGTGTGAACCCGGTATAAGCGACTAAACCATAACTTCTTCGTATTATATAAAATAATCCCAACCGATTAACATTTACGTTTTATCTATCCAATTAAAAGTGTTGCCAATCTAAAGTTCATAACTTGTTAAATACAAGTCACTAGTGTTATAATATAATTGTATTCTATTTGTACACACAATGTCTTTAGTCACGTCCGCCAATTAGCTTCGGTAACCAACTATTAATTTCTACTTAGTATGTTTACTTACTTAACTTAATTGCCTATAGTCATTAGTCAGTCATAACATACATAAAGATATTAACAGCTTTTCCCCAAGATTCATCATCATCAGCCTATAATGTTCCCACTGCTGGGACACAGGCCGCCTCTCGGTAAGAGGGATTGGGCCGTAATCCACCACGCGGGCCCAGTGCGGGTTGGTAGATGTCACATGTCTTCGAATTTTTGGTTCTAGGACATGCCGGTTTCCTCACGATGTTATCTTTCACCGTTTTGAGAGCAATGGTGATGAAATAATTTACACAAAGTAAAGCGCCTGTCTGGGTTCGAACTCACGACCTACAACTCGTAAGTCGCGGCCGTAACCACTGGGCCACCACTGATCTCACCCCCCCTCCCCCAAGATTAGATACTTACTAATGTTGACGATTTTTTTTTTTTTTTTTTTTAGTTTTAATTCTTTTATTTAGATTCTTTCATATATGCATCCAATTACATGTCATTTGGGATACTACATATAATTATAATATTATTGTCTATTTTGAGGGTCTGGCGCTGTATGCTGAGATACAGGACTCGTCCTAGTTCGGCTACAGATGCTAATATGTTATATTCTCCCAAGTACTAGCCCATAAATATATGTAAACCGTTGTATGTTTTTCGGTGAAAAAAACAAAATATATAATTAAGCGCGGAAAGGAATTACCGACGATAACTTACAAAAAAACTATAAAAATGTAGTGAGCAGCTCTGAAAATAAAAGTTAGAGCTTGTGACCTCTGAGTTTATTTCGGCCTTTCATTTCAGAACAACTAGATAGGAAACACCTCATCTAGTTTAGAAATAGCTTTGACGTGTAAAAGTGTTTTTACAAACCTACTAAGTTTTTTTGGATGTATACTGCTCGACAAATTATAATTTTTCTGTAAGGGCTGATTTTTCAATAGTTCGTCAACTTTTCTGTCTAAAGAATAAATCTACCAGTTCGGCTTATTTTCTGTACAAAAGCTGTCAAACCGACGAGATAAACCTTATCTGACTATTGAAAAGTCAGCCCTTACAGAAAAATAATAATTTATTATCGAGCAGTATACATTCAAATCACTTATTGACTAAAAATTGCTGCTGTATCAGATCAGGCAATGGAGAGGTGATCGAATAAAAAAATGAAGAGATACGCACGACAACCAAGGTAACCGACATAGCCCGAAGAATTTCCAAAATTAAGTGACACTGGGCAGGGCACATTGCTCGCAGAACGGATAGCCGATGGGACCGAATTTGCTGGACTGGCAACCGTGTTCTGGAAGACGTAGAGTTGGAAGACCTCTCACAAGGTGGACCGATGATCTTGTGAAGGCCGCAGGAATCCTGCTGGATGCGGGAAACACAGATCCGTGCGAATTGGGGTGAGCATATGTCCAGTCTTTCGGTTGAAATGATGATGATGATAATCAAATCAAACCATAAAATATTTACCTAGCTGCAAAAGACATACAAACAAGCAACAAACAGAGACAAATTCGCTGGCCTAACTTGTACATTTGCAGACAAATAAAGCACCTAACACATAAATAAATATACTAATTAATCATTACCTTTCATTTGAGGGGCGCTCATCAATCAATTCATAAGATTTACTCACTACGAAGTAATTGATACTTTTAACATTATGTATGCGGACTGGTGAGGCGGTCTAATAAGACATTTCCTGTTATATAATATGAAGTAAGCAGTACCGATATTTAATTAAATAATATGCTGTTCTTATGTGAAGAGCAGTTATAGCAACGGATGGACAGTTTGTTATTATGTCATGGCAGGATGCTGTTGGCCATAGGTACTCTTGACATCATCTCTCATCCGGCTGAAGAAGTGAAGATACCCATAGAAAGTTTTATAGAGGTCAAAACCAATGCTCGCAGTCCCGCATAGCTTCGTAACATTATGCTGTATGCTGTGTAATGTCCGTATTGCGTGGATGTGACGTATATTTTCCCCCAACTATTTCTTTTTCGTAAAAGAATAGCACCATCCCATTTCTTCCCGTGGGTGTCGTAGAAGGCGACTGAGGGACTTACTAGAGATTGGGCAGCAGCGTTCTCTATACATTTTACAACTATACAGCGATCGCCAACCCGCCTACCGAGCGTGGCGATTATGGTAAAAACCCTCCCTTTTGGAGGAGGCCTATTTCCAGCCGTGGACGTCTTTCGGCTGAAATGATGATGATGATGAGTTCTGTTTATGTTTGTGAGTCTTCTTTCTCTGCGTCAAGTTTACCGCAAATAGATGTATTTTCTTTCATCAAGTCGTGGTCACCAGTATAAAGGTAAAGAATGTTTCTAAAGTTCCTCATCCACCTTGGAAATTATCTTTCCACCGGGTGTTGTGTTTGCCTGACGGTTGATGTTTTTTTTTTTTTTTAAATAGGTACTTAATGGGCTTGCTCTTGACCTCAGTCACGCCTGATGGAAATATATTTGTATATATTTCAATCATCAATCATTGATCAAGATGTTGTATGTTATGTTAGTCGCGCTGAAACTTTGACGCCAGGTTTGTGATGCATTTTCATGGTCTGTTCTATACTGGAAAGATATCTCACGGTCTTCATTAGAAGTTATTCCATTCTAGTATCAAATAAGTCTTAAATATTATCTCTATATACAGGATTTTGTTTTTCTTTACTTTTTCAACCGTCCGTCCTTGAGAAGAGACCGTATCCAGAACATTACTAACTTTGATTAGTATTTTTACTATGAAGCTTCCATCATGACCTAGCATAGGTTTTCAGTTCAACTAAGTGATTGGATTGGCAAACTACCAACTGGTAGATATCTATTACAATGAAACATCGTGTTTTGGGTTAATTTAATTATGTCATGCAGTAAATCTTACTAATATTATAAATGTGAAAGTTTATGTTTGGATATCGATGTTTAGATGTTCATTACTCATTCACGCAGAAACAGCTGAACGGATTTGGATGAAAGTTGGTATACATATAGATTATAAGCTGAATTAACATATAGGTTACTTTTTATCCCGGTAGTGCGTTCCCATGGGATAATTTTGGACCTCCACGCAGGCGAAGCCGCCGGCACAAGTTAGTTCTGAAAGTGACTGTATTTCTTTACCCAAAGGAGTTTTTAAGTATTACTTATATCGAATCGTTTCGTATCACAGATAGTATCAATTTCGGAACCCAACGCGTTTTTCTCCTTTGCTGCGCTATTATGAAAAAAAGTCAAGTAGTAACGTGGAAAGGGACTTTCCAGGGCCGTCGTAGTGGTGATCGTTTTAATGATTCCCCGCGGAATCTTACTACGTTAAAACTACGTCAGTATCGTTTTTTTTTAGAAACCAAGGTAACGGTAAGGAATCGAAATGTCAAATTCTGTATGTTCCAAGACAATTCGTCGATATTATTATTACGATATTAACAGAATTCGTGTGATTGACATGGTTACGAGTAAGGAATCGTTAAGTGGTCATAGTGAATTCAGCCCCAGGGTACGCCCGACGTAAATTCAAGTAGATACCTATCGTTACTCGTGGAGGTTACGCAACTCACAAAATATCACCAACATGCAAATAGCACCAACCAAAATAGCACCAACGACATCCCCATTTTGTGTCCAGGCCAATCACTGTCCATTCCATGGTTGGCTGGAACTAGGGTTGCTATCTCTAAAATTTGGCAACCAGGACAAGACGCCTGAAAACCCCGGATTTTAGAGCCCAGAACCCGGACATGTCAACAGGTTTTTAAACATGGTCAGTGTAATAAAAATTTCATAAATCACCTTTTTATTTATTACACCTTAAAATTTAATGTAATCTTAAAAAAAAAAAAACTTTTCTTTGTCATCATTTTAAGTGTACCTAACACAACAATCGTACGTATTACGTTTGTCGGTTGATCGCGGCGTACGGACACAGTGCGTGTGTCGCGGGTGGCCTAAGACTTTAAATTTTAAACCCGGACTGCAACTGAAGCCCGCCGCCCGGATGCTGCCTTCTAAACTAGGACAAATCTGGGGAAACCCAGACGGATGGCAATCCAGACCGCGGAAAGCGATAAGGCCGCCCATTATATTTTATAATATAATTTGTTATTTTGTAATGTTTTTTTGCTGTGTACAATGAAGAATATACCTAAAAATAAAAATATCTTAAAAAATCACTAATCTCCTCGTTAACCCAAAATAGCTGGTTAAGTATACTGATTGAATACTACTGATAAGCAACTTAAATACCCACTTAAATTATGACATCCTATTGACACCCTATCGATGATTTGTAATCCCAACCACCACCATACCATGACCCACCTTACCTACCTTACTCCTTGCGATTTCCGAAGAGAAAAGGGCATCAGTACGGCTCTTGACAGGTCAACCAAAACTGGTTGTTTTTACAGCGATATGACATTTGACAAATGGTTGCGTTATACCTTTCGCTTCACTATTGTTGCTGCGACCGGATTATTAAGAGTTAATAGGATATCTTACAAACTAGATGGATTTGTGCAGTAATGGCATCAGTTTTGTTCATTTATTGATCAGTCTGAACTTTATAGATTGGTATTTGAAAGTTTCTTCAGAAATGAATGGGAATTTGAAGGTTTCCCTCTCAGCTGTGAAAAAAAAACATAGAATGAACATACATTTCTGTATCAGCCTATAAACGGTCACTTCTCAACTTGATCCTGAAGAATCCTCCTTCTAAATCACAGTATATACATGCTCCCGCTATTACTTCAGACATTTACCATCTATCTAGCCTGTACTGATCCACTACAAAGCAAAGGCACTCCAATTTCTACACAATTCTTTCTTTTGCTAATGGCCAGGCCTTTCAGTGGGAGTCAAGCTCGTCCCACCATCTTCGTCTCGGCCTGCCACGACGGTGTCGTACGTTTAGTTGAACATCTAAAATGCACGCTTAACATGACGCTTTCTATTTCTACTCTACTATAGAATAGAAATCGCTTGTCTACATTTCTGGGTGGAAAACTGTCAACTGTCTATTCGGAAACGTAATTTTTGTCTACTCTTCCGACGACAAAACGCTTGTCTACGGTTCTCGTACTAAGCCTGCTGCTGTGTTCATACTCGTCTCTCTACTGGTATATCTTATTTATCACTGGATATTATATTAGATAACTTTTTATTGATCTGATGTAATTTTTAACCGACTTCAAAAAGAAGGAGGTTATCAATTCGACATGTTTATATTTTTTTTTTTAATGTATGTACGGGCATAACTCCGTCGTATATAGACGGATTTGCAAAATTATTTTTTTGTTCGAAAGGGGTTTATTCCGAAATGGTCCCATATAAATTTCATATAGACCTGATGATGCGTTTCAGAGACAGACAACGGAACTCTTCAAAACCTTACAGCAAATCAACCGCGAATGCTGCTATCGCATAAATATGCATTTTTTTGACCCTAAGGATGATGAAATTTCGAATTGGTGTGGGGTAGGTAACTAAAAAGTGAAAAATAAAAACTTTTTTCAAAAAAATAACAACCGACTTCCAAAAAAACACTACAAAGTGCAAAATAACTTTAATTTCGGAAGGCGGTGACAAAGAATTATAATACCTCCAAAGTCACCGACTTCCGAAATTAAAGTTATTTTGCACTTTGTAGTGTTTTTTTGGAAGTCGGTTGTTATTTTTTTGAAAAAGTTTTTTAACTTAGTAAATTACAAACATATAATAAAATAAAAAATGTTTACTTATAAACTTAGTAAACTTACTTACTTACTTAGTAAACGCTAACATAAACCGACAAAACAAATCTATTGAAGTAACATATCATAATATGAAACAGCAATCCATCTTTTCAGCTAAACAGAGACGTACGGTTCTACAATCTGCGCACTCGACGGTTTACACTTGTCTATCTCAATATTATGAGTTTATAGTCAATGTATCATGACCGTACGTTTAAGGCATTAACAGGCTTGCATACTTGTACTTCTACGGCGCCTCTTGACTTGTGAACTTACTGATAAATATGGCTTTATACAGACAACAAGCTTCTGTCATCGGTGTCATGTTGCATCGTTAATTTTATGTCTAATAGTGTCGTCAGTTTAATCATCGACGTATGCATGGTAGCAGGGACTTTGACGCGGAAAATGTAACCATTAATTTACTTTACTAACCCCTGGGATAGAAAAAAAATCCACTGTTTCATAGAAAAGTGAAATACCTATTTTATTTTGTATCTCTGCTCTAGACTCTGGCAGCGTGTCAATGTCCCCACCACCACCACCCTGCTGCCACCCTGTATCCTCCTGTATGTCCGTTAACGTTCTCTGCCTATACTTGAGCTTCCAATCCCAATGATTGCGACAGTCAACAATCATTGCATTGCATAATTTATAACAAACAGTCCAAAACTAGTAAAGCAGCTATTTTTCATGTTATTTTCGTCCTTTTACATTATTCAATCCTGTTTTCCACCAACCCTGTCTAGCCATATTCAGCCTATAGATAACGTTCCCACTGTTGGGACACAGGCTTCCTCTTATGAGGAAGCCAT
Source organism: Polymixis flavicincta (assembly GCA_949987655.1). NCBI lineage: Eukaryota > Metazoa > Arthropoda > Insecta > Lepidoptera > Noctuidae > Polymixis > Polymixis flavicincta. The sequence goes on from OX465175.1 coordinate 22,648,439, forward strand.
AATCCACCACGCGGTTCCAGTGCGGGTTGAACTATTACCGTGTCTTTGTCTTCCTCAAAACAATGGATATCAGTAGGATTTATCCTCTCTATCCGTCAGAGAATAGAAGAACAATCTTCTTCTCCTTGCAGCGTTTAAAGTATGGGAAATAAAGGCAAGTGAATGTACAGCTTTTTCAAGCACGCCTATTTGTAAATGATAAATGATTTTATTTCTGTAAGTAGGTTTGTACACGTCAATCATATTTTCAAAACTAGATGAGGTCGGCGTTTCCTGTCTGACTACTCTGAGAAGATAACTCTGAGATCACAGTCTCTTTCAAACTCTAGACATAATCTTAGTCAGATCATATCAAAACCATGTGGATTGGTGTCTTTTGAGGAAAGAACCACACAGATTTAGTGGACCGTAATCATGCAGCTCAACTTAAAACATAAAGAGCACAACGATTCGACGAACAATACCAAAGAAAGGACATCTTGGTAGGCTGCATAAAGTACTCAAACTGCAAGATTAACATTAAAAAGTAATTGAGAAAGAGATGAAAAAGAAAGAAAACATGACCGATATAGTCCTCACAATAATAATGTGAAACTTCTCAAAGTACCTATATATGCATGTCAAATTTTATACAGGATAAGTTTTTATCCAGTGCGCAAATTTTAACCATGAATTCAGCATACCATTCTAGACCCTCTAGCGCAGAAATTGCAATGTGTAGTGCAATACCTACGCGGTCGAAATGTATGGAACAGCTGAACAACATTCAGAATGCTAAAATTTGATCAGCTCAATCCCAAGCTTTCTTGTATTCCAAATTACGTAACACATCAACAATCAGAATCACTGCAGAGGATATTGCTAATCCATTGATTCGATATGTTCAAAAAAATTGTCTGCTCTACAACGTAGATAACCCAACATATATCTCCCCCAGTAGGTTCCCGCATTGTCGTTTCGGGGGGCTCAGTAGCCGTGGTCTCCCTCCCACGGTGAAGCGAAGGCGAACCCCAAGGTGGGACCGCTCATCAGGGCTTTTGCCTCCAAGCCGACGACATAGCGACCAAAAAGTAGGTTGCGGTGAGGTGCATCGCAAATGAGGCGGGCCGCGATGTCGAATGGGAGGCATCGCGGCTGAGGGTTACAGGCTGCGGCGGAGGAGGAGTCGGCACTCCTTCCGTACTTCTGAGTAGCGCTCTTTCCCTCTGTGGCCTGGACGGGGCGCTACCGTTTGATGGTGGACGCGGTGGGGCCGCAGGGGAGGAGGAGTGTCAGTATAGCGTTGGCCGCTCTCCCTGTCCTCTGGGGCCGAAAAGTGATAGGCGGCGGGGCCACTGTGCTGACCCTTCGCAGGGGACCAAGGGTGCCAGTCACAGGGTCGTCTGGGGCCCTTATGCTATTTGGTTCCTGGGGTGGTCACGGCCTGCCATGTGTCCTGGTGCACCGGTGATAGGGGTTATTCCCCTCTGAGGAGGTCCAGTGACGGACAGCCGTGGCGGGTTCGCGGATGGCTTGCGCGTTTCCGTGTTCCCGCCTCAAACGACCCTGGATGACACCGTGGAGCTTTAGTGGGTTACAGTCCCACATAACAACGCTATCTCCCCGTGGTAGCGTAGTAGACATTTCTGCACGTAAAACAAAAAAGAAATGTCAGCAACAACTGGTGGGGTCCACAAGGGCCGATGCCTGCCAGGGGTGGGGGTTGTTCGAAAGAGATACCGTCGCCGCTGGCACACAGGCAACTGAGGGAATACGGGTGGGTTTTAGTCAGTAAAAGTCTGACACGCCCTCCTGCTCCACCCAGAGCGGGACAAGTTATTTCATGATTTCCCACCCAAAAAAAGCGATCATTTTAAATAGGTACATAAATATTTAAGTTCTGTTATTTTATTAGGTACAATATATAATATATCAGCGGAATAGATTTTCAATCGATATCAGCATAAATGTACTCAAATAGTAAATTGACCGAGGTTCGACTTGGTCAGTTGTTCTTGTGAAAAGAGAGCGATAATGAGACGTGCGATAATGAGATTATTTAATTTCCCGTCATGGCGTAGTAAAGTGCGTGGAGGGGCTTGACCATGGTGAGAGGGCACGCCGACAGTGCTGCCACCGTCTTAGCAGGCCAGTCTAGATGTAACATCAATATTTATTAAATTTCCCCATCATTCTCATAATATTAATTGCAGCTTTAGCAATACCACATTCAGCATAATATTAATAGGTTACAAGAGGCCCACAGCAGGTAGGTAAGCCGTTAACAACGATAGGCTTATGATAATTGATAACCAACCCAAATTACATAAAACACATTTACGCAACCCCTCCCTTCATTATGCAAACTCTAGTATAATCAATCAAGCGTATAATCTTATCCGTGCTATGACAAATATGGCGACGTAACCGCCATTCAGAACATATTGAAAGCATTCTCTATTAATGACGAGTGCCCGATAAATGGCCATTACTATTTATCTACATATTACCGACATAGGTGATTGATATTTGTTTTGTTTAAGGCGAAGGCTCTTCGTTGAGGGTTTTGTTTAAGTTGTTTATTTACCGTGTTTAAGTAACCATCAATATGATTTAGGTCCCTTAGTAAGAACTGACCAGTTCAAGCCGATTCTTCTGCCTCCTGGAAATGCAGTCTCTATTGCAATCTCCAATTTTGATTAAGAATGAAAGAAATGTTCATCCCTTATTTTGGACACAGATCCGTAACTAAGACATATGGTACATAACAAATTGTGCAATGTCCGTTAAACACGTCAATTTATATCCTTTGCTTTTCGATCTAAAATTCATAACACCACAAAACTAGTCACCATTTACGAGTAATAGTCTAGATTCAAGCACTATATTTGGGACGTAGAAGTTTACGGTAAAACCTTCCAAATATGTTCTAGTCCCGTTGTTTTATATTATTTTCTATGGATTATCTAATATTAATACGTGGCGTCACGTGCCTTCTAGCTGCCTTTATAAGGCTGCTGGTAAACGGGCCACCCGCATTCAATGGTACAATGAACGGTGCAGGAAGGATATTGCCATGATCGACAAGCTATGTTGTATAGCTCCATGCATAAATGGTTCTACTTACTTTGCTACAATGGAAAAAAATATAGGACTAGTATTTGATAAGGGCCTCAGAGCTTCCCCATAATCATTATTACCTATTCAGTCTTTTTAACCGACTTCAAACAGAAGGAGGTTATCAATTTGACATGTTTTTTAATGTATTTTCGGGTATAACTCTATCATGTATAGACGGATTTACGAAGTTCTTTATTTTTTTTAAAGGAGTTTATTCCGAAATGGTCCCATTTAAATTTCATATAGATCTGATGATGCGTTTCGGAGACAGACAACGGATCTCTTCAAAAATTGACAGCAAATCAACTGCGATTGCTGCTATCGCATAAATATGCATTCTTTTGACCCCAAGGCTGATAAAATGTCGAATTGGTAAGTACTAAAAAGTGCAAAAATAAAAACTGTCACAAAAAAAAAACGACTTCCCGAAAAACAGTAAAGTGAAAAATAACTTTAATTTTGGAAGGCGGTGACGAAAAATTACAATACATATCCAAAGTCACCGATTCCCGAAATTAAAGTTATTTTTCACTTTGTAGAATTTTTCCGAAAGTGGGTTGTGTTTTTTTTTTTGAAAAGTTTTTCAGGTAAGGATAGTAGCAGGTGGCACGGGATAAAAACTTTGTAAATAAGATAAAAGGAGTATGCAGATACTCCTTTTACCTCAATTATGTTCATACATCTGTGGCCTTAGTGTGTTTCTTTTAACCATCTCGATTTAACACATCGACCGCGTTGAGCGCTCCGATTGGTCCTTCACCAATCCAGGGACAATCGAAGTGCCGAACGCACTCGATGCGTTCGATCAAAATGGTGACACGAAACTCACACTAGCGCCACTGGTCATATAAGCACGCTAGTTGCGAATACGACGCCCTGACCTTTTTGAAGACCACCACCACCACCATGTTTTCCTAGAGCGTCCCGTCTCGACGTTTCCATTCACCTCTGCCTAGTAAATACTTCTGTTAGTCACCGTCATTTATCCTCCCAACAGGACAAAACCATCTAAACATACCGAACCGTTACCTTATCACATCAATCCTCACCATTTCATCCATAGTCACACATTCACAGCTTGGTCCAGATCTTCAAGAAAAACTAAATAATGTCATCTAATTCTTCGTCGTACATGCTTCGTGCGGTGTGCCTACGCTCCCAACTGTTACGAACTTCACTAATGAAGCACAAAAATGCCTGTCATACAAGACTTCATCGACATTATGCGAAACTGTTGTTCTGCAAAAGAATCAGCAGAAGCCTCACCTGACCTCAGTATAAAATCTGTAACAAGAAAGCGCTTCATCTTAAACAATCGCAGAAGTTGGTATTTGTCATAAGTAGATAAGATTATTACAGTTATTACAATCGCCTGCCCCATGGCCCCGTGGGTGTCGGAGTTATGTCAAAACTTCGCACACGCCATTGTGACCACACTTTCATTTTTTATCTATTTGTTTTCGCATTTTCTCACACTGTGGCCTTTGACATCCTGATATATTATATTAGATTGTGTGATGAAAAGAGTATCATTCATTTGTCTATTACATTTAACATGTAGGAAAGCACTTTCGATAAGAACAACCCAAATTATACTGTTGGAATTCTTATTAAATAGGAACCTATAGACTATCCGAGCTTTTTAAAGTTACCTATAATTACTAGCGACGGTTGCACACTCTTTTTACTATATTTGCTAGACTACTGCTGTTTATGTGAATGCTGATTTGATCAGGACCTCAAACTGCAATAAAATGCATTATTATTGGATCCGAAATAAGATCGACTTAACCTCACCTAACCTAGCTCACATATTTTACCTGGCAACCCTGTAATAGGCACCAGAAATAGGTGGGTAACCTAACTGTTACATGTTAGTGTCTGTATCAAATCGCAGACACTGTCGAAACCAAATCAAGAACATAAAATAATACAAAACAAAAAACCAAAGAGAAACAACAAACATGGGAAAAAAAAAAAAACTGTTACATGTTCTGTATGGTTAGTGCTATCAACTAGAATTTAATTCGATTGGTAAACAAGTCTGCCAAATATTTAAAAAAAACGTACAATATTTTGAATCAAATAAAACACAAACATGTTTATGTTAAAAAAACGAATTTAGCAATCATTCCTTCAAATGGGTCGTCCCATTTGCAAGAATTATTGCTAAATTCGATAATATAATATTAGTCGATGAAAAATAAAATTCATCCGGTAAACAAACCAACCCGCACTGGGCTCGCGTGGTGGATTTCGGCCCACTCCCTCTCACAGAAAGGAGTGGAAACTTTATAGGCTGAATGTAAATATTTAAAAAAAGATATGGGTGAAGGTCGATCCTACTTCGAATCTTAGACAGCTTAAAGCGTTTCATTCTATCGAAACTAAGAGCCATTCAGGAGGACTATAAACGTTTCTCAAATGCCAGTTTGTCTCATGCAGTTCCCACATTAAGAGCCGTTGCAACAAATACGAAGAAACACAGACGGTAAGACTATTCCTTTGATCATGAAGACCTTTACAAAACAAATCAGATTATAAACTGCAAATCAAACAGCTGTAGGTCATCAATGATGTTCCACAAAATCAAACAATTTTTAACCCATCTCTCGTCCTTGATGCAATAAATGCCAGAATCCCAAGAATCCTCTCAAAACATCTATCCCTTAGGGCCTATACACACGTAGCACAACCACACCACATCGCATCAACATAATGTGCGAAACCAGTGATTACGTGGGAATAGTGTCGCTGCAAGTTTTTGGAGTTGTGTTGTGGTTGCGGTGTCGCTAGTAGTTACGCAGACTGATCGTTGGGTCGCTGGTGGTTGCGTTGTTTCTTTTTTTTGTGAATCGCATCTCGCAGGTCAACCTTTGAGGTTGTCAGCTGCTTTAAAGGACTTGCCTGTGGTTGTCTCAATAAATTAAGGCCTCCGCCAAGGACTTAACAACCTTAAAAAGGAAATGACTATACGCTAAGCGCACCACCTGTGGGGTGCGGTCCTAGGCTTACGGCGTCACTGGGAGGGAGCAAGGAACGGGCTGAATCGGAATTCAGTGGTTGCGTTGCGGCTGTGACGTGGCCTTGATGTGGTCGGTATCGCCAACACTGTTGATTTTGACCGACAACTTTGGTCCTTGTGTGTGTGTGCTGTGTGTTCATTTTCACACAAATAGTCGCCCGTACACATTATGTCGTCCTGGTGTGATTGTGGTTCGTGTGTTCAGGCCCTTAGTTAATATATCAACTGTAATGAGAACGGATCTTATTTGACATTCTCTGAATCAAATGAAGTTAAATCTGATTACTGAGAAGTTTATGATAGGTTACAGCGTTTACCTAGGAAATGCCAAAGGTTTTGAGATATTAACCTGAAGGACCTATCTAAAACGTTTTATTATTCTGTTGAAAGGTATAATTTCAGAATAATTGGGTTACATTTGTGGGAATTCTAGCGATGATTGTGTAGTTATATTAAGTCCAAAGAGCAGTGGTGGCCCAGTGGTAACGGCCGCGACTTACGAGTTGTATAGGTCGTGCGTTCGAACCCAGCCAGGCGCATTACTTTTTGCGTAAATAATTTCATCACCACTGCTCTCAAAACGGTGAAGGAAAACATCGTGAGGAAACCGGCATGTCCTAGAACCAAAAATTTAAAGACATGTGACATCTTTCAACCCGCACTGGGCTCGCGTGGTGGATTACGCCCCACTCCCTCTCACGGAAAGGAAGCCTGTCCCAGCAGTGGGAACGTTGTAGGCTGAGCATGTATATATTAAGTCCAAATCGGTTGTAGATATTTGCAGATCTATATACCTATCTTCTAGTTAAAGTGATCTATTTCTTTCACGTTTTAAATTCCATACAGTTTTCTTTAAATAATAAAAATAAAATAAAATCATTTTTCTGAATTATTAATGAAGCAAAAATATTTCATAATTTATTAAAATAAATCCTATGGGTACCTGCCAAGATTTTTATGACAATCATTTCGTCTGTGACCATTAATTTTATGGGGCCATTTTAAAATCATAATTATCTTCGTAATATACCTACGTATTATGTTCCATGCTTGGCATTCGGCTAATAGACCGAGTTCTTAACGTCGAGATATGAAGACATACGAAGGTTTTTGATATCGGAAAGTGAATTATGGAACTCAAATGAGTTGGGCAGGATACCTGGCAAAGCGCAGTGATGACAGGTGGAGTAAGGCTGTGACGGAGTGGCGTCAAGGACTGGAGATGGGCGGGCGACATTGCTACCATCGCGGGCAAAACCTGGATAAGGCTGGCACCGAAACGTGGGGATTGGTACAAGAAAAAAGAGGCCTAAGCCCAGCTGTCGGTGAGGTCTGGTTGTGGTCCCTACTAGTCATTATGTATATCCCAACTAATATTATAAATGTGAAAATAACTCTATCTGTCTGTTACGCTTTAACCGCTGAACCGATCGTCATGAAATTTGGCAGAGATATAGCCTAGGACATGAAGAAGGACATAGGCTACTATTTTACGACATCCACGCGGGCGGAGCCACGGACAAAAGCTTGTAGCAAATATAAGTCTGAAACCGCCAACTCGTTTTGAGCCAGCGTGATGTAAAATGTTCCTTCTTTGTACCTCTTGCCTTTCTCCTATATTGGGACACTATTATTGTGATGTAATTAATGTGCTATCAAATAAATGTTTGTTTAACATAAGTAGGTATTATAAAACTAATACTAGGCAATAGCATCGATTACTAGTTTATAGTCTTTAACAGATTTCCTTACCTACTTGAATAAACTTCCATTGAATTCGACCAAATTCTTACGAAACGCAATTTCTCTACAGTAAGACGAGAAACTTGTTACATAAAACGCACTTGGAGTATTTGTGTTTCCCTATGGCATTTCTACTTGTCTTCTTAATCTAGTAATCAATTTTAATTTAATTAAAATGTATGGGTAACATATTGGTACACGCCTTCATAGAAATTGACTACTATTATGTACCTTTGAGTCACTTTTACTTACTGTGGTAAGAACCTTCAAGGCGTTTTTGAGCTAGAGTATGATTAAGACAAAGTACAAAACAAACTTGGAAAGTTTGGTACACACGGCTACACATCAAGCTATACATTCGCACTGTACGAAAATCTTATATAATGCGAGATCAACTTATACCGGAAATGTATAGCCTGATGTGTAGCCGTGTGTACGTACATACACTGTACAGATCATCATCACCGGCCTTCTTCTGCTCTTACACCGTATACAATTAATTCAATCTACAACTAATGTTACCTAGCTGTGGGTAATACTATTTAGTGCCACTGCATAATTCGTGTATATAGAAAGAAGAGATAGAGATATCAATTTACCTCCTGCACATACACAATGAACATACAGAATACATTTTTAACCAGTGCGCAATTAGTAACCATGAATTCAGCATATCGAGTAGAAAATTTTCGTTAGTTATACATAAAATATCTCAGCTGTTTCACAGAAAAGTGCAATACCTACGCTGTCAAAATATATGGAACAGCTGTATTTTTTGTATACCTAACTGACGAAACATTTCTACGCTAGAAGGTCTAGAATGACACGCTTTCATGAATTCATGGTTACAAATTGCGCACTGGTTAAAAATTTACCCTATAAAATAAACCTAAGATGTTCCCACTGCTGGGACACATGCTTCCTCTCCGATGACAGGGTGTGGGCCACGCGGGCCTAGTGATGGTCTGGTTGTAACGGCCTCGACTTACGAGTAGGTCGTGGGTTCGAACGCAGGCAGGCGCTTTACTTTGTGTAAATAATTTCATCACCACTGCTATTAATACGGTGAAGAAAAACATCTTGAGGAAACCGGCATGACCCCTAGTACAGGTTCATAGATATCACGTGGTTTCATACTAGGTCTGCGTGGTAGATTGTAGCCCACTCCCTCTCACAGAGAGAAGGCCTGTGTCCCAGCAGTGGGAACATTTTAAGCTGATTATATATGCAATAACCCATGGTTGTGTATGTGCAGGAGGTAAATTGATATCTCTATCTCTTCTTTCATTTCAACGCTTGCGTACCCTCTAGCTCATTTTGAAAGAAGGTAAATAGTACAACAAAACAGCGCTCTGTTCCGTGTCGTGCCGGACGTAAAAGAATAGCACCATTCCATCTCTTCCCGTGGGTGTCGTAAAAGGCGACTAAGGGACTTACTAGAGAATGGGCAGCACCGTTCTCTATGCATTTTACCACCTTAGAGCGATCGCCAACCCGCCTGCCAAGCGTGGTGATTATGGCGAGACCCCCTTTTGGGGGACGCCTATGTCCAGCAGTAGGTAGACGTCTTTCGGCTGAAATGATGATGATGATGAACAGCGCTCTATATCTCTTATTCATACTCATAGTTAACAAGAACCCATTACTAATGATTTACAAATATGAGTCGGTAACTACCAAGTGACCTACCAATAAGTACTATCTCCCGCCTTTTTTGTGTACTTTAAACTAGATGACTTGAATAGATTACGTAAGGAGTTAAACAGTAGTTTATTATATTAAATCAAAGTCCCGCGCCGCGTCTATCTGTCTGTCCGTCTGTTCACGATAAACTCAAAAACTACTGAACGGATTTTCATGCGGTTTTCACCAATAGACAGGGTGATTCATGAGGAAGGTTTAGGTGTATAATTTGTGTAAATTGGTTAACGCCGGCGAACCCGCTCACAAAAGCAAATAACGGATATCAGACGGATTTTCGAATTATGTTCAATTGGCTTTTATTAGTTCGCAGTCTGACTATGGGTTATGTCCATTGCCATTTAATGATGCTATTTATGATTACGGTTTGCTAGTGCTTTGTTTTAGAAAAAAAAACAACTGACTTCCGGAAAAACACTGCAAAGTATTTTTATTTTTTTGGAAAATGTTTTATTTTTCACTTTTTATGTAGGTATACCTAGTACCTACCCCACAACGAAATTTCGTCATCCTTGGGGTCACAGCAATCGTGGTTGATTTGCTGTAATTTTTTGAACAGTTCCGTTGTCTGTCTCCGAAACGCATCATCAGATCTATATGAAAAAATAAAACAATTTCGGAATAAACCCCTTTTCGAAGTAGTTTCGGAGCCTATTCAATGCAAACAAACAATCAAATCTTTCCTCTTTATACATTGGTATATACGTAGATATAGATATCGTACTGTTGATATTCAAGATTCCCTTGCTCCTTTACTTAGTAATGATCGAAACTGTAGTCTCGAGTATTTCCCCTATTTCTTACTAAGTTGACAAACTTTTCTACTGACTTATGGAGTAAATAAACTCCAAACATTCGTAAATATTATATTACTTTCAATCACTACTAAACGAATTTCTGCCTCGACGTCACCCCTGAGTGTCCCCTCCTATTTTACAGAAAAGTTTTCAGCTATGAGTAGAGAAAACCAATCAACCTCTATTTTCTAACACTTACAGGTTTTTTTAATAACCTTTTCTAACAAAAAGGATGATCAAATCGGACTACTCTATAAAGTTATGGTAAGTAATAAGTTATGGTCATACATAAAAAAAGTATAAGTAGGTACATGTAGGTATTTTTTTATCCGTTAAAAATAACCCACAAGTTAATAGCGTACTTTATATTTTTCATTTGTTGAACCGAAAACCAACAATGAGGAGGTAATTGATTATAAGTAGGTATTAGTATAATTTTATGTGTTCAAAAATATACAACAATTTATAAGTACCTACATATATTATAGATCGCGGCACGTAAGTTGAATTATAATCCTCCATTTTGATTCAACTTACGTGCCGCGATCTGTACAGTCATTTGTTTCGTGGATATAGACTGACTTGAAATTTCTACGCGTTTTTCATAAGCCATGTAGTGCTTAGCTTGGACACTTTGCGCAGGCTCGAACTCACTGGTGGGCCTGGCTAAAAATCACGCTGTCTCACCAGGTTTCGTATCCGACAGAGATAGTATCAGTGGTGAGCAGTTAGACGCTAGTCTACACGCACAACGTTATTGAATGAGATGCAGGAGCATTTTTGGCAAAAAAATCGCGAAAAAATTAAGAAAAGTTCTTCAGAAGATCGGGTTTTATGAAAAAACCACTGCATAAATCAATAACCAATAAAATTTATTGAATTTATTGTTAATTGAACTTTGTCGGTACTGTCTTGGTTTTCGAGATTTTACACTCCTTTTATTACTTAAACACGCTCAAAATTAGGTTAAATTAGCAAGAAAAACGAATCTTTGTTGGCTCATAACTTTTTAATGGCTTTTTATTTTAGTATTCTGTTTCCGTACAGACAATAATAATAACGAGACAAAACCATACCATGTTTAATTTTTGATGTACATAGTCAAACAGTGGAGAAAAACCCTCCCGAAGTTTGTATGGAAAAAATGTGGACAAGTGTCACCTTAAGGAGACTCCTAATATTATTATAGTGACAAGTCGTGCAGTATGTGAAAGTGAAGACCAACTGGACTCTGAGGGTCGAAAAGTTGGAATCGCGCCACGACATCAACTTTAAGTCATTCGTGGTACGAGTTCCAACCCAGCATCTACAGATCTGCTTGAAAGAGGACTTTTGGCCGAAAGGTGTCGTATATCGACGTTTCCGAGGACGGTTACGCGACACCTCGCAGCGATACACGACGCCGACCACTTTACGTGTTTAGTTATAGGTACTATAGTTATAATAAGTTTCTTAATATGTATTAGTTTATTAATATTTTTAAGATTATTTTGTGTATTTTAGCTATGGGCCATAGATGCCTGATAATAAAATGATTATTATTATTATTATTATTGATTACTATTTGTTTTCCTCGGCCTAGCCGGGTAAAACTGATGGCACGGGCCTAAGCCAAGTGTCCAGCAGTGGGGTTAAGGGTGGGAGTAATATTACGAGTAGACTGTGTGTTAGTTGAAACTATATTATGGGAGTATTGGTGCAAGGTGTCAGACTCACACTGAAGAAATTTTCTAACTAGCCTGCATGTGTTAAGAATCACTGCCTTCTGCAGCAGGTGGTAGGTGTTAGATGGCAGGTCGAGGGAACTAAGGGACTGATGAAGCTGTTTAGGTATTACTCCTGTTGTAGATAGCACTATGGGAACTATTGTGACTTTTTGCAGATGCCAAAGTCGAGTTATTTCGTCTTTTAGTTCGGTGTATTTAGATAATTTTTCGGCTATTGTAGTCTGTAAGTTATGCGTATTAGGCACGGCAATGTCTATAAGGAACCCAGTTTTATTTATTTTATCGATTAATGTGATGTCGGGTCTGTTAAAGTGGATTGTGCGGTCTGTGAGTATGGCTCTGTCGAAGTACAGTTTTGTTGTGGGGTTCTCTAATACCGTTTCAGGGTTATATTTATAATAAGGTACTATAGTGTCTATGAGTTTGTATTTATGAGCTAGTCTTTGGTGTATGACGTTGGCGACTTGATCGTGTCGATGTTTGTAGTCAGTCTGGGCTATTGATTTGCAGGCACCGGTGATATGTTGGATTGTCTCTGGGGAACTATTGTATTTTCTACATGTATCGGTTGCTAAATTTTTTATTATGTATTTTCTGTAGTTCTTAGTCTCAATTACTTGGTCTTGAATTGCAAGCATGAACCCTTCAGTCTCCGGGAATAGTTCGCCTCGATTCAACCACGCGTTCGACGCATCTTTGTCGACATTTAATTGGCATAAATCTTGGCGATGTCTCCCGTGTAGAGACTTCTGGGTCCACTCTTGGCATTTGGTTCTGTCGTCAATCACTTTCTCGTTTTTTTGTTCTGTGGTGTCTTTTAAATTAAGAGGTGTTAAGTGTTTGTCATTAAGTGCTATTAGTTCGTGGAGTGGGGAAGATTCAGTTTTGGTAAAGAAGTATTGTCTAAGAGCTGTGATCTGTCTGTTGTGTAAGTTTCGGATATCTATAAGTCCTCTGCCTCCTTCTTTTCTTGGTAATGTTAACCTTTGTATACAAGATCTTGGGTGATGTTTGCGAAATTTAGTCATCGTTGTGTTGATTTTCCGTTGTAGGTTTATTAGGTCAGTTTTGGTCCAGTTTATTATGCCGAATGAATAGGTGAGCACAGGTATAGCAAAGGTGTTAATTGCTTTTATGGTATTCCTCGAATAGAGTTGTGTTTTTAATATTGTATTAAGTCGATGTTGAAATTGTTGTTTAAGTTTTTGTTTAGTATCTTTGTAGTGTATCTGACGGGATTGATCGTAACCTAAGTATTTATAAGTGTCAGGTGTATCCAATGGCTCTATTCGTTCGCCTGTACCTAAGGTGTATTGGTGTTGGTAATTCTGGCCTGCTCTAACTGAATTTATTTTGCATTTATCTATGCCGAACTCCATTTTAATGTCATTTGTGAATGTTTCTGTTAGGTTAGCTAGTTTGTTAAGTTGACTCTCGGTTTCTGCATAAAGCTTTATGTCATCCATATACAGTAAATGATTTAAAATACCTTTTTGTGGGTTAGTTTGTCGTATTATTATTATTAAAACTGGAGAAAATTGCCAACATTATCACTCTTACACATAGAACTTAGTAGCTTACATTTGCATATATGCCTTTATTTAGGTACCAGTGGACTGTGAAGGCTGACGATCATCATCATCATTTCAGCCGAAAGACGTCCCCCAAGCTCCTCCACGGTTCTGTGCTTCCCGCATCCAACAGATTCCTGCGGCCTTTACAAGGTCATCGGTCCATCTTGTGGGAGGCCTTCCAACTCTACGTCTTCCGGTACGCGGTCGCCTCTCCAGAACCTTGGTAATTCTTCGGGCTATTTCGGTTGCCTGCGGATCTCTTCATTCCTGATTCTATCACGTATGGAAACTCCGAGCACACTCGACTGACGATATGTTGTATTAAAATCCTCCGTTTTTCGTCGGTTAAAAACCAATTTAAGGCGCATTTTGTAATTAGGAAACAGGCGAACTTTATCCTCTTGAAATAGCTCGTCGCCTTCGGAATTTATTCAATCACTCTATAATAATATAAAATAACATCACGCCTTGTTTCCCCGAATGCTTGGGCAGAGGTGTACCTAGCACATGCACATTTCTCCAGTTATCTTTAAGTACTATGATAAGTAATAGGGAGCGAGCCTATTCCCATCAACCGGGCACAAATCCAAACACCGAGCTGCTTCTGAGAAGTTCTATAAAAACCCAACGCCACTTTGTCCGACCAGGGAATCGAACCCACGTGCTCAGCATTAGCGCTTGCGTCCACTAGACCAACGAGGCACATCCGATCCTACTTCCTACTATAAATATTTATAAATGTGAAAGTTTGTGAAGATGTTGGGATGTTTGTTACTCAATCACACAAAAACGGCTGAACGGATTTGGATGAAATTTGGCACACAGATTTTTTGTAACCTGGAATAACACATAGGGTACTTTTTATCCCGGTAGTACGTTCCCGCGGGATAATTTCCGACTTCTACGCGGGCGAAGCCGCAGGCGAAAGCTAATATTTTATAATCTTTATCAATAATTATTCACTTTAGTTTCAGCTTACTCATTAACCGATTACAAAAGAGTTAATACAGGCATGTGCTGTTTTGATTAACTCCGGAAATCCGTGACCTAACATTTACAATACATGCCAAAAACCATTTAATGAAACACAACATATTGCGCGTACGCTGACATAACGGAGATTATCGAGCGCTGCAATATAATTAACTTTATGTACTACCATGATGTATTTAATTAGTAGGAGATTATTTAAATAGTATTCATTTGTTTGTTATGTTATATAATGTAAGTTACTGTCGCTTTTTAGTTATATTAAAAAGCCTGGTTCTTTATAGGTATAGAAAAACCGATCGTTCTGAATTATAGTTCTAATAGGTCTAACCTTAGTTAAAAGTAAGAACTGAAATGATTAATTAGTACATAAGAAAGCTGTGTTAAATCAATCAATGGGTCAATAAAACTAAAAATAGAAGATGATTAGTGATTTAATCCAACTAATATTATACTTAAATGTGTAAATTTTTATGTTTAGATGTTTGTTACTTAATCACGCCTGAACAGCTGAACGTATTTGGGTGAAATTTGGATTGGTGGTATAATCTGGATTAACAAATATGATACTTTTTATCCACGTAATACGCTCCTGAGGGATAATACTCGAACTCCACTCGGGCAAAGCTGCTGGTAAAAAAACTTATTATAATATTATTATTTTTCACTTTTTAGTTACCTACCCCACACCAATTCGAAATTTCATCATCCTTGGCGTCAAAACAATGCATATTTATGCGATAGCAACATTCGCGGTTGATTTGCTGTAATTTTTTGAAGAGTTCCGTTGTCTGTCTCCGAAACGCATCATCAGATCTATGTATATGAAATTTCAATGGGACCATTTCGGAATAAACCCCTTTCGAACAAAAAAAGAATTTTGCAAATCCGTTTATATACGACGGTATTATGCCCGAACATACATAAAAAAAAAAAAAAAAACATGTCGAATTGATAACCTCCTTCTTTTTGAAGTCGGTTAAAAACAGTTCATAAGAGATCAAGGCTGATTTGAAAAAACAATGTTAGACAGGTACAGATATACCTACAGCCCATGTATTTTTTTCCTTTGAATTTCCAATAGTATAGTAGTACCTAAGGAAAATCTAGTTATTGTTAATCATATATTTTTGTCTCCTTTTTGTGTTATGGCTGAGGGAATTGTAAGTAAGTTTGATGTAATCTGCCCATGTAATATTTTAATTTTAAAATCAACAGGAATAGCCAATTCTGTGTCGACACTTGACATACTTCACCAACAGAATAAACCTTCCTCATAACAATCTCAATATGATTATCAAACTAAATCCTATGCCAGGGATGGCGAACCTATGGCAGAACATTAAATTCTGGATACAGCAATTCATATTCTTTAATTCCCATCCAATAATTTTACATGTACTTACTGTCTATTTTATAGACATTATAAAAAAGTCTATTTTTTTAATCTCAGAGATTAATCTGATATTTCAAGTCTTTTGTGTTTTCTTTTTTTATTATGCTGACATAACACCTGTCAAATTAGTATCTTGGTTTAAAAAACGAACTTTAACTCCGCCAGACGTTGTCCTGTCAAAAAAAATCATGAAAACACTTTCAATTTTTCTATATTTTCCGGGATAATTTCCAATTTTTCTGTCCCTGTATCTCATACGAAAAATCGATCCAGCTGTTCTCAAGTGATGTTGTCAAGTAGGTACTAGAGTATTGTTTCTAATGGTGTCAGGAATCGTTCTTAATAGAGGAGGACGTAAAGGAAGTAGTTTTTGTTTAGTTATTGCCTTAACTTCTTTGAGACGGAAAATCTTGTCACAAAAATATGATTTGAATCACAGACAATATGTCTGTGATTAGAATTGAAATATTTGTAGATGCAAAAAGGTTCACCATCCCTAAGCCATCTAAACAGTACACATTGCTTGTAAACACGATATTAAATCGTGAGCTAGCTTCGCCTCGCGGCGGCGCTTACATAAAACAATGGTTTGATCTTATGACGTATAATGTAGATAGCAAATTGTAAATTGAAATTTGATTGACTTTATGTGTAGATTGATTAAAAAGTTGCGATTATTTTTGGTAGAGTTTTAGTGTAAGCTCACACATTCTACCTACCTCTCAATTGATTTTATAAATCTACAGTATGGTCCCGGCTGTCATTCGTGGATCTTCGTCAGTTAAAAAGCCGCTTTAAATAAATAATTGTAGCGTAGAATTTTTTTGTCGGTTACACAAAAAAATCAGCTTTTCCACACATTTTGACCGCGTAGGTATTGCACTTTTCTATGAAACGGCAGATATTATTTTTTTTGTATAACCGACGAAAAATTTCTACGCTAGGGGGTCTAGAATGATAATTATGCTGAATTTATGGTTACAGTTTGCGCACTGGTTAAAAGCTTATCCTGTAGATAGTTATAACGCAATCAATGTTTTTGGACTGTTAAAATTTAAGTCTAAGTAAAAGAGTAACATGGATTTTCTTGCCGGCTCTTCTCCTTAAGAAACAACCAATTGGAACCGTGCTCCCTCTGACGTTTCTTAAGTCCCCGTGTAGGTTTATGAGTTTTTTTTTTTTATATTTTGATTTTGAAAGCCGAGAATTTTGTTCGAACGTAATTATGAAGCAATGGATTAGGAATACTCTTAAATATGATTCAGATTCTGATTGATTGTGTTTTGGAATTAGGGTGCTGGTCTGACCAAACATCCAATGTCTGTCACAGAATCGTTTAAGACATTAAGGACCATTTTCATAAACGATGATTAAAGTTAAATGATGTTTAAACGTCAAAAATGTATGGTTAAACAGACGCTAATCATCATTTAACTTTAAGCAATGTTTATGATAAAGGCGAGTTTTCACCTTAAGGGGACACTTTGCGCGGGCTCAAACTCACTGGTGGGCCTGGCTAAAAATCACGCTGTCTCACAAGGCTTCGTATCCGACAGAGATAGTACCTATCAGTGATGAGCAGTTAGACGCTAGTCTACACGCACAACGTTATTGAGTGAGATGCAGGAGCTTTTATAGCAAATCATTCGCGAAAAAATTAAGAAAAGTCCTTCGGAAGATCGGGTTTTATGAGAAAACCACGGCATAAATCAATGACCAATAAAGTTTATTGAACTTATCGATAATTGAACGTTGTCGGTACCGACTTGGTTTTGGAGATTTTACACTTCTTTTATTACTTAAACACGCCCAAAGTTAGGTTAAATTAGCAAGAAAAACGAATCTTTGTTGGCTCATAACATTTTAATGGCTTTTTATTTTAGTATTCTGTTTCCGTACCGACAATATTAATAATGAGACAAAACCATACCAGGTTTAAGTTTTGATGTACATTGTCAAACAGTGGAGTAAAACCCTCCCGAAATTTGTATGGAAAAAATGTGGACTTGTTTCACCTTAAACACATAACTCTACACGTGTCTTCAACATGATACCTACTAGTACAATACTCGTTAATAAGCGGATATTCAAACGATCGAGGCCTTGAAAAGTTAAAAGGGCAAGTGGCCCTCGACCGTTCAAGTTTTTCTTAATTTAGATTATGCTCGGTTTCACCTTCTATAGCGATTTAACATAGATATTAAGATGCTGTTAACGTCAATACTTTTAAAGATAAGAAGAGTCGGTGTCGAAACAGCTATGTCTATGTGAACAATGCACGTATTGTAAATTCGTGTCAGATTATCTCCAGTACATAATTTTGTGGGTTTCCCTTTTTATTTAGGTACATATCTGTTTCTACTACGCTAATTAAAATGCTCAAGCGTTGGAGCAATGGTGAATCGCAGCACAGCAGTGGTGGCCCAGTGGTAACGGCCGCGTATTACGTGTTGTAGGTTCGAACCCGCACAGGTACTTTACTTTGTGTAAATTATTTCATCACTACTACTCTCAAGGCGGTGAAGGAAAACATCGTGAGGAAACCGGCATGTCGTAGAAACAAAAATTCATAAACATGTGACATCTACCAATCCGCACTGGGCCCGCGTGGTGGATTATGGCCCACTCCCTATCACCAAGTTGAGACCTGTGTACCAGCAGTGGGAACAACATAGACTTATTATTCATTGACTTATTCAAATTCAAATTATTTATTTCAGACAAGAGTCCATAGTGTTAATAGCAAGAAAATAATTTAATAACTAGTGTTAGTAACAAGAGGGCAATTCTCGTAATTTTAAGAACGTTCACAGTCTGATCTCAGTCTCAATCTGTCAAAACAACCGCGAGTTTCCACACATTTTTGACAATTTTTTGACGTTTTATTGTCGCTGAGATGAGACTGCGACTAAATTGTGAACGTTTTTAATTACGAGAATTGGCCTACAGATCAACAATCAACTGGTATGGATTGTTACCCAGTGACGCAACAGAGGGAAATCCCACCGATCTGAGAACACGTTCAGGAGACCGTTGCGCGTTGGTGTTATACTTACAACAAACCTCAAAAAAATAAAGCCTCCACCACAAACTGAAATTGAAAACTGAAAGTGTGGGCAACTTGCCGACAAACAAGGACAGTGCACACTAAACTGTATGTTTTATTTGCCCGAGGACACACCGGCCAGCTGGTGGTACCACCGCGGCACTTAATAATACAATGAGCAAACTACTTAAGGAGGAACCGCAAGGCAGTCTGCGAAAGTTAAATTTTCTTAAGTTTTTTTGCAATTTGCAAGTCTTTCTCAGGCTGTATGTTGAACAACATCTGATTGGAGACCGTAAAAAGAACACACTACACAGGCACACACAACTACTTACAGAATTATAATCATTAAAATCTTCAAACCCATTATATCCGTTCATGTTATCGTCATCATCATTTCAGCCGAATGACATCCACTACTGGACATAGGCCTCCCCCGATTTGGGGGGTTTGCCATAATCGCCACGCTTCGCAGGCGGGTTGGCGATCGCAGTATGGTGGTAAAATGCATAGAGAAAGCTGTTGCCCATTCTCTAGTAAGTCCCTTAGTCGCCTTCTACGACGGCCACAGGAATAGATGGGATGGTGCTATTCTTTACGTCCGGCACCACACGGTCCGTTCATGTAATCCCTTTGAATGACTATTTCATTCATGGAATAGATAGATATTATTGTAAATAACGTAAGTTTTGAATTTTGCAGGTTACCTTAGTGCAGAGGTGCCCAAACGGTCGATCGCGAGAGGTTCTAAGGTCGATCGCCGAGGATAGCTAAAATTATCAGTGATCGACCTTAAAACTAGTTTTTTGTTAAAGAAAGACGCTTTGCAGATATTAATAAAATTGAGAATATTATGTCATTCATGTCATACCCATTTAACTGCACAAACATACTAGAAATCTCTTCTAGCAGTAGTGACTTGTTTAACATGGAACGTACAGCACTTGAAGATGAAATGTTGAAGCTCATTTCAGATTTCAACTTAAAAGCTAGAGCTGGCGACAGTAATCCTTTCTGGTCATCTATACCCGAAATGAAATATCCGTTAATAAAGCAAATAGCACTGCAAAAAACTGCGTTCTTTGCATCGACATATCCGTGCGAGTCTGCATTTTCTCATATGAAAGTAATAAAATCAAAATATCGTACTCGTCTAACAAATGACCATCTGACAGCCTGCTTGCGTCTAGCTTTAACTGAGAATATTCCTAACTACGAAAATTTTGCGGAAGACCACCAATGTCACGCTTCGACATCAGCATCACGATAATTTTTAATATT
The DNA here is from genome assembly GCA_949987655.1 of Polymixis flavicincta. Taxonomy (NCBI): domain Eukaryota; kingdom Metazoa; phylum Arthropoda; class Insecta; order Lepidoptera; family Noctuidae; genus Polymixis; species Polymixis flavicincta. The sequence goes on from OX465175.1 coordinate 22,668,818, forward strand.
GTACCACTAATATAATTATTATAGGTATAATTTCTTTTTGTAATATTGGATGATTAAAAAAAAACGGTTTTGACACTTTGCACCCAATGTAGTTTTACATATGTAAATTTTGTTCTTGATAAAGATTTGGTGGGTTAAGCGATTAAAATGTCGATCTCTTAGTCATAAATTTTTGCTAGGTCGATCTCCTTAAGAAAAAGTATGGGCATCGCTGCCTTAGTGCATACCCCTTAAGAATTAGTTCTTACGGCTGTAATAATATGGTGGACATATTTCCTTGGTAAAGTTAGTTTCCTTGTTGATCTGATAATGTCAGCAGAGGAGTAATGATATTGGGCTTTTATCGTAGAAAAGTTTTCTTGTGGTTTGTTGATGGAATAACTGAATATGGCACTAATTTTATAATTAAGTTTGTCTCCCAAAATTCGACGTTGTACGGTACGGTACCTAGCATGAATCGCTGAACGCAAATTATGACTAACTAATCCCATGAAAGTCAGTGCAAACTCCAAAGCTGTGAATTTGTATTCACGTAAAATACACTTATAGGAAGCTAACGTTAAGCATCATCATCATAATCATCATTTCAGCCGAAAGACGTCCACTTCTGGACATAGGCCTCCCCCAGACTCTTTCACTTCGACCGGTCTTGTGCTTCCCACATCCTGCGGATTCCCGCAGCCTTCACAAGGTCATCGGTCCACCTTGTGGGAGGCCTTCCCACTCTACGTCTTCCGGTACGCGGTCGCCACTCCAGAACCTTTCGGCCCCATCGGCCATCTGTTCTGCGAGCAATGGGATGGCCACTGCCACTTAAGTTTAAGCATACTTAATGTTTTTTTTTTTTTGTCAAATTAAGGCTCAAACCAAACAGGGTGGCAGAGATATCGAAGCGCAGCCTATTATCATGGATTCAGTACATGACATGATTCTGAACACCTCTTTGTAAACATTTTTACGTCAGTTATTAAAAGAAGTTCCGTGTGGTGCCGGACGTAAAAGAATAGCACCATCCCATTTCTTCACGTGGGTGTCGTAGAAGACGACTAAGGGACTTACTAGAGAATGGGCAGCAGCGTTCTCTATGCATTTTACCACCATACTGCAATCGCCAACCCGCCTGCCAAGCGTAGCGATTATGGCAAAACCCCCCCTTTTGGAGGAGGCCTATGTCCATCAGTGGACGTCTTTACGAGTACGTAAGCAATGTATAGCGTTGGGCACGCCACGATTGCGGCGGTAAGTCCCCTCTTTGAGGAGTGGTTTGAGAGGCGGCATGGCGTCCTCACCTTCCGCCTGACGCAGGTCTTCACCGGACACGGTTGTTTCGGGAGGTTCCTGTTTCGGATAGGGCGGGAGGAAACGCCCGGGTGTTTCCACTGCCAAGATCGCCCTGAGGACACGGTGGAGCACACGGTGGCGGTCTGCCCAGCTTGGGTGGAGCACCGCCGTGTCCTCGTGGAGGCGATCGGCGGCGGCGATCTCTCGCGTCCGGCCCTGGTCCAGGCCATGGTACGGAGCGAGAAGGCATGGGGAGCCGTCACCTCCTTCAGCGAAGCAGTGATGCTCGCGAAGAGGGAGGCGGCGCACGTGAGGGAGAGGCAGTCTATGCGCCCTCGCGACCCTAGCCGCCGCAGGATACGGAGACGCCCTGGGCGTCGGGAATCCCAGGCCGATTTCCGGCCACCGTAGGCATGGGCGTCCGCAAGGACGGCGAGTAATGGGTAGCTCGCTGTCCGGTAAGGACCAAGCCCAAGTCGACGGCGCGTTGTGTTCCACGCGCGCCTCAAAGAGATGTCAGCACAAAAAATGATGGGGCCCGCAAGGGCCGATGCCTGCCAGGGGTGCGGGTTTGTTCGAAACAGACACCACAGCCCCTGGCATACGGGCTACTGAAGGAACACGGGTGGGTTTTAGTCAGTAAAAGTCTGACACGCCCTCCTGCTCCACCCAGAGCGGGAGAAGTTATTTGATGATTGCCCACCCAAAAAAAAAAAATGTATAGCGTATACTTATTACTTACGTAAGAAAAATCACCATATGCCTCACATGTAACACAAACTTCAAACAGTACCCAATTATCTCCAGGAAATGTTTCAACTTTTGCTCCTCAACTTTTATTGATCCAATATTAGATTAGTCATGTATCTATACTAAAAAATCAATTCTATACGTCTGACATACTCAACTTCCTTCCTAAGAACATAAATCTTTCTCAACGACTTCTTAACATGCTTTAGAACCAAGTGATTTATATAAAAAAAACAGCTTTGTTTTTCTTGCCCATATGTGGGTAGATGTGAAGTACTTGATACTTTCGCTGAGCAATAAATTCGATAAACAATCGTCATCTGTCTTCGTTATAAGAAATCAATTCGCGCTGTGCCGTCGACAACCTTGGTGCAAAGATCAAGAAATTGACAAGGAACGCCACTGGAGTTTTAGAAAACTTACTGGAAATACATTCAACACATTCTTCTTAAAGATGCGTGAAGTTTTTCTGTTACAATATGGCATTAGTATTTTTCTAGATAATTTTATAGATTGAAACGCGGTTGCACCAAAAAGAGTTCCAACTGACAAAAGAAAAATCAACAATTAGGACAGAAGAATGATATCAGAGGGGCATTCCGTGGTCATTCCAGTCATTTTAAGAAGGTTCACAGTCAGATCTCAGTCTCAATTTGTCAATAACACATTTAAAAAAATACCCCGAGTTTCCCTACATTTTTACAAGTTTTTCACTTTGATTGTCGCTGAGATGAAATTGCGACTAGATTTTTAACGTTTTTAACTAGGAGATTTGGTCTTCAAATCTTTGTAAAATTAAATAAAAAAGCAGTGGCACACCGGGAGTGAAAACTTGAACAATTACGTGTGTATTTTTTGAATAGTCAATAAAAGATTTCACATTATTCATTATCATAATTTTGATCATATCTTCTAAACGGGTTATCCGATTTTCATAATTGTAATTGGAATATTCGTTCTGGACCTAAACCTATCTTTTGTGACTTAACTTATTGAAAAACCTCTACTGAAAAACAGAGGTGTCGGTAACGGTGTCACGAGTTCAATTGTTTTTCCCATCTCAAAAAATGCCCAACGCTCCTAAAGAAGTTTCACTTCAAAAATAACTTTTATCAAAAGAAAGAACAAGTGTATGTTTTCGTGAGAATATTTGGAAACAACACGTACAAAATGAGTAAGAAATATGTAAAGTAGGTAATTCAAGAAAAATATTTCAAGAAGTGAACATTCACATCTCTGCGTATTTGCTCAATCTATGCCGCTTACTTTTTCTGACCGCTATTACATAGAGGAACATAATTCGATAATGGCTCAGTAATTGGTAGAAACTGGACAGCCGCTGCCGGCAGCTTCGTTTTTGGACGTCTCTGTGAGAGGAATTTGAAGGCAATATGACCTCGTACTTGTAGAACAAACACTAGGCAGTAACATCCTGCAATCATTTTTTGGCTATGAGCAGTATGAGCTTTAGAAAACGGTGATGTTTAAGCCCTTAATAGCACAGCAGCTTTTTTTGCCAGTTCAATAGACAAGAAGTTTTTAGCGAAGGTAACAAAGAAACTTGTCCAAATTCAGCACCCATGTTGTGAACTTTTGCCCCAATACGTTGTCGAGGGTTTCCATGATTGTGAATGAGTAAAGTAACATACATACACATACCTACTGAACTTTAGCTGAACTGCCATGGATGAACCGACAGAGATATTAGACAGGATTCCGGGACAATACCGCTGCCCATTCATTCCATGTAAATCACTAACGTCATCGTCAATGCTAGGACTAAATGTAGACACATTTCATACGCACTCATCTAGCTTTATTTAAACTTTCTTATAAAACTATCCACCAATTGCGACACTCCCAATCAAGGAGTGTCAGCAAGTCAGCAGTAGTTACAGTTTTCACTTACACAGGTACTGCCCAATTATCTATCTATCTACATACTGAGCATCCGATCAATCTATCATTATAATTTATACTTCTAACGATGGATCAATTTGCTGTATCGAATGTATGTGCGTACGCAAGTGATTCACTTTTACTTTCCAACTTTTTAACTATTTCTTTACGCAAATTGCGTTGTTATTCGTCCGAATGGGTGAAAATTTATTTTGTTTTAATTGAATTGAGATTTTTATGGGGTTTTAAAGATGATTTTTGCTGTGATTTATTGTGTTTTGATTGTGAAACGGACTTTCGTAACTTAGAATTTCATAGTGCAATCGGAAGTCTACATTCCAGAGTAATTGACTTTAACGTACTGTTATGAAAGACTGTGTTAGATAAGGATGTTACCTTATTCTCGTGAACTACCAATCAACAGTTAATTTTAATTATAGCTTGTTCAAATACAGACCAGTCGATCTATCAGCTCCCGTATTCAATTTCCGATGTTGCTCTGACATTAGAATGATAGATTAGTCGTTACATCATAACTTAACAATGATAGAGGATCAAATACTGGGCGCCATCTTGAATTATCTGTCATCTGTCACGATAATGTCAGTGATAAATTCGACGAAGTATGTAGAAGACTGGCAATCACAGTAGTGCCGTGACTTATGCCACACCTGGATACTTTACGATGGTCAGCTTTCAATACTCTCTGACACTGTAACATTGATGTGTGAAAGCTTGTCCAGCTAATGGGAAAACACGCCCAAACGATGTTCCATCTAACACCTACGTCGCGTTGCGTTAGCTAAATCGTGAAGAGCAGAAAAATTATACTCTAGCTTATTACTATTTATTATGCAGTTAGTTTAATTCAATTATTGTTACATAACATCTACATACATGCGTCGGGCATCCAACGCTGGTTCCCGGCTACCCTAGGCGCGGGCTTGTGGATGGCGAGTAATGGGTAGCTCGCTGTCCGGTTAGGACCAAGCCCGGGTCGACGCGACGACGCGTTGTGTTCCACGCGCGCCTCAAAGAGATGTCAGCACCAACAGGTGGGGTCCGCAACGGTCGATGCCTGCCAGGGGTGCGGGTTGTTGGAAAGAGATATCGTGACCCCTGGCACACAGGCAACTGACGGAACATGGATGGGTTTTAGTCAGTAAAAGTCTGACATGCCCTCATGCTCACCCAGAATTATTTGATGATTTCCCACCCTCAAAATTGAAAACACCTACAAACATCGGTAAAAGCGATTTATCAAAGCTTAGGTTATTAAGCTTAGAATTAACATAAACATAGAAAATTACGCCTTAGTCAATGTCAAATTGGGCAGAAAAAACTCAGGCATTAATAACTTTCTTCCTTCTTTAATAACTTTCTTTGTACATACACCAAACATGCCGAAAAGGAGTCTAATATTTATAGCACTAAGTACACAGTTGTTTGTAATTTTGTCACCGTCTCCAACCATTGAACGGTACACATTGTTGGTACATTTTCGTCATGCGTGGGAATTTAGCAACAGCTTAACTCTTGAGTACGAATCGCAAACCGAAGTACCACCGTGTGTAGGTAAGGGCACAGGTTAAGAGTAGCTCTTAAACACTTCGGGCACAACTCAAAGACTTTGGCATTGCGTGGAAATCGTGGAATGTTTGTGGGTTGCGTTAGATAGAACTTCGTGATTTATTCACGATTTTTAAAAAAAACTTCGGTAATATTATTGCGCTAATATTATTTTTATTGCTAGTACCCGACCATTGCTAGAGTGACACCTACCACTATATAACCTTTTTTGACAACTACAGCTTTTGAAGATAAAAACTCATTTACAAAAAAAAAAAAAAAGTTCCAACTTCAAAAAATAATTTTGGAAGTGGGTGTCTTCGAATCTGGATTAAAAAATTTGACACCTTTTTCTTCCTTATTGCAGTCGGTTCTAAAGTCCACGTTACTTTAGAACAATGTTTCATGGAAAAAGAATAACGTATAGAGAGGAGACTATTTCAATTAAGCTTTGGATATTTTCTTTATCAATCGAATTAAACACCTATACTCTTGTCGTCTCAAAAACTAGTTCCTCGATGTGCTAATCTGATGACAACATCACGATGAACTCTCCATTACTGCTAGTGACATGATTGATATACAATAGAGTTATGAGCACTCTCATTAGAATATTTAGAGCGAAATTCGAGACGATCAACTCATTGGAACGTAAGAACTCTTTACACTCAACTACATGTTGCTGCAATGCACATCTTGACATCCCTGTGTACTCAATTATATTATAAGTAAGTAGGTGTGTGTACTATAGCTTGTCAACAGCACGATCAGAAAAACGTAATCCTGGAGTATATTTTAGATACACTTAACGTTCTAAATGTTCAACAAATCCGTCAGGGTCAGGAGTAATATGAGATTACTTCTTCGGTCCACGGCTTCGCCCGCGTGGAAGTCGGAAATTAATCCGCGGGAACGTATTACCGGGATAAAATTATATGTGTTAATCTAGGTTATAATCTAACTGTAAGCCAAATTTCATCCAAATCCATTTAGTAGTTTTTGCGTGAATGAGTAACAAGCATCCATACATCCATACACAAGCTTTCGCGTTTATAATAATATAAGTAAGATTATATTAGGTTCCTTTTCTGGTTTTTGTACAATACTTATAGGACCTTGGCTATTCTTAGACTTGGTGCATGTTTTTGTTTTCGCTTGCAAAAGCTTAGTAAATTGAGTGTTATGTTTGACCAAAGTGGTTGCTATACTTTTGAAGACTGCACAAATCTCAGATTTTAAAGCAAAGGTAGAGAGACCGCGCGGAACACCAAGAATGAGGCCAAAAAACCTAAAGCGTCGCATTGTATGTAACATACAAATACAATGCGACGCTTCATGGCGTACTAAGTCGAGGTTTGAATCAGTATTTGTTTTTTTTGCCTCATTCTTGGTGTTCTGCGCGGTCTATCTACCCTTATTTTATAATCTGAGGCACAAATATTGATTCTGTGTCATCATCATCTAGCCTTTACCAATACTGGGGTCGGCTTCTAGTCTAACCGGATGCAACTGAATACCACTATTTTACTATCTGACCTCCGCAACCCAGTACCACTTGGTAAAGACTGGTTATCAGACTTTCGGGCTTCTGACGATCTGTAACGACTGTCTTCCACGAATCATTTTCGGGACAAACGGCTTAACGTGCCTTCCGAGAACACGGTGGGGTCTTGGTATTTAAAGATGGTCCCCCATCCGCGGCACTTGCTTTATACAGTTTGCGCTACCTTCCCAAATGTTTGCTGAATACTTTCGGCTTAAAAAAACAGACAGTAAGTATCTCACATCACCACAAATTCTACAAACAATAAAAACATATCACAATTTAAACTATTCGAAACTAAAAATAAAAAGTGAAAACAACACGAGACAAAGTTTTTTTCTTATAGAACTAACAATTAACGGTATGGGAACGCCATTGCATCAGCGGAGAGGAAATGTGAATGAAACTTAATACGAGGCTGAGATATGATCTGCACGAGATAACGAGGTTATGTCACGATATTTGCTGGTAACACGATTAAGTAATTACGATTATCAATTATTCTCTTTCGTTTTGGTTTAAATGAAGCATGAAATTCGAACTAAGTTAGGCAATTTAACTGGACTGGTAGCTTATGGCGAACAAAAGAACATCGTAAAATAGAGGGGTTGTTTTTAATAAAAAATAAGAACCGTCTTTGTTTTTAGTATTAATCCGTGGAAACTTGTAAATGGCCTATAATAAAATAATGAAGCTACTTTTCTATGACTTCAATAGTAAAATGGCCCATTGATCCATAAATGGATGTGTCCCACTAAACTTCGTCTTTTGGAAATATTTTGGATTTTTTGTAGGTTTCACTTGCATAAAACGGCGCAGGACAGCTTTTACCAGAAGTGATCATCGTATGAGTGGTTCAGCAGCTTCAGTATTATAAGGATTGTGCTAGAGTATGGCAGTGCTAGAGTATGGCAGTTCGTCGTGGACGGACAGCGACTCCCCTGACAATCATCATCTCCGTCACCAGTAGACAGCCGCAACGCAACTATAAAATCGATGCGATGGTCTCTCTCTGTTAGACTGGGTCTCACCAGCCAGTGCCATTCATATCCGGTCTTTTTCGGATGGTAACCGGAACTTCGTAACAAAACTAGATGGCGCCACTTGCTGTGCCGTTGCGTATTTTAATCGAGAATTCAGAATAGCTCAATCCGTGGTTGAAAAATGATCTAGTCACTGATTGCTTTTGACAAAAGCAGTACTGCCGATTCCGATTTTCGAGAGTGCGCCGGACGGTGAATCGGTGATAGGTAGGTAGTTCTTCACTCGTAGCGACGCATTTCTAAATGACAAGAAACACTATTTTTTTTAGCTCCCAGCATTTTCAAGCACCGATTTTCCAGTTGATTTAGTCGTTGCAAACACTTGTAAACAAGTAAATACAATTTCTATTGAGAATAGGGGTGCCACAAAAGATTTATTATCGAACCCGATCGTTGTAGGTTGAAGGAAGTATTAAATCTGGTATTTTCATTAAACAGTGTTCTCTTATTACGACTTGTGTGTGTGTTGATTTAAACAATGAAACATGATACCCCATGCCAAGAGGTCTTGTCAAACGTGACCATAGTTGACCTGTTGCGAAAAAAACTCATTTATTTGCATAGGCAGAGTTTGCAAACATGTAGTGGACGGACAAAATTAAATGTTTATCATATTATTGATAAATCATTCTGACTGGGCCAAACAGATTCTTTATCAGGCCTTTTTTCAGGAGTCATAATTACAAACGTTTCCTCTCTGTAAGCAATTTTATTGATCTTGTGGGGCGAGCGCATTTTTTTATGCCAGTTCAATTAGGAAGTATGTTTTTTTTTTTTTCAATAATTAATAAGTATTTCAATTTCTAAAAAATCTAACATGAAGGGTGTTTGGCAGAACGTTGAACATACGAAAATGTTGGATAGGTGTGTTCATCTGCTACTTACTCAGCCCTAATTTATTTGGCCCTGGCCCCCTGGATATTTTTGTATTTTTTTTTCTTTCTTCTAGTTTCACCACTTTCTTAACTTTAAAGTGTATTTTTATTAAAAATGGGTAAAACAGGCAATTTTTTTTTTTATCTTTAATGTTGGCAGATTCTTATAATTTTTTTTTTATATTCAGATGTTAGCTAAAAAAAAAATGAGTCCCCAAGGGCCAAATAAATTAGAGCTGAGTAAGTAGCAGATGACCCCACCTATCCACCATTTTCGTATGTTCAACGTTCTGCCAAACGCCCTGTATATTACTAAACACATTATGGTTAGTAATAATTGTTGGATTCTTTTTTGTTGCATTTTTATTAACTTTTCATAGGAAACGCAAATTAAAAGTTGAATTATTGATTTCCCATACGGTCAGATTAATGAATCATAATCATAAATCCATTCTGAACAACCCCAAGTTTCAGATAACCTATTGTGCATTACAGCTGTTAAAATGTTCATGATCCCTGACAATAAGCTTCATAATATGTCTAACAATCATTAGCTATTTTCTCATCGGTTATGACTGAACGTGTCATAACAGTTCGTTCCCACGAACAAATCATTCGTTCAATTTCAACGTCGCGAACGATTTAGTTATTAAAATGTACTTTTAGTTGAACAAATATAGTTTGAAGTGTATTGATGACAGTGGGACCGCGATTGGATGTGTCAAGGATCGTGAGGTTATTTTCACAATGGAAAGAGGTTGGGTGCACACTGGGTTCGATATTGATACTTGTATTTTTGTAAAAGTCAAAAGTCTCTGTTCAAGGGTAAATTAAAAACCACGACGACTGGTAGATCGATTTATGATTGCAGTTTGTTTTTTTTGTTTTTTTAATTCAGCAGGATGCTGCTGTCTATTGACTATCCTATATTATTCACATTAAGTCTGCCTTGTAACAAGGCAGATACTTTTTAGGAGAACTAAGACCCTTTATAATATTTAGTTGCGAAAACAGAGGTTAGAGGGCTTGTGGCTAAATAAAAACAGCTGCACGGGTCAATCAAAGGTTAAGCTACGCTTAGGTACTGCAGTTGATTCGTGGATGGGTGTCCATGCATTACCACTTCATGCTCCGGAAAGCACATTAAGCCGTTGGTCCCGGCTATCATTTGTAAATGACAGTCGTTACAGACAGCTAAAAGCCCAAAATGAGGGTTTTTCGAAAGAGATACCGTGGTCCCTGGCACAGGCAACTAGGGAAACACTGGTGAATTTTAGTCAGTAAAAGTCTGACACGCCCTCCTGCTCCACCCAGAGCGGGAGAAGTTATTTGGCAATTTCCCACCCTCAAAAAAAATCAAAAGCCCAAAAAAAAGTCTGCCAATCACTGTAACCAAGGGATATCGTGTGCTTTGTTGTGGAGGTCGTATAGGCAGTCGTTCCAAGTAAATACTGGTATTCAGCTGCATCCGTTTAGACTGGAAGCCGACCCCAACATACTTGGCAAAAAGGCCAAAAATAATCGACTAATCAAAAAATCTAGGTAATCTTTTGTTTTACCGTTTCCCAGACATTCATTGTGTTCCTAGCATTTCTATTAGTACTCAAAACATAAACTATAATAATGAAAGAAACCAGGGCGGCCAATTCTATCCAATCATACATCACATGGCTGTGAACCCGTTACGTCGAATGAGCATTGTCTATTTAAAATCGATGAAGTCCTACTGCCTTTATTAATTTATGACGACTTCGTGTTCATTTAAATGACATAAATGTCAATGTGGTGATACTTTTGAACTTAATTCCGCATTATTTTTTAGTCGATTATAATTTAGAGTTATCATAAACTTAATACGTCGGTCGAAGACCTTTACTGAAGAATGGTTTTCAGGTTATATCCTCTTCTGACGATTGGTTTTAAGTGACATTGCTACAGCGAAACTTTATCTAGGAAAAGCAAAATATATGTGCAAATGTATGCAATGTACGAGCAGGTTAACAATTTGAAATGCTTGGTAGATTGGTCATTCAAATTTAACTATTCATAAACTAGCTAACCCGACAGATGTTTTCCTGTAAAAAATCGATGCACTCATAGAAAAATTACCATAAGTTTTTCCGGGCTATTTTTCCAATTTTTGTTTTCCTTCAAACATAATTCGGACTAATAAGAAAATTATAAAACAAAAATAACCAAATCGTTCCAGCCGTTCTCAAGTCATGCGCTTATCAACGAGCAGCATTTAATTTTATTTAGATTGATAGATGACCTCAAACAAATGAACTGCAGTGTATTCGACTAGATGTTCGTTGAAATGTAATACATCTCGGTGTGGTGATAATTTTTAACTTAATTCCTTTATTTTTTTCTAGTCAATTATAATTTAGTGATCGTAAACTTATTACTTCGGTCAAACACCTTTACTGAAGAATTCTTTTCAGGTTATGTCACTTTTCTAAAGATTAGTTTTACACTGAGCGTTTATCTAGGAAAAACTAAAGCGATGAACAAGTGTATGCAATGTAGATAAACAATAAGAAATGCTTTGTGGATTACTCATTCAAATAATTAATTATTTATGGACTAGCTAACCCGACAGACTTTGTCTTGATAAAAATCGACTCAAGACTATATTGGTGGATACAAAAAAGATACATAGAAAAAGCACCTTTAGTATATTCTGATTTTTCCAACTTTCCAATTTTGTTTTTTTTTTTCTTAGAAACCTAATTCGGACAATTACGAACATATTATAACAAAAAATAGGCAAATCAGTGCAGCCAGTATCCAGTGATGGGGTAACTAACAAAAACTATTTCATTTTTTATATAAATAGATAGCTAGTGACTTCGAACAGATGATCATGGCAGAAGTGTGTTTGACTTAATATTCGCTTAAATGTAACAAACGTCGATGTGATGATAGTTTCCAACTTAATTTTGCTTTATTTTGTAGTTGATTATAATTTAGAGTCATTATAAACTTCACGTCGGTTAAAGACCGTTTACTGAATAATGGTTTTCAGGTTATGTCACTCTTCTGAAGATTCGTTTGCATGGATAACTTATGCGGAAGGTGATCAATGAGAGGTGGTCACGCTTTTCGACCACATTCTATATGGCCCTACTAACTAACCTGTCCCAATATTCTCACCTCCCATAACCATTAAATGCTCTCGGTGTACAATGAACTTAATTTCAACGTGTCGTGTGTTATATAACATACATTGTGTCAGTCACAATCTCGTAATTAATCTGCGCGGTCCAGAAATGGACCCGCATGCCGATGTCTGCAATCTTTAACAATATTAAACAATTCCGTATCTGACTGACTGACAATTCACAGGCTAAACACTGGCTAAACGTACATGGGAGAATATATAGCTTAGTCTTACTTCTTCTTGGCATATCGATGACAATTTAAATTGAGTCGGCTAAAAGTTTTGCGTCTTCTGTAGCGTTCCTGTAACGTGCAGACAACAGGATACGTTAGATTCGTTAATAGGTACGTGTCCCAAAGTTTGTGGAACAGCACCTCATTCACACTCGAGGACAGAGTCATCTATGATCATCTCCGAGCAGGGGGCCGATTCTACTAATTTGCAACGTTACAGATTCTATTGAGTTTCCACAACAGTTCGATTTCGATCGCCGTTCGATAGTAACCCTAAAGTCATTCTACTATTTCATAAACAAAATGGAAACCAAACCTAAACTGAATCGCAATTGAACCGCTATTGGAACATATCAGCAACTTACCTGTGTTACCAACATGCCAAATAGTATGTTTTAATAATACCACAGAAAAAAAAAATGAATTGAAAAATGTTACTAAATACGAATAAGTGTGAATAAAAGTATTTTCTACTACAAATAGATATCTAGACAATAATTAAACATTTCTTTCTGTATATTTTATTGTAACACATACCACATTTCAACTTTTAAAACAATAAAAACTCAGAAGAACGTTTCATTTTAATCTGTAAATACTTACTGACCAAAGAAGGAAATGAAACGTAACAAACAGCGGGTAGCAGTGTTTAGTTCAAGTGGTTGAATTACTGTGAGTATTAATTTTAAAATATTACTTTATTCATCATATCAAGTATAACGCAACATAAACTGTTACTGTTATTTTCTGTGATAAGCGAGTAAATATTGTCACCCTCAAGTGTGTCTTAAATATTTACTAAGTGTGTTCCACTTAAACTTGAAATAAGAACAAAAAAATGGTTAAAGTAGTTATGTTACCACTCATTCCTTTTCTGGTAAAATATTTAATCTGGTTGCAAGTGTTGTTCGGTTAATACGTACATAATTTCAGGCATAATGGAAAATATTAACATACGAAAATCGACGTCAGTTCGACAACTGGACGTGCTTATTACCTTTATGGAGGCACACACTGATTTTGCCAAAGGGATTAGGGAGATTGCGGTCCAAAGAAGGACGAGACCACACCTTTGGGATCAATGTGCCGACACAATAAATTCGGAAGGCGTCGGTTGGTAGGACACCAAAAGATTGTTCGAAGGTTTGTTTACAAGTTGATATTATCAATTTTTTTATAACAGCATGATAAGTAATAATAATTTTCTATCCATTTTAGGTTTGGAATGATACTAGCCCAAATAAACAGGGGCTCTAACGGTACTGGGGGTGGGCCTAACAGGGCACCACAGTTAAGCGCTCTAGAGGACAGAGTTGCTGCATATTGGGAGGGAGGGATGTCGGCCCACTTACTGGAGTCCGACAATGTCCGGAGATCAAAATTCAGGTGATTAAGTAGATATTTATTATTCATGTAATAGTTTAACTTTAGTTCCTATGCCAAAAATTCAATTACTTAAGTGTCTTAATCATGTTTTTTTACATACCTACCTATACATAGTTTGTTAATGCTGAAGAGATGGCCGTAGAACAGGATGCAAACCGCTAGCAGCTAACTTACCCATTTTGTGAGTAACAGGGCACTTACGTTTTTGTAAGTCCTATTGGTATTTTACTAACCATTTATTAATAATTTATGAATTCATTCTTTCAGAAACATATCTCTTACCCATCCAAGTCCTGATACATCACCAGCCACACAAGATCTCAGCTGCACATTGTGTCCAGAATCTGAGCATAGAGACAGTGCACCGAGTGCAGGCCATATCCAGACAGCTGATCAAGGCACTACAGCACCACAAACAGGTTCTCATTATTTGTTAAATTTATCATTCACTTCAAAACTAGTGTTTTAGTATTAGTGCTTTACATTAAATAATGATCTCATTATTTAATGTAAAGCACTAATATGGACAAGAACATTAATTAATATAAAGCAGTACTATGGACAAAGTTATTTTAATTTTCTTATTTTATACTTGGGAAGCACAAGCCTGGGGTAGGCTTATGTCCAGCAGTGGATGTCTTCGGCTGAAATGATGATGATGATACTTGGCATCATGTCTGCATTCCCCGAAGGGTGAGGCATACATGTACCTATACTACAATCACATTTCGCATTAGGCAAGCCTATTGTCATCTGTTGGACAGTCTGGGTTCCGTTTTTATATTTTTAGACTGTGAATCCCATGATTTTATAGCAATGGAATTCTGTTTGTTTCAGCCTGATGAGTGATTGTTGACCTGTCACCCACACTGGACAAAAATCAATTGTGATTAGTGAAATAAAAATAACTTAGCAAATTCTTATTATCTTCTTCTTTAATAAATAATGTAATATTAAAATAAATTAGGTATGTTTTATTTAAACCCAAAAAAGCATTTAAATTCAGTGGAACCATGCCAAATGCTTTAATGTTACAAAATTGAAGGTTGTTGCCTTTTCCAATGTGTGTACTTAGATTCCTATGAACTTTCCTATGAAGGAGGGCAGCAAGAGATGACCATCTGATGAAAGTGTAAACAAACCCTGTTCAGGTTAAAGATTCTTAACCGATCACTAACTATAAAAATATATGATTTTATTTATGATCTTTATTTAAAAGGTTTCAACTTTAAATCAAAATCAATATTATAATCAAGTCATTTATTCAAACTAGGCTGAGAGTCAGCAGTTTTTGAACATCAAAATTACATAAGACAATCCCCCAAAACGCCCGCCCTTCACCACTACCCAGTGCTTTAGCTGGGAATCAGTTACCATTTACAAAATTTAAATAAAGCTAAAGTACACAAAACTGATATGATATCTTATTAGACATCATATATCATTTTGTGTAATTTAGCTTTATTAAATGTATTTATTGCCTTGAAGTCCACAACCGTTGCACCAAAGCTGCTTGAACGTCCTTGCTCTAAAAGAGGTAATTTGGATGCTGCCTTGTACCTTGTACAACATTTCTAGTTTGATTTTCAGTGTAGTAAGCTTCAGGAGGGTTTGCAATTTGAAGTCTGGGGTCATCATAGCTCGTCTTAAAGGAAATCCTGAATCTCCTGAGAAAAATAAATGAAAGCATTTATTTTATGGCATAGGGTATATTAGGTACACTGTCATAATATGAAATATTATAAACAATATTAACAAGGTCACAAATCATTCATAATGTCCTACATTACATTCATTATTTATGAAATAGGTAGGTATAATCCAAGATATAAATATGATAGTGTGTAGGTAATAAAGGGACATTGTTTAGTAGAGTTTTCTGCAATAATATTAATTTATTTTTATTTAATAAGTAACTAATAAATAAAAAAATCACCAGTGCTAATCAGTTCATCCAGGATTGACTTGAGAGGAATATTACTCCATGCAGCACTGTCATGTATTGATCCAAGGTTATTTGGATCAACACACAAGATTTGTGCATCTGAGTCGCATATCTGAATAAAATCTAAGTTTTAATAAATCAAACTGCTATCTCTATAAAAAATATAGAAGTAAAAACTCACAACTATAGTATTCAAAGAATGATATCCCTTTCGGTTAAAGTACCGCTCTTCATGAATTGTAGGGGAGACTATAGCGACATGAGTGCCATCAATGTACCCCAGAACTCCAGAAATGCCAAACTTTCTATATAATCTGCAAAATATAACACATTATTTAAATAAGTAAATTAGGATATCTGAGTCTAGGTCTGCATAAAAATCGAAATGGAAATATTGCTATACTCACCCTCTTTAGATCTCATCACGATCTTGCCTGGACCTTGGAAATTAGACATACTTCTTGAAAATATGTGGCTAAGGACCTCTGTCACTTGTTTCATGGCTCGAGAAACTGAGGGTTGTGACACGGCATGATATTGCGACTGGCCTACCAGTGTTTGGTACGAACCAGTTGCATAAAAAGCCAGTGCAACCATGATCTAAAACGAGAATAGAGAAAGATTACTTTACGCTTCACATATTATCACATATTGGCGTTTATTAAAACGATACTTAGGTACTTACCTTTGTTTCCGTATCAATACGGTTAGAACGAAGATTGATGGGCTAATGAGGACCTGGATCTCCTCAATCAAAGCCCTTACATGGTCTTTGGAGAGTCGGTACGTCTCTGACGATGCGTAAGGTCAAAAGCATTATTGGAATCTCTTGACGCAAAATTTCTTCTTCTTACCCTTCCGAAGTCAACCATATGGGCAAGTTGATCGAAATCCATATAAAACATCATTTTGTAGGGAAGAAAACGAAAGCAATCCTGGAGCGGTTCGGGAAAAGTTGCACTTTACCAACCTATGTGGAACCGCGAATTTTGACAGATGAACGGTTCAAGTTTAGCTTCGTTTCGATTCTAACAAATGTCAAAATATTAGTAGAATTAGACCAACGTCACGCTCAGGTTACGTTCATGTTCGATTTTGTCAGTGGAATAGGGTTTTGACATTCGTTTCGATCGATCGTTGACGTAAACCGAAACGAAACCGCAGTTGGATCGTTGCTGGTTAGTAGAATGAGAAAACGCATAAAAGTTGTGATTCGGTTGCGGTTCTATTGCGATTTTTTTACAATTTTGTTAGTAGAATTGGCCCCCTGGTTTATCTTGCCACAGCCAACTGGATGGCAATCCAAAGTTCACTGATGGCCAATTCCTACAATTTACGGACCGTTATTGGTTGGAATTAAGACTTGTATTTTTACCATTAATGAAGGAAAGTCCTCATAGCTTTGCATTGTAGACCCTTCCATACGGAAGTACCTATCACAGTTCAAATTCTCAATTGTTTAACTCAATTGGTTTTAATTAATTCGTTTATTTATGTATATTTATTTGTGCTTATATTTATATGTATATAGTTAGGTATATTTATAGTTTAAATAGTTTTATGCAATTAATTTCTTCTCATTTATTGCACCTACCACTGTTTGTCTCTGCATCACCCGAAGGTCGACTGGTAGAAAATGCCTATGGCATTAAGTCCGCCTCCGTACATGTGTGTGCATAAAGTATAAAATAAATAAATAAATAAATAATAAATTAGGTTACGGATCTATTATAGCTATCCACCTAAAGCACAAGAAAGTGGTGAAGGGCGGGCGTTTTTAGGGGACTGTCTTTTGTATTTTTTTACGTTCAAAAAGTGACGACACCAGCCTAGTTTGAATAAATGACTTTTGATTTTGATTTTATTTATATGCCCAGTTTGGCCAACAGTAACAATTGGTAACCAAAACGATTCGTTTTTGTTTATAGGAACCGACCATTAGTGATACTCCACCCGTAGAGATTTTCGCATCACAATTAAAAGAAAACGGTCACTTGCCAATCAACTTTTGCCCGGAAAATTTCACATATGAAAGCAGCTATTGTAGTGTCCATGCAGTTAGATAAGGTTTTAGTGTCGCTTTTACTTTACAAATCATTTCACCAAGGTCTTGTGCTTGCATATGTATGAGAGATTACTCTCACGAGCCTCGCGTCAAGGTGTGGGCTTGTTAGTGAAAGATAGTTGGTGCAAGTAGAAAACTTATAAGCGTAAATGAGTGAATAGGTTCGTACCTATCTACTCGTTATCTATACTAATATTATAAAGAGGAAAGATTTGATTGTTTGTTTCTTTGTCTGTTCGCATTGAATAGGCTCCGAAACTACTGAACCGATTTGATAAATTATTTCTCTTTTGGGAAGCTACACTATCCCCGGTTGATATAGGCTATATTTTATCCCCGTATTCCCAAGGGAATGGGAACTACGCGGGTGTAACCGCGCAGCGCTCCTAGTCGCTTATAAGTATTGAGGGTCAACGTCAAGCCTCAAGCAGAAAAAAAAGCGCTCACAGCTTAAATTAGAGGTTATAGTGAGATGAAATGAAACGTTCCATCAAATTTGATTTTAAAAAGAAATAACGTTTAGATATCTCATATTTCTGAAGTGTGGTGACTAGTTTATAATCATCCTTACGCAAATTATTGAATTCGGCGCAACATGTCTTTCAAAATACAGTGTTAATAGGTTTGGGAGGACAGTGTAGGCCTCTCAACAAGTACCAGGTACTTAATAAAATATAAAATTGTCTAGAAATCGAGTCTACAAGTCCTAAAACGTACTCACATTCACAAAATTATAAAAGAAGCTACTAATCTACATACATGTAAATTAAATGTTAGTTAAAATATATAAACCTTTTAAAACCAAATTACGTGATTACCATGACAACCATTAAGTTACATTGAGGAACTTCGCCGTAAATCGTCAACGAACATCGTTTTCACGTAACACCACAGTTAGGTGCAAGACAGAGACCTCACCACACTTTACGGTATCCAACACAGTGTACCCGTAATTTTAAAGTATTTCTATTCTATTCTATTTTATTTTTTATTATGGCAAGCAAAGCCGATGTCGACTATTCTGCCAATGTCTAAAGTGAATTGGAAAAGCATGTGTGCGTTATAAAGAAAAAAAAAATGAATATAATTGTTAGAACATTAAAAATACATATACCACATAAACACAGATTGAGGGAGTAAATCAAAATTTTATATTATTGTGACTGATGAAAATCATCAGCGCCACAAGCAGTACAGAAGAGAAATGAGTTAAAAGAGGGGAAATTTATCGGAAGAGGGATCTTTTTGGTGATTTTTTTTTTTTTTTTTTTTTTTTTTTTTTTGTGAATGGCATCTCGCAGTTGACCTTGAGAGGCCGTGACTGCTCAACCGGACTTTCCTGTGAAGGTTTTTAGGAATCTAAAAGCCTCCAGCCAGGGCGTAAACCTACTTAAACCTAAAACGACTGCGCACTGAGGGCACCCCCTGTGGGGTACGAACCTCGGCTCAGGGAGTCGCTGGCGGGGGGGGGGCAGCTAGTACTATCAGGAACAGGCTGGATCAAGGTATTATTTTCATGATTATTAGACGGGGAATTTAAAGCTACTGGCTCAGCTGCGGCGCGGGCTGGCGCATCAACGAGCAAGGGACGGTCGGGGGTCTGATCGCTACTCGGGAGTCTTCGCGGGGCGCGAGGACCTCGGCGGCGAGGTCGGTAGGACGGTCGTCGTTTGTTTTTGTGTACTGTACTGGTGGCCCTATTCTTTTCTTGGAGAACAGTGATGGGGTCGTCTGGGTCTGAGAGGACATGTTTCGGCCTGCGAATACTACTGATTCTACTGGGGACATAACTAGCGGCCTTCACAATCAAGGGATTGCGATGTATCTCGGCTTTATCGAAGAAACGCTTCGAGTTGCGTTTCATGAATTGAGCAATAGTGGGCATTTTCAGATCGAGATGGAGGATCTCGTTCCGAACGTACCATGGGGAGCCTGTGGCTTGGCGGAGGAAACGGTTTTGGAGGGTCTGCATCCTATGGATGTGTCGGGGGTGCGTGTGTGCAAAGACTGCACATGCATACGTCATGATGGGCCTTATGCACGCCGTGTAAATACGCAATTTGCACTTGAGTGACAATTTGCTACGTGCGTTCAGAACAGAATGCAACCTTCCGAGAGCGAAGGCGGCGCGTGAGCGCGCCTTCCTGATATGCTCAGAGAAGGAGAGGTGCTGATCTAGAATTACTCCAAGGTATTTGGCTTGCTTTTCCCAAGGGATCGGCTTGCCGAATATGGAGATGGCCGGGAGGGGGTCTTGGCGGCGCTGCGGTCTCTTAAAGAGAACCGCCTGGCTCTTGTCCGGATTTAGTTCGATTCGCCATTTCCTAAACCATGCACCGAGTACGTTGACTGCGGTCTGGAGGGATTTGGCTATCGCTTTGGAACTACGCCCAGAGTGGTAGATGGCCGTGTCGTCTGCGAACAGAGCCAACTGAGCCTTACCACTCTTGGGGATATCGCTGGTGAACAGCGTAAATATGAGAGGGGATAGCACGGCGCCCTGAGGGACGCCGGCGCGAATCGGGTGGGGGGATGAGAGAGCCCCTTCGATGCGATAGCGAAAGGTGCGGTTCGACAGAAAATCTCGTAAGATGAGTACGAGTCGGTCCGGCACGCCGAGTTTGTACAGCTTGTAAATCAAGCCGTTGTGCCAGACCTTGTCGAAGGCTTTCGCTATGTCGAAAAATACTGCACCGGTCGCATAGTTGCGTTGGAGACCAACGCCTATATGCTCTACGATCCGGTGTACCTGTTGTACGCAACTGTGCTGGGTTCGGAAGCCGAACTGCTCGTTGGGTATCAGGCCTTTAGTCTCGGCGAAGTCCCTGAGGCGCTTGTAAATAAGTCGCTCATAGATTTTTCCGAGGCTGTCCAGTAAACTGATGGGCCGGTAGCTCGCGGGCTCCGTTTTGGGTTTGCCTGGTTTTTCAAAGCCAATGACCGTGGCTTGCTTCCAGGCTTGGGGGAAGATGTTATTGCTCAAGGCTCCATTGAAGATGGTGGTCAAGAGCATGATCAGGTGGGCGGGTAGCATCTGGATCACCTTATTGGTGATGCCGTCAGCTCCGGGGGCCTTTCGGGGTTTCAGACCCTTGATGATCTCGTGAACTTCGTCCGGGGTGACGAGAGGTAATGGATCATCAGGGTCTTCGACGGGCGGGAGAGAGGTTCTACGTTCGACTTCAGCGTCCACCTCATCGAGGTGTGCTTGGTCTACAGGTAGAGAGCTGGGTGTGCATTGGGCCTCAAGACTATCGGCGAGGCATTCGGCCTTTTCGATGTCGTCGAAAGCAACGGTGCCATCGGGCCGGGTCAGGGGGGGCATGGTGGCTATTTCTCGGGACTTGAGTTTCCTCTGGAGTTCCCAGAAAGCTAAGTGCGTGGGTTCCAACTCGCTCAGCATCTTGTCCCAGCCCGCGTCACGTAGCTCCGACATGCGTGTCTTTACAGCTCGCTGTAAATAGCGCATGTGAGCTTTGTTCGCGTCGCAGGGAAAGTTGCTGTAGGCACGAACGGCCGCGTTCTTCTCATTCAGCAGTTCGCGTACATCGTCCGGCAGCTTCCAGCGGGGGTCTTCCCCTACCGGGACCCGCCTCGAACAGTCGTTCAGGACAGATTGTACGTGACCCGTGAATGAGTCGATCGCGGCCGTTGTGTCCGCTAGAGAGTCGAAATGGTCGGGGATGGCGTCCAAGTGGGCGGATGTGTTGGATTTCAGCGAATCGCTTACTCTCCTCCAGTCTGTTACCACTTTGGTGAGCGGAGGTTGTGCGGTATCTGGGAGACCCGTGCGGGGGGCCAGATGCACGACTACCGGACGGTGGTCAGAGGTGAGCTCGTTTATTGCCTCTATGGAATTCAACCGTAGGTTGATCCTTTTCAGAATTGCAATGTCGAGTACGTCAGGTCTGTGATCCACTGTGTGGGGGAAATGAGTCGGCGACATCGGGGCGATGACGTCGAAGGACAGGGTCGAGCAGAGGTTGAACAGGTGTCTCCCTCTGGTCGATTCCCTGGAACTATTCCACGCGGGGTGTTTCGCATTGAGGTCGCCCGCTATGATAACGGAGTCGCTCATGCTCAACAGGGCGGTGAGGTCATTAGAGAACAGTTGAAAGTCCTCTGATTCGGTCTGGGGAGGAAGGTAGGCTGAGACTAGTGTGATGGGTTGATGACCCGTCATGCCCAGTCGGCAGACTGACACTTCTAATCGGGAGAGGGGGGGGGCATCCATAGGAATGCAGTGTAGGGACTTTTTGTAATAAATGAGAGTTCCACCCTTATGGCAATGTGCTCTGTCGTTGCGAACTATTTTATAGTTGGCAATTCTCGGGTCACGATAGCAGGGTTTTAAGAACGTCTCTTGAACTAACAGGATATCCAAGTGATGGTCGCGGAGGAACGTGGCGATCTCATCCCTTTGGGTACGGATACCGTTGGCGTTAAAAGTTCCTAGTTTTAGGGATCGGGGTTTAGTACGCGTAGGGGCCGTATTATCCATTGTGGTTCACGGAAAGTCTAGCGTTTAAAAGGGCTTGCGTAATGTCAGGGTACGCATCATAGATGGCGTATATCCTAAGGATATCGCCTGCCTTTGTGGCGGCATCTACCTCCATGGCCATCTGATGGGCACGGGGGGTGCAGAAAGTGAAAAACGCGTTATCGAGCTTTTGATGCACGACTGCGGGGGACATGGTCATGGGACCGGCGTAAGTGGGTGCGGGGCGCGCCTCGGGGCGTGCTCCAACGCGGGGGTCGCGGGACGCGGGGGTCGCGGCGGCGGGGGGCGCGGCGGCGGTGGTCGCGGTAGGAGGTGCGGTAGGGGGCGCGGGAGCGCCTGAACCCGGGTTCTTGGACTGAGGGATGGGCGCGGGGACGGGCCTGGCTGAAGCCATCGCAGGGAACGCCTGCTGGTGGTTCAGGAAGTTCCAGGGGCTCGGTCTCTGGGGACTGAGCCTATCTGGGAGGTACCCTGAGGGGGCTTCCCTTTGCTGGCGGGCGTCGGCACGCTTCACCAGCTTGGGAGAAGTGGTTTTGGGTGCTTTCGAGCACCCCCTATAATTGGCAGGGTGACCTGCTTCGCCGCATAAGACGCAGCTCGGCGGTTCTGTGCACAAGGAGCGGTCCTTGGGCCTGGTACAATCCGCTGTACCGTGGCTACCTAAGCACTTTACGCACCTAGGGGTGGCGTAACAGTGCGATTGCGCGTGTCCGTACAATTGACACCTGTGACATTGGCCGATTGTTCCCGTCTTGTAGGGCTTTTCGATCCGAATGCCGGACAGGTTGCAAATTGTACGAAGATTAAATATCGGGTTATGGCCCTCAACGGGCGGGCAGACTACGAGCACCATGTCGTATGGCACTCCGCGTCGGGCGCGGTGCATCCGGTGCACTTCGGTGTACGGGATGTTTTGATAGTCAAGGTCGGCCTTGACTTCTTCCACGGTGATTTCGACCGGAACCCTCTTTAAGACAACTCGTGTCTGTCGGTCTTCAGGGAGGGCGTACGTGTGGAAGGACACGTTACGGTTTCGGAGGAGTTTAGTAAGGCTGCGGTAGTCGCTAGCCGTCGGGATCGCTACCTTTATCCCTTGGAGGGTGGTGCGGGCGCTGGTGTAGGCAATCTTTTGCTCTAAGCACCATTTGGACACGTCGGTCCATTTTGATTTGTCTTGGATGAAGACAGGGGGCGGAACGGGCACCTTTTTCCCCGCAGCGGCGCGGGGTACGGCGGTGGGTGCGGGCGCGGTCGCGGTCGCAGTCGCGGGGGTCGCGGGGGTTGCGGGGATCGCGGGGGTTGCGGGGGTCGCGGGGGTCGCGGGGGTCGAATCGGTCGGGAAAGGGGTGGGGGGGCGGTCGGTTACGAGCGCGGTAATTTTAGAAGATCGCGAGGAATCGCAGACTTTCTTCTTTCTCTTCTTCCCCTTCGACTTTGACTCAACTGGGGTGAAGCCCTCTTCTTGAGTCACTTGAGTCACTGCCACTTCCTCTTCGTTCGAGGAGGGAGAAGAGAAACAAGCTGTTCCTGGTGATTCGGGGGTGCAAGGGCAGTCTTCAGCGTCCATAAGGTCGGACGCTGCGTCGGAGAAAAGCTCCTGGGATTGCGGGGTTGCCAAGGCCGGTGAAGCCGGGGAATCGTTATAAGTTATAACGGGTGGCGCGGGCTTGTACGCGGTCGCGGTCGCGGTCGCGGCGGGAAACGTGGGTTTCTCAATACCCAGAAAACGGTTGACTCGTGCGCGAAACACGGGGTCCTTCATGTTCGCTTCGAACGACGCCCAGTGGGCGTCGTCGGAAACGTCCATGTTGAAGAAGGGAGGGGGTGACCTACTTCCCACTCATAAGGAGTGAGCCTGAGTCCCTAATAACTCCTATCAACCTAACGTCTACTTCCCCGGGGGGATGCCCGGGGATGTGTGATTTCTCCCTGTCGGGTATAGACAGGGAGATGTGTACCTCGGGTGAGCCCTAAGCTTGTAAACCTGTTGCCAATCTTAATGTGCAACAGGGCCCTGTCAGTCTAGCGCGAGGGGCGTAGACACGCCCCAAAGACACTAGGTGTGTAGCTGTGGAAGGAACACTGTCACCAGTGACGACTAGGAGATCCCCCAAGGCCGTCGGTCTGGGACCCGTCCAATTCACTGCCTTGCCTTGAAGAGGTTCGGCGGGTGTGTTGGGACAACACCCTCTCGGTTTCGTTGGCACCGTAAGGTTTCCACCGAGAACCACGAAACTGTGGATTTTACCCAGAAGGGGCCAAGTGAATTTACTTGACGATTTACTTCCGTAAAGAAACAGAGTTTTGTCTTGAAAAAGACAGTTTTTATTGTAATTAATAATCCAGTCAATAATTAAATTAATTGAATTATTAATTCGGAGTGTTCGCAGCGGGGCGCGGCGAGTCAGGTTGGCGGCGGAGGATGAGTCACGCAGCGGTAGGCAGGAACAATTAGCACGTGCGCTCAGGGCGAGTGTCACGGGCTAATTCTCTTTTTGGTGAAATTAAAGTATTTGATTTATAGGTAGACAGCCTTCATAAAACATGCTACCTTTAAAAAGATTTGTGTTTACAGTTCCTATTTACATTGCTCAAGTAATATTTGGGTATGTTCATGAAGTTGATGATAGGTACAATTTCTACTAAAACTTCCGAAAGTCGAGTCATTTTTCCTAACCATTTTTCAATCTATCCGATGACAGGTAATCGAAAACCGTTTAATTCAAACATAGAATACATACAATTAACCAAGAACAAAACACTTTTCACAGTACATAAAAGATCGATAGAAGTTAGAAATTCCCAATCAATACGACACTATAATCGATTTGCGTGCGAACCGTAAAATGTGTATGATTGTCAATGGGAACCCATCTGTAGGTGGTCTAGTGTGGGACCCTCAACTTGACCTCGGAAAGGGCAGCATTCCGTTGTCGAACTTCGATGCATGTCAATAGGTGGATGGTCCAAGTCATAAGTCTAGGGCGACGACCTAGGAGCCGGTGGTGAAGGGTGGTGGGCCATTACAATAGTAAATTAATTGTGTCTCATTAGCCGGACTTGACAAATTGTTATAATTAAGTAATAAATAATTACTATAAATACTTAATCCCACGGAATTAGTATGCATGTAAATGACTTTGATTTTAAGAAAGGAAGATTTTTTTTTCAGTGGTAACGGCCGTGACTTACGAGTTGTGAGTTGAACCTTGACAGGCTTTGTGTAAATTATTACATCACCACTGCTCTTAAAACGATGAAGGAAAATATCCAACATCCACTGGGTCCGCGTGGTGGATTACGCCTCACTCCCTCTCACAAGAGAGGAGGCCTGTATCCCAGCAGTGGGAATATTATAGGCTGATTATGATGAAGAAAAGCTAAATCAAAAACCTACTATGGTTTGACAATTAATGGTGGAAATAATTACTTCAGACTTATAAATTTTCAAATTTTACTCCGCACTAGTAAGTACATTATGTTAGGTACTTCACTGCATTCACAAAGGACTTCGCAAGCGTCAGTTCTAACTAAACCCGCGAATGTCTTTCATTTTAAACCCAGACCCAAACATTGCCTGCGGTGATGAAAATCTGAAGACAAACCACCGTTTAGCAAAGAGAAACGATCTTTATGCTTATAGAAATAGCTTTCAAAATACAAAGTTCAATAAAATGGCAAATAATAATTATGAAAACAATAAAGTCTTTTGACGAAGATTCGAAAAACACGGTACAAGAGTTCTTTTATCTTTCACAATGTTGTGATATGCAAATAGTAGTGTGACCTTTAGGGGTCATGTTCTTTTGATTTAGATAGCAAAACTGAGATTCATCGTTTTTACAGTCATGGTTGAGCTCCAATACTGGAGTCATCCGTTCTTTATAGTCGCAAACATTTAAAGCAGAAGCGTAAGGGAGTCCGCGAAATTAAAATTTTAAACCCCGATGTAAAAATAATCTGTGGCACCGTAGCTCAACGGTTGAACCGATTCGGGTGCGGTTTTTTTTTATTTAAAAGTAGGTTTTAGGTCTGGGGGCGGTTACAACAAAAATAAGATACAAAAATATCAAAAAGTGAGAGTTTATTCAGAATCAGATGAAACAAATTAAAGACATCTGCAGATAATTAAAAAAAAAACATATTGTTTTTTCAAGATAGTAAGAAAAATATATACAGTTTTTTTTTTTCAACTTGCGTGTCAAGGCGATTGTGAGGGAGTGTAGGTACATCCGCGATAGTTTGGAGAGCCTATGTTCAGACCGGCCATAATTGCCAGCCGTATTATGGCATTCACACGGTCATGACGAAATAAAATAAGTTCAGTAAGAAAACAAACCTATTCCCATTATTGTAGACCTAATTTATTGCCAATTGTTTACTACAGTAAAACTAATACGCATTCCGCACCTCTACATCACCACTAGCCATGTGATCGCTTACAAGCACCTACAGACCTACACGTTTATGTATTTACTAGCTGAGCCCGCGGCGTTGCCCGCGTGGATGCCGGAAATTATCCCACGGAAACGTAAGCACCACCGGGACCTAAACCCTAGTACCCTATGTTACTCCTTATAACTACAGCTATCTATCAACGATAGTCTTGTCTAAATCGGTCCATGCGTTTCGGAGATTAGTCGGAACAAACAATATAAAGACAAACCAAAAAAAAAAAAAATGTTTTTTAAGTACCGTTATATATTCCATTACCCAGTAACTGGGTTGTGGAGGTCAAATAGGCAGTCACTCCATGTAATTTACTGGTATTCAGCTGCATCCGGTTAGACTGGAAGCCGACCCCAACATAGTCGGATAAAGGCTGGGCAGATGATGATACTTTGCATTTAGGCATTTAGTAAAAAACTGTTATTTCGACATAACAAACAGACACTTCAATTTTATTTATTTGTATACATTACTCTGCTATACATATATTTTATTATGTACACACGGCTACACATCAAGCTATACATTTGCAGTATAAGCTGATCTCGCATTGCATAGGAATTCCGTACAGTGCAAGATCACCGCAAACTGGAAATGTATAGCTTGATGTGTAGCCGTGTGTACATACCGTGTACATTCCTCACTACTGCAGGGCTTCGCCACTCGGCGTGTAATCACTTACAAGCGACAAAAGCATTAAAGCACGCACGAACTGTTTTTATTCCATGAGGTACTATTCTGGAGAATGAGAAATTTTGAGGAGAAATTATTTATATGAGATTGAAAAAGAAATAAGAATTTCTTTTATTCGGAAGATGAATAAAACTTGAAGGATGGTTGAAAGATCATCATCATCAGCCTACAATGTTCCCACTGCTAGGACACAGGCCTCCTCTCGATGAGAGGGATTGGGCCGTAATCCACCACGCGGGCCCAGTGCGGGTTGGTAGATGTCGCATGGTTTCGAATTTTTGGTTCTAGGACATGCCGGTTTCCTCACGATGTGAGAAGAACGGTTGAAAGATGCGTCTTGTCTAATCTAAATCTGACCAAGATTATGTGGGGACTTTAAAAAAGAGTTTGACCCACGAGTTTGTTGCGCCATTCTTCTCAGGAGTAGCCAGATAGGAAATGTGGACTCCATCTAGCTTATTTTTTTTTTTTTTGTAATATAGCGTGTAATGATGATTCCAATATCCTATGTACAGAGGCCAGCACATCAAGCTACCCCAATCTGTCAAATTTCTTTGATAGTTTTTCAACTTTATCACAAAGGAATAAGGTTTATGTTCAATTGGGAAAATTTGACAGTTTGGGATAGCTTGACCTGCTGGCGACAGTACAGAATAAAAAAAATCTTTTCAATTATGTAACAGTCAAGGACAGATACGTCATTCAGTAGAAAAGTTTTTTTTTTAATTCAATCTGTTCCGTCCCACTGCTGGCCAAAGGCCAAAGATCTCCCTTATAGCTTCCCTCAGATATGTAGATAGTTGATCAGAAAAACCAAACAAGGGAGATTTTTTTTTTATTCTGAATTTTTGAAGGAGGCTTTTACCCACAATGGTATGTCAGCCTCATCATAACTTAAACTTGCTATATGCTACACTTACCAATAGAATAAACATAATTAATCTCTAAACAAATCAATAAGTAGGTTTGCCATCTCAGTTGAAGGTTGCGCTAAAACTTTCACATACGGACCAATATCATATTTATTTACTTTTATTCTGCTCAACAGTGTCTCTCTTTCCTTCTTTGTCTTGGTACACTCCATAAGTAGATGGTGAACATCTTCAACCGTTCCGCATGTTTCACAATTGGGAAACAAGGGAGATGATTAGACCATTGCTTTGCTAGCAGCTAGCAGACAGGAAATTATAAAAGACTAACAAGTAATCGAAGAAAGCACAATATACTATGAGTTGGAGCAGAATTACGATAAGTTGGCACAGAAATACGATGGCAACATGACAGTGATGCCGATTCTTTTGTCACAAAATTCTCTAAACTTGACTAAAAATCACCAAAATTTCGTTTATTCCTGTCAAACGACGTTCCCCATTATGAAATTCACAACTTAATTTTTTAGTTTGACAGCACTAATGATGACGTTTAGTAACTCAATTATGTGAAAATGGCAAAATACGCTATTTGGCAAGCTTTCTGTCACATACAATAAAGAAAAGAATTAAAAGTAACATCAAGAACGGTGGAGGCTTTCAGTAGAAATAAATAAAATGTTCACTTATCATCATCATCATCATCATATCAGCCGAAAGACGTCCACTGCTGGACATAAGCCTCCCCCACAAGCGGGGGATTTGCCATAATCGCCACGCTTGGCAGGCGGGTTGGCGATCGCAGTTTGGTTGTAAAATGAATAGAGAACGCTACTGCCCATTCTCTAGTAAGTCGCTTAGTCGCCTTCTACGACACTCACTGGAAGAAATGGGATGGTGCTATTATTTTACGCTCGGCATCGGCACCACACGGGACACGAACAGACAGAAATGTTCACTGCAAATAAGCATTTCGAAACGTTTAAAATTAAAGGGGTAAATTTTAATAGCCTATAAAACTAATGTAGTTCAAGCAATCCATTCGCAAACTCAAAAAAATATAAGAAATACCATACTAACACTAACGCGTTTCAGAATAAGCCTTCAGGGTCAACAGCTGGCCCTTTCACCTCACCTTAGCACCGAGCACCTGCAGTTTGATCCTCACGAACCTATTCCAGAACATTTCAGTGTGAACAAATTAGCTTCAGTAATTGCTGACCCCGTGTCTTTAAGATGATAAAGGGACGGTTGGGACGAATTTGACGTTGATAAATGGGTGCAAAAAGAAACACCATACTGAATTGTGTACCTTTTAGGAGATTTGAACACGATAGAAGTTTGAGGCTTGCGAATTCTAAAGTTTTTTTTTTTTTTTAAGATAAGTACTAACGTGTTTTTTTTTTTAAAGGACCATTGTTATTTTCTATCATTTTGTTTGAAGATAAATACTTTACTTTGATATTTAACTAAACTGAGGAGGCTTTCTTCCACTACAGCGGGATAATTACGTTAAGATGCGCTTACACGGGCAACTAAAATTGCTCCATCTTGGGCAATTCTCGTCAAACATGACGTCACGACTATATCCAGCAATTTAGGGCAATGGCAACATGATGTCATGTGGTACCGTGTGGTGCCAGCATCGGCACCACAATACCAATAGCACCATCCCATCTCTTCCCGCGGGCCCCATCACTTTCTGCTGACATCTCTTTGAGGCGCGCGTGGAACACAACGCGCCGTCGACCTGGGCTTGGTCCTTACCGGACAGCGAGCTACCCATTACTCGCCGTCCGCAAGCCCACGCCTACGATGGCCGGAAATCAGCCTGGGATTCCCGTCGCCGAGGGCGTCTCCTGCGGCGGTTAGGGCCGTGGGGGCGCATACACTGCCTTTCCCTCACGTGCGCCGCCTACCTCTTCGCGAGTATTATGAAACGATAAGACTAACTTTTTGATTATCATTTTAATAGGCATTAACAGGCCATAAACTGGACAACCCATAAAGGACTTTTAACAGTCTTTAAACTTTATAACACCAGCCATATTCACACTAATCAGACCCTTTTACAGCTCAATAGAAACCAAATCGAACGCTATGAGCATAGGAAGTTGTTAAAACAATAGTAAAAGCAAGATAATAAACATTCCCTATTTTGCATAATAACAAAACATAAAGATATTTATTTATTAAACCGTTAACTTGTTCACACTTACTTATTAAAAGCTTATTGACAGTCCGACAATAGTGTTTCAGAACTTTCGTTTCTCACTAGGGCCTGACGTCCACGACGCTGCTCTAAAGTAACCTGCACCCCAATTGAGTAGTTAAAGTCAAAGCATTTACTTCAAATGGGCACTTATAAGGCACTTTTGAACGTCACCATTTATAATATAATTACTTTAAAGTTTTTTTTTTTCAGCAATAGTTTATTTAAATGCGCTAAAAAGAATAAAATAAACTTTTCCTTTAAACTTTTTACTAACAACTTATAACGGTCATTGCACAATTTATATGATACGAGCTTCTGCCCGCAACTTCGTCTGCGTCATATTTCTTGCTTCCCGACCCACCCCGCATCGAATCGCCTGGCCGTGCGAGTACTTCATATTCGTGACTTTTTTCTTTTTCTTGGCTCCTAAGGGCTCTCTAGCCTGATCTTATATGCTAACTCCTCGGCCAAAGAACGACCCAACCGGTCACCGGATCCGAAAAACCGTTTCCCAGATTGCAAGCCCTAGATGTGAGTGTTGTGACTATTCATTGGTGATTTCAATTCTACACGGTACTGTTAAGTAATGTCGTGAACGATGGGCCTAAGCCAATAAAATGTGCAACGAAATAAACGCAGAGATTCTAGTACCTATAGATACGTGCACTTTCTTTGTCTATTCACAATAAGATTTAGTCTTGTCGTTACAAACTCCGCCTATGAAAACGCCCCTATAGCAGATACGTGAAGGAAAGATCGCTGTTCACGTGCGATTAGTCGTTGTGTTCTGCGATTCTATATGCATTTCGTTGATGCATCTGACAATATCACTATTTATTATAGAGCATGCATAAACATAATCAGCCTATAATGTTCCCACTGCTGAGAAACAGGTGTCCGCTCTATGAGAGAGAGTGGGCCTTAGTCCAGTGAGGGTTAGTGGACATATGTCTTCGAATCCTTGGGTCTAAGACATGCCGGTTTCCTCACGATGTTTCCCTTCACCGTTTTGAGAGCAGTGAACAATGCGATGATGGCGAACACACGGCTACACATCAAGCTATACATTTCCAGGTTACGCTGATCTCGCACTGTACGGAAATCCGATACAATGCAAGATCAGCTTATACTGGATATGATAGCTTGATGTGTAGCCGTTTGTTCACCGTCATCATCATCTGCCTAGCCTTTTCCCAACTATGTTGGGGTTGGCTTCCAGTCTAACCGGATGCAGCTGAATATCAGTATTTTACATGGAGCGACTGCCCACCTGACCTCCACAACCCAGTTACTGGGTAATACGATAACCCTTGGTAAGACTGGTTGTCAGACTTTCGGGCTTGTGACTATCCTTAACGACTGTCAAAGATCCACAAATGACAGCCGGGGCCAACGGCTTAACGTGCTTTCCGAGGCACGGGGGGGTCTTGGTATGTTAAGATGGTCACCCGACCACGGACCAACCACGGCAAGCGTAGCTTAACCTGATCGATCGAGCACCCGCGTACTTCCCGTCCGTGGGAATACGGGGATAAAATATAACCTAAGTCACCCGGGGATAGTGTAGCTTCCCAACAGTGAAATAATTTTTCAAATCGGGTCAGTAGTTTCGGATCCTATTCAATGCACACAAAGAAACAAACAAAAATCAAATCTTTCCTCTTAGAAGATTATTATATTTAGAAAAGAAAAGTCATGACTGACTGACAGTCTGATCAACGCCCAGCCTAAACCCGCTGGGCTCAATCTCAGTGTTGATCAGTCTGCCAGGCAGTTAGGACATTTCCCTAGAAAGCTGAAATTTTGCACAGAGGTTCCCTTTATAATGTAGACAAAGGAATAAAGAAGGATTTTTCGAAATTCAACCCCTAAGGGAGTTAAATTGGGGATGAATTCTGCGCGGGTGAAGCCGCTGGCAAAAGCTATAAGCACCGTTTGAGTACTTGTTAACCTGAGATGACTTACCTATTTTCTTTCAATTTACCAAAAAATAATAACCAACTCACGTAAATACAGCTAGCAACTTTCTCTTCAACAACAGCATTCATCTTAGCAGGCGCTAGAACTACTCTTATTCTTCGCGTCTGGCTATGAATAGCTGTCTAAAATATTGCTTAGTTTTAATTACACAATATATAAGGCTGTTATGTGTAACAATGACGGCAGTATCTCACTTCATCGCTTAGGTAAGGGGGCTGGAAGCTCCGTCGTAAATCGACTTTGTCGTCAAAATGTAACAATGGTCATGGACGTCTTGGGAATGTACCGTCAGCATAAGTGACTGAGTGGCGTCGAAGAACTGAAAGACGAAATGTTGAGAAGAGAAGGCGGCTGACATTGTTGACGCCATCGCGGAGGGCCGGGATTAGGCTGGCTTAGGAGCGTGGGGTTTGGCTCAAGAAATAGAGAGGTCTATGCGAAGCAGTGGATGATTTCGGGCTGTGTTCGATGATGAAACCAAAAAGGAAGGGTTTTCGATAACACATAACATTTATGTAGCTACTTATGTATAACATTCGACTTCCTTTTCAAGAAATAGCGTTTTACAAATGCCCTGGAATACACACTAAGATTCCCTTTGCTGGGGTCTAATATGGAGGACGCAGGAATGGCAAGTTCAGAGCAGGGCAGAGCAGTGGTGGCCCAGTGGTAACGGTCGCGACTTCGTGCGTTCGAACCCAGCCAGGCGCATTACTTTGTGTAAATAATTTCATCATCACTGCTCTCAAACGGTGAAGGAAAACATCGTGAGGAAACCGGCATGTCCTAGAACAAAAACATTCGAAGACATGTGACATTTACCAACCCGCACTGGGCCCGCGTGGTGGATTACGGCCCGCTCCCTCTCACGGAGTGGGGTTCGGTGTCCCAGCAGTGGGAACGTAATAGGCTGAGTATGTAGGAATGGCAAGTTTGCAGGTGAAAATAAAGAAGAAATCAGTCAGAATCTGCAATATGTGGTATTATAGAAAAACACTACATTATGACCAACTGGTATCTTAAGAAACTTGCAAACATAGCGTAGCTCTAGTAATGAAAGGTAGGACAACAACCCATCTAAAAGTTTATTAACACATATCAATAAAAACAATCCAATAAAAACTAG
Organism: Polymixis flavicincta; assembly: GCA_949987655.1. Lineage (NCBI taxonomy): Eukaryota > Metazoa > Arthropoda > Insecta > Lepidoptera > Noctuidae > Polymixis > Polymixis flavicincta. Next base: position 22,702,403 of record OX465175.1, read on the forward strand.
TTCCGAACGATATCAAACAAGAACAAACCTTCAACAATATCAGACAGCATTTTCTTAGTTAATATTGCAAAAAACATGATAATAGTAGGTACTCTAGTACTGTTTCCAAAAACGATAAGAAAGTCATGAACTAGAAAAGGCTACAGTAGGTATCATGAAGGTAAAGACAAGGTGATATCAGAAACTACTGGAGCAGACCATATCGTAACAAACTTCCAAAAGCATTTGGATCAGGCGAGTCCTTCAATGAAGACCGCAACGAACTTTTAAAAATAATGGAGCAATCAGAACCCAAAGGCAGAGAAGACCACAGTACTGTACACTATCAGTCACAGTCTTGCGAATAAAACCCAAAGAAAACAGTAATAATATGTAATATCATGACAAAAATACTAGTCCTTGGCGTCCAAGGACCTGAAGACGACATGCCAGTCGTCCAGCGACGAGATGGGCGGACGACATTATTGCCAACGCGGGCAAAACCTGAATGAGCCTGGCACAGGAGCGTTGGGATTGGTACAAGAAAAGAGAGGTCTTTGCCCAACTGTGGGTGAGGTCGAGCTGTGGGTGACGATGATGACAAAACTTGTAAGTGGCAAATGACTTTAGTAAATTACATACTTGGCTCTCAAAATTATCACAAAACCGGTGCAGTCTTGATTTTCGTTACTTCAATAAATTTAAAAAAAATAACTTTTAACAATAAAAGAAACAACCGACTTCCGGAAAAACACTACAAAGTGAAAAATAACTTTAATTTCGGAAGGCGGTGACAAAGAATTAAAATACATATAGGTACAAAGTCACCGACTTCCGAAATTAAACCGAATTTTCACTTTTTAGTTATTGTACCTGGCCCACCCAAATTCGAAATTTAATCATCCTTGGGGTCAGAACAATGCATATTTATGCGATAGCAGTAACCGCGGTTGATTTGCTATCATTTTTTGAAGAGTTTCGTTGTCTGTCTCCAAAGCTCATCATCAGATCTATATGAAATTTAAATGGAACCATTTCCGAATAAACCCCTTTCGAACAATAAAATAATTTTACAAATTCGCTTATGTATGACGGAGTTATGCCCGAACATACATTTTTTTTCCTTTATAAAGTATCACAATAGATTATACTTTATTCACATTACAATCTAGCCTATAGCTAATAAGTAATTTAAATATAACTTAAACTGCTAAGTAACTATAGCCCGAACATACAAATTTTTTTTTTTTAGATAAACATGTCGAATTGATAACCTCCTCCATTTTGAAGTCAGTTAAAAATAAATTATGTTTACATCAAAGGTGAAGGGCGGGCGTTTTGGGGAACTGTCTTGTGTAATGTTTACGTTCAAAAGTGCTGACATTTGATTTTGATTATATCACACGTGTTTTAGCACCGACTGTACTAAGTCATTTCTGCTAACCGTACTTGTGTCTTCCGGTGCGTTGCACAACATACCACAAACGCTCTGTTTTCACTAGAAAGCTGCATCCAATATGTGTAACACTAGAAGATTAAATTATCTTTAACCCTGGATATTAATGTAACTGTTCATGAAAGCAATGCGTATTGAATTGGAATTGTAAGAAAGTGTTGGTAATGTTAATTATAATTTACATTCTTAACTTGACACATACTTCAATTAATATTAAAATTTATTTTCACTTGCTTTGTGGTGCAGAATTGAAAGAATTTAAGCGTTTCGTCTGGCAAATTAGTTTATGAATTAGGGCCACTTTTCAATTCAAATACCCAAATATATTGGGTTTGAAATCGAGAATCAATAGCTATGTTATTTATATTCCTCATTACTTTTGACTTTACTGTCCTACAAAGTACCTACATAGTGCAACCCCTAAACACTTTTCGAGTTTTGCCATCCAATTTAAAATAACCCTGTACTAGTATCTTGGTGAAATAATCAAACATTCACACACAACATAACATCACGCTTGTATCCCCAAAGGGTTAGCAGAGGCATACCTATATACAACACCCACGTCTTGTCGGTTAAGTCGTTTTGTCGCCAGTTGTTTAAGGAAACGTAAGAAAAGACGTTTTACAACGAGTTCCTTTTTGTTATTAACATAATCATTGGTACCTATAAGCTAGGATATGTTATTCGAACGAAGTTCCTTATCGCGCGTTGTGAAAGGGGGCTGGACGGAAAAAAATCATACGAAAAGTAGTAACGACACTTTTTGCTATAGTAAGCTATTGTACGCCGTGCGGCGTGCGCATGTTTCTGTCTGTCTCTCTCTCTCTCTCTCTCTCTCTCTCTCTCTCTCTCTCTCTCTCTCTCTCTTATAGACGATGGTGACGATGGTGACGAAGGTGACGATGGTGACGATGGTGATGATGGTGACGATGGTGATGATGGTGACGATGGTGACGATGGTGTCGACGATGACGACGATGACGACGATGATGACGACGATGACGATGATGGGCTTTGAAACCCTGAAAACGCGAAGTTCCTTATCGCGCGTTGCGAAAGGGGGCTAGACGGAAAAAATTAAGACCAAAAAGGAACTTCGTTCTATCCGGGTGTCCTTTGACACCTCTCAAGTTTTTGTTTTTTTTGTTTTTGATGATACTAAACTGAAATTACACAATTTTCAAAGCAGAATAAAGAAACATACTCCACTTACTTAATAATAATGTTTAAAGAATAATCTATACTAATATTTAAAGAGGAAAGATTGTATTGTTTGTTTGTTTGCATTGAATAGGCTCCGAAACTAATGAACCGATTTGAACAATTATTTCACTGTTGGGAAGCTACACTGTCCCCGGGTGACGGCTATATTTTATTCCCGTATTCCCACGGAAACGGGAACTACGCGGATGAAAGCGCGGAGCGCTGCTAGTTACTAATAATTTTGCTACTAGACAGCTGTGCTGCTGAAGAGTTTATTGCGCCACTTCTTCTTACGAAGTAATAATGGGCCTTGGGAGACTGTCTTATGTAATTTTGACGTTCAAAAAGTGCTGAATATCAGCCTAGTTTGAATAAATGGCTTTTGATTTTAAAATTAAAACGAAAATACCTCGGTATATCTCACCACATACAGCATCTTAATTCCTTCTAAACCCACAAACACAGCCTAATAAAAGCAGAAATGTTTCCGTGAAGCCACCATTGTATCCGTGGTTCCCATGTCCGATGCTTTCCACACATTACATCACAATCTAGTAAATATACTCCCAGTTCGTTGTATCACCTGCTAGATCGCAATTAGCGAGGCAATTATCATACTTCCGCTCAAATTGTTGGCTATAACAGATGGCTATTGACAGTTTGAAGTACCGCTGATTATAATTGAGGATATTGGTAACGACTGAAGAGTTGTAAAGTGGATCCGAGAGGAGTGTTTTTGAATGATGTGCTGGTAATGGTGAGACTGAATCTTGTAAATACTCGTATACAACGTGAAAAATAATTGACGCAACACCTCATACACTCCAATTACAGTAGGTATTGAGTTAAAAGCATAATACAAATACTAAAACTTTATTTTTCAAAGCTAACTGTTATTAAGAAGTGTTGACCCCTTGCATTAAGGCGGGAGGAAACGCCCGGGTGTTTCCACTGCGTAGATCGCCCTGAGCACACGGTGGAGCATACAGTGGAGGTCTGCCCGGCTTGGGTGGAGTACCGCCGTGTTCTCGTGGAGGCGATCAGCGGCGGCGATCTCTGGCCCTGATCCAGGCCATGGTACGGAGCGAGAGTGCATGCCTAGCCATCACCTCCTTCTGCGAAGCAGTAATGCTCGCAAAGAAGAAGGCGGCGCACGTGACGGAGGGGCAGTATATGCGCCCTCACGGCCCTAGCCTCCGCAGGAGACGCCCTGGACGTCGGGAATCCCAGGCTGATTCCCGGCCACCGTAGGAGCGGGCTTGTGGACGGTAAGTAATGGGTAGCTCGCTGTCCGGTAAGGACCAAGCCTGGGTCAACGGCGCGTTGTGTTCCACGCACGCCTCAAAGAGATGTCAGCAACAACTGGTGGGGTCCGCAAGGACCGATGCCTGCCAGGGGCGTGGGTTGTGCGAAAGACATACCGTGGCCCCTGGCACAAAGGCAACTGAGGGAACACGGTTGCGTTTTAATCATTAAAAGTCTGACACGCCCTCCACTCCTTCCAGAGCGGGAGAAGTTATATGATGATTTCCCACCCTCAAAAAAAACTTGCATTACGTTATACATATAAAAAAATTTACGGTATCGGCATAATTTTTGAAAAATATACCTGTATTAGAAAAAAGAACTGAAATCGATTTAGTAGTCACTTATGAACAACTTACTTTCAAGACTTGCGTCTGTTCTGTTACACCTTGTGTAAGAATTAGCTTGGCATTGAATAAACAAGAAAACCAGGCAAGGATGGTCTTAGTGGCAATGAGAAAAATCTTGCTAGCTTCTGACCGAAACTATTTCAACCTGCGGAGTTTACTTAATCAATTTAAAATAACCCTTAACATACACACATATAATTACACATCTTCAACAGAAGACATACAATGGAAGAATTCAATGAGTACTCTCATACTAACTAGAATATTTTACTAATAGTAATCAGGTTACACGTTACGGGTCGTTGCTCGTAGACGATAGAATATAATCTCGCAATCATATCGTATGCATCCATTGTTCAGCTGCTATTAATGTGCAGAGAAATTAGGACTTAACGACCACTTAATCGGTGTTAGAAGCTAAAAGATAGTTACATGTAGATACTGGAGCTTTTCTTTGCTGCGCCCAATGTTTATTTGTGTAAACCACCTTCGCATATTGGGTCTGGAATCAGCTAAATAGGTGACTTAACTGCAGTCGATCGCTGCAAATGAATTAATGAAATACCCCGACCCCAGCATGGTTTGACCAGACTCGATTAATCGAATGAACTCCAAAATTTGCATTAGCCCCGGAGGCCTCCTGATTCATGGTGCTACAGAGGTAATTGCATATCTAGGCAAGGAGTAGACCGGGTATAGCGCTGTTTATTTTTATAAAAATGATCTTACTTAAATACGAGTGCCAATTATGTGTTGACTCTATTAGACATTACTTAGTTATTATGACATTATATATTCTGACATAATATACAGGAAAAGTTTTTATCCAGTGCGCAAATTGTAACCATGAATTCAGCATATCATTCTAGAACGGGGTAGCGCAGAAATTTTTCGCCGGTTGTACAAAAAAAAATCAGCTGTTTCATAGAAAAGTACAATACCTACGCGGTCAAAATGTATGGAACAGCTGATTTTTTTTGTACATCCGGCGAAGATTTCTACGCTGTGGGGTCTAGAATGATACTCGTACATGCGCACTGGATAAAAACTTTCCCTGTAGTTATTGATTTGAATTTATGACATTGTATATTATGGTATTATTTTGAGTTAATGAAATAATTTATCGTATTTATGTGAATTTATGAAATGGTTTAATTTTAGTAATAATTTTGCATGCCTGAATTGGTGCAACACAGTGGACTGCGCACTCACTTGACATCTAGAAATGTATGATTATGTACTGTGTTGAGCAATAAACATTTGAATTTGAATGGTAGGGAAGACGTGCTCTTAAGATAGGGAAGGATTACGAGTCGTACCGGATATGCATCCTAGAGTAGTAGGTACCTAATTGGACTAGTGGAGAAATGGGTGATATTTATGTATTGCGAGCAGTTCTGGAAATGCATCCTAAAGTAGCCAACCGTTCGCCATCGTTGAGTTAAGACTGATGGAACTGCGTTATGAGAGTTCTTTAAGACACTATAAGCAATCTTTTGCAGTAATTTGAACAAAATTGACATTCCTCTTACTTTAACCGCTTTAGGCTAAAAAGATAGCGTGGATGATATAATTACACTCTCCAAAATACCGAACACACAGACAAATGAGCCAATAAATCAATAATCACAGTATTTACCAATCACAAATCGATATCTTAATCTAATTACCTAAATTACAGTAATTACATTCGTAATAAAATCGGCCGAGGCACTAGACAATGAATAATTACAGATCTATTTTTTGATAATGCTAAACTATCTACCAGGCATCGACTTCCTTACTATTTACCAACTTAATTCTGCCGGTGGATAAATTGGGAACTAAAAGTTACATGACCAAGTTATAAAGAGGCACCAGCTACTAGCGCCAATGTCGACGGCAAATATAACTTTGTCGAAACATAACCTGCAATATGTTTGTTTTAAATGGCTTAGGTGATTGCTGATAATATAAATGGTCGATTTGAATTTATGTAATGGAATCCATATGTTGCGTAATAATAAGACACTTATGTAAGCGTGTGTAGCATTCCAACATTTAGCCCTTGGACATTAAACATTTATTAGAAACTTTGATAACACTGATTATAACACTCGATAAAGCACAAATGCTGTTATTATAAAAGCTGCGATAACAGTGGTTAAGTGTGATCTCATTCATTAAATTGTACCGGTACCTTAAGTTGCACTTTGAAACGGTGATCGTTCGACAGATCTTGAGCCCTCATGCCTCAGATTTCCTTTTATTATTCTGCCCGTAGCTAATTTTTTTTAATACATAGTATTGGATGGCATACAGATCGACGACTTTCCTGATGGACCGTTACGCTCAACCATGGATACCTGCAACAGCAACGGGACCTCCGGAGAGTTGTCGATCTGAAAGGCAAAGTTAAAAAGTCTCATTGTAAATTACATATTTCACCTGTTCCCAAAAAAAATACTCCAATACGAGTAGTGCTGACCCAGATCAATAATGGAACGTCACTGAGAGGAAGCCTGTGTCGCAACAGTAGGAAACATTATAGTCTGATTGTGCACAAACAATATGGAACCTCTATCAGCAGGAACACAGCAGTGTTGCTTCGTGATAATCATGAGTTAATTAGATCTTCCGAATGAATTATCCGTCTTATCAATCATTCCGTCATCGGTCGAAAGTGTTCGACGTCGGTCGGCAGGACAACTTGTTAGACGAAGAGATGGCCGATGGAGTAAAGCTGTGACCGAACGGTGGCCAAGGTCAGGCCAAAGAAACTAGAGCCGTCCAAAAGCACGTTAGGTGTCATGATATCGTCAAAGTCACGGGAAACACCTGGATGGGAGACGCACGGAACTGAGAAGTACCTATGGCGCATAAAGGGGGAGGCCTTTAACCAGCATTGGGTGATTTCGGGGTGAGATGATGATGATGAATCAGATTTTCGTGGACGAAAACTTTCATAAAGACCTGTCTAAGCTAGGGTTTCTTACAACTGCGCCGTCCGCGACATAGCATCAGCAATTTGCCGCCGAACGACGTCACTGAAACATTATTAATTAAATTAAGTTACTGAGTTTCCCTAGAGGGCGTTTTATAACACTGTAAAGTCAAACCCCAGTACCATCACTTTCATAATAGCCGTATACCGCACCGTCTGCAATCACTGTGCCGATAAGTGGCGGCCACCGCTGTGGTAGAAAACCGAAACTTAATAGGTACAACCCATAGAAATACAAAAAGCTGTTTATGGAAAATGTTTTCATTTCTGCAACTCAATAATTTTTGGTTTGAGCAGTTAATGAATACAGACCGAAATATTTGTTCGGACCATTTTATGAAATACGTATACTCCACAGAGAGTATATTCTCCAGGTATTCTCTCACAAGTAAATAACAAACAGGTCTTCCACCAATACTATGTGTTTTGAAGGAAACATGTTAGAGCTGTCCTTTTAAAACCTCTTTCTTAATTATCTATACTACTATTGCTATACCTTAATACATAATATATACAGTATACTGTCTATCGATATTGGTTGGGTCAACGTTTATGTTCCTTCTCAGACCTGCAACAAGCTACGTTGATTGATTAAAGTCGCAACAACTAGGTTACCGAAAACATCACCCACATTGTTACGTACGTCGGTACCCATGTAATAAATATCATTACGACTATTACAAACGGATACAGGTACACTTCTTATTTGCATACTTCTGATTAGATCTTAAATTAGTGACAGGCAATTGAATCGAGCCGTTTTGAAATCAATTATGTCATAAATCAATGAATATTGAATAAGTTCTCTCTGCTTTCATGTTCATGACTGTTTGGGATAATCAGCCTATAATGTTCCCACTGTTGGGACACAGGCTTCCTCTCTGAGACAGGGAGTGGGCTGTAGTAATCTACCACGCGGGCCCAGTGCGGGTTGGTAGAAGTCACATGTCTTCGAATTTTTGGTTCTAGGACATGCATTTTTCTTCATGATGTTTCCCTTCACCGTTTTGAGAGCAGTGATGATGAAATAATTTATACAATGCGGTTACAACTCGTAAGTCCCAGCCGTCACAACTGGGCCAGGTCTGCTCCCAGTGACTACATGACTTTATAAATGAAATTAGGTATATGAAGTGAAGATTGGTTGTGGAAAGCACAAGACCGGTCAAAGTTGAGGAGCCTGGGGGACGCCTATGTCCAGCAGTGGACGTCTTTCAGCTGAAATGATGATGATGATAATATGAAGTGACTATATTTTTTGGTTATTTTTGTAATTGATGGAGCTGGCTGATGTCTAACCCAGATGTTAAGTGTTAACTTCCACTTAATACGGAGGCAATACTAGGTCAAAATCACCTTCAAATCTTTCATGAGCCTTATTTGTAATGGTATTGATACAATTCTAGATGAACACAAACACTAGAAAAGTCGTCTAGTGATTAGAATTTCACTAGCATATCCTATTTGGTAGTTTAGGTGCCCACCTGATAGTATTAAAAGCGTGTGTGAACACCGTCACCACTCTGAATTGAAGCGAGGCAAAAGGAGTACAGTCACGAGCAATAATATGTATTCGCTTACCAACTTTTAAAAGTGATTTTCTCCACTTTTACTCATTGTAACCTTATTTTATTATAAAAATAATATTTTGGGACCCACACTATAACGAAATACCCAAGTTATCTCAAGGTTGCAATCGCTATTTAAAAGAAAATCGCTTTTGAATTTGGCGATGTGTATACATATTAATGCTCGTCGGACCACACAGCAGGTGGCTTTCCGTAGATTCTGCCTTCATGTGGGCATATGGGAACAAAGCGTGAGTTTATGTATATGTATGTATGATGTCTACACCTATACTTCAAACTAAAGTATGGCTGCTGTACATTACTTGATGGCAGAAATACATACATACGTAGGAATTTACGGTGGTTGTTGAGTGAGATGCACTACCAGGAGAGAGGAGGGATCTCTATAAGGAATTCATCTGAGGATGAATTATTTATCAAAAGACATTCTTGGTATATAGGGAGGAGCCTCCCTTTCCAAAAAAATTTCTTCAACAAACATCAGTAGCAAGCAAAGTCCTTGCACTTGATAAAATTATGACGATTATTTCTCCATAATTTAAGTGGTTATAATGAGCATAAGACTCTTGTAATAGTTTCTAATTGGTAGCGATACATTACCGACATGTCGTTAGCTATTTATTTCGCTCGGATGGACGTAGCGCCTTGTCAGCTGTTTCGCGGTTTAGCGTATTAGTTCTATCGTGTGCACTTCCTCGCGTTTATTATTGATTACTATATTAATGAGCTAGGTATAAGTCTCTGGGTTCGTTCGGTCGACTAGAATATTTTTTTGTACTGGATAGACTCGCGTTCACCTATACCTTCCCCATATTTAATGCAATATTTTATCCTGAGCAGTCAGAGTAAAAAAAAATAATGCAGTCCACAGTTAGAGTACTGCCAGGGGTGCGGGTTGTTCGAAAGAGATACCGTCGCCCCTGGCACACCGGCAACTGAGGGTACCTACACGTTTTAATCAGTAAAAATCTGATACGCCCTCCTGCTCCACCCAGAGCAGAAGAAGTTATTTGATGATTTCCCACACTCAAAACAAAAAAACAGTCAAAGTAACTCAAGTTAGCTAGTTAGTCATTGTCTATTCCTACGTTTTATTAGCTAATTCTATAACAAGGTTCATTACAAAGCAGCGACTAGACTAGGATCCTTACTGGGATTTTATGCAGTTACTTGAGTAACCCATCATCATCATAATGATCCTTCTGCCTTTATGCCAATTTATTTAAGGTTGGAGTCACATATCTTTCTCTTACAAACTTTCTATTAGGTTCCAAATAAGTAGAAATTTTAGTAACTATGACAGAAGATTAGAGTACCAAGTAAAAAGATTTCTGTCGCCACGCGGCTTTTGGAATTTTGCTAGTAGGTAATTATAAACTGTCAAGTTTCTCCACTCCTATGACGACAATGCACAATGAAGCAACAAAATAAAATAATGTAACGATTATAATGAACAAGCATATTAATTACGCGAGAATGTCTCTGAATGCAAAGACAAACAATCATACAAAAATAATTATAAGAGACCTGTTTATCGCTCGTCAAATCAACAACATATAATAATAATCGAGAACTCATGATGTAATAGTTAATGAGGCAGGCAGTTAATGCAGTCACATTAACAATGTCCATGTATCCTTGTTGGAACAAGTACCAGAAATATACCAAGCCGTTCCCACGGCAATATAAACTGTTCGTTTTAAGACATTTGCTGTGTACCAGTTTGATATAGTTTTGTTTATATAATTTTATTTAGAACTGGCTTCAAGTTGTGTACCTAGATATTACAAAATGGGATCAAGTATTTCTTCAGTAACTTCGATATTATGACGCCAAGACTGTTCAGTCAACAGAACAGATAAAAGTTGTTTTCAGCTAGGATCCCCCACAATCATCTTTAGAAAAATACGAATCAATGTAAGACATTTGACCCAGAGAATACGTCCTAATACTTATCCATAAGGATGTAATTATAAAATCGTGAAAAACTAAAAAAAAAAACAAATTATATCCATTATCATGGAGATTCATTTATTTATTTAAGGAAAAACAAACAGTAGCACAATAAGAGATGGACATAAAATATTAAGTTTTAAACAATTATGCTACCCACTACGTTCTCCACAGATTACAATTAAAGTATTTAAAAAAAACACAGATACAATACCTTTACAACAGTCATTGTCATAGAACTCATATCTGGATTTTAATTTTATGAAAGAAAATAAAGGAAAAAGTAAATTTGCCAAAAAACTAATGAAAATCAAATCAAAAGTCATTTATTCAAACTAGGCTGAGAGTCAGCACTTTTTGAACGTCAAAATTACAAAAGACAGTCCCCCAAAAACGCCCGCTTCACCACTTCCTAGTGCTTTCTTCAGCCGGGAAGAAGAAGTGGCGCAACAAACTCCCCAGCAGCACAGCTGTCTGTTAAGTTGAATCGCTGAGACATCGTGTTGGTAACTTGGTACCCGCAAAGATTAAAAGAGAACAACAGTATTTCTGTGATATAACTCTGACCCACAAAAACTAACCGTTCCAACCAATATGTAACATTGCAAAAATAAAATCGAAATAAAGATATCGTGGGAAAAATCAGCAACTCTCCACAAATTAAAAAGTTTGCTGTTCATCGGGCCAGAGCCGCGACGATGTACAATCGTGAAAGTTGGTATCGAATGCCTGGTATCGTGGTATCGAATAACGTCGCGACGCTCTGATTGACACAGGAATAGGCCCCCGACTGTGTGCCCACATTGTGGTGTCTGCGTTAGCGCAAACCAACAATACCTTGTAGATTTTACGATTTGTATCACTAATGTAGTTATGCAGGGATGGCGACGATTGGCGAAGCTTTTACAACGTTTACGTTTGTTATACGTCATTAAGTCATGTTTTTCTTTCTTGAGGTGCTATCTCCAATTAGAAATTAGCAATCGCTTACTATGTCAGTGTGCAGAACTCACTGCTAGACATCTTCCAATGAACGACCACAATCTTGGCGAATCATCGCGAAGACGGATTGTTGATCGCTATTTGTTATGCAGAAGAAGGACGCCGCTACTTTTCTCTTGAGATTCCTTTTTTTTACCACCTAGGGTCATACCTGATGGTTTGTTGATCATTAAAATGAAGATCCGTCACCTACCGTCAATCAACAAATTGTTGTTATTAGCAACAGCAGAGAACACTAAAGGAATGGACGTTGCTTCGTTCCTATCTTCTTGAGGTTTCTGGTTCTTTTTTTTTTGTCAAGTACGTCTATGTAGAGTTGTTATAAGATTGATTGACTGTTGCCCATCCTTTAACGGCATGAATTAATTGAGTCTGCTGGTACTTCTAAATCTTTTTGGCAATATTGGGAAAGCAACATCGAGACCTGAATATATGCTTTGCCAACCCTGCAGCAAAGCAGGAGGTTTCAATGACAATGTAAGGCTTGGTACGATCAACAAGTGTTTCGGTTAATTTGCTTCATAATCTATGATGTTAAAGAGCCCGCTAATGGTGTTTATTGTTCGATCTTCTAGGAAATATACTGAGAGCTTTCTTCTAATGAATACTGACTTAAACGTGGTTCTGCATAATATTTCAAAGCGATGCCGCTTAGCATTCACTTGTTTTAATTACTAATAACATATTAGTGTGCTAAAGTTGTCTTTCTACACATAACTATGGGTAATATTGTCATTGGTATTCTTTCACTACGGCCTCGTTGATCTAGTGGCTGCAAACACTACTGCTAAGCATGAGGTCGTGGATTCAATTCCAGGTCGTTCAAAATGTTATTGGGTTTTTTCATCTGGCCGGAGTCTAGATTTAAGTCCAGTTGATAGCAATAGACTCAAACCCTTCAGGAAGTACAGATGTGATAATGGTTTGTTCTTTATTCCCTGGCTTGAAGATCACTCATGTCAATGTCATAATAAGCTCCGCTTTTCAAATTTTGCCACATCCGCCGATTACAGACAAGAATTCGATGCCACGGATTTTTCATTTCGCTCAGAAATAAAAGTGCATTTTCAACCTAACTATGTCATTATCATCGTCATATTTTTAGCCAAAAAACGTCCACTACATAGGCTTCAAGCACCGCCACATTTTACGCTTCTCGCATCCAGCGGATTCAAACGGCCGTCAGCAATCAAGGATGTACAGAGGCCAGCACATCAAGCTACCCCAATCTGTCAAATTTATTTGATAGTTTTTCAACTTTATAACAAAGGAATAAGGTTTATGTTCAATTGGGAAAATTTGACAGTTTGGGATAGCTTGACCTGCTGGCAACTGTACCTCGAAGTAAACAGTAAGTCTATGTATTCTCTAAACGTTTGTAAGTCTAGAACTTTTCCAATCAAGTTTCAAATAAACCCTATTGTTAAATTAGCCGACATTCCAGCGTGGTCGGGTCACCTCGGACCACTTTTAAACATAACCAAGTAACCAACACGAGTACTTTCCCACGACATGAATTGAAAGGGCACTTTACAGCTTACTCAAGTTACTTCGACCAACATTTCACTGCTAGTTTCCATAAACAACCACAGTGTAAACAATACTGCGACAGCGTGTTAGACCTTGTTGGAGAACTGGGATTATTTGTATGTGATTCTTGTATTCTGTGTACAGTTTAAAAAGTTTGGAATGGTCAAGTGAGGGTCGTTGCGGAGTGTGTGCTTCAAAACATACGTAGACGGTACAATGGGCAATTGGAGAGCTACGTGCAATTGTTTTAAATTACTTAGGGTAAATTAGTTTTCGGGTTCCCTAAGGAATTTGGAATTGTTGTCTAGTAAATCTTGGCTATTTTTTTAGTAAGTTGGTCTAGTGGTCGTAAGCGCTACTGCTGACCATGAGGTCATGGGTTCGATTCCCTGGTTGGCCAAAGTGTTATTGAGTTTTACTATCTGGAATCTCTCAGTAGCAGCTCGGAATGTGGATTTGTGCCCGGTTTCCTGGCAACACACTCGCCTCCTCAATGGAACTTAAACATAACATTCGAAATGTGGGGCGTACTTATACTCCATAGGTTTAGGTAATCAAATAAAGGTACTTAAAGAAATCGTAAAAAAGGTTTACTTTCAGTTGACACTTTCTTGTTTAAAAATATGGTGTAACAAAATTCAATTTATTTTCCACTAGCAGCGCCCCACGGTTTCACCCTCGTAGTTCCCGTTCCCGTAGGAATACTGGGATAAAATATAGCCTATATCACCTGGGGATAGTGAACAACAGTGAAATAATTTTTCAAATCGGTTCGGAGTTTCGGAGCCTATTCAATGCAAACAAACAATCGAATCTTTCCACTTTATTAACACTGTAGAGCAGTGTTTTTCAACGTGTGAAGCCTCTTTAGGTCGCAAAACTTCCATAGGAGAGTTGCAAAAGGTAGGGAAAGCTACAGCAGTAAATATAAGCAATAAAGTTTTAAATATTTATTAAGAAAAATGTTAAATAAAGGACATAATCATTTGTATCAAATAAACAAAAAATAGAAATAACTTATGTGAGCTCTTCCATGTTAAACATTTGTATAAAATAACAAAAAAAAGTTATAAAAATTAAAAACAGTTAGTTATAGTTAGTTACTCTTAATGTTTGAAGGTTGCGCTTGTTTTTCATTAACCAATTTCACTTATCGTGGATCCGTTTTTGCTACATTTAGAATTAAATCGTTTTCAAATAGGTGATTTCATTCCTTTCTTTTTATTTGGGCCATTGATGAAAATGTCACTTCGCACAAGTACAAGGTGGCAAATGGAATCAAACACTTCAAAGCCTCTATCGTTAAATCTGGGTATTCTGATTTCCTTTTTAACCAACCAAAAGGTATCCAAATTGACAGACATAAATTCCAATTGCAGCATCCCATCGGCAGATAAATCCAGCAGATTTTCTTTGAGCTGGGTTGCCAAATTTGCATCATTTATAGCTGCATTTAAAAACGGATTTAAGATCCACCTTTGCCCAGTATTCTTCGATATTTCTTGCATTGAGAAGTAATGACACAGCTCTTGTTTCAACTTTTCTAAAACAGTTTTCATACCAGGTATAAATTCCTTGATGTTTATCTCACATCCGAATTCTTCAATGAAAGACTGTCGAAAAAATGAATCGAAGTGGTTTTGATTTAGAGACGATGACCACAGGTCAATTTTGTTTACTAAGCCACGGATTTTGTCTTTAGCAGTGATGACATTTTCATCCCGTCCTTGAAGACTTTTGTTCAAGATATTTAAATGCGCAAATAATTAGAAAGAAAAGCCAATTTCAAAAGGAATTCCAGGTCACAAATGAATTTGGAGTATTCTGTCTTGGCCTGCTGCAAATACATTAAAAGTTCAGCGTGAAGTTCCAAGACTCGGCTAGAACTTTGCCTCTTGACAACCACCTAACCTCTGTTTGATAAAGTAAATTTTAGGGTTGGGGGTCGCGAAATATTTCTTTATACTAAAGGGGCCGTGTCATGAAAAAGGGTGAAAAACACTGGTGTAGAGTATAGATAGATATAGATATAGATTATACGATAGTTTCCTCTTTTGTTAATGTATATTAAACATTAACTACTAACTACTTAAGAACCCAACAATTTCTTAGTTAGATTTATTACAATAATATCATATTTTGTGTGTAGCTGCTAGCTGCAAACTTAAAGACATCCGTACGCTGGCACAGCGGACGTTCAACTGACGATCGCGTGGAGCCCGGGAATATTTATATGTTTGACACACTGCACGCGAGCACTGCGTCGTCACGCACCACGCGGATAGAATAAGTACTAATTGTAACAATATTATACTATTTTCCTATTGGTCAATTAATTTTAGTTGTAAGCGCAACACGCACTACATATATAATAATTTTAGCTTTAAGTCTGTACATATTTAACTTGACAATACATACAATTTACAATCTTCTGGAGTTTCACTATAAACACCTACCAAGCGCTACAGTGGTGACCCCGACGTGACACTGTAGCGCTTGGTAGGTGTTTATAGTGAAACTCCAGAAGATTGTAAATTGTATGTATTGTCAAGTTAAATATGTACAGACTTAAAGCTAAAATTATTATATATGTATGTAGTGCGTGTTGCGCTTACAACTAAAATTAATTGACCAATAGGAAAATAGTATAATATTGTTACAATTAGTACTTATTCTATCCGCGTGGTGCGTGACGACGCAAAAAAAACAATTAGCCCGTGACACTCGCCCTGAGCGCACGTGCTAATTGTTCCTGCCTACCGCTGCGTGACTCACCCTCCGCCGCCAACCTGACTCGCCGCGCCCCGCTGCGAACACTACGAATTAATAATCCAATTAATTTAATTATTGACTGGATTATTAATTACAACAAAAACTGTCTTTTTCAAGGCAAACATCTGTTTCTTTACGGAAGTAAATCGTCAAGTAAATTCACTTGGCCCCTTCTGGGTAAAATCCACAGTTTCGTGGTTCTCGGTGGAAACCTTACGGTGCCAACGAAACCGAGAGGGTG
Organism: Polymixis flavicincta; assembly: GCA_949987655.1. Classification (NCBI taxonomy): domain Eukaryota; kingdom Metazoa; phylum Arthropoda; class Insecta; order Lepidoptera; family Noctuidae; genus Polymixis; species Polymixis flavicincta. The sequence goes on from OX465175.1 coordinate 22,718,769, forward strand.
TTGTCCCAACACACCCGCCGAACCTCTTCAAGGCAAGGCAGTGAATTGGACGGGTCCCAGACCGACGGCCTTGGGGGATCTCCTAGTCGTCACTGGTGACAGTGTTCCTTCCACAGCTACACACCTAGTGTCTTTGGGGCGTGTCTACGCCCCTCGCGCTAGACTGACAGGGCCCTGTTGCACATTAAGATTGGCAACAGGTTTACAAGCTTAGGGCTCACCCGAGGTACACATCTCCCTGTCTATACCCGACAGGGAGGAATCACACATCCCCGGGCATCCCCCCGGGGAAGTAGACGTTAGGATTGTTAGGAGAAATAGGGACTTAGGCTCACTCCTTATGAGTGGGAAGTAGTTTACCCCCTCCCTTTAAATCATGGCCGATTCCAGGGCAGCCTTTTGGGCGACCCTGGAGTCGATCATAAAGAACCCCGAGGACCGCGCGCGCCTCAACCATATTCTGGGTAATGAGAAACCCACGTTTCCCGCCGCGACCGCGACCGCGACCGCGAATAAACCCGCGCCACCCGTTATAACTTATAACGATTCCCCGGCTTCACCGGCCTTGGCAACCCCGCAATCCCAGGAGCTTTTCTCCGACGCAGCGTCCGACCTTATGGACGCTGAAGATTGCCCTTGCACCCCCGAATCGCCAGGAACAGCTTGTTTCTCCTCTCCCTCCTCGAACGAAGAGGAAGTGGCAGAGACTCAAGTGACTCAAGAAGAGGGCTTCACCCCAGTTGAGTCAAAGTCGAAGGGGAAGAAGAGAAAGAAGAAAGTCTGCGATTCCTCGCGATCTTCTAAAATTACCGCGCTCGTAACCGACCGCCCCCCCACCCCTTTCCCGACCGAGTCGACCCCCGCGACCCCCGCAACCCCCGCGATCCCCGCAACCCCCGCGACCCCCGCAACTGCGACCGCGACCGCGCCCGCACCCACCGCCGTACCCCGCGCCGCTGCGGGGAAAAAGGTGCCCGTTCCGCCCCCTGTCTTCATCCAAGACAAATCTAAATGGACCGACGTGTCCAAATGGTGCTTAGAGCAAAAGATTGCCTACACCAGCGCCCGCACCACCCTCCAAGGGATAAAGGTAGCGATCCCGACGGCTAGCGACTACCGCAGCCTTACTAAACTCCTCCGAAACCGTAACGTGTCCTTCCACACGTACGCCCTCCCAGAAGACCGACAGACACGAGTTGTCTTAAAGAGGGTTCCGGTCGAAATCACCGTGGAAGAAGTCAAGGCCGACCTTGACTTTCAAAACATCCCGTACACCGAAGTGCACCGGATGCACCGCGCCCGCCGCGGAGTGCCATACGACATGGTGCTCGTAGTCTGCCCGCCCTTTGAGGGCCATAACCCGATATTTAATCTTCGTACAATTTGCAACCTGTCCGGCATTCGGATCGAAAAGCCCTACAAGACGGGAACAATCGGCCAATGTCACAGGTGTCAATTGTACGGACACGCGCAATCGCACTGTTACGCCACCCCTAGGTGCGTAAAGTGCTTAGGTAGCCACGGTACAGCGGATTGTACCAGGCCCAAGGACCGCTCCTTGTGCACGGAACCGCCGAGCTGCGTCTTATGCGGCGAAGCCGGTCACCCCGCCAACTATAGGGGGTGCTCGAAAGCACCCAAAACCACTTCTCCCAAGCTGGTGAAGCGTGCCGACGCCCGCCAGCAAAGGGAAGCCCCCTCAGGGTACCTCCCAGATAGGCTCAGTCCCCAGAGACCGAGCCCCTGGAACTTCCTGAACCACCAGCAGGCATTCCCTGCGATGGCTTCAGCCAGGCCCGTCCCCGCACCCATCCCTCAGTCCAAGAACCCGGGTTCAGGCGCTCCCGCGCCCCCTACCGCACCTCTTACCGCGACCACCGCCGCCGCGCCCCCCGCCGCCGCGACCCCCTCGTCCCGCGACCCCCGCGTTGGAGCACGCCCCGAGGCGCGCCCCGCACCCACTTACGCCGGTCCCATGACCATGTCCCCCGCCGTCGTGCATCAAAAGCTCGATAACGCGTTTTTCACTTTCTGCACCCCCCGTGCCCATCAGATGGCCATGGAGGTAGATGCCGCCACAAAGGCAGGCGATATCCTTAGGATATACGCCATCTATGATGCGTACCCTGACATTACGCAAGCCCTTTTAAACGCTAGACTTTCCGTGAACCACAATGGATAATACGGCCCCTACGCGTACTAAACCCCGATCCCTAAAACTAGGAACTTTTAACGCCAACGGTATCCGTACCCAAAGGGATGAGATCGCCACGTTCCTCCGCGACCATCACTTGGATATCCTGTTAGTTCAAGAGACGTTCTTAAAACCCTGCTATCGTGACCCGAGAATTGCCAACTATAAAATAGTTCGCAACGACAGAGCACATTGCCATAAGGGTGGAACTCTCATTTATTACAAAAAGTCCCTACACTGCATTCCTATGGATGCCCCCCCCCTCTCCCGATTAGAAGTGTCAGTCTGCCGACTGGGCATGACGGGTCATCAACCCATCACACTAGTCTCAGCCTACCTTCCTCCCCAGACCGAATCAGAGGACTTTCAACTGTTCTCCAATGACCTCACCGCCCTGTTGAGCATGAGCGACTCCGTTATCATAGCGGGCGACCTCAATGCGAAACACCCCGCGTGGAATAGTTCCAGGGAATCGACCAGAGGGAGACACCTGTTCAACCTCTGCTCGACCCTGTCCTTCGACGTCATCGCCCCGATGTCGCCGACTCATTTCCCCCACACAGTGGATCACAGACCTGACGTACTCGACATTGCAATTCTGAAAAGGATCAACCTACGGTTGAATTCCATAGAGGCAATAAACGAGCTCACCTCTGACCACCGTCCGGTAGTCGTGCATCTGGCCCCCCGCACGGGTCTCCCAGATACCGACCAACCTCCGCTCACCAAAGTGGTAACAGACTGGAGGAGAGTAAGCGATTCGCTGAAATCCAACACATCCGCCCACTTGGACGCCATCCCCGACCATTTCGACTCTCTAGCGGACACAACGGCCGCGATCGACTCATTCACGGGTCACGTACAATCTGTCCTGAACGACTGTTCGAGGCGGGTTCCGGTAGGGGAAGACCCCCGCTGGAAGCTGCCGGACGATGTACGCGAACTGCTGAATGAGAAGAACGCGGCCGTTCGTGCCTACAGCAACTTTCCCTGCGACGCGAACAAAGCTCACATGCGCTATTTACAGCGAGCTGTAAAGACACGCATGTCGGAGCTACGTGACGCGGGCTGGGACAAGATGCTGAGCGAGTTGGAACCCACGCACTTAGCTTTCTGGGAACTCCAGAGGAAACTCAAGTCCCGAGAAATAGCCACCATGCCCCCCCTGACCCGGCCCGATGGCACCGTTGCCTTCGACGACATCGAAAAGGCCGAATGCCTCGCCGATAGTCTTGAGGCCCAATGCACACCCAGCTCTCTACCTGTAGACCAAGCACACCTCGATGAGGTGGACGCTGAAGTCGAACGTAGAACCTCTCTCCCGCCCGTCGAAGACCCTGATGATCCATTACCTCTCGTCACCCCGGACGAAGTTCACGAGATCATCAAGGGTCTGAAACCCCGAAAGGCCCCCGGAGCTGACGGCATCACCAATAAGGTGATCCAGATGCTACCCGCCCACCTGATCATGCTCTTGACCACCATCTTCAATGGAGCCTTGAGCAATAACATCTTCCCCCAAGCCTGGAAGCAAGCCACGGTCATTGGCTTTGAAAAACCAGGCAAACCCAAAACGGAGCCCGCGAGCTACCGGCCCATCAGTTTACTGGACAGCCTCGGAAAAATCTATGAGCGACTTATTTACAAGCGCCTCAGGGACTTCGCCGAGACTAAAGGCCTGATACCCAACGAGCAGTTCGGCTTCCGAACCCAGCACAGTTGCGTACAACAGGTACACCGGATCGTAGAGCATATAGGCGTTGGTCTCCAACGCAACTATGCGACCGGTGCAGTATTTTTCGACATAGCGAAAGCCTTCGACAAGGTCTGGCACAACGGCTTGATTTACAAGCTGTACAAACTCGGCATGCCGGACCGACTCGTACTCATCTTACGAGATTTTCTGTCGAACCGCACCTTTCGCTATCGCATCGAAGGGGCTCTCTCATCCCCCCACCCGATTCGCGCCGGCGTCCCTCAGGGCGCCGTGCTATCCCCTCTCATATTCACGCTGTTCACCAGCGATATCCCCAAGAGTGGTAAGGCTCAGTTGGCTCTGTTCGCAGACGACACGGCCATCTACCACTCTGGGCGTAGTTCCAAAGCGATAGCCAAATCCCTCCAGACCGCAGTCAACGTACTCGGTGCATGGTTTAGGAAATGGCGAATCGAACTAAATCCGGACAAGAGCCAGGCGGTTCTCTTTAAGAGACCGCAGCGCCGCCAAGACCCCCTCCCGGCCATCTCCATATTCGGCAAGCCGATCCCTTGGGAAAAGCAAGCCAAATACCTTGGAGTAATTCTAGATCAGCACCTCTCCTTCTCTGAGCATATCAGGAAGGCGCGCTCACGCGCCGCCTTCGCTCTCGGAAGGTTGCATTCTGTTCTGAACGCACGTAGCAAATTGTCACTCAAGTGCAAATTGCGTATTTACACGGCGTGCATAAGGCCCATCATGACGTATGCATGTGCAGTCTTTGCACACACGCACCCCCGACACATCCATAGGATGCAGACCCTCCAAAACCGTTTCCTCCGCCAAGCCACAGGCTCCCCATGGTACGTTCGGAACGAGATCCTCCATCTCGATCTGAAAATGCCCACTATTGCTCAATTCATGAAACGCAACTCGAAGCGTTTCTTCGATAAAGCCGAGATACATCGCAATCCCTTGATTGTGAAGGCCGCTAGTTATGTCCCCAGTAGAATCAGTAGTATTCGCAGGCCGAAACATGTCCTCTCAGACCCAGACGACCCCATCACTGTTCTCCAAGAAAAGAATAGGGCCACCAGTACAGTACACAAAAACAAACGACGACCGTCCTACCGACCTCGCCGCCGAGGTCCTCGCGCCCCGCGAAGACTCCCGAGTAGCGATCAGACCCCCGACCGTCCCTTGCTCGTTGATGCGCCAGCCCGCGCCGCAGCTGAGCCAGTAGCTTTAAATTCCCCGTCTAATAATCATGAAAATAATACCTTGATCCAGCCTGTCCCTGATAGTACTAGCTGCCCCCCCCCCGCCAGCGACTCCCTGAGCCGAGGTTCGTACCCCACAGGGGGTGCTCTCAGTGCGCAGTCGTTTTAGGTTTAAGTAGGTTTACGCCCTGGCTGGAGGCTTTTAGATTCCTAAAAACCTTCACAGGAAAGTCCGGTTGAGCAGTCACGGCCTCTCAAGGTCAACTGCGAGATGCCATTCACAAAAAAAAAAAAAAAAAAAAAGCGTGACGACGCAGTGCTCGCGTGCAGTGTGTCAAACATATAAATATTCCCGGGCTCCACGCGATCGTCAGTTGAACGTCCGCTGTGCCAGCGTACGGATGTCTTTATGTTTGCAGCTAGCAGCTACATGTGATTTGCAATAATATAATATTGTAATGACCCCAAAAAGACAGGTTCCATAAACCTTTTAGAAAATACAACGAATTAGATAACGTTGCTAAATTAAAAAGTACAACTGTGATGTAGTATGGCAACTGATGTGGCAGGGCAGGTATTACCTAGACGCCTTTGACAGTGCTCTCAACAATCGACATTTACGGTTTTGCGAGAGCGTTTCGATTTTGTTAAATTGTGTGATTATAGCTAGCAAAATAGTAAAATTTGATGATACAACGGAACGAGTTCATCAGAGATTCAGATACAGAATAAAGGCTATTACTTTGAGGGAGAGGCAGCATATGCGCCCTCACGGCCCTAACCACCGCAGGAGACGCCCTGGGCGTCGGAAATCCCAGGCTGATTTCCGGCCACCGTAGGCGTGGGCTTGCGGACGGCGAGTAATGGGTAGCTCGCTGTCCGGTAAGGACCAAGCCCAGGCCGACGGCGCATTGTGTTCCACGCGCGCCTCAAAGAGATGTCAGCACAAACGTGATGGGGCCCGCAAGGGCCAATGCCTGCCAGGGGTGCGGGTTTGTTCGAAAGAGATACCGCAGCCCCTGGCTACTGAGGCTACTGAGGGAACACGGGTGGGTTTTAGTCAGTAAAAGTCTGATACGCCCTCCTGCTCCACCCAGAGCGGGAGAAGTTTTTTGATGACTTCCCATCCAAAAAAAAAGGCTACTACTAAATGACTATAAAAATATGATTTTAACAATTGTAATAATAGGTTTCGCATCTATGAGTCACGTGTTCTTTTTTTTACCTTTATTTAACTTAAAAAAAAAATTAAATAACTTTTAGTAAATTCAAATTCTGGTATCTACCTATAAAATTAGAAGAAAAGTCCTGACTGACTGACTGACTCATCAACGCCCAGCCGAAACCCTTGGACCTAGAAAGCTGAAATATTGCACAGAGGTTCCCTTTATAATGTAGACAAGGAATAAGGAAGGGTTTTTCGAAATTCAAACCTTAAGGGAGTTAAATATGGGATAAAAGCTCCGCGCGGGCGAAGCCGCTGGCAAAATCTAGTTTATCTACTATAATTCAGACGACTGTAATACTTGAAAGTATACTCTCAAATTATACAATCGCCTGAATTTATTTAAGCTCTGCGACGCTGTCTTTGAAATTGTTGCTCGTGTATTTTTATACACAGCATCACGCTTAATATTATAAAAGTTTTTAAGTTGTCTAAGAACAGCAACAACTAAAGAAATAATTAACATCATTTTGTTTTTTGACTATAAAATACAACGTTTATCGTTTCAGTCTTTATTTCTCACAAATATCTCAATGTTCCCAGTAATATTTAGTGTTATTTACAAGTAAACCTTCCCACACTCTTCTACCGAGGTCCCGATGTATTAATCTAAGCAGTTTGACACTTCGGTCCTTTAAAGTTGACTCTGTTACTGAACCTAAACTGTACAGAATATTCTCGACCAATCTCGCCCTTGCATCTGACGTCATATCATTGTACAGTTCTCGTGATTGTTCAAAATTATCAGCAGGTTCCTCAAATATTTCAATCAAGTCAACTTTATTTCGCTCTAAATATGGAACTGGGCCATTAAAAGAATTGGGATAGTAATTCGGTGTATTTCCTTGATTGTGTCCAACTGGAGGTCCACCATCTCGACTGTATGTATACTCGTAAGTTTCATCAATAGGTTTATTAACATCAATGTTCTGAAAATTTGCTCCTAAACGATAGTACTGAGCATCTCGATACGCTAGACGACGTGCCTCGAAGATTTTATCAGGCGCTCCAAGAATGCCAGGCACAAGATTACTAGGGCAGAACGCCAACTGTTCTATATCAGCGAAATAGTTCACAGGGTTCTTATTTAAAACAAATCTTCCTACAGGTCTCAAGGGGTATCTGTCCTCAGGCAAAACTTTGGTAACATCAAAAACATCGAACCCAGCATTAATGACGTCATTAACACTCAAAACTTGGACACTGACTGTCCAACTTGGATTCTTTTCTATTCCAATAGCATTAAACAAATCTCTGTTTGCGTAATCTGGATCTGAAGTTGCTAATTTCTGAGCCTCCTGTGATTCCAAATTCTTAACACCTGCATCAGGTTGAATATGAAATCTGATAAAATACTTTTCGCCCTCTTCATTTACGACTTGAAAAGTATGAATTCCAAATCCAGGCATATGTCTATAGCCATCAGGAATACCAAAATCACTAAATATGCGCATATGAATATGCATACCTTCCGGACGTAACGCCAAAAAATCCCAATACATGTTGGAGTCATATAGACAGGTTTGTGGGTTCTTTTTCCGTGACTGAACAAAAGTTGGGAAAAATAGAGGATCTTTTATCACAAACATGGGTGTATTGAAGCCAACTATCTCAAAGTTACCATCTTCAGTGTAGAATTTTATTGCAAATCCTCTAGCGTCTCTAGAAGTATCTACACCACCTACTTCTTGAACTATTGGAGAGAATCTAACTGCTATTACAGTCTTATTTACAACTTCACTAAACAATTTTGCTTTACAAATATCTTTCATATCGTGTGTCACTTCAAAGTACCCGAAAGCTCCACCGCCCTTAGCGTGGACTACTCTTGGAGGTAATCTTTCTCGGTTTAAGTGTGTTATTGAATCCATGAAAAATTCATGGAATACGAGTTGTTTGTTTAAAGTGCTGCTTGCATCTTCATATTTGATCGGTGTGCCAAGTGATGTTGTCATGATGCCAACTGGGTCCTGAAAACAATATTGGGTTCGGTCAATAGTATGCTAAGTAAAAACGTCCGTATGGTGCCGGACTAAAAGAATAGCATCCCCCTATTTCTACCCTCGGGTGTCGTAAAACGCGAATAAGGGACTTACTAGAGAATGGGCAATAGCGTTCTCCATTTTTTTTTTTAAACCAGAATGCGATCGCCAACGCACCTGCCAAGCGTGACGATCATGACAAACTCTCCCCCTTTTGGGATGGCCTATGTCCAGCAATGGAAATCTTTCGGCTGAAATTATCGTAAACTCAAAGGTACATGGAAGAAAGACGAAAATTCCCGAAATAATTTTTTCCAAAGGACTGGATTTACTTTGATTATTGACCTAATTAATAATGAAACGGTGAACACCAATTCTTATGCTTGCCAAACGTACGGTAATTAACTCATAATCGTTAGATCTCTCAGTAAGGTTCACATTACGCTACTCAACGAACCAATATGATCATTGAATTAAGACAAAAAAGGCTTTAAAACCTGGAACATATTACTTACACACGCGAAACCAAAGAATTTTCTTAGAATTAAAAAATTCTACCGTAGGTGGTGGTCTAGGTACTCCCAAAGCTAGCAATCCGTTGTTTCGTCCGAATTTACTAGCGTGTCCTCGGTGATACGGACGGAATTCGTTCTGAGCCCAATCTGAGAATGAATGACAACACAAATTGACAGTTGTTAATACACGCAATGTGTTTATGACCCCCGGAAAATTGAATATGGAACTAGTTTTGTCGGATCAATCACTTACGTGTCCATATTTTCGTTGACTGACTTTTGAGATGAGAAGAGACCCCGAAGGATGAAAGACATAACGAAACATAATAAAAGTAGGTAGCAAAAACTTACCGAATTTCTGTCCCTAAACGACACAATTTGATTCCCCGCTGGATCATCATATTTTTCCGCAATCACCATTACGCCGAACAGTAACAAAGACCATTCTGTCTTCATCCCCACTTACAAACAACAAACAATCACCGACGTCTGAAGCGCTACGGTTTTATAGGCACTGGCCAAGCATCACGCCCTTGCGAATGCCCTAGATTATTTAGTATTTCCTAAACACTAGAAAATGGTATGCTAATATTAGGTCTTTACCTATGAAATTGCCGTTCTGCAGTACTGGCCATTTCAAATCAAAATAATTTTTGTTTGGCTAAGAATTCTAATTTCAAATTAATTTTATTTTAAAAACATGGATTTTTTTTTCTAAAAGTAGTCATTTCTTTATTGATTAGTGTTACATTTTCATCGCATTTCAATCTTTTTCGTCATCATGGATACGTTAAAAATTCGAGTAATTATGGAATATGAGTACCGTCGTGGCAGCAACGCGGCACAAGCGGCACGCAACATCAACGACGTTTACGGAGCTAACACTACAAACCAACGCACCACCTGTTATTGGTTTGCTCGCTTCCGTTCTGGAAATTTCGACCTGAAAAATGAACCTCGCGGTCGTCCGAAGACTTTGGTCGACAATGACGAATTAAAGGCGATTGTGGAAGCTGATGATACACAATCTACGGCTGAATTAGCAGCAGCTTTCGACGTTAGCGTCAAAACAATATTGGTCCATTTGCGTCAAATTGGCAAGGTAAAAAAGCTTGACAAATGGGTGCCCCACGAACTCAATGATCGCCAGCGCGAAGTACGCGTCGAGACGTGCCTTGCACTGCTCAACAGACACACAAATGAAGGAATTTTGAACCGCATTGTTACCTGCGATGAAAAATGGATTCTGTTTGATAACCGTAAGCGCTCAGCAAGTTGGTTGGATCCTGGTTCAGCACCTAAACAATGCCCTAAACGAAAACTTACCCCTAGAAAAGTGATGGTCACTGTTTGGTGGTCTAGCGCCGGTGTGATTCATCACAGCTTCTTACCAAACGGGGTGAGCATTACTGCAGATGTGTACTGTGAAGAACTGAACACAATGATGGAGAAGCTGGCGCATCTCCAACCAGCATTGGTCAATCGCTCGTCTCCGCTGCTCCTGCACGACAACGCGCGACCTCATACTGCACAGCAGACGGTCTCCAAGTTGCAAGAACTGGGGTTGGAAGCTCTCCGTCATCCGCCCTACTCACCAGACCTTGCGCCTACAGACTACTACTTTTTCCAGAATTTGGATAACTTCTTGGCGGGAAAAAAATTTAATACCCGAGAGGCAGTACAAAATGCCTTTGAAGAATTTGTCGCCTCCCGTCCAGCTGATTTCTTTAAGAAGGGCATCAATAAACTGCCACTGCGATGGCAAAGATGCATTGATTGCATGGGTGATTACTTCGATTAATACAAATAAAAAATTCATGAAAAAAATTCGTTTAAATTTTTTCATACAAAACGGCAATTTCATAGGTAAAGACCTATTAATTTAATAACACTTTTTGCTGGCTGCGGTGCGTCCACTTTATCTTGGCAGATGGAAAACTTGGAACTATTAATTTGCACTTAATTTTTCACTCAGCTAGTCTTTATCTCTGCAACCAGCGCCCTCACAAAAAGGCCAATTTACGCTGGGCATATTGTTGAAATACTTATTATGATATATAAACGTGTATTTTATCGATCAGACAAATTAATTATCTTCTTATCCGATTTATATTGTTTTTCTTCGAATTATACTAGTACCCACTGTTTTAAAATGGATTTTAACAAGACTTGTAAAACGTTCAGTAAGAAAAAGTATCAACATTTGACTTCAAGTAAATACCTCTTTGATTATAAAAATATCCAGGGTGGCAGGGACACTGATGCGCAAACTTTAACCATGAATTCAGATCCTGCTCACAGATCCTGACATGATCCTGTTCTTATCCCCCCTAAGGTTCATAACCCAACGAAGAGGGATCAGAATTATGTATTTAATTCATGGTTACAGTTTGCGCATCGATGTCCCTGCCACCCCTGTTTTTCATGTGATCTTCTCTCTCTAATCTGTTTGGTATCTTCCTTAGAAAGGACCTCTTTGATATTCTAGCTATAAAAGATCTTGATTAAGATCTGTCTCGCACTTTTCTATTCAGTATGTAGGAATAAGGTACAATGTATAATTAAAAAGGCCCGTAGTATCTTTTTAATTATGGTAGGTAATATCAATAGTCAAATATCTACAGTTCATATTTTCAATCAAGAACATAAACATAAATGTTAAAATTACTGTATCATTGTTAAAACCAGACGTTCTCCTCATCCATACATAGTTTTATTCGCCTGCAAGCCTTCGCATATTCGTTGACTAAGATCTGAATGAATATTCCAAAATACTTTCACAGCACGATCTTGTAAAAACTTCGCCGCTTTACTCAAACTTTCCACGATATTCTCCACTAATCTCGTTCTTTCCTCTGGTGTCATTTCATTCACATACAATTCTCGAGCTTGTGCGAAATTATTTGCTGGATCTTCATGGATCTCGATTAATTCAACTTTCTCTTTTTCAATATAAGGAGCTGGTCCATTGAAAGAATTAGGATAATAATTGGGTATATCTCTTTGATTGTCATTAACTGGCGCCTGGCCATCACGATTGTATGGGAAAGACTTTTGTTTATAAGGACAGTTTACTGGTATGTTGAAAAAGTTTCCGCCTAGTCGGTGAAATTGAGCCTCTCTGTAAGTTAGTCGTCGAGCTTCAAATAACTTATCCGGTGCTCCAAGAATACCTGGCACTAGATTCCCTGGATTGTAGGCCAATTGCTCGATTTCAGCAAAGTAATTCTTTGGGTTCTTGTTCAGAACAAAACGACCTAATGGTCTTAGTGGATATTTATCCAAAGGCAACACTTTAGTTATGTCAAAGACATCGAACCCTGCATTTTTAACATCTCTCTCACTTAAGACTTGAATACTGGCCGTCCAACTCGGGAAATTACCATTACCTATTGCATTATACAAATCCCTAGTCGCATAATCCGGATCCATACCTGTTATCACCATAGCTTCTTTGGAACCTAGATTTCTAATTCCTGCATTTGGTGAAAAGTGGAATCTGATGAAGTATTTATCTCCACATTTATTTACCACCTGGTAAGTGTGTATACTGAACCCAGGCATGTGTCGGTAGCCATCGGGGATTCCGCGATCACCGAACACTAACAAAAACATGTGTAGCCCTTCTGGACGTAAAGTAAGGAAGTCCCAAAGCATGTTTTCGTCCAATAAGTTTGTTGCTGGATTTCTTTTGAGGGACCGAACAAACGTGGGGAAAAGAAGAGGATCTTTGTGGACAAACATGGGGAAATTGTTACCGACTATGTCGAAGTTTCCATCTTCAGTATAGAATTTGATGGCAAAACCTCTTGAGGATCTGGTAGTTTCCGTGCCACCTTTTTCAATAACTACAGGAGAAAACCTTGCGGCGATGGGAGTCCTTTTCCCAACTTTATTGAAGAGTTTTGCCTTGCATATGTCTGTTATATTGTGCGTGACTTCGAAATATCCAAATGCCCCGCCTGCTTTAGCGTGGACCACTCTTTCTGGTATCCTTTCTCGAACAAAGTGTGTTAAGCTGTCCATAAAGTACTCGTTGAATATCAGTCTTTTGTTCAAAGTTACTGTGGCTTCTTGGTAATCAATTGGTGCTCCAGCTGCAGTTGTCATTATACCAATAGGACCCTTAAACAGACAATATCCAAAATATTATTGCTTGTTTTCGTCATATTAATGAATTATTTTCCTTCATAAATAATCCATTGAGTATTATTTCGTGAACTAAAACAACATATTCGTAAGCGAAAGTCAAGATTACAACTTAATGAAGTCAAGTACGCTAATGTAATCATTCAATTTCATTTATGATTAATTAAACAGTAATTATTTGAAGATAACTATTGTTCACTTCAAATAAATACTTACGTTAATTAGTCAGTTATATTTAACCAACTAAATACCTAACGTAATCATCAATGCACTCAACCTTAACTCATAATTAAATTATTTAAAGAAATAACGTCTACAACTTACCGAAGTTTTTGCCTTGAATAAGACTGTTTGATCTGCTGCCGGATCATCTTGCATATTTACAGTGCCTTCTGCTATCATCGCCAAGCACAACAATTCTAGTATTTTTAACAACATATTTTTTTTTGTTTGGAAGTAGGTAAGTACTATCTTCAATTGTTTCCTTGTTCTTCTAAAACTTTTTTATAAGTGTATCTTCTCCGTAATGAAAACTATGTCCTGCTTATACTCGGACTAAATTCTTTGTGGTCGTTGGAGTTATATTGTAAGGTGGTTTTAGTATCCAGTTTTCAATCATTTTGAGCTCTCAAATGCTCGTGTCACGAAAGGCGTGCAATTTTAATAGATAAGCAAATAATAAATACTGTATTGTTATTGTTTTAACAACAATCTATTACTTAAGCGAGTTTGCAATTAAATTAGGCAACAGACTTGGTTCATAGCGATACTGATGTCCTTGGAGATACTAGGTGAGATAATTATAAACTAGAAAGGATAGTAATTGAAATACATACGCTTTTATTTTTCAGTGTATATACATTAAAAACATAGTACATCCTATTTAATTAAGAACAAGAAACTGTACATACATTAAAACATAATAAAAAACAAAATAACACTTTTCATAATATTGAGTCATGTACTGGCACTATTATGAATACACTAAGTAGGTATGTATTTCTAATATGCATACTTCAATCGTCCCATTCAAAGCCGTAAGGAGTACTAGTTCTGTTCACCTGCAGTCCCTGCCATATTCTCTCACTAAGATCTGAATGTATCCGCCCAAACATTTTCACAGCCCGATCTTGTAAAAACTTGGTCGCAGGTCCCAAACTAAACAAAATGTTCTCCACTAATCTCTTTCTTTCTTCCGGAGTCATTTCATTCTGGTACAGTTCACGAGCTTGTTCATAATTATCTGGTTGATCTTGGTATATCTCAATTAGTTCAACTTTATCCTTTTCTTTGTAAGGAACAGGCCCATTGAATGAGTTAGGATAGTAATTAGGAATGTCTCTTTGATTATCTTTAACAGGAGGCTTCCCATCGCGATTATATGCGAATGCCTTGCTTTGAATAGGACAGTTTACAGGTATGTTGATAAAGTTAGCTCCCAAACGATAATATTGAGCGTCTCTGTAGGCTAATCTTCTAGCTTCAAACACTTTATCCGGTCCTCCAAGAATACCTGGCACTAAATTCGCTGGATTGTATGCCAACTGCTCAATTTCAGCGAAATAGTTAACAGCATTCTTATTCAAAACGAACCGACCCAACGGTCTTAGTGGATACTTGTCCAAAGGTAAAACTCTTGTTACATCAAAGACATCAAATCCTGCATTTTTGACGTCATCCTCACTTAAGACCTGAATACTGGCGGTCCAGCTTGGAAATTCTCCATTACCAATAGCTCTGTATAAATCCCTAGTTGCGTAATCGGGATCAAACGCTGCAATTTTCATAGCTTCTTTAGAGCGCAGATTTTTTATTCCTGCATCTGGCCTGAAGTGGAATCTAATGAAGTTACTCTCACCATGCTTGTTGACCACTTGGTAAGTGTGGATGCCGAAACCAGGCATATGTCGGTAGCCATCGGGGATTCCTCGATCGCCGAACACTAGCAAAAACATGTGTAAACTTTCTGGATTTAGCGTTAGGAAGTCCCAAAGCATGTTTGGATCCAGGACATTCGTTGCTGGGTTCCTTTTCTGTGCTCGAACGAAAGTGGGGAACAGCAGAGGGTCCTTGTAGACGTACATAGGGGTGTTGAAGCCAACTATATCGAAGTTTCCGTCTTCGGTGTAGAATTTGACTGCGAATCCACGGGCATCTCTCGATGTATCGATACCACCTCGTTCAACGACTACTGGAGAAAATCTTGCTGCTATGGGAGTCTTTTTGCCAACTTTGTTGAATAGTTTTGCTTTACAAATATCAGATATATCGTGAGTGAGTTCAAAGTAACCGAATGCTCCACCAGCCTTTGCGTGGACCAGACGTTCAGGTATTCTCTCTCTCACCAAGTGGGTCATGCTATCCATGAAATTTTCGTTGAATATCAGCCTCTCGTTTAATGTTACTGTTGCTTCTTTCTGTTCGATGGGTGCGCCTGCAGAGGTAGTCATTATAGCTATGGGACCCTGGAATATATGAGAAAAAAATCATGAAAATATTTAAGCACAATTTTTTATAATACTGTGAAATGCAAAACCGATTTCTGCTAATGTAAGATTTAAACTAAGTACCTAAGTAGGTACCACCTTTTCATTATACCCCCTTATTCATAAACGTTGCTTAAAGTTAAATAGTGATTAACGTCTGTTTAACCATACATTTTTGACGTTTAAACATTATTTAACTTTAATCATCGTTTATGAATATGGCCCATAATTGTGGTTTTTAAACATTCTGTAGGTATATTACTTTCGCTCAGTTCATTCGTTTTTTGTTTCATTCATTCTCATTAAATGCAAAAATATAACAAAAAACGTTGGTTATATTTTTCAGTCGTATAGTTACGTAGGTATTTCATGCCGGTTCCAATTATTTACTGACACCAACCATTTAATTAACGGCTTGATAAAAAAAGGCGTAATCAGGTCAAAGCACTCTACCTAAGATAGGGTACCTCGGGATGTGTTGTGGTGGACCTTGAAAGAGAAAGGGGTGCAAGGGAAGTATGTAGAGTTGATTCGTGCTATGTACAGTCAACCTCGTACCTACGTCCGGTCAGCTGCAGGCAATACCGATGAGTTCAATGTGGCTGTAGGCTTGCACCAGGGATCGGCTTTAAGTCCTTACCTCTTCCGGTTGATCATGGACGCTCTGACGTCGGACATACAGGAGGAGGCACCCTGGTGTATGCTGTTTGCCGATGACATTGTTCTTGTCGGTGAAGATGTGTCCGAGATCCAGAGCAGATTGGAGAAGTGGCAACAGAAGCTGGAGAATGTTGGCTTGAAAATCAGCAGAACCAAAACTGAATATATGTTCTGCGATTTCGGCGGTCTCTCCAGCTCTGGAGCCATAGTGCTTGATGGCGTGCTTCTCCCAGTCTGCTCCGACTTTCGGTATCTCGGTTCACTCGTGCAAAGCGATGGCGAAGTAGATCGGACGGTTAAGCACAGAATTAACACCGGATGGATGAAATGGCGGCAGGTCACGGGAACCATCTGCGACTCCCATATTCCCCTTAAACTTAAGGGGAAGATATATAAAACCATGGTAAGACCTGCCGTCTTGTATGGGTCAGAAAGTTGGGCCACAAAAGAGATGAATGAAAGGCAATTGCATGTAGCCGAGATGAGAATGTTAAGAGGAATGTGTGGTGTTACACGAATGGATAGAATAAAAAATGAGTACATAAGAGGAAGCCTGAAAGTGGCACCGATAAATGAAAAGTTGTGTGGAAATCGGTTGTCATGGTATGGGCATGTGATACGGAGGAATAAGGAAAATGTCGTGAGGAAAGTTTTGAGTATGAATGTCGAAGGCTATAAGAGTAGGGGGAGACCAAAAAAACGATGGATGGACTGTGTGAATGATGATATGGATAGAAAGGGTGTGACTACGGAGATGACGACTAATAGAGAAGTGTGGAAGAAAAAGACATGTTGCGCCGACCCCAAATAAATTGGGATAAGGGCAGGAGAATGATGACCAACCATTTAATTAACGGCTTGATAAAAAAAGGCGTAATCAGGTCAAAGCACTCTACCTACAGAAATAATTAAAATTGAAATAATTAAAACCGACATCACCTCTACGAATATCGAACAACCCCTGATAGACTAAAAGATTCGGAAGAGCTTTGTTCGTTGTCCTCACACCATTCGGGACCAACTGCCATAGTTGAGAATAGATTTGTGGGAAATACTGCACCCACCACCCCAGAATTTCGTCCAGCCACAGGAACCTGCCACCCGGACGTGACTTGCAGTGGTCTAATATGGAAACCAATCTATCGACTGTGGACCCAAGTAGTGCGGCTGCAAACACATCTTGGGAAACGGCGGATTATTGACCCGGCACCCGGTGCAAATATGGTATCTGATCACACCATGTCCCATAATGTTGAAGTGTTCAGAGTGGTCCATATACCTGCACTTCTGGGGTCCATATTTGCTCACCTAAAGTTCTTTACCCGAAATTGTTCTTCCTAATGATTTGTAATCCGAATGATCACTCTTCCTAAAAAAAATAATCTTAAAGTTTTCATTCATACTATTTGTAGTGCTACCGGCGATGTACATAACACTCATGTTTCCGAAAATTGTAATTAATAATATCATTAATGTAAATATATTTAAACTCCTACTGTTTTTTAACATAACGCTTTTATCCCTAAACATAATTACCATAATATTTTCACTCATACTCAGAAAGAAACATTTTCGCGACCAATTTCGAGGTAGCGCTCGCCGGCCGCTGCCACGGCACCACTCGCTTTGCTCGCTCGGCTCGCGCGTAGTTGGTCACAGTTCTAACCTAACCTAACCTATAGATCCCTTCCACATCGTTTTTACGACAAATGGTTAGTCGGAGACAAAAAACACCAAGACACTTTAGCCTTATATTTAGGTGTATAAAAGAATAATAGTACCATGGTACAAGTAGTTAAATACATGTTTTCATAATACGGATTATTATGAATAAAAAGAAATCTAAACAAAAAAGATATGACTTTGAATAATAGTGTAAAAGATGGTTATGTTGAGAAAATATAGGAAAACAAATAATAGTATAATAGATGTTTATTGCTACTGACATTATGAAGTTGAATGCTTCGGAATTATGAACATTAGAGATAGAGTAGTTAGGAATTGTGATTGTTAGGATGAAAAATGTTAGGAAGAACATTTTCGGATTTCCAATTATCGGAGTTGAAAATTTTGGTGAACTTTGGCGCACCCGCACTTCTGAGGACTAAATAATGCCACGATGAGCGTGGGCACCTACTGGGCCCAACTCATATAAAATGTTTAAATTTTGCCAGCGATTCGAAAAGACTTAAGTTTAAAATTAAACTGTTGAAGAAAAATAAATGGCTCACATTAGTTTTCTCTTTGAATATGAGGATTTGATTGGCCGCTGGATCATTTTGTACCTTCGCAGTAACTGCCGCCATTACTACCACAGACAACAGCCGTAACATTTTTAAAACCATCTTGTTTTTTCTAAGTGATGCGTTCAATTCTTCATTTGTTTTTTAATCGAGCATTGACATTGCAATCTGTTGTGGTTCTGCTTCTAGGCTGCCAGCAACGCCAGTTGGTGGAAGTCTGAAAAATAAAAAAAAACAAATATTAATCGTAACTGACAAGCACAATAAAATAAAGTGGTAACGGCTGCGAATTACGAGTCGTAGGTTCGAACCCAGACAGGCGCTTTACTTTGAGGAAATTATTTCATCACCACTGCTCTCAAAACGGTGAAGGAAAACATAATCGTGAGGAAATCGGCATACCCTAGAACCAGAAGTTTGAAAACATGTGATATCTACCGACCCGCACTGGGCCCGCGTGGTGGATTACGGCCCATTCCCTCTCACCGAGAGGAGGCCTGTGTCCCAGCAGATGCTATATGATGTGTGTGTAATGAAATCGCAGCGGGATTTTTTGCCCACTGTATTTTCAACGTACTGTTTAACGCCGAAAGTTGAAAATCGATCACTGTGTATTTTCAACGCGCTGAGACTCACTCGCGCTGCACTCGGTTAGATTCTCAACGCTGGTTCAACACAGAGAGTAAAATATCCAGAACACGACAAAATCCCGCCGCGGTTTTATTACGTTCGTGTGGTGGCGACTTAAGCTTCCGCAGACAGGCACGACGCGATTCCAAAAGAACAATTTCTATGAAAACTGCAAGGAAAATAATCTACTAAATAGAATCGTGTCGCCGCGTCGCAATGTCGCATAGCGCCGGTCTGTTTCAGCCTTTACTCATGCATAAATTAGTGCGTTACAATAAAAACCAGTCAAGCCAGTTTTTCAGTTTCGAAATTCGAACCTTTTACGGACGTGAACTGAGCATGTTCACTTCAATCGTATCTTATACAATCAGATAAACATCAGAATTGATTGAACAACAAATCTTACTCAAGACACACAAATAAGACTTGATTTTAGGACTGGCTGCAAACAAGTACTTAAGTTTCAAAATCATCTAAAGGACATCAACACTTCACTTTTGCATAAACCAACTTGAAATCACGCATCTTGGATATCCCGAAGGGACATGCAGAAATGTTTGACATCTACTTATTTCCATGCCATCGCAGGCAAGTAAACTGCACTACTACTTTTCCTGATGGAATAAACTCAATAATACGTTCCCCGACCCGGAGATTTTCTAGATCCCAAAACCTCTTGCTCAATTAGAGTTTTAAAAGCATTTACGTCATACATGTACTGACTGACTTAAGAACTAGTCCTTATAGCAGCATTAAACAAAGAGAAGTGGAACCCTGCTTATAATAATAATAAGAATAATTGACTGACTCCACACAACCTTGACCGACATAAAATTTATCAAGAAGTAGGGTTGTTCTGCTTCGTAGCTTACCCTATGGTCACTACCCATCCTACAAGTTAGGTTATTTGATGAAGAAAGTGAATTCTCCCAATTGTGAAATATGCGGAACGGTTGAAGATGTTCACCATCTACTATAGACACAGAAGGAAAGAGAGACACTTTTGAGCAGAATAAAAGTAAACGAATATGATATTGGTCCGTTTTTAAAAGTTTTACCTCAATCCTGCCAGGGGTGCGGGTTTGTTCGAAAGAGATACCACTGCCCCTGGCATACGGGCTACTGAGGGAACACGGGTGGGTTTTAGTCAGTAAAAGTCTGACACGCCCTCCTGCTCCACCCAGAGCGGGAGAAGTTATCTGATGATTTCCCAACCAAAAAAAAAAAAAACCTTCACCTGAGATAGCAAACCTACTTACTGATTTGCTTAGAAAATAATAATGTACATTCAATCTATTGATATGAGGGGCTTGTGGCTAAATAACAATAACTGCACGGGTCGATCGACCAGCACCCTAATTGCGTAACTCACGATTGATCATAATTGGTTTCGTCTTCACAGTTAAACAATATCCATTGCGTTATTTAGGTATGTTGTCGAACAGACACATTTTAAACATATGAAGCAATGGTTTAACAATCCGTTTCAAAACGATACAGATTATGATGAATCGTGAGTTACGCAATTAGGGTGCAGGTTAAGCTACGCTTGCCGCGGTTGGTTCGTGGATGGGTGACCATCTTTACAGTAGTTACGGGTCGTCAGAAGCCCGAAAGTCTGACAACCAGTCTTACCAAGGGGTATCGTATTACCCAGTAACTGGGTTGTGGAGGTCAGATAGGCAGTCGCTCCATGTAAAATACTGGTATTCAGCTGCATCCGGTTAGACTGGAAGCCGACCCCAACATAGTTGGGAAAAGGCTAGACAGATGATGATATATTGTATTGGTAGGTGTAGCTTAGAACTGTTTAAGTTATGATGAGGCTGACATGCCATTGTGGAGAAAAGCCTCCTACAAAAATGTTGAAAAAAAAGAAAAAAAAAGTAGGTTGGTCGTTCTATTGCCCGCAAGCGCTACCTATACTGCGCTACTTGTAAGCATGAGTTTCTGGCTCCGATTTTCAGGTCGAACAAAGTGTTATTAGGGTTTTCTATCAGGTAGGTAGTTCCCAATAGCAGTCCGTATTTGTGACCGTTTGATGGCAATAGAGTCACACCCTATTCAATTCAATTAAATTTATTTATGTCAGAGAAAACTCAAAACAATAATTATATGGTTACAAAATTCAAAAACAACATAGAAATCATAAAACATCAATCATAAATATCATAAAGAATAGTTAGTGTCTCAGTAACAACAAGTAATATTAATCTAGTACCTTTAAACGAGCAATTCTTGTATATATATATAAATATATCGACGGTCCCTACGTACATAAAGACATGTCAAAAACCGAGGTTTACAGGAAAGCGTTATTTACTTTCAAACTGCTCTAGAAATAATTATATGTACAACTATAAACATATATTTTCTATGATGTTTTATTCGCTTTAGGAATTTTATAATGGTACAGGTATGTGCATATGGAAAATGTAAACTCAATTGTGCAATAAAATGACATGTCTTTAAGTGTAGGTACGTAGGGACTGTCGATATATATAATCTGAATCTCGGAAACGGCTCCAACGATTTTCATGAAATTTAGTATGCAGGGGGTTTCGGGGGCGATAAACCGATCTAGCTAGGTTTCATTTTTATAAAACGTCGAACATAAAAAAACGTGCATAATCTGAATCTCGGAAACGGCTCCAACGATTTTCATTAAATTTAGTATGCAGGGGGTGTCGGGGGCGATAAACTGATCTAGCTAAGTTTCATTTTTAGAAAACATCGAACAAAAAAAAACCGAGCATCATCTGAATCACGAAAACGGCTGCTACGATTTTCATGAAATTTAGTATGCAGGGGTTTCGGGGGCGACAAAGCGATCTAGCTAGGTTTCATTTTTAGAAAACGTCAAACAAAAAAAAAACAAAAACCGAGCAACGCTCGGTCATCCAGGTATTAATATTTATCAACGTATAACTATGTTAGCATTGTTAGTACCTATACCTAACTGATGCCTATGGCTGTCCTTATCCAAAGATTTTGGAAAGGACAGTCAAAACGGGCAGCAATAACATTTAGGATGCTGTTGCTGGTGCTTCGTAGACAGTGCAGCGGCGAGTTAGCTTTCTTGCGCATGATGGCTTGAAACCCATCCGTACGCGCTTCAGCAAACATGGCAGACGCGCTGCAGCCACGGCAGCCCCAACAGCATCCTAAAAGCTTTGTTATACTGGGTGCTCAGGCCAACAGGCCACTCGAGTAGAGACTGCCAGGACTGCCAGAACGCCTTCACCTCTTTGGTGCAACGTACCAACCTGCGAGCGAGCATTTTGCCTCTCACCGTCAAAGCCCTACGCTCCCTCTCTATGTCCTCCTCATCCTTAAGGTCACTTGTCACAATGTGACCCAAATACCTAAACCTATCCACCACTTTTATGACATGGGATTTAAAGATAACTAGCGAAATGTTTGTGTGCTATAGGTAGGTACAGCTCTGCCCAACTAATTGTGTGATGAAAGCTAACAAAAAACACAGGAAGAGTTAATTTTCTTCCGGAGATTGAAGACTTTGTGGGTAGGTACTCACCTACACACTTAGCTAATTATATATCAACAAGCAAAAACAACTTAAAATTTAACTGATGTAAAACCATACCTGGGTACAAAACACCAAACCACTAAACACGTGTAGCTGAAACACTTCAAAACAGAATAAAAAAATAAAAAAACGTCAAACACAAACCTCTTTTTTAAGTAACACAATTTATAAAAAAATAATGATTTTATCCTAATTGTTCGAGATTCAAAAAACGGTTGACGTCTTCCAACTGATACAGTTAGCAACCATAATGAAGGTGTTGGCGGCAAAACTCGAACTTTTCTTGCGACCTCCGTCACAGTCTAGTGATTATGAAATAAACAGTGGTGCAATCGACGTTTTTCTTATATCTAGTATACAGTTCAATTATTCAATTGTATGACCTAAATGTAATAGGTGTAACATAATTGGTCCAACAGTATTTTTTATTTCCATTGCTCTGTAAGAACGAAAGACGTCGATCGAATTATTCACAAAAGCGTCAATGGGTGCTAGATTATTTTTAATTGTAAGTCGACATTCACACGGGCGTAATAAAATCGCAGTGGGATTTTTTCGCGAAACTGGATTTTCTACTCTCGGTGTTAAACCGAGCATTGAGAAGCCAATAGAGTGCAGCGCGAATGTCTCTTAGCGCGTCGAAAAAACAGTGTTCGATTTTCAATCCTCTAAGCAGTTGAAAGATGCAGTGCGCGAAAAAATCCCGATACGATTTTATTACGTCCGTGTGAATGGCGACTAACAGCGGGTATTGTGGGAACAGCCACCGAGCAGTATATTTCTTTATCTCTTGTTGGAATTCGAGCGCCTTCTAAATTATTTCTTTATTTGTTTTGTTTTAGTAGACAATAGGCCGATGCTGATACTTAGGTCGCCAATCGATGGACCTCAGTATTTTTTTGCTCAACGCCTTGACATCAACTAAACTCGTGGTAAAATGACATAAGATTACAAGGTCACTGAAATAGTAAAATGCAGCCTAAACATGCAACATTGGAACATGCAATTTCCATTCTAACACAAAGTTAGGAAACTCCAATGACAATCGATATCGAATAATTGACTGACATAGAGCCAAATAAACTTGTGTGATTAATTTTGAATCTGCCAACGTTCGCAATTTTTTTTTTTTTTTTTTTTTTTTTTTTTTATGTTTTTAAAAAATTGCGAACGTTGGCAGATTCAAAATTAATCACACAAGTTTATTTGGCTCTATGTCAGTCAATTATTCAATACTGTATCACTTCTTGGGGTGGTGCACCTAAAACTAATTTGCTTCCTCTTGAAAGAGCTCAGAGAGCAATTTTAAAGGTAGCAAACTTCCATCCCTTCTTCTTTCCTACAGATCTGCTATATAAATCCTGCAACGTACTCACTGTTCGCCAGCTTTTTATTATGCACTTAGTATTAAAACAGCACACCATGCTTACCTATAATGCTGAAAACACTAACAAGAGACGGAATGATATAGTATGCATAACGAATGCAACCTCAAAACATGTCTTTGTAGAAAGATTTTACACTTTCTTAGGCCCATTTCTGTACAATAGATTAAATAGAAAACTAAGTATCTATAAATTAAATTACCATAGCTGTAAAAAAATTGTACTTAAGCATTTACTATCCATCGATTATGCACAGACAGAAGATCTACTTGTTGTATGCAAATAAAAACCGCTAACATGCATTTTTACTTTTGTTGACCAAGTTCTATTTTAGTTATTTATACACATTGTTAATTTATTATTTTAACTATTTCTGCATTTTGTAGCCTGAAGCACAGGTTCCACCTAGTTCAGGCAAATTAGCAACTGTGCTCTATTTTATTTGTTAAAGGTATTCATTGTAAATGTGTCCCCTTTTATAAATAAACGATTTTATTATTATTATTATTATTTGTCGTTTATTTTCTCTAATACATATTCATTACATTTTTAAATATTTTTACAAAAATGATTAAAAAAAAAAAAACATTTAAAAATATAAAAAATAGTAGCCCACCGGTATCGGGAACAGGGTCCAAGCTACCGGTGGTCAGGGCTGCTGAGAGAGGAACCTCCTCACTATACGCGCCGTGTCCAGTAGAACTGCTTTCTGGATCAAGCCCTTGATCCAGCTGCCTAACGAGAGCCTCCTGAGGTGTTGGTCGAGGCTCTTGGCTATAATGCCATTGGCCGTCACGACTATCGGCACAATGACTGCTGTATCCACATCCCACATGTCGACAACCTCGCGTGCCAGGTCAAGATACTTGATTTTTTTATCTTGCTCAGCTTTCACGAGGTTCTCGTCATGTGGGACTGCTATATCAATAATCATTGTGCGACGCTCTAGTCGATCTATCACCACTATGTCCGGCTTATTGGCAAGAATAGTCCGGTCAGTGATGACAGATCGATCCCAATACAATGTGATAGTGCCATTTTCGAGAACTGGGTCGGGCACATACCTATAGTACGGTACTTCTGAATCCACAAGACTGTATTTCAGAGCAAGTTGCTGGTGGATAATCCTGGCTACAAGGTTGTGCCTATGCAAGTAGTCTCCGTTAGCCAGACGAGAACAGCCAGAAATAATGTGTCGGATTGATTCCCCCGGACGGTGGCATGCCCGACAGATGTCAACCGTGCCATCCTTCACAATATATTTCCGGTAGTTGTTCGTCATCATAACTTCGTCCATAATTGCAAAGACAAAACCTTCGGTTTCTCCAAAGAGATCACCGAATCGTAACCAGGATACGGACGCTAAGAAGTCTACATCTGGTCCATGTAGGACCCGATAAAAGCGCCCGTGAAGCTCTTTGCCCTGCCATACCTCCCTGCGGTCATTAGTGTCTAATACTTTAGGTTTGCGCCAGTTCTCGTTAGCCAAGGAGAGCGGGGTGAGCCCCTTGTCCACTAAGACCACATCTCGGTGCATCCCCACGTCGGCTTCTAAGAAATATTCCCTGAGACTGCATATCTCGCGATTGTGGAGGGTCTGAGCGTTTAAGAAGCCTCGACCTCCACATTTTCGCGGGATATACAGTCTCATCACCGATGACCGTGGATGATGCATCCGATTTGTGGTAAGTAGTGTGCGGACCCTCCTATCCAGGGCGTCAAGTTCCGTCTGAGTCCATTTGAGTATGCCGAAAGAGTACAACAGAACCGGCATGACCCAACCGTTGAAAGCGCGCACCTTATTTCCGCCTGATAAAAGACTATTTAAAACTTTATTCAGGCGGCAGAAGAAGCGCTCCTTCAACGATTGCTTCATGTCAGTAACATTGATACCCAACGCTTCCGACATACCCAAATACTTGTATGTTTCGGTTGGGGAGAGGGATCTAAGGTATATGGAATCCGAGAGTTGGGTTCCCACGGATTCCACAATCCTCCCTCGCTTTACATGCATGACC
Source organism: Polymixis flavicincta (assembly GCA_949987655.1). Lineage (NCBI taxonomy): Eukaryota > Metazoa > Arthropoda > Insecta > Lepidoptera > Noctuidae > Polymixis > Polymixis flavicincta. The sequence goes on from OX465175.1 coordinate 22,744,722, forward strand.
GCACATTTGTCCACACCAAATTCCATCCTGATAGCGCTACTGAAAGTTTCAGTTACTTTCAGTAGCTCCATCAGTTGCAATTTGTTGGGGGCAAAGAGTTTTAGGTCATCCATGTAGAGGAGGTGAGATATAACCTGACCACCTCTCCTCAGTCGATAGCCTATACCTGAATGCTCCAGCAATATGCTAAGAGGATTCAAGGCTAAGCAGAACCAAAGCGGACTCAGACTATCGCCCTGAAATATGCCTCGCTCGATCCTTATCGGCTCGCTATTCCTCTGGATATTTCGACATCCTGGATAGCGAAGGACCGTTCTCCATTGCCCCATACACGAACTCAGGAAGGTACGCAGAGTTGCATCTACTTTATACAACTCCAGTACCCTCCTAAGCCATGTATGTGGCACCGAGTCATAGGCCTTCTTATAGTCTATCCAACATGTCGAAAGATCCTTTCGGGAACGGCGAACCTGTTGGCTAATGGCCATATCAATGAGGAGCAGCTCCTTAGTACCGCGGGACCCGTTCCGACATCCATTTTGAGAGGCAGACATGATAGAGTTGGTCTCTACATGATGGTAAATTTTAGCTCTCAAAATGGATGTCAGAACTTTATAGACCGTCGGTAGGCAAGTGATCGGTCTATAATTTTTGGGTTCCGCAGTACTACCTGATTTATGGAGCAGGTGGGTTATCCCTGTTGTTAAAAACTGGGGCAGCGACCCTGACTCTAAGGCTGACTGAAACTGGGATGCCAAGCGAGCGTGTGATCTTTGGAGCCATTTTATCCAAAAGTTGTGCAGCCCGTCCGGCCCTGGAGATTTCCAGTTAGGCAACGGACGGACAGCACGAGCTACATCTTGGGGGCTGATGGTTATTATTATTATTATTATTATATCACTTTCATTTTGGCACTTGAGGACGGATAGAAAAAACGCAATCAATTTATATTACTCGGCCTACTGATTTTGGTGCCTCTACCTACCGTAAGGTTCGTTTTTTTTTTACGCAGTGTGGTATAAAACTAACTTAGTGCAACATGAAGTCGCATTGGAATACGAGCACGAGTTACCTACCTATAAATATTTGGATAGGTAGGTATTACCGTTGCTGTTGATGCTACTACAAAAGCTCGCGAAGAACTTCTGTCTAATCATTAATTATCCACCTGCCTAGCCTTTTCCCAACTATATTGGGGTCGACTTCCGGTCCAACCGGATGCAGCTGAATACCAGTATTATAGATGGAGCGACTGGCAATCTCACCTCTACAACCCGAATAATAATAACTTCTAAACAGCTCTTGTAGTTAACTTAGGAGCTATCGTCGCTTTAAGCCCACGTGGCGGAATATGCGCAGGCGCATTCTAAGTATTTGACAGTTAGGTCGAACTTTGACACTTGTTCTAGACAGCCGAAGGGATAAAACGGTATTACAATACCCCTTGGTAACTGTTTAACAGATATCCGGGCTTCTGAGGCTACTCAAAAGCCTGAATGTCTGTCTTTACGGGTAGTCAGAAGTTCTTACTTTGACAGTCATTACAGGTGTAATGACTGTCAAAAATGTACAAATAACAGCAGGGACCAACAGCTTAACGTGCTTTCCGAGGTACTCTCGATATATTATGAATGGTCACCCATCAACGAACCAACCGCGGAAAGCGTAGCTTTTTTTTACCCGTGCGGCTGTTATTTAGCCACGAGCTCCTCTCGCGCACGAAGACTATCAAAGATAAAATCACTTAAAAATTAAGAAAGTTGCTTATACTTGGACTTAATCCATTGCGAAATCAATTTGATATATTGCTCTCAAGGTTTGACAAAAGTAATTAAAGAAAAAGTGGACCATAACGACACGGCCGACAAATATCTACCTAAATTATCGGTAATAGACCACAACGGGGTCTGCAGGCCATGGAGACGTACTTCACCATAAATAACCTAGCTAATAGCTTAAACAAGGTTAGATAAGGTTATGAGTAATAAAATAAGAACTTGAGCAGGTAATTTACCGAGAATAAATATATATTCCCTTCCCCATTCTCTTTCGACACGACAGTGAGATTGACACTTCTAATCGCTACATGACTACAGTGCTCAGCTACGGGGTGTGCAACAGTTGCAGTATTGGTACCTATAAAATAGGGCTGCGCAGAGAAAATAAATCGCTTTGTCGTTTTGCATCTGCAAAGCAATGTTTATCGATATTGAAACATAAAAACTTTTTCAACAAAAACACTAGAAAGTGAAAAATAACTTTAATTTCGGAAGGTAGTTAGGAGGCGGTGCCAATAAATGAATAAAATACATATCCAAAGTCACCGACTTGCCGCGGGAAATCGCGGTACAGCGGACAGAGCTCCGGCGGGATGTCATGGCGACATGGAGAGTGCGATTGTCGCAACCCAGTGCTGGGCACGCCACAATTGCGGCGGTAAGTCCCCTCTTTGAGGAGTGGTTTGAGAGGCGGCATGGCGTCCTCACCTTCCGCCTGACGCAGGTCCTCACCGGACACGGTTGTTTCGGGAGGTTCCTGTTTCGGATAGGGGGGGAGGAAACGCCCGGGTCCACTGCGAAGATCGCCCTGAGGACACGGTGGAGCACACGGTGGCGGTCTGCCCGGCTTGGGCGGAGCACCGCCATGTCCTCGCGGAGGCGATCTCTCGCGTCCGGCCCTGGTCCAGGCCATGGTACCGAGCAAGAGGGCATGGGTAGCCGTCACCTCCTTCAGCGAAGCATTGATGCTCGCGAAGAGGGAGGCGGCGCACGTGAGGGAGAGGCAGTCTATGCGCCCTCGCGACCCTAGCCGCCGCAGGATACGGAGACGCCCCAGGCGTCGGGAATCCCAGGCCGATTTCCGGCCACCGTAGGCATGGGCTTGCGGACGGCGAGTAATGGGTAGCTCACTGTCCGGTAAGGACCAAGCCCAAGTCGACGGCGCGTTGTGTTCCACGCGCGCCTCTAAGAGATGTCAGCACAAAAAATGATGGGACCCGCAAGGGCCGATGCCTGTCAGGGGTGCGGGTTTGTTCGAAAGAGATACCACAGCCCCTGGCATACGGGCTACTGAGGGAACACGGGTTGGTTTTAGTGAGTAAAAGTCTGACACGCCCTCCTGCTCCACCCAGAGCGGGAGAAGTTATTTGATGATTTCCCACCCAAAAAAATAATAATGTCACCGACTTTTTGTTTTTTTTTAGTCTTTTTAGATAGTACCTACCCCACACCAATTCGAAATGTCATCATCCGTGGGGTCAAAACAATGCATAATTATGCTATATCAGCCATCTCGGTTAATTTTCTGTCATTTTTCGAAGAGTTCCGTTGTCTGTCTCAAAAACGCATCATCCGATCTTTAGACAAAAAGACAAAAAAAAAAAGTTTTATTGACAAAAAGGAAAGGTGATGGTTGATAGACAGTTAAGTAACATAAAACACAGGTAAGTTAGAACATCACAATATTGGTTAAGTGTTGACCCCCAAACTAAGCAGGGCTTGTATCTTGGGGGACAGATTGCGAATGAGCATGTCGACTTAACAGGGCTAGTTCAGTAAACCGTATCATGTTGTGTGTGTGCATGTGTATGTATGTGTATGTGTTTGCTTGTGTATGTTTGTTTGTGTGAGTGACTGTGAGGGTGAAGAGAGTTGTTTGGTGGCACTTTGTCTTGTCGGCAAATATTAGAGAACGGATTCGGTTTCGGAATAAGATAGCTCCAGAAGCCATTTCTTTAGAGCAGTTTTTAGGCGAGTGGTAGGTAAGCAGGTGTTTGATGTCCAGTACTTTGCAGACCTTGTTGAATGTGTGTAGGTGAGAGTAAGTGTGGCTCCGTCTGGCCAAAAGGGACTTTGCTGGCGGAATAGGGATTCTGAACACTCGCTTTGTCAGGAGTTCTCTATAGTCAGCTCTTTTAGGGAGGGTCTTGTGAGCGCGGACGATTGCAGTGACGATAAAAAGTTGCCTCACGCGGAGGACTTGGATTTCTCTATAGAGCTTGTCAGTTGAGAATCGGAATGGTTTCCTAAATGTAACTTTCAGGAGTGCCCTCCGGGCTCTCTCAACGTAGATCATGTGGCTTTTCCCTGCACTTCCCCATACAGAGACGCAGTACTGTAGTATGGGCTGACAGACAGCTAAATAGACCTTTCTTAAGAGACTTGGGGGCAGGCAGTATATGAAATTTAAATGGGACCATTTTTCGAAACAAACCCCTTTCGAACAAAAAAAGAATTTTGCAAATCGGTCTTATGACAGAGTTACGCCCGAACCTCCACCTAACTCAGAAAAACATTGTTAATACCTACAAAATTTGAGGGTTGCCCTTGGATTCCCTGGGATTCCATCATCAGATCCTGACTTGGTGCCAATGGGACCACCTCAGGAGTATACTCTTTCAAATAAAAAAAGAATTTTGAGAATCGGTCCACAAATGGAGGAGAAATCAATGAACATACATTAAAAAAAAATACATACATTCGGTTAAAAAACTAAACAACTTTTTTGCAAAACCTAACAACACTGCCCGACCAGGGTATCGAACACAGGAATACTCACTCACTCTGCAGTCACTCATGTGACCACTACACCAATCATCTTGCAAAAGCAGCTCATCGATCCATAGCATTCAATGAAGAATGTATCTGGATATAATAATCATGAATGCCATTTTTATTATTATATCCAGATAAATTCATCAACAGATGAAACAGTGGAGGTTCCTACTGTTTTTTCGTAAGTCGCCTATTTTATATTATTATCCTTTAAGTTCAGGCCATAGCAGTCTGAACTTCAAGGATAGTAATAAAAAAACACAATTGAAGTCCTAAAGCAAACAATTTTATTTTAATTTAGATTGATACAGAGGCAGGGTGTTGTTTGGAAATAAATTATTGATAAGATTTTACTGACTTTTACGCACCTGAACTGCTAATTGCTCGTATTATTATCATAGGAGGTACTTACTCGATCGACATAAATATAAATGATTTTGACAAATACTGAACTGGTTCTTCAATCATAAAAAAATACTTTTTATCAAGTTCATTGCTTTAGAACTTACTTTTTGTTTCTATTGTCCTTTACCTAATCAGAAGTAAACGTTGCGTTTATGCGATATTACGGGCTGACTACACGCAGCGACTTGCACTAACTAGCAGTTATTGTAGGCAACATGCAAACGGTATGCTATGATGTGGCGTCCTCAACTCCTCACCATAGAATTATTGTATTTATCATATTTCGCCGTCTACACGCAGCGAATAGTAATAAAAATTACCACTTGCTAACCGCAGATGTCGCTGCTATCCAAAGTCCAAGAATTTATCAGCTAGCGGTCACTATCCGCTAGACCAGGGATGCATAGACCGCGGCCCCCGGGCCGCATGCGGCCCCCCGGCATTATGCCAGTGGCCCGCCAGCAAAAATATTTACTCGTACATTTGGAGGAAAAATATTGTTAAGGCTTACAAAAAATATAAATTTGAATCTGGGGCAATTTTAATGTTTTTAATTTGTGCTGGTGGCCCGCCATTAGTTTATCATTTGTCCAATAAACAACAACAAAACAACGAGGATTTATAGATTTTTAATTGTACTGCCACCTATGACGAGCTTTTATTTTTTTACCCCAATGCAAGCCTAAACCATGTTTAACAAACTGTTTGCAGATGTAGTCTTCAGCCTGTAGGCTTTTAGACATAAACTGCGCTTAAATATTATGTGAAATGCGTATTATCAACTCACAGTCCCTTTTATACCTAATGTGAATTGCACATCAGTGGGAGCTAACACTTGAAGTACGTAAATCTAAGGGAGCTTTACTTAATGCACCAACTGCACGTTACCGCTACATTTCACTATTTTCCTTTCAAATACAAGCACATTTATTTCAGTGTGCGACTAAACGCCGACAGTCACTACGCCGACAGACTGAACACCGACAAGACTTTACTTCGACGGTACTCTTCGTCGACAGGACACATCGCCGCCAGTGCTCATCAGGTAGGTAATAGGTTAGGTTAGGTAAGAATTGCGACCAACACCGCGCGACCCGAGCGAGCGGTGCCGCGGCAGCGCCTGGCGAGCGCTACTTCCATGTAAGTGGCAGACTGGTAGTTACTTGACTATTTAGTAATAGAACAAGGATGAGCCTTGTCGGCGAAAAGTCCTGTCGGCGAAGTGTCCTGTTGACGAAGAGTACCGTCGAAGTAAAGTCTTGTCGGTGTTCAGTCCGTCGCGGTCGGCGTAGTCGGCTTTTAGTCGTACACTTCATTTACCTGACGCCATTTTCTATTTCCACAAAATGAGCTAGTAGTCAGATAGCGAGAATGTACGCCCATCTCAAATGTCAAATTAAAAATGTATAGTCTGTGCATAAAAATGCGAAAAGCGTCAAATCGTCAATAAAATTAAAATCCACGTTTTAACAACATATTCTCCGATTTTATCTATAAAATAATAAAATGTTAAATCCTTGAGTTATATACCGCAGTTTTAAGTGCGCTGATATAGTATTCATGTTAATTGTGTTCATTGAAAAGTAACCAAAAATGGCAAGGTCGCCAAAGGATGATCCGATATACAACGATATGAAGCACAATACATGGAACTATCATGCGGAAACTGCTGAAAACTGTGCACCTGGTGCTTTGAATGAGAGGAAACCACCACAGATCTCGCCTAACCCGACTGTCATGAACGATAATAGTATTTACGTCAGCCCGAGTTTCGGCAACGATGTTTATTTGAACAAACACGCATACAACGTGCAGACAGGTGATACCGCAGCCAATAATGAGGAGAAGATACCTTTCAATAACATGCCTAACGTTCCTCGCGCCAATCAGAACTACGGCAATGCTATGTTGAAGTTGAGCAATGGCCAGTTAGTGCGTGTGTTCTACGACGAGAACAATCAACAGCTTATCTTCCCAATGTCTGGTCAGTATGAGTTGTTTAATCACAACCAGGGAGTGCGCGACATTCCCCTACAGATGCCCCAGCCGTCACACCTATTTACACTCAACCAGGACTTTGCTATGAACAATAATAATGTTCACATACCACCAACAACAGTCAATCAGACAAATTATCCTGAAAACGTGAACAATCAGTCCCCTACATCTAATTTCCTCAAAGATTTGCTTGGGAATTTAGAGCCTAATTCTACTGGCACATACTCTCCATTTGGGCAGAACTATCCTCTGAATCATCCAGATGCTTCGAATATGAATTTACTTACCAATAACCCTGTCATTGAGCCTCCTAAGAACCAGCCTATAAAAGTTGAAAACTCACCAAAAAGGAATGAAAACAGTCCTCTTGCTGATACAAGCAACAAGAAGCGTATAGTGGCTGAAGTGAAACCAATGCGTCCCTCTTACTCAGATGTTCTGGCCAAGAATACTAAAAATACTCCCACATCAGAAAATACACGTAAAGTAAGACCGCAGAACATTGACACTAAACCAATGAACAACAAAACAAATTCAAAACCAGAGAAACCAACCAACATTAAACAAGATGATAATAAACACAAGAATGAGAAGAAACAGAACACAAATACAATATCTTCAGGAAGTGAGTCCGGAGATATCAATACTGATGACAATGAAAAACGCCAGAAACCTAACAAAAAGTCTAAGAACAAACGCAATAATATCTCCCGTAAATGGTCATCTCTGGATGACATCACCAATGAAGAAGAATCAAGTTACACACACGACAGTGAAAGTCAGTTTGTATTCATTGAGAACCCAGAGAAACCATCTAAAAAGGAGAAGAAGTCGGACAATAAGTCAAAGATTTCTGACAAGAGCGCTGCTACAGAAGATGAGTTTAAATTGGATGAGGAAGATGATCAGTCACAGTTTCTCATTCAGGAAGGACAGAGTGAGACAAAGGCTAAAAAGAAGAAGGATGGCCGTAGTTATCATAAAGTGGCAAAGCCTGTTCTGGACAAGAAGAAGAATCTATCAAAGTTCAGGAGGAACAAACCGGGATACCTGGGGTTGGCTCAAAACTATTTAGAGCACTGGGGCGGAGCAACGTGGAAGGCACTTGTGTGGTTCATGTATCTACTCTCTGATATATGCCGAATGAGCTTCCATTTGTTGTTTGACTTGTAAGTTTATTTTCAAACTTAATTATTTATAAGTAACAGTAGCCAAGGCAAACCTCTAATGAGATAAGAACTCAATGGATGTAGTTTGTTGTTTATCAAAATATTGGTTAAATTGTATTTGTCATTATGTTTGAGCTACAAATGCTAGATCTAAAAGTACTTAAAGCAAGTTCAAATTGCACAATAATTAGTAATTTTATGAGAATCATTATATTGGAGCTACTTACAATAGTAAGATCAAGAGAGGAAAACTAACAACAATATGCATAAATGGCTTTACATGTGATTCAAGTAGTAAAAAAATGATAATATTTCATTAATATGCTTGAGAAACACATGATCATTCTTCTGCCCTATTCTCAAATTATTTGCGGTTGGTGCAATATGTCTTTTCTTTCATACTTTTCTATTAGTCGTCATCTTGGTCAATCGTCACCCCTTTCCAACCATAAAATGCATGAGAAACACATTTGTAGAAAATCTATTAAAAGAATTCTCTAGTTCATCAAATAGTTTTACTGAAAATTGACTGCCACTAATGCACAAAGCGGCATAGTTATCTACTTTAACCTGTAATTTCTCTTACTGTGTACACACGGCTACACATCAAGCTATACATTTCCAGTATAAGCTGATCTCGCATTGAATAGGATTTCCGTACAGTGCGAGATCAGCGTAAACTGGAAATGTATAGCTTGATGTGTAGCCGTGTGTACAATTTTGTACTTGGTGATAACACCTCTTGGCTGCCGAAGTCGCAAGGCTACCTAATAACAATCAATAACTAGATACTGGATATCTGCACTTATGATATTGTAATACTAACAGTTACACAGTTCCACTTGACTCTTCTCTTAGGGAAACTTTTTATGTCTCCATACAGATGAAAGTACTTTGTAAATAGATGCGTTAGACTGAATCATCCGAATCTTCGTCAATGACCTTACGTCTTATTCACTAGGTTAAATGTTCGGCGACATGTGTTGCCAGAGATGTCAGGGGATGTCGACCAACGTCGCCAGACATCTTGGCAAACGACCTTTTTCACCGTTTACGATGACACCAGATAAATGGTGCAACATTGCCTGACACCTTTAGCGTCATTTCTTTGTCTCCCAATAAATACGAGGTTCTAAATACAAAATTGCCCCACAGATGCACATCAGTGTTCACACAAACATACGTGAGCTCCCAGGCGGTATGGCGCAGTACCAAGGATTGGCTGAGCAAACTCAGCGACAACAAATACTTTCAATACATTGATAGGAAGTTTGGACACACTAGGCTTGGATTCTGGAGGAGGCTTAAGTGGTTTAAGAAAGGTAAATTGTGTTCGGGCTTATATTTTGACATATTGAGCTTTAGAGGAAGACTGTCACATAGGTATGAAGAGAGTCTACAGAGTGAAATAAAATTAGTTAGCTAAACTCTATACACATGGTTATGGTTGGAGGTTACTGGTAGTGAAGTTTGTTGAAATCATGAATTAAGTGGTTTTTTTTTATTCAATCGTCATACCTTGTCCTATACCAAAGCTCATCACAACAGTTTCACTAGCTAATTTAATTAGACCGTGTTATCTATGGTGACCGATTAAATTATAATGTACGTCGATTGTCCCTGTCATCAAAAGGACAACTAACTACCAATCATTTGTTTGTTTGCCAACCAATTAATTTATAATTATTTCGATCGCTAATTAGATGATGATCATAATGATGTGTTCTCCTACAAATGTACGCTGCATAGATGCGACAGTTAGTTTGGTCTTTGGAGCCCATTTTCAGTAGTGAAAAATATTATGTGTTATGGTTTGGATAACGTTTTGTGTTCATTCATAATATTAATTTATGTTTCGTACCTTGAGATAATTAATAACAAACTCTGTACAAGCAAGACAGGAAAATACATGGTAGCAGGGACATCGACACACAAACCTTTACCAAGGATTCAGCACAGGATTCTTGGCCCACAGCAATTTTTCTTTAAATAACCACAGAAGAAAATTATACAAAATACACATTGAAAAGCACGTCAACAGCCTGGCTTCTGTACTGCCCAACCCACTGGAACACCGTCAATTGAAAAGGCACCACACATGGGACATAGCTTGACCTGGTCAAGCAACACAAAGAGGGACGGCCCTCACTGGAGGACCGTAAAAGAAAACGCCAACAAGCACAGAACCCATCTGCTAAAGGCTAAATAATAATAAAAAATGGCAAAGTGGCGCGGGAAAAAAGTTCCTGGAAGGATTTGGGGAGGCCTTTGCCCAGCAGTGGGACAGTATAGGCTATTTAAAAAAAAAAAAAAGACAATGAAAAATTTCATCGTAGGGTTCAGAATCATTCTGAATATTATATAGTAACAGTTTGTGCTTCATTGTCCGTCACACCCTGTATAGTTTATTTTTTAGATACCAAGTGAATACTGTTATTTAAATTTAACAGTAGTCATGCACTAGATAAACCGTTTTACTTACTAATTACTTAGCAAGAATTAGCATACATACACAGTAATATTATCATAACTTTCTAGGCTTGATATAGAAAGTTTTATTATTTGTAGCTGTATTTGTATCTTATTTTACAGTACAGTAAGATTATTATAGTAAAATACAAATTTGCACATTGTGCTAATATTTAATTTGGTACAGATATACTGTAGAGATAGAGATAGTACGTGCGATAGATACTGTAGGTAGTTTAATGGTTGGGATCAATGGAACAGCTATGTTTTGCCGTTCGTTTTTTTGCCTTAGAAGTGGTTAACACATGTTCGGGTCGGCAACTCGGCACAGTTTTCTGCCGTCCTTTAACTAGAAAGAAGTTAACCCTCACTTGGTAAATTTTTACTTTTTAATAGAATCTAAGAGTAGTTCACAATTCTTTTATCTTTCTGTCTAACAAACATTTTTACAATTCAAATAGTTCCTAAGATATGAGAGTTAGTAGGCCGTTAACTGGAAAGGATTCTTTAGGATAAACAGAAAGTAATATCAATTGATGTGTCCTACAATCAGAAACGAAAGTATCACAGTTTGAAGAAATAACTATTCGCGCGTTTTTTGCCATTTTCTCGGAAACAACTTTTACGCCTTAACGCCTATCTAGTTAAAGGACTGCCATCCTTTATTTGTTGAACATCAAAGCAGACCCGAAGTTACACATATCCGGCTTTCATTCGGCTCGTGGCAATCGGCAAACTTCGTTCGGCATCTACCCTCGCTAACTCATGTTCGGGTCAGCTCGGCACAATCCAGGCTAAGCTAAATAGCTCGAACGTATGTAGCATTGTGCTAACCGATAGCCGTTTTGCGTGGATGTAATGCATACTTTTCCCCAACTTGTTCTTTTTTGTGTTTGTGTTCTTTCTCTGCGTGATGTTTACCGCAAATAAAAATACAAATCTTTTTTTTAATCTACATTCCTATCTAATATTATTCAATATTGCCGTCCGGCTGTGCCGAATAGGGTATTTTCCAATTTAATAAAAACTATTTTAATTTGAAGATTGGAACGATATATTTAAGAGAAAAATAAAAATAAATTTATTTAAATCCATTTTCTCAATTAAAAACGATTAAAATCAAATTTCGTTTTCGTTGTTTTAAATTTACCGCCAAAACGATCCTTACGATGACTTTTTATCACGTGACATCGTGACGCCAGCTTTGTGTAAACGGCACCGGTACAAAAACTTAGTTTGGCGCAGTTTTAGAAGTATTTGTGCACAGAGGCACCGTACGCCAGTAATTCCACTTTATATACATTAAAAATCTTGTTAATTATTAACTCAACATTCACTTGTTTACTCACTAATTAATTTGGTTTACACAAAGTTGACGTCACGTGATAAAAAGTCATCGTAAGGAGCGTTTTGGCGGTAAATTCAAATCAACGAAAAGTAAATTCGATTTAAATCGTTTTTAATTAAGAAAATGGATATAAATCAATTTACTTTTATTTTTCTGTTACATATTTCGTCCTAATCTTCAATTTAGAATACTTTTCAATAAATTGGAAAATACCCTATTGTCGACCTGAATAAGAGTGTAACAACCCCTTAAGTTTCTTCTTACCAGACTATTTCTAAATCTAACCTAAGTGATTTGATTACAGCGGAAATAGAAACGGACAATGGAAATGATTCGACGAAGCTGAACGCGAATATACCTTTGCCAGCGACTGGAGAGGAAGCGATGAAGAGACTACTAGCATGCAAGGGGAAAGATCCTTACAGGTTGGTCACGTTAATTAATAAAACCTTACATAATAATAATGTTGCCTATAGGCATCTTTAAAAAAAAAACAGGCCAAGTGCGTGTCGGACCAACCACAGTTAAGGGTTCCGTAGTAGGCATGAATAGACTTAGCTTCGTAGTTGAAAAAATGTTCTAGCAGAAATCGATATACCTCACGGTTAATTCTCCAACTGCAATTAATGTAAGTTTGTAATCGCAAAAAAATCTTTTATGTGATAAAACTACATATTCAAGATTTGCTGTGAGACCTTAACACATAATTATAAATTATACACGTGAGACCTTGGTTCTTGCCAAATTTCATTATTCTAGGTCAGCAGGAAGTATCGTATTTCCTGGTTTTGTTTTATTAGTAAGTATCATAACATTTCGCATAAATGGACGTATTTGTTTTATTGCGTTGAATTAGAAGCTTGATTTCTTTGAATGGACCGTAGACCTACCTGTTTAATATTAATTTCATTATACCTCCACGCGTTCCTGATAAAAGGGGTCTTGACAGACAGACAGTCGGACGGACGGACAACAAAGTGGTCGTATAAGGGTTTAGTTTTTACGGAACCCAAAAAACTTTTATTTGATTAAATAAGTATATAATTTATAATCTTTAAAAACATCAATAAACCTTTTAAATTCTTTAATCCCATTGAATGCTTCATCATCATCATCTGCCTAGCCTTTTCCCAACTATGTTGGGGTCGGCTTCCAGTCTAACCGGATGCAGCTGAATACCAGTATTTCACATAGAGCGACTGCCTATCTGACCTCCACAACCCAGTTACTGGGTAATACGATACCCCTTGGTAAGACTGGTTGTCAGAATTTCGGGCTTCTGACGACCCATTTAATCGACTTTAATCCCATTGAATGCTTATTTCATGAAAAAGTCATTCAGTGAGTTTTAATTGCATTAAGAGTCCAGAGGCCAGCACATCAAGCTACTCCAATCTGTCAAATTTCTTTGATAGATTTTTAACTTTATTCCAAAAGGAATAACGTTCATGTTCTTGATGTGCTTGCGTCTGTACTTACGAGTCACGGCCGCGAATCATATTTCACATACAAACTGACACTGACCTGAACGTAAGAAAATTTGAATTTCGCGGTCTAACTTGGTGCTTCTACCTTAACAAGAGGTAATGAAACTTGCCCTAATGTTCATTTACCTTGCTCATTGACACAACAATACAATTGTTATTAAACGTATAATTGTTATCATTGAGCCGTAATCTATCTGTGTCATAAGTTGTATAATGGCAATAACACTTCTTTACAATCAACATGGCACTATACAGCAAAGCTACAGAAGACACACTTCATACAAATCTTGACGGAAAACCTTGAATTAGAAGCCATCTTTGCTAACTGTCCTCCGCTGTACCGGCAAGTAAAGAATCTTTTCAACAGTGAAAACAGAAGCAGAAGTAATAACTTTTAATGCTCGAACCTTCTGCGTTTTGGCGATTTCAGACTAAGCGAATTCTTTTGGTCGTATTACAGAATATGTTTTTTTAGCTATGATTTAAACCATCTAGCCTGTTTTTTTTTTTGTAAAATAATAGGTCTTACTATGGGACCAAACCTAAAATCGCGAAAAAAAAATCAGCTGTTCCCTACATTTTGACGAGTTATGCGAACATAATGATGAGTACAATCATGTGTTTAAATGTCGGTCACTAATTACCAGCCACCCTATAAAAGTGCGTTTGAATCACGGATAGATTCAAACATACTTATACAATTATCACTAACTTCTGATAATTATCGCCTTATCTCAACGGAAAATCTTTCTTTGATTGTTGCTCCACCGGATATGTGTATTCAAAATAATAGGTCTTTACCTATGAAATTGCCGTTTTGTATGAAAAAATTTAAACGATTTTTTTTCATGAATTTTTTATTTGTATTAATCGAAGTAATCACCCATGCAATCAATGCATCTTTGCCATCGCAGTGGCAGTTTATTGATGCCCTTCTTAAAGAAATCAGCTGGACGGGAGGCAACAAATTCTTCAAAGGCATTTTGTACTGCCTCTCGGGTATTACATTTTTTTCCCGCCAAGAAGTTATCCAAATTCTGGAAAAAGTAGTAGTCTGTAGGCGCAAGGTCTGGTGAGTAGGGCGGATGACGGAGAGCTTCCAACCCCAGTTCTTGCAACTTGGAGACCGTCTGCTGTGCAGTATGAGGTCGCGCGTTGTCGTGCAGGAGCAGCGGAGACGAGCGATTGACCAATGCTGGTTGGAGATGCGCCAGCTTCTCCATCATTGTATTCAGTTCTTCACAGTACACATCTGCAGTAATGCTCACCCCGTTTGGTAAGAAGCTGTGATGAATCACACCGGCGCTAGACCACCAAACAGTGACCATCACTTTTCTAGGGGTAAGTTTTCGTTTAGGGCATTGTTTAGGTGCTGAACCAGGATCCAACCAACTTGCTGAGCGCTTACGGTTATCAAACAGAATCCATTTTTCATCGCAGGTAACAATGCGGTTCAAAATTCCTTCATTTGTGTGTCTGTTGAGCAGTGCAAGGCACGTCTCGACGCGTACTTCGCGCTGGCGATCATTGAGTTCGTGGGGCACCCATTTGTCAAGCTTTTTTACCTTGCCAATTTGACGCAAATGGACCAATATTGTTTTGACGCTAACGTCGAAAGCTGCTGCTAATTCAGCCGTAGATTGTGTATCATCAGCTTCCACAATCGCCTTTAATTCGTCATTGTCGACCAAAGTCTTCGGACGACCGCGAGGTTCATTTTTCAGGTCGAAATTTCCAGAACGGAAGCGAGCAAACCAATAACAGGTGGTGCGTTGGTTTGTAGTGTTAGCTCCGTAAACGTCGTTGATGTTGCGTGCCGCTTGTGCCGCGTTGCTGCCACGACGGTACTCATATTCCATAATTACTCGAATTTTTAACGTATCCATGATGACGAAAAAGATTGAAATGCGATGAAAATGTAACACTAATCAATAAAGAAATGACTACTTTTAGAAAAAAAAATCCATGTTTTTAAAATAAAATTAATTTGAAATTAGAATTCTTAGCCAAACAAAAATTATTTTGATTTGAAATGGCCAGTACTGCAGAACGGCAATTTCATAGGTAAAGACCTAATATTATATGGGAATTTTCGAAAGTACCAATTACGTGGTAAATCAACCCTTCTGCGTTTTGGCGATTTCGGAGTAAGCGAATTCTTTTGGTCGTATTACAAAAAAAGTTTTTTTTAGGTATGGTCTAAACCATCTAGCCAGTTTTTTTTTTTTTTTTTTTTTTTTGTTAATTACCTGGTCATTTTTGAAAGTACCAATTTCGTGGCAAATTATACTTCAAGCATGTTCGAAAATGAATTTTCTGCACCTATTTACTATCAATTTATTGTCTTTTTTGCCTATTTACTATCAATTTATTGTCTACTTATCAATTTATTGTCTACTTTCTATTTACTTGAACATCGCCAATTCTACCTATAATATGTAACATTTGGGCATCGAACCGCGCGTCTTATATCGACTGTCCTTGGTCCACATAGACACAGTTGACAGCACGTGGATAGTAACACTATGACCTTGAACTGGCTTAGTAGTATGGAGTTTCAATAGAATAAGGCCAGCGTATACTGGTTTTGTTACAACTTCTGTGCAGCCTACTGTACACACGCCAAAATAACAAACTGTACCTACGTTTCCTTGTAGTTTCTTGCCCGTTCTTCTCCATAGAGATCTACGTTTTGGAATGGGCAACTAGTTTCAACTTTCCAACTAACTGAATGATTTTTCGACAGTTCAAAGGTGTCTTTAAATGGTATTTAATTGAAAAATGCTTTGAGTTTCCGGCTTATTAGTCGTTTCGCACGTAATTGCTGGCCCGAAACGGGCGAATCGACACTTTTAAATAATATGCTATTTACTGAAGCCGATTCGCACGTGGTTAATTTATTTGTGGGAGAATCGAAAACTCCGATTTTAACCCAACTTCAAAAAAAGGAGGAGGTTATTGAAGCAACGATTTTTCACACCAAAAATAAAAGTCCTTTCTTGTTGGTCTGTTTGATCAGAATGCGTAGGCGGGTCTTTTTACACCCTGTATAGCTTGGTATTACGTCGTCTTGCGTAAATGGGCGTGAACATAATGTCGCTATTGTACATTTTCAGCTATTTATGACGGGGTAATGAGGTTGTATTCTATAGATAGACAAGTCACTATTGTACTTGGTGATCTGTTTGTATTTGTAATGGTATTTACTGTGAGGACTCACTGCGTACCTATCACGAATTCAGGATCTTTGAAAATTGTTAAAGCGATTTATGCGTTCGATCTTTTTGAATAATAGTTCGAGCAAAATAATGTAAGGCTTGCTCATAGTCAAACACCGAATGTGATCTAGCGTGAATCGGTTTTTTGATTGTTCATAGTTATTACGACAAAACTCTATAACGACGTTACGTTCACGGTCATCCTCCCCGAGTGGGTTCCCGCATTGTCGTTGCGGGGGAGCTTAGTAGCCGTGGTCTCCCAGCCACGGTGAAGCTAAGAGGAACCCAAAGGTGGGGCCGCTCGTTGGGGCTTTTGCCTTTGGGCCGATGACGTGGCGGCCGGAGGATGGGTTGCGGTGGGGTGCGCCGTGGCTGGTGTGGGCCGTGATGTCGAGTGGGAGGCATCGCGGCTGGGGGTTGCGGGCTGCGGCGGAGGGGGAGTGTCGGTGTGGCGTTGGCCGCTCTCCCTGTCCCCTGCGGCCGAAAAGTGGTGGGCGGGACGGCGCGTTGTGTTCCACGCGCGCCGTCAGAGATGTCAGCAACAACTGGTGGGGTCCGTAAGGGCCGATGCCTGCCAGGGGTGCGGGTTGTTCGAAAGAGATACCGTCGCCCCTGGCACACAGGCAACTGAGGGAACACGGGTGGGTTTTAGTCAGTAAAAGTCTGACACGCCCTCCTGCTCAGCCAAGAGCGGGAGAAGTAATTTGATCATTTCCAAAACCCCAAAAAAAAAAACTTTCTCGTTCATACTGAGAGTCCAAGTAAGCCTGGGGGTCTACTACCTATCTAAGTCCGCCACCAAAAATACGGTCCCGTCCGAAAGTAATCGGCCCGTCAAAACAAGTGCTAAATTCAATGTTTTGGACGGGCAAAACACATCTAGAATAGCGACAACTGTCAAATCGTGTTTTCATTCATTCTTAGGTCGGGCCCTGCAGGCCTAGACAAAACACATTTATGTTAGCGTTCACGCCAAACGCTACGCCAAAATGTATGGGAATGACATTACCTGCGGAAAGTATACGACGTAACCTTTCTGTAGGTAATGTCATTCCCATACATTTTGTCGTAGCATTTGGCGTGAACGCTAACAGAAATCTATTTTGTCTCTAGGCCCTGAACTAATCTTATGTCCGTAAGTGTTGCAGATTAGGAACCACCGGTTACTTACGGATTTAGTGCTTAGGGAGTAGACCGCCTGCTTACAGTTGGCGTTTGTGCATTCAGTCCTTTACGCCACATTGGAAAATTTTAGCTGCCAAACCAACTTCAGTTAATAATTATGAAGGCCAGCCCTATTCTAATTTTAACCATATTATGTCATACCAAGAAATATGTTTTGCTTTTTATTTCAAGACAATAGGCGCCTTGTGGGTCATTCTCGTGTCATTCTATAAATGTTTAAGACGCATTTGTGGTCAACCACAAGCGTTATCAGAATTTACATGAGTAATACCCGTTTTCAATAGACGATGGTCATGTTGAGAGCATAAATAAAAACGACTAACAAAGGATCACGCCCTCGAAGGACACGGGTATACTGACCTTGGCCTAGAGACAAAATACATTTCCGTTAGCGTTCACGCCAAATGCTACGCCAAAATGTATGGGAATGACATTACCTGCGGAAAGGTTACGTCGAGTCCTTTCCGCAGGTATGTCATTCCCATATATTTTGGCTTAGCGTTTGGCGTGAACGTTAACAGAAATGTGTTTTGTCTAGGCCTGCATATTGATGATGCTATTCAGAAAGGTTAGGTACCATTCGCAATAGGGTATTTTACTCTAAGTATATGAGAAAAAAACTAAAAATATATTATTGAGATAGCTCAGGCATAAAGCAGTCGCCAAATGTTAGTTTTCGTTCGTGAAATAAAATAAATTTTAAAATTCAATTCAAAGATTTCAGTATTTTTCATCTGTTTTTGAACACCATTAAATAGTAGCCGCCATGTTATTACGTCATACCTCTGTTTAAACTAATCAACTGAACAACTTTGTACTTTTATTATTTTCGTAAACAATTTTTTTTATTTTTATTGAAATAATATCTTACTATAATTATTGAATTGATTGAAGTAGCTTGATGTGCTGGCCTCTGTACAAGGATCACCCATATTATAACTGTCATCTTATTTACTGCACCTGCAATCTATTCATTTAAATTTTTACTTTACTTACTTTACTAGAACATACTGTCAACCACAAACAGAAATAATTTTGATGGATATTGCTAATCCATTGCGTCATATGTTTGAAAAATGTGTCTGCACGGCAACGTAAATAACGCAATGTTGTTGAAATGTCAAAATGAAAGCCATTGCTACTGTTTTTTTTTTTTTGACAAATCATCAAATAACTTGTCCCGCTCTGGGTGGAGCAGAGGGGCTTGTTAGACTTTTACGGACTATAACCCCACGGGTGGGTTCCTTCAGTTGCCTGTGTGCCAGGGGCCACGGTAACTCTTTCGAACAACCCGCACTCTTGGCAGGAAGCCATTGCTACTGTTGGTGTGTTACGCACCCCACAGATGTATGAACGTAAACGAAGCAAAAGGAGTATGCAAGGATCGTAGCGGGTGGCGTTTATTCGTTTCTGCCTACCTCCGTAGGCCACTTAAATGAAACCGCGCTGTTCGATTTTCAACTTTCGGCTTTGTGCCCAGTGTTGAAAATCGAACAGCGCTCTTTTGTGAAGACGCGGATATAACAATACAAAAGTCGAAGCTAATTAATTCACTCACAAGTAAACTGAACGGTGATAAGTGACGTAACCTCTTTATTCATAAAATCTTGGCATTTGTAAATACAACATGTCCTTATCGTTTTCATAGAAGTGACAGGGCCGTAGCCTTTAGCACTATTTCGTTCTGAAGACGTAAATAAAGAAGCATTTGTACATATGTTAAGATCAGCATAGCTATTCACAACCATTCGATACGCTTCCGTACCGAATCGAACATCAATCAATGTTATTGTAAGAGTTTATGAACGCTGTTAACCAATTATGTCAGTAAAAACAAATAGACGACCGCTTTTCTTCTGACGCAGCTGTTTGGTATCGAGGGCAAGGCAAATCAGACTATCAAAATATGTCATTTTAGAATGGTTGTGAATAGCTATTCGGAAGTTATATCTGAAGGCCAATTCCCGTATTTAAACATATTCAAAATCCTGCCAGGGGTGCGGGTTCGTTCGAAAGAGATACCGCCGCCCCTGGCATACAGGCTACTAAGGGAACACGGGTGGGTTTTAGTCAGTAGTCTGACACAGTCCAGCTCCACCCAGAGCGGGAGAAGTTATTTGATGATTTCCCAACTAAAAAAAAAAAAACATTCAAAATCTAGTCGTGGTCACAACTCAGGGACTATTTGTACCGTGAACTTATAAGGTAAATTCGAGGTATCCTATTGACAGAGAGAGAAATTAGAATGCGGCCGTTCTTAAAAATATTAGAATTACCCGTCTGAGATCATACAAAATATTATTCATGTTTTGTATGGAACGTGTAGTTGTGGAGGCCCAGTGGTGACGGCCCCAACTTACGACTGATAAGTCGTGAGTTCGACCCCAGGCCAACATGCTTACACTTTCTTTGTACAGACGCCAGCACATCAAGCTACCCCAAACTGTAAAATTTTCCCAATTGAACATAAACCTTATGCTTATGTAGTAAAGGTGATAATCTATCAAAGGTTTTTGACAGATGGGGAGCTTGATGTGCTGGCGTCTGTACAATTTATTTCATTGCGACTACTCTTAAAACGGTGAAGAAAAAGAGCGTGAAAAAACCAAAAATACACACACATGTGGCCCACACAGATATCAGTGTGAATTTTTCTTGTTGTTTAGTTACAAACAATTATTGTAGGTATTGAAATAGAAAAAAATCCAAGATGCACTCAAAACTGTCCTCAATTATACATGAGTGGTTATAATTATGATAAAACACATTTTTTTTGCAAATTAAACGTTACACGCATGACTTAAAGTGGTTTTTACAAAGCAACGTCCAAAAACACTGACTGAAAGATGACTGACGATACTATTGACACCTGCGCACATTACGCCCAGTTATGCGGAAATTTTTGAGACGCTGCACATTGTGTATCTTGGGTTTTTTGTATATCATGATTTTAGGCCATTTCGATACTAAACTAGCGCCCGCTATATTTTTATTGTTCTTTATTAAAATAACGCCATTCTTTTACAGTATACTGGGTGTAAGCGTATCATGTACAGACGAGGAAATAAAGCGATACTACAGACGGCAAGCGTTCCTTGTTCACCCCGACAAGAACCAACAGCCGGGCGCCGAAGAGGCCTTCAAGATACTCCAGCATGCTTTCGACCTTATTGGAGAGCCGGTAAGTTCATATTTCTTTGGTTAAAGTTGCTTAGTTTGTCTGAAGGATGGTGTGAAGTAAGATATTTAAGATACTGCAGCATGATTTCGAATTTCTATGGTAGATACAGAAGGTTCATATTGTTTTGGCAAGGGTTTCTTAATAAAGTAGGTAAAGTCTACAATGTCATGTGAAGCAGGTTTTTAAGATATTGCAGCGTGGTTTCGACCTTATTGGAGGCCCGGTAGGTTCATATTGCTTCGACAAATTTTTGCTTCAGCTGTCCTTAGATGTTGAAAATGGTAGCCACGCAAAATCGATTCCAACCTACTTTCGACTTTATGCAGTCGCATTATTTCATTTAAAGAAGTACCTAATGCAAATTAAATACTCTAGGGCGCAAAGCTGGCTTCAACCCTATTGTACAGTCATACGATTGGTATTGCTTTCGCAAAATATACAATGCGCTTTTGTTCCCAGGAGCGGCGCGAGGCCTACGAGCGCCGCGCCCTAGAGTCGCGCCACGTGGAGGCGGCGTGGAGCGAGCTGAGCCTACTGCTGGCGCAGCTGCACGACAAGATGGAGTTCGCGGCTAACACCATCAGGTAACGTACACGACGGGCAAATTTTCAATTTGGATAGGCAGGAATATTTTAGTAAATTTTCAGAAGTTCCCTAAATTTCTGTCTCAACATCCAACTCCATGAACATTCTCTTTTTATCTCATTATAATATAGGCTGACTGGTAATTAGTGACCGACGACATTTAAACACATGATTGTACTCATCATTATGAACAACTTTTACTATGGGACCAAACCTAAAATCGCGAAAAAAAAATCAGCTGTTCCCTACATTTTGACGAGTTATGCGAACATAATGATGAGTACAATCATGTGTTTAAATGTCGGTCACTAATTACCAGCCACCCTATAAAAGTGCGTTTGAATCACGGATAGATTCAAACATACTTATACAATTATCACTAACTTCTGATAATTATCGCCTTATCTCAACGGAAAATCTTTCTTTGATTGTTGCTCCACCGGATATGTGTATTCAAAATATATAGTTATTTAATATAATACCTACAACATTTAATTAATCACTTCGTTCCAAGGTGTGGGACTTATTTTTTTAATTTACTACATTCGAGGTCTAATTCTTCCCCAAGGCTTTAAATCCGAGGTTTAACACTCCCGACATTCCAACAGGTAACTTAGCGTACCCAAACCAATGCCATATGACTTGTATCAGATGCACGAACTGCGGCCGGCGCCACAAGCGCGTGCTGACGGACCGGCCGTGCTACGCCGCGCGGTACTGCGTGCAGTGCAAGATACGACACTCCGCTAAAGAGGTAACTTGACTTTCAGATGTTTTATGTTTGGCCTAGATAGTGGACATATTACAAAACGAGATTTTCTTTAGGTATGGTATCAAACGTCGAACCTGTTTTTCAAAGGTACGGCCTAACAGAAATCGAAATGCAGTTCTTTTTACAAAACTGATATCTTAGTTCGGTGCTAAGTTTGTCATTTTTATATTAAGAACTTCACCCATATCGAAATAAACCAGGAAATGCAAAAACTGGTTCAGAGCTAAAGGCTAGAACTTAAGTTAGATCGTATTTTGAATAAGACGGTTAGGGACTATCTATGTAATTAGCCAGCACCCTAATTGCGTAACGCACGATTAATCATAATCATTTTGAAACAGATTGCTAATCCATTGCTCATATGTTCGAAAAATGTGCCTGCTCAGCAAACAGATTATGATTGATCGTGTGTTACGCAATTAGGGTGCAGGATTCCACCGAACGTCGGTTACACCCAAATTTGACATTTGTCGGTAACGATTTTTCGACAAACTTGTGTTACTTACGCTTGCCTTGCCTTGTAGATTCAATCACTGATCGGTTAATCTAATATTAAATCATATTTTATCGATGTTGTGATTAGTTGAAAAAATTGATAGCCGATTTAAAATAACACAGATTTTTTAAATCAATGTGATAGATCAAGCGATGTGTAAGTCTATTGTGAGTTAGGTCTGCCACATCTGCCAGAATCGCAGATTGAATGGTTCCCCGTTTCACCCACATTGTAGGATGTCATAAACATTCTACATATGGCAACTATGTTGGCAGGGACATCAACGCACAAAATGTTAATGGGGATTCAGTACACGATTCTAAGCCCCCCGAATTTAAATTTTTGTTGGTAATTTAAGAAAAAACGTATCTGTACTGTACGAGCCCGATTGTCGGAAGGTACATTTGTGCGCTAGTACTGAGTGTGAAATGAGACACTTTAATCGTTAATACGTTTAGTTTATATTAAGTACATTAAATCACCGGTTCACAGATTAATTCGGTAGTACAAATTAGTTACACTATCACCAAATACTAGAACTAGGATTAACTATTACATCTGTATTACATTGAGCGAACACAGGAATAAAATTGGTACTAGTTACATTAGAGAGTGAGAACAGGAACAAACTGGGCTCCCCTGTTTTTTTTTTTTTTTTTTTTGTGAATGGCATCTCGCAGTTGACCTTGAGAGGCCGTGACTGCTCAACCGGACTTTCCTGTGAAGGTTTTTAGGAATCTAAAAGCCTCCAGCCAGGGCGTAAACCTACTTAAACCTAAAACGACTGCGCACTGAGGGCACCCCCTGTGGGGTACGAACCTCGGCTCAGGGAGTCGCTGGCGGGGGGGGGGCAGCTAGTACTATCAGGGACAGGCTGGATCAAGATATTATTTTCATGATTATTAGACGGGGAATTTAAAGCTACTGGCTCAGCTGCGGCGCGGGCTGGCGCATCAACGAGCAAGGGACGGTCGGGGGGGCTCCCCTGGCACGTGCGGAAGTATTTATACAGTATAGCGACGTGTGGGGTTAGGGGGCGGTGGTCAAGAATATCGGCCAATAAGGGTGTAGTCGTACGCGCAATTACCTTATATGGTCGCGTTTTTCGATTTCGCATCGAGATCGGATAGCCAATTACAATTCACTTGCGCTGACATGACACACCCCCACTGTTTTCTTAGAAATTCTAAGTAGCAAGAAATGAGTTAGGTACGTTTTTGTTACGACATCCTGATAATTCGTTCTGTCCTGAACATTCTCCCGTCGTGAATCATCATGGATGGTTCAGTTATTTAATCTGTTACAGGATGTCTTAACATTCACAATCATAAACTATAAACTATTCACAAACAAAGTAAATGACATTGACATGCACAAAGTTAAATCAAAAAGGCAAAGCGTGTTAACGTTAATTATTAGAATCACTAGAATATAAAATACCATAAGGGAAGAACTAAAGGACGATGTCAAGCCCACCATTATTTAGGGAACGTCTTGTGGTACTAGTTTAACCAGCCTTTTGACAGGTCGTCTTAAAATTCCCCCCTTAGTCTTAATATCTACGGTGCGCACAATGTTGTCACTCCCGGGGAATGTCCTAATAACCAATCCCATAGGCCACGAGTTCCGCGGTAGGTTGCTATCCGCGACGAGCACTATGTCCCCGGTGAGTATTGGAGCACCACGTCCGTGGGGCTCCCGCCGATGCTGCAGGTCAGGCAGGTACTCTTTCACCCATCTCGCCCAGAACTGGTCGGCGAGTCGCTGCGATCGGGTCCGCGCCCGATTCAGTGATGTGGTGCACACGCTCCTCACCGGTGAGCTCGTGGGCTGCCGGCTGCTCTGCAGGCCATGTGTCAGGGTGGCCTCGTAGGAAGTCAGGCCCCCGGAACCACCGATGCTCGGAGTCCAGCTCGCGCGGTACGCCGCGCGTAGCGTCGTCGGCGACATTAAGCGCAGTGGGCACCCACCGCCAGTCGTTGAGCTTAGTGTGCTCCTCGACGGCGGCGATGCGATGTGCTACGAACGGGCGGTATGAGCGCGCCCCGTTACGCAACCAGGTGAGGACAGTGGTACTGTCTGTCCAGTACGTGATGTGATGCGGCTTGTAGTAGTGTTCGGCCGCAATCGCAGCACCCAGGCGGCTGCCTAGAACTGCAGCTTGCAGCTCGAGTCGTGGTATTGAGGTGAGCTTCAGTGGCGCGACCTTTGTCTTCGCGGCCACCAGCGCCAGAGTAGCTTGGCCGTCCTCGTTCGCCGCGCGCCAATAGGCGACAGCAGCGTAGGCAGATTGGCTCGCATCCACGAACACATGTAACTCAAAGGGTTTTTCTTTAAAATAAACCATGTACCAACGTGGGATTTTAACAGTTTTTAACCTCTTTAGGTGTGTAGTCCACTCGCCCCACTGTTGAGCGAGATCAGCGTCTATGGCGGCGTCCCAGTTGGTGCCGCGGCGCCAGACTTCTTGTAGTAGTACCTTTGCCCTGTTAGTAACGGGAGAGACGAAGCCTAGAGGGTCAAACAGAGACATCATTATGCGCAGTACCTCTCGTTTTGTTGGCCTGGGTTTTCCAATAAGTGTGGGTGGAAGCCTCGATAGATCTAGATTGAAACCTATGTCATCCTGAGTTGGTCTCCACTCTAGTCCTAGAACGCGTTCGGTAGCCGCGTCTATGTTGAGGCCGAGGTTGTTGTTTGCTGCACCTGGATCTAACGCGTCCAGAACCTCCCTGCTGCTTGACGCCCACTGTCGCAGTTCATAATTAGCTTCCCTATGTATGCGATCTATGTCCTTAGACACTCGCACTGCTTCCTCGGGGGTGTCGAAACTGTCTAACAGGTTGTCGACATAGTGATTTTTAATAATAGATTGACAGGCTTCAAAATGGGAGTGTTCGTACCTGCGAGCGTTGACGTCTTTTACATAGATCGCGGTTGACGGCGAACATGTAGCGCCGAAGATCAGTGACGTCATTCTCCATTTTTCAGGTGGTCCGTCGTCCCGTCTGTCTCCACGCCATAGATAGCGGAGCGCGTCGCGATCTTCAGGACGTATCTTCACTCTCATAAACATCTCTTTGATGTCTGCAGACACGGCGACGCGTCGTTGACGGAAGCGCATTAGTACCCCGGGTAGCGACTGTAACATATCGGGACCCTTGAGTAGGTAGTCATTCAGTGACTTACCTTTTGTAGTCGCGGCAGCGTCGTGGACAATTCGTAGCTTGTCCGGTTTTAGTGGATTAAGTACGGCGAAGTGTGGTAGGTACCACGTGCGCCCCTTTGTAGAAGTAGACGGAGCTGGTTCGGCGTAGCCATTATCGATGAGTGCTTGCATTTGTTTACAATATTTTTCTTTCATGGAACTGTCCCTGTCTAGTTTACGTTCGACACTGAGTAGTCGGCGTAATGTATTTTCGTAATTATTCGGCATCTCGACGGTATCGCTTTTCCATAGTAGCGGCACTTCATATACCTTATCTCGGATCGTCGTACGTTCCTCTAGAAGCGTGATCGCTCGCTGATCGGGATCGTTAGTAGGTAGTTTAGGCGTGATCATGAGAGACTCCAACATGAAATGATCACGTAGCTGCTGATCCATGCTCTGTTGCTCGGACTCCTCGTGTGTGTTAACATAGTGGACACGATCCGGACGCGGTAGTGACCGACTGTGTGTTCCATGTAGTACCCAACCCAATGTCGTTAATGACGCGACTGGTTGATCGCGGCGGCCGCGCCTTACCTTAGTAGACACGAGGAGGTGCCAGTTGTCTTGGCCGATCAGTATTTTCGGCGACGCCCGCTCGAACTTGAAGTACTCCGCCAGGTCTTGCAGATGTTTGCAGTCGGCGACGTCCTGTCGCGTGATTGCTTGAGCGGATAGACGTAGATCGGCTATAGTTCGAGCGTTAATAACATGTTTATGTTTAGACGGCCCTTGTATGTTAACACGTACTTTACATGAGTCCGGTGACGCCTTTGTGTCTCCGATCGCTTCTATTTGTAGTGGTACCCGAGGTCCCTGTAGGCCCGCTCTGTCGGCGATATCGGCGTCAATGAGTGTGACGGTCGACCCGTCGTCTAGGAGCGCGTGTGTTTGCACCGCTCCCGCCGGTCCGGATATCACTACAGGAATAATTTTTAAGTACGACTTACATGCCTGTTGTATCCACGTCGATGCCACGATTTCCTTTGCAGGTTCATCGGTTTCAGTGTGAGTTTTAGTATCTACATTCACCGGCTCTCTATGTAATAGTGAGTGGTGCATTCGTTCGCAACCTCCCACGCCGCACTTTTTACGATTACACTTATGCACCTTATTACGTAAGCGTAAACACGTAAAACATAGTCCACGCTCCCGCGCTATGTTCCAACGTTCCTCAGCTATTGCTGCATTAAATTGTTCACACTTGGAAATGTTGTGACCCTCTATTAAACATATGGGGCATGTACTCACGTTCTTACGACTACTCTGCGATTCCGCCACGTTGTACGCTCGCGAGCGAGTGGGCGGAGGTTTGTTCGCCGACGGCCGCTGTGCTGTGTCGGACGCTGTAGTCTCCGGCGGCGCATATGGGCCGCAGCGCTCCGACTCCCTGCTTAGGAACCGAGACAATTTCACTAAGTCCGGTTCCTCATATTGTTGCTCAGCGGCGAAGTCGTACCACCGGTAACGTAGTGTAGGTGTGAGTTTTTCGATTGTTAGTTTTGTCGCCTCCGGGTTATACAAGTAATGGACCCGACGTAATGCTTGTAGTGTGGCGACAATGTTGGATACACGGGTACTGAATACACAAATATCTCTAGCATTATCATTAAGACGCGGGAGTGCGCGTAAGCGTTCCAGTTCCGACAACGCAATAGAATCAGGCCGGCCGAATCTCATCTCAAGAGATTTTATAATTTCAAATGGGACCGGGCAGTAAGCTAGTAGGCTTTCGACGGCCTCCTTGGCGCGTCCAAACAGACTCTTCCTGAGTCGTGCTATGTTTTCACAGTCAGTGTATGACGGCGCTGACTCGTCGTACGCCGCCTTAAACATAAGCCACTCTTGGTGTGCCCCGCCGAACCGGGGCAGGTCTAAATGATATCGATAGTGTACCGACGATGACGTACCTGCACGTGCGGCGACAGTGATCGCGGCGGCGAGCTCCGAGATATCTATTGAGTTTGTCTTCGGAGCGGCACTTGGTTCTACCTTAAGCTCATGTTTACCCGCCTGTATGCGTGGCTAGTAGGGCGCGGGTGCGCGAGTGTTGTGTGGTTGCGACCACACAGTCGAGTATAGCGGCGCGGTAGCGCGAGCGTGACTCGTTAATGGATAAGCCCATTCAGCTGTTGTCGGTGGCACGACTGTCGCCATCCGACCTTGATTACGGGCCTCACAGAGCCCGGTAATAACCGGCGGCGGCGGCGGTGCGTCGACTCGGTTTGCATATGAGTGTGCAGTACTTACTGCGGCGGTCTGCACTGTCGTAGCAAAAAGTGGTGGACCCACGTGCTGCGAAGGTCTCGTTGGTTCCTGCATCGTTGCTAGTGATTCCGACGTTAGCGGGGCGGTCGCGAGGGGAGGAGGGAAAACACATTCAGCTGTGTCATCGCGCGCGAGTGGCTGGTTAGTTTCCAGCCATAACCCAACTCTTCTGTCCGTTTCCGATATAACGGTGACCTCGTCCTCGACTTCGTCTTCATCTTCATCCGATTCCGCTTCTAACGTTGCGATGCGGGCGGAAGCGAGCTCAACCTTTAACTCGATAAGCGCTTCGCGAGCACGTGCTAACCTGAGTTTCTTCACGGACGCCTTAGTTCGTGAAGAGCGAGAAGGTTCCTGTCTCTTCTCCAATGATTTCTCCGAAGTTCTGGTAAGTTCGATACTTGACGTGGTGGCGGTAGATTCTTCAGTCGTAACGGGGCGCACGGGCGCGTTATTACCGGCGCGAGCGGCGGGCTCGTTAGCGGGGGCGGCGGCGACCGGTTCGATATCAGCCGCGGCGCGGGCCGCGTGCGCGCGTGCACGTCCCGAAGTTGATCGTGTTACCGGCATTGTTATTATACGACACTAAACGCACTTCACACTCACAATAATATCCGTTTCGAAGGACCATAAATGTACGAGCCCGATTGTCGGAAGGTACATTTGTGCGCTAGTACTGAGTGTGAAATGAGACACTTTAATCGTTAATACGTTTAGTTTATATTAAGTACATTAAATCACCGGTTCACAGATTAATTCGGTAGGTAGTACAAATTAGTTACACTATCACCAAATACTAGAACTAGGATTAACTATTACATCTGTATTACATTGAGCGAACACAGGAATAAAATTGGTACTAGTTACATTAGAGAGTGAGAACAGGAACAAACTGGGCTCCCCTGGCACGTGCGGAAGTATTTATACAGTATAGCGACGTGTGGGGTTAGGGGGCGGTGGTCAAGAATATCGGCCAATAACGGTGTAGTCGTACGCGCAATTACCTTATATGGTCGCGTTTTTCGATTTCGCATCGAGATCGGATAGCCAATTACAATTCACTTGCGCTGACATGACACACCCCCACTGTTTTCTTAGAAATTCTAAGTAGCAAGAAATGAGTTAGGTACGTTTTTGTTACGACATCCTGATAATTCGTTCTGTCCTGAACATGTACAGTACATTTTGACCGCGTAGGTATTGCACTTTTCTATGAAACAGCAAAATCATGTGTCGTTTTCATGGTTACAGTTTGCGCTTCGATGTCCCCGCCACCCTGTATTTTTCTATACAATGATTTGACTACTACAAAGTGTTAACCCATTACCGACTCAGTAATCTGTCTTATTCTTGACTAACTACGAGTATTTCATAATGTATGTGATTGTGTTCAGGGCGACATATGGGCAGAGTCGAGTATGATGGGACTGCTCGTGATGTACTACGCGTGTATGGATGGCGCCGTGTACCAAATCACGCAGTGGGCCAGTTGCCAGGTAACATACAGATATCCCAAGAAAAGTACGCACTTCGGGAATCATCGTCTATCTTCGGAAATACCTACGAACGCGTTATGATGAGATCTAACAACGATTATTCTGTTACGCAGTATGGAAGTAATTTAAGTTTATAATTTACTACTGAATCGATTTCAGTAGCTTTTAATAAGGGTTTATTTTTTGCCATACCTACCGCTGATTGAGCTAAAGAGATTTCAGTCTTATTTCAAGGCAGAAGACTCAATTTTAAATACATAAAGTAATGCAAGGGTCAACACGATTTTCTTAATAATAATAATAGGTCGTTTGGTCATTGTATTATGCTTTTTAACCGACTTCAAAAAGGAGGAGGTTATCAATTCGACAAGTTTATATTTTTTGTATGTATGGTATAACTCCTGGTTTAATAACTCAGGGGTTTATTCCGAAGTGGGCCCATTAAAATTTCATATACCTATATCTGATGATGAGTTTCTGAGACAGACGACGGAACTCTTCAAAAAATGACAGCAAATCAAACGCGAATACTACTATCGCATAAATATGCATTGTTTTGACCTCAAGGATGGTGAAATTCAGAATTGGTGGGTGGGGTAGGTACTAAAACAAAAAGTAAAAATGTATACTTTTTAGAAAAAAAAAAAACAACCGACATCCGGATTTTGTTTTTGTGCGTTAATTATGTTATATGTTGTAGAGCTGTTACATTCATGGAAGTATTTAATTTTACTTTTCTAGATTAACATGATTACAAAAACTTTTAAACAATTTTTATAGACGGTCTGCGACCGGAGTAGGTAACAGGGAGAAAACTTCACACAAAATCGTACTACTATAAAGATTACAATGATAGGTGGGCTACTACAAAGTAGTGCAGTACAAAACTTGACGCCACAATGGCATGGCTTATAGGCGAAGGGATCACGACGACTAAACTTTGACAGCTAATGTGTCATTGTCAATGTGTGTTGTGTCATTTGAACTATTGTTTTTTTTTTATTAGAAAAAGAACCTGAAGCAACTGAGGCCGGACTGCCACGTGGTACAGTACCGGATCGTGCTCGGCAATAAAGCGGCCGCAGCCTCCGATCTCAACCAGAGACCATCCACTGGGTAAGTCAACCACTTACTGTCCATCAAAAGAATATCCTAAGAAAGTGTAAATAAAATCTTTATGCAATTATTCACTGAAGGGATTTATAAAATTTCACCTTTATTTCACCACTTTTCTAACAATTATTGTTCGAATTGTTGTTCATCATCATCATTTCAGCTGAAAGACATCCACTGTTGGACATAGGCCTCCCCCAAGCTCCGCCACTTCGACCGGTTCTGTGCTTCCCGCATCCAGCGGACTCCTGCGGCCCTCACAAGGTCATCTGCCATCTGTTCTGCGAGCAATGTGCCCTGCCCACTGACATTAAGTTTGGCAATTCTTCGGGCTATGTCGGTTACCTTGATTCTCCTGCGGATCTCTTCATTCCTGATTCGATCACGCAGGGAAACTCCAAGCATAGCCCTCTCCATCGCCCTTTGGGTGACTTTAAGCCTTTTTTTGAGGCCCATTGTGAGCGACCACGTTTTAGTTGTTGTTGTTTTTTGTAATTGTTGTTGTGTAGCACGCGAAATTCTAATTTTCTTTTTACAATTTGCTGTCAGTGTCAGGTTGTATGTTGAACAAAATATAATCCGCGACCGTCCTTGTATTATTTTTTGATGGTGGGAAATAAAATAACTTCTCCCGCTCTGGATGGGAGGGCTTGTCAGAGTTACTGACTCCCACCCGTGTTCCTTCAGTAGCCTGTGTGCCAGGGGCCACGGTATCTCTTTCGAACAACCCACACCCCTGGCAGGCATCGGCCCTTGCGGACCCCATCACTTTGTGCTGACATCTCTTTGAGGCGCGCGTGGAACACAACGCGCCCTCGACCCATGCTTGGTCTTTACGGGACAGCGAGCTACCCATTACTCGCCATCCGCAAGCCCACGTCTACAGTGGCCGGGAATCAGCCTGGGATTCCCGACGCCTAGGGCGTCTCCTGCGGCGACATCCGCGACCGTAACACGTATGTATTTACGAAATTGTAGTCATTAAAATCATCACTACAACCCTCTAAGTTCATTTAATTTCGTTAAGAAGGTTTTTTCATGAACTTGAGGGTTGATTGATGATTATAACGATTATTATTCTGCACAGACATAATATTTGTTACGAGCGCGAATCATATTAAAATCAACATACGACCTGACTCTGACCTGCGAATTGGAAAAAAACGGAAGAAATTTTGAATTTCGCAGTCTACCGTGGCGCTACCAACTTTAATTACATTATTCAATTGTAACTGAAACATCATAGCGAAAATTGAGGTTATAAAACTAACCTCAATCATTGTCAAAAGAAAAACACCTAATAAGGTGCCTGATTTCAAATTAGAATTTCGGGTTTAAGTATTCATATAATCATATCCAAGTGCTCAATTTTTAAGTGGCACTAGATTCTCACCACCGCATCAGTACGTTTTCTGATATATTTTGGTATGATACTTTTGGAACAGATAATTGTTTGGATTTCGGATTCTTAAAAGTTGACGATTTTAATAAAATATTGAAATGTAACATTTGCGACGTTGCAGTCATGATCCCAACCTCGAAGAGTTCCTCAACAACCTGTACAGCAAGTCCGGTGTGCCAGCCAACACGACCAGCGCCAAGCAATCGCCTCCCGACGCCACGGACGCCAAGAAGCGACGCAATAAAAAGCCTAAAGCATAAACACAACAAACCTCCCTGAAAAAAGAAAACAAAAATACCGAGCTGTCAAAATAGATGGACGTGAATTTTCGCGCGCAATTCAAATATCGAACTCATTTGACATGAGCTGGTCACGCCTGCTGTACCCAACTGTGAAACACTTGCCTTTTAAAATAGAGAATTAAAAATTAAACCGAAATTAAACCTAAATACTGATCTAATATAATAATGTCTAAATAAAAAAATATTGTGTGGCTAAGATGGCGCTTGAAGGATAGATTGTGTAAGCGTTAAATAACTATGTGTATGAGATGTCGCTGACGTACCTACTTAGGTTAGATAGTTAACGATTTTGATGAGAAAGTTTAAGGTCTTTGCTAGTTTACATTAGTTTCTATCATTCTTAATTTGCTTGATTTTGTGATACATGAGATTTTGAAGTTACGATTATATAGATTTCCTAGTTCTAATGCAAGTCGGCAGGTTAGAAATGAGCCTTGATTGCTGCTAATTCGTGATTGTGAAACATTTCACTTGCCGATTTCCATTAAACCTATGTCAATTGAAACCATTCGAGTCATTAGAAATATATGTTTTCGTGTCTTCTTTCATGGCATAACCATTTTTTAAATAAATTGACCTTTGACGATTAGATGACTATCCTTGAGATTTATAATGCATTCAGATATTGTTTATTCTTAAGCCGGCTACAGATTACATTTACTTATAAAGCTATGAAATACTCAATAGGACCCAGCTGTTAAAAGCAACAGCCAAGACAATGCAATTAGCGACAGTACATTTCAGCCGATCAAAGCAATACTAATCTTGTTTACATCAATATCTGAACGCTTTATTTCTACTCTAGTTTCCATTAAAACATCTTTCTACATTACATTACTTGTTTTAGTGCTATGCATATAAGGTTCAATTTGAGAAAGCAGCAGGAACTGCGAGAAAATACTCTTTAAAAAAAAATTAAGTGTACGTTATTTAAGTAATATTTTTTTCACTTATCACTAATCACACCGAATAGTACAATTTGTTTGCATTCATAAATTATTAATAGTTGTTATTATTAATACTTGTATTATAATAATTCGCTCGTGTTAAT
Source organism: Polymixis flavicincta (assembly GCA_949987655.1). Classification (NCBI taxonomy): domain Eukaryota; kingdom Metazoa; phylum Arthropoda; class Insecta; order Lepidoptera; family Noctuidae; genus Polymixis; species Polymixis flavicincta. The sequence goes on from OX465175.1 coordinate 22,778,428, forward strand.
GTAACGCGCACGATTGCAGAGAATGCAGTAAATTCCGTTTTTTTTTTTCGTCGTAATAACTCACTAATTTGTGTACTATTAAATAATATTATTTGTGACGTTCTCTGCAACTTTTTTTTAGATTATTAGTTATAGTAAGTCGACTAAATAATACAATAAAATTTAATATTATTCTTGCGTTGCTTTTTGTGTTAAAATTAAGTTAAACCGTAGTGGAACAATAAAATTGTCTATTTGACGTGGTCATTTTAATGGAATGAATTTTTTTCTTTGCTATTATACAGGAAAAGTTTTTATCCAGTGCGCAAATTGTAACCATGAACTCAGCATATCATATTAGACCCCCTAGCGCAGAAATTTTTCGCCGGTTATACAAAAAAAAAATCAGTTGTTCCATACATATTGACCGCGTAGGTATTGTACTTTTCTATGAAACAACTGATTTTTGTTTTCATAACGGGCAAAAAAAATCTGCGGTAGAATGATATGCTGAATTCCTGGTAACAGTTTGCGCACTGGTTAAAAACTTACCCTGTATTTATACTTTATACACCGATAAATTTAATGGTTGTTTTCCTGCAGCCAAATTGTTTTGTCTTGGTAATACAATCGTTTTATAAACAAATAAAATATTAGAACAAAAAATGGCAGATTAACCATTGTGAAAAATCACCATGTGCGAGAGTTTATATTAAAAAATAGTTTATAATAAAATTTATGCATCGCTGTTCCCTTTGTCGGCGGCGCGTGCGATTCGAGAGGTACCTCTAGTATTACTATTGATTCTCACGTTTTCGAGTTGATGAATATATTTTTAATTATTTCAAAACAAAAACATCATTATTTTTTACTTTTACTCTATGCTTCGAAAGTACTCCTTATGGCAAGTTGTTCCGCCGCGGGAAAATAACCATTAAAATTTCTCGGTGTATAAGTTTTCTACGAGGTGCCCTTGTAATATACTAATATTGCCTGCGTGTAGGGTGGGCCGGGAGGAGTGTTACCATAATTCGCACGTTCAAATTAACTCGCTCAAATTACTTTTAACACCTGGTCCCACTCTAAGACATACTTACATAAAAAAAGAAAAACGAATATTTATGAAAATACAGTTTATTTAAGAATGACTACTGCAGTCAACCTATGGTTTACATTGACAAGAATTCAATTGATTGTCTGCCTTCTGTGTCTTCTGATTTAGTATCAATGTGTAGCTGCAATTTAGTACCTATGTGTAATATGTTGTGTAATTGTAGACAGAGAAATTAGTTCTTGTCGATGTATAGGTACTGTTTGAGGCTGACTTGTTTTATTTTTTACAATAGTACAGACGCCAGCACATCAAGCTACCCCAAACTGTCAAATTTTCCTAATTGAACCATAAGCTTATGTTATAAAGATAAAAATCTGTCTAAGAAATTTGCCACATTGGGGTAGCTTGATGTGCCGGCGGCGACTGTACGTTAAAATGTAAAAAATATTAAAAGTTGTAACACAAAGTCCAGTCCAAAAATACATTTTGGTTTACATGTTTGGAAACTAAATCGCGAACGCAGTATAGAAGAAGGAAAATAGCTGTTTTTGCTAATGGCGTTGTTTGGGACGTGAATCGGAAGTTTCACTTGTGTACGAAGTATTTATTCCTTTTCCTATGCTCACCTTTAAAATCTATTGTAACTTGTCGACTTACGATAACTTAGATCGCAGTATTTCACTTATTTCACTGCCTCATAAGAGATTACGGTTAATGTTAGGCTAGTGGCGAAGAGATTGCTACCCCCGATGTTCACTGAGTAGGCCTTCGCGCTTCATGTGTCAATAAAGATGTGGAAACGTAACGTGGATTTTATTTTTAATTTTTTCCTTGTCAACAATACGCAGTGTCTTCTATCTATATAAATAAAAAGAAAAGTCCTGACTGACTGACTGACTGACTCACTCACTCACTCAGTCATCAACGCCTAGCCCAAACCCTTGGACCTAGAAAGCTGAAATTTTGCACAAAGTTCCCTTTATAATGTAGACAAGGAATAAGGAAGGATTTTTCGAAATTCAACCCCTAAGGGTGTTAAATAGGGGATGAAAGTTCCGCGCGGGTGAAGCCGCTGGCAAAAGCTAGTCGCAGTATAAAAATGTCGAGACACGAAGTGTCCTTGAGTTTTTGCCCGCCCTCATACAAGATAGTTGCCATGTGCTTTGAAGATATATCACACAAACCAAGAATGCTGTCAGAAACAGGTTTGGAAATGTGCTAGGAAAGAGACGCAGAAGTTTAGTATCGTCCCTTTTCTCTCCTTTGGACTCTCGCTGTGACATCCAGAGATTCATCATAATGTAGGGATACTCATAACTAACATTATGATGATTTTCTGGATGTCTCTCAACCGAGACAAAAATGACTAAATACACATGGCCAGGGGCGTACCAATAGTAAATGGCGCCTAGCGCAAGTGTCAGTTTTGCGCCCCTTCATAAATTATCTTCTCGGTCTACTGACATGACCTTTCTTCACCAATTACAGCCTTTAATAACGAAGGTATTAATTTCAACTTGCTATAACTCGCACACAATTTGCAATGCTGAAATTTTAAGCAGAATTTGAATAGTAATGGGCAGAATTGGAAATACGCTTTCTTCCCAATACTGCACAATCAATTCAAGTAGCACTTCAGATTTCTTAGATTTAAATATGAAATTGTTTATTGAAGTATCTATTTATTTTTAAATTTAGTAATTGGCGACTTTTCGCGCCCCCTTCGATAGGCGCCCAGGGCTCGTACCCTGCCTGCCCCACCCTAGTTACGCCTCTGCACATGACATGTGGATCTTGACCTCCCACTTGCTTGGGTAGCCTCCATCTGTCTTAATACAAAACGCGATTTAATTTTAGTTCTAACCTAAAGCTCCGACCCAGTTTTTGCATTACCAACTTTATTTTCATTTGGGTAAAGTTCTTGAATTGACAAATTAGCACTGGACTAAGATATCATGAGACATTTCTGTAAATTTCTTCATCAAAAACTGGTTTAGTGATTTAAACCAGATCTAAATAAAAACCTTGTTTTGTAATAACGGGGAATTACTTCATGCAGCCGAACTTTCTAATTAGAGTGACTTCATGCTTAATTCACATTATTAAACAAAAGCTAACAAAATGTTCATTCATTTATTTTCTTTTTCATATACAACTACATAAATATCTAATCCAACATATCAGCGTCCTTAGTTTCTCTATCAGTAACGATACAGTTTTCATAGGTCCATTTCGGGAACATACGTTTGTACATGTGCAAGAGTATCGTGTCTTGAGATTTCAGCTGACCGTCGAAGACGCACTTCATATGGCCGTGAGTACCTGCGCAGAAAATAAATATTTGTTGAAGAAAATCTTTCGGTCTGAACAATAATTCGACAAACTTAAGTGTGTTTATCTGGCGCGAGCTGGCAACGTCGCATTTAAAGTCGTTTTTCTTGATTTTCTTATTAGGTTAGATCGTTACTATGTTTGTATGCTATTTTTTTTACAGTAATTTTATATTTACTTACACTTCTCGACATACCGTCAATTATTATCTATTTGCATTACTTTTTATGATGAAATATTCTTTTTTTAAGAGTACATGTAAAAAAATATAAATGTCAGCGAACCAGTGCTTGGCTGAAAAAAAATTGTTCTTTTGTTTTTTGAAATAATCAGAAAAACACTATAATTGCGACGTTGCCAGCCCGCGCGGGATGTACGCTCTTAAGATCTTAGATATTAAAAAGGCTATTTATTGGGTCTTCTGTAAAAAAAATACAGCATCGCAAAGGTTCCAAATAGTTTCAGGTAAAATGAATGTAATGGGGGTAATGGAAAAATCCTCGCGCATGATCTAGCCTTCTCTAGCCGCAATACAAACCGAGAGCAACCGAGTCGTGAGCAGACTGTGTCGATATGCATACAATTTTCTACTTTAGGCTATGATATGGTCCTATTTTCAATAAAGCCAGTCAGTCGGTCGGGTATTTATCCGTTCTTCGTTGTTTAATCGAGTAGGGTGACTGGTAGCAACTGAACGAGAATAGCCGAGCATCGAATGCGTTGTTAGACTTATTTCCAGCAGTGACTTCCTAAATGATGACCACCTTATTACCCCGCATAGTAAAAAGCAGGGTAATATTTTTTTTACATGTTATTTTGATGTACAGAGGCCAGCACATCAAGCTACCCCAATCTGTCAAATTTCTTTGATAGTTTTTCAACTTTATTACGAGGAATAAGGTTTATGTTCAATTGGGAAGATTTGACAGTTTGGGATAGCTTGACCTGCTGGCAACTGTACAGAGGATAGCCCTAGTGGTATGCCAAAAGAATACATTCTAACAGTAGTAAGCGGTCATAAGCTTTAGGGCAAAATGGCTATCCTCTGAACATCACTATGAATATGTACTAAATACATTAAAAAATATAATGTGTTAGTTGTTTATTTAATACTAGGAGCGCTCCGCGGTTTCACCCGCGTAGTTCCCGTTCCCGTGGGAATACAGGGATAAAATATAGCCTGTGTCACCCGGGGATAGTGTAGCTTCCCAACAGTGAAAGAATTTTTCAAATCGGTTCAGTAGTTTCGGAGCCTATTCATTGCAAATATACAATCAAATCTTTCCTCTTTATAATATTAGTAGATTTTTAGTTTAAATAGGAAAAATATTGAAAAGTTAGCTCAATTTCAGATGAGAATATTTTCTCTTTTCATACATATGAAATACTAGCAGCGCTCCGCGGTTTCACCCGCGTAGTTCCCGTTCCCGTGCGAATCCGGGGATAAAATATAGCCTATGTCACCCGGGGATAGTGTAGTTTCCCAACAGTGAAAGAATTTTTCAAATCGGTTCAGTAGTTTCGGAGCCTATTCAATGCAAACAAACAAACAATCAAATCTTTCCTCTTTATAATATTAGTAGATTATTAGTATAGATAGGATTAATATTGAATAGTTAGCTCAATTTCAGATGAGAATATTTCCTCTTTTCATCATCATCATCATTTCAGCCGAAAGACGTCCACTGCTGGACATAGGCCTGTCATGGGGGGTTTTGCCATAATCGCCACGCTTGACAGGCGGGTTGGCGATCGCAGTATGGTAGTAAAATGCATAGAGAACGCTGCTGCCCATTCTCTAGTAAGTCCCTCAGTCGCCTTCTACGACACCCACTGGAAGAAATGGGATGGTGCTATTCTTTTACGCCCGGCGACACATACGGGACACTTTTCGGGCCTCTTTTCATACTTATGAAATATTATAAAACACTACTGAAAAATTGGTTTTAGATCTATGATGATTCAAGCAATGAAATCTTCAGTCACAAGTAAATATTTTTTGTGAAGAAAACATAATATAGAAACAATACACATACCTAAAGCTTCTTTTATGTGTCCAGTGCGGCCATACTTCGTTCTCAGTTTGCAAGGCTTAAAGTATAGAACATCATCTCTATTGAAGAACATGAATCTTATCACTGCAGATTTTTTGTTAACCTGTAATCGAAAAAACATCAGTATTATTATACAGCACATTTTGTGAATGCATAATGTTAAAAAATATCTAATGTTGAAATGAATAAACATAACTTAGAACGTGATAAGTTACAGATATATTTCCGTCTTTCTCTTGCAGTTTTTGTTCGAGATTTCATATTGTGAAACTAGATGAAACTATCCGGCTGTCCAAAAAACTCAGAAGTCATAGTCTCTTTTAAAGTTCAGACATTATCTTGCTGACTTGCTCAGATCATGAAAAGACACTACATTAATGTGTATTAAACCTATTGTGTGTACTAGGTGTATTGAAACTATTAGAAGCAAAAGACCCAACAGGAGTGGTATTAATAGTGGTATTCAAGCCATTATATTTGTGTGTATTTGATATGGTCCAGTTGACCGATATAATAAACGTGTACTATATTTAGCAAAGAACATTTAGATTGGTGTCTGAAATGGTATTTTGAGGAAAGAACCCACGTTCATTTGTCAGTAATCGTGCAACTCAATTTAGTACTTATAGAAGCTCGACAATTCGATGAACAAAATACCTACATTTGGGTAGACTGCATAGAATTATTATTTTTATCATGGACTAGCGGTCGCCCGCGGCTCCGCCCGCGTGGATGTCGGTTACCGCTGCAAAAAGCCTACCGCAACGGGCCGTGCAGCAGAAATCGTAATATTTTAATTTCGCCATAACTTCAAAACCAAACGTCCAATTTTAATCATTCAAAGACCGAATATTATCTACATAAACTGTACTTAGTGATGAAATAATTTATTTTGATAAGGATTAATAGCATGAGTAAAATAAACGCGTTTAAATGTAGTCCAAAAAAAAATCAAGATTTTTAAATAAAAAAACGGTTGTTGTGCCTCACTCGACATAGATAGGTATAGTGTGTCGCGGACTTTTTTGTAGATATTTATAAGATCTACAATTAATTAGAACATTTTGTGGTTCTGTCTTTTATAGTTTAGGCAGCGTACGCAAAATAAGTAACTTTTCTGGTTGATTTTTTACACCTTGTGTCCGAAAAACCCAAATATCTTACGGAACCCTATTTTTTTCCAAAATAAAATATAGCCTATGTTACTCGTGGATAATGTAGCTTTCGAATGGTGAAAGAATTTTTAAAATCGATCCAGTAGTTTTTGAGCCTATTCATTACAACCAAACAAACAAAGTTTTCCTCTTTATAATTTTAGTGTAGATATTATTTGCATAGAATATCATACCTTGTATGGATGACCAGACAGCACAATCCTCTTGATAATTAACCTGTCTGGGTTGCATGATAATAATACTCCTGTTGCTAGCAATTGTAACTTGGTGTTTTTTTTCTCCTATAACATTAAAATACTTCAGATTATCAAGGACACTCGATTTTCATTACTTTCAGTTGTAACAGTTTTAGTTTAAAGTTCTTTATTTCATTATAATGTTGACAAGAACAATGAACTTAGTTTTCAGTGAGTAAGGAAAAAAATTATCAAAGATAAGCGTAAATAAAAAGAATGTAAAAGAAAATATTAGAAATTGAGATCAATACTAAACAAAAGAAGAATTTTACCTTAAAACATAGTACTGAAGACGGACTAAATTGTATCGGCGCAAAGAAAGAAGCAACACACGTCGATCCGGGCTGGAAGAATCTCTCATACTGAAATAAAACAAAGTGGAACACAATATTTGAAGCACAATCCAGTGCAAGTGTGGTGCTTCTGATCACACTAGCTGGAGAGTAGCAAATGGCCCTTCAATTGCAACTTCAATGACCTTAAAATTTGCTATTGATGCCGCAATTAACGTGGCCTCCAAACAATATAACAATATGGCTAAGCTAGGCCAAAAAAGAACAGTTTTAATGTCATTGAATAATAAACTTAGATTTCAATGTAATGTATACAAGACCGCACAAGAGCGGTAGTGCCGGCTGTTTGATGTCTGCGTCAATTCGTTCAACTTCTTATATATGGACTTAATGACAAAGTGTATTTTCTATTGCATCTGATTTTTCTTGCTACTAACCTTATGTTTACCGCCATTAGTATGCTGACTGAAGATAGGATTGACGATGAACCGTCTATACCCAACTTGGAAGATCAGCCTTTCCTTACTCTGTATAGGCTCGTCGCTAGCGCCCGTACGTTTGAGTGCTACATTCATGACTGACATCTTCTGTTCATGAGCGAGAAGGCCGAAGATAGAAAGGGGAGCATTCGCATTAGCTGAAGTGAATGCCTTCCATAAGTCTTGGCGAACGTCCTTGACGTGGATCGTGATGTAGAAACCGTACTGTAAAAAAAGATTTGGAGTTGGTTACAAATTATATGGAGGCGAAACCTAGAAAGAACACTGAATTCAACAAGTCCTCTTCAAATTAATACATTAACAGTAAATAAAAAAAAGTGGGCCTATCATTGAACCCTGGGGTACCCCATCATTTTAAAGTAATTTAATAATTGCTCTTTTCTGATATTGTTAAATTGAATTATATTGGGAAACCAAAGACACAACTGGTAATAATACTGCTTTTATGTGTACATTTTTACAATCTAAGTTATATGAAGGACATAATCAAATGCTTTTAGCAAATCATTAAAAATTTTCTCTTAGTCCAAGTTGCTCCAAATGGTGTATTCATATTAATGTAAAACAATTTAAGAATCACTCACCATATTGATTAAGCTATCCTCCAACTCCTTGAACACCCTCCTCCTTGTCCTATCATAATTCTCAAACTGGAATATCCTTGCAAAATCTTCTGGCAGGTTTTCCTTAGGATCCCAGGCAGATGTTCTGAAGGACTCTAACCCCCTGTACCGCATAAACCTTTCCCTGGCTGGCACATCCTGAGGAGTATCAACCTCATCTGGGAACTGGCGATCTTCCTTTGCAGCTGCTAACTTTTGCAGCATTTCATGTTCTTCAGCTGCATCAATGGTAGCATCGTACTTCTCATCTGTGGGTCCTACTTCAGACTCAGTTACTGACTCAAAGTCATTGTCCTCTGCATTCTCTTCCTGGTCAGACTTATCTTCCTCACAAGACATAAATTCGTCGGCATCATCATCATCATCGTCGTCGCTTTCGCTACCGTCGTCAGAGCCTTCACCTTCCGCGTCAGATTCGACGATCCAAGCTGCTTGGTAGTCTGACCATCCTTTTGGCACCTTCTTCACTTTTTTCGTTTTAGTCTGCATGATATGGAAATTTAGATTAGTATGGACAATTATTTTTTAACTTTGCCCCACATTCGGAATTTCTCCTGTATTGTGGGTGCGTTTACAAACATTTAAACTCACATACACAAACAGCCAGACCCGGAACAAGTGTTTGTAGCTCATACAAATATTTGTTCCGTGCGGGAATCGAACCCGCGACACGCAGCGCAGCAGTCAATCGCTTAACCACTAGGCCAACCGTGCCGACAATCAAACAACCAAGCAAATAAATAAGCAACAAAAGAAATAGGTATGTCTGAGAAATGGGCATTTGGGCAAAGGCCTTTTTGCACATAGCATACTTTTTATCCCGGTAGTACGTTCCCACAGCATAATTCCCGACTTCCACGCGGGCGCAGCCGCAGGTGGAAGCTAGTGTAGTATAAATTATTATTACCTCTAAATTAGCTTGTTCTATTTCTTCCTCAGTGGGCCAAGTTTGCTCAGCTTCCATAGGATCAGGAATATTCTCTGACACAAGACTCTCCTGCTTGGCTGGGTCAGCAACTTGCAGAACTGATACCTTTGTTACTTCAGCATCCATAGTATCATCTGGTTTAGCATTCTCCTTTCCCAAGTTTAATGGATGTGGGTCTTCTAATCCATCAATCCTTGACATCTGGAAGTCACCCAGCCCAGTTATATGCACTAGACCATTTACATTCAATGGCATACCACGTAAATACCCACTGATTTTAAGTGTACCACTATCTCCTTCACTGTCAGCCACATATTCAACCTCTTCGGCCAACATATATGGCCTCTTTTCTCTATGATGGATGATGTTACGTTTTTGGTTACCAATTCTACGTAGCAGGTTCAGTCCATCTGAACTTTTGTCTAGCTGCACAACTTTTTCTTCAGGGAGCCATTTTGATATAAGCTTTTGTACATTTTGCTTTTCCGTTGTACGTTTTTTAGGATTTACTCCTTCTATGTCCATTGTAGCTACTGTTGGTGTTGGCATGCCTTGTGCCATGGATAAGGCAAGAACTCTCTCACCCCATTCGTCCACTGGTTCATCAAGTGCCGAGGTAATGAAGAGAGCTGTGTCTGCCACTTTAAGTGCATCTAAAAGGGCAAAGTCATTGCCCACTTCTGGGCATATGAAGGAGAATCTCTGCTTGAAGTTTGGTAAGCTATAATATTTTAAATTAAATTAGAAAATCTTGTTTGGATCAAGTTATTGTAAAAAAATACAGGACTGAAACATACCCAAGATGTAGGATTCCATTAGAAGACTGAGTAACAACAGCTCCTTCAGAACAAGTCTTCAGGATAACAAGGGCGGACTGCACGTCAAGTTGTGCGTTCAACGGCACCACACAAACCAAGAACGGAGGGTTGCGAGTACCGCCTAACGCTCGCTTCTTAGACAACACTTCCTCGCGTTTGTTCTTTCGAATTTGAAGCGCTTGGTGACGACGCTCATCTTTTTTCAGTATATGGCGATTGCGACGAACAAACTCCTTCACATTTACTTTGCCTGTAATAGATTATTCATTTATAATATTCGCTAAAAGGAAAGAGGCATGATCTATGAGAACGACTTTTACTAACCTTTTACAGCTGCTGAAATACCACGTTTAGAGCGATGGCGCGACTTGTGAGCTTTGTTGCTCTGCTTAAGGTTACCGGCACGATGTGCTTGCTGCATTTTTATTGATTAGAAATGCATAAAACTGAAATTATTTACTAATACAAGCACATGGTGCTGACTGCTGTGTGGTTTCAATGGAAATTTGAGTTTTGACATTTGATTTTGGCATTGACACTGACAGAACACTGACATTAGCGAAACAAATATGACGAAAGAAAAACAGATTTTTTATTGTTTTTGTCTGATATTCTCGATACCGACACCGAGTGTCGGACAATCGGTCGGCTGGCGTCTCTTGTGAATAATAACAGCTACACAGGTTGACCGATCTAGCTAAGCTACGCTTGCCACGGTTGGTCCGTGAATGCTAAGATCTTATTGCCAATGGCTTAACGTGCTTTCCGAGGCACGCAGGGATGTGTCTCAGACAGCATGTCAAGCCGTGGGATCCAGCAGTCAACCATGGATCTTTGACAGTCTTTACTGGTCGTCAGAACAAGTCAGACGCCAGCTGCCAAACAGTGACCAAGCGATATATTTTTCCCAATAACTGGGTTGAGGAGGTCAGATGGACAGCATGGAATGTCGCTACAGGTAAAAAACTGGCACTCAGCTGCATTCAGTTATACTGGAAGCCAACCCCAAAATGGTTGCGAAAATGCTAGGCAGATGATGAGGATTCTCGAAACCGATACTTTTAACTTTTGGGAGAATAAGCTAGTTTCCGCAGTCTAGAAGAACAAAAACTCAGAAGAAAAGTCCAAAATTGCCAGTGAGTAAAAATTACAAACACTAGTGCCGTGTTCCGAAATGCAACACAAGTGATATTATCGCGAACCCGACCAAATTGAATAGTCAAAAAATTTAAGAGCTATCAGATCATTAGTACTGATTTTTATTTTGGTTGGCTTCGCGATATTTTCACTATTTGTCTAATACGGAATGTGCCCTAGCTTTGCGATAAAATTGCTAATAAAATAAAAAAGCGAAACAGTGAGCGTGGAATTGAAAAATCTTTAATTAAAACTTTTAATTACTAAAACGTTTCTGAAGTGAATGTTCCACTTATGAAGTCCTATCCAAAATTGAGTCCAATTTCGTGAGTAAAAATCTGCAAACCTATTTTATGAGCTGAAAATAATAACATTTAACTCATGGTAAATAAACAGTATTGTTAGATGTGGTTAAAATTATCGGCATTTCAAACATTTTATATTTTATTCGTCTTGGAGATTGTTGAGAGCAACATTATACACGCCAACATCACAGGTCACGTGACGTGACGTTGTGGACGTGTCATTCGCGGACAGCTCGTTGGCGGCGTTGCGCAGGCTCTTTCTCGCGAAAAGTCCTATTGGAGTGTTACTAATGAACAAAAGTTGAATGGTTTTAGCCGGATTGATCAGTTAATAATTTAGTTAGGGTAGTTAATTCGCAATAAATCAAAATGGGAAGTGAGTATCGTTCATATTTATAACTAAAAATAGTGATAAACCTCGGACACGTATTTCCACATTTTGCTAAGATTTATTCTAAAATTGTGTGTTGTGTGTTAAAGGTGTGATTTATTAATGTAATTGTTCTGCTTGCAGTCAAATTCCTCGAAGTTATAAAGCCGTTTTGCAGTATATTGCCAGAAATAGCAAAACCAGAAAGAAAGGTAAGCCATGGTTCTATTTTGCAGGAATAAGTATTCTTTTGATGCTATTTGTGTTTGTAATAGCATCTATTTGTGATTGTAGACGTGTTAGAGTGATTTAAGGCTTACATACGTGTTAAAACGTAAGTGAAAGTGCACACCTAACCCTAATGTTGGTTTATGTAGGATAGCTAACTGTACTTCATATTGAATATTTTGGAGTGTATAATTTGATACGTTTCTAACTGAATGCTTTGTATTTCAGATCCAATTCCGTGAGAAAGTATTATGGACTGCAATCACTCTATTTATTTTCTTAGTATGTTGTCAGGTGAGTGTTAAATTTTTAATATTTTATTGTGATGTGGCCATATGCAACTTGAGATAAGATTCATACTGCCGAAATTATGAGTGAATTGATGCAAATTTAGTAATAATACAATCGACTTTTATGTAACTGCATAGTTTATTTCATGTTTTCATTAAAAAGTTAGCCACTACTGTGGCCACTACCCACAAAAATGTAATGGTAAATACCCATTCAAACACTACAAGATTGTAATATCTTACTAGAGTAAAAACACTTATTATATCTTCAGACAACTTAAATTTTTATAAAACTTCTAGCATATGGTTATGAATTCTGATATCTTCTTAGCTCTTTCAAAGTAAACACATCACTATCTTTTCTAACCTTAAAATTACTTTTCAGATCCCCTTATTCGGTATAATGTCATCAGACAGCGCAGATCCCTTCTACTGGATACGTGTAATTCTTGCCTCAAATAGAGGAACACTCATGGAACTTGGTATCTCTCCCATCGTCACGTCTGGCCTTATCATGCAGCTGTTAGCTGGTGCAAAAATCATTGAAGTCGGTGACACACCAAAAGACAGAGCTTTGTTCAATGGTGCACAGAAATGTAAGTGGATTTTGAAATTGCCTTTCTCTTTTAGGTTATCTTCCAATCAGATGACAGGCATTACCCTTACATACATAAGCCTTGTTTCTAGACTTGTAACTAAAAATTCTATGTCACAATTTCTCAAAAATTAAGAAGATGTAAATGAAAACAACAATTATTGAATTGGAACACATTATACAGCAAAGCCAAAGATCAGCATTCAAGAATTTTCTTGAAAATAAAAATATTTACTAGATGTCTTGCAAATCTTGTATATGGGGGCAAAATGCCAATTTGATCATAGGCATGTTAGGCACATTGCCAATTTTTAATAAAATATAACAAAAGGAAGGAACTGCTTTCCAATTTCAAATATTTGCTAGTGTACCTTTTTTATGTTAATTCTTAATATTTTATGTCATAACAAATACCTGGGTTATTGCAAGAATAATGATTTGGATAAAGATATCCATTGATAACAAATATCTTTTGGTTAAGCTTATAGTTCATGTTTGTATTCTTGATTATGATTGGTAATTCCCACATTTCGCAGATTATAAATAATATTTAGCCTTGATTTTATCAATAAGAGTACTTACCTAATATTCTATTAGCAAACAGAACACACCCTGTTCCACGTTACCATTTATTGACTCCAAAAGTAATAATAATATCAGTACCCACTTGACATGAAATTTTACTTGGTTTGTTTTTTTTTTTTAAAGCAGCTGTTTCCTACAAAGGTACAATACCATGGTCAAAAAATAATGAACAGATAAAAAAATAGAATAGGAGTTTCATAGGAACACACTACAATACAATTTATTTAACATGCAGTTTCTTCAAATTCTTCCCAAATGGTTCTGGGGGCTTACTCTTGAAACTAATTTTAATTTCAATCTAAACCCAATACAATTCCAATGTCAATTTTGCAGTCACGTGATTCGGTACTCTTGAACACAATAGTGTCAACATTGGATTGAAATTGGGATTGCCCCGCCATTATTTTATTCAACGTGAAGTTAGCTACGTTACGGGCCGCAATAGTGTTGTTCGACTCATTACAATAAACCGGTAATAGAGAATTAAAATGCTTTATCCTTTAAATAACGCGGCCAATAAATAAATATCTTATAGATAGTTGCTTAATTGAGTAATTGTGACGTAATCAATTCATTTGGGCGTAAGAAAATGATTAAAATCATAAAATTAACCATGACATTGGCTGCATGCGGTAGGATCGTTGCCATGCCCTACACTAACTACTAATAAAAAAGACGGCGTAGAAGGTCTCAATTTTCTATAGTAAAAGTAGTCAAGTTTTAGTTTGTGTAGAACAGTTATAAATTGTTCGCGTTTGGTTCCTTTGTAGTAAGAAATACCCAATGGCGTTCTTTATTTATGTAAAATAACAATATTGAGTGTGTCTAGTAATAATAAAAAAACCTAGAAGAAAACCAATGAAAATGTAGTGTGGTATATTTTCTCTTACATTAAATTTTGAATATCTTTGGAACCCGTGGTACGCTTTACACAATTCCAACTGTAAAAATGGTTTTATCCATAGATCTATCGTTTAAAACCAAAATAAATAAAAACTGTACATAAATAAGAAATCTCATTTTCAACTTACGTAATTATACGAGAACCTTACATTATTTTCAAATATTCCGTATAAAACTCAATTAAGTACAACTGGATTTTATTATGAAAACTATGTAGATAGTAATGAGATCAAATTAAATTAACTAGTTAATTAGAAACCTATACATTGAGTTGAGCCAAAATCTCTTAACATTTCTCGTCTTTGTTTCCATTCTTTTTTAGGGAATTACGTAAAACACTGTTTAATACTGCTAATCGTGCCATATTAAACTCCTTTTACTTGTTTAAAACCACCTAAAATGCAAAACAATTTCAAAAAAGTTACACTTTTGCTATTGGAAAAATCACAATCTACAAACAATCCCAGCGTAATATTGATGCAATACACAGCTGTCAAAAAAACTCAAGAGTAGCGATTACCGCGCGCCAAGCCCGATCCCGATTTCATTTAGTTCTCCAAAAAGACACGCAATTTAAACACGATTTGGCGCTAGCGTCGAACTCAAGAGTACGAAAAGTCACAATTCCAATGTCGATCGATCGGAATTGAACTCAAGAGTAAGCACACTGGTCACTGCCAAGTACCCACATATCAAGTTAAAATACCCCATTTAACCCATACTCTTTTCTGCAGTATTCGGCATGGTGATAACAGTGGGTCAAGCCATTGTCTACGTCATGACAGGCATGTACGGCGAACCGAGTGAAATCGGCGCGGGAGTCTGTCTGCTTATCATCATCCAACTGTTTGTCGCTGGTCTGATCGTCCTACTGCTCGACGAGTTGCTACAAAAAGGTCAGTATGGAGGTTTGATACCGAGGTCGCCCTTTTAATTTTGTTGGTGAAACTTCACAATCGGGACAGCTATCGAAATCTAATTGCGATGTAAAAAGGATTTTCCGAACTCATAATTTTATGTAACCACGATTACGGGGTTAACGACCGAATGTCGTGCGTACTTTGTGTCCTCTTTAAAACTTGGGTGACTTTTATGAAATTTTAATTTTCATCAAAAACACTTCTGAAATACTTAAATCAAATTTACTACTACAGACTTATCAATACTGAAGTAAATCTGGGTATCCATTGGTTTAAAAAAAAAAAAAACAAACTAAGCAAATTCATTTTATTACAGGATATGGTCTCGGCTCCGGTATCTCACTGTTCATTGCCACAAACATCTGTGAGACTATCGTCTGGAAGGCATTCTCCCCTGCTACCGTCAACACTGGTAAGTACACTAGACAAAAGAAAGCCATAAATCTATGAAATATCAGTTCCATCAGATATGTATACAGAAAACTGCTGAATGGGTATCATTGCTTATGCATACATTTTCTGAAACTCCCACTAATTTAATGGTACTTAAGTAAGCAAGCTGACTTTATTTATGACCTTGCAATATTAATTTTCACTCTGAAACCAGTTTGAAAATGTAAAAATAATAATGGCACATAATGACTTTACTGTATTATTAAGTTAATGGACCATTTTGTATGGTAATAATTATAATATATCCTTAACAGATTATTTTTTAATAATTAGGACGCACCTATAATAATTATTATCTAGGTGTAGCATAGTTACCTTACTTGCAGAAGATTATACTAGCTAGAATTTAATGTTCCTTCTGAAAAATACTAATTACAGAACCACTTGGCACATAACATCTATAAATAAGAAGAAAAGTCCTGACTGACTCGCTGACTCATCAACGCCCAGCCCAAACCCTTGGAACTAGACAGCAAAAATTTTGCACAGAAGTTCTCTATGAAATGTAGACAAGTAATAAGGAATGATTTTTCGAAATTCAACTCCTAAGGGAGTTAAATAGGGGATGAAAGTTCCGCGCGGGCGAAGCCGCTGGCAAAAGCTGGTGTCAAATAAATAAAGTTTTAATTACCTGGACATTACATTTTAATATTTTCTTCCTAGAACTGTTCACTGAACAATTACAAAGAGGACAATAATTACTAATTTATTCTCTTGAGTAAATATTTTTATCAGTCACTCATATTCGAAATTTTCAATCACAATTATTATGAACTTATTTTGTACAATTTTATCTATCCTAACCTCATATCCAAATTCAAAAACATTGTTAGCGTTAGAGCTCAATAAAAGTATGAATAAGCACCGATTTTTCAATCGTCATATTTCTTATGTCTGATGCTTGAAAAAATACAGTTTGACATATTTTCCATTCTAAAGCTAGTAACGGCAAATTTTATTACTATGATAAAAGGCATGTGATGATTGAAAAATGGACCCTGAATGGTTTGATATCAAAATATCTTAAATTAGTTCCTTATGTACATGGTATCAACAGCCTTACATTATCTATTACCCCCACCCCCCTTAAGCAGTTACTCAGCATCACAATTTTCTTCTAGGTCGCGGTACAGAGTTCGAAGGTGCAGTCATTGCCCTGTTCCACCTGCTGGCCACGCGACCAGACAAGGTGCGCGCCCTCCGAGAGGCCTTCTACCGCCAGAACCTGCCCAACCTCATGAACCTCCTCGCCACAGTCCTCGTGTTTGCTATCGTCATATACTTCCAGGTAAGAGGATGATGAAGTTTGATCTGTTTTTTTTTACACAATTTACAGGATTGACGTATTTTCCGTATAATAGGGTATTTTCCAATTTATTTAAGACCAATCTAATTTGAAGATTGGGACGAAATATGTAACAGAAAAATAAAAGTAAATGGATTTATATCCATTTTCTCAATTAAAAACGATTTAAAACAAATGTATTTTTCGTTGTTTTGAATTTACCGCCAAAACGCTCCTTACGATGACTTTTTATCGCGTGACGTCAACTTTGTGTAAACTAAAGTATTTAGTAAGTAAACAAGTGAGTGTCGTGTTTATAATTAACAAGATTTTTATGGATATAAAGTGAAATCACTAGTGTGCGGTGCCTCTGTGCACAAATACTTCTAAAACTGCGCCAAACTAAGTATTTGTACTGGTGCTGTTTACACAAAGTTGACGTCACGATGTCACGTGATAAAAAGTCATCGTAAGGTGCGTTTTGGCGGTAAATTCAAAACAACGAAAAATAAATTTGATTTTAATAGTTTTTAATGGAGAAAATGGATATAAATAAATTTATTTTTATTTTTCTGTTAAATATATCGTCCCAATCTTCAAATTAAAATAGTTTTTATCAAATTGGAAAATACCCTATTCCCCTTTATAGTATAGTCTCAATGCAAATAATGATTGTAATTTGTAAAACCTCTCTACTATACTTTACTTCTAGAGCCATGGTTTTATAATTATGACCTTTGTAGATCTCCGATATGATACATGTAATTTACTTATGGATAAAATGTCGACTTCCCTTCAATGATACCATAGAAGAACAATGTAATTTTTTATTTATTTTTAGATTTCTGGCAATGTGGGTTTGCCTTGCAAGCTTATCTGCTTGCTGCACTATACATCATGTACAGTCGCCAGCAGGTCAAGCTATCCCAAACTGTCAAGTTTTCCCAATTGAACATAAACCTTATTCCTTTGTAATAAAGTTGAAAAACTATCAAAGAAATTTGACAGATTGGGGTAGCTTGATGTGCTGGCCTCTGTATTTCCGTTAACCTATGAGCGGTAACACTGCCACTTTTTGCAGTAGTAACTTTCACAGCGAAGATTGCGGTGCTATCGCGCGGTTAAATTGCTGTAAATAGTCGTTGTGTGTATCCGGCCTACCTTTTGTTGTGGTCACTTTTTTATGTCTTTTTTTTGTGTTCTTCCACAGGGCTTCCGTGTGGACCTACCCATCAAGTCGGCGCGCTACCGCGGACAGTACTCCTCATACCCAATCAAACTGTTCTATACCTCGAACATTCCTATCATTCTGCAATCTGCACTTGTTTCTAATCTCTACGTCATCTCACAGGTTTGTAAACGTTACTTTTGATATGTTTATCAACATTAAATGTGTATATTATTAGAATTTTCACTTTACTTAAGACTTCGGTCTGTGGCAATCGGAACAGGCAGCATAATAGAGATACATTTTATTAAAATAAATAGTTGTATTTGATTGGCCTTTTTGCTTTGAACTTTGTTGGGGTTGGTTTTCAGTCAAACTTGGTGCAGCTGAATATCAGTATTTTTGCAGTGACTGCTTATCTGACCTTCACAACCCAGTTACTGGGTTGGGCTAATACCCCCCCCCCCCCCATTTAAGAAGCTAACTCTCAGTATTATTTTCAATATTTTTATTATCTTAGTAAATTGGTGCTTTTAAATCCAAGAATTACAATTATTTGTCACTAGCAAACAGCTTTAAAGCAAAATATGTATAGTAAGTTATAAATCTTGCAAAAAAAAAAATGGTATGTATTGGATGCCTTTTGACAACATACCACTGATACATAGCACTGAACCGATTGAAGAACAACTCTAAACCTACCAAAAAAAAAAACTAAACGACCTTCACCCCGCAGATGTTAGCCGTAAAGTTCAGCGGCAACTTCCTGGTGAACCTGCTGGGCGTGTGGGCCGACGTGGGCGGCGGCGGGCCGGCCCGCGCGTACCCGGTGGGCGGGCTGTGCTACTACTTCAGCCCGCCGGAGTCGCTGGCGCACATCGCGCAGGACCCCGTGCACGCGCTGCTCTACATGGTCTTCATGCTGGGATCCTGCGCGTTCTTCTCTAAGACCTGGATCGATGTCTCCGGATCTTCGGCTAAGGATGTAAGTTTGCTTTATGAGAAGTATCATTAAAATATTTTATTTTCCTGGACCCTCGGTGCAGGGACTTTTAACCTATGGAAGTTGAATACCTATCAACTTCCATAGGTTGAGTGTAGATGATATGAGTAGCTAAGATAAGAAGTTTAGAGCCAGAAGTATCGACTGAAGAAGAATAATAATTAAAAATAGTCAAAAATCTATAAAAGGAAAAATCACAAAAATTAATATCAAGCATCATAAAAATTAGAGATGCGCCGAATGTAGGTTCAACCGAATACGAATGTTCGGCCGAATATTCGGTCCAAAATGTACCGAACCGAATATTCGGCCGAATCATTCGGTTCAATAAAAAAAAAACCGTTCCTTACATTTATGTTCGTATAACTCATCAAAATGTAGGGAACACCAGATTTTTTTTTCGTGATTTCATGTTTGGTCCCATAGTAAAAGCCTGTATAGTGAACGGTTACTCTCGGAAGCAGGCAATGTATATGAAGAGAAAAGAAATAGATTGTTGACTCACAGGGCTGAGAGCCTAGTATTTCTACATCAAAATTTACCACTCTTTATATTTGTTGTTTTACTTTGTTGATAAATCATCATTATATAAGAATGTTTATTTTACGATATGATTACTAAAGGACATAATAGTAATCCTCAATCAGATTTTATTTTGCTAACATTGTCATTCGTCAAAAAACGTAATATGATTAAAACTTCAATTACCTACTAATGTTGATTCTTAAAGTTTCCTAAATTTTGTAAAAACAAAAAAAAACATTTTTGAGCTAGTATTTGTTACGGAAGATATATTTGTTCATTGTTGGTTTCATAGCATTTAATTTGACTTACATTGACATTTAGTTACTTTAAAAAACTTAACTAGATTAAAACTACAAATACATAGTTATGACAATTCCTAGTTTTTATGTTGCAAATTAATATATACTACTTAATATTTTTTTATTCTTGATTTCGTTAATTTTATTTAGGATACATAGACATTTATTAAAAAAAAAAAATATACATATTTTAATACTTGTATTGGTTCCTAAAGATAGTAGTTATTATATTATAATGTAAAAAAATATTTTCTGAAAAACGTTGTTACAAAGCAGTGTTCTTAAAATTGTTAATTTCATAGAAATTTAATTTGGTTTCATTTATCATTTGTAAAAAAGCAGAAATTTATTTGATTAAAATTTTGTTTAAATTAAAAAAAAAATATTTTGTCAGTAAATAATTGGTACAAAAAGTAGTGTTTCTTTCATTTACAAAAAACTATGTAAAACTTTCGGAATAAACTACACTTATTTGGTAGTTAGTTAACCTTACTGTTTAATAAAATGTTCTTTTTTAAATATTAACAATAATTTAAATATTCGGTAATTATTCGGCAAATCAACCGAATATTCGGCCGAATACGAACATGAAAAAATATGCCGAATGTACCGAATACGAATATTCGGCCGAACATTCGGCGCATCTCTAATAAAAATGCATTCTCTTCTATACATAATTGATATGTGAAATTTCAGCTCCTTTGGTTAGGAGGAAGTGGTTTTAATTCAGCTTGCAATATTTGACCTGAACAAACACACAAACATTGCAAGTTAAATAAAAGTTTGTAAAAATGCATCGCTGGTTGAGGATAAACTACAAATCAAAGAATGCATTTTTATTTGAGTGCATAAATGACATTAATGCATAATTGATAAATAACACTTGAAAAGCAGTTTTTGATACGTCAATATTTGAAAGTGCATGTCAGTTGTTCTAATAAATATTCGGTTTTCAAAGTTACTTGACCTAAAAATTACTCATTACATTGGCCTCGATAACACGACGAACATTACGTCATTACAGTACACAAAAACTAGTTTCAGCATTTAAAGAAAAATGCTCAAACTGTATTGTGTCGTAAAGCTCCATTTATCTTCGTAAACCGGTAGAGGTGAACGGACTTTAGAACTTCCTAATCAATACCTTTAATATTATGGTACGGCTGTAGTGACGGCCGCCACTTAACTTTCCAATTAGTGAAAGTGTATTACTAAATTGTGCCGTAGAAATAGCGCAACCGTTTAGGCCGTTTTATTTCAGTAATTCGATATTCGATCGAATAGTTTCGATACTATACGCAACTCGCTTTGTTAGCGCGCCCTATTTACTGCAGCTGAATAAATTATTACATGAAAATGACTATTGATTTGTTGCTTGTAAGTACTCACACTAACCTACTTTCGCAGGTCGCCAAGCAACTGAAGGAACAACAGATGGTGATGCGCGGTCACCGAGACAACTCGATGATCCACGAGCTCAACCGATACATCCCGACCGCGGCCGCGTTCGGAGGCCTGTGTATCGGAGCCCTGTCGGTCCTCGCCGACTTCCTCGGCGCCATCGGCTCCGGCACTGGTATCCTGCTCGCCGTCACCATCATCTACCAGTACTTCGAGATCTTCGTCAAGGAGCAAGCCGAGATGGGCGGCATGAGTACATTGCTCTTCTAAAATCATAATAGTTGTCGCCGCAGACAGCGCTGTGGTCACAGTTTTGATTTCGCGGTCCGTAGCGCTCTCTACGACGCCGTTGTAGTGTGCGTGACAACGCGTGTGTGGGTTATGTGCTAATTTATATAAATGAACTTTATAATAAAATAATTTACAAGTACAGACTTTGTTTTTGTAGACCCTAAGCAGGATACATGTTTTGTCTTCGTTCATTGCCCGTAAGACACAAAGTAACGACCTACCAATTGTATTAGTTTTCTGTTGAAATTGTACACGATAGCTTTAGATTCCTCACGAGGAGTAGGTACTCAGTTCAAGTTTATAATAACTGCATGTTATTCACTCTCATCTGCAACATTGTCTAGATGTAAAGACTGAAAAAAGGATGTGAAATTAGACATTGTCTCAGTTTAACTCAACTTAGTATTGTTAATTATCAGTTTCTTAAAAATATAAGTGAAATGACAGTAATTGTAATTTATAATATAAATGATTAGTATCCAACTTTGTTAAGAATAACTTACGAAACTTATGTTTATTAAGTTTGCGTTGGATTGTTTGTAATGCATTATGTATATTTTGTTATACTGTTCGATCGCGAATATTAGATTCACGTATTGATTCTGTCGTCCAATTTATCAGAAATAATATGTGATTAAGTTACTATTACCATAGGTTTCTCATTATAACACCGCAGAATCAGTAGTTATTATTCGAATAAATTCATTTATATTGTTTTGGATCAAATATTTTTTTTATTTACATCACGCTCACTATGTAGATTTTTATTTTATTTACCAGGTTTTTGTAAGAAGTTTATAAAACAACGAAATACTTTTGTTATGTAACTTTATTCTCCTCACTAGACATGCAAATACAAGGACAAAAAAAAACAATTTACGCTTTCCCTCAAAACCTTATAACAAAAACTCATCACGACTAAATTACACGGTAACAAAATGTATTTACAAAAACAATAGACCGAATAAGTTTGCCGCCAAAACATTACAAGTTGTCGGAAAAATTGAGATCTTAGGAACATGATTGGTAAGAGATCGAACAGAAAATTCGAACTTGGAATAGTGCCATAAACATTTAAATTATTGAACTTAAATAGTATACATGTATGGCACAACACTAAATAGGTACAATGTACCTTACAGTTACGAGGCACTTTTGAAAGAAAGATTTTGTCACGACTGAAGAGCGAATCTACCCACTAAAGTCTGAGGCAGATTGCCTTTGCCTTCATGACATTGTCTAAAAGTGGAAAACAACAAAACAAAAGTTTCCAGCAACAGGTCTCAACATCATCATCACAGAATACTAGCTTCTATTATCTAACACATGAGGTACAGTGCAAAGAGTTACAATGGGATAAAGGTGTACCAGAACCCTTAGTTGAATAAATAAAAATATATGTGTAGGGATTTTGGACAATCTAAGAAACACATCACACTTCCTTTGCATTCCCCTCCAACACTTCGGTTGCACAGAAGTCGCTGTTCAGTCATGACCACAACCTGGCCTGGGTAAGATGGTACCGACGGCATGTTAGGAATTCAATTATTGCTTTCGTTCATTTGAAGACACTGTAATAATGGCCCGGTCTCTTGGTGCGTTGCCATCATTGGGTTGAGAAAAAGTTATAATTTCATTCTGGACTTCTTTTGGAAGACAGGTCAGTATCACTACCCAATATAACTTATAGTCTTGATGTCTTTTTGCGAGTCGTGAGACATGCGAAGTTATTTTGATAGCTTAACGTTTTCCTTGGACATTAACTCTGCCATATGGACTCATATCGTTACATGCAAGAAAAAAGTGAATTGGGCAATCTTCAATGTAATCTTAAATAAATAGCATTATAATGTTGATCTTCATTCTTTATATAAGTACTAAGAATTTCCGTCCTGCCATTATTTAGTTTAGTGGGTCACTAGATATACGTACTAATTAGTATTCACAGAGATATTTCACAATAAACCCCTAAATTATGTCTAGGCAATTTAACGACAAAAGTTATTTTTATAGATTGATGAATTATAGTCAAAAAGCACTTTACTGCTACTAAAAGTTTTTCATAATATGTATGTACAAAGCTAGCTCTAGTGTCTCTATAATCGATATCGTTTAGGTATCGTTTTTACTAATAATATTGCTATTACATGGATTGGAGTCCTTTACATAATTAAGTAATAGTTCGTGTAAACCAAAAAAGACATTAAAAAAAAATACAACAAAACTAAACGAAACAGGTGTAATCCAGAAAACATTTTTATTACTTTTAACAACATATCCGTGAAAGGAGAAAAGGAAAACAAAGAAAAATAACTATAAGAATAACAGTGCCAATTATTAACTAAAAAATGGGATATAAGATCACTTGTCCTAAATTTAGCAAATTTTCTGAGAGGATGAATTAATAAAATGCGTTAGTTACTAATAAACCCCGTAATGTCGAATATCAATCAATAGTGATTTTCAAAAAATTAAACTAGGTACACAAGTGTCTAAAACTTCGAACCGATAAAATATAATCTAAAATATAACAACAAAAATCAATTTTAAGCCGCTCCAGGCAAGTGTATTGTGGACCTAAACTGGTTACATTAGCTACGAACTAGTGATTTTGCTAATCAATCTTTATCATTTGTACATGCGTATAATAGCACTTAAAGTTATTGGGTATACTATTATCCAAACTAAGTTAAAATGGTAATTTAGAATAATATATCCGCACTCGCCTCATGCTTTTGCGTCGGCGTACATACACAAGCTTTGTTAATTTGTGAAATTTTCCATTAAAAAAAATTCACCAGAACTAAGTTCAGAGTGTGAAGAATGAATATTTCGCAATCCGTTCGAGAGTCACCCGTTTGACAATATACCATTAGCATAAATTCGCATTTTGTATGTTTTGAAAACATTTGTCCACATTTGAAATGCATACGTGTTACACAAATCTGGCAACACTATTGTCAACACGCATTAACAAAGCTTTAGGTGTGCACGGTCAACACTGACTACTCAAAGATACCACAGTGTAACAATTTGTTAGTTATCAAGTCGCCAATATCAGCAGTTGGAATACATCTTGTGCATTAATTAAATTACATGATACCTTTAATGAGACAACTGAAATCATTAATAATTTCCATACAAAAGCAAGACAAGATGGCGGAGTACCGTTACAAATCTATAAGCGCGAGTTAATAATTTACGCGGGATGTAACTGAGTGCTAGGCAAGTGTTTCTATTTCTTCTGGTAAGCCGGCCGCCTGCTCGGGCGACGATATCACCTTCGACGGCGAGTTGGTGTAAGGCAAAGTCTTTAGTTTCCGCGCTTCACGCCTCTGTTTCTTCTGCTGCATCACAAGCCTCAGTTGCTCGAGTTTGCATTTAGTTTTTGAGTTCTCCAGGGCTAAAGTCTTAGCTGTATCACATTTCTTGCACATCTTTCCGGTGGCGGCGTTGTTGGCGCACGCGGCGCAGGGCTTGGGCTCGAGGCAGCGGCACTGGCAGTCTTTGGGTTCGCAGGTGCAGCGCTTGCTGGGCGCGGCCGACGTGGACGGCACGTGGCCGTCGCACAGTCCGTACGTGCACGACCGGTTGCAGCCCGAGCACTCGCACTCCGTGCTTGTAGAGCAGGAGTGGCCCACCTCCTTCTGTAAAGTACAACTGTTATTCAGAATGCGTAGAAAGCATGAATAACGATAACACTAGTGTAGACAAGATAAAAACTTGTTAAAGATAAGTAGGAAATAACAATGGGTTTTCTATTAGTTTCAGTCACTTATCTGTAACCCTAAAAAATAACCAGTTTTATGCATAAAATAAACATACCTGTGCAATGGCCATTGGCGGCGCAGCACATAACAAGTCATTCAATATATGAATAATTGTGGATATATCTCGCTTTGGTTGGCCATATCTGAAACATAAATTTAATAACAGTAAGTAATGGGACATGGAGATAACATAACAGTAAACACACAGTACACACATAAGTACACATTACACAACTAATATTTTTTTATCATAACTAACTTAATCTCCATGAGGAGAAATCTAAAGTTTACTCTATGAAATATACATCAAAATATAAAGTTCCTTTATCATTTCTACTTTCAAATTACCATGAAATGTCGCCGCCATCTTTGATTAAAAAAATGTGTCGGCACATGTGCAAATAATAAATATGTACTTACTGACATACATTCTATAGGATTCTATTATCTTTCAGAACATCTTCTTTGTTTGAAATTACAAAAGAAAGTATTAATTAAAGAAACTCTCACCTGTCTTGTAGGGCAGGGTTCAGTGTGCCTGAAAATGTCCCAGAATAAATTCCTTTGCCATGATGCTTCATGGACTCTATCACAGCTCCAGGACCAATCTTCCTGCACAGCGTCATCTCCTCGGCCCCCCTCAACTCAATCTTATTAGTCAGAACCTCTTTTGATAACTTCTTAAGCTTCTGTGTTAAATTCTTTGAGGCTTCAATGAGAGCTTTGGTGTCCACAGGAGGAGGAGGTGATGCTCTCAGTGGCTTTTTTGGAGCATCGGGAGCTTTAAATATAACCTGTTTAGATGTGGATGGTGTGGCAATGTCTTCAGCCTGTCCATTGCTAGTGCTGGGCTGCAGAATGAGTTTTCTAGAATTTGTTATATAAGGCTCAGTTCTAGAGGTGGAGGGCTGTGATAAGTTAGTGTCTTGTCGATTCTGCATCCTTTTCTTATGTTTGTTCACAACAGATTGCATAAAGGCCTTCTGCTTATTCTGACCTATAGGATGTTTAAATTTGGAGGTCTTGTGCAGTAAATATTGGAATCGCTTGTTTTTCAAAGGCTCATTTATACTTTGGAAAGAAGGTAGTGTGCCCGAGTTAGCTTCCTGACTGCCATGACTAGTTGTAGCCAAATTTGATATTTCCCTATCCATCATAGATTCATCTTGGTCTTCAAACAATCCTTTGTCAACAGCACTGTTAAAGAGATTTTCCATGGGATATTCATCTATAGTACTTTCAGCTAGGAATGAACTCTGGTCTGTGAAGTTGTCACTGTCATCGCTGAGTGAGCTGTCTGTGGTGTGCGAGGATGTCGAGGGGCACTGCTTGTCACAGCTGACAATTCTTTCAGGTATTAGGACTTCACCTTCACCTATATTATTTTGTGCTAGAAAATCTTTTAAATTGTTTTTAACAGTGTTAATGAGATTAGCTTTCTCTCTTGCTCTGATTTCTGCAGCAGTATCAGCATCTATTGGACTAGACACTAGATTGGACAAGGATTTTATAGGAGACTGTTCATTTTCTGTAGATGCATCAGAGAGATCTGAGACCGTACAATTAGTTGTGTCCATTGTCTCCTCTTTGTCATCACAAATATCTTTTTCGGCATATTTCTCTTCAGCGATTGACCTGTACAAGTCAAAACAGTTCTGTAACATTTCAAAATCTTGCTTCTGTAGAGCTTGTGGTGCTGCGGGTTCTGGTTTAGGAGGTTCACTGCTGATGTAGGAGTGGTCCATGGGCACAGGTGTACAGGTAGGCAGAGTTGCTGTCTGAGGGCTGGCTGATTCCCTGGCGTCACATTTAGTAGTCCGTATCGTGGTTGAAGAGCTTTTGCTTGGTGTGGATGTTCCTTGGCCTAGGTTCCTAGGCCTTCTGGTTATTGTGGTAAGGGTGGACAGCTGCAGTTGGATCAGCATCATATGGTCACCTAACCTCATTGTCAAATTCAGTGGAGATTTACCACTTAAAAAGTCATTAACCTGAGTGTCATTTAGGGATTCTAATGCTTGCATCACAGAATTTTCGGGCCTATGGCTCTGCAAAGGACAGAATGATAATATTAATGAAAGAATTAATTAGTCAAAAGACAACAATGGTATTAGAGGTAAATGTGTATTGATTAGTTTGTCATAGTTGTGAAACACGTGATTATCAGGAGGTACTTGGGGGGTTTCGACACAGCTCGCCGTGACGCACAAGACTCACCAGCAAACCAGTCTCCACGCTCGGCAGGAGGATCACCCGCGATCCGTCCAGCAGACCGTTCTCTTCCAGCGTGCCGTCCCTCAGTTGTCTGCGAACACAAAACTCAACTTCAATACGCGAGTCAAATAACACTGATGCGTCATCGTATCGACATATTTCCGTGATATGTTTGACAATAGAAGCTTGGCGTCTCGACATAAAACGCTCACCTTTCGCGATGCAGCAAGCATATTCTATCTTTAGACACCTTAAGTTTCTTCGAAACCAACTTCTTGAGGTGCTCCACTGTATTTTTCGGGTTCAAACTGATGGTGAAATTACCACCCGTAGTAGTTTGTATATTCAGCGTTATGTCCGAGGTTTGGGGCGAGCCACACCCGTATACCTCTGTTCCCGTCGCGCGTTCCATAATTTCTTCATAAATTACACTAGAATTTGCTATATAACACTGTTCGAAGCACGCACGAACTATCTTAAATTACACAGCTATTTTATTGCAGGATAGAAATAACAGGGTCACGCCAGACCCCCAGTTTTTTGATGTGGCCGTCGGTGTGACCAGTTTTCATTCGCGATATCCCGTTAATTTTTTTTTACAACAGCTGATGCAAAGCGCTTACTCTGATGCGTTTTGTTTCACGTCTTGGCTCCTACAAAGTCTAATAGGTTTACACTACAAAATGTTACTTGAACTGATACGACAAACGCCCCGAGATA
This sequence comes from Polymixis flavicincta, assembly GCA_949987655.1. Lineage (NCBI taxonomy): Eukaryota > Metazoa > Arthropoda > Insecta > Lepidoptera > Noctuidae > Polymixis > Polymixis flavicincta. The sequence goes on from OX465175.1 coordinate 22,806,878, forward strand.
AGTAAGCATATAATTAATAAATTTAATTGCATTATTTGACATTTCTATTCATGAAAGAGAGTTAATGTTATCAGGATGTAGTGACGCAGAATGCTCGTCGCTAAACAATACGAACGTATAAAAAGGTAAACGTCACATGACGTCATGCAACGCTTGCTCATGCTGATTATGAATTTAGCGGTAAACTTAAATTGGCGTCATAGCGTAATAAAATAGTTCTTACGTAGTCTTTTTATGATTCCCAACCAAGCTATAATCAAGGCATATTTTTTTCAATACTTTTAGTCACTGTCAAATTCTTTTATCATTCATTTGATAGATCTACACATTTGAACTGTGATTTCTTGAAACTAAGAAATTTGTGGTTGCAGACTGCAGCTACCATCGAAATCAATTGAGGGGAAAATGAACAAGGACAACTCAATTCTTATTATCCTTTGTTCGTTAAAATCAGGTAGGATAGTAGAATATAAAGCCAGTTCGAAAATATTTTTTCTTTTAATTCGGAAGAGTCGAACCTTACATAATTTTAATGTTTGTAATAATTAGTCTGAGAACATCTTATCAGGCAGTACATTTATTTAAGTCCAACGAAGCTGCCGGTTATCAGAATTTTAATAATATGTCGAGTTCAGATTTACCAAATGGACAAACGAGGCTACAGGCGTTATGCTAGAGAAAAATGCGAACAAAATCAACCCAAGCATTTTTAGACTGGGCAAGTGCGCGTCTGGCGCGGCTTCGTCGCGTCAGTTCGAGAGTTCTTGACAAGGCAAAATAATGAATAAAAAACCAAAAGAATATATTCCTGAACCCACTTTATTGACCCAGCACCCACCGACACGATAAGAACAACAAAACTTAACATCTATCACAGCAATGTCACATCAAAGAACATTTTCACAGTAAATTACACAAATAATGGGCCATGGCCCCAAGTCAAAACGAAGTCGCAATGAGATGACCTTGTTAATTTTATGCATTCGTTGATTACGTGTTGATAGAAGACAAATAACTATTGTTAGTATCAAGGCCATTTCATTGTCATTTTTTTCTATGACTAGTTAGGCCTTTATCACACTGGCGTTTTAGTGCACGAGCGTGTCTAGTGCGTGAGGGCCGCGTTTTGGTGCTACAATCATGGGTTCAATTGTTTTAGCATTCCGGAGCGGCCGTATAAAAAGCTGCGTGCGCCTACAAATCGCAAGAATGATACGGGCCTTACTAGGACAATAGGTTTACACATAAAAGATCAATAATATGCTCAACTTTTTACAAATCCCTGATCATATTTAATTTATTATTAATTATACAGATTATACATAGATTTCTACTCACTAAAATCTAAAAAAAAAAAACAGTTTGTTTGTGAACAATTAATGATGATTATAGTACAAAGATATTTAAAACCCTTTTTTAACTTCATTGTGTCACCTTGTTTTGTAAACTATCACAAAATTTAATAAATAAATAAGAGCGTGTCTTTAAAATTACATAGAAACCTATAAAATAGAATATTTTTCTTATTTTATAACATTCTTAAGAATGGTAACTTGTTTTTCATGTCTAGAAATTAATTTGTATATTACATCATAAATGGATTTATTAACTGTGCATGTAGATAAAAACACAAAAGATTAAACTTTTTACATTATTATTTAAGTTGTTATAAAAATGTTGTCATGCCTAAGATTTTATTCTGATTTGTTATTAAAATTGGCCTGTTGTTAAAATTATGCTATTCATTTACACATTTTGGTAAAAGACCTAATATATCAGTAACATAGTGTTAATGCAAATTAAAAATATGTAAACATCAAATAATGAATCATTTGGCCACAGACAAATACAAATTTTTTAACACATAAATATCGAGCCACAACATCTAACATTATAAATATTTTTATTTTCTATTTTATTTTTAAACAATAAATTAAATTCTGTGCACAAACATTAATTACATAGGTAGTTGATTCCCTTGACATTATAAAGATTGATTAGTCACTAGGTACAGATTTGTCACACATATTTTTCGTTCCAGTAACTGTCCCTAAGTTGTATTTACCACAATATCTGACACTTGGATAAGTAAGTCAGCAAGGCCCCCTTACATTGAAAGTGGACAATTGTAACGATGTTGTTACTTAATCATGCATCGAGAGGATTTGGATAATATTTTACACACAGATTTTACATTTAAATAGTTACACTTAGGATAATTTTTTATCGAAGTACATGAAGTAATTTTGCTTGTGAAATCTCAGGAAACCGCTGTTTTTTTGTAAAGGTGTGTGGTGACTTTTGTCACACACTCGCTTTACGGTACTATTAAACAAAAGCACATTCCATTACTTAATTTGATCGCATAGTAACATTATAATTTTGATCTGTCGCATAAAGCCGTGACTGAATGGTGGTCAAGGCCTAAGAAACCAGGACCGTCCAAAAGAGCGTTGGGTTGATGATAACGTCAAAGTCGCGGGAAACACCTGGGCCCCAATTCTCCACCTCTATCTCAATCTTACTACGTTCAAACTACGTCAATATCGTGTCTTGTAGAAAACACTGTAACGGTAAGGAATCGAAATCTCATATTTTGTATGTTCCAAGACAATAGGGTATTTTCCAATTTATTAAAAACTATTCTAATTTGAAGATTGGGACGAGATATTATGTAACAGAAAAATAAAAGTAAATTGATTTATACCCATTTTCTCAATTAAAAACGATTTAAACCAAATTAATTTTTCGTTTTGAATTTACCGCCAAAACGCTCCTTACGATGACTTTATATCACGTGACGTCAACTTTGTGTAAACTAAAGTAGTTAGTAAGTAAAAAAGTGAGTGTCGTGTTTATAATTAACAAAAAAAATTATGGATAGAAAGTGAAATCACTGGTGTGCAGTGCCTCTGTGCACAAATACTTCTAAAATTGCGCCAAACTAAGTATTTGTACTGGTGCTGTTTACACAAAGCTGACGTCACGATGACACGTGATAAAAAGTCATCGTAAGGAGCGTTTTGGCGGTAAATTCAAAACAGCGAAAAATAAATTTGATTTTAATCGTTTTTAATGGAGAAATTTATTTATATCCATTATATAAATAAATTTTATTTTATTTTTCTGATAAATATATCGTCCCAATCTTCTAATTAAAATAGTTTTTATCAAATTGGAAAATACCCTATTTGTCGATATTATTAACACGATATTGGCAGATGTCGTGTGTGATCTAAGGAATTAACGTGGTTTTGAAGTAAGGAATGCAGGAGGGAAAGCGCCGGGGCAACCCGCAAAATTCAAATATTCTTCCATTTTATGCAATTTGCCGGTAAGTGTCAAGTTTTATATTCATTAAAATATGATTCGCGCCCACGTTTCTACGAACGTATAAAAATCGGGGCGGGTTTTTTTTCGCGCCCTGGATCTCCGATGCAGTGCTTAGCGGGTGTTTGAAAATCAAACACTGTTTTTTTCAACGCGCTGAGACTCACTTGTGATCCAATCTGTTGCATTCTCAATCCTTGGTTCAACAGAGTTCAAAATACAGTACGCGAAAAAATCTATATAAATAAAAAGAAAAGTCCTGACTGACTGACTGATTCATCAACGCCCAGCCCAAACCCTTGGACCTAGAAAGCTGAAATTTTGCACAGAAGTTCCCTTTATAATGTGGACAAGGAATAAGGAAGGATTTTTCGAAATTCAACCCCTAAGGGAGTTAAATAGGGGATGAAAGTTCCGCGCGGGCGAAGCCGCTGGCAAAAGCTAGTCAACTATACAACCCTCTCCGTTAATTTACTATAATCCCAATGAACGACGATTTCATGTAAGATTCATCCAGGCTACCTTAACGCATCTACCTTAAACGCTAAGATTTAAGTTTACAATCTTATTGATCACGATCCGAACTCCTGTGTTTCATTGTCGATCTCTTCGAAGACGAAGCCTCCTCTGCCGTCCATTTGTAGGTAGTGGTCGTGATGCTTCCATAGGGACTTGCGATGCGATACCGTGAATAGGGATATACCGACCTGTGGGAAAAGGGTGGTTAGTTATTGCTTAAATAGTTTTTTGTGTGGGTCGAAAGATGGTATGGCTAGAGAGGTGTACAAGAAGACATACATCATTCTCCTGCAAGAGCAGTCACAATTTTTTTGGGGTCACACTTCTCTATTAGTTGTCATCTCGGTATTCACCCTCTTTTTATCCACCCATCGTTTCTTTGGTCTCCACCTACTCTTTTATCAATTCCCCAATACATTTGGATAAGGAAAAGACAGTTTCACATCCACATCCCGGTTTTTTTCGTACTAGAATATTCGAAATATTCTTTCATATCGCTCAAAATCATCTACACAAAAAAGCTCCTTTTCTCTACAAAATCGAGATGATAGTGCGCCTAATAATCGCACTAGTTTTGTTATTAATCAATTTAAGAAACTTGTGGTCACGTGTGGTGTCCGGGCGTAAAAGAATAGCACCATCCCATTTCTTCCCGTGGGTGTCGTAGAAGGCGACTAAGGGGCTTACTAGAGAATGGGCAGCAGCGTTCTCTATGCATTTGACCACCATACTGCGATCGCCAACCCGCCTGCCAAGCGTGGCGATTATGGCAAACCCCCCCTATTGGGGGAGGCCTATGTCCAGCAGTGGACGTCTTTCCGCTGAAATGATAATGATGAGACTGAACAGCAAAAATTCGGTCGCCTTCGCAGTTAGATATCCACGTGAAGATATCGCCACAACGAAAGATCATCGCCTTATCTTTTGTCAACCCAAATCATTAGGGTCCTCCCTAATATTCCAGTCTCCTCTTTATCATTTTTCAAATAAAGCTATAATTCCATAACATGGGTGGAGCTTTTTTTTTTGGGTGGGAAATCATCAAATAACTTCTCCCTGACTCAAACCCACCCGTGTTCCCTCAGTAGCCCGTATGCCAGGGGCTGTGGTATCTGTTTCGAACAAACCCGCACCCCTGGCAGATATGGGTGGAGCTTAGGTACTTAGTGGAGGCCTGGGTCCCAGCAGTGGGTGGGAACATTATAAGCTGTCTGGATTTTAAATAAGACTTAGACCTTGAGTTTGCCATTACTTCTCAGGTGTTTTTCGAATCCATCTAGGTATTTTATTTTTACTGTACCATGTGATTTGACCCCCAAATCTTTATAGAATAAACAGGCATTTCATATAAATGCTTACCTCTCTGCAGTACTGGTACATCTGTCCCTCTACGTCAACGGACACAGCGCTCGTGCACTCGTCCAGGATCGCGAACTGTGGCTCGTGGTAGAACAGGCGCGCCATCTACGTTAGTAAATCATTGAGTTACAATACATTTTTTGTTAAGAGGTCATGAAGATTTTAGTGAGTAGTGTAAAAACATATATCAAGAAGAATATAGAAAGAAGATGTCCACCGCCGGACATAAGCCTGTGACAACCATTCGTCCTGTGGGTCTCGTACCACGTCGGTCGTCGGTCAACTTTGTACAGAGTGTCATCATTTCAGAAATTTTATTTTCGCTGGTTGTCAGGCAAGACAGCTGCGCTATCTCGAGGTAGCACATTGTTATAACTAAGCTAACTTACAGCTATCCTCTGCTTCTCCCCGCCGGACAGCACGTCCATCCAGTCCTCCACTGCGTCCAAGGCTCCGTCGCGGTTGGTGAGGTACGACAGCTGCACTATCTCGAGGTAGCGGTGCAGTTGGTCGTCTTTGCGACCGCGACGGTTCATCTCGTCACGAGTTTGAGGGTAGATTATCTGAGAAAAAAGGATAAATTTAACTAAACTTCATTATGAATGAAACAGTCAGTTTCAGTCAATGGCGAATGGACTATCGTGTTTGTTTAGTTCTGATTTATATCACCAGTCAGTTTTAATTCTCATGTTTTTCTCGCGTGTAATGAATATAAACTCGTTACAAACTTTTAAGATAGATTCAGAAATATCGTTACTTATCTGTCTTAGTAACCTATTAGTAGATTTAGTTGCCTTTATAATTAATCGCCCTTTATTCCATGAAACTAAAACAAAGGGCTTGTGGTTAAGTAATAACTGCCACACGGGTTGATCGATCAGATTAAGCTACTTGCCGCGGTTTGCCCGTGGATGGGTGACCATCTTTACATACCAAGCCCCTTCCGTACCTCGGAAAGCGTCGTTGGCCCGGCTGTCATTCTTTGACAATCATTACGGGTCTTCAGAAGCCTGAAAGTCTGACAACCAGTCTTACCAAGGGGTATCGTATTACCCGTTAACTGGGTTGTGAAGGCAGATACGCAGTCGCTCCATGTCAAATACTGGTATTCAGCTGCATCTGGTTAGACTGGAACCCGAAGCCAACCCCAACATAGTAGGGAAAAGGCTAGATAGGAGATGACTAAAACGTATCTGTCGAAAGGTGGAGCGAATTACTATCCACTTCTAACTCCTCCATTACTAACCTGCAGGCTTAGCACGAGAACGTAGAGAAGCGTTTTGTCGACAGAAGAGTAGACAAAAATGACGTTTCGGTGTAGACAGTTAACAGTTTTGAACCGAGAAATGTAGACAAGCGATTTCTATTCTACGGTAGAATAGAAATAGAAACCGTAATGCTAAGCCTGCATATCCATTTCTATTACTAACCTGATCTCTTAACGTGCCCAGCGTCATATAAGGCCTCTGCGGCACATAGAACAGTTTCCCTTTGGGCGGCTTGGTGAGGGTGCCGCCAAAGATCGGCCACAGCTCGCCCAACTGACGGAACATGGACGACTTGCCGCAGCCGTTAGGACCACACACTAGCACGTTTATACCGGAGCTAGAAGGAAATATATGAACGATTAGTAATAAATAATTAAAGGGACAAAAGATGAAATAAAAATGTGTTACACCCTGTATAAAATGCCTTAATAAAAAAAAAAAAAAAAAAAAACCCATATATAAGCAGGCGCTCCAAATAAAATGCTAGTAGTCAGCTATATGTGGTTAGACTGAATGGCCCACTCTAGGGAAAAGCATAGTACACATAGTCAATCACATACAGGATAAGATTTTATCCAGTGCGCAAACTGTAACCATGAATTCAGCATATCATTCTAGACCCCCTACCGCAGAAATTTTCGCCGCTTATTTAAAAAAAAATCAGCTGTTACATAGAAAAGTGCTATACCTAAGCAGTCAAAATGTATGGAACAGCAGATTTTTTTTTTTTTTGTATAACCGGCGTAAATTTTCTGCGCTCTAGAATGATATGCTGAATTCATGGTTACAATTTGCGCACTGGATAAAAACTTTTCCTGTAGATCGCATAGTAGAGAAAATCCTAGGCAGACATAGGTACCAAAAAAACAGACAAAGGCTAAAATAATTTCAAAATCTAGACTAATATTACAAAGAGGAAATATTTGTTTGTTTGCATTGAATAGGCTCCGAAACTACTGAACCGATTTGAAAAATTCTTTCACTGTTCAGAAGCTACACTATCCCCAGATGACATAGGCTATATTTTATCCCCGTATTCCCACGGGAACGGGAACTACGCGGGGGAAACCGAGGAGCACTGCTAGTATTTAATATACACAATGAAGACTATTTTTTACTTTTCTTTAAGGCCATTTTCGGGGGCAAACATTGGTCCTTAGTAATGGGACCAAAATAAGGTAAGGGTTGCCCTCATGTTGTGTGTAATGTGTGATACTAACCGCACTTCGAAGGTTAGCTCCTTGATGAGCACGTCACCATTGGGAGTCACGAGCGGCACCTTGTCGAAACGGATGATCTTGTCCTGGTAGATGATTTTGCCCGCGCCCGGCGCTAGCAACGCTGGGATCTCCGCTAAAGGGAGAAGGAGAAATTTAATAAATATGCTTCAAAATCACACGGTTTGGGCACATGAGTAACTAAACGGAACAGAGGCAAAGCTTCATACAACCGCGCGAATCGGTTGCACTACTACAAGCACGCGGGGCATGTGTGACCACTGGCCGCATGTCGCGTACACGGCGAGACTGGAAAAAACCGGTTTACACTGGCACAGCCAGTTGACAATCTCAGGGTTAGTGCGATGCACGTTATTTGTTTTATTAGTTGCAAGTTTGAGTAACAAAGAAAAAAATGAAAACTTGAGTGGACCTTTTTGTGATAAAAAGTCATCGTAAGGAGCGTTTTGGCGGTAAATTCAAAACAACGAAAAATACATTTCTTTTAGTCGTTTTTTAATGGAGAAAATGGATGTAAATAAATTTATTTTTATTTTTCTGTTAAATATATCGTCCCAGTCTTCAAATTAAAATATTTTTTCTATCGACTTGGAAAATATCCTATTTTTTTTTAAATACGCCCCAAAGCCGGATGAACCTTTAAAAGGACTTCTCCAAGCCTCGTAAAGCATATTGTTTCCAGCTGTCATTCATAGATCTTTGGCAGTCGTTACGGGCAAAAAATTACAAACAGTCTTTTCGAGGGACCTAAAGTCACCCAGTAACTGGGTTGAGGGGGTCAGATAGGCAGTCACTCTATGTAAAATACTGGCATTCAGCTGCATTCGGTTAGACTGGAAGCCGACCTTAAAAAAATCTAGGCAGCTGATAATGCTAACCCGCCTGCCAAGCGTGGCGATTATAGCAAAAACCCCCTTTTGGGGGGAGGCTTATGTCCAGCAGTGGACGTATTTCGGCTGCTATAATGATGATGATGAGCTGATAATGACCAGGTCCAAATTAAAACGCGAACCTTCAACTGGTTTGAAAATACTCACCGCCTCCATTCTGCGTGTTCCTCTCGACCATGGTCCGGGTGTAGTTGCCTTTGTTGATGTCATCGAGCACGGTGCGCAGTTGCGTGACGCGTGACGTCAGACCGGCCAGCTTGCTCAGCTCGCGGCCGGACAGCACGAGGCGGCCGATACCTTCCGCCATCTTGACTAACATGCGGCCGTATGTGTAGTAGTGCTGTAAGAAATGTAATGAGGTCTCATCTGCCTGTGGTTTAAACGGTAACTATGCCTCTTGAGTTCTGAGTTGAGCTACACCATTACTGACAAATACTTGGATAGGGCCACTCAAACCTGTTTTTTTTTTTTGGGTGGGTAATCATCAAATCACTTCTCCCGCTCTGGGTGGAGCAGGAGGGCGTGTCAGACTTTTACTGACTAAAACCCACCCGTGTTCCCTCAGTAGCCCGTATGCCAGGGGCTGCGGTATCTCTTTCGAACAGCCTGCACCTCTGGCAGGCATCGGCCCTTGCTTGCTTGCAATAATTCTGATCAAATCTTTTTTAGTTTTTTTTTTTATATACAAACCATGTCGTGACAATTAGGAACACATAAAAAAAAAAGAATCATCCAATTTGGTGCAGTCGTTCGGAAGGTATGCGCGTACATACATTGCGGCGATTCATTTTTATATATATAGATTAATCTTCGAATATTGTCATCACAAGATCTGACCAAGACTATGTCTCGACTTTATCCCCTCGTCTGTAGCCAGACTAATGAGTCTGCCCAACAGACTCAATGGAGTCTGATAACAATAGAAAAGTAATTGGGCTTATTATTTAACATTTGATAGTTTAAGAGACATACGAAATGTAGACTTCATCTAAGTTTTTTTTTAAATTATATGACGTATTAAAATGATTCCGATACAGAATAAACCATTTTATTTCTCAAATCGGAACACATTAACGATTTTTAGCGGCAAAAACAGCACCCTAATTGCGTAACTCACGATTAATCATAATTTGTTTCGTTTTGAAACCGATTGTTAAACCAATGCTTCATATGTTCGAAAAATGTGTCTGCTCAACAACGTAAATAACGCAATGAATATTGTTGAACTGTCAAATTGAAACCGATTATGATGAATCGTGAGTTACGCAATTAGGGTGCTGGCATGGTTAAATGATCGCTGCTAGAGCGGACTGTCCCTTTCAGAGTCACTGGGTGGCGACAGTCTTAGGATCAAATAATTAATTAATTTTGTGACAACGAACACCAAAATACTAACAAAAATATGGACCTTAGTCTGAAATAAAGTTTAATTTATTTATTTACTTTCCCTCCATTACTTGAACAGTAGATATTGAATTAACTATTATTTTATTGAGACATATATTCTCGAATACTAGGACCAGTGTGCTTACTCTTGAGTTCAATTCCGATCGATCGACATTGGAATTGTGACTTTTCGTACTCTTGAGTTCGACGCTAGCGCCAAATCGTGTTTAAATTGCGTGTCTTTTTGGAGAACTAAATGAAATCGGGATCGGGCTTGGCGCGCGGTAATCGCTACTCTTGAGTTTTTTTGACAGCTGTGTATTGCATCAATATTACGCTGGGATTGTTTGTAGATTGTGATTTTTCCAATAGCAAAAGTGTAACTTTTTTGAAATTGTTTTGCATTTTAGGTGGTTTTAAACAAGTAAAAGGAGTTTAATATGGCACGATTAGCAGTATTAAACAGTGTTTTACGTAATTCCCTAAAAAAGAATGGAAACAAAGACGAGAAATGTTAAGAGATTTTGGCTCAACTCAATGTATAGGTTTCTAATTAACTAGTTAATTTGATCTCATTACTATCTACATAGTTTTCATAATAAAATCCAGTTGTACTTAATTGAGTTTTATACGGAATATTTGAAAATAATGTAAGGTTCTCGTATAATTACGTAAGTTGAAAATGAGATTTCTTATTTATGTACAGTTTTTATTTATTTTGGTTTTAAACGATAGATCTATGGATAAAACCATTTTTACAGTTGGAATTGTGTAAAGCGTACCACGGGTTCCAAAGATATTCAAGATTTAATGTAAGAGAAAATATACCACACTACATTTTCATTGGTTTTCTTCTAGGTTTTTTTATTATTACTAGACACACTCAATATTGTTATTTTACATAAATAAAGAACGCCATTGGGTATTTCTTACTACAAAGGAACCAAACGCGAACAATATCTAACTGTTCTACACAAACTAAAACTTGACTACTTTTACTACCTATAGAAAATTGAGACCTTCTACGCCGTCTTTTTTATTAGTAGATAGTGTAGGGCATGGCAACGATCCTACCGCATGCAGCCAATGTCATGGTTAATTTTATGATTTTAATCATTTTCTTACGCCCAAATGAATTGATTACGTCACAATTACTCAATTAAGCAACTATCTATAAGATATTTATTTATTGGCCGCGTTATTTAAAGGATAAAGCATTTTAATTCTCTATTACCGGTTTATTGTAATGAGTCGAACAACGCTATTGCGGCCCGTAACGTAGCTAACTTCACGTTGAATAAAATAATGGCGGGGCAATCCCAATTTCAATCCAATGTTGACACTATTGTGTTCAAGAGTACCGAATCACATGACTGCAAAATTGACATTGGAATTGTATTGGGTTTAGATTGAAATTAAAATTAGTTTCAAGAGTAAGCCCCCAGTTCACATGCAGTCAAATCTCAAGGTAACTTATAAAATTTGGAATTTTCTTTCAATCACTAATTATTGACGTTGAAAAGGGTCCTTTGACCAGACAAGAGTTGTGTCGACGTGTGGTAAACTCTGCTTGCGCAATGCAGGATTTTTGCATGACGTCATTATGATGCGTAGTTCGTATGTGGCCATCTAGATGACGCTACAAAATTATTTTAATATTGGTGCTGTACCTTAAATCTATCATTTTCTGTTCCTGTGGTTAGCAGGTTGTGGTTTATTGCGAAGAAGGGCCTTGATACCGCGTAGAAGCCGACTGTGATGGCGATGTCTGTAATATAAAGATAGTTTAGTGAGTAAATACAGCATAGCATACATTGCGACGCCCTTTAAAAGGCGGAATCCCGACACTCGCGGAGCGATTTGGGAGAGGCCTATGTACAACAATGCACCGCGATAGGCTGAGTTGATTTATGGATACAGTAAATTCATACAGGATAAGTTTTTAACCAGTGCACAAACTGTAACCATGAATTCAGCATATCATTCTAGACCCCCAGCGCAGAAATTTTTCACCGGTTATTTTAAAACTGTCAACTTTGTACATTTTTCATTTCAGTAGCTTGTTGACATTACTATTAATTATTTAATATTGACATTACCTGACATTTCTTATTGCATTTTTATTACATTCGTTTTAAATAAATTTGACATTGATACTACTGAATTATTATACTGACATCTATTTACGTAATTGGCAAAAGCCTATCATAATTGTATATTTGTACGCCAAATGGCAAAACATAGAGAAACTGTAATTGACTATTGTACCATCTTACACACTGTTGTAACCTATGTTTACAAATAAAGACTATCGATTGATTGATTGATTGATAGAAAAAGAAAAAAAAAATCAGCTGTTTCAAGAAAAGTGCAATACCCATGCGGTCAAAATGTATGGAACAGCTGTTTTTTTTTTGTATTTTACAATTTGCGCACTTGTTAAAAACCTATCCTGTATATTGCGTACGTATGTACATACATATCTATATTAATACTATAAGGAGCTATAATTAGTTTGTATGTTGTCTCTGGAACTAGCAAGTCGGAATAATTCTTGAGGAAGGTTGTAGGATAAAATCACGAAACGACCCTGAGGAGTCGAGTAAAAAAAGTCAAAAAGAACGCTAAGAGCAAAACGAAGTACAATCGCTCGCGGCGATATAATGTTATATGACTTTTATTTTGTTAAAACAAGAAACTTCACGGCCGAAGTCTACGGCCGGTATAGTATGATATGTAATGTAACAGGTCCATGTTCTTGTCTGTTTTATTCTTCAAGTGCTACATGACGATTTTCTTTAAATTTTCGATAAAAAGGCTGTGCTAGAAGTATTTTTTGCCCAGGAGTGTATGTTTAGTCACACTTACACTTAGCAATAATGTTGTCTATGAAACCCATGCCCACTCTGAAGTTGAGGAAGTTCCGCAGATGCCTCGTCAGCTTGTAGAAGCTGGCCAGCAGGGTCAGTTGCTCACGATGGTTACCCTGGAAACCAAAACAAACAACATTTAATATTTACAGTCGGATAAAATTAACTGTTAGTAAACCTATCTACAACGTGGCGACGCTTGTGCCTGTGTCCAGCAGATGATGTCTTTCAGCTGAAATGATGATGATGTTGATGAAACCTTCTTATTTGCTGTTTTTTTTTTTGTTGTATTAATCTTACCTTAATTTTAATAGTAGTGTAGCATAATAGTGTTTTAGTTTTTTCTCTTTTATGTGTTTAATTATCGTATTGTACTGTAGTAAGTTTGTAACATTCCAGTGCAAGTCCAATAAATAATTTTTCTTTCTTTCTTATCTATATCAGAAAATTAGACCTTACGGTAAGGCGCTGCAATTTGCAAACATTTCGTGTGCTACCTCTAAATTTACGTACCAAGACATCTCCGTGCCTCGGAAAGCACATCAAGCCGTTGGTCTCCGCTGTCATTCGTGGATTTTTGACAGTAATAGCCAGAAGCCCGAAATTCTGACAAGCAGTCTTATCGTATAACCCAGTAATTAGGTTGTGGAGGTCAGATAGTCAGTCGCTCCTTGTAAAATACTGGTATTCAGCTGCATCCGGTTAGACTGGAAGCCGACCCCTAGGCAGATTGGTTGTTTAAGACGGTTTTAAGACTTGACTGATTCACCATTGGTTTTATTATTAGTGGTTGTGATTTAACGGGCATTATCACAAAATAACAATAACGATGCAGTCTTGATATGAGAATGATCTACATTGACTATAAAACACTATATAAAATGGCGGCAGGAGTTATTTTCGTTTTTGAAGATATTAATTTGAAGCCTAGAATGCGCTTTAGATCTGGTGATAAATTGATTACCTGCCATAGAACTATCTTTCCCTGCCATAGCATTATGGATTCTATAGTATCTATAATTAAGTATTTATTTATAGCTGTAGTAATTAACCTAAGGAGCTCAAACGCGTGATTATATGTAGTATGTAATTAATAATAAACACGTGCACGATAAGGCCGATAAGCCTGGTAGATAAGGCTTTACTAGTGACATACAAATTATTTAACCACTGACCAACCCCCACTGGGTCCGAGTGGTGGTTTATAGCCCGCTCCCTTATCATCCCTCTCCCTTTCAGACAGGATGCCTGTGTCCCAGCAGTGGGAAGTGGCTGACTATAGTTATGGTAACCATCAACAGAAAGAACGTGCATCTATGGATTCACAGAAACTACAGCACAATCTAGGGGTATTTTAGTTATTCATGTCATCGTCTGCCTAAACTTTTCCCAATATGTTGGGGTCGGTTTCCAGAAAGACCGAATTCAGCTGAATACGAGTATTTTACATGAAGCAACTGCCTATCTGACCTCCACAACCCAGTTACTGGGTATTACGAGGGTACGTTTTACCCAGTAACTGGGTTGTTAAGGTCAGATAGGAAATCGCTTGGTAAGACGGTTGTTTTTTAGTTATTCATGTATTGAAAATAAACTACTTATTTTAAAATAAAAATCTTATAACATACTAATATCAAAATGCGCAGTATTTTATACTCTAATAGGAAATTAAATAAAAATCTAATATAAAAAAGGACTGTACAGTAGAAATAATAAATAAAAGTGTGTGTGTAGTTTAGACAGATAAGCAATGCAACAAAAGTATGAACTGATCACCTTTTTATTTAAGTCGAATTGTAAATGTAAGTGGTGAGTCCGTTTCGAATACAGACAACATATTTTGGTAACTCACCTGATAGAAAGCAACTTCCTCTGAGTATGTGATCAGCCTCGAATTCACATATCTGAATTCACCTTCCAGTTTCTGTTCTTGAACCGTCATCTTAGCTGGAAAAGAAAAGAAAATTTCGTCATTAAATTACTGTAATTGAATTAAGAAATAGCTTGTGTATAGACTATATGGAAAAAAGGAAGTGGTGAAGCAGCAGTGGACGTTTTTCGGCTGATATGATGAAATGGAGAAGGGCGGGCATCTTGGAGAACTGTCTTATGTAATTTTGACGTTCAAAAAGTGCTGAATCTCAGCCTAGTTTGAATAAATGACTTTTGATTTGATTTGATAAGAACAGTTGACTTTTAGTCACCATAGTATTTAGATAAACAAGCAACAATTTTAATTTCTTTACCACACCTAAACAAATTTGGATGAGTTTACACATGGAGATAGAATTTATTAAGATTAAGGGGCACCTTTTGTGTTGGCTTTTAGAAAAACCTGGACATAACATTTAATAATAATAGAATAAAGAAATAGTATTACCTGTCGGTCTTCTGAGGTAAGTTAGCAGTACTCCAGATAAGAGCAAATATGCCATCATTATACCAGGAGTCTGGAATAAAAAAAAAACCTAGTTAGGTATATACTTTGATTAAATACTTAGTACTTCATAAGTATGTAAAAAAACTAGCTTAGCAAGATATTTTTATTGATCTGATTCCATTCTTAGCAAAATCATTTATGATTTTTGTATAATTGGTACCATTAAAACATTAGGTCTAGAAAATTTAAATTACTTCTATTTTTTAGACATATCGAACACTTTCGGGTAATACAAATGTCGATAACAAACGCCATAGTTCTTTCATACTGCAATAAGTAATTTCCCTAGTCTCGAAACAAGCTTTAAAATTCACTTACCGATGCCCCAAGATTAACAGTTAGTCTGTACAAGTATATGCTAATATCCAGCATAGGTTTACTGATATTACTGTACAAATCAACGACGGTATCACAGAACTTCTCTATATCTGTCGTCAACAGCTGATCAGCGTTTGATATCCGATTGTCTAAGTTCGATACTTGGTAGTATGTGAAGCCCCTGTAAGTAAAATAAGTAATGTTCTTTTATGGCAATTTGATCTTTAGTTTCTTGGGAATAAGATTTATTACGATATCCCTACCAACCTGTATTACAAGAGCCTGACCTGTATTAATAACTAGCTTTTGCGAGCGGATCCCCCGCGCGGAACTTTCATCCCCTATTTAACTCCCTTAGGGGTTGAATTTCGAAAAATCCTTGCTTATTCCTTGTCTACATTATAAAGGGAACCCCTGTGCAAAAATTCAGCTCTCTAGGTACAAGGGTTTGGGCTGGGCGTTGATGAGTGAGTCAGTCAGGTTTTTTTTTTTTTTTTTTTGTGTATGGCATTTCGCAGTTGACCTTGAGAGGCCGTGACTGCTCAACCGGACTTTCCTATGAAGGTTTTTAGGATTCTAAAAGCCTCCAGCCAGGGCGGAGTCAGTCAGGACTTTTCTTTTTATTTATATAGATAACACCAACAAGGCAAAGTTCTACCATTTTTTTGAATATGTATGTAGTTGTTTATAACTAAAAAGTAAGTTTTGCTGTGTAGACTGTAGTAATGTTTTTTTTTACCAGCATTAATTCTGGTATTCGATTCTTCTATCAATAATTGTGAAGTTTGACTAATATTGCTAAGACAATAGGGTATTTTCCAACTTATTAAAAACTATTCTAATTTGTAGATTGGGACGAAATATGTAACAGAAAAATAAAAGTAAATTGATTTATATCCATTTTCTCAATTAAAAACGATTTAAACCAAATTTATTTTTCGGTGTTTTAAATTTACCGCCAAAACGCTCCTTACGATGACTTTTTATCACGTGACGTCAACTTTGTGTAAACTAAATAGTTAGTAAGTAAACAAGAGAATGTAGTGCTTAAAATTAACAAGATTTTTATGGATAGAAAGTGAAATCAATGGTGTGCGGTGCCTCTGTGCACAAATACTTCTAAAACTGCGCCAAACTAAGTATTTGTACTGGTGCTGTTTACACAAAGCTGACGCCACGATGTCACGTGATAAAAAGTCATCGTAAGGAGCGTTTTGGCGGTAAATTCAAAACAACGAAAAATAAATTTGGTTTTAATCGTTTTTAATGGAGAAAATGGATATCAATAAATTTATTTTTATTTTTCTGTTAAATATATCGTCCCAATCTTCAAATTAAAATAGTTTTTATCAAATTGGAAAATACCCTATTGTCACGTAATTTGATAACGTAATGCCATAATGCGAAAATCAATTTGCCAGCCATTTTATGGCAATCTTAATTCCGGTAGAGAATTCCGGCTCACACTGTTTCAATCATATCAGACATACTAGATATTATGTTCTACATTTACAGTCATAACAATAAATAAATGAACATTGATAGTTGCTATCTAGATCCAGTGCTTATCTAAAAAGATTATAAGCGATTATTTTCGGACTTTGGAAATATTGATTGCCCTTAGAGTACTTGTCTTTGGAGTTTATTTATAAAAGGCGGGAGGAGATGTTTAAACGGTCAAAAATGTATGGTTAAATAGTCGCTAATAATTACTATAAGCAACTTTTATAAATAAAGGGGTTTATGGTGCGAAAAATGGTTCTGGTCAGCAATAGGCTGTTGCAAATGACATTTGCTAAGAAAAACTGCACGCTAGAGGTGGTAATCTTATCAAATTCAAATAGGTTACTATAGGCCTACTGCTAGGTGTGGGAGAGAGTGTGATGACGAGTCATAAAACTTGTCCTTCGCGTACTGCATAATCAGACTAATTTCCTCTTTGCGAGAAAGAAAGGACCGCACGGGCCCAGTGCGAGTTGGTAAGAGAGTATGATGTCATCGAATTTTTGGTTCTAGAACATGTCGGTTTGTTCACGGTGTTTCCTTCACGGTTTTGAGAGCAGTGGTGATGACATTATTTCCGCAAAGTAAGACGCCTGCCGGGTTGGGAGTGGTCCGGACTCACGATTTGAAGGTCGTGGGGACCTTCAAATCGTGAGTCTGGACCACTGGACCAACAAAACTATTCTATTTCGCGCAGTAATGGACGTTAAAACCTCTCTCGAACTAGCTAGCTGTGCGTTGGGGAGGCGTTTTAACGTCCTCAGGCACCCTTACAGTTAAACGGTAGAGCCCTGTAAACGAAAAGTTAGTATTGACGTACCCGTACTACGCGATTATTGACATATTTCCGTAACATTTGTTTTAATTACGTAATTTATTTTGTATTTGCTATTAATACAAAATAAGTACATATAGAACAATAAAATACACTTACTTGTAATTATATTGATGTATATTTTGTGTAACGTTAATTGCCGAGTAAATAACAATATGATGAAGGTTTGTGTAGACAATGACCCAGCATTATCTTCGTATCGATCGACCGATAGCTAAATATCAAATAGGTATTAGTTTTTATACAGCGTGGCAGGGACATCGACGCGCAAACTGTAACCATGAATTCAGCAAATGAATCTAGACAAAATAATCGGCTGATTGAAAATAAAAGTACTAAACCTACGCGGTCAAAATGTATGGAACAGCTAATTTTACTATATTATTTTACGAAACATTATAGCATAGGGAGTTCCGTGCGGTGCCGGACGTGAAAGAATAGCACCATCCCTTTTCTTCCCGTGGGTGTCGTAGAAGGCGACTTAGGGATATACTAGAGAATGGGCAGCAGCGTTCTCTATGCATTTTACTACCATACTGCGATCGCCAACCCGCCTGCCAAGCGTGGCGATTATGGTAAAACCCCCCTTTTGCGGGAGGCCTATGTCCAGCAGTGGACGTCTTTCGGCTGTGTGATGATAGCACAGGGGGATCAGGGGGCTTACTCTTGAAACTAATTTTAATTTCAATCTAAACCCAATACAATTCCAATGTCAATTTTGCAGTCACGTGATTCGGTACTCTTGAACACAATAGTGTCAACATTGGATTGAAATTGGGATTGCCCCGCCATTATTTTATTCAACGTGAAGTTAGCTACGTTACGGGCCGCAATAGTGTTGTTCGACTCATTACAATAAACCGGTAATAGAGAATTAAAATGCTTTATCCTTTAAATAACGCGGCCAATAAATAAATATCTTATAGATAGTTGCTTAATTGAGTAATTGTGACGTAATCAATTCATTTGGGCGCAAGAAAATGATTAAAATCATAAAATTAACCATGACTTTGGCTGCATGCGGTAGGATCGTTGTCATGCCCTACACTATCTATATCTATATCTATATCTATACATCTATCTATACATCTATACATATAATAAATCTGTAAAGGAACTTTTTCTGTACATTTAAAATATTTCGAAAATAATTGCTTGGGGTGGTAAGGGATAATCAACAGATGACATTTTAACCCTTACCAAAATTTTTGTCTGTAGCTCGGTTTTTCAGTTTCTATGTTGAATAGATCAAGTATCACGTCAAAAGAACGAAACTAATATGGTTATCTTTCATACTCAAATATTGTTTATAACTCAGAGTTTATATTAGTCTTTGTTTCATCGCAATCGCTTCGGTCAACCTATCTAAATAATTTAAAGTGTTCAAGAAGAATTTATTTACGTAATGTTGAAACACTTAGCGACATCTATTGGTGTGAAACGGTACTAACGAATGCTTATTATTAACACGTCATTCTCATTTAAGTTACTTACTGTGTCTGTGTTATTTCAAAAAGTAATGATACTGATTACTAAAATCGCTTTCCGTTGGTGGTTGATTCCCACGAATCAAAAAAGCTAAAAGAATTTCAAATAAAAAGTTGTGATAATATTAACTGACGTGGTGTTTGAGTCATATACCTAGAATGCAATGTTAGATAAATATTTATTAGTTTTATCAATCAAATTAATACAAATAGAGGGGATGAAATCTCATTTTTAATTGTGATAAAAGTCTTAGTAGCGCCATCTAGCATAATGTAGCAAAATTAGAGCGGCTAGAGGAACATCTCCAAATTCTTAATCTCTAGCGTCAGTAACGCCATCTAGGTTTGAATAGCAAACATGCAAAGACAACAACTTGATTTCGCGCGAAATTTGATAATGTTAAATTTAAATGCGTGTTTACAGCATTACTCGATTCAAATAATGGGAGTTTTGGGAGTAAAGAGTTGTAAATACTTATGTGCTAATTTTCGTGATGTTAGTTTTCGAGGTGGGGAGGGGTTCAAGCGAGGTCGGATGGTGAAAGTCAGGAAAAAAAATCCAAAATTGCGACCATAACTACTGGTGGATTTGAGTAAATAGATAGGTTTTCACACGGGCAACTGTTGTTATGTCGATGCTCTTCCGAGCAACATCGCTTACAGAGAAGCATTTTCTTAGTTAAAACAAGTTTAAAAATGTATTTATTGATCCATTTGGCATCTCCAAGAAAGGATACATTACCTACACAGGAACAATAGAAATCACAATAGTAAAATATTGACAATTTTAAAGTCGCTTCTTTAAATATAATTATTTATTGGTCTACAAATAAATGTATGGCTGAACAAAAGAAACACTGAAACATTTTTGATTATAATTTACAATAAAAAGGCATCGCAACTGAGAGTCGCGGAGGATCGCTCTGTTACGTCCATTATCCTCGGGATCGGGCTCTCTCTCTTCCTGCTGCCTGCGTCAGCAGCGAGGAGAGAGGTGGGGGCGCGCGCGGTATGGCACTACGTAGCAACAACATCGTACTTACTATGTTCATAGAAAACCCGTGCTATACAAGTAAATAGTTTTTTTTGCCTGGTTTGGTTTTTTTTTCAACAGCGCTTTTAATGTGGATAATGACCGACGTTACGGGGCGTAGGTAATGGTAACATTCGCAGCGAGCATGTCTTTACGCCGTGTGCTAAAATCAGTGTTGCTCGCTCGCATGTTTTGCCGTAGTAGGTACTACTGACTGCACGAATACTTGCTTGGTAACATATTAGGTGCATTTTGACCCGTGACGCCGGTCAGTATCCACCTTTACAGCGTGATCTTTCTTCATCGTGATAACGCCATGGTCCCACGGGCCGTTAACTGACAGGTGGCGTCAGGTGTTACTGCACTGCTACCTGTCGAGGCCTATCGCAGTCCGTGCAGAGCATTCCCACTGCTGTGGTTTTATTCAGTGGTCAACGTTTGATAAACAAAGCTAAAAGACACGCGCCTGTACGGGCCGAGATAGGCGCCCGCCCCCGCGTGGAATAATGCTTCAACACACTCAACCAGACGCGCAGTCGATTTATTGAGTAAGTACAGTAAAAGCTCCTTATTCGTGCTTCCTTCATTCGCGTTTTCACTACTCGCGGATTAAAAAAATGCGACCCAATTCCTATATCCGCGGCTAAAGATTTATTTATTTGCGGGTCTAATCGGTACATCGGTACATACATATTAACAAATAACAAAAAGGATTCCAATAGGTATCCAACCCACTATCCTTTGTAAACGCGTCGTCAGATGGACTATAAAAAAGTGAAATAGACCTTATTACAACTTCGCCTAAAGTACATTGTCAAATGATATCGCCGCTGTATTGGTTCGGCCTTTGACATCTACAATAGCCGCCTTCGCCGCGGTCGATGTTTTTAACCGACTTCAAAAAGAAGGAGGTTATCAATTCGACGTTTATATTTTTAATGTATGTTCAGGCATAACTCCGTCGTATATAGACGGATTTGCAAAATTCTTTTTTTTTTCGAAAGGGCTTTACTCCGAAATGGTCCCATTGAAATTTCATATAAACAGGGCCCGATCTAGCTATTTAGCCGCTCCGGGCAAAAATAACATTTGCCGCCCTTTGCACTAACACCATCAAAGATGGTATGACCATAATTATGTGATATTCTTTTAACTATATAATATTCACATACGTTAGTCTACACGGCTTCTGAACAAGTATACAAAAATTCATGAGAGTAGGTATGTTTGTAAGTATACATTTTGCCGCCGCTCATTTTTGCCGCTCTGAGCATTTGCCCGGCTTGCCCCCCTTTAGATTGGGCCCTGCATATAGATCTGATGATGCGTTTCGGAAACAGACAACGGAACTCTTCAAAAAATTACAGCAAATCAACCGCGAATGTTGCTATCACATAAATAAGTATGCATTGTTTTGACCCAAAGGATGATGAAATTTCGAATTGGTGTATGGTAGGTAACAAAAAAGTGAAAAATAAAAACTTTTTTCAAAAAAATAACAACAGACTTCCAAAAAACACTACAAAGTGCAAAATAACTTTAATTTCGGAAGGCGGTGACAAATAATTAAAATACACATCCAACGTCACCGACTTCCGAAATTAAAGTTATTTTGCACTTTGTAGTGTTTTTTGGAAGTCGGTTGGTATTTTTTTGAAAAAAGTTTTTTGAGAATGTAAACAAACATAATGAAACCAACCTCATCACCATTAAGTATATTTAAATATCATCATCATCATCATTTCAGCTGAAAGACGTCCACTGCTGGACATAGGCCTCCCCCACATTTATAAATGCTGCGACTTAATAGACATTCCATCCTTTGGTACGAGCCGCTTTGCGTGTTTTACCTATTGTTTCATCTTTCCATTTATTGCAAAATGTTGAAATTTTTTTTTTACTTAAAAACGATTTTCGACGCGAAAAAATCTGTTTAACGCATAGAAATGCTTGATCGTTTACGCCTTGGAGAGTCGCTTGCATCCATATCACGCTCATACAATTAATCAATATGGTCAAAAACTTCAATTAAATTGTTTTTTTTTTGTCACTTGGGAACGTATCCCCTATAATCCCATATAAATTACCATTCCATAGTCACGGTTTCTGTATTCGCGGTAGGTATTTTACAGAACGTATACCTCGCGAATAAAGAGCTTTTACTGTACCTACGGCAGGTGCACATTTATTATAAAATGAGCCTCGACCAGGCGCTTTGATCTATATTTATTCTTAAAAATCTGAGTGAGACTTCGTCGCAATATCATTATAACCCCTAAAGACGCCTGCAGGCCTAGACAAAACACCTTTCTGTTAACGTTCACGCTAAACTCTACGCCAGAATATATGGGAATGACATTACCGTGTCCTTTCCGCAGGTAATGTCATTCCCATACATTTTGGCGTACCGTTTAGCGTGAACGCCAAGAGTAATGTGTTTTGTCTCTAGGCTCTGGACTGCATTCGAAAGCTGTGGTAGTTTCCTACCAGGATAGATCGGAAGATCGGAGGAGTGGTACCTACACCGTCAAAGCGACACATTATTGTTTTCCGACATGCACGCGAACGAAGTCGCGGGCACAGCTAGTCTACTAATAAAAAAGACGGCGTAGAAGGTCTCAATTTTCTATAGTAAAAGTAGTCAAGTTTTAGTTTGTTTAGAACAGTTAGATATTGTTCGCGTTTGGTTCCTTTGTAGTAAGAAATACCCAATGGCGTTCTTTATTTATGTAAAATAACAATATTGAGTGTGTCTAGTAATAATAAAAAAACCGAGAAGAAAACCAATGAAAATGTAGTGTGGTATATTTTCTCTTACATTAAATCTTGAATATCTTTGGAACCCGTGGTACGCTTTACATAATTCCAACTGTAAAAATGGTTTTATCCATAGATCTATCGTTTAAAACCAAAATAAATAAAAACTGTACATAAATAAGAAATCTCATTTTCAACTTACGTAATTATACGAGAACCTTACATTATTTTCAAATATTCCGTATAAAACTCAAATTAGTACAACTGGATTTTATTATGAAAACTATGTAGATAGTAATGAGATCAAATTAAATTAACTAGTTAATTAGAAACCTATACATTGAGTTGAGCCAAAATCTCTTAACATTTCTCGTCTTTGTTTCCATTCTTTTTTAGGGAATTACGTAAAACACTGTTTAATACTGCTAATCGTGCCTTATTAAACTCCTTTTACTTGTTTATAACCACCTAAAATGCGAAACAATTTCAAAAAAGTTACACTTTTGCTATTGGAAAAATCACAATCTACAAACAATCCCAGCGTAATATTGATGCAATACACAGCTGTCAAAAAAACTCAAGAGTAGCGATTACCGCGCGCCAAGCCCGATCCCGATTTCATTTAGTTCTCCAAAAAGACACGCAATTTAAACACGATTTGGCGCTAGCGTCGAACTCAAGAGTACGAAACGTCACAATTCCAATGTCGATCGATCGGAATTAAACTCAAGAGTAAGCACACAGTTCAGAATCATGTACTGAATTATTGGTTACAGTTTGCGCGTCCATTTCGCTGCCACCCTAGATACACTGGACGATGTTACGTACTAGGTGGAATCTAGATTTCCTCGTATAATCAAAAGGTGAATAAGGTGATACTGTGCGACAGTAGTTTAGATAAGTACTAGGTAGGTTGTTTAGTAATCGTTTGAATAGTTCAACGGTAGGTTTAATTTGGTACCTAATTGGTAGTTTAACACTACTCATCATTTTCTAGACACAACTTGTCGACATATTTTTTTTAAAGTATCAAGCCCTCGTCTATTATTTTTAACCGACTTCAAAAAAAGGAGGAAGTTTTCAATACGGCAATATTTTGAACCGACGAAAAAACGGAGGAGGTTACTCAATTCGACGCGTATATATTTTTTTTTTTTATGTATGACCACGCATATTTTTTTCCAGAGTAGTCCAATTTTGATAATTCTTTTTTTAATGGAAAGGGTATACTTACTCCGAAGTTGGTCCCATATAAATTTTGAAGAAAAATTCTAACCCTAAGGGTAAGAAAACAGGGGATGATTGATTGTTAACTCACATATTTTAATACTGAGTTGTGTATTACAAAAAAAGTAATCAAAAATTAAGCATGTTGTAGTAATTAGTAGATCATAGCCACAAAAAATTATAAAATAAAAACTTTTTAGTAAAAATTAAATTAAAAATTTAAAAAACCCCCGACCCAAACAAAAACTCTAAAAAGTAAAAAATAATATTTATAGGCCTTTTAATTTGAACGTAATATTTTAATCAGGGCATTTTCAAGTCGGGGGACGGCTAGGCCTCTGTTTGGCGTTTTCATTGACCGTCCCCCGACTTTTGGCGGTTTTTTTTTTTTTTAAAGTTTTTTCTATGTTACCTCAGTACTCCGTCATTTAAAAACCGATTTGATTCTTTTGTTTGAAAAGGAAAAAACATTTCCAGTTTAAGCTGATCTCGCACTGTACGGAAATCCTATACAATGCGAGATCAGCTCATACTGGAAATGTTTAGCTTTAATATGTAGCCGTGTGTACCTACTTATACAGGAGAAGTTTTTATCCAGTGCGCAAACTGTAACCATGAATTCAGCATATCATTCTAGACCCCAGCGCAGAAATTTTTCGTCGGTTATCCAGAAAAAAAACCAGCTGTGCAATACCTGAGCGGTCAAAATGTATGGAACAGCTGATTTTTTTGTAAAACCGACGTAAAATTGCGCTGGGGGTCTAGAATCATATGCTGAATTCATGGTTACAGTTTGCGCACTGGTTAAAAATTTATCCTGTATAAATTTGATCAAGTTTTGACTACCGGTTTTTGTGTTAGCTTCAATAATAAGTATTCTTTCCACTTAGTGGATGTTGATGATGTTATAATAACTTCCTGTCACTGTTACTAGCAAGTGAAGGTGCTTCTTAGCATATCGATGGCAAAAAAATCAAACATATTTGGCCCAAAATTTGGCTGCGCGAACTCCGCTCGCTGGCGCAGTTATAAGATCGTCAAATGCACAAGTGGAATCCACAAGATGGAAGGTGAGTTATTGTCTGTGGGGAGGTGCCGCATACAAAATAAAATACATAAGTACCTCTTTAATATATATTGTGAAAGCCTCACTGTAGAGAATAATAAAAAAAACTATGTTTGTTTTAAATTTAAGGAATGCAACAGAATGCAAGTAGTTTTAACTAAGTAGAAAAGTGTCATTATAAAAAAAAAAACTACGTTAATATAATTAGACATGTAGAAAAGTAGAGCTACGTCTGCCAACAAACTGCTATGCAGTTTGGCGGAGGTAAATGTAACCTACACGAACTGTTTTTTGTGAATAAACACTTTTTTTTACGCACTGGGGATCCGAGCCGTAAATGTTTTTTTTTATTGTGTCATTAGTGTGGATAAGTACCATAACAAAAAAGTAAAAAACTGCAAAGTGAAAAATGGGTAGAATACCATTTTCGACATTCGTTGCTACTTGATAAAAAATAATAATTAAATAGCTAGGGTATGCAATTAAGCACCTACTTACATCAAAATAATTGACAGTCATTGACCACGACGTCGGATATTTCTACAACATGTATAAGTACTGCTTTCCCTGGGTTAGCGGCGATGTCAGCAGAGGTCACTATCATTGTCTATACATAGTTATTTATGCAATATACGTTAGTAAACCGGTTCTCGACAACAACTTTCAATTATTTTGAAGCCAGATTTAGACAGGTATATTGATTCATTTTTAAATTTATCATTTGCTTCACCAAAATATAAGTGACATTACATTTACATTTTGTACTATTTATTTGGGCTAGTTAATAAAAATTATTACTATTTATTCCTTTTAAATATTAAAGCATTTTTTCATGTGCAACGAATAACGCCTATAAATCTGTCTAGCTGCCATTCTACAGCACCTGTGCTTAGAACCGTAGACAAGCGTTTTGTCGTCGGAAGAGTAGACAAAAATGACGTTTCCGCAAAGACTGTTCACAGTTTTTCATCGAGAAATGAAGACAAGTGATTTCTATTCTACAGTAGAGTAGACATAGAAAGCGTCATGCTAACCCTGCTGTACTTTGCATGGAGCGGCTGCTTATTCGACCTTCTAACTATCCATTACGACTGTCAAAGATCTTCGGATGACAGCCGGGACCAACGGCTTATCGTGCTTTATGTCGCACGGAGGGGTCTCGATTTGTTATGAATATAACAAATTTTATATTATAGTCACCCATCCACGAACCGACCATGGCAAACGTAGCTTAAAATTCGATCAACCCGTACCACTGTCATTACTTAGCTACGATCCCAAGGAAAAATCTTAGGTCAGATATTAAAAAAACCCTACTAATATTATAAATGCGAAAGTAACTCTGTCTGTGTGTCACGCTTTCACGCCTAAACCGCTGTACCGATCGTCATGAAACTTGGCAGAGATATAGCCTGGAATATGGAGAAGGACATAGGCTAGTTTTTTATGCGATTACCGATATCCACGCGGGCGGAGCCGCTGGCAAAGCTAGTACTTATAAAAGTTATAAAATCATTTGCCTGTTCTTAAATATCAGCTTTCTTAATTATTGTCCTAGTTTTTAATCACCATGGATGAAAAAACATAGGTACATAACATTGATCTTCAATCGATAAGATCTACTGCGATAAAATCGGTGCAGTAAATGGGAATTACAATTTATAGCTTTCAATTTTATCATAAGTAGGTACGTTTATACCAAAATAAAATACTTTGGTATAGGTAGTAGATATTTTTTATAAAGTAAACAGTTATTTAGTACTAAAATTGTTAGTAAGGACACATACGCGTATAAGAGCAGTCTTTGCCCAGTAACGGCTGCTATTTACGAGATGTACGAGTATGTCGTGGGTTCGAACCTCGACAGGTGCTTTACTTTGTGTGAATTATTTCATCACCACTGCTCTCAAAACGATAAAGGAACATATCGTGAGGAAACCGGCATGTCCTAGAGCCGAAAATTTGAAGACATATGATATCTACCAACCCGTACTTGGGTCCGCATGGTGCCCACTCCCTCTCACAGAGAGGATGCCTGTGTCCCAGCAGTGGGACCATTATAGACTGATTATGCATAAGCGGATCCCACTGCAGGAAAAAAATAGTTTAAAAAACTAAAAACACGCTTTTTATAGAAAACCGAACTAAAAAATCGAAAATAAAATTTAATAAATTTATATTAAGAATAGTGTTAAAAATTTCAATAAATATAAATTAATAATAGTGACTATTTAAAAATATACTAAATAAGTATAAAAAATAAAATGAAGTGACAATAATAAAAAATATTTAAAACAAAATCGACTATAGAGAAAAATTATAAAAAAACAAAAATCATATTTTGCAAATTGAAAAATGGCATAATTTTATCACATTAGAGTATTGTCATTGGTCCTCAATAAATCTACAAAGTTTGAACGATATCTGGGCGTTTAAAGTGGGTCAAAATCGCGCCCAAAGAAGTCGGTTACAAAAATACATACAGGTGAAGCTAATAAAAAGCGTGTAAAAACACATCTCATTCAGAAAAAGCACGAACATTGATCACCATGCTTATTCAAGACGGATTGGCGATTTTCGACTTAGGTGTATTAACTTTAAAGTCCAGATTTCCACACGATGTTTTCCTTAACCGATGTCAGTAATGTTCAAGATAAACTCCGTATACTTGATCAAAATTATACCATCATGCGGGCAGTGACTTGCGTGAATTTAAGGTTCAAAGTCTGAGGGCAAAGTCTATCGGCTGATAGTCTGTTGTTACCGGAATGTATGAGTAATTGAGATAGGTACTTGTTTTATAAGTGGTGTGAACTTAATCCCGAATTCATGGTATAAATGTTACGGTAACTACCTACTAAATACCTACAAGTAAAACCTATTTATTATAAGGGATAAGTTTTTATCCAGTGCGCAAACTGTAACCATGAATTCAGCATATCATTCTAGATCCCCAGCACAGAAATTTTTCGCCGGTTATACAAAAAATAAAAACAGCTGTTCCATACATTTTGACCGCGTAGGTATTGTACTTTTCTATGAAACAGCAGTTTTTTTTTTTTGACATCCATAGAAGAACATCTGAAGGCCAATTCTCGTAATTAAAAACGTTCACAATCTAGTCGCAGTCTCATCTCAGCGACAATCAAAATTGTCAAAAACTTGTCAAAACTGTATGGGAAACTCGAGGTAGGTATTTTTGACAGATTGAGACTGAGATCAGACTGTGAACGTTCTTAAAATTACGAGAATTGCCCCTCTGATCTACGCTAGGGGGGGGTGGGTCTTGAATTATGAGCTGAATTCATGGTCGATGTCCCTACCACCCGGTATAGTGAATGTCATGTTGTTGGGCTACTATAGTCTATGCAAATGTGTGGTAACCGAAACTATCTAGTTGTTTCATTAATTTGTTTTATCAGCCGGAAATATCCACTAAATAATATCACATGCTATATAAGTGACTAGCAGCACTCCGCGGTTTCACCCGCGTAGTTCCCGTTCCCGTGGGAATACGGGTATAAAATATAGCCTATGTCACCAGGGGATAGTGTAGCTTCCCAACAGTGAAATAATTTTTCAAATCGTTTCAGTAGTTTCGGAGCCTATTCAATGCAAACAAACAAACAATCAAATCTTTCTTCTTTATAATATTATAAGCCTGAAGCAGGCTCAGCATAATGTTTGCTATTGACAGTGCTTTTTCAGTACAAAGTGACATTTCGTTGCTCCATTTTTGACATCGCACCGTAGATATCCCTCTACAATTTATCATTTTGTCTTTCGTTTCTAACGATCTTTTTCTAGGTCCTTATAAATGTAGACTATTTCAGAAGAATATTTCTCCCCGAACTGTCAAAATCACACTGACAACAAACTTTCTACTCGACGGCCACAAAGTATGTACGATTATCTACAAAATCATGATTCGCTTATAACGCATAACTGTGATAATTAATAGAAAAACATAGCTATCTTCTCCTATTAGTCATGTCTATTCTTCCGTCGACAAATCGGTGCTCTTACTAAGCCCTTTTTCTATTCTTGGTAGATAGAGATAAACGGATAGAATTGGTCATGCTAAACCTGTTGGCATAAAAACCTAACCATGGTGTAAGAAATTAATACTTACTTCAGGTACTCTTGATACAAGTGCAGCGTAAGATTGGTCCTTAGTTTAAGTTTTAGCTCTCCTATACTCCATTTCAGTACATTATTTACTAAAGATATCTGAAACAGAAAGATAATGTACATTATCGTCGTGTCTGAGTCATTGTACTGTAATAATGAGGTGTCTCTAATAATAGCTAGGTAATTATCTAGTTTTATTATGGTTAAAAATAATGAATGGCTTGTAAATCATTATTTTATTAATTGAAGCTTTGACGACTTACCTACTGCATAAAAAAATACTAAGCAAGGTGACCCAGAATTAGTAAATTGTTTATATTGATTAATCTTTTCCCCGTACATAAATTGTCTTTTGTCATGGTTTCTGGGCTAGCCTACTCGCCATTAAAATGACAGACTGAACCTAATTGAAACTTAAGGATCCCGCAGACAGGTGCAACGCGAGAGTACGACGACGTGACTCTTGTAGAACAATTTCTTTGAAGTTTTGTCTGCACGATCCTTTAAATTGCAAAAAGGTTCTTATTTTTCTTCGGGTAACCTGATGATGATAGCAGAAAAATCATAAAATACTCATATGCATATTACAGGGATTAAAAACACGGAGTTAAAACAAAGTCCGTGGATTAAAAAGCCTTTGTTTTAAGAGGGTGTTGTCTTTGGTAATTATGCCTGTATGTTGTGAGTTGTTAATTTTTTTTAAACAAATTTTCCATAATGTAAAAAATCATAAAATAATACTAACAACAGGCATGGCAATGAAGAATTGTGTTAATAACCTTCTAAACTCCTTGTGGTTCATTGTGATTATAGATCTGGAACAAAAAATATACAGTTATACTCGCATAGTAATTAAAATTCATGAATCTAGCTGTAAAAGTATTTTTAATAGTATTTTATTTTCTAATCACTAAGGCACATGATATTGGAAGAACATAACACCACGCCTTGTTTCCCCGAAAGGTTGGCTAGAGGTGTACCTTTGTAACATTTCGCCAGTTTTTTTTTAAGTCCCATGTGATAGAGGGCGAGCCTATTGCCATCAACCGGGCCCAGACCCGAACTCCGGGCTGCCACTGAGAAATTCCAGGTAAGAAAAACCCAAATACACTTTGCCTGACCAGGGAATCGAATCCAGAACCTCATGCTCGGCAGTAGCGCTTGCGACCACTGAACCAACGAGGCAGTCAGGAAGTCTTCTTAGCGTGTCGATAGAAATCTAAATACAGTCAGCCCAGAATTTGGCCCATCAAAGGGTTCTCACAAGATAAGTTGGAAATTCTTTCCGATGTCTACCGTCAAACTCAGTGCGACATTCTTTGCGTCCAAGAGACCCATCGAGATGAAACCCAGAGTCGGCCACACAGCCCTGATCTAACGCTTATCGCCGAGATCTGTCATTATCAGTGATAGGAATAGGTAGTGCTTATTTGCCTAAACTTCGAAGAACAGAGACAAGAAACGGAGACTTCCTTAGGATTTTTTTTTTCCCGGGATTCGGGAAAATTCTTCAGTAAGTTGAAAATAAGCTTTATTTAAGATGTGTAAAAGCTAGATTTAACTAAACTTGCAACTACCAAAGTTTCAGGATTTTCACGTAAAATCCCGAAATAAATAATCGAACTTTAATTCATGATTTGATACAACGGTTAGTTTTTTTTTTTTTTTGGTTGGGAAATCATCAAATAACTTCTTCCGCTCTGGGTGGAGCAGGAGGGCGTGTCAGACTTTTACTGACTAAAACCCACCCGCGTTCCTTCATTAGCCCGTATGCCAGGGGCTGTGGTATCTCTTTCGAACAAACCCGCACCCCTGACAGGCATCGGCCCTTGCGGGCCCCATCATTTTTTGTGCAGACATCTCTTTGAGGCGCGCGTGGAACACAACGCGCCGTCGACTTGGGCTTGGGCTTGGTCCTTACCGGACAGCGAGCTACCCATTACTCGTCGTCCGCAAGCTCAAGCCTACGGTGCGGTGGCCGGAAATCGGCCTGGGATTCCCGACGCCCAGGGCGTCTCCGTGTCCTATACAACGGTTAGTTGGATCGTAAATATAATTCGAATGCATGAATTAAAGTTAGATTATTTATTTCGGGATTTTACTTGAAAATCCCGAAAATTGGGTAATTGCAAGTTTAGTTAAAAATAGCTTTTACACATCTTATACAGGATAAGTTTTTATCCAGTACGCAAATTTTAACTTACTGAAGATTTTTCCCAAAATCCCGGGAAAATTTAGTCCTAAGGAAGTCTCCGTTTCTTGTCCCTGTTCTTCGAAGTTTAGGCAAATAGGCACTACCTATTCCTATCACTGGTCATTATACATCCGGCGCACCCTGCGCATACAGCAAGTTTCCACGCTGACTGGCTAATCCTTTCACCACGACGGCAATCCAAAGTCCACCTATAAAGCCAGCGTGCGTAGTCTAGATTAACATCGTAGGGTTCTTGTAGTCAGGAAGTAATGGCAGAAGATAGGTTTATCATTTGAAAAAATTATGTAAA
The DNA here is from genome assembly GCA_949987655.1 of Polymixis flavicincta. Lineage (NCBI taxonomy): Eukaryota > Metazoa > Arthropoda > Insecta > Lepidoptera > Noctuidae > Polymixis > Polymixis flavicincta. Next base: position 22,839,039 of record OX465175.1, read on the forward strand.
CAAGTTTCCTGAAAATCATTTATCATGGGTGATGGTTCTATGTTAGAAAATGAGGACCATAGGATCGACATCTGGTCTTTTGAGAAAATGGCGTTTATTTAAAGCCATTCGGCCAGCTGTAAGTAGACCTCTTATTTTTTTCGGGGTGGTATATCCTCGTGGTTTTCCTTCGCCATAGGGGGGGGGGGGGGGGCTATCAGACTCTTACTAACTAAAAACCACCCGGCGTTCCCTTCTCACCGTTGTACCGGGGATCATGGATGGGAACTTATGCGCCTTCCACGAGCTTGAGTTGACCTGCCCCAACAACCGGTAATCATCAGTCCTGGTCATTTTCAAATCAAATGTCATTTATTCAATCTAGGCTGAGAATCAGTACTTTTCGAACGTCAAAATTACATACGACAGTCTTCCAAAACGCACATTACCACTTCCTAGTGATTTGGTTGGGAAGAAGTGGCGCAACTAACTCCCCAGCAGTACAGTAATTGCCTGGTTAGCCATTTTGCTGAATTTAGGTCAAACGTGTCATAAAGATATCACAGGATTTTTTATTGACATTCGCAATTAATAATATAACACTGGACTTAAGATTACGTTTCATATCTCTATATAAAGAGAATTAAGATTAGCATGATTGTGTGAAGATAAGTTGAACAATCTCTTTGAACAGGTACCTAGTTACTTAGTTAAGTGTAGGTACCTATTATGCACTGGACTATGCATATTTATTCATACTAAGCTGAGAGTAGAGTATACAATCCCGGGTCCCGAATCCCAGGATCCCGACCGTTTTCTGATCCCGAAAATCCCGAGACTGTACTTGGCTAATCTCGGAATTTACGGGATTGCCATGAAAGATCTATTTTGCATCCCGTAGTCCATTGCGCCTTGACAAGGAACTTGCCTACAATATATTAATACACCAGTCACTTTAATCTAGAGGTAACTAAAACCAGAATCTAAAAGGCTAGAAAAATGGACCATAATAGCATTTATTAAATAACGACAAATCCCCAGATCTTGGAGTAGGAACAATAAGTACAAAATTAATAAGGATAGGCAACTAGTATTAGACGTGAAATGAGCCTGTTTGAAAATTGAGGAGTTTGTGGATATCACTTAGAAACATTCTATTCAAAACAGCCTATTCCTCCTACCAGTGTAGAACCTGAGCGAGCGTCCAATGTTTGGCTTGGAAGTCAAACACTGGATGCTTCGATATTTCTGCGATTGTTTCTAAATAGTTTTTTTTTTGTTTTGTCTTTGGACAATACAAATAAATTGTGATTTGTGTTGTGCAACAATGTTTAAAATATTTTTCAAAAATATAAAGTTTTTTTTTTTTCATTTCAGTTCAATTAGAAACCACATAGTCTAACCGCGAGATAGCCCCAGGATCCCGGGATTACGCAACAAAAATCCCGTAATCCCGGGATTGAAAAACATGGTCGGGATTGTATTTTCTCTAGCTGAGAGTGGCTTCATCGTTGTTCTTACCAGCAAAGCATCAATAGCAAGAACCTGTTAATATTTTTTTAGGTTTGCTTTTAATAGGGAAGCATAATCATTTAGCATGGCAGACGGAAAACTGATCTTACTAAAACTAAAAATAACTTGGTCAAACAACAGTTTAATGTTTTTTTTGCATAAATATTATTTTCCTCAGAATAAATATACTTAGCTCTAGCATTATCGGTAAAAAAGTTTTTATTTACCTACTTTTTTGTTGTAAAATCGTTTGTTACCTATTTAAAGATAAGATGAATCAGGAATGGACTTTGAGTTTTGCCTGACACCAAAGTACGGTCATTTTGAGGTCATTCTAGCAATTATTGCGATAGGACGGACTTCGATCCAAGAGTGACGTCGTAAATAATCTGGGATCAAGGTTTAGCCAATCATAAAGGGTGTAAGGGAAATACTTCCGAAAACGAAGACAGTTGGGGCTATTGATTCTCGATACAGTACCATAAGAAAACATAGTTTTTTTTTACAATTTATTGCTAACGTTTTTTAGCATTTTTTGTACACTATGCTGTGAGAACAGTTAAATGAACAATTATTTGAGATTAAACACATTTTTTTTTACAACTCTAGCAAGTAATGTATTCAAAAATAAAAATCAGCTGATATGCTCACGCATAACCGCACTCGACCCCAAGTCCAGGTGACTTTAGGTTTAGGCATCCTTTGTAAAGCACCGCCAAAATAGAATGAAACATTACAGAAGCGTCAAACTTTTTAAATTGATGCAAAATAACCAATTTAAGGCGAAAGGTTATTGGTATTTAGGTTGTATATAACTTAAGTTCTGGCTTCGGAAGCGTGCCTCTTACACCCTGTATAAATGGTAAATCATCATCTGCCTAGCCTTTTCCAACTGTTTTAAATGTATGTTGGGGTCGGCTTCCAGTCTAACCGGATGCAGCTGAATAGCAGTATTTTACATGGAGCGACTACCTATCTGATATCCATAACCTAGTTACTGGGTAACACGCTACCCCTTGGTAAGACTGGTTGTCAGACTTTCGAGCGACCCGTAACGACTGTCAAAGATCCACAAATGACAGCCGGGATGAATGAATAACGTGGTTTTCGAGGCAAGGAGAGGGGGGAGCTTGGTATGTAAACATGGTCAACCATTCACGGATCAACCGCGAAAAGCGTAGCTTACATTATCGATTGACATGTACGGTCGCTATGACTTAGCCATAAGCCCCTCCAAAAATTGCTTCCTCCTTATAAATGGTAAACACAGGAAAGTAAATTCACGAGGACCTCTCAACATTTCGTCATCATTAGCATAATCTAAGTATTTTGTAGCTTTGTACAGACGCCAGCAGGTTAAGCTATCCCAAACTGTCAAATTTTCCCAATTGAACATGAACCTTATTCTTTTGTCATAAAGTTGAAGAACTATCAAAGAAATTTGACAGATTGAGGTAGCTTCATGTGCTGGCCTCTGTACAATACCACTAGAGAAGTGACTCAGTGGCTAAAAACATAATTCAAAGACAAAATATTAAACTAAAACAACTGTTTTAATTAGAATAGAATACTCTTTATTATGTATGGTCACCAAAAGAGATGAGTAACCAGCACCCTAATTGCGTAACTCACGATTAATCATAATCTGTTTTTTGACAGTTCAACAATATTCATTGCGTTATTTACGTTGTTGAGCTGACACATTTTTCGAACATATGAAGCAATGGTTTAACAATCTGTTTCAAAACGAAACAGATTATGATTAATCGTGAGTTACGCAATTAGGATGCTGGGTCGTAGGATATAGTTGAAGTTTAGTGAGAAACCGATGGATTTTTTCGAATTAAATAAAATAAAATTAACAGAAAACAAACAGTTATTTATAAAATTAAATTTCATCCGAAAACATCCATCGGTTTCTCACTAAACTATATCCTACGACCCTGGTTACCAATCTCTTTTAGTGACTGTACAATATGAAAATCTTATAGAATGCCACTAAAGAAGTGACTCAGTGGCTAAAAAAATAATTCGAAGAAAAAATAAATAAGTAAAACAACTGTTTTTAATAGTAATAATTAAATCTTTACATTAAAGAAATAATGATAACTGTGGGAAAATTATTCTGGTGGCTTAACGACATAAAAGGTGTGTTAGGTTAGGAATTCTGCGTATGTTAAGATGAGGATGTTGACCTATGTACAGAAATTTGATTATTTGTCGTTTGATGCCTTTGTCGGAGCAGTAAGGGCCATTTTAATAGTGTACCTAAGTGTTGTCACAGTTGATCGGCGACTGTACTTGTAACTGACGAATAATATGTAAAAAATATAAATAATAGGAGAAATGAGGGAGGGGGTTTCAAGTCTCAGTGGGAATACTATAGGTTGAATATATAGGTATAAGAGACACGAAACTTTTCAAAGAAACGATCAGACTTTACGCTATATCAATTCAATTTCAAAGATCATTTAGGTTCAATGGAATTTAATTACTGGTTCAAACATTCATGCAAATGGGAAAGTTCGAAATGCTTCTCCTCACATAGCATTGAAGATTCCAGCGCTCGCACCTCGACTCGTAAGGGAAAACATGCAAAGGTATTCGAATATAAATTCCTAGACCAACTGGTATTCTCTACGGAATTACAGACATACTTAAATGTTGACTAATGGCTTTAGCATCCATTATTATCTCATTTTTTGCAACGTACGAATATTATTACTTCATCTTACATAATAGGTAATTCGACGGTCATACTAAATTCATAACATGTTTTTTACATAACGTGTTGCTGTAACTCGCCTACTAACATTTAGATGTAACCTCGATCAGCTATGATGGGATTAAACCTCGGAACTTCGGAAGGTTCACAGACAATATCGAAATCCTGTTTGGTAGGTTGTTAACATTATCGAGTAATTCATCAATCAATGTGACCGGTTGCTTGTTTGTAGTCAAATAACCTTTCTATCAATTATCTACGACGCCATTCGCTATGAAAATCTACCAAATTTTCTTATTATTCCTGCTGGATTGGTATTAACTTCAGCGGAATGTTACAACTATTGGAGTTCTTTCAAACTTCGAGAAAGAGGTCAATCGTCGAATCCGACTCGGCTGGGCAGCGTTCTGGGAGACTTCGCAATATCTTCTCGTCCCAAATACTACAGTGTCTCAAGACGAAAGTCTTTGACCAGTGTGTGTTGCCAATGATGACCTACGGTACAGAAACGTGGTCGCTCACAAAGGGCTTTATCAGAAGGCTTAAAGTCACCCAAAGGGCAATGGCGAGGGCTATGTTTGGAGTTTTCCTACAGGATTGAATCAGAAATGAAGAGATCCGCAGGAGAACCAAGGCAACCGACACAGCCCGAAGAATTGCCAAACTTAAGTGGCAGTGGGCAGGGCACATTGCTCGCAGAACAGATGGCCGATGGGGCCGAAAGGTTCTAGAGTGGCGACCGCGTACCGGAAGACGTAAAGTGGGGAGGCCTCCCACAAGGTGGACCGATGACCTTGTGAAGGCCGCGGGAATCCGTTGGATGTGGGAACCACAAGACCAGTCGAAGTGGAGGAGCCTAGGGGAGGCCTACGTCCAGCAGTGGACGTCTTTCGGCTAAACTGATGATGATGTTCGTTCATCATGTTATTCTACAGATTTTCCAGAACCACTTGGCTGGGGCTGGCACTCAATAAAGACGGTGACTTTCGCAACTAAGCCATAGCTAGTCTACAAGGTGATTAATGAAAGATAAGGCGATAAGGCTTAGGACAAGAACAAGGTGGTCATAATCATGGTGATAGTGGGGAAACCACAGACTCATATCAATATAATTATGTCTGAAATCGGCAATCCGCCATGAACAAGCGTGCATTTATAATACATATTATTAAGATTAGTAAGGTTAGTAGAATGGGTCAGTTTTGAAACCATTTAAAGCTTGAAATAGAATATAATGTATTTCGACAAGCGGAGGTTAAAATTCTTAATTTTACGATAATTCCAGCTTTTCAGTACATCTATTTCAGACTGCTAATATTCTCAGATCGCATAGTAGTCTCCTAACAATAATTCAATAACTATGTTACTTTCGTAGCCGGCTATTCTCGATTCAAATAGGACCATTAAAATCCGGTTTCATATGAATACGACAAGATACTATGACGTAATGTTGGTAGGTATCGTACGATACAAAGTTCTCAATCAAATTGAAAAATATTAGACGAGCGAGATTTTCGAAATGCGCGTCGTGATGGTTACGCTGTATCTCTTGGGAGCAGCAGAAATAAAGGTCTAAGTTCATAGATTAATATTCTTCAAATAGGTATGCTTTTGCTGGTGTTTTGTCTTGCACATCCACGTTAAAATGACCAGGGTAGATCCATTTTTCAGGACTTCATGTACGGAAAAAATACGAGAAAAACTGCAGGATGTCATAATTTCATGAATTTGAGAATTTCTGAACGAATCTTATTGAAACAACTATAATTTAAAGTCATTATTTAATTTCTTATAATTATTTTTATTACGGACGTTTTTACATCGCTCTCCTTCTCACATGCATAATAGGGTATTATCCAATTTATTAAAAACTATTCTAATTTGAAGATTGGAACGAAATATGTAACAGAAAAATAAAAGTAAATTGATTTATATCCATTTTCTCAATTAAAAACAATTTAAACCAAATTTATTTTTTGTGTTTTGAATTTACCACCAAAACGCTCCTTACGATGACTTTTTATCACGTGACGTCAAGTTAGTAAGTAAACAAGTGAGTGTCGTGTTTATAATTAACAAGATTTTTATGGATAGAAAGTGAAATCACTGGTGTGCGGTGCCTCTGCACAAATACTTCTAAAACTAAGTATTTGTACTGGTGCTGTTTACACAAAGCTGACGTCACGATGTCACGTGATAAAAGTCATCGTAAGGAGCGTTTTGGCAGGAAATGCAAAACAACGAAAAATAAATTTGATTTTAATCGTTTTTAATGGAGAAAATGGATACAAATAAATTTATTTTTATTTTTCTGTTAAATATATCGTCCCAATCTTCAAATTAAAATAGTTTTTATCAAATTGGAAAATACCCTATTTCAACATGAATGATGTAACCAATTTATTGTAACAATATTTTGATTTAAAAGTGTGTCCGTGGAGTTCCTTGCCTGTTCTTCTCCATTAGATTCTACTATGCTTTGGAATGGGCAACTAGCTTCATCTTTGGTCGACCGACCCCGTTGACAATTCAAAAGTGCCTGTAATTGGTTTATTTGAAACTAGCTTTTGCCAGCGGCTTCGCCCGCGCGGAACTTACATCACTTATTTAACTCTTTTAGAAGTTCAATTTCTAAAATCCTTCCTTATTCCTTGTCTACATTATAAAGGGAACTTCTGTGCGAAATTTCAGCTTTCTAGGTCCAAGGGTTTGGGCTGGGCGTTGATGAGTGAGTCAGTCAGGATTTTTATTTTTTAAAGATATAAATTACCTACTTGAGTTTGTTAATGAATGAGCTACTTACCTTTACTAAGCTGTAGGTAGCTCATTTATTATTAACTGAATATTTGCAACATAAGTTACTTTTTTAGGTGGGTCCGAGTAGGTATTAATGTAGCATTCCATCATTTAATAGTCCGTAGAAAAACTTGAAGGCCGGATGAATTCACATAAATGCATGATGCATGATCGGTTCAGCGGTTAGACGAACGCTTTCGTAACAGACAGACAGAGTTACCTTCGCATTTATATTATAATTAGGGATATGTAGGGATTCAGACAATTTTTTTTTTTTTTTGTATTGTGTTCATCGCCTAATCCTAACCTTCAGAGATATTTGTCATTTGCGTTTGGTTATAGAGAAACGGGGAAGCCTTCCGGTATACCTGACACTAAGTAGAAGTCCTAATGCTCCTGACCTTTGACGACGAATCACAGCACGACGCAGCACATACAAACTCAAACTCAAAACTCAAACTCAAAGCATTTATTTCAAATAAACCAATTACAGGCACTTTTGAATTGTCAAGGACGGTGAGTTAGAAAGATGAAGCTAGTTGCCCATTCCAAAGCGTAGGTACCTATGGAGAAGAACGGGCAAGAAACTCCATGGACACTCTTTTAAAATCAAGATTTTGTTACAAAAAGTTGGTTACATCATTATGTTGAAATTATCAATGTGAGGACGATGTAAAAAGTGCACATTAAAAGCGTCCGTAATTAAAATAAAATAACAATTAAAATAAGCCGTGGGAGCTAAGAGATGACCAGTCCCTACTGGCGGCGCCCGTTCACGGACATGACGTATGCATCAGCACCATTCAGCTCAACCATTTTGAAGGGAACTTAATGATCCAACACACACGCCACCACCAGCGAGACATTTGAGTGAGCATGACATACTCTCAGCTGCCAGGGCACATTCAAGTCAATGAAAGACGTACCCTGTAAATGTTTGCTTTGTAGTAGGAACATAGTGCTCACACATATGCTATGCAATTATACAATACAAAAATTTGAATTTATACAATGCAAAGATATCTAGCTTTTACAGTCTTCAGCAGCTCCAACAATGTTTTCAATGTTATCCAATTTAGTTTAAGCTACCTTGTGGAGCAGGACAAGCAGCGTTTAGCCAAGCATTTTTGTCAGCGATGTAATCCCCCAACTTATAATAAGCATGGCTGCATAGTGTGCGTTTTATACAAGATTTAAATTTCGATTCATTCAGTTCGAGTATGTGGGGAGGTATTTTATTGTAACATTTTAAACAGTACCCCATGAAGGATGAGTCTACTTTAGCCAGTCTGAAGCCTGGTTGAACCAATTGGTGCCTATTTCTCGTTCTAATGGTGTGTCTTTCACCTCGTTTACTGAAAAGATTTAAGTTTTTCCTAACGTACATGATGTTCTCATAGATATATTGACAAGGTACCGTCATGATATTAATAACTTTGAACAGTTCCCTTAGAGAATCCCGCGTACGGAGGCCATATATTGCTCTAATGGCTCTTTTCTGCAGAATAAAAATAGACTCGATATCTGCAGCCCGTCCCCATAGTAAAATACCGTATGACATGATACTATGAAAGTAACTGAAATAGACTAGCCTCGCGGTTTCTACATTAGTGAATTGGCGGATTTTTCTTACAGCATATGCTGCTGAACTTAGCCGTCCTGCAAGAGCTGTTAAATGAGGACTCCACTGTAGTTTTGAGTCGAGCGTGATCCCTAGGAAAACAGTTTTATCGACGAATTCTAGTTTCTCTTTATTCAATACTACGTCACAATCAGTACTTTTAACATTTGGTAAAGCAAATCTTATGCATTTAGTTTTTTTCCCATTTAACACTAAATTATTAGCAGTGAACCAATTATGTACCAGCAGTAGGGCATTATTTACGTCGTCAAGATTTGATGCACGTCTATTTATTTTAAAAATTAAGGATGTATCGTCAGCAAATAACACCATTTGTGGTTGGTTTTTTAATAAATGGGGTAGATCATTAATATATACTAAAAAGAGGAAAGGACCTAATATTGAGCCTTGTGGAACACCCATTTTTATTTTTAAACCATGTGAATTGACACCATTTATATGAACTTTTTGCTGTCTATCATTTAAATAAGATTTTACTAGACTGAGCGCAAGTTTACCTAGTCCGTAATGCTCAAGTTTTAAAAGCTTAATGCTTAATACTTAATGAAAGTCAGAACCGTAAATACTCAAAAGTTCATTGAAATGAAACTAGTCTCAAAACGACTACTTGACTAGTCATAAAATTAGATTTTCAAATTCATTTAAAAATCCCGTAAAGGTGAAACGATTATCGGAATGTCACTGGCAACGCTGTAATAAAATCGATTACTTTGCATACAATATACCGATCGTTATCATTATTCGAGAGACGACTTAGTACAATTTGTGTAAAAAAAAACTCAAATGTTTTGTCTGGAGACAAGTGAGTTTTTTTTAGAAACAACTGAAAATCCGAAATGGAGCATTATTTGATGACAAAAAACCCCTTTTTTGATGACAAAAACGTAAAACAACTAAAGAAATAGCAAAAAAATAGCAGTTTTTGTTTACGTAAGAAGTACCTTTAATTTCGCAATTGCAGAATTGGTCCCACAGTAAATGTTGAGTACAACGATCTCTTTTAGCCAAAAAAACGCAAAAAACCCAAAGAAATAGCAAAAAAAAAGAAGTAGCAGTTTTTGTTTACGTAAGTAGTAGTTTCAATTTCGCGATTGCAGAATTGGTCCCACAGTAAATGTTGAGTACAATGATCTCTTTTAAGTAAATATTGAGTACAATGATCTCTTTTAACCAAACCTAAACCTATTCAAGGTTTTGTTGAAAGTGGTATCATTTTTTAATAAAAGAAAACAATAGAATATGTTTTCCGGAAAATCAAACATCTTAAAGTAAATATTTACAGAAAAGACATTATTTCACATACATACGCATGGAGTAGATACAGGAAATCCATAAGCAAAGGCCACAATATTTACATAACATTTTGTATGACTTCCTCCAGACTTCAGAATTCAGAAGTTTATCAATACAAATAAAAAACAGATGAACTAAATTTTACATTTCAATAAACAGACTCTATTACGTCTTTTAAATATTAGTATCTATAAATAGAATTATACTAGACTTCTCAGAACATCTTTAATAATATTATAAATGCGAAAGTAACTTTTTTTGTCTCACGTTGACGCCTTGGTACACTAGTCGAGGGCTCGAACTCACTGGTGGGCCTGGCTAAAAAGCACGCTGTCTCACCAGGCTTCGAGTCCGACAGAGGTAGTATCAGTGATGAGCAGTTAGACAATAATCTACATGCACAACATTATTGAGTGAGCTGCAGGATCAGTTATAGTAACACAGGCGCGTAAAAAATTAAGAAAAGTCCTTCAGAAGATCGGGTTTTCTGGAAAAACCACTGCATAAATCAATGACCAATTAAGTTTATTGAACTTTTCGATAATTGAGCTTTGTCGGTACTGACTTAATTTTGGAGATTATACACTTCTTTTATTAGTTAAACATGTCCAAAGTTACGTTAAATTATCAAGAAAACCGAATCTTTGTTGGTTTATAACTTTTTAATGGCTTTTAATTTTAGTATTCTGTTTCCGTACCGACAATATTAATAATGAGACAAAACCATACCATGTTTAAATTTTGATGTACAGAGGCCAGCACATCAAGCTACCCCAATCTGTCAAATTTCTTTGATAGTTTTTCTACTTTATCACTAAGGAATAAGGTTCATGTTCAATTGGGAAAATTTGACAGTTTGGGATAACTTGACCTGCTGCCGTCTGTACATTGTCAAACAGTGGAGTAAAACCCTCCCGAAGTTTGTATGGAAAAAATATGGACTTGTTTCACCTTAAGATAACACGGCGTGCGATTCTCCATACAAATGTATTCCCCTTTTTTCTCCCTGAATAATGCACCTAGAGCAATTTTTTTTTATAAAATCAAGGTCTGCTGTAAACACGTCCCTATCATTTTCTTTTCTTCAGCAACTAATTAGTAAAGAAAATATGACCCTCTAAAAATTACAAAAAAATGCTCCATTCTTACCGCCGTGATTAGAGGACTACCAGACAAATTAGAAAATAAAGAATGATAGGAACCTAAACATACTCGATCTTTCTTAAAATGTTAATGTATAAAAGAATTGAATCGGCTCAGTTTTCGAGGACAAAAAGGGGAATACGAAACGTCGATCTCGTCAAAAGTTTTGTGATAATTTCGGTCTGACTAAGGGGTATCACACACTACGGGGGCAGACTTACTGACATCACGATGGCAATAGTTTCTTCAAATACCAATTTTTCAAATTCCTCGCAGGCCCCGTCCCCTCTTAACAGCTGAATAGATTTGGATAAGATTCGGAGGAGGTAGACCGTGATCTGGGTTAGGGCATAGGATACTCCCTTAAGGAGGGATCTTAGAGGGTTTGGTTGCCGTACTTAGTCCTTCAGGTGGACCATTTTGCGTGGGCCGTGGCGGCCATCGGTGGTTTTTTCAACCAACCCACCGTCCAGAAGTTGGATACATCTTTTACATAGCTATTCACAACCATTCAACAGGCTATCGTATCCGACAGCCCATTATGTGGAAGTGTTTGTCTAGCAAGAATTGGTCCTGTGTTGGTCCCCTTCACCAGGCGCAGGCCTTTCCTGTCCAGGCGTAATCAACGTCTGGTTAGCCTGCCATCTAAGGATAAGGCGTAGGTTCCCTGGACTGCCTGCAGCCCGGTGTCTAGGTCCACCAGCTCTCCGATCGGGTGGACTCCTGTAGCCACCTGCGTAGCTAAATAAGGAGGGTTTTCTCATGGGATAATTTCCAACTTCTACGAAGCAAAGCCTCAGGCAAAAGCTAGTCATAATATATGTATTTCTTGATGACTAACCATAGACTTTCTTGACCCTTTGTTGTTTCTACACAGATACTTGTCATATCATTCTTTTAACACTTTCTTCATGTTATATGAAAACATTAATCATCACGGCTAACATTCATTAAAAACTGTCATGTCTAATGTATTACTGTTGTTTAATAAATTTAAAAAATCATTTATCTATGGCTGAGATGACAAGTCAAGTCTGGTGAATGGTTCTTGTAAAACAACTTTTTTATGATTTCTGTTTATAGTACAGTTCGATTTGAACACGCTTGTATTAGCTTGCAGGTATGTATTTATGTAACGGAATCTTTGAACGTGATTTTCATCCCCTTCGAAACGTCGGATTGATTTGAAACTTTGCAAACTTATCAATGACTGATGACAATTTATTAATTTCATAATTTTTTTCCATTATGGTAAACTAAAAAAAAAAAAACTCGCTTTTGTAGCTAGCCGAACTAATAAATAGAAAATAAACAAGATGAAAAAAAAAAAAACGAAAAAGCACGCTTTACAAACCAAACTAAAAAGTAGAAAACAAAATAAGCGTGATTTGTGAGCGTGAGCGTTTTAATGTAAAAAAAGCGTGGGGTGCTTTTTGAGGTATATTTTAAAAATATGTTCGGTAGTATTTTTATAGGCTTATTATTTTTATTTACTACATAACTATGTCACTATTAATAAAACTTTAGTTAAATATTGTTAAGAAATCAGTTGTCCTAATATAAATTGTAAGAACTCATGCCGCCTGTGATACAGGTCTATCCTAGTACAGGCATCATACATTTTACTACCTATATTATTTCTAAGATTTAAACTGTATTGTACCAATTTTAATTTTTGAATAAAATTTTTTTTTTTTTTTTTTTTTTTTTTTTTTATTTATAAGTACTTTGGGTTTCGTAAAAAAAGAAAGTACATCATATTTATATGATGTTGAGTAAGACTTAAGAGGGCACACATAGACTAAAAGTTTTGTCATACAAGGTCTATCACTCTCAAAAAAGGCTAGAAATAAATAAATTAAGACTTGGAATTATGTCTGATCACTTTGATCAGTATCACATATTAATCTGTTTTCTTTCCAGTGTAATAAAAATTATTGACATTGTTAATCACATCTACAGGAAAAGTTTTTATACAGTGCGCAAATTTTTACCATGAATTCAGCATATCATTCTAGACTCCCTACCGCAGAAGGTTTTTCGCCGGTTATACAAAAAAAAAATCAGCTGTTCCATACATTTTGACCGCGTAGGTATTGCACTTTTCTATGAAACAGCTGTTTTTTTTTTTTTGTATAACCGGCGAAAAATTTCTGCGGTAGGTCTAGAATGATATGGTGAATTCATGGTTAAAATTTTCGCACTGAATAAAAACTTACCCTGTATATCTATACCAATTATAAATTAGCAGGCTTAGCACGAGAACAGGGGCCTAAGTCTACTAATTTATAAACGTTACAATGGTCTCTCAATGGTGTGTTTTTGACAGTTTTTGTATGGCAAATCTGTCAAAAACTTACCATTGAGAGACCATTGTGACGTTTATAAATTAGTAGACTTAGGCCCCTGTACGGAAGCGTTTTGTCGACGGAAGAGTAGACAAAAATGACGTTTTCTTGTAGACAATTGACAGATTTGTACCGAGAAATGTAGACAAGCGATTTCTATTCTACGGTAGAGTAGAAATAGAAAGCGTGATGCTAAGCCAGCTGAAGAGTTTGTTTGTAGTTTTGTTTGTCTTTGAATGCGCTAATCTCCGGAACTTCGGATTTGAAAATATATTATTGTATTTGATAACACAATTCTCTTTCTACTTAACCTCACGCTGAGGCCCTTAGGAGCTTAGCAAAAACAAAAATATTCAAAGAGAACGCTTATCGCAAAACAAGGAATAGTACGGGCAGACGATGCGATGTGATGCGATAGAGTGGGTCGTAGAAGCAAGGAATTCATTCAGAAGCTAGTCATTCATATAACACAATTTTTTACAAGAATGTTGACGATCCCTCTATGTAAACATAATGTTTATACAATGTTTAGACAATACAACAATAAATCAAAATACTGGCATACCATAGTCCAGTGTATTGTATATGGCTATTGTGAAATTTTACAAATATGACAATTTAATTAAATTAAAATGCTATTTCGAATATGCTAACGATACAAAGAAAAAATGAATGAATGATAGAAAGCATGCCTTTGAGCATAATATATAATAAAAACATCATTGTTTTGCATGTCAAATTATGTCTGACTATGTATTATTAGGAACTCAACTACTTGTAAGACAAATACTGTACCAATATTTTTTGCAAATAAATTATGATTACAGAACCCCACCTACTACAATCCTTAAATACTCACTTTGTCCATTTACATTCGTACACCAACAATATAAGTATGGTAATACACAGTATTAAAACTGCTAATTATTACATCTTAGTATTTAGATATCTACCTACTTTATTACTCACATGAGTATGCAAAGTACAGTAAGGTATATTTTAGAGCACATTGGAAAACGTTTAGTAACTCTTACCTGTTTGTTCTAGGTGTATTTTATGCCTCTACTATAAAATTCATTTTACAAGTACATTTGGTTCTTTTACTGGCGAAATGTGGTTATACTATAAGTACGCCTCTGCCCAAGGCGTGGTATTATGTAGTTTCTTTTACGTGTATATTTTTTAACATTACACTGGTCTTCGTATAACCTTTTGTAGTAAGCTTCCCTCTTCTTTGATAGATTTGAATTTTAATGCGGTTAAAGCTTAAGTAAAATCCAGTCTATTCTATCACCCCCCCGAGTGGGTCCCCGCATTGTCGTTGCGGGGGGGCTCAGTAACCGTGGACTGCCACCCACGGTGAAGCCAAGAGGAACCCAAAGGTGGGGCCGCTCGTCAGGGCTTTTGCCTTCAAGCCAATGACGTAGCGGCCAAAAAGTAGGTTGCGGTGAGGTGCACCGCAACTGAGGTGGGCCGCGATGTCGAATGGTAGGCATCGCGGCTGAGGGTTACGGGCTGTGGCAGAGGAGGAGTGCCGGTGCTTCTGAGCAGCGCTCTTCCCTTCCGTGGCCTGGACGGGGCCCCCACCATTTGATGGCGGACGCGGTGGGGCCACAGGGGAAGAGGAGTGGCGGTATAGCGTTGGCCGCTCTCCCTATCCCCTGCGGCCGAAAAGTGGTAGACTAGTAGAAAGTTGTGTTCCACACGCGCACCGTCAGAGATGTCAGCAACCACTGGTGGGGTCCGCAAGGGCTGCTCCATGCTCCTTTAGATGTCACTGCTTGCGGTAGCGTCGGGGGTTTGGTTGAACCAAACCAAGCAAGGGGGTTATGGCTGATCTATGCGTTATGCTCATGAGCGGATGCTACTTGTGGTGACTGGTCGTCTTGCTGACCATGGTTTTGTATTGTTAATCGTTTTAAGCTTCTAGCTGCAACTATGTGAAATAATGCCGCACTGCAACGTAAGCGAGCACGCTCTTTATGCCCGGAGGCTTTACTTTGGGTTTTAAGTTCTGTTTATGTTTTTATTATTTATTTCTGTTTGAGTAAATTTTTAAATGTTTTTTTTTTTTGGTATATTGCCGTGTGCTAGCTGAAATATGGCACGAAAAAAAAATTATGTTTGACGTTAATTACGTGCCTACCATTATGTAGAATCAATTCTTATAACATCACAGACAGCTGTGCTGCTGGGAAGTTTGTTGCGCTACTTCGTCCCAGCTAAAGCACTAGGAAATGGTGAAGGGTGGGCGTTTTGGGGTACGGCCATATCGCTGCCCTAGTATTTTGACCTTCTAAAAGTGCTGACACCAGCCTAGTTTGAATAAACGAATTTTGATTCAATCGATTTGCCTAGTCTTTGTCAACTGTGCTGGGGTCTGGTTCCCGTCTAACTGCATGATGAGGAATACCAGTAGGTATTTTACATTATCGGACTGCCAATCTGCAACCAGGTTACTGGGTAACATGGTACCCCTTGGGGCTACTGGTCGTCAGACTACTGAGCTTCTGTCTACCTGTACCAACTGTCAAAAAGATAACACTACATTAATAATAAAATTATTTATATGAAACTTACCCTTCTACTAGTGTAGTATGTTGTATAAGCCACAGATCGCACATGGACCGCGAGATCAAGGAGAAGGCGATAAGTGCCATGAAGCCACTCTCCTTTGACCACAACGAAGGCATCATGATCCTCCATAGTGCCTTCAGTTCCGCAATAAACCGCGCATCAACTTGTGCCTTCGGACCTTTTTTGTTCTTCTCTTTTATCATGTATTGTATCTGTTCTTCTGGTGATAACTTGCCTGATTTAACATTTTTATGTTTGCTGAAATTGATAACAAATAAAAATACCTATTCATATTATTCATTTAAAAAACCTATTATTACTAAATTCTTATAGTTAAAATGTTAATTTTATAAATGTTTTGGCAAAATATTTTTGAAACAGTTCTCTGGTCAATCATAAGTTTTACTTATTCATAATATTGAATAAAACGCAGCAAAGTGTTGTAAAGCAACAAAGTACTTTACTTATTTTTTATTGGCCTATAGCTTGTGGAGAATCAATAACATAATTATAATATAATAATTTTTCCACTCCACTTTTGCTTTGATGATTGTTAGAACTAGTCTGATGAGTATTCATCCGACTAGTTCTAACAATTTTTTTGGGTTGTCTTTTTATTTTATTAAATAAAAGAAATTATACTATACTATATGGTAATTTTTAGTAATGAATTGTGCTTTAAACAATCAATTACTGAGCGAACTCGAACAAAACTTTTAAAATTAGAATTTGTTTATAAGTTTACAATGACTGTAAATAGTTCTTCTGTGTATCACTGTTATTTATTGACCAATAAAACTAAATAGGTACTTTTACTATTACTAGTATAGTACATACAAATAAAGAGCACAATTAACCTTGACTTCAGCGAATTCCTGATTACCCAGGCACTTAGCGCTGCAGTGGCTGCTAACGCAATTTTCACATCAGTCCGTGAAGTAATTTTACTAAAATTAGGCGCCATTTCCGAAGTTTACACCTTACGATTTAATTATAAATCAGCATTTAATTTTTAATGAGCACACACGTTACAATACCACGTCCACGAGCACCAAACACTCAATACACTTCCCCCGTTTATCGCGAAAAAGTAAATCGTACCTGTGCGAGAAATAATGCAAATCGAACAGTCGTCAGTGTAATGTCAACTGTCACAAACTGTCAATGTCAAGTCGCTGTCATAGTTTTTCTAGTGATGAGGTAAGTGATTCTCAATTTAGTTTGATTTTGATCAAATAAAAAATAGTCGATTATATTTTAGAACTTGATCGCTTCTTTTCCCAGTTAAATGCAAGGCGAACTGCTGATGAAGCTTTATCAATTTAAAACGAGAATGTATGTAAATCACAGACATATAAACAGTAGATGTAAATCTATAAAATCTGTAAAACAATAATTCATTGAACTTGAACTCTTTACTGGTATCGCAGCATCACCTATTGAAATTTACAGTCATAGTCAAAGTTTCAAATGGATTATTTTCCCCACGATCTATGTATACTAATAAGTTATTTCAACCGAGGACGAATCTCACATTTACAGGTAAAAACTGCTATGTGTATGTGCATAAAATTGTATAATAAAATACCAAAATCCATAAAACGCTACCATTTTCTAATTTAAAAGTAATTTTACGAGGTTTTTAATTGAAAAATGCTTTTATAGTGTACAGACGCCAGCATATCAAGCTACCCCAAACTGTCAAATTTTCGAACACGAACCTTATGGTTGTGTGATAAAGTTGAAAATCTATCAAAGAAATTTGACAGATTGGAGTAGCTTGATGTGCTGGCGTCTGTACAGACGCCAGCAGGTCAACCTACCCCAAACTGTCAAATTTTCCCAATTGAAAATGAACCTTATGCTTACGATATAAAGTTGAAAATCTATCAAATAAATTTGACAGATTGGAGTAGCTTGATGTGCAGGCGTCTGTGCATATTTTTTTAGATTATGCATTGTAAATTTTGTAAATTGAACGGTCTTTCTTGATTAGGAATTATTATTTTACTGTGTGGCGAATCTCTCCCATTATTTACATGATTTTATTAAATTGACATTTATAATTTTTTTTTCATTATATTTACATTTACTTTATCAATAATACAATTTTAATGGGATTATCTGACTGCATTATTAAGAAAAATAATTAATTTAAATCAAATGTAACTTTGTTTTATAATTGCAAGCCGAAATTATAGGCAGAATGTGAGAACAATTAACTATGGAACGTGCACGAACTATAGATGGCAGCACAAACTGACACGAGAGCCACGGTGTGGTCAAAAAAGAAACTATTGAGAATGGTCATCGTGTTGTCGCTGTCGCCAATGTTTATGTTATTTTTTACATTATATTATATCGTTTGCAATGATTAAAATCATATAATATGGGTTCCGGCTGATTAATAATGATCGTCAGCGTGGTCAAAACATGTCCAAAGGCTCTTCCCCCCTTATTACAGAACAAGGTTTTTCTTTAGGTATGGTTTAAACCTTCGAGCCAGTTTTTTAAATAAGAATCTAGCTGAAATCGAAATACAGCTCCTTTTACAAAACTGACAAATTAGTCCAGTGCTAAATTGTCAGTTTTGTAAAAGGAGCTGTAATTCTATTTCAGTTCTAAGTTCATATTTCAAAAACAGGCTCGGTGGTTTAAACCATACCTAAAGAAAAACCTTGTTTTGTAATAAGGGGGTTCGAGTCCGGGCATGTCTTAGGTGTAGAAAAAACAGTTATGAGTCCTGAAAATGCAGTAATAACTGGCAAAATTGTAGCTCGAACGACGATTTCTAACGTTTATGATGTCAAAATAACTGTAAAGTATTTTTCAACACATTTGCTCAAAAACTGCATTTACGAAGCCTGCATACATGGTTCGAAAGTTAAAAATTACGCACCAATACAACGGAACGTGCGGTAAAATAGGTACTCTCACCTAAGTACCTATTTTACCGCACACCCCGTTGTATGGCACCGTGCGTATTCTTTACGGTTTTTTTTTTAATTTCCATAAAATATTAGAAGAATTTCGTCCAAGGAGTTTCACATTACGAGAATCACAGACATATGACGAGAATAAATAAGCTGACTGATCAAAACTCCTTGGAAGCGATTTTGCTCAATGAGTTTGTCTCACTTTGATACTAAAGAGTAAGTGAGATGAAAGATGTAGTTCTAATTTTCACCACGTGCATGTGGCGCCATTTGCAAATTCGCGCCATTTTCATATTAGAAACGTCAAAGATTGTTGCGAGTTTCCGACTGATATTTCTACACAAACTTATAATATGAGTTCAAGCGAGGAAACTGATAGGTATTAATATGGAATCTACTCCACCTGATATTTTGAATGAGGTGCAAATTGCAGGAAACGGTCTCTTGCCGCCAAAATCGGAGAGCGCTATTTAATGATGTATAAGTTTGTTTCATTACATTTTGTACTGTTTTCTCGCAAATGTGTTGAAAAACATTGTATGACACACGTGCAGAAATTGGTTTTTACAAACTCGTGACTATGGTAAGCCCTCGACTTCGTCTCGGGCTTACATTCGTCTACTCGTTTGTAAAAACCAACTTACCGCACTAGTATCATAAATAACTATTCTGTACCTACTCTTTTTACGTTAATATTCTGTCTATACTATCATTTATGTTCATGTCGCCCTCTTTTCAGCTTGATTGCAATAGAAATATTATATGAGCAAGTTGCAAATGTAAGGCAGGCCTATCTGAAAAATGTATGCACATCTGTGCTTTAATTTACTAAAAACAATATCCAAATAGTGCTTTAACGAAAACTAACTAAAATTATTTGAGCACCGTTTTACACTTATAATATCATTGATTTGAGGTTCTGTTTACTTAGATTTGTTTGTATTAAATAGTAGTACCACAGACATATAAACAGTAGAGTAGTACCTACTGCATACAAAACTCAAGTATTTTTACAAATAGCAATAATGAGTAATTTTGTTTGTGAAACTCATACTTACATATTTGTTTTTACTGCATTTATCGACTTTTTTCGTATTTCACGTAACCAAGGAAAGTGAGTAATATCCGTGGGAAAGATAGATAATAGAATTTCACACCGTTTGAGTTATTTTGAGTTTTCTTTGAAGTTACTCTGAGCTCTTTTCCTTGTAAGTGTTCAATCTAGCCCTGTTAAGAAAGGCAAGCCAGAGAGGAGGAAAAAGACTTGTGGGGAAAAATTGGGCTCGCTCGTTAAATTCAGTATTATCCCTACAATGTTCCCAGTGCTGGAACACAGGCCTCACAGGGCTCATCTCTGTGATACGACATCCTTTTTTAGTGTTTAGGAAGTCAAAGAACCTTTTCATCACCAAACAAATAATTCGTTTCTTTGGTTCTACGCCTCTACGCGGGTCTAAAATGCTACGCGGGCCTACGCCGCGTCTTCACTGCTACGCAGGCCTACGCCGCGTCTACGATGCTACGCGTTCCAACGTCGCGTCTACGCTGCTACGCCGCATCTATGATTGCTACATCGCGTTTACAATTTATAAAACCTAAACAGAAACTCTCGTCGTCGGCTGATCACCGAAATAATTAGTTTTTAGGGTTCTGTAGGTATCCAAAGGGGGAAAACGAGACCCTATTACCTCTGTCTGTCCGTACATCCGTCTTTTTTGTTACATGACTACAACTTTTATTCGCAGTAGATAATTTACATTTTCACTGAGTACGTGTTATTGAGGTAATTTTGGTGGTACGGAATCCAGAGTAGGCGCGTTTTTCGCTTCAAGCTTTTTTGTGAATCTTCTTCATTGGCACAATTATATGAATCTTAGTATGGTAAGGTTCCGTGATATGGAAAGGGAAAGAGGCATGTGTCGAGCCATGGACGTCTGTTGGCTGAGTGATGCTTATGTCTTTTTACAGTCAAAGCATTTATTTCAAAAAGGCACTTAAAAGGCACTTTTGAACGTCAACATTTACATTAAAATAGAATTGATTCTAGTCGCCCCTTTCAAAATGTAGTTTCGCATGGAGAAGAATGGGCAAGAAACTCCACCGTTACTCTTTTAAAATGTTTTATCTTGTTTTTAACAGTGATTCAGTACCGCGTCGGCATCGTTAAGCGCTTATTACACTTGGCTGAATTTAGTCATCTAAATTCAGTCGTTACTGAATTTAGTCAAGTGTAATCGCAATTAGCAAGCTAGCTTCCATAGCTTTAAATGTTGCTTCTGAATTTAAACGACTAGTTAGATGACTAAATTCAGCCAAGTGTAATACGCCCTTTACTTTGGCCGTTTGTTGCATTTGTAACGCGCGACTCAAGCGGGTAGTAGCGATACAGTCGAGCAGTCGTATAAATAATTCAGCTGTAGCAGTACAACATAACTTTAATTAGGAGAGCCTGATGTTTGTTTATAAGAATGGCTATTAATGCTATTATAGAGGAATGAGGACTAGGGTGTAAAGTTCACTCACCCTACATTAAAAAAGGGAAAATCCTCCGACTACGGCCCGACGATTGCTGTCGAGACATTTGTACCTACATACTATTATATTATACTAGCTTCCGCCCGCGTCTTCGCCTCGTGGAAATCGGAAATGATCGCGTATTACCGGGATAAAAGTATCCTGTGTTAATCTAGGTTATAATCTATCTGTGTTCCAAATTTCATCCAAATACGTTTAGCCATTTTTTCGTGAAACAGTAAAAAACATCCATACAATCATACAAACTTTCGCGTTTATAATATTGGCAAGGATTACGTTAGTCGCTTGCGCGATGTTCGACTTTGTGTGACGTCAGTGTGAATCGCACTGACGTCACGCCACGTATGAACGTGTTAATCATAGCGACCAACTATTCTTGTCATTTAAATAGTCGTTCATGGAACTAAGCCTTTAAACAAAGGATGGGTTTTACTTGAGCTTTAAACGCATTAAAATATAAATCCAACAAAGAAGAGGGAAGCTTGTTATAAAAGGTTATACGAAGCCCAACAAATGAGTTATGTATAAAGTGTGATACGTAGTTCGCATGTGGCGAATTAGATGATGCTACATCATCGTAACTTTTAGTAGGCAAATCACTCATCTGATAACTATTAATACGTGTAGCAAAATCTTTGTACCTACTCGGTTGTACTAAAATTACGTGGACGGCTGATTATAAAAATGAATGCACAGTAATTCCAGAAAACAAACCTGTACTTCTATACTAGTATTATATACTTAGAGGTAAAGTTTGTGAGGTTGTACGGGTAATCTCTGGATCTACTGAACCGATTTTGAAAATTCTTTTAGGTACCAGTAGAAAGTCACGTTATTTGTGAGTGTCATAGACTAATATTAACCCAAAAATTGAAAACACTTTTTCGTGGTGGTTTTTCGTGCAAAGTCGGAGAAAAAACGGTCGAACTAAAAAAAATTGGAACCCCATCCGTGCGAAGCCGGGACGGGCAGCTAGTATTTTATACATATATTTAATAGGTAATCTATTTCTATTCATATAGATTATGGCCTGGAATTTTGACCACAGAGCGACCACTAGTTATAAGAAATAGGTAACACTAGACCATATAGCATAATTCGCCTACATATGTTAACGTTCCCACGCTTAGACACAGGCCATCTTTGTCAGAGGGAGTCGGGTATACGGGTTGGTGGATGTCACAGGTCCTCGAATGTTTTGTTCTAGAACATGCCGCCGGTTTCCTTACGATGATGTTTACTTTACCGTTCTGAGAGCAAGGAAATGACATACACAAAATAAACTGTCTGTCTGGGTACGAACTCACGACCTACAACTTGTAAGTCGGGGTCGACACCACTGGCTACCACTGCTCAGACAATTAAGACCATACGTATCAAATTTAATTAGTTTGCGATAGGATTCTTCCTAAAGTTGGAACAATTGTATTGTATAATTACTCAAATAGAATAGGCGACGTAGTATATATTAAAGATCCGAGAGAGACAAACTGCTCCACAAAAGAACGGCCCTGCCCCGACAGCATAGGCTTTAACTCGCAGAGTCACTCCTAGTTTACAAGTAACTTCAGGTCTAGGACCTGATGGGATCTTAAATCCAAAACTTCTCACACTTGTTTTCATAATTCAACCGTGTGTGATAAGAATTACATAACAGGTTGCAGATCTATTCAATTTTATCAATTTGTCAGTTTTTTCTAAATCATTAAGTAGCCAAGTTATTATGTACACACGGCTACACGTCAAGCTATACATTTCCAGTTTACGCTTTACTCGCTTTGTACGGAAAACTTATACAATGCGAGATCAGCTTATATTGGAAATGTATAGCTTGATGTGTAGCCGTGCGTACACCAATACAAAGTAAAGTGGTGACTGGTAATTAGTTATTATTTACACATATTCCCCCTTATTCATAAACGTCGCTCAAAGTTAAATAGGTAGGTAATGATTAGCGTCTGTTTAACCATACATTTTTGACGTTTAAACATTATTTAACTTTAATCATCGTTTATGAATATGGCCCATTATGTATACCTATTATCAGTGGCGTAACTACAGGGTGGCAAGTCGGCAAAATGCCACGGGCCCCCAGCCGGAAGGGGCCCCCGGTCAGAGGAGAATCCCAACTCCCAACATTTATTATTACACATTTAGTAAAAAAATAGTTTTGTCTTTAATTTATTTAACTACTTCACGTAATGATTTACTATTAAACTCTTACAAGTAAAAGTGTATTAATAAGTATTATAAAATAAAAAATAGGTGGTATTATAGTTGGTTCAGCTTCACTATAATGGGGGGGGGGGGGGGGGGTTGGCATCCGATGAATTTGCCACGGGCCTCGAACGGTATAGTTACGCCACTGCCTACTATAGCTTTCGCCCAAGTGGATGTCGAAAAATATCCCACGAAAATGTACTACCAGCATTGACATATATATATCAACTAGCTGTCCCGACAGACGTTGTCCTGTCCATCCAAAAGTCATTCATACAAAATCCATACACTACCTACCCTACCTACTCTACCCTACCTACCCTACACTACCCTACCCTACACTGCCCTACCCTACACTATCCTACCCTACACTACCCTACCTACCTACGCTACCCTACCTACCCTACACTACCCTACCTACCCTACACTACCCTACCCTACACTACCCTACCTACCCTACACTATCCTACCCTACCTACCTACCTACCCTACCTACGCTACCCTACCTACCCTACACTACACTATCCTACCTACCCTACCTACGCTACCCTACATACGCTACCCTACCTAATACCGGGATAAAAAGTTCTATGTCCTTCTCCTGGCTCTAAACTACCTCCCTGCCAATTTTCAGCTAAATCGGTTCAGCCGTTCTTGAGTTATAAGTGAAGTAACTAACACGACTTTCTTTTATATATATAGATGACTACCAGGATTTTAATTACCCTATGTGTTAAACCGGTGCATGGGCAGGGCACATTGGTCGCAGAACAGATGGGGATACGCGAAGGATAGAACCGGTCGAAGTTGCGGAACTTGGGTTGGACCTCCAACCTCCGTCTTTCGGCTGAAATGGTAACGTGTTAATCCTATGCTATCTTTGTGCCAAATTCCATTAAATGTTTACATACCGGACGCTACTAAATCATAATCGCCATGATTTTCTTCGTCTTCAACAACCATCGTCATATTTCAGCAAAACAAAAAACTAATGAATTATACACCTTACTTACAACCTTGTGAAAATCCGTTTGAACAGACACAAAGACGGACACGGCGGGGGGAGTTTGTTTTAGAATATTATGTAGTGATAGAATATTATCTATTGTACAAGTACACCATACCAACTAACATCTATAGGAATTTGGAGATTTTGGTGGGATCGCATTGGAACATGTCGTTCGAATTTTCATTTTCATGAACTTTCGTGAATTAGCGAATTAAATTGTATAAATTTGGTAGTGAATTATTCAATTTAGTTCCTACGTGTGAGTGCACAAGTGTAGTGAAGGTGAAAATAAGTGACCAACGTGGACTTTTCGTGTTCCCCCAAAAACTCCTAATAGGTTGTTGTAAAGTTACTACCGCTTTACAATAACTTTGACTTGACTGACTATGACTTTTTTGTAACTTTGTGCCAAAAGCCAAAACAAAAAAAAAAAAACAGCATTTTGTGTGTATAATTCACCAAAAATGCATTATTGCCTGTTTTGTGTGTTTCAGTGTGCAATTTAAAATATTTATATGGTGTACAACTGTAAATGCGTGCAAAGGGGTAGGATTCAATCTTTCTGTGTTTGTACTATTAGTATTACCTCATTAAGGTTCAAAATTACCCTTAGGCCGCGTTTCCACTGACGCGGAGCTGGGCGGAGAGGAGCGGAGAAGAACGGTGAAAAGTGGTCAGTGTTTCCACTGAAGCGGAGCTGGGCGGAGAGGAGCGAAGCTGGGCGGAGAGGAGCGGAGCAGAGCGGAGTGGAGCATACTTTTGGAATCGCGCATTTTTGCACTTAGTTACACTCAATCTCTCGGAAAGACCATACGTCATGTTGTCGCTTAAAAAGAAAAAAGCAATCATTTTATATCTTTCTCTACTTGAAGACGAAGATAACGAATCAGATGAAGTAGCATTGACTGTTGCGACTTTTTTGGATTCGAAGAGAAAACATAGATTCTGGATTCGACAACATATAAAGTACCATTCTGTGCATGGAGAATTTTCAACTTTTTTTCAGACGTGTGATGACGAAATGTTCGAAACTTCGTATAGGGTATCAAGAAAACTTTTCCATGAATTACATTGTCATCTTAAACCATATATACAGAAGAAGGATACTAATTGCAGGAGATCGATTTCAAGTGAAGAAAGGCTTGCAATATGTCTAAAGTAAGTAAACAATTCAATTTATACATTATAACCATTTATTTAAAAAAGCGAATCAGAGTCACATGACCTGATTCAACGTTATAAAGTTATTCAAAATAGTAAACATTATTCCTGACAATGAAATTGTAACACTTTTCACATACAAACATAATTTAAAACAATAAAAATCAACTATGCATATTTTAAAAATCAACAAAAATGACAACGATATGATAATATTGAACTATCAAAGTTGCTCATTATCAGTTCCAGGTGTAGGTGGTGGTGGAGGAGGTTCTGTAATGTTTAGTGATGATGATGATGATTGTATGTTTTCATATGTTTGTGAAGTGTCTGTACGAGCTGTGAAATAACCGTAATGCGGGGCAGTCCAAGAGTTTTGTTCGTTTATTTCTTCGGCTTCCAATAAAGCATTCATTGCAGTGCGTTTCACTTTAAGCTGTAAATAATTAGGAAGTTTTTTCAAGGTCTTCGACATAGAGAGAAAAAAAATGATCCAAGTCATCTAAATCATCGGATGCTGTAAGAATCTGTTTTAACTCGGCCCGTTCCTTCGTTCGCTGCTGGTTATTATTTTGTAATTGCGTAAGCAGTTCGGAGACATCGTCCAATTTTCTGTTCTTAGATTTTGAGGAAAGGCCGGAAGATTGGGTAGATTGTGTAGCATTCGAAAGAAGATCTTCTAATTGAATTTGCTCTGAATCGTTTGACATTTGATCGTGTGTAGTAACTGACGAGGCTGACATTTGTGTATCAGTGTCATGATCAGGGCTTCTTATCGATTCTGAATCATTCCTGAAATTTGAGGTTCGTTTTCTATTTTGCATATGTGGTAGCAAAAACTCCATTACTTTTTGATACTTCCATTGGCAGGTTTGTTTTGCCGCCTGACCACTTCTGGTAGAACTTTGTCTTTTAATTGCGTCACGATGATTGTCACGCAATTTTTTCCACTTTGCTTTAGCAGTTTTTACTGTAAGAATAAAATAAAAGTTATATAAACTAAATTCGTGTGACTACCCCAACGCATATAAAAATAATAGGATGCCTATCTACTTTTTTGACGATTTATAGTGTTTAATTTATAATGTTTATTACAGGTATTTAGCGAACGGTACTAAGTATTCTACACTTGGACAAGATTTTAGGGTCGGAAAATCTACAGTAATGAATATAATTAAAGAAACTTGTGAATGTATTTGGAATGTGTTGCAGCCTTTATATATGCCTGTACCTACTCAAGATGATTGGTATCGAATAGCAAAGGAATTTGAAGACTTGTGGCAATTCAAGAATTGCGTTGGTGCGTTAGACGGCAAACACGTTTACATAATTGCACCAAATAAATCAGGCTCATCTTTTTTCAATTACAAACACAGATTTTCAATTGTATTAATGTGTGTGGCTGACGCTAAACGGAAAATAATAATGGTAGATATCGGGTCGATGGGAAGATTCAGTGACGGTGAAATATTTGCAGAGAGTGAGTTTGGAAAACGACTGCAAAACAATGCTTTAAATTTGCCACAGGCTGAACCACTAACTGAAAATGGACAGAGAGTACCATTCGTATTTCTTGGTGACGAAGCCTTTCCTTTGTCTTATAATTAATTGCGACCATATCCTAGAGATCAATTAGATCAAAGTAAACGAATATTCAATTATAGACTATCGAGAACTCGACGCATAGTAGAGGCCACATTTAGTGTTTTGAAGAGAAAGTGGTACGTGTACCATAAGGATTTCGAATGCCAAGTCGATACTGTTGATAAAATAGTTAAAGCAACCTGTGTCTTACATAATTACTTGATTGAAAAACATACCAACTATTTAGATGCAAACAATTCAGATAGCTCGTTGACTAATGAATCATTATCATTTGTATTATCTATCAACACTACTAATACGTCCACTACAACAAACAATGCAAGTAACAATGAAGTTTATCGGATCCGGGACATATTTTGTTCTTATTTTAATAACCAGGGGCAAGTCCCTTGGCAGGAAACCCGTATTTTGCGACGATTAAATATAACTGATTAATAATATATTATTATTATTATTTTCTTTTTGTGTTTGTTTAAATTTGGATAATTATTATTTTAATAATCCGTCCGCGCGTTTCAAGGAAATGCGCTCCGCCGCGCCTCCAGCGGTGTGCGCTGGGCCTAAGAAATATTTAAATATGCAAGTATCAAATATGCCAAAAAAGAGAAATAAGCGGAATAATAATAATAACCATTATTTCACATCGATATACGATAGGCCTAGGCGTTAAATTATTCTGAGATTTCGATGTCGATTTACATCATTGTGCCGATTGTCGTGACCGCCAATGGCATTATAGCCAAAAGCTTCGACGACCACTTGTCGAAGCTGTCGAAGGCAGTACTCTTTGATACGGCTCGCATTGTGACGAGGTTCCTGTCTCTGGAGCCCTAACCACCGGTAGCACGGACCCTGCTCCCGACACCGGTGGAGAACTATTTTTTATATTTTAAAATGCTTTTTATTTTTTGTTATTGAAATATTTAAAAATATAATTTATATGTATTTTGTAGAAGAATAAAGGGAATAATAATAATTTATTCATAAAAAGACAACTTTTTGGTCCACATTTTCTGTTAGTATCACTTAAGTATTCACTATGTTAGTTTCAGAGTTGGATAAATATAATCACTATCAAGTTCCTCTCGGTTGCTCTGCGCAAGTACTCATTCGTCGCGCTACTGTAGAGAATATTGTAATACTGTGGATAAAGTATCGCTTTGTGATATTTACATTGCTTGTTCAGTTAGTTAATGCGACCCCATAAGTAGTAGTAAAGGAGCAAGGTATTTACTGGAAAATTAGTTCAGTCGCTGGGATATTTGTAAACAAAAATAACATAATAATATTTGACGATTTGTTGTTTTTCATGATATTAAAGATTAATATTATACACCTAATAAAATACTTTAACTTGTTTAAGGTAAGTGATTCCATGATGCATGAAGTTGTGGTTTTGGCTTCGATTTTTGCAGGAAACCACTGAACAACTCGGCATTTTGATAAAATTGCACGATAACGGTCGAAAGCACAATACGTCACAAGGGCCGGCTCTTTGCATATTACATGATCTAAACGCTCCTTTCGCGGGATCAGGGATACGTTGTGTGTGTAATGTGTCGCGATCGAGTTCGAGTTACGAGTGCTAAAGATGGCAAATATCCCGTTATTTCATCTAATAATACTAAGCAAATAATTATTAATTAATTAACAGAATTTAATAAATCTATTCCCATCGCTCATATAATTGATAATAAACTTACTGTCTTCTAAACCAGTGTCTCTTATTATAATTTCCCAAGCTGCATCTTTGGTTTCGTTGCATTTGTAGGTATTCAATCGCGTATCCCATAAACACGGAAATTGTCTAACAGTTTCAATGAACTTCTCATCCATTTTGATACGTATGCACCTAGTGACGTAACGAAGACAACTGACACACTGCACGCGAGTCACGCACCGCCCCGCTCCGCACCGCCCCGCTCCGCACCGCTCCGTACCGCCCCGCTGTCCTCCGCTCTGCACCCCAATGCTCGCTGTCCTCCGCACTGCACCGCCTCGATGTATGAATATCCGCTCAGCTCTGCTCCACCCCGCTCGTACTGTTTCCATTGAAGCGGAGCGGAGATTTCAAGCATAGTCATTGGTCAATTTGTGCACCGCTAAGCTCCTCTCCGCCCAGCTCCGCGTCAGTGGAAACGCGGCCTTATACATACGTCAAGAGAAGAGAGAAGAGAGAGAGTAGAGTAGAGTAGGAAGGCCTCCCACAAGGTAGACCGATGACCTTGCGAAGATCGCAGGTATCTGCTGGATGTGGGAAGCACAAGACCGGTCGAAGTGGAGGAGCCTGGGGGAGGCCTATGTCCAGCAGTGGACGTCTTTCGGCTGATATGATGATGATGATGATACGTCATTTCTTATAAGTCATTTTAACGTGTACTTCTGTGTTACTTGTTAAGTCGAAAGATGTTGGTGTGTAAAAGGTAAAATAGCATGAAAAATACATTAGTGTTCATTTCAAAATATTTTATTTATTTTTCAGCACATGATCTTTTTAACAAAACTTAAAATTACAATAATTTAACTTACAATCTAGGTCATATTTACAATGATTTCACAATATGGAAATGCAAGTCTGGTGGGACTAGAGATCAGGTCTAGTTTTCACTGAGTTTCTAAAAACACTTCTGTAGGTGTTTTCACTAAAGTAGGCACTTAGTCGACCTCTTCAACAGTGGGACCTGTGTTTGCTTGCCGGTTGAACTGCTGTTGTCCTGCACCCGCGTCAGCAGCGCCAGCTCCATGCATCTTGCTCATGATGGGCGAGCAAGCACGTTGTAGGTCCTTCAATCTATGCTCGTACTCATCCTTCTCAGCGAGCGTGTTATTATCAAGCCACTTCAGCGCTTCCTCGCACTGGCTTCGTGCTGCCTGCTTGTCTTGTTCGCTCAACTTGTCACCAGCTTCATCCAGCGCTTGTTTCACGCTAAAGATGTATGACTCGAACTGGTTGCGTACTGTCACCCTTTCTCGTTGACGTTCGTCCTCTTCTTTGTAACGCTCAGCTTCCAATAACATGCGATCGATCTCGGCCTGTGAGAGCCGGCCCTTGTCGTTCTTGATGACAATGTTCTTACTGCGGCCGGTACTATTTTCTTTTGCGGATACATTGAGGATGCCGTTTGCGTCTAAGTCGAAGGTGACGTCAATTTTCGGCACTCCGCGAGGAGCTGGTGGGATACCAGTCAGGTCGAAGCGGCCAAGGAGATTGTTATCCTTCGTCATAACTCGCTCGCCCTCGTACACTTGAATGGTAACAGCCGGTTGGTTGTCCGAGTAGGTGGTGAACGTCTGCGACTGCTTGCAAGGGAACCTGGCGTTGCGCTCGACGATCTTGGTCATGACGCCGCCGGCTGTTTCAATTCCGAGAGACAGAGGCGCCACGTCCACCAACAGCACGTCTTGGATCTTGGAGTGCTGCTCGCCGCTTAGTATAGCTGCTTGTACTGCCGCACCGTAGGCAACTGCCTCGTCCGGGTTAATAGACAGGTTCAATTGCTTTCCACAGAAGAAGTTCTGCAGCATACTCTGGATCTTGGGAATGCGAGTAGAACCGCCGACCAGTACAACGTCATGGATGGAGCTCTTGTCTAGTTTAGCATCTTTAAGAGCCTTTTCAACTGGTTCCAAGGTGCCACGGAACAGGTCTGCATTCAGCTCTTCGAATCGTGCACGAGAAATTCGAGTGTAGAAGTCCATGCCTTCGTACAGCGCGTCGATCTCGATGGTTGCTTCTGTGCTCGATGATAATGTACGTTTAGCGCGCTCTGCTGCCGTGCGCAGTCTGCGGAGGGCGCGCGAGTTGTTTCGCATATCCTTCTTATATTTGCGCTTGAACTCATCGGCAAGGAAGTTGACGAGCCTGTTGTCGAAGTCCTCACCTCCCAGATGTGTGTCACCAGCAGTCGCCCTTACTTCAAATAGAGAGCCTTCATCGATGGTCAGGATGGACACGTCAAACGTGCCACCACCCAAGTCGAAGATAAGCACATTGCGTTCGCCTTTAAGGTTCTTGTCGAGTCCGTAAGCGAGGGCGGCGGCTGTTGGCTCGTTGATGATCCTCAGCACGTTCAGTCCGGCGATGGCACCGGCGTCCTTGGTGGCCTGTCGCTGTGAGTCATTAAAGTAAGCTGGGACTGTGACGACTGCATCGCGTACTGTGGTGCCGAGGTATGCTTCAGCAGTCTCCTTCATTTTCGTCAGCACCATACTGCTGATTTCTTCCGGTGCAAACGTTTTCTTTTCTCCCTTGAAATCAACTTGTATCTTGGGCTTGCCGCAGTCGTTGACAACTCTGAAGGGCCAATGCTTCATATCCTGTTGAATCTTCGGGTCGTCGAACTTGCGGCCGATGAGTCGCTTGGCATCAAACACTGTGTTGTTGGGGTTGAGGGCGACCTGGTTCTTAGCTGCATCGCCGATGAGCCGCTCCGAGTCTGTGAACGCGACGTATGATGGAGTGGTGCGGTTGCCCTGGTCGTTGGCGATGATCTCCACATTCCCGTGCTGCCACACTCCGACACACGAGTAGGTAGTACCAAGATCAATTCCAATGGCTGGCATTTTCACTTGTATATTCTTCTTCTTATAATACTTGAATAGTAAACTCGATGATAATTCACTTGTGGATACTTTGTTCACTTCACTGCGTTAACTTTGTTCGGTAGTTTTACCGCTCCTTGAGTTCTCTTCGCTTGTTTGTGTTTTCAAATACTGAATGTATTGCCGCCCTCGTCGCCCCTTTATATATGGAGCCAATAACGTTGAAGAACAATCTAGAATGTACTCGATGCTCCAATCAGATTCGTTCCATGAAAGAATTTTCTCGAAGTTTTATTTCTGCCGACCAATCAGCGTTCGTGTAAGAGATAGAACGATGCTATTTAGAGTGAGTAAGCAGTAGATGGTAATACCAGCTTATTAAAATTCCCTGTTAATGTGGTAAATTCGTGTTGAATGTTAGTTTGGACTGGAATTCGTCGTGTTTTATGTTAATGCATGTTATGCAAAATTGTTAAATAATGTTGTATTGCAGTAAGCAATATAACACTATTTAACCATAGCATACCATTTATGTGCAATGTTTACTAGAATGACTGAACTAATCTTCAAAAATTAGGTAAACAGCTAAAGTTAAGGCAAATTATGAATAATGATAGTAACAAATCGCAATATCACGCATGAATATCCTGAAGGGTCAGGCAGAGGTGTACCTATAGGTAGTACGTTGCGTAGAAGTTTTTCGTTGGTTTAACAAAAACGAAAAAAACAGCTGTTCCGTACAAAAGTGCAAATGTATGTAACAGCTGATTTTTTTTGTAAAACCGACGAAAAATTTCTACGCAAGGGTGTCTAGAATGATATATTGAATTCATGGTTAGAGTTTGCGCACTGGTTAAAATTTTATCCTGTATTTTATAAAAAAAAGTATCGTAAATCGAATCAGCTCTTCAGTTGAGAACACCATTGCAGCATCAGAGGACCGATTTGAGTAAGTAAACTATTGTTGTCATTTATATTTGGTAACCTAGGCTATAATAGGACTCTTTTCCGGTCTTTCGTTATCCGATTTGACCTTTTGTATTATAAGTTGGACGAAATTAATTAAACTGGTTACTGGTTAAACTGGCTTAAACTGGTAATAGTGGTACCTAATAATATATTGTGAATTAGATTTTCAGTAAAACACAAGCAGGCATTAGGCGTGGTCATCGCAAAATTTTCCACACGGGGAAGTCATCCACAAGCCCTGGTCACACCGGCTGGGTTTATTGATTCTAGAACATTCCTAAGTATATTTCCATCTCGCACTATCTATCTTCTTTCTCTTTTATCCTCGCTGGTACTGCGGACAAATCGTTCTAGAAAATAAAATCAATACATATCGTCATCTCGTTCTTTCATGTGATGCCATCTCTTACTATGCGGCAAAGAACATTCTAGACCGGTTACTCGGCTATTCAGAGTGTTCGTAATTTCTCGAACCAGCGTGCTGATATCGGGTCTTTCAAACTTGTTCGCATAGTAAAGTGGGCTGAGGGGACTGCATCGGACGCAATGGCTATATAAAAGGAAACGCGGGGGGGTTTCTTTGAGATACCTTTTCCAAGTCTAGTGGTGAGGTTCGGTTAAAACCATGTATTTTAGGATTGAGTAGTGGTAGGACCAGTCAGGCCCTTTAAAATGTAGGCATATACCGAGTAACAAAATAGTTTTAAAAATGTATATTATTGTACGGAGTATAGCTAAAGAGGTGGCAAGTCCCGTTAGCTCATAAAATGGCGGAGTCGTCGCCCGGTTGACGAGTACTGCGTAGTTCCTCTTAGTTTCGATTGTATAAGCAGGGGAAGACGTTTTTTTAAGGATAAGATGTAAGGTAAGGTATTATTTTATTATATTTTTGTTTTTATTAGGCAAAGTTTTGCATAATATTGGCAGGAATTGGTTTTCTTTAAAATTGCGTCACAGAACGCCATGATGTGGTTGTGTATATTTTCTTTATTATGATTTCGTTTCAATTCTTTCTGATGTGTCGTTTTAAAGTTATTTTTTACATGTTAGATTAATATGAGTGATTTTTCTGAAATCTCAATGTAGGATCAGTTAACACCGGTGTTTTTTATTTGCCGACATAGGTGTCCAAAATGGCGTCTTATTTGACCTTCATTTCGTTTGTTTATTGTGAATGTTATTTAATCGCTTATCAACTATTTCCCAGCTGATATTTGTTTTAGCATACGACTTGACACTGGAATTTTCCATGTAGGTAGGAATATAGATATAATTAATAATTTTCCATGTATTTAAAGTAGGTATAGGTACCTACATATTTAAATATTTTTATTTCGGATAATTCGGTTTAAATATTAAAATAATTCTTTATTTAGTAGGGGATTGAGGTTTCTGTTGGAAATTAGACGTATAATATCCTTGCTTGATACTATTTCATTATATTTTTCGGTTGCCCTGTCGATCCTTTGGTCGGGAAGGCCAATTTAGGAAAATAGTAGGTACAAAGTTACCATACACGTAAAAATATATTTTATGGTAAATTATTATATTTCACGAGAATATTAATTATAAAAAATGTTATCTCAACATGGGACTTACAACGAAAATTATCACCTAGTAGGAACAAATTAATTAAGGCAGTTACTCGTAAAAACTTAAATAATTCGGTGCAAATAAATTAAGATTAAGGTAATGTTACAATCAACTCGGTTATCGTTTTCAATTAAGTTTCATATCTACATTGTTTTACTGCTCAGACTTCAAATGAAATTGCCACGAGAAATTTGCATTTACAAATTTATAATATTTTCGTAGATATTTTGTCAGGGAAGACATAAAATACCTATAATGTCTTTATTTTAAATAAAATCTAGGTAGGTATGTTTAAAAAGTGATGTTAATTTATCAGTAATTTTTATATTCCATGTATTACTTTGAACTAAAAAAGGAACATGATAAAGTGTGATGTTATGATGTATTTTGAACCAAAAGGGTGACGTCATCATGCGCAGGGCGGGGGCTCTTCTGCGCAGCTGTAGGGTGGGGTCTATTGATTTAATGTTGCCGTAGGTCGGTAAAAAGCCGGACCCGAACCAAAATTTATTATAAGCCGATACTTATTACACATCTGTGACAAAGCTATCGTTAGGATTAGTGGTTCAATATGGATTTTAACAGGTAAAAGCCCTGACAGCTGCCTAGTGGATCTATATGGATCCGACGCAAGCGCAAATATTGAAAATATTTAACTGTCAGGGCTTTTATCGGTTAAAGTAATTTGAAAAAGGTCTCGATGTGATTCCGAAATGGCGTCGTAGTTGAAAGGTTAGAATATCTGCATACAAAATGATAGAAAAAATCAAGTAGTCCATTAGAAACTTAGGTAGGTAAAAAAATGGAAACGCTGTAGTCAGGAATACCTACTTACTAAGAAGTCCGGACGTACCTTAGTATGTAGGTACCATAAACAAAGTGAGGTATTGAAGGCGTACCTATAGGACGGCACGTTTTAGATTGTTGTAACCGAAAATGGGTAATAAATATTACGGAGTCACGTAGTAATGAACCTACAGAGTGCTTTCAGAAGCAAAGAAACTGAAACTTTGAAAATTGAATAGGTTATTGCAAAAATATAGAACGGGTAAAAAGGAATTAGCAGATCTATATCTCATTTAAGTGAAAACCTGATAGAAGAGCTGGGAATTGATCTGAGAACCACCTATTGTGTTCTCTCTCTCTCAATAGGATATTTCTGTAAAATAGAGAGAAAAAACTTTATAAACGTTCTGGCCGGTAGAATAGCTGGCATTGTTTTAGATATAATTTTAAGTACTTTACCTATGTCGAAGGTATCGTTAGGTACTGATCCAAAATGAAAAGGTAACGGTAACTACCTACCGAGTAACATTAGTAAATAAGAAACTGAATCATTCGGAAGCGTTAAGATTTTAAGGAATTGAGGTGAGAACAATTTTTTGTTCTCACTCAATATAAAATCGGTTTTGTTGGTAGCGTACACGGTAGAGCAGCTGGAAACGTTCCAGATTATATTTGAAGTAAAGATACTCAGGTAGTTACTTCTAATAAAGCTTTTGTACCTATTGTTAGAATTAGAAAGGTGTTTCGAGAAATCCCGTTATCTCAAAATTGCGCAGAGGTACCAAAGATTTAATCTTGCAGACGTAGGGACGAAGCAAAAGGAACATTGACTCAAGTGTGATTAGGTGCAAGTATATGAAGTTTCAAATAAAACTGTTGAACAAACGATAAAACTCGGCTCAATTAGCGCTTAAATAACAAAGATTTTATGAAATTAATACGGTTTCACGTCGAATAATAAGATAGATGGGAAACTATGAGCGGTTTCAGACTGGCGGTTCATCTGCGCGTAAGGTCAGGAACCGTGTGGTTTTTCGAATCTTGATCTCGAAATATTGTAGGTTAGTAAAGTCTGGAACCCTGGACTAACGCTAAATGTTACCATGACGTGTCGGGCAAGGCAGTGTTTTTTTTTTTGTTTAAATTTTTGGGACATACGGAAGTTAGAATCTAAGTATTTATGTTGTGATTATAAGTGTTTGACAAGAAACCCACTGTGGTTTCCGATGCGTAGGAAACTAAGATAGAAGAGAAACTAAGAGCGGTTTCAGACTGGGGTTTCTTCTGCGCTTCAAAGTCTGGAACCGGCACCCTAATTGCGTAACTCACGATTGATCATAATTGGTTTCGTCTTCACAGTTAAACAATATTCATTGCATTATTTATGTTGTCGAACAGACACATTTTTCGAACATATGAAGCAATGGTTTAACAATTCGTTTCAAAACGATACAGATTATGATGAATCGTGAGTTACGCAATTAGGGTGCGGGTTGTGATGTTACTGTTACGATTGCAGAGTATTGAGTTTCACAATTTTAATT
This sequence comes from Polymixis flavicincta, assembly GCA_949987655.1. NCBI lineage: Eukaryota > Metazoa > Arthropoda > Insecta > Lepidoptera > Noctuidae > Polymixis > Polymixis flavicincta. The sequence continues at coordinate 22,875,954 of OX465175.1, forward strand.
CTAAAGGTATTTTCTTAGTCTAAGCTTTAAATGGAAAAATATAAGTTTTAATTATTAGAGTTATCTAGTATTTACTACTACTACTACTAGGAGAAATTATGCAGTGCGTTCAAACGGCTCTTTTCCGTTGTGTGAAAAACATAATAAGTAGGTAGGTAGCGTAGTAGCAGAATGTACTTACCTGTGTAGTAATGGTGATCTTATTGTAAAGATTTTGAAGGAGTTTCAGTCAGCTGAAAAACCTACATTATTTTAAAGCTACTTGAGATATTATCTTTTTAATATTGGTATACAGTGATTGGTAATTCTACGATTCTATTCAACGATTACACATTAATAGGTGTTTGGTATTTTTATGATTTCCGAATTATTATTTAAATTTATAATATCTTTTGAATTTGCATATGATTTTCATGCCCATGTGACGGTAAAACATGGAGGAATATTAAAATAAATATATGTTTACTAAGTTTGAAATAATTTGATTTGAATTCTTTGTTCGTTTCAAGAACATGAAGGTGGAATTTGCACAAAACATAATTGATAATACTGGGAATGTGTAATGATAACATTTTCCACGACAATTATTTTTATATCGCTGCTCACATAGGGATTTTTCGAAGACATAGTTAAATAATATGTATTTATATGTATATTTTGTTAACTATAGCAGGTGCTGATACTATTTTTATACATATATTTGAAAACAATTATTGTAATTAACCAATACAAGGATGGTGACCCAATTAATTGCGCAGTTGTAGTTATTAGTGTTTTCCTCAATTATAGTTCTAGTGCGTTTAGTTTATTAATAACAATTTTATCAAAATTATTTATGGTTGATGACAGGCTTTGACATTTTCTTAACCATTATTTAACCTTTTGGATCGTCTTCATTTTCAACATTATCAGTGCCCCTGGTATTGAAACCATTATTTAAAGTTCGACGTTTTGAGTTAAATATTTAAATCATAAGTACGTAGTTTTGCCATGATTTTATTTATATAAGATGAACATGTTCCTGAAGAATCATTTCAGTGTTAAAGAGCATATTATACGTAATATTATCAATAACAATTGTACAGAATCAAATGTATAATATCACATATACATTCGGGGCTGGTTGTTAATAATATTAAGAAGTCTGCTTGATCAAATAACATACTGTACTTTATCATATTTAACACAAAATTGAACATTTGCTTTCGGACTATTTCGATTTTCACTTAAAATGCATTTGGAGTTTGTGTGATCTGATTGCAAATAGAAATTTAGAAGCGTTGCTTGGGACTGTTGCACCATTTGCACTGATGTAGCTATATTTGGCTCACCATTTAAATTAGTAGGTATGTCCAATTGCGTTGTACGTGTCACTAATACAAAGCGATCCTTGAGAGGATTCCAATCCCCAGTGAATGTTAGGTTAAGCTGATCACGAGTCTGTGTTGTGTGTCGTAAAGTTAACTAGTTTCTCGTTAAGCACTTCATTTTAATCTTGTCTTGCATTCATTGTAAGCTTGAGGTCGATACTATCCTTTTGTTTAACGATATGTATGTTTTTAGCTTTATTTAAAGCTTTTGCGTACCTATTTATTTAATACTTCGTTTTTTTTTTACGGTTCTGTTCTTTTTTATCACGAATAGATCTCGTATGTTGTTAGCTGGTAATTTTAAATGCTTCGTATTAACCGAGTCGAATTTGAGGTGTTGAATTTATTATTATTTCGTGCCATGACAATTAACAATAATCTCTTTGTAGGAATTGTGTTCAAAGGAATTACTCTGAAGCTGTAAAATACTTGGCTGTTACAATATAAACTTGTGTTACAAGAAACCATAAAACTACGAAATACTAAAAACCTGAAGAAAAAAGTTTATACCCAAAAATAGCCAGTCAAGGATTTTTCTTGTTACATCACTGAAACTGGTTATATGAACTCTTAAATATCACACTGATAAAGTGGATTTAATAAGATTTAAATTAAAAATATTAATTATACCCAACTTAATTTAAACAATTTATCACGTGGCCAGCAGGAATAACTTTAACGAAGAGTTTTTTTTTTTAAATTAATGCGTGTATATTCAGTGACTATGTTCAATTAATTAGGCAGATAGTACTGTTACCTAAAAACTTGAAATAGGAGTCTCAGCATGATAGCACGCTAAGAGCTAGAATAAGTTAACACGGTGAGTTGGTGTTGGCAGCAAATTATATCAAATTAATAAAAAGGATTAGAAAGAATATCGCCATCAAAATTTGAAATTGTCACGAAAACTGATCTATCAATTAGACAATACCAAAAACGAAAATCAAATTTAGTAGTATTTATTTATCAATACTTTAGAACAAAATATTCAGTGTTTGTTGATCGTGATTGCTTTTAGTTTTTGTGGTTGGTTTAATGTGAAATACATTTTTATTCATTACAATACCTGTAGGCATAAAGTTTATCTATCAAAGTGTAGTACTTTCTGCTTAGCTTCCCAAGTGTTTGTGAGATTCCTCATAGTGAAGATATGTGGAGTGAAATTTCAGAAATTAGAGTCGAATTGTGGCGGATGTTTTCAAAATTCTAAATCTATCCATGTTTTCTTGTTTCTCAATGTGAAGTGCATGTGGGTGATGTGTAGTGATGTCTTGTAATTTTATTATGTACTTACCAACGAGTAAATAAAGATTACCACGGAGCTTGCTTTTCATCGACACTTTCTGAATATTACCACGGTTTAGGCTTCAATTTGATTGCATGGGCTAGTGACAACTTGCTAGAAGTATTTTCTATTCGTACGTGCCTAAAATTTGGAATTTTGCATGTGTCGTGAAATTAACAAGTGATTGGGAATATGTTTAACGAAATTTTACATGAACTGTAGGTACGTACCCTTAAGTTTATACCTTAGAACCCTTTAACCAAGCCCTTTTAATTTATAATCATATTTACATTCAAAAACTATCGGAAATAATTGCGTTCTTGTATTGAATGATTGCACGCGTCTCAAAATGTGTTATAATGAAAATCAATTGTGGAGAACACAAATAAACATTGAAAGATAAATAATTATAAATGCAATTGAAGTTTTTCTACTTTAGCACAACAAATTGTGAAGACAATAAGGCTGTAGAAGCATAAGTGAAGACCATTAATGATATCGTAGACCCAAGAACAATAGTCCTGATATAGATCAACAGATGCCACAGACCTATTATAGTAACAACAAAGGAAAGTTTGATCAACATAGTATTGTTTTTGAAGAACAATGAAGTTAAACAAGTGAGAAATTTGTATAGATCGTAAAAGATAAATTATATTCGATATTTACCGAAAATGAAAAAGCGAAACAGTAGATTACAGTATCAAACAAATTATATTTTGAAATAACTAACTTCATAAAAATCGATTACGCAGCAACAGCTGTAGTTAAGGATATAAAAATAACACACATGGTAGAATAGAGAAACTATGTATTTTATTCATTAATTGATGACGTGATGAACGATAACGATTAACACGAACCAATTAAGGTTACTTTTAACCGACTTCTTTCAATTAGATTTAGCACGAAATGCAAAGAAATCTAAATGCATTCTAAAATGTAGAATATAAACCACTGGAGTGAGCATAATTTATTTTATAAACGTTGAAATCTCAGACAGGCTCAATTTTGCAATATCGACTTTGAAAGTTAAAGAGAAGGCGATCAAATAAGAAGAGAAGTTAAAGAATTGAACACAAATTGGTAAATGGAAAACTTGTTGTAGACATAAAATTGAAAACTGAATGCTAATGGAGACGGAGAAAGCATTAAGGCTTAATATATTTAAACATGAACTAGGATATGTACAAATAAGTCATAGAATTAATTTATTTAACAGTTAAGCATATGATAACATATAAAAGCTTCGAAAGCTTTGCAATATAATTATTACTACGAGTATAAGCAAATAAAACAAAACCGAACTCTGATGAAAGTTAGAAATAAGAACCTAATTTATCTAAAAAATAACCTCGATGACAAAAGGAACCTTTACTACATAGAATATTCTAGAATGGTAACCAACCTAAGAGGTTTTCAAAGAGTACCTACCTACTAAGTACGGAATTAGAAATTATAGTTGGTAATAAATAATATATTCGAAATGAACATGAAGTAAAAAAATGACATCAAATGAATGAATTTGAATTACAATGGCAATAAACCTTGGAATACGAAAAATATGAAGTCATGTTTTACGGATTATAAAACGTGGAATACAGCCATTTACGGTTTCTAATTGCTACTCGCGTGAGGATTATTATTAAAGAAGAGGAATATTTCGTTTTGCACGGATTGCAAAATAATCAAGGTGTAACATTTTCATTAATTTTTGGAGCCATTTATTGGTTAGCAATATCTCAATTGTTATTGAAGATATTTTGTTTGCAGAAATAAAAATCCTTACTGATTTGATAGGAACTGAAGAAGAGTTTTTAAAACAATTATGATCATAAACAAAATCTTATGGATTTTTAAATCTTTGAAAATATTTTTAGTGCTGAATAATCAAAACAACTTGCATAATTATTTCAGAAAGTTTTCTGAATATGTTTCGCAGTTTAAGAGGCAACTGAGGGAACACGGGTTTTAGTCAGTAAAAGTCTGATACGCCCTCCTGCTCCACCCAGAACGGGAGAAGTTATTTGATGATTTCCCAACCGCAATAAAAAAGGACTGGTACAATAAGACCAAACTAATAATTGAATCGGTTAAAACTGAACAAATTATTCGTAGAATGAGACTACTATTATCGTAGAATGAAAGTGAAGATAACTATTACATCAAGCATCAAGCAAGACTTCTAAGCATTTTTTTTTTGATTAAGCTATACTGACCCACTGCTGAGCAAAAGGCTCACAAGGCCAAAGCATCTATGACCTACCGTTTATAAAATACTGTGTTATGCGATTTTCTTTTCGTATGAAATTTGATCATATTCTTATGTACGTAAATGTGCTTTCCAGTGTAGCAATATCATAATCTTATGATTAAAAATATCATAGGTACTCGGAAAACTTCATACTAATTTATTTTACGAATGCGTATTTTAGAAAGTAAGGAACTATTGTTAGATTTTTAAGAGATATTGAATATTGCAGACTGTTTGTGGTGGAGCGAAATAACATTGTACGTACAAATTTATACAATGCTTTCTAGTATAATTGTCATTATATCGAAACGTAACGCAGACTTCATCGTCAAATGTTATATTTGTCAGATTAAAAATAAAGACAAAGCTATTTTACTAGACAAGCATTATTTACTTATGTTAATTAATAACGAAAACGATATTACGGAATGTTAAATAAAGATTCAGTCTGCTCAAGGACAAGATAATTGCCGTTGCAAAATATTATGAAATTACGATTATATGTCAGCATTTATTACCTTTGTTAACTTATAACCAAAACAACGTACAAATAACAACTTTATTTAAGTAATTTTCGGTTTGGAAACGAATTTTAAATTATAATACAGGTGTGCGTGGTTCGTACTCGTAAAATAAGGATTATGACTGTCAATAATTGTATCAGAATACGTATACGAGTAGTATCCGTGTACGAGTTAACTCGTTAAAGATTAAAGAAGAGAAAATCACATAATTGAGTTTTTTTCTCTTTAATCGCGGTCGATAGCTTAAGTTTGAGCATGGCAGCATTTTTAGGGACCTGATGTGGTGGTCTTAGCCCACAATGTATCCGACATGCGAAAAATGTGTCCAGCCCAGTCCCATTAGTGTTCCTTATCCGGACGGTAAGGCGAACTCCGACCGACTTTTATAAATAATGTTACCCACTTATTTTTAAAATATGATCTAGTAAAATAAATTAAATGATAACAAAAACTACATATACACAATATTTAAAATAATAAGCGTAAGCATAATCATGAATCGTGGTAATCAAAGACCTAGGATTCTTGCATAATATCATGCAAACGTGAACATGGAGTAGGTGGCAGTGCACTAGGAGGATACAAATATATTGCAAAAATATGAGCAATAAATAGCAAGCAAGGCTTTATATTCTAGAGTAGATTTTAAGGCACATTTACAGGCATTGGATTTAGGATAAATTAAAACGAAAATCACTTACAACGAAAATAAGAAAATTGTTATTTATGCTGTTAGTTGTGTGTTAAGCTAAGTGTTAAAGAGTGAATTGTTACCTAGTGACACTGTTTCTATAAACTGGCATAGTTTTAGCAAGTAGTTTCAGTTAGCAAAAATATGTAAATAGGGCCGAAGGGTGAGAAGAAAACTAGGTAGGAAATGAGAGTGACACTAACATTTTTAAAGGTGTGATAGTATTTTTTAATTTTAAAGCATTTCGTGTTAGTTGAGTGCAGTGAGCCGCTGAAAGTGGTTAAAGATGGAGTTTCATGACACGGTTAGTGAAAAAGTTGGGGCTCTTTGATGAGCACAGCATTATAAAAGCAAAGCAAGTTGGATAGGCGTGTTGTCATAACGGAATTTTTCAAATATTTCAAAAGTAAAGCTGTATGACTGAATATTATCGATTGCCGTGATTACAATTATTACCTCTTTTTTGTGTAGCGTTACATATTTTGTTAATATTACATGTGTATTTAAGTAAGGTTTGAGAATGAATTTATCGATAGACGTAATTATAATTATGACCTCTTGTATTGATTAGCATGACGGAATTTTTCAAAGATAAAATATTTAAAAAATAAGGTTTAAACCTGAATTTATCGATTGACGTAATTACAATAATTCTGACCTCCTTTTTGAGTACCTAGCGTTACATATTTTTTATATATTACATGTTTATTTTAAAAGTAAGGTTTGAGACTGAATTTATCGATTGGCGTGATTATAATTATGGCATCTTTTTATGAACAGCATGACCGAATTTTTAAAATATAAAATATTTGGTAAGTAAGGTTTTAAAAAAAAATGCGGTCGATGGTTTAGGTTTCAGCTTGGCAGCTAGTTTTAGAAACCCATGCTGTGGTGGTCTTAGCCCACAATGCATCTAGTAAAATAAATTAAAGGATAACAAAAACTACATATTATATATGTATTTAAAATGCAGGACTATCATTCATCTTCATGGGCAATGCGAAACGAATATTTAAAATAATGAGCGTAAGAATATTATGAATCATGGTAATCAAAAACCTCCTTCTTGCATAAAAGATTGAAAGAATCCATCTTGCATAATATCCTGCAAACGTGAACATGGAGTAGGTGACAGTGCACTAGGAGGATACAAATATATTGCACAAAAATGAGCAATAGCAATTGAAGCTCTAGAGCAGATGTTAAGGCACATTTAAGCACTTTGGATTTAGGATCAATTAAAACGAAAAATCACAACTATGTGGCGTCGGAATCCGTATCTAACGACTTTGATTTCTGAGATAGGAATTTAATATTAGACAAGGATTGCACATGCTGTAATGATGAAAACTCTGGGTTTATTAAATGTTGCGAAATATGACTTAAATTATTTATACGTATAATTGCCCTGCTCATCAGTGCAATTTATGTTACATAACTATATCTATCTATCACTAAATGAAAAATATTAAATATTCGAAATACTGATGAAATACGATGCCAGCTGTTTTTTGAGAGTTATTGAATAACGAAGAAGCATGACGATATAACAGGCCAATCTGCATCTTAAATATAAAGAAGAGAGAGTAGAAGATGCAATAGTAATATCATACTTACAATAGAAGTTGAGAGAAAGGATGAAGGAGGGTTAATGTAACGAAGAGGCAGAAAGAAGCAATTCAGAAATTATAGGTATGAAGCGGAGAGTATTATAGTAGTAGTATACTTTAAATTAAACGATCAAAAAATATCACAAAGAGACATAAAATGCAATTGTGAGTCATGCATTGTTATTAAGTATAGATTATGAAACGAGCATTATGAAATGTACAGAAAATTGTCGCAAATAGCAGGAAAAAGTACAAACAAGCAATAATGAGACAATAGAAGCATTATGATGCAAACTAGAAGATTTTCCGGTAAAATGAACGTAACGTGTTAAAAAGAGAAATTAAGAAGAAATAGATAGATCATATTAAGGGGTATCGTAGTACCCAGTAACTGGTTTGTGGAGGTCAAGTAGGCAGTCGCTCCATGTAAAATAGCCGACCCCAATATAGTTGGGAAAAAGTTAGACAGATGATGTTGAGTTAGATCATAGTAACATATTATGAAGCAACAGGTAGGAAATTCACGGAAAATGATAAAGAAGCATGACGAGAAAATAACGAGGTAACAGTTACAAATTAATGTGTAAAGAATTTATATGTAGGTTTTAATTGACGTCGATTGACGAAGAAGCATGAAGATGAAATACTACGATCATAATAACAGAAAGCGGTGCAACAAATATAAAGATCAAGAAATTATCGTAAAAATAACGAAGTAAATTAATAAATAAATAAAAAATCGTTCGCAGTTACACATTATGGTGCAATACATTTAGTTTATTACACCCGCTGACGAAATTAATAGTGACGTGACGAGTAGGAAGTGATTTGTGTGAGTTAAGAAATGACGAAGTTAAAATCAATTAGGCAGAAGAACTCTTTACGTACAAAGTTTATAAGTGATAGTGCTAGTTATGTAGCTAGGAATTTTAATATGAAGCAAGTTAAAAGTTTGATGACAGCAAACTATAAATATAAAATTTAACGAAGAAGACAGTAACAAAAAACTGAATGTACCAACGAAATCAATTTCTATGTTACGTTTTAGCAAGTGAAAAATGTGGCGTTTACAAAACAGATAATCAAGAAACTTAAGTAGGAATGGTATATTAGCAGACGTATATGTAACTGATTTCAAAGAGCAAGAGAGAATGCCTAAAATGGAGATTTATTGAGCGTAGGGACATTTGCTTCTATTTTGACCACACAATTGCACATTCCGTATTGGGACTGTTGTAGAAGAGCTGATTTATTGAGTTAAGAAGCCTACGGAATGTAAAGCAAATCGATTACAAAGAAAATAGGAAAATTGTTATCCGAGTTGTTAGTTGTGTGTTAAGGCTAAGTGTCAAAAAGTGAAGTGTGGCTTAGTGACAGTGTTTCTATAAACTGGCATGGTTTCAGCAAATAGTTTCAGTTAGCAAAAATATGTAGATAGGGCCAAAGGGTGAGAAGAAAACTAGGTACGTAGGAAATAAGAGTGCAACCCAAATTTTTAACGGTGTGGTAGAATTTTTATCTTTATAAAAAATTTCGTGTAGTTGAGTGCAGTGAGCCGCTGAAAGTGTTTAATTATGGACTTTGATGTCACGGTTAGCTAAAAAGTTGGGGCCCATTGATGAGCACAGCATTAGAAAAGCAAAGCAGTTTAGATAGCCGTGTGATGTTTGTCGTAAAGGAATTTTTCAAATATTTTAAAAGTAAGGTTTAAAACTAAATTTATCGATTGGCGTGTTTAAATAAATAAATAATAAAACCTCTTTTATTGAGTAGCATGACGAAATTTTTCAAATATTTGAACAGTAAGGTTTTGGGACTGAGTTTAACGATAGGCATGATTATAATTATGACCTCTTTTATTGAGTAGCATGACGTAATTTTTCAAATATAGAATATTTGAAAAATTAGTTTGGGACTGAGTTTATCGTTAGGCGTGATTATAATTATGACCTCTTTTATTGAGAAGCATGACGGATTTTTTTAAATATTAAATATTTGGAAAGTAAGTTTTGTGACTGAAGTTTTAATTGGCGTGATGTTTTTAAGTAGCATGACTGAATTTTCAAATATAAAATATTTGAGAAAAATAAGGTTTGAGACAGAACTTATCGATTGGCGTGATTATAAATTAGTACCTCTTTTTTCAATAGCATCACGCAATTTTTCAAATACAATAAATAAATAAAATACATTAAAAGTAAGGTTTGAGACTGAATTTATCGATTGGCGTCATTACCTCTCTTTTGAGTAGAGTTACATATTTTTTACATGTATAATATTAAAGTAAGGTTTGACAATGAAATGATCGATTGGAGTGATTATCATTATTATTAACTCTTTTTGAGTAGCATAATGGAATTTATGAAATAAATATTTTAAAATTAAGATTTAAGACTGAATTTATCTATTATCGTGATTACAATAATGAGCTCTTTTTTGATGAGCATTACATTTTTTTATTACATGTATATTTTAAAAGTAAGGTTTGAGACTGCATTTATCGATAGGCATGATTATAACTATGACCTCTTTTTTTTGAGTAGCATGACGGAGTTTTTCAAATAACATATTTGAAAAGTAACTTTTTCATTGAAATTAACGATTGGCGTGATTGTAAATTTAACCTCTTTTTTGGGTATCGTGATGGTGTTTTTCAAATTTAAAATAACATAAAGAGTAAGTTTTGAGACTTCATTAATCGATTGTCGTAATTATAATTGTAACCTACTTTTTTGAGTAGCGTTACATTTTTGTTTTTAAATTTATTTACATTTTTTACATGTACCTATATTTTAAAAGTAAGGTTTAGATCATGTTATTTGTACGTTTGTAACGATCCAAATGAGAGACAGTTAAGATGAGAAGATTATATGCAATTTAGTGTTATGTTGATAATTATACAAAACAAAAATAAAATTTTATATAGAAAAATATAGTTTGGGATGGAATTGGATGGGGTGGACATGGTTTGGGTTAGACTTGGTATGGGGTGGACTTGCTACTTTGCGTGGGATTTATGCTGGTGATTATTCGTAGATGTAATTATAGTATGTTCAAGTGGGCACGGACGATAGAACGACTAATGACAGCAAAGACTGAGATGAGATGATTAGAGTAATGAGGTTTAGTAAACGTTTTTGAGTATAATAATTTGTAGATATTCAAATAAGTTGTTCGTTATGTATGATAGATGGAATAAAACAGAACGAGCCCAGATGGTCAGGGTAGTGAGATTTGGTTACATTTGAACGTTGTTTTAAACATTGAAGTAACATAAACTTAAATAACAAATGCGTGTTTGTGCGTGTGATTTAAGAAAAGCATCGATGTGACTTATCCGTAGAGCGTTCAATGTTGTAGGGCAGATTGTTAAGTCTTAAAATAATGAATTGTGAATAAATAAAAAGAAGTATCAAATAAGTTACCGAAACTAAAATTAACTGATTTTCAAGGGATTATTAATAAGTTTTGTCTTACTATTTATAGGATTATTTTTAACATTTTTGTTCTCACTAAGTAGGTTAGGCGCATAATTTCACACAAACTGAAATCTTATTTTAAGATATTGCGTACTTAATGTCTCCGAGGAAACAGTTTTTCCTAATATTTAAACTTGTAAGAAAATAAATTGAACGTTAAAAACTATCATGAATTCATGACACAGGTCGTTTTCAAATTGTGAAATTGATTGATTTAGCCATTAACTGAAAGGCAAGAGACAACTAACCGGGTTTTCGGTTTTAATTTTATAACTATATGTTTAACCAACTAAACAACAATTACGTATCAAAGATTTTACCTTACTAGGTACATGGATTTTTTCATCTAAGTTGTTTCGATTTAGGTAATGATAATATTTTCTTAAAATTAAGTATGAAAAATTTTATGTATAAGTTACGCAAATATATATTTTTAATGATTAGAAAGTTGTAATAATTAAAAGTAGGTAATAAATAATATATCTTGTATAACTTTACACCATTTAAGTAGGACGAAGTGGATAAAAAAGTTATAATAGGGATTGAAATGCTAGACCAATTTTTTAATGGTTTCAATTGGCTTGGTTATATTTCATAGCAGTTTCAAATTGTGCGGTAAAATTGTTACATAGATACAAATTTAAGACAAATTATATTAAACAAATTATTCTTTTTATCAAATTATATTTATCTTATGTTCAGTTGGCACTTGTGTTCCTTGTTGTATCTGTTATTATTTTACTTCATCGAAAGTATTTTTTTCTTAATTTATTGTTGTCTTCATTATATTTATCAGAATTGATTTAAAATAATGTATGCAATTACATTATAATTTTAATACTGGAAGTACCATTTATTTATTTATTATTAATATAAGAATAAAAAAGAAAATCATTGTTTTTTAAATCTATGTTTTAGAACAATTACCTAATTTGTAAACAGAAGTGATTTAAGTAATTTAAAATGGCGATATATATTTAAACGTAAGCAGAAATATCAAGTGCCACTCTAGGTACCTACACAATATATTTTTAAATCGAATTTTCAGTTTAGTTTATTGCTTGGTTGCAAAGATATTAATTTGCTTACTAAATAGCAGTGGTCAATTATATAATTATCAACATTAGTACTTTCTTATGTAGGTATACATTATGTTTGTTTTTAGTATGTTTAACGTCTATGCTATAAGAATAAAACAATAAATAATAAAATAATCGGTAACCATACTGATACAACTGATTCCACCTTTATTTTGTTTCGCTATGTTATAATAATACTAACGTCTACCATTGTCTCTACGAAATAATAAATTTTAATGCACTATCTACACTATTTAGACTTAATGCAAAATCATTTAGCCGTCTGTCTAAATATTTTTGCAGGTTTTTGTATGGATCGTACCTACTATTTGTTTAGACGCCATTTAATAACTTTTGCATCCATTTGTTTACGTCTAAATGTTTTAATAACTTAATTATCAGCAACCAAATAACTGATAATAATATTGAATTATTTTATAAACGTGTTTTATATACTTTCTTCTACAACTTTGCTTGCTGCATCGTTACATAAATAAATACTTCATTATTTCAATTTATATATAGTTAAATATTTTATATTGTCTTAAAATCGTATCAATAATAAACAAAGCAATGGATTATAATAAAATGTATTATAATAATAATAACGACAATTATCATTATTGGAATAATTTGTTCGTAGGTTTACTCAATTTATTATTAACAGTTATAAAATAATTGATCGATATTTCATTATATTTATACTAAAAAGTTAAATGCAAGTGAGATATTTATTTATAATTATGAATGATTTCATTCGGAGGTGAAAATTAAATATACAAACTTGTCAAATAATCATTCGCATTTATACTAACAAAAAGTGAATTATCATAAACGTGAACAATATCACGAAAAAGGAATTAATTCCTACAAAATATAAATTATTATTATAGATAGGGATTGAATAGATTTACTAAAAAATTATGTATTCATGCGTGAAATGACGATGATTACAATTTTATTTTAATGAATTTAATCGATTATTAAATAATAATCTTAAAATTTAATTTAAATGGCATTTTACAATAGAATGAATTTCTGCGAGACGCACTTTGGGAAACCAAAGCACTTAGTAATACTTATTGGTATCAAAATAATATTAACAACTTAATTAAAATTAATTCTGCGTCGTTAATCAGTTAAAGACTGACATACGGTTACTTTCATAATACGGTTATTAATTGCCGAATAATGTATCTCGCTAAGTTTATATTGCGACTATTTTAATAAGTAAAAGATAAGATCATCAACATTCTGAAAAGAGTTTTAGGATCCGTTCTTTGATAGTCGGCTGTTGTCTGAAGGTTCAAAATTAAACGTCAAATTAAACCTATAATAGTAACTATTGACAGGTACCAAGGTTACCACGATAAGAACTGTGTGTGCTGTATGTTATCTCATGCCTATTTTGTTCTCTACATTTACAATATCACGGTTAAAATTATAGACGAACGAGTAAAATTACGAATTGATATTTATTAGGTTTTCTTTATCTATGTTTGGAATCTAAATTATTTTATAATGTTTTTGTTTTTAATTTTTGCGCATTTATTTTTATCTGCCAAGCCCAACGTCTATTTTTAGATACACGGTTCGATATACTCCACTGGTTTATACAAAATGAGTGTACATTTATATATAAATAACTTAATAATTATGATTAATTCGTATTTAATAAGAAATCATAATTGGAATATGTAAAAAATCGGTTTTAGGACACACTACGGTAGAAAATAATGATTCTGTGTAAGGCGAAGAAGGTCAAATAAGAAATGCAATACTTAAAAAACATCGAATTTCAGGTTTATTTTTTAATTTTTTGCTATAAGTAGGTATTTAGGTATGTATCTTTACTATTCTTTACCAACCACATCTAGGTAGGGAATAGATCAGGGCTCAGGGTTAATGAAACGGGCACGCTAGCATATATAATAATAATAGGTTTTTTATATTTTAAATGTTTTTTTATGATTTTTGTAAAAATATTTAAAAATTTACTCAATATGTTTAAAAGAAAATAAATGAATGTAAAACAATAGGTTAATAGGTAGGTTAGGGTATTAAAGAACTGCTAATAGATACGTAAAATCTAATATTATGTTAGATGTAGGTTTGCGTTGAATACATTTTAAGAATATTACCTACGAATACTCGGGTAATAAGCCTATGAATAGGAGTTACAATTTTTGAAGCGTAAACAAGTGACAAATTTAATTAGAATTTAATTAGAATAATTAACAGAAGTAAAGAGAAGTAGGTAGCCAGCATTTAGAAAATATAATTAGTTTTACGTTTTATTTTTATAATAACAGCGACTTAGCTACTATAAGAATATATAATAATCGGTAGGGTTCTATATTAGAATTAAATATATTTCGTAAAATGATAGCTATTCTGCGTCATTTATTAATTACGTTCTCGTTTTTTTTCAAAGTAAGTAATATGATAAATAAAAGCGAAAAGGTATTCTCCACTATTGAACATAAATTAAGTTTAAGTAAATGATTTAGGTCGAATAGGATTTTATTAGGTTATTTATTAAGAATAATGTATGTATAAGGAATTTAGGAAAACTAAATTAATAGGAATAACACGTTAGAAATATTATCATTTAAAAATTACTTTAATACACCCACAAATACCTACAAATATATTAAACAATAAGATTTAAGAGAAACGTTTAGAAAAATAAGTTAGCCGTAAATATTATAATTAGGTATTATTAATATTTAGAGCTTTTCATGCCCAAATGATAATTAGGATGTTAGGGTTTTTTTTTTTTCAAAATTTCCACGCTTATTGGCTAGGTGTAAGGACACTTCTAGGTATAAATACATACACACAATCAAACCACTTAGACGAACGCACATATGTATTCAATTTGTTTTAAAATCGTGTTAGTCCCGGCACTATCCTAATCATTGTCTTAACAGCACTGAGTTAGTTTAGTTGCAATTCTCAGGCGGAAAAGTGATTTCTCCTCTGCCCAATTTCTTTTACGCAACCAATCCGAAGAGCATGAACAGTATTTTGTTACCTACATTAATTATTTCTTTTCATTAAATGAGTGGAAATTAGTTTCTGTATGTGCTTCAAATGTAGCATGCTGGTCAAGTCTAAAACAGCGTTTGTTTTATTTTTATTGCAGTTCTGAAATGTGGGTTTGGTTTTTTAATATCGTCTTTGTCCATTGTTGGCGTGAAATCTATTTTTACCTTCTTTTGCTTCATGGGGTTGATGTAAAGCTGTACATATTCCTCTAAAACGTACGCTAATTTATTACTAATTTACATTTTTAAATATGTTATTAATTTAATATATTGTTTTTAATTTTTATGCATTGGGATGTTAGTGTCTCCACGCTTTTAAACGCAATATGAAATGATACATAACATCAATTTAGTATACACGAGACAATTCTAGCGGGATCGGATTAGATTCACAAGTTTTATATATATATTTATACACTGCTCGATGAGATTAACGTTAAAAAACTTATGTAATATATTTTTTCTTTAATACTATTTCAGGAGCTAAAATTAACTGTTCACGTATTTAATGCCACCGCTTTTCCTGCAGACCCCGTAAGGTTCCGTCGTTTACAACATGGCCGCCTGTCCCATCTACAAAACTATAAACACATAGTTTCATCAATTTGACTCGTTATCATGGACGACGCAGGATGGACCCTAGATATTCACCAGTATTAATAACACCTCCGTAATTTAGAACAAAATAATTAAAATTCAAGGTATTAATATCGTTTTTTTTTATTTATCTTCATTTTTTTGCGAAACTCACTAACGTCATTGGGCACTTGTTATGTCCCCAATATTTTTCTGCTATTTGGTGCCCAATTCTGCTAATTCTTACAATGTCGAAAGCTTCTTAATTATTTTCTCTCAGTGTTTAAATTAATTATTAGATATGCATCACAGCCTACGTACCTAGTATGTATAGCAGAAACAAAATGTTTCTAGAATAACTGAACAAATACATGACCGAATACAATCGACAATAAAATTATTAGCAGAATTAAGGAAATAATCATTCGATTAAAGCAGTTCGTATTTAATATTAAATCCACACACTAATAGATTTAAGATTAGCACTCATTTTTACGAAACAAAAAGCATGTTAGAATATTTTAGTGCCTCCCATTTATTGAAATGGTCCAAATCTCGCATCACCGTCATCTATTGGTTAGCCCAAGTAGAGGACAGATACACTTATCTTAATATACGAGATGCTTAGTGTAAATGTTAGTGTTAATTAATTGTACTAACTCAGATAACTTACCTTAACGTATCGCCTTCAGTCTAGAACAATCTCATCTAACACCAAAGTTAAGAAACACGGACTTAGATTTAACTATTGCAAACTTATTTAATTTTTCAGATGTTTTATTATTATGTTGGCGGCGTCAGGCAGGCTTATTATCAGCGGATCTTAGGCAGCGATATTAGTTACAAAAGTCTAAGAAAAACTTGGCAGCAGTAAACACATGAGGCGAATATGAGATTTATCTTTCTAGGTAAATTAGGTATAACTTTATATATATTCACTAGCTATATATCTTTGTAATTCAAATGTTTTTGAAACTGATTATAATGTACTAGGACAAATAAGTCGTTCAATGTTTAAAATTTACCGTAGCAATCGAAATGATTGCGTTTTTTAAATTATTTTAGTAAGGGGTCAGAAAATATTTATAGACATGGTTTATTCTCATAGTTTATTTATATTTCATTCGATCATTAAGTTATAGTACATGAATTAGAGATGTAAGTCGAGAAAACGGAGTTCCATGAATGTAATGTAGACCTAATAGAGTTACAATAGGTATGAAAATGAGCACATTAAACCGGGCGATGACTTAGGTTATTTTATGATTAGGATACTTATAATATAATATAATATTTATCACATTCAGTGTTTGACATCTTACAATATGCTAAATTTAAATCGGATTAAGGTTAGTATTTTAGATTACAGCTTAGATATAAAGTAATGTACTCATTGCAGCTGTTTCAACAGCCTCTTAAAGTTAAGGTTTCTTCGAAATATGATAGTGATAAGCTGTAGGCGATTGATATGATATGCTTGTGCTAGTTGTAGCCTAGGTTAGGTAGGATGGTAGCCCCTGGTATTAGGGTTTAAACAGGCCGTAGATTCAGGATGTCCGTATTAGACTCCACAAAATGAATCTGGAAGAAGCCTAATTTGTTGGCAGGCTTAGATTAAAACTCCTAAACTGTCAGGCGTGGCTTTTCCTAGCTATACTTAGGAATGTAGGCGAGTTAGTTATGGTCTAATTAGGATTGTTCTTGATAATATATTTAGAAGTAACTTTCAATAATACTTAGAGGTAGTATTTTTGGCTGCTATTAAATGTGTTTCTTTGCAATTGCTAGGATAAGTAATTTTAAATCACAGCATTATAGCAATTAGGTATAGTTTTAGTCAAGTCATTCGCTTCGGATTTTATGCCCTTGATTGCGATTTTCTGCCAAATAACAGCTTAAAGGAACTCGATAAAACAATCTAGAATTCAAACACTTAATCAATAATTTGTGTACATTTTAATAAAAATACTATATTTTTGTACTAAAAATTGGTCTGTCATATTCAAACATTATTTTTATTTCTCGATTGTATCTGTCCCCGAACAAACTTCAATTAAATATTTTTTGATAGATGTTAATTTTTTAAATAATAATTTTACTCTTTTGAAAAAGTAAATTCATTGGCGTCTGTAAATCGTTGTAAATTTGATTAATAAATCATTAGTAATCAAAGTATTATTTTTGTTTCTCTTTGTGTAAATACTTAATATTTCCCAAACCATTTAGGTATAACTTCTCAACAGAATATATTATGTACTGTTTTTAATCAAAATTGCATTTTATATAAATATTTTAATGGCAATATTTAAAGTTTTAGAAACTTAATTTATTAAATACAATATAATTTCTAAAAACTCACTTTTTAAATTGTTATCTATATTTTTATTTAGTTCTCATGGTTATTTTTTTGTCAATTCGAAAATAAATATACCTATAGTTAGTTTCGACTTGACTCAACTTTCTATCTATTTCATGCTAGGTATACTTTTAACAAATAAAATCACATTGAAAATAATGATTATGATATTCGGACATCGTGATTACGATATTATGACAATAGCAATAAAGGTGCTATTTTTATTGAATTAGACATTAATGCTAACTATATTATATTATCGACTCGACATTATTTAACACAGTTGATACCGTGACATTTTATGAATAGACAAGGCTGCATAGTTTGCAGATAACTAGATATACACATACCTATACAACATAAGACAACCTAAACACTATACTTAGGTACCTATATACTAGACAATAATTAAGTATGATTTATATTACCTATATTCTTTGAATTATTTTAAATTAAGAAATCAATCGTCAGCTAGACAAACAAATATCTAGTTTAGGTGGCGAGGTATTACTAATACTTAGGTATCTATTCTATTCAATATTTAATAGGCGGGTAGGGTATTCAAAATGATATATTTGGCCAAATATGAGATATTAAGGTTTTCATAGACAGGTTTTTTTTTTGTTTTGAAATGTGAATACCTTATCTTACTGACTTTGAAACAAATTCTTCCCTATCCCGACGTATTTTCGATCATCTTTTGTAGGGACTTTATTTAAGGGGAAAAATAGATATGGTTTATTAGAAGCTACTATCTTAAGAGTAATTTTATACTTGTCTATTTAATTAGTTGGGTTGGGATTCCATCTTATCAAGTTTCAAAGCAACTTTTTGGTTAAAATGGGGGGATAGTTAGGAATCCACAAGTGCCTTACTTTCACTCCGTACACTTTACGCGGCGTAGATTTTGGGGGTTAAGGGTAATTAATTAATAAGTTTACTTACCTACTGTAATTATTTTTCCACATTTTTTGGACTGACTAACACGACTTTAAGAGGACATTTTTATCTTCTCTTCTCGAAACTTTGTCAATATACATTCTTATGATAATGTTGACTATCGTTTTTGTAATAAAATGACAATTTTTTGGGGGTACATAGGTAAAATATGACAAATTTGACGGACTGACAAAATCCTACGAGCATCCTCTCTTTTTGCAATAAATGAAAATGTGTCTTGGCATTTAATTTCTTAGTGATCACATGTCTTCAACATGCAAAATTATAGCTCCCTGATAGGTCCCCGACTTAGGTAACTTTTGCCACGACAGCGTGGGTTAACTTTTTACTGTAAAATGAAATAAAAAAATAAATCTGCTGAGTTTCTTGCCGGTTCTTCTCAGTCGATTGTAGGTTCCGAACCGGTGGTAGATTTCTTAAAACGCCTCATCAAGGTGAAAAATACGAATAAAAGAATGTAAATGAAATAAAATAAAATAAATAAACGAATTTAATAACCCTATCTGCTGTTTTAATTCTATATTCCTTAACCTTGCACAGAGCCAATGTGAAGCTAAAGAATAAAGACCTACAACTTTTAATTTAATTAATCCATTTCTACTTTGGCATACTTAAATTTTTCATTGGCTCTTTGTATGGAAATGATCCTTTGCAGAAATAGAGGTGAAATGCCTTACCAACACAATAATACATAAACACAGTAGGTATGTACCTACTGTGTTACACATATAGTCTTACTTACCACAAACAATCCTGGTGTGCTTTGATGGAGTAAGTATCTCTGGAATTGATACCAAAGCAGAGCTTGATATTCAAATTGGCATACAAAACATGGTGACTTAAGCAAGATCTGTGCTGATGGTGATGGTGTTCCTGGCGATGGTGGCGAAAGAATTAAGGGTCGGTGACATGCGTAAGTATTACAAATATGGAGAGTGTCTGATTCACGACCAGGGGTTTAGGTACCTATATCTAACAAAAGAAACTATGATAGGATGAGTTCATTACTGATGTAGGTTATTCGTTAAGCATCGACCGTGTTCGGCAGTCCGATTGACTCTGGATTTATGAAGGATCAATCGGAGCGCCGGACGCGGTTGATGCGTAAAGTCGAGATGGTTCTAAGAAACTCACACTAGGGCCTCAGAAGACTGAAACGAAGACCTGGCAGAGACTAAATTAAAATGGCCATTACACATACAAATGTTGATAATTTACCTGATCCGCTCCATACAAGTACCCACTTGGTTTACAATAGGTTCGACTCCGACCTTTTCTGTCATTATGGTAGCGATCAATAAATAGATAAACGAATAGTAGAATATGATTTATCAGCAGGCTTAGCACGAGCACCGATTTGTCGACGGAAGAATAGACATGACTATTATATAAATGATGTACAGTCGCCAGCAGGTCAAGCTATCCCAAACTGTCAAATTTTCCCAATTGAACATAAACCGTATCCCTTTGTAATAAAGTTGAAAAACTATCAAAGAAATTTGACAGATTGGGGTAGCTTGATGTGCTGGCCTCTGTACAATAGGATAAGATAGCTATGTTTTTCTATTCATTATCACAGTTGTGCATTCTAAACGAATCATGATTTTGTAGATAGGTACCTACTTTGTGGCCGTCGAGTAGAAAGTTTTGTTATCAGTGTGATTTTGACAGTTTGGGAAGAAATATTCTTCTGAAATAAGGACCTAGACAAATATCGTTAGAAACGAAAGACTAAATGACAGATTGTACAAGGATTTCTACGGTGCGATAACAAAAATGTAGGAACGAAATGTCACTTTGTATTGAAAAAGCACTGTTTATTCTTCGTAGAAATACAAAGCGTCATGCTAAGCCCGCTGACCTAAACTAGGTAGCTATAGATACCTACTATTAAATACCAACCGGTCTAAATAATGTTCCTACTGAGACTTAGGCATCCTCTCTGTAAGAATGAGTGGGTCGTCGTGGCTGGCATTAGTACCTACCAGATGTGACCAGTGCCGAAACTAAACAGATATTTTGTATGGTGTGCATTACTCCAGCAGGAAAGTGATTCCTAGAGGTGTACGTTACCCTAGCAAGAAAGTGTCTCCTAGAGTTATATGAGTAGAACGTATAATGTGTGCCTTATCTGCTGTAAATGTGCCCCTACATAAAAAATGTGTGCCCCCTGTCGTTTTGGAGAAAAACGGAAAAAACGATTCTTGCTGGAGTAACGTTTTTCTAGCAGGAAAATTCTAAACGAATGATCGGAGAGAGAAAAATTGTGCATGGCCAGAGAGCTTATATGTGTGCCAAAATGTGCCCCCAAAAATAAAATCTGTGCCCCTTCAGGTTTTCGAGATATTGCATTTCCTGCTGGAGTAACGTTTTGATGAATCGTATATCTCTAAAACCATTGCATGTGCCCCTGTAGAATAAACGTACACGAGTAGCTCTTAAGGGGCACACCTTAGTGCCCTAATTAGATTTAAGAAAATATTTATAGTTTTCAAGTTATCGCGGTTTTACGAAAACCCGAAAAAACATCGCAGCGCCTAAATGAGACAAGGCACAAGTTCGCTGAAAACTGTATTCGGTCCTTCTTGACGCTATTAATAACCATACAAAGTTTCAAAACTGTTCATGCATGCGTTTTTGAGTAATCTTGCTAAAAGTCAAAACGATGGTGTCTTATCTTTGACGGCAAAATACAAGGAACCGGCTCAATCCCAGATGTGTAGGTGTGAACCAAAATTGTGTGCCTTTAGTCAAAAATATATGGTGAAAATATTCAGCTTGGAATGTTTCGCATTAAGTTAATATTAACAAAAAACCAAAATATGTAAACAACGGCTGGTTATCCGACCAAATTCCAATGACTACTAAAAAGCGACTGATTCATACATATCGATGACCTTCTTTATTGGACGTATTATACCTAAGCTGTTGTCCGTACAGTCGCGTTCAAAAGTTTTGGGGGCTAATTAAAAATATATATTAAATGCACCTTGTGACTATATTAAATGAACCAGCTTGTTGATGTGGAAATTACTATTTTTATTCCCTTAATTTTAATTCTTAAAGTAAGTATTGCATCAAATCACAGATGAAATTTCCTCCCTATAAATATTATAAATTATTTGCACGTTGTGTAGTCGTTATTATTTAAAACACAGATCAGTTTTTCATCTAAGTTTAACATTTAATTAGTAAATTGGCATCACAAAAAATCACTTAATTATAATCATCAAAATCATCAATACTACGCTCTAAGTTCATAAAGCTGTAGGGATAACTTTTTCTGTTTTTTTTTTGTTCCTACGCCTTTATGAACTTGGAGGGTTGTATTGGTGATTTTGATGCTTATAATTCTGTAACTACATACGTCTTACAGCCGCGAATAATATTTTAATCAACACACAACCTAGCACTGGCCTGCAAATTACAAAAAACGCAAGAAACTTTGAATTTCGCGGGCTGGTTGGAGCATTCCCCTTACTGATGAAAAACTTACTGTTAATTTATCTAACCTATGGCTTATCAATAAATATAATAGAAACAGCTACTAGAATATAATCCAATAACAACTTTATTTTATTACTTATTACTTTTCTACTTCAGTGTACTCAGGCACAACCGGTTAGTGAGTAAAGTAAAGAAGGTCATCGATATGTATGAATCCGTCGCTTTTTAGTAGTCATTCAAATTTGGTCGGATAACCAGCCGTTGCTTACTTATTTTGGTTTTTTGTTAATATTAACTTAATGCGAAACATTCTAAGCTGAATATTTTCACCATAGATTTTTGACTAAAGGCACACAATTTTGGTTCACACCTACGCATCTGGGATTGAGCCGGTTCCTTGTATTTTGCCGTCAAAGTTAAGACACCATCGTTTTGACTTTTTGCAAGATTATTCAAAAACGCATGCATGAACAGTTTTGAAACTTTGTATGGTTATTAATAGCGTCAAGAAGGACCGAATACAGTTTTCAGCGAACTTGTGCCTTGTCTCATTTAGGCGCTGCGATGTTTTTTCGGGTTTTCGTAAAACCGCGATAACTTGAAAACTATAAATATTTTCTTAAATCTAATTAGGGCACTAAGGTGTGCCCCTTAAGAGCTACTCGTGTACGTTTATTCTACAGGGGCACATGCAATGGTTTTAGAGATATACGATTCATCAAAACGTTACTCTAGCAGGAAATGCAATATCTCGAAAACCTGAAGGGGCACAGATTTTATTTTTGGGGGCACATTTTGGCACACATATAAGCTCTCTGGCCATGCACAATTTTTCTCTCTCCGATCATTCGTTTAGAATTTTCCTGCTAGAAAAACGTTACTCCAGCAAGAATCGTTTTTTCCGTTTTTCTCCAAAACGACAGGGGGCACACATTTTTTATGTAGGGGCACATTTACAGCAGATAAGGCACACATTATACGTTCTACTCATATAACTCTAGGAGACACTTTCTTGCTAGGGTAACGTACACTTCCTAGAGTGATGTGAGGGGGACGTATAGGTAATTAGTGCGTAATCGCACAAAGTGCACAAATATTTAATTAGGCGCACAAAGCTGTAAATGTGCGCCAAATAAAAAATATATTTTCGGCGCATATTTTTGGACGCATAAAAGCTCGCGCCCATACACAATTGCTGGAACAACGTTACTCCAGCAGTAGGTAATGGCTTTTCCGTTTTTTTTTTTTTCAAAACTGCAAAGCGCTCAAATTTTTAATTTGGCGCATATTTACAGCAGATTACGCACTAACTATACCTACACGTTCAACTCACATCAATCTAGGAATCACTTTCCTGCTGGAGTAACGCACACTGTTGTATGAGATGATTTTACGGTTAGCTCAGGATAACAACATGACCCCATAGAGTTCAATGCCCTCTTGCCGCATAGGCGATGTAAACCGAAACGAACTGAAATGCATTAACAAAGATTATACAGCGCCATCTAGTTGTATTGTGTTGTAGTAAAACGTGCCTAGAGAACAATGAACAAAGATTATACAGCGCCATCTAGTTGTATTGCAAAGAAGTATAATGTGCCTAGATATTAGCACCACTTTGATTGCGCTCTAAAGAATTGATCGCCAGTTGTAAAGGTAGCACTTATAACCATATTTTCAAGGAATCTCTTTAAGGGACATCCGTCACTTATATAACGCCATCTAGCGCAGCGATATGGTTAATACGTTGGTACTTACAATAGATGGCGTTGTCTTTCTTAAATAACATTCGCCCGAGTTAGCTGACAGAACCCAATGCAGTAAGAGACTAGATTTTTAACTAGTTAAATTGTAAGTAATTACTTAGAAGAACCATTGTAAGATACAATGGTTCTTCTAGTTCTAATCTACTCTAATCTTGTAGTGATCCTGATAGTTCACACAAGAAAGAAAAAGTTTCATCCCGTTTTCATGCCCTTTCAATTTTTCGAAAGGTCCCAATTTTTTTAAACTATGGCTATTTCAAACATGAGACGTATTTTCTTTGGGCATTTTGAGATGCTTTTACAAATCTGGGGGCCTACTCTCTAACTCCGTCAACAAAGATGAGAGCCCGTCCGAAAGTAATTCGAAACTTCTTAGTGAATCCTACAGCCAATTAGCTAACTTTTTTGGACAGGCAAAAACATATCGGGAGTACGGACAGCTGCATTCATTCTGAGTTCGGGCTCCAATCTTACCACGGTTTTTTTTCGTATCACTTATGATACGAAGTTGGAAACGTCCGTTACTTCGACCGAAACGACAGAATTAGTGCTTAGTGAGTAGGCCCCCTGAGGTTGATCTAATGATTTCGTGTTTCATGTAAACAGCACCCTAATTGCGTAACTCACGATTCATCATAATCTTTTTCGTTTTGAAACGGATTGTTAAACCATTGCTTCATATGTTCGAAAAATGTGTCTGCTCAACAACGTAAATAACGCAATGAATATTGTTGAACTGTGAAAACGAAACTAATTATGATTAATCGTGAGTTACGCAATTAGGGTGCAGTTTTGTCGAGGCTATTTAATTTTAGGCAGTGATCTTTGCGAGGCAAAGATCTACAGAACTACGGTTGAACTTGAGATAAATAGGAAAGTGAGTAAAGAGAGAAGGAAGCTCTCTACTTAATAAGCGTTCTCATGGTCATGATAAGATTAGAAACTTCAATAAAACACGCAGATAAATGTGTAAAATTATTTATATTGCATTATAGGTAATAATTAAAAACTGTCACAACAAGGAATTGCCACGAGCCTACCTTACACAATCGCCACTTACGAAATACTTAGTCTAAGTTCACTTACACTTAATTTAGTCGACTTAACGTTACATCACATGTAGAACGAGATATCTTTTTTTATAAGTAACAATAGCCGAGGATACTTGTAACACTTCGCTCCGTTCCCACCAAAACTTAGAAGTAACTTAGCGCCTATCAGAAATCTCTCGTAAGCTTATAATATTTGACTCTATTATAACAACTAGAAGGATTCATAAGCAAATACATGAAATACAACAATAGATTATTATAAATGTTATGTAAAGATAATCAAAAAGGTTCCAAATATGCGGTAATACAGTGATCAAAAAGTGTACAATAAATACTTATTGATAATGACGCGTGTGGAGTCAGTCGGTGCGGAGCGAGGCGCGCGCCCGGCGCTCGGCTCGTGTCTTATCTCTTGTTTTTGTTCTTCATGGTGAGACGTCGCCAGAAGCTGGTCTTCTCTGCGGGAGCCTGCTCCTCCCGCGCTTCCTCGCCCCTCGTCTCTCCTCGCAGGATGTCTAGGAACGTCGGGTCGTTCTTACGAACATTCTTCTCGATTTTCATAGATTCCGCGCTCAATTCAGCCTTCAGTTTCTCAGGGCTCGTGTTTTCGACCTTAAACTCGTTAGGGTCTTCAACGAACGCCTGCTGAAGGTCGCGCATGATCTTTTTCCTGATAGTCTTCTTCATACTGAGATGTCTCTCTAATGTTTTGACATCGCCGTTGGGGTACGTGCGGTAGTCTTCCTTCTTTTTCTTGGACTTCTTTGTTTTGTCGTCAGCGTCGTCGAAAGTCTTGGCATCGTACTGCTGGTTGAGACCGAAGATGTCCCTCAGGTGGGGGATGGCCCGCTCTGACGTCATGGTAATCGAAGGCGTTGCGCACGCCCGATGTGTGAGATCACAGACACCTCATCATGAGATCTGGAAATAGGAAAAAGCGAATATTAAAATGCGAAATATTAATTTAACAGGCGTATGTAAAACATAGTAAATCATTTTGGTAGTAGGTAGTTTAGCCCAATGTGTCAATTGTCACAGAAAGCGAGTAGTGCACAATGATAGGACAATAGACGATATCGCTCAGGTTTTTGTCACACAAGCGGAGCAGATTTCTAGACCTAAGTAACAAGCACATCGCCTAGTAAGACAAATGACTTGTCCCACTTCCCTCCGCTAATTGACATTTACTTGTGAATAGACATATAGAGCATAGCAAACACCAACCGCCACAGTCTACATAATATAAGATCCGATACGTTTGACAATTGTACCTATACTAAACAATCACACATCTTCAGCAAACAGGAGGAAACCAATTTGGATGGAAATACAATTTGAATACAAAATAGATTGTATTTGCTCGCTGTATCCCTAAAATGAAATTGCCGATTCTTGTGTGTATTCTATGTATAAATGGAGGAATACATTTAGAAGAGGAGACAAATAAAGAAACAATTGAATTGAACCTAGAAATAGTTGAATTGACTATTAATAACAGCAAGCAACTCGTAAATGCCACATATATATGACTTAACGCTTGCATTTTAGAAACTGTCTAGCCGAACATTTTTGTGAAAGTGAATTTCTCAAGTCTGTAGGAGCCGAGTGCCGAGAACGTCAGATATTAATTCTGTGTAGTGTTTGTTGGTAACAATGGCGATGATAAAGAACAGAGGCTGCGGTCCGTAACCGATGTTACAGTGACTAGGGTAACAACTTCCCTTCTTAGTATGGACTTGCGAGTGAAAAAGTTAAAGCAAATGTATAAATTATGTATAACTGTGGAATAATCGTAGTTTGATATTAATGAGTTTAATGGAAAACTTGTGTATGAAGTTATTCATAGCTTTGTAGTTGAAGACGGTAACTTGAGAAAAGGTAAAGTTCTCCGAACAACAGGTACCTAGTTAAATAGCTTTCACAAACTTCTTCAGTCTTCTGGTTGTGGGTAGAACTTGTATAGACTGCTAACTAACTTCTGCGTAGTCAGTAAAGTAATTAAAATGTAATTTCGAAATCATGGGTGAGAACACCGATTTTCACACCTTAAAATACTGCTATTCCAAAGAAGTAGCTGGGTTATTTTAGATTAATACCTAAAAACGTCAAGATTTGAATACGTACGAAATTTTTCGATTTCGGAAAACGAATTATGAAACTCAAATGGAATTGGGCAGTGATGAAAGGTGGAGTAAGGCAGTGACCGAGTGGCGTGGAAAGAACCTAGATGAGGCTGACACAGGAGTGACGGGATTGGTACAAGAAAAGACAGGCCTATGTCTCCAGCTGTATGTGAAGTTGGGCTGTGAATGATGATGATGATAATGAAGACCTATATTTGTAGCTACTGATAATAAGACTTCATTGAATTTCATCCAATAATAATATGGCCAATGACAGAAAGGCAGCAAGACTTAAAAAAAATCTTAAACATCTTTTGAAGTATAAAGGCAAGCTTAATCCCAAATCGATCTTATGAGAAGTGGAATTTTCTACTTGGTCAATAAGCAACAACTTCTATTTGTTATCCTCTTAAAACAATCATCAGTCTTCTCGCAACTACTCCACACAAGCTAGTTAGCTAAAACGTTGGCACGGAAGCGTTTTGCGTTCGCGTGTACAGACATCCGCAGACTGCATTGTGTTCAGAATATAATATAGTGCGCTTGACTGCACCCTCCTCGCCAACGCGCCGTTCACTGACAGGGCTGTCATATTGTCCTCGAAACGTCTCCACTTTATGACATTGTGAGGGAGCTGGGATTCACACGAAGTGGTAGTGATGTGCTTTGTTTATTGTAAGTGGTTCTAGCAAGTACCGATGTTCTGTCTTGTTCATTTCAGTTTGGAGTGGTGTGAATTTGCCAAGTTTCTTTTCGGAAAGTTTATGTTATTATTTGCAACCTCGGATTTTTTTTTGCATTTGCAAAGATGAAAGTAATGAATTATGTCCGAGGGAACTCAAAAGAATTATGGGTGGGCTAGATATTCCTAATAACAAAAGCGGTTCAGGGCGTCCCTTGCCACCCCAAACCATGATAAATGTGAGGCAACAAGAAAAATCGGCAACCCTGTCCGCCGTCAAACAATGCGAAGCGTTTAGCGCCATTTCGTACATTTTCTAATATAATACAGAGCACAGCTCTTCCACAAATTGTTCGTGAATGAAACACTTTCTTTACTTTCCTAGCTAATTGTGCCAAAGCTGCCACCTGCGGAAATGCTTAGCAATCTCGTTGTTTGAAATCTTCGTTTCTTACACAACATTAGGGCATTAGCCTAAATGTTTAGATCTATAGGTATTTCGTTGAACTACTTCAAAAGGAAGTTCTGTTTAACATCATCGTCAGTATATTAAGTTTCACTATTTTAAGAGTCATCAGTGCGGGCAGGAATGTACTCGATCTGTGAGTTAGTCAGCGCTGGTAACTTTGAATCAAGATCGCAGAATTTATTGATACCTACCAATTTTCTTATGATAGAAAATTTTATTAGCTTCTTCTGACGATAATTCAGTATCATTCTGTCAGTCTGTTGCTTTAGCAGTATTGTTCTCCGTTTTCCAAAAATTACTAAATAAACAGTTAGCATAAATATGAGTGTGTCAAGTTTACTGCCGGCACCCTACAATAAATCCATGGCTCGTCAATACATCTCGCTTGCGAGTCGTAACAGCTGACATTGACATTGGCCGGGGTCACTGCACTTTACCTAACTCTAGCCACACATGATTGTGGCCCGCCATCTTGTGCGTGTGACGTCATGCACGCTGGTTACGATATTTTGTGTTGAGATTTTTTTGTTTATAATTTTCGTTTTGTAATTCAAATTGGTCAACGACTGTTGATATTGGTAGAATTAGTGTTGTCTTTTTGTTTGTAACGTAAGTATTTTCAACAGGTTGTCTTGTCCTGATGATTTCCTTCCAGGAGTGATGGCTAAGATGGCAAACATCTAGCAATTCCATTTTTCTTATACATTATTCATGTTTATCTTTTTTGGAGGACCCGTTGATAAACATTTGCTTGATATTCATCATGCTACTTATTAAAAGTAATAATACCTACGGTGCTTTGATTTCCGCAAAAATATCTACTTATTTCAATTGATCAGTTTGGCAAATAAGTCCCAGAATCATTTCTCAGACCACTTCCATGTTCTACCTTGCGAGTTGCGAGGTTATCTTTTATGCAAATAATGTCTGACGCGGGAAACCCACGCTCACAGGGAAAATATGCATTTGAATATGGAACTTTCATAACCTTTTTAACGTACCTACAGACAGCCTTTTATTATTTGCCAGCACTTTGTAGAATATTAAAAAAGTTTCTTGAGTAGAATCTACTTTGCTTGTGGCTTCTATTTGTTGAAATTTTGTATTCAAAGATATCATCAAGAGCAAGATAACGACTTGTTTATCTTTGGTTAGTTTAAATGTTTATTTGGGGCATCAAATGAAAGGTCTATGTCTATGTCAATCGGGTGAAGTTATGCTTAACGTAAACATTTATTCATTTATCAAGTTAAACTTTGGTTATATCGTTCCAACCGGAAAACAAGACTTTTTGTTCTGTAAATAGCCCATGATTGGACAAATCCAATATAGATAATCTATGGACGGCTCGCCAAGGCGGCACGCGATTGGTCGGTTCCCATTCCCGCCAAAACGCTTGATTCCGCGGCTTCGTGGCTAGCTTGCTATAGACAACCAAGTGTATGCGTGCAAAAGACAAAGTCGTCGGTCGCCATTGCTCGCTAGAATACAATCTGAATTTGAGCTCCGTGAGTGAAAATTGCTAAAACAAGGACAAATTGTGCATTACCGTGTTTTGTACTCGCGCCGGACTCCGGGATCAACATTCCACTCACAGGAACGACCGAGCTGGAGAAGCGGCCGCAGCGAGAGAAAAAGGTGAGTCGTACTTAGATTTTTCTCTGTTGAATTTGTATCCTTGATTGGGCGAACGAGCAGAACTCAGTTCCTACAGAACTACCCGACCCCATCATCTATCAGAACCATCCATACAGTCCACTCCTTATATCTAACATTCTGGTCATTCGAGTCCGGATTCTTTATTACATTTTTTCCCATTTTTGTTCCAAAACCACGCTTCCAAAATGGCGGAAGATTTAGAAACAAAACGTACAATTTTAATAGTGAAAAAGCAATATTTATTCACTAAGATTCAAAAGCTTTATGATTCTTCCAAAAAGTTGGGAACTGAACCAGATAAATTACAATTGTTTACGTTATCATTGTCGGAAATAGAAAGTGTCCGTTCGAAGTTTGAATCCACCATATTTGAATTGTACGAAATAGAAGTGCAAATAAAACCTACAGCTAAAATGCCGATTAGTGAACTCGAAACATTTGACGAAATGTTAATTATGTGTCAATTAGCCGCTAAGGAACATTCTAAATCGGAATCGAATTTCTTATCTGCGACGGGTAAAAATGATTTAGTAGTACCCGCGTTACCAAAGATATCTTTATTTCAATTTGATGGAGAAATTGAGAATTGGATAACCTTTTATGATACGTTCTCGTCATTGGTGCACGATAGAAATTTCTCAGATATCGATAAATTCCATTATTTACTTTCATGCGTGAAAGGTTCTGCTTTAAATATTGTAAAAAATCTTCCTATCACTGCCGCTAATTATACATTAGTTTGGCAAAGTTTAGTTGATAAATATCACGATCACAGAACACTAGCATGTAGGTATTTCGATAAAATGTTGAATTTTTCACCGTTAGCTAAAGATACGACGTCGAACTTAACTTCATTCATAGAAACCTTTGATCATTCACTTAAAGCGATTCAAGCATTAAAAATTAAGAACTTAGACGATTTCTTATTGTGTCATTTGGCATTACAAAGACTTGACGTTCATACGCGAAAATTATTCGAAGAAAGTCGGGATCAAAAGTTGATACCTACATTTTCGGAACTAATGGATTTTGTAAACAAACAAATTAAAGTTCTAGAACACACTTTTACAAGTAGCTCTTCAAATAATATGTCAAAATCTAGTAATACCCAAAATAAGAACCAAACTAAGTCTGCGTCAAAGTCAGTTCTCAATACGGCACGAGCTCCGCACAATAATTACAACCGTAATAACAATAATTTAACTTGTGTGATTTGTAAACAAAATCATATGATTTATCGATGTGATCAATTTCGTAAATTGTCGGTCGATGAAAGAATGAACCGTGTTCATTCACTAAAACTGTGTCATAATTGTCTTAAATCTGACCATCAGTCTAAGGATTGTAAAAGTACAATGAATTGCGGAGTATGCGCAGCACCGCATCATTACTTATTACATAAAGATAACGGAAAAACGGATTGCGAGGGAATATCGTCCGTGGCGAACACCCTGCTGACCATGCAGCCGTCTCTTTCACATGCGCAACAAGCGCTTGTATCGTCTCACTTCGTAAGTGACACAGCTGATTCACCCATTCAGCAAGCATTAATGAGTAATAACTGCGAATACGGAGTAGTGTTAGGTACTACACTTACACATGTTATTGATTGTGTTGGTCAATATCAAGACTGCCGTGCAGTCATCGATTCCGGCGCTCAGAGTTCTTTTATAACTACTGAATGTGCTCAGAAGTTAGGATTACAACGTAAAAAATGTCCTTTTACCATCTACGGTATAGGTGGAGGAATAGTTAAAAACCAAGGCATGGTTACTTGTACATTAAAACCAAGACAGGCGCATAGTCCAACCTTTAGCGTTAATTTAGTAGTTATTTCAAAGGTGTCTGCGGATATGCCTAATGTACCTTTCACAAAAAATGTCATTAACGAGTATGACACTTATAACTTAGCGGATCCACTGTTTTTTAAGCGTTCGCGAATAGATATTTTGTTAGGTAACGACATAGTTCCAGATATTATTAGAGACAAACCGTTAGTCATTAAGAATGGTATTCCGAGTGTTATTAAAACGGTTTTCGGTTATGTTATTAGTGGAAAATTATATCCTACGAATAATAATAATAATAGTTCACAAAATTTAAATTTATCGGTTTCGTATGACGAAGAACAATCGATTGAAAAAACGTTACGCGATTTTTGGGAAATTGAAGAAGTGCCGTGTTCACCTTCAATAAATCCTTTGGATCAGTTAGCCGAGGAGATATTTTCTAAGGAACATACTCGAGAATCGAACGGCCAATACGTAGTTCCGCTGCCATTCGCGCCCGACCGCTCACCGCTAGGTCAAACACGCGCTGTGGCTGAGCGTCGGTTACTGTACACAGAACGCAAACTCGCGCGCACTACAGATTTAAATAATAAATATAAGGAATTTATGCGGGAATATGAAGTGCTCGGTCATATGGAACTTTATCAGGGTAACAAGCCTAGCAAATACATTATTCCACATCACAGTATTTTGCGACCCAGTAGCACCTCCACTCCTCTACGTGTAGTGTTCGATGCGTCAGCGAAGAGTAGCAATAACGTGTCTTTAAATGATACTTTATTGGTCGGCCCTAAGCTGTATCCGGATATTGCAGCAATCATTTTGAAATTCCGACTATTTGAATTTTGTCTAGTTAGTGATGTTTGTAAAATGTATCGTGCTATCGCTTTAAGAAAAGAAGATCGCTTATATCAACACATTTTATACCGGGAATCGCCTAACGATCCGATAAAATTATACGAATTAAAAACCGTGACGTACGGACTTAGTTGTTCACCGTTCTTAGCAATTCGAACGCTACTTCAATTAGCGAACGATGAAGGAAAACGTTTTTCATTCGCTGCTCAGGTCCTCCGTGAGGGTGTTTACATGGACGATATTCTATATTCATGTAATACTTTTGAGCAAGCTTGCTTAGTACAGGATCAATTAATTGGTATTTTTGAAAGTGCTAACTTCACTTTGAAAAAGTGGATGAGTAACAGTGAGAAGTTACTACAACGTGTCCCCTCTGAACATAGGGAAAACTCCGTAACATTCGTTAAAGCTGAAAACGATAGTACTATTAAGGTTTTGGGACTTAAATGGATTCCAAAATCCGATAGTTTTATTTTCTCAGTTAATTTGACAGACAATGAGTCAACCAAACGATCGGTACTAAAATTACTAGCGTCGATTTACGATCCCGTCGGTTTTATCGCACCATGCACTTTAGTGGCGAAGCAGATCATGCAAGAGCTGTGGAAGTTAGGCATTGGTTGGGATGAGAAGTTGCCGGTTAACATAAAAAAGTCGTGGCAAACTTTTATTCTTGAACTTCCTCTGTTAAAGGAATTACGTATCGAACGTCACATGCTATTACCAGGTGAGACGGAATGTGACTTAGTTGGATTTTGTGACGCTTCATTGCGTGGCTACGCAGCATGCGTGTATGTTATAAGTCGCGGACAAACAAGTGATGTAAAGGTTCGTCTAGTAACCGCCAAATCTAAAGTTGCGCCAATCAAACCCGTAACGATTCCTCGGTTGGAGTTAATGGGAGCTGTTTTGTTAAGCAAATTAATAAAGTTCGTAGTTGACACATTTACCCGCGTTAAAATTAACAAAATAACAGCTGCCTCAGACTCGACGGTCGTACTGTCGTGGCTTCAAACGGAACCTTATAAACTAAAAACCTTTGTCAGTCATCGAGTTACACAAATTATTGAAGTTTTACCTCCTCTTTTCTGGCGGCATGTGTGTAGTGAACATAACTTAGCCGATATTTGCTCTCGCGGAGCATCTCCAGCACAACTTGTTAGTGGTAATCAACGTTGGCTACAGGGTCCTGATTGGATGTATAAAAATTATCGCGATTGGCCCATGACGGTGTTTGTTAATGAGAGTAATAATAAACTACCCGAATTGAGAGCGTCGGTTAATTTATTGACTGAAAATCAGAGTAATGATAATTTCAATGAATCTAAAACGGAATTTTGCGAAAGAATCTTTAAACAATTTTCATCATTTTCCAAATTGCAAAGATCGTTTGCTTGGATTTTAAGATTTCGACGCAAAAGGGGTGATATCACCACTACTCGCAAGTCGGGAATATTATCAACCATTGAGTTAAGTGAAGCTTGCGATAAATTGATAAAATTAGTTCAAAATGCTTATTTTGAAGCTGAAATTAAACAGATTAAAAATAAGAGACACGTGCCATCTTTGCGAAAATTGTCTCCATTTATTGAGGACGACGACTTCCTCAGGGTAGGGGGTCGCATCAGTCATGCCGACCTTCCGTATAATGCTAAACATCCGCGTCTTCTTCCGAAAAATAGTTTATTTACCAAACTATTGATCAATCATTTACACAAAAAATATTTACATGTAGGTCCGCGAACATTACAAGGTATCATCAATGAGAATTTTTGGATATTGTCGGCTCGTCGCGTCATTAGATCTGTTTTATCGAAATGTAAAACATGTTTCAAATGTAAACCAACTTTACTACAACCCGAAATGGCACCCTTGCCAGCAACTCGGTTAATACCTAGTAAGGTATTTTCTAACGTCGGAGTTGACCTCGGAGGTCCATTTTCAATTAAAGAAAGCTTACGTCGTAATGCTAAAGTGACGAAAGCGTATCTAGCACTATTCGTCTGCTTTTCCACAAAAGCAGTGCATTTGGAAGTGTTATCCTCTCTCTCCGCCGACTGTTTCCTGGCGTGCTTGGATAGATTCGTAGCGCGTAGAGGGCTATGTGATGTTCTTTATTCTGACTGCGGCACAAATTTTATTGGCGCAAGTAGACATCTGTCTGAAATCCAAAGGTTCCTGCGCGAGAGTCAAAATGATATTTCCGATGGCTGCGCAAAAAGGCAGGTTGACTGGAAATTTAATGTACCCAGTGCTCCACATATATGGACGGTCTCTGGGAAGCTGGGATAAAGTCAGCAAAATATCACCTAGTACGAAGTATAGGAGAGAGATCCTTAACGTTTGAGGAACTTTCCACAATATTTTGTAAGGCAGAAGCCATTTTAAATTCGCGTCCTTTATGCCCACTACCCGCTAGCGACAATCCCGACGAATTTAATGTTCTAACCGCCGGACACTTTCTCATTGGTCGAAGCTTAATCTCCATACCCGAGTATAACGTTCAAGAGGTGAATATTAATAGATTGTCACGTTGGCAGTATAGTCAGAGATGTTCTCAACTTTTCTGGAAACGTTGGAGTCATGAGTATTTAAATACCCTTCAGCAGAGAGCTAAGTGGTTTACATCCTCCTCCAACCCAAAAGTTGGAGATTTAGTTCTAATAAAATCTGATAATGTTCCCTCCTGTAATTGGCCTCTCGGCAAAATAGAAAAATTACATCCAGGTTCCGACGGAATAGAACGGTGTGTAACGCTGCGCACCGGAAAAAATGTCTTACAAAGACCTACCAACAAACTCTGTCCATTACCTTATACCAACTAGATTCAAGCGTCAAAACGTTTTTGATAGAGATAGGTATCTAGCTTAGAGTTTATTTTAGTTTTTTAACGATTATAGGTATTAAGGTAATTTTAGTTTTCTAGAAACCATCACTATGGTTTCGGTAGGGGGTATGTTCTGTAAATAGCCCATGATTGGACAAATCCAATATAGATAATCTATGGACGGCTCGCCAAGGCGGCACGCGATTGGTCGGTTCCCATTCCCGCCAAAACGCTTGATTCCGCGGCTTCGTGGCTAGCTTGCTATAGACAACCAAGTGTATGCGTGCAAAAGACAAAGTCGTCGGTCGCCATTGCTCGCTAGAATACAATCTGAATTTGAGCTCCGTGAGTGAAAATTGCTAAAACAAGGACAAATTGTGCATTACCGTGTTTTGTACTCGCGCCGGACTCCGGGATCAACATTCCACTCACAGGAACGACCGAGCTGGAGAAGCGGCCGCAGCGAGAGAAAAAGGTGAGTCGTACTTAGATTTTTCTCTGTTGAATTTGTATCCTTGATTGGGCGAACGAGCAGAACTCAGTTCCTACAGAACTACCCGACCCCATCATCTATCAGAACCATCCATACAGTCCACTCCTTATATCTAACACTTTTAGTATGTAAAATCCATCGTTAAAAAGTGGACAGAACGTCAAGCTGTTGGCTTGATTCGCGGGCTAATCCCTCGTTAATCAGTGGTTACAATGCTCAGCGATTTAAAACAGCCGCGACGAGTAAACGCGCCGAATCGCTGACACGATTGTTACGCTATATTATGTAGGGTCCGTAGGCAACTGGGCCACAGATTGTTTGTCGACAACCATCAGGGAACGCCATTTCATCCGAATCAAAACACTTTTTTTTAAACCCGCTTTTGTTTTCGTTCTGCGTTCCGAATTTAAACGATGCTTTATTCTTTTTAATTGTAATTGGTATTTGGCATCGGATTCGCTGGGTTTTTAAATAAAGTTATTTTTATAGGTTCTCATAAAGTTACGGTTGGCAGTATCGATTTAATGTTGTTTTTCTTTATAGCAATCTGAACACATTTTGATTCTCACAAAGGGCCTTTTGTTGCAGGTGTGCTTTTCAATATTCATTTTTATTGTGATTTTTTAGACAAATTTTTCTTCTTTTGGAAAGGTAAAGGATGGAATAATTACTTATTTTGAAATATTTTATCGAAAGAAGGCTGCCAGGGTCAAAAGGGATTCAGCAGGTCACATCAGCCGCATGTACAGACGCCAGCACAACAAGCTACCCCAATCTGTCAAATTTCTTTGATAGATTTTAATCTCTATTCCATAAACTTAAAGTTCATATTCAATTGGAAAAATTTGACGGTTTGGGATAGCTTTATGTGCTGGCATCTGTACGAGGACCGCTGGGAAAAACTCTCCACACAATAGTTGC
This sequence comes from Polymixis flavicincta, assembly GCA_949987655.1. Taxonomy (NCBI): domain Eukaryota; kingdom Metazoa; phylum Arthropoda; class Insecta; order Lepidoptera; family Noctuidae; genus Polymixis; species Polymixis flavicincta. The sequence goes on from OX465175.1 coordinate 22,913,275, forward strand.
CTGAAGGATGGATAGCGCTTTCGAGGCCGGCTCAGCAAGAGATGATAAGGTGACCTGACGCGTACCACAAGGGTTGGTTCGAGGTGGAGCAGGAAAAGAGTTCCTGGAAGGCTTTGGGTGAGGCCTTTGTCCGGCAGTAAGACAGTCATCGTCTGCCTGGCCTTATCCCAACAATGTTGGGGTCGGCTTCCAGTCTAACCGGATGCAGCTGGATACCAGTATTTTACATTAAGCGACTGCCTATCTGACCTCCACAACCCAGTTACTGGGTAATACGATAACCCTTGGTAAGACTGGTTGTCTGACTTACGGGCTTCTGACGACCCGTAACGACTGTCAGAGATCCACAAATGACAGCCGGGACCAACGGCTTAACGTGCTTTTCGAGGCACGGTGGGGCTTTGGTATGTAAAGATGGTCACCCATCTACGGACAAACCGCGTCAAGCGTAGCTTAACTTGATCGATCGACACGTGCAGCTGTTTATTACTTAGCCACAGGTATAAGCAGTAAACTGCTCGGTTGGTCTGATGGATTAAAGTTTCTCCTCATTCTATCTACAATACCTACCACTTGAAACGTAACACACTGGTAACAAGAAAGTTCAACAAAGCCAGCATGTAGGTAACTCTAGATTTGCTAATAAAACTAATTACATAATTGCACTCTCGGGGATGTGTATGGCCGACTCGTGACGTAAGCCGCTTCGTCTGCAATAATTACTGGGTTGCCTTACATGTGCAATTTACTTGAATTACACTAATATACGCTGTATTATGACATGAGGCGTTGTGAGGCTTATTTGCACATTCAGAATTCAGTTAAGGAGTAAGTAGTTATTGGATTATAGTTAGATGTCACTCCGACCTCATCTTGTTTTGTGATAATTTTCTTTTGTTGACGTCTTTACCTAAGTGTTTTTTAAACAATTTTCAGAAGACAACAAATTAAGCACTTAAGTACGTACACACAAATACTGTCTTTCAAAATCAAAATCAAAAGTCATTTATTCAAACTAGGCTGAGAGTCAGCACTTTTCGAACGTCAAAATTACATAAGACAGTCCCTAAAAACGCCCACCCTTCGACACTTCCTAGTGCTTTAGCTGGGAAGAAGAAGTGTTGCAACAAACTCCCCAGCAGCACAGCTGTCTGATAAGTTGGAAGAACTTGACTCTATACAGTAATAGGTAAGTAATTAAATTTCATCAAAAAATGTAAATTTCATTATTAAAAAAAAAAATGGTTTATACAGTCAAATAAAACAAACAATGCTATGGAGTAACTCATATAACCTGTCAGTAGGTAAGCTAATTCTAGTGAAAGAACACAAACGTTGTCTTGAGTTAATCACAGCGACCAACAATTCTTATCGTTTAAGTAGTCGTTGATTGAATAGTATGCCTTCGAACAAAGATTTGATTTTACTTTAGCTTTGGTTACATGAAGTACTCACAGGTACCTATATAAAGGATGAATTTTCGAGATGGATTTCAGAGTGAATGCTGAAACTCATGAAATAGAGTGGAATAGAGAAAAGTAGTCAAAAGCGCGGTTAGATCGATTTTGGTGGAAAACTTATCTACATTTTTTTTAGTACCTAGCTTATAGAAAATGCCTTGGAAAAAAATCATCCATAATGGAGGTAGAATAGTAAACATACATAACAGAGATGTAAGTAGGTACTTATTGTTTGCCAAGCAACGGATGATAGTGCTTCTGGTTCTTTTGACCGCTTTGCTGGCTATATCATAATGATAAAAAAATGGGTACTGGTGAATAATAGAAGTAGTAGTAGTAGTACTAACTAAGTACCAGATATCGTAAGGTCATTTAATTTAACAACTCTGCGCTTTAATTGGGCAATCAGACTTCAGACCTAGATAATGGTGCACCTATTGTGAATACTACTCCTTGTCTATGACAATCATCATAATATTATCTAACATTGTGGATTCTTGTAAATGGCGTGGCTATTTAAAAAAAGAATGATTTCGAATAAAACGAACTAGAATCGTGGTCTTACCAGTAAAGTCTAAACAGTTTTAAAACCACATAATCTTCAGACAGAAAAATATTCTAGCTTTTATACTAAAGTAGGACATAAAATATGTCTTGGAACGAATAAATCCGACTGCATTTTGAGTCTAGACCGAAACTGGAAGCGAATGCCTGCCGCACCGAGATAATAAAACGTCTCAAGCGAGAATATCGCATAACCAGCATTTGTACAGGAAATATTTAGACGAAAAAGACGTCCGGTATATTTTGGTATTTTGGCAGAATAATATCATTGCAAAGGCAAAATACACAACTCCGGATCAACATACTGTGGAAAAGTAATAGTTTAGAGATGTCAAATTAACTGACGGCATTAAAAATTAGAACAAAAAAATATTATAAAAAAAACCCCGACAACCTAAAAAGTGAACTTTTAAGTAATCAAAAAAAATGGAAACAAGTGTTGTGCACTTGTTTTAAAAGGATGGAGGCAACAAAGGTCTTTACTGTTAAATTTAAGATGTTATTATGCTTCCGACTGCATGACATTGCATATAGTATTCAGTCTAATATGTCACCGCCGGCGTACCAGCGGTATTAGAACCAAACGGCTTGGTACGTGACGATGGGAAGAGACCAGACGGTATGACGTTATTGCCTTGGAAGATGGGTAGACCTCTGGTGTGGGATGCAACCTGTGTCGACACCCTTGCGCCATCTCATGTTCCTAGCACGGCGGGCTGTGCTGGTGCCGCTGCTGCGGCTACTGAGACCCTCAAGCGGCGTAAATACTGTAACCTTATGGGTAACTACAGTTTTGAGCCGTTTGGGGTCGAAACGCTCGGGTCATGGGGCCCGAGCGCACGTCTCCTCTTTAAGGAAATTTCTCGCCGGGCGGTTGGTAGACACTTCACGTGACCAGAGGGCTGGGTCATTCTTCGGACAAAGAATTAGCATTGCCATTCAACGTGGCAATGCTGCCAGTCTTCTGGGCACGTTTCCTGATGACAGCGATGCGGACGAATACTTCGACGCCTAAGTGTCCTTTTGTTTTTATTTGTTTAGTTTACATTTTTGTGATAAGCTTATGTATTATATTAATCATAAAGTTTGCCTGACATAAAAATATATTTATCATCTTTTTGTTTCCAGAAAGAAGAATAAAGTTGCCCATTCAGTCTAATTAGTTATCCTTTTAAAACAAGTTTCTTGTTTCCATCTTTTATAATTAAGTACTTAAAGTTCACTTTTTAGGCAGTCGGGTTGTTTGTTTCTTTTTTTTAGTTTTTTTTTTTTAGTTTTCGTAGTTGTCTGCCATACACACTTAATGTAATTAATGAATATGTAATTATGAATAATTTATTAGCAGAAAATATAGTGTTAGTGTTGTGTAGTAGGTACAGTCCATATTTTGGTTGTTTATTTAGCGCATGTAAATTAATTTTGTTTAATACCTATTATGTACTTATTTTAGCAAAATATACATATTTAATATGCAAATGCCGAAGTTCTATGTGTAGCTTAGTGATAAATTAACTATTTATAAAACGTTTGGTTTATCAGTCAAATTAACTAAGAGGTAATCAAGATATTTAAATTTGCTAAAGCTTTCGATGTAGGTATAAAATAATAATTTCTTGTTTTAAGTGCTTGAAAAATAGCAATACCTTAAAAAACCTAATGTTATGTGGTAAAATATTTTAGCTGTAGGATAATAAATCATCACAATGTGAACTATTGTATTCCGCTATGAGCCAAAAATACTGGTCTTGATTTATTCAGTGTTGACATAAAATATGATACCTACTTGATTCGAAAATATACGTTGCACTTGCATGAGCAACTTTTACGTCCTTGTGGGTTTTCACAGAAGTATAGTATAATGTTGTTTGTATTTGTACAAGTGTAGCCATAACAACAGTGTGGCTTATCGGCCCAGACGACGAACTATTTAATTCTTTACAAATATCATAAAAGAACAAAGAATGACGTAAATATGGCTGAAGGTGGTTGGAATAATAGGTTTTATTTAGTGTTGTTGAAGAAATTGTATGCACGCAAATTAATAAATGATGCCATAACGAAAAGTAAAGTGGGCATTACATTTTAGCTTCCTCAAATGCAAACATAGCGTTCACTTTAATTTGGACATGACTTGGTCAGGAATTCGAAACCATAGAGACTAGACAATTTATAGATTAATGTTGATTAGAAAGCATGACTGCATACAAGCTGCAGTAGCAGTTCAAGCATTGTTTGAACCGAATTCAAAAACATGAGTTTCTCAATTCGGTTGTATTTTTTTTTTTGTTTTTTACTTCAAAGCTCTGTCATTTTTAAATTCTCATTTACGTATTCTCCATCTTATTATTGAGTTCCTCTAAAAGTCTGATAGAAAAATCTTTCTAAACAGATCCATCGCATTTCTTGAATGTTGCTATATACATGCCTACGTAACTATCTATATAGAGTACCTAAGTAGTTATGTATGTATCTATTGAGCAAGACATCAATCAGTCTCGCAATCACATCGAAGTATCAATATCACCGCACAGAAAGTTGCCACTTTCTCACGTATTCAAGCAAATATTGTGAAACTATGGGACTGTATTATCACTTATCCACAAACAAAGTGTATCTGTCGTATTCCAACAGTTATTTATCTTGTTTAATTAATGTATTCACAGAGGAATGGTGAAGCGTCGCGCCCTAATTGTCACACGCACGCGCTGGCAACACCACGCGGCGGGAACATTGTGAAAATTACTTTTATTTTCGAATGGCGCATGGCGTCGAGATTATGAGTTTGTGTAAAATTAGAAAACGTTGAGGTAAAAATTTCGTTTTGAGGTAGGAATTGAACTGGGTTTTCCGGAACATATGCACAGAGAATCAAATAAAGTCCCATAATATTGGTTTTGCTGTTGTTTCGTGTAGTACCTATTTGTATAAAATTACTGACATACAAAAGAAATACTGATGCAACTAGTCGAAGGCTCAGATTATAAAACAAAGGCAGATAGACCGCGCGGAACACTAAGAGTGAAGCCAAAAAACCAAATACTAAAGCGTCGTATTTTATGTAACATACAATGCGACGCTTTAGTATTTCTTTTTTTCTTTTTGGTTTAGATTATAAAACAAAGGCAGATAGATCGCACAGAACACCCAAGAGTCAAAAAACAAATACTAAAGCCTCGCATTATATACAATACGACGCTTTAGTATTTGGTTTTTTGGCTTCACTCTGGTGTTCCGCGCGGTCTATCTGCCTTGTTTTATAATCTGAGGTCGAAGGCATTTAATTTTATATTCCTGCAAAATTTTCACACTACATATGGTGTCCAAACTGTGACCTAAAATCTGTGTCCCATTTAGATAGATCAATACTTTAAATGGGACACATATTTTAGGTCACTGTAAATGGAGGGTTCAGTTTTATCAGTCTACCGACACAATCTGTTGATTTTGATTGTCACCCTATTTTAATGACGTCAGCACGAGCGGCATCGGCAGTCCGCAGGAAGTTGCGTACACGCATCCAAATCACTTTTATTTACTTTTTTTGTAAATAAAACGTTGCGCTAAGCTAACATCGTCGTACATAAGTAATATATTTCTCGTTTTGGTTTTTATACGTGTTAATATTAAGTGCGCTAATGTTACAAAAAATCCATAATTAAATTTAGTAATGATTGTTGTTTAGTTAGTTTTTCCTTATGTCGAGGTCTTGTCTTACAGGTTTCTAACTTTCTAGAGACGCATACCAGCTAAGTGATCATGTGATGTTTAAGTCTAGATGTGGACTGACCAGAAATTATGCAATATGTGGTACATTTAGAAAAGATTAGGGAGTAGTAGTTTTGTCTAGTAGTGAGTCTCAGATAGTAACAATAGGTAAATGATATGTGTACCATAGTGTCACAGTCACTAAAGGCATACAAGTAATAGATGTTCCTACCGACAGACACGCGGATTACAATTATTTTACAATATAAGTACATTATTGTTTATTTTTTAGTAATTTCACTTTTTTATTTATGTTTCTGTCCGTGATATCACAGCGGGTCCTATCAGGATACCAGCGCTGCGACACTTTTTAAATGTCGCAGCATCGTGCTGAGATAGTGGCCTTTTGGCTTCGTACAGGATCTTACTTTTATTTTTACTTTTTTATGTATAAATCTAATTTTAATTTTATTAAGTACATAGCGTAGCGTAGTAGTGTTTTACCCCCTTATTACAAAACAAGGTTTTTCTTTAGGTATGGTTTAAACCATCGAGCCTGTTTTTGAAATAAGAACTTAGAACTGAAATAGAATTACAGTTCCTTTTCGAAAACTGACAATTTAACACTGGACTAACTTGTCAGTTTTGTAAAAGGAGCTGTATTTCGATTTCAGTTAGGTTCTTATTTAAAAAACAGGCTCGACGGTTTAAACCATACCTAAAGAAAAACCTTGGTCTGTAATAAGGGGGTATGTGTTTAATTTTAATGTGTTGTAGTTATGTTTGTGATATTCCTGTGCGAGTCAGTAAACACTTTTTCTTTCTTTCTTTCTTTACCTAACGGTAGGTTAAGCTACGTTTGCCGCGGCGGGTCCGTGGATGGTCGAGCATGTTACATCCATACCAAGTCTCCTCCGTACCTCCGTTGTTCACGGATAACATTCGTAGACCTTTGACAGTCGTTACCGGTCGTCATAAACCCGAAAGTATGACAATCATTCGTACCAATGGGTATCGTATTACCCAGTAACTGGGTTGTGGAGGTCAGATAGGCAGTCGCTTCATGTAAAATACTGGTACTCAGCTGCATTTGGCTAGACTGAAAGACGACGTTGGAAATAGACTATACAGGGATTTTTTTTATCCAGTTTCGCAAATTTTAACCATGAATTCAGCATTTTATTCTAAAACCCATAGTGTCGAAATTTTTCGCCTGTTATACAAAAAAAAAACAGCTGTTTCATAGAAAAATGCAATACCTACACGGTCAAAATGTATGGAACAGCAGATTTTTTTTTTCTATATCTGGCGAAAAATTTCTGCGCTAGGGGTTTGAGATTGATATGGTGAATTCTTGATTACAATTTGCGCACTGGATAAAAACTTTTCCTGTATAGGCAGATGACGATGAGGTATATCAAAAACTCTTGGGTGGTAACATTTAAAGAAGTTCAATTTAATGCTCTGAACGACGTTGTTTATTAACTACGAAACATATCCCTCCATCTGTCAATTCCCACACGAGTACTTTACTAATATAATCAAGTCATCTACACATGTAACGTTGCGACATGCCCGACAGTCGCAATTGTTTACCTCATAGAGGCACCATAACCCATTTATACAACCATTAAAAATAAAATATGGGAACACGAAGTTCGTTCTCAAGTTTGCCTTAAAAAACTCAACCTGTATAGGTATATTATATATACAGGCTGAGTTTGTGCGATGGGAATATAAATAATTGTTTGGATCATACACCACCTCTATAGGTATGTTTTCCCAAAATGAAAGGGACAGGACACAGAAAGGACGGATGCTCTGATTAAACTCTATTTCGGTTTTCCAATAACTAGTGATCGAAATTCGACTAGAGTTCATTTGAAACTTAATGTAGGTATTTCTGATGCATCATATTATTAAAAAAACATACTATGCTTTCTGCACTCTTTCTCCATAAAAACTTTAAGAATATATACAATTCAATTTATACAATCTTTTAACCTGTGCCACATTACAAACTCCTCCGTCCGCGCAATTTCCGTAAAAAGGGGTGCTAAGTTTTTTTTTCACGTACTCATATATAGGTATTCTTTTGACCACCTTTTCCTATTTTTCACAGCTTCTAAACTACATATTCAAAAGTGAAATCTCAATAACATGTCAAAGTCAATCTTAATAAGATTGAGATAAAACCCATTAGACTATCTAAACGTCAAATATATAAAGGAGATGGCCCATGACAAGAAGACTTAACGACCCGCGGTAAAAGCTCTGTACACCAGAATTAGGATAACAACATAACAGCATCAAAAAAGTCACAAAAAGTCGCACAAAGGTTTAATAACAAAACAAACCCCAAAAGAGCAGTGTGTCGATGTCGGTTACAGAAGCTGTGACGATTCCCACGACTCGAGTTGGATAATCACGTTACTTAACCAATGTTCATTGAATTGCGCAAGTCAAGGCGAGACGTGTGATCATGAGTACAATGCTTTTGTCAACCAGAGATAGTAGAGTTGGGCTGCTGTGACCTTCTGTGAGCATCGACGTCTTCGAATAGGAGTTCATCGAATATTTCTAGGTATACTAATAATATTAAAGAGGTTCGTTTGTTTGTAGGAGGTAGTCTCCGTAACGGTTGGACCAATTTTGATGAAATTTGGTATGGAGATACTTTGAACCCTAGGGAAGGACTAAGTAAGTAAAATGTTGTTATTTCTTGGAAGGTCGGAAAGTGTTCTAGAATTACACACGTCGGGGTTTTGCATTTATGGAAGGTAAAAATACACTTGCAGTTATTTTTCTGCTTACGAATGAACTAAAAGTTAGTCTGTGCTAAAACATCTTAGTCTTTACAAAACCAGCAAATTCGGAACCACAGCCAGACTTCCGTAGTTCGGTTTAAATTATCAAATCTTTAAACTTTATCTTTTACCAGAAGTCCTCGCCCCAGATCTGACCTTTCAAAAAGCTTTTGTCTGTAAAGCTAACAGTGATTAATAACAAGTCTGAAGCATTGTCAAAAGTTCCAAGCCAACTGTCAGCAAAGTTAAATGATTTTACAAATGGCGGCCGAATCTGTCAGAAACCTCGTCCGTTGTAAAGTTAACTTTGCATTTCGGTAATGGCATTGTCAAAGCGAGTAAGTTCAATAGGACTAGTTAATTTAAATTAATGACTGTTTGTTTGGACATTAATTACTGTGTGGGTGAATGAAGTAGGTAATGGTTCAGGCAGATGGTGCCGGAGTGGATAGCTGGCCATTTGCGTAGGATTGCTGTTGTATGAGTTTGCCTCCAGGAATTCCGTGTGTTTAGGTAATAAGGACTGGATTTTCATCTAATAATGCATTGATTATAATAAAACCAAATAAACTTAAAATAACCACTAACCCATTTTAAATTAAATTTGCGGGGTGTGCTGGGGCGACTACTACAGGTGTGGAAAACCTCAAACGGCAAAAATATTCCAATCTTACTGGAATTTAAATATTCGACACTAGAGCCATGGGGTCCGAGTGCCCACTTGGTTTTTCGAGACGTCGTTAAGCGGTTGGTCGACTCTTCACGTGAACAGAGAGGTGGACAATTTTTTACCAAAGTATCAGCACCGCCATACAATGTGGCAATGCTACCAGCCTTTTGGGCTTTTCCCTGACAGCGATGCGGACGAATTTTTTGATACCCTGTGATTATTTTCCCTTTTTTATATGCATGTTATTTTTTACCTACATATTAATCATATTATAGTTAAACTTGCTACAAAACTATCACCACTAACCAATTAAGTTTTATCACAAACCAAACTTAATGTATTATTTCCCCGTTACTAGAAGGACAATATGAATCACAATGTAACAAATTATAATTCATTTATGCGTACTAATTTAGCAGGCCAAAACAATGGCGCCCGGAAAACCAGTAATTTGCATCAAAATCTAATTCGGCTTAACAATTCCTACGAAGATCGGCGCAACCTTGCTGTGTTGCCACACAAAAAATAATGAATATGAAAAGAGATCTGATAACGAAATTACTGTTATACGTCAGCTGTTTTAATTGCCGGTGTTGCTATTATGTGCCAATGATACCAGCTAATGTTAGGTTTATTACTATGTGTCAAGGCGTACGGAAAAGGGTTTATAGCAATTTTATGGACAATTCGGCTGATTCCCTTGAATCGTTTTGTTCAATTATTATCCTTGCTCAAAATTTCGATAGCTGCGGTAACATCTGTTATTTGGAATCCAATAACAAATCGAATTATGGCTCTCACAGATCAGCGCGACGTGATAGCGCGATGCGACTCTAGTAGATCAATCTCCATGAAGTATTTAACGAAATTGTTCTACAAAAGTCGCATCAAGCCTGTACGTGCAAGCCGTGTTTACGCATAAAAAGTTGCCAGGTTGGCTGGTTGTTACATACCTACCAAGCATGATACTAGATTACAAAATTAAAATGTAACGTTAATAAAAATATTGTAAAACCTTATGTCATGTGACGCGAACTGGTGGATGTTTTTTAAAAACAAACTACTTACATGCTGACGACTTTGCCGTGGTCAAACAAAACAAAATGCTTAAGTAAATAATAATAAACAATTAGTAACGATAGGGTTGTCAAACATTTTACGAGATTAATATTATTATTAAGGTATAGTTAATATACATCCCGTTTTCCTTGTCTGAGGAGATTTAAGTAGAGTATTTTAGAGTTTAGGCTAAGCGTTTTTTAAGATATTAAGATAACGAAAACTCAGATTATAAAACAAAGGCAGATAGACCGCGCGGAACACCAAGAGTGAGGCCAAAAAACCAAATTCTAAGGGACTATTCACAATTATTCAGCTCTGTTCAGCTTTTATCCATAGAAAAAAACGATTTTGTAAATAGTCCGTTCAGCTTTCCGCGTCTGAACGAACGCCTACGCATCTCATACAATTTTTTTGTTTTTCTGTGTAAAAGCTGAATAGAGCTGAATAAGTGTGAGTAGTCTCAAAGCGTCGCATTGTTTGTAACATACAATGCGACGTTTCATGGTGTAGGTACTAACTCGAGTTTTTAATCAGTATTTAGTTTTTTGGCTTCAATCTTATTGTTCCGCGCGGTCTATCTGCCTTTGTTTTATAATCTGAGAATGAAAATATGACAAACAAAATCGAGGTTCACTTAGGATAGCAATTAAAAAATTGCTGTCTGCCAGCGTTTGTGTTCCTCTCCACATTTTACTCATCTTCAAATAGAAAGTGATGAGTACGCTCGGTCCATCATATACCACATCCACCGCTTTCCGTCAGTTGTGATCGAGGTCAAGAGCAGGCTTATTCAATAATAATCAAAAAGAATAATATCAGAACCCGGAATTTATTTGTGTATCGGAAATTTTATTTGAGGATAACTATCCCGGTGAGCAGTGGTGGCCAAGTGGTAACAGCCGCGACTTACGAGTTGTAGGTCGTAGGTTCGAACCCAGACAGGCGCTTTACTTTGTGTAAATTATTTCATTACCACTGCTCTCAAAACGGTGAAGGAAAACATCGTGAGGAAACCGGCATGTCCAAAATGAACAAAAAATTCGAAGACATGTGACATCTACCAACCAGCACGGGGCCCGCGTGGTGGATCACGGCCCAATCCCTCTCATAGAGAGGAGGCCTGTGTCCCAGCAGTGGGAACATTATAGGCTGATGATGATGATGATCCCCAATTTTCATTTGCACTAACGTGGAACGATGCAATTGGTACCTACTGATTCCAAAGACATAGGTACGTAGGTAACTATGGTTAGACACAGACAAGGCCGAACCCCAACGTGTGTCCTGCCAGGGTTGCGGGTTGTTCGAACGACATACCGTAGCCCCTGGCACACAGGCAACTGAAGCAACACGGGTGGGTTTTAGTCAGTAAAAGTCTGACACGCCCTCCTGCTCCACACAGCGCAAGCGAAGTTATTTGATGATTTCCCACCATTAAAAAAAACACTTTATTTTGGGAGTCACCTACATAATTCACACTAAACCTTAACACTTCAATGTTTAGAGCAAAACGTATAGATCAAAGAGAACAATTGTTTTGAGAAGTCGTTTATGTAGTAAGTATTTGTTCCAGATATTTGTTTGTTTTTGTTTGCCGACCCTAGATGCCAGCAGACATCCTGCGTAGTGTCCTAGTTCTTCTGATCTGATTCGCAGATTTCTTAACATCCGCTTTGTGCAAAAACTGTGGACATAAGCGAATTTTATGTTATTGTTATTTAAGTACTTGAATACTTAGCTAGGTATTTTATTAATTTCGCTGTATCGGCGGCGTGTGTTGGGTAAATATGAAAATGCTCGGTCATGTTATTTAACACACCATTATGGCTTTCTTTGGAATATATTTACGTGTTTTTGTTACGAAATATTATGACTGACATAGTTTGTAAATCAGTCAGAGGGCTTGTTGCTAAGAAATAACAATCGCACGAGGCTGACTGCGTTGGTCCGTGGATGGGTGAACATCTTTACTTAGAAAGATCCCTTCGTGCCTCGGAAAACACGTTAAACCGTTGGTTATATCGGTTTTTGAACACATCAAAACATGTATACGCCGTATGCAGTAGGTCTGTGTGTAGTTAAGTCTGAACACCTTTACTTAACCATCCAAAACGAATCTTAAGTAGTTCATTCAACCAACCATTCTAAATGTTTATTCCTGTAAACACAAAAAGTGTCAGACGTTTCCATTTTAAGCGCCCACTTGCGTTTGCGCATAGCTTTTGACTAAAATAGGCACTAAGTACAATGGCCTGAGATCTGAGATGTTGCCGACAGTAGCAGATGCCTGCTATCTCGCTAAGAATACGTAGTGAATACTTAGGACTTTGAATAATTTAAATTATTTATGGAACAGTGGCAAATAAGAACAATTAACTATTGAACTAATTCGGTATGGACATGCTTTAACACTTTTTTTGTAATTTTTTTTTTATAATTAGTTAGTTGCAATTAAAAGATTGCAGATTGGTATCCCAAACCGATGTACTTAGGCATATGGCGTCTAGAGTCTAGAGACCATATAAGTATGTACATCGCGATTTCTAGTCTAGACTAATCTAGTCTTTGCGACATCTAGGTACAACTATTTAATTTGAAAATCAAAACCTATTTTAACTGACTCACCAGTAAAAATATCTTTAAAAATACACGATCAGTAAACGCAGACAAGTCAAAGGCACTTTGGAGAGCACACTGGTAGTTTTTATGATCGCCTCACCGTGGGTGTTATGTCAATCTACATTTATTGTACCGGTAATTACCAGCATTGTATGCAAATCACTATTTGTTGTGCCACAGATAAAATAAATGGACCATTATACGAATAAGAAAAAAGTTTTCCGTCAAATTGAATACAGACTGCAATAAAGATTCAAATTCGGAACAATAATACACAATACACACTGTTAAATGCTGTGATTGGTTGATTGAAATAACAACAGCCAATCATCATCATCTTTCTGCTCTTTCCCATGTTCCTTGAGGTCGGCGCGATACTGGGCGAGACGTATTCTTCTTCCATTCTTGTCACCCGTCACACCATCATTTACTCCCGTTCCTTTCATATCATTCCTCGCACTATCCATCCATATGTTCTCTGGCACTCCTCTCCCTCTCCATATATCAAAACCAATATTGCACATGGCTTAGCATGACCCTTTCTATTTCTACTCTACTGTAGAATAGAAATCGCTTGTCTACATTTCTCGGTACAAAACTGTCAACTGTCTATACGGAAACGTCATTTTTGTCTACCCTTCCGACGACGAAACGCCTGTCTACGGTTCTCGTGCTAAGGCTGCAGAGGGATCTTTACACAGTATAAAACAAAGTCGCTTTTCGTGTTTGTACGCTTAGATCTTTTAAACTACGCAACGGATTGTAATGCGGTTTTCATCAATAGACAGAGTGATTCAAGAGGAAGGTTATATGTATAATGCACTGACATCCACACGGGCGAAGCTGCTGGCAAAGTATTCTATAAAAATCTCAACGTGGCAAGTGAAGATGTTGGCAGAATAGTCGACAAAAGCTCAGTTGCCAAAGTAGAAAAAAAAAAAAAGTTTGAAGTGCGCTGTCTTTCCACCTCATACTAGTGATTTACATTATTAAGATAAGATCATCATTCTCCTGCCCTTATCCCAATTTATTTGGGGTCGGCTCAACATGTCTTTTTCTTCCACACTTCTCTATTAGTTGTCATCTCCGTAGTCACACCCTTTCTAACCATATCATCATTCACACAGTCCATCCATCGTTTTTTTGGTCTCCCCCTACTCTTATAGCCATCGACATTCATACTCAAAACTTTCCTCACGACATTTTCCTCATTCCTCCGTATCACATGCCCATACCATGACAACCGATTTCCACACAACTTTTCATTTATCGGTGCCACTTTCAGGCTTCCTCTTATGTACTCATTTTTTTGTTCTATCCATTCGTGTAACACCACACATTCCTCTTAACATTCTCATCTCGGATACATGCAATTGCCTTTCATTCATCTCTTTTGTGGCCCAACATTCTGACCCATACAAGACGGCAGGTCTTACCATGGTTTTATATATCTTCCCCTTAAGTTTAAGGGGAATATGGGAGTCGCAGATGGTTCCCGTGACCTGCCGCCATTTCATCCATCCGGTGTTAATTCTGTGCTTAACCGTCCGATCTATTATTAAGATAAGATATGATGTGATATTTATTTGTAGAAACATGAGTATACATACTAGGCAAGCAAAAAACATGATTAAATTACACAAACTAAATATTAAATTTTAACAATAAAATTGTCCTTTATTGTAATTATTAATTGTCAAAATTATAAAATACAAGTAGATATAAATTGTTAAATTCTTAACTTAACACTTTGTTATTCTAAAATTCTAAAATACTGTAGTATGCTTTCCCAACTAGATAATATATAATTTTGATTATTGACAGCTTATTTCGTGTGAGTTTTTTCGGTAAGATTTTTACATCGGCAAAATTTCGACTTAAAATATAGAATAAATAAATAGAGTACCTACCGCTAAATTAAGAATTTCACCATTCGTTGATGATGAAATTCTTAATTTAGCTCAAATATCTTTGCTATTAATTAAATAGATAAAGTTAAGCTTAATACTTAATTATGTTAATTATCCCATAAATCTTAATGAGTGATGAAGTTATCGTTATCCTATTTGTTAACTTTAAATTATTATTATACATACATATTATCATATTTATCACTGGTCTTCGAATATAGTAAGCACATTATATAACAACACGCCTGTATCACCCGGTGGCTTAAGTAGAGGTGTATACTATAATAGTACACCCATATTTGGCCAGTCATAGGAACTGAATGATCACCACAACGCGTATGAAAGTCCCATAGTAGGTACTCTAAAGAATATCATCATCATCATCATCATCTACCTAGCCTTTTCCCAACTATGTTGCGGTCGGCTTCCAGTCTAACCGGATGCAGCTGAATACCAGTATTTTACATGGAGCGACTGCCTATCTGACCTCCACACCCAATTACTGGGTAACACGATACCCTTGGTAAGACTGGTTGTCAGACTTTCGGGCTTCTGACGACCCGAAACGACTGTCATAGATCCACAAATGACAGCCGGGACCAACAGCTTAACTTAAGGTACTCAAAGAATACGATACTTATTTAATTTCAGTTCTGCATATAAATTTACCTAATTGACTTACCCCGTACACGAAAAGCTAAAAGATAGATGTCGAATCTCTTTTCTAATTTTTCTATTTCTTCTAAGTCCCGTGACATTTTCTCATTTTCTTTTTTTTTTTTCATAAAACCACTTTCACGCAAAAAATTATCCTACAATATACTCCTAATTACGATATCACAGCTCATCCAATCAAGATCGTTAGCTCTCAATCTGAACGCGGCGCCGTCCAATAGCAATTACTTCTAATAAGCGGTTGTAGCCAGACGCCTTAATAACTAGTATGCGATATTATAATTTGTATGTTTAAGTCATTTTCGCGCTCAACTTGTTTGTAGAGCTAGTTCCAGTTGTTATGTGCGATGAAGCAATTATTTTTGTTATCAGGATAAAGATAGAGAGATAGATGGATCGTACCTTATCAAATCGATAGGCCGGCTGTAAGTGTATCGAAAAGGATGGAATAATTAACCAATTTTCTGTTGCAAGCTTCCGCAGCGTATAAGAACGATACAAGCAACAATATTTAAAACATCTTGTAGTGAAAAACCTGAAGAAATCTCTCAGAAGCCCAATCAATTTGCATAGCCTTTTCCCAAGTATGTTGAAGTCAGCTTCCAGTCTAACCCAGGGGTCGGCAACCTTTTAAGTCAGAAGAGTCAAAAATTACAATTTACAAAAAATTTAAGGCTTTAAAGAGCCACAAATTTTTTAAATATCTTACAGATTACGAAACAAGTCACAGTTATTATTGGTTCATAGTAAAATTGCGTGAAATCGGTATTTAAACGCAACGTGACCGAAAAAGGGGCGTGGCCTAATCTACGCCATTTGCAAACTCGCCATTTTTTTTTTTTGATAGCTCGTTAGGTGAAGGGAAAATAAATAATATTTGCGTATGGAACTTAAGAGCCGCAGCATCACATCCAAAGAGCCGCATGTGGCTCGCGAGCGCAGGTTGCCGACCCCTGGTCTAACCGGATCCAGCTGAATACCAGGATTTTACATGGAGCAAATGCCTATATGACCCCCCCAACCCAGTTACTGGGTAATATGACACCTTTTTGGGTAAGACTGGTTGTCAGGCTTTCGGGCTTCTGACGACCCTTAGCGACTGTCAAAGATCTATGAATGACAGCCGGGACCAATGGGTTAACATGCTTTCCGAGGCACGGAGGGGTCTTGGTCTCCTAGAAGGCAGATTCCCGTAATTAAAAAGGTTCAAAATCTAAATTAGACGTATTTTTGGCCAGATTGAGACAAAGACAGCCTCGTTGGTCGCAAACGCTATCGCTGAGCATGAGGTCTTGGGTTGGATTTCCAGATCGGGCGGGTTTTTCTATCTTGAATTTGTCAGTACTAGCCCGGAGTCTGGATTCGTGCCCGGATCATCATCCGAGCCTGTTACCATCGTAGCAGACTCACCCCTATTACATGCGAAATGCGGTGTACTAAATCAAAATCAAAAGTCATTTATTCAAACTAGGCTGAGAGTCAGCTCTTTTTGAACGTCAAAATTACATAAGACAGTCCCCCCAAAACGCCCGCCCTTCACCACTTCCTAGTCCTTTAGCTGGGAAGAAGAAGTGGCGCAACAAACTCCCCAGCAGCACAGCTGTCTGTTAAGTTAGAAGAAGTTGATTCTAAACAATAGTAGGTAATTAACATTACGAAACACAAAAAACATTAAATTTGCCATATGTTAGCTAGTAAACTATAAGTACTCAAGTAGAAATAAATAATAATATAAGAAAACGTATACAGAACTTACAATCTAAATAATACTACTAATATAGGTAAACCTCTGCTCAACCCTTCGGGGAATGGGCACGCCACGATTGCGGCGGTAAGTCCCCTCTTTGAGGAGTGGTTTGAGAGGCGGCATGGCGTCCTCACCTTCCGCCTGACGCAGGTCCTCACCGGACACGGTTGTTTCGGGAGGTTCCTGTTTCGGATAGGGCGGGAGGAAACGCCCGGGTGTTTCCACTGCGAAGATCGCCCTGAGGACACGGTGGAGCACACGGTGGCGGTCTGCCCTGCTTGGGCGGAGCACCGCCGTGTCCTCGTGGAGGCGATCGGCGGCGGCGATCTCTCGCGTCCGGCCCTGGTACAGGCCATGGTACGGAGCGAGAGGGCATGGGGAGCCGTCACCTCCTTCAGCGAAGCAGTGATGCTCGCGAAGAGGGAGGCGGCGCACGTGAGGGAGAGGCAGCATATGCGCCCTCGCGACCCTAGCCGCCGCAGGATACGGAGACGCCCTGGGCGTCGGGAATCCCAGGCCGATTTCCGGCCACCATAGGCATGGGCTTGCGGACGGCGAGTAATGGGTAGCTCGCTGTCCGGTAAGGACCAAGCCCAAGTCGACGGCGCGTTGTGTTCCACGCGCGCCTCAAAGAGATGTCAGCACAAAAAATGATGGGGCCCGCAAGGGCCGATGCCTGCCAGGGGTGCGGGTTTGTTCGAAAGAGACACCACAGCCCCTGGCTTAAGGGCTACTGAAGGAACACGGGTGGGTTTTAGTCAGTAAAAGTCTGACACGCCCTCCTGCTCCACCCAGAGCGGGAGAAGTTATTTGATGATTTCCCACCCAAAAAAAAAAAAAAAAAAACCCTTCGGGGAAACAATGCGTGATGTCCTGACAATGTGAACTGTCTTAAAGATCCGGGGTAACAATGAGGAAATTCCACTTTGACTCTTTCCTGAACAAAGAGAAATGAAACACTAGTTTATCGTTAAAGCCTGCTATGTAGTAGTTTGTTCAGAGGAGTACCTACACAAGTAGGAAACGCGGTATCTTGGAGACATCGTCACTCGTCAGACCCAAATTCCAGTAGAGATCTATTGAGATAAATGCCGTGGGAACTAACTTGTTTGTGAATATTATGACCCGTCATGCCTTAATTCAGTTTTTACTTAACTATTTTAGGGTTAGCGGCGTGAAGTAAGATGAAATAGTATAGGAATATATTTGTTGATTCTTGAACAATATAAAAACCATATAAATCAATTTTCCGAGGGATTTCTGGATGGGCAAGAAAACTTACATTGCCTCATAATTATCAACCTTTTTTCTATTAATTTATAGACGCTTTTCTTTCTGGCCATTATGAAAATGTTGATTTATTTCCAATGTAACTGTTTTTTTAACATCGTATTTAATTTTGTAAGTTATAACTTATAATCGATTGTTTCCGTCAGCTAATCGCCTGAAATGTAGCTAAAAAGCACCTTGACATTAGCAAAATCGAGATCTTATCACGATCCATAAAACAAAATTAGACTATTATTTACAAAAGCACCAATTAAAATGATTGCTGCATAGTGCTCCAACAGAGATTAGGAGAATTTCTATGCAAATATTCAAATCACTCCTCAAGCCGTCTTTATCTATGCATGTAGGTAATAGTTTCCGCATGAATTTAGTCTATGATTAAACATTCAAGACACGGCCTCTAGTCTATGGTATCTCATCGCACGCATCTGTGTTGCCAGTGGAGTTTATAAAGCCATCAACAATGCTTCAGACAGTGTTGCTAACATTTCGACAAAGATATGGTTTTCGGGGATTTATCTCAAGATGTCCGCTGTATCGTTTATGGGTCTTACGTGCTTTGAGAAGCAAGTAAATAGAGCTATTATATTGGAATATTATCATTGGCGTCGGATCCTAACTAGTAATTGCGCTTCAGGGTAAAGGCGCCATAAGTGATTAGATTTTAAATGGGAATATTCGACTTATTTGATCCGAGACCATTGAGCCAAATATTCAGATTCTCAGTTCAGCAACTAATTTTATACGCGATTTAGTATGCCTAGTTTCAATAGAAAGTTACAATAAGTACATTGGAGTAAACTAACCTCACATAGAAAATTTGAGGTAATGTGACTCGCCCCGATGTTTTGAAATAAAATTAAAAAAAAAAGAAACAAACGGATAATATATCAAGCGAGCCTGGTTACTTGTCTTTTGGTTACAGGTATACCTACCCATAATTCCTATCTTTGTACCTATTGCAATATGCGTTTCCTACCAAGTTATAAAAAATACTTTTGTTTCATAATCTGCTTCTTAGGTCCGTACCTTTATAGCAAGATTGATAGAACTGTCGACATACTTGCCTTAAATAGCAGAAGTTGTAAGAATAAAGTGTTTGAGTTCCTTCATAAGCTGACCTATGACGAAACTTAAAACCTCTTAATTGCTCCACACTAAATTTTACATATTCACCCTCCTACACACACTCACCCATCTACATTCTATACAAAAGGAGGAACCCACTCCTGCGCTGAAATTTTGCACAGAGGTTCCCTATATAATGTAGACAAGGAATAAGGAAGGATTTTACGAAATTCAATCCCTAAGGGAGTTAAATAGGGGATGAAAGTTCCGCGCGGGCGAAGCCGCTGGCAAAAGCTAGTCATATATAAAAGCAAAAGAATTCACTGATTAAACACGAAATCTCAAAAATGACTGAACCTATGAAGATGAAATTTGGCACCGAGGCAAATTTTGAGTAGGAAAAGTTAGCTAAGAAAGAATTTTAGGAAACTCACCGTAAAGGGATGAAATAGGGGGTAGAAATTTGCATGTAAAATTGTATTCTTTAGGCTATGCAATGCTATTTATGAGACTTTTCATCCCGTTAGAAAATGTACCTTTGGATAATTTTCAACATTGACAGGTCGAAGCCGCGGGCAGCAGCTAGTTTGATGTAATTATGAACTTTATTTTTATTTATATTTAATTATTTTATTTTATTGAAAAACATTCATCGGTTCCTTACTAAACTACGACCTTGGACCCTGGATCTCTTTTGGTGACCGTACATCATCGGAAGCTACAAGTTTTACCTACTATACCATTTGTCACTTTCCCTGACTTTTCATGTTTGCCGGCCATCCACCGATCCCACGACAGTGAGTTATGTCCACCATTCATTTCATCTTGCTACTAGTGATAGTTTCATTATCATCATCAAGTCTATAGCCGTCTAATGACCATCACAATAAAGTTTATTAAGGTGATTATAGTCGTTTTGTCTCATTATTATTGTCTCTACGGAAACGGAATTTACATAAATAAAAATGAATGTTGCTAAGCGCAAAACTCGAGAACGACTCGACCAATTCGGGAATATACAGCTGTGATATAAATCGAAAGTTGGTCATTCTATTAGGTATTGATTATTTAATTGTAGAAGGGTATTGTCGGCTTTGTAATCAATCACTTCTATAAAATAAACAGATATTAGATTAACTATAGCCAGCACCCTAAATGCATTACACACTATCAATCAGAATCTGATAGCTATTACATCGCTTCATACGTAGGTACGAAAAATCTGTCTACTCAACATCTACACTAATATTATAAATCTGAAGAGTTTGTTCGTTTGCTTGAACGCGTTTATCTCAGGAATTACTGGTCCAATTTGCAAAATTCTTTCAGGGTTAGATAGTCTATTCATTGAGGAAGGTTATAGGCTATATCATCACGCTAGGACCCTTAGGAGCCGAGCACAAAAAAAACTTTTTTCAAAAAAATTACCGATTTCCAAAATAAAACTTTTTGGAAGTCGGTTGTTATTTTTTTTGAAAAAAGTTTTTATTTTTCACTTTTTCGTTACCTACCCCAGACCAATTCGAAATTTCATCATCCTTGGGGTCAAAAAAATGCATACTTATGAAATAGCAACATTCGCGGTTGATTTGCTGTAAATTTTTGAAGAGTTCCGTTGTCTGTCTCCGAAACGCATCATCAGATCTATATGAAATTTTAATGGGACCATTTCGGAGTAAACCCCTTTCGAACAAAAAATAATAATTTTGCAAATCCGTCAATATACGACGGAGTTATGCCCGAACATACTCGTATATAAAAAAATATATATATATAAACATGTCGAATTGATAACCTCCTTCTTTTTGAAGTCGGTTAAAAAGAAAAACGTCATGAATACAAAGTACTCGCACGGCCAGGCGATTCGATGCGACGGGGTGGGTCGGGAAAGCAAGAAATTTGACGCAGACGAAGTTGCGGGTAGAAGCTAGTTGTAAAACAACGAATATTTTTGGACTGTCAAAAGAAGAAGAAGAAAGACTATCGAAATAAATGCCATTTCTGTTGTAGCACAGAAATGGCATTTATTTCTGTTGTAGCACAGAAATGGCATTTATTTCTGTTGTAGCACAGAAATGGCATTTATTTCTGTTGTAGCACAGAAATGGCATTTATTTCTGTTGTAGCACAGAAATGGCATTTATTTCTGTTGTAGCACAGAAATGGCATTTATTTTGATAGTATTTGCTTGCTTGCTTTGTTACAATGCTTCGCAATTATAATAATTTTTTAATAATAATTTATTTATTTCATAAAAAACAGTACAACAATTATCGCTCTGTTCTATTACTATATCCTACACAATATGAAGGACAAGTCCCGTATGTGTCGCCGGGCGTAAAATAATAGCACCATCCCATTTCTTCCAGTGGGTATCGTAGACTAAGGGACTTACTAGAGAATGGGCAGCAGCGTTCTCTATGCATTTTACCACCATACTGCGATCGCCAACCCGCCTGCCAAGCGTGGCGATTATGGCAAAACCCCCCATTCCTGAGGGAGGCCTATGTCCAGCAGTGGACGTCTTTCGGCTGAAATGATGAATGATGATGATGAAGGACAAATCCCCATTGTTATTATCATTGATTAACCATGCTTATTTATACCCAGCTTCGACCTACTAAGAGTAAGATAAGCTTCTATTAACAGTATCACTTCCTAGTGTCAGCTGATTAATGTGTTGCTGTTTCCGATCGATCGATCACGGCGCGTGACGTCATCGGCGCGAGCGCAAGTCACTCACGGATGCGCTGTGGATAACTGATGATTGATGTTTTTGTAATAGATTTGATGAAAACACGCTTTTTGTATGCGTTTTGGCTTGTAAATAGTTTTAATTGGGAATTGATTGGGTATGATGATATTTAAAATTAGAAGCCTTGGTAGGCAGAACCTACTTATTATAACTCTTATATGTTCTCGTGTCAGTATCTTAGCTAAAAGATATCGTAAAGATTGGCATGCAAATGAAAACAAAAGAAGGCTGATAATAATCAGCACTTGTTGAAACATCAGAATTACATTAGACAGTCCCCCAAAAAGTATACCAGAAATGGACTTTATCCATCTCTGGTGAGGCTCTTTTACACAACAGGCGTAATTATTAGGCTAATCCATTGCTAATCAATCATTGTTGCCTGCCAGGGGTGCGGGTTGTTCGAAAGAGATACCGTGGCCCCTTGGCACACAAGCAACTGAGGGAAAACGGAGCGGTTTAGTCAGAAGTCTGACACTCCTGCTCCACCCAGAGCGGTAGAAGTTATTTGATGATTTCCTACCGACAAAAAAAACCACTTCCCCCAACGGGTTGGGAAGAAGTGTACCTATAAACCCACATTTAGCTAATTATGTTTAAGTCCCATGTAATAGAGGGCGAATTTCAAGCATTTGCGTGGTACTTTTAATCCCTCGTTTTCGTTACTCGATACAGTTGTAAGCGATCCATTTTTAGCGGATAAAAAAGTCCGCGGACAAAAATCCCTCGTCTGCGCAGGCCTTTAATGTACCTTTGATCAAAAACATTTAATCATTTATTTGTTCTGAGGCTCTACAAATAAATAGGTAATTAACAATCTATGACATAACATTAAACAACGCTAACTATGCGATAATGACCACCATAGCATGGATGTGGAGCATACTTCTGTGGCAATGCGCGTGCCATCGAGTTGCAACATAAAACTGTGCGCATAGACAACTTATGTAATTATTATTGTAAGTACTGTTAATTGGCGTGTTGTTGTGTTAGTAAACCTGTGTTACGTTGGTTTGACTACGAAAGCAGATTAAACGTATAGATATATGTAGTTAGGTACCTAGTTAGTTGATAAATAGGTAGAAGGTATATATAATTATAGAAGGTATATATATATAAGATATAATTATTAGTTTGGCTGTGAATTTCTTCAGAGGAAGAGCGCATCGGAAATTTTTATTGACCTTGAATTCGAGTACAAAGTTTAGAAAACACTATGACAGTACCTAACCAATCATTTTCTTCTAGGAATAAATGATCACAGCTTCCGCGTTAGGTTTAGTTATTGTCTATTGAACTTTCTACAATACTGCCTGGCTTTTATACAACGGAACGGAGGCGGCATGAGATATTAGCTTAATACAGCTCGATCTTGTGCCGGAGCTCCGATATACCTTGCAGAGTAAGTAAGCTGAAGTGGCGAAGGACTGATGGCTGGTGGAACAGACGAGGCCTGGAGTGGAGACCGCGTATCGGCAAGCTAGCGTGGGACGCCCCCAACTATATGGACCGACGACCTTAAAAGGGTAGCTGGAACAGACTGGATGTGGACCACGGAACGCAGGGTGTTGTGGCGCAGACTGGTAAAGGCCCATGTCCAGAAGTGGACTGCGACAGGTCGAGTTGATTTCGGGATGGTTCCGACACAAGAAAAGAAAAACTCAAACACGTATAATTTATGATGGTTTTATTATAAGTAATGAGTTCATTATAAAATTGTTCCATTCCGTTAATTATGTATCATTAAATGCCCAGGTGTTTATGCTTTTAAGGTTTAATTACCAACAATTATTCTACGTTTTATCTCAGGATGTCCTGTTTATTCATAATTAATTGTCAAGAAAAGGTTTTTCCATGGCTTTGTTTGTGTCCTTTATAATGTGCTAGGGCATCAAAAACCCTACGTTTTTAATAAGAACGTCTTGAACGTCCATACCACATTTAGCTAGCCTAGATATACTTAATGATGAAAAACGGGAAAATTTTGTTCAAACTCGGGTCTACGATATTGTGCGAATCCGCTACGCTTTTCGTAGTAAATATATCCTGATACGCTACGAATTCGCTACGAGATTCCTTGTAATCGTAACAATATTAATGGTTTTAAAAATATCATCCTTTTGTTTTTCGTCTATGCTAGGTTTTGATCTATCTAGATTTTAGCAGAATTTCAACCCCTTACCAAGGGTTTGAAATTCTGCTATACCGTGGCACGACCCGCTAAAAATTCAGCAATTTACTCGAACTAGTGGTAGCGATCGAAATTTGACCATAATTCATTTAAATATAAATAATACATTATTATAAAAAAAATCGCTTTCTGAACTCGTTTTCTCCACATAAACTAAATGTGTCAAATGTGTCAAATGTAATTTTCGTAAAAAGGGGTACCAACAACGTTTTTGCTTCACGTATTTAGGTACAACGTGTAATGGAAAGAGAATACATACCAAGGGCACAGCTTCTTTGGATGATATCAAAGAAATAAAGGGTTCGGAAGTTATGAGAATTTTTAATACACTGATGCCAGAAACCGAACTTTTCAAATTGAAATAAACATCACTCGGAAGAGATTTATCGTGATATTGGCAAGTAACGTGGAAAGATATTAACCTATGTACGTAGTGCGGTCACACGTTTGCTATGATATGAAAAAAAAAAAAAAAAACATGAAACCGAAAATTTGGTATCAATTCTTAGAGTACCTACCTATTTTATTTTGAGCTGAAACGATGTATAGTGATTCTATACCAGCTGTTATCTTTTTATGGATGACAATTGGGTTTCTGTTACACCCCGATAGAAATTATTTACGTCACTTTATCCGATTATTTCATAAATTGCCAATTAACCTAAAACAACGAATTGGGTAAAACAACCCTCCAATTTATTATTTTAGATCTAAAAGGGTTGGGGTAAATTCAATTATAATTGTGACAAGAGTGCTTCACAATTCGAAATACAGTTTGAAGTAAAAGTCCTGTGCCTGATAATTGTTTTAACGTAAATTTTATTTTGACTTAAATTTTTGAAGATGGATCAGTCACTATTAGGTTAAAACATTTTTAAAGTAATTGCAAAAGTCACTTTTTTAATAGGGTATTACACCCATTTTTGAGAATTGTCTTAAATTAATTTTTAGAATTTGTTGCTAATAAACCACTAAAATAAAACACGTCATTTTTATTTAATAGATTAGTGCCATAAAATGCATAAAAAATTTACATTTCATATTTCGCGCGTAATTTGAAGAAAACGTTGGACGCACTGGACGCCATATTGCCCTGTGCGTATGACGTCAGTTTACTGTGTAAACAAATGCACTGATATTTTGTATGATAATTGTTTATCATTTAAAAAATAATGAAAAGCGTGGGGTGCATTTTCCTATATTTTCATGACTCTCCTCTCATAGATGGTTGCCAATAGAATAGTTGTAATAATTAAAATATCAAGCACCCCACGCTTTTAACTCTGAATTGAATTATTGACCTCCTACTACTGTAACATAAACTCTTTGTAATTAAAAAAATATTTTCTACTTTTTAGTTCGGTCAGCAATAAAAGCGTGTTTTTTTTAGTTTTTTTAAACTATTATTTATTTTCCGTTTTTTAGTTCGATCAAATTTTTATCGGGAAAATTTTAAAAATTTGAAATTTTTATCGGGTTATTGCATTGTCATCGGCCCTTAAGACGTGTGCAAAGTTTCAAGTTGATCAGACGTCTAGAAACCAGTGAAAATTAGGCTCAAAGATTCCGTTACATACATAGATACATACATACATACAACCCGAGCGAATAAAAGCGTTATAAAAATGAGTTATTATTCTACTTAGTTTTACTGTTCCTAAATGTTAGATATTATTTCAATAAAAATATACATTGGTTACGAAAATAATAAAAGTACAAAGTTGTTTAGTTGATTAGTTTGTATAGCGGTATGACATAATAACATGGCGGCTACTATTTCATGGTGTTCAAAAACAGATAAAAAAAACTGAAATCGAATTTAATTTTATGAAATGTATTTTGTTATTTCATGAACTAAAACTAACATTTTCCGATTGCTTTTTGTCTAAGCTATCTCAATAACATATTTTTAGATTTTTAACCGACTTCGGAAAGAAGGAGGTTATCAATTCGACATGTTTATACCTTTTTTCATGTATGTTCGGGCATAACTCCGTCATATACATAAATTTCTGCGGTGGGGGTTCTAGAATGATATGCTGAATTCATGGTTAAAATTTGCGCACTGGGTAAAAACTTTTCCTGTATAGACGGATTTGCAAAATTTTGTTCGAAAGGGGTTTATTCCAAAATTCCAAATAGATCTGATGATGCGAGAAGCGACAACAATCGCAGTTGATTTGCGACAGCAAATGCTGCGAGCGATTGCTGTTATCTCATAAATATGCATTGTTTTGATCCCAAGGATGATGAACTTCGAATTTGTGTGGGGTAGGTACAGACGCCAGCACATCAAGCTACTCCAATCTGTCAAATTTATTTGTTAGATTTTCAACTTTAAACCGTTAGAATAAGGTTCATGTTCAATTGGGAAAATTTGACAGTTTGCGGTAGGTTGACCTGCTGGCGTCTGTACTAAAACCAGGGACTGAAAGCGGTTACGTTTAGAGGTTAAGATACCTGAAAAATATATCGGTACCGGATTAAAATAAAGGTTGAGCTATAACGAAACCTTTATAAATAAAGGTTGGGCTAAATAGCGGTTTTAACCTTTATACGATTTCGGTACCGAAAAACATGCGAGACGGAGCGGCGCGGGTGCGCGGAGTCAGCGCGGGTGGTCGAACACGTTAGAACTTGTGTATTTTGTACATTTTCTTCCGAAATATACCGGTATATACCGGTATGCATTAACTACCTCAAAAATTCGCTACTGAAAAAAAAAACCGTATCTAAATATTTAGGTTATCCTTATTTAACGGTATGACGTCATACTGAAATTTAAAGGTACCTTAATTTTTGGGTAATTCAGTCCCTGACTAAAACTAAAAAGTAGAAGGAGGTGTTTTTTTTTTATACATGTCCAAAGTCACCGACTTCCGAAATTAAAGTGAATTTTCACTTTGTAGTGTTTTTCCGGAAGTCAGTTTTTTTTTCTCATGTAGAGTAAAATACTCTATTAATGCAGGTTTATCCATTTTCTGGTCATTCTGTACTAGTAGGTATTTACACTAGTATCGATCAGAAAAATCAACTAGGTCATGGGTTGCGTGATTGTGTAACACAATAAGAGTAAGAATGGGTTACATTTTGACAGTTCAACATCATTCATTGCGTTATTCCCGTTGAGCAGACATATTTTTCGAACATATATGTTTAGGTCATGCTTAGGTGCACAAGTCTTTCGTAACACCAATCCAAGTATGTAAAAAGATCCTTAATGTCGATAACACTATAGTATATTGTAACTAAGCCTCGTATCGTATTGGGCACGCCCTGATTGCGGCGGTAAGTCCCCTCTTTGAGGAGTGGCTTGAGAGGCGGCATGGCGTCCTCACCTTCCGCCTGACGCAGGTCCTCACCGGACACGGTTGTTTCGGGAGGTTCCTGTTTCAGATAGGGCGGGAGGAAACGCCCGGGTGTTTCCACTGCGAAGATCGCCCTGAGGACACGGTGGAGCACACGGTGGCGGTCTGCCCTGCTTGGGCGGAGCACCGCCGTGTCCTCGTGGAGGCGATCGGCGGCGGCGATCTCTCGCGTCCGGCCCTGGTCCAGGCCATGGTACGGAGCGAGAGGGCATGGGGAGCCGTCACCTCCTTCAGCGAAGCAGTGATGCTCGCGAAGAGGGAGGCGGCGCACGTGAGGGAGAGGCAGCATATGCGCCCTCGCGACCCCAGCCGCCGCAGGATACGGAGACGCCCTGGGCGTCGGGAATCCCAGGCCGATTTCCGGGCACCGTAGGCATGGGCTTGCGGACGGCGAGTAATGTGTAGCTCGCTGTCCGGTAAGGACCAAGCCCAAGTCGACGGCGCGTTGTGTTCCACGCGCGCCTCAAAGAGATGTCAGCACAAAAAATGATGGGGCCCGCAAGGGCCGATGCCTGCCAGGGGTGCGGGTTTGTTCGAAAGAGACACCACAGCCCCTGGCTTAAGGGCTACTGAAGGAACACGGGTGGGTTTTAGTCAGTAAAAGTCTGACACGCCCTCCTGCTCCACCCAGAGCGGGAGAAGTTATTTGATGATTTCCCACCCAAAAAAAAAAAAAAAAGAAAAGCCTCGTATCGTATCCGTTTGACTTTCCTTATCGTATAGTGAAAGAGAAAAACCGCACATAAAGTTACGGGAACGAAAGATTTATTACAATTTCCTGCGATTAATATGAGCAATAAGAGTATCAGGTATAACTTTTTACTTGAGATTTTTCCTTATCAACTGCACCATTTAAACCTATTTGTATGAGGATGATAATAATGTAACTTTAGTAATCTTTCACAAAAGACACAAAAAATATCATTTCTGAACTGATTTGATCATTTGCTTAATTATCGAACAACATTATGAGGAAATATGCAAAACTCATTGTAGATAAAGGATAAATTAACTTTTTCTGGACATCATTACGTTTCTTATTAATTCGTAAATATTTTAAATGTTTTTTTTTTTTTTATCAATGTATTGGGTAATAAGGTAGCCTATTTGGTGTAATTATTACAATTTCGTGTATAATATAAACTATATTCGTGACCTCTTTAGACAAATCGTGCAGAAACTACTTAGGTAACTTTTTTTGCAACACCACGTCTAATATAAAACGCAATATCATCAAGTAGCGGAAGACGGCTAATAAATTAAAATTAATAATTGTACTAAAGTGCAACATTGGCAACACATTTCAGATAACCTATATGTTTTATTTGTATTAGAAAAAACTTATCATGCAAAAAGAAGCAACTTTAAAATCGAAGATTCACTTGCATACCATCAATAAATGTCTGCAATGTCCTTTATTCTCTTCATTTATTATGCAATTATAATTTGCAACAATTGTTCAACAACTGAACAATATGCACTGATAATAATCACAGTTAACTGTACTAATCTTCTTACAAAGTCATTAAATATCGACCTATAAAATACCGTTTAATTGCTAAATAGAGCCGTAAATTCAGATTTTCTATTTCTAGACGTATACTTAGGAAATCAACAATAATTGAAGTATCTCAAATCACTCAATAGTGTACAATTACAATATCATGCGATCACGAATCTGCCAAAAGTGGCATTTTACATACCAGACCATATTAGAACATAAGAATGGAAACAGCCCATAAGACAACACAATCTCAACTAAGTATGGCATAATAATTGGAAAATATAACCCTGCCATAATGACTAAAACGATGCCTTATTTAAGGGCTTTAAAACTGCAAGCAAAATTGCCAAAAGCTCTCAAGATTTTACTCTCTTTTTTTAGACTGTTTGCAGTTTGTACGACGGTTGCCAGTTGTCATTTTTACATAATAACAGTTGCGGATGCGGACTTTGGCGTGTCATCTCGACCTGTCACTTCCTCTACAAAATAATGAGGTACAGAATAGCCACTACTGGCAACACTACAAGAATTCATAAAAGAAGCTAGAAAATAGATTGAATTGAATTTGGAATTTATTGCTGCAGTAATTTTCGAACTCTTCAGCGATTCTTTTTTGTTTTCTTTTATGCCTATAATTTCGCTTGTTATTATGCAGGCATTGAGAACATTTCAATTTGATTTTCGAATCTCGTGTCATGATTGGCTAGCTAATTTTCTTGTTTTTCCAGTCACAATAGTTTACAGCGTGGATTTGACAGCAAGTATAACAATGAGGGACTTGATCAGGCTTTCTGTATGCGTTGTATGTAGTACCTAGTGCTTCTGTATACCCATTTATATCGTATTTCCTCTAACGCATCACAAATCACGGTGACAGTAAGGGCTAGCCAAAGCGTCAGTCGAGTGCAAACTCTCTCTATAAGGAGCTATGCAGCACTGTTAGAGAATTTCCGTGTTCCGTATAAAAAATTAGGTGACGCTTTCGCGGAGTGAGGGCTATTAATATTATTAATGGACGTGCTACAGCTTCGTTATTTTCTCTTCCTTGGTGGATAGTTTTTCAAGCTAGCCATTTAGAAGAAAAAAACTGAGAGCGATTTTAATTCATAATTTTTCAAGAAATTTTAGATTCTGCTTAATGTGTAAACTTATTGTATTGTTTAACTATCTAAAGATTTTATGAGTAAATGAGACCCTTGTATAAGCGAGCTTTTTCAATTCTTCATCCATTATTAATTGATTAATTTTCTTGAATTGAAATGAGTTTCAGGCCATAATTTTACATTTTAATTTTGTGATTCTTCTTCTTCTGTTCTGTTCTTCTTATGTTTAAATAAACCTAGATCAGAAGGGTTGATCCTAACATTCTAATTGCGATCCATCATTACTTGTCTTTGTAATAAAAATATTGTGGTTTAAGTTTATTCTTAGGCTCCATAATTGTATGAGAAAACGTCTGTTGGTTAAATGTAAACTTTTTGTAAACGTTTTATTACTTTTCTTTTTTATCCCCTCAAAGCTCACTATAAATTCAAGTCAAACAGTCAAATTAAAAGCCTCCCATATATTTCACGTTGATTGCAAACACAAAGGATTAACAATGATTAAATTACAATTTAAAATCAAACCGTTGCAGCACTTTCTATCGAACAAAGGATGGTGGGCGAGACAAAAGCTATCAACATTATAGACCTAGAAAAACGTTTAGCTATCGAGATCTGTCTCGATAACTATACGACAATCGATATGATCGAGATGACGTCATAAACGCTTAAACGGGGGAAGAAAAAAGGCAAGTCTTTCAGTGAAAGTGCTCGAGTAGCCGCGACATTTTCACTGGCATTATTATTGGTGTAGGCGTTAGGTTGGATACACACTGCGTTCAATGGAAAGGCTGAATGCTTTGGTGACAAGAAAAGGTGTTTTGAATAAAGTTCTGTCTATGCTTTAATCAATCGATAGGTCTTTCATGGTGTTTTATTTTATCAACAATGACAACGAACGTATATAGGTATAAGGATAATTTAATTAATTTTAGTATTGATATTTCATTAATAGTTTAGTTTTTGCAATGCCAAGATTTTGGAATAAATTATTGAATGAGTGCATAACAATTGAGTTTTCTCAATAACGCAGCCGGTAGATATCCACTACCAATCTTATCTAAAGCAATTAATTTTAATACCAAAAAACTTTTATTAAGTCTATGTTCTTGCTGAAATAAAGATAAAATCAAACTAAACCAGCTAATTACGACCAATAAAATAAATTTTACAGCAAATTGAAGAAAACATTACAATTTATCGCTCGGCATGTCAGTGAGAAATTGATCGTAATTCCGTACAGTAATGAACGGTAAATATTTTATGTAATAACTTATCATGTTATTTTTATAACTGCGTATTTTATTTGCGAATATTATCGCTCGTTTCCTGATATAAAATTACAGTTGTGACATCAATTACGGAATCACGAACTGAGTTTTTAGCTGTACTTAACCACCAGGCCATTATTTCCAACTTTGCAGTCGATTTTATCTTTTCCTAATAGGCGACAGACAGCCACGAAAGAAGTTTTGTTCACTAAAGTACTTAACGTGAAACATGGCTATAGGTACCCATTCCACACTCTGTAATTAATGAAAAATTGTTTATTATTTTAACATGTAAATACATTAAACACTTTGTGTGACTTCTGTAGACAAACATATTCAAGTTTTAGCTATGATTTCATGTTGTATCGTCAATATTAATCCCGGAAAACTGTAAACGATATTCCAGCTCTGACGGTGACTAAGTAAAAAACACAGCCGTTTGTTTTCTTTTCGGTTGACTCACAAATATGAACTCTAAAGTCTAAATATTACAATACCTAACTTAACAACTAACTTTTTAATATTATTTTTAGGTATGTTTTCCTCATTTCTGTTACTTAGGCATAAAGTGGCGAAACATACTAAATTTCTAAGGTTAGCATGAAAAGCAAACCAATTGATGACAGAGGAGCTGTTCAAAATGTATTAAACACTGCTCAGAGATTGTATTACATCACTGATAATGATAACGTATTTGGTATTTGCTTACATCATAGATAATTACCGAGATATGTGAGTGACAAAATCAAAATCAAAAGTCATTTATTCAAACTAGGCTGAGAGTCAGCACTTTTCGAACGTCAAAATTACATAAGACAGTCCCCCAAAAACGCCCACCCTTCGACACTTCCTAGTGCTTTAGCTGGGAAGAAGAAGTGGCGCAACAAACTCCCCAGCAGCACAGCTGTCTGATAAGTTGGAAGAACTTGATTCTATACAGTAATAGGTAAGTAATTAAATTTCATCAAAAAAATGGAAATTTCAATATTAAAAATAAAAAAATAAAAAAAACTGGTTTATACAGTCAAATAAAATAAACAATGCTATGGAGTAACTCATATAACCTGTCAGTAGGTAAGCTAATTCTGGTGAAAGAACACAAACGTTGTCTTGAGTTAATCACAGCGACCAACAATTCTTATCGTTTAAGTAGTCGTTGATTGAATAATATGCCTTCGAACAAAGATTTGATTTTACTTTAGCTTTAAACGCATTAAAATGTAAATCTAGCAAAGAAGAGGGAAGCTTGTTATAAAAGGTGATACCGAGCCCAACGAATGAGTTATGAACTTTATGAAGCCGGTGAAAGGGACCACGTAGTTTGTCCTTATTTCTGGTATTAATATTATGAATATCACTGTTTTTAGTGTATAAGTGTATATTTTGCCTAATATATAAGATGTTAGCGAAGATGAATTGTGATGCCACCGTGAGAATACCAATATCTTTAAAAAAATCTCTCAGATGCTTGGAGACACTTGTGTACATGAGAAATAAAAGCCTCTATAGCCCTGTTTCTTTCTTCTTGACTGGCCTATTGGATTTCGTTAAATCTTGTTCGTGCCAAATAAGTAATCTATACATAATTATACCAACGAATAAATTTTGCCCGTTTATCTGTTCGTCTGGATGTATGTTCCGGATTGGCGCAAATATGGCTGAACGGACTTGGATGAAATGTGACACATAGATAGGTTATCGGAATTAAGGTAACATTTTTTTTTTAATAAGATTCATTTTAACTTTCTATGCTCTCTGTGTGCCTCAGACATTATCGTCTACGTTATAGTTTTTATACAATAATAATCAGTTTCAGATTTGCTCACGGTAACCTACACTTACAGGCGTCGAGCAAATTATATCGTGACGGCGCGGCGGCGTGAGATTATTTAATAAGATTGAAATACACTTTTGTCTGACATTCGATGACAAAAAGCTGGCTTTTTCACTTAATTATGAGAGAACGTTATAACAGCCGCTTGTCATACAACAAATGAGGTGTTCAAGAAAACAAAGATGGCTGACGTTAGCTGTTACTTTTAAGAAGTGTCATTTTGAAACTGTTTGTGTTTCAGATAGCATTCAAAAAGAAATGTACAGAAAGTAAAACCTACCTGGGCAATACAAAAAGTTGCTACAGTCTAAATATTTTAGCTACCTTAAGATCGCATGCGCCTAAAGCCTTCTTACTTTACTGCACAAACGCCAGCCGAGCAGTAATAATAAAACAGCCTAAAAGGGGACCGAATCAAGACCGAAGTGATTTTAAATATTCAATCCGGTAAAATTTACTTTTATGTCGTCTGGGAGAACTGCTAAATAGGTAATCTATGCAATCCAATTGACTTATTCATTGCGTTGAAAAAATCATTAAAACAATATTAAGTTGAATGAATCAAGAATTCAAAAGTCAGTCTTCGCGAAGATTTGGTCACCTAAGTTAGTTTTTAAAAGAACACCGTTAAAGAACTTAGAAGTAACCTAGTTGTCTGCCTAGTGCCTAGGTTTTATTTTACTAAGACAAGATCTTATTAGCGTAAACCTTTTGCCGTCCGCAGAATTCGCGCTTGGACGTGGAGTTGCGGACACCAGCCCGTTATACCACACAATACACTTTAACAGACACGAGAGAGTTGTACCTAAAAGACAGCATCATTATCGCGAAGGCTGTTTCATTAAAACTTAGCAACAAACACAAAAACTCCGAACTTGCACAACGAAGCAAGCAATCGCCATCCTCAGAGATTTCCTAACGAGACCAAGATGTTACAACCAACCTTTTTATTCGAATCTTCAATAGACACGACACTTTCGACCACTCCAACTTGACCTCTGAGCTTAAATTTCACACCTTTATTCCGTGACAGTAAGGTTCAAAATTAATAAGCTTTTTTCACGGAAACACTTGATGCAATGTACTTTAGTTTCGGGATTACATTACAGCTTCTTAGTCGCGCCTGCAACTTGTACAAACGTCTTCAATGCAGTGTATAAACTTACCTTACCTCCCGACAAGGTCACGTCTTGAAAAATGTTTGGGGAAATACAGAAAAGTACCTACGTGACATGTCAATGTTCAAAGTTTGTTCATACTTTATGCCGAAGTGTTTTTTTTTTTTATAACAGCAACTATCTTAGTAACAGATTAAAATTTAATTTGATAAATACAGCAGAGACGTTTTAATAAGTTTTGTAAGGTAATTTAATTGAAGAATATAATGAGCTAACATAGGTACTTATATTAATATTTTTTTTATAAAATAGGAGGAATTATGTTAAGTATTTTACACATTAAATTATAAGCAGGAACTTTCATTAGTATGAGTACCTATGTTTTTTTTTTTATTTACAAGAATATAACGATCGTAAATGAAAACATTAACAGGGGGGCAAACCTTTAAAAAATATAATGAATATGCTGTCAAAAAAGTAATTACCAACCTAAGTACATATTTGAATAAACCAACTGACATGCGTGGAAGCATTAATTATATTTAATGTTTTTTTATTAAAGAAACCTAGCTTTGAAGGTTACATTTATATAGTGATCTGAGGGAGGTTGAATGAAGTATGTTATTTATTATCAGAAAAAATATGTAGGTATAGGTCATCATCATCATCTGCCTAGCCTTATCCCATCTAAGTTGGGGTCGGCTTCCAGTCTAACCGGACGCAGCTGAATACCAGTATTTTACATGGAGCGACTGCCTATCTGACCTCCACAACCCAGTTACTGGGTATATAATACGATACCACTTGGTAAGACTGGTTGTCAGACTTTCGGGCTTCTGACGACCCGTAACGACTGTCAAAGATCCACAAATGACAGCCGGGACTAACGGCTTAACGTGCCTCGGCACGGAGGGGTCTTGGTATGTAAAGATGGTCACCCATCCACTGACCAACCGCGGCAAGCGTAGCTTAACCTGGTCGATCGACCCTTGCAGCTATTATTATTTAGCCACAAGCCCCCATATATAGGTATAGGTAAAGGGGTATTTTTTTTGAGGGTGGGAATCATCAAAAACCTCCCGCTCTGGGTGGAGCAGGAGGGTGTGTCAGATTTTTACTGACTAAAACCCACCCGTGTTCTTTCAGTTGCCTGTGTGCCAGGGGCGACGGTATCTCTTTCGAACAACCCTCACCCCTGGCAGATAGGTAAAGGGGTAAATGAGCAGTGGTGGCCCAGTGGTAATGACCGCGACTTACGAGTTGTAGGTCTTAGGTTCGAACCCAGACAAGCGTTTAACTTTGTGCCATTTATTTCATCACCACTGCTCTCAAAACGGATCATCGTAAGGATGAGGATAATTTTGGGCCCTAGGCATGTCCTAGAACCAAAAATTCGAAGACATGTGACATCTAACAACCCCCTCGCGTGGTGGATTACGGCCCACTCTCTCTCAACGAGAAAGAGGCCTGTGTCCCAGCAGTA
Organism: Polymixis flavicincta; assembly: GCA_949987655.1. Classification (NCBI taxonomy): domain Eukaryota; kingdom Metazoa; phylum Arthropoda; class Insecta; order Lepidoptera; family Noctuidae; genus Polymixis; species Polymixis flavicincta. The sequence continues at coordinate 22,949,479 of OX465175.1, forward strand.
GGAACATTATATTGTGTGTATAGGTAAAGGCAAATATTCTGGGCATACATCCAACGTACATTAGGTTGAAGATTACAGAAAAGTTTTGTGTCAATTTCGGGTACTTCCCGGGACGAATTCGTATGACAGCGTACCTACTATGAGGTATTATTTCATTTATTTTCCCGTTGTGTATACAAAGAAGGAAAACACACAATCTAAATCCTTAAAGTCTGATTGAAGAAACCGCAACTGAAGACAGTTTTTACCTTTCAATACCTACCTACGTACGGGTGTTTTCCCAAAAGTATCAAGGTCACATTGGCCTTTTCTAAAACCGACCGCTACTGGAACCTAATTAAATTTTGATAGCAGTTATGTACAGCTCTTTCACTATCAAGTTAATAAATAATGACAAGATGTTTTTTTCTGTTAAAATAATAATAATACCTAAGTAATAGTATATTTATTTTCTCTTCACTTGAAACTAGCTTATGGAAAAAATATATTTGTGAGAAAATGGCGCTTGAAATAGACAATAATAAGCATCGCCTGTGGTACAAGTCACCAGGGCCTAGAGACAAAATACATTTCTGTTAGCGTTCACGCCAAACGCTACGCCAAAATGTATTGGAATGACATTACCTGCGGAAAGGTTACGTCGTGTTCTTTCCTCAGGTAATGTAATTCCCATACATTTTGGCGTAGCGTTTGGCGTGAACGCTAAACATAATGTGTTTTGTCTAGGCCTGCTGATGTTAACTACGTACTGAGAGCAGAGGTGGCACAGTGGTAATGCCGCGACTTACGAGTTGTAGGTCGTAGGTTCGAAACCAGACAAGCAGTTTACTTTGTGTAATATATTTCATCACCTCTGCTCTCAAAACGGTGAAGGAAATTATCGTGAGGAAACCGGCATGTCCTAGAACCAAAAATTCGAAGACATGTGACATCTACTAACCCGCACTAACCCCTTGTGGTGGGTTATGGCCCACTCTCTCTCTCTCACTAAAAAGAGGCCTGTGTCCTAGCAGTGGGAACATTATCGGCTAATTATGGATGACTACGTATTAACTATCTTTGACTTATTGCAATTATCACAACAGCTATCGTACAGGTTTTAGTAAGAGAAAAATATTACGTTAGTTTTCTTTTTGAGAGTTTCCTATCACAGAATAATCTGAATGTCAAGCCTTCATTTCTGACAAGAACAAAAGAACAGCAAAATTCTACTAATAATAATAGGTCTTTACCTATGAAATTGCCGTTTTGTATGAAAAAATTTAAACGAATTTTTTTCATGAATTTTTTATTTGTATTAATCGAATTAATCACCCATGCAATCAATGCATCTTTGCCATCGCAGTGGCAGTTTATTGATGCCCTTCTTAAAGAAATCAGCTGGACGGGAGGCAACAAATTCTTCAAAGGCATTTTGTACTGCCTCTCGGGTATTAAATTTTTTTCCCGCCAAGAAGTTATCCAAATTCTGGAAAAAGTAGTAGTCTGTAGGCGCAAGGTCTGGTGAGTAGGGCGGATGACGGAGAGCTTCCAACCCCAGTTCTTGCAACTTGGAGACCGTCTGCTGTGCAGTATGAGGTCGCGCGTTGTCGTGCAGGAGCAGCGGAGACGAGCGATTGACCAATGCTGGTTGGAGATGCGCCAGCTTCTCCATCATTGTGTTCAGTTCTTCACAGTACACATCTGCAGTAATGCTCACCCCGTTTGGTAAGAAGCTGTGATGAATCACACCGGCGCTAGACCACCAAACAGTGACCATCACTTTTCTAGGGGTAAGTTTTCGTTTAGGGCATTGTTTAGGTGCTGAACCAGGATCCAACCAACTTGCTGAGCGCTTACGGTTATCAAACAGAATCCATTTTTCATCGCAGGTAACAATGCGGTTCAAAATTCCTTCATTTGTGTGTCTGTTGAGCAGTGCAAGGCACGTCTCGACGCGTACTTCGCGCTGGCGATCATTGAGTTCGTGGGGCACCCATTTGTCAAGCTTTTTTACCTTGCCAATTTGACGCAAATGGACCAATATTGTTTTGACGCTAACGTCGAAAGCTGCTGCTAATTCAGCCGTAGATTGTGTATCATCAGCTTCCACAATCGCCTTTAATTCGTCATTGTCGACCAAAGTCTTCGGACGACCGCGAGGTTCATTTTTCAGGTCGAAATTTCCAGAACGGAAGCGAGCAAACCAATAACAGGTGGTGCGTTGGTTTGTAGTGTTAGCTCCGTAAACGTCGTTGATGTTGCGTGCCGCTTGTGCCGCGTTGCTGCCACGACGGTACTCATATTCCATAATTACTCGAATTTTTAACGTATCCATGATGACGAAAAAGATTGAAATGCGATGAAAATCAATACTAATCAATAAAGAAATGACTACTTTTAGAAAAAAAAATCCATGTTTTTAAAATAAAATTAATTTGAAATTAGAATTCTTAGCCAAACAAAAATTATTTTGATTTGAAATGGCCAGTACTGCAGAACGGCAATTTCATAGGTAAAGACCTAATATTATAAAAGTGAAAGTTTGTATGTTTGGGTGTTTTTTACTCAATCAAGCAAAAACAGCTTAACAGATTTGCATGAAATTTGGCACACAGATAGTTTACAGGCTGGATTAACTTATAGGATACTTTTTATCCCGGTAGTACGTTCCCGTGGGATAATATTCCACTTACGATACACGCGGGCGTAGCCGCTGCCAAAAGCTAGTATTGATTTTTTTATGTAACTTTTCACATTTTGCTGAATAATATCTTTTACTCTCATTTATATTTTAGACCTATTTTGCACTATGTATATTTTACAGGAGTTCGTTGGATGCGGGAAGCACAGAACCGGTAGAAGTGGCGGAGCTTGAAGGAGGCCTATATCCAGCAGTGGACCTCTTTCGGCTGAAATGATGACGATGTTATATTAAAGTATTGCCATACATTATAAATGTACCAACTTCTATTATTGTGCAATTCCTGAAAATGTGAGCGGAAAATGCATAACGGTATACAAAAAAAATGCAGTGAAAATTGTCTATGCTGCGTTGGATTTGCGTCATATTCTATGTTATGGCGTTAAGATAATATATAGCTAAAAGTTCACTTAGACATGGTAAACACTTGAGCTTTCGCTTTCATAGGATTTCCCACTTTTTGCGGTTATTATGGTTATAGTAGCCATGATTTGATATGGTCAACTGAGCTTTCTAAACCAACCGCGTCTGTTTTTACGAACTAAAATCATAACTATTCTCTACGGTTGAGATGTAGTCACATCCCTATTATAACAAACAATAGCAGTTATTAAGACTGTAAGTTTTTTTTTTAAGTGAAAACTTCTTTAGGCACGTTGAGCACTTTTTGGGTGAGCCAAAATCATGGAACTCGCGTCATCGTCACCGAACGCTTTCCATGAGCTATGTGTTTACTATGTATAAATGGGTGAACGAGCACACGGATGAGTCGCGCGTTGATGTCTTTTGGAAAAGTCCCTTTCTTTCATTAGGGAATTCTAATTCTTTCATCACTTTCTTTTCCGTGCTGAAAAAATCTGTGCTGTTACCTTTAATGGCTGAAGTCGATCGCTCGTATATCATTTTTTACCGGGAGCAATCAGGACCCAAGGACCCAATGTGAAATCCTGTATTAACGATAAAAAAATACACACGTAATTGTTAAAGTTTGCACTGTCGGCACTCCCGGAGTGCCACTTTTTTTTTTGAGGATGAGAAATCATCAAACAAATTTTCTTACTTTATTTTTGCAACTAGCAGGGCAGTGTCTGTATGATGAACAAAATATAATTCGCGATTGTCCTGCTCGTCTCTTAATGGTCCTAGCGTAATCGTACCTATGTAGTCTCTTTCAATAATTGGGGTATCATATGCAAAAATATTTTTTCCAATCCAACTGGTGATTTCAGAGTATAGCGCGTTCAAACGAATAAAAAATCTCATCAGCTTTGTTATTAGTATTTATAAGTTCTTAAACCCATTGTTATTTATTTAGTATTGCACTCATAAGTACGGGGTTTATTTTCTACCTACATTTACCCACGTATACTCGTATAATCTGTAATCTACATTATGTAATGTCTTCATGGTGGTATGGTAATCGAACGCAATCAATTTCATTGTTATCAAATTCATTTGACATTCAGTGCAGAGAAAAACCGTTACAATTGATTCCATTGTTTCCAATATCAGATTACTTTTAGTCAATAATTAATTAATTTGTGTACCTATTAACAGATATTAAAAAAAGAACGAATAAGTTTATGGTATAAAAACTGTTGCTTCTTTTTTATTGGCAGCCAGTACCTTTTATGGACGATCAGTAGGTCTAACCTTGTAGTGTGGGCCGTGTGGGATATTCACGGAAAAACCTTGATAAGTACACCAATACCACCACTTATCAGCTATCAGATGATAGCCATAATGACTGGGTCACCCATAGAGCACGTAGTTATGTCATAAATTGATATTATTCTGCGACATGACCTCAATACGGGGTCACTGAATTCGTTTTGCTACCTACCTAATTGCTTATGTGTATTTTCTATATGAATCATTTTGCTATTTCCAAACTTTTCCACGTTGTCCTAATTGACGTGTAAAAGTGTTTGTAGATATAAACCAACTTACAGAAATAAAATCATTTAATCATTTTGCTTATTGTCCAGTAGTTGGCTGTAGAAGTATCACGCAGACAATATATATTATTAGGACCCAAAAAAAGATCGCGAATGATTTAAAAACTTGCAAAAAGCCGTCTCGAATCATATCCTTACCAGCAACAACATGGACATAAGAATATCAATCGTTAAAACCGGACTGTACTGGAATTAAATTACCCATGTTATGAAATCTTATATAAAAGCCAATAAACTGATCTTCACCAGCCTGGTAAATAACGGACCATCTCAAAATAAAGGCACGTGTGAAGTGCGGCACGTGCTAGAAACAAAACAACGCCCATGGGCGGATGGGCTCTTAATAATGTGCTTGCTTTGGACAACATCTTGAAATCGGACGCGAGTAATGACGTCCTTTTTGAGTAATTTGACCGCTGAGGGGTTAAATTTTCCTTATTTGTATTTTAGTTTTGTTTACCAGGTTTATCTATACTTTTCAGATTTCGTTTCTTTCTTCTGACTTGCAGAAAATATGGAGCAGTCTGTTTGATGTATGTTTTCAGACAAAATCGTTTGCCAAGAATCATCATTATCATGGGCGCTGCCGCTGGCAAGTTTATTTTCAAAGGGGTGCATCTTTAGTTCTACGAAGCGTTTGATCCATACATACAGAAAGAGGAGTGACTGTTTCGATTTATATAAAGAAGCTTAAGAATAAAGATATAGTAGGATGCAAGAGTGAGCAAGCTCAGCAATGTACTAACAGGCTACTAAGCCTGATTAGATTTTCGGAAATAGAAATTTGGACTTGTTGACTAATGCACAAAAGCTTTAGAATCGAGAGATCGCGAGAGCGAGCGAAGCGAGCTCGAAAATTCTAGGATCTCGCCTCGAATAGTTTGAATTCTCTATTATTATATTAGGCATTTTCGGATATTTCTTTAGTTCTGAACCCTATATTTTATTTAGAGTGCTCTTGCACCTCGCTCCCGATCGTTATTTAAGTAAGTTTTGGCAATACAATCTTAAACTTTGCCTTTGTAAACAAATTTTAAAACTAAATTAAATTATTTAGGTATTAAAGTTAGTAAGGAAATCTATTCGCAGATATTTATAGACCAACCTAATGTCGTGTGGCTAGATCAGTCGGATCATGACCTTATGGCGACCGGTTCGGCCAACAGCTCCGGACCATTAATATTAATAGCAGATAGGATAACACGAATCTTTTGTATTGATCGCGAACGATTTATTTAATTGTCTACTTCTTAAATTATCGTGTAGGATGTGAAATTGTGTGTCAGAAAAATTCGCGCCAATTTTTTTTTAAATCTGTGAATTGGTTTAGAATATCAGCGTGGGCGTTCTAGATCGGGTTTTGAATTAAAAAGTTTGATTTTCAAATAACGAACTTAACCATACGTTATTTGGTTGGTGGATGTTTCAAACATGTTCTCCTCCTAAAAAAATTGAAGGATATCTTGAATTTCGAGTTTATTGTTAGGTTGTAATTAAAATGGCCAACCATAGTAATCATAACTAAAATAAAACGTAGGTACTTGTTTATAACCTCAATAATCACGTAAATTTATTAGTTCAATAACAAAAAGTTTCCACAAAGTCAGATCCGAAAAGTTGTTGCACAATAAAAATCGAGAAACCGCTCAATTAAAACTTCTTACGATGCACTTTTACAAACTTTATCGACAATAATAAAAATCGAGTTAAAACATCGATATTAATACATTGACTTGTAAATTATCGACCTCGAAAGTTGTGCTAGTCAGCAAATCATTTGTTAAGTGATCTGGTTCACTTACTTACATACCTACAGCTTCCTTACTTCCTATCTTCCTTTATGCTAATTATCTTGATTTCAATGCAGTCTGTTAGATAAGACGATATTTTCTTATAATTCTTTGAATATGAATCTGTAATGTGTCTTATTATGCTTTTATAATATGATATAATTGAATTTTCTTATCATAGTTCGCTGCTTCGCTTGTTATGTCATAGTTCCTATGTAAAATTACTAACGTTCGCTGATCAACAGTCAATTAGGTAATAGAGACTTATAACCTTCTAACTTTACAGCAGTAGTAGTATTCTATTATTTGAATGATATTAGACGAACAAAGTAACCTTGAACTGATGCTGGAGCAACACCTGGAATTTCCAGGATACCCAAGTTACTCACCAACAAACAGCAGAAGTATCGTGTTTGGGCTCATTGAAAAAGTCTCAATGAATAAATAGGTTATGGAAAAATGATGATCAGGACGAGGAATGAGGATTTTGTAACAAACTTTACTGTGGGAAACATATGCAACGCTGCGCAGATTTATGCGAGACATTAAGTTTAAAAAGCAGGAAATAAAAGTTTAAAAATTTAAAACCTCCGACCCAAACAAAAACGACGAAAATGCTAGGCAAACAGAGGATGTCTGGCGTTTTCATTGACCGTCCTCCGACTTGATAATGCCTTGATCAACATTTTACCTACAACTTTAAAGGCTAAAATGTATATTACTTCCTTTTTAGAGTTTTTTTAACTCATAATAATTCTGATACAGGCACATAGAGTAGGTTCCTTAGATATACATATATCGATTCGTCGAAAGTAATTTCTGACCTCGTAGATAGATGCAAAGGAAATGAGTAAGTAAATCGAGCCATGGTTGAACCTACTTGAACTCGTCTTAATGATCGTCATTAATAATAATAGTCTTAAAACAAAGGCACAACGACTGTCGGATCAGGTGCGGGTCATCCAGCGTAATCATATGTTGGATGACACTGTACTTGATCGCCTGCAAAAGGAAATGCACAGTAGCCATGTCATCGTCCCCCCGTCGCAGACAGTTGTGGTACCACCACGGCTCACCACAGATAACGCGCCTCAAGCTGACGAGGGGAGTGTTGACAGGGCTACAAACGTAAGTACCCAGTGCAGTGAGGAATTGAGGAGTGCTTTGGAGGGTGCGATTCGAGAATATCGGTTCATGTCGCCCGAACTTAGGCCACGTTTACCTCGTTTGCCCATGCATAACAAGAATAGGGCGCTGGTGGCGGCTTTGGATTCGCAGTTATCAAATTATTTTGATGACTGCGAAGACCTCACCGATACTCATTCGATTCTGTACTGCGCGGCTGTGGCGGCATGTCGTGTAGCTCATGTCAAATTCGCAAATGACTCTAGAGCTACGCGACCGAAATCAGCCGTACCAGCTTGGCAGTGCAGGATTGAACGTCGTATTGGTGGGGCCAGAGCCCTCATCGGCAAACTAATCTGCTTCAGGGAGGGCAACACTCGCCCTAGAGTGATGCGCTTTGTGAGGCGGGCATTCTCAGGGACTGATACCAGCCCTCAGGATTATATGTCCCGTGTCACAGAGCGCATAGACTTCCTGAAGCAGAAAGTGTATGCATGGGCAAACCGTATTCGTCGGTATAAGCGCCGGGTAGACCGATACACTCAGAACCGCACGTTCCAGAGTGATGAAAGGTGGGTCTATAGGGCTTGGGAGCGACCAAACCAAGGTGTGGCTGATACGCGCCTACCGGAAGATGACGCCATGTGCTCTTTTTGGCGCAATATCTGGTCGGTGCCTGTCAGTCACACCGAAGGTGATTGGGCTCGAGAAGTCGAGCGAGCCTGCAATCCCATACCAGAAATGGGGGCTATTACCATCTGCCCCCAAGATGTAGCTCGTGCAGTCCGCCCGCTGCCCAACTGGAAGTCTCCAGGGCCGGACGGGCTGCACAACTTCTGGATCAAATGGTTCATGGGATCGCACGCTCGCTTGGCGGCTCAGTACCAGACTGCTTTGGAGTCTGGTTCGCTACCCCAGTTCCTGACAACAGGAGTTACCCACCTGCTCCATAAATCAGGTAGTACCGAGGAACCCAAAAATTATAGGCCGATCACGTGTTTACCGACGGTCTATAAGGTTCTTACATCCATTTTGAGAACTAAAATTTACAATCATGTTGACACTAATTCCATCATGTCTGTCTCTCAAAATGGATGTAAGAATGGGTCCCGCGGTACTAAGGAGCTGCTCCTCATTGATATGGCCATCAGCCAACAGGTTCGCCGTTCCCGAAAGGATCTTTCGACATGTTGGATAGACTACAAGAAGGCCTATGACTCGGTGCCACATACATGGCTCATGAGGGTGCTGGAGTTGTATAAAGTAGATACAACTCTGCGCACCTTCCTGATGTCATGTATGGGGCAATGGAGGACGGTCCTTCGATATCCAGGATGTCGAAACATCCAGAGGAATAGCGAGCCGATAAGGATCGAGCGAGGTATATTTCAGGGCGACAGTTTGAGTCCGCTTTGGTTCTGCCTAGCCCTGAATCCTCTAAGCACACTGCTGGAGGATTCAGGTATAGGCTATCGGCTGAGGAGAGGTGGTCAGGTTATATCTCACCTCCTCTACATGGATGACCTAAAACTCTTTGCCCCCAACAATTTGCAACTGATGGAGCTACTGAAAGTAACTGAAACTTTCAGTAGCGCCATCAGGATGGAATTTGGTGTGGACAAATGTGCGGTCATGCATGTAAAGCGAGGGGAGATTGTGGAATCCGTGGGAACCCAACTCTCGGATTCCATAAACCTTCGAGCCCTCTCCGCAGCCGAAACCTATAAGTATTTGGGTATGTCGGAAGCGTTGGGCATCAATGTCACTGACATGAAGCAATCGTTGAGGGAGCGCTTCTTTGGCCGCCTGAAGAAAGTATTTAATAGTCTTTTATCAGGCGGAAACAAGGTGCGCGCCTTCAACGGTTGGGTCATGCCGATCTTGATGTACTCTTTCGGCATACTCAAATGGACTCAAACCGAACTCGACGCCCTGGATAGGAGGGTCCGTACGCTGCTGACTGCATATCGAATGCATCACCCACGGTCATCGGTAATGAGACTGTATATCCCGCGAAAGTGTGGGGGTCGAGGGTTCTTAAACGCTAAGACCCTCCACAATCGCGAGATATGCAGTCTCAGGGAATATTTCCTAGAGACCGACGTGGGGATGCATCGAGATGTGGTTGCGGTGGACAAAGGCCTCACCCCGCTCTCCTTGGCTAAAGAGAACTGGCGCAAACCTGTAGTGCTTGACACTAATGATCGCATGGAGGTATGGCAGAGTAAGGAGCTTCACGGACGCTTTTTCCGGGCCCTACATGGGCCCGATGTAGACCAACTAGCGTCCGTAGCCTGGCTGCGTTTCGGTGACCTCTTTGGGGAAACCGAAGGTTTTGTCTGTGCAATTATGGACGAAGTTATGATGACGAACAATTACCGGAGATTTATTGTGAAAGACGGTACGGTTGACATCTGTCGGGCATGCCACCGTCCGGGAGAATCCATCAGACACATTATCTCCGGGTGTTCTCGTCTAGCTAACGAAGAATATTTGCATAGGCACAACCTTGTAGCCAGGATTATTCACCAGCAACTTGCTCTGAAATACAGCCTTGTGGAATCAGAAGTGCCGTACTACAGGTATGTGCCCGACCCAGTTCTCGAAAATGGACATGTCACACTGTACTGGGATCGATCCATCATCACTGACAGGACTATTGTTGCCAATAAGCCTGATATAGTGGTGGTGGATCGACTAGAGCGGCGTACAATGATCGTTGATATAACGGTCCCGCATGACGGGAACCTCGTGAAAGCCGAGAAAGATAAACAAATCAAGTATCTTGACTTGGCTCACGAGGTTGTCGACATGTGGGATGTGGACTCAGCGATCATTGTACCGATAGTCGTTTCAGCCAATGGCTTGATAGCCAAGAGCCTCGACCAACATCTGAGGAGGCTCTCGTTGGGCAGCTGGGTCAAGGGCTTGATCCAGAAAGCGGTACTCCTGGACACGGCTCGCATCGTTAGGAGGTTCCTCTCTCTGGAGCCCTGACCGCCGGTAGCTTGGACCTTGTTCCCGATACCGGTGGGCTACTATTTTTTATATTTTTAAATGTTTTTATATTTTTATAATAATATTTAAAAATGTAATTTATATGTATTTATTGAAATAAAGGGAATAATAATAGTCTTAAAACATATGTAAGTAGGTATTAGTCGAATCTCTGTGTTTTGGTAGTACTATAAAAAAGTCACTCGTCAACTAATTTTGGGAAACTGGTTTTTGTGGCTAAGTCATTTCGCTTTTATAAACAATTTAGCATTAACAAGCTTTTTATACTTAGTTCATTTGGTATGAGATTTTTAATGTAACGTGTGCATTGCACTTATTAGCATTCTATTAACGTTGTGACTTCCAGTGTGCTTCTATATCCCTTTACATTATCGGCCTATAAAAAAATATACTCGTAACAGGTTCCCCAGAAATTCGAACATGGAACGTTTTACAGAATTCGCGGGAAAGTCGTTCAAATTATCTCTGCTCTGTATTCTAAAAATAAATTCATAGCTGGCCAGTCGGTCAAGTTCGGTGAGATGAGTTAGCATTGAGCAAGGGTCGTAATTGTGGACATTCACCTTGCTGCCACCAGTCCGAAGGTTACCCAACTAAGCGCCACAATGACGTGAATTATCTCTCATATACACGTTTTACTTGTTATTAAATAAGGAATTGGCCTTGTATGGCAGCATAAAGGTTTGTTCTGAATACGATGGCGTCATAATAACCGTTTATAAAATAATTAAATTGTATTTTTGTGTAGGTACTGGAATGACTCTTGGATTTATCGAGAATTTCCGCACTTACTGAAGAAAAAAGCCTGTGCGGGCGGTGGACCCATCAGGAACGAAGTTCTTTACGCGATATTCGCACACATACATACTCGATACCGAATAGAAAAGACAGAGAGAGATATAGAAACTGACATCTAGGGGACATAATGCTTTTTCTTGTACTGACAATTTCTACCATTCAACTCCTACCGCAAGCCACGTGAAGGAACTTCGTTCCAAAATTAAAGTCGTCACATAACCTTAAATAAAACAAAAATAAAAGTCACGTGTGGAAAATGTCATGTTTTGAAAATATCCGTAGCTATCAAAGAACACGTGTTTAAAATTAATGACGAATTTAATTAACGTCCGTCCGAACGTGATGTTTTCATAATTAAAATTAAAGAAATCAGTACCGTCGGTGGAGTATTCATAAATGACAATACGGCAAAAATTTAAATGGCTATATCTCAATTTTTGAGATTTGATTATGTCCATCAAAGTAATCTGTTCTAATTTCAAAGCTGTTCGCCATATTGGTTCGTGTCTAGCAATTTTTTTTTTAATGCCACTTGACTCCACGAAAACTGGTGTTGAGTCTAGTTCTATAAATCACATGTTATCCAACGAATCCTACGCAAATAATAAAATTTGTGTTTATTACCTAATAAGTAGACTCGTCCTGTAAATTTATCGACGAGGATTTTATTAGTCCAGATTAAAAAAAGCACTTCACTACATCATTAACAGCAATCTATGGCCATCTTCAGTTGATCACAGGATATCAAGAGATCACGATCAGACTTCGGTCGGGGGGTCGAAGGTTCGAACACAGACTGATAGACTTTACGTAAATTATTTCATCATCGCTGTTCCCAATCAATTAAAGAAAACGTCCTAGAACAAAAAATATGATTGCATGTGATATCTCCCACACGCACTGGTCCTGCGTGGTGGATTACGGTCCACGTCCTCTCTCAGAGAGGAGGACTATGTGAACATTATGGACATTTTGCTTTTACAACTACAATAAACTTCTCAAAAAATTTAGCTCTTTTTTTTGGGTTTAGCTTCGCACGGTTTCTGCATTTAGCCAGTGTCAAGTAATTTTACTTTTCAATCAAGTAAATGACCCGATATCAGGCACGAAGTTACAAAAAAGTCATAGTCAGTCAAGTCAAAGTTATTCTAAAGCGGTAGTAACTTTTCAACAACCTATTGGGAGTTTTTGGGGAGAACACGAAAAGTCCACGTTAGTCACTTATTTTCACCTTCACTACACTTGCACACTCACACGTAACTAAATTGAATAATTCACTACCAAAATTATACAATTGAATTCGCTATTTCACGAAATTTCATGAAAATGAAAATTCGTGCGACATGTTCCATCGCGATCCCGCCATAAACTCATTTGGCTCTTCTTTTATGTCTCTGCCTTTATTTACTGATTTTTAGTTTAGCTACTACTCTGGCAAAAAAAAAACTGATTTAGGTACTCTTATCAAGAGATATCTGGCCCACTCCCTTTCACAGAAAGGAGGCTTGTGTCTGAGCAGAGGACCATTAGATGATATATAATCATGCTATGCTCATGTTAGGTATTGTTTGGAAATTCAGAAACCATATTACCATTTTATCTAAAGTTCCAGATAAGTTCCCTTTCTTTAATCTGATCAGAATAGCTATGCACAACCGCTCGATACGCTTCCGTGCCCGCTTTCCGTATATTGAATATCAATCAAGGTTATCAAAAGTGTTCTCTAAAGTCTGTTTGCACGTGCAAAACCCGAAACTTTGGTGAGTTCAAATCGAATAAGGGCGTCTGTTTGATTTGAACTCGCCAATATTTCAAGTTCGCCATTCTTCCGAAGGTATTTTGTGTCGGGTGAAAAACAAATGAGTCATTAAAAATGTGTAATTCATACTCGATTCGACAATCTGTCGAAGATCGTTAATATGCTATAATGCTGGTCTGATAATAAACTGGTAGCCTTCATTATATCCTTATAACTTTGTACACAAGAGAGGAGGTATGAACGGTGCGTTTATCTTTATCTTTCCTTATTTTACTTCGGAGAAACATCCAACTTAAACAACCTTTCCGAGTCATTCTAAACAGCTTGAGTCTTAAACTGGAAAGTAATCTGTAAATATTGATTTGTTTGTCTTTGTTTTAACTTTACTTAGAGAGGGGCTTGTCGGTAAGTAATAACAGCTACACGGGTCGATCTATTAGCTTAAGTTACGCTTGCCACGGTTGGTCCGTGGATGGGTAACCATCTTTACATACTAAGACCTCTCCGTGCCTCGGCACGTTAAGCCATTGGTTCCGGCTGTCATTCATGGATCTTTGACAATCATTACGGGTTGTCTGAAGCCCGAAAGTCGGACAACCAATCTTACCAAGTTGCATGGAGGTAACGTATTACCCAGTAACTGGCTGTGGAGGTCAGATAGGCAGTCGCTCCATGTAAAATACAGGTATTCAGCTGCATCCGGTTAGACTGGAAGCCGACCCCAACATAGTTGGGAAAAGGCTAGGCAGATGATGTTTCAACTTATGAAAATTATTTGTGTTGTTTCCTTAATACTTGTTGCTTTAGAACAAACAAAACATTGTATAAACAATGTTGTTTCTTTGTTAGTAATCCCACGCGTTTGTATGGGTCAGGCGAAGGAGGCAGAATAGTTTTACAAAACGTAGACTAGGCGGCATTCAGTCTGTGTTTTTTTTGGTTAAGTTAGCTAACTTAATCTCTAGAAATATAACAGTAGTTTTGTTTTTTTTTTGGTTCGGATGTAAATGAGGTAACAAAACCGGCCAACTGCGTATCGGACCACGCACAATGAAGGGTTTCGCACTTGGGATGAATTTGTACACATACATACTCAGCCTATAATGTTCCCACTGATGGGACACAGGCCTCCTCTCCATGAGAGGGAGTGGGCCGCATCGTAATCCACCACGCGGGCCCAGTGCGGGTTGGTAAATGTCACATGTCTTCGAATTTTTGATTCTAGGACATGCCGGTTTCCTAACGATGTTTTCCTTCACCGTTTGAGAGCAGTGGTGATGCTGGCTGGGTTCGAACTCACGACCTACAACTCGTAAGTCGCGGCCGTTACCACTGGGCCACCACTGCTCCGAATGAATTTGTCCTAAGAATAAACTTAACTTGTTGTTAAAAAATGTTCTCCCGTACATCGATATACGTGTACATAGGTCTAAGTGCAAATTTAAGTCATGTAAATGTAAATTGTAAAAACTACTTGATTTAAGGACATTTTCTTTTACTGTGCTGTGAGATCTTGCTTATTGCAAAATTTCATGATTCTCGGTTAACGGAAAGTACCCTAAGGTTTTAATTTATTTGCGAGTATCAAAATATGTCGCTTAGATGCTCGTAACTTTTAGTGCGTTGATTTTTTTTAGAGTTTCAAGGGTCCGCAGACAACGAAGCAATCCTGTAAGGGTTCCGTTATTTCCTTTTGATGTACAAAACCCTAACGGACATAATCATGTTTTTTTTATGCCAAAGAAAACTGTATCATGTTTTCGAAGAAACTGTATTATAAGTCTCGATTCACAATATGAAAAAGTTTTAGGCGAATTAATTTGAAACAAGTTTAATCTCTCCTAAAATCAAAATAAATCGAGACCGTAACTGTATCAGAAGGATTCATAATATCATATTTCTTTACAAGGCAGCTGCCCGACTGGTTTGAGCGGTGGAAAGGCGCCATGACGTGCCGTCTGACATAATACGACCTTCGACCAATCGTGGCTAACTAAACTTGTGGCCACACTTTTATCCTTAACTAGATGCTACATTCGGGTTTGTGTGGAAAAAAGGATGTTCGAAGCTGTATTTGGATTTGAAGATGTTGTTAATTAATCGAGCAACAAGGGTTAGGTAAAGCGTTTTTCAAAAAGCAGGCTTTTGCCAAACGAAAGTGACCCGCGAAAATTAAAATTGGTTACGTTCTTTAGAAATTTGCAGATCAGTCAAGTCAAAAGCATTTATTTCAAACTTTTGAACGTCAACAGTTACATTAAAATAGAATTGATTCTAGTCGCCCCTTCCAAAATGTAGTTTCGTATGGAGAAGAATGTGTAAGAAACTCCACCGTTCTCTTTTAGTTGATACTAAAAGAGAACGGTGGGTTGCGAATCAAATTTTAATCAGCATGTAACCTGATGGTTACATGCTGATTAAAATTTGATTCGCAACATTACTTAGTTAATTATGGTGCCTTTGTGGAAGAGAAATAAACGTTCATTTATTTATTAAGTATTACAGAATCATTAAATCATCAATACAGGTTCTAAGTTCTAATCCCATTGAATGGCGGCGCGTTGTGTTCCACACGTGGCTCAAAGAGATGTCAGTACAAAGTGATGGAGCCCACAAGGGCCGATGCCTGCCAGGGGTGCGAGTTGTTCGAAAGAGATACCGCCGCCCCTAGCACACAGGCTACTGAGGGAACACGTGTGGGTTTTAGTCAGTAAAAGTCTGACACTCCCTCCTGATCCACCCCGAGCGGGAGAAGTTATTTGATGATTTCCCACCCAAAAAAACCCCATTGAATGGCGTTTTCACGAAATAACTATCTGTACATACGTGTGAAGATCGCGAATTGACCATAACCTGCAAATTGCAAAAAAAGTAAGAACATTTAAATTTCGGGGGCTACGCTGACGCTTAAGGAAGGAAACCTTGACACCCCCAAAATCTATTTACACATTAAGGAACCTAAAATGAAAAACCGCAAACAAAAAAAGGGACACGAAATCAGAATGGGAGGAAAATCTGTATAAAATTAATTCTTGTAGTATATTAGGGACACAACAAATTTCACACGGTTTCTGAAATGAAAACTTCTTTAACCGCGTTGAGCAATATTTGGTAGAGGCAAAACTTATGGCACACCAACATCTTATTGCACATAATATGATATCACTTAAAATACAAACAATGAAGTGCAGACGTTACAGAACAAAGTTCATTTAAAAAGGTAACAACCTTCTTCCCAGTTTATGTTTCGCTTAAGAAAATCCTTCAAATACAAATTGAATCGCTTTAATCATTGTACATGATCCGATATTGACGTTGACGTACACAATGGTTTATGTTTGGCGTTCTTCATGGTTCCTCCTCATCCCGTAATAGACTACTAATTACTTTGATGGACAGCTTGTAAAAGAAACAAGTTTAAACAACAACGATTTGAAGTGTTAATGTGAAATAAAGGACGGACGAAGTACGTTCGAGATTGGAAATTAACTAATGTTTTTGAACGAGTGTTGCAAGAATTGCTGCCTTAGTGATCAAATTAAGAATAAGACAGCCTTGAGCCCTTTGATATGTCTAGAAAATACTTACCCTTCAAATCCCAGTAATGAGGCTTGGAGGAATAGGAAAATAAATAAGTTTTTAATATTTACTAAGCAAATTACTACTATACTATACTCTTTAGCACAGCGGATGTGAAACCAATAATAATTTCATAATCACAATCACACATGCAAAAAGGATTTTTGCGTACGCTGTGTGCATTATCAAAAATCTTATTACCTACTTAATCTTATATACATAAAAATAAAAACGCAAGAAATCATGTTGTTTACCTACTTAAATAACCGCGAAATTTATCGCAATTTTTATATTGCACATTAGTTTATTTTTTACGATCACGTTCCAAGATTTTCCGTCTTGATCGATTGAAAAACCGTTACATGGGAGTACCTAAGTGGTTTTCCATCCTGCGATACAACGTTACAGCGTAACTGGTTATTAAGTTCTCCATAAAGGTGATGTTCTAGTAACCTGGCTAGGTGGATGTCTTGTATTTATAATTTTACACATGTAGGTCAGCTGAAAACATTACTGAAACATCCGACCAGGATACCGCGACCTCTGTTACTCCTTTTAACATCAGCTCCACTAAAAGTTCCTTCAAAATCGTTCCAGCCGTTTCTGAGATTAGCCGGAACAAACAGACAGACAGACGAGAAATTAAAAAAAAACATGTGGGTAGGTACTTTCATATGCTATTTAAAAAATTTGTTAATTGGTCATTAGAAACAGACTTTATTCGTGTAAATTAAGCATGGATACCGTAGTAAGCTATACTTTTACATATTTTATTATACAAGACAAAAGCTTCTGGGCCGTGGCTTCGTAAATCGGGATATTTCGCCAATAATTACCTAATCCTGCAAACATATATCGTCTAGGTATAACATGAAGATGCGAGTCATCCATTGCTTATAAATTATGACTTTATTGTATAAAACATTGTCTTTAATAGCGTTTTAACTGACATTTATTTATGATGCCATGATACTAAAATGGCGTCTGACGGCCATAGACAAGGATCTGATATGCGTATTGTCACACATTTATTAAACTAAGTATGTAGGTACCTAACTACCTTAGTTGATCTTTATAAAACAACATGTTATTAAATATAATTATATTGTGATGATCTTGATGCTATTTTTAGCGTCTTTTGCAGAAAAAAGGCGACCTTGGATGACAAAGATACCTAATTAAAATTGTCTTAATTGGAAAATAAATTATTCAGGTATGGATACATAAAATATGAAATGACTAGGAAGGATATTCACATCACATCACATATCAGACACACATTTCCATGTACAGACTAAAATTTGTCAAGAACGTCAGAACAATAGAGTACGATGATGGGGGCATCTGCATATACTTTAAATTTTTAAAATTTTGTTCTTTTCTGTTGCAGTATGGTAAAATTTTATCTTATTTTAATTTGAAATATGGGTTTCTTGCCTGAAATAAATGAATTTTAAGTTTTTTTTTAATTTTGAATTTAATATACATCATTATATGGATAAAAAGCTGCTATCTACACAGGTAGATAAGAAGAAAATGAACACCGAGATGACGTCTAATAGAGATGTATAAACTAAATATTAGTTAAGGATGTCAGAAAAGGAGGATGATCTAGGAGCATCTGCATATAGGTACATCATTATATCTACCAGAAGCTGCTAACTTTGCACAGCTCAGATTGTCTCTAAAAGACGTGAAGAACATTGATGATGGTGCCAATAATGCTGTCACTCTTTTACATTACCTTAGCTTTCCTATATCTCCGTTAACAAAAGTTACATTGTCTACAGAGCCAGTTGTATGTCATGAGATTAGCTTGTCAGTCACGTATACGAGGGCACGTGCTGAGCTTCTATAATTAGTAATGATTATTGTTGATGATGCTATAAATCTTATGTGGTTATTATTACAACCATCTTAATGTTAATGAATTATGACCAGCGTCCTTTATGTAAATTTATCGATGTCCTTGCAAAGATGGTAAAAATAACAAAATGCCTCTATTCCCCGAAAGATTCAGCAGAGGTGTACTTACGTACCTCCACATTGCGCAAGTTATGATTAAGTGCCATGGAACAGGGGGCGAGCCTATTGCCATGAACTGGTCACAAATATGGACTCTGGTCTGCTACTGAGAAATTCCAGATTGAAGATCTAACAACACTTTACCTGACCTGGGAATCGAACCCAGGGCCTCATGTTCAGCAGTAGCGCTAGAAGAGCAAAATTACTTATGTTAAATAGGGTATTAACCGGTTTGATAAAAACTATTTTAATTTGAAGATTGGGACGATATATTTAACAGAAAAATAAAATGAAATTATTAATACGCATTTTCTCAATTAAAAACGATTAAAATCTAATTTATTTTTCATTGTTTTTAATTTACCGCCAAAACGCTCCTTACGAATACTTTTTATCACGTGACATGTGGCGTCAACTTTGTGTAAACGGCACCGTTACAAATACTTAGTTTGGCGCCGTTTTAGAAGTATTTGTGCACAAAGGCACCGCACACCAGTAATATCACTTTCTATCCATTAAAAATCTTGTTAATTATAAACTCGACATTCACTTATTTACTTACTAACTACTTTAGTTTACACAAAGTTGACGTCACGTGATAAAAAGTCATCGTAAGGAGCGTTTTGGCAGTAAATTCAAAAACAACGAAAAGTAAATTTGGTTTGAATCGTATCTAATTGAGAAAATGGATATAAATTAATTTACTTTTATTTTTCTGTTACATATTTCGTCCCAATCCTCAAATTAGAATAGTTTTTTTAATAAATTGGAAAATAACCTATTCTGGTATAATTATTAAGTATTACGTGAAGCAATAACTTTGTACCTACCCTTTTTTACGAAAATTACGCGGACGGTTATCCGACTCTCCGTCTGCATAATTTTTATACTCCTGTATGAAAGGCACAGTTTAAGTATATGGGGAAGGACTGCAGAAACATAACATTTTTATGTAATACTAATAAAGTTTTTCATTTATATGAATTATGGTCGAATTTCGACTACTGGACGAACACTAGTTCTGATAAAGAGGCTAATTACCGCAATAACCAACTAATTAAGAAAGAGAAACAGACCAAGGCATGGGTTAAGTATAATAGGTCATAGAACTACCTACCTAATTAGCCCACATTAAAGTCAAACTCTACAATCACTGCTAATGTATACGTCAATCAGTGCCATGTAGGTACTTATATTGTACTATAGCACAGACTGTGACTATTTTTTTCTGAAATATTTCAGATAAGAAATTGCTAGATTAAGATTAAACATTACTCAATGAGGGTTTTCTGAAATGACGTTGACTAGGTGGCGGCACTGCGAAGTGTAGTGCGGGCACCTGTCAAAAGTGTCAAAGCGCCTACGGACTGAATGGTGAATGAAACGAATGACATCAAATATTTTAAGTTCATTGTCGAACTGGAAGACCTCTTGTCAAAGTGGCGCCAACTGGTGGCTTGAATCATGAACACCCTCATTTTGATTGCATACTTAATTAAAGATGGTATTCAACTAATATATATTCGGTTAAACTGAAAGCCGACCCCGACACAGTTGGGAAAAAGCTAGATGAGATAATGAATAGGAATAAGGAGTCAATGTGAACTTAAAGGATTAGAAGACAATACGTGCAATGGGTTGCACTGTATACTGGATTGGTGGAATATGGACTGGACACCAGTCATAGTGAAGATGGGCGGGGTGGTGGAAGTACTTAAATGAAAATACTGTATTCCACTGTCAAAGGTAGCGACTTAGCGCGTACTGAAATTAATCCCGACTTAGATCTCGACGGAATTGTTTATTTATTTTATTTCCAAGTTTAATTTTTATCAATACGTACATACTGTACTGGTTGGCGTCATCACGTCTACGCCGGTTGTCACTGAAAACCAGCGCTGGGGCTCTGTCTCGCTCTCTGTCTTTGTTACTGGGCAGTGTTAGATGTGACGCATATTTGCAAAGAACAAGTTGGAGACAACTTGTTCTTTTTTGTGTTCTCTCTTCGTCATGTTTACCGCTATCCTTTCTTCTTCTTTCTTCCTAAATTTCCCAAAATTGACTACTCAGTACAATCAGCAGCGAAATCTAGTCTAGCTTTGAAATCAGAAATCGATTAAAATGAGCAAACAGATCAACAAAAACTGAATTACTCAGAATTATCGACCGTAAGGATGTCAAGTTTAAAAAAAAAATCATTATCATAGAAAATCTATGACCGTTTAATCGGAGAATCATTTTTCAATTTGCACTTCGACGAAGCAGGTTATGTTGGAATAAAAACTGCAGGCTTAAGATTCGAATAAGGTCATTAATATTGATTACACCTTCTTTTAAATGTTGCTCGTGGTTTCAAGTCGCTGAGCGTGTTTCTTTATCACGACCACTTCGATACGCTTCCGCGGTATTACACGGTTACATCTATTTAAGAGTTTTTAACTTTAGCTTCAAAATATTATAAAAAGCATCGGTGGCCCTGTGGAAACGGCCGCTACTTACGAGTTGTAGGTTTGCACTATACAGGTGCTGTACTTTGTGTAAATTATTCCATCACCACTACTGTCAAAACGGTGAAGGACAGCCTCGAGAGGTAACCGGCATGTCCTTGAATCAAAAATTCGAAGACATGTGATATCTGACAACCCGCACTGGGTCCACGTGGTGTATTACGGCCCACTCACTCTCACAGAGAGGAGGCCTTTATCCCAGCATTGAAAACAGTATAGGCTGATTATGCATTCAGTCTGTACAAAGTTGGAACAGAACGAATAAAATAATATATGTTCTGAGTGTAGTTTTAATTTTCAAAGCAGTTTTGTTAGACAGCTTAACTTACCGAGAGGATTAGCGTAAGCTTGAATTATTTAACTACTGTATCTTTAAGACGGGAACGATAAAATATGGCTTTATATCTCTCTACATCGATAATGTAGCGCTTCGGAACATAGGACAAATGAGTTCATTAGAAATTAGATATACGATAGTACGGGAATTAAGATTTACAATAAGGAACAAGAATTTGAAAATTATGAGAAGACGCTGACGCATGAAATCGTCTTTATAATATAAATACAGCGTAATCGAATGTAACCAGAGTGTATTAAACCAAGACTTTTAGTAAATAAATACGTATTTAAAAAGCATGACGGATTATTTACAAACCACAAACTGGCAACTAAAACCACCGTTGCACAATATGATAACTTTAAAGAGGTGCACTCTAGGAAGGAGGTAAACATTATGTGGTAAATATGAAGTCATTATCTGCTGTTTAATTTCCATTTCGTATATTACCGCTAAAAACCGAAGAAATATTGAATTTAACCTTGGAAAACTAAGAAAAATCCGAACGTCAAAACCTGACTCTATACTCGCATTCAAATATAGATTAGACAGACTATGACAAAGACAAACCAAAAGGAAATGAAACGCAACCTGTGCTTTCATTGAACAAATCACTTCTAATGATGAATTAGAAATCAGTAACAGTGCAATATACCTATATAGATGATTATTCCATTCTATATTGTATGACTACATTATTTCCTTATGTTACTAATACCCACCTAGTAGGAAGAAGAAAGCGCGCCACACAATTCTTTTCTCTGCTATTCTTGTTGAATCATGGACCTGTAACAATACAAACAAAAGCTTTAACAAATGTTTTAACAAAATTTTATTAGATCATGGCGTGAATCAGATTTGTAAATGTCGTCCAACCAAATTACAATATGTCTTCAGTCACATTATTGTCAATATTCCTTAAAAAGTCTAGAACTTAATTAAATATTAAATTGTTCATTCCTATTTGTTTTTTTTTTATGATCAATAAATCGAATATTATAGAAATAAGTTAAAAGTAACAACTTTCATTCTTGATGACTTGCAATAAAATAAGTCATATCGACGTTGCCATTTCTTGCACGTAGGTAAAATTTGATTTCTCTTTGACCTGCGCTTACGCACCTGCCTGTAGACACACACACAAAAATGAGCTAAGAATAAAAAAGTCATGGATAAAAATCTTTCTAACCTGAGTCTGGTTGTGTGACCTGAGTGCTCTGAGGTGTAATATTGGCAATAAATTAATCTGTTACACATCAAATCAGAGGGACAATTCTGCTAATTTTAAGAACGTTCACAGTCTGATCTCAGTCGCAATCTGTCAAAAATACCTCGAGTTTCCATAAATTTTTGACAAGTTTTTGACATTTGCTTGTCGCCGAGATGACACTGCGACTAGATTGTGTTACGAGAATTGGCCTTCAGATCAATTCCAATCGACATCCGAATAATAAAGTTACAGAATAAATAATAATTAGTAAGTTGATTATTCCTATGTCTTTTTCGTATCATTTGTTTACCCTACCACCAACTGCAGGCACAATATCATGACTTCCATCAGAAAAAGAAACGGCATTTGACATTTGTGCACTCACATTAAAATAAAACAACTGAAGAGCTTGATCCAAAACAGCAAGTACTACTAATGGACTGGACTACTAATATAACGTTATCAAATCGTAATCGTATGCTATGGTGCAACATGAACTATTTCGTGCAACAGCTTTTTTTTGCACAAATATAGTTTGAGTGGTCAACAAACGATTTGTTCAAATTTTAGGCGTAATTTCTCAACCGGAGCGGTGAAAGGCGAAGCAAGGCCAAGCACACAATAGACTGAATTATAGCCGATACAAATAAGTACACTGTATACAGACAGACAGACCGGAAAGAGGCTTCCATTCATATAAACGAATACTTTGTTCTCCACACTTCGAATAGAAATTCAAGTTAATCTAGATTTTGTTCGTGTATTGGATAAAATCGGATTTTAAATCAATTTATATAAAATCTTTGTTACAGAAATATGGTAGAGAATGGCAATGCAGTTACCGATACTAAAAAATTAAACCTCAATGTGCAGATCCAAGGTTGATATCAAATTGAGTAGCTAAGTGGCTATTATGTACACATTAAGATGATTTCACAGTTTTCTGATTCACTTATCTACTAACAGAATCTGTACAGTCAGACTGACAAAATTAAAGTAACAAGGCTCAAGAAATCAATATAAATCCATTTGACGACGACACCATAGCAATTTTTTGTTGGACTCTACAATCAGTCATCGATGCTCAAATTGTAATAGCAGCAAAATAATGACTTGTATCATCTTGACAGCTGCCCTTGACCCACAGGTAGACTGCGGTTGCCTGAATTTGTCTGGTGCAATGGTTAGCGAAGCTATAGAAATACTAAATTCAAAATATATGTAGCCATGTGAGTGGCATCATCATGGTCAATGATAATGTTAAAGCAGCTATCAATATAATGCAATAAAATAATAAACGTATTGTGATGAAATAAGTATCTATGAATGTGTTCTATGATCTATGTAACTCCTATGCAGTAACAGTTACATTAGAAAGAAATAGTTTTATTGTTTAATTGCCACAGAAACACGTGCATTACATTACTATTTGATAATAAACGAACTGGTTAAAAAGTACAGTGTTGCCCACTGTGACCATCAGCGATCTACGAGGGAGCTTGATATTTTTTCAAGCTATTATTCATTGTTCTTTAAAATTATATCGTTAAAATGAAACCCAAGCTCTTCCTCTTCCGTAACTTTATTAAGATTTATCTCGTGTGCAAATCAGGTTTCGAAACACTGAGTGGAAACAGAACACGCCGTAATGAACCTTTGTGGTGCATATGCAGGAAAAGTTTTTATCCAGTGCGCAAATTTTAACCATGAATTCAGCATAATCATTCTAGACCCCCTACCGCATACATTTTTCGCCGCGTATACAAAAAAAATAGCTGTTCCATACATTTTGACCGAGTAGGTATTGCACTTTTCTATGAAACAGCTGTTTTTTTTTTTTTTGTATTACCGGCGAAAAATTTCTGCGGCAGAGGGTCTAAAATGATATGCTGAATTCATAGTTAAAATTTGCGCACTCGATAAAAACTTATCCTGTATTGTGCATATATCTAAACAGATAATTTGCAAAAAAGAAGCATTATTTATATTATACGCTACCTGGGTGATATCAAAATGAGTGTAGCCAATATTATCAAACGCAAAAAGACCCGTTAAACATCTTTTATGGGAGTTTTAAATCGTCCCATGCAGCTGTTGTTTTGGTATTGTATTTGTATAGTTTTTCGGAATTCATATTATTGACCCTCATTTGCCCCTCGTCATGTGATACGGGTGATGTGGGTAGTTAGATCGATTCTAAATTAACAATTTTAATAGTAAAACTGTTGATTGTTGCTTGTAGAAAACTATATGCATTATCATCACGTTATTTAATTGCGCTCACCCCCTAATTGCTGGCGAAATGTGTGAACATGCTAAGGATCATGTCTGCCTACCCCTTCGAGGAATGACAGGCGTGATGTTATATTATGTTATTTATATATGGCTTTACTAAGTTTATTGTTTATGTAATTTTTATCGGATTTGTTGGTAGTAATAGGATACCGTGAAGTGATACAATAGTTAACATTTTCTAGAAATAAAATGCTATATTACCTCGCAACCATTTCATACTGTGATATGTACATATCACAGTATGAAATGGTTGCGAGGTAATATACCTATAACATTTTTACTACTCACAATCATGCTCATAACCGGTGACACACCTTTAGAAGCTAGCCGATCATATTACTTCAAGTAATTCCTATTCCTATGGGGTTTACATAAATGCGACATAATTTGAACAGTTTATTTAAGTTTACCTTTTCTAATACAGGAAAAGTTTTTATCCAGTGCGCAAAATGTGACCATGAATTCAGCATATCATTCTAGAACCCCTAGCGCAGACATTTTTCACCGGATACACAAAAAAAAATCAGCTGCTCCATACATTTTGACCGCGTAGGTATTGCACTTTTCTATGAAACAGCTGATTTTTTTTTTGTTCAACCGGCGAAAAATTTCTGCTCTAGGGGTTCTAGAATGATATGCTGAATTCATGGTTACAATTTGCGCACTGGATAAAAACTTACCCTGTATACGCGTAGACAACATTAACCATATTACAAGTATTACCGGGGGACATTATATTTCAGTTGATCGAATAAATTAATATGAATAATGCCCTCATATCAAATGATCATAAAATGTATGATTTGTTAGTTTTTGAATCTCAAGAAACAATTGTAGGTGGTCACGGAGCGAAGAGCATTCCCACGATTTTAAAAAACAAGGATAACCACTTTCTGCATCGTTTAAACCAGCCAGTGAGAGTTTTTCTCGACGGCTGACTTATACAGATTGTCGTGAGCCAGTATTATTTATCTAGAAACCAGTAATTTTATCTAATAGTTACAATTACTGTGAACTCCTACCTTCGTCCTACCATCCGTCACGACACGGAATAAAACATTCTAACTTAAGCTCGTGACCACGACGCCCTACTTTTTCGATTGCTCTAGCTTAATTCTGCAACCACACCAATGGTATTTCACCCCTATTGCCAACGAAACATGGTCTAAAATCATAAGACCTTTGAATAGAACAGAAGTTTTGAATGCAACAATTGTTTTACAATGGAGTGCCCAAGGGTTCGATACTTGGGCCACTGCATCAAGAGTTTTTCAATAGCAATCTTAAGTTTGTATTTTGTCGCTGGAGGCTTTGTGCACCTGATCCCGACGTAATGTGGCTTACATAAGTAATTCAAGTTGTTTCCCGTACTTTAACAGGTTCATGAGTTTAGAAAGTGAAGAAGACAAGGGATCTAATTAGAAAAGTTTCTGATTCGGATGTCGGATCAGTAAATTAGGTTCGTTATAAAACTGAACTAGTTTATTCTCCTTTTGAATACATACGTTTTTGTCAGTCATTAATTTAGTAGATATTAAAAAGATGACATAATAATGTATGCAAAACAAAGCAATAGCGTGCAGATTTTTTTCACGAAGGAGGCTTTGTGAAAAAAAAAACTCATTTTTATCCAGAAAGTCTCAGATAAGATGATATAATATGTAAAAGCACACAAGATTTACAAGCCAATTTAGTATAATGGCACACGTGCGGCACAAAGACACATTACATATCATAACCATTCACAGTATTATAGCCTATAATGTGAAAGCACATACAGATAAGAATAGTATAGCAATATGGAGACATTTTGGGTTGATTTGTGAACTACTCGTTTATAAACGTATTAATATGACTTTGTTAAAACAATTGCAAAGACAGCAATAATGTTAAAGCGATTGACGAATATCTTGACACTGATTTTATCAAGTACATTCGTAGTAATTCTATAGTTTGAGTTAGTAACTTGTTCAATCTTTTACTCTAATTTCGAGGTGGTAAGGATGAAAGTTGCAGCAACAGTGCTCCAAATAACAACGCATAGAATGGTGAGTTTCTAAACTGAAATGTCTTGAACAACGTGCTCCACCGAAGTGTGACTATTTCGCAAGCAGTTTGTTAATATTATCAAGTAGGTAGGTACTTACTTGACCTTATTATGGTTTAAACAAATGTGTAAAAGTTGATGATTATTCATAGGTCACCTTGTTACACCTGTGTTTCTTTGCGCATCTGGGATATATGGAAAAGGATAACATTATTGGATAATATGCCGCCATATATTGAATACAAATTGAGGAAAACTCCTTGTATTTGGCAGCAATGATGGTACATCAGTGTGTCACTTTCTTCCACTTTTCGATGAGATGAAATATTATTTTGGTACGTGGTTCCAGAAATCCATAAATTCTCTCTTTTCATCCATTTAATTCCTCTAATGAAACGCAGAAATTCTATTAGGATAAATGAGTTGAAAAATAGGAATTGGCGATAGGTAGATAAATTCAATTGTTTTATTAGCCGATGTGAACCTACATTTTATTTTAAAAATTATGCACTTCAAGCACTTTTAATAGCTTGTAATACATTCTTCATATATGATGAAGAAGCTATTAAAGCAAGCTATTAAAATAAATAATTACATGGAAGTTTCTCTAAAGCTGGATGCTGTATAAATATCAGATCAAATAATATTCCGATCGAGATTATTTTAATGGCACCTTTTCAATTATTCATAAGAACATGAATTTATATATAACAACCGTAGTCGCTTGTTACATTTTATTTCAATCTTTTTGAATTTGCATTATAGCGAAATGTAAAATGAAAGTGAACATGAAATGGAATGAATAATTTCAACTAAGTTACGAGTTACAAGATATTATGAGCTTCGTTTATGTAAAAGGAACGTAATATAAGTCTACACATAAGTTTAACCGTTACTAAAAACTATTTTACCATATTATGGTTCTATCAAGGCATTTCAACTTTCCCGCTTAACGCAATTTTCATAACTTTTTCCTCTTTACATATTGCAGCAACCAGCAACGTACTCGTAAAGGGTATTCTTGTGCAGTTGTTTTGTAAACCAACATTCCGTCTTATCTATATACAACATGGCTCCCAACATTTGTTCCCAATGTTATCCTACTTTCTTCAAGTAGAAGACAACATGGTCGTCTATAAATGTATCTTCAAAGATACAACGAACGACTGCCCAACGAATGTGCAAGTTAATCTTTCAATACGATTCAAAGCAACGCTCTCGTTTTGTGAGCTTACAATACCGTCACACATGTTGCCTCTATCGTGTCAAACGACTTCTCTATGGCACACAACACAATAGACAACATAGAGCGAGGCGAGATCATCTGAACTTTGGCACGTAGTCACGGAGCATCAAGGAAAACCGGTCAAGATAAAATTATTATCTTAATTAAAGCCTTCGGGCGTGCAACTGCGATGTTGATCAAACTGATTTTGTTTTTTCTCGTTATGTTTATTATTAGAACTTTAGAAGTAAAGCTGCAAAATTATTGGCTGGTGGACAACACCTGGCGGTACGCGATTCGTTTTTAGTTCAGTGACTTTTGGTCGTGTCTTTGGATAATTTAGCTTTGCCAATACCTTTTTTTTTCTGAGCAATTTGGCAAAATGTTTGTATGATTTTGGCTCTCAAATTTCATTTAATATCACTACATTCACTACAACGTAATTCAAAATTTTTAACGGGCGGAAATGAGTAGATTGATTTACCAATCAAGATGAAGCAACAATAATCAATCTGACACTATAGGGGAACAGTCTATTTCAGATTAAACATCATTAAAGTTTTGTATATGTAGGTAGTTCAAGGCCCGCATACATCACACCACTCACTGTCAAATAAAATAAAATACATAAATTGAGGTCCGTTCTTATATTCTCTTCTGAAGCTTGTATTTGTCTCGCCTACCATACCTTCTATAATAAACTACTTTCCTTCTTCAACTCAAAGCCGACCTGAGAAGTACAAATGTCTGTTTTGCGGTTTGGGTTAGCTTTCATCCCTTCCTTTATCTTTGTCAGATTAACTTCACTATCTTATGGTGAAGGTATATTTCCTTCCCAAGCTTCCTATATAGCGAGGTCTACGCTGTTTTCACATACAATCTTCTTATATGTTCTTGTTACATTTAAGATAATACGTTTTAAACCTATATACTGGCAAATAAACGAATTTTAATTTATCCTTAAATTAAATTTTGTTGTTGTGTTCGTCTCGTCTTGACTTCGCATATATGCTTACTCGTGACATAAAGTCTAACCTTGCAACTCCTATTGTTTTCAGAACCGGTTCTAACGTATTCGAGAACTGATGTGGCTAGTTCAATTTGTGGCCAAACAACCTTTTGGCAATTTAGCTTTGATTGTTTTTCTTTTTGGTTATTGGCAACCTATTATTTCTGACTTATCAAGATCATGTGCCAGTGTCATCGAGATCAAAAATGGTTTATTGAACCGACCTATTCCCCCTTATTACAGAACAAGGTTTTTCTTTAGGTATGGTTTAAACCGTCGAGCCTTCTTTTTAAATAAGAACCTAATGAAATCGAAATACAGCTCCTTTTACAAAACTGAAAAGTTAGTCCAGTGCTAAATTGTCAGTTTTGTAAAAGGAGCCTTAATTCTATTTCAGTTCTAAGTTCTTATTTCAAAAAGATCTCAATGCATAGATTATAGATAAATAGTGATCAGGACGAGGAATGAGGATAAATTAGTAACAAACTTCACTGTGGGAAAAATACGCAACGATGTGCAGATTTAAGCGAGCGAGACATTATGTTTAAAAAGCAGGAAATAAAAATTAAATTTAAAATTTAAAAAACCTCCGACCCTAACAAAAACTCTAAAAAATAAAAATAATAAAATTTATAGGCCTTTTAAGATGAAGGTAATATTTTGATCAAGGCATTGTAAAGGCGGGGGACGGCTAATGAAAATGCTAGGCCTCTGTTTGGCGTTTTCATTGACCGTCCCCCGACTTGACAATGCCTTGATCAAAATATTACCTTCATCTTAAAAGGCCTATAAATTTTATTTTTTTTATTTTTTAGAGTTTTTGTTAGGGTCGGGGGTTTTTTAAATTTTAAATTTAATTTTTATTTCCTGCTTTTTAAACATAATGTCTCGCTCGCTTAAATCTGCACATCGTTGCGTATTTTTCCCACAGTGAAGTTTGTTACTAATTTATCCTCATAAGTCCTCATTCCTCGTCCTGATCACTATTTATCTATAATCTATGCATTGAGATCTTTTCAATGAGCCCAAACACGATACTTTTGCTGTTTGTTGGTGAGTCACTTGGGCATCCTGGAAATTTCAGGTGTTACTCCAGCATCATTTCAATGTTACCTTGTTCGTCTAATATCATTGAAGTAATAGAATACAAAATTTCGAGTTGGTCAGCCCCGTGGAAGATGCTCAAATCACTTCATCAACCAGAAAAGAGCTGATAATCTTCAAACGGCTGAACCTATTTTGATGAAACATGTCTAAGAACACTCCCGACTAATACACCTTTCAAACAAAAAAAACAAAATCAAAATCGGTTCATCCGTTCGGGAGTTACGTAGCCTCAGACAGACACACACACACACACACACACACAGACACGTCAAACTTATAACACCCCGTCGTTTTTGCGTCGGGGTTTAAAAACAGGCTCGATGGTTTAAACCATACCTAAAGAAAAACCTTGTTTTGTAATAAGAGGGTAGAGGTTTACCCAACTTCGTGTAACTTAATAGTGTTGGATCTATGCTTAATCTGGTTGTGATATACAAGGTTACTAGTTATGTTATCAGTCTCATTATATATCGTGTTCTAAAGTTAGTTCAACCCCAAATCTTCTAGTCTGTTATTGTATTTTGAAGTTCATTCCGACAACTGTAAACCAATCATTACAAAATTGACCCTGTAGACTCGGCGTTATATACAGTTTTTGTGATCAGAAGTATAATATAAGTTTAACTTTGTCGGAATTAAGTTCGAAACTCGAAAATGGTTTGATGGTTTAAACCAGGTTCTAAAGTTAATCCTTGGTTTGTAATAAGGGCGTTTAAGTTTATCTGATCTTTTGAACCCGAACAAAAGATGTTCTTCATAATCTGTAATGAATACAAAAAATCTGACTGCCGCAGTTACCAGACGTTTCAGTTCAACGAGCACCATTACAATAAGCGCCTCGTTCTTTCAGTCTAGTCTGCAGACGGTTTCTTTTTCATGTTTTTCAAAGCTTTCAAGTCATCAATCGAACGTAAATTGGTATGATAATTTTCTTTTAAAGTTGATTTGAACAGAAAAGCGAAACAATTTCTTCATAAGCATAATTACAGCAGTGGAATAACTTTTCATTTCTCAAGTTTTTACTTGTATTACCTACTTTGAGGTATACAAAGTAATCAATACTACTTATATCATATTATCATCATATGAATAAAAAACCTGCAATAAAAAAAGTAACGAATTCTGAGACGACGAGGACTTTTTTTTTATTTTCACACCTTTCTGCCACACGTTTCGTTTCAAGGGGAACATAGAATGGTAATATCTACCTGAGACTGCACCTGCTTAAACAAGACAAGAAAAACACTTGTAAATGTGTCATTGCTACAACTCCTACTGATGACAATGAGCAGCCTCAACTTACACACAAGTAAGTAAAAAATGCAAAAAAGTGATTAGAAAACGAAACGAGAATGTCGTTGTTCGGTGTAATCGGACTCCTTCATATCAAGCCCAAGTTACAGAAATCAGAGCGCTAGGCTGGCGCGTTCCAATGGGTCGAGTTACACGTGCATCATTTTACTTGTATGTCTTCACGTTTTACGTTCGATTTCTCAGTAGGACCTCAAGGCAGTCTTGACGACCTATGATGCACAGCTTCCTGTCAATCAAAGAGATGGCATAATTTTAGGTTTACTTCATCATCATCATTGGCAGCCTTGTACCAGCCAGTGCTAAGTATCGACCTCCTTCATTAAATGCCATGCTTCTCTGGTCTGTGCAAGTCCCTTAAATCGAGGCGTTCTAAAATTGATTCACGAATAAAATCAACTCTGGTTTGTGTCGCTTGTCTTTTCGATTCGATAAGATTTATTTAGCAACGAAGATCGTTTTACATCTTCATCAAGTTTTTCTACAAAACCAAGTCGCATAGTTTTATTATTTTTCAAACATTTTATGCTGTGCCTGCAAAAGCCTACTACTGTAGTCTTATGATTCCTCAGCGTTTTCTATTTTGGTCATCCATCAAAATCTCAATTACATGTATTGATCTAAACCAGTTTAAACGTAGTGCCGTGTTTCTAACTTATTATAGTAGCTTTTTAACTTCCCATCTTATTTTGTATTTCGATGGTCGATTAGTCATGTATTGCTAAGTCTGTTCGTAGAGTGTTATCACAAATGTTTGTTCCCCCTACCGGTAGCCCACTTAGCCTCGGCGAGTGCTCATCAAAATTGCATCGTGCCAAGCGGTGACCCACCGTATGTCAATTTGCAGAACAAAAGTTATTGGCAGAAGTAGGTCACTTCGCAGGAATTGATATTCTACTGAACATGATTCCCATATAATATCTGTAGTATCTGTAGTACCTTGAAAATAGTTGTCAAAACGTGAACGTGTCATTTATTTTTCATATAGCTACTCTGTAAGTACAGGAAAACTTTCCAGACTTACTACTTTAAGAGCATTTCCTTTGTTTCTTGCGCTTGGATATCCTGGAAACACTAACGAGATTTTATATAAATTATGCATTATCTCGATGTTGAATTGTCAACGTAACAGAACGGACGATAAAAATGTTTCTTACACGATTGTTAGCGAACAAAAAAATGCTTTTTAGACACCGTGTGCAAACAGCTTGGGAAAATAACTAACTAATTATATAATTAACTTGTATTAATTATCCGATTTACGGAGCGATATAATTCATTAAAATATTTCAGTCTGTGAGGCATTCCATGGGCAATATCAACGTGGGTGAATTTTAGCTGACTGCGGGTAATCATATGAGAAATGGGTCAGATGTAAATAGGGTCAACCGTATGGGGCTGTATAGGGTGAGTTTCCGTGACCGATACGCCATGACAGGCCCCGTAGCGCATTAAAAATAATTTATTTAATCTATGCTCAAAAAATGGGAGGGAGTTTTACTTGTCATTATTTTTTGTCATGCTGTAGGTAGATCGCGACGATAAGTTAATTAATTGAAATTCTTTTAATTAATTAAAATTCATTATGACGAGCAATATCAGGAAATTAGAGTTTCGGGTCACCGTCCTGCGTCCATCGCAATTACAAATTGTATTGCTTGATTAATATAAGGGGCTTGTGACGAAGTTATATTACGCACGGTTCGATCGATCAGGTAAGCTTCGCTTGCTGAGGTTGGTCAGTGGATGGGTGACCATCTTTACGTACCAAGACCCCTCCGTACCTCGGAAAGCACATTAAGCCGTTGGTCCCGGCGGCCATTTGTGGATATTTGACAGTCGTTACGGGTCGTCAGAAGCCCCAAGTCTGACAACCAGTCTTACCAAGGGGTATCGTATTACCCAGTAACTGGGTTGTGGAGGTCAGATAGGCAGTCGCTCCATGTAAAATACTGGTATTCAGTTGCAACCAGTTAGACTGGAAGTCGACCCCAGCATAGCTCAGAAAAGGCTAATGATGATGATTACGATATTAACATAGTTTTTAATATTTGTTACAATTTCTGTTGCTAAGCTATCAATGGCTGGGCCCATTAAAAATGTATTCAATCTACTATTAAAGTTCATTTGCTGCTGATCTAGAAACCGTAACTGTTACAAAAATTTACTAGTCTAAAGGTTTACCTACATTTGGTACAACTACCTACCAATCTAAATACCGATTTAGGTTGGCAGGTAATTGTACCAAACTTAACTACACCTGTAGTTAAGTACTTAAGAATCGTCATCATTCTCTTTAGGTATTCCACTTTATTTGTGGTCTACACATGTCTTTTTCTTCTATACTTCTCTATTAGTCGTCATCGCCTTTCTTACCATATCGTCATCCACGCAGTCTATCCATCATTTCTTTTATCTCCCCCTACTCTTATAGCCATCGAAATTCATGATCCAAACTTTCCTCACGACATTTTCCTCCGTATTACATGACAACCGATTTCCAAACCACTTTTCAGTTACCGGTGTCACTTTCAGACTTCCTCTTACGTACTCATTTCTTATTTCATCTATTCGTTTAACACCACATAGCTTTCTTAGCATTCTCATCTCAGCTGCATGCAATTGTTTTCAATTCATACATTTTGTGGCCCAAAATGCTAACCCATACTTACAAGACTGCAGGTCTAACGTTTGTTGTTAAAATTGTTTATAAAAGAATGTGTTTAACAATAAAATACATAAAGTGCATGACGTTACAGATGCAAGTACTGTACCAGACGACATGGTCGAGAAAATTAAACGCGTCGATCAATTTAATAATAACTATGGCGATAAATCGAGAATCGATTAATCGCTTCACCAAGCGTACGGTATTGGACTTGCATTTTTTATTTACATTGTTCAGTTTGCCTAAGTACCGTAACTGC
Organism: Polymixis flavicincta; assembly: GCA_949987655.1. Lineage (NCBI taxonomy): Eukaryota > Metazoa > Arthropoda > Insecta > Lepidoptera > Noctuidae > Polymixis > Polymixis flavicincta. Next base: position 22,984,189 of record OX465175.1, read on the forward strand.
ACACTGAAGTCTATCATGTGACGTGTCTAGACTCTCGGCAGGTTGGACGTCAAATAGACAAGAGATAATGAGCAAATAGTAAAAATCGTTGTCATGCATGGCATTCTCAGGATCCGATCCTGATTCACTGCAAGCAGCTGACTCATCGGTCCCGCCATAGCCACCTATATCCACACCTATAGCCGGTGACTCACCGCCAAGAGAGTGCCCAGCTTACCACACCACGTTACCGTCCTGCCCTTGTGTTTCAAACAATACAAACTGAACGCAAACCAGCGCGTTAGCCGCCGCGGTAACCTGGTGACTTGGAGACCGGTTTGGTCTGACTGTCTGAGATACAAGTTTGCAGTATAAATATCGATAATACGTTGCGCGAGTGCTAACGTTTCGAGTTTTGTGCAACTCTGTGTCCTTATTGGCTCGATTTTGAAGCTCAAATGACCAGTTACGTGCTTTGCAATGGCGCTTAAGCAGTGGTTGTCATAACTGCGAAATATACAAATACTCGTTAATAAACTGGATTCTAGGTTGAAACCCAGCCTTTACTTTGTGTAAATTATTGAGTGCTAACCACAGCTCTCATAACGGTGAAGGAAAACATCGTGAGAAAACCAGGATGTGCAGCAAATTTGGAAGACTTGTGACAACTACCAATCCGTACTGAGCCTACGTGGTGGTTACGGCCCACTGCATCTTACAGAAGCAGACCCGTGGCCCAGCAGCATTTTAGGCTAGTTATTAAATTAAATTAAATAATCATTTATTTCAGGAAATTATTCCCATATTATGCGGTACAAATTTCACAGAAATATAAATTAAAATTACATTCTAAGTACATTATAATATTACACATAAAAACATTACATTACAAATAAATAATAAATTAAAGTTAATAAAAAATAACAATTACAGCACATTCACAATTCATTACGTTAAAATTCAATCGATTCCAAGTTATGCCTTTGTTATAAAAAATAATCTTAAAAGTACTCTTTGAAAGCTTTTATTTCTTTGAAGACACGTGTCCTAAGCTGGCACAAAAGAGCTTGATTCTATTGAAAAGAAACATCTGCGAAAGCTTTTGAAAGCTTACATCTTACGTTACAAATTTACAATCCATTTGATATTACTCGCTGTGCCCCGCGGTTTCACCCGCCTCCCTCGTGTCCTACGGGCCAGAACGTGGTCCAATAAACCTACCTTTAAACCTTTCTCAAGAATTTGACAATAAAATGCAAACAGAAGAGAGATTAGTGCGTTCAAACACACACATTCTTCAGCTTTATTGTGTCATCACAAGAATGGATAGCCAGAAAATCCATATCTTCACAGATTTATTTACTATTAAATCAACCAGAACATTTTGCAGACGGCACTATAGACGTAAAATAAAGTTGCAAAAACCTCGCAAATCTTGGAATAACAACAAAAACTTGGTATGAAGCTATCAAGAATAATCTCCTGCGCGGTCTACATAAGTTCGCATAAGGAAAGTGCATGGAGTGGGCGGCGAGTGGGACGATTGTAAAGTTCAAAACAAATTAAATAGGTACCACCATCTTTGTGGTCCAGTTTCTTTAACCATACAGGATCGAATTAATCTTTAGTGGATTTTGCTGTTTATCAAATCCATAGATTTGATTTTGCACTTCCTGAAATCAGATATTTTATAAGACAGTCAATTATTTTATTAAGTAAGGAGACTACGGATATTTCAAGAGCTTTTCGAGTTCGAACTCAAAAACCTTTCTCATACGCACATATTTTATGTTCTTCATATGCACTTGTTCACACATTAAGACGTTGAACGGCCAAAAAGTAATATTTTGTTCGCCAATTTCTATAAATTGTACTGATACTGAATATTGACATTTGGAAGGTGGTTTCGCACTTAAAAGTGTATATAATGTCAGGGTTTATTGTAAATTGGCTCGAAGCAGCGTCAAATTAGACTGCTGAGTGCTGATTTTTTATCTGAATCAAGTTTTACACAATCTATTTTAATTTGACATTTTCGTGTAAAGTGATCCTACGAAAAAAACAAAAAGGTTACTTAGGTACTATATTGTGTCAGGAACGGGATCTGATAGGTACATTCACCCTCTCCACATCCTCTATTAGAAATGCCATACAGCACTTCTGTTTTCCAGACATTTCAAATTAAAACCCTTCGACATTAATAACAGTCTCAGATCTGAAAAAAACTGTCACGATGTTAACAAAAGAAAAAGAATCATTCTTGATGAACCAGAGTCTAAAAAAAAACTGTGCTCACAAAATAATGACGTTGTCAGTCACATGTATTCACGTGTGCATTTGAACAAACAAGTTTCGAGTTTTTGATGACACGTCATGCAGTTTTTTAAAAACACTATAAATTATTTTGTATGTCCCTATTTTTTGTTAATCCCAGGCGTTATCATTACTTATACATAGATGATATTCCGTTGGTACCGTGTGGTGCCGGACGTAAAAGAATAGCACCATCCCAATTCTTCCCGTGAGTGTCTTAGAAGTCGACCAAGGGACTTACTAGAGAATGGGCAGCAGCGTTTTCTATGCATTTTACCATCATACTGCGATCGCCAACCCGCCTGCCAAGCGTGGCGATTATGGCAGTTCCCTTCCCGTTTGGAGGAGGCTTATGTCCAACAGTGGACGTCTTTCGGCTGAAATGATGATGGTGATGATGAGATGATATTCTGTGAGGTAAAAGGGCTTAGGTATTTGTTTATTCGAAGCAGTTGTGGTTTTGATTTTCTAGCTCATTTATTGATTCTAACGGAAATTTGTTTGATTTAAAACTAATAAACTATACTCCGTCATACTCACTCACGTTCATCAATCTAAATAATTTTGAAGGATATTGCTAATTCATTGCTTAATAAGTTCGAAAAATTGGTCTGCTCAACAACGTAGAAAACGCAATGAATGTTGTTGAACTGACAATATGAAAGCTATACCTGTTATATGTAGTTAGTCCGTTAGTGTTATGAAGTTACCCGCTGATTTATTTTCTTAACTTGTTATATCATAAACTCCTGAAAAACCAACAATAAATTTCTGGAGTTGTATCGTGGGTTTTTCAGGAGTTTATGACATAAATAGCATCGGAAATCCACTTAAAAAGGTTACCAACAATTAAAAAGCCAAATATTTAATGACGTTCTAGCTCATAATCATCATCATAATCAAAAAATAATTGTAATAAAAAATAAAAAAAATCATTTAAAAGCATCTCATTATTTTCTAAGAGTAAGGGAACTTAATATTTTTAATATAAATAAATCACACACATTATGAAAAATAGACTACTTATAATTTTTTTGTAAGACAAAAACAGTTCCCGTTTTTCAGCTGAATTTAAAAATCCGCGCCTTCTCTCAATACGTGCCTCATATACAGAGTGTAAAAGTATTCGCTGGCAAGCAGAAAGTTCGTAATTAAATACGGCTAGGTTAGTTTCCCGTTGTTTTAAGCTCTTTCAGTAATCATAATTTCCCAGGAAATGTATGCGTGCAAAAGTGAAATCAGAAGAAAATGGAAAGACATTTTTTTTATTTTCTATTTGCTTGTCATTGCTGTCCTTGCTAGTACTTACTTTACATTTTTCAATCCTTGAAAAACTTAGTTTAATTTGGCTAATAGGGCGTGGAAAACAGTCTCAAATATGCACTGTCTGCTAATATTGATATCAAAAACTTCCGAACAAGGGGGCGGATACAAACCACAAATCTCTCAGTTAATTTGTCTGTAAGAACACTTAGTAAACAAATGGCCGACCCCTCGCGTTCCCTCCATAAGGATGCACAATTTACGACGTAGTACGGCTACAGAAAACAGCGGTAAACTGCTAAATATGAGTGCTTAGGGAGTTAATAAACTATTCCGTTATTTTTCAGTCTTATGAAGGAAATATTATAGGAAAATATTTCTTCTTCTCTCATATCGGGTGAAGTATAAAAATTAGGTACACGAGCAGTTTGTATGCCGGGGCAGAAAGCCCATAATATTACAGTAATTTGTGTATGCTTATGTGTATTTTATATAAGTTTTTGACATAATTATGTAAGTACTTGTGTACGTACAGTCACCAAAATAGATAAGTAACCAGGGTCTTTAGATACAGCTGGAATTCATTTAGTAAGAAACCGATGGATGTTTCCGAATGAAATTAAATTTAACAAACGAACTGTTTTTTTTCTATTAATCAAACTAAATTTTATTCGAAAACATGCATCATGACCGTATTTATTTCATTTATATGTTTTTTTGTATCATTTTTCTTTGCAACCTAAGTGCTTACCATCTAAACTCGTCACCTACCATGGTTACCTGGGCCTGAATTCAATAGGACCACTTACGATTCCTTACTTCGAAACCACGTCAATTCTTTAGATCACACACGAATTCTGCCAATATCGTATTAATACGAGTAATATCGACAAAGTGTCTATACAGGATAAGTTTTTATCGAGTGCGCAAATTTTTACCATGAATTCAGCATATCGTTCTAGAGCCCCTAGTGCAGAAATTTTTCGCCGGGTATACAAAAAAAAACAGCTGTTTCATAGAAAAGTGCAATACCTACGCGATCAAAATGTATGGAACAGCTGATCTTTTTTTGTGAAACGGGCGAAAAATTTCTGCGCTAGGGGGTCTAGAATGATATGCTGAATTCATGGTAAAAATTTGCGCACTGGATAAAAACTTATCCTGTATAGTAATATCGAGAACGTGACATTTCGATTCTTCACCGCTATATTGGTTTCTACAAAACACGATATTAACGATATTATATTAGTTTGAACGTAGTAAGATTCCGCGGGGAATCATTATAACCATACGGTATTGGGGCCCTGGTAGAGAATGCTTAAGGCATTAAGTCCGCCTTAGTACCTTTTGTGTGTGAGAAAAGTTTCAAGAAATTGGCTATTTTTAATTACTGTAGTTTTCGTAGGAATCGTAGGTAACAAGAATTTACATGAATTTCGGTTTGAGAGATAAAGGGTTACCTACCTCCAGTAAATACCTATCTTATCTTTATTGAAAGAATTCAGATTTACAACAACAAATAAACGTGGTTTCCGGATAGATAAGACTTGACTATCAACCACGAGATAGCTCTAACATGAAGTCCCCTAACCGCCGAAATATCTTTGATTCGGTTTTAACTTTAAATTCTGCAAGAATTTTGATTTAACTTTGCTAAAACTTTAACCTACTATAATTGTTACAAAAAAAAAACAACCGACTTCCAGAAAAACACTAAGTACAATGTGAAAAATAACTTTAATTTCGGAAGTCGGTGACTTTGAATTGTATTTTATTAATTTCTTATCACCGCCTTCGAAATTAAAGATATTTTTCACATTTTAGTGTTTTTTTGGAAGTTGTTTTTTTTTTTTCTGGAAAAAGTTTTATACATGAAAATATTTTTGGTGGGATTTAAAATTAGCGTAAAAACATTGAATTTCGCGATCTATCTTACCGCATTCCCTTTCATGAGGTAGGGCACTGAAATACGTTGTATCTGTGTGCACTAATAGGTCAACGTATAAGTATTTGATTCGATTTGAAGAATAACTTACTATTGAGTGTTTATCTTTAGACCTCGAAAGACATCAGTCAAGTTATAGTTACTCATCGTCATTCTTACATCCTTGAAAAGAAGAATAAAAGTATTTGCATAAATTGTACTTATATGCTTCCCGGAATGACATCAATGTTATTTTGCATTAATAAATAAATATTACTACTTCTTATAGGACCTCCTTAGACCTGCAAGACATTGTGTCTGCAAACACTTATTTATAGATTCGTATGTAAATATGTGTATTTCTATTCTTATAGTGTTATGTGCAGTTGGTAATGACCGCATAATCATTATTTGCAAAGTAAATGTTTAAGTAGAAATAAGTGGCTTATCATATAAAATAATATATGTATCTAACAATCTATGTACAGAGGCCAGCACATCAAGCTACCCCAATCTGTCAAATTTCTTTGATTGTTTTTCAACTTTATTGCAAAGGAATAAGGTTTATGTTCAATTGGGAAAATTTGACAGTTTGGGATAGCTTGACCTGCTGGCGACTGTACCTAACTAATTTACAGAAAGGTTTTTGTTTTTAATTTTTTCTCCATTTATTTCTTCCTCCGTATTGCCTTGACTTAGTTATGTAGACATTTTTGATTTAGGGCTGATTTTTAAAACGTCAGAAAATAGTTTCCGCAGATTAAAATTATTCCTTGGAAAAAATAAGGCTTTGTTAAAATCGGCCCAAATTTAATATTTCGACCTCCGTCAACGTGAGTAGTTACTTACCAACCAAATACTTGTAAATTAGTGACCTTCACATCAAAGATAAATTAATACAACAGAATTAAGTTTGTATTTTAATTAGACCGTTTTTCGCAGAACTTAAAAACTTTTAAGAACGTCATTTAATGTGGCTGATTATTATTTCAAGACTTTAATCAAGAACTTGTTATACATGTATTTTGAAACAGAATTAAAAAACAAAAAAACACGCTTTAAAACCAAATTAAAAAAGTAGTTTTTTTTAGTACGGCTAGCAACAAAAGCGTGATTTTTAAAAAAAATTGCCAACTTATTGGAACTAGGTATTTTATGAAATTATTGAATTGTCATCGGTCCTTGATAATAAGTGTGCAAAGTTTCAAATCAATCCGACGTTTGGAAGGGGGTGAAAATCACGTTCAAGGATTCCGTTACATAGATACATACCAAGCTAATAATAGCGTGTTAAAAAATCTATAGGGAGGTACGATGAGTTGTTACACTGATTTTCTCTAAAATATAGGTAAGCAGATAACTTAGAAGAACAACAAGAAATACGTTTTTAACAATCTAATAAAGTGGAAACATTAACCAACAGCATCGAATTAGTTAACTTAAAAAAACGCTTTGCTTTGATGCGTGTGACTAGTGACGTTTTCCGTCGAGTTTCCGACTGCTTGCTATTCAGAGGCCATTGTTTGATTACCATTAACTAGTGTCAGTCGGTCTCTGTGTGTCAACGAACTAATTGGCAAACAAAGGACGCGATAGTAATGACACAACACACCGTGCATCGCTTGCATTTCTTTTAATTGCGCGGCAAAAATTGGCATCGAATTTCTGCGCAAATATTTGAATGTAACGGCCGTTTTCTTCTCTTGAATGTTTTTTTTTGCAAGCTTGTGTTTAAAATTATCATAAATGATCAATGTAGCTACTATGAACACAATTTCTGATTTATAGTATTTCTTTCTACTAAATACCTACCTACGAACGTTCTATCTATGGTCCTTCTACATTTTTTTTACACTTTTCTAAACACTGACTTCAAAACGGTTTTGTTAAAAACTAACATTAAATTGTGTGCCTTTTAAGCAGTTTAAGAAATATTGACACCTTTGAAACTAAACATTTATTTGACAGTAATATCGGCTCTAAGATATGATCCGTGAATGAAAAACTGCAGGAAATAGCGGCACTGTGGGAGGTTTAATTTTGACACGGATAACTAATCAAATCCAAATTATCCAATATGAGACGTGTTACTGATGTTATTTGGGTTAATTTTGTAGATATATCTTTATCATTAAGACTCCAATAGCTTTACATAAGTTTTAAGTTTAATATTTTTCAACTGCCAAAGTAATTACTAAAGAATATCTATGAAAATTAAAACCAATATTACCTATGTTATGCATATTTGGCAGATACAAAAACTCAATTAAATATAAACATCTCTCCATCTAGGTGAATAGTTTATTATAATCATTACAGCACCAGGTCATCATTATAGTCTTCATATACATTACGAAACATTCCAAAACGTGTTGAATATTCACCATTACAAAACTAAAAGAAAAACTCGAACGCGAAGTAATTAATTTAACGAAATATGCAAATTAAAAATGAAATCACTTAATTGTGTTTGTTTGTTTGAAGTAAGACAGAAAAACTTGTTTAATGGCTCCAAAGAAATAAATAAGTCGGTAATTAATCTGTTTTTCAGTAATGATGTCATTTCTAAGTTTTTATTAAGTTTTTTGTATAGTTTAGAAACTTATCGATTATAAATGAAAATATTTTTTTTATAAATATTGTAAAATAATAGTTACAACTAATTATGGGTATCTCAAAACTCCGTGCCCAAAAATGCATTCTAAATCCAGACTTTCACCAATCTCTATGAAAAAACAGCTGATATGAAAAAAGAAACAAAAACAACCAAAATAAGAGCATAGATTCACACTACACAGACAACATAAAAAAAAAATACAATAGTTTACAAAAGAAGGCCTCACTAAAACACATGTCCCAAATATTGACAACAATATGTTATAGAACGTAACTAAGCAAGTCGCCCTGATTCATTCACCTTTCGAACGGCCTAAGCTAAGCCTTCAAAGCTTCAGAGCTTTCACTTCAGCCAAAAAAAAAAATTCCAAACGATACTTACAGAAATAAAAATCCAATGTTCTCTTAGAAATTTCTGAAACACAGCACGGTTTTTTCTTAATAAAAAAAATTCAACTGTTTTTTTCCGGCACTCAGATGCGACGCGAGAGGACGTGCGCTCCGCACGAGGTTTGTGAGAGGACTGAGGGACGCCCTCACTGAGTGAGGGAAGCGGGGCTGAGAGCCTCTGTATCACGAACGATCCTCAAGCGAGGCTTACTTAGTTTCTGCGTACATTGCTTGTTTCACCAACTCTAAATTAAACATCAACGATATTTCCATTTTTTTTTCAGCAAATCATCATTAAAATTAAAAACATACTTGTCACCCTAAGTACCCCAAAAAAATGACCTCATTTTCTCCACACAAACATCATTAAGACAGCAAGCTAATCAACCCATTACGTGCTCATCATTACCGTTGTTGGTCCCTAGTACCGGCTCTGTAGAAGTAAGGTCGCCGACTCGTGGTTCGGACCGACTCACCGGCCGAGTTCCGCAACGGTTGCATCTAGGTGATTGCAGCCATGCAGCCATCCTACTCTGATACACGGCTGAGAACAAACCCGGCTTTCATACGGAATTACAGAGCATTTTTTTTCCTAGGGTTTTTACGGTTTTAACGGAATTTCATCAAGTGTCTTTTTTTTTATTAAAAGTTGTGTCAGAAAATTTTGTTAAGTCTAGAAAATTTATAGACGATAAAATAGTATATCGTCGTCCACATGTTTTAGTTAAGTGTAAGTCTTCTATATTTTAATATTATTACATAGGTACAGGCTAGTACAAAGTGCAATGTAATCACCCATAACATTTAAAATGCCAGAGGTGATATCAAAGTTTGCTTCCGCGGTCATACAGGCTCTACTTTGGCTGTTACTGTAATTTACATAATGATTGTATGGATATTCATTTTGAGATAGGACTTGGGATGAGAGTGCCACAAATTCTGAACTTATAGGTAGGTAAGGCAGTCATAATAGTGCCACTATTAATGATGATAATTTTGCCCATCATGATTTAGATGTGGAAGATAATTGGGCAGGGAAAGAAAAAATAAACTCTAGGACGCTGGCTAATAACTAAACTGTAACAATTAGTGCGAATGATGAGGTTGATGAAAGTTTCAACAAGGGAGATGATCGGCTTTATCGATATGGTTTATTGGGACTAAGCAGAGTGACAGCGACATCGACGCGTAACCATGAATTCAGCAATAAGTAATGGGTAGCTCGCTGTTCGGTAAGGACCAGATGCCTGCCAAGGGTGCTGGTTGTTCGAAAGAGATACCGTGGCTTCTTGCACACAGGCAACTGAAGGAACACGGGTGGGTTTTAGTCAGTAAAAGTCTGACATGCCCTCCTGCTCCACCCAGAGCGGGAGAAGTTATTTGATGACATCCCAACAAATACACCTAGCTTCTGAGGTTTCATAAGTGCCCATGCAGGTTTATGTTAAAAAAAATATTTTGTAAAAAAAGTTTTAATATATATTTTGATTTGATGAAAAAACCATGAATTCGACACACGATTCTAGAATGGGATATCGTGAAAAATTTTCGTCGAATATCATAAAAAACTGTTGTTACATAGAAAAGTGCAATAGTTCAGAATCATGTACTGGATCCACAGTAACGGGGTGTGTGGCGATATCTGCCATCCTGTAGATATGATAGGCAGCTAGGTACAGACGGCAGCAGGTCAACCTATCCCAAACTGTCAAATCTTGATGTGCTGACCTCTGTACTACAACCTCCTATACCAAATTGTATGTCCGCCAATTTAGATGTCAAAATGAAAGCCATTCTATTAGTGTGTTACACAACCCCGCAGTTGTAATAACACCTCATCAATTTTCCAGCTTCCGAAAAGGTAAACTGGGAACGGCCGTCCAAATACGCTCTTGCAATTCGTGTGTAATGGCCCTATGATCTGAAAATGATAGGCTTAAAAATCACCAGATAATGACAGGGTTAGCCCATCGCTTCCAATCATCATTAACTGTTACAATGTAAGCGGTAATTATTGCACAATACGTAACCATCGCGGCTCTACTATTGTCAATTACAAAGTGCCTATGACCCTTGTATTATCGTCCGAAATTTACTCGGCGCCATCTTCATTATCTTTGGATTACTACACTCTTACTTATCTTCTTCATTATAGGACACTTGTTATTCTATGCCAAGGATTATGCTCGAAAATTATTATTTTGTCGACATCGTTGTCCCCACTTACCTTTTACACGTAAATGCAGAAATAAGTAGGTGGTGTCAGAATTTTTAATTCGAACTTCATTATTGCATGAAGAGCCAACACCTTTCTGCCTGAAATACCACTTGCCTCTTTCCTACAATAGGTATATATATATAATAAAATAGAATATCATTATGACACAAGTGAGCAAAGTTTGTCATTGCACTCGATTATGGAGCCGAAAGTGTAGTGAAAAATGCTCACGTATTTCATACGACGCTCATAATAAATTTGCGAAAAAATTATAAAATAATTTCCATCATTTCCTTCATAAAATATACGAAATTAAATAAATGAGAAAATTGAGCACCAACCCAACCACAACACCGCAGGGAAATATAAAAAGTTAAATAAAACTCGGTATAATCCGTAAAGGTCGGTATTACCCGCAGTATACAACTGTCAACGTATTCAGGTTAATATCCGATTACGGAAAGAAAAATTGAGAAATAAAAATTTGTATTTTCGTTTGGGGACCGAAAACCAACATCAGTAGGTACTTATACTGACTCAAGTTTAAGTAATTATAACAACACTGGTATAATCAGGAATGGAATCCGTATAGGGTTAGGTTTAGCCGAACCCTCCCACACCTATGTGATATTATGTAACATGTGTGTCCATCAATTCCAGGATTATCATATTTTAGAGTAAGCTCGCCGTAGTATCGCCACTAACCGGCTACTGTGTTAGCTTTAGTTAATAACTAACAAATTTATCGATCAGAACATACCGCACAGTAAATTGACCACTATTGTTATGTGCCATTATTACCAGCCCAACTTATAACAGGCGCCTTCACTTTAGGTGATGATCCAGCGTAGGCGTGCGTCAAACGTCCACGCTGAGGTCTATGCATGTATCGCTACTCAGCTTCTACGCATCGCTTCTCTGAATCTACGCATCGCTACTCTAAGTCTACGTATCACTACTCTGCGTCTACTGTAAAGGTTGGTTTCCCGAAAGTTTCGAAAGACAAATGATGATAAAAAGGCGCGGAGCTGTAAAGACCTAAAACGTGGAATAAACGATATAATTTTATATTTACACGCATACAAGCGTTTCATTTATCAAATCCCAGGAACCCTTCAGGTCCTACACTACACAGCGCCTCGACATCGCCTACGCATTGTCTACGAAACGTCTGGTCAGATTCTACCTACGTAGCGTCTACGCCACGTCCAGTGCGAAGAGATTCCACGCTATATATGTACTAAAATATTCAACTGAGAGAATTATTCGACGAATTCTTACTATGTTCATGTCTAGTTTAAGTAACTTTAACTGAAGTTCTCTGAAGTCAACATGAACTTGGACTTTACTGTGCTTAATCTGACAACATAGTTAACTAACTAAGATTTAAGTACAAGGTATTTGTTTAAACCTAAAAATCTAAGGCTACGTCTTAATTGTTATAAAGATGCAAATAAGTTTCATGAAAATAGAAGCAACTCCAGATAACTGCTTAGGTTTTTATCAACATGATAAATGTGTCTCGGGAAAATTCCATTTTTTTTTTCGTTTAATTTTAATACAAATTAATTTCCTTGAGTGTATTTGTTTTGGAATTAAAAACATGAAGCTATACGCCAGTCGGTTACACAGCAATTTTGGGCGTTCACTCAGTAAACATTACCGTCCCTAGGGTGGTCGGCAGTCGATGACCCTCCAATTTTCATTTTGAATTTTATACAAAATATATAATTTTATTTTGCCTGCATAAGCATAATTAGCCAAAGAGTATATTGTCCCCACTGCTGGGACACAGGCCTCCACTCTGTAAGCGGCAGGAGCCATAATCCACCACACGGGCCAAGTGTGGGTTTTTGTATGTCACAATGTCTTCGTATTTTTAGCACATGGACATGGCACTCAACATTATTTTATGTTTTCATAGTCATCCTCATGCACTGAACTATCCCAATTTATAACAGGATCGGCGATTTTCATACATCTCAATTAGCCGTCATCTCAGAGTTTACTTAGTAGGTACTCATTTCCCGGCCATTTCCCAGTTCCCACCATCCATTAATCTTCTCTTTTCTTACAGCTCCACATTCTTTTAAAATTTTGAAAGATTGGTAAATCTTACTTTATTAGGTACGTAATTAGTTTAGTTTAGGCTAAGGCTAGTTTTCCATGAAATAGTAATTCAATGGTATTTATTATATGAAGTAAGAAGGTTGTTTTGATGATTTTAATTAGTATAATTCTGGTGTTACGGTCGAGAATCATAATGATCTTGTTCAACACACAGACTGACGTAGACCTAAAAACTGCAACAAAAAATAATAATTTCGCAGGGTACTTTTCATTAAGTTATACTGTTAGTTCACACCGGTTTAAATATAACTACATTGTAAAAGCAGTGAGTTTAAACTGGCCCAAATTCGCTAAATTAAACTTAAAGAAAGTCGTTTGTATCCCGGAAACTTAAAGTCTATTTGAAAACTACACATTTTATGGCGAAGTTTTAGTGGATGAGTTGAAATAAATCTGTAAATAGAAATGGGGTCGTTTTTATTTACGAGTTGATACTCTTGCTTGGTGGTTTTGTTTCAAAATCAAAAATGAAAATATAATATTTGACATAGACCTGCATGGGCACTTAGGAAACGTCAGAAGCTAGGTGCACAGTTCCAATTTTTCGCTTCCTATGGAGAAGAGCCGGCAAGAAACTCCACGATTACTCTTTTCTTGTTTCCCTCTCTAACGTAAAATCGTCATAATAATAAATGTAAATAAGCTTAGTTAGCGTGTTCTATTTACCTATATGTTATGCTAGACACGAATAAAAAATATCATGCTCATATTTGTAATTGTAATTATGAAAGTTAATTACGCAGCATGCACAATATTGCTCATACAGCTATCACAACACCTTTTGTTAGTCGCCCTTCATTTATCTTCTCAACATGACCAAACCATCTAAGCCTTATTTTTGGGTGGGAAATAATCAAATTACTTCTCCCGCTCTGGATGGAGCAGTCATGTCAGACTTTTACTGACTAAAATCCACCCGTGTTCCGTCAGTTGCCTGTGTGCCAGGGCCACGGTATCTCTTTTGAGAACCGGAACCCCTGGCAGAATAACCCGCACCCCTGGCAGAACAACCCGAACCCCTGGCAGAACAACCCGCACCCCTGGCAGAAGAACCCGCACCCCTGGCAGAACCACCATCTAAGCCTCAGATTATAAAACAAAGGATCTAAGCCATACTCTTCTTCAATTTTTCAACAATCTAAGTATATTGCCATATAATTATATTAAACAGTGAATGTTTACGTAGATAATTATAGCGAAACTTCTTTACTTAGTTTAGAAAAAAAAAACATCTTATCAGTAGCAATCCATAAACCAGCCATTTAAACATTTGTAGATATCAGCTATAACGATTGAACAATGTTACGAAACATCCGGTTCTGTCTTCCTATTCGAGGTTCGAGATAACACGGAAGATAGATTAGAAAAAAAAAATACATGTAGCCAGATTTGATAATCCTCTTTTTTATAGAAGCGGAAAATAAACGGAGGGAACCGAATGATCCAACAGTTGGTTCTTGAGTAGAGACCGTATATCGGCAAACGTAGGGTAGGACCACTTTAGAGTAGGATGAGCAATAAGGTTGCTCATCTCCTTAACAAGGTAATGGATGAATGAGTGATCAGTATTAAAACAATTGAGTAACTACATTTCTTTATGAGAATTTCCTTTTGCTGGACAGCCCAATCTCACGCCTACTGTTTTTTCGGCTATTCTCCTTCTAAATAAGCTTGACATTTCCAATGTGACTAAACTTATATTATCACCAGCCTGTACAACATAAAGTCGACTTTGGCAGACACCCTTTACAGTACCGATAGCAGAATAAAGTGAAGATGAACAAATGATCCATTTCATTCGACTACAAAAGCAAAATACGATAGTGAGAATGATGAATGGATGGTGTGTTTTATCTCTTATCTTCATGCGCTTTTTGGCTTCAGCTAGAGCGAACAGTGACACCGCTTGGAACATGTGAAGTGCATATTATTGCAATCACCAGAGGGTGGCAGAGAACGCATCGCGGAGCAACACACACAACGCAATTATTGAGATTCGCTGCAAGTTAAAATATTGCCTTCTTGTCTACGGAGAATATTTAAAAAGTGTCTTAATAGTGTCATCATCTGCCTAGCCTTTTTGCAACCATGTTGAGGTGCAGTTAAACCGGATGCAGCTGAATATCAGTATTTTAGAACTCAGTTACGACGATACCCCTTGGTAAGACTGTTTGTCAGGCTTTCGGCCTTCTGATGACCCGTAACGTCTGTCAAAGATCCACGAATGACAGCCGGGACCAACGGTTTAACGTGCTTACCGAGGCACGGGGAGCTTTTAAGGGTTGTAGCGTGATGTTACATAGAAATGAAGGGACAGGTCTATAAATCCACAATTAATTAGGGCTGTCCTTTTATATGGCAGTGAAGCGTGGCCAGTACTTGAGCGGCACAAGCAAGAGCTGCGTGTCACGGAGATGAAAATGTTGCGCTGGAAGTCCAGAGTTACGCGGAGAGACCGCGTCAAGAATTCATGCATTCGCGGCAGCCTTCATATTTGTGACATAGCAGACAAATTGCACGAGTGTCGCTTACGTTGGTACGGGTAAGTTTTGCGGAAACCGGCAAGCTACGTAGGAGACAAATGTCTAGCCCTGCCCCAGACGGGGAAGACAAAAAAATGCGCTGGCTTGATGTCGTCGCGGATTGCATACGTGCCAATGGAGTCACCATAAGGAATGCAAAAGACCGTCAGAACAGAAGCTTAAAACTAGGAAAGCGGACCCTGGGCTCCGAAAGGATGCAACCGGGAAAACGCGAAGATGATGATGAGCGTGATGTCAAATAGCCCATAACTTAGTTCAAGAATTGGCTATCCAATTCAAAAAGATTTTTCAAATCCGACCGGTATTTATAAAGAATACCCCTACATTTCTACATACAAACTTACAAGTTACAACACATTTTACCTCTTTATTTTATTAGTATAGAAGTATAGATTGGCTTATGTTGGCTTTTATACTTTAACCTTTTAAGTGCGTAATGTTGATACTACTATTATGTATTGCACCAAGATGTTACACAATAATGCATATACACAATAATGCATATGTCATATCTATAGAAGCGTCTTCCGTAATATAAATACAAATTCATGAACGTGTTGTTGCATTTGTATGATTCATTTAAACGAGGAATTTCACCAGTCTACATAGCTTTTAGAAAATGGGTATTACTGGAATAGGTACAATGAGTATTCCTTTTCATTAACCAGAAGAGAGCCAAGTCCTTTATTTTTATTTTTTTTTTTTTTTTTTTTTTTTTTTTTTTTTTTTTTTTTTTTTTTTTTATCTGAACAATTTCGGTATAAGCTAATCTAATTTTGGACCTCCCAAAACGATACTGCCAAGTGCCAATACAATGTATACGTACCGACATCACATAAGTCATTACCAAATATTTCCATAGCAAAATATGTACATGAAAACTACAGGAAAATTACCAACTGATAATTTCACCAACTTGATCACCGAATTCTGCCGTGACCTTGACAATATGCCCAATCTAGGGGGGCCAAACGCCTCCTGCCGGAGGCTCTACGCGGGGATCGTGCGGTCCATGGCCCTATACGGGGCGCCGGTGTGGGCGCCTACATTGAGGCGCCAACCAGCTCGCAAGCTGAGGGCGTCCCATAGGGTCATGGCGATCAGGATGATCCGAGGATATCGCACGATCTCCGGCGAGGCGGCGGGCCTCCTTGCCGGATTACCGCCATGGGATCTGGAGGCAAAGGTCCTCGCGCAGATATGGGAGTGGCGCGAGGAGGCCAAACGCCGGGGCGTAACTCCGCTGCCGCGGGAAATCGCGGCACAGCGGACAGAGCTCCGGCGGGATCTCATGGTGACATGGAGAGAGCGATTGTCGCAACCCAGTGCTGGGCACGCCACGATTGCGGCGGTAAGTCCCCTCTTTGAGGAGTGGTTTGAGAGGCGGCATGGCGTCCTCACCTTCCGCCTGACGCAGGTCCTCACCGGACACGGTTGTTTCGGGAGGTTCCTGTTTCGGATAGGGCGGGAGGAAACGCCCGGGTGTTTCCACTGCGAAGATCGCCCTGAGGACACGGTGGAGCACACGGTGGCGGTCTGCCCTGCTTGGGCGGAGCACCGCCGTGTCCTCGTGGAGGCGATCGGCGGCGGCGATCTCTCGCGTCCGGCCCTGGTCCAGGCCATGGTACGGAGCGAGAGGGCATGGGGAGCCGTCACCTCCTTCAGCGAAGCAGTGATGCTCGCGAAGAGGGAGGTGGCGCACGTGAGGGAGAGGCAGCATATGCGCCCTCGCGACCCCAGCCGCCGCAGGATACGGAGACGCCCTGGGCGTCGGGAATCCCAGGCCGATTTCCGGCCACCGTAGGCATGGGCTTGCGGACGGCGAGTAATGGGTAGCTCGCTGTCCGGTAAGGACCAAGCCCAAGTCGACGGCGCGTTGTGTTCCACGCGCGCCTCAAAGAGATGTCAGCACAAAAATGATGGGGCCCGCAAGGGCCGATGCCTGTCAGGGGTGCGGGTTCGTTCGAAAGAGACACCACAGCCCCTGGCTTAAGGGCTACTGAAGGAACACGGGTGGGTTTTAGTCAGTAAAAGTCTGACACGCCCTCCTGCTCCACCCAGAGCGGGAGAAGTTATTTGATGATTTCCCACCCAAAAAAAAAAAAAAAAAAAAAACCTTGACAATATCATACCCATAGCTAAAGCATGTTAAAGTGAAACAAATGCTTTCGCTACAGACTCTGCGCTTACGATGATGACGCTGTCCGCAAATAATTACCTGGTTCTCATAGATCACGAGAGATGGCGTTACTTGTACCATAAAATTGAAATTTACTGTAACATTCAAGACAATCTGCCTATTACATAAAATAAATTAGACAACACTCAACTTACTGCAAACGAGCACTGGGACTGTTTCGTATAGGATTTCGTAGCATTATGCTGAGCGATGGCCATTTTTATATCTCTCCGCATATTTCCTCCATCTTGTTTTTTTTTTTGTGTTTGTGTTGATTCTCTGCGTTATTTTAACCGCAAATATGCATACTTTCTTTTTTATTTTTCACAGAACTCCAGACATACAGACATGATGGCGTTCCAGTCGGCCGCATCACACATCATAGTTCGGGCTTAGCGTCTAGGAGGCACATTCAACGTTGAACAATCTATGTACCTAGGTAGATATATATGTAATATTAAACTTGTTCTCGGAAGCTATTATGAGATGAGTCAGCTTAGTCACAAGTCTAAGCTGGTAATTGAATTACTGAAGATTTTCCTTGACTGTTGTTGAGGATAACCTCGGTTATTGTCGAGAACGACTGCGTAGGTCAGCGATGACGGGGTGGGTAAGTAAGCCAGATGCATGATATGTACTGTCTGGTCATAATTTCATTAAAGCTGTTAGAAATGAAGCGTAGGTCTGATCAGGGGGTTCACTGATGTATCGCTAATATAAATTGATAGATTAATAACATAACACAACATCACACCTTGTTTCCCCGAAGCATTGGGCAGAGGTGTACAGGAAGGGGCAAGCCTATTGCCATCAACCGGGTACGAGTCTGAGCCGCTACTGAGAAATTCCAGATAGAAAATCCCAATTCAAGCCCGACCTGGGAATCGAAGCGGACCACATGCTCACCAGTAACGCTTGCAACAGTTTTTTTTTTTTTTTGAGGTTGGGAAATAATTAAATAACTTCTCCCGCTCTGTGACGAGCAGGAGGGCGTGTCAGACTTTTACTGACTAAAACCCACCCGTGTTCCCTCAGTAGCCTGTGTGCCAGGGGCGGCCGTATCTCTTTCCAATAACGAATGGATGGTTAGATTGTTTTTTAACTTCACTGCCATGTGCATTCTGTGGTTTTACTATAATACCGTAGTGAGAGTAAACCTACTTTTTCCCTTTGTTTAAAGGTTTGTTTTTTCATGTACCTATTATGTTTATTACGTGTTGTTGGAACTCCTAAATAAATATGAAACAATATACCAAGGTGAGAATGTGCTTACCTCTCAGTCTCAAACGGTACTACCATACCTAGGTACTTGTTTCGCATTAGAAATAGGCTAGCAGTAATCAGTAGTTCCCCGGACGAATTACACAAGCTCTTCTACTAATAAAAGGTATTTTACAGCACATTAACAACACCCCTATAAGTAGTATCGATATATATCTATATTCCCCTTCCTGTAAGCCAGTTCATTGAGCCCAATATAATCAATTGTAATTGTATTACCAACGCTGATCGCACCCCTGGTCTTTCCAGCTCCTCCCTGTTTACTTTGACAATAAATCGAAGATTGATATTCTGAATACTAATAATATAAATCCGAAAGTCACTCTGTCTGTCTGTTGACTTTTGACGCCTAAAACCACTGAGCTGATAGTTTTGCCTTCCCATCATACAACTGTTTCCCATAATGTAATATGCCCAAAATATGATACTCTCAAAAAACCTTAAGTTTGCAGATAGGTAGCCTGGAAGATAAACATTATAAACAAGGACATAACTTCGTCCTGGATATTTTACTTACTTGAAACAAAAAAAATACATACTTACCTACATGTGGATAAACTCACAATTATTATAGATATTAATATTGCTATGCCGTAAAATCAAGCTTTTCTCCGAAGAGGTCAGAGATGTAAATAAAACCTACATTTTCCTATAATAGCCATGCTTAAGCCCCATGTAATGTAATGTTGGGCGTCCAGATAGCCACAAATCCAAACACCCGGCTGCTACCTACTGTGAAGCTAATAGAAACAGCCAATCAATAATCTTGCCAACCCGGGCATCGAACCTCACTTCAATTAACAACATTGAGAGGGTTTGTCAGTTTACTTTTTCGTAAGTAGCTACTCCGTTTGAAACACGATGATCCTTGTCATCTTATACCTACTTCCTTATTCCCTATGCACAATTTATAATGCTCCCCATTACTACCCAACCGACATAAAATAAAGTCCTTCCGTAAGAAGGCACCCTTATAAATATCCTCTCTTCATATTTCTCAGTATCAAATGAAAAATCATGCTAGTCATCTACGAGTATTTCTATTTTTCCCGTTTCAAATGTTCCCCTCTAGCAAATATTCCAGGGGTTCTAATGATGTCCGATTCCCCTAATCGTGTTACCATCGATTCATGGGTTTAGCGTCCCTGCCCTGGCATAAAAATGTCATGCCGTTGCCTGCACTCGGCTCGCGTAAAACTCGAGTGTTGTTTACGAAGATAGTAAAGCTGTCAAGTTTACTGTGAGTAAATTCTTGTTAGGCCTGCCGCGCGATGGTTGGAAAGATTCAGTGGAGAATTTTTCAAGTCTAGTCTCTAGGAGGCTCAGTGTGTTCATCTATGTTTATGAAAACTACTGCAGTGTCTGTGAAAAAGTCTTTGCAAGCCATTTTCAGGCTGTATGTTCAACAAAATATGATTCCCGACCATTACAAGTTTTTATGGAAATCATACAAATCATCAATGATTTTTTCTAGAAAAATAGATGGTCGTATTGATGATTTTTGTTATGGAAAATAATAAGTATTTGATCAACATACACACTAAACCAATTTTCTTTCGTCTTTTAAATTTTTACGACGAAAATAAATTTGAATTTCTTGGATACCTTATCGCATGCACCAAGTAATTATGTTTAGGTTTAAAACTACTAAACTACCTACTGTTTTGACTCAATAAGGTTCTTTGTGATCTGTCGAAACAGTTCTGGCCTGTTTTTTTTTTAGTCTTCTCTCGTATCACGCTTAAAAAAAATCATTATCAAGTTAGCAGCCAGCAAGGTAGTAGCGGATTCCACCGGTAGAGCCCTAAGTCGCTACAGGTCAATAGTAACTGTAGCTTGAGTAGCTTACCTAAAAGCTCAGACCAAAGAATTTCTCACTAGATTTCAAGATATCAAGACCAAATGAAATTAGCATAATTTCCTGCGCATCGTGAAGTTATTAAAATTGCGTGAAGATAATGTTTTTTTTTTTTTAATTATCTTTTAATACATCATATACTATTTTTAACCGACTTCAAAAAGAAGGAGGTTATCAATTCGACATGTTTATATGTAAATGTATTTTATTTTTATTTAAAAAAAATGTATTTTATTTTTATGTAGGTATGTTCGGGCATAACTCTGTCATATATATAGACTGATTTTCAGAAATCGATTTTGTTCGAAAGGGGTTTATAGGTTTATGTTCCCATTTAAATTTCATGTAGATCTGATGGTGCGTTTCGGAGTCAGACAAAGGAACTCTTCAAAAAAAAATACAGCAAATCAACCGCGATTGCTGCTATCGTATAAATATGCATTTTTTTACCCCAAGGATGATGAAATTTCGAATTGTTAACCTACTAAAAAGTGAAAAATAAAAAGTTTTCCAAAAAAAAAACAATCGTTTCCGGAAAAACACTACAAAGTGAAAAATAACTTTAATTTCGGTGGAAAAGGTAAAAGGTAAAGGCGGTGACAAAAAGTTAAAACGTACACAAAATACATTTATATGTATATTCAGAAATTAAAGTTATTTTTCACTTAGTAGTGTTTTTCTGGAAGTCGGTTGTTTTTTTACAGTTAGGTACAGTAAGTACCATATAAAACCACTGATTGTAAAAATATCTATAAGCTACCATTTGGGTCACAGATGCGAAGAAATAAATTCTTGTCATTTTATCAATTATTTCATTTCAGCGTTATCCGACAAGCAATTCATCTGCTCCCAAGTTCCAGAGCAAAAAAAGACATCCATCCATTACTATCATTTATTTCTCCCGCATTCTTCCCGACCTTAGATAAAACTCGGTCATGTCAGTCGACACCGGATATCCACCGATGCAGGGCAAATGTTGACACTTTACTTTATCACCCTACCTTGAGGGAGCCAAACTTCCCTTAACACGCTGCTACGACCACACAAGCAATTTTCAACCTTCTTCGACCGTCTTAAGAAAGCCAATCTTATGTAAAAGTTGTACAAAAGGAATGGTATAGTTAAGTTAAGGGGTGACTGTGAAAACAAAGCAGTATTGTAGGGCGGGTCTTATAAAACTCTAAATAAACTTGTGGGCAACGAAAATATTGTTTCTGGATAAAACCTCGAAGGGTTTCAGAAATAGAATGGTGTCAAAGTGGGAATGTTTCACACTACGGAAGAGATTAAAGGACGAGTAGGTACTATGTGATAGATAATGTGTTACATCGCCCTATTTTGTTTAGCCAAAGCTAACTTGGTAAACGTCCTCCGAAAAAAAAAAGGATAGGATACCAGGAAAGCTGCTTTGAGTTTTGTTTCAGCCAGTTTCAGTAGGTACCTAAATTGAGGGTTGCCATCATTTGAGTCACCTTTTCCCAACCATGTTGGGGTCAGTTTCCAGTCTAACCGGATGTAGCCGATTACCAGTATTTTATATGAAGCCACTGCCTATCTCACCTATCTGACTTCCACAACCCAGTTACTGGGAAATACGATACCCCTCGATAAGACTAGATTGAAAGATTGTACGACTATGAAATGCCATTGAAGCTTTATAATAGTAGGCTGCGCGACGAGACAACGCGGCGCGCGGCGCGGGTAATATGCTAGAACAATTTCAAATAAAAAATCATGGAAATTGATGTATGATCTATCTACGGGACCCTTAAGCCTTGGGAGACACTGCCGTGGTGGTGATTAGTTACCTACCATGATAAATTAGTGGATAAACTTTTCACACCTTGAAACAATTTAATTAGTAACTACATATTCTTATTTGCCGAATTCCTAACCAAAAATGCCATGACAGTGTAACAAGGAAATATTGTCTAACACAGTGTGTTAACAGGCGTATAACATCCCGTATCAAAGGCGTTGTCTCCAGATATATAAATATAAACTACACGACAGTTGTCAGTCATTGTTATGTGCTTCGTTTAGTAGACAAACATGTACAATTTTAAGTTTTTCGTGTCCGTTGGCGCGGTGGTGGTAAGAATATTGTCTAGTTTTTGCGCTCGTGGATTGAATTAGCATTTCATTGTGATATTTCATTTTTCCTCATCCTCGTTAGTATTACTTATTCTGAAATTAATATGAACAGCTTTGAAGAGATTATTATTAGTTTTTATTTTATTTTATTTGATTATTAATATTCAGCTGCAGCCAGTTAGCCTGGAAGCCGACCCCAACAGTATAATATCAGGCAGATTGTAAGATCAATCTGCCTGAGATTAGGTACTTACCATTCGTTCGATCAGACAAGAACGAGATGAAAAGCCGACACGTTTTACTTCACTACTTAGATAACGAAATCTCTTCTAATTTGTGCCTAGGTATGTTTGCTAAATATTGCTACTGACAATATAACCGATTCTACAACACCAAGCGACTAAAAGAACCCACTCTAAACTTAGGTAATGATGAAGTTAAAGAGTATGTTTTTTGTCTGAACGCGCAAATCTCTGGAAATACCCGTCAGATTTGCAAAATTCTTTTTGCATTTTATAGTCCAATTCCATAGCGTTAACATATTAATAGCACGAGGAATGCGACGCGGTGGGTCGAAGGCCGATATGTCACGCGTTCAAAGTCCAGGGTAGAAGCTAGTGTACAGAGGCCAGCACATCAAGCTACCCCAATCTGTCTTTCTTTGATAGTTTTTCAACTTTATTCCAAAAGAATAAGGTTCATGTGAAATTGAGAAAGTTTGACAGTTTGGGATAGCTTGATGGGCTGGCGTCTGTAGGTACCTACTATCACCACCCGATGACTTCAACTTGAACATAACTTTGTATATTTTTTACTCTTATCTACTTATGAGATAAATCAATGCTTACTTAACGAACTTAACTTTTCAGATTTTAATCTTCCCTACGGATAAAGAAGGTGAGACATCGCGTTAACAACGAAAATCAACCATGAGTTTATTGAGTTAGTCGCCTGCCTCATTTGTATTCTGCGAGCAAAGAATTCTTGACAGATTATTTTCCCGGATTTATAGAGGGGTCGCAACTTGCTGTGCGTCAACAAACAGCAAAAAAATGTATTGCTGCAGACATCGATCCAGTACAGACGCCAGCACATCAAGCTACTCCAAACTGTCAAATTTTCCCAATTGAACATGAACCTTAGGCTTTGGTATTAAAGTTGAAAATGTATCAAAGAAATTTGACAGATTGGGGTAGCTTGATGTGCTGGCGACTGTACAACACACTTTAATACTTAGGTGTACAAGATGGCAGAGACGTCGACGTACAACGTGTTACCATTATTTTAGTTCGTGATTCTGAACCCCCCTGGAGTCCCCCCGAGTGGGTTCCCGCATTGTCGTTGCGGGGGGGCTCAGTAGCTGTGGTTTCCCAGCCACGGTGAAGCGAAGAGGAACCCAAAGGTGGGGCCGGTCGTCAGGGCTTTTGCCTCAAAGCCGACGACGTAGTGGCCAAAAAAAGTAGGTAACTGAGGTGGGCCGCGATGTCGAATGGCAGGCTGAGGGTTACAGGCTGCGGCGGAGGAGAAGTGCCGGTACTTTTGAGTAGCGCTCTTCACTTCCGTGGCCTGGACAAGGCCGCCACCGTTTGATGGCGGACGCGGTGGGGCCGCAGGGCAAGAGGAGTGTCGGTATAGCGTTGGCCGCTCTCCCTATCCCTTGCGGCCGAAAAGTGGTAGGCGGCGGGGCCTCTGTGTGACTAAGGAGTCCGCAAGGGCCGATGCCTGCCATAGGTGCGGGTTGTTCGAAAGAGATACCGTCGCCCCTGGCACAAGGGCAACTGAGGAAACACGGGTGGATTTTAGTCAGTAAAAGTCTGACACGCCCTCCTGCTCCACCCAGAGAGGGAGAAGTCATTTGACGATTTCCCACCCAACAAAAAAAAATACCCCCTGGATTTGAAATTTTTCGTCGGTTGTTTAAAATTAAATGACCTCTACCATACATTTTGAGCGCGTAGGAATTGCACTTTGCTATGAAACAGCTGTTTCGTTTTTGACAACCAACGAAAAATGTCTACCTACGGTCCTAGATTCATGTTCTGAATTCATGGTTTCATTTTGCGCGTCGGTGTTCCAGCCACCATATATATCAAGTCATTCTCCATGAGTTGAATATTCCCACTGGGACACCAGCCTCCTCTGTGGACGGTGGAGTTTCTTGCCCATTCTTCTCCATGCGAAACTACATTTTGGAATGGGCGACTAGAATCAATTCTATTTTAATGTAAATTTTGACGTTCAAAAGTGCCTTATAAGTGCATGATTGAAATAAATGCTTTGACTTTGACCTCTCAAGGACTTACTGCAGGAGAAAATGCAGTCTATGAACTAATTTACCTGCCTACTCTAGACATCTTACCTATCCTGTCGGATCTTCGAAACTATTCAGTGTTCAGAAGCCCAAATCACATACTTAGTTTATTTGAAAGCACAGCACAGCCACGTCACTGAAGCAATTAGCAGCATTCGAATGCAGTGTGTGTGTGTATGTGTTTAACTTTAATTTTCCATTTTGCAGTAACGGCTGCACCTTGTCTATGGATGCTGGATTATGCCCGTGGCCGCCCAGAGCCCACCACGACGACGACAGCCAAGCCTGATGTAGTGGAGGACTTTTCCAAATTGACGAACAAGAAGACCAGTCAGCTGGAGAAACGTAAGTCGTACACACGGCTACACATCAAGCTTTACATTTCCAGTATAACCTGATCGTGCATTGTATACGATTTCTATACAGTGTAAGATCAGCGTAAACAGGAAATTTATAGCTCGTAGATGTGTAGCCCTGCGTACATACTTATTTTTCAACAACTTTATGACAGTTTTTTTAAGACTAGAATTGCCTTTATGTGGACGCAAAATTTCTTGGCATAACTTATAATGACGATGATCTCATTTTTTTTTAAGTTTTCGAGGACTTATTTATCTACATTCTAAAGCAGAGTTTTTACAATGTATAAAATGGGGCCTCGCGAGTCTCTTAGAAACAAATTCAACGAAATTGATATACTAACTCTGCCTTCTCGTTATATCCTAGAAAATATCTTGTATGTTCGCAAAAACTTAGGCCTTTTCAAAAAAAGATGCGATTTCCAAAATCTGAATACACGTAGTAAAGATGAAATTGTGATTCCAAAATTTAGATCAACTAAAACTAGCAAGTCATTACTAATAAACAGTATCCGCTTCTAAGTTTCCAAAGTCGGTTACAGAACTTAGCGATGGAAAGTTTAAAACTCACATCAAACGTGTCCATAACAAAAAAGCATATTCTATGATAAAAGACTACGTTGAAGACGGGGAAGTATGGCATTAATTCCTTCTGCACATGTGGCTTCCCTGCAGCATAACTATGTGAAAGAAAGTCTACTAACTGCTCCCAAATAACAATGTTCTTTTTTATTCTTTTTATTTTTACAATGCTGACATATTCTCGTCATTTTTTGACAGTATACATCAATTTTAATACTTATCGACAATTTTTTTGTGATTGTCATGGAAAACATGTCACGTTCATTTTATTCATGTCGATTATTTTACATACTGTGAATGAGAGAACGTAGTAGGCCTTACAGACTGTAGATTTGTAGACGATTTTCTATTCTGTATTTTCATTCCTCTGAGTACCTACCTGATTCTTATTGACAGGCCTGCACTGCCCTCCCATAGGTACCTAATATCACTGTAATTTGAAAACATTGTTAAAGCCAATGATTTTTAAAAGAGTAACCGAGGAGTTTTTTGCCGGATCTTCTCCATAGGAAGCGACAATTTGGAACCGTGCACCTAGCTTCTGACGTTTCTTATGTGCCCATGCAGGTTTATATGAAATAAAAATATTTTGATTTGATTTGACTTATGTGAGGTTCTGCGGGACTTAAACTCTTGACTTGGAGTTGAAGATCTTTAATGTTTCTTTTTGTTTTGGCGTTTAGGAAGTTAGGTTTAGTAACATAGGAAATAATGTTTATGGTAATAATTGTTAGACTCGCACAAACCTCGAGTCTTTTGTTAATCCTCCCTTCTTTGAGACCGTAGTCAATAGTTTTCTCAATTGAGTTTTAAGTCGGTAGATATAGGTCCCTATCTACTCTTTACAATTAGGCCCCATTATTTTGACGGGTCTTGTTTCCAAGTTTAGCCTCAATCTTAAAATATTAAATCAATCATAAATAAAACCTAACGGAGGACAGAAACTCTAGGCCTAGGCCAAAAACAAAAGAAAAGAAAACCCAAGTAATAGTAACTTTGCATTTATAATGTAAGCCGTGTTTCAGTTTTCACAGACTGCAGTAAGTCTAAATAAAGTTGAAACTTGGAAGGTAAATTCTCATTGAGCTTGCAATTAATAAAGGGCAGTAACATAGATGGCGCTTAACACCGAGAAACTAATTTTATTTTTAGCGACATCTAGTATAAAATTGGTGAACTAAGATGACAGAAAAGAGAGCCACTTCGAGGTGACTGAAACTGAAGTTCTAAAGAAAACAGAAAATCTAGGCAATATAATAATATTTTTTTTAAAATAACTACACAATTACAAAAGAATAAGGTTCATATTAAATTGGGAATCTTATTGCTTCGCCATAAAGTTGAAAATCTATCAAATAAATTTTACAGTTCGGGGCACAGATATAGATCTGTGGTTCGGGGTGATGTGCTGGCGTTAGTAAAAGTACTCTGTGGCTGGCGTCTGTACTACTTACTACAATTATTTATAACTCAACTAGCTGTCCGTCCAATATTCATTCATACAGAATCCCTACCCTACCTACCCTATCTACCCTACCTACGCTATAAAGCCAGAGACCTTTCCAACGAATGCAAAACCGTGGAAATCGGTTCGTGCGTTCTGGAGTTATAGCGTCAGGAAGGAAAACCCGACTTATTTTTATAAAGTAGATGAAATGAATGTATTTTCTTTTTTATTGATGGTGTATCTTCTCATCCAAACAGTTTTGTGGGGGCCGAGCAGCGAGGGTCAGAAGCCACGCTCTAGGAATGCACTGGAAAGAATTATTTCTGGCTACATGAAGTTCCTAGCAAATATCATAAACATGTTTTAAAATGTAGGTAGGTAGGTACGTAAGAAGTTGTATCAAATTATTGAGCACGTTTGTTTATAAAATGTAATACGTCGGGTCACGTGTGATCTGTTGTTATTTTGTTAAATTATAGACAAGATTGTTTAAAATATTAAGTTTATTCGAGTAAAACCTGGGCATGACTATGAAATACAAAATTGTTTTAAATAAATCTTAAAAATATTTTATTAGGAGGGTTATTTTTTTATCGCACGCTCATCATCAAACTTATATTCATAATCATTTTGGGAAAAAATACTACTCCTTGGTGTGGGACTACAGAAGGATTTCAGAGCCATGTAACACACACCAACTTTCGTTGACTTGAAAAACTTGAGTAACAGGAACAGACAGCCAATACTCAAACCATCCAATTCTTACCAAAAACAAAATAAAACCAAAAATAAATGTAATATATTAATTTTAATCAGACTCGTTTCACAACATAAATGAGAAACTTTCACTCACAGATTTATTCTACAACATTAGTCAAATTCTTACAAAAAAATTTAGGCTACAGCAACTAACACTGTACAATAAATCCCTGCACTCGACGACACACAGTGCCGTATTAACATTAATACAATAGAAACTGAGCGTGATTGCAACCTTTATTTAAAAAAAAAAAAGTTTGTTGGATCCGCAAAAATAAATATTAACCCCAACTTGGAATATTTCGAGCCAGCACACGCGTTGTAAGATAAGAATAAGTATGATATTGAAATAAATTTTACAGCTAGGTATTTATCATACATATTGTATTGGAGAAGACTGGAACAGACACACTATAACGCACTATGATGAACTAATGGTTCTTCAAGTTTTTGGAACTACAGCATGCGCACAGGCATACCCCGCGCAAACACACACGCTCACGTATGTATCCGACGATACTTATTGTCTTTACACACACATTGACACAGTTTACAGCTCATCGTGGTCCTCCTGTAACAAAGACAATTCTTAATTAGAATGGAGGTCAACATAATATTACGACGTAGTTTATGTATTCAAATTCTTTAAAGAATTCTAATTTTATACGCAACAAAAGGCGATTATAATGCCAAGAATTCAAGTTCAAAAAATATATGTCTAAATTCGTCAGTGAAGCCATTTTGTATGCTGTAGGTACTAACTACCTTTTCAAGGGTAAGTGGCATTTTCATGATTTTTATCTTTGTATCACTTGACTTGGGAAACAAAATCAACTGCGAGAATCACACTACAACATAGCGAGTAGATTGTAGTGCCAATCTAAGCTAAGAATATAAAATTCTTAACTCTAAAATCCACAAGTTGTATTGCACCATGTTAGTTGCATAAAGCTGTTAACAGATTAATTGATAATGAAAAGTAAGTCAACTTACCACAGGTGCTCCTTCACCAGCCTCGTCATCCAGATCTTCATCATCGAGATCCTCATCATCAGGCTTCTCAGCCTTTTCCTTCTCCCGCTCAACCTCATCCTGTTCACTCTTCATCTTTTTTTCACCTTCTAGTCTCTTCTTGAGGGCCTCACCACGCTCTGCGGCCTCTGCAACGTCATCTCCGAAGTAGAAGTTGTCGAAGATGGTGCCTGCCTTGACCTGCCATAAGTCCAGACCGACGGCGCAGAGTTCGTCGCGTTTGTAAAGGTTGGGGTCTGATACGTATTCAGGGTTGTCGATCTCTGGGTGCACCCATGGTCCCTTGTAGGCAGGGTTGTCGATCTGTGAATAGGGAATTTTGTAATGAGTTTATGTTGATAGGTAATTAGGTGTCATTGTTTGTAAGGAAAATATGATGCATCCTATCTTACTAAAACTATGTGAATGTTTGTATGTTTAGATGTTAGGATGTTTCGACGTTTGTAACTCAATCTCGCAAAAACTACTGAACGGATTTTGATGAAAATTGGAATACGGAAAGAATATTATAAAATGCATGTCTATTCTTCTGCTTTAATATATTTGTTAAAATAGAATTCTTTTATCCCGGTATTCCCAGTACTTTAGTCCTGTGGGATAATTTCCAACGTCTACGCGGACGAAACTGCTGGTAAAGGCTAGCTCATTAATAAAACTCGGTCTATGAATAATCGCATGAAAACTGGTAAATCCCGATGCAATAATCGTTCGAATTACAAAGTAAACAATTGAAGTCTATGAAACTATTACTGCTAAATAGTAAAGCAACACCGACTTACACCGCCAGTCAATGAGACGTTCAATTTTCACATTATAACGGTAACGCGGGTCAATATACGTTAGGAACGTTATGCAAACAGCCACGCGAGACTTCTAAGGAACCCTGACGTCATCAAATGACTCAATGATGCTTTCTTAAGTTTTAAATAGATTCTACACGGTGCCGCTGCGAAATTAAACGTTTCGGGTGTAAATGTGTAATGTAGTTTTTAGATAAGAGTAATTGTGTAGAAAGGGAAACGTTTCTAATTGATTAAAATACTCTTGTTGAAATTGGAGCGTGTCGAGTTCTTGTTTTTGATAAGTCGACAAGATGGCTTGAAACTTCGTTATTTCCGTGTCATTGCTCCTAATTTTTGGCGTTTTGTTAAACATTATTTTTGGTTTATTATCATAGCCTTCTTTCTGACATTAATTACAGGACAATACAAATTTGAACAACACAGAAAACTAAATTGTAATTTTAGACGATGCTACAATCAAAATAAAAGTCCGCTCATTCGCAGCTTTGTCAAACTATGCTCTATTTGTGCAAATTGTTAAACAACACTGCTCTCAAAACGGTGAAAGAAAACATCATACAGAAATCAGCATGTCCAAGAACCAAAAAAAGTCGAAGACATGTGACATATACCAACCCGCACTGGGCCTGAGTGCTGGATAACGGCCTAGTCTCTCTCCCCGAGAGAAGGTCTTTGTCTCAGCAGGGGGAACAGTATAGGCTTTATATAAGTACTATCCTATATTTATGACCTTTAAAATAAAGACAGTGCCACTCAAGTTACACAGCGAGTGACACATTTCCGATGACGCCATTTCGCACGAACCGGTTTCAACAATACCGACCATCTAAACAACTAAGTCCTGGTACTAAAGTAACAAATTACCTGCTTAGGTGCCCAAACTCCCTTGTACTCGGGGTTGTCAATCATGGGAGGTTCCCATTCGCCGTCCATCTCATCGTCCCAGTCCTCAGGCTTGGTGGCATCAGGGTCGGGAATGTGCTCAGGTTTGTCCCAATCTTCGGGTTTCTTGTCATCAGGGTCGGCGATGGTAGCCCTCTCGTCCCAGTCTTCAGGTTTCTTGGCTTCGGGGTCCTAAGAGGAAGAATGGGTTTAGAATAATCGAAGAGTTCTATTGAAAGGAAAGTATTTTGACGAAAGTGATGTTATTTTTGTAGATATGCAGACTAGGTACTCATGATATTTTCGTGTTACTTTTACAAATTTGTTTTTTATGTTGTCAAATTGAATTCAATTACCCGTCACTTCTGAAAAGACTTCTGATAACATTTTATCGCGAAAACTAACTTAATGAAACTTTGGCCAGCCTAGCACGAAATCTTCATTCAAAATGACTTCTTACCTTGATCTTCTTGGGTGGTAGGAAGTCCCAGTCAGCCTCAAGCTCTCCAGACTCAACCTTCTCATTGTCGATGAGCACCTCATAAGTGTTGTCAGGCTTCACGACGAGAGTGTACAAATGGGTGTACACGTCATCCTTGCAACGGATGTCCTTCTTGATCAAATGGTTCTTGCCCTTGTAGCTGAAGATCACGTGAACCTGAGGGAGAAGCAAGATGTGGTTAGCTCTAAGATTAGAAAGAGAGACCATGGAAGTTTGTCAAACGTGTTTGAGGTTGATGAACTATAAGGAGGTTCCATCGAACTTTTGCTATAGGCGATAATTTATTTATTTGCATATTTTATTAGACAGGAGCTAGAGCAAGTCTGGTTTCAAAATTGGTCAATGACCTTTAAATTGTCTAGTTTTTGTTAATAATACCTATTATCTAATTTAGTTCTCATTTAAGAAAATTAACAAATGGTAAGTACTTGAACTTCATTACATTAACAAATGGGAACGAAATTAGTGTTGCCACCTAATTGTTCGAGACAGACAATATCGGTTTCGTGAAATCGTCGGTTGGAAACCAATGTTATGCAACATCCTAGCGATGCTTCAATGAACATTTGTTATAACACGTAACTCTGGGGGCGGTGCGAATAAATCGATACCTATGAGCCGATATTCACACGAACGTAATAAAATCGCGGAAGGATTTTATTGCGCATTGTATTTTCAACTCTCGGTGTAGACCCGAGGATGGGGAATCCAACAGAGTGCAGCGCGAGTGAAACTCAGCGCGTCGAAAAAACACAGTGTTTGATTTTCAATTCTCGGCGCTAAGCGGGGCGTTGAAAATCGAGTGCGCGAAAATTTCCCGCCGCGATTTTATTACGTCCGTGGAAACGTGGAAGCGACAAACCTGTGATAATCTAAACAGGTTAGTTTAGTACAAGTAAACAGTGCGCAAACTGTAACCATGAATTCAGCATATCATTCTTGACCCCCCAGCGCAGAAATTTTTCGTCAGTTATATAAAAAATCTGCCTTTTCATAGAAAAGTGCAATATCTACGCGGTTAAAATGCATGGAACAGCTGTTTTTTCTGCCTGAATTCGGTCTGAATGATATGCTGAATTCATGGTTACAGTTTTCGCACTGGTTAAAAACTTATCTTGTATACTACAGGCAGCATCTATGGGCTGCATGCACTACACAACGCGTCGAGTGTCTCCTCCGCAAGGCCGTATAAATTTTCAATAAAGTTGACATGTTATTTTTAATGTTTTATGAGGCTGTTTTACATGGGCACTTAAAGCTAGGTGCACGGTTCCAACTGGTTGTTTCCTATGTAAAAGAGCCGGCAAGAAACTCCACGGTTACTCTTTTAAAAATAATTTGCTTTTACAATGTTGCTTAGGTGCCACGAGCCTGGTAAAATCGATAATGCTAAAGGCTGCATGCACTCGACAACTTGACGGGTGTCCATAAGGTCGAATGAATTTCTAATGAATATTGATCAATAATGTTGAACTATTTTTTATTATTTTATAAGCCACTTGCACGCGTAGGTATAATAAAATTAAAGACTTTCACGAAAACGCAGAAATAATGGCGAAATATCAAAATCTATCGGGTCTATGAGATCAACTACGATAACTAACTGAATGATGATACCTAGGGGGTCTACCGAGATGACGACTAATTAGAAAAAAATACATAGAGTATGGAAGAAAAATACATGTTACGCTGACCTCAAATTAATAAGGGCAGGAGAATGACGATGGACATTCGATCGAATGACGATGGATGGGAGATAACTAAATTTGAATCCTTACTAATATTATAAACGTGAAATTTGTATGTATGGATATTTGTTACTCTTTCACGCAAAAACGGCCGAACGGATTTGGATGAAATTTAGCATAAAGATAGATTATGACCTAGATTAACACATCGGATACTTTTTATCTCGGTAGTAGGTATGTTTCGGGGGATAATTTCCGACTTCCACGCGGGCGAAGCTGCGTGTTAAAGCTAGTTCGATATAAAGACGCAATCTCAAGCAGTGTTCTTTCAATTAATGTGATGAGAAGTAGCTCAATACTTTCATATCTGTCAATATGAATGTGTGGTGGAAAGCAAGAGTAAATAGGACCTAGGTACATCAATGTTTGCTGACCTCGGAACTTTTTAATATGTGTAAAATATTGTCATCTCCATGCTATTTGGCCAGCTGTCACAATATGGATATGGAACTGGCGCGTTTTTAATTATTTACTAAACTAATTAATACGCCGAAGGTCGCTTTCAGTTAATCTATTCATTATTAATACATACGAAAAACTTTGTAAGAGTGATTAATTGAATGTGTGAATTACGGAAAACAAGTTAAATTAATCATGTCAGAAGTAAAGTAGGTACTTAGGTACACAATATTTTACATCATTAGGGTTCATCAATAATGCGAGATTTTTATCAAAAGGCTAATCGGAATTTGTGTTTTTGTCATTTGAATGATTCATTGGAACATGGGACTATATTATTTAAAAATTATGAATGCCTTTGATTTGGGTGTCGGTAAAGGTAAGTTTAATAAAAAAGGAAAATTGTAAATATTTTAAAAGGGACTGTAGACGGCGAGATGGGCGCACGACATTGCTCCCATCGGGAGCAAAACCTGAATGGGGCTAGCACAGGAGCGTGGGAAATTGCACAATAAAAGAGATGCGTATGCTTAGCATTGGGTGAACTTAGGGCCAGCGCCCACTTACGGCACGGCACGGCAAAGGATTTTTGAGCCACGAATACAAATGATACTTAATAGTATGCTAGTAAAATTGAAATTTCAACGGCAACGATGCCGCGGTATCCTTAGGCATGCCACGACGTCCTTAAGCATCATCATTTAAATTTGAATTTTATTGTCTTACAATTAAGTTATATTCCTATTCGTCGCATAAAAATCCCTTGCCGAGCCATTAATGGGCGCAGGCCTTTAGGCTGTGTATCATGTGCGTGACCTACACTTTTATCCAACTTTTCTACGAAAAGTTTTATAATAGGAAATTAAAGTTAAAAAAAATAGTAGAGAGCCTAGTACTAGTGAATATTTGTCTACATCCTAAAGCTATTAAGTCTTGAGCCCTAATAAATCATCAATTAGCAAAATTTTCTCCATTAGGCACTCAATACTAGTTAATTAGGAAGAAAATAATTCCTATTGAATCTTATCTTAGCCACCTACTTAACTAGCTTGTATGTATGTACCAATGATAAATGAAAAAGGCTATAAATCATGATGAACAACTAGACAGCTAATTGAAATCCAATGTCCCAATCAGATAAGAAACTATAAAATCCATCAGTTGTAATGTAATAGTAAAGTACCTGCCATGTGATAATAGAAAGTGAACAACTGTTTCACATTTTGTACACCATGTAGGTACTATTATTATTTGTGACTGACAATGTTCTCACAATTATTTTGTTCCTACAAAAGGATAATTATATTTCCCAAGAGAAACATACACATATTCATTTAAAAATTACATGGAAACAGTGGTTTATCTAAAACACTTTTTGATATTATGTCTTAGGTATTTATTAAGTCAACTGTAAAGATCATGAGATTTAAACCAATTATTCTAGTTTAACGGGACATTAAGTAATTTGGCATATTACCTAACATTTGTACTTACTTAATTGGAACTAATTTGTAAATGAAAAGTGATCA
The DNA here is from genome assembly GCA_949987655.1 of Polymixis flavicincta. Classification (NCBI taxonomy): domain Eukaryota; kingdom Metazoa; phylum Arthropoda; class Insecta; order Lepidoptera; family Noctuidae; genus Polymixis; species Polymixis flavicincta. The sequence goes on from OX465175.1 coordinate 23,019,330, forward strand.
ATGTATTATGATTTATGTAGCTTTATAATTTTTTTCTAGACATTTTGAGCTCCTTGTTTTTGTCAATGCTTCCAAAACGCTCAACCAATTTAAGTATTTGTATGAAAAAGTTTATTCTTACCTTCTTGGTACCAGGACCGCAGATATCAGGGCCGAACATAATCTCATAGGGGGTCTCTCCATGCATATCAGTCTGCTGCAACTTGCAGTCGAAGACCTTGAGGTAGCCACCTCCGCAGTCAATGTCCTGCTCATGCTTGACTGAGAACTGCACCACCAGGGGTTTGCCTTCATTGCTGAATGGCTCGAACTTGCGCGACAACGCGTAGAATCTTGCGTCCTCAGACGTCTGCAGACCTGACGAGTACCAGGAAAACAGGAATGTAGAGGAGATGCAGTTAAAGTAGCGTGTTGTGACGCTGACGCCCGGCCTATTGTTAATTTGCTGTGTGTAATTGAGTTCAGTGCCCTTTGCACGCACATAGTATTGGGTAATTTGTCAATACATCCGTAGATGCTCACATAAGTGCATTGATCTACACAACAATATTAATTCCTCACTCAAAAATGTGAATGCTACATTGGAAGTGGCATTAGAAGGGGACCGGTCTCCACCTACCTTTATCTGCCTCCGGTTCGTTGTAGAACTTTCCAGCAGTCAGCTTGAACTTGCCGAACTCTTTTCCAGGATGTTCACTGTAAACCCAGTTGGATTCCCATGAGTCTGAAATGAAAAACGTACTGTTTTAACACATTACTCCCCAAAATAAACCGGCTGCCGATAATGGAGACGATCGATAGATGGCACACGCGGCAAGTCGGCACAGCTCAAAATATGGATTTTTGAATAAAATCCTAAAACTTACCATCGGGGAATGTCTCCTCGAAGAACACTTCACAATTTATTGACGAAATCGCCAGTAAACTGACAACAGCTAGCACTAAAGACTTCATTTTTGATTCACACAAGCACCTCAACGTTCAAAGGACTGGCCACGAATAACTTCAAAAATTGGCGAATTCTCTATTATTACTTCGACCGGTTTGTAAGCGTCAGCAATGTTTTATCTCGCTCTGTTGAACACAAACATTTGAAGTGCAAACGAGATGGACATAAAACGACAATGAATTGGGTAGTATGGAAGGGAGGCAGATATACTTTTGAATTAGGTGAGTACGCCTGGGAGTGAGAGAGTAGGAGCAAACTGACGTTTTGACGTTAAATTACGACAGACAGATGGAAAGCTGCTATTGGTTGGGCGTTAACAAATAGGAATTGAACACACTACATGAAATTAATGATTCAGACGGCGGGAAATTATGAACACCGGTTCTTAGATTTCAGTACTCTACATTTCTGGTTTTTCAAACAAGTTACAAAGCATGTTTTTTTAAACCCTCAATATCTAAAGCTTACATCTAATTATCTGAAGTATGACCATAGTTTATTATGTGTAAATACTATTTTTGTTCAAAGTTCATTATTTGTATTGATGATAATGAAAACGTAGCCGCCAATCACTACCGCACAGAGCATAAGAGAGGGATAAAAATATACCACACTGTTAGTTGGAAAGAGAGGTACTTGTCCAGTACGACGTGGATTCGTCGTGGGCTCTTCACATTAGTTGTTGTTTAATGTGGCCTTCAATGTATTAACTTTATACTAAAAGAATTACTAATTATCTATGTTTAATATTTATTTTATGCCGGAGAATACCTAATACCTTTTTGGTAACTACATACCACACTCAGTAGACCAGTGGTTGTATTACTATACCTACCTAGAGAGAGAGTTACTTATTTATTCCGTATAACTACCTACTTAGGTACCTATCTAATCGGTTTACCTACGCGATTAGCCCAAAACCTTGAAAACCTTACCAATCGGAATATATCGTGTACTTAGTCAGTGACCAGGGGCCTAAGTCTACTAATTTATAAACGTTACAATGGTCTCTCAATGGTGTGTTTTTGACAGTTTTTGTATGGTAAATCTGTCAAAAACTTACCATTGAGAGACCATTGTGACGTTTATAAATTAGTAGACTTAGGCCCCTGATCAAAAGGTCAGGCCAGATCGATTGAACAGTTCAATTAGGTACTAAAAAGCTACCTGCATGTAGGAATCATTATTCTGTGATATTTTGTATTCTTGCATACGCTGCTGTACGCATAGCATTGCGGAAGGGATTCAGAATTCAGTTAAAATGCTGCATAACCTCAAACTGCCTTATCGTCTGTCGGTTAAATCCACGGATTATCTATTACCTATTCCGTTCCGTGGGTACCTGCACCCTAATTGCGTAACTCACGATTCATCATTATAATGTTTCGCTTCGAAACAGATTGTTAAACCATTGCTTCATATGTTCGAAAAATGTGTCTGTTCAACAACGTAAATAACGCAATGAATACTGTTGAACTGTCAAATCGAAACCGATTATGATTAATCGTGAGTTACGCAATTAGGGTGCTGGACTGCTGGTCTACCATCCGTCCCATAGATTGTATGTATTAACGATTCGCCCATTTGGAATAGTTGCAATAATTATCGGATAAGTTACTAACTATCCAATTGAATAATTAGGTCAGTCTTTTGTCGTAAATGATAAATGATTTTTCAACACACTTGCTCATAAAATGGCTCTAATTTCACTGCAATTAGGCACATAATGACACCTATTATCAAACTGTGACTTTTTCATACTATTATTCACTAGTGAGTCATAGAATTGGTTGAGTTGCTTTGTTCTTAGTGAGTTAGAGTGAGTTGATGACGACGATGACGATGACGATTACGATGACGATGATGATGACATGACGATGACGATGACGATGACGATGACGACTACTTGACGATGACATGACGATGACGATTACGATGACGATGACGATTACGATGACGATGATGACGATGACGTTGATGATGACATGACGATGACGACTATGATGATGACGATGACGTTGACGATGACATGCCGATGACGACGATGACGATGACGATTACGATGACGAAGACGATGACGATGATGATTTTGTAGTATTATTTTCTTCGCAAGTGTGTTGAAAAACGTCGTATGATACACGTGTGTATTGATGATTATCGTCCTCGGCTCTCATAAGACTCTCGCCTAACGGCTCGGGTCTCAATGGCGCCTCAGCGATAATCACCAACGTTACACACTTGTACCATAATGTACTATTATTTCTGTAAGTAGGTTTGTACAAACACTTTTACACGTCAATAAACGAATACTTCCGCTATCGCATATGTAGACGATTCGTTCCTAGATTACATCGATAAATGAATTTTGTGAAATTATGAGTGTTATGGAAACCACATTCATTATAAGTTTACCTACATAGGTAGTGGTTGAGAAATGCCGCCCGGAAAATTATTCTACAGGACCCACGCACACGCAATGACTTGGCAGAAAGATTGGAGTGAAACATGTTGTAAGCAGAGACCAGAGACATGATGTATGTACAGACGCCAGCACATCAAGCTACCCCAATCTGTCAAATTTCTTTGATAGATTTTCATCTTTATTCCCTAAGCATAAGGTTCATGTTCAATAGGAGAAATTTGACAGTTTGGGGTAACTTGATATGCTGGCGTCTGTACGACGGAGGCCGCATCTTTAAATGAATATTAGTAAACCCATTGTAAAAAAAGACTGAGGTATTACAGAGGCCAGCACATCAAGCTACCCCAATCTGTCAAATTTCTTTGATAGGTTTTCAACTTTATTCCAAAGAAATAAGGTTTATGTTCAATTGAAAAAAAAGACAGTTTGGGATAGGTTGACCTGCTGGCGACTGTACACACGGCTACACAACAAGCTATAATTTCCAGTATAAGGTGATATCGTAATTTATAGGATTTCCATACAGTGCGAGATCAGCGTAAACTGGAAATGTACAGCTTGATGTGTAGCCGTGTGTACAGAGGTCAGCACATCAAGCTACCCCATTCTGTCAAATTTCTTTGATAGTTTTTCAACTTTATAACAATAGAGGAATAAGGTTTATGTTCAATTGGGAAAATTTGACAGTTTGGGATAGCTTGACCTGCTGGCGACAGTACAGAGGCCAGCAAATCAAGCTGCTCCCATCTGTACAATTTCTTTGACATTTTTTTGTAAATTAATTTATTTAAGGCGGCGATTTCTTGAAAACGCTCAAAAAGGTGGTTTTTTATACCAGTGCATCTCTTTAACCGTAAATAATTTTGAAAGCAAAAAATTATATGATATTTTCAAGTCTTTTTTACATACAGCGATGGAACTCAAAACATAATTAAATATACTTTAATGCATCAAAAAAATAATCAAAGTCACCTCTTACTTCTCTTTAAAACCAGTTTATCTCTTCAATAACAATAATTATTAAAATAAAATAAATAAAAACAATTATTATTACATATAATTAAAAATATACCATAATATGCCAAATGCCAAACTGCATCCAGCGATGGATTAATATTTATTAAATAGTTAATATCTGATTTTATACCATTTTATTTGCACTTTTACGACAATACTTTCTCATTTGTAATTCGAATTTATTACAACAGATTTTAATCCATATCGGATTGCAGTAAGAACTATTATCGCTCATAACGACAATACGACGAGTACATATAAAATTACCAGGGCCTTAACAGTTTGCACCAAACGTTCTAGTTATCAACTTTATCACAAAACAATGTTTCATGTTCAATTGGGAAAATTTGACAGTGTGGGGTAGCTTGATGTGCTGGCGTCTGTACGTAGGTATGCCCTTATATTTCTGAAAGATACAGTCAGGATTTGGAAATGATCAGCCTCAGAGATCCTCGCAGAGATACCGTGAATAATAATCTATGTCCGATAGCCTCTTCACATGTGATAAGGAAATAACTTGGTATGTACAGGCGCCAGCACATCAAGCTACCGCGATCAGTCAATTTTCATTGATAGATTTTTAACTTTATCACATAAGAATAAAGTTCATGTTTAATTGGGAAAATTTGACAGTTTGGGGTAACTTGATGTGCTGTCTGTACCTAATCATTGTTTTTGATGTTTAGGTACTGTTTTTACGGGCTTGCTTGATGTTGGGATTGTCCCACTTTTTTCATCACATCATCGGACAATACCCTGACAAAAGGTCGTGACTGAAAGCGTAAACAATATTTTTGGTTTTTGGCGTAAACAATCGTACCTTTATGTAGATAAATACATCCTTAAGGTGGATGGGCTTAAGTAGGCCGCGAATTTTATTTTCTTCTTCTTTGGACGATTATAGTCATGTAGTAGGATTATATGAACTAGTTCATGATTAATCGCATTGAATGACATAAAAACGAAGGTAACAAATTTTAAATTCGCGGTCAAATTGTTAGCGGGTTACGATACCTAGTACATTTGTTTTCCCAGTGGGGACTGACCAATCTTTACGATCGTTGTTTATCTTCTAAAACAATGAGCGACATTTATACCTTATTATGCCGTGTTTCCAGTATTCATACGGACAACTGGACAATCGGACACTGCGACGATTGATCTTGATGACGTCAACTGTTGTTGGTAACTTGGTATCGGTAGGTACCTATATCTAGCCGAAAATGCGTAAGAGACTCGCATAGGTATCCTGAGCTGCGTATTCATTTGTCCGTTTCATTGTTCATAATTTGTCATACAAAAAGTGCCTTCCCAAGGAGGTGGTCAGGTGGATACCCACACTTCGCCAGTTTATGCGTGTGTTCAATTCCAATTCATTAGAAGACGAGCAAACGAGCCCGTTGCCATAAACTGGGTACAAATTGGACTCTAGTCTATGGCTGAAAAACTCCTGAAGCCCCATCAATAACAACAACCAATTCCTAGGTCGAGTGTGCGACCTAGGAATCAAATCTAGGACCATATCGCTGCCCTAGTTCAACAGTAAGATATCTTAAAAATAAACAAAATTGAGATAAGTTTTGTTTCATGTGAAAAATTTGCTCTCCTGTCTGGTTCAAAAATCGGTTATTTATAAAACGCAACCAAAGTGCCTAAATTTCAATGTCTCACTGAGACATTTAAGCATATTTTTACCGACCTTTAGTTCAAGATTCTGACATCTTAAGATATTTATAAAGTCAGGAAGGTTTTTACTTTTCTTTTATTTCTACACTGAGACTTCTTCAAATGTCCTTATATGGAATTATAAAAACACATTTCAATTAACAACGAGTGAAATATTGACACTAAAATCATAAAAGTATGAATAACTCAAAACATACTTTTACAACATATCTTACTATTGAACTAGGGCAGCGATATCTACGTTCAGCAGCCGCACTTGCGACCGCTAGAGCAACGATGCAGTTAAAATACTAGGAATAATTAATTTTAATAACTGCCTCGTCATCATTAAACACTGGTGCCGATTATCTTGTACAGGCGCCAACACATCAAGCTACCCCGATCTGTCAAATTTCTTTGATAGATTTTCAACTTTATCACATACTCATAAAGTTCATGTTTAATTGGAAAAAATTGATAGTTCGGGGTAGCTTGAAGTGCTGGCGTCTGTACACCGATCTAAACTAACTAAACTATCACTAAAATTCCTTACTTTTGGCCATGAGAATCTTAAAGCTATTCTGCAAAAAAATATCTCTAAATTTAAAATAATAATTTTGTTACAACTGAAATGGAATTTTACGACTCCACATGGTATTTTTTTGGCTTCGCAACGTGGTACATACATACATTAGTTAGGTAGGTATTCAAAATAGTGATGGGCTGAAGAAGATTTAATATTATGAATTTCGTGTGGTATTTCTCATTCTGTAGGTAGGTACTTATTGTTTCCTGTGTTTTATAAAACGTAGTAAGTAGGCAAAAGTTTATTAAAAAAATATTATCATTTAGTTAGTAACTAACGGAACAGAACCACGTCAGAACATATTAATTTGGCTGATAATAAAGTAAATAACTCCTACATTAATTTATAGTTATTGTCACGCATGCCGTTGATTATTTCAATGGTAGCCAGAGATAGTGGTCATTACACTGACGTGTTCCAAGTTCCAACTGAATAGTTTTTACCAGGTATTTACACATTTTAAATTGTAGTTTTTATTTGTGTCATTTGTGTATAGGCATACATAGCATGTTAGTTCTATAATTTCCATTCAGAAGAGTTATCTCACTTCCTACTAATTTTATAGATAAATGTGAAAGTTCGGATGTTTATTGTTACTGAATCTCGCAAAAATGGCTGAACGGACTTAGATGAAATTTGGCACAAGTTTATAACCAATACATACATAAGGGATACATTTCATCCCGGTACCTAGTACAGACGCCAGCAGGTCAACCTACCCCAAACTGTCAAATTTTCCCCATTGAACATGAACCTTATGGTCACGGTATAAAGTTGAAAATCTATCAAATAAATTTGACAGATTGGAGTAGCTTGAGGTGCGTCTGTACCTACGTTCCCGTGGGATAATTTTCGACAGCCACGCGGGCAAAGTGGCTGGCAAAACCTAGTTAGGGCAGATCCTCAATGCCAAATTTTGTGGGGTCGGCGCTACTTGTCTTTTTCATTTTGTCATTTCTTCCATAGCATAATCAGCCTATAACGTACACCGCTTTGTGAGAGGGAGTGGGTCATAATCCACCACGCAGGCCCAGTGCGGATCGGAAGATGTCATTGTCTTCGAATTTTTGGTTCTAGGACTTGCCGTTTTTCTCACGTAGATGTTTTCCTTCACCGTTTTGAGAGCAGTAGCGATGAAATAATTTAAGTACACAAAATAAAGCGCCTTTCTGGGTTCGAACCTACGACCTTACATCTCTAAGTCGCGGTTGCTGGGCCACCACTGTTCCATAATTTTTTTCTTCCATACTTCTCTATTAATCGTCATTTCAGTAGGCACAAAACGATCCCAAAATAGGTATAGTAATAATAATAAATAAATAATAAAAGTTTATTTATTTCTCTCACAATGTTTTGTAGCATTTAACAGTTTTGGACTTTAATACATACTTACCTACATATAATAATTCACATTGTGAGAGCTGTTGCCTGACGTAGGTATAGTAGATGTAGATGAATGGTATTCGATAAAGCGGACTAGTTATTTTTCCGCAGCTTCGCTTGCGTGTAGTTCGGAAATTATATCACGGGAACGTAATACCGGGATAAAAAATACCTATTTTATGTCCCGAGAGGGTCATGGTCTAACCGTGTGCCAAATTGCATCGAAATCCGATCAGCCGTAAGGTGTGAATAGGTAAGAGACAAGCAGAGAAACCTACTTTCCCATTCCCCAAAAAATATTACATAAATCTAAAACCAGACCTACTGCTACTGAAAAATCACGCTCTAAAAAGTACGAAACAAGAAAATATTTTTAGGTCTATTCAAACCTGAGCGGTATTCGCTGCCGCTGTGGGTAGACGTGCATACCGCGCGAGTTTCGCTCAGGTATTTAGTATCAAGTTCCTCAGCTAGAGCGACCTGCAGGCCTAGACAAAACACATTTGGAAAGGACACGACGTAACCTTTCCGCAGGTAATGTCATTCCCATACATTTTGGCGTAGCGTTTGGCGTGAACGCTAACAGAAATGTATTTTGTCTCTAGGCCCTGAGCGGTATTCGCTACCGCTGTGGGTAGAAGTGCATACCGCGCGGGTTTCGCTCAGTATAGTTCCGCGGCTAGAGGGGAATAGTTTGCACCGTAGTACCGCATAGGTACTGTTTCGCTTGTTGGGCGAAACAGATTCCGCCAGATTATCCTACCCACAAGGATAGCGAACACCGCTTTAGTGTTGCGAACAGTAATATTACCGCATACGTACTCAGTTTTCTCTACCGCAGACGGCAGCGAATACCGCTTAGGTTTGAATAGGCCTTAAATCTGAAAGTCGTGGTCGTATGCCTAAACAATCCATTCTATCAGTAGTAAGCGATCATAAGCTTTAGGGCAAAGTGGCATACGACCACGGCTTTCAGATGAGAATATTTTGTAGCATACCTTCTTTCTTTTATCCGTGTAGCATACTTTATGGAGCGTGATTTTTTTAGTAGGTAGTCGGTATTTAGTTTTTGAACTTATCTTATGGGCATCGATTTAAGTTTATGTTTATATGTATTCGTTTATTTCTGTACTGCTAATCAAAATGACATTGAATTCAAGTTTTATTTTAGTGATGCAATTTATCATCAGCAGAACAGTTTTTCCATTCCCATATCCAATACTTACCTAATTGCATAATTATCAGTAAATAAATGAGCCAGAAAATACCAAAATATATTAAAACACCAATTTATATGTAAACGTCTTTAATTACTCAACAAGTTTACAGCTAACTGTGGCAAATACTCATGTAAATACCGTTCAAGTCAATTTGGGACTTATTACAATGAAAATAGTTGTGCATTTATTTTATTGGTAGTCCTTGAAAAACAGCTCGACAAATACGGTAGTACCACATGTACTACAAACAGAATTGAATAAATTATTTTATAAAAACATGACGTGGCTTGAGGGAAGCTTCTGATTGGCTCGCGAAATTCAGGTTTCCTATTATGATAAGCAAAGTTTAAACATTTCTAGAATGTAGATTTAGTATTTGGCTTGAAATGGATGCAGTTGTTTATTCATCTATAAATACAAAAAGTTATCTTCAGTTTATAACTTCTTTTTAGTCGAAAAAAGTTTTTTTTTTTCAGTCACCAAACTGAAATTGAAAATATCGCGAAGGGATTTAATCGCGCAATGAATTTTCAACTCTCCTTGATGACCCGAGCGTTGAGAATACAAGAAAGTGCATCCAAGCACGTAGAAAAACACACAGTTTGATTGTAAACTCTCGGCCTTAAGCCGTGTGTTTAAGGTTCAGAGCGCCAAAAAATCCCGCCAAGATATATATTTACGTTCGTGCGAACGTAGATGAACTATTCACCAGATAGGTAATTCGTATGTCAGGAATAAAAATATATTATTACGTTTCAAAAGCGTATCGATCGTAAATTCAACAGACGCGATAAAAAAAGAACTAGAAATCCGCGATTAAAAACTAGAATTCCGCGATGAAAAAACTAGAATTCCGCGATGAAAAAACTAGAATTCCGCTTGCCAACCGACCACAACCAACTTAAAGCGAAAAGTCTTCTTTGAAATCATAGTCATCCTTCTTCTTATAACTAGTTATAGTCACATTTTCTAGAACATCAGCTAGACTGACGGCTTGCTTCTCATTTTTAGCTTTCTTCTTCTTATCCTTCTTAAATTGTTGTTTCCTTAACTTATTTTGTTTCGTGTTTCCTTCAATAAGCATTTCTGGGTCAGCTTTCGTTTTTTCATTTGACTTGGTTCCCTTGTCTTGTTTGTTGGCTCGTATGCTCACAGATTTTGGGAGAAGACTTGAGTCTTCTTCGTCTACTTGCATGTCATCTTGTAAAGCTGCTTTCACTGGACCTGTGCTTGAAATCTGTGGATATAAATATTGTTGTTGTTATCGTGATGCTTGATAAATCTATAAGTAATCCCTACTAATATCATAAATGCGAAAGTAACTCTGTCTGTCTGTTACGCTTTCACGCCTAAACCGCTGAACCGATCATCATGAAATTTGGCAGAGATGTAGCCTGGGATATGGAGAAGGACATAGGCTACTTTGTTACGCGATGACCGACATTCAGGCGGGCGGAGCCGGGGGAAAAAGCTCGTAATATTATAAAGAGGTAAAATTTGTTTGTTCGTAAGTTTTTAACTAGGGAGTAATCTCTAAATTTGCATTTGATAGTCAAATTCATTAGGAAGATTATAGGCTATGTAACATCACGCTTTGGCGATGATCTTAGCGTTACGTCGTGGCGTCTAAGGGGTCGAGTAGAAGTCAGAAAGAACATTAACAGAAAACGAAGCAATATCACGGGTGGGCGATGCGATGCTATATGGATACATAAATTTCACGTCGATGATGTCGCAGGCAGAAGTTAGTAGGTGATATCCATGGGGGGGTCCATTATTTACGTGCGGCGTTTAAAGGGGGGGGGGGGGGGTTGGTGGGAAATCATCAAATGACTTCTCCAGCTGAGTAGAGCAGGAGGGCGTGTCAGACTTTTACTGACTAAAACCCACCCGTGTTCCCTCAGTAGCCCGTATGCCGTGGTATCTCTTTCGAACAAACCCGCACCCCTGGCAGGCATCGGCCCTTGCGGACCCCACCTGTGGTTGCTGACATCTTTGACGGCGCGCGTGAGGAACACAACGCGCCGTCCCGTCTACCACTTTTCGGCCGCAGAGGATAGGGAGAGCGGCTGACGCTATACCGACACTCCTCTTCCCCTGCGGCCCCACCGCGTCCGCCATCAAACGGTGGCGGCCCCGTCCAGGCCACGGAAGGGAAGAGCGCTGCTCAGAAGCACCGGCACTCCTCCTCTACCGCAGCCTGTAACCCTCAGCCGCGATGCCTCCCATTCGACATCGCGGCCCACCTCAGTTGCGGTGCACCTCACCGCAACCTACTTTTTGGCCGCTACGTCAATGGCTTGAAGGCAAAAGCCCTGACGAGCGGCCCCACCGTTGGGTTCCTCTTGGCTTCACCGTGGGTGGAAGACCACGGTTACTAAGCCCCCCCGCAACGACAATGCGGGAACCCACTCGGGGGGGGGGGGGTCAAGTTAAATCTCACCCAATCTGAGGTGGGGGAGAGGGGCTCTCGTCAAATTTCACGTAATTATATAAAGAGACACTGTAAAATTGCAAGTAAACTGGGTTAAAATAACTAACACATGTTTATCCGCTAATATGGCTAAATCCTACAAAATAATATTTATCGCGGCTATGCGAAGCCCACAAACTAGCACAGTAGCTTCTCGGTTGTTATACCGCCACCGGCCAGTGGAGTCAGCCAAATGCAACGCGTAAATCCAACGCAAATAAGCACAGATTAACGTTTTTACAGTAAAATGAGATTATCAGGAGGGTTTAGCCAAATCTCACGACATCTCACCAGAGCGGGGGTGAGGGTAGATAAATCGCCATAATTTCCTCACGTAATTAATGGACGCCCCTTATTCAAGATGTCAACACCGTTTGCGACGATATTTGGAAAGATTTTATAAATTACAAGTTCTTGTCAGTGTAAACGGCTTTTACGGCAATAATTAATCTAAACAAAGAGAATAAATCTTCATGCTTTTGTTTAGAGCACAAATTTAATCTAAAAAACGACAGGAACACAGACCTGTGTTCCTTATCATAATTTTGTAATAATGATTTTGTTCAAAGTACACTCTTATCAACATAACAACAAGGTCTACTTTACCGTAATTCCTTCGACTCCGGTGTCATGTGAGGCTAGTTCGTTGATCGCTTCGGTCTCCATCGCTTCGAATGAGTTGATGTCAAATTCTGCGGCTATCGTAGATACAATCTTCGCGTCTACGTGGATATCTGAATCTGGAGTCTCTGGTGGCAGGGTGAAGTATCTGACCTAGATAAGAGAGGAAAAATAATATTAGTATTACGGTAAAGGCGCCTGCAAGTTTGTTTCAAAATCAATAGTGATTTCTTCAAATTAGGCTGAGAGTCAGCATTTTTCGAACGTCAAAATTACATAAGACAGTCCCCCAAAACCCCCACCCTTCACCACTTCTTAGTGATTTTACATTGTGTAAATTATTTCTTCACCACTGCTCTCGAAACGGTGAAGGAAAACATTGTGACGAAACCGGCATGTCCTAAAACCAGGTTTTTTACGACATGTGACAGCTACCAACTCGCACTGGGCCCGCGTGGTGGATTACGGCTCACTCCTTCTCAAAGAGAGTAGGCCTGTGTCCCAGCAGTGGGAACATTAAAGGCTTTTTACGCATTTTCAGTAGCTGCCCGGAGTTTATAACATGTCACTTAAAACATAATTAACTAAATCTGGGTGTACAGACGCCAGCAGGTCAAGCTATCCCAAACTGTCAAATTTTCCCAATTGAACATGAACTTTATTCCTTTGTGATAAAGTTGAAAAACTATCAAATAAATTTGACAGATAGGGGTAGATTGATGTGCTGGCCTCTTGTACAATACGCCTGTGTTACTTAGGTGTCTATATTACATCCTAATATAGCTTATATCTAAATCAATTAATATGTTGAAGTCCTACCTTGCCAGTATTCCAATCGTTGAGTAGAATTCTAGCGGCTGATTCCTGATCGGGCACTCCACCTTTCTTAAACCTACCCATACGAGCTCCCAAGTGTGCGAAGAATTCCTGGAACAAAAAATCATCATTTCTTTAGTCCAAAAGATTATTAGAATACATTTTTTTCTTTCGAAACGAACTACTAACAATATTGGATTTGTTCATTCATCAACTCGTCTGCCTAGGCTTTTCCCAACTATGTTGGGGTCGGCTTCCAGTCAAACCGGATACAGCTGATTACCAGTATATTACATGGAGCTCAAACTCAAACTCAAAGCATTTATTTCAATTAGACCTTTCACAGGCACTTTTGAATTGTCAAACAAAAATCGAAGTTGAAGCTAGGTGCCCATTCCAAAAACGTAGATCTCTCTGGAGAAGAACGGGCAAGAAACTCCAAGGACACTCTTTTAAATCGTGGGTATTACAAAATTTTGGGAACATTATTCTTGGTGCTTCTATATGTGAGAACAATGTAAAAAAATATAATTATAACGAGCGACTGACTATCTGACCTGCACAACCCAGTTACTGGGTAATACGGTACCCTTTGGCAAGACTGGTTGTCAGACTTTCGGACTTCACGACGCGCAACGTCTATCATCAAAGATCCACGAATGACAGCTGGGATCAACAACTTAACATGTTTTTCGAGGCACGGAGCGTTCTTGGTGAGTATGTAATGGTCACCCATCCAAGGATCAACCGCGGCAAGCGTAGCTTAACCTGATCGATCAACTCGTGCGACAGTTATTACTAGACATCGGATTATATGCATTTGCATGTTTGCATATGCAAACGCATAAAACTCTCTAATTACGGCGTTAGTGCATATTTTAGCCTTTTTTTCCCAATCGTGCATATTTCGTTATTCATATATAACAATGATTGAACTCGCCAACTCCCTTCCTAATTCAATAGGTAGCAGAAAGGTTCGCACAAAGATGTTTTGCGCAAAAACCCAAGTCTTCAAGACCTGAAAAACATTAATGCCTAAATCAAGGGCACAGGTCGTACCCTGCCTGAACAGGTATCTCCAGAAATGGCACCAAATTTACTGTCCAATGACGTCAGTTGATGTGGAGATGGAGAGGTCGTTCTCGGTGTACAAATTAATACTGGATGACAAACGTCACAAATTTGGAAAAATACCTAATTGTATATTGCCGCAAAAACTATGATTAATTTTAAGAGAATTTCGCTGTTTTTGTACATTCTTTGATTAAAATATATAAAAATAATAAGGTGTTTTTGATTTTGTACTGTGCATATTTTAGGCATATGAATCGTTTTTAGTGCATATTTTGGCATTTTGTTAGTGCATATAATCCGATGTCTAGTTATTACATAGCTACAAACCCCTCTCCCACTCTTGAGTTGGCCCACCTAAGCCATCATAACGGGCGACAGCAAGCCTAAGAACCGGCGTAAACCTAGCAAATCGCAGCGTACGTTATATTGCCAAAGAAACATCAATCTTGCTCACGTTGCATTAAAGTCAAAATTTTAATGCGTGCCTGACCCCTCTGATTATTTTACCCTGAGTTATGGAAAAATCTTCTTTATTTTAATTTCTACAATGTTGATAATTGTTTACTAACTTAACGAACGACTTACTTGTGGCGTATTAAAGTCAGGTACACAATAGAGCTCAGTGAGCGTTTGTTTGTTGGCCCTCTGCAAGATGGCGGAGGCCGGTGTGACGGGGTCCTTGAGGCTGCCCACGCGCACCGCGTTCTTCAGCGCCACGGACGAGTCGCTGTCGGGCCCGGACTGGAACACGATGCCGGGACTGTCCAGGATCTTGATTTTGGAGTCTAGTTGGACTGTCTGCATTTGTCTGGAATGGTCGAAGGATGGGTTAGTTGTTTTATAAGCTAAAAGCAGTGGAGTCACTGTGTTTCACGCTTGTAATGTCACTGCCTTTCATTTGACTATTCAATAACATTTATTGCGTTATTTATGTTGTTGAGCAGACGACGTTACAAACATATGAAGTAGCAATTTAGTTGGAAATCCTTCGGATTGTGAATGAAAGTATGATAAGCAATTAAGGTGCTGGTTCGTTTCATTTCACATTTCAAAAAATTCTAAAGTTTATTCTAGTGATTATCCCCCTTATTCATAAACATTGCTTAAAGTTAAATAGTGATTAGCGTCTGTTTAACCATACATTTTTGACGTTTAAACATCATTTAACTTTAATCATCGTTTATGAATATGGCTAGTGTGTTATTACAACAACAACAAAAAAGTTCTCTATATAGGATATTTTCAGTACAAGACCAAAGTCTAGATTTGTGCTCGTTTAATGGCAATATAGACTCGCCCCCACTACATGAAACATAACTAAAACAAAGCCAAATTCAATAAGTTAGCGAAACACTGCAGAAGTGATGGCCTGATTGGAATCGATATCTAAAAATATACATTTTCGCAACACATACTTCAAATTATTAAACAACCAGCGATAGTCACTAAAAAAACTCAAAGCATTTACTTCAATTAAAACATTTATTAAAATAAATGCTTGAATTGTCAAAAATTCGAAAAGTTTCCCATTCCGAAACGTAGATCTCTGTGGAGAAGAGCAGGCAAGGAACTCCAAGGACACTCTTTTAAATCAAGATACTTAAAATAAGCCCTGGAAGTTAGGAGATGACCAATCACAACCGATGGCGCCCGTTCATGAACTTGACGCGTGGATCAGCAACATCCAGCTCAACAATTTTGTAGGGAACCAAACGCACAAAACCTTTTTTCTTATTAAGTTGATGTATAGGAACTCGCCACGTCTGTCGAGCTGCGCTACCAATTTAATTATACCCTTCATAGGAAAACAGCTCCAAAAGAAAAAATAAGTACTTACTTAGTAACACCCGGTGTGCTTCCAACATTGCAAGCTTTAGATCTATTGAGACTGTTGATGATGGAACTCTTGCCCACATTGGGCAGACCGACCACTCCCACTGTGATGGACGTCTTGATTCCCTTGTTGCGGCAGTAGTTACCTAGCAGGCTCATTATTAGCTCTGCGCCCACGCATTCTGAACCTGGGAATGGAGAATAAGATTTTATGAACATTGTTTGATGGAAAGGTAGACCATTGACTTAGTGAGGGAGACTTCGAAGGTTTCGTGGCACTGAGTATTATAAAAATTACATTCTGAATGATTACTCTAATCATAAATTGCAAAATTCAAATTTTCACCTACTGATAGTCTTTCAAAGAAGTTTTATTAGCCACTCATGCAATACCAGTTCAGGTTATCAATGTAGTTAGTAATAGAGTAGATGTTGCTGTTTTTTTAAATAAATCCTGCATTACTGTATTTTATCATCCCTGTTCCAAACAATAGGGTATTTTCCAATTTGATAAAAACTATTTTAATTTCAAGATTGTGACGATATATTTAACAGAAAAATAAAAGTAAATTTATTTATATCCATTTTCTCCATTAAAAACGATTAAAATCAAATTTCTTTTTCGTTGTTTTGAATTTACCACCAAAACGCTCCTTATGACGACTTTTTATCACGTGACTACGTGACGTCAGCTTTGTGTAAACAGCACCAGTACAAATACTTAGTTTGGCGCAGTTTTAGAAGTATTTGTGCACAGAGGCACTGCACAACAGTGATTTCACTTTCTATCCATAAAAAATCTTGTTAATTATAAACACGAAACTCACTTGTTTACTTATTGACTACTTTAGTTTACACAAAGTTGACGTCACATGATGAAAAGTCATCGTAAGGAGCGTCTTGGCGGTAAATTCAAAACAACGAAAAATAAATTTGGTTTAAATCGTTTTTAATTGAGAAAATTGATATAAATCAATTTACTTTTATTTTTCTGTTACATATTTCGTCCCAATCTTCAAATTATTGGATTAACAAATAAATAAATTATCTTTAAAATGTTGAAACTACGTATTATTAACCAATTAAGTAATTACCTTTCATCTGCTTATCCTTAACAACATGTTTCATCTTCCTCGTCCCAAGATTATGCTGTTGGTCTTGCGTTGACGCCTTAAACGGTACTGCGGGGGCTGTCCGGCGCAAGTACTTGAGCCAAGCCTCAAGATTGGTACGGGGAACCAGGTCGGCTTTGTTCAGAACTAGGACTAGACGCTTGCCTGACTCTCGGACTGCTTCTTCTACTTGAGAACAGCGTGTTCCTGGAGAGTTTAAGTTTAACTGTTGATAGGTGGAACCATAGATACTAACAAGATGTATCTTAACATGGCAAAGTTTGGTCTGTCAAAACTCCTTATTCTCCTTGTTAAACCAGGTTAAGGCGGCGATTTCTTGAAAACGCTCAAAAAGGTGTTTTTTTATACCAGTGTATCTCTTTAACCGTAAATAATTTTGAAAGCAAAAAAATATATGATATTTTCAAGTCTTTTTTACATACAGTGATGGAACTGAAAACATAATTATATATACTTCAATGCATCAAAAAAATAATCAAAATCACCTCTTAATTCTCTTTAAAACCAGTTTATCTCTTCAATAACAATTACTATTATAATTAAAAATATACCATAAAATGCCGAATGCCAAACTGCATCCAGTGATAGATTAATATTTATTAAATAGTTAATATCTAATTTTATACGAATTTATTTGCACTTTTACGACAATACTTTCTCATTTGTAATTCGAATTAAACAGATTTTAACCCGTATCGGATTGCAGTAAGAACTATTATCGCTCATAACGATAATACGACGAGTACATATAAAATTACCAGGGCCTTAAGTGAAAAATCTAAAATTATTATACTTTCGATCATTTCAGATTTTTCACTTACCTTAGAGATGATCTAATTTAAAATTGCATGCCCCTCCACTGCTTGTTGCATAAACATTAGAAATGCTTGAATATAACATTTTGTGGAGGGACATGCAGTTTTAAATTATCCGATCTCTACTATTATGGGCTTTAAAATTATACAGAAACCAATTGTTTTTTATTTATACCAAAATCAGATGATCTGATTCTTTATGGCAAAAGTATAAAGTTTCAATTTTTTTAATTTTGTTTTTAAGAAAAACTAGGTTAGTTTTTTTTTTTTGTTTAGTCTACACTGTCCTACTGCTGAGCAAAGGCCTCCCCCAAATCCTTAGGTTTAGTTTAAGTAGGTTTTTTTTTGTCTCAGAATTTTGAATAATTGCAAGATAAATGAATAGGTTCCTCACCTAAAGGATCCCTGGCATCAACAACTTCTAAGATCACTTCAGCTTCAGATATAACCTTCTTAAACTCTCTGTAGTAAGTCTTGAGTGAGTTCTCCTTTTTTCTGTCTTTGCCAAACTCTACATCATCTGAGGGCCCATCACCTTTGAACGCATCATGGACTTTGCCTCTGGCTTGTGCATTTTCTACCTGTGAATGATGAAAAGTGAAATATAGTAAGAGTAAGGTGCATTTCAAGTCTGGACCACTTTAGAAACCATTCTAATTTAAATATTAAAGTGTGCAGTAAACAAAAATAAATAAAATGGCTATTTTGCTATTATAGGTAGTTGATCCACGTAAAATAGTAGTGTTCCGTGGCATCTGATTATCTGGAAGCTGATCCCAACATAGATGGTCAAATATTTTCTCAGCATTAAACAAAATACAGAAATATGTAAATAACTTACCAATGTTCCCATACTAACGTTACCACCCTTCTTTTCTTCCTTTTTCTTTTGTTTCTCTTGTTTGGCTAGTTCTCGCTTTTTCTGTCTCTCTTCTTCCTTGTGCTTTTTGACAGCTTCTACCTCTTTCAATATGTCATCTTTGAACGGGCAACCATTAGGAATCTGTATGGGCTTGGCTTTCTTTGATTTAGGATTCTTCTTAGCTTCTTTCTTTAATTTTCTGTTGTGATCTTTTACTTTTTTTTCTATTTTGTAACGGAGCCGAGCTGGCTGCCTCTTTGATGGTTTCTCTGAGGGAATAAATTGTTTAAGTTTTATTCATGAGCTATTCTTAGGAAAGCTAGGTAAATGGCACATTTACATGAAGGTTATGTATAGAATTATGAAAATTTCATTACACGTGTTGTTAACTTTTTGAGAATATTAACCGGTTAAGTCCCTTGCTGATCGAATTGGACCCATTACTATAGAAAATCAATTGTGTCTCATTAGCCGGTATCTAATTAGTTAATGTATTTCATTATTCCTCCTAATATTATAAATGCGAAAGTAACTGTGTCTGTCAGTCCGTTACGCTTTCACGGCTAAACCACTGAACCAGTCATCATGAAATTTGGCAGATATATAGCCTGGGATATGGAGAAGGACAAAGGCTACTTTGTTCGCGATAACCCACATACACGCGGGCGAAGCCGTGGGCAAACACTGGTACTAAATAATTAGAGTAATTATATTGCTACAGAACATTGTTTGATTTGACTAATATTGTGCAATATTGACCGCTCACGATCTCTGGTTAACTAAAAGTTTTGCCGACAAAACATACAGCAGCTATAATATGCGCTGCACGTAATCAACTAAGCCAGATATTTGGCAGTAAAAGCGTGAATTTCTTTTAAAATTCTCATCATCAACATTGCTTTGTCGCATGGTCTTACGGCTTAATTCTGGCAATTATGCTATTTATATGCTTTACTTACTCAATTTAAACTTGGCCATCGTACTAGAGCTATGTGTCCTCTTATTATTAACACTATACTGTGTATAAACCTTAAAAAAATGTTTTATTCAAATTAAATCGTGTTTCACTTTACCGAACCTAACCAAGTTTTACAATAATGACATATGACATTGACATTGTTGACAAGACATATGAAACGTTTTGAAACTAATGAAGTGTTGGTGCTCTCTTCTTTCTCACGGCATCAAAATTATGCCGTCTCTTTCTAATGGAAAACTTACGCTCCGTTACATGAAGTTTGCTAGTTTATAAGTGGAACGTGTCAAGCGTGGCACCTGTCAGTATAATGTCACAAATTAAAAACACGTGCTTTGTCAGAATGCCATACAATAAAAAAACGTGAGTTCGGAAATTAATAAAAAAAATGAAGTATCCGATAATTTCATTTCAATCACAGACATTTAATCATAATTATTTTCATACACACATCAAAAAAAGTTTGTGATCACTAGCCTAAGCTGATATCATTTTAATTGAACTTTATCAAGAAAAATTCTTTGTTGAGTGTTTTCTAAAAATACCCTGTTTGAAAATTAATCTTAACGTAATTGTAACAGAAAAATTGAGTAATTAATTGTAACACTTTGATAAAAAGAAAAAGGACTGTTTAACCAAATTTATAGAACAATGTATTAGTACTGTATTAGGCTCGAACACATGCGGTGATCCTCCTGGGCATATTGAGAATCAAGTTATCCAGCATTTCTTGGGGTAACCTGACCCATTCTTGAATAGCGGCTTCCTTGAGCTCTGGCACTGTCTGGAGACGTGGATGACGATTCCAAACAGCTCGATTAAGAGCATCCCACGCGTGCTCTATTGGGTTTAAGTCAGGCAAACCGGCAGGCCAGTCTAACCTTGTGATCGATCCTCGATGGGCGGGCGCATAATCATCGACCAGTACCAATTGGTGCCCAGGGTTTACTCGGAATGGTCTGACAATTACATCAATAGCAACTACGTACATTTCTGCTGTCATGAAGCCTCGATACGGGATCAAAGGCGTTCTAGCTTCAATCATAATACCACTCCAAAAGGACACCGATTTCCCGCCTTGCTGAACTGTTCCAGTGGCAGTTCTTTGCCTTTCACGGTCTCCTGGTATTCTCCAGACACGGACACGTCGGTTAGCTGGATGAGGATTGATCCGCTATTCGTCAACGAAGAGACAATTTTGCCAAAAGTTTTCTTCTTCATTTTGCCAAAGCCTAGCCCATTGCAATCTCCGTCGTTGTCGTTGCCGGGGATTCAGAGGAGCTCGCCAAGACCTCCGTGCTCGTAATCCAGCCTGGTGCAAGCAATTCCGAATGGTCTGAGTGCTAACTTCAAGCCCAGAGGCGGCCCGAACTTCTGCTTTTATTTTAGTAGCGTTGATTGTTGGGTCACGGGCTGCCAGCAATCTAATATAGGTAGTGTTTTTGGGCAGCAGTCTAAGCATTTGGGCGACCACTGCGGGGTCGGTCAGCAAAATTATCCAACCCTGCCTCTACAACGTGGTCACGACACAGGATTAGGATATAGCAACTCTGCGTGCTATTTCTCTCGTGGTGTATCTTTCTTCCCTCAAAGTTACTATTCTTGTTCGTAAAACTTCTGATAATCCTCTTGGCATTTTTTCATTCATAACTTTCCGCGAAAAAGTATTTAAAATCCGTTAACCCCTTACTGCATGGACTTTTGTATCTATGCGGAAAAAATATATGTTGTGTTTCAGAGTTTATGGAATCCATAAAAAATAAGTAAAAAATGTTTGCAGTCTCCACGAATTTTTAATTGTTTTTTTTTTAAATGTGCATATTTGGTACGGCATGCATTATAAACACCTCCATGGAATGTACCAAATATGGGACGAAATGCAATCAGGCCAACTTTTGTCATCGCCTCATCAATGACAATAATCAATATCAAATATCCTCTATAGTGGAAACAAACTAATAACTTGAAACATATTAACACCCATCTACCACAAGATTTACTGAAGTATTACTGGATCTAGAGGAGTATGATACTCCAGAAAACAATTCCTTTTTTGTTTATGCATAAATACTTTTTACATTTGATACAACATTTACCTCCCTAAAATGCTGAAATTAGTGCAGAAAACAAAATATATGTAACGTGCGAACTTTAGCATACATGGTCTATGAAATTGAATCCACGCTGATTTTATTGCATACCGAGTCATATATGAACAATTGCAATTTACCGCTATCTGCATAAGGTCCCACATATGGGCCGTACAATTGAGTCAACATTGCATGTTGTCCCGAATATGCACACAACAAAAACGCAGCATAAATTTGCAATCAATGGGGATCTGGGGTTGTTTCTTCAATTTTTAGATTCAAATAGGATGGTTTTATTCAAAGAAATATACACAAACCGAAATATTCATAGGATTCTGAGATATTTGGGTTCAAATACAGAGCTTATCACCTTCCGGGTACGTTTGAGTTCAAACTGCTATTATTCTTTTTCTATCAAGACTGCCAACATTTCACCGCTACTAAACATCAAAGTACACATCTAGTCTATGGTTTCTAATGTTGCCATAACTCAAACTTGAAAAGAATTTAAATTTTTGTCAAAAACATTTGGTGTGCAAAAATGGGACGGAATGCGGTAAGGGGTTAAAATTGACTAAATTAGATTATTAATGAGCGTAAGCTAGGACTGAAAGCCTTTTTTTTAAGGAAAAACAATTGAACTGTTTTATTGTTTTAAATTCTAAATCTATATTTTTAAATAAAGAATCAAGAAGAAGAATAAAAGAAGAAGAAATCATAATATAATCTACCGTAACAAAAAGATTTCCATTTTTCAAAGTGATCGCAAACATTTTTTGAAGTGTGTTACATTCGTAACATCACAAAATGCTTCGAACTTTGACACTAGTTCAAGACAGCCGAAAGGTTAGCGGGATGGGTCTCATAATTATGACAGGAAGAAGGCAGATGCGAGCGAAATCATTGATGCATTGCCAGTTTTCCAGTAAGCCGAGCACAAACGTCCAAATTCCAGCAGAGCGATTCTGTGAAAATCTCACCGTGAAAACTTAAGTGAAGTGAGTTTGAAGTGACCAGTCTGTATAAATCTCACCGTGATAACTTTGGTGGAGTCAGTGAGCTGTCATTAGTCAATCCCTAGCATCAGATGGAATGACAGCTCACTTCAAGGTCACTCCATCTAAGTTCTGACGGTGAGATTGTAACAGAATAGACCGGCTGATGTAAACTTGCACCGCACTGAAATGCTTTAGGTAAGTCATTCCGCACATTGTAGGTAAAATTATTGTGACTATCTAATTAACTATGCCTGCCTACCTACAGCCTCGCTTGCGAATCGTTTCTCAGTCAAAAAGCAATAAGTAGAGAAATTATTTAATAAGCTGCTTAGGCACGCACCCCAATGGTTATTCTTCGATAATTCTACAAACAAAACTTGCAATCATCTAAACTAAACTGTGACTATTTGCAAGCGCGAATGAGCTGAGATCCTGCGAGGCTGTGGGTTCGATTCTCAGATCCTTAGCAGGGACCGGACAACCCCGCTTAAGAGTTAAGCCTTTTGACAGGGTAACCCGTACATGGGGTAATTCATATCGCAGTGTTACCTTTTGCTCGAGTTACATGCGCGAAACCCAGCGAAATGGTTAACACCTTTATTATGGTAACCACGTGAAGGGGTTAACCCCTTCAATGTCTTAAGCCTTTGAAGGGGTTAGGTACCTTCACGAAAAGCTTTTATTCGTGTAACCCTGACTTACCTAATCAACTTGAGGTGCATGTTTATACTTGTACCCGAGCGGCGACGCGGCGCGGCGGTGTGACGCCTCATTGTCGTCTTCCTTACTATTTTTATTTAGTTATTACGAATTTGACAACAAGTGACGACAGAGCGATAGTCCGGTCAAAATAGACATTCACCCTTGCTTAAATTCCTAAGACGCTGAATTTTTACATAAACGTTAGGGATACCATTATAATGAAAACTCTCTATCGATCCCACATTCACAATTTGTTTTCATTCAAGGTCAAAGTTCGCTAAAATGGGATTTTTCGATTTTTTTTAGGAAACGGTTAGTTTTATGATAAAAATAGGTCAGATAAAAATTGTAGATCATGCAATTTATGTATCTACAAAAATTTACCTTGGATGGGAAATCATCAATGACTTCTCCCGCTCTGGACGGATAGGAAAGTCGTGTCAGACTTTTACTGACTAAAATCCACCCGTGTTCCTTCAGTTGCCTGTGCCAGGGCCACGGTACCTCTTTCGAACAAATCCGCGACCCTGGCAGGCATTGGCCCTAGCGGACCCCTTTCATTATTGTTGACATCTCTTTGAGGTGCGCGTGGAACACAACGCACCGTCGACCCGGGCCTGATCCGTACCAGACGGCGAACTATCCATTGCTCGCACTGCGCAAGCCCGCATCTACGGTGGTCGGAAGTCCGCTACGGAGTCCCGACGCCCATTCCGTCTCCTGTGGCGGAGAAAGGGCGCGAGAGCACAAGGATTGCCTCTCTCTCACGCTCTCCGCCTCCTTCTTCGCGAGCATTACGGCTTCGCTGAAGGAGGTGACGGCTTCCCATGCACTTATTTATTATGCACCGTACCATGGCCTGGACCAGAGCCGGACGCAAGAAATCGTCGCCGCCGATAGCCTCTACCGATCGCTTCCGCGAGGACACGGCAGTGCTTCGCCCAAGCAGGACAGACCTCCATCGTTCCCTCCAGGCGATCCACACAATGGTGACACCCGGGTGTTTCCTTCGGTCTTACCCAGAACAAGAACCTCCCGAAGCAGCCGTGTCCGGTGAGAACCTGCGTAAGGCGGAAAGAGGACGCCGAGACCCCTCCGTGCCCAGCACTGGGTTGCGACACTTGCACTTTCCATGACGCCATGAGATCCCACCGGAGCTGTCCGTTGTGCCGTAATCCTCCTCGCGCCGCTCCCACACATGCGCCAAGACTTTTTGTCTTCAGATCTCATGGTGGCAATCCGGCAAAGTGGCTCGGTGCGTCACCGGAGTTTGGACGGTATCCCGGGACTAGCCGGAACACTTTCGGTCTTATTCATAAACGCCTTGTAACTTTTAATCAATTGCTAACTAACTGATTAGCAAAATTCTTATTTATAAACGCTATTTAGCGCTATAAGGTCGCTAAGCAAATGATTTGTAGCTGTCATATTTAAACACCACCGGTGCCCTGATTAACTTGCTAAGAGGCAACATGGCGGATTTTATTTTAATCAGCTGATCGATTCAAAATGATTTTTAGTGTACTTCAAGGTTATTTTGTTCTTAAATATGGAATTATCATTAGTAAATGTGGATTTCGACAATATTTTACGGGATTTCAGAACGACACCGAAGAATTAAATAGTTTTGAAACGCCGCGGGCGCCTATTGTTAGTAAACGGAGGAAGACCTACAAGACTCATTCAAATCCGCTACGAAAAAAACATATTCCTCATTCTAAGTACACGTGATGATAGGATTTATAGGGTAGTTCAATCAGTAGGAGGTTCAGTCAGTTCGTGAGGAAGCTCATCGGAGATAGTGATTATCCATTGTTATCCCATGTACCCCTCGTTTTATGACGCAGAGAGTACTTTATACGATACTGATGACGCCTTCTAGGGCCCAGAACTAAAGAAATGCCACGTTATGGCAGTCATGCACAATAAAACAAGATACTTTTTATAAAAACCAATTTATTTCGATACGCAATAAAGCCATATTTGTGTTATAATTTCATTATTTTTGATTTCCAATTCTTCTTTGTCCAAAGACGGGTGCACTTATTTTCTCATGCCACTCTCATTCCTCATCTTTTTCACTTAGCATGGTGACCCCCGTTGCTATCTTTGCAAGGTTGAATAGTAATGGTGCTAACTGCTAAGTAGTAGCTTTCATAGCAGCAGTCAAAATTGTAACTGTAAACAAGAATAATAATTGTTATTTAAAGACACTGAAACCCCAATGCAAAAGCAATAGGAAGTTATATAGAATAGGCACAAGTACCTACATATGTTTCTCAAAGAGAATATCCATGTTAACAAGTTTAAAGAACATGTAAATACATAGCTGTATCGGCTACTGTGTTATCATTCATTTGGTCACTTTACAATAGAAAGTAAATAGGTACAAATTCAGAGATACATTACCTTTTCCTGTTAAGTCCATTCTTGGGAGCATATTATTATCATTGCTCATCTTTTTCACGTAGCATCATCTCCACCGTTGCCATCTCAAGATTGAATAGTATTGGTGCTACGTGCTAGTAGCTTTCATAGCAGCAGTCAAAATTGTAACTGTAAGCAAGTATAATTTTATTGTTATTAAAATACACTGAAACCCTGCAAAAGTACTAGGAATTTTCATAGAATATACATACATATATACGCATATGTTTTTAAAAGATAATATCCATGTAAATAAACGTAAAGAACTTGTAAATACATAGTTATTATCAGCTAATACGATAGCATTAAATTGGGTCACTTTGCAATAGAAACTAGATAAAAATTCAGACGATACATTACCTTTTCCTGTTTACTCCAATCATGGGAGCGTATTATTTTCATTGCTGATTTGCTTCCATCGTAAACACAATAAAATAAACACAACAAATTATTTTATTCAAATACAATAATATCAATGAAATTTTTGACATAAGTCTGTCGAAGTCACCACAGATACAAAAATCATGCATTTGACATAAAATCCTGTTTTTTAGGCGACTATTTTGATTATAATCTGTGCTGAACGCATAATTTCACCTCTATTTCGTTTCGCTACTAATCACCTGCAAACTAGCGTTTATAAATAAAGAAAAGTTAATCAATGATTAGGAGGTAACCAATTGATAAGCTAAACAGTGGCTAGTGAGTGATTAGCGAGTTTTTTATAACTAAGGCTGTTAATCCCCTAAAATTCACAATTTCTGAGAAAATTCGACTCTAAAATTTACTCTACATTCATAATATGCACACATTTCCACGCCACCTACGAGGTGTAGTGTACTTGACGCGTTTTTTTTAAGCGCCATTGATCAGGCCGGCTGACCACCAGACGGGCAGCAAGGCATGCACGAGGGATAAAAAAGCTGACTCAAATTGTAACATGGAGCCCTCGAAGTCAGCTCGCTCACCGCCCGCCGGCAATAACGCCCAGGAAAGGCCTGACGGGGAGGCGGTAGTTACCGAGTAATTGCCAGACTTTCGTCTTCTCCAAGCCAATATCAATCGTTGCACCAGGGCTCAGGACCTTTTGCTCCAGGCAAGGCGAAGTGGTTGATCAACGTTGCCATCGCCGCCGAAACATACTTTGTTCCTCCCAAGGATGACAGGATGGGTGACACTTATCTTGAGCCCCTGACACTCTGTCCCTTGAGACCTTCAGTCGGGACAGGGCTTTGTAGCAGCCTTAGTCGAAAATATGGTCGTGGAGATTTATTTCTCACCCAACCGACCTCTCGCTGACTTTGAGACTTTATTTCGGAATCGAACCCAGTCGTCAGTCGAAGCCGTCCTCACCCCGTCCTTGTCATGGGGTACTTCAACGCCGAGTTCACAACTTTTAGTTCCCCAGCAACGGATGCACGGGGTCTGTTATTATAAGAGTGGGCGATGGAGTCAGGCCTACTGCTCCTAAACCGGGGATCCGTTCAGACTTGTGTGTAGCAGTGGGGTGGGTCTATAGTGGACTTATCGTTTGCTAGTCCTGCTGTGGCACGCTCTGTTCAGGACTGGCGTGTATTGTAGGAGGTGGAGACGTTGTCGGACCACAGATACACCCAGTTTGATGTTTCCGCCCAGACTTCGAGTGGCCCGGTCCAAGCGGCCCCGGCCCGAGTTGAGGATGACTGTTGACGATGGGTGGTCAAGCGACTGAACCAAGAAGCTCATCTGGTGGTCTCAATGGTGCATGCCTGGTTGGACTCACAAGTCAGGTCTATCGATATAAACGACGAAGCAGCATGGTTCCGGGAGGCCATAACCCAAATCTGTGATGCTGTGTTGCTCCGCGTTAAGTTTCCATCTGCCAGGCACCAGGTGTATTGGACGTCACAAGATATTGCGCAGTTGCACATCGCATGCGTAGCAGCGTGGCGCCCGTACACTAGGCACCGACGAATGCGCCGACGAACACCAGAAGCGCTAGTAAGAGCGCGGAACGGTGTGAAGTGTACAAAGTGGCGGTGGCGGAGTGGTGGTGGTGGGTGGTAAATTGGATTGCTAATTGAAATATTATTTGCTGTGTCTAATGGACGAATTAAGAATCAACTGATGCTGTGTAGCGTCCGACATCTTATATTTGTACGCCGTTCGGGAAAATCATGACTTTAATCATAATTTGACGTAACATCTTGCATGCTATGTGTGTGTATACTCATGTTTTAAACAAATAAAAAAATATCTTATCTCAAGAGGGCTCTTCAGCTGGAAATTAAGCGGGCTAAGGCCAAAGCTCATGGGAGCTCACACCACCTAATATGGTTCCGCCTACTATAGTCCCCAACACGGAAAACGAGGATGACGACGCGCTTGAAGTGACCCAGGTAGAACTGACAGCGGCAGTACAAAGGCTTAAGGCCAAAAGCACTCCAGGACCAGACGGCATTCTTGGCCGTGCATGGGTTCTGGCCATCAAGGCTCTCTGGCCCCGCTAAGTAGGACTCTTGAGTGCATGTCTGGAGAGGGGACAGTTTCCACACTAGTGAAAGACTGGAAAGCTGGTCCTGATAAAAAAAGAAGGGTATCCTGCGGGCTCTCCATCCGCTTACCGGCCCATTGTGTTGCTGGATGAGGTGGAAAAACTCTTCGAGAGAATTATTGCAAACCCTCTCATTCAGCACATGGCAAGAGAGGGGCCGGATCTAATCTGATCGGAACCGGTTTGGTTTCTGTAGGGGGTGCTCTGACGGACAGAGAGTATATTTTAGAATCGCTTTTTCTCAGAAATGTTGAATGTTAGGGTATAAAGTGTTGGGCACGCCACGATTGCGGCGGTAAGTCCCCTCTTTGAGGAGTGGTTTGAGAGGCGGCATGGCGTCCTCACCTTCCGCCTGACGCAGGTCCTCACCGGACACGGTTGTTTCGGGAGGTTCCTGTTTCGGATAGGGCGGGAGGAAACGCCCGGGTGTTTCCACTGCGAAGATCGCCCTGAGGACACGGTGGAGCACACGGTGGCGGTCTACCCTGCTTGGGCGGAGCACCGCCGTGTCCTCGTGGAGGCGATCGGCGGCGGCGATCTCTCGCGTCCGGCCCTGGTCCAGGCCATGGTACGGAGCGAGAGGGCATGGGGAGCCGTCACCTCCTTCAGCGAAGCAGTGATGCTCGCGAAGAGGGAGGCGGCGCACGTGAGGGAGAGGCAGCACATGGGCCCTCGCCACCCTAGCCGCCGCAGGATACGGAGACGCCCTGGGCGTCGGGAATCCCAGGCCGATTTCCGGCCACCGTAGGCATGGGCTTGCGGACGGCGAGTAATGGGTAGCTCGCTGTCCGGTAAGGACCAAGCCCAAATCGACGGTGCGTTGTGTTCCACGCGCGCCTCAAAGAGATGTCAGCACAAAAGGTGATGGGGCCCGCAAGGGTCGATGCATGCCAGGGGTGCGGGTTTGTTCGAAAGAGACACCACAACCCCTGGCATACGGGCTACTGAAGGAACACGGGTGGGTTTTAGTCAGTATAAGTCTGACACGCCCTCCTGCTCCACCCAGAGCGGGAGAAGGCTTGATGATTTACAACCCAAAAAAAAAAAGGGTATAAAGTGTAAGGATAATTTATGTATGTACTTAGATAATTGCATGATCTACATTTTTTGTGAATGAGGTAATACCGCTCGCGCTCCCAAGAACGAAAAACGTTGTACGCCCTCAAGCCCTGCGCTGTTATCTGACACTTGAGATATTTACGTTCGGCACATAAAAAATGTCCGCTCGAGTTTTTGTTGCCTCTTAGCCACTTACGGTCTTATTCATAAACGCCTTGTAACTTTTAATCAATTGCTAACTAACTGATTAGCAAAATTCTTATTTATAAACGCTATTTAGCGCTATAAGGTCGCTAAGCAAATGATTTGTAGCTGTCATATTTAAACACCACCGGTGCCCTGTTTAACTTGCTAAGAGGCAACATGGCGGATTTTATTTTAATCAGCTGATCGATTCAAAATGATTTTTAGTGTACTTCAAGGTTATTTTGTTCTTAAATATGGAATTATATTAGTAAATGTGGATTTCGACAATATTTTACGGGATTTCAGAACGACACCGAAGAATTAAATAGTTTGGAAACGCCGCGGGCGCCTATTGTTAGTAAACGGAGGAAGACCTACAAGACTCGTTCAAATCCGCTACGAAAAAAACATATTCCTCATTCTAAGTACACGTGATGATAGGATTTATAGGGTAGTTCAATCAATAGGAGGTTCAGTCAGTTCGTGAGGAAGCTCATCGGAGATAGTGATTATCCATTGTTATCCCATGTACCCCTCGTTTTATGACGCAGAGAGTACTTTATACGATACTGATGACGCCTTCTAGGGCCCAGAACTAAAGAAATGCCACGTTATGGCAGTCATGCACAATAAAACAAGATACTTTTTATAAAAACCAATTTATTTCGATACGCAATAAAGCCATATTTGTGTTATAATTTCATTATTTTTGATTTCCAATTCTTCTTTGTCCAAAGACGGGTGCACTTATTTTCTCATGCCACTCTCATTCCTCATCTTTTTCACTTAGCATGGTGACCCCCGTTGCCATCTTTGCAAGGTTGAATAGTAATGGTGCTAACTGCTAAGTAGTGGCTTTTATAGCAGCAGTCAAAATTGTAACTAAACAAGAATAATAATTGTTATTTAAAGACACTGAAACCCCAATGCAAAAGCAATAGGAAGTTATATAGAATAGGCACAAGTACCTACATATGTTTCTCAAAGAGAATATCCATGTTAACAAGTTTAAAGAACATGTAAATACATAGCAGTATCGGCTACTGTGTTATCATTCATTTGGTCACTTTACAATAGAAAGTAAATAGGTACAAATTCAGAGATACATTACCTTTTCCTGTTAACTCCATTCTTGGGAGCATATTATTATCATTGCTCATCTTTTTCACGTAGCATCATCTCCATCGTTGCCATCTCAAGATTGAATAGTATTGGTGCTACGTGCTAGTAGCTTTCATAGCAGCAGTCAAAATTGTAACTGTAAACAAGTATAATTTTATTGCTATTAAAATACACTGAAACCCTGCAAAAGCACTAGGAATTTTCATAGAATATACATACATATATACGCATATGTTTTTAAAAGATAATATCCATGTAAATAAACGTAAAGAACTTGTAAATACATAGTTATTATCAGCTAATACGATAGCATTAGATTGGGTCACTTTACAATAGAAACTAGATAAAAATTCAGACGATACGTTACCTTTTCCTGTTTACTCCAATCATGGGAGCGTATTATTTTCATTGCTGATTTGCTTCCATCGTAAACACAATAAATTAGTTTATTCAAATACAAATAAATCAATGAAATTTTTGACATAAGTCTGTCGAAGTCACGACAGATACAAAAATCATGCATTTGACAACTTGATTCTTAAAATCCTGTTTTTTAGGCGACTATTTTGATTATAATCTGTGCTGAACGCATAATTTCACCTCTATTTCGTTTCGCTACTAATCACCTGCAAACTAGCGTTTATAAATAAAGAAAAGTTAATCAATGATTAGGAGGTAACCAATTGATAAGCTAAACAGTGGCTAGTGAGTGATTAGCGAGTTTTTTATAACTAAGGCTGTTATTGTTTAGTGTTATGGGTTCTTGAATATACAAAGCTTACTATTAATCGTTTGAAGTTCTTTTGTTATGTCGTAATGTAATAATAAACAATGTAAATAACAAACAATCAGCCGATTGTGTCTTTGTTGCCTTGTTTTGTTGATTTCTCATAGAAATACTGTCTCAATTTGCTCGAAATTTTGGAGTTTACTTATTGAATAGACTAATAATCGAACAGCAGTATTTTTTTGGGAATCCGACTCAAAATATTTACAATATTTAAACTCAAACTTCATATCGCGCGAAGGTCAACTCCCGTTTTGTGCACTCGAACATTCAAAGGGTTTATAAAACAAGATTACGTATTGAAATAACGAAAATGTGATATGAATAGATTAATTAAATGTTTACATACCATTTTAAACACCACACCACACTTATTTCACTGTGAAACACTAAAAAAACACAAAATTCACTCAACAATGAACACTGGTTGGAACGGTTTGTTTACGTTTTATGTTTTGTCGAAAAAACGGTTTTTATGATGCTATTTGATGCAAATATTATCTAAAACGATGTAATAACTACTTTTAAATGAATATTTATCCACTTATCGTTAAAAATCCGCCAGAAACCCACCAATTAACTTTATTTTTGACGGAGCACCTCCTTACAGTTCGCCGTGTTGAAGCGTCACAATGGCGGCAATTAAAACTTTTTTTCCTATGTTGCCAGACAATATTTCTGGTATGGAATTAGTAAGTCAATGAGAATATTTATCTGGCAATAAAATGAAATGATCGCAGACGACTTTTAACCTTATTTTTATTCATCATTACGATTAAAATCGCGTGAAGTTGGCCGAGCCCGAACGGGGTGCGTTAGTGCTTGAAGCTAACGATACTTTGCGGGTTCGGACCGGGTGCATTGAATCCTGACCGGTTAATCATAAAACTAACCGTTTCGCAAAAAACAAACATCTTTGCGAACTATGACCTTGTTTAAAAAAAAATCACACAGAGGAACGATGGGGACGACTTCACAGTTTCAATATAATGGTACCTATTCCTAACGTTCATGCAAAAATTATGCTTCTTGGGAATTTATGCAAGAGTACACCTATTTTTCGGGCTAATTTGACTGGGCTATATACGGTGTCCAGCATCTCGACTCGGCTGTGGCATTTCCACAGAAAAAGTAACTAAATAAAATAATAAGAAATATAATAGGCAGTAATACCACACACACTTAAACAAAAACACAGCTAAGTAGTTCCGTCCGATTTTCGAAATAAATGACGAATGATGACAATGTAAACAAGTATAGACACGAAAAAGAAATAAGTACCTATTACAATGTTTAGCATGTGTGACAAACAAAATTGAACTGTAAAATCATATTGGCAATAATTAGTTTTCCATGTTTACAAGTCGCTCGGTACATGCAACCTTGGCGCCGCCGGGCGAAAGATGTCACGTGCGGTCGTGGATATACAATTTTCAAACTAATGTCGATTACAAAGAGTGGATATTACAATGTGTTGGAATGGAATGGCTTACCCTGTTACAGTGTTACAGGGTATTGAAAGGTTAACTTGTTCGGAAGGGGTTACATTGCACCCATTCGAGGGTGTAACATGTATCAAAGGGTTTATTTTTTAAGCGCTTAAAAAAACCCCTTCAAAAACCCTTTCAACGAGTATCCGGCCGGTCCCTGATCCTTAGCTGTCACCTGTGATTGCGCATACACCTGCTGCTTTCTATAATTTAAACAATAATATCGGTATTTCTTAATTCTTGCTCGACTCTTTAAGTTAGGTAGGTAGGTATTTAGAAATAGGTACTACGGTAACGTCACCCAAACAACAACGAAACCGAGCCTTGTAGACGTAACGGTTATTGTTTGATTGCAGTGCGATATCGTGGCTTTCTTCTAATTTATTCTATTATTATATGGACAATAGTCCTTGTTGGCATTTATGAATAAAAGGGGAATACAATGGAATTGCATCATTTCAAATTTCATGTCTTTCCGAATCCTAAATCACCTAAAGAAAGATATGCAGCAGAAGGTAAACCACAACGATTTTCATTAATACATTGGTCGACCAAACCAAGTTACGGACATAACATTAACTTAGGGCCTATTCCACCATGCATGACAGTCTAAAACGAGGTTGGATTGGAAGTAGCTCTCTGAACCTAATATGTAAACATTGAATATTTGGTAAACAAAACACGTCGTGGTTCATTCATCGTTGGATATCGTGAATGAATTTCCTTGCGGGGATATGTGAGGCGGCTGGCGACGGCCACGCCATATGACGCCTTTGTTCACGGGCAGCAGCTGCGCTTTGCTCGCGAAACGGTCGCTTGTACCTGAACAGGTAACAGAAGCAACAGGTCATTTCTCCGGGCGAGGGGAGCGCGGCTACCACCGGCCGCCGCAAGACAGTCGCGTTCAGTTCTCCGCAGTGACGGCACGTCGCTTCTCGCGACCACGCGCTCCACAAACCGCGATATATTTCGATTACATCGCGCAAGTAATGTGCGCGAACGCACATCTCGATAATCCGTTTGTCGGCAGCCAGTCGTGACAGTGCAAATGTCTCCCAGTTTAGAAGGGATCATGTTTAACAGAAATGCGAACCTGTCGGCGCGCCGGCCGTTGTTGGCGGAACCGCAAAAGCCTCTAATGGTCCCACCACGCGCGCCTCCCCGCGACACTGGCCCGCACAGGCCTTTGCCCGCGCCTAGGAACCTGCCTACAGATTATTCCTACGAATACCGACCAGATTATTGGAAACCATCGAACGTCGAACTCGAAAGGCGACTGCAGGAGACAAGGGCACGCGAGAAAGTTGGCTACTTTCAAGATAAAGTTACTCCTCCAGAAATAAGTTTGGATCGGAGGGAAGCGGAACTAGTGTTCAGGTTTGATCCGCAGGCATCTGACGAATACCTTTCGAGTCAGTACCGTGCCCCGGTAGTGCATTATGCGAAGCCACCGACTCCGGCGAACGGGTTCGCTGCCCGTGTGCCCGAGAGAGACGGGCCCTTCGTGTTTGGAGTGCATAGTCCGAGCCAGTTCCCGATCTCGCGGCGGGACGACGACGACTACGACTACTCGGAGGTGGCCGAAGAGAACGGCCGCACTGTGATTCGAGACGATGTGTCTGAGGACTTGAACTGCTGTGATAAAGTGAACGAGTGGTCGGTGAGGGACAAGAAGAGCAGGCGGACTCTTAACCGAATGTTTCAGATAAAAGATAGGAGGAAGGTGAAAGGTGGAAAGAAGGAGAAGATTAAGTGTGTGTTGGTGGGTGACGGAGCTGTGGGGAAGAGCTCGTTGATAGCGGCGTACGCGCAGGACACGTTCCGGGAGGATTACCAGCCTACAGCTTACGACACATTCAATGGTAAGTTTACTTGTTAGTAACTTAAGATTAAGTACTAAGAAACAATACATTCTCCAGGAAACATAAAAGAATATGTCTGAGATAAAAACAAAGACATCATCGCTCCACGGGCGGCCAATTGCGTGACTTATCGCGAACGACCCTGATTTCTGAAGATAATGAGTGATTACCTCTAGAATTATCGTCTGGCGAGCGATCGTATCGTTGGCTGCATTTAACGATAGTAATGTGTTTTGTTATTACTGGCGCCACAAACAATTTCTGCAAGATAACAATGTGATCCGAAAATGCTTACATAAACATAAAACTTCTTTGAATTAGCTTTACCTACCTAAGTAGGTAGATATGTAGAAAGAACACTACGATTCCAAAAAGGCCAATCAATACAAAAATTGGCTGATTGGTTTCCAAACTCAGGTAGGTAATGGCAAAATTTTGCGTCAAATAAGTCTATCAGAAACCGGATGTTAGGCAATTAGACATACGGGCACGCCTATTTCCTAAGGAAAAAGAAATTGAATTTCTGAAAAATCATCAAAATATCCTTACGAACTGCTTTTGACTAAGTCCACGATCTCTCCTCAGACTATTAAAATCGCGGTGGGATTTTCTCTAGCACTGGATCTTCAACGCACTGCTTAGCGCTAAAAATGGAATAGTAAAACGCAATGTTCGATTTTCGACGCGCTGAGATGCACTCTGTTGTACCGATATCTCATCGTGAATATCTATGTGAAGTGAGTGAGCTGTCATTCCACCTGCTAAGGGATTGACACTATTGACAATTTGACAGCTCACTTCACCTACGTTTTAACGGTGAGATATTTACAGAATAGATCGGTTGTAATCATCATTGATCAATCTCAAACTACCTATTAATATCTACCCAAAAGCTTTACCTATAATTAAAACAGTGCATGTAAACTGAACGCTTTGTTCAATGTCTCAAGATCATCAGAAATCATAGAGCTAAGCAAAATCAGTGATGCATTTCATTTATGTACACTTATCGTAACTGAATCAAGAGCTCTTTACTTCCACGCTCTGATTGGCTATGGTTAACTCGTTCCAATTAAAAATCTTGTCTTAAAGAAACATCAAAGAAGGCATGTGGTATAAAAATACCTTATAATAGTAATACGTCACGTTATTGATAAGGAAAACATTATAGGAAGCTACAAGCAACTACCTATACATACACGGGAATTTATAAATACGTTGAGCCTTTCTAAATACGATTGTTTACTTTGATTACATTACAAAGGAAACTTCCATGCGCGTGGTGATCCGTGTCTCTACTACGCTATCAAAATAGGAAAGGATTGGCCTTGACCGAGACCGTACGAACTTCACTTTGATGAGTCAACACAAAGAGACTGTGAAAATGTTTTGAACATCTGAAAACAGACTGAGTAATTTCGCATTCAGTGAAGTTGATGCAACAACGTGTAAACGAATCTTTGGACTTTAAGATAAGGCGTATAATATAGGCAATACCTTTTTACTTACAACATAATATTCATACATGAATGTATGAAATAAAAATACACAGCAGGAGTCAACGACTCGTCCAGACATTTCTGTTGGCTTATCAACAAAAGAAACTTGTTTTAAACACACGTAGCAATAACACCGTGGTCGGTTTCTTATTTAAATTCTTGTTACGCTTTCTCATTTCAATTTATTTATAACTGGCATTTTTTTCATACCTATTACATAATTTAAATTGTATCATTGTTATTTTGTAGACCTTGGGAAAGTAAGTGGCCCGTTTCGCTGTACCACTATACTCTATTCATAATAAGATGACACAACTGACAGGTATCAAAAATAAAATT
The DNA here is from genome assembly GCA_949987655.1 of Polymixis flavicincta. NCBI lineage: Eukaryota > Metazoa > Arthropoda > Insecta > Lepidoptera > Noctuidae > Polymixis > Polymixis flavicincta. The sequence goes on from OX465175.1 coordinate 23,056,269, forward strand.
ACTTACAAAACCTCAATAAAAAAGTGATATTTTTAAAACAAAACAAAGAATAAATTATGACTAATTAACAACAATACATGCCTACCCACACAGGGATTTCAATGAACACGACAGTTAATTATGTCAGCTCCTTTCAATGGATTACTCAGCTGCTGTCATTCGTGTCAAGCGATATTTTACACAGTATACCTTCTATTTCATGACGTAGATAGATAATAAGTACGTAGTTATACATAAGATCTTCGTAATATAATTGCTGCTATTTCCAAGATGTACCTATGTTCGTAGTAAAGTAAGCTGCAGAACATCTGGCTCATTTTCCAGCCAGTAATAGTGTTCTGGATAATGTAATCCCAAAAATGATGGCACAGATTATGATTTAGCCAGAACTTGCACGCTAGATTTATTTACAAATAAATCTATTTTAATGTTTCGTGTTTTTGTTTCATGTTATAGGTAATACAGATAGGTATCTACATCCACAACAATTAGGTACGGACGATCAAAGATACTCAATAATGTAGCTCAGATGCGAAATTTCTGCGAAGTCTACCTTGTGCAAAGCTAAATAATGATCATTCATGACGTGAAACATAAATTAATCTATTTTTAGTAGCTTATTTGGTTTTATGTTGGTAGCTTACCTACCACTTAACGGAAAATCCAAATAAAATAAACGAAAGATTTTCCTCGAGCAGTCAACCATTTTCTGAGAATAAATAAAGCAAATATGGAATTTAAATTATTTATTAATTACTACTAAATAAGTACATAAGCAGCACCATATAGGTAGGTACTAAAACATCTAATAAAATGAGGCAGTAAACAATAAAAAGAACTAAGTAGGCTATCCGTCGTAATTTTAATTAACTAAGTAATTGCTGCAAAGACTCGTTAAATATAAAACGGTCAAAGCTTTTGTAATATTAAGTAACTAAAATACATGCAAATTAACTAAATAACACAAACGAATCATTCTAAACTACGTGTCTATGACCGACCTTGTGAAAACAAATAACAAGCACCAAACAAAAGTTCTTCGAAAATGTATTCTAGGATTGAATGCAGAAATATTCATGATCTATTCTTTCGTACATAAACAGAATTCTCCTGTTTAGATTTTCGTAGAAAATCGGACATTTTGAAAGTGAGTCACGCATTTGTATCAGTCATCCTTGAAGTAGCAATATCAATATTATCAGCCTGGAAATTTCCACTGCTGAACACGGCCTTCCAAAGACAAACACACACAACACACAATGAACTGTCAAAAAGGGATGCAGACAAATTATTAGAGTTTCGATTTTGGTAATTTCACCCTGGATTTGATTTTCCTAGGGGTGGTCAATCTTTTAATCAGAATCACACAAAAATAAAATTCTTTCAAACAGTAATTTTCCCGAAGTTTTTTTTTCATCACAGTTTTAACAACACGTTACGTAGGCACTCGTGACGTGTAATCTCAGCCATTACATCTGTATTTACATTTGGCTTACCTACACGTTACTTGAATTTTATAATCTGCGAATAGGTGCGTTTCTTGTTAAATTAACTTTTATCTATGACATAACAAACATCAAGGTTTTGGGTATTTTAGTGATACTCAGTACGAATTATTTGAGCCAGAGTATTTTTACGATAAAAAGATTAACTTCTTCAAACTATGTTCAATGAAGGTATGATAATTCCACGCCTCAAAAGCATGAAATTGTGATTCCACGAAGTCAAGTCCTCATGAATTAACGAAGTCATACTAGCATCCGTTGCTCTGTTTGACATTATTACCTCTTGACTTGTTCCAATCTCGCTCTTCAGCTACTCAAGCACAGATAAGACTCAATTTACGAATACTGCAGACAGTCACGAAAGAATACTAAAGTACCTAAGTCCTTTATTAATGAAAGACTTAGAAGTAAGAAGTCCTTTAGTAATGAAAGGTTCAGAAGTAAGAAGCTTCTTAGTAATGACAGGCTCAGAAGTAAGAAGTCCCTTGGTAATGAAAGGCTCAAAAGTAAGAAGTCCTTTAGTAATGAAAGGCTCAAAAGTAAGAAGTCCCTTAGGAATGAAAGGCTTAAAAGTAAGAAGTCCCTTAGGAATGAAAGGCTCAAAAGTAAGAAGTCTCTTAGGAATGAAAGGCTCAAAAGTAAGAAGTCTCTTAGGAATGAAAGGCTCAAAAGTAAGAAGTCCCTTAGGAATGAAAGGCTCAAAAGTAAGAAGTCCCTTAGGAATGAAAGGCTCAAAAGTAAGAAGTCCCTTAGTAATGAAAGGCTCAAAAGTAAGAAGTCCCTTAAATGAAAGGCTCAAAAGTAAGAAGTCCCTTAGGAATGAAAGGCTCAAAAGTAAGAAGTCCCTTAGGAATGAAAGGCTCAAAAGTAAGAAGTCTCTTATGAATGAAAGGCTCAAAAGTAAGAACTCCCTTAGGAATGAAAGGCTCAAAAGTAAGAATTCCGTTAGTACTGAAAGGCTCAGTTCCGTCGTTGTATCACACTCTTGTGAAGCCAAGCCGTCACGTCATAAAAGTGATAACGTATCGAATGAGACATAACACTTCTGCGAACTGGATATAAACGCATCCTTGAATCGAATGTCTTGATAACTGAATCATTAATAAATGGAACACTTGTATTTTATTGCAGTACGAACTTTCATAATAACAATTGCAATTCAATCTTTTATTATTAACTAATTGGTAAAGGCTCATGCAAACAGGCGCGACGCAACTCACGTAGACATCACTAAGAACAATTTTTATGAAAACTTCATAGAAATTGTTCGTCGCGCCTCTTTGATGAAGCCTTTTTGCTGAATTTATGTACCGTCAAGAATTGCACTAAGGTGGCTCGCAAAATTCAAATTTACTTAGGTTTTTTGCAATTTGCATGGCAGATTGTATGTTGATTAAAATATGATTTGTGACCGTAACAAACATGGCTTTATAAAATTAAAATCAGTTCAAAATAATAACCCCATTGAATGACTTTTTCTTGAAATAGTCCCGTTTGGAGTGTCATTTCACACAACTGTCAAGGAATGACAGTTGTGATTAGTATACAAGTAGGTACGGACAACATAAGTAAATAGTCAATTTGCTCAACCGTTAATTTCCTTGACTTTACCACTATCAAGTGTTTACGAAACGTTTGATGTGTTAGAGAACCTGCAGTTATCGGATTGGAGATTGTTATCAATTATTCGCGGCATATGAAGCCGATATCATTTCGTCAATTTTTTAGAAACCGACTTAAAATTATTTAAGTCCATGTCGTAAACTAATACACAGTTCATCCATACCATGAACAGAGGTATACCTACTGTCCATTTATATATACCATGTAGGTGCACGAATTGTCATTTTCATGAAATTTCGTGAAATAGCGAATTAGATTGTAAAATTTTGGTAGTGAATTATTCAATTTAGTTACGTGTGAGAGCACAAGTGTAGAGAAGGTGAAAATAAGTGACTAACGTGGACTTTTCGTGTTCCACCCAAAAACGCCTAATAGGTTGTTGTAAAGTTACTACCGCATTACAATAACTTTGACTTGACTGACTATGACTTCGTGCCTGATATCGGGCCATTTACTTGATTGAAAAGTAAAATTACTTAACACTGGCTAAATGCACAAACCGTGCGAAGCCAAAAGCCAAAAAAAAAAAAAAACTACTAGAAGTTAATCAGCACAGTGGCTTATTCTTCTAGGACAGATTGCCATGGTACAGAAAAGAACAAAAAAAATCGTTCACCAAAATGATAAATGATAAATGATAAATGATTTTATTTCTGTAAGTAGGTTTGTACAAACACTTTTACACGTCAATCATATTTTTTAAACTAGGTGAGGTCGGCGTTTCCTAACTGACTACTCTGAGAAGAAAGGCCGAAACAAACTCAGAGGTCACAGTCTCTTTTAAAGTCCAGACATAATCTTGGTTAGATCATGTGAAGACCATGTGGATTGGTGTCTGAAATGGTCTTTTGAGGAAAGAAACCACACAGATTGAGTGGACCTGTCCAATCAGTGCACGCATGTATCAGTAATCATACGGCTCAACTCAGAACTTGAGGAGCTCAACGATTTGACGAACAATACCAAAGAAAGGACATTAGGGTAGGCCACATAAAGTACTCAAACTGCCAGATTAACTTTAAAAATGAACTGAGAAAGAAATGAAACACAAAAACAAAAATACCACATAGTCCTCAGATTCACAATAATTAAAGCAAAATAATATTATACTTCTCAAAGTAAATATTCATGTCAAAGTGTATATAATAATAATCAAATGTCAAAGTGTATATAACAATAATCGAATGTCAAAGAGCAAAATAAAAATATACAAAAAAAAAAAAAAAAAAAAACCCTATACAAAATTGGAGCAGGTCAATCCCAAGCTTTTTTGTCCTCAATATAATCTTTAACGGTATAAAAGGCTTTCAGGCACAACTTACGTTTAATGAATGATTTAAATTTATTGAGACTTAGATCTTGAACATGGCTTGGAAGTTTATTATAGAAGCGTATACATTGACATCTGAATGACCCACCTATTTTCTTGAGCCTTGTTGATGGTACAACAAATTTGTGTTTGTTCCTAGTATTTATACTATGGATATCACTGTATTTTTTAAACAATTTAATATTTTTATGGGCATATAAAAGATTTTCATAAATATACTGTGAAGGCACAGTCATTACATTAATCTCCTTAAATTTATCTCTGAGAGAGTGTCTCGGACTTAATTTATAAATTGATCGAACAGCTCTTTTCTGCAAGACAAAAATAGTCTGAATGTCGGCGGCATTTCCCCACAATAGAATACCATACGACATTACACTATGAAAATAGCTAAAGTACACTAAGCGGGCTGTCTCTATATCAGTTAAATTACGAATTTTTCTAACAGCGTATGCTGCAGAGCTTAGCTTTTTCGATAATTTGGCTATATGTGGGCCCCACTGAAGCTTGGCATCCAAAGTTAAGCCCAAGAATACAGTGCTATTTTCAGGATTCAATTCTTCGCCCTTTATCAACACATTAGTTTTCACCTGCTTAACGTGAGGTAGCGTAAACTTAATGCATTTGGTCTTTTTTTCATTAAGAAGTAAATTATTAACATTGAACCAGTGAACTACTTTTGAGATTGCGCTATTTACATCGTCATTAACAAGTTGCTGACGTTCAAGTTTAAACAAAAGTGAAGTGTCATCCGCAAACAACACTATATCATGATTATCCTTTATGAGGTAAGGCAAGTCATTAATATAAATAAGAAACAAGAAAGGACCAAGAATCGAGCCCTGTGGGACTCCCATTGATACTACGGATCCGGGAGATCTTTTTCCGTTTACATCAACACACTGAATCCTATTACACAAGTATGAAATAAGAAGATCCAGAGCGGTGTTCCGGATCCCGTAGTGGCGGAGTTTCCTGATTAAAGTTTCATGAAGCACGCAATCGAATGCTTTAGATAAATCACAAAAGATGCCCAAGGCATCGTATTTATTTTCCCATGCATTGTAAATATGCCCTAAGAGTTCAACACCGGCATCGGTAGTTGAACGACCCCTTGTAAAACCGAACTGTTTGCTATGTAATAAATTATGTTTATTAAAAAATCTTTGCAATTGTTCTAAAATTAATTTCTCAAAAATTTTACTAAAGGTAGGTAGTACTGAAATAGGTCTATAATTAGTGGGGTCTGATGTACTACCTGATTTAAACAAAGGTATTATTTTACTATTCTTCATTAGGTCAGGAAACTCCCCACAGTCTATACAATTATTAAATATAAGAGCTAAAGTAGGTGCTACAATGTCAATAATAGACTTAGCAACTTCTACAGAATTACCCCACAGATCTGCAGTCTTTTTTACATTTAAAGTGTGAAAGGTTTTAATTATATCTCTACAGCTAATATGTTCAAAATGGAATTCTGAATCACAAACATTAACATTTTCCTTAAGTAAAGACTCAGCAACAGAAGGTGATGAGTTTAGTGATTTTGTAGTAGAAACGGGAATATCTGCGAAGAAATTTTCAAAAGCTGCGGCGACTTGCGAGTCTGATGTGATTATGTTGTCATTGATAGACAGGCTGTAGTCAGTATTTCGGTTGCTAGACTTTCCCGTTTCACTATTAATAATATTCCAAGTCGTTTTAATTACATTACTACTGTTTTTAATCTTAGAACTCAAATAACGCGACTTGGCCATCCAACAAACTTTTTTAAATAATTTGGAATAATTTCTAACATATAAATTAAATTCAGCAGTGTTTACAGAAGTCCTTTCATTGTACAGCTCATAAAGTCGTGTTCTACTTTTATGAATACCAATGGTAGCCCAATCACTGAAAGATACGTTACTATTAATCGAGATAGTCTTGGGAATAAAAGTGGAATTAAATTGTTTACAATACATCTTAAAAAAATCACCATATAGGTGATTAGGATCAGCATTTGCAGATAAAACGGGTAATTTATTTTCAAGTTTAACTTTAAAGGCCTCTAGGCGAAATGCAGTTTTGGGGTTAACAGTGATATCCTTTTTACCCATTTTTTTATTTTGATTTTGAATGGTAATCCGTTGCCCGCAATGATCAGATTCTAGTACCTAAATTAATAATTTCTTTGTGGCTCGGTACAACATCTGTATAAATATTATCTAGGCATGTGGCACTACTAGGGGTTATTCTTGTGGGCTCCATAAATAAGTTAACAAGATTGTACGACTGAAATAAACTTATTATTTTACTACTATAACCTGAGTTATCTAATAAATTAACATTAAAATCACCGCAGACAATAATAGACTTGTTCGAGTTACAAATCTTGTGTAATACTTCATCCATTACCTTTTCAAAGCAGTCATACAATCCTGAAGGTGGTCTGTACACACTTAATACAACAAACCGCTCCAATTCTATACAGGCTATTTCAACTGTCCGCTCAACAGAGAGGCTCACGATATCCTTACGTTCTTTAAATTGTAACAGGTTACTTACTAAAATTAATGAGCCACCATGTATAGCATTTACTCTGCTGAACGAACTACCAACCTGGTGATGATTAAAATTAAACATGAACTGGTGGCTTTTAAGCCAATGTTCTGTCATACACAGAATATCTATACTGTTACAGTTAAGAAATAAATCTACTTCTAAATCTTTGTTCAAAAACCCTTGAATGTTTTGATGCACCAGGTTGATACTATGTAATACTTTTACACTTTCATTTGCCATCCTTACATTTTTGCAAGAGGTTGCCTCTGTTGTCTTAATTTCTAATTTAAATGATGATCAATGTCATTTTTATTTGCCAAATTATTGGCAGAATAGGTAATTAAGTCATTGCATTGCTCAAAAGGAGCAAGTTGTTTAGCCAAATTCTTGGCTGTAATGGAAAAAAAATATGATAGCGACACAGCTATCTGTCTTTTATGATAGTTAGAAAGATAGTACATCACAATACTATATCTATCTTTTGTCAAATGCAAATTATTACCAACATAATTGTTAGTATCAACAAGATGAAACAAATTATTATTATTATGTCAAATTATGCAATGTCATATTAATTTCAAATCTTAACCTATTTTCTTCCTGTGGCAAACTGTTACTATATGGGAATGTAAACAACACAATTTTACTTAAACTAAGATTGCTTAATGTTCTATAGTATTGGAGCAATTCTCCTTTGTTCAATTTTCCCCTATTACCCATTAAAATTAACAATGTGGTGTTCTGGTTAAAATTACATTTGATAATTTCTTTCATAATATTAAATAAGGAACAACCAGGCATACAATAATTTATTATGGAATGTCCCGGATATTCATCCGTCAAGAAGTTGCCTAACTCTTTTCCAATCTCATCACAGAATAAAACTATATCATTTTTTCCAATTGGCTTACACTGTTTATTGGTACTATTAATTACAGGAAATGACAAATCAACACAGGGCTGCGGTAAGGTGGATTTATATGTTGTCAATGAATGGTCCAGTGTAGGTACATTGGATGGGGTTTGACACTGCTCACAATTGTTTGTTTGTGAGTTTACCAGCTCATTCATTGCCAACACATATTCCCTCATGAGATCTTCTGAGGTATTATATCTTTTAGTCATTGAACTAAGTCTCTCCTGTAAATGGTCAAGTTCAGATTGCAAGTACTCTGTGTCAATATTGTACCTCCTAGTACTTTGTTCCAAATTAGATGAATATATATCTAATAGTTTGAGTAAGTTTAATCGTTCTCTATTGAGTTTAACATTTTTAATGAAGAACTTATGTCTTTTTACCAATCTTTTTGTTTTAACAATGTATTTATTAATTTTTATGTATTTTTTAAGTTTGTTTCTACTTGTGACTACCCTCACTGAGTGACATGACTTTGAATCATTATCACCTGTCAAATCAATAGTGTAACATGGTTTTATGGCAGAAACCATTGAGGGGGCAACCGGCATCAACTCATCGAACAGACTTTGATTCAGCGAGGCAGTGATGTTATGATTTGTAGTCTGAAGTTCAGTTATTTGACTATGAGCCTCAAGTAGCTGCTGTTGTAGTAAATATTTGTGACTAAGAGCTTGTTCGTACTCTATGCAAAGAATCCATATAACGCTCCTATCTTCTAAACCTATGTTACCAGTGCTTGGTGCTAGCGCTACACCTATCTCTATTGTTTTATTAAACATGCCCAGAATAAATTAGCAATAATTCTATACAACAATTTGGTTCCCTATAGCTATAAGTATTCATTTAAATGCAATAATAGAGCGATCAACATCTATTGTCACATGTAATCACTAATTTATTGATAACTAACAAAGAATAACGTATATAATTAATAGATAGCCTCGCATTATGCCAAATATAATCTATTCGAAATTCAAATCACGCGCGAAATTCATATGACAATAGAATATTATTACCAAAAAGTAGAAGAAAAAAAAAAAGAGGATTCTCATTTCTCATACCTGCACGTAGGATAGGGTTGTTGAACCTTTTTAGTATGTAGTATCTAATACCGAGGCCAATTAATGTTACACTGCCTTTGGGATATGAATACAGAGTGGAACAAAGAGTTTCATTAATTAAGAGACGTATGGAAGGATCAGGTTTGAATATTTTGTAAAAAGACTAATTAATAGTGGCAATATAGCTTGAACTAAAATAACGTATAGTCAAGGTAAGGTTGATTTACTTGCGGCTCTCTTATTTTTGTGAACAGCAATTATGAAGTTTGAAAATGAAAGTCTCTTATTTCATTCTACTATCTTGCCATTGCCGATATTACATTACCTGGCACTTACATTTTTCTGAAAAGCGTATTTTATGACAACTTGTAAGTACTTACCAATTGTCTTTTCTATAAAAAGACTTATTTCAACACCTATTTAACTCGTAGCCTGTTCCTTTGCCGTTGATCTGAAAGAAAAAGGAAAAGATAAAAAGCACATTATCCTTGTGTCTCCCACGCCAGTCCCAAGTCGTTAACATCGTAACTCGTAAGGGTTACTTTTGTACTTACCTATAGATAGACGAGGGACTGACCTCCTCTCTACTTAGAAACAAGAGGTATTCTGACTGTTGCTAAGTATTGTATTTCTCAAATTTGATGATGTTGAAGTAACGAAAGAGTTTCGGAACGTTTTTCCTTGTTTCCATTAAAAACTTCCGAATTACTTGATTATTCTAGTAGTGGATTCCAGAACTGCTGCCTCTAGGTCACATAGATGACCAATAACATTCTCATTTTTCCTTTTACACATCTTTCCTACGACCATCAAAAACTGAATCTATCTCTAAATGCTCCCAATCGTTTTCCGCGTTCGTTTGCTGTCCACTAATTTTAATTTTGGAGGCCATCTTGTTGCAATAGCCACTTTGGGGAGGCCGCACCGCACCGCAACGCATTGCAAAAATCCTCTTTCATCACTTTCGTACATTTTCTACGAACCAGCGAACAAGGCGGTCCGCGCAACACGTTTTACCCGACTACGGCGATGCACAAAGGAGGACTGTGTTTTTGACCAGTACGTATGTATGTTCATCTGTTACCTCATAGTCATAACTTCTAAACTTCATAACATAATTTGACAAATGAGGCATCGTCGGGAGCTTGATAGTCCGCTGGCTGCGGGGCACTTTTTTAAAGTGCCAGACGATGCCGGCTTTCCCGTGAGATTATTTTGTTGTTTCTGCGTGATTTTTCAGTAGGTAGTTTGATTTTAGTTTTTGAACATACTTTTTAAAAATTTAAATGCGTAATGCGTCGCGCTGAGGATCGGCGCGGCTGTACCTAATGTGCACTTGGCTTTAGGGAGGAAAAATTCTCAGGAAGTACTTGTTGTCAAGTCCTTGGCTGATTACACTGCGAATAGCATCAGTAATCGTAACATCCTTAATTTGGAGTTTTGGAGTACAGAGGCCAGCACATCAAGCTACCACAATCTGTCAAATTTCTTTGATAGTTTTTCAACTTTATAACAAAGGAAGAAGGTTTATGTTCAATTGGGAAAATTTGACAGTTTGGGATAGCTTGACATGCTGGCGACTGTACTTAATATATTTAATTGGTTCTTGTTATTTTGTTCCAATTTTCCTGTAGAGATCTTAGTTACAATATTTCTTACTGACAAGATCCGCTTTCTGATTTATCTTCCGATTTCCCCGCTTTTAATGTATTCGAAATGATTAATGTAATTTAGATAAGACGTTTAGTTAGAAATGTTACACACGTAGGTACGTAATCGACTAATTTGTAGACATAAAATTAATGAGAGTAGGTAATAAAAGAAAATCCTCTTCATTTATTAGTTCAGTAAACTAAATAGTAACAAAACCATTTTAAGGGTACACTAGTCGCGAGCTCGAACTCACTGGTGGGCCTGGGTAAAAAGCACGCTGTCTCACCAAGCTTCGTGTCCGACAGAGGTAATATCAGTGATGAGCAGTTAGACGCTAGTCTACACATCATCATCATCAGCCTATAATGTTCCCACTGCTGGGACACAGGCCTCCTCTCGGTGAGAGGGATTGGGCCGTAATCCACCACGCGGGCCCAGTGCGAGTTGGTAGATGTCACATGTTTTCAAATTTTTGTTCTAGGACATGCCGGTTTCCTCACGATGTTTTCCTTCACCGTTATGAGAGCAGTGGTAATGAAATAATTTACACAAAGTAAAGCGCCTGGCTGGGTTCGAACTCACGACCTACAACTCGTAAGTCGCGGCCGGTACCACTTGGCCACCACTGCTGTCTACACGCACAACATTATTGAGTGAGCTGCAGGATCAGTTATAGTAAAACAGGCGCGTAAAAAATTAAGAAAAGTCCTTCGGAAGATCGGGTTTTCTGAAAAACCACTGCATAAATCAATGACTAATTAAGTTTATTGAACTTTTCGATAATTGAGCTTTGTCGGTACCGACTTGGTTTTCGAGATTTTACACAGCTTTTATTACTTAAACACGCCCAAAGTTAGGTTAAATTAGCAAGAAAAACTAATCTTTGTTGGCTCATAACTTTTTAATGGCTTTTTATGTTAATATTCTGTTTCCGTACAGACAATATTGATAATGAGACAAAGCCATACCATGTTTAATTTTTGATGTACATAGTCAAACTGTGGAGTAAAACCCCCCCGAAGTTTGTATGGAAAAAATGTGGACAAGTGTCACCTCAAAAATTACAGGCGTAAGCCTAAATTCGCTCGGCGCCGTAAGTAGTGTCCCCTCCAAAGTAAATTAAAGCGTTTAAAAATCTATTAAGTCGACGTCCGACGTCTATTGTGTTTGTCTTTGACAAAGAACTTGCTCCGTAGAGAAACCCATAAAAGACAATCCCTTTAACGGCATTTTGTTCAGAAGCCACAGAATGACAACATTAACAATACAAGAAAGTCAATGGCGATGGCGCCTATCACTTTTCTACCTGTGCTATTTTATTGAAAAGGTAAAAACGAATTACAACAAAATTCTATTATAACTCGGTAAGCAAGAATCAGCGTTATCGTAATCGTAATTAGTTTCGTCAATTACAGATAAAAAAAAACTAATCTTGGTTATGATTACCTATGACAGAAAAGAAATGTCAATGACATTCAGAATTACATTAACTTAACTTTGAACAAACTCCGAGTTCCGCTCTGTCCGTTCGTTTGCAAGACTTTCTTTTTATGTATTCTCATAGATTTGAATGACGCATTGTGTGACAAGGGCCATTAAAAACTTATTTCCTATCTACACAATATGTAGAATTATTTAAAAAGTGTGATAACACTTTCGTAACTTTGGTAATGGCATGACGTTAGCATGATGATTATCTGATGCTAATGATTTAACGCGAAATGAGTTAGCAAGCGTAATAGACTATGACATAATTGGGTTGACCTGGTACCTATTACAAATTGGACAACAGACAGCACAAATGTAACAAAATCATTATCATAGTAGTAGAGAGGGCTAATAGATGTTGACTTAAAAAAAATGGTTTTTCTTTTGTAATCTGGAGTGGTTTAGGCTGTAAGTTGTCTTATAGTCTGTCAGGACAGCTCCTAAACTCCTCTACCAATGTTTTGAAATAAACCAAGGCGTGAACTAACCTTAGCGTGACCAGGCATGGAGAAACAGCGAAGGTCTTCCGCGTACAGACAATACGTTCATAAAAACATTGCCTATGCTAAACATAGAGTTATAATAATATATAACTCATCGTGATAGTTTCCAGGAACCCGTACGAAGGTATTATGTCTGCATGTTAATGTGAAAGTGTCAAGACAATGTACTTTCGCCGACTTCTACATTAGCATGCGAATAATCTTGGGTTTAAAGAACTGTGGACGTTGAAAGTGGCTAAACGTGGCTAAGCTTAATGACGCGGTAAATGATAAAGTTGGACTTTGACGCCTTGATCTGTGGCGAGTGATCTTTAACAAAAGCTTCAAAGATTGAAGATCTCTGGCACAGCATAAGATTAAACTGTGTCTATGGTCGTTGACGTTTTCATTTCCATCAACACGTTGTTGGTGGATCAAAAGACATGGCCAAAAATTACGTTAGTGTTACCATGTAAAAATTATACGCATAAATCACAAAATTGTAAAGTAACCGGAGCTGATATAATTTCTCTATGACCGTAACATCGATTATGAAAATACTTAGCAACTTATTTTTGAGACAAACTGTTTATTCGACGCTATCGGTTTGGCTATCATGCCGAACCTTAATTTTCCATAAATACTTCATAGTCCATACGAATTTCCAAACATACAATCGTTTCATTACTTACAACCATAGATAGGTATAAGAAATTCTGGTACAGCAAATGCAAACCGAAGTCGCGACTTGGCGAGTATGAAGTATTGCAATATTCTTTATTGACGGCCATACGTGTGCGCGCATTATGTTCCATTGAGTTACAAAATAAAATAATCTTATTGCAACACACATCGTTACGTTTAGAGGCAACGCAGGTGAATGGGAAAAATTGTCTAAACTAATGATTAGGTAGCTGTGTTTCCTGTTAGGTTTTGTGTAGTTTGCTTGCGAGTCAATGTCGAAAGACTACGTGATGTTAGGAAGCAGAGAACGTGCGAAATTAATGACAGGTATATAATCAAAGGATGACAAGGTACTTTCCGCTAAGTATGTCTATATTCAGAGAGTTATAGATAAAATATGATCACAAACAATTTGAAACTGGTATCCAAAATACAACAAAGAGAAGGAAGAATTTAAAAGATGGAGTGACGACATCTTAGATACCCGGAACCCTATGGCCCAGACGAACAAACGATAGAGCCATCTGGAACGGTTTGGAGAAGGCTTTTATCGCAAAAGGCAGCACCCTTAGAATAATAACGCATAGAAACCTAGTACGAGTGCAAAAAGTGAGGCAACGAAAACTTAGCCATAGTGGCTAAGTTTACTCGGCGAGCCGTCAGTACTCAAGGTCACGTTCCGTCGAACACAGCTCGCGAGTTTTTAATTTAAATAATCGAAAAGGACCGTTTGTACCGTGAAGGGATGTCATAGCACTTCAGGAAAACCAAAAAAATATGATCAAACTATATTTCACAAGTAAATACTTACATTTTATACGTTATTTTGACGTAAATCGATCATCAAACAAAAATTCTAATAACCTAACTTATCACAATACAGTGTTGCAATTTGTGAGACAAAAAAATTGCCCACATTGTTTTCAATTTTGTTCTTATTTTTGTTTAGCAAAAAAGTTGTTTTTGATGTACCTACTACCTACGCTATTGATGGTTAATTTATTTCCTTCTATCCCTAGTTCCCTACTAACATTATAAATGCGAAAGTAACTCTCTGTCACGCTTTCACGCCTTAACCGCTAAACCGATCGTCATGGAATTTGGCAGAGATGTAGCCTGGGATATGGAGAAGGACATAGGCTACTTTTTTTACGCGATAACCGATATCCACGCGGGCGGAGCCGCTGGCAAAAGCTAGTTATTAAATAAATCCGTAAAAATATATCATTTTACATGAAAAATGATCTCATCTTATCCAGTTCCTGATAACATTAAATACTTTTTTTGTGCGTTTCCCATATTTTTGTGGGTAACGGCCTGGTTATGGTATCACTGAAAGCTATATTTGTGTGCGTTTGAAGAACGTAGACGCATTCGGCTCACGCACACAAAGAAAATGAAGTGGACACACGATATTGCTCGTGTTTTGTTCTAAACGCGCCTTCTATGCGTTATTATTCTAAGGCAACACCTAACTATACTAACCTTTTTAAAGCTACTCCAAACTGTCAAATTTTCCCAATTGAACATGAACCTTATGCTTATGTGATAAAGTTGAAAATCTATCAAAGAAATTTGACAGATTGGGGTAGCTTGATGTGCTGGTGTCGGTACAAATTTAACATTACTAGCAAATAAATAAATAAGTATACAACACAAAACTGTAAAGAACTACACGTAAGGAATAGGATAAAGCTAATAAATAATTGTTTATAAAAGTAGGAGACTAGAGAAACAATGGATGGACTGTGTGAGAAAGATGATATTATGGCTAGAAAGGGCGAGATGACGACAAATAGAGAATCATGGACAAACATGGTGCATCGATGTATGTACTTGATGATGAAGGTAATTACTACTATAGACTAATACTACTACTATTAGCATTTTTATTTCATGGCAAACTAGACTTGAAAAGCAGTTTTGCATTGAAGTAGACCTCAATAAGCAATAAACTAGAAGGCCAATCGGCCAAATGTAATTTTCAACTGAGTCGATAGTAGATTTATAGTGAAACGTTTGGGGCCAACCGCGCCTAATTGTCTCCTGAAATCTTATTTAATGGTACATACCTACCTACCGTTACAACGATGACAACTTTCTGGTCTCTTTTAAGTAATAAAATCAAGTATTTCAGACAGACCAGCACACTAATTGCGTAACTCACGATTCATCATAATCTGTATCGTTTTGAAACGGATTGTTAAACCATTGCTTCATATGTTCGACAACATAAATAACGCAATGGATATTGTTTAACTGTGAAGACGAAACCAATTATGATCAATCGTGAGTCACGCAATTAGGGTGCAGTTGTGATGCGCCTGCGGGGGAGTTCGTTGCGCCTCTTCTTCCCAGCTAAACGACTAGGAAGCGGTTTTCTTATCGTATGGATAGCAAATGTAGCTGCTAACTTCGTATCGATGGCAAAAAATTCTCAACATCTTTGGCCCTTAATTCAGCTGCGCGGACTCCGCACACTGTACTGACACAGTCATAAGATCATCAATTGCACAGGTGACGGAATGCGGCGTAGGATTGAAGGTGAAGTACGGATGATGATGCTTTTTGGGGGACTATCTTTAAAGTGCTGATTCTCTGACCAATTTGAATAAATTACTTTTGCTTTTTCTTAACTATCTTTAGTACCTAATGAAGGCTAGCTTAGTGCTCCAATACAAGAAGTATCTGCTACCGTTTTTAACTTTACCTACTGACGTAAAATTTGCCAATCCTTACAAAATTTACATGCCTCTACATACGTTTACGCAACACAAAATTACTTTAGTTCGACATATTGTATATTTTTAAACACGACGAGTACATTTCACAAGCGAAAACATTGTGTATAACAGAAAGCAGTAAGTAATAAAAATCGAAAGTTTTCACAATGTTTATTCGTAGGTACATTACGACAGACCGGCCTATATTCCTCCGATAAACTTCAGGGAGAGTGGTGGAATAGAATAAGGTCACAAATTAACAGAACAGTTTTAAAAACATTTGTGCTATTAATCCAGTTACAATGATAGCATTTAAATGTTTTAATGTGTGCTATTTAGATATTCAATCATTTAAGTTAAATGAATAGGAAGTCTTTGTTAATAATGAGAAAGATTCGGGTCGTGTGATTGAAATTGTATCTACTTGTATTCATGATTCATCACAACTATCATTATTAGACATACGTACGAAATTGCTACAACACGTCAAATTGACGTAGCTAACTATTAACTTCCCTGACTGTACATTGGTAAAATATCGATGTTTGGGTGTTACTTGTAATAAATACATAAAAACTCATTTCAATACTTACTTTTGTTTTTGAAATACATGAATATCGTGGTATTAAATTTCATGATGCTCACCAATCTCCCAAAACCTAGACTTACCGATAGAGCACAAATAACTACGATAGCCATTGCCGATAACCGATAAATAACTTAAGAAATTGTCTTCGGCTGAATGCAATTCTCGTGCTCATACCGAGAAGACTAAAATATTGTTTGAGGATAGATTGAGTAAGAATGGCCGCATTTTCCGAATAATACTGACTGTAAGATTGTCAAACATCCTCCATTTCGAAGACTAGTTACACAAACAAACACAGAATATTCTAAGAACGAATTCTGTTGTTTCCAGAATATTCCACCACCAGCGTGTAACGTCAATCAAACACGTTTTGTTGAACAATATATTTATTGTAAACAGACACTTATTACAATAACGATAAAACGATTATCTAGGAGGAAATGTGATACTTACACGATTCTCCACTGACGTCGAGTGCATACTTGGATTTTGAAGAATTGCTAAGTGTTTACGTAAAGTAGGTACTAAGTCATATAGATCGTAATTGTCAAACAACTTAGGTTATAGATTGGCTTCGATTTTGATGAATCAGTATTTTGAGTCACGTTCTAGTCATATTTTCGGCGTATCATATACCTATTTTCAAAAAGGTTTTCCGGTTTTGCCTCGGATATCGAAATCTCGCAGTTGCCCGCAGTAATTTACTCGTGGCCTGTCCGTGAATAGTTCAATTCGATTCATATGTATGCTGATTTCATGCTGTGCAACCGCGAATGTACAAAAATGGTGTGCCAGCCAATAAATTATTTACATACATTGCTTGTATGTGACAAGCAATCGATGATATCTTTCATTTTACGATAATATGAAGGAGAGGAAAAAGTCACGTTTGGATTTGAAAAAAGAACAAAACTAACGTTCAACTCTACAAATACAAATCTAATTTTAACCAGTAACTGCAGTCTCATTCTTTCAAACTTGTACGTCTATAGAGCGTATAAACAGCACATGTACGCCTTTAAAGCGTTAATATTCAGAAACCCTTACTGCGACTAATCTGTCATATTGTTGAAGCAGTGGACAATGCAGCGTTTTCAAGTAAAGTGGGTCAAGGAAATAAGAAAGTATTGTCAATGTTAGCAAAAGTTTACGGATCAGATGCATTCAGAGAAGTGTTTATATAAATTGTTAATCGAGATAGGTAGGCGCCGACACTTGTCTTTGGATTTTCTCATTGTTTCCACTGTCAAGTGAATGAGGAAAAAATATTATTGTATTCTCGTTTTTCCAATATGTACACGAATTTATAGGCTGTAATGAGGCCTTTTATTTTGTTTTTAAACCGTGTTTTTTTGCTGTCGCACATAAACTCTTTTCATACGAGAAATGCAAATAGGTACTCTTTCGGCGTTTCAAAGCGTGTTCTTCGCGGAAGTAAATTATGCATTGTTTGCAGAAAACACACGTTACATTGACAATGTAATGAGTGTCGAGTTTCCGTACAAGGTTTTTATTAGCATTGTGATTTATATTGCGACAATTTTCTACTGGCGCACTTAACCGGAGTAGGAACACTCCGTCTGCTAATGTCCTCAACCTAGAATTAATTTTTCATAAGGTTTTTCTGCATGTTAAACCTATTATATAAATGCATTTCCATTAATCTTAAGCCAACCACTTGGCGCTAGCTCCAGGTGACATTTAAAAAACAAAGATAGATCAACTAGTCAGCTGTACTTGGCAGCTGCCTCAACTCTTTGTGCCCTTACCTTCTACGAAAAAATAAATAAAAAAACTAAACCTCCGAGCGATTACCTTTTAGAAAAGGTACCCGCTGCCTTCGGGACGTACCTTCATACCTTAATTTTTTTTGTAGATGGGCCCCGTCCAAAGCCATTATGACCGGCATATTTGATGTTGAAAAAAGTAAGACTGATCTTAAAGTAATGTAGACTTGGAATGTTAATTACTGTACTGATTCTATGGCTCTGTGGAAACTGTGAGAAGGACGATGTACTTTTATTTATACACTTTTGAAATACAAAAGAAACATCTCTTGATTGTCTAACGCTTTTGAGACTGCCCGTGTTTATTACATCTTCCTGTACAATATAATCGGTGTCTTCTTACTATGTAAATAAATGTGAAGTATGTCACACGTTATAGATATCCTGCCCACCCGTCCTTGTGCCGTCTGTATCAGAGATAACAGGTAATGCCTCAGAGTTTATTGCATCTTTATTAACGCAGCAATATTGCTTCGAATGCTCATTAAAAAATGTAAAATGTATAAACTTACCGTTCATTTCCTGAATTCATTTGAAATGTGGATCAGCGTCGCGTTGTTCGTTGGTTTGCGAGAATTGTGCGTCTATGAGACTCATCAAACTTTTATGTGCGACCCCGAAGGCCCGAACATAAAATACTTGATTATTGGCGGCTACAATGGACAAAGATACGCTTAGGTTTCGTCCGACAAAAGGAAGACGTTTTATGACAAACCCTGTACGTAGACGATGGCCTAAAAATCAAATAATAACTTATATTTAGGTATAATACTCAGGGACACGCAATTTGAGTCAGTATCTACTATTTGCATTAAGTTACCTAACCAACCTAGTCCTTGAAAATCAAGTTTTATTACTTAAAAACAATCCAGGCGACTTCAACATAATCAATCCCTACGTTGGAAAGACGTAAGTACATATTTTCAAAATTAGTACTTCGTACGTCTTTGCAACGTATCGTCTAATTATTACTGCACTGTGATGATGATAATAATAGTACAGGTAGGCGCACGCAGCTGTTCCCTTGCCTATCAGCTGATATTACTTGTAGCGATCAGAAGGTTAAACAGAAACAGTGGTTTAGGTACGTATAATACAAATTTATTATTATGAAAATAAGTCTCATAAAATGGTAATTTTACAACGAGAAAGGATTTTTTTCAACGAAAATGCAGAATATATTCCAAAATCACGCTCTTAATGTTGAAATTTCGAATAATGGAACGGAATGCGGTAATGATGTTAGTAAATTACTGCGCATTGCGTTCCGTTCCACGCATACATTGTAATTAAACGTTTTAGTGGCCAAGAATTCTGTTGTAATACTTGTAATAGAGATAAAACTGATAAAACACTCTTTGGTAACTTTTATTAGGTACTTGTATGATGAAGCTGTTACTACATGTTTGTTTGTTTAATAGTAGATAGGTTGTTCGGGAAGCTAATAACGATATACAAAAAGAGAAAGTGTTTTTAGGCAAAAAATTAAAAACCTTTTATGTTTGATTGCATAATTGCTCATATTGGTTAGATACCCGTAAGAGATCACATTAATTTAAGTCATTCTTGAAATCTCGTTTTTATAATGTTTACGTAATTCCCTCAGATTATAAAACAAAGGCAGATAGACCGCGCGGAACACCAAGAGTGGTGGCCAAAAAACCAAATACTAAAGCGTCGCATTTATATAACATACAATGCGACGCTTTAGTATTTATTTCTTTTTTTGATTTAGATTATAAAACAAAGGCAGATAGATCGCGCGGAACACCCAAGAGTCAAAAAAACAAATACTAAAGCCTCACATTATATACAATACGACGCTTTAGTATTTGTTTTTTTGGCTTCACTTTTGGTGTTCCGCGCGGTCTATCTGCCTTTGTTTTATAATCTGAGGTAATTCCTATTTGGCTAAGTAATAATAGCCGCACGATTCGATCGACTTTTTTTTTTTTTTTTTTGGGTGGGAAATCATCAAATAACTTCTCCCGCTCTGGGTGGAGCAGGAGGGCGTGTCAGACTTTTACTGACTAAAACCCACCCGTGTTCCTTCAGTAGCCCTTAAGCCAGGGGCTGTGGTGTCTCTTTCGAACAAACTCGCACCCCTGGCAGGCATCGACCCTTGCGGGTCCCATCACTTTTTGTGCTGACATCTCTTTGAGGCGCGCGTGGAACACAACGCGCCGTCGACTTGGGCTTGGTCCTTATCGGACGGCGAGCTACCCATTACTCGCCGTCCGCAAGCCCATGCCTACGGTGGCCGGAAATCGGCCTGGGATTCCCGACGCCCAGGGCGTCTCCGTATCCTGCGGCGGCTGGGGTCGCGAGGGCGCATATGCCTCTCCCTCACGTGCGCCGCCTCCCTCTTCGCGAGCATCACTGCTTCGTTGAAGGAGGTGACGGCTCCCCATGCCCTCTCGCTCCGTACCATGGCCTGGACCAGGGCCGGACGCGAGAGATCGCCGCCGCCGATCGCCTCCACGAGGACACGGCGGTGCTCCGCCCAAGCAGGGCAGATCGCCACCGTGTGCTCCACCGCGTCCTCAGGGCGATCTTCGCAGTGGAAACACCCGGGCGTTTCCTCCCGCCCTATCCGAAACAGGAACCTCCCGAAACAACCGTGTCCGGTGAGGACCTGCGTCAGGCGGAAGGTGAGGACGCCATGCCGCCTCTCAAACCACTCCTCAAAGAGGGGACTTACCGCCGCAATCGTGGCGTGCCCAGCACTGGGTTGCGACAATCGCTCTCTCCATGTCACCATGAGATCCCGCCGGAGCTCTGTCCGCTGTGCCGCGATTTCCTGCGGCAGCGGACTTACGCCCCGGCGTTTGGCCTCCTCGCGCCACTCCCATATTTGCGCGAGGACCTTTGCCTCCAGATCCCATGGCGGTAATCCGGCAAGGAGGCCCGGATGATTCGATCGATCAGGTAAAGCTTCGTATGCCGTGGTCAGTCCTTGGATGGGTGACATCTTTACATACCGACACCCATCCGTGCCTCGGAAAGCACGTTAAACCCTTGTTGGTTCTTGCTGTCATTCGTGTATCTTTGACACTCGTTACGGGTAGCTAGAAATCAGAAAGTTTGACAGCCAATCTTACTAAGGGGTATCGTATTACCCAGTGTGTAACGGGGCTGTAATAGGCAGTAGCTCCTTGCAAAATACTGGTATTCAGCTGCGTCTGGTTAGACTGGAAGCTGACCCAAATATAGTTAGGAAAAGGCTAGGCCGAATGAATGTTTACTATAATTTACCTTTTAGGCTAAGTTCAGATGAACGCGCGACGACGCGCGCTACCGCGCGATTCACCTGTTCAGATGGCGGCGGCTTGCGCGCGACAGTCTAGCGTGAACATTCAGTGAGAATGGACGTGGAGGAGGCAATTTGCTTGTGGGTTTTATACCAATAAAATAAAAAGAGTCACCATGGTCATTTCATTTTTTTTTTCATTCTTCCCAAGACCTTCTTTTTATTATTATATTTGAATAGTCCTTCGAGTTAAGATTCCAAATCGCATCTCTTTTTTCAATTTCGTCTATTAGTAAATCCATTGATATGTCGTCCTCCATTTTTTTCGTCGCTCCTTGAGTCCGTCCGCCTCAGACCGCGCGGGTCAACTGAACCAGGTCGATACAGGAGTGTAGATCTTAAACCGCGTGTCACCGCGCTTTGGCGCGCGGGTTAACATCTTGCGCGCGGTGCATGGCGGTGCGCGCGGGCACGCGCGTTGACGCGTGGTCATGTACACAACAACATTGATTTGTTACAATCTTAAACCGCGCGCCGACCCAACCGAGCGTCGTCGCGCGTTCATCTGAACTTAGCCTTATTTGGTAGGTAGCTATTTCGAAGATCATGCTTACCCACGGGTACAACTTAATGATTCCCAGTAGGTAGTGATTAACGCCTTGCGCCACTGCCCACAACAAAACAAAAGCAAGTTATGCCTGTAAAGTAGAGGTATGCCTAATCATAGCGGAATAGCCGACTATTCGTCATCGTCCATAAATTATCGGTAGTGTAGACAAATATAATGGCTCGCAAATCTTATCGTGACAACAAACACAAACTAAATTACCTACTTTCACGCATCTCAGTTATAATTACTAAGCATTTCTTTTCCTTTGAGTGAAAGTACGTCTCGCTTCTGTGAACAGTTTAATTTTTGATCACACGTTTGGATATGAGCGATCAAACGTTGGCCGCATGGTGGGCACAACAATAGCAGGCTTATCACGAGCACAGATTCCGGTAAGCTTAGCACGAGCACAGATTTGTCAATGGAAGAATAGACATGACTATAACTAAATGATGTGCAGTCGCCAGCAGGTCAAGCTATCCCAAACTGTCAAATTTTCCCAATTGAACATAAACCTTATTCCTGTGCATTAAAGTTGAGGGGTAGGTTGAGGTTGACTCATTATTCAGTTGTGCACATTGGAACTTTGTTCGTTTGAACGCCGCGTGCTACAAACCTGAACCTACAAACCTGTGTCTCTGTACAATAGGAGAAGATAGCTATGTTTTTCTATTAATTATCACAGTTATGCGAATCATGATTTTGTAGATAATCGTATAGGTGTACTTTGTGGCCGTCGAGTAGAAATTTTGATGTCAGTGCGATTTTGACAGTTTGGGAAGAAATATTTTTCTGAAATAGTCTACCTAAAAAAGGTCCCAGACAAAGATCGTTAGAAACGAAAGACAAAATGACAGATCGTAGAAGGATATTACGGTGCGATGTCAAAAATGGAGAAACGAAATGTCACTTTGTATTGAAAAATCACTGTCTATTCGTCGTAGAAATATAGAGCGCCATGTTAAACCTGGCGCCTGGCGAGCTGGGCCTAGAGACAAAATACATTTCTGTTAGCGTTCACGCCAAACGCTACGCCAAAAGTATTACCTGTGGAAAGGGTACGTCGTGTTCTTTCCGCAGGTAATGGCATTCCCATACATTTTCGCGTAGCGTTTGGCGTGAACGCTAAAGATAAGGTGTTTTGTCTAGGCCTGCCGGAGCCTGGAGTCAACGCACTGTTTAGCGATGACAGTTTCAGAAACACACTAATCGATTTTCAAATAGAACTGTGTGTTTTTTCGACGCGTTGGGAAGCAGTATGTTGGATTCTCAAAACTCGCTTCAACACCGAGAGTTGAAAAACTCAGTGCGCGATTAAACACCGCCGCGATATTTTTTCGTCTAATGCGAACTTGATTAGCAACTCGTAACATACCAAGACCCTTCCGTGCCTCGGAAAGCACGCTTAGCCGTTGGTTCCCAGCTGTCATTCGTAGATGTTTGACAGTCATTGCGCGTCGTCAGAAGCCCGAAAGTCTAACAACCAGTTTTACCAAGGGGTATCGTATTACACAGTAATCGTGTTGTGGAGGTCAGATAGGCAGTCGCTCCGTGTAAAATACTGGTTTTCAGCTGGATCCGGTTAGACTGGAAGCCGACCCCAGCATAGTTGGGAAAAGGCTAGGCGGATGATGAACCTACACAAAAATTGCTCGACGGGAGCAAGGGCCGATGCCTGCCAGGGGTGCGGGTTTCTTCGAAAGAGATACCGCCGCCCCTGGCATGCAGGCTACTGAGGGAACACGGGTGGGTTTAAGTCAGTAAAAGTCTGACACGCCCTCCTGCTCCACCCAGAGCGGGAGAAGATATTTTAGTTGATGATTTCTCACCCAAAAAAAAAAAAAAAAATCGGAAGCTTCACCTTTTCATTCCCCGACTGTACATTCACATTCCGGTATCGAGTAAATTAATGGAAATATGTACGTGAGGAGCGAATAGTACTCTGTAATAAAATTCATCACATTCGCAGCGGCATATCGTTAAATCGCACCTTTCATATTTATTATGCGACGTATCTGTATAATATTCGTGTCATATTCAGTCACACAAAGCGAGTTCGTGACCAACTCTTATAAATTGCAGGATGTCCACGAGAAAAATGGTTGACCACAAGTAGGCAGGTAAACGAACAAAACCAATTGTCAATGCAATGACATTGCATACTTGTTTGTGCAATGTAAAGTTCAAAATCAATGTCGTTTTCGATTGCTTTGGTGTGTATAATACAAACAGTCTCTTCCTCCTTTCCAATGTCTTTGGTTTAAGTGAAATGAAGACTGTAGGTACAGCCAGGATAATTAACTTTTAAACATGTTGACGTCAATTTGACGGGTTATTCAACAGCAGTGGCGGTTCATTGACGTGTGGTCAAAATTGGAACCAACGCCGCCATCTTGTTGTGTTAATAAAATTTATGTGACAACAAGAAATGGTATCCAAAAATGCCCCCTGTCAATGTCATTTAGGCGCCCAAAGAACCTTCTGTAGTATGTGGTCTCAATAGTAAAAGAATTGAATTTATGGTCAGTTGAAGTTCGTAGTCAGTTTGCTTAAACAATTAATTCCCCTGACTTTACCTACTCAAACTCAAAGCGTTTATTTTCAAATAAACCAGTTAGGTAGTGAAGTGAATTAGTGAAACACCAATAAGTGCCCGACTTTTGAATCAAAGGGAGGGTTAGTCAAAAAGATGTAGCTAGTTGCCCATTCCAAAGCGTAGAGGACAAACAAAGGAGAAGAACGGGCAAGAAACTTCACAGACACTCTTTTAAATCAAAATATTGTTACAAAATTGGTGACATCATTTATATTGATATTAATGTGAGAACCATGGAGAAAAAGGTGCACATCAAAAGCGTCCGTAATAAAAAAATCAATTCAGAAAGCAGCTAAGAGATGACAATCCCATATGATAACGGCGCCAGTTCACGAACATCCCAACTAGCAAAAAGTGGTTTTTAAACTATCCTAGAACCATCATTTATCGAGGACTATATGAGACTTATATCCTCATATAACCCTGGAAAAGGGCCCACTTTATAAGTCTACTTTTACTTATAAGGTATTTATATCAGACCGCTGAAATGCCATATACGACTATAATGCTCCTGTAATTGAGTTACGTCAATGCAATTACTCCTGTAAATCTCAATATAAGTAAGTTGTAGTCAAAAATGAGATTAGAAATGTATATTGTCAATAGTCGAAGTGAAGGTATCACTTGTTGTGCTCTGTAAAAAAATATTTTAGGGTAGTATTTATATGAATCAGAATTTATTAATGTCAACCTTAGTAGAAAAACAAAATCTTATTGTTGTCAAATTGTTAGTCTTATAGCTTAGTCGTCGGGGAATGTAAATTTTCTGTGAAATCTATCATGGTTTTGATAAAAAAATAAAGCGCCTCTTGAAATTTGCTTATTTACATTTTAGTATTAGTTAATATTAAATAAATATTATTAAGGCAGCTGCCATTTTCTTGGTGAGCATTTCCAAGTACGATATAGTGCTAAAATAAGTAATTTTAGCATTTCCAAGCGTGACATAATACCAATATAAGTATATTGGTTCTATATTGGGTTATCTGAAAACCGAAAAAGATTCGCCATTGTTACCGATTAGGGTTCCGCAATGACCAGATGAAAATCGATTGATATTTATAGATAAGTAAGTTAAAGGAATAATTTAAGGGTTTGTTCTACGTGCAAGGTTAAACATCAGTTTAAACATGGTTTTTATTTGACTTAATTATATAACAGGTTGCCGATGGTTTAAACAAGACTATGCCGGATATGTTCCTGGATATCGATCGATTTTTAACCAAAAAAGATTTCCGACCTTGAAAGAACTTAAAATGGCCTCGGAGTGTTACACATTTCTTGTTGTCTGAGATATGTCCCGGTTGTCACAGCGTGGTTTCTATTAACAGTGTACATCATATAGGCCGAAACTGGTATGTCGAACTGTTGAAAACTGGTAATCCATCAACATTTGTTTAGAGAAATCTCATTTGATAAACAAGGAACATTGTGATAAAAAAAATTCAAACATTTGATCAAACCGTTGTGCTAATAGTGTCCTGGGGCTGAAATACTGATGTGTAGGTTTTCTCTATTGGTATCTAGTAATGTTCGTGCGTCTTTAGGCAAAACATTGTTTATATTATTATTTAAAATTTCAAGTAAAGAGTTCAATGCAGCATGAGAAATATTGAAATCTAAGGCCAAGTTATTAATAGAATCACGCAGTTCTAAATTTTGTTATAATCCGAAAGTTCTTCCTTATGATCACTTTCAACATCGCTCAAAGATTTGGTACTTTCCTAGTCTGAACCTCTTCCATCTAAAGTAGTACTACAATTATCTTGCCGGAACCCTCGCTAGAATTCGCGATACGGTCTTCACCAGTTAAATTTAAAAAATCGTTGCTCACTGCGGTTAACATTTCTTTATATGTTTTTTTTTTACTTTTCTTTTATCAGATCGACTTTTTTAAACTGCTTCCACTTATTAAAATCCATTTTCAATATTTGTAGACAAAAACAGTTGTAATCAAAATGGCTGATGTTAAATCCTACAATAGAATTTGCAAAACTATATGAATCGTGTTTTCACCTGTACTGGCCGTTTCAAGCAAAAGTGGCTTCTTAAGAGATTTAACCAGGATTGTTTGAGATTACTTAGACATTAACACTACTGTGGAATACCTATATAAATATGTCTAGGTTTAAAACGGCATACGATAAATCGATATAGAGAACACTTTATCCTACAGAGTGCTGTTATAATCTTGGTGATCAATTTTTTTTTAAACGTGGATATGAAATTCATTTAACGCTTACTTTTAAGTTTCTGTAAAACCAAACCAGATACATAAATGATTTACAGTTATTTAACTTTAATTTACTTAAATTGGTCATACATTTTTAGCTTATAAGAGGTTATAAGTAAAAATAACAAGAGTAATTGCTCCTCAGTGTATATATTCCTGGTACATGCTCCTACAGGAGTATAAAGATTTAAATGGTCCGCAGATGATATCTTATAGGCACATATAAGTCTGAGTTACCGGAGTAATTACTCCTGAGTGCAATTACTCTTGTTTCGTGCTTTTATAGGAGTCTTGATCCTATATTTGTCAGGAAATATGATCCTATATACCGATATAAGTACAAATTTTAGGATTAAACGTACTTGAGTAAAAACAGCATGTATTTATGCTGTTAAAAGCGCAGTAGCCGCCACCAAAACTATCATCGGAGTGTTATAAGTCCACGTAGCATTATAAAATCGCATTCCAGGATTATTTTGCTTGTTGGGATGACGTATGATCAGATACAGGATCAGCATTGCTATTCTGTAACCATCTCACCGTGTGAAGTGAGCGTGGAGTGAGCTGTCAGTGTCAATCGAGATGAAACTGACAGCTCACTCCACGCTCACTTCACGCGGTGAGATGGTTACAGAATCGACATGCAGAACCAATAAGCTCAACCTTTATAGTATAAAAATATACTCTAGATATTTATATAATTTAAAAACTACTGTTCTTACGAGTATAAAAATAATATGTACAAGTATAGAAACAAGAAAATAATCATAAAGCATCAAAAAGTTCATCCGTATTGTTGTCAAAGGAAAAAGTTCCCAATAGCAACACAGGCAACAACGCTGATTCTTAAGCCGAAAAAAGGCCAGCCCTTTGGTCACGTGAAGAGTCGACCAACTCTAGGTACTAGGGAACAGGTATTATTACAAAATATATACTTGTATTCCTTACGCTATCCGATAACCGTATTTCAAACTATCAGGTTTGTAGCACGCGGCGTTCAAACGAACAAAGTTCCAATGTGCGCTGCACAACTGAATAATGAATCAACATTTCTCACGACCTTCCCGGTTGATCGACCAAGTCTATCATTGTAGCATAATCCGTTGCGTAACTATTCCGATGCGGGCATGCCTTGCCTACGTACCGTTATCTCTAGCGCAATGCATACTATTCATACAGGCACCCACATTGAATATACTTAAGTACTAGTAAAGCTGGTTGTTTTGTGGGTGCGGATTAGTTAACAGGTTTTTGATGGGTGGTATAAAAGAATCTCATTTCTTTGTCCACAACTTCCGACCGTAAAACAGTTAGCATCTACAAAGGAAAAGGGAACAGATATGAAAGTCGAAAATAACTTGAAGGCAAAATGTACGCATGACTCATGGACTTCGAGAAGAAGATGCAAAAAAATACCATTTTCGGTTTCACTACAATTACAGATTTGCTTGTAGAGCTTCAGCTGCAGTAAGGGATAGCTTTCATTTTGACAGCCCAACAGCTCTTGATGAAAATTTCAGCAATGGATTGGCAATATTCTTCAAAATGATTCAGATTGTGATTGATAGTGTGTTACGTAATTAGGGTACAGATATTAAAGTCAAAAATATCTTGAAAGCAAAGTTAGGTATAAAACATGAACATCGAGGAGAAGGATTAAAAAAAGATGTCCCATTTTTCTTTTTCACTGCAATTAGGTAAGATTGTAGAGGTTCAACTACAAGATCCCAGTAATAGTCCTCTCTAATAGTCCTGGGCAGAACAGAATTCATTTGAAAATCACGAAGTAACTCACCCAAAAACACCATCCTTCCATACAATTATTACTACAGTATTTGGTAGAAGCATAATCGAAGTCGATCGTTACTCGAACTCTCGACAAACCAGTTCGGTAACACGTGCACATCTGAACTCGAAGCGTGACCGCCGCGTTATAGCTTATGTGATGTGTGCACCTCTGGATGTGAACCGTTCGATGTTTGTCCAACACATCTTGATTCACTTTTACATGAATATAACAGTGTATAGGTCATCCACGAAGATTTTTCTAAGGAACATGCTGAAGTTTCTCTAAATTTAACATTTCT
Source organism: Polymixis flavicincta (assembly GCA_949987655.1). Classification (NCBI taxonomy): domain Eukaryota; kingdom Metazoa; phylum Arthropoda; class Insecta; order Lepidoptera; family Noctuidae; genus Polymixis; species Polymixis flavicincta. The sequence continues at coordinate 23,085,436 of OX465175.1, forward strand.
GTTTAGTTTAAAGTTTTTTTAGCAGGTTATAAAGATGATGGGCGTGTTACAGTTATGTTTAGCAGACTTTAAGGGACCTTTTAACGTTTAATTGACCCCGTACTGGGACCTTGTGAAGGCCGCAGGAATCTAATCTAAAATTCCGGTCGAAGTGGCGGAGTTTGGGGCAACATATGTCCAGCAGTGGCCGTCTTTCGGCTGAAATGATGATGTTCTGTTTCACAAACAGTAAGAGGACATCACCTTTACTGTTGGGATGTCGGTGAAGGGCATTAGCAGTCAAACCTATCTGAGTACCACATAATAATTATATGCTAATTCTTCGTGATACAAGCAGTCATTGACAGACAGTTGATGACCTGTCTGTATCAATGACATGAGTCCTAATTCCATCTAGGCTGTGTCAATCAATCAGTCTGGTCGCTGATTGTTGCAATCAACGGCATACTTCGCTTAATGGGTTAAATTGCTTAATACCGGGGTCCCGGGTCAACACGTTATCTAATAAGAAGGGAATTCGCGGCTACTTACAATTGGTGTTGTAATTGAGGAAGATTTGATGTACTATTTTAGTTGCGTTGCGTTGTGCTATGCTTAAAATAGTCCTAAATATTAATATTATTATTTTTTTCTACGGAGAAAGGGGTATTTTCGTGTTCGTCGTCTTTAACAAAGGAAGGAGTGATTTGCTAAGAGTTAACGATCATGCTTGTGGCGATCTACATCGTGACATGCGAACTACGCAACACAATGACGTCACGCGAATTCGCATAGCATACTATTTAGTTTTAAGTTTTTAGAGCCCTGCACCCTAATTGCGTAACTCACGATTCATCATAATCTGTATCGTTTTGAAACGGATTGTTAAACCATTGCTTCATATGTTCGAAAAAGGTGTCTGTTCGACAACATAAATAACGCAATGAATATTGTTTAACTGTGAAGACGAAACCAATTATGATCAATCGTGAGTTACGCAATTAGGGTGCTGGTTGGAGGCCATAATTTATTAGGTTGACCTGCGAGATTTCAATCCCGAATAAAAATACTGTCGTCGAGCAGTTGCCCACCAGCTCACCAAACACAACACCCGTCTGGTCGGAGGATTCTTCCTTTTCTATGGAGGATCAGTGAAATTTACCCCCTGTTCCTCAGACCTCTAAATTCTTCTATATCCTTCTTATTCAGAAGCCTTAAATCCCTGCCGCTACTAACAAACGATTTTTTTACATGTCACAGTCTTCGACACATTGGGCAACTCTCGGGAGATTCAATCAGGCTCAATCGCATTCGGGATCGTTGAAGTTTGCATACAATGGAAATTACCATCTTTTTTTAAACGTTATGCACTAAAACACGCTGTAAAGAGGTGCGTTGGACAAGAGTAGCCGATATTTTGATTGTGGACTGGTTTTCATTGTTTTTTTTTTTTATTACAGTCACTGCCATCAACCTTCTGTCTTTATTTCAATTTTCGTGGTCCGTGCAGCACGACGCGGCGTCTTCTACACATCTCTATTAGCCGTCATACTAGAGTTGACTTTTTTTCTAACCATAATATCATCTTTTACATTATTTGTTAGGTCTGCCACTTTACACATTGTCAATTAGATTATAATAATTATCGGTAGCCAATTCGAATAAATAGTGTTTTTTTGTCACCATTTTCTTTTGTCTCCAAACTCGGATTTTTGTTCTCTACCATTTAGTTAAAATTTCGTTTTGTTGTTACCTACCATTTTTATGACTTTGACTTCAATTTCATGCTCAACTTACCAAAACTACCCTGTCACATTGCGCATTTCTCGCGTGCGTAACGCGAGAAATGCGCGATGTGAATCAGACTCCTCAGCTTTTTTGTCACTGGCGCTACTTACATTCATTCTACAAGTCTGTAACCGCTAGAAGAAATATTTACTTCGACATTCCACAGTTGATAAGTATCGTACACAGCAGAGCTATGCCCGCATGAAGAGCAGATAATTTATGGAGCGTTTTAAAAGTTCTGAGAAATTCGTTGGTGGTATTAGGGGCTTTGGCCTAAAATAGGTTTTCTTTATTGATGTGATGGTACTTCCTTCTTGTAGAGATTGTTGAATGAGTTGAACATTGTGTTTGATTTTAAACGAGATCCAGTGCGTGAAAAAACCTTCCGCGATTTTATTACATCTGTGTGAATGTCGACTGCGATCAATAGGGTATTTTCCAATTTTTCAAAAACTATTCTAATTTGAAGATTGGAACGAGATATTTAACAGAAAAATCAAAATAAATTTATTTCTGTCCATTTTCTCAATTAAAAACGATTTAAACCAAATTTATTTTTCGTTGTTTTGAATTTACCGCCAAAACGCTTCTTACGATGACTTTATAACTCGTGATGTCAACTTTGTGTAAACTAAAGTAGTTAGTAAGTAAATAAGTGAATGTCGAGTTTATAATTAACAAGATTTTTAATGGATATAAAGTGATATTACTGGTGTGCGGTGCCTCTGTGCACAAATACTTCTAAAACGGCGCCAAACTAAGTATTTGTACCGGTGCCGTATAAACAAAGTTGACGTCACATGTCAGGTGATAAAAAGTCATCGTAAGGAGCGTTTTGGCGGTAAATTTAAAACAACGAAAAATAAATTAGATTTTAATCGTTTTTAATTGAAAAAATGTGTATTAATAAATTTATTTTTATTTTTCTGTTAAATATGTCGTCCCAATCCTCAAATTAAAATAGTTTTTATGAAATCGGAAAATACCCTATTGTGATGGATATTTAAATTAAATACTGCCTTCGCAACACGCACACAACCACTTCTTTTGGATGTCAAAGAAAGCCAAGCGTTTAATTGCTAAATTATTTCGCCTCAGAAAATTCGCGATGTTCGATCCTGTGGACTGAAATATGAATGGGCGATGATGATGTCTTTGCAAATATTTATATCGTTTATGAGTCATTTTAGTGTCCATAAATAAATTATAATGCTTTTAATGACGCATTTTACATTAGCTACTAACCACAATTTCTTTTTTTTTTTTTCAGATAATGTTTATTTATATTGCTTTACCCTTTTATTTTGTAATGATTCCAGTAAAAACCGCGACATAACTTGGAAAGGATCAGCCGCTTCTGAAACAAAACAACATCGTATTACCTACTACGATACTCAGGCACATTTGTTGCAGAAAAACACGAATTACGAGACACGTGAGAAAAAAAAATTGAGCGCCTCATTTTGCTTTGCAATTTTTACCTTTATTCTTTGACGTTAAAATAAAAATTGGAGTAAAAATAATAAATTAAGTTTGTAAATGAAACGAGGAAGTGTTTGGAACATCTCCTGTTACCAATCACAATGTAGAAGAAGCAGCTGTTATTAAGGATCGTGCCAGCAGAACCGGTCCAGAACATGGCGGTTTGGTCCACGTTCGCACGGACTGTGAGGGTTTAATAGGTATTCCTGCGGGATTTTTTCTCGCATTGAATCTTCAACGCACTGCATAGCGCCGACGCGCGACGGTTGAAAATCGAAAAGTGTGTTTATTTCGACGCGCTAGGATGCACTATAGTGGATTCTCAATGTTCGATTCTACACCGAAAGTTGAAAATCCTGCCGCGATATTTTTAGGGAACATGGTCTTACTGGATAGAATAAATTGTACGTTGCAGGTGATGCATTAGTGACAATTTACAATGTATTGGACAAAAATAAATTCAACAATAATGCACTTTGTACAGACGCCAGCACATCAAGCTGTCCCAAACTGCCAATATTTCCCAATTGAACATGAACCTTGTTATTTGGAATAAAGTTGAAAAACAATCAAAGTAATTTGACAGGTTGGGGTAGCTTGGTGTGCTGGTCTCACAGTCAGGGAACTTCATTGTTGTCCGTGTTATTGCCATTTGCAATTTGTATCGCCGGACCAAGAATGACAGTTATGAATTTGATTGAATGGTCGGTCGAATTGTACTGTTTATATGTCTGTGGTCAAATTTAATGGATACCTAGTCTGTTTGCTTGTCAATTAATTTCTGTTGAGTTTATGTTGGCGCAGGATGGACTCGATTGGAAAAAGGAAAGGGAGACCTTTGCTCTAATTAGGGAAACACAGGCTGATACATTAATTTATGTATTTACCTACTTATAAAGTTTGTGTAAAACTTTGTTGGTTATTTTTAAAACAAAGGCTTTTGTTCTGGGTGACAAAGACCAGTAGGTATAATGCGTGCCTCTATTAAAGTTAAAGTACAGAAAAAAATGTGTCAGTCGCCCGTTGTTTATTGTGTGAACTTACAGTGAACAATGTGAAAATAATATTAATGATGATTTAAAGGAAGTGAGAGCATCTGTGTGTGTGTATGTGCCCTATCCTTCTGGTGTGCCATTCTAAGAACCGCGGGGTAATTGATTAAACATCTATACAAAATAAAATTGCTGTCAGTCCCATTGTACCCATTACTCTCATTTTGACAGTTTAGCCACGTTCATTGCATTATTAACGTTGTAGGCAAACGATTTTTTTCAAACCTATGAAGCAATGGTATTGTGATCAACTTTTAAATTATCTGACCATAATTAAGTTTGGACTTTAAAAGAGATTGACCTCTGAGTTTGTTTCGGCCTTTCTTCTCAAAGTAGTCAGATAGGAAACGCCAACCTTATCTAGTTTTTAAAATATGATTGACGTAAAAAACTGTTTGTACAAACGTACTTACAGAAATAAAATCAATTATCATTTACCAAATTATCCCGCCGATATCTGTATGAATCTTGTGTTTTTACAGTTTTTAAGGCTTAGAAAGCAACTCTATTCATCATAGACTGACAATAAACCATACATTTTCCAATGTAGGCTATGGCTGGCAATAAAACCATATAAATGAATATAATTTTCCGCATCGATCATCGGAGAAAAATTGTTCTATTGATCGATAATTCTTTGCCGTGTACACCTTATACGGAGCCACCGTATAAGGTATTTACACTCTGCTTATTTTACAAAGATATTAAGTAATTATATTGTTTTGGTATTGCTTCTTAATTAAGGTTGATTTTGGCTTGATTTGATGGCACGGTGTGTTTGTTTAAAGCTAACGGTTAGAGCCGTGACGGGTACCGCACTCATTTTCATTATGGACGCCGCGCATGCGTGATGCATTCCTGCGTCCGCTACCAATAGGTACTAACTTACTCACTCTAACTACTATTGTTCGGACATTGGATGCTAGTGCATTGCTTTATTATATACCCTTATATTGCTCTAGTAAGTACCATTTTAATTTGATGATTAAGTAGTACCTACCTACTACGGAAACTGAGTAGGAAAATTATTGTCTTCCATGGGAAAATCTCTTTATTATAATATCTTCTCTGAATAATGGTAGGTACCTATTTGTATTTGGCTATGTGACATGTTAGTCATTGGACACAGCTCAAGAATAGGTTTGTATATTAAACTTAGTCATTTGTGGAGGAAAAAAGGTACCACTGCCTGGTAGATCTCCTTGTTCAAATATTACTTAGTAGGTGCTTACCTAAGTAACATTTTGAACAAGGGTATCTAACATCAAAAAAAGGAAGGCTTCAAATCTACACAGAATGAAGTTGATGTTGCCTGTAAAACATAGGAAATTAGACAGAGGAACAACACGACAATCTTCTAAAGCCCATAAAAATGTTAGCCAATAGCTTCATAAATCTTAACGTGAACAATATCATTCAAAGTCGAGTGCTCAACAAAATTAACTTACCCGCATAAGTGCACCTTCTTTATTTGAATCATTACTCATTACCCGAAGCAACCGTTGCTGATTTGGTCATAAAAATAACCTAACAAAAACTTCTTGGCGCCAAGTCCCGTTCCAAAATGGCGCCTACAAAAGAAAATCGTAACAAGATAATATTAATAGGCATTATTTTTTACGTTAGCTGGTTAGTTTTACGCTTTTGTAGGTTTCGTGTTGGTTGGTAAACAAATGAACGACTGATGTTACAGCTGGGTGATTACAAAATTGTATGATTTGCGGTTGTTGTCATTTTTTGCGCCACCATTTTGGCTAACCGTCCACTTTTGTTCGTTATTATGGCAGAGATTATGGGTTTGGTATAATCTACTGATAGTCTGATAGTAGATCTTTATCATTTAGGTACACAACATGGTGTAAACTGTCAAAAGTTCTGAACAGGATCTTCCAAAGGTTAGTACAGTTTTGGAAATGTACAACCTATTTCATTCCCGAATCCTGTGTGGCAGTATTTGGAATCGTCGTAGTTATTCATTATTGGTACCTACAGGTAACCGCATGTCAGTGGTTACAATTTGACACTGACAGGGCCTTAATGTCGAAGCTGTAAGGGCGATTTTCGACTTCGTTCAAAATTTCATTTCTAAATTCCTTTTCTTTCTTTCATACTTACTTTTTTTCCAACAATGAGAGAAAACACCTTTTCGCACGTAGGTACAAGGCCAAAACGCGTACAGAATTGAGTTGGTCCTATTGATCTTTCAGAACGTTACGATTGTCTACCAGACCACTCAAATGTGCAAATTCAGGCAATGAGGCGGAGGAGACTAGATTTCAAACTAAACTCTCACTTTGTCAACTCTATAATGATAATGTTACTATAAATCGAAGTTCTAACTTGCTATGACGTACCTAGTACGTATACCTATTTTCTACAAAGATTTTACTGAATTAGTTGCTGTTCTGTTGAAAATTGGTCAACCGCCATTGTCCGCGATTGTGAACACTATCCCTCTTACTAATTAACACAGAACAAAGGTACATATTCCAAATTTAAACCTATGAAAATGTATGGTTATTCCCACGGAGTGTTATTCCTTTGATATTCCTGCACCCTAATTGCGTAACTCACGATTAATCATAATCGGTTTCAATTTGACAGTTCAAAAGTATTCATTGCGTTATTTAAGTTATTGAACAGACTCATTTTTCGAACATATGAAGCAATGTTTCAAAACGAAACAGATTATGATGAATCGTGAGTTACGCAATTAGGGTGCTGGTATAAATTTAAAATTATTAAGAGGGTATGAACTTTATTTCCATAATAGGAAGTTAATGGATTATTTTGAATTAATATTTAAGTCTTATTCTTTTTATTTCTTTATGAATATCTACTTATCAAATCCCAAAATGCATCGCATGTTTATTCCGTCATTTTTATACGTACTTATCAATTGCTGCGAATTTTCTTATCGACTTATTATACCAAGATAAACAGTCGAGCACTCGACTCAGTCGCCTGATCTGATAATGATCTGTATTATGAGTCGTTATCTGATAAGAAATAACGTTAAAAAAATTCCAGTTAGGCAAACGAACAAAAATAATAACACCAACTTACTATTTCGTTGAAGGTTATTTTATTAGATAGGTAACGTTAAGTAAGTTATGCTTAACGCGTTTGGTCCGTGGATGGGTAACCATCTGTACATACCGGTACCCGATCCGATCCGTGCCCCAGCTGTCATTCGTGGATCTTTGACAGTCGCTACGGGTCGTCCGAAGCCCGAAAGTCTGACAACCAGTCTTACCAAGGGGTATCGTATTAACGAGTAACGTCTTGTGGAGGTCAGATAGATAGGCAGTCACTTCATGTAAAATGCTGGTATTCAGCTGGATCCGGTTAGAATGGAGGCCGACTCCAAAATATTAGGGAAAAGGCTAGGCAGATGATGATTAAGACCTAGACTGGAGTGAATTCCTACGGTAGGTATAGGTCCTATACCTATAGCGTTTTCCACCATAAAATAATTTCCCATAAAACCGTCATAGAACAAAATTCTTCTGTAGTGCCTACCCTACAGTACCCTAGATATCTGGTTTCATGAAGTCATCATAGAAATTCCTTAAAATACGGACCCTATTATCGTTGGTACTCAAAGTGATTCCTTCAACGGACTTCCCCATAGACAAAAACAAGATAGAAACTTTTCACAACGGCTGTTTATAATTCCATGGACCGATAGAGTCACACTATATTGGAACAGAGTGAAACATCCAAGCTCCTGTAGCACGAATTGCTATCGTATTACCAAAGAAAATAAGATCATAATTGGGTTGATTGATGACTTAACTTTTGAAGAATGTCTCCAATCGACAATCGATATCTCGCAATCCCAAGCCCAACCCATTTTAATCTTTGTGTTATTGTATAAAGATGACAATACCGTTTAAAATTGCGTCCTTTTTATATAAGCTAATTTACTGACAACGATAATAACGGTCAACGGCTTTTGAAATGTTATTATGATTTTGGAAAACTCAAACTGCTTAGCACTAACGCTCTTCTGAAATAACCATGTCAACAATTTTGCTTTTTATCATGTTTTTATGCAAGAACAATGTAATATATTTCCGCAAAGAGTGTAATTACGTGTAATTCACATTCTCATCGTGACGAATGATCGAATCGGGTGCAGAATGAATACGGGACAACTGAACTTTTCACCGCTGCGACCGGTTTGTGGATTACGAGACTGTAAGGCGATTGGTACGTAAATGAGAGAAATTTTAAGGCCAATCGTGTGTGCTGGCTTTTGTGTTGTTAGTACTTTTAATAAGAACTGTAAAAGATTTTGAAAGTCGTTTAATTGGAGCGTTAATGTTTATTTCTTTCCGAGCATAACCTTCGAACATTAGCATTTTGACTCTTAAAGCCTCGTCTTATCAAGCCGTAACCTCTAAATTCATTGTTATTTGAAAGGTTATCACAGCGCGGGGACACCAGAACACTAGTTAGGAGGTGGAGGTACTGCATGTGGTGATCATTGAAAAGAAAGGAAGAATCCTCCAGCGATGGGTGATCCCAAATTCGTCGATCTACCTGAGGTCTCACTCACTGTAAACTTGCTTACAAGTAGGCAACTATAATTATGAGCTGTTGAAGTTGAGATGAGCAATGCAGTGTATACAACTCTAACGCCCTTAACACGCGTTAACTGGTCAGTGTCCAAGGAAACACATTTATCGCCCTACTCGTAACAACTGGCTCATCCAACTAGTTATTTTGTAATGAAACGGAGTGACAATAAAGGAGCTTCTAGAGTACAGAATATAGTTGCGTTGCGGCTTCCCATTATATTTGTTTTACGTAGATTTTAGAGTTTTATAACACACAAATAAGCGCCAATCGATGTATAATTTGGCAGTATTCATTAGAATGTTCAAGTATTCCCGAGAACATCAAATTGCGCAATAAATATGAATAAGAATATATCATTAAGAACAAAATAGACTGAAGAATCAATAAAGAAACGGAATTGAATCACAGAACACATTGTTTAGTTCCTAATTAACGATTCCGTCTAATAACAGATGGAAGGCACATTAACGTTTTTTGTCACTGGCATTAGTATTCATCCGAAGCAGTGAATCTGCCGGTGCCTTTATAGGGCTGGTTTGCATATATCGAAGGGACGTGCTAGGACTCTTCAATGATATGTCCTTAAATGATAAAATATCGTTTCAATCAATGCCATATAGCCCTAAAAAAATGTGCAGAGAAGTCAGTAGAGAGTTGGACATAGGACAGTTTCAAGGACTAGAGTCAGTTTCTTGAAGAAATGGAAAGGGATTTTTTTAAACTTTTCAAAAATTTCACAGAAAACGAGTGTTATGAAATATGAAAGATGATTTTCCAAAAGTAGCAAATCTTACCGATTTAGGTTAAAGACTTAGTTTTATCTATCATAGAGGTATGAGTTTCTAAATATAACTATTTTCACGGAAAAACTAAAATACAAATATGTAACCATTATCAGTTATTTTCATCTATTTGGATGATACATCACCCAACGTGATACGAGATAATAGAAGCGAAAAAGGTAAAGCATTCAAGGTACAGTAGATGATTCATCGTGTTTATTCGTCATATAGATGATTAAGAACTAAAACTTCTGGTAAAGGCGGAATGTCTGCTTTATCTTTTGTTGTAGTTGAGACGGAAATATTAACATTTTCTAGACCATTGCTTACAATAACATGATCCTGAACATACGTCCTGGCTGATATACCTATCCGTATTCGTCTTTCATTTTCTTCTTCTCCCTTTCTTTCTTTTCTTTCCTGCGGGCTTAGCATGACGCTTTGTATTTCTACGAAGAATAGACAGTGCTTTTTCAATACAAAGTGACATTTTGTTCCTACATTTTTATTAGCGCACCGTGGATATCCTTCTACAATCTGTCATTTAGTCTTTCGTTTCTAACGATATTTGTCTAGGTCCTTATACATGTAGACTATTTCAGAAGAATATTTCTTCCCAAACTGTCAATATCACACTGACAACAAAACTTTCTACTCGACGGCCACAAATTATATACGATTATCTACAAAATCATAATTCGTTTAGAACGCATAACTGTGATAATTAATAGAAAAACGTAGCTAACTTATCCTATTGTACAACATTTATTTAATAGTCATGTCTATTCTTCCGTCGACAAATCGGTGCTCGTGCTAAGCCTGCTGCTGAGTTTGCTGATGATTTATTCATATAGATAAACATTACAAAAGGACTATAGTACTAGCAGCTGTGATTCAAAGGGCAATTCAACGATTTTAAACAAACCCATTGTAATAGAATAATGATGTTGACCAAGGTTTTTGTTATTGCCCAAGTACACAATCTCATCCCTTCAAAATATAAAGAAAGACAGAGATAAAGGCAAACGCACTGCACTAATTTGTCAGCAAGGACGAGTCAATTATTTCCAGTTAGATTACTCACTGCACCTAATGGCGGCACTTTATTGAAAACTATTTATAAGTTGGCGCCATGTTTTCCGCCATATTATGATCTTGGACTTGTCGCACTATGTAAATTTTTACCATTACATCTATCCGGTTATCAAGTGTGACACTTTTTGAGTCAACGAGGCTGTTTTATGGCTGTAATTGGCGTGTAAATGTTTAACCATTAAAATGATGATGATTACAGCTATGTTTTATTAACAAGAGGGGTTTATAGGTGTTTGCAGAATAAACACATCCGTTCGTTGAAGTTGCGTAGAAGTTGTCAGGATATGGAACATCTTCAGGCCAATAAATTGAAATACGACCGGCGGAATATTGTCGTATTGTCTGTATTTTAAAATAGTTGAGGCTCGCCCATATCTTGGAGCCAATGTAACACATTATCGTTTGCCTCTACATATTTCTGATCAGCAGTGTTCACTTACTTTTGCTGCCGTATCATTCGTTTAATCTCAGGGGCCTACTCTTTAATTCCGTTAACGAAGATACGAGCTCGTCCGAAAGTAGTTCCAAACTTCGGCATACTTACCTACTACCTATATCTGATTTATGATGATAGCTACCTATATCTGATTAATTATTGTTTTCTGCCGGGTAAGACACATCACCTGTCAAATCTTGCTGCCATTCAATCTTTGGTCGGGAAACGTATGTCCTTAGGATGTCATCATCATCATCATCAGCCTATAATGTTCCCACTGCTGGGACACAGGCTTCCTCTCGGTGAGAGGGACTGGGCCGTAATCCACCACGCGGGCCCAGTGCGGGTTGGTAGATGTCACATGTCTTCGAATTTTTGGTTCTAGGACATGCCGGTTTCCTCACGATGTTTTCCTTCATCGTTTTGAGAGCAATGGTGATGAAATAATTTACACAAAGTAAAGCGCCTGGCTGGGTTCGAACTCACGACCTACAACTCGTAAGTCGCGGTCGTTACCACTTGGCCACCACTGCTCCTTAGGATGTACGGAGTAGGAATCGCCCGTAGTAACTTCGGTCAGAACTAGCTGCTTAGATAGTAGACCTCCAGGTTTCAGCACCCACTTGTACCAAATTTTTCGACGCTATATTGTAGTTTGTGAATAGTTTTAGTTATGTTAAGTTATATTCACGTAAGTTTTTAATTTTTATTAATTAATTCGTAATATATGTTATTTTTTTTAACTTGGGGACGATATTTCAATAGTCAGAAAACTTTTATTTATTTATTTATTTACTTAAATACCTAACATGGGAGAACTTATAGATAAAGCAAAGAGATCAACGACGGTACGTATATTAGACAGAAAGCCAATTACAGAGGGGTAATTCTACTAATTTTAAGAACGTTCACAGTCTGATCTCAGTGTCAATCTGTCAAAAATATCTCGATGTTTCATACATTTTTGACATTTGCTTGTCGCTGAGATGACACTGCGACTAGATTTTGAACGGTTTTAATTACGAGAATTGGCCTTCAGGTCTCCACTTATAAAATATAGATTAAGAAAAAAAAAACTGAGGAATAAAAATGTCGCTTTGACAGCTTTTGTATAGAAAATATGCCAAACTGTCAGATTTATTCTTCAGATAAAAGATATCTGTCCATTGAAAAATCAGCCCTTATGAGCGTTTATTCTGAAAATGATGGGCAACGTCGCAAACACCTGTCAAATATTTCATTGTTTTGATCAGGGACCGGCCGGATACTCGTTGAAAGGGTTTTTGAAGGGGTTTTTTTAAGCGCTTAAAAAATAAACCCTTTGATACATGTTACACCGTCGAATGGGTGCAATGTAACCCCTTCCGAACAAGTTAACCTTTCAATACCCTGTAACACTGTAACAGGGTAACCCATTCCATTCCAACACATTGTAATATCCACTCTTTGTAATCGACATAAGTTTGAAAATTTTATAACCACGACCGCATGTGACATCTTTCTGCCCGGCGGCGCCATGGTTGCATGTACCGAGCGACTTGTAAACATGGAATACTAATTATTGCCATTATGATTTTACAGTTCAATTTTATTTATCGCACATGCTAAACATTGTAATGTTTCTTTTTCGTGTCTATACTTGTTTACATTTTCATCATTCGTCATTTAATTCGAAACTCGGACGGAACTACTGAAGATATTAAAAGCAATTTAGCTATGTTTTTGTTTAAGTGTGTGTGGTATTACTGCCTATTATATTTCTTATTACTTATATATGTATATTTAGTTACTGTTTCTGTGAAAATGCACAGCCGAGGCAAGATGCTGGACACCGTTATTATAGCCCGGTCAAATTAGCCCGAAAAATAGGCGTACCTACTCTTGCGTAAATTCCCAAGAAGCATAAAACTGTTGCATATACTATTATAATGAAATTGTAAAAAGTCGTCCCCATCGTTCCCCTGTGTGAATTTTTTTTTATACAAGGTCATAGTTCGCAAAGATGTTTTTTTTTTTGCGAAACGGTTAGTTTTATGATAAAATTAGCTCACTCACAAAAAATGTAGATCATGCAATTATCACATAAATAAACAAGTACATACATAAATAATTGTCCTTACACTTTATACCCTAAGATTCAACATTTCTGAGAAAAAGCGATTCTAAAATATACTCTCTGTCCGTCAGAGCACCCCCTACAGAAACCAAACCGGTTCCGATCAGATCAGATCCGGCCTCTCTCTTGCCATGTTCTGAATGAGAAGGTTTGCAATAATTCTCTCGAAGAGTTTTTCCACCTCATCCAGCAACACAATGGGTCGGTAAGCGGATGGAGAGCCCGCAGGATGCCCTTCTTTTTTTTAGCAGGACCAGCGTTCCAGTCTTTCACTAGCGTGGAAACTGGCCCCTCTCCAAACATGCACTCAAGAGTCGTACTAAGCGGGGCCAGAGAGCCCTCATGGCCAGAACCCATGCACGGCCATGAATGCTGTCTGGTCCTGGAGTGTTTTTGGCCTTAAGCCTTTGTACTGCTGCTCTCAGTTCTACCTGGGTCACTTCAGGCGCGTCGTCATCCTCGTTTTCCGCGTTGGGCACTATAGTAGGCAGAACCATATCAGGTGGTGTGTGCTCCCCTTGAGAGGGGAATAAAGCGCTCACCACTCTCTCTAGCAGCGTTGGAGGCTATGGGACAATGCTATGGGGCGCCCACGAGCGAAGTTTGCCCCTAACCAAACGGTAAGGTCGCCCCCACGTATCCCGTCATAGAATTGCCAGCAATTTATCATGAGCTTCGGTCCTTGCCCGCTTAATTTCCAGGTGAAGAGCCTTCTTAAGATAATTTTTTTTTTTATTTGTCCAAAACATGAGTATAGCACACACACAGCATGCAAGATGTTACGGCAAATTATGATTAAGACAGTCATGTTTTGCCTGAACGGCGTACAAATATAAGATGTCAGACGCTACACAGCATCTATTGATTCTAAATTCGTCCATTAGACACAGCAAATAATATATCAATTAACAATCCAATTTACCACCACTCCGCCACCGCCACTTTGTACACCTCACACCGTTCCGTCTCTCTTACTAGCGCTTCTGGTGTTCGTCGGCGGATTCGTCGGTGCCTAGTGTACGGACGCCACGCCGCTACGCATGCGATGTGCAACTGCGCAATATCTTGTGACGTCCAACACACCTGGTGCCTGGCAGATGGAGACTGAACGCGGAGCAACACAGCATCACAGATTTGGGTTATGGCCTCCCGGAACCATTCTGCTTCGTCCTTAATATCGATAGACCTGACTGGTGAGTCTAACTAGGCATGCACCATTGAGGCCACCAGATGAGCTTCCTGGTTCAGTCACTTGACCACCCATCGCCAGTCATCCTCAACCCGGGCCGGGGTCGCTTGGACCGGGCCACTCGAAGTCTGGGCGGAAACGTCAAACTGGATGTATCTGTAGTCCGACAACGTCTCCACCTCCTATAATACACGCCAGTCCTGAACAGAGCGTGCCACAGCAGGACTAGCAAACGATAAGTCCACTATAGACCCACCCCACTGCCGCACACATGTCTGAACAGATCCCCGGTTTAGGAGCAGTAGGCCTGACTCCATCGCCCACTCTTGTAATAACACACCCCATGCATCCGTTGCTGGGGAACCCCAAGTTGTGAACTCGGCGTTGAAGTACCCCATGAAAAGGACGGGGTGGGGACGGCTTCGACTGACGACTGGGTTCAATTCCGAAATAAAGTCTCAAAATCAGCGAGAGGTCGGTTGGGTGAGAAATAAATCTCCACGTCCATAATATTTTCGACTAAGGCCGCTACAAAAGCCCCGTCCCGACTGAAGGTCTCTAGGGACAGAGTGCCAGCGGTCAGCCTCAAGATAAGTGTCGCCAAGCCATCAATGTCACCCATCCTGTCATCCTTGGGAGGACCAAAGTATGTTTCGGCGGCGATGGCAACGTTGATCAACCACTTGGCCGTGCCTGGAGCAAAAGGTCCTGAGCCCTGGCGCAACGATTGATATTGGCTTGGAGAAGACGAAGGTCTGGGGCCGGGTCTTTCTTTCTTTCTTTCTATTACTGGGTAACTATCACCTCCCCGTTAGCCCTTTCCTGGGCGTTATTGTCGGCGGGCGGTGAGCGAGCTGACTTCGAGGGCCCAATGTTACAATTTGAGTCAGCTTTTTTATCTCTCGTGCATGCCTTGCTGCTCGTCTGGTGGTTAGCCGGCCTGATCAATAGCGCTTAAAAAAAACGCGTCAAGTAACACTACCTCGTAGGTGGCGTGGAAATGTGTGCACATTATGGCGAATATCTACAACTTAAGTAAATTTTAGAATCGCTTTTTCTCAGAAATGGTGAATCTTAGGAGATAAAGTGTTCCGGCTAGTCCCGGGATACCGTCCGAACTCCGGTGAGGCAGCGAGCCTCTTTGCCAGATTGCCACCATGAGATCTGGAGACAAAAAGTCCTCGCGCATGTGTGGGAGCGGCGCGAGGAGGCAAAACGCCGGGGCGTAACTCCGCCGCCGTAAGAAATTACGGCACAACGGACAGCTCCGGTGGGATCTCATGACGTCATGGAAAGTGCGATTGTCGCAACCCAGTGCTGGGAACGGAGGGAAAGAGGGGTCTCGGCGTCCTCACCTTCCGCCTTACGCAGGTTCTCACCGGACACGGCTGCTTCGAGAGGTTCTTATTCTGGATAAGGCCAAAGGAAACACCCGGGTGTCACCATTGTGTGGATCGCCAGGAGGGCACGATGGAAGTCTGCCCTGCTTGGGCGGAGCACCGCCGTGTCCTCGTGGAGGCGATCGGCGGCGGCGATCTCTCGCGTCCGGCTCTGGTCCAGGTCATGGTGCGGAGGAAAGTGCATGGGATGCCGTCACCTCCTGTAGCGAAGCAGTAATGCTCGCGAAGAAGGAGGCGGAGAACGTGAGGGATAGGCAATCCGTGTGCTCTCGCGCCCTTAGCCGCCACAGGAGACGGATTGGGCATCGGGACTCCGTAGCGGACTCCCGGCCACCGTAGATGCGGGCTTGCGCAGTGCGAGCAATGGATCGTTCACCGTCTGGTAAGGACCAGGCCCGGGTCGACGGCGTGTTGTGTTCCACGCGCATGTCAAAGAGATGTCAGCAATAATGAAAGGGGTCCGCTAGGGCCAATGCCTGCCAGGGTCGCGGATTTGATCGAAAGAGTTACCGTGGCCCTGGCACAGGCAACTGAAGGAACAAGGGTGGATTTTAGTCAGTAAAAGTCTGACACGCCTTCTCACTCCGTCAAGAGTGGGAGAAGTCATTGATGATTTTCCATTCCAAAAAATGGGGAATAAAGTGTAAGGTAAATTTTTGTAGAGACATAATTGCATGACCTACAATTTTTATCTGACCTATTTTTATCATAAAACTAACCGTTTCGCAAAAAAATCCAAAAAACTCATTTTAGCAAACTTTGACCTTGAATGAAAACAAATTGCACACGTGGGATCGGTGGAGACTTTTCATTATAATGGTATCCCTACCGTTTATGTAAAAATTCAGCTTCTTAGGAATTTATGCAAGGGTGAATGTCTATTTTGACCGGACTATCGCATATGTATCGTCACTTTGTTGTCAAATTCGCAATAACTAAATAAAAATAGTAAGACGAAGAGGCGCCACACCGCCGCGCCGCGTCGCCGCTAGGATACAAGTATAAACATGCAGCTCAAGCTGATTAGGTAATTCAGGGTAACACGAATAAAAGCTTTTCGTGAAGGTAACCCCTTCAAAGGCTTAAGACGTTGAAGGGGTTAACCCCTTCACGTGGTTACCATAATAAAGGTGTTAACCATTTCGCTGGGTTTCGCGCATGAAACTCGAACAAAAGGTAACACTGCGATATGAATTACCCCATGTACGGGTTACCCTGTCAAAAGGCTTAACTCTTAAGCGGGGTTGTCCGGTCCCTGGTTTTGATTAATTTGGCAATATTACTGTACGGAAATATGAAATATCGCTAACTAGTGACCTAAAAATATTGATTACTAGCTGACCTGACAGACGTTATCCTGTCTTAATTATGAATTCGCAATGGTAGGTATAATATAAGAAAAATTAAGAGAGTCGTTAAGTTTCCTTAAATTTTCTAATGTTACGCACAACTTACTTACTTACTTATTTTTTGCTTTCATAAGAACCTTCTTCTGACAATAACAAACTCAACGAAAAAGAATTAGCAAAATTGGTCAGATTCATTTTTATATATAAGAAGATGAAATGCAATAATTAATATCTTCATCATTTCAGCCGAAAGACGTCCACTGCTGGACATAGGCCTCCAGGCTCCTCCATTTCGACCGGTCTTGTGCTTCCCACATCCAGCGGATACCCGCGGCGTTCACAAAGTCATCGGTCCACCTTGTGGGAGGCCTTCCCACTCTACGTCTTCCGGTACGCGGTCGCCACTCCAGAACCTTTCGGCCCCATCGGCCATCTGTTCTGCGAGCAATGTGCCCTGCCCACTGCCACTTAAGTTTGGCAATTCTTCGGGCTATGTCGGTTACCAGGAGACTGCGGATCTCGTCATTTCTGATTTGATCACGTAGGGAAACTCCGAGCATAGCCCCCTCCATTGCCCTTTGGGTGACTTAAGCCTTCTGATAAGGCCCATTGTGAGCGACCACGTCTCTGTACCATAGGTCATCATTGGCAAGAAGAAGAAAAAAAAAGAACTTGGAAACTTTCCAAATACCCTTTCTAGACCTAAAACGGTTACAACATCAAATTCAGTGTTATACTTGCAAATAATTATTCATATTTTAGGTCACTAGTTAGCGATATTTCAATAAAGTAATATTAACAAATTAATAAAAACAGGTAAATATTTGACAGCTATTTGCGACGTTGCCTACTTTCAGAATAAAATAAATAAACATGAACTTATTTATCATTGTTCCAATATCCATTACAGTGAAAGTATCACGTCTATATCGATGACATAATCATATTTTCATTAGAAGGTGACTGCCTCTACCTCGAAGATTGTTTACAATCCTAGACTATTCACTGTTCGTTGTACAGACGCCAGCACATCAAGCTACTCCAATCTGTCAAATTTCTTTGATAGATTTCATACTTTATCACAAATGAACAAGGTCCATGTTCAATTGGGAAAGTTTGACAGTTAGAAGTAGCTTCATATCTGTACCTTTAGGAAATACTTTTATTCTGTTAATTGGCAACTGTTACCCTATTTTCTGCTTTTTTAGTTTGGTTTTTAAAGCGTATTTTTAAGATTGTGTAATCTATTATTTATTTTATAGTTCAGCTGTTAACCACAAAAGCGTGATTTTTCAGGTATTTTTAACATATCTTTTAAACATCATCGTACAAATTTAATAAGTTATTGAATTGTCATCGGTCCTCGATGAGTCTACACAAAAAAAGTCTACAAAGTTTAAATGAAATCTGACCATTGGAAGTGGGTTAAAATAAAAACCAAAGGAGTTGGTTACAAAACAAACAAACACACAGGTGAAGTTAATACAAGAGTGTTAAAAACGGATCGTTTTGCTTACTAATAGTAGCATTTTTTATTCCCAAACTGAGAAAATAAATCGTTTCGTAAGCTGATTTTACCTGTCATAGCTACTTCCAAATAATGGGGTCTACTATGTGAAGGTCTTTGCTTCATTATTAGTGAAGATAAAAGAGTTTTTAATTTTAACCTACAACTATCCGTAAAGTTTAGGAATCGGCCATTACTTAGTCATCAATAAACAAGACAAAAAACCTACAACATAAAATAGTCATACCACATACCTAAATACACCGTATGTGGTCGCGTTTAAAGGTAAGCTATTTACCCTTATACATATAATTATAGAGAATAAAGTATTACATACCTGATGGCCATGTTTGGTCGAGTTAGCTCAGATATAAGATTATTTAATTCGCTAGCTAGGATGTGTGGAGCAGATATGGACACAAATGACTACCCTGCGGATGTGGGGAGACGGCGACGCTGGGCCAGGCGAGTGCTATGAGATGTAGCGATTTGATAAATATAAAGTGCGTATTCATCAACATCGTCATCATCATCATCATTTCAGCCGAAAGACGTCCACTGCTGGACATGGACACCAGGATGGCGGGTTTTGCCATAATCGCCACGCTTGGCAGGCGGGTTGGCGATCGCAGTATGGTGGTAAAATGCATAGAGAACGCTGCTGCCCATTCTCTAGTAAATCCCTTAGTCGCCTTCTACGACACCCACTGGAAGAAATGGGATGGTGCTATTCTTTTACGCCCGGCGACCCATACGGGACAACAAACAAGTGCGTATTACATTATCCAATTAGTAAAAAATCTATTTAGAAATACTCGAGGAATTTGAAAGCTAGTAAGTAATCACACTACACTAAATTGAATTCTAAACGACGACTCAGTCATGATGACGTAGAACTACATGGGTTGCAACAATAGTGAGGTCGGGACCTTCCAATCTCACTAAATCGGATCCAACTGTTCTAAAATCGGTTATATCTCCCGATTTCCTAATTAGAGTTTCTACAAATTGTATAGTGTAATACGCATTTTACTGTTGTCTTGTTCTAAAACTATGTTTTACGTAAACGGGGTGTTTACGTCCGGTCCGGAAACAGAGGGCAGAGTTTTTTAGCAGTGTAGTTTTGATTGCTTTTAGTTTACATAATTAGCGCAGTAGAAGCTCTCCTGCTAATATGCTCTATGCTATTTTCAGTTTTCTAAAAAACGGGTAACTGGTATACCGGACGTTTTCCGACATATCCCGTAAGTGACTTTACAATCGTCGGTTGACAGGTAAAACTCACTAAGTACTCTGTATTTTCTCAAAAACGGTTGTATTTTAGACTAAAATGTAAGCACTAGTGTAGAAACTTAAAATGATAATCTACGAAATCACATCGATAGCTAATAATAAACATAAATTTATGTACAAAATAATAATAAAACTTCATTATTTTCAATCATTATTATTTCAATACATTAATTAATTATTTCAAACGCACTTACTGAATTTACTTTTCAACCGATGCAATATATTTCTTACTCTTGATTTTTTAGTTTTGCAATTCTCGTTTTTTCTAAATCTTGCACCACACTTCGTGAGACGCCGTGGAAGTAACTCAGCTTTATTTTATGCCATACATGGTACGCATTGTAGGCGGTACTTACCTGACTTATTGCTACACGTCGAGCTCTTTGATACCCCACGAATAACACAAATTGTAGCCAACATGACTGTGTTCTTTATTTGAAAATAGGGTTTATTGCGGACTATGCTCTAGTTTACTTTTTCACTTTCTTTTGCGTTAGCTTTGGCTTACTGAAATTATTCTAGGTGAATGCAATTTGAGATTTTGAATTTCTTGTTTATTTATTTTTGAATTCTTATTTAGTTATTTATACTTCTCGCACCCAAAAAAGGTACAAAGAGGCAAGGGGCTAATTATTTTTTTTAAATTTAAACATCGTCGTGAAAATACACACTAACAAGACATGATGGAATTGAAAGCAGATTTTGAAAAGCAACTTAAAAGTCCCCTTATTATTCCACAAACGAACGCATAATGCGTATGGCACACAGCTACATAAACAAAAAAAAACAGAACCAAGGTACTTAACACATATTAAGTGCTTACAGTTAAAAATAGCAATGGTATTAACGAGCGACAGTACTCATAATGTCTTTGTAAACCCGTTTATTTTACGTTAATTGAGGAAAAAAGTCGTCGATGCCTTATTTAAATAACACGTCCGGTATACGTGGCATCGAACCAATTAATGAATGACGTATTAAAACGTCATTCTGCAATTAGGGGAATAAGTTCATAGACGCGTCAAAAAATATTTTCATGTTCGCACTGGCTGCTCAGAATGATAATAAATTATATCTTGTTGCGATGAATGGATTGTGTGAAAGATGATAATGATAAGAATGGGTTGAATGGTGAGACAACTAATAAAATTTGAAATATTGAAGGGTAAGGATAATTGCGTAATACCATAGGCGCCCCGTACACAGTCAATCTCGATCGCGATTCGTGATCAAAATCAATGATCGCGATCCAGATTGATATGGATCAATCCTTCAATCTAATTCGTACATTATCAATCTCAGCTGCTTACGCAGTAAGAATAATAAGGCAGTTGACTGATGTAGCCACAGCTAGGTTAGTTTGCTTTGCTTATTTTCACAGTATTATGTCTTATGGCGTTCTGCTGTGGGGATCGGCAGCTGACGTAGATTCAATATTCATTTTACAAAAGAGGGCAATCCGCGCAATCTATAAAATGGGGCCTCGCGAGCAGGGACCGATATCGATATTCAAAATATATCGATATTTTAAGGAAAATACTAATAATGGAATCGATAACAGGGATACTTATCGATACTTTGTACCACTTCTTTGAGTATCGGTATAAAATTATCGGTAATTTTATCGATACTCAGTACTGATATCAGGCTACACAGCGTTGCGAGCTCGCACATCGCGCCACCGCGCATCGGCGCGGGAGAGCTGCGCGCGTTCTTGGCTCGAAACGGAACGGCAACAGTGCATGCAGTTAGCGGCGACGGCGAGCCTCTGATCAAAAGCGGTTCGTGAGCCGTGCTTAGTGTTTTTACATTTCTAACCACTGATAAATTATATAGGTTACATACATACGTAAATGTTTTTATGATTAATGTGATGGGGCGTAAAAAGCAAAATAATGTTTATATATGCATTTTAATATGAAGAAAACCGATTTTTTAATTCCTTCTTTATACTTGTAGGTACCTACCTAAGGTACCTATATTTTCGAAATTTCCATCAAGGGTGTCGTTTTCAGGGTATTTGGGGCATCTAAAGCTGATGGTGGGGTCAAAATGAAAATCCAAGATGGCGGCCGAGAAAATTTTCGAATTTTCCATCATGGGTATCGTTTTCAGGGTATTTGGGGCATCTAAAGCCGATGGTGGGGTCAAAATGAAAATCCAAGGTGGCGGCCGAGAACATTTTCGCTTTTTCCATCATGGGTGTCGTTTTCAGGGTATTTGGGGCATCTAAAGCCGATGGTGGGGTCAAAATGAAAATCCAAGATGGCGGCTGAGACAATTTTCGAAATTTGCATTATGGGTGTCGTTTTCCGGGTATTTGGGGCAACTAAAGCCAATGGTGGGGCTAAAATGAAAATCCAAGATGACGGCCGAGAAAATTTGAGAATTTTCCATCATGGGTGTCGTTTTCAGGGTATTTGGGGCATCTAAAGCTGATGGCGGGGTCAAGGGGTAGATGCCCCAAATACCCGGAAAACGACACCCATGATGGAAAATTCGAAAATTTTCTCAGCTGCCATCTTGGATTTTCATTTTGACCCCACCATCGGCTTTAGATGCCCCAAATACCCCGAGAACGACACCCATGATGGAAAATTCGTAAATTTTCTCGGCCGCCATCATGGATTTTCATTTTGACCCCACCATCGGCTTTAGATGCCCCAAATACCCTGAAAACGACACCCATGATGGAAAAAGCGAAAATTTTCTCGGCCGCCATCTTGGATTTTCATTTTGACCCCACCATCGGCTTTAGATGCCCCAAATACCCTGAAAACGATACCCATGATGGAAAATTCGAAAATTTTCTCGGCCGCCATCTTGGATTTTCATTTTGACCCCACCATCAGCTTTAGATGCCCCAAATACCCTGAAAACGACACCCATGATGGAAAATTCGAAAATATAGGTACCTTAGGTAGGTACCTACAAGTATGAAGAAGGAATTTATAAAAATGTGCCGTAAAAAGCTACGATGAATAAATACTATTTAACTCTAATTGGACTGTTTATTTCCAGTCTGCCACACCCCTGCCCAACCCTTTGATAGAATACAGTCGTGATGTTATGAAGAAATTTCATTTCCGCAACTTTTTCGCGCAACTGTCCGTTCGCGCAAGTGGATTCGCGCAAGTGTCTTTCGCGCAAGCGGCTTCGCGCATGTATCCTTCGCGCAACTGTCGTTCGCGCAAGTGTCTTTCGCGCATATGTCCGTTCGCGCAAAGGTACAGTCGCGCAAATGTCCAGTCGCGCAAACGTCCGTTCGCGGAAATGTCTTGTCGCGCAAGTGTCCCTTCGCGCAAAAGTCCGTGCGCGGAAATGTCTTTTCGCGCATGTGGGTTCCCGCAAGTGTCTTTCGCGCAAGTGTCCCAGATCCTTACTAAACGGGACGGGGAATGGATGGCATAAATCGCAAAGATGACGCGGCCACGGGTATAGGTATTTATTCTTAATATATCGGTATTTTAGTACCGGTATCAATACTGATAAAGGCTCGTTAAAGTATAGATATAAGTATACTGAATAGAAATATCGGTATCAATATCGATAAAGAGGTACCCAAATATCAGTATATATATCGATACTTTGATACCGATACCAAAATTTTATTGGTATTCAGTCCCTGCTCGCGAGTCTCTTAGAAACAAATTCAGCGAAATTGATATACTAACTCTGCCTTCTCTTTATATCCTAGAAAATATCTTGTACGTTCGCAAAAACTTAGGCATTTCAAAAAAAAAACCATAATCTGAATACACGTAGTAAAGATGAAATTGTGATTCCAAAATTTAGATTGACTTTAGTCAATTTCTAATAAACAGTATCCGTTTCTATAACAAGTTGCCAAAGTCGGTTACAGAACTTTGCGATGGAAAGTTTAAAACTTACATTAAACATGTCCTTATCAAAAATGCATATTAGGTATAAGATAAAAGACTACGATGAAGACAGGGAAGTTTGGCATTAATTCCTTCTGCACATGTGGCTTCCCTGGTACCTCATAAACAGCATAACTGTGTGAAAGTCTATTAACTGCTCCCAAATTACAATGTTCTTTTTTATTTATTTTTATTTTTACAATGCTGACATATTCTCGTTCACTATTTGACATTGTACATCAATTTTAATATCGACTGAATAGTGATTGTCATGGAAATCATGTCACTTTGTTTAAATAAGGTCATTTTATTTATGTAGATTATTTTACATATTGTGAATGAGAGAACGTTGTAGGCCTTACAGACTGTAGATTTGTAGACGATTTTCTATTCTGTATTTTCATTCCCCTAAGTACCTGGTACTTATTGACAGGCCTGCACTGTCCTCCCATACCTAATAGCACTGCAATTTGAAACATTGTTAAATACAATTATTTTTAAAAGAGTAACCGTGGAGTTTCTTGCCGGCTCTTCTTCATAGGAAGCGACAAATTGGAACCGTGCACCTAGCTTCTGACGTTTCATAAGTGCCCATGAAATAAAAGCTTTTGATTTTGATGACGAAGTTATAGAATTGACGTTCAAAAAGTGCCGACTCTCAGACTAGTTACAATAGATTTTTTATTTTGAATTTAGATGTGACCAATGATATTATAAGTGTAAAAAACTTTTTAATAAAAAAATTAAACCGCCGAAAAACCGAAAAATAACCCCAATAAATAAGTTCGGAAGGCGGTGACATATAATCAAATACATATCCAAAGTCACCGACTTCCGAACTTATTTATTGGGGTTATTTTTCGGTTTTTCGGCGGTTTAATTTTTTTATTAAAAAGTTTTTATTTTATAATTTTTTGTGGCTATAATCTACTAATTACTACATGCTTAATTTTTGATTTAATACACAACTCAGTATTAAAATCTGAGTAAACAATCAATCATCCCCTGTTTTCTTACCCTTAGGGTTGGAATTTTTCTTCGAAATTTATATGGGACCAATTTCGAGGTATACCCTTTCCAATAAAAAAAGAATTATCAAAATCGGACTACTCTGGAAAAAGTTATGCGTGGTCATACATAAAAAAAAAAAAAAAAATATACGCGTCGAATTGAGTAACCTCCTCCGTTTTTTCGTCGGTTCGAAAAAGTTTTTATTTTATAATTTTTTGTGGCTATAATCTACTAATTACTACATGCTTAATTTTTGATTTAATACACAACTCAGTATTAAAATCTGAGTAAACAATCAATCATCCCCTGTTTTCTTACCCTTAGGGTTGGAATTTTTCTTCGAAATTTATATGGGACCAATTTCGAGGTATACCCTTTCCAATAAAAAAAGAATTATCAAAATCGGACTACTCTGGAAAAAGTTATGCGTGGTCATACATAAAAAAAAAAAAAAAAAAAAATACGCGTCGAATTGAGTAACCTCCTCCGTTTTTTCGTCGGTTCGAAAAGGTGGATGTGACAAATAAGTTATGACAAATAATGGATGATAAGGATGTCGGTTCTAGTTCTTATTCGAAATGTATTTTTTCCGCTTTACTCAGTAAATAATCCCAAAGTTACACCACAACATTACAGTCACCGACTCACCGCCCGTTTTTTTTTTTTTTTGTAATCTTTGCTGATGCCTTACTGCACTATCGTGATGGTTCTTGGCCTTTGTGACCATATCTCAACTTCTGTCTGAGCTCGGAATTATAGATTTGGTTTGTTATAGCTATTATACCTACTAAGTATCATTCATTAGAGCTAAATTATCATTTTATAACGTCTGTGGCAAGAAACCAATTATAATTTATTTATTTCTATAAATATGTAGAGCAGCCGCTTGCTAGTTACTTGTCACTGTTATTTACGGTATAAGTAATTCAGTCAATAAATTAAATAATTTTATCACTTTACAGAAACAAGTTGGCAGATGTAATTAGACCTTGTAAATATTGAAAATTATTCACAATAGCCTATAGGCATGAAAGTTTATTGCCTATCGGAAACTACTGAGTATTTAATTCATAAAGGTTGAAAACAAAATGATCGTCTCTAACGCAATCAGTTATTACCTTATTAGGTAATAAGTAATTGAATGACATTATGCGAAACCTACAAAATAGGTACACCATCTAGCTAGGTACCTACCGATTTCAAAGTGCATAAACAATTTTTTTTTTACAATGCAAATTATGTAATTGATATCGATCAAAATCAGCAATAAATCTACCTTGATAAAGAAATGATTTTATAGGTATATTAAATTAGTCCTGAATAGAGCGTTTTTAGTTTTTTCTACATTTAAATAAAGGCAAAACACGTTCTTTACATTCAGTGAATGAACGTGGATAGGCAGACCTGTCAATCGAGTTTGACTTGGCAGTTCATGACTACAACTTAAAAGTATGACTAAAATATTATTTAAAATAATATATTACAAACTGAAAATGATCATTTTGACCACTAGATGACCTCGTTAGCCGCGTTTTCTTACCCTTTGTCGTCTTCTAGATTTTTGTATTGCTATATGTATACGTGGTATCTATAGTATAATTTATACTATTTGTGCAAAGAAAGTACTTATGTAAGATAAAACATTGTTTGTTTTCGCTTTCCTTGAAATCAATCTTTTATCTTATCAGTATCATGCTACAATTATATTTTATTGTATCAACAAACGGGAAAATATTCTGTTTCCTATTATTTGGAATTTTGCCACGACTTTTAATTGCCTGTCCATTTAAGTAGATACTTACTTAAGAAATAATTATGATTGTTTTTTTTTTTGTTCTCCTGTCGATTTCCTTTCCATGAGTCATTAGATAAGATGAGCAACCTTACGACTTTTTTTGCATCTTAAACGGTCAGATTCTTTTTTTTTGACCATCGTCTATGACTATAATTTCTATAACTCTCAAATGATTTGTTCATTTGTCATTCATCTATCGTATGCCAAAATCAAAACTGTCTAGAACTTAAATAGGTACTAGCTTTTGCCGGCGACGTCGTCCGCTTGAAATTTCTTATTCCTCCGACCCACCCCGTCGTATGATCGTATCGCATAGTCTGTCCACGCTTAATACCTCCTTCGTTTTCGCTGAGCGTTCTTTCTGTAGTTTTTTTTTTTTTTTGCTTGACTCCTAAGTCCTACCGTAATGTTAAATAGCCAAGCCTCAATGGTCTTCCTCAAAAGTTTTTCATGCGCGACCGGTAGTTTAAGAGATTAGCGCGTGCAAACAAGCAAACAAACTCTTCTGCTTTGTTCATCATGATCATCATCATTTCAGCCGGAAGACGTCCACTGCTGGACATAGGCCTCCCCGAATTTGGGGGGCTTGCCATAATCGCCACGCTTGGCAGGCGGGTTGGCGACTGCTTTATTATTAATACAGAATAGATTATCCAGTTAACATAGGCAATTAACTTGATAGATGCCAGAAGTTTGCAAAAAAATAACTGCTGCCAGCCCAGTCGCTCGTTCCAGCCTGCAATATTGATAAATGTGCTAGAATACGGCAATAATTCTCCGTAGCGATCGATATCATAGTGCAACCGTCCCGTATCCAGGTCACTAGATCGCCTCTTATTATATGATTCATATAAATTGTTGCTGTAGGAATAATAACAAGCTAAAACACAAAGAAAAACGATAGAACACATGTAATCTTTGGTTGTTATTTCACTGGCAAATTAGGCTGATAAAGATGAGAAGGAAATTCGCAATCAGATAGGTAGATCGTACTCTATGTTTTATCCTAGCTCTACTAGTCTACTCTATGTGTGTGTCCTTATTAAGGCTACCGCAGATAGGCGCGATGCGACATCGCAACATGACACAAGTAGAACAATTTCTATGAAAACTTCGTGGAATTCGTTCTACCAGAATCGCGTTGCAATGGTGCGTCGCGCCTGTTGGCGGAAGCACTTATTTTTATTAACACCATTGTATTGTATAATGTATCAAACAGGCGCAACGTGGCTCTCGGAGAACAATTTCTATGCTAACTTCATGGAAATTGTTCTACAATTTATGCTACTTTGTTAACGGCTTAACCCTAACCGCCTGTAGAGTGTAACCTGACCTTTGCAACACTTGGGGAAATTCGCCATGCGTGTTGGTTGGACACTGATAAGGAGTAAGTTTCCAGTGTATTTCTATCCCTACATCCCTACTTCCTTATATTATAAACGCTAAAGTTCGTATGTATGTTTGTTACTCTTTCACGCAAAAGCTACTGAATGGATTTGGATGACATTTGGCACACAGATATAGATTATAACCTAGATTAACACAGGATACTTGTTATCCCGGTAGTACGTTCCCGCGGGATAATTACCCGACTTCCACGCGGGCGGAAGCTAGTTATATTAATGCGAAAGTAACTCTGTCTGTTATGCTTTCACGTCTAAACCGCTGAACCGATGGTCATGAAATTTAGCAGAGATATAGCCTGGGATATGGAGAAGGACATAAGCTACTTTTTTACGCGATAACCGACATCCACGCAGGTGCAGTCGCGGGCAAAAGCTAGTCTTACATAAATACGTAGGTATATGTACCTACATGGAAACAAGTCTTCTAGAGACGGCACAACATCCCAATCATTGATTAATTGTTGTTAACCCCTGCGGGGTAATTGCGTTACAAACTAACAGTAGGAACGGCTTTAATTTTGACAGTTCAAATTCAAATTCAAATTCAAAATGTTTATTTGCAAAAAATACATTGTTTACAAGGGAAGATCTTACAGCCTCATTGTATTCTGCCTGCAAGCAGGCGTGCAAAATATTTGTTTAAATGTCATACCTAATTATTACGCAGACTAAACTATTAGATTATTATTATACTATTATGACATTATTATTACATACAAATTTCATTAAAAAAATTACAACAAATTTATTAAATCCTACTCTAATCAAATAATTTTATGTTCTAAAAAATCCTTAATACTGTAGAAATACTTTTTTTTGTAACCACTCAGACAATTTTGTCTTAAAAACAACAACATTCATTGCCTTATTTACGTTGTTGAGCAGACACATTTTTCGAACATAAGCAATGGTTTAGCAATATTCTTGAAAATTATTCAGTTTGTTATTGAAAGTGTTACGCAAAAGGTGTTACTTTTAATGGAGGATGCCTCTCATACATCCGCCAGGGGTGTGGGTTGTTTGAAAGAGATACCGTGGCCCAGGGCACACAGAGAACTGAGGGAACACCGGTGTGAAAGCCCTTCCGCTCCACACAGAGCTGGGAGCAGTTATTTGATGATATACCACACTAAAAAAAGCCTCTCATACATCATACATGTCAAGAAAACACAAAAAAAAAAATGTCAATGATTATTTTTAATTTCAAAAAGGTGAAAGCAGTGATAAATGGGCCATTGTTGTGTACACAGAATGGCCTAGTGGCCTACATATGCTGTTGCAGTCTATATCAAGGGTACAACTACTGCACCTTTACATATCATTGTTTTTTTTTAAACACTATCTGAAATGTCAGTAAATTAAATATTATGTCTGAATGTCACGTGAGCGATGATAAGAAATGATTACATAAGTCAATGTTTTCCTGTGCAGTGTGCTCTAGAGATGAATAGTTTTGAAACTTTTTAGTGTAGTTGGGTTCTATTTTTATCTCATGATATGTTGTCACAAAGTCATCTTTGTGATAAGAATAAAAACAAATAACAATGTTATGAGTAGTATTCTGATAACATTTTCTCCAAAATGCAAAATGGACCAACCTGTATAACTTTTGTATCTTTGCCTTGCTCAAAAACTAGACGTAATTTTTCGAGACAAAATAAAAATAATTATGTAGATATGTGTTAATGTGGATACGGATACCGTGGAATTTGAGTTAAACAGGCACTAAAAACTACTTCAAAAGTGGGAAGTAAGTATATCCGTATACTCATCCGCTACGACGGTGGTCTTATTTCTTTTAATGGCGACCAAAACGAGGTTATAAAACCAGGAGATCGTATAAACATTTCAGAAACTTCCTATGATGTCAATCAACCGCATCCAGGCATAACTATTTATTTATATTATTCATGATCTCGCAATTGGAATTGTTTGATAGAACCATGTAGTACCTAGTACCTAATTGCCCTCGTGTTTATATGTTATAGAGTAAACACAAGGATTGAATAGGCGAATCGTGTCAACAGAATCAATTCAATTATTATGACAAACGTTTCTGAGTTTGTGTAGACAACAATAGGTTGAGAGGTGAGAAAACGTCAGTGTTTTGATTCAATTTCTATAGTGGAGTGAGAAATGACGTAATAATAACACTAATGACGTAGTAATAACTGTAATAAGAGAGGTAAGTAGATGATCTTGCACGCAAGTGTAGGTACCTAATCTAATTTATCAAATTTTGTGCCCATTCAGAAGTAATTGATCCAAATTAGGCAGAGAATCTTGGAACGTTCAAACTTCGTAAGACAGTCGCCCTTCGCCACTTCCTAGTGCTTCAGCTGAGAGGAGTGGCACAACAAACCTATCAGTAGCACAGTTGTCTGTTCAGTTAGAAAAACTTGATTCTACTATACAGTATATATGCAAAGTAAATAACATGTCTTTTAAACTGCATAGATAGTGCATGCGATTTACACGTGGAATTAATGGCAGTGTTTTTTATTTAAATAACTGAGATTGTGAAAAAAAAAATTTTGAACTTTTTAGTTCGTTTTAGTAACAAGTAATAATAAAAGCTTGTATTTTTTTTTATTTTACCAGATTGTAGATTCAGTTAAATAATAATTAATTTATGATGAAAAAACTAAAAATATTTATGACTAGCTTTCGCCAGCGCAGCGGGTTCGCCCTCGTGGAAGTCGGAAAATTTCCCACGAGAACGTACTACCGGGATAAAAATTATTCTGGGTTAAAAACTATCTGTGTGCCAAACTTGATCGAAATCCGTTCAGCCGTTTTTGCGTGATTGAGTAACTAACATCTAAATTCTAAAGGAGTTGGAGTTTCTTGCCCGTTCTTCTCCATACGAAACTACATTTTGGAATGGGCGACTAGAATCAATTCTATTTAAATGTAAATATTGACGTTCAAAAGTGCCTTTTAAGTGCCTAATTGAAATAAATGCTTTGACTTTGACTTTGACTAAACATACAAACTTTCACATTTATAATAAGAGTAGGATAGGATAGTAGGATTCCGCGTTGATTTATTCTTCGCAAGTCACTGAGCGTGGAGTCTAAAGTTACATTCCCAGGTCGGGCTAAGAATTAAAATGGGGTTTTTTCCACATCCATTTCACAGAAGCAGGTCGGAGTCTGTCGGTTTTTGTCCAGTTAATGAAAACAGGTTTGCTTCCTTCCCATAGTACCCATACAATTACTAGTAAAATACGCCATACGCCTCTGACTTCTGCATACCCCCCGCAATACAAGTGTTATGCATTTATTTATGTAATAATTTAAATGCATTGATACATCACAACATCATTTGCCTAGTTACGTTCTAGATGTCTACATAAGAACATGAAACACTGACTACAGTGTATCAACTTTTTCAGGGAAGTTACGTTGTTGTCCCATAGAATAATATGAGCCTATTGCGTGGCCTATTGCCATTAGCCGGGTATATATCCACACTCAATAAATTCCTGATATAAATAACGAATAACACCCAACCTGAGAATCGTACCCAAGACCGTTTCTACATGCCGGTAGAATACATTCAAGTACTATTTCACAACTTAATGGCAAACAGACACTAATTAGAAACACATTGCTAATCCAAGCCGTTGACACATCTACAATAGGTGTCAAACATTTTGTAAAATGGCAACATTTTTAAACGGTTCGCGCCATCATTTCGCGCACAGTCGTAAAATCCGACCGACTATAAAACTACGAGGCGTCGTAAATCCGGGCCTAATTTAATGGCCCACTAAAATTGGCCGGGTATGAACGTTAGCTCAGATTGTCGGGATTACAGAGTACAGACCCATAGAGAGACCTTCATTACAAGTAAAATCAAATCATAATTATTGACATGAGTTTTATGCGATATTTGAGGATACATTCAATGTAACGGCACTAGAATTATCTGAATAGAATTGTGTTCCAACCACCGTGTTTTGAAGATGATGGTAAAAAAACTTTTTTCCGAAAAAAAAACAACCGACTTCCAAAAAAACACTAGAAAGTGAAAAATAACTTTAATTTCGGAAGTCGGTGACTTTTGATGTGGTTTTTATAAATTTCTGGTCACCGCCTTCCCAAATTAAAGTTATTTTTCACTTTCTAGTGTTTTTGTTAGTTTTTGGAAGTCGGTGGTTTTTTTTTTGGAAAAAGTTTATATTTTTCACCTTTCAGTTATGGTACCTACCCCACACCAATTCGAAATTTCGTCATCCTTGGGGTCAAAACAATGCATATTTTATTTATGCGATAGCAGCAATAATGGTTTATTTGCTGTCTTTTTTCGAAGAGTTCCATTGTCTGTGTCCAAAACGCATCATCAGATCTATATGAAATTTACCTACTTCCTAAAACTTCCTAAAAAAAAAAAAATGCAAATCGGTATATACAATATATGATGGAGTTTTGCCCGAACCTCCACCTAACTCCTAACCGTTAAAGAGTTGTACCTTCCTTCATCAGCTCAGCGTCATGAGATGCTGATGACCATACGCAAATGTCTCAATAGCTTTAGAAAACATATGAAAAACATTGTTAATACCTACAAATTTTGAGGGTTGCCCTCGATTTCCCTGGGATTCCATCATCAGATCCTAATTTGTTGCCAATGGAACCACCTCAGGAGTATCTCTTTCAAATAATAAAAGAATTTTGAGAATCGGTCCACAAATGAGGGAGAAATCGGGGAACATACATTAAAAAAAAATACGTTCGGTGGAACATTTATAACCTCCTCCTTTTTTTGAAGTCGGTAAAAAAATCGCAAATGACCCTTATGAGAATGAGATCAGGAAACCGAAGAGGATAGTTGGCATGCATGTCGAGTTGTCGAGGTAAATTCGAAATCTTCTTTTTAGCGTGTCGATACGCGAAAATAAAACGAAAAAATATATTTTTAAAACAAAGATGCGTCCGTCAAAGTAGAATCGGTTATTTTCAGACCAATCATCTCTAAGTTGCGCATACAATAGGTAAAAGGATCTTTCGGCACGTGGCCCAAATACGCCGCTATCTTGTTTATTTAATACAATTTCTTTGACAATGTCATAAATTTATCTAACACCGACTACACCAACACTCCTTTCACTTTCATCTTGTTTTTTTAGCGCCAAGAAAACTCAATCACGACCGACATGTAGAGGTCGTTTCGAGGAATTTAACATTTTCGGTAGGGTTTAAAGTAACAGAACGAAGTAAGACAACTAAAAGATCTTTGTCAAGTATCAGTGTAGGAGGAATATTCAATTGCAAATGTGACGTCATGCTTTCAAACTCCAAGACCGGCAACATTCGACATAGTTTAACGATAAAAGCCATTTAGATGTCCATGGTAGTGCAGTGACTTAACGACCTCTCATTGGCACTCATCCTGTTGCGATCGTAACCGCTATAGTCTGCCCATTTACCTGACCACAGTGACCACTGAGATCTAAACCAAATTGACACTATCTAGTCGTTATCCGTGACAATGATCGTTGTAATGTATCAGTTTCATACGAGTAGGTAGGTCCGTATTACGGAGCGAAATAATTAAGATGTAATATGGTAGTTATCCTATTATTCTAAAAGTTAATGTGCTCTTGATATTCAAGGAGAGTGTATGAGAGTGTATGTGATAAGGTATCATCAAGGAATCGGACGTAACATGACTTGATTGATTTTTAAAGACATGCATGGCTATATTTTTGCTCCATCTTTGCCAAAATTTAAATTCTTTCACGAACAATTAACGACGATTTTTCATTGAAGGTTGTAGGTATCACTCCGTTATAGTCTGTTCCAATTTTTGCACTATCTTGCATTTAAACAGATAATAATAGAAGACTCCAAGATCAGAAATGCCTTTATTTTCTGAAATGGCAACTCTATGATTCACTCTATCGCAAACTTACATCAGTAAGTTCGTCTTTATTCGATAATAGGTCAAGTTGATCTAGGTCCTCGGGAAGGTCACAGTGGCGCCATCTAAACGGGGTTACCAGGGTCGACGAACCGTGGCAAATGGCAAGTAAAGGTCACAAATTAGATTATCTATCTATTTCTATGTGCGCTGCGTACTCACAAAATATCTAAAGTAGATTTAAAAAGAAATATTTATGCTCAAGCCCTTTACATCTTTTATTCATAGCTTATAAGTAAAATGCTCATAAAAATAAGCAAAAGATGTTATGTGAGTTTCAAGTTCTCACTAAGTGGTTTTCTCATTCATGCTTGATAAGCTTCTTAGTTTATTATGTAAACTTATTTATTCAAAATTTGTTTCTCTGTATAATATTACTGCTGGCTGGTCTAAACTTCCAAGTATCTCATATAACTTATGGACTTACAAACTTTTCTTGCTTTTTGGCCAAAATAAATTATCTTTTCCAGACTTATTCTTCTTACTTTTAATCAGTATATCGCAATTTTTATCTTTTCCTAGATCTTTTAAAACAGAGATCAACGATCATTTTAATTGTCATCTTGCAATTTCAACCAAGATCTTTGATCTCGTAGCTCTGTTTGTGTGACTGAACCGCAGCCCCCAGGCAGTGTTTTGTTTGTCTAGACTAGTTTATTTTGTTCTGCTGTGACACGAGGTCATTCGTTTCCCGTCCCGCATATCCAACGGGCTAAGTCCGCGACATTTTCTTGCTTCATTTTGTAAAATAACCAGCCTTTGCCTTTGACGCTCTTTGTTCTGAACCATAATTTGTATCCAGATGACGCTCTGATTTCAACGCTTGATAATTATGACTAATGGGAGGACTTATTACATTTAGCTTCAGACCTGCTATTGACTCTCCAAATCAACATTAATTGATGCCTTACAGCTTTGATTGACCTCTTGTGTTGAACTCCTACTTGGCTCTTTATTGTTACTTGTGATACCTATTAGTACTAATACATATTCATTTGATGAACCCAAATCATGGCTCCGTTTTGCGATAGTATTCACCTTGACATTTGAAATTTATAAAGTGGCCGTGGCTAAATGATAATGATAATTATGGTGGCGTTAACAGCACCCTAATTGGGTAACACACTACCAATCAGAATCTGTCTCTTTTTGACGGAAATTCCGAATCCACTGCTTCATATATTCGAAAAATTTGTCTGCTTATTAAAGTAAAAAACGCAATGAATCTTGTTAGATTGGAGATTGAGATTATTTTTTTAGTTTTTTGTGGCTTTCATTTTGACAGTCCTATTGGACAAAATGAAAGCCATTCCTAGTGATATTGTGTTACGCAATTACCTTACAGTTTAAAAATGCAAAAAAAAAACATGCGTGCGTCTACTTTATCTCCACGCTAGCTAAACCCAATAAAAGTAGTGACATAACTAAACTAATACCGACACAAGGATCGTGAGACACGGTCACGGCTACGCGACCACGACTGTAGTGACTCATTCGAGGCACTGGACTTTAGCCAAACAGCCTGACTGCCTCACTGGCTGATACGCTCTCGATTTCAGCTCTTTTTTTTTTCTCTATTTGTTATGACCGTCTCGTGACCTCCTTTTTATATGAAACTTTTTATTCAGTTACGTCGAGTTGTACTTTGTACAATATTCCTCTTTTGCTCCAGTTGATTTAATCCTATCGGGTCGCTTTGAACTAACGGTTTAACCTTTAAATAGAAGAGCAAACGGTTAAATTGTACACACTTTACTTTCGTATATTGATTTGTGTTCTGTATTTATTGTAATTTACTAAAGTGGATTAGGTCCAAATCGATCATCTTCCCCAAATATTTAGGTGTAGGGGATTATTATTATAAATATAGTGTAGCTGGGATAATGCATAAGTAATATGACAATTTGATAATGTCGAAGCCTCCAAAATTTGAAAACATGCCAACTTGTCACACGCTTTGTGAGAGTAGGTAATAAAATTCATATAACGAGCACATATAACAGCACAATGATCAAACAATAACAAAATATTACTACAAACAAAACAATATGGCGGCTCGAGTGACCAGTAATCTCAGTAATTGCGAATGGCGGTAAAATGCGGTAATACAGGTTTCTGAACAAAAGCCAGGATGTTCGGGCATTCGCTGTTTACCGCGCGTATCCGGGCCGAGGGAGACGTGACGTATCGGATGTCGAGTTGTCGACTCAGTGTGGCCACTGTGAAAGACGAAATTATACACCGGTTGATATTATTGTATTTTATTCTAATTATTCTGGTTATGCTTTGTAGTTTTTTTATGCTGCACGTATTTTAGAGCTACGATGACTCGTAATAGGGCAAATATAGTCTAGTACTGAATAATAAGCGTTTTATTCCAATACATGTTTCATAACAGCGTCGGAATTATGATGTAATAATAATTGCCTCAAAATTGTTGTCTAGTTCCACTGTAATTATTTCCAGGAATCCATTGTTTCACAGCACATAATACCTACGATTAGAAAGTGCAGCGTCTACCATATAACTTATAATTTTCAATCAATTGGTTCAGTACTTAAGTTTAAACTTGCAGCTCACTTTGCACGAAGTTGAGAATTATATTGTTAGAATAAAATACAAGAATCAAGTTGGTTACCTAACTTAGCTGCGTTTGCGGCTCGCGCTTGTAAGCCGTGTTCGCACTGACATTTAAAATATTACTTTTAAGTTACACAATCAGTGTAATACAACAATCTTGAAAATACAAAAACGTAGTTCATTGAATTTTGTTGCTAAGTAAAAAAATGTTTCGAAAACAAAAAAAATTAAAAAAAATGTTGCCAGCTAAAATAATGCGGAAGTTTTTGGTATTTTCAATAAAATATTTATAATGTTTGCCAAATTCGCTTGGTTAATTTAATTATGATTGCCAATTTATTCAATTATTAATGATACTCATTTTTTTGTTTCAGTTGTGGTGGACGTGGACGACAGGCCGCTCTGCGTAGAAATCTGTGATACTGCTGGACAGGTAAGATATAAATTTAATTAGTATTGGAAACTATGGCCACACTTACGATCCAATGGGTCCTTTTTGATGGCAAGCGACATCGCGGTAGGCCCAGACGGAGATGGCGGGATGACCTGGACAGTGGACTCCTTCAACAAGATCTAGTCCTTAGTAGCTGTAAATAGAGAGAAGTGTGAGCAGGGTAGACAGGCCTTTACTCCTCAGTGGGACCTCAAATAATTTGAAACTAACGAAGATAGGAAGCAATTATACATAAACATATTCTTCCTATCTTCGTTAGTTCCCAATTAATATGTACTACTTACATACGTATTTTATGTATCCATTCTTACATAATTATAAAACATTCTGATTTCCTCATCTATGATTTACCAACTGATTGAGAGACGGAAAGCACAGGCTAAACCACTAATGACGAGAGCAACTCTTGAAGATTATGTCCATAGATAGTTTAGAAGTGACTTATAAAAGAATAAGAATAGTAGTTTATATTCAAACCAACTCCTGGGGCAACACATTGTCTATTACTTACTAATATAATTAGGGACCATGCAAGAAGAAATTAATGAGGAGGTACGTAAAACACTCCTTTGATTTTCCAGGTGTATATTGGCGGCTTTGATTGCTTAGCAACAGCTGGCCGACATGCTCGTTTACCTACGGCACCTCTTATAAAAAAACTGCCGAGTTGGAACACTGACAGTAATTCAGAATCATGCTGGGAAGACGGATATGTATGTACAAGTCATCTCATCCGATGAACTTCCTCAGCCTGGGGATCATGTGGCATGATCAGTTCTAAAAACATCCTCCTGTACTTTTCCCATTCATTTGGGGACGAAGCATCTACGTCTTTTTCTTAGATACACTGCTAATTCAGCCGTCATCTCAGTGTTGAAGTCCTTTCTACCGATATTATCGCAATCCATTCATATTTCCTTTCTCCTATATCCAGTTCTTCACGTAAGTAATGTCCATATGAATGGGGATTTGGTTAATAGTCATTCCATAATCCATCGCCAAACTTAGTGAGAACTAGAGCCTGTCGTACAGTAACCATTCATATTTTCGTTCCTTTTTCCTACATACAGTTCTTCACGTAAGTGACATCCATAGGAATAGGGGTCTGGTTTATAGTCATTCCATAATCTTAGTGAAAATTAGAACCAGTAGTGCTATATCGTTTTCTTCGCATATGCGAGCATTCAAACAAATATTTAATACCTATTTCTTAGAACCTCCGTCCTTGGTTTCTTCATTCCTATCAACATGAAAGCCGTGACATAATTTCGAATTATCAGTAAAATCATAACACATTATCATTAGCTTATCGACCACATGGAATTATCGTCAAGATTGTTTGGCTCCACAATATGCTCACGTTTTCCCACATCCATATAGGCCGTTGTTAAAGAAAATGCAAACTAAATGGCGGGTCCCACGGCCATCAGTTCATCACCTGGCCTAGCCCCATATATGTGTCTAACAAAAAGGTGGCATTATGTTTTATAAAAATAGCACGTGCACTATATATATCTATAACCTCCTCCGCGCCGGATCCATTTTTTTTTAGATGAACAATTGCTACGCAAGCTGGTGCACCGTGCATTCCCACAGTTTCTCTACCTGTGTAGTGTATCGTGTAGAAAAATTGAATTGCCCATTTGTGTATACAAATGCAGGTGGCAGTTGAGTGGTGGTGTTGGAACTTTTTCTATTTCATTCATAGGGCTAAAGGCAGGGAGTTTTTTATGTCTATTTCATCCATTATCATTTTCCCGATCTCAGCATGTGGCTTAGGCACAAGGATAGTCGTTTTTTTAACTTTACGTAATTATGTAAACAGAGTGGCAGGGACATCGCCACGCAACCTGCTACCATGAATTCTGGACTTCTCTGCGTATACATTTTTCGTCGGTTATTAAAACAACAAAAAAATATGTTCTGTGAATTTTGACCGAGTAGATATTGCACTGTTCTTTGAAACAGCGGCGATATTTTTCATAGACGTAAATTGTTACTAACACAATAAACGATTCTTTATGATTTCTATGTTGTTTTTGAATTTTGTAACCATTTTTGGAGTTTTCTCTGATTTAAATAAATTGAATTGAAAAATGAATTATTTATCTACTGAATACAGTTTGCGCGTTGTAGTCCCTGCTACCCTGTATAGGTTGGGCACGTCCCCTCTTTCACCTCTTTGAGGAGTGGCTTGAGAGGCGGCATGGCGTCCTCACCTTCCGCTTGACGCAGGTCCTCACCGGACAGGGTTGTTTCGGGAGGTTCCTGTTTCGGATAGGGCGGGAGGAAACGCCCGGGTGTTTCCACTGCGAAGATCGCCCTGAGGACACGGTGGAGCACACGGTGGCGGTCTGCCCAGCTTGGGTGGAGCACCGCCATGTCCTCGTGGATTACCGGGCACCGTAGGCATGAGCTTGCGGACGGCGAGTAATGGGTAGCTCGCTGTCCGGTAAGGACCAAGCCCGAGTCGACAGCGCGTTGTGTTCCACGCGCACCTCAAAGAGATGTCAGCACAAACCGAAGGGGCCCGCAAGGGCCGATGCCTGTCAGGGGGCGGGTTTGTTCGAAAGAGATACCACAGCCCCTGGCATACGGGCTACTGAGAGAACACGGGTGGGTTTTAGTCAGTAAAAGTCTGACACGCCCTCCTGCTCCACCCGGAGCGGGAGAAGTTATTTGATGAATTCCCACCCAAAAAAAAAAACCCTGTGTAGGTAACACTGTATATATTTTTGTATTTTGCATTGTATAACGTATCTATTGTGCTCCCAAAGTTTGATCACAGACTCGTTCATAGCTCTCATCACAATGGTTCCATCGTTGTAGGCGCATGACATTATTAAAAAATCTTGTTGAAAAAACCTGATATATTGCTTGATTCTGTGAACTCCGAACACGTTGTTATTCACTTTGTTCATTATTTATACGAAAGCACTTGAAATCAACTGCCGACTTGCATGCAAGACTTGATTGTCAATTGTAGGTATGTACCTATGCAACGATAACGGTCCGTGGTCTTTTGTCAGTTATTTTATTAATACATTCTGCAAAATATTTTGCGACATTTTAATGTTACTCAAGAAGTCAAGTCTTAAAGTTTTAATACTTTTTATATTAATAAGTAGGTACCTACCTACGTTGCAAAACAATCATGGTTTGTTTGCACTTGAAACTGCATTAAAGACTTTAAATCGTCGTTTAAATTGCGGAAAGATTGTGTTATCAGAAGCAGGCAGGAAGCAGGTTCTGAAAGGAATCTATGCGAATTTCTTTTACAAATATAGTCGCGGTAGTGTAAATAAATGTCAAGCACTTTGCAGGTAGCACTTAGCTTACATTAATCGTAAATGATACCTACATGATTTCATTGTATGTTAGTAAGTTTGTACAACACTTTTACACGTGAAACGTGATCATTCAAATGTAGAATTATTTGGTTATAAGTAGATGCCATTTTCTCAGTTGTTTCAAGACTCAAACCTGCCAATAGTGTTCGTTCTTGAAACCCCGACTATATGAATGACAATGAAAGTGAAATGTACGCAAGACGTCACTTTGCTGTATGAGAAATCAGAGAAACTCCTCTAGGGTATTAGTGAAAATGAATACATATCGATTTCTCATATTTTCTCGATGTACAAAAACAATTATGTTGAAGCCAATATTCCATAACAAGAGAATACTCAATTGGTTAGATTTGCTTAGCGTGGGAGCTCTGTGGACCAATTATAGATTTCCCTCGACCAAGTTTAGACAAAGCAGCATCTTTGGGGTGCTGAATCAGTTCATTTAATTTAAAATCGAAACATGTATGTTGTCGTTAAACATCAACCTCATCTCTCTCCTTCTGAACTTGAACAAGGGTTTTCACATCACAATTACTGCCGATGCAGAAAAAAACGTTTCATGTGACATGCAAAGAGTGGCCGAGAACTACAGTCGACACGTACCTACATGACGTCATGTCGGTCGTCGGACCAACGTCAAACAGTTGTTGTCAATCATGATTGTGTAAATTACGGAAGAAAATTATAAATATTTTTAACAAGATTTGTTACGAATTCATAAACATCTTAGAGGACGCTGCGATCGCCACAGCAAGGAAAAACACAAAGAAAACTTCAGGCGCTGCTTAAGTTGTCTTGCAACTATCCGCTGCTTGAGCAGCGTCAATGGATGAGGATGAGACATATCTGAGCTACAGAAGCGGAATGCGATTTCTAAAACCAGACAGATGGACGATGACGGTTTTACTCTGGTTGGGGACCAGAAAAGTCGATATCGTCGCACCCACAAAAAATGTGGAGGAAAAGAGTGGTAACTCCTGCAAGCGAGGACATCCGCTCGAAATTAACTAGCTTTTGTGCTACTGTATAACATGTATAAGCTTTGTAACAGATTTTAAATAATTGAAACTCTTGGCGAGGTATTCGAGTATAACGATAATGAGTGAACGAGAATTAGGTACCACGCTTTCTGAACGCTTATGTGACGCCATAGAAAAACCATTTCATCACACAATCACGTTCCAATACAGCACCGACACCAAACATACAATCTGTTAATCAAACACCGAACAAAATCATAGCTTACTATAAAAGGTGCCATCATGTTGACGGGAGGTTGCGCAATCTTAGCCAGCCGACCAGAAACTGTACGTCAGTAAATTGATGGTTGCTGTCAATACTTTCACTCGTGGACCATAGGAGTAGATACAACTGCGGTACCGACTTAGCATTCATGCTCTAAACAAAACGTTTTCACAGTTTTCGTGTGTTGCGTAGTTTCTGATTTGTAAAAGATATAGATTTCCGTGTGTGAAAGTTTTAAAGATCACTTGGAATGTTTGGAACCGGGTGTTCACGGGAAAATCGGCTTTTTAATTTTACAAGGAGCTTGATCCGAAACACTTGGTTGAGCGACGCACGGAACCCAGCAGTGGGTGATCCCGGGCTGAAATGATGAAGGAATTTGAGAAATATTTAGAAGACTAATGGCAATAATATAGGTACTTACATAACAAAGTTAGGTTTGTCGGAAAAACCTAGACTAGGTAGGGGTTGGGAATTTGGGACAAAAAACACAACGCAGAAGAACTGCATTCGTGAGAGGAAGCTTATCGTCCGCGTTGGTTCTGAAAGACTAGGAGATGATCAGTGTTTAGTGCACAACCAGTATGTGTTACTGCTGGTGCACTAAACACTGATCATTTAGAACAAAGAAGGAGGTTTTCGCCAAAATAGATCATACGTTCACTTTTCCCCTAAGGCTATATTATTATATAGGGCGAAACAAATATTGTGGTAAAACGTATGATCTATTTTGGCGAAGAAAACCTCCTTTTTTTCCCTAAAATAGAGTGTTACTGGTAAGTAGTTTTTTTTTGTTGAAAATAAACACACCTAGACAACGCGACCTTACGTACTACTTGAGAATGTACCTACCGTATAAAATCAATGCGTTACGATTGTGTTATCATTCGTAATTAGTCGGTCAGAATAATTACGTTGTAGGAACAGTTATTTATCAAATGTTCTGTTCGTTGACCCTAAACGAGGCGTGTTAAGGTCCGGTTGCACCGTTATAATAAAATTATAAGTTCTGTTAACCCTTTTTGTGCAGTCGGATCGTAATTCCGAAATGTATTTGGTTTTGAAAAGTTTCCGTGCTAGTTTCGACACAGAATATATCATAGTTCTTCCTTCAACCATTCATGTGGTGGAGAAAATAATTTTTTTTATTATTTTTATTATATTCATGGATGTAGTCGTTAAACGTAAGGGACATAGGTATAGGCCATAGACAAAAAATCACATGTACTGCAAACTGCAACTAAGACATTTGTGTTGCATCCGCATGACGTTTTTAACACTTGTAACGTGAATGATTACACGCAATTGATTTTCGGCTTTAATCGTATTGTACACTACACTAATTTATGTCTAGAATGCGTCTACCACGGAGTTACTACCATACCTGCCTGTTGAAAATATTATTCCTATCTAATGTAGGTAATACCTTTAAACGAGCAATTCTTGTTGTTCAGAACCCGCGAAAAGTTTCTGCGCTAGGGGGTCTAGAATGATATGCTGAATTCATGGTTACAATTTGCACACTGGAAAAAACTTACCCTGTATATATAGGTATTATAATCTGAATATAATAATAATAATAATCTGAATCTCGGAAACGGCTCCGACGATTTTCATGAAATTTAGTATGCAGGGGTTTTCGGGGGCGATAAATCGATCTGGCTAGGTTTCATTTTTAGAAAACGAAACGAAACATAGAGCTATCAAGACAATAAGATAAACATGATTGCCACTTGATATTTACTGAAACGTGATTATACATAACTTTATTATCATAGGTACAGTAAATACATCGTTTAGGTAGGTAACGTGTTTCACCGGACTTACTTATTGAGAATACCATTTTGATAAATCGCACCTTCATTTCGAAACCGTTACTAACCGAAATTTTCGCGAAATTGAGATAATAACGCCATCTTACTTATATCGGCAAAATCTACAGAATGAAATTGACAGGTCTATTAATTAATTGTCATAAAAGTACTATTTTAAGTTTTAATAAATGAATATTGATTTGGATTATTATGTTTTAATTGACCTGTGCCTATAATACCTTCGAAATATATTTTAACAGTCCGTTTAATAGCTATAATTCTATTTTTAATATAGTAACATGGTTTTTATACTAAATTTACATAATTGGATCCTAATTGAAAAAAATAATTAACGCAAAAGTGTTACTTTATGAA
The DNA here is from genome assembly GCA_949987655.1 of Polymixis flavicincta. NCBI lineage: Eukaryota > Metazoa > Arthropoda > Insecta > Lepidoptera > Noctuidae > Polymixis > Polymixis flavicincta. The sequence continues at coordinate 23,129,330 of OX465175.1, forward strand.
TTGAAATGATTTTAAAAAATAAAATAAAATATAGAAAATTTTAGATTATATGACTACACACCTTAAAACGAAACCAATAATTTAACAAATAATGCCAGAAATATCTCATATATGTTCATTACTTTATAGTCATGCAAAAATAGTAAATTAGCTCTCCTGGAAAATATTGTTTTTTCGTTTAGTAACGGTTTCGAAATGAAGGTGCGAAATGTGGCACGTGTTGCAAAGAGCGAGAGGTTATCTCGTAATATCTCATCTCCAGTTTTTGGTTTCCTTGGAAAAAGAGAGGGTTGCCTTTTTAGGATACAGCAGTGATATTCCGAATAATTATTAAAAGTTAAAACATCAAACTAACCTTCCCGAAGGTTGATCATGAATTCAAGATGGCGGGAAAAGGAACAAGCATGGGGAAAGCGGGAAATCAGTCATAATGTCATAACTTCAAAAAATGTTGACAGTGTAAAAACTGAATTCCTTTCATATTTGGTTCTTGTAATGTAATGTAACCTATGCACTGAAGATATCTAACCTATTCACTGAAAGCCTCATTTGTGCAGAACTTGAACATCCTTTCTCCCGATTCCAGGACTCGATGTCTGAGCTTCGTGAGCTGTGCTACCCTGGCACCGATGTGCTGATGATGTGCTTCTCCGTGGTGAGGCCTGAGACCTTCAGGTCTGTTGCTGAGAGGTGGACCAAAGCTATGGCCAATGTGAACGCGCCACTCATACTCGTCGGCACACAGAGCGATCTTGCGCAGGATTCGAGAGTGCTGCAGACTTTGAAGGTAAATGTCAATCGGCTACAGTTTTTCATAATAGGTATACCTAAACTCTAAAAATGTTTAAAACTTATCTTGGTGTTGCTTATCCAAAAAAAAGTGATGCCTTCACAATAAATTATTAAAACATTTAAATAATTAGAATGTATGCTATTTTCCAGGGCCGTGGGGAGCACGTTGTGTCGGACATCGAGGCAAGAGCATTAGCAACTAAGATCAACGCAGTCTACATAGAAACTTCTGCGAAGACCAGGAAACAGTTGAAAGATGCTTTCGACGCCGCCATCTTGGCGGGGTTGCCAATTAGACACGGAAAGAAACCTTTTTGGAAGAAACTATTATGTTTAAGTTAAAGTATTTTACAATAAAAATGGACTATTTTATGAAAGCCTATTTGGAAACTTGTTGTGTACAGTGTAGATTTGTTGCTTTGGAATAAGAGATATAATAAAATCAAAAGATGGAGGAATGGACCAGTTTAGAATAAGTATTGTTATTCTTGTAATTTTGAATTATATTATGAAAATTGAAAACTAGCAAGCTTTAAAATGTAGCGATTCTGTATTCTATCGTGGTTAGATATTTTAATTGTGGTTGAGTAAATTATTTTGACCGAGTGTTTGTTTGTGAAATATTAGATTTTTTTGCGCGTTTTTTTACCTTGTTTGTGCGTTACCTACAGGCTGTCTTTCCTAACCTTTCGAAGTGCCTTCTGAAGATGCTTAGCATGTTTCAGTATGTATTGCTATTAATAAAGGGTCGGGCAATATAAAAAAAAATGTTGCTGCTTTAAAAATAAACTCTTTGTATACAAAGAAAAATGTTGCGTGCGCTACTTTTTTGCAACGACTTTCAGTTAGGTATTTCAGCCTGTTATACAAACGTACGATAAACTAGGCACTTATTAATAATACACCTTGCAGCAATAATAGGTAAGTAGGTCTTTGTGTACAAATGCAAGGCATCTCAAAAGCCTTGGCCTACATCTATGGATCGATTGAAGTAGCTACAATAACGGCTTAGGGCTTATGTACCGAGTTAAAAAAAAACCTAGTTAATACCAGCATTCATACAATAAACGCGCAGTTCTTTTCCTACAATCACAACGATTTATTACTTACAATGAAGTTTACAGCACAAACGTGAATAATATAATTAAGTATAGTAAATAAAATATGTGTTTTTAATAGTTCTCAGGCTATTTTTGAACCTGGTAACATCTATAAGCTGCATAGAAAAGTTAAATTCTATTCGCATAACCATTTATTATCTACACATGTATGATGTATTAAATGATATGTACAGTAGAAAGTATTTAGTTTTAACTATATAATAAGTGTTATAGGTGTATATATGGATAATTATTTTAATGTTGTTTTGATACTCAACACGAACTGATAATAATATTTTATTATAATGATAAGCCGTTTTATTTTCCTCACTGATACTTTTTAATCTTACTGCATAGAAGTTAGTACGCCTATAGAAATACATTTTAATTAAGTCCTATGGATAGGGCGCCTGTCCCACCAACAACTAGTGAAAAGCTATCGTACGAGCTAGCAACTAGAAACGAGTTGGCCAGTAATTGGCAGCTTGATTAATAACGCGTAGCGCGTCAGAAATGTTTGCGCAAGCCCGTACCGACGGCTTCCATGCAATTATACGCAAAAGAACTGTGTCGCTACTGAGGAGAGTGAGGGGTACTCGAAACAGCATCCTGAAAACTGAAGCCGAGAGCTTCGGCTCTCCGATTGTACAGCAGTTTGCGCGGAGGCTGATTTTTTCTAACACTAGGCAATAAGTTATTTTCTTGTATGTTACTATGGATATGGATATTTTGTGTCCGAAATAAAGCTATTCTATTCTATTCTATAACTGGGCCGGCAGGCATGCGTATCTATGTACCAAGCGAGCGAATGTTCTGCCTGCCAAGCGACTATTTCTTTGATAGCTTTTGTCACTACGACAAAGTAGTCTACGAGAGAGTTCTCGCCGGCATCGCAGTGTGAACAGTCAGCGATCAATTTTGTAGGTATCTCCTTTTCTGAAATGGCACCTAATTGTTCGTTTCTCGAGCGAGAAAATAATCGACATCTGAGGGGCAATTCTGCTAATTTTAAGAACGTTCACAGTCTGATCTCAGTGTCAATCTGTCAAAAATTCCTCGAGTTTCCATACATTTCTGACACATTTTTGAAATTCGATTGTCGCTGAGATGACACTGCGAACGTTTTTAATTACGATAATTGGCCTTCTGGTCGCTTCCTCATCAGAGCGGTGGGATAGGTGCCTAAGATTAGATGAGGGCACAAGAAAACAAATTCAATTTTTGAAAACAGTAGATATAATTTTGAGTAAATAAAATAAATAATTACAAACGACTTTATATAAATACTAGACTAATCAAATTAAATACAAAAATACGACTTCTATCTCAATACTGCAGTCTATACAGGATGGTTACTTATTTGTCGATTAACAACATTTTTCTGTAGAAGTCAGAACGAGTGTGCAGTGGCCTGGCATGGTAACTTTAGCTTTCTGTACCTTTGCCCTGTAACAAAAAAAGTTATTTATTATACAGGTTTACTGCCACAGTTCGTTCAGAGCAGCAACCTTATTGTGACGAGAATAAAGATCACAATGATGTTAAAAGACTTGTTAGTGGCAGCAACCCAACAGCAACCTAATTAGAATGAGGATAAAGATCACTTTGATTTGGACAGTGGTAAACGAACTATGAAAGAAAACTTTTGGCGCTAAAATGACGCTGATGGGGGGGGGGGGGGCGCTGTTGGTAAATATTTGTGTAATCCTATGTTAAATGTACAAATCAAGATGGCCACTCGTCAAAATAACCTTGTAGTCTTTATTCAGTGAGTACTTGACGGACACTACTCCTCGAGTTATCGTTACGTAGTGTTTAGCTCTATTAAGTTCCTGTGTAGCACTTATGGCAAAATCCACAGATTGCATTTAGATATTACTTTGCTAAGTAGAGTTTGCGTTTCATACGAATTTATACCTTAAATAATGTTCACGTGCTCACAGTTTATACGAAAATGAATATTGTAAGCTTAATTATAAGGTTCTTTTTCATGTGAATCTTGCTCTAACTATAATAAAATGGTCTCTTACCCTTTTTCCAGCGAGCAATTGGTACCAGAGACTTGGACTTGCAGCTGTTGGGGCAGCAGACGCAAGGAGCTGAGGTCTACAGGAATCTCCATATCAGACAGATTTATGACACCCACAACCGCAGGGTGGCCCGGCAGTAACCTAAATAAAAAGTTAAGATGTTAAAACTGAAAAATATTTCTAAGACCCAATGAAACTATCACCGGGTTATATATTACGTTGAAATCAGAGATGGATAAGTTAACTATTTTTTGGGTTAACTTCCAAAATCCTACATGTAGCGATGGCCTATCTGACCCCCCACAACCCAACTAAGACTAGATAAGACTGGTTGCCCAACTTGCGGGTTTCAGACTACTTGTAACGACCTGTCAAATATCTACGTATGATAGTCGTGACCAACGCCATCACTTGCTTTCCAAGGCACACAGGGGTCTCAGTATCTAAAGACAGTCACAGACACGAGACAGTCTTAACGTCCAACCTCGGACCTAATCGATCGACCGATGCGTTTGTTTTGACTTAGCCACAAAATGAGACTTATAACTTAACCATTCTATTTCAGGTAGTTTTTTTTTGTTTAGCCTATACTGACCCACTGCTGGGCAAATGGCTCCCCAAGTCCTTCCAGGAACTCTTTTCCCGGGCTATATCGAACCAGCCTTCGCGGTACGCATCCAGGTCTTCTCGCCACCGCTTTTTGGGCCGACCGCGGCGGCGTCGTCCATCTTCAGACACCCATTGTGTAGAGACCTTTGCCCAGCGGTCAACCTGTATGCGGCTGATGTGACCCGCCCAATCCCATTTGAGCCTGGCAGCCTTCTTGACTACGTCTTTTATACCCTTTCTGGAATGCAGCGTGGTGTTCCGAATTTTGTCCTGTCTTTTTACATCCAGAATGCTGCGTTCCATCGCTCTTTGGCAAACTCCAAGGCGGAACTTTAGCGACTCGGTGAGCGACCAGGTCTGAGCACCGTAGGTTAGGACAGGAAGGATGCACATGTCGACGAGTTTGCGCTTCAGGGTGATCGGCAGATGCCTTCACTAGCGTTTTCATTGACCAGTAGCTTTTCCAGGCTTTTTCGATTTGGCGATCTATTTCTCTTTCTTGCTTGTTTTTTTTATTTAGTAAATTAGGTACCTACCTAACAACAGCCAACACGAACTCGCAGAGCGCTCGCACTTCCAGGTCGCCGGAACGGACAGCCGGGTGACGTTTCAACGCAACCACGTCCTTGTAGAACTGAAAATGTCAAATTAATAAGTACCTTCTATAAATATACAATTAAAGCCACTTTTCGTGTCTGTCAATGTGACAGACACGAAAAGTGGTTTTCTAAACCAGACAACGCAACAAACCAAATGCGGTTTTCACTATTATTTATGGAATTTATTCTGGAAGATTATTGGATATAATACATTCATATTAAACTGTCTTATAAAGAAGTCTATATTTTTTTCGAATCGTAAAACCCTGCAAAGCAGGGGCGGGTCACTAGTAATTATGAGTACCTACTTAATAAACTGACCTTTCCCTAAACTCAGTACGATGTACCCACAGGAATGAAGAATTTACGTGAAAACGAACACTCAAGCCAGATTTGTCGCCAATGTAAAGTGCGCGAATGACGAAGAGAAACGCAAAGACGGTGCGGTGTATACTATATGTAAGCTGGAAAAGTGGTGGTGGTTCTTTGCTAGGAGACAACTGCATGAACAGTTTGGGACATCACAATGACGCTTAAAATTGACTTAGCAGTAGGACGTTAGTGCCAACACAATATTACCTTATAATGACTTTTAGGTGCAGCAATCTGAGCTGCCAAGTTAACAGTCGCGTAGTTATCAGCGATGGGAAGCCAAGTGGAAGCGCCAGTGGAGAAGCCAGCATTCTTGGTAGCGTCCCAGTGGTACGGTGTGCGTGCAGGGTCGCGGCTGCTCTTCCAGTAGTTGATAGGATCGTCGGTGTTGCACGCCTGAGGGTCCTTGGTGTCCTTCCAGCTCACATACCCGTCGGTCATGCCGAGTTCTTCACCCTGGAGTTATATAAAGGCTGAAGCTGAGAATTGGGCGAACGAACACGAGTTCGAATTTCAACATTGGACAATGGAGGAAGTCCACTCCTATCACAATCAGTTTCGGCTTTGTTGGACAGTAGAGGAACACCTATGTTTAAAAATAATAGCCCTTAATATGGCAGCCAGTGATGAAGATTAGAAATGCGCTTTAGATTTTTGAACAGTTTTACCTGATAGGTGATGGTTATCCCAGGGAGGATGAGAGCCAACATGTTCATCGCGTCCACTCTGTTCACGCCGTATCTGGAAGCCAGGCGGCTTTGATCATGATTGCCGTTCTGTAAGTAAGTTAACACAGTATTGTTGTAATTCATGGAAGCGCTTTTCCGTTTGCTTTATGGTGAAGTTTACGAGAGGTCATTAGTCTTTGTAGATGGAAGGTAAATTAATTAGCGTAACTTTTTTATTTTATTTTATTACCAAAAAGGCCTGCTCTTGACCTCGATCACGCCTGATGGAAAACGATTGATGAGATCTGTCTATGATAGATCGTCCGTGCCCAGAAGATGCCTGTTCACTCGTATTTTGTAGGTAGACGGGGTAAATGTGGAAGGGAACACGGACGCAGGTAGACTTTTTGACCACATTTTGGCTGTGCGCATAATAAATGTGGAGGAGAAGCGCTGAGTACGGTCGGGATATCAACCAAGTGCGGATGATACCCTGCAGTGCGTCTGGTATTCCGAGAGTAAAACGGTGATAGTGGGATCAGTTCGTGGAGCTCCTGCGCACACTCTCCGAAGTAAAGTCTGTAGAAGACCGACAGGCAAGCAACATAATGCCGATGAGCTAGGTTGTGAAGCTTAGCCACCAAAGTTACTACCAACTTTCTTTCTTTATCTGTGATTTTTCAATCAAGAAGGAGTCTGTTCCTAAAGCATAGTAGTAACATAGTGCATGAGGAACGTGTTCCAATATAACTACTTACCACCCAGTTTGCAACATTCCCAGTTGGCATATGCGTCATCCACTTATCAATGTTCATCTTAATATCCCTTGCGTTTGACTTATTGGACAATTCCCCGAGGTACACAAAGTTAAAGGGAACAGAGCCGTTCCTGGTCCTGTTTCCATAGTACTGCATCATCAGGGGTAATTCGGTGTAGGCTTCAGTCATCATGATCTTGGACTCGTTGTGTTTCTCAGTGAATTCGTCAAGTACTGCCCTCCAGTCGTAGATGACGTCGTACGTTTCTTTCTGGTCTCTGGTGTAGATGTGGGTTAGGTAGTCATAATCGTCTGGGGTCTTCCCGGCCACGCCTGAAAAGAATTGAAGGAGTTCTAGATGATTATGAAACAAAAGTATGGTTTATATCACGAAAACTATTTAAACGGTTTTTGAAATTAGTAACCTATTCAGAAGTGCCACTCTATTTCAAGGATTTCTCAAGCTGTCTTGGGTTGAAAACAGCATCTTGTTTTATACGTAAGAAGAAGACAATAGTGACAATATTCCGCACTTTCTTGCAAAACTTCACTTCAACTTCCTATAGACATCCGTCCTCGCCATATGTAGGGAAAGCCTAAGATGCGCGAGGACTCAATCGCGTCACCAGAGAATCCGGAAGAGACGCCATAGGCATGGTTAATGAAAAAGGGAACTATATTTTCGGATCAGACACAAAAGTGATTACACTGTGCACAAACCTGAGAGTGGTTCATCAGGATACCGTCCATTAAAGTTGGCCGGGTCCACTTCATACAACATGTTGACTGCATCAACGCGGAATCCAGAAACACCTTTTTCCAACCAGAAACGAAGAATATCCTACAAACATGACATGACTAAAATAAAACATTCTATTCAGTTGGCTTTGAGTTCCTTATGTGACGTGTACATACCTTCATCTCCTCGCGGACTTTCTCGCTGCGGTAGTTAAGATCGGGCTGACCAATGACGAATTGATGCAAGTAGTACTGTCCCCGGACAGCGTTGTACTCCCAGGCACTCTTGCGGAATATACTGACCTGGATAATGTAAAAATATACTTCACAGATCATGTCCACATGGCACAAAATCGCGGGCAGTAATCATTTTGTCTAATGGCCGATTCCTAAAATTTACGGATAGTTGTAGGTTAAAATTAAGACTCTTGTATCTTTATTTACAACTAGCTTCTACCCGCAACTTCGTCTGCGTCAAATTTCTTGCTCCCCGACCCACCCAGTCGCATCGAATCGCCTGGCCGTGCGAGTACCTACTTTGTATTCCCTAGCATGATGATATATAGCCTATATATACTCGTAGCCTTTCTCGATAAATGGGCTATCCAACTCTAAAATATTTTTTCAATTCGATCCAGTAGTTCAGAGATTAGCGCCAAACTACAGCTTTATCTAATACATTTAAACGGACAATTCTTGTATTTATGTATATAATCTGAATCTCGGAAACGGCTCCAACGATTTTCATGAAATTTAGTACGCAGGGGTTTCCGGGGGCGATAAATCGATCTAGCTAGGTTTCATTTTTAGAAAACGTCAAACCAAAAAAAGAGTTCATCCAGATATTAATATTAATAATATAATATTATAATTATGTAAGCATAGCTTAAATTGTATATTATATTATAAATGGCGTAGATGAAGCATAGTAGATCCCCCTATTTGGAAGTACCTATCACAGGTAAAATCAGCTTACGAAACTATTATGTATTTGCCAAGTTTGGAAATAATAAAAACTACGACAATTGGTAAGCAAAACGAACTCCGAGCATAAATTGATGTGCTATAAAAAGAGTAGGTATAATAGGCCCTATAATAGGTCCCGTGTGTGTTGCCGGGCGTAAAAGAATAGCACCATCCCATTTCTTCCCGTGGCTGTCGTAGAAGGCGACTAAGAGACTTACTAGAGAATGGGCAGCAGCGTTCTCTATGCATTTTACCACCATACTGCGATCGCCAACCCGCCTGCCAAGCGTGGCAATTATGGCAAAACCCCCCAAGGGGGAGGCCTATGTCCAGCAGTGGACGTCTTTCGGCTGAAATGATGATAATAGGCCCTAGCTGTTTTTGTACTCACCCAGTTGTTAGGAGGTCGCATATAGTCGGGGTTCTTAGGATCAGGCCTGCCATGAGCCCAGATATAATAGTCGGCATACTTGGGGTCTCTTTGAGCTGACTTGACGAACCACTCGCTCTCGTTGCTCGTGTGGTTGGGCACGTAGTCCAACACCACACGGACTCCTGAGGAACAGTCCATCGCAATGTAAATTCAGGGATATGAATTCTTGACTAGCAAGTTAAATTGTCCTTATAATCAAATCTAATAGAATGACTATAACACGGCGAATTGACGTTGGCTGCCAATTTGCTTAGCTATTCATTTCCGGTGGCGTTTTTCGTAGTTGGTTCTAGTGGTATTAATGACGTGTGTATGTCATGTGTGGTTGACTTGGTACCTTGGTAGCTTTCACATCATAATCATTTAGCAAAGTAAAACAGAATTACATAATGTCCTCTTTGTTTACAATAATTGGTTGACAGGCCTGAAAATTGTGAGTTGTAATGACTGCGACATTGGCCGCCAATCGCCGGAAGACATAATAATTATGTCGTGCGAAGATTGTATCACCTACTGTCATCGCGGAACACGCCGTTTAAGATGGGATAAACAATGTCGTTTAAGTACAAACTTTACAAGAAATCATTATGTATAGGTAGGTACGACTCTTTGAACCATTAGAGCAGCTAGTTTATTTTATTTAAATTATTTCCCGGAATTCTTATTGAAGCCACGAATTTCCCCAAAACTAAGGGCAGCCAGAAGTGGGCATCGTTGGCAATGAAAATCCGCAATACTTTAAGTATTGCAATGGCAGCGAATCTGCATTTCAGGATTTTAGCTCGGTATCATATTTGCCTGTTATATAGGTAGAGATCAACCTATTTAAAACTGCACGCCCTCCACTGCTTGTTGCATACACACAACAAATGTTTGTATAGAAATTTTAATGGGGGGGCGTGCAGTTTTATACTAGTTGATCCCTACAGATAAGCGTCAAGCATCGCCCTTTACACGGAAGCATAACAGCGAGCGCTGCTTGGATCTGACCATGTGTGTATCATCATCTGCCAGTCTTTATCCAACAATGTTAGCGTCAGCTGACTGTGTAATAACATCATACCACCCCATTACTGTCCCACTGCACGGAAAAGGCATCTTCTGCTAAAGAGAAGGCACACGCATTAATTACCACGCTTAATTATCAAGACGGAAGAAAGGTAAGCCGATCCTGATTTCCTCACGATGTTTTCCTCCACTAATGTCAGAAACAACACTGTAAGTATACTAAAAAGAAGATGGATGATTTGAAGTAATTTTACCTAATTTCTTAGCTGTTTTCATGAGCATGTCAAAGTCATCCATGGTGCCATACTCAGGGGCTATCTTCCTGTAGTCCGCTATGTCATATCCGAAGTCATACATAGGCGATAAGAACATGGGTGACATCCATATCGCATCGATGCCCGTCTCTTTCAGGTACGGTAGCTTCTGGGTTATGCCTGTTGAAAAGTTGCAGAATGTAATAGAATTAATGTGACCGGAGTTCTCTTCCTGTCGGGTTTTTCGAGCCTCATAAGGCCAATCAGGCATCATGGGTCATTTAGGCTGGATTTAGTGCTCGATCGACGATCAGCGCTGACATCGATCGAACGTAACTCATCATAATCATTTGCCTAGCGTTTTCCCAAGTATATTGGGGTCGGCTTCCAGTCCTAACAACTACAGTGCAGCGCTGATGAATATATACGCGCGTAAAGTTACGCCGTGCTGACGAGGTCCGTCAGACGAGCGAACGTACGTCGTGGTCGCGTCGCCTGAAGGATACATTTCCACCAAACGGTTCGTATCGTATCGGATCGGAACAGAACACAGTTTTTAAAGTCCATATTACCAAGCCGCGCACAGCAGCTTGACCGCGGTCGTCATCCGTGGCAGGCGATCGTAGCCGAAAGCATGCTACGACGCGCGATCGTAGCCGAAAGCATGCTACGACGCGCGATCAGCTCCGTTCGCCTGTCGTCGTATCCGGTCGGTTCCTTTCGGTTGTCATAGCGTCCGATCGGATCCCCGCGGAAAGTCGCGGCCGGGCGGCATCCATTATCGAAAATGCACGCAGTGCGTTAAACAATCATGGATTAAAAAAAAAAAACCGGTCAAGTGCGAGTTGGACTCGCGCACAAACCTGTGGGTATATAAGTAAAAGTTCAAAATTGTCAAAAATATTTTTTTTTATATGACGAAACTAAAAATTTTCGGTTTTCGTAATTTTTCCTATATCTGTACTATAAGACGTGACTTCGTACAAAATTTCAAGATTCTAAGTTCACGGGAAGTACCCTGTAGGTTTTGATTCCCGTGCGAGTTTCGAAAATTTGCGGAATTTTGCGGCCTAAATGGCTGTATCTTTTGATTGCGTTGACTTAGAAGGTTGATTTTTCTACAGCTTCCAGGGACAGTAGAACTAAGTATCATATAGAAATTTCAGTTTGATACCTCCACGCGTTCCTGAGAAAAACGGTCTTGACAGACGGACGGACGGACGGACGGACAACAAAGTGATCTTATAAGGGTTCCGTTTTTTCCTTTAGAGGTACGGAACCCTAAAAATGACCATTTTCTTCTTCTTCTAATGCAATAACCAACAATACTACGTCAACTTCAACCATTTCAAAAAAATTGAACACGTCAACACTGTAGCAATGAAACTATTTGACTAGGCGCAGAAACGGATCCGTTCGCGTACGTACGGAGCCGATCGTATGCGTCGGCATCTTGCCGGACGCGATAGGCTGTTGCCGCATCCGTTTGTATTCTTTCCGATCCAATGCAATGCGAGCCGTTTGGTGGAAATCATCCTTGACGGGCGATGTCGGTATTGCGGGCATTTATGGCAACGCTGACCTAGACCCACAAATAAAACACACAAAGTGTAGCGCCTGCCTAGGTTCGAATCCACGACGTACAAATCGTAAGTCGGGGCAGTTACCACCACTCACTGCTCTCTATTTTTCTCGTATTAGTAGATAATACTGATCTCTGTAAAGATAATACTGATGATTGTGTTATTATTATAGGTGCTTAGGTATACCTAGGTACTACCTATAATTAGGTACTTACTACAATATACATATATTACCTAGCCTAGCTATCCTATACCTACTTACCTATAATTTATATTTGTAGCACCTTTGTAGATCGTATATTCTACGTGAGGCACATTAAGAGGGGACGGGGCCTGCGAGGAATTTGATAAATAGGTATTTGATGAAACTATTGCCGTCGCGATGTCAGTAAGTCTGCCCCCGTAGTGTGTGATAGGGACAGCTGCAGCTCAGAGCGAAATTATCACAAAAAATTTGACGAGATCGACATTTCGTATCCCCCTTTTTTGTCCTCGAAAACTGAGATTCAATTATTTTTTACATTAACATTTTAAGAAAGAGTATGTTTAGGTTAAAATGGTAGGACCATTTTAACTTTTCTAATTGGTCTAGTGGTTCTCTAATTACGGCGGCGGTAAAAATAGGGCATTGTTTGTAATTTTTAGGGGTCATATTTTCTTTACTAATTAATTAGTTGCTGAAAAAAAGAAAATAACAGGGACGTGTTTACAGCAGACCTAGATTTTATGAAAATATAAAAATCTGTAGAGGCATTATTCAAGAAGAAAAAAGGGGAATACATTTGTATGGAGAATCGCACGCCCTGTTCTCTCAACATATTGTTTCTATGAGTAACTACAAGTGGTCAAGTGTTTCCTTTGTTTTGGATTTGTATGAAGCTTACTGTAACATTATCATGTTATTATAAAGATGGGCAAGAACGTTGTTATGACGAACACTTCTTAGATGTTGTGTCAACTCCTGACACGAGACGCGAGGCTAAGGTATATCCGCGGAATGATGAGCGCGAAATCATCATCTGCCTAGCCTTTTCTCACCACGTTGGGGTCAGCTTCCAGTCTAGGCGGACGTAACAGACCCCAGCACATCAAGCTACCTCAATCTGTCAAATTTCTTTGATAGATTTTCATCTTTATTACATAAGCATAAGGTTAATGTTTAATTGCGAAAATTTGATAGTTTGGGGTAGCTTGATGTGCTGGCGTTTCTACCAGTATTTTACATGGAGGGACTGCCTATATGTCCTCCACAACGGCGTAACTGGGTAATACAAAACCCTTTGGTAAGTAAGACTGCTTAGGCATACTTTAGGGCCGCAACGACTGTCAAAGATCGAAGAATGAGAGCCGGTACCCGTGCTTTCCGAGGCACATAGGCGTCTTGGTACCTATGTAAAAATGGTCACCCATCCACGGAGATCAGCATGAAAGCATAAGGAAATTTCCGAGATATTATTACACGCTCATTAGCTGGAAGGTTTATCGGATTTGCACATTGTGCGACGATATTTTTTATCGCGCCTTGGCTTTTCAGCTCTTGGTATAGAGCCGATCTTTATTGAGTGCATCCCAGCACGTCACAAATAAACATTTTCAACTCTGCGTTGAAAATACATTGCGTGATAAAATATTCCCCGTGAATACGAGGACTTAGAGTATTTCCTGAGCCTTCGAATCATGGTAGAGGGTGTAACAATGAGGCCATGAATAGCAAGGAGTCAGAAATGTTATCCCTCCTGTATCGTTATAATCTCCCATTTCAAACAAACTTTCCTGCCAACTGCAACACTAGGGTGTTGTTCTTTTGGCTTTTGAAAATGGGACCCATAATCCACAGCCGTATATGTTAACTACTGGACCTATGAGGGATTATGTGAGTATAAGAAACATGTGATGCTAAGGGCAGATTCATGAGAGTTCAAGTGTCATGCTGCATAAAGTGCAATGGTGCATATTATGTGATGTCAACAAATAATGAGAATTTACTACACCAACGTGTTACTGTCCTTCATCTACATATAAATATTCCGTTAATAATTGCATCATTTATCATACAGAATATTCACTGAGATTCTTCCACACATACAACGTAGGTTTTATAGGTATGTGTTAGTTACTCAACTCTTATTACAATAGTTTTCTAGTAGGTTCTTTTCTTACCTAGTTTCTTCTATACCTACCGTTTCAGTTTCCTCTAAATTATAAAAGATCAAAACTCCAGTTTAATAAAATAACTGACCGAGGTTCACACATAAACTTAACATGCCAAACTTGAAGGCTAATTAGACTAACATTTAGTTTGTATAATGAGTTAAGATGTTTTATCTCAAGCACACATACCATTAAGGTCTCCGATTCCGTCTCCATTGCTGTCCATGAAGGAGCGCGGGTATATCTGGTAGACCACACAGGACTCCCACCACATGTCCACGCACGAGACACAAGCCACCGTCGCAGTAACCAGGAACAGCGTTAACACCCCCATTTTGATTAACTATATGCGGAAAATAAAAAGAAAACAATGTTAGAAGGTACCTAAATAACTATAGTGCTTGCAGAACAGATGACCGATGGGGCCGAAAGTTTCTGGACTGGCGAGTGCGTGCTGGAAGGTGTAGCGTTTATAAGGCCTCCCATAAGGTAGACCGCTGACCTTCTGAAGGCCGCAGGAATCTGCTGAATGCGAGAAGCACAGAACCGGTCGATATAGTGATGCTTGGTGGAGGCCTATGTTCAGCTTTGGACATCTTTCGGTTGTTATGACGATGATGAAATAATTTCAGAGTCAGATAAGTACAGACCTTCTGGTGTAAGGATACACTTTATACACATATTTTCCAAACCTCTTGATGCAAAATTGATCTTGCAGGAATAAAATCAAAAATTAAAATAGGGGTCGAAACTAAATTCTATTTGCGAATCGAGGCCATATGCATCTGATCGTGACTACTTACTTACTGAGAACTTGTAAGATAAGATCGACGCTAATACTCTGTTGATAGGAAATAATTTTCACAACTATGTGCACAACCAACCTGCAATCACTGCAGCTCCGCGAATAATGCGAAAAGAACGAAGGCGACGACACCTTATAAAGTCACAAGTTCACAACATCCAAGTGTTTTGTGATACATCAAATTGTTCGCTCCAATGTTATCTTTTCGCTACAGAATTATTTCTGATTGGTTCCCACTGGGATCCTATTATGTAAAGTCTTATGTAAATATTTATTTTATATTGTTACTGGATATGTCAGGATTGTTTAAAGAAAAGTGAGGTGATTCACTTTATAGAGTTCCGTACAGTTCTGTACCTCAAAAGCATAGAAAGATAAAAACACTAGCTTTTGCCAGCGGCTCCGCCCGCGTGGATGTCGGTTATCGCGTAATAAAGTATGTTAGTAGTCTATGTCCTTCTCCATATCCCAGGCTATATCTCTGCCAAATTTCATGACGATCGGTTCAGTGGTTTAGGCGTGAAAGCGTGACAGACAGACAGTCAGACAGACATTGATACTTTCGCATTTATGATATTATTAGGGAAGTAGAAAAAACGGTACCCTTAGAGGATCACTTCGTTGTCCGTCTGTCTGGTCGACTGTCAGGACCCTTTAGAGTCGCGCCGCGCGCCAGTCTGAAGAAGCCTTTTAGCTTAGAAACGGGTGGAGGAGGTCCCTTTGAGCTCTAAAACAATCAAGCTTCTAAGTCTGCGCAATAAAAAAAATCGTCATTTATGTCGTTTACTTTGCTCAAGCGCAACGTAAACCAAAATCTACAGGGTACTTCCTACCTAGAACCATGAAATTTGGCAAGAAACAAGGGAAAAAGTAGGTAAATAAAATTCTGAAAATCGTTAGTTTTTTGTTACGAGGGGTGTTCAATAAAAAGTAATAATGGCATATAAACTCCTTGAACAACAAAAAAGTAAATACTGGCAGGTAAAGCCCAGACATTTGATAAATTAAAAAAATTAAATTTTTGATTTTCTTTTCTTATTTATAAATAGAAGTCATTTGTTTTCGTCGTATCGGAGCGTGGTACGCAAAATGGATAAAATTGAAATTCGCGCCCATTCGCGCCGTAATAAAATATCTCTGCCTGAAAAAAATTAGTACTGAGCAAGTAAACTTGAAAGTATCATTAGGGGTTAATGTTCCTCCATAACCTACGGTTGCGCGGTGGTGTGCCGAACAGAACTAGGTATAACTAAAGACGACCCGCGCTCGGGCCCTACTACGGCAGTTACCGAACAAATGATTAAAAAAGTTGAAAAAATTGTTTTGGCAGATCGTCGTGTTACTGTTCGTTTTGTAGCTGAAGAACTAAAGATTTCGATAGGAAGTAGGTATCCATAGTATTGTACAGAGGCCAGCAGCAGATGCACATCAAGCTACCCCAATCTGTCAAATTTCTTTGATAGTTTTTCAACTTTATTACAAAGGAATAAGGTTTATGTTCAATTGGGAAAATTTGACAGTTTGGGATAGTTTGACCTGCTGGCGACTGTACATGAACATTTGGGCATGAGAAAAGTATCAGCGCGCTGGGTGCCTAGAATGCTTACAGACGAGCATAAACAAATGGATTTGCGGATTTCTCAAATCAATTTGGAAACATTACAAGATCCTGACCAATGATATTATATTAAAATCCTGACGGATTTTTGGCTCGCTTCGTACCTATGGATGAAACATTGCTCCACCATTAAGATTCTGAAATAAAACAACAGTCCATGACTTGGAAGAGGCCGTCATCTCCAACCAAGAAGTTTAAGGCAATTCCATCTGCCGGTAAGATTATGGGCTCTCTTTTCTGGGACAGCCAAGGGGTGATAATGATTGAATACCTCAATCATGGAGCCACTATTACGGGGCCCTTATACGCAGAATAAATAAAAAACTGCGTCACGAAATACGCGAAAATCGCCGTGGCAAAGTTGCTAAAGTTGTGTTGTTTCACTAAGATAACGCCCCCGAACACAAGTCCCGAGTTGTGATGACTGCTATCCAAGAGGCTGGATTTGAATTGATGGAACATCCTCCATACTCACCTGGCCTTGCGCCTAGTGATTTCTACCTGTTCCCGCGGTTAAAAGAACAATTGAAAGGTCACAAATATGGCAATGATGAGGAAGTGATTGACGCCGTACATAATTTTTAAGCGATCAAGATGAAGAATTTTTCAAGACGGGAATCTTAGGATTAGAAAAAACCTCAAAGGTGATTATGTCGAAAAATAAAATAATAATAATTGTTATATAACTGCTTCATACTTATTTTCACTTTTTATAGAACACCCCTAGTTTATCAATTTTTTTTTTGCGATTTCAAATTTACATAATAAAGTTGAAAAACTATCAAAGAAATTTGACAGACTGGGGTAACTTGATGTGCTGGCCTCTGTACGTACATCACGCCTGAATTCCCCAAGACAACTGTGCCAACCCCAGGTATGTTTAAGTTTCATGTAATAACGCGAGATTAATTCACCAGGCACAAATTCAGACCCTAAGTTGCTACTGAGAAATTCCAAATGGAAAATCCCAACCTCACTGTCGAACCCTGGGGATCGAACCCAGGACCTAATTGTGAAACTTGAAAGGACATGTAAACTAAGATTTGTGTGAATGTAAGATTCTCACACTTTCGTCATCATATCATAGGGTTCGCCCTATGATATGATGACGAAAGTATGAGAATCCCACATTCATGTAGTCATGTAGTGAAAAAGAATAGTAGGTAATGAAGTTCAGTTGTTATCAATTTCATATTGAAAACGGGTAAATAGTTCTTGCGCCCTTTTTGGAGTTGAGTGGACCGACCTGCCTCCAAAGAGGAACCATATTTCTAGGGGTTAGGTACCCCTAGAAATATGGTTCCTCTTGATGATGGGACTCCCTTTTCCGTACGTAGACTCCCATTCGGTCCGTTGTGCATGGTTCCTCTTTGCAAGTTTCTAGATACGAGTGAAGCACGAACTCGACGAGATATTGATGCTCTGTGGCTCGGCAAAGGCAGAGAAAACTTTGGAAGAAGTTTCTAAACGAAAATACAAAATGACACTTGGGTTGACAGTTGACACTGACAGTCTGACTCTGACAGCAGGCTGTAAAAACATCGCGCCAAGTTGGTGTTGATTTGTGTTTTTATTTTATAGATAAAATATTTTGTAAAAACAATGGCAGAAGAAGAACACTACGACGATGTAGACATATCGGATATAATTGATGAGTCAGAACACTATCTTGAAGCGGACCATCAACATGCAGAGCTAACAGAAACGACTGACGCAGAAAACATAAACACTATACAGGATTCAGATTTATTAAGTTCTGAAGAGCAGACGGTGGACGAGAAGAGGCCTCAGGTGCAAAATAAGACCGAAGTCATACGCTCCACGCGGCTACCAATAGCTAGGATTAAGAATATAATGAAAATGGACCCAGACGTCAGCGTGGTGTCCGGAGACGCTGTGTTCCTGGTAACTAAAGCTACAGTGAGTATACACATTATTTTCATTATATCTGGGCCCTATCCAATAAAGCTGACAATCCGACAAGTCCGACATATGTCAAAAAGTGACAACTCGACAATTTTTCTGTTTAATAAAACTTACAGGCGACAAAATTGTCATGGTGGAAAATTCACAAATATGTCGGACTCTTTTTTTTTCTTAACATTTTTCTGTTTTATAAAACTTTATATGCGACAGCTGACAGGTGACAATTTGTCGTGAAAAACTTGTCAAATCTGCTTTATTAAACAGAAAATTGTCGTGACATGTTGACATATTTGTAGAATTGTCCGACAATTCTGACAGGCGCGTTACCCTCTGTCGCGAAATCATATTTTGAATTTTGAAGGTGTAAAAAAGTGTATTGAAAAAGTTTATTACAAAAAAATGGTACTTACATCGAGCAGTGAGAGTAGTGATGATGAATACTTGGAACAAATACAAACGAGGAGGCAACGACGATCATTTAAAATCAATTTCTCCTTCTCAATTACAGATTTCTGCTTTAAAGAAAAATTTCGGGTATGTAAATCTACCGTAGAATATTTAATTGATAAAATTGCTCATCGACTTCAACACGGTACAAGCAGAAACCAAGCACTTACACCCGATAAACAAATTTTATGCGCTTTGCATTGGATGGGTTGTGGTTCACAGTACCACGTTATTGGTGATGCACATGGGCTTAGTAAAACAACCGTACATAATTGCATAAGAAGGGTATGTGGAGCCGTGATTACTGAATTACTCGGAGAAGAGGTTCGCTGGCCTGATAATTGTAACCGAATACCAACACTTTTCATGAGGCATAATGGGATACCTAGAATATCTGGTATTGTGGATGGTTCGTTAATTCCTCTAGATGCGCCTTATCAAAATGAATCTGCGTTTGTAGACAGGAACGGAAACCATTCAATTAATATTATGGTGGTGTGCGGGCCAAACTTAGAAATTTTCTACGCATCTGCAAGATGGCCTGGCTCTGTTCACGATGCCAGAGTGATGAGATGCTCTTCTTTAGCACGGACATGGGAAAGTGGATGGAGACCATTCCCAAACGCAATAATCCTGGGAGACAGTGGATATGGTTTAAAAAAGTGGCTTATGACGCCTAATATACCAATACAAATACCAAGGACAGCATCACTGGAAAGATTCTTGCGTGCTTTTAAGTCAACGAGAAGATTGGTAGAAAATTCTTTGGGAATCATAAAAGAAAAATTCCCGTGTCTAAATCACCTTAGAGTTCAGCCAATAATTGCAAGCAATGTAATATTATCTTGCATTGTTATGCATAACATTGAAAACCGCTTAGGCTCAAATGCACCCTATTTAGAACAAGATATTAGCGGAAATGACAATGATACAGTTGTAGATAATAACAATGTGGACGAAGTATTTGATGAGGAAGCGATTGCAGTTTTACAGTCATTAATACAACTATTTGAATGAATAATTTATTTAATCCTTTTAATAAATGCATGATCGATTATACTTAAAGATTTTCATTCATAGCACTTATTATAATATCGTTGACTTGTTCATTATCAGCACCCGACTCTGTTGTTCGAACAATTTGTTCAATTTGTTCAGTACAAACATCAATAACCCGAGCGTTTTGTAAATACAAAGGTAGTGTAAATTCTGATGGCTGTATGTTTAATTCTTTTTCAAGTTTGAGTAGCTCCAAATCTAGCTTGTATTTTTCTCTTTTTGCAATTTGAAGTTTTTCTTTAGCAATATCTACTTCTATTATATTTCCATTTTTTGTTTCTTAAAATCAAATAAGTCATTTGATAAATCAACTGGGGGATGTGATTTTCTTCGTATTGGATTTTGAGGTTGAGGTGGTGTTTCTGCTGTAAAAACAGGCACGGATACCTGTGTTTCATTTGATCCTGAAGATTCTGGTATTTGAAGTCCATCTATTGGTGGAGAATCCTTTCCTATGATTTTTAGTATCATTTCATCAGAATCGTCATATTTCCATTTTTTTCCTCCCCCAGAACCAGTCTGCAGACGATTATCTCTCTTTTCCTGAAAGATTTATCGTACCAGTATATATAAAAACGACAAAAAAATCATGTCTGTTGTATGGGAGCCCCCTTAAATATTTATTATATTCTGTTTTTTAGTATTTGTTGTTATAGCGGCAACAGAAATACATCATCTGTGAAAATTTCAACTGTTTAACTATCACGGTTCATGAGATAACGCCTGGTGACAGACGGACAGACAGACAGACGGACAGCGGAGTCTTAGTAATAGGGTCCCGTTTTACCCTTTGGGTACGGAACCCTAAAAATCGTTTCCACATACACAATGCGAATATTTCATACATACCTACACAATATAATACATCATATCTAATTGATAACTTCTTTATTGGTTAACGGTCTAAATAAATAAAAAAAAATTACGGATTGATGAAGGATAAACTAGTTAAAATAAACTAAACCTTACCATGGTCCTTTTGCGCCAATTTTGCCATGTAGTGTCACGAAGGTATTTCCAGTCTTTATTGAAAATACCTAATGTTCTTAAGTTTTCGGCTATTTCCTTCCATTTATTTATTTTTACATCGTGGGTCAATTGGTCACTAAACTTCCCAAAAAGTATATTTTTACTTTCGTAAATAAGGCCCAAAATGGTAAGTTTTCTGTGCATTTCCATCTTACACGCGATCATAACACAATCGAAGTTACACTAGTGATTGTTTTATTCTTGTACTTTGATAATATCTTTTTCAATTTTACCCTCATCCAGCTTCATAAAACAAAATTCTTTGCAAATATATTATGTCAAAAGTCGACATAATTGTCACGACAATCCGACAATATTGTCACCGACAATTGTCAGAAATATTGTGACTGTGGTTTTTTGATATGTCGAGTTTTATTAAACGTGTTTTTACATTAAAAATATGTCAAGATTTCACCTGTCGATTTTTGACATAATTGTCACGTTTATTAAACAGCTTAAGCGCGACAATTCTACAATTTTGTCATTTTTTGACATATATGTCGGATTGTCAGCTTTATTGGATAGGGCCCTGGTGTCCCTGAAGTCTTGCTTAACTTGCAGGACAGTAGAAAATATAATTTCACATCCCATTTTAATATTTTACTTGTTCCCAGAAAATTATCAATAACTTTTCTGAATGATTTTCACTGTAAAGTTATTCTGGCTTTCAGAAGTTGCATTTGTAGGCTGTACTTTGTGGTGAGAACATATAGATAGAGAAGTGAATATCCCGGCAACATATTATAATGCATATTTACTAAATTGAAGTCACTTTTTTCCAGGAACTGTTTCTGGAAACAATAGCCAAGGAAACATATGCATATACAGCTACAAATAAAAGGAAAATAATAGCAAAGAAAGATTTGGACTTGGTCATCAACAAAGTGGACTGCTTGTGTTTCTTAGAAGGTGCCATGGACTTTTGATAGATCAGTAAAAGTTCTATTATTGTAGTGCTGCTTGTAAAGGGAACACGACAAAATCCTGTCAATGTCAGTACTTTTTTACGAATATCATATTTTCATAATTAAATAGTTAAGTATCAATATTGTGAATATCTGGTCTAGTGACAGTGGCTCTGTATTGTAGGTGAACAAACAATGATACACCTATTGTCTGTTCTGAAAGTTTGTAGTGAAAATGTAAACAATGGGAACATGATCATAATTGCTTTGATTTGTCTCTTGGACCTTTGTCATATTTATTTATTGTAAAAAATAAATATGATAAGGAAAGTTGTAGTACAAAACAATAATATCAGTTCTGAGTCTCTTACTGCCCCTCTCAACCCCTCCAACCCCTTCCAATTCTCCCTGTACTTTGCCTGTCTAGTCCATGACTTTCCAGCCGTCCTCACCAAGTCATCCTGCCATCTTTTCAGAGACCTCTATCATAAATAGGCTTAAATGTGTAATTCTAATTTGAAGTCAAAGTGTAAAATTCACTATGTACAGAGGCCAGCACATCAAGCTACTCCAATCTGTCAAATTTCTTTGATAGATATTCAACTTTATTACAAAATTATAAGGTTCATGTTCAATAGGGAAAATTTGACAGTTTGGGGTAGCTTGAAGTGCTGGCGTCTGTTTATTATGATAATAACAAAGTATTTTTTAATGATTTCTCTTTCTTAGGATTAAAAATTAATTAGAATTACATCTTACTAAGTATTCCAATAATCTTTTTTTTTTCAATTAGACCATTTTGCAGGTACTTTTCAAAGTAAAAAATCATAAAGAAAAGATAATTGCCACTAATGGAGAAGATTTGGTAAGAAACTATGCTTAACTACCTTCTTTCATAACTCCGTGATAACTACTCATTTTTAAATCTTGTCTTAAAATACATAAAGATAAAATCTTTATGTTTTCGTCACGTCTGCCAATCTGCCTTTCCATAGCATGGTGTAGGTTAACCTACCTCATGTTTTTATGTCTCCCACTACAATGTTCCTAATTTTAAATAGACCAATGAAACAATTTAAGATAGATAAATATCACATCTATTTCTAAAGAAATTGAAACTGGGGTTGAAACTCTAGGGCCATGGGGTCCGAGTGCCCACTTGGTTTTCCGAGACATTTCCAAGCGGTTGGTCGACTCTTCACGTGACCAAAGGGCTGGCCTATTTTTCGGCCAAAGAATCAGCATTGCCATACAACGTGGCAATGCTGCCGGCCTTTTGGGCACTTTTCCCATTGACAACGATGCGGACGTATTTTTTGATGCTTTATGATTATTTTCTTTTTATATACCTGTACATATTATCATAAATTAGTTAAAAAATACCTATGAAATATAAGATTTTTACAAACTAAAGAATTGAAAATATTTTGCTCAATTGATAAGATTAAGGTAGTAGTGATGTTTGTATTACAAACGCAAGGTTATCCCACATTCCCACAGACGTAATAAAATCGCGGTGGGATTTTTTCGCGCCCTGGAACTTCAACACACGGCAGGCGCCGAACGAGAACCGTAGACAAGCGTTCTGTCGTCGGAAGAGTAGACAAAAATGAAGTTTCCGTATAGACGGTTGACAGTTTTTCATTGAGAAATGTAGACAAGCGATTTCTATTCTACAGTAGAGTAAAAATAAAAACCGGCCAAGTGCGAGTCGGTCTTGCGCACCGAGGGTTCCGTACAAACCTGTAGGTATATAAATAAGTAAAAGTTATGGTAGGTAAGTATTTTAATAATAAAAAAATATGGGCAAATTTAGATTTTCGCGAAAACTTGTAAGTACCAAAATTTACCTAAACTTTCAACTTTTTTTTCCTTTATTTGTGCTGTAAGACCTTGCTTCGTACCAAATTTCATGATTCTGAGTTCACGGGAATTGCCCTGTAGGTTTTGCTTTCCTTGCGAGTTTCGAAAATTTGCGGCATAATCGGACTGTATCTTTTGATTGCGTTGGCTCCGAAGTGTGATTTTTTCACAGCTCCAAGGGACAGTAGACTTGAGTATTTGATATGAATCTCAGCTTGATTCCTCCACGCGTTCCTGAGAAAAAGGGTCTTGACAGACAGACAGACGGACGGACGGACAACACACACACACACAAGTGATCCTATACGGGTTTCGTTTTCTCCTTTTGTGGTACGGAACCCTAAAAAGCATGCTAAGCCTGCTGCTTAGCGCCGAGAGAAGAAGAAATTCGAACACTGTGTTTTTTCGACGCGCTGAGACTCACTCGCGCTGCTCTCGGGTTCTCAATGTTCGCTTCAACACGAGAGTTTAAAATCCCGTGCGAGAAAAAATCCCGGTGCGAGTGTGTTGTGATCATTATGGCGATAGAGACCAACAATCGCAAGTTGTTTGTAGATGATAGCAAAATAACAGTGCAAAACATCAAATTGACTAACATATTTATTGAAAGAAAATTACAAAAAGTCTAATTTGCCCTTATAATACAAATAAAAAAAGTTCAAATTGATTTTAAATTTAAATTAAATAAGTACCTACATCATTTACAAATATTTAACAAAACAGACTGTTTTTTTTCTATCAACACAGATCGCGGACCATTCAGGCTCAGTGTTCGTATACATACATACATAATCTGAAAAATTGGGCCTAGGCTAGACGAACTATGAATGCCATCATTTTTCCAGTACGAGAGAGAGCTATAACTGTCCGATAGCATAACCCCATCCCTTTTTCGCAATGGATTCATGATGGCATTATTAAGTACTTCAAAACATGGCCCAGCTTTGGACATGAGAACTAGTAATTTTTCATATTAGGCATAATATGCATCAATCTGTTTTCCATCCTACTGAAGAGACCCAGACTGGGGGAACAGACCTTGATTGACTCATAAATAAAATAGATAAATTATAACATAATAGATAGTTTTAACAAAAGAAGTACATTCTCAAAGAGTAAAGACATTAAGATTTAGTTATTAGCACGTGTACGTAGCTACATTATTTTAGTGATACATAAATCAATGAAATAATAATATACAGAATGAATGGTGCTACGATACTTGTAGCACCACCTCCGGTATTGGTATCGTTTCCTGTAGTGGTACCACTGCCGGTACCCGTATCGGTACCATTGCCGCTACCCGTATCGGTACTGCCTCCGCCAGTATCGGTACTGTTTGCAACTGCAGTTTGCAATGCCATCGCACAATTTGTTGACAGGGCAACACTGTTCCGTGACACTATTGCGCTGTAACACAATAAATTAAAAATGAATACCAACAAATGTTCTGAGATTTTACCACTTAGGAGATATATTTTTTATTAGCAACCCGTCTTGAGCAAGTGCGGTGATCAGAGCTCGTGCCTTATCTGTGCACTGGCCTTTGCCCCGCAGTAGTTAAAGGGCGTTTTTATGGCCCAAATTTGAATTACTGTTAGGTACACTTGCCTACCAGAATCTACAATGGGTGCCAAATGAATGGATGGATTCCTCAGGAAGATGTCAACTACCTTAGAATGTAGAATGAAGGAATACTGATGCCGACCTCATCTAGTTTAAAAAATATGATTGACGTGTAAAAGTGTTTGTACAAACCTACTTACAGAAATAAAATCATTTATCATTTAATGTTACTTACTTTGTGCTTTGTGCGCAATCGACTCCCGAGGCAACCACTCTCATCGATTGTGGCACGCCGCCTATAGCATCTAGATTTACGGTTGTCGATGTCGACGCCAAATTTATGATTCCCACGACAGCAGGATCACTGGTGGTAGGCACCCTGACAGAAACAAAAACAACATATTATTAAGACAAATCGAAAATCTTATTCCCACTCAATGAAATTGATCGCTACCTAAGTGCACTACGTTTTGCCACAAGATTTAAATTTAAGCAAATACTTGTACAGTGCGGAAATTGAATGCGCAACCAAGAGTCATTCAAATCAAATCAAATCAAAATATTTTTATTTCATATAAACCTGCATGGGCACTTATGAAACGTCAGAAACTAGGTGCACGGTTCCAAATTGTTGTTTCCTATGGAGAAGAGTCGGCAAGAAACTCCACGGTTACTCTTTTAAAAATAATTGGCTTTAACAATTTTTTCAAATTACAGAGATAAAATGTATGGGAGGACAATGCAGGCCTGTCAATAAGTACCAGGTACTTAGACGAATACAGAATAGAAAATCGTCTACAAATCTACAGTCTGTAAGGCCTACAACGTTCTCTCATTCACAATATGTAAAATAATCTAGTTAAATAAAATGAACTTATTTAAACATAGTGACATGATTTCCATGACAATCACTAAAAATATTAAAATTGATGTATAATGTCAAATAATGACGAGAATATATCAGCATTGTAAAAATAAAGAGAATAAAAAAGAAAATTGTATTTCACATTATGAACAGAGCAGTTAATAGACTTTCACATAGTTATGCTGTTAATGAGGTACCAGGGAAGCCACATGTGCAGAAGGAATTAATGCCAAACTTCCCTGTCTTCAACGTAGTCTTTTATCTTATATTATGCTTTTTTGATAAGGACACATTTGATGTGCGTTTTAAACTTTCCATCGCTAAGTTCTGTAACTGACTTTGGCACAGTGTTGCCAGCCGGGTCTTCTGAAAAGTTACCTGACATGGATAAAAAAGTAACCTTTTAGTGTGAAAAATAACCTTTCATTTTTTTCCACCATAACATTAAAACTGGATACACAGAAACTTACAAAAATAGTTAATTTTGTAAAACCCCATTTTTAAGTTTGCATTTACAAACTATTTAATGTAATTTGCAAGGCATAAAAAGGATAGAAATGTAACTAACCTACTGATTGAAGAACTTCTTTCAAAGAATCATTTTAAAATGTTTTGTATAAATATGTACAGACGCCAGCAGGTCAAGCTATCCTAAACTGTAAAAATTTCCCAATTAAACATGAACCTTATTCCTTTGTGATAAAGTTGAAAACTATCAAATAAATTTGACAGATTGGGGTAGCTTGATGTGCTGGCCTCTGTACATCAATAAATACCTGCGCTTTCCCCATCCTTATTATTTTTGATCTTAGTTTTGACCAATGAGCGCGCGCCAAAACACGGACGAACTTGAACAATAACGAATCTGTCCGATTGAGCGAGCGAGTAACCGAAAAGTGATAATGGAATACATTAGTGCGAGAGAGCCGGACTAGTTTTTTTATTATTAAGAGTTGTCAGGAGTTTTACTAGCCAACATTGGCAACATTGCGTTCCTTTTCAAGTAAGAAACTAATAATATTCTACACAATCCGCAAAATCACCTAAAAGTAACCTTTCGAGTCGTGTAACCTAGAAATAACCTGAGGGAGTTAAAAATCACCTAAAAGGTTACAAAAGTAACCTTCTGGCAACGCTGCTTTGGCAACTTGTTATAGAAGCGGATACTGTTTATTAGAAATGACTTGCTAGTTTTAGTCAATCTAAATTTTGGAATCACAATTTCATCTTTACTACGTGTATTCAGATTATGGAAATCGCATCGTTTTTTGAAAAGGCCTAAGTTTTCATACAGCCGTACGCCGCCACGGGGGGAGGAAGAGACAGTAGAGATACCCTCCGGAGCCAGGCCGCACATAAATATTTGTGTGTTGCTATATACGTACCTTGTTACAACTAAGACGTCACTTGTAAGGGATGTTGTTCCCAACGAACCGGAAGTCACCGCCGCAGAATGTTTTAAGGCAACGACGTCCTTGTAAAACTGTAAGAAGGAAGTTTAACAGTCATTAAATACTGGCTAGTAATTGGTGCACTGCTGGGTACAAGTAATTTTTCATATTAGGCATAATATGCATCAATCTGTTGGAATACCCCAAGAAGCTTATAGATAAAAGTGGAGGCCACACTCCAAATAAAAAACTGAAGACGACCTGTGACGGCTAACGCTCTCCTTCTGAATACATACATAAGGGATAGAAAACACATCACTGTCTCGTTCTCACGTATGTGTTTAGAAAGAGAGCGTTAGCCCACAGTCGTCTTCACTTCGGTATTTAGAATGCTGCTTCCACTTTTATCTATAAGCTTCTTGGTATACCCTACATAATAGCGTCTGGATAACCAGTTCTTATTTCGTGGCAAATTAAATCTGCCAACTACTACACAGATATAGGAGTAAACCTTTTTTCTAAGATGACGCTTAATTGCAGGCTTCCAACTGTCATTAAGTACCTAAATATGGTACCTATAGGTACCTAACTGGGAATGAGTAAAAGTGCTGCAAGTAAGAAGAACGACTTTTGCGAGTTGACATTGACATGAAAGGCGCTTCTTATGTCTATTATAAAGTTCAATAACCTTGTAGTGGCTCTTGGTTGCTGCCTTCTCGACCGCCACGTTAACACTCCTGTAGTTACTAGCGACCTCATGAATTGGCACAAGGAAGCTCAACATAGAAAGAAGTAGAAGAAGAAGACGCTTTTTCCTCGAGATAACATGAAGCCGCTTTTTAAATCTAATTTAGACTTTAAATATTACCTTTAAGTGACTCTTAGTAGCTGCTTTTTCGACCGCCACGTTAACAGTCCTGTAGTTACTAGCGACTGGAAGCCACGTAGAGGTGGCGTTGGAGAAGCCAGCGTTCGTGGAAGCGTCCCAGTGGAACGGCGTACGCGCAGGGTCTCTGCTTTCCTTCCAGTAATTAATAGGGTCTGCGGTGTTGCACGCCTGAGGGTCCTTGGTGTCCACCCAGCTGATGTAACCATCGGTCATACCAAGCTCTTCGCCCTGAAATGAGGAATTTCATTTTGTAATGGTCTTACGGTGGCAAGATTGTGTCGTATTTCAGTAACTGCGTTGTGGCGGTCAAATAGGCCATCGCTCCATGTAAAATACTGATTCATGCATCATCCGGTTAGACTGGAAACCGAACCCAACACACTTGAAAAAAACTGGGCAGATGCTGCAGAAGATGGTCTTGCAATGACAATCGACAGAGTACGCTCGTCATTGGGTTGTAGGTGACTAGTGAAACTACGATACCATGTTTGCTAGATTCCACGTTTGTTTGCTAATGTACCGAAGGCAGCATAGAATGTAATATCAACGTGGTCCCGGCATTTCCGAAAAGGCCGTTGACACCTGGGTCATCGTCATCAAATCGGTAAGACTGAGCCAGTACCAAGCAAGTAATGGATCGCTTGAATTTACGACAGCAACACGGTAAAGTCTGAAGAAGTTGTTGTTTTTAGCGCAAGTAGCTTATCGCGCATGTGTGCAAATTGGGTCATATTACTTGATCCATGTATGCTGACGCATCACACTTCACTTTTCCAATTTACCACCATGACGAGATAGGTACCTACATCAGTTTTTTTTTTATGGAACTCATCACTTAGATCTCCCAATCCATGGATTCCCCAATTAAGAAGTCTATCAAGCAATAAAAAAACGACACCAAAGAAAAGCATCATAATTATTTGATCACTGCAAAAATCCTGAGAGAGCTGCCCAAGGAAAGTTTACTTTTCTTCACCGTATCGTAAATACAGCCTTTGAACGCAAACAATACTACACAGCTGTATTGTTGGACATTTCCCAAGCTTTTGACCGCATATGGCATGATGGACTCCTAAAAATAAATAAAAAATCCCTGCCAATAGAGTACTTTAAGTACATCAGACCGTATTAAAAAAAAACAGATACTTCTTTGTGAAGCAAGGTGAAGATGTAATGTAACACAACTGCACAAAATCCATGCAGGTGTGCCACAGGGTAGCGTTATTGGTCCCATCCTGTATCTGATTAATACGCTGATCTTCCCACCTCTGAAGCGACTACAACGGGAACTGTTGCTGACGATACAGCCATCCTGTCATCAGATGAATTTTGGGAAAAAGTTACTCAAAAGCTCCAAAACTGCCTTGATAGCATCACGAGTGGGCTTAGAGACTGACGAATAAGGGTAAATGAATCCAAATCGGTCCAAGTGACTTTCTCCACCCAATGTAACACTTGCCCACCAGTCATACTAAATGAAGTTCTAATCCCTCAAGCTGACGAGACCAAGTTTTTAGGAATGTTGAATAAAAAGTCACAACTATCACTGGCGAACAAACTACTCCTCCATAAATGCATAATCAAACCCGTCTGGTGGTATGGCTGTAACTATGGAGCACAGCAGCAAATTCAAATATGTAAATCTTGCAAAGATTCCAATCTAAAATGCTAGAATGATAACGAACGCACCATGGTAGGTAAATAATAAATGACGGATTGCATCATGACCTTAACATAAAAACTGTTATGCAAGAAATAAAAGACAAAATGAGAACATAAAGCACGAATTGCGCACCATCCTCACATATTTATTAGCGAAGAACCATATGGATGAAACAACCATGCCACGAAGGCTCAAAAGAAAAAACCTTCAGGATCTATTAGATTGAACTGAAAAGCGGACTGGCCAATTTACAAGTAACGCACGAATCTGACAACAAATATCAACCAATTGCTGAATGACTAAAATTATGGATAAGTATATGTAGGTATCCTGAAAATTCCGAACGCACCATCTGTCGACACGATCACTCGTTCGGTTTCGCCGAACGAAATGAACGCGACGATCGCGTATGTTAGTGATACGGCCCTACAGTTTATTAATTTGCAGCTATATTTTTTAAGTTTTGTTCTTGGTATTATTATTGTGTCAAAATAAACTTTTATTATTTTAAATTAGGCTTATCTGCACTACGTTTTCAATTTATACTAAGCTTAATGCCACGGGCATAAGTTTTTTAATTATAAATTGAAGATACTAATAGATATCAAGAAAAAAATAAAAACAAACACAACAAATCAAGAATCGAACAGGTTTCAGTCGAACTGAAATTAAGCTACTTTCTTACGTGTCGTTCAATATCATTGAACAACCACTAAAAATCCATAATTCCAAAACATTGCATGAAAACTCGGATACTCGTAACTAAACCCGCCGCTTGGCGACAACTTCATGCTGCACGGTCTTAACCCGGACGAGCCCTCGCAGAATGTGGGAGTTGGGAAGGATAAGGCAGTGATTCACTTACCTGATAGGTGATGGTGACTCCAGGGAGGATTAGAGCCAACATGTTCATCGCGTCCACTCTGTTCACGCCGTGCCTTGTGGCCATGCGGTTGTTGTCGTGATTGCCGTTCTGTAATACACAGAAAATTCTTAAAGTGCCTCTCTGATCCTGAAGAGTATGTAGTAACAGAACAAGCTGCAATATTTGGGCCGACATCATGAGTTCATGAAAGTAGAAAAAAAAAATATATAGGAATCCTGAAAAATCCGAACGCACCCTCTGTCGGCACGATCACTCGTTCGGGTTCGCCGAACGAAATGAACGCGACGATTGCGTATGTTAGTTATTGTTTAATAATTTGCAGCAATTTTTTATAAAGTTTTGTGCTAGGTTTTTTTATTGATCCGAAATAAACTTTTATTGCCGTGCTGTGCCGAAACACAGGTTTGAATTAACATAGATCGGGCGGATCGCTACCTAAAATTGAAATTCCGAAACATCATCACTTGTCTTGCACTTGTAATAAAAATATTTTAGAAATAGTTTATTTTCAGGCACTATAACTGCCTGCCATAGGGTTTACTACTGTTGGCTAAATGTACTGCTTTTGTATACGTTTAAAAGAAAAAACTATTAATTTATTTATATATTTTTACTGTACACCACAAATATATATTACAAAAAAAGAAAACAAATACTACTACTATTAGTACTATAATAGTACTATTCTTTTAAATTAGACTTTTTCTGCATTACGTATTCAATTTAAAC
The DNA here is from genome assembly GCA_949987655.1 of Polymixis flavicincta. NCBI lineage: Eukaryota > Metazoa > Arthropoda > Insecta > Lepidoptera > Noctuidae > Polymixis > Polymixis flavicincta. The sequence continues at coordinate 23,161,031 of OX465175.1, forward strand.
TAACCTAAAAATGCCACGGGCATAAGTCTTATCATTATACCTAAAGGCTAGGGCGTGGCCCACAAAAAAAAAATGGCAAATTGGCAATACATTTTGGCGGATATGAAGTGGCCAAGAGATTATTAGCGAATAACTTACCACCCAATTAGCAGTCTTATTAGCTGGCATATTGGTCATCCACTTATCGACTATAGTCTTCATGTCGATCGCAGTGGACGTGCCGCTCAGCTCTCTAAGGAACACAAAGTTGAAAGGCAAGGAACCGTCGCGAGCCCCATTGCCATAGTAACGCATCACCAGGTCCAACTCAGAGTAAGCTTCTGTCATCATGATCTTAGACTCGTTTTGTCCGAACTCTTCGAGAACATCCCTCCAGTCATACACGATGTCGTACGTTTCATTTTGATCCCTAGAGTAGACGTGACTTAGGTAGTCGTAGCTGCTTGTGTCGTCAGTAGTACCTGAAACCATTATAAATGGAGGATTACTTAATATTATTCACATATCATTCATAAATTTGTTGTGTCCGCGACTTCGTTCGCGTGGCTATCGGAAAACGGTAATGTATCGCTTAGAAAAGGTGTAGTTACCACTCCTCTTTGAAAAGGAAGAATCTTACGTTCTTGCCTGATGGGAAGCGCTATCAGGGGTTCTCTACCACAGCCCTTTCGAATGCAGTAGCTGGGAAGACTCTTCAGAGCTAATTATGTTAATGCGACGAAGTGTCACTTTGATGTTTGAGAATAAATAAAAATCGCCTGGTCGTGGTTATTCTCTGTGCACCTGCCTTACTCAATAAATTGACCGTCCGTCTGCCTGAGTGCGCTGAAGCGTAATCATGGTGAAAAAGGATTACGCTTTAAGACTGCTGTTGAAAATTTTCCGAGAAAACAGGCAAACAAATTATGAAATTATCGTGGTTTTAAAACTTGTGCGATTCAGAAAATGCTTCTTTGTTAACAATGTTAGAGAGGTTGCTTGTCCCTCGAAAGAGCTCCTAGACAAAGTTGCCGTTGTGAATAGAAACCCATAACACATTTACTCAAGAATTGCTCTTATATCTCTTATAAGCTCTTATACAGGGTAAGTTTTTATCCAGTGCGCAAATTGTAACCATGAATTCAGCATATCATTCTAGAACCCCTAGCGTAGAAATTTTTCGCCGGTTGTACAAAAAAAATAGTAGCTGTTTCATAGAAAAGTGCAATACCTACGCGGTCAAAATGTATGGCACAGCTGATTTTATTTTGTGTATCCGGCGAAAAATTTCTGCGCTAGGGGGTCTAGAATGATATGCTGAATTCATGGTTACAATTTGCGCACTGGATAAAAACTTTTCCTGTATAATGTTATTCTACAAAAGGAGCAATTGCTGAAGGATATTTTTGAGAAATATGAGTCTTCACAACAAGAACTAAGTCAGCGATTGATTGAGGCTGGGGAACTAGTTGAATTCGTGAAGTGCAATGCTGAGAGGTATGAGTCTCTGACTAATAACCTCTCATGCACCTGTGCCAACCAACCACCACCTCCTCAACCTCAGCTTGAAATGTCTCCCTCGCTGTTGGTTCTTCCAGCAGAGCCCTGTGTTAATACGCAGAACAATAATAAATCAATATTTTTTTGTGACGAATTAGGTTCAGGCTTTGGAAAAATTTTACTTAACTACCTTAGCCACAGTTTCACCAATCATAGTTATCATAACATAAGTTTTAAACAAATGGTTAAAAGAATTGCAAACACCAACCTCAATAATTATTCTACAATGGTTTTGCTTTTAGGTAATAGTACTGGTATTACCAGAAAGGACATAGTGGATGGTGTAGACACCTTATTAAAATTAAATATAGGAAAGGTAATGTTGTGTGCTTTACCTTACTCTGATACTTTATCAGATCATGAAAATTATTATATTTATAAGTTGAATATTACTATTCACAGACTGACATGTTGTCATAGTGACAAATTATTGTATTTTGACACTAATAAATTTGTTAGTGGTTTTAAGATAACTCAGAGAACTTTATCTCTGTCTTGGGAATGTAGACAAATGATTGCTATGTTGATAGTATATAATATTAATGAGGTTATAGATAATATAACAAATACTAGGATTAGTGACAAGTCTGTGTTGTCTAGTTATACTAACAACATACATATGACTTATGAATTGTTAAGTTGTACGAAGGAGGATCCACCTATGGTACCAACATCTATGGAGGCCAGTTCCAATCAGAGAGAGTATTCTCTTTCTGCTGGAACTCATATGGGCAGTCTAGACACTTCGGTTGTAGTGGTGGATGTTGCTCCGGATAACTGTTTAAACTAGTTTGTAAGACAACAGAAGTTACCCCATCAAATAGCCAATTATTGTTAGAGAATCATAAAAAGGTATCTTCTGGCAATTTAACTCAAAATAATAAAAAAGCAAAGGGAGTGCAACATACTTTAAAATTGTTTAACCAAAATATCCAAGGTTGCTCTTCCAAATTACTTGAAATAGAATTGTTTTTGGAAAAACCAAGTTTGATGTAATTTGTTTAACAGAACATTGGTTAAAAGATCATCAAATAATGTCAATTAACTTTGAAAATTATTGTGTAGTTAGCTTTTTCAGCCGAAAACGTATGATACATGGCGGATCTTTAATATTAGTAAAAAATTCTGTTAAATCGAAAGAACGAAAAGACATCACCGGGCTGTCTGTTGAACACACCATTGAATTGTCCTGTGTTGAGCTTGATAAGCATGTTATAGTTAGCGTTTACAGACCTCCAAGTTACCAGAATCTGTCTATGTTTGATTCTGTAATGGAAGATGTGTTAAAGAAACTTAGTACTAGTAGTAAGTCAATAGTCATATGTGGTGATTTTAATATTAATTTATTAGAAAATAACTCAAATACTGTGAGATTATTAAATCTATTTAGGTCATTTGATCTGCCAAATGTTTTCAGTGAACCAACCCGAGTGACAGCTTCTTCTGCCACTTGTATTGATAATATTTTTTGTAACTGTGATTACCTAGACAAATAAATTGTAAATAAGTTGCCGTCTGATCATTGTGGACAAACAATAACTTTTTGCTCCTACATGCCTTTACAAAAAATTCAAATTAGGTTTAGGCCAATGACATGTAGAAATTTAGAAAAATTTAATAATTCTTTGGCCAGTACATTATGTGTTCAGAGTTTTAATAATGTATGTGACCCAAATGAGTTCTACGCCGAGTTCTTCTCACTATTAAACACGCAATTTAATAAAACTTTCCCACTAAAGATTAAAACTATTTGCAAAACGTTCTTATTTAGTGATTGGGCTACTCCAGGTATTCGTAAAAGCCGGGAAAAACTTTTTGAACTTTATGGCCTAAAGCAACAAATGAATAATACAAGCTTTGATCAGTATGTTTCAAAATATTCAAAAACTTTTATAATTGTGTGCAAATTAGCTAAATCGCTTTATATTAGCAATAAAATAAAATCAGCTGATGATAAAATAAAAACGACCTGGCAAATAATAAATAATGAAACAGGTAGGAAAAAACAGCGTAATACTGAATTTAATTTAGAGACTGCAAATGGCTCCATCAACTCAGATGTAGAAATAGCTCAGGAATTTGAGAACTTTTTTGCTAATATTCCTGTTAAAACTACTGAAGCTTTAAATTCTTCACCCGCGCGTTCTGCTGCTTTACTCAGGAAGAATGTAACGGCATGCCCTTTGGAGTTTAGGTTTCAGCATACCGACCCCCAAGCTGTTATAAAAGCTTTTAAAGATCTTAAAATTAAATCAACAGAAGATCTTTGGGGAATGTAGGTCTGTAAAAGTATGTAGTGCTATTATCGAAACCATTGCGCCCTATTTAGCTTTCATATTTAATACCAGTATAGACCAAGGAGTCTTCCCGGATCTCATGAAACACAGTAAAGTAGTTCCGTTGTTCAAATCCGGTGATAGTAAAGAACCCAACAATTATAGGCCCGTGTCAATTCTGCCAGTCCTCAGTAAAGTGTTTGAAAAGTTGATTCTCAATCAAATGTTACGTCACTTTAATAAAAATGCCATCTTTCATGAACAGCAGTACGGTTTCACCAAAGGGCGTTGTACCACTGACGCTGGTGTTACCCTAATAAAAAACATTTTTAAAGCCTGGGAAGAAGCAAAAGATGCCATTGGAATCTTTTGCGACCTCTCCAAGGCGTTCGATTGCGTAAACCATGAGACACTTCTGCTGAAACTGGAGCACTATGGGATTAGAAATACAGCTCTAGATTTACTAAGATCATACCTGAAAAACAGAAAAGTTAAAATTCAAGTAAACGGCATAAACTCACTAGGGGCTGAAATGGCAATGGGCGTTCCCCAAGGTTCAATATTGGGTCCATTCCTCTTTTTAGTTTACATTAATGATTTACCGTATATACTTCTAAATCAACCGAAGATGGTGTTATTTGCAGATGACACATCATTGATATTTAAAATAGACCGACGTACACAAAATCTTGACGACGTGAATAACTCTATTCTTCAGGTCCAAGATTGGTTTACGGTAAATAATTTGGTACTAAATGGCACAAAAACCAAATGTATTAGATTTCAATTACCAAATGTTAGAAGTAGCGAATGTGACATCATATTGAATGGAGAAAAACTGGAATTTGTTAATCAAACGGTGTTCCTGGGAATCACGCTAGACGATAAATTGCAATGGGGACCTCATATAACATCTCTTGCGGGGCGGCTAAGCTCGGCCGCTTATGTTGTTAGAAAGATCAGACAGTTAACAGATGTAGAAACCGCGCGTTTGGTCTATTTTAGCTACTTCCGCAGCATTATGTCGTATGGCATTTTACTGTGGGGTCGGGCTGCTGACATTGAATCCATCTTTATTTTGCAAAAGAGAGCTGTCAGAGCCATTTATAATCTACGTCGCCGCGAATCCCTCAGGGAACTGTTTAAAACGATTAATATTATGACAGTACCTTGCCAATTCATTTATGAAAATATCATGTATGTAAGAAAAAATCTTTTTAATAAAATAAGTGATAGACATAATTTTAATACTAGAAACAAAGACAAAATAGATCAACCATTTTTCAGATTAGCTAAAGTACATTCATCTTTTATGGGGTACTGTGTTAAATGCTATAACAAAATACCTTGTGATATATTACAATTAAATGAAAGGAAATTTAAAACTCATATTAAAAGTACACTTTGTAAACAAGCGTATTATAAATTAGAGGATTATATCCAAGATAAGAATGCTTGGAAACATGCTGGTCCTGCTCCATAGGACAATCTAGAGTCTAGACAAAATCAAACTGGTTGCTAATTGAATTAAATAAATAATTATATTTATGACATTGATTTACACTCACACACTGACTTATTTCTTGTTAATATTCTAGGAAAATCGTATATTTACTCTTACAATGTTTGTAAATATGTGGGCACCATGTATCTATCATAGAATTAATTTATCTTTATTGCTTCAGTTGCATTTTGTTACCTTTTTTGGTATAGTAATTTTATTCTGGGTGCATCGTTTTCACATATAATTATATAATGAATGTACTATGATAAATTGTATGTAAAACATTTTAAAAGAGTAATGGTGGAGTTTCTTGCCCGTTCTTCTCCATACGAAACTACATTTTGGAATGGGCGACTAGAATCAATTCTGTTTAAATGTAAATGTTGACGTTCAAAAGTGCCTTTTAAGTGCCTAATTGAAATAAATGCTTTGACTTTGACTTTGAATTTGGTCAACTTATGAAACCCAAGGTCTTTTGTACTTTGAAGTGTTTCGTCATTGGAGCTGGTTGTATTTTTGTAAAAGGTTATTTTAATATTTTATTGTGGTACCTAGCTCACACGAATTCGTGTTAGTAACGAGATAGTCGCACTCGTTGTGAAGTGATTGAGATGAAACAAAACTGTCACTCCGAAGTAGGCACAATCTTTTTCTAATAATATTACCAATATTGGTACTTAACACTTTTTACGGAATAACTGCACACAAACAGAAAAAAACAAAATAAAAAAATTAACGACTAAACAAGACACAAAAAAATATAAGTGTTTTTTTAGAAATCGTTTCAGTGTACAGACACGTCTCATTTACAGATTTATTAAATGTATAGATCATAGATTGGCCAGGAAATTATTGCCTCTATCCAACTTTAATAATAATACCCTTTCGCACAGCAGGGCAACGACCTTATCTCATACAAAGAAGCCTCTCCAACCGCAGGAGTCGTCAGATTTATGTCTCTTATTGAGGTTGGATAGAGGCAACAGTTTACCAGCAAGTGCCTATGCTCTTATCTTACCCGAGACTGGTTCATCAGGGTATGTGCCGTCGACTACCGTTTCGAATAACACGTTGATTGCGTCTACTCGGAAACCAGATACTCCCTTTCTCAACCAGAACCGAAGCACCTCCTGAAAGATTTTGTGGACTTTTATGCGACATCTTCATGCGGTGCGGACGGTAAAACAGCCCTGGCAAAGTGCCTGAACGGTATTGCATATATACTAGAGAAAATAGGTCTACCTTATTCTTCTATTCTAAAGTTAAGATAAGACGGTATTGGTAAATTTATAAAATCTAAAAACTTCTATTGTTCTTATGTGTGGGTTTATGTGTAAACGTACTTTCATTTCTTCGCGAAGATACTGGTTGCGGTAGTTGATGTCTGGCTGTTGAATGACGAACTGATGCAGGTAGTATTGCTTTCTAACGGAGTTGTATTCCCAGGCACTATTGCGGAACACGCTAATCTAAACAAAAAGTAAATTAATCTTAGCCGCGGCGTTAGTCGATGTTTCGAGGGGACTAGCGGACTGTAGGTAGGCACCTACTCCTTGCTTTTATGTACACATTGTGAAAAATGTTTAAGTACCTAAGATATTTTTATCGTGGCTTAAAAGTTTACTAATAAGCCAGCTCTGTGAACACTAAAATTTCGTTAGGTCGCAAAAAAAAAATGCACTTTTAACGAACCTACAGATTTTTGCGACCTGTTATGTTCTAACTGGCCTATAAGCAGTCTAACAGTAGACTTTATCAAACGCAACCTTAGTATTTAAGATACTTGGCGAGGATTCGCGTGATCAAGAACTCTCCGATGTTCTTCTAAAAGTTGGTGAAGGCACTCTACCAGAGGAGCGGCCAGGTGAACCTAGCAGAGGCTCTTGGTAGAGGAGTTCCCACTTTAGAAGATCTGATGCGTCTGGTATACGTGGACATCAGTCGAATACCGTACCAAGTCTTGTTGACTGTGTGAACGGGCTATTTAACGCCCAAAAATGATCAAGCTGCAGCGATCAAACGCAGTACCTATTCTCTTGCAAATTCAAGGCCAATGGTGCAATGGCCATAAGGCCATTATTGATTATAAAATGTGTGATTATACGTAGGAGTCCGCTGGATACGGGAAGCACAGAACCGGTCGAAGTGGCAGAAGCTTGGAGGAGGCCTATGTCAAGCAGTGGGTGTCTTTCGGCTGAAATGATGATAATGAAATAGGGTATTTTCCATTTTTTCAAAAACTATTTTAATTTGAAGATTGGAACAAGATATTTAACAGAAAAATAAAAATAAATTGATTTCTATCCATTTTCTCAATTCAAAACGATTTAAACCAAATTTATGTTTCGTTGTTTTGAATTTACCGCCAAAACGCTTCTTACGATGACTTTTTATCACGTGACGTCAACTTTGTGTAAACTAAAGTAGTTAGTAAGTAAATAAGTGAATGTCGAGTTTATTATTAACAAGATTTTTAATGGATATAAAGTGATATTACTGGTGTGTGGTGCCTCTGTGCACAAATACTTCTAAAACTGCGCCAAACTAAGTATTTGTACCGGTGCCGTATAAACAAAGTTGACGTCACATGTCACGTGATAAAAAGTCATCGTAAGGAGCGTTTTGGCGGTAAATTCAAAGCAACGAAAAATAAATTCGATTTTAATTGTTTTTAATTGACAAAATGTGTTTTAATAAATTTATTTTGATTTTTCTGATATATATATCGTCCCAATCTTCAAATTAAAATAGTTTTTATGAAATCGGAAAATACCCTATTCTGGTACCTTATGACTTCAACGCGAGCAAAGTTGCGGGCAGAAGCTAGTTTAAGAGATAATTAATATTCTTATTAAATGTATAGACTGCCTCGTTGGTCTAGCATTCACAAGCGCTACTGCTGACCACGAGTTCCGGGTTCGATGCCCGGGTCGAGTAAAGTAGTTTTGGATTTTCTCAGTAGCAGCCCGGAGTCTAGATTTGAGCCCGCTTGATGGCAATAGGCTCGCCACCTTTAATATACCTAACTGGTGAATAGGGTTGGGCACGCCACGATTGCGGCGGTAAGTCCCCTCTTTGAGGAGTGGTTTGAGAGGCGGCATGGCGTCCTCACCTTCCGCCTGACGCAGGTCCTCACCGGACACGGTTGTTTCGGGAGGTTCCTGTTTCGGATAGGGCGGGAGGAAACGCCCGGGTGTTTCCACTGCGAAGATCGCCCCGAGGACACGGTGGAGCACACGGTGGCGGTCTGCCCTGCTTGGGCGGAGCACCGCCGTGTCCTCGTGGAGGCGATCGGCGGCGGCGATCTCTCGCGTCCGGCCCTGGTCCAGGCCATGGTACGGAGCGAGAGGGCATGGGGAGCCGTCACCTCCTTCAGCGAAGCAGTGATGCTCGCGAAGAGGGAGGCGGCGCACGTGAGGGAGAGGCAGCATATGCGCCCTCGCGACCCCAGCCGCCGCAGGATACGGAGACGCCCTGGGCGTCGGGAATCCCAGGCCGATTTCCGGCCACCGTAGGCATGGGCTTGCGGACGGCGAGTAATGGGTAGCTCGCTGTCCGGTAAGGACCAAGCCCAAGTCGACGGCGCGTTGTGTTCCTCGCGCGCCTCAAAGAGATGTCAGCACAAAAAGCGATGGGACCCGCAAGGGTCGATGCCTGCCAGGGGTGCGGGTTTGTTCGAAAGAGACACCACAGCCCCTGGCTTAAGGGCTACTGAAGGAACACGGGTGGGTTTTAGTCAGTAAAAGTCTGACACGCCCTCCTGCTCCACCCAGAGCGGGAGAAGTTATTTGATGATTTCCCACCCAAAAAAAAAAAAAAAAAAACTGGTGAATAGGGTATTTTCCAATTTTTCAAAAACTATTCTAATTTGAAGATTGGAACGAGATATTTAACAGAAAAATAAAAATAAATTGATTTCTATCCATTTTCTCAATTAAAAAAGATTTAAACCAAATTTATTTTTAGTTGTTTTGAATTTACCGCCAAAACGCTTCTTACGATGACTTTTTATTACGTGACGTCAACTTTGTGTAAACTAAAGTACTTGGTAAGTAAATAAGTGAATGTCGCGTTTAATATTATATTTCATTCTTGTGTGTAATATTTGTATGCTTGCGAGTAGAATGCAGCGCACTAACATTATCACTATAAGACCTAATATAAACTATGTACCTGCATTGTGACAAATAAAATGATTTGATTTGATTTGATTTGGTTTATAATTAACAAGATTTTTAATGGATAAAAGTGATTTTACTGGTGTACGGTGCCTCTGTGCAAAAATACTTCTAAAACGGCGCCAAACTAAGTATTTGTACCGGTGCCGTATAAACAAAGTTGACGTCACATGTCACGTGATAAAAAGTCATCGTAAGGAGCGTTTTGGCGGTAAATTCAAAACAACGAAAAATAAATTCGATTTTAATCATTTTTAATTGAGAAAATGTGTATTAATAAATTTATTTTTATTTTTCTGTTAAATATATCGTCCCAATCTTCAAATTAAAATAGTTTTTATGAAATCGGAAAATACCCTATTGGGCGTAGGTACTATAGAGGTAGGTACACCACTGCTCAACCCTTCAGGGAAACACGGCGTGATGCTGTGTTATAATTAATAGTTTTTTTTAAATTTTTAGGCTAGCAATACCTATAATATTGTACAGGTTAGCTCCACAGATAGGCGCGGTCGCAGCCAAAGACGGGGGGGGGTCACAGACAAAAGACTACATATTAATAGGAAAATAAAAAGAGTAAATTAGACTTTATTGCACAAAAAATTGGTTTACGTTTGTGGCTTGGGGGGGGGGGATCATGATACCTAGGACCCCCCCCCTCGGACCGCGCCTGTCCACAGAGCACGTACCCGCATAATACATGACATGACTTACCCAGTTACTAGGTGGACCCGATACTCCATTGACTACTTTGGCGTCGGCCCAGATATAATAGTCTGCATAGTTGCCTACGTTGTTTACTGAATCCAGGAACCACTGACTCTCGGTGCTCGTATGGTTGGGCACGTAGTCCAACACCACGCGAATGCCTGTACGTCACGGAAGTACGTATTAGAACAACATCTTAGAGGTATCGCAGTTAGGTACGGCTGTAGTTAAGGGTTCCGTTAAAAGTCCACGAAGTGGTACTAGATAACTAATAGGAACATCGATCCGCTGCCTCCATTGTACACATATGTATTCCGATAAGATTAATACACTTAGGAAGTGTACAAACACTAGAAAGCTGAGTCATACCACGGTTTAACATTGGCACTACAAGTCTCAGTTATACTGAGGTTAGGGAAAACGTCCCTGCTGCGGGGTAATTGCGTAACAAACACTAGGAACGGCTTTAATTTTGACAGTTAAACAACATTCATTGCCTTATTTACGTTGTTGAGCAGACACATTTTTCGAACATAGGAAGCAAAGGATTAGCAAAAACCTTCAAAATTTATTTAATTATTAGTATCTGTCGTAAGTAGGGTGCTGCTTTAGTAAGGTTGTTATTGTTACAGGACCACCGTGTGGCTACAGTCCGGTGGAGTATGACGGGTTCCTCCGAATTTTCGTATCTATGAAGTCGTCCATACGTTTAAAAAGGTACAACAACGGTCGAGGCAGCGAGGAGACTGCTAATCGGAACAAAAACGGGATAGGTAGGTACAGTAGGCCGCACGTCACGTCAAAAAAGCCAGTACGCACGGCTATACATCAAGCTATACATTTCCAGTATAAGCTGTTCGCGCATTGTTTAAAATTCCCGTACAGTGCGAGTTCAACCTAAACTGGAAATGTATAGCTTGATGTGTAGCCGTGTGTACAGACTGTCTTGCTTGCTAGCTTGTTGTTGTTGTCTAGCTTGTACTGGTTTTCTTACCTACTTACTCCGGGGTCAGTTCAGACTGAACTTGAACTGACCCCGGAGTAAGTAGGTAACTGAAATTTACTGGCTCCGTGGAAAATAGGACCGTATTACCATAGCTTAAAGTTGAAAATTGTATGAATATCGACATACTCGCATGCTTTCTGTTTGAATTGCGGCAAGAAGGCTCGAGCCTGCGCGAGTATTTTTCCGTTCTGTCTTACGAAAGGCCAGCTCTAAGTCAAAGTGTTACCACACCGAAGCAAGGTCACCTGTAGATGCTATAGTTGCTGATTTAACAAAAACATACCCAATCTCTTAGCTTCAACCATGAGAGCGTCGAAGTCGTCCATAGTGCCGTATTCTTCTGCTATTGATTTATAGTCTGTTATGTCATAACCGAAGTCGTACATGGGCGACTTGTAGATCGGAGACAGCCAGATCGCATCTACGCCCAACTCTTGTAGGTACGGTAGCTGTTGTTTTATACCTGTTGAAAAAGTAAGGCATATTATCATACATAGGTAGTTCCTTATGAAGGCAATCTCTTAGATACTTCTTTCTACTTAAACGTATAGCAGGTTACAGCATTTTATGAATAACGCTTAATAGTACCTAATAAATACCATTTCATCAGTATTTGAGGTTAGTTGTTAAATGACTTATTGGCAAATAAGGAGACTGCTTTTCCAAGACTCGCACGATGCTCGTAAATCTGAATTTCTCACTTTCACGATGAGGAAGGGCGTGGTTAATTCTGCGACAGCCATGTCAAACAAGCAGGGCCCGATCTAGCTATTTAGCCGCTCCGAGCAAAAATAATATTCGCCGCCCTTTACACTAACACCATATAAGTCTCCGGCGGGATCTCATGGCGACGTGGAGAGTGCGATTGTCACAACCCAGTGCGCACGCCACGATTGCGGCGGTAAGTCCCCTCTTTGAGAAGTGACTTGTGAGGCGGCATGGCGTCCTCACCTTCCACCTGATGCAGATCCTCACTGGACACGGCTGTTTCGGGAGGTTCCTATTTCGCATAAGGCGGGAGGAAACGCCCGGGTGTTTCCATTGCGAAGATCGCCCTGAGGACACGGTGGAGGTCTGCCCGGCGTGGGCGGAACTCCACCGTGTCCTCGTGGAGGCGATCGGCGGCGGCGATCTCTCGCCTGGTCCACGCCATGGTACGGAGCGAGAGTGCATGGGTAGCCGTCACCCCCTTCCGCGAAGCAGCGATGCTCGCGAAGAGAGAGGCAGCGCATGTGAAGGAGAGGCAGTACATGCGCCCTCACGGCCCTAGCCTCCGCAGGAGACCCCCTGGGCGTCGGGAAACCCAGGCTGATTCCCGGCCACCGTAGGCGTTGGCTTACGGACGGCGAGTTATGGGTAGCTCGCTGTCCGGTAAGGACCAAGCCCTGGTCGACGGCGCGTTGTGTTCCACGCGCGCCTCAAAGAGATGTCAGCAGAAACTCATGGGGCCCGCTGCCTGCCAGGGTTGCGGATCGTTCGAAAGAGATAGCGGCCCCTTGCACACAGGCTAGTGAGGGAACACGGGTAGGTTTTAGTCAGTAAAAGTCTGACACGCCCTCCTGCTCCACCCAGAGCGGGAGAAGTTAATTGATGATTTGAACATGAGCTTGCTATTCAAAAGATGGGATGATAGATGTGTGATATTCTTTTAATTTTATAATATTCACCTACGTTCGTCTAATAAGGCTTCTGAACAAGTATTCAAAAATTCATGAGAGTATGTTTGTAAGCAAACATTTTGCCGCCCCTAATTCTTGCCGCTCTGGGCATTTGCCCGGCTTGCCCCCCCTTAGATCGGGCCCTGCAAACAAGATATCAAGTTTAAAAAGTGTTACCATTTAGATCTCCGATCCCGTCGTTATTGCTATCCATGAAGGAGCGCGGGTATATCTGGTAGACCACAGCTGACTTCCACCACATATCCACGCACGAGACGCTCGTCACCATCGCAGCAACCACGAACAGCGTAAACACCCACATTTTGGCTTAACACACGAAAATTTTGATTAATATTATGTTCACAATCAATAAATTTTCTAATTAATTTAGTAGGTACTTATTACGGCACGGAACAGGCATTTGAACTCGGAATTGCAGTCCTTTTCGCCTTGGACCATTATCTGTCTAGCCTTTTCGCAACTATGTTAGGGTTGGCTTTCGGTCTAACCGGATGCACCTGAGTACCATTTTACATCGAGCATTTGCCTTTTTGACCTCCACAACCCAGTGTTTGGGTAACACGATACTCAAGCCAAATGGAATGATCCTGAGCCAAAATGGGAATGCCTCTGGTAAAGTAAATGCAACGGTTTGACTACTCGCGAGATCGAGGCACACTGCTCATCGGTTTTCTGAGTTACCGATCAACAGCAGATCCTGGCGCCCCCTCCGGGTCCTGGCCGCCCACATCAGCTACAACACCACTTACACAACACGACCACACACAATGCAATGTTACTAATAATATTTTAAAGCAAGTAATTTATTCAGTTAAGATTCGGTTACTGTCGCTGCAGAAGATTGGAAATCCATATGAGAAAGCACAGAGTCCCTAAGCCACTTTGAAATATTAATTATTTGAAACACACCAACCTATGTTCGCCGCTGCTACACCAATAAACAAGGTCACAACTGAGAGGTCCTATGTACAGGAAGATTCAAGTGATAGGTGAATGAGAGCACTTCATATTGTTTATGTCTTAGCGATAGGTGTTATCGTTGGGGATTATACACCCTAATAAGATTCTTCAGGAACACTTTGTGAGTGTCTACTTCTGAATTGGTATGTTCGTAATAGATAGGTAGGTGCTCAAAGATGTGTGAGTGCCTAGGTTTTTTTTGAGTCGTATATCATCAACGCGTCTTGAGCAAGCGTGGTAATCAACGCTCGTGCCTTCTCTGTCTAAGAAGAGGCCTTTGACCTGCAGCGGGCAGTAAAAGCTCAGTATCCATATGGATTCATAGGGAAACTACGAAGAACTGGTCGAAAAGGCCCACTCATACAGACGCGCGCATCTACTAAACTTCTCGCCGAAGGTTGCGGTGCTCTCAGCTCTTAGGGCCGAAACTGCGTTATGCGGGCGCCCGCGACGGTCAACCGTCGCGGGTGTATGTGCGTGGACACGCGAGGTGGGATCGTAATGATGTCAGTCGCGGGGACATTTTATTTACGACTAGCTGCTGCCCGCGGCTTCGCGGGATCCGCGTGGATGTCGGAAATTATCCCACGGGAACGTGCTACCGCGACTTAAAGTAGCCTAACCCGCGACGGACGCCCGCGCGTGGGACCGCGACGGGGCACATTTGTATGAAACCGTGCGGGCGTCCGCTTAAAGCAGTTTCAGCCCTTAGAAGGTAGTAATATCATAACAAACGCAAAGTTAGAGTTGTGATCATTATGGTGATAGGGATAAAGAAACGCAAGTTGTTTTATTAATTCATTTATTTATTCTTCAGAAAGCTTATAGTCAAATGTCTTGGTAAAAAATGTACATTTGGCGCCATTTACGAGCTAAAAAAAAAACTACAAATTAAAAAAAAACTACGTAAGTAGGTACCTAAAGTTAAAAGAAATAAACAAAACAAAAATAAAATAGAATCTTCTAAACCAAATTATTGTTTCTAAATATTAACAAAACAAAACACATTCTGACTAAATTTACTTACAAACTAGAATAAACACAAAGAATAAAACAATTGCTTTATCTAGGACTAATGGTATTGCTGTCTTTAACAAAGTATTCCTTATTTATAGCTTGTCTAAATGTGCTTGGACCGGTTCTGAATAAATCAACATCTAAGTGAGAGGGAAGATTATTGAAGCTGAACGTGAAGACGTGGGCGCTGCATGAAACCTACGTGATGTGTTCGGACTTCGGAGTGATAAATTTGAGAGGAGTTTGGAGTTTGAGAGCTATTGGCGATATTTAATAGGAAAGTAATATCATTAATGGCTTCTGTTTTCCACCGGCAGAAAATAGTATCTTTTTGCAACGGTTTATATAATTATTTAACGGTAAAACCAATTATATTTATTAACATAGAGATTGAAACAGGTATATTTAACAAACACATTACAAATCATCATCGTCATCATTTCAGCCGAAAGGCGTCCACTGCTGGACATAAGCCTCCCCAAAAGAGGGGGGTTTTGCCATAATCGCCACGCTTGGCAAGCGGGTTGGCAATCGCAGTATGATGGTAAAATGCATAAAGAACGCTGCTGCCCATTCTCTAGTAAGTAGTCACTTTATAGGACACCCACGGGAAGGAATGTTCTAGATATCTTCAAAACTTTTTGTCCTATTCTGGACTTATACAGATCATACCGTGGGTGGGTTCCATACTCCGTCATTTGCAGGTTCAATTAGGGTAACTGACAAAACTCGACTTTTCAGTAGAAGCATTTAAAGTTTTTTTTCGTGATAACATAACTTTTTTTTCGTGTGGCCTGTTTTGGATGTGTTGAGTGACAGAATAGCTTCAAATTCACTTAGTTTTTAGCCTAAACATGATACTTTATAATACTCTACATTTTCGGAAATAAGTTTCAGTTAAAGACACCTATTTTTTTTTCAAACCTATGCCAGATGCAAAAATAAAACAATCCACTTAATTATTGTTCAACGTAATTATAATTTTACTACTCTTCTATTGAGTCTTCTAAATCAGTTTGGTTAAGAGTGTCTTTTACATCTTTGGTAAAGGGTAGGTTTAAAAAAGTACTATGTTGTCTGTTAGGAATAACATCTTCATTACACAGTATTTTTTGAAGTGAAAGTTTCTTTAGGCGCGTTGAGCACTTTTTGGGTGAACAAAAATCATGGAACTCGCGGCATCATCGTCCCCGAATGCTTTCCATGAGCTATATGTATACTGTGTATATCGACGGTCCCTACGTGTAATCCCCTAACTACAGAGGACCAATTTTACAGGAGAGCGCTTCAAAGTTTCAAACACGTGCATAATTATCATGCTCTAGTTAATGTAATGTCATGATGGATTTGAAGTGCATTTTGCCATCTTTGACTTATTTTTGCCAAACTAAACGACAGCATAGGCTGGCCTGAAGGTCACGAAAACAAAACATGCAAATCACGTATCTACCACTTAGGGGATTATACGTAGGAACCATTGATATTGGGTGAACGAGCACACGGATGAGTCGCGCGTTGATGTCTTTTGTAGGAGTCCCTTTCTTTCATTAGGAAATTCTAATTCTTTTATCCTTTTCTTTCCCGTTGTATTTTTATCGTGAAAATCTGTACTGTTACCTTTAATGGCTGAAGTCGATCGCTTGTTTATCATTTTTTACCGAGAGCAATCAGGACCCAATGTGAAATCCTGTATTGACAAAAAAATACACACGTAACGTAATTGTTCAAGTTTTCACTTCTTCGGCACTCCCGGAGTGCAACAATTTTTTTTAATATTTGTACTTGTGATCCTGTCAGCTTTTGTTTTTTTTTTTTTTTTTTTTTTGGGTTGGAAATCATCAAATGACTTCTGCTGAGTAGAGCAGGAGGGCGTGTCAGACTTTTACTGACTAAAACCCACCCGTGTTCCCTCAGTAGCCCGTATGCCAGGGGCCGTGGTATCTCTTTCGAACAAACCCGCACCCCTGGCAGGCATCGGCTCTTGCGGACCCCACCAGTGGTTGCTGACATCTTTGACGGCGCGCGTGAGGAACACAACGCGCCGTCCCGTCTACCACTTTTCGGCCGCAGAGGATAGGGAGAGCGACTGACGCTATACCGACACTCCTCTTCCCCTGCGGCCCCACCGCGTCCGCCATCAAACGGTGGCGGCCCCGTCCAGGCCACGGAAGGGAAGAGCGCTGCTCAGAAGCACCGGCACTCCTCCTCTACCGCAGCCTGTAACCCTCAGCCGCGATGCCTCCCATTCGACATCGCGGCCCACCTCAGTTGCGGTGCACCTCACCGCAACCTACTTTTTGGCCGCTACGTCAATGGCTTGAAGGCAAAAGCCCTGACGAGCGGCCCCACCGTTGGGTTCCTCTTGGCTTCACCGTGGATGGGAGACCACGGTTACTAAGCCCCCCCGCAACGACAATGCGGGAACCCACTCGGGGGGGATCCTGTCAGCTTTGGAACCCAGGGTGGGGCTGCTCGTCAGGGCTTTTCCATCAAAGCCGACGACGTAGCGGCCAAAAAAAAAAAAAAATATAGGTTGCGGAGAGGTGCACCGCAACTGAGGTGGGCCGCGATGTCGAATGGGAGGCATCGCGGCTGAGGGTTACACCCTGCGGCGGAGGTGCCGGTACTTTTGAGTAGCGCTCTTCCCTTCCGTGGACGTCACTGCTTGTGTACGGAGCGCCTTAGAAGCGGCGACCGTTACGCAGTCGCAGGGGAGAGTGCTATGATCGCCGTGAAGAGGCGTTTACGCAAGCAGTGGCATCAAACGAGATGCCCCACAATGAAAGCACAGCTCAACCGTCTCGCAGATAAGGTGAAGGCCGAACTCCAGGCGCACACGGCTGCGGGCTGGGAAGAGAGGATCCAGGAGGCGGCAGACAGCTGGCCGTCTCTTCACAAACTTTGCCGTCAGCTGACGAATACCCCAGCCCCGGTAGGCCCTCTGCTCAACAGCGACGGGGCGCTTAGGTACGTAGCGAAGGATCGGGCGGAGGTCTTCGCCGAGCACCTGGAGCGTCAGTTCCGCCCCAACCCGACCAGCGATGTGGAGCATGTCGCAGCGGTCAGAAACACCTTGGAGAATACTTCGCACCGCCGATACCTCCCGATGAAGACCCTGTATTTTTCTCGCCTGGTGCAGCCAGACGCGCCATTCTGAGGATGAAGCCCAGAAAGGCCCCCGGTGCGGATGGTATCACCAATACAGCGCTGCGCCACCTGCCGTACCGTATGGTAGCAGCGTTGGCGCGCCTGTTCACTGCGATACTGCGCACCGAGTCCTTTCCCGCCTCGTGGAAGGAGGGGCGCGTCATAATGCCCCGGGGCCACCACCGATTGATGGCGGACGCGGTGGGGCCGCAAGGGAAGAGGAGTATCGGTATAGCGTTGGCCGCTCTCCCTATCCCCTGCGGCTGAAAAGTGGTAGGCGGCGGGGCCACTGTGCTGACTCGTTGCAGGGTGACCGAAGGATACGCAAGGGCCGATGCCTGCCAGGGGTGCGGGTTGTTCGAAAGAGATACCGTCGCCCCTGGCACTCGGGCAACTGAGGGAACAAGGATGGGTTTTAGTCAGTAAAAGTCTGATACGCCCTCCTGCACCACCCAGAGCGGGAGAAGTCATTTCATGATTTCCTACCCTAACAAAAAATAAAAGAACCTGTCTGCTTTTATATAGGATAAGTTTTTATCCAGTGCGCAAACTGTAACCATGAATTCAGCATATCATTGTACCGGTCTACAATGATATGCTGAATTCATGGCTATAGTTTGCGCACTGGATAAAAACACATCCTGTATATGGGTTTCTTAAATCCTTAAAACACTTTTGTAATGCTTCTTTACAATGATTCATGCAGTTCATTGACAAACTTTTTCACTATACCCTTTCCTTTCCCTTTTCTTTTCTGCTTTAGATCTTCTTCATCATTCTTGATTAAGTTTTTGCATTGGTTTTCATGGAATGTTTGGTTTTAATCGTTTTAACATATTTTTTCTTTGTTGTGGCAATCCTGACCTACGACATTTTACATGCTCAGGCGCAAATTGGTGTAACTAACACCAAGCTTAAACCTATAATAGTTTGAGTCAGTTATTGACGTAACTTAACTATTGGTGAAATAATGTTGACGACATTTTTTCGTGGCTATAAATACACCAATTCAGTTGTGCAAATGGTTACATAACCAGTAACAGCACTATTTAGAAGGAAATCTGAAAAATTCACAACTAAAATACCATTCGAAAGAACAGGAAAAACTAAGAAAAACTGTATACTCAACTCATTTTACGTGTTTTGTCAGTTACGTCAATAACATTGAACCTGCAACTGACGACTTGAGATGCATATTTTAGGCGGCTGCGTACGTATGAACAGTATAGAACTTTGATTACTTTTAGAGAGTTAACGTAAGAAGATGAGCTGATTATGAAACCCAGGGACTTGGAAGCTATAAGTAGCTTAACCTTAGTGATCGTTTGGTTGTTCAATGCTTAGGTACCCTGAACCAAATGTCTTCTTTAGCCATGTATACTCGATATGAAAGCATTTCGATACATTTAATTAAAGTTTGTTTAGTGCACAAATTTACAAACCTATTAATATCCTCTTGGAGTAGTTATGTATCAGCTGAACTACGTACTGTTTTCAGAATTTTTGTCATCGGCGTTTAATAGAATGTAGGAGTTAATAAAACATTTCTTTATACCTGCTATAAATAAATTAAACAGAAGAAGTCCTAAAATTGATCCCTGAGGAACTCCAGATGGTATCAGATTCCAATCGGAGTTAAAGCCCTGTAATATTACTGCTTGTGATCTGTATTCAATATAAGAGGAAACCACCATATACATCGCCGTGAATTCCAGCTGAAGAAAGTTTACGTAAAAGTACTCTTTGGTCAATGCGGTCAACAAGTTTACTCAAGAGCAAAAAAACATCAAATTGACTGCTTGAAAATATTTATTTAGACAAAATTACAAAAATGACACATTTAATAAATATAATTTGTCCGTATAGGTATTACGATTAATAAAAACGAACTGTTCAAATTCGTTTTAATATATACATCATTTACAAATACATAACAAAATAGAGTAATCTTTTAAAAACTTACAGGCTCTATCAACACAGATCGCGGGCCATTCAGGCTCAGTGTTCGTGTACATACATACATATTTTGAAACATAGGCCAGGAGCTGTATTACGAACAATGAATGCCATAATTTTTCCAGTGCGAGAGAGAAAAACAGAGCAATACTTGTCCGATAGTATCACCCCATCCCTTTTTCGCAATTGATCCATGATGGCATTATTACTTCAAAACATGGCCCAGCTTTGGATATGAGGAATAGTCATCATCATCATCATCATCATTTCAGCCGAACGACGTCCACTGCTGGACATAGACCTCCCCTAAAAGTAGGGTTTTGCCATAACCGCAACGCTTGGCAGGCGGTTTGGCGATCGCAGTATGGTGGTAAAATGCATAGAGAACGCTGCTGCCCATTTTCTAGTAAGTCTCTCCCGGAACTAGTAATTTTCCATTAATGCATATGCATCAATCTTTTTTCCGTCCTACTAACGAGACCTAGCCTGGGGGAACAGATTACTATTAGAACAGATATTATAAATGTGTGGATTGACCCAAAAATGAAATAGATAAATTATAACTTAACAGGTAGTTTTGACAAAAGAAGTACCGTACATTTTCAAAGGCTCTAAGATTTAGTTATTAGTACGTGTACGTAGTTACATTATTTTAGCGATACATGAATTAATGAAATAATAATATACAGAATGAATGGTGCTACGATACTTGTAGCACCACCTCCAGTATTGGTACCGTTTCCTGTAGTGGTACCATTGCCGGTACCAGTATCTGTTCCATTGCTGCTACCAGTACCGGTATCAGTACCGCCTCCGCCAGTATCAGTATTGTTTGCAGCTGCAGTTTGCAATGCCATCGCACAGTTTGCTGACAGGGCAACACTGCTCCTTGACACTATTGTGCTGGAACACACAATACATACGCAATAAATACCTACAAATGTTCTGAGATTTTTACTATTTAGGATGTATCTTTTTTATTACCAACCCGTGAGTGGGTTCCCGCATTGTCGTTGCGGGGGGGCTCAGTAACCGTGGTCTCCCACCCACGGTGAAGCGAAGAGGGAGCCAAAGGTGGGGCCGTTCGTCAGGGCTTTTACCTTCAAGCCATTGACGTAGCGGCCAAAAAGTAGGTTGCGGTGAGGTGCATCGCAACAACTGAGGTGGGCCGCGATGTCGAATGGGAGGCATCGCGGCTGAGGGTTACGGGCTGCGGTAGAGGAGGAGTGCCGGTGCTTCTGAGCAGCGCTCTTCCCTTCCGTGGCCTGGACGGGGCCGCCACCGTTTGATGGCGGACGCGGGACGGCGCGTTGTGTTCCACGCGCGGCGTCAGAGATGTCAGCAACGACTGGTGGGGTCCGCAAGGGCCAATGCCTGCCAGGGGTGTGGATTGTTCGAAAGAGACACCGTCGCCCCTGGCACACGGGCAACTGAGAGAACACGGGTGGGTTTTAGTCAGTAAAAGTGACACGCCCTCCTGCTCTCTACCCAGAGCGGGAGAAGTCATGTCATGATTAACCAACCTCCAAAAAAACAAACCCGCCCACCCAACTTTGCATTTTACTTTGCTGAGTTAATACGGTGTTTTTTATGGCCCATATTGTCTTTAGAAAACTATCAAATATTGTAAAAACCAAGTGTTAACTATGATATATTTAAAATGAATGATTAAAAGTTTAAAGAAATTAAACATTTAATCAGACTGGTCAACTCAAATGCGAATTGGAATTAGGGTTACACTTGCCTACCAGAATCTACAATGGGAAGGAAAATCTCAACTACCTTTGAATTTAGAATGAAGACTGCACATATGTAGGTATATACCTAGAATAATTGTTACTTACTTTGTGCTTTGTGCACAATCGACTCCCGAGGCAACCACTCTCATCGATTGTGGCACGCCACTTATAGCATCCAGATTTACGGTTGTGGATGTCGATGCCAAGTTAATGATTCCCACGACAGCAGGATCACTTGTTGTAGGCACCCTGACGGATACAAAAAGATTAAATTATTTTATTTTATTAAATAGGAACAACAAACAGCTACATTATGGAATATTACAAAAAGAAAATATAAGTTACTTAAATAATAACGTAGCCCACAGCGCTGTTCACAGATTACCAATAATATATAAGCTTTAAATTTACTAGGAGGTGAACTGTACATGCATAACAGATTCAGTAAACATTAAAAAAAAAACAATAAAGAAAAAGTAATTAAATAAAAATAAAACTAATATTATATTAAAAGCAATCGAAGAACTAGTCCAAAAGTTCAAGTGTGTCATACAAAAGGCTACGAAACCTTCAAAGAACATGCAAATATATCGATATTGTTATTTATATTCTAAGTATTCTACGCAATTAAATAGAAGGCGATTCACACACGGCACCGCGCACCGCCGCGGCGGCATACAATTCGACCGCGCGGTCGGGCGGTGTACGTGTGTTAGGCATCAACGGATTTCTTAGAGACCAATGCGCCATGAGATCCGCTTCACCGCCTACCGCGGCGGTTTGCGGTGCCGTGTGTTAATCGCCTAAGTGCACCAGGTTTTCTCACAAAATCTGAATGTAAGCAAATACACATATTCACATTGTGGAAATTGAACACGTAACTAAGAAATATCCGCCTCTGCCACGGGGGAGGGCGAGACAGTAGAGATACTCTCCGGAGCCAGGCCGCATATCAATATTTGTATGTTGCTGATAGGGTACGTACCTCGTTACAACTAAGACGTCACTTGTAAGGGAAGTTGTTCCCAACGAACCGGAAGTCACCGCCGCAGAATGTTTTAAGGCAACGACGTCCTTGTAAAACTGTAAGAAGGAAGTAGATATAACAGTCATTTATAAATAATACGGCCTAGGAATTGGCGCACTGCTGGGTTTTGGCCCCTTTTTTCACCAGAAACATCTGGATAAGCAGTTCTTATTCCGTGGCGAATGTAACTAATATCATAACTGCTACAAAGCTATAGGACTAAACCATTTACTAAGATGACTCATAATGGCAGGCTTCCCATTGTCTTTAAAATTTTCATTAAGTACCTACTTAAATATGGGAATGAGCAAAAGTGCTCCAAGTAAGGAGAACAACTTTCGCGAGATGACATTGACATGAAAGGCGCTCCTTATGTCTAATATAAAGTTCAGTAACCTTGTAGTGACTCTTAGTTGCTGCCTTCTCGACCGCCACATTAACAGTCTTGTAGTCACTAGCGACTGGCAGCCACGTAGACGTGGCGTTAGAGAAGCCAGCGTTTGTGGAAGCGTCCCAGTGGAACGGCGTACGTGCAGGGTCGCGGCTGCTCTTCCAGTAATTAATAGGATCTTCGGTGTTGCACGCCTGGGGGTCCTTGGTGTCTACCCAGCTTATGTAACCATCGGTCATACCAAGCTCTTCGCCCTGAAATGGGGAATTTTATTTTGTAATGGCGTTGCGGTGACAAGATCGTATCGTGATGCCTACCCAGTAACTGGGTTGCGGAGGTTAAATAGGCAGTCGCTCCATGTAGAGTACGCTCGTCATTGGGTTGTAGGAAACTACGATACCTACAAATTTAGCTAGATTTTGCGTTTGATTGCTGATGTACCTAACGCAGCACTCGACTATAATATCAACGGTCAGTCTAGTTGGTGCCGTTTCTGAAAAGGCATTTGATATCTGGGTCGTCGAGTCGGTGACACTGGGCCAGCACTTTAGTATCAGTCAAGCATAAAATAAATCGCTGCGATTTGTGACAGCAACACGGTCAAGTCTGAAGAAGTTGTAAAATGTCTTGGTATACACAATTCCGCGCATCACCAAGTTCTCTTTAGCACACAAAGCCGCCGCGCATGTGTGCAAATCAAACATCGAACAGGTGGCAGTCGAACCAAAATTAAACCACTTTCTTTCGCGTTGCTCAATATCTTTGGCAGCCCTTAAAAATCCATGACTCAAAATATTGTTTAACGTCTGCTGGGAGCTAAGTAAGTCTCTGCAGGGAGTTGAGAAAAGTTGTGGAAGATAATGATGAAGACCCAGAGATACTTGTAACTAATCTCGACGCGTAGCGACAGCGACATGTTGTACGGAGGTAATACTTCCCCGGACGAGACCTTACAGAAGGGGAGAGTTAGGAAGGATAAGGCACAATGTTTCACTTACCTGATAGGTGATTGTGACTCCAGGGAGGATGAGAGCCAACATGTTCATCGCGTCCACTCTCTTCACGCCGTGCCTTGTAGCCAACCGGCTATTGTCATGATTGCCGTTCTGTAATACACAGAACATTCTTAAATTATATTCAAGTGTCACCCTGATCCTGAAGCTACAGAACAAGCTTCAATATTTGGGCCGACATCATGAGTTTATAAAAGTTGTAGAGAAAATTTCGGATGTATCCTGAAAAATCCGAACGCAGAGTGCGTCGGATGACCAATCGTTCGGGTTCGCTGAACGAAATAAACGTGACGATCGCGTACCTATGTTAGGACACGGCCCTACAGCTTATTAAATTGCAGCTCAATTTTTAAGGTTCTGCTATTGGTACCTATTGATGTTATTGTGCCGATATAAAGTTTTTCAATTTTTCATTAGGTTGCAGGCAAAAAAGCGTCTTAAAAAATTAGCTTGAATACGTTTTCAATTTGAAATAACCTCAGTGCAACGGACAGAAGTCTTATAATTATAAAGGCCACAGGGACGTAAGTCTTATAATTATAAAGGCCATATGGACAGAAGTCTTATAATTATAAAGGCCACAGGGACGTAAGTCTTATAATTATAAAGGCCATATGGACATAAGTCTTATAATTATAAAGGCCACAGGGACGTAAGTCTTATAATTATAAAGGCCATATGGACATAAGTCTTATAATTATAAAGGCTAGGGCCTGGCCCACAAAAAAAAAAAAATGACAAGACATTTTGCGGATATGAAGTGACCAAGAGATTATTAGCGAATAACTTACCACCCAATTAGCAGTTTTATTAGCTGGCATATTGGTCATCCACTTATCGACTACAGTCTTCATGTTGATTGCAGTGGACGTGCTGCTCAGCTCTCCAAGAAACACAAAGTTAAATGGCATGGAACCGTCGCGAACCCCATTGCCATAGTACCGCATCATCAGGTCCAAATCAGTGTAAGCTTCCGTCATCATGATCTTGGACTCGTTTTGTCCGAACTCTTCGAGGACATCTCTCCAGTCATACACGATGTCGTATGTTGCATTTTGATCCTTAGTGTAGGGGTGATTTAGGTACTCGTAGCTGTTTGCGTCGTCAGTAGTACCTGAAACCATGATAAATGTGGGATTACTTAATATTATTTAGAATCTAGCTGTGCTCGCGACTTCGTTCGCGTGGATGTCTGAAAAAATTATTTGTCCCTTAGAAAGGTGTAGTTACCACTCCTACTCCTAATCTTTTTTGATGGGAAGCACTACTTGGGGTTCTCTACCACAGCCCTTTGAATGCAGTCGCTGCATCTTCAGGGTGCATCATGTCGATGCGATGAAGTGACCTTTTCAATGTTGAGAATAAATAAAAATGCCTGGTTCATTATCTGTGTAAATGCCATGCGGCCATGCCGATGCCGGTCTCAATAAATGTCTTTTAAAGTTAACCATATTGGTGTGGTAATTTTTACGTGATACAAGCAGACAACGGCATTTGTTTTTTTGGAAATATTTTCAATGTACAGATACTCCTCGTCTAAAAATTTATTAAATGTAGGTAATGGATAATAGACTTGCCGGGAAACTATTTCCTGTATGCAACCTTAATAATAATACCCCTCATACAAAGAAGCAACCGCAGAAGTCAGATCTATGTCGATCTGACATTGTCGGAGTGGGTTATTTTAAGGTTAGATAGAAGCAACAGCGTCCCAGCAAGTGTTTTTGTTATTAACTGACCCGAGACTGGTTCGTCAGGGTATGCGCCGTCGACTACCACTTCATACAACATGTTGACTGCGTCTACTCGGAAACCAGATACTCCCTTTCTTAACCAGAAACGAAGCACCTCCTGAAAGATTTTGGGGACTTTTATGCGACATCTTTTAAGAGAGCTATCATTATAAAGCCCCATCAAATTGCATCCAAGTTAAGATGAAAAAAAAAAACTTCTATTGTTCATATGTGTGGGTTTATGTGTAAACGTACTTTCATTTCTTCGCGAAGATACTGGCTGCGGTAGTTGATGTCTGGCTGTTGAATGACGAACTGATGCAGGTAGTATTGCTTTCTAACGGAGTTGTATTCCCAGGCACTATTGCGGAACACACTGATCTAAACAAAAAGTAAATGAATCTTAGTCGATGTTTCCAAGGAACTGTAGACAGGCACCTACTACCTTAGTACTGGCTATAAGTAAACACTTTTAAAAACGTAGGTTTATGTAAGATATGTCTATCTTGGGTAAAAAGTTTACTACTAGGCTTGTCACCGTAGCTAGACATAAAAATCACGTTAGGTCGCTCAGATTCAGATTTTTTTGCTAAATATAACCTTGTTAGTTTAGATATTAGTAATATTTTCATTTTGTAAAGAAATAGGAATAGAACATAACGAAGGTAGGGTAAATAGGTACCTACTGGCTAGCTCCACAGAGCACGTACCCGCATAATACATGACATGACTTACCCAGTTACTAGGTGGACCCGATACTCCATTGACTACTTTGGCGTCGGCCCAGATATAATAGTCTGCATAGTTGCCTACGCTGTTTACTGAATCCAGGAACCACTGACTCTCGGTGCTCGTATGGTTGGGCACGTAGTCCAACACCACGCGAATGCCTGTACGTCATGGAAGTACGTATTAGAACAACATCTTAGAGGTATAGCAGTTACGGCTGTAGTTAAGGGTTCTGTTAACTAAGTCTACGAAGTGGTTCTAGGTAATTGGAACATCGATCCGCTGCCTCCATTGTACACATAAGTATTCCGATAAGATTAAAACACTTAGCAAGTGTACAAGCACTAGAAAACTGAGTGATACCGCGGTTTAACATTGGCACTACAAGTGTTTAATTTATGCTGAGGTTAGGGGAAGTACCTGCGGGGTAATTGCGTCTTACGCTAACCGTAGGAATGGCTTTAATTTTGACATTTAAACAACATTCATTGCCTTATTTACGTGGTTGAACAGACCATTTTTCGAACATAATTATGTAGCAATGAAAATAAACTTCAAAATGATTGAGATTATATTATGTCTCATTTACATTCAGCCGAAGTGAGCAGGGAAGTGGGCAAGACGAGTGTAAACACGATACTTTTCATGCCACTGCCATTGCCACTAACGCTGCCCGGCGCTCCCCAAAACGAACGACTTTTTATGCGGAAGTCAAAGGACCGACAGCGTGAGCAGCAGTGCGTGTTTACAATTTTACATTCAGGGCCTAGAGACAAAATACATTTCTGTTAGCGTTCACGCCAAACGCTACGCCAAAATGTTTGAGAATGACATTACCAGCGGAAAGGACACGAGAGACGCAATCT
Source organism: Polymixis flavicincta (assembly GCA_949987655.1). Classification (NCBI taxonomy): domain Eukaryota; kingdom Metazoa; phylum Arthropoda; class Insecta; order Lepidoptera; family Noctuidae; genus Polymixis; species Polymixis flavicincta. The sequence goes on from OX465175.1 coordinate 23,188,499, forward strand.
TTCCACAGGTAATGTCATTCCCATACATTTTCGCGTAGCGTTTGGCGTGAACTCTAGCATAAATGTATTTTGTCTCTAGGCCCTGCTCCGTCGCTCTGTACTCGCCGAGCGCCTGGAGAAGAAAGACGTGTGTTGAAATTTTTTTAACATCGGCAAAAAATCAGTTAAGTAGGTAGGTTGATAATTAGGTACTTACAAAGTTATATTACGATGGATAGATATCATCCACCATCGTATACGACTAACTTTCATTTTTCTAACTCAATGGTGCCGATTCTGTTGTACACTGAAATAAACTAACTAAACTATAACTAAAACTCCTTACTTTTGACTATGAGAATCTTAACGCCAAAAAAATATCTCTAATTTTGACACAACTAAAATCGAATTTGACAATCGCGACTAGCACGTGGTATGTTTTGGCTTCGCAACGTGGTACTTGTTTGCCCTACCCCGTGATTTTTTTCAGAGCCAGAGGCGCGCAGGGGAGGCAGCCTCGACGTGATTTATATGGAATTTGCATTTTTTGTACGGAAAATATTAAAAATTATTACCCACATGTTGAGTTTTAGAGGAGTTTCGCAAAGGGGGTCGAAATTTTCATTATTTTTGCGATAGGACACACCATTTTCGAGATATAAGCAAAAGAAAAGAAAAAAAAAAATACAGTAGGTACTATTTTTGTACCAGAAGTCGAGGTGTCGGTGTGAATTTTAGTTCTTGACAACAAATTTTATTCCACACCTATTTAATCGCGATTAAAAATAGTCAGATTTAGTTCGACAACCAAAATTTTAGGTTGAATATAATAATTAAATTGACAACAACATCATCATTCTCCTACCCTTATCCCAATTTATTTGGGGTCGGCTCAACATGTCTTTTTCTTCCACACTTCTCTATTAGTCGTCATCTCCGTAGTCACACCCTTTCTAACAATATCATCATTCACACAGTCCATCCATCGTTTTTTTGGTCTCCCCCTACTCATAGAGCCTTCGACATAAATTGACAACAACAGAATAGCAAAATTGCCATTTTCACTAAACTAATAATTCAGTGCAATCTTAGTGCTGTCAAACTAAAATATAGTTACGTTGTGTCACTTTAGTCAATTTCAGAATAGGAAATCGTCGTTTGACAGGAATAAACTAAATTTTGGTGATTTTTAGTCTAGTTTAGAGAATTTTGTGACAACAGAATCGGCACCATTATCTTTTTAAATAATCCTTCGGCTGTCTACAACAAGTGTCAAAGTTTGACCTAACTGTCAAACACATATCGAACATAATTACCAAAGACTACAATAATACACTGGCAAATAATTACCTATGTATCGCAAAAAGACAGCGCGGCCGCTGTAATTATTTCGACGTCTGCCATTGCCGAAACTTGAAAGCGGAGTGGTAGGGCAGTATGTAAACACACTCTCCTCTCGATCCTGCTGCAGCAGTATTTAGGGAAGTATCGCCGGCAGCGCGAGGGGCAGCGGCAAGGGCTGAATGTATGTAAATGAGGCATAAGATACCTAATAGTGTGTTACGCAAGTAGGGTGCTGCAGAAACACCATGTGGTTATAGTCCGGAAGAGTTTATCAGGTTCCTACGCTTTTATGTATCTATGACGTCGATAACACCTTTAAAAAGGTAATAGTATAGGTACAACTCACTGCAATAATTTAGATTGAAGAAGCGGGAAGACTGCTACTCGGAACAAAAACGGGATAGGTATTCCAGTAATTGCGGCCCTCTGAAACTATGTAGGCGTAGGTACTATGCTAGGCATGCTCAAGGTCAAAGTGTTACCACCGAAGCGCAGTCGACTGTACTAATTCTAAATTGTTGATTTAACAATTAAAGACTTACCCAATCTCTTAGCTTCAACCATGAGAGCGTCGAAGTCGTCCATAGTGCCGTAGTCTTCTGCTATTGATTTATAGTCTGTTATGTCATAACCGAAGTCGTACATGGGCGACTTGTAGATCGGAGACAGCCAGATCGCATCTACGCCCAACTCTTGTAGGTACGGTAGCCGTTGTTTTATACCTGTTGAAAAAGTAAGGCATATTACCTATACAAATATACATATTTCCGTAACAACAAAAATTCATAGGAACTGATTACTACTTAAACTTATAGCAGGTTATACCTAGCTTTATTCTAAGACCTAGCTGTTATTGTATGAATAACACGTCTTAGTAATATATTATCGGTATACCAACATGTTTGCTAAACAAATTCGAGGTTGGTAATTCATGACGATTTATTGGCACATATAGAGATTGCTTATTGCAAGACTAGCAAGATGCTCGCAAATCTAATTTTCCATTTTCACGTGACGAAGGGCGTGGTATATAAACTTTAAAAAAATTACCATTTAGATCTCCGATCCCGTCGTTATTGCTGTCCATGTAGGAGCGTGGGTATATCTGGTAGACCACAGCTGACTTCCACCACATATCCACGCACGAGACGCTCGCCATCGTCGCAGCAACCACGAACAGCGTAAACACCCACATTTTGGCTTAACACACGAAATATTAAATTAACATTACATTCACAATCAATAGATTCTCTAATTTATTTAATAGGTACTTATATCTGCACGGAACAGGCATTTTTAACAGGGAATTGTAGTAATTTTCGCTTTGGTCCATCATCTGCCTAGCTTTTTCCCAAAAAAGTTGGGGTGATCGGCTTCCAGACTAATCGGATGCACCGCCGTTTTGACCTCCACAACGCAGTTTTTGTGTAACATGAAACCCAACTAGAGCAAATATGGAATTGCCTCTTGTAAAGATAATACAACGGTTTGACTACTGGTGAGTTCGAAGCACACCGCTCATTGGTCTTCTGAATTACCGATCAACGGCCGATCCTAGCATCACCACCTTCATTATAACAGATGCTGTCTCCGATGGGATTTCTAGTCAGCAAAAATTACGACTTCAACACGCACCAAACTTTCAATCCTTGGAGTAGGATATTATTAAATACATCCCGTATTTATTTTAAATCGTTTCTTATTGCTCATTTTCATTATGTACGGACATCGATCACTAATAAAGAACTAGATACACAATCAGCGGCAAAAAATGTCCTCACCGAATGAGCACCCACTTGAACATTTGGGTGCGCTTTTCATTTAGTAGCATTCGAACGCTCCGACGGTAAACATGTCTCGGTGCTCGTTTAAAAATATTAAAATCACACATCTAGGACGCTAAAAAAGTATGGAGTTTGATATTTTCGGTAAGTATTAATATTATCATTACATAATTGTTATCACTGTATTATAAATGCTGTTATTTTGTCAAGAAATCATCGTAAAAACATTTTTTTAAATAAATCGTTTTAAATAGCAGGTGTTATAAAGCATCTCAATTCTAAAGACTCATACTAAACGTATTAACCATGCTATAGCATGCCCACTTAAATTATTCGAGTTATGTGCGTTGATTCTGTTCCATTTGTTGGAGACGCTATTGTTTTTTAAATTTTATTATTAATTAAAGAATTATTGTTTTTTTTTTTTTGTTTAATGAGAGTACTTGGCTGTTTCTGTCAATATTATAGTAACATTTTATGAATTTAATTTTGACTATGTTCCTAAAGGGGGGTTGGGGGGTATCAAAGTTTGTATGGATGAATTCTAACGCGCTATCTGATTAACTCGAAACTCAGTCAAACCGAAAACCAAAAATAAAGGATAACGTGTATCAGGGTTTTTGGAAAATTTACCCCTGAAGGGGTAAAAAAGGGTAGTTAATTTTACAAGGTATGATTTTACTGCGTGTCATGACTAACTGAAAAATTGGTATAAATAACCTATAAGTCAAATAATGTAAAAGAAACAAAAGACTTTAAAAAAAATTACCCCTTTGAGGGAGAAAAGGCGGATATAGTTTGTTTGAAGAGTTTTCTGTGGAAAAGTAAATAATATACACAAACCTGAGCCATATTAATATAAACCTGAAACTTGCTGAGGTGGTTTTGTGTGAAGGATAGTGATCACATCACTTTATATTGTTGACGTCAGAAGAGAAATATTTATCCTACTAATATTATAAATGTGAAAGTTTGTGAAGATGTTTGGATGTCTGTTACTCAATCACGAAAAAACGATTGAGCGGATTTGGATGAAATTTGGCACACAGATAGAATATAACCTAGATTAACACATATAATACTTTTTATACCGGTGGTACGTACCCGCGGGATAATTTCCGACTTCCACGCGGGCGAAACCGCGGGCGAAGACGCGGGTGGAAGCTAGTTAATAAATAAATGTGGTGCCCTATACAAAAACATTTACATTCAAGTAAACTGTAATCATTACACATATACACCATAGAATATAATAACATTTATGTACATAATTTTTTTTAAATACATTATCCACGAAATTAAAAAAGGCCATTTATTATTACAGTACAAACAAAAAATATTGGACAGTTCGACTCCACTCATTCCTTGTCCTAGCGGAGAGCCTGGATCGTAAAACTTTATTGCTGTTTATTAGCACTTTTTAATTCAAACTTTAAGACATGCGTGTAAGGTTGATTTTTTTAAATTTACGTTGACCAGTGAGTATCGGTCGTAAAAATTTATTGCTTTTTGTACAAAGCTTTGTGAAATAAACTTTAAGCATTGCGTTTAAGGTTGAATTTACATTACTGTATATTTATTTCAACTAGCATTACCTAAACACAATTTGGTGACAGTTTTAAGAGAACTTTTGCTTGGGATTGTGTATCTAGTTCTTTATTAGTGATCGATGTGTACGGAACTATTGTGCAAGTATTGTGCTTCAAGACCCAGCGTTTTATGCTGTGCGTTGTCTGTCAGTGTTCCATTAGAGTTTGAAGGTGGATGGTGTGATCGCTCCGTGCCTCTGAAAGCACAATAAGCCGTTGGTCCTTCGCCTGATCTCTTTCCGGTGGTGACAGTTTACGTGCTGTCCCATCAGAGTGAAGGAAGAGAGAGTGCACCTGTGTTTGCTCCCACACACTTGGGCACTATAATATATCCCGCGCCAAACGCTAGTCTCCTTTGAGCTTGGCCGCCATTGCCGAAATGTAACGGTCTGGAGGACTATTCATTTCTGTCCATCACTGAAGTTAATTAATTTATGATTTTTATTTTAAAAAATTTCGGTTGCAGAAAATTGAAAATGAATATTAAGATGGAATCTGTTTGAGGAGGCACTGAGTCCCAGGATATTATCCTAAGCCACTTTGAAATAATAATAATTTGAAACACACCAACCTGCTTTCACTGCTGTTGCACCAATAGAGACGGTCATAACTGACTGGTCCTTATATGCAGGAAGATTCAAGTGGTATGTGAATGCGAGCACTTCATATTGTATGTCTCTTAGCGATATGTTATCGTTGCTGATGATAAAACCCAATAGGATTCTTCAGGAATACTTCATGAGTTTCTACTTAACTTCTGAATTGGTGTGTTTGTAAAAGGTACTCAAAGATATGTTTGTGCCTAGGTTCTTTTTTAACTTGGTATTAAAAAAAAAACATAGGTCTGAATAATTCTGTGTCTTAAAAAAGTGAAACCTCTATTGGTACAGTTCGGTCAAATTCGTCAAGTTGGTCGTCGGTTTGTTAATTCTGACTTTATCTTCTTTTACTTTCATCCCTTAATCCCAGTTATACCTGAGGTCGGGTCTTCTTGTTTAACGCCACCAGGACCATCAGTTCTGGATTGGTACCTATTGGAGTAAGATTCGGCACTTTCATCTCCCGTTCGATACTAGACCACCACCGTTTCGAAAGGACGATCAAGACTGTTTATATGAAGAAACTATTATCTCCTCTCATTACGTGGCCGTACCATCTAAGCCTGCTTCCTTTTAGTTTGTCCGTTATTGGGGCCACTTCAGAAGATCCTGTCACGTGCTTATGCGTACCTATTCTGCCCAGGCGTGTTACACAGCCTACCTAGCGTTGCATCTTTATTTTGTCTATGTGTAGTTACTGTTCGTGCTTTTTTGCTGTTGTCCAGCACCCCGCTCCATACAACTTTGCGGATCAATTATTTTTACTTATTTCAATCAACATGCGATCATACAATTAAACTAGACTAAAAATGATTAAACAAATTACACTTAAAATTGAAAATTATACAATTAAACAAAATTTAAACAATATCTTAACATTATTAGCCGTTTGCTAGATTTTGCCATTATGTCGTACGGGCTTTCGAGTGTCACAGAGTAGGTACTCCATTTAGAGATCGCTATTTCAGCCATGCGGTGTTGATTCTATGGCTAACATCTGCGTCGACGCGGGCATCGGTCGCAAGAATAGAGCCAATGTACTTAAAGTGGGTGACTCGGGGTAGCGTAGTATCTATGATATCACTGATAATATTGCACATTCCATGTACTCCGTTTTAGAGCGACTGATGACGGCGGCCGTGCCGTTCGAACTCATTCACCTATTTGCTGAACGTTTCCTGCAGATTCCATTAAAGTCTTCTGCAGGATGAGGATGGTGTTGTCCGCGTATAAAATTAACCATGGTATTTTGCATTGTAAGCTTTTGTTGACGTAATAATCCATGGTAAGATTGAAGACTATGGGACTAAGTGCAGATCCTTGGTGGGCACCCAGGGTTACTTGGATCGGTCGCTGATACCTGCAGGGCATTTAGTCTAGGTTTTAGCTTCGAAGTACATATCTTGAACAAAACTGATGTAGGTATTGTTCAAGTACATTTTGAGCGCGCAAAGCCTGCTATACTAACTTCCTTGGGACCTATCAAATGCCTTCTACAGGTCAGGTCTCAAGACAAATACCAAGAGTTTTTCCTATTAGATATTGCAAATCCATTCCTTGATATTCGAAAACTTTGTTTGCTCAACAATAGAAATAACGAAAAAACATGTTGTTGAACTGTCAAAAAGACAGCCATTTCTACCTACTAAGTGTGTTACGCAATCACCCTGCTGGGCTATAGTTCAAGATAGTATTACTCATGTATTGCAAGGAATGTATAATTTTTCATCTGTTTGCGATTGTATCGTTTTTGTCTACAAACTACATTATACTATTGTGATAATTATAAATATCACTTGTATTATGAGGTTTTGGGACTAACCGATAAAAATAAATCTCTTCTCGGGCCACACTACACACCTGCACCCTAATTGCGTAACTCACGATTAATAATAATCTGTTTCGTTTTGTTAAACCATTGCGTCATATGTTCGAAAAATTTGTCTGCTCAACAACGTAAATAACGCAATGAAAACTGTTGAACTGTCAAATTCAAACCGATTATGATTAATCGTGAGTTACGCGATTAGGGTGCTGGCTTCTTTTCCGACCAGTTATAATAGCGCAAGAAGGCATAATTCTAATTTTTTCGCGAGGCTTCGTACGCTGTCACACATATTATTTATTTATTTATTTAATACTTTAAGCACACGTACATGTACAGAGGCGGACTTAATGCCGTAGGCATTTTCTACCAGTCGACCTTTGGGTGATGCAGAGACAAACAGTGGTAGGTGCAATAAATTAGAGGAATAATAAGTGCATAAAACTATTTAAACTAAAAATATGATATATATATATACCTAACTATATATAAATATAAGCACAAATAAATTTACATAAATAAACGAATTTACTAAAATAAATGAGACAAACAATGAGAGTACATTACCGTTGTAATGATACTGCCAACTTTTTGCGAATGTGTTCGCGAACTTTAACTTTGAAAATCAATCGGTTGGTTGCCATCCTGATTTCTTGGGGGAGCGCATTCCACAGAGCGATGGACTGGACGAAGAAAGAAGAGTGAATGAAGTCTATGCGCGCGATTGTTGGCCGGTGAATCAAATTTTATAGACATACGAGTAAATGAGGGTCTGCTCGCAAGTGCGGCGCGCCTGTCCGTCTGTTAAGGCGCAGGCCAGACAGAAGAGACGTAAGACGCAGAAGACGGGGCGCGGGCGCAACGCGTTGCACCCGCGCCCCGTCTCTTTTGTATGTTTTGCGTCGCGATGCTTCTATACATTTTGTATGAAAGGGACGCGGTAGAGACAAATATCCGCGCCCCGTCTGCGTCTTACGTCTCTTCTGTCTGGCCTGCGCTTTAGTACTAAATTATGAAAAGTACAGTCTAAGCAAACAGTTTCACTTTGAGACCATTGTAATAAAATTCAAAGTAATTTTGAGAAGTGCGAAGTGCACATCTGCGTCCAACCCTATTCTCCTTAATCTCTTCTTCTTACGCCCGGTTTCTCGACGGCTATTCAAATCTAAAATTAACTAACCATGTGTCAAATCTCTTGTTAAGTCGAAAACGAGTTGCACGAACGTTAATCAAGTACTTTGATTTATATCGTTGATCACTTAACACAGCAATCAAATTAGTACAAAAATCCCTTGTCAATTCAAATTTTGGGTTTCTAAACGAACGATTAAGCTTGAAAGTCATGTTAAGCAGCTGTGAAATGTTATGTTAGCTAATCTGTCGAGCTCGGGCGATTATCTTTGCGTTCCCTGTGATTTTCTGTTTTCTTTGGATATTTTCTAGTTATAATTATTAAAACAACTTTGGCTATTCATAGCGGACTCGAGATTGATCAATTTTCTACTGGAGATTTGATAACCGGACAAATATTTCTTACAAACAAACGAAACCGTGAGATGCTTACGAAGGATTGTATACAAATCAGAAATACACATGTAAGTAGCAATGGTTAACAGTCATCTTCTTATCATTTACTTGTATAAAAATCTAAACCAAAAAAAAAAAAATCTATAGGTACTTTAAATAGGGTACATATTTTTGTTATAGATAATGGCATCCTCCCTGTCGTCTTTGTCTTTGTCTAGTAGCAGTGAAGATGAGCAAACAAGTATTAGGTCTAGAGTTTATCGCCAAAGAATGTGTCCAATGGAACATTACAATGATGAGATACTCAAAAGAGAACATTTTTCGCGTTCTTTATAGTTTCTCCCTCTTGATGTCGATGCCGATGCCATAATTAAATGAAAAGCACTAAAAAGTTTTTAATCTACCTACATATATAAATACCTCGAACATTCAAACTCGAAATTATTCCGCCTTTAGAAATGTCAACAGTTTCAACATGTGCCGTGTTCCGTTATGCAACAAAAGTGATAGTATCGCGATCCCGACCAAAATGAATAGTCAAAAAATTAAGAGCTTTCAGATCACTAGTACTGATTTTTATTTTGGTTGGCTTCGCGATATTATCACTATTTGTCTAATACGGAATGCGCCCTTGTTAAATTGAACGAACTATTTAACAAAATGAATGAAGAATACGATGTTGCCATGCACATAATCTATTTTCGTTAATCAGTTGACATTGATCGTTGATTAGTTAATTTTATCGTAATCGCCAATTCAGCAACCCAATATGATTTGACTGTTCTGTTAATTTAACAGGTTTGTTAGTTGATTATAGATTTGAACAGCCGTCGAGAAACCGGGCGTTAGTGTGTCGACGGCAAAAGTAAAATTTACTAAATTAGTTTGGGCCAAAATTCAGCGACGCGAATACCGTTCGTTGATGCAGCCATTAGGTACCTACTCACGTGTGCAGGTGACAGGGCATGCGATGCAAGATGAGAGGTGAGCCATTGTCTGTCAATCTTAAGATTAAAGCAAGAGAACCCAAACCAACTCACGATTCATCATAATCTGTTTCGTTTTCAAACAGATTGTTAAACCATTGCTTCATATGTTCGAAAAATGTGTCTGTTCAACAACGTTAACAACGCAATGAATACTGTTGAACTATCAAATTGAAACCGATTATGATTAATCGTGAGTTCCGCAATTAGGGTGCTGGTCATGCACAACATCCATTTTGTTGCGCGAAATAATTAGTTTATAGTTCAGAGTATTTCTTGAGAAAACTATGAAATTCGAAGTTATTACTGCAGTTGTAACCGAAAAGCTCTCATACCACAAAACCTATTGACTTAAATTAAAAGTCACTGGGAAACATCATCTTAATGTTTTTAATTATGGGATTCAAAGATACCCCACACTCTCATATGAATTGAGTTTTCTTTTTGAAACACTTTACTACACGAAGTTTATGGAAGATTAACTCTTAATTGTTTTTTTTTTTTTTTTGTAAATTCAGTACTCCATTGTTTAGCGGTGTGGAGTCTCCAAATAAAATGGCTGCGTAACATCCGGACGTACCGACGAACAGACGGGCGGACATGACCAAATTATAAGGCTTCCGTATTCGGCATTTGGATACAGACCCCAAAAAATGCAGTCGCTCTCAAAAATAATCCATAAGGTCCGGGTTAGTTGCGGAATAGAAAAATTCTTACGGTTTTTGTAATTTGCAGGTCAGTGCAAGGTTGCATGTTGATTATAATACGATTCGCGACCGCAAAAAATATGACTTTACAAAATTATAATCATTCAATACCATCTCCTAACGCAGGTGTGCTGGATTCCTTCTGTAGATATCAGAATTACCTTTGTACGTATTCACTGTTTCTTTCTTCTTGTCTGTTTTATATATGTGTGTGCATAAATGGTTAAATAAAATAAATACAACCCTCTAACTTCATTTAATTTGAATGAATGACTTTTTCATGTCATTCAATCAAATGAAATGTAGATATTGATGATGTTGGATCATCCTCTCTTTTGATGCTACGCACTCATCTGGTCGGTTGCTGCTATGATGCTGAGCATTTGTATGTAGTCGGTTTTGAAGATACGACAAGTTTTTGAAGTTGCTTTTACTGGATTATCTTTAACGTGTTTTTAACCCCCGACGCAAAAAGAGGGGTGTTATAAGTTTCACCGCTATGTTTGTCTGTCTGTGGCACCGTGGCTCTTAAACAGGTGAACCGATTTGGGTGCTGATTTTTCATTTTAAAGTAGGTTTTCTAGCGGTAGTTCTTAGAGATGTTGAATCAAAATCGGTTCAGCCGTTTGAAGATTATCAGCTCTTTTCTGATTGATGACGGGATTAGAGCATCTTCCACAGGCCTGATCGAGTCAAAATTTGGTATTCTATTACTTCAATGATATTAGCCGAACAAAGCAACCTAGAACTGATGCTGGAGTATCACCTGGAATTTCCAGGATACCCAACTTCATCACCAACAAACAGCAGAAGTATCGTGTTTGGGCTCGTTAAAAAGATCTCAAGGAATACATTATAGATAAATGGTGACCAGGGTCTGATGATGGAGTAGCAACGAGGAATTAGGATAAATTAGCAATAAGCTTCACTGTGGGAAACATACTTAACGCTGCGCAGATTTAAGCGAGGCATTAAGTGTAAAAAGCACGAAATAAAAGTTAAACGGTTTTTGTTTGGGCCGGGGTTTTTTTAAATTTTAGATTAAACTTTTTTTCTCTACATATTTTCAGTAAAATTTAACTGAACGCTAGCTGAAAAGGTCACCTATTATGAAGAGAACTTTATGCATATTCCCATAACCTCCTAAAAATGGATGTGTGTTAAATAAAACTTGTGGTCAATCAAACATTATTTTTATTAAATATATCAACAACATTTAAAAATATTCTACAAAACGAACTCATAATCTAATATAATAAATAGCAAAAAGTATAATAGTAATAAATAAGTAAAAAAGTTGAATCTGCTATAATAGTTATTTGTTCATAACGACATTATTATAGCCATGCATGGACTAATGTAATACATATATACAGAACCAATGGTGCTACGAATCTTGCTCCAGTGCCATTTTGTAATACCATCGCGCAGTTTCCTGACACAGGAACAGCGGTGTTTTGTACAGTTGCGCTGTAATACAAAATAAATAAATAAGTAAAAGAGAGTATGAGAAGTACTAATAGTATTTAGGACGTTGGTTCAAGTTTAAACGTGTAGTGTAGTATTCTGTTAGTTTCAACTGGCTGCCCATCTCAGCTTTGCCAGATTTATTTTCAGGAAAAGCGGGTTGTTTAAGCATTCTGAGTAACAAAGCGGGGCAAAAAATTGGGACGTCTGGCAATTTTTTACCATACATATTAAACTACTAGCTTACGCCCACGGCTTCGCCCGCGTGGATGTCGGAAATTATCGGATAAAAGTATCCTATGTGTTAATCAAGGTTACAATCAATCTGTGTGCCAAATTTCATCCAAATCCGTTCAGCCGTTTTTGCGTGATTGAGTAACAAACATCCAAACATATTCACAAACTTTCACATTTATAATATTAGTAGGATATGCAGCCGTGTGACTGACTGGCCGATGGTATAGGCAGTTATAGGGTTCCACACGCATCCCTTAGGTATGGCACCCTAAACAATAACCGACTAATTGAATTCGCCAGGTACTATAATTTATTTCGCATTGTATAAGGTCGTATTCTTCCAAGCCGCCATATCCGTGGAAATAACGACCTTATGTACTCGTCAAAAATACGCCCGATTTTAAATAGCCAATACTGTTGTTTACTTCAGCCGTTAAAACTATGGTATCTATCAAATACTCATCATTTTCCTTTATTTATCCCTATCTATTTGGGTGCAGTCGCTCCATGTAAAATACTGGTATTCAGCTTCATCCGGTTAGACTGGAAGCCGACCCCAACATAGTTGGGAAAAGGCAGATGATGATGTATTTTTCTTCCACATTTCTCCATTAGTCGTCAAGTCGGTAGCAATCCCCTTTCTAATCAAATCATCATTTATAATGTATCTCTCAAATAATATCTATCAAAAATATGCTTCAAATCAGTATCTCGGATAGCTAAAATTCATTGCCTCTAACTCCACTACATATATACTTTAGCGTTAGTATTATTTAGTTAGACAAATTAGTTAATGCTTATGTAAATTGTATCAAAAACCTTAGACATTTAATATGTGTCCAGTTGATTCCTGAAGCAGTTCAGTGTGGCAGCCGTCACAACATTTTCCGGGAGCCTATTCCATGCTGTTCCAACATGTAGTTAGTTGATTTGTAAAAACCGGTATATTTTTTTCGGTGCTTTGGAATTTGAATTTGTCATGTACGACAGTGACTTTATGGTTTTTTTAATACTATATATATATATATACATTCAAGTTAAGTCGTTATGATATTTCTGGATTTCTAGGATTCTTGATGGTATGTACGGGTAAATGTGGATACAATATTTTTTTCACCATTTATTGATATTGTTCAAAATAATGTTGGAAGGTAAATAGTGTAATTGGTTATGGCCGTTCTATTTAAAATACTTAGATCTATGTACATACGTATATGTCACAGAAAGATTTTGAACACTGTTAGTTTACAATCTCTCTCGCGAGATTATAAACTGTCGATAAATTGTGAATGCAAAAATCATTTACAATTTAACGCACTATTTTTCGATAGTTCATAATCTGTCCTGTCCGTCAAATTGTGAACTGGTATCAAGACGGATAGTACCTTGCGCTATTACTAATAGTCAAGTAACTGCCATTAACTTGGAAGTAGCGCTCGCTCGGCTCGCGCGCGGTTGGTCGCAGTTCTAACCTAACCTATTCGGTTGTTAAGCAGTATGGTGCAGTTCACAATTTACCGACAGTTTATAATCTCGCTAGATAGATTATAAACTAACGGTGTTCAAATTCTTACGGTGACATATACATATTATAAATTAAAATCGCTTTTCGTGTCTATCTGTGTGAACGCGTTGTTCTTCTAAACTACGCAATTGATCTTGATGCGGGTTTCACCATCATTTAGGAAATTTATTCCGGAAGGTCTATGGTCATAATAAATGAATTTTAAACCTACGTAATCATAATAAAACATTAGTCAAGTCGTAAAAATCTTTCGAAGCAGGGGCGGGTAGCAGTTTAAATAATACGACAGAAACTTACTTTTTGTCGATCCCGCAATTGACTCCCGAGGCAACTACTTGCAAATTTTGTGGCACGCCGACTATCGAAGACAGGTCCAGGGTTGTCTCTGTAGACCCCAAGTTTAGCACTGCTACTACTGGAGTAGCAGTTCCCGCAGGCACCCTAATAGGCAAAAAATAATTAAGTAAAAGTAATAAGTCGACGTTCATACGGGCTAGTAAAATCGCGACGGGATTGTCTCGCGCACTGGATTAACAACTCTCGGTGTTCATAGGAGCATTAAGAATCCAACAAAGTGCAGCGCGAGTAGGGTTACCATCCGTCCGGATTTGTCCGGACATGTCCGGACTTCTAGACTTTTGTCCAGACTTTGTCCGGCACTTTAATTTGTCCGGATTTTTTGGCTTAGGCCAAACTATTGAACATATCCAAACAATCTACTACTTCAAACATAAAATATTTTCTTCAAAACAAAATAATTTTACGTAAATAATCAAACTTAACGCTAGTTTTTGGTATATTAATTTTTATATTTTTCAGCACGGCGCGCGGCGGGTGCTCCCCGCACCTCGCAACCTCCCTCCCCTCGAGAGCGTCTGCTACCGTGCTTACCATACCACTGGAAATAAGTGGGTAATATTTGGATTTTGTGACTAAAATGTCCGGACTTTTATTGAAATGTCCGGGTTTTTGTCAGGATTTTTCAAAATGGTAACCCTAAGCGCGAGTGAGTCTCAGCGCGTCGTAAAAACACACTGTTCGGTTTTCAACTGTCGACGCTAAGCATTGCATTTAAGATCTAGTGCGCGAAAAAAACCCGCGCGGATTTTATTACGTCCGTGGGAACGTGGGTTAAGTCACATTGATTTTGTTATTCCCTTACGTTGGAATATAACGCTATCTGCAGTAAAGAGTTTCTGCTATATTGGGCGTTTATAGACAACAAACACACAGACCTGGATCAACTATCTATCTGTATAATTAAGCAAATATTTATTCCTTGCGGGAATCGAACGCACGGCCAGGAAACTAAACTCAGACTTTCTTTGGCCCAACGCAGTTCTGAACGTCCTTGGCATGGCTATGCCCATATATGCTACACCACCCATGCCCACATATGTCCTATGGCCAAACCTTGGCCACCATTCGGTCAAAACCGAACTCTAGCGGCCCTCTCCGCGTTTAGATAGGTGTCCTGCCCAACTTCACTTGAGTTGTATCACCCTGTATCGAAAATTTCGTCCTAAAGTGGCTTTCGGTGTAGGGTTACGCCGAGAATGGCTCACTCCATGGACGTTCGTACTACTCGTATTCGGTGAACAGTTTTCTTTGTATGTCTCGGCACCTTACATTCGTAGAACACATTTGTTGAAGAGGCAGGTTTTTAGACCGAGCCGAAAATGTGTTTTGGCTTACCATAAGATGTAAGAGTACGTACCTTGTGACAACTAAGATGTCACTTGAAAGTGCATACGTTGCCAACGAGCCGGTTCTCACCGCTGCAGAATATTTCAAGTCCACGACATCCTTGTAAAACTGTAAACAAGTAGTCATTAATTATACTGTCAGGACCACGTAGTTGCAAGACGCATGGGGAATGAGCTAATGATCCATGAATGACCTTCCCAAAGGCGGTTTACCCATCCCCTTTAAACGCAAGCTTATGGACATGTATTCTCCTCATATCGATATATGGTGTACAAACTTTGTCTTTGACTAACATCCAGAAGTTAGAATTCAAGAGTTCAAGCCGGACGGGCATGTGGGGGCACGCCGCCGCCCTTCTTTGTTAGAGGTGCCATGGGCTAGGACTAATTTATTAAAGTTTGCCCCTTTGTCAAGGGCCGCTCATATTATTAATAATATGCCGACGGAAGATGTTTTCGATGACCTGCCGAAATTTGCATCAGGAGCACAAAGGTGCATCGCAGAAGGCGTACATATATAGTTGTAATTTTTATTTAATTTTTTGTTTTTATGTTCATTGTTAAATTTTATGTAAGTGTATTTTATGGATTGAAATAGTTTAATATGTGTTTATAACATCGTCTTGGGTAACTGTAAGATGTTGTACTTATTGGTGTTAATAAATAAATAAAAAGTTGCTGTCGTGAGTTTTGCCCTTGACTTATAATTAGACGTATTCCTTCCAGGACATGATACCCATTCGCAACAATTAAGCACCCCGAAATTTTCATGTATTCTTGAAAATTTCCCAGAATTCGTCACAAAATGTCACTTTTCTCCAATCTCTCAAATGTAGCCTTCGTTGCTAGTAAATTGGGTAGCTAAACTTTAACCAACTTTTCAATGTAACCAGATTTCAAAAAGGTCGAATTTAGAAATTGTTTAAGTATTAAAAAATGATAATCAAATGTTTTAACTTTTTTCTGCCATCCCAATAATTTCTAAACCTCCCAACAATCCATTACACGTTAGGCACCGCAGGTAAGTTTTAATTGTTGGATGTTTTAAAAATATAAGAATTTTGGATAAAAAAAATGAAACAATAATTGGGTTTTCTCGAAACCCATGAATATCCGCCTAGGCTTTATGGGGTGCTCAGCTGTTGCAATTAGCAACAGCTGAGCCTGCCTGACCAGCCTGAGCTGAGGTCAAACAATGCTCTCTTGGAACGAATACGGCAAATTACAAGTCACCCTGTACCTACATATAAATTGTAGTCTCGCTTAACGAATTTGATCATCATGTCACATAATGGTAAGCGATGATGTGGACAATGAACTGGATCCCAAAGGGATGCATGGATCTCATGAATTGGCACAAGAAAGCTCAACATAGAACGAAGTAGAAGAAGAAGATGCTTTTTCCTCGAGATAACATGAAGCCGGTTTTTAAATCTAATTTAGACTTTAGTATTACCTTTAAGTGACTCTTAGTTGCTGCCTTCTCGACCGCCACGTTAACAGTCTTGTAGTTACTAGCGACTGGAAGCCACGTAGACGTGGCGTTAGAGAAGCCAGCGTTCGTGGAAGCGTCCCAGTGGAACGGCGTACGTGCAGGGTCGCGGCTGCTCTTCCAGTAATTGACAGGATCTTCGGTGTTGCACGCCTGGGGGTCCTTGGTTTCCACCCAGCTAATGTTGCCATCTGTCATACCAAGCTCTTCGCCCTGAAACGTAGAGGCTTATTTTAAAAAGCTCATACTATTACTTCGTTTCTTTTCCGATTAAAGAAATGGTCATGTATAGTGTCAGAATGGATTTGGCAACAAGTTGGTGTACGATATGTTTCATGCGAAATCTACCTTTAATTATAAATGTTCAGCGAAATCTAGGGACCAACTAACTACGGTATACCAAAAGAAAGTTTATTGCCTGAGTAAGCGAGTCTGTGACACAGATCCAGCGTTAGTACTGGTCAAGAATACTAATATACTACAATACAAGGTTGTAAGGTTTTTCTAACTCGACTTTCTCAGTACCAGCCCATATTCTGGATTTGCGCCCGATGTTGGCAATAGGCTCGCCCCCTAATACTTGGGACTTAAACGTAGCTGGCGAAATGTGGGTGTACTACAGGTACACCTCTGCCCGACCCTTCGGGAAACAAGCTGTGAGTTACAAGGTTTTCTAGGCGCGCGGTTAAAATCGAAAGTAACACCGCCATTTTGTTTTTTGAATACATTCAAAGTCAAAGCATTTATTTCAAATAGGCAGTTAAAAGGCACTTTTGAACGTCAACATTTACATTGAAATAGAATTGATTCTAGTCGCCCCTTCCAAAATGTAGTTTCGTATGGAGAAGAATGGGCAAGAAACTCCACCGTTACTCTTTTAAAATGTTTTGAAAATTCATTAATAATGTGAAAACGATGCACCCAGAATAAAATTACCATACCAAAATAGGTAAATAGAATGAAAGTGAAGCAATTACAAATAAACTAATTTTATGAATGGATGCATGGTCGCTACCTAAATTTCTAATTCCGAAACATTGTCACTTGCTCTTGTAATAAAAATATTTTAGAAATAGTTTATTTTTAGGCACTATCATTGTATGGGAAATGTATCATTGTAGGCTAAATGTACTCTTTTTGTATACGTTTCTATTAAATAAATTATGGTGCTCACATATTTACAAACATTATGAAAGTAAGTATATAATTTTCCTAGAATATTAACGAGTAATAAGTCAGTGTGTGAGTTAAAGTAACCACTGAGTGTAAATCAATGTCTTAAATATGATTCATTATACAATTCAATTAGCAACCAGTTTGATTTTGTCTAGACTTTAGATTGTCCTATGGAGCAGGACCAGCATGTTTCCAAGCATTCTTATCTTGGATATAATCTTCTAATTTGTAATACGCTTGTTTACATTTCAAACAATTGCACATTCCAAGTGACATTTCAAACCATGTAACCATGTATGACAGAAACTAAACCTAAAGTCAGAAAAGATAAGGCAGTGTTTCGCTTACCTGATAGGTGATGGTGACTCCAGGGAGGATGAGAGCCAACATGTTCATCGCGTCCACTCTATTCACGCCGTGCCTTGTGGCCATGCGGCTTTGATCGTGATTGCCGTTCTGTAATATACAATAAATACTTAGATGATCTGAAACGCCACCTAGATCATTTATTTGCGACGATTTTTTCATGACTATATTATGACGCGATGACCAATATATATGTATATAAAATTGTCTATTTAAATAAGGTCGAAAGTTCCTTAACACCAGATCATTCAAAGACACTTACCACCCAATTAGCAGTCTTATTAGCTGGCATATTGGACATCCACTTATCGACTACAGTCTTCATGTCTGTCGCAGTGGACGTGCCGCTCAGCTCTCCAAGGAACACAAAGTTGAAAGGGATGGAACCGTCGCGAACCCCATTGCCATAGTAACGCATCATCAGGTCCATGTCAGTGTAAGCTTCCGTCATCATGATCTTGGACTCGTTTTGTCCGAACTCTTCGAGGACATCCCTCCAGTCATACACGACGTCGTATGTTTCATTTCGATCCCTTGTGTAGGGGTGAAGTAGGTAGTTGTAGCTGTCGGCGTCGTCAGTAGCATCTAAACCCACGAAATGGAACATTTTTAGAAAATGAAAAAAAAAATTAAAAAACCAATCCGTAACCTGCCTGTCTATAGATGCAAAACGGATTTCAGACATTTAAAACCATTTGGTTTAAAACCGTCTTTTTTGGTTTAAACCGATTTAAAACCACACTTAAGTTTAAAATGTGTTTTTTTTAATACTACGCACTGATGCTGTCATGAAGTGATCTACCACACCTACTCCTAGATGAAGAGAATATATGATTTAGAATATTTTATCATAAAATATTTACATTATAAATAAAACATTGAAAAATATGCAGTGGCTGAGTAGGTAAAAACCTAATCCGACCATTTTTTATTGATACTCTGCAACAACATTTTAATAAAAATGGTGAATGATTTCGTTAGGCTTATTTTTAAAGTAGGTAATACGTGATGTGATTGTACATACACCCTATGTGGTCGTGGTTTTAAACCGTTGTAAACAAATTTAAAACGAGTTTAAACCACGAATTTTGGTTTAAAACAGTTTATTTAGCTAAATATAAACTTTAAATAAACCGGCCTTACTTTTTTTTCTTTATCGTTATTTTATGTTATTTCTGTTGTATGTTTTGTCAACTTACTTGAGCGTGGTTCGTCGAGGTATGACCCGTCGGCGTTGGGTTCCACTTCATACAACATGTTGACTGCGTCCACTCGGAATCCGGACACTCCTTTTCTTAGCCAGAAACGAAGCACCTCCTGAAAAATTAAGTTTGCTTTTATATGAGATCGTTTTAGGGATCTATTATGCTGCAAGGAACAATAGAACGGGGTTTATAATTATCAGCCTCGGCAAGTTGCCTGAACGATATTTACAATTGTTATCATCATCATCATTTCAGCCGTAAGACGTCCACTGCTGGACAAAGATCTCCCCCAAGCACCGCCACTTCGACCGGTTCTATGCTTCTCGCATCCAGCGGAATTCTACGGCCTTCACCAGGTCATCGGTCCATCTTGTTACGTATATACCTACGTCCACCGTTAAATTATACGTAGGTAAGTTAAGATAAACGGGCTTTTTGAATTCTTTGGAATTTGTTATTGATAAAATTTAAACAATTGCAAAGCGGAACTATTCTTATTATGTTTGGTTATAAAGTGTAAACGTACTTTCATCTCTTCCCGGAGATACTGGTTGCGGTAGTTGATGTCGGGCTGTCCAACGACGAACTGATGCAAGTAGAACTGATTTCGCACAGTGTTCCATTCCCAGGCGCTGTAGCGGAACTGACTGATCTAAACAAAAAGTATAAGCAGCTAAGCCGGCGTTAGACCAAAATAGGTAAATTTAGAATACCTATAAGTTTTACAATATTAATTTAACAATTGGAATTCTTTGCTAGGACTAGAAGTTATTTACTAGATACTATTAGGTAAGATCGTAGCAGGTGGCGTTCTGTAGGTACCAGCGGCGAGGTGTCAATTTTTCTATGAGAGAAGCCGATTCGAAGTTGACTTTAACTAAGTGACTTATCAATAAAAAATACTTACTCATACTAAAATTAATAGAGGAATGTAAGAAATGAAAACAAAATATAAAGTGCAATATTCCTCCATCTCGTTCTCGCTGACGCATTTTTCTATATCTGTCTCTGTCATAACCCGTTGTACAGCGGCTTGTCTCGTCTATATTAAGTGGTGCCACGTGACCTAAAGTGACATCATTACGGGATCGCTATTGTATGAATTTTTAGTTCCCGATTATGACGTTTTGGCACCGAGTTAATTTAGAAAATGTTTTTGTTGTTGTTATGCAAAGCTAAAAATAACTGTTTTTGTTGTTTGAATGTTATGGTGAACAAAACAAAAAATATAGTAACACCCGTAGTGTTACTATATTTTTACAAAAGTAGTCACTATTGACGTGCCCTTTTTAATAGCGATAGACTTGCCGATACGAATCCCCGAAGGGAAGCCGGTAGGAATCGTGTTATATGGTGCTTTCGCCACTGGCAGTTCCTGCCTACCCCCATGGGAAGAAGGTGTGTGTTTATGTATGTATGTATTTAAGGTAAGTATACCTAAATTTTATTTGTTAGGTACTTACTGATCGACATAATACTATATTACTTACCCAGTTACTTGGTGGAATTCTGGCGCCTGTTTCGTTTACCGTACCGTCGGCCCAGATGTAATAGTTAGTGTAGTTGCCTATTCTGTTTATAGAATTTTGGAACCACTCGCTCTCGTTGCTCGTATGGTTGGGCACGTAGTCCAACACCACGCGAATGTCTGCACGTTAGAGGAAAGCATTGAATGAATGAATCAGTTTTATTCAGTCTAATATACAGAGAAAAAAAATTAAACCGCCGAAAAACCGAAAAATAAAAAATAATAAACTTCCGAACTTATTTATTGGGGTTGGACAAAGCTAGTTTATTATTTTTTATTTTTCGGTTTTTCGGCGGTTTAATTTTTTTATTAAAAAGTTTTTATTTTATATTTTTTTGTGGCTATAATCTACTAATTACTACATGCTTAATTTTTGATTTAATACACGACTCAGTATTAAATCTGTGAGTAAGCAATCAATCAACCCCTGTTTTCTTACCCTTAGGGTTGGAATTTTTCTTCGAAATTTATATGGGACCAACTTCGAGGTATACCCTTTCCAATAAAAAAAGAATTATCAAAATCGAACTACTCTGGAAAAAGTTATGCGTGGTCATACATAAAAAAAAAAAAAAATATATACGCGTCGAATTGAGTAACCTCCTCCGTTTTTTCGTCGGTTCGAAAACAGAAGATGTTAAAAAAAAAAAAAATATACGCGTCGAATTGAGTAACCTCCTCCGTTTTTTCGTCGGTTCGAAAACAGAAGATGTTAAAAAATGCAAACTAAGGCTATAAGATAGCATTAATAACTTCTTAAGAGCGTTTGTTCTGAAAGTTGGCAACGTCGCAAATAGCTGTCAAATATTTACGTGAAATTACGTGTTTTGATTAATTTGGCAATATTACTGTATGAAAATATGAAATATCGCTAACTAACTATCTAAAATATGAATAATGATTTGCAATTATAACACTGAATTAGATATCGTAACCGTTTTAGGTGTAAAAAAGGCATTTGGAAAGTTTCCAAGTTCTTTTTTTACATCTAAAACTAAATATTCGATGTTAAAACATTAATTTCTTAAATTCTTCGCCCGCACTTGCTATTGATTTATTAAGAGCGAATGTTTCAACCTGTCCTGTGGAATTTAAATTTAAACATATAAACCCTGTGGTC
Organism: Polymixis flavicincta; assembly: GCA_949987655.1. Classification (NCBI taxonomy): domain Eukaryota; kingdom Metazoa; phylum Arthropoda; class Insecta; order Lepidoptera; family Noctuidae; genus Polymixis; species Polymixis flavicincta. Next base: position 23,210,661 of record OX465175.1, read on the forward strand.
GTTGTAAAGACATATAAGCAACTTAAGATCAAAATTACGGAAGATCTGTGGGGCATGTCTACTAAAGTATGTCAATCCATTATTGAGACAGTTGCACGCACCCTATTTGGCGTTAATATTTAATTTGTGTGTAGATCAAGGGGTGTTCCCAGATTTAATGAAGTACAGTAAAGTTATTCCACTCTTCAAATCTGGCGACAACAAAGATATGAATAATTATAGACCCGTATCGGTTTTGCCAGTTTTCAGCAAGGTGTTTGAAAAAGTTATGTTAAATCAAATGCTCAATCATTTTAATCGTAATAACATCCTACACGATCAACAGTATGGTTTCACAAGAGGACGTTGCACAACTGACGCCGGTGTCACCTTATTAAAACGCATCTTTACCGCATGGGAAGAGGCGCAAGATACAATAGGTATCTTTTGCGACCTATCCATGGCGTTTGATTGCGTGAATCACGAAACACTTCTCTTGAAACTTGAGCATTACGGACTGGGTGAACTTGCGTTTAGCTTGGTAAAATCGTACTTGAATGATAGACTGCAGCAAGTTCAAATAAACGGTGTGAATTCCTTGGGCTTAAAAGTCAAAATGGGAGTACCGCAAGGTTCCATATTGGGTCCGTTCCTCTTTTTAGTATATATAAATGATTTACCTCATTTACTAAAAAACCAACCACAAATGGTGTTATTTGCTGATGACACATCACTGATTTTTAAAGTTAAGAGACACGCACAGGAGCTTGACGAGGTAAATAACGCTATAGTTTTTTATTTTATTAGCCTATACTGTCCCACTGCTGGGCAAAGGCCTCCCCCAAATCCTTCCAGGAACTCTTTTCCCGCGCCACTTCGAACCAGCCTTCGCGGTACGCATCCAGGTCATCTCGCCACCGCTTTCTGGGCCGACCGCGGCGGCGCACTATGGGCCAGAACGGTGCGTACCGTCTCAAAAATCTGTAACTTTTTTGTTGATTGAAGTAAATAGCTGAAATTTGGCACGTAGTATCTCCAGAGTATATAGAATCCAATAGTGACACATTTATTGTCAAAACTTTAATTATTAATATTTAAAAAATAAACAAAAATAAAAATGTATTTTTTTAATATTAAACCATAGTTTGTTTAACTTATTGAATTATAATTTTACAGTTTTATGATATCAAACCTATTTTCTTTTATTTTATAGGTATTACATATAAATCTTACATTTAAATAAATGACAAATATGATATAAATCCACTCTAAAAATATATTTTACAATTAATGTAGGTACGTAATTACTTCTATTTAAATAGCTAAGAGGCTCTTAGCTTCGTCTAACAATTCCTTGGAAATAGTGACTGATGGTTTTCTGATACTTGATATATAAGGATCTGACGTAAATAGAAGACCATGAAATACGTCTTGATTCGTTGCGGACCTAGAGCATTTTCTAGCGTGATGCAATCTGAATTTTTTGTAATCTTTATTACGAGATTCTTGGGCATCCTCAGATAAATTACCAATGGGCAGAACAGCAAAATGTCTTATTATACTTTCCCCATGTATTAAGATTTTATGTACTGAAGAAGGCATATTATACCACATATATTTTGTTACGTATAGTTGTGCGGTTGTGCGAGTATATTCACCAAATTTTTCTGGATTTACAGCAATACCGGATGCCAAAGTTTGAAGAATAACATAGAACCTTTTAATAAGTTCCTCGTCAACTCCTGTAATTTCTGAAGCGCAATAGTAGTTCTCAAAAAAACGCCGAGCTGTATTACCGTCATTGCTGTTTCCACTTCCTTGTCGGGGCTTATCAACGTGCAATCCCATTCGGCTTCGAAATAAACTTTGTACAAGCTTTTTCTTGTCTTCTTTACTTTTTTTATCTTCTGGAGTTCTCGCAGCCCATTTTTTAAATGAAAGGTTATATGAAATATGTAAAATTAACTCCATGCACCTGATCCACGCGTGCAACGTAGACAAACCGTATTCGTAAGCATTTATATTATCTGGCTTTGATTCAATCTTCTCCAAATTATTCATTTCGCTTGGTTTAGCCCCACATACTGTACAAACAGCTCCAGAACTTGTGTCAGTTAGAACTTGTGTAAATTTTCCATCCACCATAGTTAGAAATAGGTCGTGACTTATTTCAATTACCTGCTCCTCCTTGTGTATCTTTGAAGTTTGCAAATTATTAATTTGACCCCGAATATCACCAACCACTGATCGGGTTTTCTCGGGGGTTTCTTTTGCAAATTCCATCAGGATTGGTCGGCAATAACGAATAGACGAACAAGCCGAATTTTGCCAAATTACCTCATTTGTTTCTGTGTCAGTCAGCTTTATTGGTACCAAAGACGCTATAAATAAGTTTGCATCTGAGACTAAATCATTCTCACCTGATAAAACTTGTTTATATTCACTTTGCCCCGATGACCCATCACATCCCCACTTGGTAAACAATTTAAGAGATTTTCTTGTTGAGTTGTAAACATTTTCAATCTTTAAGATGCGAGCAGAAGTGTGGTCCAGCAAATCTTGTAGATTTACTTTGGCACTTATATCGGTTATTTGAATGCTGGATGGTGGAGGATAACACAGTTTTTTGGCGTTTGTCAGTATATTATATGATGGCAGTATGTCGAAGTTTTTGTTAATCAGACTTGCTCGAAGTAATCCGTATTGTGATTTCGAAAGATCTAAATCTGCAAATATACTTAAAGCTTCATCCACCGTAAAATCTGTTGCATTGCGACTTTCATGCAATAATTTTTCCTTCATGATCCTTTTTTCATTTCTATCACAACTCCGCATCATTGTAACAACAGTTGCTTCTTCGAATTCTCCTTCAGACCGCAATCCTTGAACGTATGCATTATGTATATACTCGATTCCATATTCTTGTACCAACTCCATATTCTTCCTTTTTTTCGATTTCTCTGATAGATCTTCATAAGACTTTGGCGGACGTCCACGTTCTCCAGATGTTGTAGGTGTAATATCCAACGGTGCTTCTTCGAATTGTACCTTAAATTCACCGTCTAACCACGATGTATTTTTATTAAAGAAACGTTCTTTAGTTCGGTTAGATTTGGTCCACCGATCGTTAAACGCTGTTATAAGCCATTTTTGAATACGGTTCACAACTAATTCACTTTTTTCAGACGACAAATGGTGGTGTTCTTCTAAGTAATTTTGAATATCTTCTGATTTTGTTCCATGATCAATGAAAAATTCGCATAATACTCGCCGAGGCACAACAAATTCACTCATTTTATTTTTACTTCAAACTACTACTTTTTTACCGAGGTTGGTGAAGACTATAATATGTCAAAGCACACTAAAGTACTGGTAAATGACAACGTAAATAAATAACTTTTATACTGAAATTTCGTGTGAAAAAATATTATTGTCTAGTGCATTATCACGTTCCTAACCACTATCTACGAAGGTGGTTAGTAGTACTGATAAAATGTACAATAACAACTTTAACTACCATTTCCTCCCTTTTCCTTCACCGCGATAGAGAAATACATAAACTACATGATAAACATGTTATTCACACAGTGATAACAAAACATTAACCACATCTGACCGAACGATAAAAAAAAAATACATTACCCAATACTCCCACCTTACCTAAAGATTAAGTAAATAGATAATTTTAAGAAAAAAGTAATCTAAATATCCAAAAATCTCATCAATCACAACTAAAATCATTTTTGGTATATTTTGTATTTTCCCCCCATCAGGCATTTTTCGTTTCATTTCAAGGGGGGCAGATTCGGGCAATTTTTTTTTTTTGCCCTAACTTCTTTATTAGCTGCTCTATGTGATGCTATCAAAATTACGACATGGGCAGACATTGCTAACTGCCAAAAGTCTATGTAAAGTTTCTAATAAGGATAAAATATTAGGTTCTAAAAAAATATTTATATACCTCCCCAGTTTTCACATAATGGTCCACTTAAATATTTTTTAAATAGAATACTTCATAACCATTCTAACCATATATCACACTTAAAAATTTGCTGTGAAAATAATGAAAATGTGACCATGTAAACTGGTGAAATTGTGTTCTACATAATTGACATAACTTTGAGCGTCAACTTGCAAGCCTTAGTCTAATAGTAAAAATGAGAAATAGTATATTTTAACTGCTGTATAATATGCATTGGACATTCAGTTAGACATGTGCATTAACACAATATTTAATATAGAACATTACGAAAACCTATTTTTGAGACGGTACGCACGGTTCTGGCCCATAGTGCGGCGTCGTCCATCTTCAGGCACCCATTGTGTTGAGATCTTTGCCCAGCGGTCATCCTGCATACGGCCGATGTGACCCGCCCAATCCCATTTCAGCCTGGCAGCCTTCTTGCCTACGTCTTTTATGCCTGTTTTGGAACGCAGCGTGGTGTTCCGAATCTTATCCTGTCTTTTCACACCCAGAATGCTGCGTTCCATATCTCTTTGGCAAACTCCAAGGCGGAACTTTAGTGATTCGGTGAGTGACCAGGTCTGAGCACCGTAGGTTAGGACAGGAAGGATGCACATGTCGACGAGTTTGCGCTTCAGGGAGATCGGCAGATCCCCCTTCATTAGCGTCTTCATGGACCAGTAGCTTTTCCAGGCATTTTGGATTCGACGATCGATTTCTCGTTCCTGCCTGTTTCCGAAAGAAACTAACTGGCCCAGGTAGACATACTCGTCGACATAATGTATCTCTTGCCCATCTACCTCAACTCTACGCTTAGTGCTGTTAGTCATCAATTGAGTTTTAGACCGATTCATCGCAAGTCCCGCCCTGAAGCTAGCCGTGCTCAGCTCTTGGAGCATAGTCTGAATTTCTTGAGCTGTGGGGGCAAAAAGGACTATATCATCGGCAAAACGGAGGTTTGTCAGCCTCCTTTTGCCGATGTCAATGCCCTTGGTCTTCCATGAGGCTGCCAGTGACTGGAATATCTCCTCAAGTGTGCTTGTAAACAGTTTGGGAGAGAGTGGGTCACCCTGCTTAACACCTTTTCGTATTTTAAATGGAGGTCCTGCAGTATTTAGTTTGATATTTGCGAAGCTATTATTGTAAATGTTTTTTAAAAGATCGATGTACTGTTTTTCAATTTCCTGGACTTCTAGTGATGTGAATATAACTGAGTGCTTAATACTATCGAAGGCTTTCGTGTAATCTACGAAGGCCAGATGCAATGGTTTATTAAATTCTGTGTATTTTTCAAGGATCTGGTTTAGTGTTTGAAGATGGTCGGTAGTAGAAAAGCCAGGGCGAAATCCGGCTTGTTCTGGTGGCTGATGTTTGTCCAGTTTGCCGTCCAAGCGATTGTGTATCACCTTAATAAAAACTTTATAAATATGAGAAGTCAGACTTATTGGGCGGTCATTTCCGATATCGCTTTTGTCACCTTTTTTGTGCAGAAGAACTATGTTTGAATGGCACATTGAATTAGGTACTTTTCCTGATGTCAGTATTGTATTAAATAGGTTGGTAAGGTGGGGCAATAATGTGGGAGAGCCAATTTTTAATGCTTCGGTAGTGATTCCATCCTCTCCAGGACTTCTGTTGTAACGCATAGTAGTAAGTGCACTCTGCACTTCATAGCCACTTATTAAAGGAATGGAATCTGGGAGACTGTATTCTGTGTTGATCGGGGGTGGTGAGTTGTCTGAATACAATGCTTCATAGAATTTGGACGCTATTTCCATGATTTTTTGTCTACTGTGGTGTTTTATTCCGTGACTGTCTTTGAGACTATTGATCCAGGTTTTTCCCTTTGCGACTCCATGTTTTATAACCCTTAAAGATGTGTGTTTTTCTAGAGCAGTTTTGACTAAATGTGTGCTAATATTACTCAGATCTTTTCTAATACTTCTTTTGACTTCTCTATCTGTTGTTCTGTATTCTGCTGTCCCAATTTCTTCCTTTGTTCGTTTCTCGATCAAATCTATACTATGAGCTGTTAATTTGTTTCTATTTTTTGTTGCGTTCTTTATGTTTTTACTACTTTTGATTATTCCGGTAACTATTGAATTATATTGGACGCTATAGTTAAGGTCCATAATTGGTTTACTGTAAATAATTTAGTATTATATGGAAAGAAAACTAAATGCATAAGATTCACGTTACCGAATGTCAGAAGTAGTGAATGTCACGTTGTATTGAATAAGGAGATAATATAATTCGTCAAACAGACGGTTTTCCTGGGGATCACGCTTGACTCAAAGCTACAGTGGGGTCCTAAGAATAAGAATAGAATAAGAATAAGAATAAATTGTCAATGTACATATTTATGAGAACATTATGTATGTTCGGAAAAATCTACATCTTTTTAGTAAGATAAGTGACAGGCATAATTTTAACACTAGAAATAGGAACAAATTAGATCAACCACGTTTCAGATTGTCTAAAGTACATACTTCTTTTATGGGGTACTGTGTAAAATGTTATAATAAACTACCAGTCGATATTCTTGAACTAAGTGAAAATAAATTTAAGTCATGCATTAAACGCACACTATGTAGACAAGCGTATTATAAGTTAGATGATTATATCTTAGATAAAAATGCCTGGCTTAATGCTGGTCCTGCTCCACAGCCACCTGGGATTACTAATTAACAATTTAATATTTGGAAGAGATGCTTCCCCTTTTTTTATGTTTTCTGACATTACGAACACTTCTGTTCCTATTATAATTATTTTTCTGACATTCCGAACATTTCTGTTCCTATTTTTTTGTGACATTACGAATTTGTTTTTGATTTTACTGAACCAAGTATTATTTATTAAAATTTCAATAGACATTATATATTTTTCTTTCTTTTTGGAAGTCAAATTTTATGAATTTCTCAAATTATCGATTGAAACTATAGTTTTGTATAATTCAGAAGCATTTTGTCAAATTTTTGTAAATGTGAGTACCATGCATCCTTATAATATGTTGTTTTGATGTACGTCGACTTGAAAAAACGTGGTAGTTGAGGGTATGTCATGCTCACTTAAATGTCTCACTGATGGTGGCGTGTGTGTTGGATCATTCGGTTCCCTAGAAAATGGTTGAGCTGGATGGCGCTGATCCATGCGTCAAGTTCGTGAACGGGCGCCGTCGCGCGTCGTTTGAGACTGGTCATCTCTTATCTGCCATGGCTTATTTTGAATCTTAATTTTTTTTATTTATTTTTTACATTGTTCTCACATATAGAAGCACCAAGAGAAATGTTCCCAAAATTTTGTAATACTCATGATTTAAAAGAGTGTCCTTGGAGTTTCTTGCCCGTTCTTCTCCATAGAAATCTACGTTTTGGAATGGGCACCTAGCTTCAACTTTTTGTTTGACAATTCAAAAGTGCCTGTGAAAGGTTTAATTGAAATAAATGCTTTGAGTTTGAATTATTGCATTTCATAGTCTGTATTATATATAGTTAGTTAGCGATATTTCATATTTTCATACAGTAATATTGCCAAATTAATCAAAACACGTAATTTCACGTAAATATTTGACAGCTATTTGCGACGTTGCCAACTTTCAGAAAAAAAGCTCTTAAGGATGAGAAGAATGGCATAATCACCCTATGAAAGGTATTCTCCTTTATGTGAGAGAAAAGGGCCATAATCTATCTTGCGGGCCAAGTGCGTGTTGGTAGATGTCACCTGCCTGCCTGCCTTCGAATGTTTGGTTCTAGGACATGCCGGTTTCCTCACGATGTTTTCCTTCACCTTTTTGGGAGCAGTGGTAATGAAATAATTTACACAAAGTGCCTGTCTGGGTTCACCTACAAATCGTATGTAACAGCCTGCACTGTTCTCGAAGAGAAAAATAATACTTATAATATATCTGACCTAAAAGCTAGCTTAAATAAAATAAAACCATTTTTCATTGCTAAAATCCTTCTCATCATTTTATATAAACCACAGTACACTACATAAGTACCACACCGCAATTTTTTGTATGATAAAAAATACATAAGTACAGATGAACATACAAACTGACTCCTATTTTTTTAAGTCGGTTAATTGCGCTGAGCTGCGCTGCGGCTGTCAAGTGCGTTTGGTTTAAGAGGACGAGGTACCTACTTTACAAGTGTATCGTTATAAACTCACTATCCAAGTCAGTCTAGTCACCAAAACAACCAAGTTATCTGGCGGCCATCTACAATAAATGATTTTATTTCTGTAACTAGGTTTTTACAAACAGAGTTTATACGTCAATCATATTTTTAAAACTATAAGAGGTCGGCGTTTCCTACTTCCTATTTGCTCTGAGAAGAAAGGCCGAAACAAACTCGGGGGTCACAGTCTCTTTTGTAAATCCAGACATCATCTTGGTCAGATCATGTGAAGACCATGTAGATTGGTGCCTGAAATGGTCTTTTGAGAAAAGAACCACACAGATTTAGTGAACCTGGCCCATCAGTGCACGCATTTATCAGTAATCATGCAGCTCTACTCAGAATTTGAGGAGCTCAACGATTACCGTCAGATCTCCACATTTATGCATCTTGAGCCACACCCAACATTCAATTCCATGGATAGGCCTAGGTACAGTCAAACTCAAAGCATTTATTTCAATTAAACCATTTACAGGCACTTTTGAATTGTCAAAAAGAGTTGAAGCTAGTCGCCCATTCCAAAACGTAGATCTCAATGGAGAACAAGGGCAAGAAACTCCACGCACACCTTTAAGGATAGTCGAGCCGTTTTCATAACCGGACATCGACTAGTTGGCCACAAAAGCATGTATAGCACTTTCACTCTCGCTTGTAAACACAGACACTTCCCAGATAAATATTCTTTACTTTGCATAAATTGTGATTCAATTTGACTCACCCAATCGCTTAGCTTCAACCATGAGAGCGTCGAAGTCGTCCATAGTGCCGTAGTCTTCTGATATTGATTTATAGTCTGTTATGTCATAACCGAAGTCGTACATGGGCGACTTGTATATCGGAGACAGCCAGATCGCATCTACGCCCAACTCTTGTAGGTACGGCAGCTTTTGTTTTATACCTGTTGAACATTTTCAGTTATTTATTTGAAGTAGGTAAGCAGGACCTGCACCGTAATTGCGTAACGCACGATCTGAATGATTTTGAAACAGATTACTAATCCGTTGCTTTATATGTTCGAAAAATTTGTCTGCTCAACAACGTAAATAACGCAATGGATATTGTTGAACTGTCAAAATTAAAAATATTGTTTTTTTTTTGGTCGGAAATCGTCAAATAACTTCTCCCGCTCTGGGTGGAGCAGGAGGGCATTTTAACTGACTAAAACCCACCCGTGTTCCTTCAGTAGCTCGAACGTATGTTACGCGATTAGGGTGCTGTTTGTTGAAGAACATTAGATATCTACTGATGGCAGCTACGACTCAGCGCTCCGCGGTTTCACCCGCGTAGTTCCCGTTCCCGTTGGAAGACGGGGATAAAATATTGCCATGTCACGCGGGGATAGTGTAGCTTCCCAACAGTGAAATAATTTTTCAAATCGGTTCACTAGTTTCGGAGCCTATTCAATGAAAAAACAACAAACAATCAAATCTTTCCTCTTCATAATATTAGTATAGATAGTAAAGGTCTTTGTCGATGGCCATTGCTGAAGACTATTGAAGCTAGCTTCGGTACTTCGTTCGGCTCTGAATGCGTGCTTATACATACTCATCCTGTACATAATGTTCCCACTGCTGGGACACAGGCCTCCTCTCAGTCTAAGGGAGTGGGCCGTAATCCACCACGCTGGCCCAGTGCGGGTTAGTGGTGTCTGTCGTGTCTGAAAACATGGTCAAAATATTATTGAAATATTACCAGTTAAGTCTCCGATCCCGTCTCCATTGCTGTCCATGTAGGAGCGTGGGTATATCTGGTAGATCACGCATGACTTCCACCACATATCTACGCACGAGACGCTCGCCGCCGTCGCAGCAACCAGGAACAGCGTTAACGTCCGCATAGTGGCTAAAAACACGAAAACCTTGTTCAATTAGATACACAGGGTAAGTTTTTATCCAGTGCGCAAATTGTAACCATGAATTCAGCATATCATTCTGGAACCCCTAGCGCAGAAATTGTTCGCCGGTTATACAAAAAAATATCAGCTGTTTCATAGAAAAGTGCAATACCTACGCGGTCAAAATGTATGGAACAGCAGATTTTTTTTTTGTATATCCGGCGAAAAATTTCTACGCTAGGGGATCTAAAATTATATGCTGAATTCGTGGTTACAATTTGCGCACTGAATAAAAACTTTTCCTGTATAAGCTTAGTCGTAGGTATACCCTATATTCTAACGGCTCGGAGGTACTGGCATCTTGGCAGCAAATTCGAATACAATTCGGTAACTGTAATTTGTCCCAAAATGAAGAATTAAGTGGGTCATCGCGACCGCGATGCAATAACTGGACTTTACGAAAGCCAATGTAAAAAACAATGTTTAAATGAAATTGTTTGAATTATAAAGTATATGTTAGACAGAGACAGCTTACTAGCATTTGACGTTACATTAGCACAAGAACCGTAGAGAAGAGCGTCTTGTCGACGGAAGAGTAGACAAAAATGACGTTTCCGTGTAGACAGTTGACAGTTTTGAACCGAGAAAGGTAGACAAGCGATTTCTATTCTACGGTACAGTAGAAATAGAAAGCCTAATGTTAAGCCTGCAGGAAGCGCCATAATAATTTCGGTCTATATTCATTGCAAGGATCGTTTTGGTGGTAAGGATAGAAGAATAACTTCAAACGTAGGTATTATTTTTCACAAAACGTCTTTTTAGTATCATCTATAAAATAAGTAGATATTATTCATGTATAAATATGATAGTTGTAAAATACCCAATTCTATATATATTCGTATTCTGTTGCGCTTCCAGAATATGAAAAACTGAATTAGGTCCCAAATGAGAAGGGAGTTCAGGGACGTACGGACTATACGCACTCTGGGCACTTTAGAACATTTTAATTACTTTAGAACACACTTACCTGCTTGCGTTGCTGCTCTACAAATAGCGATAGTCATCAACAGCATGTCCTTATATAGATTCAATTGCACTTATACTCGAACACTCGACAGTGCCATTTAGCGACAATATCGTTTATGATTTAAAACAGTACTTACTAAGTTTTTCCAATTGGTATTACCTGGAGAAGTCAAGCATAGAGCCACAGTGTGGCAAGCTCTAAGAGAGGCCTTTTTTAATAAAAATATAAAAAAGTGGTATAGGGAGCAGGGTCCAAGCTACCTGTGGTTCGGGCTCCAGAGACAGCAACCTCCTCACGATGCGAGCCGCATTAAGGAGTACTGCCTTCTGAATCAGGCCTTTGATCCAACCGCCTAACGAGAGCCTCGACTGATTTTGATCGAGGCTTACGCCAGCAGGCTATCGGCCGATACGATAATCGGCACGATGCCACCCCAGCTCACAATCCATATGTCAACAACCTCTTGTGCTAAGTCGGGATAAATAAATATTTTTATATTGTTTTTGTTCAATAGTCCTGTTATTTATGGTAGACCGATCTAAGTACAACGTGACATGGTCATTTTTCGAGAACTATTATTATAATAAGTGTGTGTATGTATCTCATGTAGGTATGTTTCTTCAGAGATAGCTACTACATAAACATCTACATTGCTTCTGCACTGGTAACGCCAGATAATATAGTTACCCAATACCTTTTCCTTATCTTCAAAGTCGGCAACCTAACAATCTGAAATAATCATAGAAATCATTGCAACTGACTTGTCTTGATTTCCATCTGGGTGATGTCAATCTGATGATTATAGTGGATTTTAAGAATTAAAGTCCCTTGAAACTTTTTTTTATGCACAAGGAAATACTGTATTTAAACAGACAATTGAGTATTTTCCTGTAACTCTATGATTTTCGTCATTCAATGTAATTTCCTAAGAGAGCTTTCGACGCGAAAGAGAGGATGCTTGCGAGCGAAAGACAAATAGAAACAGAAAAATGCTGATCCGTATGAGTTAGTATGATAATATAACATCACGCCTGTGTTCCCTGAAGGGTCAGGCAGAGGTGTTCCTATAGCCACCAGTTTAGGTCCTATATAGGCGAGCCAATTGCCATCAACCGGGCACAAATCCAAACTTCGGGCGACTACTGAGAAATTCCAGATGGAAAACCCAACAACACTGTTCGACACGGGAATCGAACCAACGCCCTCATGCTCAGCAGTAGCGCTTGCGACCGCTAGACCAACGAGGTAGACAGTGTTAGTATGATTACAACCCAAATATGCACTAAAAGGAATACAAAAGATTTCAAGACGAACAAGAGGTCTCAGTTGCAATTTTCACTTTATTAAATCATAATCTTGATTTTATATTAAAATAAGTCAAACGGAATTAAACACATTACTTTTTGTCATATCCAATAAAGAAAATACAATTTAAAATTACATACACGGATATTTTTTATTAAATGGGTTGAATAAGTACTAGTAAGTTTGTGGACAACTTTGATGATGTCATTTACATAATTAAATTTATTATAATGGTGTACTTGCTTCAATATGTACTTTTTATTTAAAAACTATTTCACAAAATGGTCGTTGTCCATCGAACGCATCAACACCGTGGAAGCACCGCCACTATACAATATAAAAACAGACTCTTAAACTGTGTAGCACACAGGACAGACCTATACAGGAAAAGTTTTTATCCAGTGCGCAAATTTTAACCATGAATTCAGCATATCGTTCTAGACCCCTACCGCAGAAATTTTTCGCCGGTTATACAAAAAAAAAATCATCTGTTCCATACATTTTGACCGCGTAGGTATTGCACTTTTCTATGAAACAGCTGTTTTGTTTTTTGTATAACCGGCGAAAAATGTCTGCGGTGTCTAGAATGATATGCTGAATTCATGGTTAAAATTTGCGCACTGGATAAAAACTTACCCTGTATAAGTCTAATATAACAGTAATTATTGGTTAAATTATCTTTAGTTTAGAATATAAATTCTGCATGCTAAACAGTTAAAGGTGCGATTTTCAATACAGTCTGGTGCCGTAGCGTTGGATGGATGACGATCGTAGCACATATGCCAAAGGCGATCCTGCATTTCAAACTTAAAAAATGATTTGCAAAAGATTGTCACCGACTATGCATTTTAAATTTATTATGCAGACTAATGCTCACATGAAGCGCAATTATAATACAACTGTGTCGCAATTAATACAGAGATTTACCATCATTCTACATTTTTCTCTCTAGATGTTGTATTCATTACAAAATGTATCTTCCACTAGTGTCCAGATCCATAATCGTTTAGATAGATGCAAATTATGTCAGTTCAAACTACCTATTAAAATTACTTATTGCGTTTAATGTCTAATAACAATTCTGGAGACATATAGATATGGGAAACGTTATTTTTTTACACGAGAAAAATAGATTTATTCGTAACGCTAAGTACTTTGTACTATTTAAGTGGACATGCCAATAGAACTTTTTTTTACACAACTGAAATTACATTATTAAATGTACTTACTGAATTTGAAAAGTAGAAACAGAAGCGAATGGGAAAATAATGTTTTAAAGATAATGATTTCGATGCATTCATTAAGAGTCAGTAATGATTTATGACTTTTCTCGTTATGTTGAGATTTAGAACAAAAAAAAAAAAAAAATCAGGAACTTAAAATCAATGCTGCCATTCATACACCGAGATTATGTACGTTTTCTCGATGGGTCTTATCGACGAAATTTGCTTCTCGTCGAAGAAACAATTTCATTTTCAAGTAATTTACAGATAATAATACTTAAGACAGGCCTTGACTACCAGAACGTATACAATCTCGACTTAATTCCATTTAAATTTATTGATCACACTCATTCATTACAGATTCTTATAACTTCATAATATTTACAAAATGTACAAGATTTTATTATATTATCGTGAGATGCATCAAACTTGAATTTTTCTCCGAAAAATTGCTTTTCCCATTATTATTTTTCATTTGCTGCCAATCATAAGCTCAGTTCAAAGTCACTTATTATAAGATTGAGTCTACTTATAATGCACGCTACAATTCCTGTCATGCAAATCGGATATAACTACATTTAAAAATTACGCTCTAATATACGTATTTAAATAAATAAATTTATTCACGCCCCTGTATTCTTCTAGCTTAGAGATCCCAAGTTGCCTCATTTGATATGTTAAAACCTTCTTATTAACCAAAAAAAAAAGAAGACGGTTTTTAAATTGATGCATAACTTCTTAGTGAGCAGTCCGAGTTTTAATCAATGCAGGTAAACAAACATACAGACAGTATATTTTTGCAAGTTGACCTTCTGTTAGTAATACTTAACAAGTGGACGGGCTTGCAGACTTGTAAAGTTGAACTTGAATTCAGCGTGCACTATGAGCAGTATGCCCAATCATTATATTATCGACGTCAGTAATACAAATAATTTAGTCTATTTGGAAGGGTCAGTATGCCCAATCATTATATTATCGACGTCAGTAATACAAATAATTTTGTCTAGTTGGAAGGGTCAGTATGCCCAATCATTATATTATCGACGTCAGTAATACAAATAATTTAGTCTATTTAGAAGGGTCAGTATGCCCAATCATTATATTATCGACGTCAGTAATACAAATAATTTAGTCTATTTGGAAGGGTAGGTTGGCTGCTATTCTCGGTTTTTTCTTCTTCTTTGGCCGCGATGTCGGGTCCTGGTTTTGTTGCGCCATCTGTTTACAAAGATTTATGTTTTACTAGCGACCCGCCCCTGCTTCGCACAGTTTTTACGACGGCTTATTTGTGTAAGTTTAATATTATTATTTTACGCAGGTACATTTTCTGGAAGTAATTCTCTAAATGATCAGGAAAGCCGCATCGAAATCCAATTTGTAGTTTAGAAGAATTAAGCGGTCACACAGATACAATTAAAGCTACTTTTTATTCTTTGTAGGTAAAGTTCCAACGTTTTTATTTGTGGCTATACCGCAGCTGCTTTATAAAGAACTGTAACTCTATCCCTTGCTATCCCTTAGGAACATCTTGCACTAGAGGGAGAAAAAAAGAGGCCATGGAAATGGCCCACACGTAATTTATTTGGGTTCTTGTTCTTGCGCATCTTGTCTTTTTCTTCCAAACATCTCTAAACCTAGCGACATGCAATAACTATTTGAGTAGACGGTTAACGTCAACAGCGGTCTGGTTGCACCCTTTATAATGTTACAATATTATCGATAGAAAAGAGAACCCTGACTATTGAAGACTAGCTGACCCGACAGACGTTGTCCTGTCTTAACTATGAATATTAAATTTGTTACGTGCCACGTTCTTAATTTTTTCTTTCATAAGAACCTTCTCCTGACAATAACAAACATAACAAAAAACGAATTGGAAGACTTGGTCCAGCCGTTCACGTGTGATGCCGTGACCAAGCGAAATAAGGATTCATTTTTATACAGGACTAGTTTTTGCCAGCGGCTTCGCCCGCGCGGAACTTTCATCCCCTATTTAACTCCCTCAGGGGTCGAATTTCGAAAAATCCTTCCTTATTCCTTGTCTACATTATAAAGGGAACCTCTGTGCAAAATTTCAGCTTTCTAGGTCCAAGGGTTTGGGCTGGGCGTTGATGAGTCAGTCAATCAGTCAGTCAGTCAGGACTTGTCTTTTTATTTATATAGATAGATAAGTTTTTATCCAGTGCGCAAACTGTAACCATGAACTCAGCATATCATTCTACACCCCCCAGCGCAGAAATTTTTCATCGGTTATACAAGAAAAAATCAGCTATTCCATACATTTTGACCGCGTAGGTATTGTACTTTTCTATGAAACAGCTGATTTTTTATTGTGTAACCGACGAAAAATTTCTGCACTGGAGGGCTGTAGAATAATGTGCTGAATTCATGGTTACAGTTTGCGCACTGGATAAAAAATTATCCTGTATATAAGATTTACTTCTGCAAGGAAAACTTCATTCAAATCCATTCTATCGTTTTCAATAGTAGGAAATGTACTTACCGGCGCATTAGAAGGCTGTGGTTTCGGTAATGTAGACTTGGGCGCCTGCATTTGGCCGGAATCTCTTCTGTGAGAAGAACCGCTTGGTTGTGACACGCGTCTGTTAAAAATAAAGTGTAAATTAACATGCAAACTCATCATCATCTGCCTAGCATTTTAACTAAGTTGTGGTCGGCTTCCAGTCTAATCGGATGCAGATGAGAACCAGTATTTTATATGGGGTGACTGCCAATCTGACCTCCACAACCCTGTAATAATATGATTCCTTTGGTAAGACTGGTTGTCAGACTTTGGGCTTCTGACGACTCGTAACGACTGTCAAAGTTCCATGAATGACGGCTGGGGCCAACGGCTTAACCTGCTTTCCGAGACACGGAACGGTCTTGGCTTGTAAAGATGGTAAACCAGCCATGGACTAATAGGATATTTTTCAATTTGATAAAAAAAACTGTTTTAATTTGAAGATTGACACGATATTAATTAACACAAAAATAATAATAAATTTATTTATATCCATTTTCTCCATTAAAAAATATTAAAATCAATTTATTTTTCGTTGTTTTGAATTTGCCGCCAAAACGCTCCTTACGATGACTTTTTATCACGTGACATCGTAACGTCAGCTTTGTGTAAACAGCACCAGTACAAATACTTAGTTTGGCTCAGTTTTAGAAGTATTTGTGCAAAGAGGCACCGCACACCAGTGATTTTACTTTCTATCCTTTAAAAATATTGTTAATTATAAACACGACAGTCACTTGTTTACTTACTACTTTAGTTTACACAAAGTTGACGTCACGTGATAAAAAGTCGTCGTGAGGAGCGTTTTGGTGGTAAATTCAAAACAATGAAAAATAAATTTGATTTAAATCGTTTTAATTGAGAAAATGGATCTAAAACAATTTACTTTTATTTTTCTGTTACATATTTCGTCCCAATCTTCAAGTTAGAATAGTTTTTAATAAATTGGAAAATACCATATTGCTGCAAGTGTAGCCTAACATCGATCGAACCATGCGGCTGTCAGTTATTAAGTAGACACAACCCCCAGAAGGCCAATTCTCGTAATTAAAAACGTTCGCAGTGTCATCTCGGCGACAATCGAATTTCAAAAATTTGTCAAATATGTATGGAAACTCGAGGAATTTTTGACAGATTGACACTGAGATCAGACTGTGAACGTTCTTTAAATTAGCAGAATTGCCCCTCTGGTGTCATGCTATGTGTACGATCATTATTATTACATGCAAGATTTGGTTTACAGCCTACAAAATAGCATCATGTTGCACAAGTACACAATGATGGTTGTTAACTCTAAAGATATGGAAATTAACCGGACCTTGCAGTGCTAAGCTCTCTAAAGGCCTTGCTGCCTTCAATAGTTATCAAGCACTTAAACTGGAGTGGCGCTAAGCACATAAATATGTCGTGGCCTCCATATGTACTGAATAACAAAATATCACGCCTTAATTTCAAGAAGGGGTGGCCACCAGTGTTACACTTAGTACCACCAAAAGAGATTTACCAGGCTCGCCCCTTGTAACATGGAATTTAAATGTAACTTGGTGAAATTTGGATCGTTTCGAATGAAATTTAATTTCATAAATGATAAATGATTTTATTTCTGTAAGTAGGTTTGTACAAACACTTTTACACGTCAATCATATTTTTTTAAACTAGATGAGGTCGGCGTTTCCTATCTGACTACTCTGAGAAGAAAGTCCGAAATAAACTCAGAGGTCACAGTCTCTTTTAAAGTCCAGACGTAATCTTGGTCAGATCAAGATAAATGAATGAAGATCAGAATAAATGAACTGGTTGTTTTTTATTAATTAAATTTTATTAGAAAACATCCATTGGTTTCTTACAAAACTTCAACCATATCCGACGTCGCTGGTTACTTATGTCCATTGGTGACCATCCAAATTTCATCAGTTACGTTTAAGTCCCATGTTACCTGGTGCCATCAACCAAGCACAAACCCAGACTGGGCTGTTACTGAAGTTACTGAGCCATTCTAAAATGAAAACTCGTATACCACTTTGCCATAATTTTGGGACCTCCACGATTGCGGCGGTAAGTCGGGGTCTTTGAGGAGTGGAATGAGAGGCACCGATTTTTTTTTAAATTATTTGTTTAACATTTACCGCCGCCATAACAGTCAGTGAAGTAAATCAGAAGGCCAATTCTCGTAATTAAAACCGTTCAAAATCTAGTCGCAGTGCCATCTCAGCGACAAGCAAATGTCAAAAATTTATGAAAAATCGAGGTATTTTTGACAGATTGACACTGAGATCAGACTGAACGTTCTTAAAATTAGTAGAATTGCTCCTCAGAAAGTTTCTGGTCCGCGAAACTGGCCTTCGGTCAGCCGTTATTGATTATTTCATCGAACCGACGAAAAAACGGAGGAGGTTACTCAATTCGACGCGTATATTTTTTTTTTTTTTTTTTTTTTATGTATGACCACGCATAACTTTTTCCAGAGTAGTCCGATTTTAATAATTCTTTTTTTATTGGAAAGGGTATACCTCGAAGTTGGTCCCATATAAATTTCGAAGAAAAATTCCAACCCTAAGGGTAAGAAAACAGGGGATGATTGATTGTTTACTCACAGATTTCAATACTGAGTCGTGTATTAAATCAAAAATTAAGCATGTAGTAATTAGTAGATTATAGCCACAAAAAATTATAAAATAAAAACTTTTTAATAAAAAAATTAAACCGCCGAAAAACCGAAAAGTAAAAAATAATAAACTAGCTTTGTCCAACCCCAATAAATAAGTTCGGAAGTCGGTGACTTTGGATATGTATTTGATTATATGTCACCGCCTTCCGAACTAAGTTATTGGGGTTGGACAAAGCTAGTTTATTATTTTTTACTTTTCGGTTTTTCGGCGGTTTAATTTTTTTATTAAAAAGTTTTTTACCTAGATAACGTATCACATGTATCTATCGAGGATTATGCACGGAAGTGTTTACCTAGTGAGTAAGCACTCGCGATCGAGTGCCACAAGGTGGGGATTTTACAACGATTCAGAGACAATCACGTTTATGTGATAGTGTTTTATGATTCAGTCTCATTACTTAAAGGTATTATAGTTAAGGTAACATTTTTTTTTCACAACGTAGGCCATTTATTCAAACTCGGCTGAGACTTAGCACTATTTGAACGTCAAAATAAAATGAGATAGTCCCCCAAAACTTTACCACTTCCTAGAGCTTTAGCTTGGAAGAAGTGGCGAAACAAACTACCCAGCAGCACAGCTGTCAGTTAAGTTAGGTAAGTTAGTAACATTAGGAAAAAATTAAATTATTAGTCACATGTCAGCCAGCACACTCCAATATACCAATTTTTTTTTATGAAAACTATACTCAAGCTGGAATAAATAATAATAAAAAAAATGGAGATGTATTAAGTTTCTTTCAAAGACGAAGTGTAAGTAATCTTAAGTAAATAGTCACAAATTCAGTTTTCGAAGAGGTAGGCAGAGGTGTGTGAAACAGGCCTTGAATTGTTAAGTTACAAGTGATGTATAAATAAATGGTATTTTCTGTGTTGGGTGTTACTTACCTTTGACTAGTCTGAACTTGTAGCGGTACGAAGGGGTTGTTGACTTTGTCCGCGTTGCTCTGCGGGGACGTTGCAGCTTGCTTGTTAGTACTCGGCGGTTGCTGTACATTCTGCAACAATCAGATGAGCTCAAACCAGGACTACATTATGCCGATTAACGCATGTTTAAACGTCAGAAACGTATGGTTAATAAGACGCTAATAATTACTTAACTTTAAGCAACGTTTAAAAATAAAAGGGCCTAGTGTCAGCGTAAACATCAACTAGTAAGTTTTAAGTTGCAATGAGCGAACCTTGACGCGGTGGCAAGACGCTATGTTCGGTTGATGTAGTTTATGAAGTCTAAACTCTAAAACGTCATCGATTCAGGCGCAACCTTCATAATCAACCTATAACGTTCCCACTGCTGGTACACAGGCCTCTTTTCTGTGAGAGGGAGTGTGCCAAATCCACCACGCGGGCCCAGTGCGGATTGATAGATGTTACATATCTTCGAATTTTTGTTTCTAGGACATGCCGTTTCCCTCACGATGTTTCTTCGCCGTTTTGAGAGCAGTGGTGATGAAATAATTTACACAAAGTAAAGCGCCTGTCTGGTTTCGAACCTACGACCTACATCTAGTAAGTAGCGTCAGTTACCACTGGGCCAACACTGCTCTTGCGCAACCTTATTGGAACGAGTTAAAAATATTTTTTGTTGAATGAGCATCGTGTCCATTTTATCAGGGTACATTTTACTGTCTTCGGAAAACCATAACTACCCAGTTTCAATTGCATAAATTATGAAAATAGTATTGAATCCTAAACGCCTCGGACATTAGTATATTATTTTTGTTTGATTCATTGCTTCTGTATTTCGAGCATTTAAAGTGGCGATCTTGTGAAAAGCTATGTCTTAGTCACGTTTAATAAGTACAAACCACTCAATAGATAATGTGTGATACCACTTGTAATATCACATTGTGAGCGTAAATACAAATTCCCGCTAGAGAATCCCCCAGCACGTGAATAAACTCGTCATTATTAAAAATTCAGAACACATTTGGCCTTTTTGTTTAGAAAGGTAAAACAGAGATGTCATAAAATACAACGTGTTGATTTGCATCCTCGTCAAATTTCAGGAGGCTGTTATGAAAGACATTATAATCAAATAAAATTACGATACTCGCTCACTAATGAATACATACTTGTTTTTTTCGTTATTTAAATTTTACAGTATTTCAGAAAACACCTCTTTCAAAGAACAGAATCGCCCCGTTCCGTATGCGGTAGGTAGTGTCGCACGACTATATCGCTGTGTGTTACAGTGCGGTATCACACGGGCCGCGTTTTAACATGTGTGTCCGAAAAAAAAAGAAATGCCAAACGCCGATTTCCGAAAATATGAAAAAAAAAAACTGCTTATTTTATTATTGATTCGTGTCGAGAATCATTAGCATAGTTACCTCCTTGAATTTGACGAGGATGCAAAACAACACGTTGTATAAGTCATTTTTTTTAAAGGCTTATAATTATTTTCGTCCGAGTCGCAGGTATCGGATGTCATGTGAGTGATGAGAACTAAACTGCGATTAGTTTACCTCTTCAACTAAATTGAAGTGTATGTAGAGGCAATATATAATGGTTAATTCGTCCACATCCGCTTTTCATTTTCTTTACTCATCGGTCTTACCAATTTTGCCTGAATGTAAGCCTTTTAAGAGAAGCGCCAGCGTGGCGATATCTTTCTTTATTGAGTCAATATTATTGTGAGACCAAGTGCGTCATCAGTTCACAAACATAAACTTCCCCGTTTCCATAATTTCTTGATTAAACACTCGCCGCGTAATCAAAATGGTTCACATTGTATCTAAATTACGCAATCAGGGACTAAACCACAATATAACAATACATAAAAAAAAAAACGAACATTACTTAATATACACCTGTGGTTTCACCTGATTATTGGTTGTTTGGTTCCAACTTGGTCCCAACGTAACATTGGTGGTCCCAGCAGCGCCAACACTCGGCAAATGTTTGGGGAAGCCCGGTTGGTCGAAGCCTCTGTGAGGTTGCTGCGGTTGGTTGCGTTGGCCGTTGTCCTGGTTACGGAACGTGAAGGGTTGGTTGCGCTGCTGAAAATGAGGATTTTGGAACTGCGGGAACGGAATCTGGCTAGGTCCTGGGCCTTGGAAGGGCTGCCCGAAGGTTGGGTACGGCGGCAGAGGTGGCTGGCTCTGTGGGAGACAACATTGTTGTTAGAGGTGTCATTGGCATTATAGGGGAATGTCGTGGTACCCCAGTGGTTAAGACCTCGCCTCTCATGCATGAGGTTGTATCAAATAGGAGCAATTATCAATGTAACTTTTAAAATTCATGTACTTTCTGAGTTCTTTTTGGCCATTACTGAAATCCGTGAAGATAACCTATTCTATATTAATAAAAATGAAATGCTGTTCGTTAGTAAAGGCATGCATTTGACCACCATACTGCGATCGCCAACCCGCCTACCAAGCGTTGCGATTATGGTAAATCACCCCCTTTTGGGGAGGTTTATGTCCAGCAGTGGACGTCTTTCGGCTGATATGATGATGATGACGCGGGCGAAGCCAGTATTTTATATGTTAGTTTGTAAGGTGTAATGTATATTTAGTATATGGGCGATGGTAACTTGAAGTAAAATGTTTCATCATCATCTGCCTAGCCTTTTTCAACTATTTTGGGGTCGGCTTTCAGTCTGACCAGATGCAGCTGAATACCAGTACTTCATACAGGGCAAGTTTTTATCCAGTGCGCAAATTGCAACCATGAATTCAGCATATCATTCCATAACCCCTAGCGCAGAAATTCGCCGGTTATACAAAAAAATATCAGCTGTTTCATAGAAAAGTGCAATACCTATGCGGTCAAAATGTATGGAACAGCTGATTTTTTTTTTTGTGTATCCGGTGAAAAATTTCTGCGCTAGGGGGTCTAAAATGGTATGCTGAATTCATGGTGCAACTGGGTATTACGATACCCCTTGGTAAGACTGGTTGTTCGATTTTCGGGCTTCTGACGACCCATAACGACTGTCGCCGGGACGAACGGATAGCAGGGACCAACGGCTTAATGTTGCAGTTTTTCTGAAGTAAAATGCTTATTGAAGTGAAAACTTCTTTCAAGCGATTTTCGAAGACAAGCTTATCATGAGAATTTACCCCTTAATGTCAACAGAAGCTATAAGTCACCTTGTACGCCGTGTTCCAGTCGGAGTACCCGGGCGGCGCGCGGGGAGCGCCCTCCTTGCGCCAGTTCTGCGGCTGCGGCGGGCCCCTGCGGTATGTACAAACATTACAAACATTTTATTCCGTATAAACCTACATGGACACTTATGAAACATCACGGTGACGTCACGTGATAGTTTAAAGGGAGATTTTAATTAATAAATCACGCCTGTTCCCACCGAAGGCTAAAGCAGAGGTGTTTAGAATATCGACATTTCGCCAGTTATATTTTAAAGTCTCCAGGGTGCGACTGAGATACTCCAAACTCAATAACACAGGTAGGACACTACCTGGGAATCGAACCCACTCGATTAAGATAAGGGCAGGAAGCGAATGTCTTCAATTAATTTTTTACTTTACGATATCAGAAATTTCGATCAAAATTGATAGAAGACGTATTATCATTGAATATCGTATCGTCAGCGCCATCTAGTGAAACAATTAAATACCACTCAGGTAATTCAAGTAGCTTTAGATAATAATGCAGACAGCTGATTATATTATCAACGTGGTCGTTCTGTGGGCGGGGCTGACAGTGGCATAAGCGCATATTGTGTGATAAGTACAACCGCGGATAATACCAGTGGATCAATTTTCAATCGTACGCTTTAAGCAATAAGGTTGAAAAGTGGTCGACCGCCAATGTCGATGGTACATTGGCTTAAGGTTCAAATTAAAATGATTTATGTGCGACTATGAATCAATGTTGTCGGTTGTTATTTCCCTAGGATGTTCTCAGTATTCACAATTTGACCATCAAAGATTTATTTTATTTGTGTACCATGAAATGTGCTTCTTACCCGGAAAATAAACTCCAAAACGCAGGTGGTGGGGTGCTTGCACAAAAATTTTCAAAATATAAAAGTGTTGAGTTAGTTTGATTGCGTGGCGACACATTTCCACTATATAAGGTCAAATTAAATTAACTAGCAAAACTCCGAAGTGATGGATAGCGATGTCTAAACGTGATAATACAAAAAATATATTACATTCATGATTTTTTTGTGGGCGCTTTTATTTCACTTAAAATATCAGTGTTAAAATCTCATTTTTGTGTTAACTTCAAGGGTATTGATATCTAAACACGATAACAAAACTAAAATACATTTTCTCAACTCATACTTCAAGTAACAACACTACCACCGGTCGTTGACCCCCCAAAACCAAATCGTTATTTTATTTAGATCACCACTTTAGCAGAATTTTTCTAGGAAATTTAATTTGACCCTGTATATCAGTATAAGGATCTTTTTGCGGAACGAAGTTTTTATTCTTACCTCTGTTGCTGAGTTACCGGGACCGACGCGGGCGGATTGTCGTTCTTCAACCGCCAGTTACGATTCTGTTCTGGCGTCTTGGGCTAAGGAAAGATACATCAAAAGCTTAACAAACGAGACAACTCTCCATTTTTGAAGTCGGATATAAATAGTGTTCTTTACTGTTTAAACAAACAGGATATTCGAAGGCCATTGCAGCTGCATTAAATACTATAAAGCGTAGGTTACCTTATTTTTCTTAGGTTCAACATCGGTGGTTTCGCTGATCTTTAACAAGGAACGAAGCAAATGTGTGGCGTTGTCCTGTTAACAAACAAATAACAAACTATTTATAATAGTATTTCTTAAGAGACCTCACCTCGCCTGGCTGCCACAGTGCTAAAACTCCTTTACAGAATTTACAAAAATGCCGATTTTGTGGTCATTAAACATGGAATAGGGTATTTTCCAATTTTTCAAAAACTATTTTATTTTGAAGATTGGACCGAAACATGTAACAGAAAAATAAAATCAAAATGATTTATGTCCATTTTCTCCATTAAAAACGATTAAAATCTTTGTTTTACGTTGTTTTGAATTTACCGCCAAAACGCTCCTTACGATGCCTTTTTATCATGTTTGGATGTCTCGAGCGAGACTCAGGCCGGCTTGGACCACAAATCACTAAACACGTAGAGTGCGGAACTAATTTAAAACATCATTTTTTTTTCTGGTCTTATTGGCCCTTCACCAATCCAGGGTCAATCCGGAGCGCTGAACGCGGTCTTGCGTAAGTCGAAATGGTTAAAAGAAGAAGTGTGAGTTTCTTTTAACCATAATAAGAAATCAATTGTTTATTTCTTACCCACATTAAAAAAACTTAAGAAATAGTGATTGGAGCATCCTTTTAGGCAAAAAATGCCTGTTTTAGGAGAATTATGGTTTAAATATGTTTAGTGTTAAAAGTATTTAATGATTTGAGATGTAAGCCTGTCCGAGTCTCGCTCTATTACCTCCAAAACCTTCAATATACATTTTCCTCATCAACCTTGGTCTTTGGCCTACAGTTCTGCAGGTTGGCTCTAAGTTTGTTGCTCAGCAGCCCTAGACAAAATACATCCGTAAATGTTTCCCCACACGCTACGGACTGAACGATAGCGTGAGTAAAACGGTAGACAAAGAACCAAGCTCACGCCAACCGCTTATTCCGCAGCGTCGGAAAGAAACACGATAGTTTCTCTATAATCTCTATGGAAGTTAGCGTGAGAACGAAAAAAAAACAAATGTCAGTGTCAAACAAACAGTCAAACGCGATGGTGGTAATGTGAAAGTTTTGAAACCAATACACCAATAAAATCTCAATAAGTTGTGCAGTGCAGTGTATTTCGAGTGTAAAGGTAATTATATTATATATTTATGATTAATTATTTGTGTAAAATTGCTACTAGCAATTGTATGTGTAATTTAAAAAGTGTTTTAAAATCGATCAGTTTTAAAGATATTCCTAGTTAGAGGTTTTGAAGAATTGATACTATAGAATTTATTTATTGTACATTTTAGATGGAATTCAGACTACGTGCGAGTCCAGAACAATTTGCAATAATGTTAGATTTTATGGAAAAGTAAGTAGAAATACACGATAATCACGAAACATTTCGTATACCTATACCTAGTTGGAGTTAATTTGTTTACACAATGACCCAATTACGTTTTTGTTCAAGAGTAGCTCTCAACGCTACCAGTTTATACCTAAGTGGCTTGTGTTCTGCAACAGCATTTTAAACTATCGAGTTTTCGTCTTAAATTCCTAAACAATAGAGCCAAGCAGGAATCATTGCCTCATTCTTATGAACCCTGTAAATATATTTTTTATCAAAGCGTTCTACTGCCTTCAATTCAAACTGAAAGCATTTAGTTCAATGAAACCATTTCCAGGCACTTTTGAACTGTATAATTGACTCTAAACAATTAAAACTGTCAGAAAGTATACAATTTTATTATCTCAAATGTACAAGCTAATCAATACTATTATTTTTAGGACTGGTGATCTTTCAAGGCCTCTACCAGGAGCTCAAGGGCGACTAAGAGCTGAACATCTGTGGAATGAGCTCAATGAACTTTTAAATTCTGTTGGTGGGAGTGGAGTTCAAAAACAAGCTGATAAATGGAAAAGAGTATGTAATGTAGTCTATTAGTTAAAATAGCAAATCCACCCATCCATCTGCCTAGCCAAATTATATTGGGGTTGGCTTCCAGTCTGATCGGATGTAGCTGAATACCAGTATTTTACATGGAGTGATTGGCTATTATTTTTTCCCTTGTATATGTTTTAGGTATGGTCTGATTGTAAGACTAAAATAAAAAAGAAGGCGTCCACAATTACTAGAGATTCACAGGGCACTGGTGGAGGACTATGTAGAGTAAGGCCACTTTAATCCCTTAGAGGAAAGACTGCTAAGGATTATTGGCATTCGATCCATTACGGGGCACACAGAAGTGCAGGAAGCAGGCTTTGAAGTATGTGTGTACCTACTGCTTTTATTTTAAATTGAATTATGAAGATGTGACTTTTGAATGAATACTAAAGGTGTAATTATGCTTTTCAGGTACCACTTTCCTCTGAGCCTATTATGAGGACTCCATCTCCTCAGCCCAATCAGGCATCATCTCTACCAGCAGTCCAAGAAGCAAGTATGAGGCAACAAGTGGAACTACCTCATACTCCTGATCCACAGCCCTTGAGTAATACGGGCACGTTGAATGTGGCTTCTAATTCAAGAAGGCAAGAAGGTAAAAAACATAATTTAAAAAACCATTTAATGAACTGTAGTCTATCTATATCACTATAATTTTTAAAACATATATTATGTTTTTAGAGGTCATAAGATCCCCTTCAGCAGGCCCGTCTACACCACGTGGACGCCGTGTAGCCGTACAACGCAGACGGCGTCATCAGACGCCGTTTGAACAAGCTACATCAGAGTTCGTCTATGTAGAAAACGGCAGGCTACGGTTGGAAGAAATGAGCATTATGAAACAGCATGAGCAAGAGATGGAGCAGTTGAGAGTAGAATCTCGAAGGATTGTGATGGATGAAAACCATAACAAAATTTTTCAAAGAATAGCTGACATAGCTACTAATGTGATGGAGTTATTGTCACATTCACGGCTTGTCAGGGACTAACTCCATTAGATTAAAGTTTACAGCAATTTTTAGTACTAAAGTGTTTTCATATCACATTTAATTGTTATTTTCTGTTACAATATTTTTTGCATTCTGTTTATATATTACTAGCTTCCGCCTGCGTGGTAAGCGAATTGTAGCTGATGTGTTATTTTGATGTCTAAGCTACATTACCTACATGAAAGTTTTATCCAAATCCGTTCAGGAGTTTTTGTGTGAAAGAGTAACAAACATCCATCCATCCATACGTTCGCATTTATAATATTAGTAGGAAGTAGGATAGGATAGGATTAGTAGGATTTGGTTATAATGTGTTACTTTATTCGTTTAGTTTTTTTTTTGTGTTTATTCAATTTGTTTTTCTATATGAACTTACATAAGAGGTGTAGTCAAATTTGACTGATAGTAGTAAGCTTAGCTGTAAGTTAGGATTTTCACAATTTTAAAATTTCTCAGTAATTCAGAATTAGAGTTTGCCCAATAGGTACATATTTTTATGTTTTTGGATTCTGTTTATATTTATTTAATTATTGTGTTACTTTATTCTTGTTTAGTTTGTATTTTGAGTTTACCTGATTTGTTTTTCTATACGAACTTATAGATATAAGAGGTGTACTAAAATTTGACTGATAGTAGTAAACTTGAGTTAGGATTTCCACAATTATTAAATTTCTCAGTAATTCTGTATTACAGTTTGTCGAATAGGTACATTTTTTTTAATTGTTACATTAATTGTTACCTACTATAGGTAATTCTTTTAAATGTTAATTAGATCAGTAATTAAACTAAATAATACTTGAAATAAACGTGTTTTAATTCTATAACAGACACTAAATGGATGAGTACAACTAGCTTCTTATTGCAAGTATTGCAACCTTAATACTATGTTGTTTCGTGTAGCTCATTTTGGCTTCCTACACTGGAGATGTCCTCTTAGTCTTCTACATTTGTAGAAAAATAAAATATTAAAAATAATCCACAACACCATTAGCAGCAGGGTCCGAGCATCCGCTAGCTAACGTGAGCGTTTAACGCCAAATTTGACGTTTGCGTTTGTCAAAAATACCACTTGTCTATCACTTTACAGTAGAGACGCCATGCTAACGTCACGTTAGCGGTAGCGTTTTGTTACAAATTTCTATTTGTCTAGGAAATTAGCGTGACATCACGTGATCTTCCCGCAGCTAATGTCATTCCCATACATTTTGGCGTTAGCGTCTTGCGTTACCGCTAACAGAAATGTATTTTGTCTAGGCCTGCTGGGCGACGATGCTGTCGTTCTTGATGTGGCTGCACTGGTTCTCATGACAGAAGGCTCTAGTCAATGGGCCCACGCTAAGGTACACTTTTTTGGGGAGTTTGTGTTGAATGACCACGAGAGAAGTGGTGGCCAAGTGGTAAAGGCCGCGACTTGAGTTGTAGGTCGTAGGTTCGTACCCAGACAGGCGCTTTACTTTGTGTAAATTATTTCATTACCACTGCTCTCAAAACGGTGAAGGAAACGTCGTGAGGAAACCGGCATGTCCTAGAACAAAAACTTCGAAGACATGTGACATCTACCAACCCGCACTGGGCCCGCGTGGTGGATTACGGCCCAATCGCTCTCACCGAGAGGAGGCCTGTGTCCCAGCAGTGGGAACATTACAGGCTGATGATGATGATGACCACGAATTCGGCAGTTTATTCGAGTGCCATCATTCATTATTTAGTTTTAAAGTTTAGTTAGTGACGAATAATAATATTGTCGTTGCTGGGATAGTGCATACCTGTCCGGCTTGTTCGCTGTCACCGACGGCGAGACTGCTGTGGTTGCGGTTGTCTGGCGACACGGCCTTGTCGCCCGGTGGACTGCAACGTTTTATTGTTATTATACACTAGTTAGATAACTACACGAAACAAGGCTGTATTAAGTTAGTGCAGTAGAACATATGTATAAAAAGATTAAAAAGTATGTTTCGATATGAGAACTTGTGAAGAATTTACTATGGAAGATGTGTTTATACTAGAGGTCACCCAGTGGTCGAAATTCGACCATAATTCATTAAAAACTTAATGTATTTCTATTGGATTATTTAAAAAAAAAATAGCTTTCTGCGCTTCTTCTCCATATCAGGTTTAACTGTGTCAAATTTATACCTCCGACCGCATAATATTCGTAAAAAGAGGCATAAAGATTTTGTTACATGTATAAAATAGATAATAATTGATATTTAACTTAGATTTAGTTCAGAAATCGAGATGTTTTTGACCCATGCTTCGCACGGACGCAATGGCAGCATTGAGAGCAGTGGTGGTCCAGTGGTTACGGCCGCGACTTACGAGTTGTAGGTCGTGAGTTCGAACCCAGACAGGCGCTTTACTTTGTGTAAATTATTTCATCACCATTGCTCTCAAAACGGTGAAGGAAAACATCGTGAGGAAACCGGCATGTCCTAGAACCAAAAATTCGATGACATGTGACATCTACCAACCTGCACTAGGCCCGCGTGGTGGATTACGGCCCAAT
This sequence comes from Polymixis flavicincta, assembly GCA_949987655.1. NCBI lineage: Eukaryota > Metazoa > Arthropoda > Insecta > Lepidoptera > Noctuidae > Polymixis > Polymixis flavicincta. Next base: position 23,240,439 of record OX465175.1, read on the forward strand.
CCCTCTCACCGAGAGGAGGCCTGTGCCCCAGCAATGGGAACATTATAGGCTGATGATGATGATGATGAAGCAAGGGTGGGTCGCTAGTAAGGTATAAATGGTTTAAGTTTACCTGTAGTTAGCGAAGGCGGAGTGATGTCCGTCCTCCCGGCGCAGTAGGTTGGGTGTCTGTGCGTGCGGCAGGAAGCAGTCCTGGGGCGGCGCCGTCGGCACTGCGCCGCGCAGCTTGCGGCCGAACGACAGGTTCAGCATGTTGCTGGGCGACAGTCTGGTGCAGGATGTACGGTATCACATACAGAACTATTCACTTTGTGATCATTTTCGAACACATACAGGGTAGCAGGAACATATGCATCGACGCGAAAACTGTAGCTATGATTCTAGACGTAGCATAGAAATGTTATCAATATGAAAATCTGCCGTTTCATAGAGAAGAGCAATACCTACGCGGTCAAAATATACTAAACAGCAATGTCATTTTTAATAACTGACGACAAATTCAGAACATGGTAACTGTGGTGCGTAGATATCACTTCCACACTGTTTGGACATATAAAGTTGCTACAAATTATTAAAAAAAAACACATCACATCATTCAAATCGATCCAGCGTGGTGTACAGCAGCCGGATTACATTCATCGATCGATTATTAATGTAAGTCGATCGACCGTAACCTAGACGGACCTTAGCTATATTACGTCTCACATAAAAAGAAAATAAATGTGACCTGTAAAACCGCGCCTCTTCAAACAAATCTTCAGTCATAGCCCCGGGGAAGGGTTTGTCGAACATGATGAGATACGAGTGGTCCGCGTTCAGCTTGTCACTGAGGCGCACAGTGTTGCAGCTGGGCGGCGCGCAGTCGCCCACGACGGTGCCGGCGGCGCCCAGTGGGACGGTCATGTTGCGCGCCACGCTCACCACGCGGTCGTACAGCTTGAAGTCCGCGCGCGGGTCCGGCGCGATGTTCCCGCTGTGCAGTTCCGGCTGGCACACGTACAAACAAATATAGATAATGTGACGGTGGCGTGTGTTCTCCGAAGCATTAGAGGTGTACCGACATATTATTACTTATAAAGACCGAATTTTACTAAAATTAATACCTACATGCATTTGCAAATTTTGATTAAAAAAAATTGAGCTTTTGAAACCATACATCATTGCAAAAATGATAATATCTCCTTAAAATTGTAGTAATATAATAACGATAACGCGTATACAGGGTCAAATTAAATTAGCTTGTGAAACTCCGCAGACGTGGTGGACAACGAAATCTACACACGATAGAACAAAAATAAAAATTTAAATTATATATAAAAATTATATTTTGTTCTCAAAATATACAAATTATATTTTGATGTTTTTTTTGGGTAAACGACTATTGCCAGATTTGTGTCTTGAAGAATGAATAAAGTTTTTTTTTTAATTTATTTCATTGTGTTTTGTGTAAAACAAAAAGAAATGTTTTTTTTTTTTAACTGAAATTTCAAGTGACTGCACTAACTGTGGTCGATGTCCCAACAAAAATCATAAAATGAATTAAATTTTGTGTTATCATGTTTACATATTAATCCCCATCAAATCTGCAGAGCTTGGCTAGGTAATTCGATTTGACCCTGTATATAGATAGATAACACCTTTACTTAGTGTATAAAAAACATAACACTACACACAAAAGTAAAATTTAATAATAACAAATAACATGAATTTAAGTAAAAACAAGGTGCCAATACATCTACGAAGAGAAAAACACACATGAAATATAGTGACACTATTACATCATTCAAATCAAATGACAAGCTGCGGTATGCGTCTCAAGGTTGCACCAAATGTGAGTCCAGCAGGCTTACCACGAGCACCGATTTGTCGACGGAAGAATAGACATGACTATTAAATAAATGATGTACAATAGGATAAGATAGCTATGTTTTTCTATTCATTATCACAGTTATGCGTTCTAAACGAATCATGATTTTGTAGATAATCGTATTTACTTTGTGGCCGTCGAGTAGAAAGTTTGGGACGAAATATTCTTTTGAAATACTCTACATTTATAAGGACCTAGACAAATATCGTTAGAAACGAAAGACTAAATGACAGATTCTAGAATTCTAAGGTATGGTGGACAGATTGTGGATATCTACGGTGCGATAACAAAAATGTAGGAACGAAATGTCACTTTGTATTGAAAAAGCACTGTCTATTCTTCGTAGAAATACAAAGCGTCATGCTAAGCCCGCAGCTCAGCATGTGTCAGGCAAATCTACCTGACGCTATATAAATTGGATGTCAGCCCCCTTTCATGAACAATCATTACAGAATGAATGTTTTTTCATTGAAGCTATATACTCTTGCATCAGTAGCTCCATAGGATGACATTGATGATCAACCAATGGTATTAGTTAGATGATGCATCATAATATTCCTAATCTAACAAATAAATTAGGAAAAATAATATGACAGTTTTGTATCTTTAAGACGCAAAATAACGCGGTAGGATTTTATTGTGCGGAGCATTCTTCTTCTTAGCGTGTGGATGGCAAAAAAAAAAATAATACCCACAGTTATGCAAATGGAAATAATTGACGGTATGTCGATTTTTAAAGTAAATAAAAAATACCTGTTAAAATATAGCATAAAACCTTGTAATACCAACGTAGATCGTGCATGGATGATTTTTTTTCACTTTTGTTCGTGTTTCATGAAATAATCACGAAAAAACGTTATAAATGCGCCGTTGCTAGCCCGCGTGGAAGAACGCTCTTAAAGGTACAGCAGGTCCATTTACACGCCATCTACTGTTTTATATGTTCGAAAAAATTGTCTTTGTACGTTTACCTTATGCAATAAATATAGTAAGAATATGAGTACCTTATATAGTAAGTTCCACTTGACCTGTAGTGTGGCCTTCTTCTCCTTGCCCTGTAGTTCTGCCAGCTGCCTGTCCAGGTCTTGGGCGAGAACCTTCATCTCCTCAGGTTCTAAGGCTTCGGAGCCACATTCACGTCGCGCAGCGCGGCAGTGAGGCTGGGTCTTGATCCATTGGGCTATTTCTTGCGCCTTGCCTTTGCTGTACGAGAGAATTTAGGGTGTTGTTGATTTTGAGCATATTGTTCCACTTCCAGGGGTCGTTCTCATGAATATGAACTACTTTTAGTATGGTAATGTAATTATTAATGTAACTTCGTATAAAATATATCAATATACAACGTGTAACGTTAAATGCGCAAAACCTCATACACCCCAATTAGAGTATTGAGTTAAAAGTATAAACCATAGGATATTTTCCAATTTATTAAAAACTATTCTAATTTGAAGATTGGGACGAAATATGTAACAGAAAAATAAAAGTAAATTGATTTATATCCATTTTCTCAATTAAAAACGATTTAAACCAAATGTATTTTTCGTTGTTTTGAATTTACCGCCAAAACGCTCCTTACGATGAGTTTTTATCACGTGACGTCAACTTTGTGTAAACTAAAGTAGTTAGTAAGTAAACAAGTGAGTGTCGTGTTTGTAATTAACAAGATTTTTTATGGATAGAAAGTGAAATCACTGGTGTTCGGTGCCTCTGTGCACAAATACTTTTAAAACGGCGCCAAACTAAGTATTTGTACTGGTGCTGTTTACACAAAGCTGACGTCACGATGTCACGTGATAAAAAGTCATCGGAAGGAGCGTTTTGGCGGTTAATTCAAAACAACGAAACATAAATTCGATTCTAATAGTTTTTAATTGAGAAAATGTGTATTAATAAATTATTTTTTATTTTTCTGTTAAATATATCATCCCAATCTTCAAATTAAAACAGTTTTTATCAAATTGGGAAATACCCTATTACCAAAACTGTTTTATTAAAGCTAACTGTTAGTATTAAGAAAAACGTGTTGACCCAAGCATTGCTTTTTGCATTTAAAATTAAGTCTTATTGCTTTAGGATAAGATTCAATTCTCTTTGGCTTAATCAGCGGTAGGTATGGCAAAAAACATAATTTTTGAAAAAAAAAAATACCTATGTTAAAAGTTACCGAAATCGATTCACTAGTCAATTTTTGCGTACAGGTTCTGTTACACCTTGTGTATAAAAATCTAGCTTTTTCAAGCGACTTTGTTCGCGTAGAAGTCGTAGGACACCACAAAATACAGTTCATGTTACTCGTCGGTTATGTAGCTTTCTATTGATGAAATTATTTTTTAAATCGGTTATGTGGTTTTTTGAGTTTATCCATTACAAACAAACATACAAAAATCAAATCTTTTCTCTTTATAATATTAGTACGACTAGCGATATGCGGTTGCTTCGAACGGGTACAATAGCGACATGTAAAAACAGAGTGGCGTGAGACAGATTTTTGAGGTATATCGAAGTTAAATATTAATGTAATAAATATAAATCTTCCGGAATAAATGCTCTCTAAATGATTGTGAAAGAGGCATAAAAACCGAATGTCAAATTTAGAAGATCTAGAACGGTCTCCATTAACTTTTCAGAGTAAATTTTTATGTTTCGGTACGTATATTAATCATCATCCATCAGCCTATAATGTTCCCACTGCTGGGACACAGGCCTCCTCTCGGTGAGAGGGAGTGGGCCGTAATCCACCACGCGGACCCAGGGCAGGTTGGTAGATGTCACATGTCTTCGAATTTTTGGTTCTAGGACATGCCGGTTTCCTCACGATGTTTTCCTTCACCGTTTTGAGAGCAGTGGCGATTAAATAATTTACACAAAGTAAAGCGCCTGGCTGGGTTCGAACTCACGACCTACAACTCGTAAGTCGCGTATAAATAGACCCGATTAAAAATTAAAATAGCACAGATTACAAAAACTAGACTTACCCGATATCATTCGGAAAAAGATCGCTCTCGAAGTACACGTCTTTATGGCACCCCGCCAGGCTGTCGAACAGCTCGGGGTACTGCAGCTCATATGCCTTCACCAGCTTGATGCAGCGCGCAGAGTACAGCCACGAGTTAGTAACCTTGCAGCGACGGGTGTAGCCTGATACTTCCAGGTTCTACGAAAGGTAATGGGTTATGTATTACGTAAAAGGCGTGTTTGGCTGTACTAAACATATCATCATCTGCCTAGCCTTCTCTCAACTAGGTTGGGTCGGCTTCCAGTCTAACCGGATGCAGATGAGCATTAGTATTTTATAACGAGCGACTACCTATCTGATCTCCACAACCCAGTTACTGAGCAATACGATACCCTTGGTAAGACTGGTTGTTAGACTTTCGGGCTTCTGACGACCTCTAACGACTGTCAGTTCCAGGAATGATCGGGGCCAACGACTTAGTGTGCTTTCCGAGGCACGGAGGGGTCTTGTTATGAAACGACGGTCACTCATCCACGCACCAACCGCGGAAAGCGTAGCTTAACCTGATCGATCGACCCGCTCGACTTTATTGTAGGTTTTAAAGTATTTTTTTCCATAATCACACATTTGTTTGGAAATTAAATCGCGAACGCAGTATTTAACCAGAACAGAACCTGTTTATTGCTATATACAGGAAAAGTTTTTATCCAGTGCGCAAATTTTAACCATGAATTCAGCATATCATTCTAGAGCCCTTAGTGCAGAAATTTTTCGCCGGTTATACAAAAAAAAAATCAGCTGTTCCATACATTTTGACCGCGTAGGTTTTGCATTTTTCTATGAAACAGCTGATTTTTTTTTGTATAACCGGCGAAAAATTTCTGCACTAAGGGCTCTAGAATGATATGCTGAATTCATGGTTATAATTTGCGTACTGGATAAAAACTTATCCTGTATATACTAATATTATAAAGAGGAAAGATTTGATTGTTTATTTGTTTGCATTGAATAGGCTCCGAAACTACTGTAACGATTTGAAAAATTATTTCATTGTTGGGAAGCTACACTATCCCCGGGTGGCATGTCTATATTTTATCCCCGTATTTCCACGGGAACGGGAACTACGCGGGTGGAAACGCGGAGCGTTGCTAGTCTTATATATAAAAATTAATCACCGAAATGTATGTACGCGAATAATTTCCAAACGACTGCACCAAATTGGACGATTCTTTTTTTTTTGTGTTCCTTATTGTCAGGACAAGGTTTGTAAAGCTATGCCAATTCAATATTCATAGCTAAGACAGGACAACGTCTGTTGGGTCAGCTAGTAAGTAATAAAAATAAAACAGAACGTCACGTCTTTTTTCCAAAATAAATTGTGATAAAATAACAAGGACACGTGATTAATATATTACTAGCTTTTGCCAGCGGCTTCGCCCGCGCAGAAATTTCATCCCCTAATTAACTTCCTTAGGGGCTGAATTTCGAAAAATCCTTCCTTATTCCTTGTCTACATTATAAAGGGAAGCTCTGTGCAAAATTTCAGCTTTCTAGGTGCAAGGGTTTGGGCTGGGCGTTGATGAGTCAGTCAGTCAGTCAGGCCTTTTCTTTTTATTTATCTAGATAGATTATATATTATGCATCATGTGTCAGCTCCATTAAATGAACAATCATTACATAATGAATGTTTTATCATTGAAGCTATATACTCTGGCATCAATCGCTCCATAGGATGACATTGATGATCAGCCACTGGTATTAGACGATGCATTATAAACTTACAAATAACTACGAAAACCATTACGCCTGTAGCCTCAGAAGGGAATCACTATTATAATTATTTTCTTCCATTTTATGCAATTTGCGGGTCTATACCAGGGGGCCTACTCTTTAACTCTGTCAACGACGCTCCGTCACACCTTCGTCTACTGCCAATTAACTAACTTTTATGGACGGGCGAAAACATATCGGGAGCAGGGACAGCTGTCAAATTGTGTTGTCATTCATTCTTAATTCGGGCTCCAAACTAATCTTCTGTCCAAAAGTGATGCGCAGTCGGAAACGCCCGTTACTTCGACCGAAACGACAGACTTTGTGCTTAGGGAGTAGGCCCCAGGCTTTATATTGATTAAAATATGATTCGCGACCGTAAGAAATATTGATTTTTAGAATTATAATAATTAAAATCATCATACAACCTTCAAGTTCATTTAATCCCATTGAATGACTTTTTCGTGAAATAAACTTTCAATTATTACAACCTGACACGGACTTGCAAATCGTAAAACACGTAAGAAATTTTGAATTTCGCAGGGATAACCGCATCCAGCTTAAAGTAAAGCCTGATTTACGTGGTGGGATTCATATGCCTGTGGCATACCATCAAATGCACGATCTAAACAGTATTTAGACGACGCAAGTAATTTTTTGCTTAATTTTATAGTATCTACGCCACAGACGAGGAAGCGAGAAGCAGAGAACCGACAGGTGGCGGTACTTGAGGGTGGCCTTTCTTTAACAGTGGACGTCTTTCGGCTGAAATTATGATGCCACAGACAAGATACTTGCATCGTGCAAATGGGGCTTAAAATCAAATAATTAATGTCTGGTTCTAGTAAAACAGATACGGTCAAAAAAAAGTTAGGCAGCCATATTGCCAAATTAACACTAATCCACATGATTCACTGAACTGCAATAAGCTCGCGTTAGGAGTTATCTAGAAGTAGTTAAATGACATAACATCACACCTGTAATCCCCAAAGGGGTAGGCAGTAGTTACCTTCTTATTAAACTTAAGGTTGAGTCCTATGTTGACTTTGTTGACGCCTTCAGTGGGCATGTCATGTCGCTGCCCTGCAATGACCAGCACCGTGCCTGTGATGCGGGACAGCATCTGTGCTGATATTCCTGCAAATATTAATTTAATATTTAGTAAAAAAAAAAAACAAGTTGTATATATAGGTGGTGGGTGGGTTTCGCGTACTGCCTTTCAGCAAAAGCAGATCGAACTGTGACAGTGGGAGCGACTAAGTAGCTCTTTCTGCTACTTGGTTTAGTGGGATCATACGGGCGAGATGTATTTCCTTAGAATCAGTTGAAGCGAATAAAGTTTTCTTACTGTCAGATCAGATAATAGGCTTTACGTGGAGAATCTATAGCTATAATCCAACAATTGCTAACATTTATAATACACTAGCTTCTGCACGTAACTTCGTCTGCGTAAAATTTCTTGCTCCCCGATCCACCCCGTCGCATCGAAGCGTGCGAGTACTTCGTATTCGTGATTTTTTCTTTTTGCTCGATTCCTAAGGGCGCTAGCGTGATGTTATAGCTTATAGCCTTCCTCGATAAATGGGCTATCTAACACTGAAAGATTTTTTCAAATCGGACCAGTAGTTCCTGAGATTAACGCGGTCAAGCAAACAAACTCTTCAGCTTTGTAATATTAGTATATACAGGGTAAGTTTTTATCCAGTGCGCAAATTTTAACCATGAATTAAAAAAAAAAAACAGCTGTTCCATACATTTTGACCGCGTAGGTATTGAACTTTTCTATGAAACAGCTGTTTTTTTTTTTGTATAGCCGGCGAAAAATTTCTGCGGTAGGGGGTCTAGAATGATATGCTGAATTCGTGGTTAAAATTTGCGCACTGGATAAAAACTTTTCCTGTATTAGATTGCTTTATCATACATTCTTCAATACAAGTGCAACAATTACTTTCAGGCTAAGATCACATGCTTCATTTATGCTTTTATAACTTATTATTATTCTGAAATGATAATGATTAATTAACATGATTAAATAAAAATTGGAGGAGGAGTTGAAGAATTACAGGAAGTAAGGTTGATAAGGAAAATTAGTAAAAATGTTATCATAAAATATCTTTAACACGTATGAACTTTATCATTTGTTGCAGGACAGCTGCAAGTACCCACATTTAATGGTGAACACATCAACACTTAAGTATGTTAATCCATCCAACTCATTACCATATAATTAGTTTTGTCAGTATCCGAAAAGATTGCAATATTGTCTACCTACAATTCCCACAATTAAAAAAAAAATTGTCGTTATTATCTCTATACATTTTTTTAACTCGAAAGACAGGGACATTTTAAGCCTATTTCATTGCTGTTCGAGTGCGCTGCTATCGAAAAGTTGGTCGACATTAAAATCTAAGATAAAATCAAAGAACTGCCAACCAGCCACTGGTGGCTGTTTGGCAGTTCTTCGATTGGTGCTTTTTCCGTTTCCCACCTCCGCTGCATGACTGCTCCGTGACGTCTGAACGTCTTCAATGACTGACTTTATGGTTCTAGACTCTGATAGTAGTAAGTTTTGTACTGCTGCGCTTGATAGTGGTGCACCTTATATTATTGCGCCTTTAAAAAAAATTTGGTTGTAGCTTTTTACAAATGGTTGGCGGCGCGGTAGGGCGCGGCGTGCGCGTGCGCAGTGGGCACCGGCTGCCCACCTGCACACCTGTACATACGTACCGCAGGCGGCGGCGGCGTGGTTGGCGGCGCGGTAGGGCGCGGCGTGCGCGTGCGCAGTGGGCACCGGCTGCCCACCTGCACACCTGTACATACGTACCGCAGGCGGCGGCGGCGTGGTTGGCGGCGCGGTAGGGCGCGGCGTGCGCGTGCGCAGTGGGCACCGGCTGCCCACCTGCACACCTGTACATACGTACCGCAGGCGGCGGCGGCGTGGTTGGCGGCGCGGTAGGGCGCGGCGTGCGCGTGCGCAGTGGGCACCGGCTGCCCACCTGCACACCTGTACATACGTACCGCAGGCGGCGGCGGCGTGGTTGGCGGCGCGGTAGGGCGCGGCGTGCGCGTGCGCAGTGGGCACCGGCTGCCCACCTGCACACCTGTACATACGTACCGCAGGCGGCGGCGGCGTGGTTGGCGGCGCGGTAGGGCGCGGCGTGCGCGTGCGCAGTGGGCACCGGCTCGCCCCGCTCGCGCACCTGCACCTTGATGCGGCCGTTGCGGATCATCTCCGAGTCCACCACCTGTGAGATAACATTATTTATCATCATCTGCCTGCCTTTTCCCAACTATATTGGTCGGCTTCCAGCCTAACTGGATGCAGCTAAATAATAGGTCTTTACCTATGAAATTGCCGTTTTGTATGAAAAAATTTAAACGAATTTTTTTCATGAATTTTTTATTTGTATTAATCGAAGTAATCACCCATGCAATCAATGCATCTTTGCCATCGCAGTGGCAGTTTATTGATGCCCTTCTTAAAGAAATCAGCTGGACGGGAGGCAACAAATTCTTCAAAGGCATTTTGTACTGCCTCTCGGGTATTAAATTTTTTTCCCGCCAAGAAGTTATCCAAATTCTGGAAAAAGTAGTAGTCTGTAGGCGCAAGGTCTGGTGAGTAGGGCGGATGACGGAGAGCTTCCAACCCCAGTTCTTGCAACTTGGAGACCGTCTGCTGTGCAGTATGAGGTCGCGCGTTGTCGTGCAGGAGCAGCGGAGACGAGCGATTGACCAATGCTGGTTGGAGATGCGCCAGCTTCTCCATCATTGTGTTCAGTTCTTCACAGTACACATCTGCAGTAATGCTCACCCCGTTTGGTAAGAAGCTGTGATGAATCACACCGGCGCTAGACCACCAAACAGTGACCATCACTTTTCTAGGGGTAAGTTTTCGTTTAGGGCATTGTTTAGGTGCTGAACCAGGATCCAACCAACTTGCTGAGCGCTTACGGTTATCAAACAGAATCCATTTTTCATCGCAGGTAACAATGCGGTTCAAAATTCCTTCATTTGTGTGTCTGTTGAGCAGTGCAAGGCACGTCTCGACGCGTACTTCGCGCTGGCGATCATTGAGTTCGTGGGGCACCCATTTGTCAAGCTTTTTTACCTTGCCAATTTGACGCAAATGGACCAATATTGTTTTGACGCTAACGTCGAAAGCTGCTGCTAATTCAGCCGTAGATTGTGTACCATCAGCTTCCACAATCGCCTTTAATTCGTCACTGTCGACCAAAGTCTTCGGACGACCGCGAGGTTCATTTTTCAGGTCGAAATTTCCAGAACGGAAGCGAGCAAACCAATAACAGGTGGTGCGTTGGTTTGTAGTGTTAGCTCCGTAAACGTCGTTGATGTTGCGTGCCGCTTGTGCCGCGTTGCTGCCACGACGGTACTCATATTCCATAATTACTCGAATTTTTAACGTATCCATGATGACGAAAAAGATTGAAATGCGATGAAAATGTAACACTAATCAATAAAGAAATGACTACTTTTAGAAAAAAAAATCCATGTTTTTAAAATAAAATTAATTTGAAATTAGAATTCTTAGCCAAACAAAAATTATTTTGATTTGAAATGGCCAGTACTGCAGAACGGCAATTTCATAGGTAAAGACCTAATATTAGGTCTTTACCTTAATGAACCTCGCGGTCGTCCGAAGACTTTGGTCGACAATGACGAATTAAAGGCGATTGTGGAAGCTGATGATACACAATCTACGGCTGAATTAGCAGCAGCTTTCGACGTTAGCGTCAAAACAATATTGGTCCATTTGCGTCAAATTGGCAAGGTAAAAAAGCTTGACAAATGGGTGCCCCACGAACTCAATGATCGCCAGCGCGAAGTACGCGTCGAGACGTGCCTTGCACTGCTCAACAGACACACAAATGAAGGAATTTTGAACCGCATTTTTACCTGCGATGAAAAATGGATTCTGTTTGATAACCGTAAGCGCTCAGCAAGTTGGTTGGATCCTGGTTCAGCACCTAAACAATGCCCTAAACGAAAACTTACCCCTAGAAAAGTGATGGTCACTGTTTGGTGGTCTAGCGCCGGTGTGATTCATCACAGCTTCTTACCAAACGGGGTGAGCATTACTGCAGATGTGTACTGTGAAGAACTGAACACAATGATGGAGAAGCTGGCGCATCTCCAACCAGCATTGGTCAATCGCTCGTCTCCGCTGCTCCTGCACGACAACGCGCGACCTCATACTGCACAGCAGACGGTCTCCAAGTTGCAAGAACTGGGGTTGGAAGCTCTCCGTCATCCGCCCTACTCACCAGACCTTGCGCCTACAGACTACTACTTTTTCCAGAATTTGGATAACTTCTTGGCGGGAAAAAAATTTAATACCCGAGAGGCAGTACAAAATGCCTTTGAAGAATTTGTTGCCTCCCGTCCAGCTGATTTCTTTAAGAAGGGCATCAATAAACTGCCACTGCGATGGCAAAGATGCATTGATTGCATGGGTGATTACTTCGATTAATACAAATAAAAAATTCATGAAAAAAATTCGTTTAAATTTTTTCATACAAAACGGCAATTTCATAGGTAAAGACCTATTATGTACCAGTATTTAAGCGATTACCTACCTGACCTCCACAGCTCAATTAGGTAACATGATACCCCTTGGTAAGACTGTCAAAGATTTACGAAAAACAGCCAATGATAACATGATTTATTATACTGGCAATAACCGATCTCCTCAAAGTCAGTGGCTTAGCAAGTCAATACCAGGTCGTCTGCGTACATAAAGCGAGTTGTATTTGGGCTCACGGGTTGATCATTAGTGTAGATGTCAAACAACAGAGTAACCAGTACACTTCCCTGAGGCAAACCTTTCTTTTGGGTTCGTCGACTACTTTTCACCAAGAAGATTTACTTGAAATCGACCGTTACTGAGCAGTTTTCGTAGAATTCGAGTTAACTTTGAATCCTTTGTTAAGTTGGTTACCTTCAACAACAAGCGCTACATGTTAACGGTGTCGTAGGCTGCCGACAATCCTACAAATACTGCGCCCGTCACTTTCCTCGTTTCAAACTCATCCCCGATATATTGTGTGAGGTTAAACCTGGCCACAGAAAGACTTGCCTGGTCTAAATCCAACTTGCTCTGGAAGAAGTTTTGGGTCTACGAGGTTTGTGAGACAAGCTAGCAACAGTTTCTCGAACAGTTTGTATAGGAGGCAGAAGGTTTTAGGGTCGTCATGTGGTTTATCTGGTTTAGGTGCCATCATAATAACGAAAGCAAAAGAAAGGTCGTTTAAAAAAAACGCCAATATTTTGACTTTATGGTATTAAAAAAATCAACGTTTAACCAATCCGCGAGAGTCCGAAAGCTGACAGAGGCGTGTGGTTAGTATTTTCTGTTTGCCGAATATGTTGTGTGCCTTTTAGTATGTGCTAAATCCAAGTATTTTCTTTCATTCCATTTATTTGAACACATATAAAGTAGATATACATTCGACAAGCTTCCTACCGTCAATAAAAATACTAAAGTATACTTTTTGTTGGCCGGCGCGCATCGGGTCGCCTTTTACAATAATATGCTAAAGGGAATTGATGTGTTTATGAAATACTAGCTTTTGCCAGCGGCTTTGCCCGCGCTTTACTTTCATCCCGTATTTAACTCCCTTAGGGGTTGACTTTCGAAAAATCCTTCCTTATTCCTTGTTTACACTATAAAGGGAACCCCTGTGCAAAATGTCAGCTTTCTAGGTCCAAGGGTTTGGGCTGGGCGTTGATGAGTCAGTCAATCGGTCAGTCAGGACTTCTCTTTTTATTCATATAGATTCATATGACATGTTTGCATAAAATGTACATAGCTTGGAACCCGATCGAAACCACGCGCATGCCGCGGTAGCGAGTCGGCTCCTAGCTTCCACGGGCAGATGAAAAATAGAAACAGAACTAAATACTACTCACAATAGCATGAGCGCCATAATGCTGTCCCTGTGCGAGTAGAAACACGCTGTCTCCGGGGGGGTAGGCCTCCTGTGGCGTACTGAACTTGCCTCCCTCTTGTATGATATGAGCACGTACATCTCGTACTACGGCCTGGGAAGCGTACCCACACGGGATACTGCACCATTCCGGCTCTTGAACCATTCGCGCGTTGTCTTGGACCATGTACTTGAAACCTACAATTCAAAGAAATTTTGTAGATTTTATTATAACAGCCAAAAGTACAATCACTATGAATTAATACGTCAAATTTAAGCAACGTTTGATAGAAGCAATTTGACGTTGACTTTGCAATATTCAAAAACGATTTCCACCTAAATACTTATATGTTTTTTTCTTCATCAATATTTGTACATAAAAACGGTTCTGAATTTTGCGTAAGTATGAGCTATTTATTCTCGTGACTAAACACCTTACTAAAAATAATAAGTTTTGATTGAATAACTCACCTTTTAAATTAACGGCATGGATTATGATTTTGACATCGCCCAATTCTATTCCAAGACGATTCATATTGCTAAAATAGAAAACACAGTGTAGTAATCTATGTTTCGAAAAAATCTGATATTGCAAAATATTACTGTTCAACTTTTTAAAACAACTGTTTCTTTTTGACTTACAAAAAATTTTGACTTACTAAACGTTCATATAAAATTAAATACACAATTTTTGGGACTTCTGAGCCAAAACAAGTGATTAAACAATAATTTCGAAGCCCGAGATATTTTTCTCTAAATAGGTTATCGGGATCACTTTCACTCGTCTTATTTTACATAATATTTTTTTTTCTAAATGGAGTCGACGTTTCCTGTCTGACTATTCCTGAGAAGAAATGGCGAAACAAACTCAAGAGTCAAAATATCTTTTAAAGCCCACACTCATCTTGGTCAGATCATGTGAACGCAATGTAGATTAGTGCCTGAAATGGTCTTTTGAGGAAGGAACCACCAGATCTTCTGTAGAAGCAGAGCCTTTGCCCTGCAGTGAGGCAAAAAGGGCTGGTAGATTGGTAATTAAGATAATAAAAAGTAACATTGTACCGAATGTTTATTGCGCTTTAATAATTTAAACAAAAACAATTAATAGTGACTCACTGCTCAATAATAGTGGATCTCTCACTGATCCATTGCTTGTGCAGGTTGCCGAAGTTAGGCTCGGTTGTGTATTTCGGCTCTCCGTTCACGTTGTTGTTCTGCTTGTCCACGTAGTGTAAGCGCATCTTCTCGTCAGACACCGATATTACTCTGTACAAATGTTCATACATAGTTCAAGGAAAATGATGTATCATCTGTCATTCAAATAGCAATTGCTAACATTTCATCTTTTATTTTAATGCTGAATGGGTCTGCTCTCGATGGATGAGGTCTGTGACGAAACGAGCGTGCCCAGAAGATGCCTGTCCACTCTTGCTTTGAAGGCAGACGGGTTAAATGTGGAAGGGAACACAGACGCTGGCACAGATTTCCACACTTTGGCTTTGCGCATTGGAGGATAAGCGCTGAATATGACTAGTTAGGATATCAACCAAGTTTGGATACTTTGGGTAGTCCAGACAAGACATCTTCATAATGGGTTACCGAATCGTCACCTAAAACACCGTCAAACTAAAACGCAAAAAGCATTTGTTTTTGTCAAGCAATTCTATTCTAAACAGACAAGGGTTATTCCTATAACTTCCATTAAAAAGTACGAGTACTTTTTCTTCTTTACACAAGCATTTTCTTGCTTTTTTTATAATAATGCGAAAAAGTTCACGATCATATTGGTTTATTTAAGCGAATAGATGTAAGATAATACACATATAATACATACTTAGCTCTAGTAAGATGCGGCCATCCGGCCCATATAACCTTCCCCAGTAACTCGTTCGCCGCTTTCTCTAGTGAATCTTCCTTCTCTGTCTCTCTTATGATCTCCACGATCATGTTGTCGTTGCGCGACTGCTGGTCGAACACTTTCACTCTGCCTTTTTTGAGGCTTGTCTGTGAAATGAACGCAGAAGGTAATGAAAGACGTCCCTTAATATTCTATTCTATTCTATTTTTTATTGCTTTAATATCATTAAGAGCGGCGAACCCGTCGTTGGCTCTACTTAGCATACTGCTGGGCACCTGTATCTCTTGACTGTAACTATTACTTACTTGATACTTCAGGTGCCTCATGGTCGGGAAGCCCGGGAACAACATGTCTCTCTTGGCGTTGGGTAGCATGCCTCTCCGTAGCATGCTGCCGGGCACCTCTATCTCTTGTCTCCATACTTGATGCTCTGTAGCGTAGCACTCAGGTATGGCCGGGAAGTATTCCGGGGCTAGCGCGACACCTGTATTATATAGTAGGTAGTATGCGATGCTAATAAATAGTTTCAAGTTATATGAAAACTAGCTTTTGCCAGCGGCTTCGCCGGCGCGGAACTTTCATCCCCTATTTAACCACCTTAGGGGTTGAATTTCGAAAAATCCCTCCTTCTTCCTTGTCTACATTATAAAGGGAACCTCTGTGCAAAATTTCAGTTGAGTCAGTCAGTCACGACTTCTCTTTTTATTTATATAGATGAGGAATATCTAGTGGGAAAAGTTTTAAGTATACATGCGGATGGCTATAAGAGTAGGGGGAAGATCAGAGAAACGATGGATGGACCTTATGAAAGATGATATGGAATGGAAAGACATGTTACTCCGACCTCATATAAAAATTGGGATGAATGCAACAAAATGTTGAATGAGGGTAATAAATTAATGTTCGATCTCCTACCAAAATTGTGCTTAACCAGAGGCCAATCTACAGCTAACAGGATTTGGTCTCAACTTTAACTGAATTGATTCATTGGAATTAATAATATTATACGAGAAAATTACTTAATAATGGAATAAGAGTTTATAATTATATACCTTGGTTTTGTGGAGTCCAGTTGTAGACCATCATAGGTCCATGTGAATTACGTTTCTTCTCTTCTTCTGTTAATCTCTGATAACAGGGCTCCATTGCTGATAGAAGCTTGACCTATAAATTCAATGTTTTAAATGGAACTCTTTGATGGTCCTCTTGTCGTTATAACAGCCGCGCTTACCGAATATCACACATTCGGTTTTATTCGGTTTACCTAATAATATTGAGAGTTGCATGACAGTTAAAAAATGACATCCAACAAACTTGTTACGTCATCGACGATTGACTAATCAACTACTTTTAAGTCAGGTCTTTGCACATAAGTAATGTTTCATCAAAATTTATTCAAACGAGGATGCCAAGAAATGTATGGAAGCCTCCATAAAGGTGAAGGTCCTCGCTCCAATAGGAATAACAGACATATCATTTAAAATGTATTAAGGTTTAGTACAAGAATTTCAATCACCCTCGTCTTGATTTCTGGTCTGATCTGAGTAATATAGGGCTTTTTTTTGGGTGGAGGAAATCATCAAATAACTTCTCCCGCTCTGGGTGGAGCAGGAGGGCGTGTCAGACTTTTACTGACTAAAACCACCCGTGTTCCCTCAGTAACCTGTGTGCCGGAGGCGGCTGTATCTCTTTCGAACAGCCCGCACCCCTGGCAGGCATCAGCCCTTGCGGGCCCCATCACTTTGCGCTGACATCTCTTTGAGGCGCGCGTGGAAAACAACGCGCCGTCGACCTGGGCTTGGTCCTTACCGGACAGCGAGCTACCCATTACTCACCGTCCGCAAGCCCACGCCTACGTGGCCGGGTATCAGCCTGAGATTCCCGACACCCAGGGCGTCCTCTGCGGCGACTAAGGCCGTGAGAGCGCATATACTGCCTCTCCCTCACTTGCGCCGCCTCCCTCTTCGCGAGCATCACTGCTTCGCAAAAGGAGGTGACGGCTACCCATGCCCTCTCGCTCCGTACCATGGCCTGGACCAGGGCCGGACGCGAGAGATCGCCGCCGCCGATCGCCTCCACGAGGACACGGCGGTGCTCCGCCCAAGCCGGGCAGACCTCCACCGAGTAATATAGGGTGGAAGTTGAGACAAACCAGCAAAGGACCTAATGCCACTTTAACAATTGTAGCTTCAGAAAAACGGTCTTATGAGACATTCTGTAATTGTTAACTACATACACAGATTTTGAAAAAATGTTACAGTCAGATAGAAAAGCATTCATTATTACATTTTATTTTTATGTTGCCAATCGATCGTATCGATTAATTATTGAAATCCGGAATGAGTTGATATCGGCAGAGAATCACAGTTGTCGACCTAGTTCACAGAATAAGCATTCATCAGCATAATTCTTACCTCATTAATAAACGGGATGAGCACGACCGCTTCCCAGTCGTTTCTCTTCCCATTGAGATCAGTCTCAAAGTTCAGCGGATAGTATGAGTGGATTGGCGAGTTTTCATCGGTCATTAGATCGTGAAACGGAGTCGGTAGCAGTTGCTTGCTTGCTGCTGGAAGTACTGCTAGTAGCTGCAATAGGATAAATGGGTAGAATAATCTTTATTGTATACCAAATATAGAAAGAAAAAACAAACCATAATAAAAAGTAAAAATAAAGTAATCCTACTAGTCCTACTATATTCTAATCTTACTAGTATTATAAAGAGGAAAGATTTGATTGTTGATTTGTTTGTTTGCATTAAATAGGCTCCGAAAAACAAGATAAAGAAAGCCGATATCTACAAGAAACCAGAAACTGATAGCAGCTAGAACTCAGAAGACGACTATGAAAACAACAGCGCAGAACATAGCGAAACAACGGCATAGAAAAGAGCTAAGAAAACAATTGAACGTACCCAAGAAGCTCTATCTGAATCAACATGCCGGCGACGTCGTGAAAAGATGCCCTCCTATAAATAAATACCACCCGTCTCTCCACTAGTCCAATGCTTACTCAAGGATGCATATCCGGTAGGCTCGCAATCCTTTCCTATCCTAAGGGCACGTCTACCTGACCATTACCGCGCCCCCCGGTCTACTTCTTGATATGCAATGGCCTCTGTAACACCATGAAGCATGAGGCTCCAGGGGCTAGTGCGAATCTTGGGGTTCATTCGATTTATCGAGTCTGGTCAAGCCACGCTGGGATCGGTGCATTACATTACATTGGATGTTTGTTACTCGATTACGAAAAAAACGGCCGAACAGATTTGGATGAAATTTGGCACGCAGATAAATTATAACCTCGACATAGGATACTTTTTATCCCGGTAGTACATTCACCTGGGATAATTTTCGACCTTGACGCTGACTCAGTCGCTGGCAAAAGCCAATTAACAATAAATAAATAAGCATTGCAATTATAATCAGACTAGCTGACCCGGGAGACGATTGAATTGGCAAAGTTTATTTTAAACCCGCTGGATGTGGGAAGCACAAGACCGGTCGAAGTGGAGGAGTCTGGGGGAGGAAATGATGATGATTTTAAACCCCTCTTTTTGGAGGAGGTCTATGTCCAGCAGTGGACGTCTTTCGGATGAAATTACGATGATGAAAGTTTATATGGTCGCAAAGTTTTTAAAATTTTCTAATGTTATGCGCAACTATATTTTTCATTCATAAGCACCTTCTAACATTAGCAAACACAACAAAAAAAGAATGAGCAAAATTGGTCCAGCCTTTCACGTGTGATGCCGTGACCAACGGAAATAGGTTTTTTTTTTTTAAACGTTGCCCCACATTAGGAATTTCTCCTGTATTGTGGGTGCGTTTACAAACATTTAAACTCACATACACAAACAGCCAGACCCGGAACAACTAATTTTAGGTCATACAAATACTTGTTCCGTGCGGGAATCGAACCCGCGACACGCAGCGTAGCAGTCAATCGCTTAACCACTGTGCCAACCGTGCCGTCTAAACCCGGATTCATTTTAATATATATATAGATGACAGATAGATAAGATTATAATGTTGAATCATATTTTAATCAACATACAACTTGACAAATTACAAAAAAAGGGAAAACAATTTGAAGGTGACCGACACATCTGCCTAATTCTTCGAGGTTTACCGTCGTTTAGGCAAATTCAAAAGTTTACTACAACTAAAAGCCCTAACATCGATTACGCCATAACATAATCACCTGCTCAAAAGGTTTAAAAGGCTCTCCAAGTTCGAAATCGATCTTCAGATCCTTGAAGCCTTTAACATCGGAGATATATGGCGCGTAGTGATGTGGGTAGTACCAACACCAGGATGGGCAGCCTTTGTAGTAATAGTAAAGGTTCCACTGTATCGCCCGCACGTAGCCCTCCGCTTGATCAGCTAACACCTCCCTGTAAACAAAGTTGTTTATTCGTTCGTTCTCATATCATCATAGACCTGCAGGCCTAGACGAAACACATTTCTGTTAGAGTTCACGCCAAACGCTACCCAAAATGTATGGAAATTTCGAATTCGGATCGAATTCCGCAGGTAATGTCATTCCCATACATTTTGGCGTAGCGTTTGGCGTGAACGCTAACAGAAATGTGTTTCGTCTAGCCCTACTTATCCATCGCTTTTCATCAAGCGTGATCGAGCTCAAGAGTAAATCCATTTAGCAATAAAAAAGTTAAAGATACAGTTTTATTTATAACTTATAGGGTGTTTGGAACATCACAGCAAGGTTTTGATGGTTATAGATTACATAGAAAAACATAACAGTATGATTTACATTTGTATTTTTTTTTTTCATAAACTTATTTGTGTGTGCTTTGCGTGACATAAGAAGTCATCACAGCTGTCAGTTTGTTTTACTATTCGGCATATCAGTGTCATGCAAACTGTAATTAAATGAACAGACAATGGAACCCATTCTTCTATTTACCACCTAAACTAAAGAGTATTGCTGCCTCTTACTGAAAAACCGCAAAAGAAAAATACACAGGGACGCTTTAGAACTGTCAAACTAAATGATTGGCGTGATTTTAAGCATGATGAATTTTATCGTAGTTGCGTCGAAGAAAATCTTAGTTCAACGGAATTCGGTAGCTCTAAATTATTTGTCTCTTTCTTGTTGCATGAGACTGAAATATATAGGAATAGCCTAAATTAGTTTAGTTGGTGCCCAAGAGAATCATCACCATTAAATAATCATTTATAAGAATTAAATAGTCGTCGACTATCAAACAATGACTTTAAAACCATTCATTGACATTGCCCTGCCTCATAATTATTTCCCTACTTGAAATATTTTACCTGAAGGAAAATAGAATACTTTGGAACCACGGAATTTACTTTACACATAAACGATATTAGGACTTGGTGCCAACAGACTTTATCGATTAATATAATCGATATCGCAATAGAATAGTGTTGTTCGCGAGTTTACAAAAAACTATCGATAAAATGCAATCGATTTTTCTAAAAACCTGGGTCAAACTGTGGACACGTAGATTGCTCGTACTTACCAAACACCCGACTATAGATAAATATGTGATCATATTAACCGGAAGACGCGCTTGTCTAGACATAGGTCGGCCCGTGTAGTCCCTTAATAAATGGGTCTGGGTCGCTTGCGTACAAAAAACAAGATATCGATGCCTTAGTTCACAATTGCACTAACTACAAATTTTTCAATTTTCACTTTTTTATTGCCAAACACACTAAATTTTGTGCTCTTTCGTTTGCGCATATCGGAATACAGTTATTCCGTCTCTTTCTACCAAAAACGTAGGTAACAGTTGTATTAACTATGTTCCATGAATGTTTTATTATACTAATGACCATTATTTTTGTAAATCTAATCAAGATATACTTCAACTGATTTTAAGTTTCTCAACTGGAGAAAATGTCAAAACACAAACATATTAAATACATTTGCAATATCTGCTCATACTTTTTAGCAGTGGTTTAGGAGTGTATTAATGTGTTATTCCACCAGAATATAGCCAGTATTGCAAAGATATTCCATCCACTTCTGCGGCTATTGTTAACAATAAATGTGATGACACTGAATCGTCTGATGATGATCAGGATGAAGAGTCCATTGTTGAAGAAATATATGATTTTATTCATTTTTTCACTAACTAGTTAGTAATTAATCATTGTTACAAAACTGAAACTGAAGACTGAATTTATTAATTTTCTAATTAGCGTATAATTGGGCTTCAGTACTTTAATTTTCTTCATTGTGAGTTCGAAAAATATTTTATTTGATTGCAGTTTAAAAAACTGTTTGTTTTATAAAGAAAAATACAGCCAACGGCTTCGTCCGCGTGGAAGTCGAAAGTTATCCCATGGGAACGTACTACCGGTATAAAAAAAAATTATCAAAGTGTTGCTTTTACTAATGTCCACGCATTTTTTTTTAACTTTCCATTAGCCTAAAGGAACATACGAAAAAAAAAATTGCCGAATTGGTCGTGCCGTTCTCAAGTTTTGCGCTTAGCAACATTTATTTTTATTTAGATATGGATCACTGTTTGATTATTTTGTCTATTTAATGCAATATCCATACATATTAGGTATTATCCTTCTTCTTGGACCTTGATTTTCACTTAATGCGTGTCAACATTATCAATCTTAGTGCATAATTGTATTAAATTGTGGCTTGTATGTTTATTTAGCGATTTTGAAAAGTATATATGTACTAATATTACAATATTGAGATATTATGATGGAGTTAAAGGGCTAGTCTTTGTATAGATGCATATTTGTTTTGTTATTTTACTTGTTTATGTACTATTCTTGTCTAAACTTTAAAAAAGTTTAAAGCTCTCTCCTCAAAATTGTCAATTTTGTATTTAGTGCAATTGTGAACTAAGGCATCGATATATAAATATAATTCGGTTGGAATCAAATCATATATTCAATAACATTTTGAATTAAAGAATCAAATCAATCAGTCTGATTAACCCACTTCAAAAATGCATCTTATTATGTATTCGACGCGTTTTTTAATCAGATTTGCGAGAGTTTTGAATATTTACTAGTTTATGGAATCAGTTTCCAAGCCAACACCATGTGATTGTCCCAGTATTTATGAACTGGACTGTGGCATATTACCATTGTGTACCTGTATAAAGCAGTATTGACAAACTTACTCTGTTACTTTGGAATAGTCTAATTTGTTCATATAATAATCCTTTTTGTGTAGAGTGAACTCCATTGCCATATTTGCTTCCTCTGCAAAACAAATAAACATTAAACATAATGATCAGTTAATATTTAACAATTTATCTTCTAGAAGTTTGTAATATAAAACATATTTACCATCACTGGTCTCCTCATACCCATCTTCATTATCCATATCATCATCATCAAGGAACTGCAAAAGACACGAAACTTCAATTAAGTTCGGAACAAAGCTTTTACCTATCATTTGATAACTGTACCCAAAACGTGGACTTTCGGGAGACCAGCCAGTTAATACTAAATCATTCCAAAAATACTATCATGCCAAACAAGACAAGAAAAAAGTTAAAAGGTCATCATCAGTTCAGCCGAAAGACGTCTCACGTAGCTGTTGAATATAGGACTCCCTCAAGCACCGCTACTGTGACCGGTTCTGTGCTTTCCGCATCCAGCGAATTTTTTCAGCCCTCGCAAGGGCATCGGTTCACCTTGTGGGAAGCCTTTCAATCCAAGTCTTCTTATTCATACATGATCAGTCTATAATGCTCCCACTGTTGGGACACAGGTGAGAGGGAACCTAGCGCGGCCCAGTGCAGTTCGGTAGATGTCACATGTCTTCGATTTTTTGGTGCTAGGACATGCCGGTTTCTTCACGACGTTTTTAACCGGTTTGAGAGCAGTGGCGATGAAATAATTTACGCAAAATAAAGCGCCAGTCCAGCAGTGGACGTCTTTCGGCTGAAATGATGATGATGATGAAAGCGCCAGTTTGGGTTCGAACCTACGGCCTTCAAATCGTAAGTCACGGCCGTTACTGGGGCCGTCACTGGGCCACCACTGGTCACAGCTCTTCTTATTAATACATTTATGGATGTGTAAGTGTTTGTACCAATCTACTTACAGAAATAAAATTTCATCATTTATCATCTTAATGTGTCGTATTTAGTTTTTTGTGACCAAATAAAAAAAACAATCCCACTTAATTTGTCAGAACTAATTTGCTTCTCGTTTTCCTTTTTTCAGCAAAAGAGGGACAGCAATAGGGAACGTGCACAAACTATAGATGGCAGCACAAATCGTCATAAGCGCCACAGTGTGGTCGAAAAAGAAACTCTTTGAGGTTATGTTTACTCACAGACGTTTGTATTGAATAGTAGTGCTACATACAAAACTTAGCTGTTTTTACAATTACCATTTTTAAGTAATTTCTGAATGTTTTGAAACTCATAATTATACATGACTTGTTACCATTTATCCACTTCTACCGTTATCACGGAACCTTCGGATTTGCACCACCAGATGGCAGACCCTTCGTCATGCACGTTCCCTTTACTTTCTGTTTCGTTATGTGGTTACCTAATCTGGGTTAGTCTCATACATACCATATCGTGCGTGGCATTGATGAGTGCTTGCAGCTCATCATCTGGTTTGTTAGATTTGATGTCATTTACGTTCACGTTGAACGTCTCGTCATTATTAGGTTTGTACTGCGAAGTAAAATGAATCTCTAATAAATAGCAGCTGAAGAGTGAACATATTATAACAATTCGTTGAAAATCACGAAACCCCGTCTTACAAGGTTTAAGCTGCAATTATTGACTGGTTGTCATGACATGCAACCACTTTCCTATGTTCGTAGTACTTGAAAGATCGAGATATTTTCCGTGAGTGTTTACGTACTCTCTCTCTCTCTCTCTCTCAATACGTACAAAAAAGGTATATACAGCGCGTGTAGCCTTCGAGTTGTAAAAACATTGTGAATGTACGCTACAGGAGTTAATAAACGCTGCTGAAAGTGCTAAGCTCGTAGCCAAATTCTACGATGACCGTATATAGACTGCTATCGACAAGTTCAGAAGCAGATAAAATATATTCAATACTCATGACTAGTAAAACAAATTAACTAATAATTCTCAGTAAGTACAGAAATATCAATTAAGATGTTTTCTCATACCTCTCTCCTTTCGTTGGCATTAGGCCGCCTGCCGGTCTTTGCCTCAAAATACTTGAGATCCGCGTAAGTGTCTTGAAACTTTTCCTTGTCTATCTTAGCTAGTTCTTGCATGAACACTTCAAATCTTAGCAGGTTTAAATCACCAGCCTCATTTATATAACCTAAGGAAATATGGATATAGGATAGGATTCAGCATATCATTCTAGAACCCGGTTGTACAAAAAAAATCTGCTGTTTCATAGAAAAGTGCAATACCTACGCGGTCAAAATGTATGGAACAGCTGATTTTTGTTTGTGTATCCGGCGAAAAATTTCTACGCTAGGGGGTCTAGAATGATATGCTGAATTCATGGTTACAATTTGCGCACTGGATAAAAACTTTTCCTGTATGGGCTGTTTAGTTCACTTAGTTTACGGTTTAATTTTATATTATTTGGAGAACATCATAGGAGTTGAATTTTTCAGGTGCGGTTGGTTGAGTCAGGGTTCATTAGGATACTAATTACTCGAGTGTTTTTGTGAACACCAGCAATTGCTGTAAAACAATTTTAAACTTCTTGTAAAAACTAAAATATCCTTTCAATAAGTTGTACTTACCATCTAACGTAGGCAACACCGTCATATAAGTCTTATACAATACTGGCAAGGCGTCATTACTTATATGCATATTAGGTAAGTTTGGAATAAAATCATTGCCCACTAAAAAACCCATGAGTACCCAGTCATCGACAATCTTCTCTATGTCATACTGGAAGGGCAGGTTGCCCTTAATCGATATAAACTCTTGTTCTAAATATTCTCTTAACAATGATAAATGTAGGAGGTAGAAATTCGTATCTTCTGGACTTGTCGCGCGCTGGGTCGTTTTGCCGAATTTCACCTGAGTAGACAAACGATAAAACATTATTTTGACAGGTGTAAAAAACGTGTTCGGGGAAACGGTGTTGTGGTTTATTTCCGATCGGGATTAAAACAATCATTGGATTTAAAATCTTCATTAATCTTGAACTTAGCAAAATACAAAATGAAGACTAATTTCGTTGTGAGTAACATACAACGAAATTAGTCTTCATTTTGTCTTAGGGCGAATTTCACTAAGGAAACTGAACGGGACAGCACATAGACCACGTAAAAGAGCTGTCAATGTCATTATTTTCTGCGGAGTATTGACACTGACAACTCTTGAACGTGTTATAGATGTGCTGAACGCGTTCAGTTCCGTTGGTGAAATTTGCACTTTGGCTAGAGCCAAAATGGGGTATTTAAAACTGTTAGAAATCTCTAGGACCTAGGGATATTAATTAGAGTCACAAAGACTAGGGTACCTCTTCTCTTAGAAGCGCGAAGTGTGGCTCATGCGTGCACATGCCCAGCATGATTAGGTCGGCGTCCAGCCCGTACAGGCAGTGCCTGGTGTTGGGGTCGTAGTCGGGCTGAGAGCGCGACCAGCGGATGTAGTCCATTATCTTGTGCTCGCCTTCGCCGGGGGTCTGTTGTAATTGGTTCATGTTGAGGATAACATCTTGCAAAATATCAGTATGCTCTAAATAATATTAAAACAGCCGGATGACGTTTTCTGCTGGGTTTACAGGATAAGTTTTTATCCAGTGCGCAAACTGTAACCATGAATTCAGCATATCATTCCAGACCCCCCAGCGCAGAAATTCTTCGTCGGTTATACAAAAAAAAAATGAACAACATACATTTTGACCGCGTAGGTATTGCACTTTTCTATGAAACAGTTGTTTTTTTTATTAAGCGGATAAATAATTTCTGCGCTGGGGGTTTAGAATGATATGCTGAATTCATGGTAAAATTTTGCGTACTGAATAAAAACTTTTCCAGTATAATACGCCTGCCCCTGGCGTCGCCGCTACGACTGATCCTGTGCTTTTCGCGTCCAGGAGTCCAGAGACTAGTACCAGGTTGAAAATTTTGAACTAGAGATTGATCATCGATTCTTTTTTTCTTATGTCACAAGTTACTTTGTACGTAAGCGCTTTTTACAAAAAAATAATGGTTGGTGAGTTTAGACTAACAGTCTGTTTTCGTTCGTTTCTTAGGGCCGATTTTTCAATCCTCAGTTAAACAGACAGATAGGGTTTATACGATAGATAGCAAAAAAATCTGTTGTTCAATCGTCAGTTAGACTTTATTGGTCGAATAAGTCACTTAACTGAGGAATAAATCTACTTGCCTCTTTGACGGCCAGTAAACCGCTTATTCCATTGTTAAATGACGTAGATGTTACAAAATTTGACGTTAGTCTTCGTGTTTTACAAGTTTAAATAATTAATAGTATTTTCTTCCATGTAGATTCTTTGTCTTTGTTTGTAACAGACACAGTCTTTTTATTTTCTATTATTTGCTTAGGTATACCTCTCGACTAAACTCACAAGTAATTGAACCTCAGCATTATTAAAGATTGATGAACGCTCCCTCTTTTTGTTTTCCATTATTTCAATCAATTTAAAAATAACAAATAAACAAATTTAAAGACCACACGGCCAAACTTACAACCTCGTAACGTATAAAAAATGGCATGAAGATGCCATCTGTTTGAAAAACATTGACAACAATAAAAAAAATTGTCCGTCCCGTTCTAACCCTTGTTTATTCTGTATATTTGTTTCACCGCCCTGAAGTTAGCGTCATCATAGATGAGATATTCGGTCAGATAGTTAAACCTAGGATAAATATTGTTTGAAAAATTGACAACCACTTACCCGACGAATAAAGAGTCTAATAACTTTATTCTTCAGGTAGCTATTGGTACTTTTAACTGACGATTGAAAAATCGGCCCTTAGAGATTCAAATAGGTGTTAAACACTTTAACTGCTCCCTGCATTTTAACAGCAATTTTTCTACAGGCAAAGTTTTTATCCAGTGCGCAAATTTTAACCATGAATTCAGCATATCATTCTAGACCCCTACCGCAGAAATTTTTCCCCGGTTATACAAAAAAAAAATCATCTGTTCCATACATTTTGGCCGCGTAGGTATTGCACTTTTCTATGAAACAGCTGTTTTCTTTTTGTATAACCGGCGAAAAATTTCTGCGGTAGGGGGTCAACAATGATATGCTGAATTCATGGTTAACATTTGCGCACTTGATAAAAACTTACCCTGTATACAATCTTGCTTACCTCATGCCCCGACAATACGACCTTGACCTTGGACCAGAGGGGGTCGGTAGACATCTTGGACTTGACGAAGTACTTGAGCTGTTCATGCAGGCGTGCCATAAACACGGTGCCCGGCGTGATGCAGTTGCTGTCAAAACGTTTCTCCGTTGGCAGTACTTCGCCTGCGTAAGTAAAGTAAGGTTGGGAGTGCAAGAAATAAAAATAACAAGCGTTTTTAAAAGAGTAACTATGGAGTTCCGGCCCATTCATCTCCATACGAAACTACTTTTGGGAAGGCGCATACCATACTCTGCCTACTATGTTCCCACTGCTGGGACACAGGCCTCCTTTGTAAGATGGAGTGGGCCATAATCCACCACCCGGCCCAATAAGGGATGGTGGACAAAAAGGTCACCTACAGTCAATTCTATTTCCTTGTAAATGTTGATGTTCAAAAGTGCCTATTAACGGCCTACTTCAACTAGTGTCCCAAAATTCCCAAATGTCCATTCATACAACCTTAACGATCTGAACAACGTGTCTAATGCTGCAATAAATGTGACCACCTTCTGGACCCAAACAGTATGAAAATATAGATGAAATGTCGAAACGAAAAGAAGATGGTCTGCTTGAGATGGAAGCTTCACGGTAGCCCCGAAAATTGAATCCCATTGAATGACGTTTTCATGAAATAGTCATTCAATAGAATTAAATAAACTTGAGGGTTGTACTGACGATTTTAATTATTATAATTCTATAAATATATACGTTATAAGGTCGCGATCGCGAACCATATAATTAACTATACAACCTTTTTTATGGTAAGACGAAATTCTGAGGTAAGAGAATTGGAATTTCGCGCCTACCCTCGCACCTTAACATGAATGATTTGACTTTGACGTTGCATAAGCGAAACAGGACGTTATCCTTACGGACCAATTGAAATTGTAACTAGTATCTACGCTCCAAGCGAATTCAAATTTGCGCTAAGTATTAGAATAATAAAGCTTAGGGAGCATACAAGTTTAGTTTCGCTTCTAATATGAAGGTTTTTATACATAATTACCGCAATACCTCAAACACCCCTTTTAACGCAATACTCTAAAGTATTTTGTTAAAAGCATAATAAAATGATCAAAACAAAAAAATAAATAAAGCAACCATTATTATTTAGAAAATAATAGAATTATTTTATGCATTTACAATAGGGTATTTTCCAATTTAATTAAAACTATTTTAATTTTAACATAGGGACAATATATTTAACAGAAAAATACAAATAAATTGATTAATATGTATCCATTTTCTCAGTTAAAAACGATCAAAGTCAAATTTATTTTTCGTTGTTATAAATTTGCCGCCAAAACGCTCCTCACGATGACTTTTCGTCACGTGACATCGTGACGTCAGTTTTGGGTAAACGGCACCGGTACCAATACTTAGTTTGCGGCAGTTTTAGAAGTATTTGTGCACAGAGGCACCACACACCAGTAATATCACTTTCTATCCATTAAAAATCTTGTTAATTATAAAGTCGACATTCACGTGTTTACTTACTAACTACTTTAGTTTACACAAAGTTGACGTCACGTGATAAAAATTCATCGTAAAGAGCGTTATGGCGGTAAATTCAAAACAACGAAAATTTAATTTGATTTAAATCGTTTTTAATTGAGAAAATGGATATAAATCAATTTATTTTTATTTTTCTGTTACATATTTCGTCCCAATCTGTAAATTAGAATGGTTTTTAATAAAATCAAAACCCTATTGAGTGCTATTGCCTTAAAATAAGATTGAATTTTCTTTAGCTCAATCGGCAGTCAGTATGACAAAATACAGTGTAAACTCCATGTAACGTCACTAGATTTAACGACAAACTCCATAAAGCATCGAAATCACTCGGCTTTGGTTGGCTTAGCTTGTCTTCCATACAATGATACACTCTATATAGCATTATACCCACTCTGAATCGACAACAATGAAATAGCTGTGTATGTTCTTTTTTCGTTTTATTATCCTAGCCCATAATATAAATAAACTCGACTGTCAGCAGCATACACATACTGAACTTTCTTTTCTAAGAAATCCGTTCTTTTGTTTACAAATTGGGATTGCTTGCACTGTTGCTATGAGTCATGGATTATCTATATGTTATAATATTCTTAGTTGCTCACAAACTTTTTATGTAATTACTAACTAACACTAGTCTGAAATAAACTTTTTATTTAACTAAAGATTTTTCGGTTCTCCATTATAGCTGGACGTCATTTAAAAAAATACCACTATTAAAATTCACTGAAATCGATCCAGCAGTCAAATCTGAACAAACTTTCAGGATCTTTGCATTTCACAGGCAACAAAATATACTAGGACAGATACATTAATTTGTAGTGTTTATTCGCTCATTGCAATGCTATAATATTGTATTTCATTTGCAATCAATGCATATTGATATGATAATTAAACAACTATCATAAAGGACCTTTATACATTTGTTTACCTTTTTAAGGTACATAATCTTAATAAAGCATACATATTATTTAACAACTTTTACTTTTACCCAGAAATTAAGAAAAAAATTACCTTTTTCTTTAGCTTCTTCTTCCAATTTTTCTGCTTCCCTTGCTGATCGAAACCTAAAATATTAAATAAAGTTATTTCTGATCTTTATTATTTCAATTGTAAGACAAAATAATTTTACAAAGCAATAAGCAGTGTTTGTAATAAAATATTAAGCCTACCAAAATTGACTTTTCCGTCTATGTAATTCTGTTTCCAAGCATATTATGCCAGCAGCAATCATCCAGTATGAGAAACTAGTCATTCATAGGCTAATATAAGTCAAACTCAGGGGCAATTCTCGTAATTTTATGAATGTTCAATCTGATCTCAGTCTCAATCTGTCAAAAATACCTCAAGCTTCGTACATTTTTGACATTTGATTGATTCCGAGATGAGACTGCGACTAGATGTTGAACGTTTCTAATTACGAGAATTGGCCTTCAGGTATTAGAAACTGGTGCATAGCATAATCAGCCTATAATATTTCCACTGTTGGGACACAGGCCTCCTTTTAGTGAGAGGGAGCCATAATCAACCATGCAGGCCAAGTGTGGTGAAAGTAGATGTCACATGACTTCAACATTATGGTTTTAGGACATGCTGTTTTCCCCCATTGTTTTACTACACTGTTAGAGCAGTGGTTAATAAATAATGTACACTAAGGGCCTATATGCCATGACCTACAACTTTTATGTTGCGGCCGTTACTACAAAAACTGGTGCAAACAACAATTATTTCTCTACAATCCTAATAACTGTGAAACATTTCACAATATTCTCTGTTACTGTTGACTGATAAAAGCAAGGTATACATACCTATGTATATTTTAAGTGCATTAATTATACAGTTATCAAAGAGATATAAGTATGTCATCCATAAACAATAGTATAGCACAGCATAAATAAAGTGGAAGTAATCATTAAAAGAATCAATGCTCCACATTGGCCATGTATTGAAAAAGATGGTAGTTATGGAGATGGTAGTTATAGCTATTTGTCCAGCAGTGGGATGATGCAGATTGACCATAACTAGTAATATTATTACCTCCTGCCTCTTTGCTGGTTCATCTTCGCCCTGGGGGCAACACCATCAATAGCCATGAAGAACAACTTCTTAGGCTTAATAATTTGAAACAGTATGCTGAGATAATGGAATATGTCTTGGAATATTTTCTCTTCCGTTATACGGAAATGTGGGTTTGAGTCATCGGGATGTGAACAGTTATGAATTATTCCATTCATATCCAAATACATATTGTCAAAATCTGGAATCTGAAAGAGATAAAACAATTTTTAACACATGGTACGTAACACGTTTTTTTTTTACTTTATATTTTAAAACATGTTTCAGTTGATCACATAATGTGAATTATTCAACAGCCAGGCTTGATACAAATGTATAATACGAAAAATAAGGAATGGAGTAAGAATTATTGGAATATCCATAAGCTTGGATAATTTTAAAGCTGTGTTGATCAACATTGTGGATTTGTGGCACGCTATGACAAATACTTGTGCAATGATAACACAATGTTTATGAAATAAGGTTAAATTTATAACTGCAAACTGAGTCTTATTTGAAATGCTGGATATTTGGCTATTAACTACAACAAGTACACTGTATGATGTGTGTAAGTTTATGGCTTTAAAACATGAAAAGGCAAGGTCTTCATTTTCTTCTCAATGAAGTATTATAAGTAGGTTATTTAGTGTTATTAACATGAACTTCAAGTTAGTCAATTAAGAGTTTACTGAACAATTACAGGCCTCCCAAGGTAGACAATTAGCTAAGAAACATTGTTTTCTTGTAAGGGTAAGTAGGTATAGGACGACAAAAGAATACTGTTATATAGAAGTTATTTACCTGATATTGCTTCACTAGCTCGTTGAGGCAAGGGTACCTCTCGCTTGTATACCTGAAGAACTTCGGTACACCCATTCTGATTGATTATTTTGCCTGTTATTTGCGATAGTAATGCTTGATAGCGTTTGTTGTGCACTGACCCCAAACTGAAATAACCTATTTTACCAGTTACTTAGGAGGCGGCGCACACTGTTATACAATGGCGCTTCCAACTGTTTTCCGATGTTGTAGTTGTGGTAATAAGATGAATTGTATTTATTGTGCTATTGAAAAATTATCTTCCAACAACCTACATCGCGGAACGGAGAATTTTTAGTGTTGCGCACAGACTTACTAAAATCTCTTAACAAAATCTTGTAATAATAGTAGATTAGTTTTATTTATTGGTAGTCTTTAGTTTATTCCTGTCGAACGACGATTTCCCATTCTGAAATTGACTAAAGTGACACAACGATATTTTAGTTTGACAGCACTAAGATTTAATTATTTTATCCAGTTTAATAATTAAAGCAGAACGCGTAATACAGCATTTTTAGAAAATCAACCCGGGGTTGAAAAGGGGGGAATTCTTATTATGAAAAATCTTATTCTTTGGGTTTATACATGAAACTTAGCACGACTATTTATTTTAGTAATTAGGAATGTTAACTTGACCCTCAAATGAAGATTGCAGTTATATTACAGATTATTTCTCAAAACGTCTTACCCTAGAGACTGGATAACCTCTTTTCACTCAATTAAAGATTTTATTATATTTTAATCAAAATTATTTGAGCCCTGAGTTTGAATTCACCACACCATGCGTTAAAATGAATATCAGTTAAGATTGTAATAAATAATCTTCCAGAACTACTCCTATTAGAGCGAAGTGCGTCTAAAAATCCACGCGTACAAACTTGCATACGAAGTTAAAGGCATGCTATACTACGATAAGCTACTATCAACACAAAAAGAAAACACAATTGTGCAAAACAAATATGGGAGTGAGGTTCATTAAAATCATTACACAATGGTGCCGATTCTGATGTCACTTTCTCTAAACTAGACTAAAAATCACCAAAATTTAGTTTATTCCTGTCGAACGACGATTTCCCATTCTGAAATTGACTAAAGTGACACAACTTAACGATATTTAGTTTGACAGCACTAAGATTGCACTGAGATATTAGTTTAGTGAAAAAAGCAATTTTGCTATTCTGTTGTTGTCAATTTCATTATTGTATTCAACCTAAAATTTTGGTTGTCTAACTAAATCTGACTATTTTTAATCGCGATTAAATAGGTGTGGATTAAAATCAGTTGTCAAGAACTAAAATTCACACGGTCACCTTGACTTCTGATGCAAAAACAGCACTGTTTTTTTTTCTTTTCTTTTGCTTATGTCTCGAAAATGGTGCGTCCTATCGCAAAAATAATGAAAATTTCGACCCCCTTTATGACACCCTAATACACATCTAAAACTCAACATGTGGGTAATAATTTTTAATATTTTCCATAAATAAGTGAAAATTCCATATAAATCACGTCGAGGCTGCCGCGTGCGACATAAAAGAGTAGAAATTAAATATTTTGGAACTAGCACGTTTCATTTCCTAGCAACACCTTAAAATGAGTCTTGACCTGTCAATTCTGCTCGATCGGTTTCGTTTTGCGTTAGAATTTAATTTTTTCTTGTGTTATTTCTAAGTGTGGACAAGAAAACAGTGATACATGATGAATAAGGTAATTCGTGGTGGTGCCCGTGAAATAATTTATAAAGTTTTCAATCGGTGTATGACCGAATTTCAAGCTGGAAAGCTGCTATCCAACTTCGAAGATGTTTACAAACGTACAGCAGATTTTACTGGTAGGTAACTATTGAAAGTTGCACCAAACGTTCATTACAGACGATTAATACATTCAGGGGGCAACATTTTCGAATGAAATATTATTTACAGATTATTTTTTTACCATTTTTGAGGTTACGTTTAGATAAACAAATACTATTGTAGTTATAGCGTGACTAAACAATGTTGAAAGTAAGGCAAAAAAATGAAATGTTCTTTATATTATGCATATTACGAAAAACATTATTTTGCTATTGCTCATTCGTTGAAGCAACATACTAAATGGAAAGAAACATAATTTGAAAATATTTTCAAATTATTAACATATTTTCCGCGGGACTTCTTTCGTCAGACTGAAAATATATTTTATTTATGTTAACACCATGCTTTGTTTGTTTTAGGTGTTTCTGTAAGCACAGTGCGCAGAATCGTGCAAAACGGCATGGAAAACGGTGGGAAATTCTCGACACCAGCTAAACATAGAAAGGGTCGTCCCGCAAAGGTATTGGACGACTTTGATATATGTGCAATTCGGCAGAAAATACATTTTTTTTATACTGTAAAGAAAGAGGTACCAACAATTGCTAAATTATTAGTTCAATTAAGGGAAGATATCGGCTATGACGGAAGTCGAGAGCATTTGCGGAAACTTCTAAAAAAGATTGGATTTCGATAAAAAAAATGTAAAACGAACAGACAAGCTTTGATTGAAAAATCTACTATTGCACACAAAAGAGAACAGTATTTAAAAATTATCATGGAAAACAGAAACTTACCCGAACGAGATATAATATATTTAGATGAAAGCTACATCCACTCTAGCTACAAGCTTAAAAAATGCTGGCAATCGATTGAAACTGAAGGATTCACTACGGACATCTCGAAGGGAAAGCGATGGATAATAGTTCATGCCGGAAATGAAAAAGGTTTTGTACCTAATGCTCTACT
This sequence comes from Polymixis flavicincta, assembly GCA_949987655.1. Classification (NCBI taxonomy): domain Eukaryota; kingdom Metazoa; phylum Arthropoda; class Insecta; order Lepidoptera; family Noctuidae; genus Polymixis; species Polymixis flavicincta. The sequence goes on from OX465175.1 coordinate 23,275,294, forward strand.
ACTCTTTAGTGGTGTTAACAAACAAGAAGATTATCATTCCGAAATGAACCAATATAATTTCACTAAATGGGTTACAGAAAAACTTATCCCCAATATCACAGAGCCCTCAATCATCGTGATGGACAATGCACCCTATCACTCTGTCATAAAGAATAAAGCTCCGACTTCTGCTAATAAGGTTAATGAAATAAGAACATGGTTACAAAAAAACAACGTGCCTTTTCACCCAGATTTGAGAAAACCCTCGCTACTGGCGCTGGTAAAGAAACATAAGCCTGAACCAGAATACGAAATTGATGACATTATAGGGCATTACGGTCACACAGTAGTGAGACTGCCACCGTACCATTGTGATCTTAACCCTATAGAGTTAATTTGGGCACTGGCAAAGCGAAAGGTCGCTTCACATAATGTGGGTGCAAAAAACATTAAGGAGCTAACGGAAGAAACATTCAATTTAATTACAGCTCAGGATTGGAAGAATTGCTGTGAGCATGTTAAAAAAATTGAGAAAAAATATTACGAGCGTGGAAGAACATTGTACCAGGACATAGACCGTTTAGTTATTCAAGTTGGTGCAGACAGCAGTGACGATGAGACTGGTTCAGAAAACAGTGACGAATCAATGCCAGAGCCGAAAGTAGACGCCTCGAACTTATGTGATCTCATGGAAGATGTAGAATATTTGGATTTTAATTTATTAAATTAGTGTAATTTCCTAATTATAGTTTACATTTGAGTACAAGGAGTTGTTGTTTTATTACTACTACATAAATATACCTCGTTACTAAAAACGTATTATATCAGATGAATAGTTACACACTTCTTCACTTCTTCTTTCGATGGTCAAATTACTGACGACTGAAAAAGAGCAATCGGTGTGTAATTATTCATCTGATATAATACGTTTATTAGCAAGGTGGCTAATTTTTATCTATCTATGCGGAACTAATTGAAAGCAATCTATGCAAATAAATAAAATTTAAGTGTCTGTTTGCAATGTCTAAATAATAATAATTGTGTTGTCTTACGACTTCCACGCGAACGAAGTTGCGGGCAGAAGCTGGTTTACAATTTTTACTCATTATTAAAATATATTTTTATTTTACTAATTATTTAAAGCTAATAAATAAATCATACTATTCAAGTATCAAAACCAGGGAGGTCGTACTAACTGGGTTGCTACTTGAGCAATTGTGGCGCCCTCATTTATTTTCTACTCTTTTATGTCGAAGCCAAAACACATACCACGTGCGAGTCGCGATTGTCAAATTCGATTTTAGTTGTGTCAAAATTGTTTTTAATTTTAGAGATTTTTTTTTGCAGAATCGCGTTATGATTCTCATAGTCAAAAGTAAGGAATTTTAGTTATAGTTTAGTTCGGTGTACAACAGAATCGGCACCAATGTTTGTCCGTGTGTGAGCTTGAATTGCAGGGTTTTCCCTCACCAGAGAGTACTGATAGTCCCTCACTATTAATTGGTTATGTGTTTATTTTTATTTTAGCATGTCTGTCGCCGTCGCTATCCAATATTTATTACATCTGTGCGCTGTCACTAATCCGCAACTCCGCACTCAACTTGGCCACGTTCCGAGATGTGATAATATCGATTTGACCGCTCTCACACCCGTTCCGAATTGGCGTGAGCGCGACCGCGATAACGTTGTCCCGTGAATCGCCATGGATGACGTCATGATGTGCGCCAATTTGCAATAACGTCGACCATGCGTTATACTAATATCACCGTGAGCGCTGTCAAAAATGCCAGTAGTGCTGTTTTGTTTTTATTCGCATCGTATCTTTAGCTAACTTAGTATTATTTGAAATAGTGCTTCTATTTAAGAAGAAGAAATGTGTGGTGTATATATAAGTTTAATATGGTGAATATATGTTTTAACGTTGAGTGAACACTTTTATCGCGATCACGAGCGTTCCGTATTGTTGATAAAAAAGACGATTATTAGCTATCAGAATCGTGATATCTAACTCGGAACGCAAAATATCGCTGTGAGCGCTCACAGCGCTATTTTTCCATTAAGGAATGCGCCCTTAATATCACCGTGAGCGCTGTCAAAAATGACAGTTGTGCTGTTTTGTTTTGAGTCGCATCGAATCTTTAGCTAACTTATAGTGCTTCTATTTAAGAAGTAGAAATGTGTGGTTTATACAAGTTTAAAATGGTCAAAATAATGTTTTAACGTTGAGTGAACACTTTTATCGCGATCACGAGCGTTCCGTATTGATGACAAAAATGACGGTTCTTAGCTGTCAGAATCGTGAAATCTAACTCGGAACGCAAATAATCGATGTGAGCGTTCAAAGCGCTATTTTTCTAATACGGAATACGGCCCTCCCTTGTCTGCAGTGTTGCCAATTTAGCGACTTTGTCGCTAGAAGTGACGACTTTCGTTTATGTCTTAGCGACAAAAAATAAGATTTGACGACAAAAATGCTTTAGCGACTTATCTGACGACTTTTGGAGTACAAATCATAACAATTATAGGGCTTGTAATAAATATATTTTATGTTAACTCGGTACAGAATGTTATATTATGATTATTTGAGTTAACGATTATTATTATTGGTTATTTTTGTATTTTTATTTTCTTCTTAATCATATTAAAATTCTTTTCAATTCTTATTACAAATGCAATTTCATGTTTCTAGTATTTCTGGCAAATTATCACTGAAACAAAAATGTATGTGATTGTAACAATGATGGTAATATTATGTATAGAGGCCAGCACATCAAGCTACCCCAATTCTTTGATAGTTTTTCAACTTTTATTCCAAAGGAATAAGGTTTATGTTCAAATGGGAAAATTTGACAGTTTGGAATAGCTTGACCTGCTGGCGACTGTATATTTAATAAACATTCGTATTTTTATATATGTTTTAAAATTATAATTAAATGACCACCACTGGCCTCTTATGCCCTTACTAGAAAAAAATCCTGAGCCAGCTCCTGACAGATTCAGTTTTAGCGACTTTCTGGCGCTTTTGAAATTGAAATTGAATCTAGCATCTCGAATTTATAGGACAACAGGAGTTGGCAACACTGCTTGTCTGTCTTGTCAAATCTTGTGGAGTTGTGGCGTTGTAAACATTATCGTAGGTTTTTGGGAATAAATAAATTAACATCTGTTTACGAATCACTTTCATAATCATTAGAATATTTTCCGTACTTTTCATTTAGATTAGATTTGAAAAATTTCGTTTTGAGTCTGTAAGAAATAACCTTGTTACTGTGTTGTGACTTCTTTATGATAAACCACATAAACCATGGAAAACGATGAAATTGGCAATGAATTGGTGCGTCTAGACAACGGATATCTCGTCGATGAGGAGAATAACATTCGTTGCGAATATGTCGTGAACTCTGACGATGTTTTAGGTATGTACTCAAGCACTGTTGTACGTCATCTAGTCCTATAACCTATCATCACACGGAACAAATTCTAATTTCAAAGCAATCAGAATTCTGAATATGTATCATGTTGTTATTACACATGTGCTTACATTCAGGACATTTTATGGTTCCGATAATTGGCCTAAAATTCAGCTGTGTGAACACCGGTTACTCACACAGTGATCACATCATCAACAGCACGGGATGGATGACTATTTAGTGATTTTAACTGCAAACAATATTTAGTCTGTGGGTCGTCTATTTTAAAAGTTGAGACTTTTGTGTGTTGATGTTTCTTTACTATAGTGTCATATTGTAACATATCTACCTATTGGATCAGTCAACGCATACTGTAGGCAGCCAAACGTTCAATTGCTGCATCAACAATGTCTTTGCTGTACCAATTTATTTTACGGACATATCATCATATATCATATTATCTTCTTTTTCAGATGAAGAGAACAACTCAGATTCAGGTTGTAAGAATGCCCCACTGAGAGAACAGGACAGATTTCTGCCTATTGCTAATATTGCTAAGATAATGAAGAGAGCAATACCTGAAAATGGAAAGGTAAGATGCATTAAAAAACAAAAAAACTTCCCTCCTTTATTATTAATTTCCTAAGCTCAAGTTCGCTATAAGTGGCACGACAATGGGATACCCAGTTTTTTTATATTGGCAGGCTTTTTCCTTAAATTTATCCATTTTGTCTAGTAGGACCACACAGACTAGACAAAATGGATAAGTTGATGATCTACCTAAATAATTGTACACAGTTGTAGCTCAATCTGTAAAAACTTCAATGGTCTGCTTGAGATGCGTGCGTTGCGTTATAATAATGGATAGAAATGTTTCGATTTGACTTTTTAACATTTTCATCTCAGAGTTTGAGAATCCACTGTAAAACATGCCTATTAAATCTTTTAGATAGCAAAGGATGCACGAGAATGTGTCCAAGAATGCATATCAGAGTTCATCTCGTTTGTAACAAGCGAAGCTAGTGACAGATGTCAAGTGGAGAAGAGAAAAACTATCAATGGCGAAGATGTCCTATTTGCAATGAACGCACTGGGCTTTGACAACTATGTGGAGCCTTTGAAGCTATATCTTAAGAAATATAGGGAGATTGTATTATCACCTGTAAGTAACCCTGTAAGTGTTAAGCTTTTTTATATTTATTATTGTCAGGCTATTACAAATGTTTAGCAATGCTTGGCCAGCGGCTACTTTACGACTGTGGAAGCCAGTTGCGGCCTGTTAAAAGCATTCCCTTATAAACAAAGCAAAAAGAAACACACCCGTATAGACCGAAACAGACGACCATGCCCCTCGCCTATGAACTTACCGACCACCTACTGATGAGATGGGTGCCGCAGGCGTCATTGGTTGCGACGGTTCGCATGGCCTGTCGGTCTGGCGCGGTTTGTAGGACCGTGGCATTAGTGTTGTGCATAACTGTGTTATTTTTATTGACAGAATGATTTATAACTCTAACTTTGCGTTAGTTGATTGCTTATCAGCTGCAAATAATAATAAATATTATCTACTGTTCAACTAACTAGACAATGATAATAATTACTTAGTAAAGAGAATTTTAAAAATAGCACAAATGGTATAGAACATCACACCCAGCAGATTATAACGTATTTCAGTAGTTCTACTTGATTTTTAATAAGCCGCGTTTTTTTTCAGGTCACAGTGAACAAATTAAACAAACCTTTAATAGTTTATGGAGGTCAGTAATCAATGAATTAAACCATTCAATATTTGCTTTATTTTAAAATGCACAATTTCCATAATTTTCTCTATTTTTTGTTTACAGAAGATGGAACTGCATGTATTCCAGCTGAAAATGACAGTGAAACACAGACCGAATCAGCAGTACTTTATCCATACAAAGAATTAAAAGTAATTGAAGATTACACCATTGCGTGAAGAAATACTAGGAGTATAAGGTTATCATGTTTCATACATTTAATGGGAAGACAAACTTACTCTTCTTGTACGCTTTAGTTTTCAAGAACCGAAAAAAGACTGTTGTAGAAAAAAGTATATTAATTTACTGAAGACTATTCATTGAAAAATTTACCACTAAGGAAATTATCTGGTTAAGTCTTCCTCATCACATTTCTATTGTTTCATGTACAATGCAGAGTTAAGCAAATTCATTTTCAATGGTGTGTGATATTTAAAAAAGTATGTAACTAAGGGCATTGGCTAGTTGGGCTAGAAAATAATAATCCACCGTCATTTTGATGTGGTTACTCCAAATAAAATAGCGTAAGTATTGTTATTAGAAATATACCGTCTAACTAACTTAAACTTCGTTTTTATTAAACTCTCACCTTGGGTAACACACTATAAATCAGAATCAGAATTATTATGAAGAATATTGTAAACTAACTAAACAAATAAAAACAAAAACAAAAGGACACTTAGGCGTCGAAGTATTCGTCCACATCGCTGTCATCAGGAAACGTGCCCAGAAGACTGGCAGCATTGCCACGTTGAATGACAATGCTAATTCTTTGGCCAATGAATGACCCAACCCTCTGGTCACGAAGTGTTGGCCAGCCGGCGAGAAATTTCCTTAAAGAGGAGATGTGCACTCGGGCCCCATGACCCGAGCGTTTCGACCCCAAACGGCTCAAAACTGTAGTTATAAGTTTACATACAGTATTTGCGCCGCTTGAGGGTCTCAGCAGCCGCAGCAATATCTCTATCTAGCAATATCTTTATCTTATCCATTGCTTCATATGTTCAAAAATTAGTCTTCTCAACAACGTAAATAACGCAATGAATATTGTTGAACTGTCACAATGAAAGGAATGCCCCCCAATGGGTTCCCGCATTGTCGTTGCGGGGTGGCTCAGTAGGCGTGGTCACTCCACGGTGAAGGGAAGAGGAACCCCAATGTGGGGCCGCTCGTCAGGGCTTTTGCCTCCAAGCCGACGACGTAGCGGCCAAAAAGTAGGTTGCGGTGAGGTGCATCGCAACTGAGGTGGGCCGCGATGTCGAATGGGAGGCATCGCGGCGGAGGAGTGGTGTACGTTACCCTAGCAAGAAAGTGTCTCCTAGAGTTATATGAGTAGAACGTATAATGTGTGCCTTACCTGCTGTAAATGTGCCCCCACATAAAAAATGTGTGCCCCCTGTCGTTTTGGAGAAAAACGGAAAAAACGATTCTTGCTGGGGTAACGTTTTTCTAGCAGGAAAATTCTAAACGAATGATCGGAGAGAGAAAATTTTTGCATGGCCAGATAGCTTATATGTGTGCCAAAATGTGCCCCCAAAAATAAAATCTGTGCCCCTTCAGGTTTTCGAGATATTGCATTTCCTGCTGGAGTAACGTTTTGATGAATCGTATATCTCTAAAACCATTGCATGTGCCCCTGTAGAATAAACATACACGAGTAGCTCTTAAGGGGCACACCTTAGTGCCCTAATTAGATTTAAGAAAATATTTATAGTTTTCAAGTTATCGCGGTTTTATGTAAACCCGAAAAAACATCGCAGCGCCTAAATGAGACAAGGCACAAGTTCGCTGAAAACTGTATTCGGTCCTTCTTGAAGCTATTAATAACCATACAAAGTTTCAAAACTGTTCATGCATGCGTTATTGAATAATCTTGCTAAAAGTCAAAACGATGGTGTCTTAACTTTGACGGCAAAATACAAGGAACCGGCTCAATCCCAGATGTGTAGGTGTGAACCAAAATTGTGTGCCTTTAGTCAAAAATATATGGTGAAAATATTCAGCTTGGAATGTTTCGCATTAAGTTAATATTAACAAAAAACCAAAAATGTAAGCAACGGCTGGTTATCCGACCAAATTTGAATGACTACTAAAAAGCGACGGATTCATACATATCGATGACCTTCTTTACTTTACTCACTAACCGGTTTACACGAGTTGTGCCTGAGTACACTGAAGTAGAAAAGTAATAAGTAATAAAATAAAGTTGTTATTGCATTATATTCTACTAACTGTTTCTATTATATTTATTGATAAGCCGTAGGTTAGATAAATTAACAGTAAGTTTTTCATCAGTAAGGGGAATGCTCCAACCAGCCCGCGAAATTCAAAGTTTCTTGCGGTTTTTTGCAATTTGCAGGCCAGTGCTAGGTTGTCATTCCTACAGCTTTATGAACTTAGAGCGTAGTATTGATGATTTGATGATTATAATTCTGTAACTACATAAGTCTTTACAGCCGTGAATAATATTTTAATCACCACACAACCTAGCACTGGTCTGCAAATTCTAAAAAACGTAAGAAAATTTTAATTTCACGGGCTGGTTGGAGCATTCACCTTAATAGAAGATCTTTCGAGATTTGAGATTTCGCCTCCCCGCACCGCTGCAGATATCTCTGGCCCCGCGGCATCCGCTGACGTCGTGTCGCAAGGAGTCGCTTTGTCTAGCTTGGAGAAAGTGAGACAGCTAGTACGCGTACGGTGTTAGTGTGACAGAGACAGTTACGTGTAACATCGCTCTAATATGAATAATAGGTACGAAGTGTTTATTGACTGGGAAGTCCGTTTGGATTATTACTTGGTATTGGTAAACAGTTGCAGTTATGTTATGACGCCAAGGACACTGTTACGTTGAATCACGCAGTTGCACTGTTACTGTTTGTTTACTTTTTTTTAAGTTGGTTGAAAGTGGCGTATTAAGCATTTTATAACAATTATGTGGTTGTAGGGGTGGTGAATTTTATGGCACGATCTGCGGTGGTAAGTATTTAATGACATTGTTTTAACTTATTTAAAAATATTTGTACACTTATCAAGTACTTGGATTTTTTTCATTACTTTACCTATTTATTTATTTTTTCACAAAAAATGTTCTAAATCATGTTTGTTTTGTTCTCGTCTGAAAGGATATACATACTTTCCGATTGGTCCAATAGAAATTTCTTCAAAATCGATTCAGTCATTTGTTTTCTTTTTTGTTTATTACGTATTTAATTCTCTTGTGCTAGGTTGATGGCATATAATCCCTTAATAACTTCTAGTTACAATGTATCATGTCTCCAAAACTAAAACTCGACCACAATACGTCAACACTCAACATGTCACAGTCACAGGGCTGTATCTTTTTAGCCGAAATAGCTAAATACTTGATTTGATTTTTACAGAATGTTCTACGGCAGCTGCTATAACAACAATAATATAAACCAAGCAGGGAGGGGTGGCATTTTGCCTATTGGCAAGTTGCATAAACTTCCCAATTCAATTAATTACAGAATTATCGAATGCCAAGAATTGTGGTAAAAAATTATATGACCTGAGAGCGAAATTGCTCCTTCAACTTTTTAAACAATCAAAAACCCAATACGTAGTTGACTGTTCATCTAATACGACCAAAATATTAGATGAAATATGTACAAGTAGCTTATTCGTTTCTGCTATAAGACAAAGAGTTTGTTCTAATAGTATGTGCACAAGTCATGCAGATGAAAACAAATTGTACAATTGCAAGTATTTGCCGTTGAACTTGGATATAATAAATACTAAAGGTATCAACCACCTACAAGAAGCTTGCGAATCATGTTAAAGCACAGAATTTACTCCAGAGTGTCATATTTGTTGCGCTGGAAATATATCATTCAGATACAATGTTAAAGATATTATCATTTATGAACTTCATGACGTGTGCACCAAGTTGGATCATCTGCCTCGTAACATTGAAGTAAATAATAAGGAGTACACAATTCTGTCTGTAATAGAATATGAACCCGCTTCGAAACCCAAAAGTGTTGGACATTACAGGGCTCACTGCTACAGAAAAAATAGTAATTTATTTGAATGTTATGACGACTTATATGGTAAAATCCAACGACGTGGGAAATATAATATTATGCCACATGTAATAGTCTACATAGTAGAATAGACAAAATTGTATAGGGTTAAAATGAATGCTCCAGGGTAGCCCGCGAAATACAAATTTTCTTCATCATACACTAGGTTGTATGATGAAGAAAATTTGTTGTGAAAATTTGAAAAAAAACTGGCTTGCAAATTGCAAAAAACGTAAGAAAATTTGAATTTCGCGGGTTGGTTGGAGCACTGACCTTAACCAAATAAATTTTGGTACCTACAGTTTTGAGAGTTGTATTTAGTGTTCCTGTACCTATAGTCAACCGCACATTGATCTGTGTTGCAACAACGTGTTTCCATTTTATATGTCGTATTACGTACCTAAGAGGGATTTATAATTATTAACCAACGATTATATTATAGCTGATTATGTAGTTTCACATAATTTTGATTTGATGGCGTTTTAGATATATAAGTGTCATTCCACAGTCAGGTGATAATGTTGTTACGTATATGGGATAAATATGTTTATTTATAGCAAAACACCATCAGATAATTTGTGCACAGTCGATGTTTACAGTTATATCTTTATGCGGTTTACTATATTAACACACTTTAACTGAATCTATGTATAAGCAAATTACTCGTAAGAAAATTATTTATCTGTGATTTAAAATTTAATATTTTTTACACAATATTATATTTATACTTAATACTGATCTGTGATTTTTTGTGATGCCAATTTACTAATTACATGTTAAACTTAGATGAAAAACTGATCTGTGATTTAAATAATAACGACTACACAACGTGCAAATAATTTATAATATTTATAGGTAGGAAATTTAATCTGTGATTTGATGCAATACTTACTTTAAGAATTAAATTAAGGGAATAAAAATAATAATTTCCACATCAACAAGCTGTTTCATTTAATATCTAGTCACAAGGTTTTAATATATATTTTTAATTAGCCCCCAAAACTTTTGAGCGCAACTGTACGGACAACAGCTTAGGTATAATACGTCAAATAAAGAAGGTCATCGATATGTATGAATCAGTCGCTTTTTAGTAGTCATTCAAATTTGGTCGGATAACCAGCCGTTGTTTACATATTTTGTTTTTTTGTTAATATTAACTTAATGCGAAACATTCCAAGCTGAATATTTTCACCATATATTTTTGATTAAAGGCACACAATTTTGGTTCACACCTACACATCTGGGATTGAGCCGGTTCCTTGTATTTTGCCGTCAAAGTTAAGACACCATCGTTTTGACTTTTAGCAAGATTATTCAAAAACGCATGCATGAACAGTTTTGAAACTTTGTATGGTTATTAATAGCTTCAAGAAGGACCGAATACAGTTTTCAGCGAACTTGTGCCTTGTCTCATTTAGGCGCTGCGATGTTTTTTCGGGTTTACATAAAACCGCGATAACTTGAAAACTATAAATATTTTCTTAAATCTAATTAGGGCACTAAGGTGTGCCCCTTAAGAGCTACTCGTGTATGTTTATTCTACAGGGGCACATGCAATGGTTTTAGAGATATACGATTCATCAAAACGTTACTCCAGCAGGAAATGCAATATCTCGAAAACCTGAAGGGGCACAGATTTTATTTTTGGGGGCACATTTTGGCACACATATAAGCTATCTGGCCATGCAAAAATTTTCTCTCTCCGATCATTCGTTTAGAATTTTCCTGCTAGAAAAACGTTACCCCAGCAAGAATCGTTTTTTCCGTTTTTCTCCAAAACGACAGGGGGCACACATTTTTTATGTGGGGGCACATTTACAGCAGGTAAGGCACACATTATACGTTCTACTCATATAACTCTAGGAGACACTTTCTTGCTAGGGTAACGTACACGGAGGAGTGTCGGTACTTCTGAGTAGCGCTCTTCCCTTTCGTGGCGTGGACGGGGCCGCTACCGTTTGATGGCGGACGCGGTGGGGCCGCAGGGGAGGAGGAGTGTCGGTATAGCGTTGGCCGCTCCTTAACAGTATACAGCAACGATATCGTGTTAAGGCGTATATTCATTTATCTTCATAAGACCGTTAGTCCAAGCTGGTGGACTCTCATCGAGGTCTGACGATGGAGACTGAAGGCTGTTCAAGGATGTAATTATTTTAAAAGGAAACTGAAAGCGCAAAATATAAAACATTTTACTCACAAATTAAACTCAAAATGTACCTAATGTAAATTACAAAAGAGTCGGTGCGACGCCAAAACATCAAAATGCGATATCGTTGATGGTGTGTTTGGCAACGCCTCAAAATGGGTAATATACAACCTATTAGTCTAACGTTTAAAAAAGTTTAATTTTGGATAAAAAGTTAGTCATCAACCTTTAGGTTAAAATAAAAGTCACTCGCAAATAAAAGATCCAATTTTTAATCATCCATAAAGATAGACTTACGTACACATAATTTTCAATCATCAATAATAATGGGACGGATTTTACAGAATAATTCTTTAAAAAAATTTATGTATTCCAATTAAGATTACTCTCTAAACTTATCAGTGATATAACCAGGCAAAGGCATGAGATACAAAAACTTATTGAACACCATAATGCCAACAGAGAAAGCAAATGACACACCTAAGTTGAACTCCGGATTAAAATCACCAGCCGCGTAGAGGTCTCCGTTGAAATTCTTTGAAGAAAACCGTTCAGTAAGAAAAGCTTTGCCACTTGCATATCTGCAGTTAGCATTAGAATTAGTATTTAGGTTCGAAGAAGTTTGTATAAGACTAGATATTGTTGAAGTGCAGTTTTCTTGGTCGCTGTACGGAAGGATGTTGAAAGTCGGCTGCTTGAAGACGTTCCGGTGCATAAAGATTGAAGCGTATCGTGTGTGGGTGATATATGTCATGTAGTACAGCCATTCTTCGAAGCCTCTGTAGGATCTGTAATAAGAAACGTTGGTGGTAAATAGACAGTAGTATGCCGTATGTGCAAAGTTGAGATATAAGTTTGCATGCATATTCTACGTGCCCTTGTTGGACCCGATTGTTAGGTACTTGGGAACGGCGTAATTTGCCTGGCAGCCGTCACCTTAACATTCTCTCACGTATCGCATATCATACTTCTCACAAGCCCACAGTCCATAAATTTTTAGGATTTCGTACCTCAAAAGATCCCTAAAGATCACTTCGTTGTCCGTTTGTCTTTGAAGACCCAAGAACCGACACTGCGTTTTACCCCTCCACTCATGCAACTCGTGCCCATATCCAGACCAGAAAATAATATCGGTTCTTGGGTCTTTAAAGACAGACAACGAAATGATCTTTAAGGACATTGTAAGGTAACCCTAAAAATGGATAGATTAAAAAAAGAAAGAAAAGAAATACCTGAGCACTCCACTGGCCAACATGACATAAATGCAAGTGATGTAGATGTTGGCGATGCCGGCTATCATGCCATTCTTCACGAACATCATCACGGCTATTGCTTGCTGTTCCGCGTACAAGTAGCAAGACCACAGAGCTAGTGAGAAGTACAAGAAGTCCATGTTCTCGGATATGTCCGATAGGATCCTGAGGAAAGAGGGTAGTTTTGAGTTTTATGGTGAAATGGTGGTGAAGTGATTGGTGACTTTCGTTCGGGTTTTGGTAGAGGCATTCAGTGATATCCATAAAACTTAAGAATCTAGTTAATGTATAATACCACAAGTTATTTTTCAAAGCGGTTTCGTAGAAGCTACATAACGCCAAGTTTTATTATATAAAAACTTTGGGTGCCACATGATTTCCTAGACTCTGTTCTGTCAAAGTAGTTGCAAATCAAAAACGCGCATCATTTAACTGTTATGACCATTATCATAAGGTTTAAATTGCTGTGATTGCAGACTCCCTCGTATAATGCAACCCTACGAGGCATTTTGTGTATCATAGGTACTTTATAGGTTATTATTCGCCTACCGAAGGCAACTGCACACACATACTGGCAGCCAACGATCGAGCTTTGTCTATGTTCGAACAGTCAGGACGTTCTAGAATATAAACGTCATTAATTTTACATAGGTTTTGTTCCGGGAGCTTTGATTCTATTGTTAACGTCACTCCGCACACATAGAGGGTTCGTTAGAGTCCTCACAGTACCTACTTGCATAGTAAATAACTTACGGATATATAACAGCGGCAGATGCTAGCGTGCTGAGGAACGAGAAAGGCAAGGATACGAGGTTCCACGACAGAAGTAGACTAGCTCCACTGTACAGACCTTCTTGAGACTCCTGGTAGTAGCGAGTTCGGTATGGACTATCTGCAATCAAAATATAAAGCCAAATAGGTTGGAGATTATTTAAAGGGTCTAAAATTCTCGAAATATCTCAAAAATCATGTGGTCGGAAAATGAATAAAAGTTGCACCACCAAACAAGTTTTAGTTTAGTAACTAGAACCTAAAAAATTGTGCCTCTTTGGATAATGTGTAACAGTCCGTGCTCCTCGAGTCTGGCAACATCTCATTTACTTTTAATTTAATAAATTTTTAAGTGTTACTACCCACTTTGGCTGAAGATAAAATTATACTTACATAAACAGATCGTGTTCATAATACTGATGAAGTAGGTTCCCACCATCGCGTTGAATATCAGGCCGCTCTTGGTGATGAAAGCTCTTTGATAATCCTGGTATCAGTCCAAAAATACATTATTATATCATTCCTTTATCGTCGAATTTTATACTGTCATGGTATTGTTCATTTAGATTCAGTTTTTTTAATTTCTGAATAAGCAAAAGATTCCTCGCTGTCCTTGCCCTGGGCAGTCACAGCTTTTTGCTTGTCAATCTTTCTTTAAGAATATGTTAACCCATCTTGGGTTGTAGCTCCACAGAAAACTCATCCCCTACAAAGGCATGTCGCCTTTGTAGGGGATGAGTTTTCTGTGGAGCTGTCTGTACTAGTATGTCTACATGAGAGAAGAAATTATCATCATCAAATACATAATTTTTAATGTAGGTAGTTAGGTACATGTTGCTTGATTTTGATAAAATATTTTTGCCGAAAATGTGACTATGCAAGCTTCATTTTCAGTAATTCTCACCTTTGCCTCATTGTAGAATATCCACATTATGAAAAAGTACATCGGTAAGCTGAATAGTCTCATGAACATTTGTTTCATTCCATTTTTCTTTAGGTTGAATATCGATGCTAATAACCTCCTGCAAAAACAAAATGCCAGTCTTATATTTTTGCTTTAATTATAATGTAGAAACAGAGAACTTTGGAACACCCCTTGTCTTTATTTCGTCCCATATTTAAGCTCATAGGAAAAGTCTTTCGGATTTTAAGTACCCTTGGCTGTTTTCCTTTTTCCTCTCTCTAGCTGGCTAATACCATCGTATTGCTGGGAAGAGGCCCCCCCGAGACTTTCCAGAGATCACTTCGAACCAAGTCTTGCTGTTCTCAAAAACATTTTTTATCCTGACTCCACTGATCCAATTACTACTAATAAAAAAATGGCGACTCACAGATACAACATCCATATAACTTGCATGCCTCCCGGCTTCCCGTAGTTGAGCTGTATCTTGTTGGGGTTTACGATGCGGTTGTTCTCATGCAGGTTGCCCTGCATTATACCTTGGCCTTCCAGCTTGAACTTCTCCACCAGTGCTGCTATCTGGTGGTTGGATTCTATGAACCGTTCTCTTGATCTTCGGTCTACCGTTGAGAGGCATACTGTGAAAATAAGACGTTCGATTACCAGGGACAGGGAAATTTACTGTCTAGTGAGGCAGAGAAGACCCTTTCAAGATGGGAAATGTTTATTTAACTCGATGTGCCATTTAAATGACCTGGTACAGACGCCAGCACATCAAGCTACCCCAAACTGTCAAATTTTCCCAATTGATCATAAACCTTATGCTAATGTTATAAAGATGAAAATCTATCAATGAAATTTGACAGATTGGTGTGGCTTGATGTGCTGGCGTCTGTACATGAGATCTCTTGACTCAAGACATATCATCACTGTTCTGTTGCGAACAAAACTACTGTCAAAGATCCACGAATGACAGCCGGGACCAACAGCTTACGTGCTAAAGTTTTCTCTTATGTGGCAACTTACAGTAATACATTAAAGGGTTCTCCAGTTGTGGGCAAGGGAAGCCGATACTGCCGAAGTAATCCAGGAGGTTCCTCGTGGGACCAGCGTATACCACGTCGCCGAGGCATAAGTACACCACGCGGTCCAAGAATGGGAACACATCTGTAACATATTGCGCGGTTGAAAGATTTTATAGGGCGACATTTAATTTTAAATGAGACTTCATTCCAAATTGGAAATATTCCATCATTTGGCGGCATCGGGGTAGGAGACACGCGATATTACTACATCTAGGGGCGGGAAACCGCTGTTTAACAAAAGCATCTTAAAATGTAACGAAACGAAAATAAAATACACATAGGTAAAAGTGGTAGGTACGTATAAACAAATATGAAATATTATTGAATAAATACCTATTACTAAAAATATAAAACATTTCACAGTACAGTGACCTAGTGAGAAAATTATGAAATATCTACGCTAGTGAAAACTGACATATTTCAACATGTACACAGCTGTGACAACAGTCGCAAACAAAGGTTTTCAGTACATCTATAGGCATAAAGTAAGCCACAGTGGACTGGATTGTTTAACAAAATACCATGATTAGCATCATAATGGACGCTATGTAGGTGAAATGTCGATGCACTGTCGAATGTGTCAGTTTTAATGTTTTACATACTAAATATGTTCTTTTTTATTTAGACTTAGCTTACATTAGTGTTGCATGAAAAGTTGATAGAAATTTGCCATGAAATTTGTTTTGTGGTTTCGCAGTTTGTATGTTATTATTACTATCATTTTGGCTTAGAGCAGTTCTTACATCGTTTAACTAACAATATTTTGATTTAAAACAGTGTCCGTGGAGTTCCTCGCCCATTCTTCTACATAGGATCGCTTTGGAATGAGCAACTAGCTCTGTACTTCTAACTGACCAACCCGTGACCCCTTGATAATTCAAAAGTGCAGGCGTACCTAACCGGTTTAATATAAAAAGGGATATAGATAACACAATCTGTTATGCGCTTAAGTTATATTATTCAATCGAAAGCAACTCGTTCACCCGATAGCTGCCCGCCACTATGTGGGCAGCCATACATTTTAGTACCTACCGACCTACTTTCATCATCATCATAATTTCAGCTAAAAGATGTCCACTGCTGGACATATGGCCTTCCCCAAGCTCCGCCACTTGGACCGGTTCGGTTCCAGCATCCTGCGGATTCCTGCGGCCTTCACAAGATCTTTGGTCCACCTTGTCGGAGACCTTCTAACTCTACGTATTCCGGTACGTAGTCGCCACTCCAGAACCTTTCGGCCCCATCGGCCATCTGTTATGCGAGTAATGTGCCCTGCCCAATGCCATTTAAGGTGAAACAAGTCCATATTTTTTCCATACAAACTTCGGGAGGGTTTTACTCCACTGTTTGACAATGTATATCAAAACTTAAACATGGTATGGTTTTGTCTCATTATTAATATTGTCGGTACGGAAACAGAATACTAAAATTAAAAGCCATTAAAAAGTTATGAGCCAACAAAGATTCGTTTTTCTTGGTAATATAACTTAACTTTGGACATGTATAAGTAATAAAAGAAGTGTAAAATCTCCAAAACTAAGTCGGTACCGACAAAGCTCAACTATCTAAAAGTTCAATAAACTTAATAGGTCATTGATTGGTCTTAATTGGTTATGCAGTGTTTTTTTCAGAAAACCCGATCTTCCGAAGGACTTTTCTTAATTTTTTACGCGCCTGTGTTACTATAACTGTTCCTGCAGCTCACTCAATAATGTTGTGCGTGTAGACTATGGTCTAACTGCTCATCACTGACACTACCTCTGTCGGACTCAAAGCCTGGTGAGACAGCGTGCTTTTTAGCCAGGCCCACCAGTAAGTTCGAGCCCGCGACTAGTGTACCCTTAAGTTTGGCAATTCTTCGGGCTATGTCGGTTAACTTGGTTCTCCTGCGGATCACTTCATTTCTGAATCGATCCCCTAGGGAAACTCCAATCATAGCCCTCGCCTTGCCCTTTGGGTGACTTATAACCTTTTAAAACTTCTTTAGATAATGGAAATGTTACCTGATCGAGGCTTCTCCATAGTAAGAATAATGGCAGTGCCATATTTCTTCGCTGCATTAGATAGTATTGAAATCACTAGGTATGTGTTCAGTGGATCTAAATCCCATGTGGGTTCATCAAGGAGTAAAATAACTGAAAAAAAAAACATTGATGAAATCAAGTAAGTTTGTAAAGTATGGTGAATAATAACTAAATGTGTAGGGATTTTTATGATTCTTACTTGGGTCTCGTATTAGCTGCACACCTATAATTAATCTTCTGTATTCGCTCTTTGTAAGGTTCGTCACACACTTGCTAGCAACCTGCGCAAATAAACTTGTTTGTAAATAATGCGTCTATTAATGAGTGGTGTAAAAATTTCGGGATAATAACATAGTAAATGCCGGATAAGTTACTTACATTTGATAATGCTAGATCAGCCATGACTTGTTTCACTTTCGACGATTTCAAATATCCTGAAATCTAAAAAAAAAAAAACTATGGTCGTCATGAAACATTATCGATTGCATAATTTTAGAAACGGTACCTTTAACCTTACGCAGGGATTGAATGAAGCTATTGTTGTTATTGTTTCAAAAGAGTCTACAGTCGGAGATATCGATAAATGTTTATGGTCTATTCTCGGATATTAAAACAAAATACGCGGTTGCGCTTCGTGAATGTTTATTATGAGTGAATTTAAATTTTCTCTTAGCACAACTCTCATAAGCAGAAGACTGCCTATCCCTTACCTTAGTGAGTGATAAGCCAAGTGTTTGCTGCACGCTCAGTCCTGGCAGGAGTCGTGTGTTGTGTCGCACTAGTGCACATGTGCTGTTGAACTGGTCAGCTTCGAGAGGCACTCCCTCCAGCAAGATGTGGCCCTTGGCAGGCACGCGGCGAGCTATCACATCGAGAAGGGCCCTTTTGCCGCTTCCTGTAAGATGAAGAAACGAAACCTTTAAGAACCGGAAAGTGGGACACATCAGTGGTCATCATTGAATTTTAAATACCTTCAGTGATTTTAGAAAAGTGGCTGCTTTTTACCTGGGTATTTTTTTTAACGCACTATATCAACCCATGAATAGGTTTTATTGTAGGTGTGTTTTCACAAGCAAATATGTGAAATGAAGTGGATATGCCACCGCGACACTTAGGGACGCAACACCAAATCGTTCAGTCACTGCGCCAAACGTTCTTAGTAAGAACCGTGGTCCAGAAACGATACCTTTCGATCCCAGGATGGCCGTGACCTCTCCGCTGTGCGTGGTGAAGGAGACATCTTTTAGGATGACCCCAGTCTTCACGCCACCGGTCAGTCGCTGGAAGAAGCTGCCTGGCTCCACCTATATTATATCAAAAAACTATAAGCCACATTCCCACAAAAAAAATTCGCGCACTCAATTTTAAACGCTTTGCTAAACGCTGTGAGTTGAAGATCCAACGGTGTGGTTTTTCGACTCGCTGGGATGCGCTCGGTTGGATTCTCAATGCGTGATAAAATCCCGCCACGATGCGAATGTGGGCTTAAAGTTATGTAATGATCTCAGATTATAAAACAAAGGCAGATAGATCGCGCAGAACACCCAAGAGTCAAAAAAACAAATACTAAAGCCTCACATTATATACAATACGACGCTTTAGTATTTGTTTTTTTGGCTTCACTCTGGTGTTCCGCGCGGTCTATCTGCCTTGTTTTATAATCTGAGGTAATGATTAACGAATGTTATACCGTCATTAAAAAAATAAAAATACGTTTACACGTCTCTTAACTTTATGCAATGTTTCTAAATAAAGAGGAATGTCTTGATGAGATGAGAACAGGTGTGCTTATGAGTTAATGATGCTCTGTTCCAGTGCTACACTAGTTGGCAAAGCTGAAATAAGCTACCGCGACCGTGTACCGAAGAGGTAGAGTGGGAAGGCCTCCCACAAGGTGGACCGATGATCTTGTGAAGGCCGCGGGAATACGCTGCATGTGGGAAGCACAAGACCGGTCGAAGTGGAGGAGCCTGGGGGAAGCCTATGTCTAGCAGTGGACGTCTTTCGGCTGAAATGATGATGATGATGAAGCATTTTACGTTCCCACGGACGTAATAAATTCGCGGCGGGATTTTTTCGCGCACTAGATCTTCAACGCTCTGCTTAGCGCAAAGTGTTGAAAATTCAACACTGTTTTTTCGACGCGCTGAGACTCAGTCGCGCTGCACTCTGTTGGATCAATGCTCGGAAAAAATTACGCCGCGATTCTGTTAAGTCCGTGTAATTGTCGACTAAGAGCGTTTGTGCACTTTCTTTTGAACATTTCTTTGTACCCTACATAGTTGCTGTCTCATTCCGGAAGTTTTAAAAAACCAAATTAAAAAAAAAAACATATACAAATACCTCTAGCCCTATTTTTTTTAAGCTTTTTGCTATTTTTAACTCGTGTTTGCTATTTCTAAGTGTCAGGTTGTATGTTGAACAAAACATACAACGTGACACTGAAATTGCATAAAACTGATGAAAATTTGGATTTCGCGGTATAACTTAGCGCATACATCTTAAGCTTACTATCGCCGTACAAAAGACATCAACGAAATCGCCACTCTTCATTGCTTATTAAATACTAGCAGCGCTCCGCGGTTTCACCCACGTAGTTCCGTTCCCATGGGAATACGGGGATAAAATATAGCCTATGTCACCCGGGGATAGTGTAGCTTCCCAACACTGAAATTATTTTTCAAATCGGTTCACTAGTTTCGGAGCCTATTCAATGCAAACAAACAAACAATCAAATCTTTCCTCTTTATAATAGTATAGAAGATGTTTAAAGGAATATTTAAACAGGCGCGACGCGACGCTCGTAGAACAATTTCTATGAAAACTTCATGGAAATTGTTCTACAAGTGTCGCGTCGCCTGTCTGAAGAAGCCTTAAAGTAAAGGAGAAGTGCAAAGTTAGATGTTCCGTGAAGGGTTGTATTACAACTTATCAGAGTGTATATGAGAGCCTCATTATGGCATTATAATAAAACGTTACATTACAGGCTTTACACACTGTATCAAGCGTGAGTGTTTTTAGGGTTCCGTGTCAATGTCAAAAAGAAAAACCGGAACCCTTATAGAATCAGTTCGTTGTCCGTCCATCCGTCGGTCAAGATCCTTTTTCTCATAAATAACATCACGCCTTGTTTCGCCGAAGGGTTGAGCAGAGGTGTACCTATAGTACAGTCGCTAGCAGGTCAAGCTATCCCAAACTGTCAAATTTTCCCAATTGAACATAAACCTTATTCCTTTGTTATAAAGTTGAAAAACTATCAAAGAAATTTGACAGATTGGGGTAGCTTGATGTACTGGCCTCTGTACACACGGCTACAAATCAAGCTATTAGATTTCCAGTAAACGCTGGTCTCGCATTGTATAGGATTTCCGTACAGTGCGAGATCAGCGTAAACTGTAAAGGTATAGCTTAATGTGTTGCCGTGTGCACACCCACATATCGCCAGTTATGTTTAAGTCCCATGTAATAGGGGGCGAGCCTATTGCCATCAACCGGCCACGAATCCAGATACCGGGCTGCTACTGAGAAATTCCAGAGAGAATAAACCAATAACACTTTGCCCGACCCGGGAATCGAATCCAAGAGCTAATGCTCAGCAGTAGCTTTTGCGACCACTTAACCAACGAAGTACTGAGGCGTGGAGGTATCAAGTTGAAATTAATATCAAATACGTAGGTCTATGGTCCCTTAGGCGTGAAAAACACAGAAACGGCGTAAAGTGAAGGCGCGGCGCAGGCGCAGCGTACGCAGTACATTTTGTATGCAGGCATGACGCCGCTTTTAACCGTTTTCATACAAAATGTACGATGTACGCTGCGCCTGCGCCGTACCTTCACCCTACGTCGTTTCTGTGTAATTCGCGCCTAAGTCAACAATTAAAAAAAAAATATGCGACTGGTGCGATGAGTAATTGCCGTTGACCTAGAATCATGATTAATTTGGTAAGAAGCAAGGTCTCACAGCAGAACTAAAGAAAAAAGTCTGGAAATCGTTAATTTGTAGTTTTATGACATAAAAAAAACTTGCGATCACAAACTTACATTTGCAGTTGGAGAATCGTATATTGATTTAAGTGAGTACATTTTTTCAACTACAATGTCAAGTTTGTGCTTGTGATTCAACTGCGGAACCATTCATTGTGCGTTCGCCGACACGCACTTGGCCGGTTCGTTTTCATAGTCAGATAATCCGTTTGTTCACAATCATTGGGCTAGTTGACTACTTGGCAATGGTGCCATAGTTGTCTACTTGGTTAGTTAATATTCTCTCTCTTCAAAAGCTTTAGAAAGAGGCACCTATTTACAAAAAAATAGGCGCTACATTCGGCAAAACAATAATATCTACTTGGCGAAAAGGATAGCTACAAAAATTCAAAGTTTTTAAAACAAAACTATCTATGTTGCAACTCAAAACAAATCAAACGGTCTACAAACCTGTCCCGAATGAAAAACATTACACAACTCCAACGTATAATCACTTCCAATCATGTTTTAAATTTATTTCTTTCAATAAATCTCAATCAAAACATTAATTTATTAATAAAAACACAAATAAATACATCCCAGGGCGACACAGCCTCCACGTCAACAAGATGTAACACACTAACCCAACTGCAGATAACTTCAAGCTAAACGAGACAGTTAGCAACGTTGCCAGACTTAACTGTTGCTTACTTCGTTGCTATAAATGCACTTGATTTTTAGAATGAAATACTGTTACCTGGAAAATAAATCTTATAAGCCCGTACTAAGGATTGAATTATCTATAAACTGGTTTAGCTATGGTTGTTAAGGCGAAGAATGATCAAAGTTGGAATGTTAAACAAAGTACTAAGGAGTGCACATTGGCAATTTTCATGAAGAATGAGCTTTTGCGAGTCTTCGTTTGCTGTCGTGCTAGAACAAAATTAATTGGGGATAGTACTTTCACCTGTCATAGGTGGTCTAAAACTGTCATCGGCTATAGACTTGAAGCGTGTAGCCTGCCATTGGTAACCTTCTTGCAGGACATTTCGTCTCCCTGGTCAATGCCACGATTCTGTTAAGTCAATATTTAACCTATGTAATTGTAAGTGCTGATATCTAGTATTATTGTAGTAGTTACACTTTGCTACGGAAAGCACCTCGCCTTAATGATGAAAGCCTCATTTTTCCACATAATTTCTACCCATGGTTGCCGTCCATACTCACCGTGAACCTCAGAAAGGCTAAACGCCATCTCCGTCCCTTTTTATCTCGTAACAAAACCTGATATGAAGGCGAGACACCCACGCAATACTACCTTCTTTATGTTGCTGCATTCCAATGATTAGTCGTCTCGTTCTTTTCACCTAACTTAGGCGGGGTTAGACAGAGAAGGGGCGACATGCGCAGTGTCACTGACTCAGTACGACTCCGCACAGTCGTATAGTCGCTGGAGTTTAGCCTTACTCGCTAAAATAACAACTAATATTCAAACGAGGTCTGTTATCGAAACGAACGAAAATTAAACGATATAGCAACTGAAATAACATCTGAAAATTAATTGTTTTTTTTTAATGTTTTAGTGAGTTTAGTGTCCGGGCTTTAGGTTGAGTGGTTAGTGATTCAGTGTTGGGTTTGAAGTGTTCCGCCGGAGTCCCGTTGGGCCGTGTTGCTGGTAAGTTCAATTAAAATGTTGAAACTATCAAACTTTTTAGACTTCATTAATATTTATTTTCTTGTAATGTGGTTCTCCATTTGGAACTGTGTTTCTGTTAAGATTATAATAGAAATGAAAAGTTTTATTTCTCATATTGTAGGTGTGTTAATACTTGGCGCTATGCAGAAAGATCGCGATATCGTTGGTCGTTAAAAGTTGTATTATTTACAGCCTATCAATAACATGTATTCGTATTTTTTTTTTTGTTCAATATCCATGTAAACATCAATCATTTTTTTTCTGACCCACCGCCTCTTTTCACGAAAAGATCTCACGTGTTTGTTTTTTGTGCTGACTTACCTGCCCCAAGACCCCTATACCAAAGTTCTGTTTTCAATTTACATAACTATAATCGAACTAAATCTAGCCCAATTTTCTAAGCAAAAAGTATCGACCACAGTTTCAATGAGTCCACTTTGAGTCCTCGATGAGGCGTTAAAATCGCAGATTATTTCTCATAAATCGATTCTACACGAGCGTTAATTGCCGTCAGATATTTGCAAAATAGCTTTGTTCACAGAGAAAAAATGCCTGCTCTACTATTCTGGATTATTTAGAAATGGGAACATTATTTTCCCATTGTCCCACAGTGTCCTATTCAATATGTATACAGTTGTGTTGGTAATTATCTATGGTCTTTAATAAACTACGATTAAGGTAGGAGTTTATGAGCTTAACAGCAGGTTAGCCAAAAATAATGTGCACGCGGGAATGTGTAATTTGTTCCTAAGTACTAAGTTTAGGGAAATCTAAAAAATGGAAACTTAAAAAATTGTTGGATGTTTGAATTGGAAAATCTAACCTTGAATGTCACCGAAAATCACTCCAATCATAACTTATTCTTAATTTTTCTCATGATTCGACGAAAATATTCGTGAAACAATGGTCGGTGTTAACGAACTTTGGCTGGAGCCAGTCTGAGGTGAGTCAATGTGTAGCTGGCAGACTGGCGTATCATGTCGGAGACAAATCACTGACCTCGTCATTGACATTAATCTTCCATTGAATAATATAAAGCTCAGAAGGTTTTTTGAGAAGAGTTGGAAGCAAGCGAAGACATGAGACTTACCTACTCTTGATACTGACTGAAGACTAAACTTCATAAAAGATAACTTCATGTAAGGAGAATCGAGACCAATGACCTGACATGTTGACAACGGAATAACAGATTGGAAAAACCTGATCAACACTATCAAAACGCTGGTATGGATGTCTCTTCGCGGAATTGATCACGGGCCTCGTATTTTTATGAGGATATAGGTAGTTGACTTGGTCCTTGGGTCCACCAAAACCAAATGGTCGTAGTCACTGTTAATAATAACAAAAACGTTAATTACATTTTTGAAGACCCTGAAATGTCAAATGGAAGCCTAAAAGTTAATCTTAAATCTGCCGAGGTTGGAGGTTAGTGTTACGGATGCAAAATTATGACCAGCAACAAAAGATATTTGATGATTCATTCAGAGAGTTGCATTGAGTTCCTCTTTTTGTAGCGTTTAACATTTTTAAGAATCGCATCGTAATTTGATGGTTGATTTTGAAACGGCAAGCGTGCAAAGTAATTGAGGAAACTTTTTAGCTTTTGAAGAGCTATTCGATAACGTTTAAAAGCCACTTAGGTATCAATTTTAATAATAGTAAAGACCTAGATTATTATTATACTCATTTTAGGCGCCCTACTTTTGAAGAGAAACCCAAAAAACAGCTTCAAGCAACCTATTGTAGATTAAAAGAAATATGCAAAACAAAGCAGTATGTTTGTATGGATCGTAGCAGGTTTTGTACTTTTTGCCTACCCATAGTGAAAGAATGCGTAAGTTTATGTACAGTCGCCAGCAGGTCAAGCTATCCCAAACTGTCAAATTTTCCCAACTGAACATAAACCTTATTCCTTTGTTATAAAGTTGAAAAACTCAAAGAAATTTAACAGATTGGGGTAGCTTGATGTGCTGGCCTCTGTTCATAAGTACGTAAGTAAAACAAATTCAGTCAGAAGTTGGGATTGTTACAGATAGGCAAAAAAATGGTCCTAGTTCCCATAAACTATATTCTGCTGTGGAGTCAAATAGCTTGTAATGGTGACGTAAAACTAATTAATACCACGTAAAAAGTGTGTACCAGCCAGTGTTCGAATTACCAAAGTAAATTAAATAACGGAGGTATCTGAACGCCTGCGTGTTACCACACTATAGCAGAGGCTGACCTTAAAAAAATTAGTTAATTCTTAAAATTAATATTTAGGTCTTATTCTTCGGTCTGTTTAGAACAGCGTAAGCTTAGAGCCAATTAAATGTAGTTGCCCCCGCACCAGACCGTGACTGTGTGTTAATATTTCTTATAGTTTTCAACTGTTGGACTTATAGTAGCTACAATATGGTCTGGTTTTGCACTGTCTTAGAATTTCTGTAACTGATTGTTCATGACATATCAAAAGGCCCAAAGGACCAGTGTAAAATGGCGTTGTTTCCGTATTGTCATAACTATTAGCATTCATATTAAGTTGAATTTACGAGCAGTGGTGGCCAAGTGGTAACGGCCGCGAATTACGAGTTACAGGTCGTGAGTTAGAACCCAGACAGGCGCTTTACTCTGTGTAAATTAATTCATCATCACTGCTCTCAAAACGGTGAAGGAAAACATCGCGAGGAAACCGGCATGTCCTAGAACCAAAAATTCTAAGACATGTGACATCTACCAACCCGCACTGGGCCCGCGTGGTGGATTACGGCCCACTCCCTCTCACTGTCCCAGCAGTGAGAACATTATAGGCTGATGATGATGATTAAGTTGAATTGCGGCAAAATGTGAATTTTTCCATGTGGAATTTCTCAGTGGCAGCCCGGACTTTGGATTTCAGCCCTTTTGATGGCAATAGGCTCGCCCCCAATAGCATGGAACTTGAACATAACTGGGGAAATGTGGGTGTACTATAGATACACTTCTGCCTCACCCTTTGGGCAAACAAGGCGTGATGTTATGTTATTAAGTTGTTGTTCCTTGTTGAAGTTGTTCCTTAGAAAGGACCAAATTCTTCAAAAAGAAACACAATACCCTGAGAAAATGATCGAATCAAATGCAACATTTCAATACCTCGAACTAAAAGAATGGGCTATACTCACAACATCATACTAAACGCAGCGAATAAAACAGAAACACGAGCTAAGTTCACTGACATTATTACATTTAACAACATAATTATGGCAAAACTTCATGCATTTATATACCCAACTTAGTATGATTTGCGTTCCTTTAATTATGCTGATATGTACGTTTGTTTGAGCAATGTACTCGCTCGCTCTACTTATATTATCTAATGAGTTAACTAGCACAGTGTGTGCACGGCAATTATTACTAAAAGGTATGGTCATATAGCAGGTTTGGTTTAGGTTAACAGTGGTTTACTTAAACTGACTGTAAATGGCTAATATTAAGTACTCTTGTAGGACATACTGAATTAGAAAGGTTTCTATTAGAATTTGTAATGGACAGAAATCGTGTCCCTGTCTCTTTTCATCAGATTCTAGTCTAGATTTCAATAGGCTTGACTGCCTATCCATCTCCTTGCTTAGTCTAATCAGGATTGCAGGTTTACAAAGAGACTCGTCCATGCGAACCAACATATTTTTGGAGTTGGAATGTTTTTTAAGTCTTTTTTTAGTAGGTATCTTTCTACGTATCGAACAGCGTCTTTCTTCCATCGTCCAATGTCGTATTCTAACTTTCTTTGGGAATATCGCACGTCAAGAAGACACATCTGTATTCGACTTGTATTACCTACAGGGAAAGGTTGAAGGTACAAGAGCACGTGGCAGGTCTCCAATGCGTTGGACCGACCAAGTCAAAACTGCACTCAATGGTCCACTCCACGAATGCTCAAGCAAAGCCACAGTACGGGAGGAATGCCGACGGATTGTGAAGGTTGCTACCACCCCTGATGTGACGACCACGACCACTCTACCAAGAGTGTGCCGACCAAGAAGAAGAATCTTTCTACAAAACCAATTAAAATTAACGCCAAACCAATCCCTACATACCACGCCCATGTCACTCATCTATCACATAACAAATGTCAGTACTTTCTATAGGCGATAGCGTGCCCAAGCGCAACCCGTCAGCGTGATGTGTGGTTGTCTTTATGGCACCTGCAATCATGCTCACAGTCCCGCTACCCATTACCTGCCACTACCGACCACTTTGTGTTACGTAAAGTACGATACACTGCACTTTGCGATTTGTAAAGCATCTTCGCGATTGCAGTGTTTCCTAACACAGCGATTTGTTTTGTGTTCAAAATTTGCAAACATTCGGCTGATTTGGTATTTCCTTTGTAAGACTTAAATTGTGTGGTATGTGACTATTAGCACGTAGGCATTTTCAGTCCTTGAAGTATCAAAAATGTGCGCGAAAAATTCGTTTTCTTTGGAAGCCTCCAAAAATCATATTACTTAAGTATGTCTATTGAGAATTTACAACCTTAAAACATCGATCCTTGCTAAAAACATTCTAAGGAAACAGTAATTTTCGAGAAAACAGTCCAATATTCGGAAAAATACAGAAGAGAGAATTGGCATTCTCGTAACACAATCTAGTCGCAGTGTCATCTCGGCGACAAGCAAATGTCAAAAACTTGTCAAAAATGTACCGAAACTCTAGGTATTTTTGACAGATTGCGACTGAGATCAGACTGAACGTTCTTAAAATTAGCAGAATTGCCCCTCAGATAGTTAAAAAAAATCTTATAAGGTACCTATGTACATAATGTAATTAGAAATGTTATATTCATACCATTATTTAGTGTCCTACAAGCTTAGCTCGGGTCAGATCCGTATACTTAACAATATAATAAATTATAACATAAACTTGACTTGGACGAACCGGATTAACTAGCTTTCCAAGGTGAAGAAGAAAGCGTCCTTTATGCTATTGAGCTCCGCTATTTGTAGTTATACAGATCTATATATGTATTATTTATTCAATTATTCTGCTGTTCTTTTACCAGAAGAACTGTGATCATGATAGTCTATTTGATAGATTTTCGTGGGTGTCTTAAAATGTCGCTTCTGGGAGTGGTGGCAATTTTGGCAGAAATATCATTCATGTGTTTTCGGATTCACACAATTTGAAAAAGGACCACAGTCCCGCCTCCATGACAGAAGTGACCTTTACTTCCACAAGTGTTTAATTTCTGCAGAAAGCATATATATGTCTATGTATGGCAAAGCAGTACTGCTCTCAAAACCAGTGGCGGCTGGTAGATCATGGAACTGGTGGTGCACTTTACTAGCTCACTTAGTATTAGGGGTAATAAGTAAATAAATAAAATTTATTTATTTCAGATAAGTAATTTAAATCTAAACGAATAAAAAATAAACAATAGTATTCAGTTTCACGTAAACTAAACTTCGCGGTGACAATAATGAGTCGGTCATTCATTATGGCCGGCATGCAAACTTCGCCAAACCTCGGGCGCTCTCGGTAATCGACGTTCGGTAATATTCGGTTCAGTTCGACAAACTTCGGTTCCCCCGTGCGGCGCACGAGAATGAACAAATTACTCCGTATCGCTCCATACAGTTATGTCAACTATCTTCTGTCTCACGCGCTAGGCGTTTTAGCTCGGATCTCATAGAAATGTATGAATATTCGCCGTGCGATTCGGCATAGCGCACGAGGGATCTTCTGTACCGCGAAAATAAGTCTTAATAGTTTAGCAAAGAGCTTATATTGTTTCGTCAGTTTTGTTAGTATTACATATACCACAATCAGTGGCCACAATGCGATTATTAAACATTTTATGATTCTTTCGACACCTATTAAAATCTGGTAGTTCAGCGCACGAGTGCACTTAAGGGACAGTCGCCCCTGCTCAAAACGGTGAACGAAAATATCGTGAGGAAACCGGCAAATTCTAGAAACAAAAATTCGAACAAATGTAACGTCCAGCAACCCGCACTGGGCTCGCGTGGTGGAATATCACCTCTCCCTCTCACAGAAAGGAGGCATGTGTCCCAGCAGTGGGAACATTATAGGCTGATTATGCTTATGCTACGACGATACGATTAAGGACCAAAAGTTATTTTTCTTGCCCATGCCATAAAACATCACGAAGAAGTACGTTTCATCTGTTATTCAATACCAGTAACAATCAAGAAGAATTACTTTTTTTTCAAACAAAACAAGGAAAGTGTTTCGCTAAACACGAGAACACGAAGGGTTTACAATTGCTGTCGTTATAATTATGCGAACATCGTGACGAGCTGTCGTGTTTTAAAACTTAGGGACAGTTGACATCATAAATTCTCAACTTAGCAAGCGCTTCTTCAACCATACGCCATGCATTCCAATTCAGGAATCTGATACCTACCTAAAATGTTGGCCCTTTCCGTACTTTTCCGGTAAGATTTCCGCATTTTTCGCTGGCAAGTACAGACGCCAGCAGGTCTACCTACCCCAAACTGTCAAATTTTCCCAATTGAACATGAATCTTATCCTTACGGTATAAAGTTGAAAATCTATCAAATAAATTTGACAGATTGGAGTAGCTTGATGTGCTGGCGTCTGTACATATACAGGATAAATATTATCCAGTGCGAACATTGTAAAAAAAAATCAGCTGTTCCATACATTTTGACCGCGTAGGTATTGCAGTTTTCTATGAAACAGCAGATTTTTTTTTTATAACCGGCGAATTTTTTTGCAGTAGGGGGTCTAGAATGGTATGCTGAATTCATGGTTACAGTTTGCGCACTGGATAAAAACTTATCCTGTTTAGCTACTCAATATGGGTATTCGTATAAAATGCTAGAATTGACACATGGCATAAAATAATATCACGCCTCTTCTTTTCATCGAAGGGTAAGACAGAGGTATACCTATAGTAAGAACACCAATATTTCCCAAATTAAGTCCTACATATTTGGGGGCGAGTCTGTTGCCATCACAAATCACTGGGCTGCTACAAAGAAAAAATAAATCTGTAAGGAAACGAGTATTAAGAAATTAATTCTCTATACTATCGAATAATTCATTTTTGTTGTTTTAAGCTGAATAGGGGAGTATTGCTCAAAAGTTTCGAACACCTCAAGTAACCATGCTTCTTTGCTGACAATCAGCTTTCTCCAAGAAAGTTAGTAGAAAACCGTCTCATAGTTACCAAGTATTGCGAATAATACCTGACAAGTATGAGTGTTCCCTTACTGTGGCGCCTGCTCCACGGAGACATGATAAAGCGAGTCATTGACCTGCTTAGCAAAGCATGTTTCCTATTGTACCGTCGTATCTTATGTGTTAGTGTAACTATGAATATACCTATAGGCTGCAAAATACATTGTGTATATGTTGCAGAATGTAGCCTACGTAAGCCTTTACAGTTGGCAGACATACATAGTTCTTTGAAGAGAACATTTCGCTCCTTTAAAATTAAAGAGACATAATGCGAAATTAGCCGGAAGCAAAATACGTCTCTATAATTCTGAATTATAGAGACCTATTTTGCTTCCAGCTAATTTCGCATTATATCTCTTTAATTTTAAAGGAGCGATTTATTATTGTTATGCCGTAAACTAAGTTAAGTTGGGTACCACCGAAATAAAAAAGAACTAACGTTTTTGCAATTTTCAGATCAGTGTCAAGATGTGTATTGATTAAAATATAATTCGTGACCATAGAAATATACTCTACATAATTATAACCATTGTTTCATTCAATCCATCCGACTCGATGAGTATTTCATGAAAAAGTCATTCGATGGAGTTATGGATTATTAAGCTAGAGGGTATCTATATCTATATCTATATCTATATCTATACATATAATAAATCTGTAAAGGAACTTTTTCTGTACATTTAAAATATTTCGAAAATAATTGCTTGGGGTGGTAAGGGATAATCAACAGATGACATTTTAACCCTTATCAAAATTTTTATCTGTAGCTCGGTTTTTCAGTTTCTATGTTGAATAGATCAAGTATCACGTCAAAAGAACGAAACTAATATGGTTATCTTTCATACTCAAATATTGTTTATAACTCAGAGTTTATATTAGTCTTTGTTTCATCGCAATCGCTTCGGTCAACCTATCTAAATAATTTAAAGTGTTCAAGAAGAATTTATTTGCGTAATGTTGAAACACTTAGCGACATCTATTGGCGTGAAACGGTACTAACGAATACTTAACATTAACACGTCATTCTCATTTAAGTTACTTACTGTGTCTGTGTTATTTCAAAAAGTAATGATTACTAAAATCGCTTTCCGTTGGTGGTTGATTCCCACGAATCAAAAAAGCTAAAAGAATTTCAAATAAAAAGTTGTGATAATATTAACTGACGTGGTGTTCTGAGTCATATACCTAGAATGCAATGTTAGATAAATATTTATTAGTTTTATCAATAAAATTAATACAAATAGAGGGGAAGAAATCTCATTTTTAATTGTGATAAAAGTCTTAGTAGCGCCATCTAGCATAATGTAGCAAAATTAGAGCGGCTAGAGGAGCATCTCCAAATTCTTAATCTCTAGCGTCAGTAACGCCATCTAGGTTTGAATAGCAAACATGCAAAGACAACAACTTGATTTCGCGCGAAATTTGATAATGTTAAATTTAAATGCGTGTTTACAGCATTACTCGATTCAAATAATGGGAGTTTTGGGAGTAAAGAGTTGTAAATACTTATGTGCTAATTTTCGTGATGTTAGTTTTCGAGGTGGGGAGGGGTTCAAGCGAGGTCGGATGGTGAAAGTCAGGAAAAAAAATCCAAAATTGCGACCATAACTACTGGTGGATTTGAGTAAATAGATAGGTTTTCACACGGGCAACTGTAGTTATGTCGATGCTCTTCCGAGCAACATCGCTTACAGAGAAGCATTTTCTTAGTTAAAACAAGTTTAAAAATGTATTTATTTATCCATTTGGCATCTCCAACAAAGGATACATTACCTACACAGGAACAATAGAAATCACAATAGTAAAATATTGACAATTTTAAAGTCGCTTCTTTAAATATAATTATTTATTGGTCTACAAATAAATGTATGGCTGAACAAAAGAAACACTGAAACATTTTTGATTACAATTTACAATAAAAAGGCATCGCAACTGAGAGTCGCGGAGGATCGCTCTGTTACGTCCATTATCCTCGGGATCGGGCTCTCTCTCTTCCTGCTGCCTGCGTCAGCAGCGGGGAGAGAGGTGGGGGCGCGCGCGGTATGGCACTACGTAGCAACAACATCGTACTTACTATGTTCATAGAAAACCCGTGCTATACAATTAAATAGTTTTTTTTGCCTGGTTTGGTTTTTTTTTCAACAGCGCTTTTAATGTGGATAATGACCGACGTTACGGGGCGTAGGTACCTAATGGTAACATTCGCAGCGAGCATGTCTTTACGCCGTGTGCTAAAATCAGTGTTGCTCGCTCGCATGTTTTGCCGTAGGTACTACTGACTGCACGAATACTTGCTTGGTAACATATTAGGTGCATTTTGACCCGTGACGCCGGTCAGTATCCACCTTTACAGCGTGATCTTTCTTCATCGTGATAACGCCACGGTCCCACGGGCCGTTAACTGACAGGTGGCGTCAGGTGTTACTGCACTGCTACCTGTCGAGGCCTATCGCAGTCCGTGCAGAGCATTCCCACTGCTGTGGTTTTATTCAGTGGTCAACGTTTGATAAACAAAGCTAAAAGACACGCGCCTGTACGGGCCGAGATAGGCGCCCGCCCCCGCGTGGAATAATGCTTCAGCACACTCAACCAGACGCGCAGTCGATTTATTGAGTAAGTACAGTAAAAGCTCCTTATTCGTGCTTCCTTCATTCGCGTTTTCACTACTCGCGGATTAAAAAAATGCGACCCAATTCCTATATCCGCGCCTAAAGATTTATTTATTTGCGGGTCTAATCGGTACATCGGTACATACATATTAACAAATAACAAAAAGGATTCCAATAGGTATCCAACCCAATATCCTTTGTAAACGCGTCGTCAGATGGACTATAAAAAAGTGAAATAGACCTTATTACAACTTCGCCTAAAGTACATTGTCAAATGATATCGCCGCTGTATTGGTTCGGCCTTTGACATCTACAATAGCCGCCTTCGCCGCGGTCGGTGTTTTTAACCGACTTCAAAAAGAAGGAGGTTATCAATTCGACATGTTTATATTTTTAATGTATGTTCAGGCATAACTCCGTCGTATATAGACGGATTTGCAAAATTCTTTTTTTTTTTCGAAAGGGGTTTACTCCGAAATGGTCCCATTGAAATTTCATATAAACAGGGCCCGATCTAGCTATTTAGCCGCTCCGGGCAAAAATAACATTCGCCGCCCTTTGCACTAACACCATCAAAGATGGTATGACCATAATTATGTGATATTCTTTTAACTATATAATATTCACATACGTTAGTCTACTACGGCTTCTGAACAAGTATAGTAAGTAGTTTAGGTCTTTTAATTTAAATAACTTGTTTTTTGAACCTACTAGGATCACGGCTTCTACGTCGACTTGTCTTGATAATATATTTAGTGATTGTGATGCCAAAAATAAATTAGTATTATCTGACTTGACGTCTGACCACTGTGGATTATTGGCTAGCTTCCCTGTACCATTACATAAAAAGCCGCATAAAGTAGAATGCAGGCCATATACAGCTAGTCGTTGCAACAAATTTAAAAATAATGTAGCTCATAGAATTACACCATCTATAGCAGAGCATGAGAATCCTAATAAAATCTTTGGATCACTTTTTGAAGTTGTGCAAAAAGAATACCAATCTACTTTCAAGACCAAAACCATTGAGATTAATGGCACCTCCGTTGGCTTCAACCAATGGGCCACTCCAGGTATTTATAGAAGTAGAGCGAGACTATACGAGTTATATGGTTTGAAAAAATACAGATTTGATAGTCCTTTTCTAGAGTATGTCCGAAATTATTCAAAATTATTTAAAAAAGTCTGTGTCTTTGCTAAATCAAAATTTTTAAGCGATACAATTAAAAATTCCAATAACAAAGTAAAAACCACTTGGAAAATTATTAATAATGAAACGGGTAAGTCGGTTAAACAGGAAAAGCAACTAGAGATTATAGTCAACAATAAATTAGTTAATGAAGCTGCTGACGTAGCTGAGGCATTTAATGAGTTTTTTGCCAACATACCTTTAACTACGACTCGCACCTTAAATTCGTCCCCGTCTGAAGCGGAAAACCTTTTGCATAGTAGTGTGCCCAAATGTAGTCTCTTATTTAGTTTCGAACATGTAACGCCTCGTGATGTAGTTAATATTTTTAACACACTTAAGTCTAAAAACACTGGTGATTACTGGGGCATCTCTATTAAACTTTTAAGTAACATAATCGACATCGTAGCCCCCTATCTAGCTATTACTTTTAATAAATGTGTTGATTTAGGAACGTTTCCTGACCTCATGAAGAGTAGTAAAGTCATACCATTATTTAAATCGGGTAATAAAAATAACGTTGGCAATTTTAGGCCCATTTCTATCTTACCTGCATTTAGTAAAATATTTGAAAAGTTAATACTCAAGCAGTTGCTAAGACATTTTAATTTAAATAGCCTCCTTCATGATGAACAATATGGCTTTACAAAAGGTCGTTCGACTACAGACGCGGGTGTTGCCCTGCTGAAACACATATTTAACGCATGGGAGAACTCACAAAATGCTATTGGAGTTTTCTGTGATCTTTCCAAAGCATTTGATTGCGTG
The DNA here is from genome assembly GCA_949987655.1 of Polymixis flavicincta. Classification (NCBI taxonomy): domain Eukaryota; kingdom Metazoa; phylum Arthropoda; class Insecta; order Lepidoptera; family Noctuidae; genus Polymixis; species Polymixis flavicincta. The sequence goes on from OX465175.1 coordinate 23,310,096, forward strand.
CACCATGACACGCTTTTGCGTAAATTACGTCATTACGGTGTTCAAAATGAAGCGCTTAACGTAATAAACTCCTATTTAAATAATAGGCACCAATGTGTAGATATTAATGGTGTGAAATCTTCCGGGCTACCAGTTCAGTTAGGTGTACCTCAAGGCTCAATACTGGGTCCATTCTTATTCTTAGTGTACATTAATGATTTACCATTCTATTTAAAGGGTATCTGTGACGTTGTACTGTTTGCTGATGATACCTCTCTTATCTTTAAAGTAGACAGGAATAGACAAGATTTTGACGACGTAAACAGTGCACTCTCAATGGTTACGGATTGGTTTACCACGAATAATTTAGTTCTCAATGCTAAGAAAACTAAATGTATAAAGTTCGCTTTGCCGAATGTAAAAAATCTGGGACCCAACATCGTCTTAGAAAATGAGGTGCTTGAAACTGTAGACTCGGCAGTTTTTCTGGGCATCACAGTAGATGCCAAACTTCAGTGGGGATCACACATATCAAGCCTAGCGGGAAGGCTCACTTCGGCTGCCTACGCCGTCAGGAAAGTAAGACAATACACTGACGTTGATACAGCTCGGTTAGTTTATTTTAGTTATTTTCATAGCGTTATGTCCTATGGCATTCTGCTGTGGGGCAAAGCCGCTGACATTCAAAATATTTTTGTTCTGCAAAAACGAGCTGTACGTGCAATTTACCAATTAGGTGCTAGAGTTTCTCTGAGAGATTTTTTTAAAGATATTGGTATTCTCACGGTGGCATCACAATTCATCTTCGCTAACATCTTATATATTAGGCAAAATATACACTTATACACTAAAAACAGTGATATTCATAATATTAATACCAGAAATAAGGACAAACTACGTGGTCCCTTTCACCGGCTTCATAAAGTTCATAACTCATTCGTTGGGCTCGGTATCACCTTTTATAACAAGCTTCCCTCTTCTTTGCTAGATTTACATTTTAATGCGTTTAAAGCTAAAGTAAAATCAAATCTTTGTTCGAAGGCATACTATTCAATCAACGACTACTTAAACGATAAGAATTGTTGGTCGCTGTGATTAACTCAAGACAACGTTTGTGTTCTTTCACCAGAATTAGCTTACCTACTGACAGGTTATATGAGTTACTCCATAGCATTGTTTATTTTATTTGACTGTATTAACCATTTTTTTTTAATTTTTTTTTTTAATATTGAAATTTCAATTTTTTTTGATGAAATTTAATTACTTACCTATTACTGTATAGAATCAAGTTCTTCCAACTTATCAGACAGCTGTGCTGCTGGGGAGTTTGTTGCGCCACTTCTTCTTCCCAGCTAAAGCACTAGGAAGTGTCGAAGGGTGGGCGTTTTTGGGGGACTGTCTTATGTAATTTTGACGTTCGAAAAGTGCTGACTCTCAGCCTAGTTTGAATAAATGACTTTTGATTTTGATTTTGATTTTGATACAAAAATTCATGAGAGTAGGTATGTTTGTAAGTATACATTTTGCCGCCGCTCATTTTTGCCGCTCTGAGCATTTGCCCGGCTTGCCCCCCTTAGATTGGGCCCTGCATATAGATCTGATGATGCGTTTTGGAAACAGACAACGGAACTCTTCAAAAAATTACAGCAAATCAACCGCGAATGTTGCTATCACATAAATAAGTATGCATTGTTTTGACCCAAAGGATGATGAAATTTCGAATTGGTGTATTTTCTTTTTTCAAAAAAATAACAACCGACTTCCAAAAAACACTACAAAGTGCAAAATAACTTTAATTTCGGAAGGCGGTGACAAATATTTAAAATACACATCCAACGTCACCGACTTCCGAAATTAAAGTTATTTTGTACTTTGAAGTGTTTTTTGGAAGTCGGTTGGTATTTTTTTTTTTAAGTTTTTTGAGAATGTAAACAAACATAATGAAACCAACCTCATCACCATAAAGTATATTTATATATCATCATCATCATCATTTCAGCTGAAAGACGTCCACTGCTGGACATAGGCCTCCCCCACATTTATAAATGCTGCGACTTAATAGACATTCCATCCTTTGGTACGAGCCGCTTTGCGTGTTTTACCTATTGTTTCATCTTTCCATTTATTGCAAAATGTTGAAATTTTTTTTTTACTTAAAAACGATTTTCGACGCGAAAAAATCTGTAATTAAAAACGCATAGAAATGCTTGATCGTTTACGCCTTGGAGAGTCGCTTGCATCCATATCACGCTCATACAATTAATCAATATGGTCAAAAACTTCAATTAAATTGGTTTTTTTTTGTCACTTAGGAACGTATCCCCTATAATCCCATATAAATTACCATTCCATAGTCACGGTTTCTGTATTCGCGGTAGGTATTTTACGGAACGTATACCTCGCGAATAAAGAGCTTTTACTGTACCTACGGCAGGTGCACATTTATTATAAAATGAGCCTCGACCAGGCGCTTTGATCTATATTTATTCTTAAAAATCTGAGTGAGACTTCGTCGCAATATCATTATAACCCCTAAAGACGCCTGCAGGCCTAGACAAAACACCTTTCTGTTAACGTTCACGCTAAACTCTACGCCAGAATATATGGGAATGACATTACCGTGTCCTTTCCGCAGGTAATGTCATTCCCATACATTTTGGCGTACCGTTTAGCGTGAACGCCAAGAGTAATGTGTTTTGTCTCTAGGCTCTGGACTGCATTCGAAAGCTGTGGTAGATTCCTACCAGGATAGATCGGAAGATCGGAGGAGTGGTACCTACACCGTCAAAGCGACACATTATTGTTTTCCGACATGCACGCGAACGAAGTCGCGGGCACAGCTATTTATTAATAATTTTAAAGATTATATAGATTCTGTGAGTCGCGGATCATATTTTAATCATTATACGACTTGACACTGATCTGAAAATTGCAAAAAACGTAAGGGAACCCCACATCAAAAGGACTCTCTAAACTCAAGGAAGAACTTAACGTGAGATTTTTGGTCAGTATGACTAAACTAGTATGGCGTCATGCAGTCAGCAAAGTTTTTTTTTTAATTGAAATCATGATGAATAATGAAAAAACCACAGGTTTCTGTTTTTGAAAAATAAGTTTTAATAAAACCCAATGAGTCATCAGTGTCGGTATTGTTTAGATCTGTAGCTCCACTATTCATAATATTTGTATCGCATGCCATTTCCGAATAAGGCATACACAAGGTAACCCACATCCAGCGAAAAATTTGTTGCTACCTATAAGAATATTATTTTTGGTTGGGAAATCATCAAATAACTTCTCCCGCTCTGGGTGGAGCAGGAGGCCGTGTCAGACATTTACTGACTAAAACCCACCCGTGTTCCCTCAGTAGCCTGTATGCCAGGGGCTGCGGTATGTCTTTCGAACCAACCCGCATCCCTGGCAGGCATCGGCCCTTGCGGGCCCCATCACTTTGTGCTGACATCTTTTTGAGGCGCGCGTGGAACACAACGCGCCGTCGACCCGGGCTTGGTCCTTACCGGACAGCGAGCTACCCATTACTCGCCGTCCGCAAGCCCGCGCCTACGGTGGCTGGAAATCAGCCTGGGAACTTGCTACCTATTGAATTTATCCGACACTGTGGCAGTTAGAGATCTCAGGAGGATGATGCCACTTCTCTATCAACTTGAAAGAAGAAAAGGCGCTATATTTATTACTGCTCCTTTCCGCCACATAGGGTATCTCATGTAATGATTCTGCTATGATTCTGAATTCCATTCCATGAACTCCATTTTGAAAAAAATCGTCAGTAGCCATTTTTTGATTTTTTGTCCTACTAATTCCTACTTTCCTACTAAACTGAAAGTTTGTATGTTCGGATCTTTGTTACATAATCACTGAAAAATGGCCAAACAGTTTTGGATGCAATTTGGCACAACGTAACGTACGTTCTCGTGGGTTCATTTCCGATCTACAAACGGGCGAAACCGCCTGCAAAAGCTAGTACTTAGATAATAATCTAGGTATATACCTACATGCTTTAGCTATACCAACAAGTTTAATTGTTTATCCCCATTGTCTAATATAGCATTGAAATACCATAAGGAAATGTTCTATTCATCCCTTCTAAAGGTACATTTTCCCATACAAATGACGACATAATAATTATGAGCTATGTCCCACTAATCATCAATAACCGTGAAGGCAGCCACATGCCACCCAATGGTGCGTACCATTGCAACACCATTGTTTGTTGGCAATTTATTATTTTGCGCATCCGAGGCCGCGCATGTAGGTGACTGCAATCGATGATCGTATCTGGCCGCTAATAAATAATTCATAGTTTTAAATTTTGGTCGAGCTGTCGAAGAAAATGCGTTGCCGGTGCATCTGGAAGAAGATTGCACAAAAGTTGCGTAAAATTGAAAGATGAGACTAGGGATCCTTCATCTACTAAAAATAGACCATGACCATGCAGGACCATGGTCATCTGCCAAGCATTTTCCAACTATGTGGAGTTAGCTTGAAGTCAAACTGGATGCGGCTGAAGACCAGTATTTTACATGGTGCGACTGCCTATGTGACCTCTACAACTCAGTTACTGGGTAATAAGATACCTTACCATGGTAAAACTGGCAAAGCCCGCGTGGAAAAGGACCAAAAAAGGTTTTCTGGTCCTATCATTCATTTTCTCCTGACTTATAAATTGTGCAATCACTCATTCCGTTCGCCATATACAGCAAAAACACTTGGATTACCTACAGATTTATCCAAGTAGGTAATGTAATCAGAATCACTAAGCTGAGATGTGCATGCGTTCATTAGCGGTGGCATTGACATCGGAGACGTGGGATGATGGCATCGTTGCGTCATGAACTGAGCTAATGGCATCTTGGGCTACTGGCCTTGAAGACTCGTCAGATTGATGAGCGGATATACATCATACGCCATTCAATCAACAATTAAAAAACTCTTCAATATTATTTGTTTAGTTTTTTTTTACGCTACGTTTTCTGCCTGATTGAACAAGTTTTTTGAATGGCACTATCAATAAGAGGCAACTACAATTTGATATCATAGATCTTACAATCTGCCTCTTCCATCCGGACTGCCTCGTTGGTATAGTGGGTGGAAGCGACTGCTGAGCATGGGGGAGCTAGGTAGATAGATTCGATTTCCAGGTCGGACAAAGTGTTTTTGGGTTCTTCCATGAAGAATGTGTCAGTAGCAGCCGAGAAACTGGATGTTTGTCCGGCTGGTGGCAATAAGATCTTCCCTATTACAATGGGACCGGGGGCGTGCCAATAGAAAATGGCGCCTAGGGCACGTATCACATTTGCGCCCCCGATAAATGATCTTCTCGGTTTAAACTGAGCAAAGCTAGGTCGCAGAACCTTTCTTGACCAATTTTAGCCTTCAATAACGAAGTATTAATTTTAACTTGCTGAAAAATTGCTCACAACTTGTTAAACAGAATTTGAATAGAAATAGGAAGATTTGGAAATACGCTTTCATCCTCCATACTGCACAATATATTCAAGTAACTCTTCAGGTTTCTTAGATCCTATAGGTAACAGTGTGATTTTTTTTATTGAAGTTTTTTTTTTTTTTACGGCGACATTTCGCGCCCCCCTTCGATAGGCGCTCAGGGCTCGTGCCCTGCCTGCCCCAACCTAGTTACACCTCTGAATGGGACATAACTGGCGAAATGCGGGTGTACTATAGGTACAGCAACCTACCCTTTGGGGATTACATGTCATGTTATGTAGAAATTACAATCCACATTCAGCATAGGTACATTATGAATTACCAATTAGAGTCGAAAGTATTACCAAAATGACAGGTAATACTAATTGATATTCAACATCATATAGGTAATGTCCAAAACGGAAAGAGGGGCCGACACAAACACGTCACCAACATCCGCTACTCTCTAATTTGTTAGTACAAAATCAAATGTTTTGTGAAAACGGAACCAGTTTTACGGTTCATTAGACAATCATAAAAAATACGTAAACAAAGATCTGAATTTGAATTCGGTGACTGGTTTATTATTTATTCTGACGTTCGAAACCGGTGTTTTAGTCCAAATATATTTTATGTACAGACGCCAGCACATAAAGGTACTCCTAACTGTCAAACTTTCCCAATTGAACATGAACCTTGTTCTTTTGTGATAAAGTATGAAATCTTTATAATTTAATTGGTATAAAATGTATCATATGTGTTAGTCAATTATTAATAAAAAACAATAAAATACTAACTTAACTAATCCTAACCACAAATTAAAAAATAGCGTCAAAAAATTCATCCTCATCGCTGTCGACTGGTAATGTTCCCAAGAGACTGGCAGCATTACCACGTTGTATGGCAATGCTTAGCCGCTGGCCAAGGTAGAAACCAGCCCTTGGGTCACGGGAAGTGTCAACCAGCCTTTTCGAGATTTCCTTAAAGAGGCCGTGAGCACTCGGACCCCACGGCCCGAGGGTTTCAACCCCAAACGGCTCGAAAATATAATTACCAATTAGGTTGTTATACTTTCGCCGCTTGAGGTTTTCCGCAGCCGCAGCGGCAGCGCCAGCACAGCACACCGAGCCAGGAAGATGGGATGGTGCAAGAGTATCGACACACGTTGCATCCCACACTAAAGGCCTACCCATCTTCCATGGAAATAAAGACATTCCGTCCGGTCTCTTGCCATCGTCGCGTGCCAAGCCATTGGGTTCTAATACAGCTGGAACGCCGACGGTGACAAGAGCTCGTCGGAATAGTATGAAATCTATCAAAGAAATTTGACAGATTGGAGTAGCTTGATGTGCTGGCGTCTGTACAAGCAAATTAATGTTTAGGTTCACTTTCTATATAAAAAACTTTTTCTAGTCTCAATCATAGCGAATAGAGCAATGTGTGGTCTTGTGGTTTTTATAGGTGTCTATACGAGAAGGCTCTTTTGCGCATACTGGGCGAGTAAGTCTTAGGTACAGTCACGAGCACTAATATGTAAACACTTACCAACGTTTAAAAGCGATTTTCTCTTCTTGTACTGATTGTAACTTTATGTTATTATAAAAATAATACTATGGAGCCTACACTTTAATTAAATACCTAGGTTATTTCAAGGTTACAATTGTTATTTAAGAGAAAATCCCTTTCGAATTTGGCTATGTGTATACATATTAGTGCTCGTGACTGTACGTGTACGGTTGCGACACCATCCAGAGTCTTAAGGAAATCATACACCTGATATTGCATTTGGTTCTTCACAATACAATAATACCCTAATTCGAAGACATCATGAACAATGAATGTAGATATCTACCGCTAGGGATATCAACTCTTAAGCAAACTGCCAATAGAAATGCCATTTCAAACAAGTATCAAACAAAGACAGTTTTGATGTCAATAATATACGGACATTTTAATTTGATAACAAAGCCTAAAAATTCGTTTTCCTTACTTAAAGTTTCCCAAAAGATAACGAGACAAAGATTTACCGCTGGAGAATAAAATTACAATCTAGATTACGCCACTCAGAAGATTTTAAGGAAAACGATATTCCAAAATGATAGTCTAAATTGCTATCGCATTTCTATCCACAATACCCGTAATTTACATATAAGCGAACGGGATTTATAGCGGGAACCGCCAAATGGCGCCTAATAACAAGATTGTTCTCACAGTATATAATGTGCATCACTGAACGATAAGCACTTTGTCTCCGTACTTAAGGTACCACCACAGCTGGCTCGCTTCTAAGTAACGGTTGGTGAAGATTTCGTTGAGAATAAGGAGATAGAAGTAAGTGCTGGCTGAAGTACGACTTGAGGGTTGAATAAGAAGGACCAGTATTTTGTTAATGATGTAAACCTGAACAAAAATAGTAGCAGTAAGTTTCTGGGTCTGTTGCGTAGTGTGGGACGCCCCCAGTTAGATCGATCTATCTAGCCAACTCCAAAAAGGTGGCTGGGAAAGACTGTATACGGAAGGCAGCAGACATGGTGTTTTGGCGAGGCCTATGTCTAGCAGTTTACTCTTGCTCTTTCTAATAAGTTTGCCATAAACTTAAAAAATCTATTCCTATACGACGAAAACTAGAAAATATATCTTCGCCCAATTCTCGCTTAGTTTTCGATGTAGCTCTACCTCAGTAGTCACAAATTTTCGCACGTTTGTAACTGAATAACTAACAATGGACCATAGAGCCGGTTAAGTAATTCAATATCATTTATTAACGTTAGCGTTACTCCACTTTAGTTTTGTACAATGACCGTCAATATTGAAGTGAGGTTATGGACGAATGAAGCAACTTTTGTTTTTTAGAGGTTCACTCAATGAGACGTACGCATTTGAATGTCATAGGTTCTTGTGTCCTTTTTATTACTAACCTATGTACCTTTTTAGCGAACTTATCTGGAATAGAACTGGAGTTACTTATATAGCAGAGTAAGCAGAATGAAGTGGCGGTGGGCTGTCCATGTTTGTCGAAGGGTCGATGGCCGGTGGAGCAGACGAGTCCTGGAGTGGAGACCGCGTATCGAGATGGTTAGACCGACGACCTCAAAAAGCTGGCTGCGACAGATTGGATACGGATGACAGGGTGTTATGGCGAAGAACTGGAGAGGCCTATGTCCAGCAGTTGACTGCGATAGGCTGAGTTGTATGTACCTTTAATAGCCCATAACCGGAGATCATATACCATGTAATTTAATCCAATTAGCCTATAGATATAACCCCACTGCAGGGCAAAAGCTTATTTCTCCCTTTCTACACAGTAATGTTTTTCGCTAAGGCGGACCATGTCCATTCGGAATGACTCGAGTTCGTCCCGCCATCTTCGCCTTGATCTGCCGCGTTGTAGTCTAGTGTAAGTGGTTCTTTCAGCCCATTTCATCCGTAGGTATAAATTATGTGGCAGTAAAGTAATCATAGGAATACATATTTAAAACTGCTGTGTCATACATAAAACTGAATGCTACATTTATATGTGATAGTTTCATATGACACGATGTAATCAGCAGTATGCGTAACTATATCATTACACCGTATGTATGCCGCTAGGAAAACTATTTCACCTTGTACGACATATAGTTATTTCTTACATTCCTAACTGTTCACCAGACCTGAACATCTAACTGATGCATTACACTAAACGTTTACTGCATTCAGTTCTAATTGTTACTTACTTTAGACTTTACGCAACTAAGATCCAAGGCTTACTGAAGATTCCTATCGTCTTTTTTTGTTTTTAAAAAGGTACAATTAATATAATTTACAGCATGTGTTTCGCAATGCAGGATAGTTCCTAGCGCACGCGCAACTTCTCCTGCGCAATAATGGCGGCGAACGGAACGGACGCCATTGTTTTACATTTTTATCAGAATTACGATCCAATGTGGATTAGTGTCGATGCCAAACCGATCCACGTCGACGTCGGCTTTCGCTTTACCATTAACGTTTGATCTGTTCCAATGATATGTGGAATCATTGTTGAAATTTGAAGTTTCTCTCCATAAAGCTTGCGGAGGTTAGAGGAAATAATATTCTTAAGAGATTTCTGTTTTGTACTACTTATAATGATCCGTCTTCTCCTTATGAGGATTACAAAGAACATGACTTTTTAAGCTTATCTTGGGAATCAAGTGAAAACATTCCTGTTTTGAAAAGACTTAGGTAGGTAATAGCGATGACTATAAGTCTCCGTGTAAGTCTTCAAAAGAAAAAACGAGTAAAACTGACATACGAAAACTTACATTTCTAACTAAAAATAAAACTAAGCTATAAGAATATTCAAAACAAGTTGTTGAAATGCAACTTTTTGTCATTCGGCGTGAAACGCTAAACAGTTAATAACTGCATTTTTATCTCTCGAAGTAAATCCAACTGTTACTACAAAATTGTAACAGTAAAAATAAAACGGTATTTAGTATTTATCTAACCAAAGTGTCACTTTACACAATTAACGTGATTCCGAATCGGTGTCAATCGGTATTAACTATAATTCGATTTGGTGCACCGTGTTATAATTAGTGCTAACTTGTTTGTGCAAGAACGAAATAAAACTCTATTATTAAGGTCTGCCTTTTTAAAGATCATCACTGTTGAGCGTAACATGGTCCTACACAATCCGCAGAGTAGCTAGGAAGCTAGCTGAAGATTTTTCCCAAATCCCGGGAAAAAGAATTTAGTCCTAAGGAAGTCTCCGTTTCTTGTCTCTGTTCTTCGAAGTTTAGGCAAATAGGCACTACCTATTCCTATCACTGGTGATAACATATCGTATTGTTTACAAATAAAGTTAAAAGTTAAAACAGATCACAGTAATTTACCCGTTGTGTTACTATCTCATGAACTAGGTATTGCGTTGCGACCTGTTGGCGTAAAGAATCGTAAATTTCTACGTGACTGGGAGAATTATGCACCAGTTTCTTGATTTAAAAAACTAAAAGCGAATCCTGAAGGACCAAAAGATTTCTAATGCTTCGTGATGGACCATTAAGCCAGTTGCATACCGAGCTAAACTAAGTTGGTTAATCTTAGCTCGCATAGCTGAGGAAATTGTTCGTATCTACTCGTGTGCAGACTGCAAACTATGATCACAGGTATGAAAAATTACCTCATTCGAGCTAAGCTAAACTAACTACGATTAGATCTTGTACTGAAAGCGGCCTTTTAAAATGTACGGTAACATGTTCTAAAATTGGCCAGCAATCTCTACGGTTATCAATGAAATAATTGTATCGCCCTTTAGACTGACTCGTCTAGTGGTCGCAAGTGCTACTGCTGAACATGAGGTTCTGTGCTTGATTCCCAATTCGGGCTAAGAGTTATAGGGTTTTTCTATTTGAAATTTTCAGTAGCAGCCCACACTCTGCCTTTGTGCCCGGTTGATGTTAATAGGCGCTTAAAGATAACTGGCGACATGTGGGTGTTCAATAGGAACACCTCTGCCCTCTTCGGGGAAACTGTTAAATCAAAATCAACAGTCATTTATTCAAATTATGCTGAGAATCAGCACTTTACGAATGTCGAAATTGCATAAGACTTTCCCCCGGTACGCCCGCCCGTCACACTTCCCAGTGCTTTAGCTGGGTAGATGAAGTGGTGCAACAAACTCCCCAGAAGCACAACTGTCCGTTTAGTTAGATAAACTTGATAATATACAATAGTAGATAAGATAGGTAGTAGGTACTTACTGTAGGCAAAGTGATGAACATTATTTTTTTACCTTTCCAGGCATCCTGTTCCAGGGCCACCTCGATACAACTCTTGCAATACGCATCTAGGTCGTCCCGCCACATCTTGATTAACATTATGTCATGTAATTTATTGTATCGCAAAAGAAAACGGTAAATCCACCTTTATATTGGTATAAATGCAATCTCATCAGAAGTGGCCAAGGCCGCCTGCCGTTATGAACAAGGAATGCACGAGCTACCGTTACTCCACTCGCATCTGATCTACTTCGCTAATAGTTTAGACAGGAAGTTATTCGTTGTACATTAGTCGGTACTTTATCTAAATGTTTTTATTGTAACACGTTTTGGGTAATTTATAACAAGCACTTTGCAGCTAAACGGTGTGCTGCAGTAGATGGTTCAGCTAGTAGCACGCCGTTCTATAGATAACTACTAGGTACTAACTATATTAGCCTATTATGTTCCCACTACTGGGACTCCTCTTAGTGAGAGGAAGTGGGCCGCAATCCATCCGAATATACTGCCGTCCTTTGACGAGAAAGGCGTTAAAATTCTCTATCATTCTGTCTAAGAAACATTTTTATAATACAAATAGTTTCCAAGTTATGAAAAGTTTACAGGCCGTTAAGTAACAAAATTTTAGATGATTCCATCACTTGCAAGCGTCTTACCCACACTTCTTAGCTAAAAACGTTAACTTCCGGATGAAATGATTATTATCTAGTATCAATTGATGTGTCCTACAATTAGTAACGTATGTATAATAGTTTTTTTTAAGAAATAACAATTCGCGTGCTTTTTGCCATTTTCTCAGAAACACCTTTTAAGGCTTAACGCATTTCTAGTTAAAGGACAGCAGTATAGGACTTCTTCAAGCACTGCTACTTTGACCAGTTTTTCTATGTAAGATCTGTTTTTTTTTTATCACTTACAAAAACATTCTATGCTTTCAACAGCTTCCTAGTAACTTGTCTTGAGACATTGAATTAAAAAGGGGAGTTAAAAAAAATCATGAAGTTGTTCGTTTCAATTTTCCCGCTGCTTCCAAGGATCACAGATGTTTAAAAACTCTCTCAGCCTTCACGTCTAAGAAGTTGAAATTGTTACTGCAACAAGCATTTGTATATCGACAACCACGATTAGCTTATTATGAAATAACTAGGTATACTACTATAGGATGAGGAGGTTAATTTCACAATAATCATTAAATTAGACGACCAATTATCCAATTGTGAAAGCTGTAACTTCAGAAACTTAGCTCTTAACATTTAAATAACCATTAACACTGTTTTAACTAACATCGTTATCAGTTGATAATGAGTTATTAACATTTAGTTACAATGGCAATGTTGAAAGTGTCTAATTATCTTCACGTATAGTTTTCAACAAGTGAATGGGTCTGCTCTCAACCTCGATCACGCCTGATGGATGAGGTCTATCATAATGGGACGAGCATGCCCAGAAGATGCCTGTTCACTTTTGCTTTGAAGGCACGTGGGTTAAATGTGTAAAACGAACCATAGGCGTAGATACCCAGCATTTTTTAAGGGGTGGGGCAAAAGTAAATAAAATAAGTAGGTGCCGCGCGGCGGCAGCGCTGATGCAAAGCTGCCGCCGCGCGGCACTTTGCGGCAAATTTAAAGACGCCCTAAAAATGCTTTTTATTTACTGACTGACAAGTTTTATTTACTACACTGCACCTTATTTCAATAATAACCTGCGAGGGTTCTGGCTAAATGTAGCTAAAATTTCGTTTACAAATTTATTTTGTGCTTCCAGAACCCTCTTTAAAAGTAGGTACGCAAATATTTTTTTTTTGCCTAAAAAATCATAGATTCGGGTCAGAGACCAGGGTGCCCCAGCCTGCCCCACCGTGGGTACGCCCATGAAAGGAACATTGACGCTGGCAGCTTGATCCACATAATTTCTCGTTCCATATAGACTGATTGTGCTTATGACTCGATTGACATTTTCCGCCTGTAATGTGCGTGGTAACATTCTGATCTTAGAACTAGCTTTTTTTTTGAGGGTGGGAAATTATTAAATAACTTTTCCGGCTCTGGGTAGGAGCAGGAGGGCGTGTCAGAATTTTACTGACTAAAACCCACCCGTGTTCCCTCAGTTGCCTGTGTGCCAGGGGCCACGGTATCTTTCGAACAACCCGCACCAGTTGGTGTTGACATCTCTTCGAGGCGCGCGTGGAACACAACGCGCCGTCGCGTCGAGCCGGGTTTGGTCCTTACTGGACAACGAGCTACCCATTACTCGCCGTCCGCAAGCCCGCGCCTACGGTGGCCGAGAATCAGCCTGGGATTCCCGACGCCCAAGGCGTCTCCTGCGGCGACTAGAGCCGTGAGAGAGCATACACTGCCTCTCCCTCACGTGCACCGCCTCCCTTTTCGCGAACATTAGTGCTTCGCAGAAGGAGGTGACGGCTACCCATGCACTCTCGCTCCGAACCATGGCCTGGACCAGGGCCCGACGCGAGAGATCGCCGCCGCCGATCGCCTCCACAAGGACACGGTGGTGCTCCGCCCAAGCCCATACCTCCACTGTATGCTTTACCGTGTCCTCAGGGCGATCTACGCAGTGGAAAGAGGCATTTTCTCCCGCCTCATCCGAAACAGGAACCTCCCAAAACAACCGTGTTCGGTGAGAACCTGCGTCAAGCGGAACGTGAGGACGCCGTGGCACCTCTCAATCCACTCCTCGAAGAGGGGACTTACCGCCGCTGCCGCAATCGTGGCTTGCCCAATCTTAGAACTGGCTTAGCGTAATACCTACGGAGTTACTTATAGAACAAGTGATACGTACATTATGATGATGCCGATGATGAATAAAAGGTTAGCTGATGATACTAGTTTTGTTTTGCGACCTTGTGAAGGCCGCGGGTATCCGCTTGATGTGGGAAGCACAAGACCGGTCGAAGTGGAGGAGCCTGGGGGAGGCCTATGTCCAACAGTGGACGTCTTTCGGCTGAAATGATGATGATGATGTTGATGACTAGTTTTGTAACCACTGACTAGCCGACTGTAAGTACGTTCTTGTTTGATCTAATAGACGGCATGTAGCAGATAACTTACTTGCACCGCCACCAATCACTTTTTTTATGTCCATTATAACTGTCTATAAACGGAAAACATAATAAATCATTTCAAGCGAAGTATGATTTCTATCATAGACATTTTATGACTTTGCTAATATATATGACGTTTCAAAATATTCTAATCGTTATTTTAATTTCTATGTTAATTAGTAATGCCGTTCGGAAATAGACTCTATTATAAGTCCATCCATCATCGATTTAAATAAAAAAACATTCGCCGTACTTTTCATTCACTTTTATATTAGGTTCAGGTAGCAGTCTTTTAGACAGTCAAATTGCTGTTATTTTCATTGTTAAATCACTGTTTCATATAACTTCTTTTCACGTTACTTGCCTAATTAAAAATCATTAATAATTTTGTTTTAATTAATTCAAAATTCCATCGCAACGTTGATTTTATTTCTCTTTTCAATTACCTACACCTATCATTGCCATCAACTTTTTTATAGCATGACCTTTACCTGCCTTTACATGCCCAGCTGACATAGTATGTGGCTTGAATATTAAATAAACAGGTGATGGACCATAATTAGGCACTTGACTTTTCCACTGACATTGAGGAAGGTCATGTTGGCCAATAATTGTGCGCCATAGTATGCGCTATATAAATATTATGGCATCGAATTCCACACCATACACATCGCTACGTGTTATGAATAGGTACGTTATTGATATTTATTTTACTTTTTACCCCCGACGCAAAAACGACGGGGTGTTAATAAGTTTGACGTGTCTGTTCGTGTGTGTGTCTGTCTGTCTGTCTGAGGCAACGTAGCTCCCGAACGGATGAACCGATTTTGATTTAGTTTTTTTTTTTTGAAAGGTGTATTAGTCGGGAGTGTTCTTAGATATGTTTCAGCAAAATCGCTTCAGCCGTTTGAAGATTATCAGCTCTTTTCTGGTTAAAAAAGGGATTTTAGCCTCTTCCATGGGTCTGATCAACTCAAAATTTGGGATTCTATTACTTCAATGATATTAGACGAAAAAAAAACCTTGAACTGATGCTGGAGCAACACCTGGAATTTCCAGGAAACCCAAGTTATTCACCAGCAAACAGCAGAAGTATCGTGTTTGGGCTCATTGAAAAGGTCTCAATTAATAGATTATAGATAAATGGTGATTTAAGGGAGACATTAAGTTTAAAAAGCAAGAAATAAAAATTTAATTAAAAATTTAAAAAACCCCCGACCCAAACAAAAACTGTAAAAAGTAAAAAATAATATTTATAGGTCTTTTAATTTGAACGTAATATTTTAATCAGGGCATTGTCAAGTCGGGGGACGGCTAGGCCTCTGTTTGGCGTTTTCATTGACCGTCCCCCGACTTGACAATGCCCTGATTAAAATGTTACGTTCAAATTAAAAGGCCTATAAATATTATTTTTTACTTTTTAGAGTTTTTGTTTGGGTCGGAGGTTTTTTTTTTTTTTTTTTTTTGTCCTGAATACACAAAAAACTGATTTTTATTCTGATATTTCAAGTGACTGCACTACCTGCGCTGGATGACCGCAAAAATCTCTTATTTTATCATGTTTCGATATCGAAACCTATCACATCTTCGGAGTTTCGCTAGTTAATTGAATTTGACCCTATACAATGCCTACATTTGAGAAAGGCTAGTTCGGGCAGAACGCTACGCGAGAGTACCTACCCCCAACCTTTTGAAGTAATTTAGATCTACAAACATACACTGATTTAAAAAAAAAAAAATCCCCTTCCAAATACAGCCCTGTTTACTACTGAAATATTTTTTTGGTAAATCATCGTTTAGTTAATTAGGTGTCAATCAACGATATGTTCCGTGTCTGTGAATTATTCGTATGACCTTGCACTTATAGTGAACTAGTTAAAAAATCCAATCAAAATGTATTAACGAAATCAAATATAGATTTCCTAGATAGATCTGTGAGTAACCGCCTACTATCAACACCCTGTCATTAAATCAAATTAAAAACACGATGATTTATTTAGTTCAGCAACATTTTAGGAAGTTCAACTTCCACATAATGTCAAGGTTCCAATTTAGTTAATATTTCAATGTAATAACGACCGCGACGAAAGCTCGAAGCAATAAAACGGCATTCGTTAATTAATTTAATAACTTTTACACCGTGAAAAATCGTAATAATCGTAATCGGTGGTATTTAGAGCTTAGGATTAGAAAAAGGTTCTATTATCGTCACCATTTTTAAATACCGAACGCTGATCACGTTGTCTCTGCTCAGCAGTCAGCTGTAAAGAGGTTGCACTCTGAGATTTCACCTTAACGTCTGTTCGTATTCCGTTTAATTGGCATCTCGCAGATCGTTCCGGGCGCTTTCTTCGATCGCATCAAGGTTACTTCGCTCTCACCCGCTAAGCTCAGCTGTTCTTGTGTTTTGTATGCCTGATGGAGCGCGTCGCACGTCCCCCTTTTAACAGTTTTAACTTTCGAACACCGTGGCTTGGGGGTGGTGGCTGTTTGTTTTACGATCTTTGCAAGCAATAGTTGGTTTAGTTAAATTATTTTTAATTTAATGTTTTGTTTCCTTGATTACCATAATTGCCTATGCAAACTTATAACTCTGTAGTCTGAAGTTGACATTTCGAACTTCAGTGCAGTAGGTAAGTAAGCCAGTTTTTTACCAATTTTGGATTTAAATTTCAAAAGAGAGAAAGCTCGCATTCTCCGTGTCCGAAGCAAACGTCATTGACATAAAAATATGAGAAATCCTGAATTCTAAAACTGGTTTGCAGATTTCGGCGAGATGTTGATGATAACTACCATAATGAAACAAATGGTCAATTTAAATGCCAACGATATTATGCTATCTATTAGGTGGTTACGCAAAAACTATGCTTCATAATTTATAATTCGTAGATTTTTGTGCAGCAGCTTGCAAAACAACAAAAAAGTATTGAAAAAAACATGAGGTCAAAGACTTTGGCATTGAATGGAATTCTGTTGGAGGGTATTTACCTAGGTAGGTACCTACTATTTATGTATTTGTCAGACATAAAATAATTATCCAGTGCGTAGTTGTCGAAAATGCATTTTTTTAAAGTGTGCTCATATTTTGGGACTGACACATTATCTTTTCAAGAGCTGTAAAGACAGGTGAAACAACTTAATGATATGTACCTAGTAGATAGTGATATTGAAGACATTATTGTTATTTTTTCGTTCATTGGAGTATCTAAGGATCGTAACTGGTGGCGTGGTGTAGTTTCTGCCTAACCATATAGGAAAATGGCGTGAGTTTATGTGTGTATTAAAGAAATCAATCATCATCTGCCTAGCCTTTTCCCAATTACGTAGGTGTCGGCTTCCAGTCTAACCGGATGCAGCTGAATACCAGTATTTTACATGGAGCGACTGCTTATCTGTCCTCCACAACCCAGTAACTGGTTAATATGATACCCCTGGGTTGTCAGACTTTCGGGTTTCTGACGACCCGTAACGACTATCAAAGATCCACAAATAACAGCCGGGAGCAACGGCTTAACGTACTTTCCGAGCCACGGAGGGTCTTGGCATGTAAAGATAGTCACCCATCTACGGACCAACCGCGGCAAGCGTAGCTACACAAGCCCCTCGTGTATTAAAGAAATGAAAAGTCATATAATTTAATGAAGTAGCATGATCCAACATCATTATCGTATCACACATAGCATAGGTACGTATTAACATTTACTGTTAAACATGGGCCTCCCAATGATTTGCAAAGGTCAGTTACAGACTTACAGAGCATACCTATTACCATTGCAATAAGTATAGGTGTATCAGCGTTACGTTAGGTTATCAGCTAACGAAAAATGCGGTCATCAGTGTGTCTGCCGAAAGCATCAATTACCAAACCATGTTAGGAGGTATGGGTCTAGCTTTGCAGTCATTTGAACAACTTTTATGGTCTACTTTGATTTGAGCAGATTTCTTGGTATTGCGTGACACCCAAGTTTTACTTCTTCTCCTCTTCTTCTACGCTCGCGTTTAAATTTCGTTCGAAAACGTCTTTTAAAATTCAAATATCGTAAATTTTGTGCTTGAGTACGGGACCAGTGCTCAAACCGCGAAAATAATAGCTGCGGTCTCACTCTTAAACTTTTAGATATTTAGAGTTGGTTTAATAGTAAAAAGTGTTTTTATTATACATTAGTCCTATTTTAATATTCACAAATATTTCCAATGTGAAGACAGCTTATCTAGCATATTACGGCATATGTATTCCGCGCCATCATTACCGAGGGAGGCTCCCAAGTCATCGATGTTTGATTTAGCATGAAATTGTGAACATAACGTAATATTTAATCTGTGGTTGGCCAGCTCAGTTGTCATTTCGCGGCATAACTGTTGGTAGCGGATCACTCGTCGTCGCAGTCCATATGACGCAAATAATGTGTTATTGCTCACTGAACTTGAGCAATTATAGCTTATAGCGTCGCGCGTCGGTTTCTCCATTGCACAGTTCTCATGTCATGTCCCGTAGAAAACGGAGCGTTGACTTAAAGGAACTGTCCAAGTTTTTCTGACGAAGCAACAGTAAGTATTTAATGAACGGTTTCTGTTGATGGAGAGATTTTTTTTGTTCTTTCTTATTTTATAATTACGTCCAGTATAGCCATTTGAAGTCTCATTACATTACTTATGTAATTTGAAAAAATAATTTGCGAATACCTAGGTATGTACAAGATGTTCTAGAAATAAAGTAAGACATGGAAAAGATTTATCATGGAGGTAGTGGTTATTAATTTATTTCATATTTTGTGTAGGTGAGTAGGTAATTTGATAATGATAACAAACAAAAAGGTCGTATTCGTGTATGAGTTTTGAAGCTTTGCGCTATTTTAGCAACATTTGTATGGTGTTTACTAGTTTTCTGGACTAGGAACCCGATTCATTTAATTCTTTATTTATTACGATGTCATCGACTAGTTAAATGCCCATTTATATTAGAAGCTCTGTGTCTAATCGTTCGTGTAAATAACCTTTACGGTTGACTAAATCGAGGGTCAGTTGATGACGATGTCTATTGTCGAATTAGTTCTTAGTCTTACTCATTGGTAAGTAAGTACCTACCTATTACAAGAAAAAAGCAGGAAAAACTTAGCTTAGGAAGGTACTTACAGTTCGCGAGCATAAATACTAACAGTTACGCAAAATCACAAGCATTTTCTTATGAAATAAAAATTGCAACTTGGAGAAAGATCTTTTTTCATAATAGTACCTATACCTACCTTTTATAACACTTTGTTCATAGCAGCATAAAAAATCGATCAATTCTTTGACAGTAAATCGTTTTTGAATTTAGCGTAAGTAATTTCAGTAATTTCTGCCCGAGACTGTACCTACAATACTGTGAATATGAAAAAAAAAAACACTAAATGACCTAAGCCCGCACACTTACGAGTAACTCCCGCTTTTCTGTAACTTAAGTAATCCATTTTTTCACTACTTACTTAGGGCATAGAAAAGTTTATATCACACTAAAATATACGATACGTGTGACTCATGTAGTCCATTATTGCACCGCTAATTTCGCGCCGTGCAGTAATGTACTACAGTCTACACATATCGTAATTTACCTACTACATAAAAAAAAAATAACACGACATCTACTTTTGTTGGTTAGTGCTCTGCTTAATATGTATACGGGCCGATTATTAGAATAATAGTTAATGCAAGGTGTAATTTACATCTTTATAGATGGCCACATTGGCCACAGAGATGCTTGTTGCTATGCATATAGTTAGGTAAACCCTGTATACTGTGTGTGTGTGTTGTTACTTATTATATACTACAGTGCAATACAACAATCATAATAAGATTGGAAGAATTGGTAGGTATAGTCTGTTTCAAAAAAATATTAGTGAATATGTAAACAAATGGATCAGAAAACGTACCTGTGAAAGCCACTGGCCAGCCCAAGCCACTGTGTACTGGGTTGCGGGGGTCCAAAAGGCAGTCGCTCCAAGTATTTAGAATACTGGTATTCAGCTGCATCCGGTTTGACCGGAAGACGACCCCAACATAGTTAGGAAAAGGTTAGGCAGATTTTTGGAACAGATTATAGATGCTCATAGAATTGAACCAAACACAGACCTGTTACTGTTACCTACATCTCGAGCACTATGATAGTGCAACTAAGTACAATATTAAAAATTACCGTCTAAAAATCATATTCCGTTGCGTGTACAATAAAAACATAACAAGCTGGCCTCGTAAGTAATTACAGTTTACAGCTAACTTGGCTTTAGACTCTAACACGAAAACTGGGCTAATCAAAACAATGTGGACAGTAAAATGACGGCACCGTCAGCCCCAACATTCAGAACTTACCGTAAGATAACGGGTGATATCTTAACCTTTACGTTTTTCCCACTGCGAGACGAATCCATGTCTTGTCATAACATTCAAAACTGGAGCATAAACATGTCGGTTTTATAAAAATTTAAGAAGAACTTGGTTGGGATAAAATGATAACATGAAAATGTTTTCAAAAGTTTTCATTACCTACCAATAAACCGTTGGTACCTAAGGTTAGGAAAATTAAATCCTAATGTGAGTCGCCTTGTCATATCTATTAAAAAAAAAAAAAAAAAACTGACAAAGAATGACAGATGTGATTGGAATATAAGGACAATACCTGGGACACTCAGAAAGTTTTGCGAAAATACAAAAAATGTTCTCTAAGTAAATATTTTTTTATTTCATTTTTTCAAAGCACTCTCCACTAGCCTCTATACAAAGTTTCATGCGTCTGAACCAGTTTTCGAAACACTTCTTCATGTCCGCCGCAGCCATCTCGTTTACAGCCTGCTCGAACGCTGACAGCGCATCTTCCGCCGACGAAAATTGTATCCCTTTGAGCAGATTTTTTTTATTCAGGACAGGGCTGTTAGGAGGGTGACCCAGGAGTTTGACCGGTGTGCTGTCCAGGAAGTCCCTCGTTTCGAGCGCGGTGTGCGAAGGCGCGTTGTCGTGGTGGAGCAGTAGCCCGCGGAGCCCTGTGTTTGGTCGCTTGTTGCTTACAACAGCGAATACTTCTGCCAAGCATTTGTTAGTATACCATTCAGCGTTGATGCTTCTTTGATTTCGTAAAGGAATTGACACCAAGTAGCCAGTCAAATTAAAAAAGCTCGCGATCTAAATCTTCTCTCCGCTCCTAGAATCGCTTCACTTTGGTAAGCGTTGATTCGTTTTGAAACACCCAAACCGTCGACTGGTGCTTCGTTTCTGGATCGTATTGGTAAATCCAAGACTCATCACCTGTAATGTTGTCGTAAACACGCCGAGACGAGCCTGCTTCAAATTTGTTTATCATATCACGGCAGATTTCCACCCGGGCCTGCATCTGAGCATCGGTGAGGTTGTGCGGCACCCAGCGTGAAACTATCCTCCTCACGCTACGATGCACCTGTAGAATTTCGTGAAGACTTCCCGATTCAACCTGCAGTATGTGCTGATTCCCTTGAAACGTAATTCGCCTATTGTCATGTTTTTTTTTTACTGCTAGCACGTTTTCTTCCGTAACAGCCATCAAAGGGCGACCACTTCTTTCTTCATCCCCCAATGTTAGTCAACCGCGCTTGAATTCGTTATACCAGCGATACACGGTTGCCTTAGAAAAGCCTTCATCCATGAATGCCATTTGAAGTCTATCGTACGATTCGTCCGGTTTCAGGCGTTTCGACACTTGAAATCGTAAAAAATTATAACGCGAAAATGTTCCCGGCGCAGATCCATTTTTTTATGACACACGATCATTTAAATTAGCTCGCAAACAATGTGGAGGGAAATTTTGAAATTGGAACGTACCTATTTTCACTTACAAATAATCATATTTTCAAAATAGATTATAACTAGCCAGTCTCTCATACATAAGAATAAATAATAAATAAATAAATAAGAACTTTTTTTTGCAATACTTTCTGAGTGGTTTATAAGTTGGTAGTAATTTTGCTTTACCATTAATTTCCTTGACTTTGAAAACGTCAAATAATTTATTTCAAACTAGTTTTTTCTAGCGACTTCGCCCGCGTACACATTGGAAATCATCCCACGGGAACGCACTACTGGGAAAACAATATCCTTTGTGTTAATCCAGGTTAAAAATTATCTGTGTGCCTAAATTCATCCAAATCCCTGTAGCCGTTTTTGCGTGATTAAGTAACAAACATTCAAACATCTAAACATCCAAACTTTCACATTTATAATATTAGTAGGATAAGCACTTAATTAAAAGGCACTTTTGATTAGCGTTACAATTTACAAAAAACAATAAAAAAACTGAATTCACTCTAGTTGCCTCTTCCGAAAGGTAGTTTGGTATGGAGAACTCTGTATTCTGCCATTCATGAACATGAAACTTTTAAATTATCACACCTAACCTAACACTATAGATATACCTGCAAAACATTGTCACCATGCACGCACACAGGTTTTTACATGCATACTCAACATTACAATAGTCAATACAATTTTAATCTGCTGTGATTGCAAAACCTTATTATTACTGGATTGATGAAATAATTAGAGCAAAAAGAGGCCAATTACCTACCTATATTATGTGTTAGGGAAATTGACAGGCTGAGAATTAAAGTATTGTTATCTATATCTAACGACAAGACTATTGATTTACAATACTCGATTTTAGGTGTGTAGCGATAAACTAAGTAGGTAAGTATCCTGCTTTTGTTTCAGTATCTTCACTTTAAGTAGGGAACTAGAGATTCTCTGTAGAATTAATGTTAAATCATCATCATCATCTACCTAGCCTTTTCGTCGGCTTCCAGTCTAACCGGATGCCGCCACCAGTATTTTACATGGAGCGTATGCTATATCTGACCTCCACAACCCAGT
The DNA here is from genome assembly GCA_949987655.1 of Polymixis flavicincta. Lineage (NCBI taxonomy): Eukaryota > Metazoa > Arthropoda > Insecta > Lepidoptera > Noctuidae > Polymixis > Polymixis flavicincta. Next base: position 23,333,190 of record OX465175.1, read on the forward strand.
TACTGGGTAATATGATATCATAAGGTAATATGCCCTTGGCAAGACTGGTTGTCAGACATTCGGGCTTCTGACGACCTTTAACAATTATCAAAGATCCACAAATGACAGCCGGGACCAACGTCCTAATGTTATATAGCATAGGTACAATATGTATGTCCGTAATTAGGCGTTGTTACCAAACCGCACCAAATTGCAGACCAAACCAAATATTATGTTTAATAAATACAAAGATATGGCAATATTCCCAAAAGTAAAAAGCACGTGTAGAAACTCATCAGAAACAGCACGTTCCAATTCTCCGCTTAGTTATCTTTCTGAACTCTTGCAACTAATGAACCGGAGCTATCGATAAGAATAATATCAACCCATCCTATCGCAATCCACTGCTGGACAAAGGCCTCTCTTTGACTGCCCCACAACACCCTGTCGATCGCCTTCCACATTTAGTCTGTCTTAGCCATCTTTTTAAGGTCGTCTGTTCACACTAGCTTCCTGATACGCGGTCTCCACTCCAGAAACTCGTCTGCTCCACCGGCCATCGCTCCTTCGACAAACATGAGCAGCCCACTGCCACTTCAGCTTGCGTCCTCTGTAAGCTATGTAGGTAACTACGGTTCTTTTCACCTGAATAGCAAATAGTCGATAATTTCTCTAATGCGTCTAGTAAAGCGCGACTATCACAGACATCTATTTTATGCAGCTATCCCACGAGGTGTACAAGCAGTGTTTTTTTTTGCGTGGTAAGACTGCGGCTAATTGCATATTCGAACTGTTTTTATTAACCGGATGTCGAGCCAATAAACCATTGATTGTAGATATGTACTTTTTAATTGTCACTAGAATTGGTGTTTTGCTTTGGGTTAGTTAGTTACATTCGTAACGAAATAGAGCTAAATATTTCCGAAGTCTAGATTTCTAATTTCACACACTTCCTATGATTTTAATTGAAAACTACTTGTTTACTTTCTTTCTATCAAAAGAAATACGGAAATAAATGTTTATATCTGCCTTACATATTTTATTTAGAATTTCTTGTTGTTACACTTCAATGAAATCAAACAAATAAATGCAATTAAGGAAGTAAGGAAAAAATTATTGTAGCTAATGAAGTAGGTAATGGATCTTGTCGTCTTATTTCCTGCCAAGCTTTGCGCAGTGCAACAAAATTTTGTTGTGCAAACCTCATTCGGCACTGGAATGGTTCTCCTCTTACCTTCAGGAACGTCAGCAGTCCATTCGTGTTGGGGATTCTACATCATGCTGGTGTAATTTGGGAACTGGCGTTCCTCAAGGCGGTATTCTTTCTCCTCTTTTGTTTTCTATTTTTATTAATCTCATAACTTCCGAACTTCAGTGTGCGTATCATCTGTATGCTGATGATTTGCAGTTATATTGTCATGGGAGGGTTGAAGATCTACCAGAAGCTATCGACAGATTGAATAGGGACTTGATAGCCGTAAAAGCCTGGTCTGATCGATTTGGGGTAGCAGTAAACCCCAACAAGTGTCAGGCAATCATCATCGGTAGTTCTCGTAGTATGAGTAAGGTGGATAATACAACCATTCCACCAGTACTCTTCGATGGTACTCGTACGATCATTCCATTTAGTACTGATGTGAAGGACCTAGGCTTGCACATTGATAGTACCTTAAACTGGCGTACTCAAGTCGCTAGGGTCAGCCAGAAGGTTACTGGAACGCTACGTGCTCTGTACCGTCTAAAAAATTTATTACCAATGAGTACGAAGACAATGCTTGTGCAGGCCTTAATTTTCCCTATCATCGATTATGGTGATGTGTGCTATTACGATCTGAATGCTGATCTTCTCGACAAACTTGACCGTCTTCTCAATTACTGCATTCGATTCGTCTTCAATCTGCGTAAGTATGACCATGTTTCTGCGCAACGATCGCTTCTGAAGTGGTTGCCCATACGCCAGCGCAGAGAGCAAAGGGCGTTGACCACCTTGTTTTCTTTTCTTGACTCTCCCACTTCCCCTAGGTATTTAGCTCCCCACTTTCAATACATTTGTATCAACCACAACAAAAATCTTCGATCATCTAATAATCGCCTTCTTCAATGTCCCACTCACCGCACAGACTTTATCCACTCTTCCTTCTTCGTTCAGTCTATCTCTCTGTGGAATACGCTCCCCCTGGAAATCAGGATGGCAACCAACCGGTTATCCTTTAAAATGAAAGTTCGCGAGCACATTCAAAAGAAGCTGGCAGTATCTTCACAACGATAATGTTTTCCCATTGTTTGTCTTAATTTTTTTATTATATTAATGTGTATTTATGTATGTTTATTTGTGCTTATGTATATTATATATCATATTTATAGTCTGTATATTTATATAGGTATATTATGTGTAGGTATATTTACTTAAATTTGAATAAATATTGTTACACGACTTACGTGATACCTAGCACCTACCACTGTTTGTCTCTGCATCACCCAAAGGTTGACTGGTAGAAAATGCCTATGGCATTAAGTCCGCCTCTGTACATTTTTGTGCGTGAAGTATTAAATAAATAAATAAATTTCTTCCTAGTCAAATTTCTAATCTTTTTAGCCGTATCTTGGGATGTCACGACGGCGACGCGACGCTCGGACTAAACTCGCTCCCTCTAATCTTTAGCATTCGATTTCTTTGTGGGTCTATAGTCCGACACTTGCAATTGATCTCACGACACTTGTGTAGCTTATCAGAAAGGTCCTGTACAATACGTCATTAAGCTTTCGTTCTTGCCTTAAGCTTGTTTTTGTCAGTCGATTTTGGGGATCTCCTCAATATGCACTAAGCACGATGTTCCTTTCTGAGTCTTATAGGTAATTATGTGACATATTTTCCATACTGTTAAACATACTTTCATGTATTTCAGGATCTGCATTTATGTTCAAAGCATCAACTTCCGATGTTCTTGTCTATGTCTACAGTCTACAAACGATCTCTAGAGACTTTCGTTCAGCCCGTCATCAATGTCACGTACCTCGCGGCACATGACCTCGTTTCGCATCCGATCTAATCGAGTAACGCTGCACGTTCAACGTAACATCTCCATTGTCGTGACACTGATCAGTCGCACGTGTCGTTTAGGAGGCCTACTTAGTTCCACTACCGTATCATGCAAGTGTATTTTTTAAAACAATTTTGGGCAGCCTTGGATAGGCCCATAAGTGGCACCTTTTATTTTTTGTCATGTTGCAACGAAATCGAGATGCAATGAACTCCTGAGGTCTTTTAATAGGATGAGTTAACGATTGGAACTTTAGGGCTATTGGATCCGAGTGCCCACGTGGTTTTCCGAGACATTGCCAATAGAGATGCACAAAATGTGTCAGTAAAAAGAAATGAATGAAGTATATCTTTTCGCTCAACGAAGTAGTCCACTCATTTACTTCCAGTACTTCATTTAGTTAAGCGTATCAGAACGAGTCAAATCAGAATAAGATGACGACGGTGATTGAAAAGTTACGACAAATTATGTACTTCACTAGTTCAGTTTTATACGTATGTCGATTTTACTTCATACTTTATACAGGCTTAGGACTGTCAACCTAGAAAATTAGAAATATGAATTTATGCAAAACAATTTTTATTAAGTAAGTGGTATGTTTTTTTTTTACTGATACGTACAGTTTGTGCGAGCGAAAAATAAGACTGAACGCTCAGTGTTAGGGAGTCATTCAAATGTGTCTCTACTTCACTTACTTCAGAGTCATTCAAATGTGTCTCTACTTCACTTACTTCAGAGTCATTCAAATGTGTCTTTACTTCACTTAGTTCAGAGTCATTCAAATGTGTCACTACTTCAGTTAGTCTACTGAATGAATGATAAGTTTATTTTGTGATATGAAGTAGTTCATTTCCTTCAATCGTTCGCGAACTACCCATGTCTAATTGCCAAGCTGTTGGTCGACTCTTCACGTGACGAGCAGGCTTAGCATGACGCTTTGTATTTCTACGAAGAATAGACAGTGCTTTTTCAATACAAAGTGACATTTCGTTCCTCCATTATTGGCATCGCACCGTAGATATCCTTCTACAATCTGTCATTTTGTCTTTCGTTTCTAACGATATTTGTCTAGGTCAGCCTATATACATGTAGACTATTTCAGAAGAATATTTCTTCCCAAACTCTCAAAATCACACTGACAACAAAAGTTTCTACTCGACGGCCACAACGTATAAACGATTATCTGCAAAATCATGATTCGTTTATAACGCATAACTGTGGCGATAAATAGGAACATAGCCATCTTCTCTATTTGTACGTCATTTACTTAATAGTCATGTCTATTCTTCCGTCGACAAATGGGTGCTCGCGCTAAGCCTGCTGAGGGCTGGCCTATTTTTCGGCCAAAGAATCAGCATTCCCATACAACGTGGCAATGCTGGCAGCCTTTTTGGCACTTTTTCCGTTGACAAAGAAGTGAACGTATTTTTTGATGTCCTACTACTATTTTCTTTTTATATAGGTACTTTTACATATTATTATTATAAGACCGGTAAGTTTTAAATTATGTAAATATACCTACATATAGGATGAGGTGAAATACAAAATGCAAGGAATACACGTGAACGATAGAAAAATGAGAATGATTGAGCTTAAAATTGCCCTCAATAAAAACTAGAGCCCCGTTTGGTACTAAAGTACATACCAATAGCTTACAAAGTACAACGAGATAAGTATCGTCTCGCTACATTTTTCCTATATATTCCCAAACTAACAAGACAATCTATATCAAATTTTATATAATGAATCATCATAATTTGTAGCGTATGTGCCATTTTATAAATGCGTTACATATGTATAAGCCTATAAAGACACGAGACGTGTGAAAGATTCATATCAGGAGGCGATTCTTATGCTAATGACATTCACATGAGGTTACGCCCGGTCAAGGTAACTGTGTCATCAATACAAGCATATTTCTAATGTTCTCTCAATTAATATTTTTTAAGTAAGTTAAGAGGCAGTTGTGGTCCAGTCGTGGTCCTGAGTTCAGGCTCAGACAGGCATTTTACTTTTTGAAATTAATTTCATCACCACTGCTCTCAAAATGGTGTAGGAAAACATCGTAAGGAAACGGGCATGTCCTAGAACCAAAATTGAAAGACATGTGACATCCAACAACTTGCACTGGCCCTACGACGTAGATAATGATCCAGTCCCTCTGACAAGAGAGGAGGCCTCTGTCCCAGCAGTGGGAACATTATAGGTTGATTATGCTAATTTTAGTTAAGTGTCGTTATAAGCGGCGAGGTGTCAATTTGTCTGAGAGAAGCCGAAGCGAAGTCGGCTTTAACTTAGTGACTTTTCAATAACTAGCTAGCTTTTGCCAGCGGCTTCGCCCGCATGGATGTCGGTGTTTATTATACATATAAACCTTCCTCTTCAATCACTCTGTCTATTGATAAAAACCGCATTCAAATCCGTTGCGTAGTTGAAAAGATCTAAGCATACAAACACGAAAAACGATTTTGTTTCATACTATGTAAGGAAGAATACTTACTATCATTCGAAAATTAATAAAGGAATGTAGAGAATTAAATAGAATAAAATTGAACAGCTGCAAACCAAATAAAATGTTCAAAAATCCTCCATCTCGTTCTCATTTTTCTATATCTGTCTCTGTCATACCCCGTTGTACAGCGGCTTGTCTCGTCTATATCAAGCGGTGCCACGTGACCTAAAGTGACATCATTACGGGATCGCTTTGTATGAATTTTTAGTTCCTGATTATGACGTTTTGGCACCGGTTTAGTTCAGAACATTTTTTTTTTTGTTGCATTACAAAGCTAAAAAAATAACTTTTTTGTTTTTTTAATGTCATGGTTAATTTAATACCCGTAGTGTAACTATTATGTATTTTTTGACAATAGTAGCCACTATTGACGTGCCATTTTTTAATAGCGATAGAGTTGCCGATGCGAATCCCCGAAGGAAAGCCGGTAGGAATCGTGTTATGTGGTGCTTTCGCCACTGGTCGTCATGGAATTGGTAAAGTGATTACGCTTTTCGAGCATGATGCTGTGGGTTCCATCCTGCCAAGTGTCTATTTGGCTTTTTTTCTAAACAAATCATTTTGGCTGACGGTTAAGGAAAATAAGTATGAGAGCAACTTGGATTTATTTAAAAGGTGACTCGTAAGTTATTGGCAATTTCTCAGAACTTATGAGCAAGCTTGGTGAGTTATGCTCGTTTCGTCTCGATGTTAAAAGAGGACTTTGCCCTGATGTGAATGGAATTATGAAATGCAGAAAATCTAAAAGTAAGGTTATCGGTACTGAATTTCGTCTAATCGATTCTTATTTCATTGGTAGGGAAAGGGGCATTTACATGCGCAAAAATCATATTATCTGAAAGTAATGATCAGGTTATTAAAAAGCAGTATGTGATTAAATCAATTTAATACGTCGGTTTATGAAACGCGTAGTCTTAAGCAATAAGCTCTTACTGCCAAATCAATCATTCTCAATTGTTACTTAACTTCTCATTTACGCACTTTCCTTTTTAAATGCTCTCTTTTGTAGTCATGTAAAATTAAATTAAGCAAGCATTACGATATCGATACCTGTATAAAATCTGACGATGGTATTGAAAATAGTAAAAATGAAATTATTTTCACACATGTAGACCACCCATCCTATTTTTCGATTTGGCAAAGCTTTCGCAAAAACTTGGAGAACATTCTAGGAGGTTAGAAATTTCCCGATCTCTGATCTTCCCTTACAGCAAGACCTAGGATATAGGGGTGTTCTTCAAACACCAGTGTGCTTACTCTTGAGTTCAATTCCGATCGATCGACATTGGAATTGTGACGTTTCGTACTCTTGAGTTCGACGCTAGCGCCAAATCGTGTTTAAATTGCGTGTCTTTTTGGAGAACTAAATGAAATCGGGATCGGGCTTGGCGCGCGGTAATCGCTACTCTTGAGTTTTTTTGACAGCTGTGCATTGCATCAATATTACGCTGGGATTGTTTGTAGATTGTGATTTTTCCAATAGCAAAAGTGTAACTTTTTTGAAATTGTTTTGCATTTTAGGTGGTTTTATACAAGTAAAAGGAGTTTAATATGGCACGATTAGCAGTATTAAACAGTGTTTTACGTAATTCCCTAAAAAAGAATGGAAACAAAGACGAGAAATGTTAAGAGATTTTGGCTCAACTCAATGTATAGGTTTCTAATTAACTAGTTAATTTAATTTGATCTCATTACTATCTACATAGTTTTCATAATAAAATCCAGTTGTACTTATTTGAGTTTTAAACGGAATATTTGAAAATAATGTAAGGTTCTCGTATAGTTACGTAAGTTGAAAATGAGATTTCTTATTTATGTACAGTTTTTATTTATTTTGGTTTTAAACGATAGATCTATGGATAAAACCATTTTTACAGTTGGAATTATGTAAAGCGTACCACGGGTTCCAAAGATATTCAAGATTTAATGTAAGAGAAAATATACCACACTACATTTTCATTGGTTTTCTTCTAGGTTTTTATTATTATTACTAGACACACTCAATATTGTTATTTTACATAAATAAAGAACGCCATTGGGTATTTCTTACTACAAAGGAACCAAACGCGAACAATATCTAACTGTTCTAAACAAACTAAAACTTGACTACTTTTACTATAGAAAATTGAGACCTACGCCGTCTTTTTTATTAGTAGATAGTGTAGGGCATGGCAACGATCCTACCGCATGCAGCCAAAGTCATGGTTAATTTTATGATTTTAATCATTTTCTTACGCCCAAATGAATTGATTACGTCACAATTACTCAATTAAGCAACTATCTTTATGATATTTATTTATTGGCCGCGTTATTTAAAGGATAAAGCATTTTAATTCTCTATTACCGGTTTATTGTAATGAGTCGAACAACACTATTGCGGCCCGTAACGTAGCTAACTTCACGTTGAATAAAATAATGGCGGGGCAATCCCAATTTCAATCCAATGTTGACACTATTGTGTTCAAGAGTACCGAATCACGTGACTGCAAAATTGACATTGGAATTGTATTGGGTTTAGATTGAAATTAAAATTAGTTTCAAGAGTAAGCCCCCAGAACTCTTGACGTGTATCTGATCTATACAAATTGATTTACATTATTACATTTATTTCGTAATTATTTTCGAATAAAAGCGTAAGTGGCACATACATATGCATGCGTGCGTATATTTACTTTTCAATTGGAAGACATTTTTCTTCACTATCAAACGTATTATTTCAGGATGGCCGCTGGCCACTAATACTCCAATTACGTTAGAAGCAGCAATCGTGTTATTAATTCATGCGTTGCTAATCGGCTCTGCGTAAGCGCCGTCGTGCGCTCTTATTTACAAGCCGTTAGATTTAGCTAGGATTGTCTCTCATTCAGATTTAACCAAAATAATGTATGGCAGATGAATACCGTTCTTTTAGCACATACAACTGCAGCCTTTTTCTCATAGGGATCGGCAGTAAACCTACAGAAAACCACCTGCTAAGGTAGTGTTCTGACATTCCTGCTCATTTTTATGATTGTCTCTTTTGAAAATGTGTCCCTTATTTTTGCAATTATTAATCCGGGTTTTGGAACCAATTCCATTCCGTACCTTTATTACCGATTTAGCAAGTAGGTAGTACCTAGTAGAAAAAGCAAAGAAAAATTATAATCGAGATACGGAAATTTACGAGTGGAACAAATAACAAAGACAGCTGTGTTTATAATATTATGGCCGATGACACCGTTTTTACCTCCTTGACAATTTCTTCTACTAGCAACCCTAGCTGCGCATTCGTTACTATTCAACATTCATTTCGTATCCAAGAACACTGTCCAGTTAAATCACGGCCACGGCAGAGCCGCTCATTAATTGTGAGAGAAAACTAACTCGAACCGATGGAAAGAAAGAAAGAAAAGGTGTTTGATTGATATAGGAGGATTTATTTGCTTTTGCTTGATTACCTACTGAGAAGTGGAGAAACAAAATGTTCTACCGGTTCTACAACAGTTCGAGGAATTTACTGCGAACTGCGTAGGTGGGTACCTATTTTCTTACAATATGGTTATGACCTGAGGTTATAACGTTGTAATAGGTATTTTCGTAAAGTCCGGGGAAATCTGAAATGGAAAACTTACAGTTGTTAATTTAGCATCTATTTCTGTAATTGATTTTGAATTCAAGTGATTTTCTCGAAATTAAAAAAAAGGAAACAGAAGTTATTTTTTACCGACGAAAAAAAATAGGAAAAGGTTCTCAAGTCAACGCGTATATTTCTAATATCTTTTTTCAGAATTGTGATATAAATAGACTATTAGACTACTAGATTTCTTTATTAGGACATTTTTATCAATAAAACTTTCGGAATAAATTCTCTAAATTATATTGAAAACCGCATCAAAATCCGTTGCGAAGTTTTAAAAACAACGCAGAAATAGTATACGAAAATCGACTTTTATTAATAATAGGTATGTTTCTAGATGCAAATAAATGGTTTGTAAATTCGAAGTGTCACCTCACCAAAAATCGCAGATTCAGCCGAATTATACAAGAAACCACTGAATCCACAGTTGGATGTGATTATTGCACCCTGCAAGTCGCAGTAACGTTGCACAAAAACGTCTATCATTGTAATCTTGACCCACATTAAGTAGTATAATTTTAATTATAACCAACGTGCAAATTTTACTCACCCAAACGCCGCGTGCCTACTCTTGCGCATATAAGTATGTCATGCTCACTCAAATGTCTCGCTGGTGGTGGCGTGTGTGTTGGATCATTAAGTTGCCTTCAAAATGGTTGAGCTGAATGGTGCTGATGCATACGTCATGTCCGTGAACGGGCGCCGCCAGTAGGGACTGGTCATCTCTTAGCTCCCACGGCTTATTTTAATTGTTATTTTATTTTAATTACGGACGCTTTTAATGTGCACTTTTTACATCGTTCTCACATTGATAATTTCAACATAATGATGTAACCAACTTTTTGTAACAAAATCTTGATTTTAAAAGAGTGTCCATGGAGTTTCTTGCCCGTTCTTCTCCATAGGTACCTACGCTTTGGAATGGGCAACTAGCTTCATCTTTCTAACTCACCGTCCTTGACAATTCAAAAGTGCCTGTAATTGGTTTATTTGAAATAAATGCTTTGAGTTTGAGTTTGAGTTTGATACCTAACGCAAATAGTTTTATTGTTGCAAAAGTTTTCGCATCATTTTGGCACGAATTTAATAAACAACCTCTTACTAAATACCTATTAAGTTTTGTAGTAAAAAATAATACTATTTGAAGTACCTATTTATTGATTAGCTACAATAAAGTGTGTTGACGATGTCAGATGAAGTGGTTAAACTACTGGCTGGTCCGGTAAAATTAATGGAAAGTACATTAGCTGTCAACTTATAGATATTGTAGATACAGTCCCTTTTTTGAACCCAAATACTAATTTGACAGGTGAATGAAAGGACGGCCATTTTGTACCTACGTACAAAATGGCAAGATAAATCTCAGTTAATTACCTAATTAACTGAAATTTATCTACATATCCTTACAAACCTACAACAAAATGTAACAAATTTTAATTAAAATTGACGTAAGAGCTCTTTTAGCAACTCATACTAGTTTTTCAAACATTCACTCACGTTTCAATGAATCTGTCGCGATTGGTGTCGTGACTAGTGCCCGTTTGATTCTCGTCCGTGCTATTATTGTGATCTATTGCATTCGTTTGCTAAGTTATCGTCAGATTGTCCTCACTTATCACCTCGACTGCGATAAGTAAGAAACACTTAACGTTGTAATTAAACTCGGCTGTGTTTTGAATGTAAATGTTGTTCTTTCATTGATTGGACTTGATGTATGACTTGATGTCTATGAGATTTCTAGTTTTGATAGTTGATGTTGCTGTAAGTACTCGTATATTGTATTCTCTTACTTTATATCTACTGCAATTGCAATGGTCATACAACTTAAATCGTAACTATTTTGGTCAATCTGAAGGCCAATTATCGTTATTAAAAACGTTCAAAATCGCAGTCTCGTCTCGGCGTCAGCCAAATGTCAAAAACTTGTCAAACAGTACATGTATGGTAAACTCGAGGTATTTTTGACAGATTGGGACTGAAATCAAACTGAACGTTCTTGAAATTACGAGAATTGCCTATGACTATGTTGGGGTTGGCTCCAGTCTAACCGGATTCAGCTGAATAGGTACCAGTATTTTACATGGATCGACTCCCTATCTGACGTCCACAACCCAATTACTCGGTAACGCGATACCCTTTGGTAACTATGACTGGTTGTTTGACTTTCGGGCTTCTGAGGACCCGTAACGACTTTCAAAGATGCAAGACTGACAGCCGGTACCAACGGCTTACTGTGCTTTCCGAGGCACGGAGGTGTTTCGGTATGTAAAGATGATGATCGCGGCAAGCATACCTTGAGAGTATGTCATGCTCACTTAAATGTCTCACTGATGGTGGCGCGTGTGTTGGATCATTCGGTTCCCTAGAAAATGGTTGGACTGGATGGCGCTGATCCACGCGTCAAGTTCGTGAACGGGCGCCGTCGGTTGAGACTGGTCATCTCCTAACTGCCATGGCTTATTTTGAATCTTATTTTTATTTTTTTCATTGTTCTCACATATAGATTATAGAAGCACCAAGAATAATGTTCCCAAGATTTTGTATTACCCATGATTTAAAAGAGTGTCGTTGGAGTTTCTTGCCCGTTCTTTCCCATAGAGATCTGGGTACGTTTTGGAATGGGCACCTAGCTTCAACTTCGATTTTTTTGACAATTCAAAAGTGCCTGTAAAAGGTTTAATTGAAAAAAATGCTTTGAGTTTGAGTTAACCTGGTCGATCGACCCGTGCGGCTATTATTAAGTAACCATGAGCCCATCGTAAATATTTAATTAATAGGTCGAACATGCTTCGTTGCATCACTCACTAGGCTTATACAAATTATGTTCCTAATTATTGTGGCATTATGTTGCGAAAATAGCGATGCCTACATTTAATCATATAATATTAATAGTAATGTTGCACATAAAAATAGTGCAAAGAGTTAAATTTTATCGAAGTTAATAAAATAACATTTACTGAGAATAAATTCGTACGTTTACATTACAATATAGTAATAATCATCAATTTTAGTATAGTCAACCTGCTTTATAATTGTGGTTGCAGAAGCAGAGAAATAGATAGGTAGCTGCAAAGCATATGTTCGAAGATAATGTATCGATTCAATAGTCGAATCAAGAGCTCGAAACCTGAAGTAATCAGCCGATTTTCACTGATCCAATAAATTTATCAATTTATCGCTCCCAGATACTGATAGCCGAGTCGATATTTACTCGCTAGGTGATTATTCTTGAGAAGGGCTGCTTGAATATTTATGAACATTACGACATCACTGCTAACTCATTGTTTTGCAATTCTGCAATAAAAAACCGGATAAGTCTTAGGTAGTCATAGTACAGTCAACTGCATGCCAGTAATAACACTTGCACTACGAAAATCGTCCTTACTGCTACAACATAAAGACGCTGTCAATGTCAATTTGTTGACTGTACCCTAGTGTTGCAACGAGTGTCGATGATTGCTCCGGTGGGTTCATTCAATGACAATCAATCATCCAAATCCTGACAGAAGATTAATCGGAATCCGATGAAAGACCGGTCTTAGCACTGATTGATATTACTAATGGTTTTGTTGCTCAATCAAATATTGCTATTTGCGTATGAATTGAAAAGGTTTTCATTACACAATGGCGTGTGGGCTATGGTTCTGTCACGTTATGAATGCTTCAGGTCAATCTTTAAAAATAACTCTACTAATACCACTTACGTATGCGCCAGGTGAGCAAGTGGTGATCCAGACTTACGAGTTGTAGCTCGTACCGAATGCAGACAGGAACTTTACTTTGTGTAAATTATTTCATCACCACTGCTCTCAAACCGGTGAAGGAAAACATCGTGAGGGAATCGACATGTACTTGAAATCGAAGACATGTGATATCTACCAACCCGCACTTAGGTTCAAACACACGACCTACAAATCTTAAGTCGCGGCCGTTAGCACTGGGCCACCACTGCTCATCTTTCAATATTCGAACTTAATTATGACCTCATTATCAGCTTTAGCACCCTCAAAAACCATGACAACTATCTCACTCTCTCTCTCTCTCTCTATATCATATTGCTTTTTCGACGATTTCCATAATTTCAATCCTATCGCAAGTTGCGTTAAAGAATTTCGTTCCTAAAATAATCTTCGTCTTTTCTTCAGATCTCCAACAGCTGACTCACAATCTTTATTAGCACAATATTGCATACCTCTGTTCATTTGCTTCGAAATCTACCTCAAGTGCCCAACATTCCACGACAAAGTAGACTAGATCATTCTGTTAGGGCATGAAATCACCAGCCGCGGTACTGATTCTGAACTACAATTTGCTCTGCCCGCGTATCTAATTTAGCCTCTTTAATCTTACGAGATCATTGGTCTAAAGAGTTACTATTTGATTAGCGAAACAATCAGGGCAATGAATGTTCAGCTGTGGAGTGTATGCAATAGTGGAAGTTTGTGGGGTGACACTTGATATTATTGAGAACGAAAACAAACTGCTTGAGAGCTTGCTAGACCAGAATGTGGTAAAAAAAGAACAGTTATTTTTTGAAATCTCTAGAGTTTTCGTGGCTTTACCTACGGTCAGCACCTTGTCATTTTTCTCCTTAGGGTGTATTTTACGTAGAAAGCTAGTAACTGCGGCGCCGAAATGCCATCGTTTGTCGGAGCTGACAAGCGCTGGTTGTCGACGCTGGTCTGTGCAGACAGTAAGCTAAATCAGCAAGAACCGGCGCCGATAAGCACCGACAAGTTTCTATCTGATTGATCTGACCTACACCCTAATTATTGTGTTACACACTATCTGAATAATTTTGAAGTAGGTATAATGCTTATAATCCATTGCTTCATTTGTTCGAATAATTTGTCTGCTCAGCAACATTAATAACGCAATGAATGTTGTTGAACTGTCAAAATGAGAACCATTCTTACTGTTAGTGATTTACGCATTGCCCCCGCTGCTTTCTAGGTTAATACAACCTAACAGTAGATAAATGAAAATCGCCCTTACTATTATAAAATTAGACCCTGGCAATGCCGACTGATTATCACATTTTAACGTTTTTATAAGACTGCAGAACAAAACTGTACCTATACACAGTTGACTCCACAACAGATAAAAACTTTTTTCAAAAAAAAAACAACCGACTTCCAAAAAAACACTACAAATTGCAAAATAACTTTAATTTCGGAAGGCGGTGACTTTGGAGGTGTAGATAAGTTAATTCTTTGTCACCGCCTTCCGAAATTAAAGTTATTTTGCAATTTGTAGTGTTTTTTTGGAAGTCGGTTGTAATTTTTTTGAAAAAAGTTTTTATTTTTCACTTTTTGGTTACCTACCCCACACCAATTCGAAATTTCATCATCCTTAGGGTCAAAACAATGCATATTCACGCATGCAGCATTCGCGGTTGATTTGCTATAATGTTTTGAAGAGTTCCGTTGTCTGTCTCCGAAACGCATCATCAGATCTATATGAAATTTATATGGGACCATTTAGGAATAAACCCCTTTCGAACAAAAAAATACTTTTGCAAATCCGTCTATATACGACGGAGTTATGTCCGAACATACATAAAAAAAAAAATGGTAACCTCCTTCTTTTTGAAGTCGGTTAAAAACTATACGAAAACTAGAAACGCAGAATCGTAATTACATCTGGAATTTCAATCCTACCATGTTGCTTTCCTTGGCGACAGAAAGAAAGTAGCGTGCACATTGTTTATGCTCGTTTACTTCAAACCTTACGTGTGGCGCAAGCGCAAACCTTTTCACGTAACACAAGGCTCGGTGTAGGAATTGGTTCCACATTGGGATGCGTACGATTGCCTCGTGAGTAGGTTCCGGAGAATTGCAGGTTCACATGCGTGACCGTTACGAATGTATAGATTATATGAAACTGCTTTCACGAAAATGAATAGTTTTCCCTTTTTCATTACTACCTATGTTTTGTTTTGTTGCAGAACTTGATTTGGATACGGGAAACCGCTGATTGGTTGGTAAGTTAGAATATGATCTTCAGCAGCACTATATACATCCTCTTCACCGTTTTTGATAACAGCGACCCACACAACTTTCTTTATTTTCATAAGTTCTCTAATAACTAGCAAAGGTTTGAAAGTCTTGAAACTTTATAAAGGTGTATCAAAGGCCCAAGGGTTGAAGAAGAACAGCAATGGACAGGCAAATATGGAGGGATCTTGAGGAGGCCTATGTCGCAAGACAGCCTGTCCTGGTAACTGATATTAAATGTTAAGTTATACATACATACAGAAAAACTAGAAATAACTATAGTTAGCATAGTATAGTTAAAAATAGTTAGTATAGTTTTATGATATCTCAAATTGTGCAAAGGTCAGAGTAAATGAAGGCTATTTTTATTTTTATTTATTTATTTTATCAAAGGCATAGGTCGAAGTTATACTTGGTTTAGCTAGGGTTAACACAAATAGACTTAAGGATATAGAAAACAAAATAGAAATAAAAGTACCTAGACTTATTGGTAAAGTCAACGAAGATGATGTTGTCGTCATGGTTGATTAATAGTTGATAAATGATTTTATTTCTGTAAACTGACGAAACATGACTTAGTTGATGGAAGATGACTTGATGAATTTAAAGTATCTTTGTAATAATGTGGAACTAAGTGAGTAAGAGTTGCATACTAAAGAGTTAACTCAAGGTAATAAACGCAGGCTTACAAACTTTTCCTCGCAATAAAATAATGATTATGATTATGTACGCTTTTACAGTGTCCAATACATAACAAGTTTTATTAACTCGTAACGAATAGGAGCTGATTGCCAGAGTAATGTCGTAGAATACAATCTTAAGAAGTAGTGTAATGTTAATTATAACAACGGAGAAGGCAGGTTTCGGTATCAGAAAGTATTAATAATATTATAGTATTAATAAAAACGACTTAAAATGTTTTTTATTATACTTGTATAAAATAATCTAACGACAACAGAACGTGGCCTAACACATGTTGGCACATAGGCAAAATTATAAAGATTTATATTCAAGTATGCTCT
Source organism: Polymixis flavicincta (assembly GCA_949987655.1). Classification (NCBI taxonomy): domain Eukaryota; kingdom Metazoa; phylum Arthropoda; class Insecta; order Lepidoptera; family Noctuidae; genus Polymixis; species Polymixis flavicincta. Next base: position 23,349,356 of record OX465175.1, read on the forward strand.
CAAAACGGTGAAGGAAAACATCGTGAGGAAACATCGTGAAAAAAAAAAAATCGAAGACATGTGACATCTACCAACCCGCACTGGGCCCGCGTGGTGGATTACGGCCCAATCCCTCTCACAGAGAGGAGGCTTGTATCCCAGCAGTGGGAATATTATAGGCTGATGATGATGATGATGCACTCCAGAAAATGATCTCGAATCAGATACGAATGTAGATGAAAAACGCTTAACAGTAGGGCTAGTAGAATACAGGATGGCAATGTAGCAGTAGCAACCAAAAGTATGATAAAGCTCTTATCATATCGCCAAGATCCAGCTGCATAAGCTCCAAGGTTAGATGGTGATAGTACCAAGAATTCTAACAACCTACACACTTTCTCACACCTATTAGCAAATTACTATGCGTATTATACTTTACTACTGAGTACTGAACTAGATCTCGCGAGAAGTGCGATAATTATATCGAATTACCAACTAATCGGTCAATCGATCGATGCACTCGCGCGTGTAACGTTACGTTCTAAAGGAAGTGAGTGATCGTCTGCGATAGATCATACAAAACACGTTTCAGGAAGGAAATTGAAGTGTGTATTACGAGAGGAATTGGTTCGATTGATGTTGGGATAGCTTTCTTTCGGTTTCATTTACACCAACTCAGCCTATTGCACTCCAAGTCTGGTCATGAGCCTCTCCTAAGCTAGGTCATATAACTTTGTCTTCCGTCTTGCGCAGCCAGTCTATCCCAGTCACCTTTTTTAAGGTCTAGCGGGGGCGCCCCACAATATGCTCGCCTACAGGTACGCGGTCTCCATTCCAGGACTCGTCTGCTCCACCGGCCACCGGTCCTTCGACAAATATGGCCAGCCCAATGACACTAGGTTGCATACTCTGCTTGCTATGTCGGTAACTCCACTCGGTTCCATTTTCTGTGGTATTAAGAGAGTGCAAATGCCACTGGCATTATCTACATTTTCATCCTAATCTGATTGAATAAAATAAATCTTAATAATCATCCTCAACCTGCTGGACAAAGGGATAAAATCCGGGGATAAAATGGACCTCTGTTGGTTTTTTTTCCAGCTTGTCCCGCCATCTTTTACGTTTTTGCCGTAACGGCTTCTGGCTGTATCGAGGTTCCGCGTAGAGCTTACTTTGGCCAGCTCGTAGGGCATACGGTGGACGTGGCCAACTCAGCTTAGCGGTTTTTTGAGTAACGTCAGTAACCTATGTTTTAAGCACAGTGTGGAGTTGGGAATATTGTCTATCTATGTATCAATAAAAAGGTTTAATCAACTTAACTGACATATTACGAGATATAAACGGTATCGAAGCATTTAATAATTATGATCGATCACAACTTTTACTTTCCCGTGGCATTTGCTTGTTTATGTTCGTAACATTTTACGAAGAAAGTTTCTTGTTTCAATAAAAGCAGAGTTATTTGAGATAACTTTTTATAAATGTAGTTGCAATGCCAATAAAGCGAAAGTTCTTGCGTTGAATAAAATATGCATACGTATGCTTGGCTACTATCTTGAGGAGGTCAGGGATGTCGTCCGCGTTTCCCCGGATTTGTCCTGAATTCTATCAGTGTTTATACCTATCTAAAGAAACGTGTTTAATGTGGTCGGCTCTCTCATTTTGTACAATATTGCAAATTTGCCAACTAGCTGCTCTACATAACGTATTTCCTTATGTAAAGTTATAAGATTAAGGCACTACAAAATGACCACACTTGCAGACAGACGAAAAACGGCAGACCTGATATTACTACACAAAATATTCAATGGGAACATAAACTGCAGCGAATTACTAGGTAAAGTGCATGTGAACGCGCCGTCTCGCGTGCCGCGGAAAAGTAGCTATAATTTATTTTACGTCTCAGGATCTAAAACTAATCTGAGACATTTAGCCGCTCTCCCGAAACTCTGTAGGTAATACAATGAATTGTCAAAGCGTTGTAGCCTGGACATAACCCTCCCCATTTCAAAATACAAAAAGAATCTAACCACCGCAAAATAATGCGTACATTTCTCTCCAAGTCAACAAAAATGTGATATAAAAATATTCCTACTAACCAATTGTTTAAGAATGCTCAATCCTGACATGTTAAATTTTACTTAACTTTACCCAAAATCATGTATTTTTATGTTTTATCCTACTTTAATTTTTTATACTCTCTCTAATCTCATTTTCTTTTTCATCATTTATCATTGTTTTCTTCATGTTTACCGTGCCTTCATGTTTTCAAATGCCACCGATCGGGTCAAAATCCGGGTCTCTGGACTTCTAAGTACTAATAAATTACTGATGAAAAACCCAATAATCCGACCTGAGAATTAAACCCAGAACCTCATGTACCGGTAAAGGTTGCGACCACTAGATAAAAGAGGCAATTTTTATTAAATAACCTTCGTAATTAAGTTCCTAAAGTTAAAACTTAAAATTGCTTGGGTGTGGCAATACTGTACACAGTCAAGAAAAACTCGTTGACCCACTGAAGTCCCAGAATGGAACTTGGAACTTGAAGCAAAAACCTTTGTGAATGAGACTCGATTGGGCAACATTCAATTTCATTCCTCTTCGATTATAACTCGATGATCGAGCAGTTTAATTCGAATGAAAGCGAATCAAACAATCATTAGTTACTGGTCGCAACGTAACTGCGATTCTTTACGATTATTTTCCAATAACTTTTGCGATAGATCTATGTCATCTTGTATTGTCGTAAACACTTAAAAAGTCAATCTATTTTATTGTGGTTTCACAATAGTTTCGATATTATAAATTATATTTCTCGTGAGCTTTGACTTGATTTTTTCGAGAAATTAATCTCCTACATTTTTATCTAAGTTGTTTCTAAAACAGTTTTGGTATAGATACAATAAAAAGTACAAAATCATAATTCCTACCATTATCGCAATTTATTTCGGGCATCCCAACATGTATTTTTAACCGACTTCAAAAAAGGAGGAGGTTCTCAATTCGGCAGTATTTTAACGTTTGTTGCTGAACTTCGATTAACCGATTTCAAAATATACTTCTTTGGTCTGAAAGCGTATTCTTACCGAGTGGTCCCATATTTTGTTCAAGTTTTGTTTAGTGGTTTTTAAGTTAGCTTCAATAATACGAATTTCTTCCACTAAGTTTATGTTGATGATAGTATAATATTCAAAATACAAAACCAAAGACACCGACTTCAGAAATTAAAGTAATTTTTCACTTTTTAGTGCTTTTTGGAAGTCGTTTATTTTTCCATACTTCTATTTAGTAGTCATCTCGGGTGTCAATTTAAGAAATATCACAGCTATTTTGATAATTGTTGCCACATAACTAATTGAATTAACTTTGTCTAACCGATTTCCTATTTGCCTATGAGAATCTGCAACATTGTGTCGATAATAGCCTTGATAGAAAGCCCGCGAATCGACCCACTTGTGTAAATACATTCCTTAGGCTCACGATGGAACACCGTTTAGCTATCAGTTTTATTCGGTAACTAAGCAACTACGAACAGTGGCCGAATGAAAAAGGTTGAACAATTTTCAAATGTATATTTCTATGCTGAATAGTTGGCAACGCCGGGAGGGGATGCCCTGGGTGGACATATGAGGGTGGGAAATCATCAAATGACTTCTCCCGCTCTGGGTGGAGCAGGAGGGCGTGTCAGACTTTTACTGATTAAAACCCACCCGTTTTCCGTCAGTTGCCTGTGTGCCAAAGGGCGACGGTATCTCTTTCGAACAACCCGCACCCTTGGCAGGAATCGGCTCTTGCGGACCCCACCAGTTGGTGCTGACATCGCCGACGGCGCGCGTGGAACACAACGCGCTGTGCCGCCTACAAATTTTCGGCCGCAGGGGATAGGGAGAGCGGCCAACGCTATACCGACACTCCTCCTCGCCTGCGGCCCCACCGCGTCCGCCATCAAACGGTGGCGGCCCCGTCCAGGCCACGGAAGGGAAGAGCGCTACTCAGAAGTACCGGCACTTCTCCTCCGCCGCCGCCTGTAACCCTCAGCCAGACATCATATAGTGACTTTATTGGTAATGTTAGTACTGGTAATGTCGTATTAGTACTCGACACCGGCGTGCGTGTATGAGATGTATAACGTAACGTAACGAGGCAAAAAGAGTATTTAAGGACAGCATTATGTTGTTTCTGCCTACCCCATGTGAAGAACGAGAGAGTTGTGAGTTTATGTAATTATGTATGTATGTAGGTAAATAGTAGGCAAATCAGTTATTTCCAATAATCTTGTTCGATGCCATAATTGCAATCGACCACGTTTGCTTACCTAGCGATACAATACGGCCGCACTAAATGCGCCGTGAGTTCAGTGCATTACGGACAGCACCCGGGGGCATTCATTTCCACCATTTTATTCATTTTAGCGATAGCTAAGCCTAAACGTTACATTGTTAGCTCTCAGCAATAAACCTTTTAAAGTTATTTGAGTGTTTAACTTAGCAGCGTAACTGATCCCACCAGGTACTACCTACTTAAGTTGCGCCCCTACATTTTGGTCCTTCGAGCGGATTCAAAGACTTAGCGGTCGAACTTTAGTTTTCTTTCTTTTCTTCCATCCGGTTAGACTGGAAGCCGACCCTAACACAGTGGGGAAAGTCTAGGCTAATTGATGATGATGGGCAAATCCTTTCCAACTGTAATTTGCGTTACATTTGCACGTAGGAAGATGCAACTACCACCACGCAATCTGGCTACCTTGACGAGGGTGTGGATATGGAGCTGTTGCGTAAACTATGTCCAAGCTTTTATCCTGGTATCTGTACCTCCAAAAATACAGCTATGTCCCCTGCGCTAACACCGACGATGCCGTGGCAGTGGCGAAGTTATGAGCCAGAAAACTTTAACGCCAACACGACGAAGAAGATGAGGACGACGAAGAGAAGGAGAAGTACTTAACTGTATTCCTCGAATCTCGATTGAACATTCAACCCACCTTCAATTTTATGGAAGCCGCCAAATCAATAGTAGACGATCCCGTAGAAGTAGCTAAGTTTAGGCCCTATAAATACAGCTATGACCTCTGCGCTAACACTGACGATGCCGTGGAAGTGGAGAAGTTTTGAGCCAGAATATTTAATGCCGACACGACGAAGAAAATGAGGAAGACGAAGAGAAAAAGGATATGGAGCTGTTGCGTAAACTATACCTATCCAACCTCTTATCCTGGCATCTGTACCTCCAGAAAATAGGTACAGCTATGACCTCTGCGCTAACACCGACGATGCCGTGGAAGTGGCTGGCTTGGCTCCTGAAATACAGGTATTTTCACCTAGCTCTGGAGTCAGGGTCTCACATTATTCTGTAACCTGTTTTTATGGCAATAAAGAATTATTATTATGATTGTAGTGGCTAAGTTTTGAGCCAGAAAATTTTAACGCCGAAACGACGAAGATGAGTAAGACGAAGAGAAGGAGCAGTACTTAACTGTATTCCTCGAATCTCGTTTGAACATTCAACTCACCTTCAATTTTATGGAAGCAGCGAAATCAATAGTAGACGATGCCGTGGAAGTAGCTAAGTTTTGGTCCAACAAAATTTAAAGCGACATGACGAAGAAGATGAGGCAGACGAAGAGAAGAAGAAGTATCTACTTAACTGTATTCCTCGAATCTCGATTGAACATTGAACCCACCTTCAAATTTATGGAAGCAGCGAAATCAATGGTAGTTAGTTACCTAACCGTTGATGAAGCCGTTAGGAGATCGCGTGACTGAAAACCGTAGATAATGGTGTAGGATTTAAGATAGGTATATGGGGTTAAAAGTATTCAAACTTAAAACATTACCTCTCACTTCGTCACATTCACAGTTATAAAATACAAGGTTGGCAATACAAGCAAATACACAAATGCGAAAAAACTTTCAATTTATAATTTAGTAAATGTAAAACTTTGACCTATTTTATTATTGTGCGGTAAAATCACCTTTTTATGAATTAAAACTAGTTTTTTTTACCACTACGTGGAAGCTCTTGGCCGTCATCTTACGTGGTAGTTAGTGATGTTCAGGCCGAAGGTGGACGCTTCACTCTGCCTCCTCAACTGGGTTGCTAGAGGCAGTTAGCTACTGAAACATAACAATATTAACATTTATTGTTATGGCGACAGACTTATTTATGAAGACTAGCAGCACTCCGCGGTTTCACCCGCGTAGTTCCCGTTCCCGTGGGAATACGGGGATAATATATAGCCTATGTTACCCGGGGATAGTGTAGCTTCCCAACACTGAAAGAATTTTTCAAATATAAGAAAACCCAACCAGACTTTATCACCATATAAGAGAAATCTTTTATTAGTATATGAAGTTTAGATAGACGCCAGCTCTGAACTTTATGATACTTATCTTAGCCTAGTATCTACCTAGGTACAGATATAATCCGACAGCGTACAAATTCGTGACTAATTTTCCCGAGTTGAGTCTGGCAAACAACTAGAGCAACTAGGCAATAAAATAGACGGCTAATATAACTCTTAAGCTATGACTAATACACAAGTTTTCAAGGAAAATGAAAGGAAACCCGACACAGACCGGTACAGATGAAAATTCGGACGGAAATTGCTCAACCATTTACATATTTTAGGATTCATCCTAGCTATTAGCTTATAGGGGCTTGTGGCTAAGTAACAATAGCTGCACGGGGCGATCGACCAGGTTAAGCTACGCTTGCCGCGGTTGGTCCGTGGATGGGTGACCATCTTTACATACCAAGACCCCTCCGTGCCTCGGAAAGCACGTTAAGCCGTTGGTCCCGGCTGTCATTTGTGGATCTTTGACAGTCGTTACGGGTCTTCAGAAGCCCGAAAGTCTGACAACCAGTCTTACTAAGGGGTATCGTATTACCCAGTTACTGTGTGGAGGTCAGATAGGCAGTCGCTCCATGTAAAATACTGGTATTCAGCTGCATCCGGTTAGACTGGAAGCCGACCCCAACATAGTTGGGAAAAAGCTAGGTAGATGATGATGCTAGCTATTAGCTTAAAGTTCACATGTCTATCGAACTAGGCTAGTATTAATACAGGTCATGATTATCGTAATTGACGTTTGTAAATAAATCCGCATACTAAACAGGATAAGTTTTTTATCCAGTGCGCAAACTGTAACCATGAATTCAGCATATCATTCTAGACCCTCCAGCGCAGAAATTTTTCGCCGGTTATACAAAAAAAAAACAGATGTTTCATAGAAAAGTACAATACCTACGCGGTCAAAATGTATGGAACAGCAGATTTTTTTTTGTATAACCGACGAAAAATGTCTAGAATGATATATTGAATTCATAGTTACAGTTTGCGCACTGGATAAAAACTTGTTTTGTATAGCATCAGAATAATCAGCCCTTAACGTTCCCACTGCTGGGGCAGAGGCCTTCTCTCGATGTGAGGGAGTGCGTTGTAATCCGTGGGGTCAATTGTTTTTGATTTATCGGTTCTAGGACATGCCGTTTTCGTCCCGAGATTTTCCTTCACCGTTTTGAGAGCCGTGGTGATGAAATAATTTACACAAAGTAAAGCGCCTGTCTGGGTTCGAACCTACGACCTACAGCTCGTAAGTCGCGGCTGTTCCCACTGGGCCACCACTGCTTAATACAGGTATTAGTTTAATATTCGAAGGAAGTAACAAATTAAGTTCTAGATATGTTTCCTTTCATTCAATGGTGTCCGGTTGCGATGACGGCGACATTCATTGGATCTGAATAATATTTTCGCTTGCGTAATACCTCTGAGTAATAAGTTCTAAGTTATAAGCGAAAGTGAGCAGCAAAGATTCGATTTTTGTTTTGTTTTTTTTATGGCATCTGAATACTATGACACTGATATTATGGGAATAAAAGAAAATCCTGTAACTTTTAACCTTCAATCGAAGTTGCGTTCGCAAGTTGCAGTTTAAGAAATGTAGAGATGAACAAACATATTGGATACAGTAAATACATACTTAAAATGTGAATATACACTCAAAAAGTCAACATAAGAAAATATTTCAAAAAACTCAATATTTCTGTGTCAAGTTCCGCTATCTGCTTATATAATGGGCATATAATGAAATGAATGCCATTTAGAGATGCTTAGGCGCTCCTTTGCATATGCAAATAATCATACACATCACGCATAAGAAAGTGAAATCAATATGCAAATCATCGACTTAGCAAGCTGGAGAAAATCAATAAATACAAATTATCCATAAATCATATTTATTATCATTGAAAGAATTATTAATTAGAGCCATTAGATTAAAATGTAGTCATTTACCTATATGAAAGTCTGAAATGGAGTGTTTTATGACCGAAGAAGAAACTAATTTAATTGATATTCAGACTTGAAAGATTGGTCATTAACTGACAATAAATTGGTTCTTGGCAAATAATCTAGTTATGAAAGATCGAATTAAGTATTTCCTCTTGTATATTTTACGTTGATTTTGTTTTGAAAAAACCCCTTCCCTTCCACATTTATCCCGTCTGCCTTCACATCAAGAGTGAACTGGCGTCTTCTGGGCGCCCTCGTTCTATCATAGACCTTATCCATTGCTTTTCATCAAGCGTGATCGAGGTCAAGTGCAGGCCCAGTCAGCAATTTCAAAAAACCAAGCCTAAGGGGGTTTCGGATCGGTCTTTTGAGAGATACGGTACCCCTTCCATGTGTAGATAGTGACAACTGGGGTGGTAGTAACGTAAAAATCCCAAAATCCCCGATCTATCCCCAAAGACCGGGCGCCTTTTGAAGGGTTCCGTCCGAAATAAAAAAAAAGAATTATGCAGGCAAACTTACCGAATTTACAAAATCAGTAATACGCTGTAGCTGCCATATCTTGTACTAAGTAAGTACAAGATTCCGTCCGTATTACCTGAGTACTATCAGTACTAGGTACTATCAGGGATACACAATAAATAACCTTATACCTATGACTTATGTGATTTATGTAGGTATTTACTAAACTTAACTTACAAGGTTCACAAAAACAGTACTTAACACTAAAGATGTTTTGTTTACTGCTGAGTCAGCCATTTACTAAGTAGGTAACGAAGTACCAGTTTCCTTCAATATCACCATCAGGGTCGTTATCAAGGAACAGCAGTAAGGCCTCAGTGATGACCAGTTACACCGTATCATTTTCTCATATCACTTCGTATTAGACGCTCCTATAATGTTATTTTAATTTACGATTTCCTATCGTGTGAATTGTTGACAATGGAAATAATACCATGGATTTCTAACGGGACGCTTTTGTGGGCAATTTTACATTGCATTTTATAGTACCGTCATCTTTTTCGCATTTGTTCTTCATTATATCGTTATGGTTAAGTGTCTTTCAATATTTCCTTACTGAATATCTAATGTAATAATGTTGTAATGGTGAGATTGAGAAATTATTCCAATTAGATCAGCATTTTAAAGAATATTATAAGAACTAGAACTTTTTGTATGGTAATAGAGAATGGGCAGCAGCGTTCTCTATGCATTTTACCACCATACTGCGATCGCCAACCCGCCTGTCAAGTGTGGCGATTATGGCAAAACCCGTCCTTTTAGGGGAGGACTATGTCCAGCAGTGGACGTCTTAAATTTTCGAGGCAGCAATGTCAACTCTTGATGTTTAACCGACCATTGAGAATCCAAGAATGCATCACTGTTCGATATTTTTACGTCCGTGTGAACGAGAATCAATTGCGTAACACACTAACAGTAGGAATGGCTTACATTTTGACAGTTCAACAACATTCATTGCGTTATTTACGTTGTTGAGCAGAAACATTTTTCGAACATATGAAGTAAAGGTTCAGCAATCCTTTAAAAAAAACGGATTTTGATTGATAGTGTGTTACGCTTTGAAGGTGCAGATATTTGAGGTTATAAATTTTACGAGCTGGAGAAAACAAACGACCACGTTAGCATTGGATCGAAAGAGCTGGAAGTCATGGGAGAGGCATTTGCCTAGCAGTTGAATGGTGCAAGTTAACAGTAAAAGTAACATACAGATAGATACATAAGGCGACTTAGCATCAAAGTCTGTTTAGCATATCTAAGCCGTAACATTGAGATTTTATTAGAAACTATAAAACGACCGTAATCATCTAGGAAACTAGTTTTGTATCGTAAAAGATAATCTTAACACCTTTGAAAATCTTCGCGTGTGTAGAACATGCAATGGCATTATTTTCACATGTATTCGCATAGCGAAATAAACGTGGTTATGAAGGTAAAGGTTTCTGACCTTTGTGAGCCTAGGTTGAAGACCATGCTGATTAGCCTCCTGTGAATATAAATGGTTAAGAATTACACGAAGAACATTAGTGGCATTGTCGCTGTAGCGGGCAAGGTGGCAACAACAAATTTCTTTTCAAATTTGGATTTTTTAAATCAAAATATTTATACCTGTGTCTTACGAATGACACGTACGCACGAAATTGATGCTATGATGGCTATGCTTGGAGTTTCCCCATGCGATCGAATCAGAAATTAAGAGATCCGCAGGTAACCAAGGTAACCGACATAGCTCAAAGAATTGCCAAACTTAAGTGGCAGTGCGCAGGGCACATTGCTCGCAGAACAGATGGCCGATGGGGCTGAAACGTTCTGGAGTGGCAATTGCATACTGGCAGACAGCGTTGGAAGGCCGGCCACAAGATGGACCGAAAGGCCGCAGGAATCTGCTGGATATGAGAAGCACAGAACCGGTCAAAGTGGCGGTGCTTGGGGGAGGCCTATCTCCAGACGTGGACGTCTTTCAGCTGAAATGATCATGATGATAGGTACTTACTGAGATGATGGCTGATAGACAAGTGTGGAAGAAATGTTATGCCTTGCAAACTCAAAGCGGGAAACGGGCAGGAGATAATAATGAGGACACACGGGATCCAGAGCAAAATTCAGAAGCTCCTCTGATCTTCAAAATGAGCGATAGGAAACCACCTGCGAAGTCACCAGTCAAGAGAAACGGAACAAGGCAGTGGTCAGTGGTTAAGAAAGCGCAGAAATGAACAAGAATAAGTGTAAGTTTTATTTCAACAAGAAAGTAAAATCGTTTATAAATATTGCTATTTTCTGCTGCAGCGTTGAGATTTTACGGTGCATTATTGTGCAGCAGACATTCCATGCTATTTATTATGATGTGGCTACAAAATGAGGTGTGCTTATTGCTTGTGCTCATTCCTATAGAATTGATTATTTTATGACTGTTTTCAAAGCCGTAACAACATATGAAACAATAAGTGTTAGAAAACTCAATCTAGATTAAATCTCTCAAGCACACAATCAATCTTACTTCGTTCCACTTATCAGCAATTCTTTTCTTTTTAATAAAGCGGGTGCGACGTGCTTCACATTGCGTTTATTTGCTGGAAATGAATTCAAAAGAACTGAAAATGAATATAGGCTGAACCCAACGACACGTTTTTGACTATATTCAAGAGAGATTTTGAACATAGGCCACGTTCTACCCTAAAGAGATCGTCGCGCAAGCGATATAGGTTTTTATTTTTTTGGGTGTGCTTTCATCAAATAACTTCTCCGGCTCTGGGTGGAGCAGGAGGGCGTGTCAGACTTTTACTGACTAAAACCCACCCGTGTTCCCTCAGCAGCCTGTATGCCGGGGGCGGCGGTATCTCTTTCGAACGAACCCGCACCCGTTGCGGGCCCCGTCATTTTGTGCTGACATCTCTTTGAGGCACGCGTGGAACACAACGCGCCGTCGACCTGGGCACGCGATATGGGGTTAGGATTTTGGGCCGAAAACGAATTTGATTTAGATATTTTTCAAATAATAACTTTCCCGTGTAGGTATGAGCGTGAAGAAAAAGACAACATAATCTCGCTTTACAACTTCAAACCAAAATCCCGTCAGTTTATGACACCTCAGTGGAACCACGAGCCGACTTATTCACCTTGAAATTAACTGAACTTCATCTAATATTGCCAAACTTTACTAAGTAGCCCGAATGACCCGCCACCTTCTAGCTTTCGAAGCTTCGGCTGGACTAAGAGCCTAATCATGATTATTTTTTAACCGAAAATGGCCGAAAACGAAGCTTCGGTCGGTCACTAATCAAAACTTAAAAGGAGATGAATACAGAAGTGTCAAGATTTCATTGCACGTTGTAACATTGAGGTCATCATTTCAGCCGGAAGACATCCACTGCTGGACATAGGCCTCCCCCAATTTGGGGGGCTTGCCATAATCGCCACGCTTGGCAGGCGGGTGGGCGATCGCAGTATGGTGGTCAAATGCATAGAGAACGCTGCTGCCCATTCCCTAATAAGTCCCTTAGTCGCCTCCTACGACACCCACGGGAAGAGATGGGATGATGCTATTCTTTACGTCCGGCACCACACGGTACATTGAGAAAGAGACGAACAGGTATAAAAAGAGAAACCCAACAAATGAACAAGCAAGGGTAGAACCTAAATCATGATGGCGATTATTTTGCTTTTGCTTCAAAATTTTCCGTCTCAAACTACAAAACCTTCAACACAGCACAAGTTATGTGATAATATTCGTCGGAATGGTAACGGTACAACCTTTAGCAGGTAAGTTACGTGAGTCAGCTGAGGCTTGTCAAGCTGGCATGCACGTTGAAATATCTCTGCATGTATGACACACAGCATACGGGTGACTTTGAGCTGACCGCATTAGTCGACGTTCATTAAGACGTAATAATATCGCAGCAGGAATTTTTAGCACTATTTTTCGGCTTATTCCACTATTCCCCCCTGAGAGAATCCCCCTCAGGGGGGAAAACTGCACTCTAAAATAAAATCAATCCAGAAAGCTCCCTTATCATTTTAAGTTATTCCACTATTCCCCCCTAAGAGAATCTCTCTCAAGGGGGAAAACTGAACCCGAATATGAAAAAAGTCCAGAAATCCCCCTTTTCATTTTGGATCATTCCACTTTTCCCCCTCATTTTTCCCTCTTAGAGTAAAAAATAATAATAGTGATTTAGATAAAATGTAACTAACAAAAAAACGACATTATAATATGTAATCATTAATCAGTTTTTTTTTTCACAGAATTTTGTTTTAATTTCTGCGCTCGTAAAGAAAGTAAATAAAAAAAAGTGATTAGATACAACGTGATAAACAAAAAAAAAAAAACACTTAACAATGTAAAATCATTAATCAGTCTTTTTTTTACATAAATTTGTTTTGATTTCTACGCTCTTAAAGTAAAAAAAAAAAACATGATCTGATACAATGTGATAAACAAAAAAACGAGTATGTAATATATTTGTAATCAGTGTTTTTCACAGAATTTTGTTAAAATAAAATATGATGAAGAGTCAAAACAATCACAAACAAACAGGGATGAGGGAAATCGGTTGATTTTTGTAAAAATAATAATTAAAACAGTTCAAATAAAGTACACGCAACTTACATAAAAAAAAAAACTAAATTATTTAGCATAAAAAGTGAAAGTTTCCCTAAATAACATCAGTTACATATAAAACAATTATCAAGTTTTTCATATAATTAATGTTTTTGCGGCAGCGTGAAGAACAATCAAATCAAATAAATAAACAAACGCACTTTCGCCTTTAAAATATTATTAGTTGTAGAGTAGAATCCTTGCTAATATTTTAAATGCGAAAGTGAGTTTTTTTGATATGCTTTCACGCTAAAACGGCAGAACTGACTTGGATAAAATTGGGCCATGGGTAAACCATGACCTGGATAAGAACATAGGATTTTTTTTCCCGATATGCCTACAGGATCGAGCAAGACTGCGGGTGTAACCTCGGGGCGCAACTAGTTATCAATAAATAAAGAACAACAACATTACTGCCTATTTAAAGTATTTATACTCGAATAACATAAAATAATTCAGTAGGTGTACATTTAATATTAGCTTTATTGACTATGTCCACGAAGGCCCGCTTGGTGGTGCTCCTATTAGTGTTTGAATGGTTAAAAAATATTTTCAAGTTCGCTTCGCCCGCTCCTGCATTCCAAGTTAAATATCTGCCGGCGCCCGCAGTAAATATTTTAGCAACCAGCACCGACGAACAAGTCGGTGCCCAGCGCTGGTAGCGGCAGAAGCACTCCTTAAGCGTCTTTAAATTGTAAGGACGTCAGGGGGATTCCTGGACGTTGTTTTTTTCAGAGTCCAGTTTTCCCCCCTAAGGGGGATTATCGGGGGGGAATTCGAGACTTGATTTTTTTAGATTACAGTTTTCCCCCCTCAACGGCATTTTCAGGGGGGATTTGTGGAATAAGTATTTTTTTCGATTCCAGTTTTCCCCCCTAAGGGGGATTATCAGGGGGGAATTCGACACTTTCTTTTTATAGATTCCACTTTTCCCCCTAAGGGCGATTTTCAGGGGGGATTTGTGGAATAAGCCTATTCTTCAACGCACTAAGTACCTACTTAGCGCCGAAAGTTGCAAATCGAAGTGTTTTTTTTTCTACGCGCTAAGATGCTCTTCTTGATTCTCAATCAGGGCCCCAATTCTGTATGGTTATAATGATTCCCCCCGGAATCTTACTACGTTTAAACTACATCAATATCGTGTTTTTTTAGAAACCAATGTAACGGTAAGAAATCGAAATGTCACATTCTGTATGTTCCAAGACAATTTGTCGATATTATTAATACGATATTAGCAGATTTCGTGTGTGATTAACGTGGTTACGAGTAAGGAATAGTTAAGTGATCATAGTGAATTCAGGCCCTGAATGCACCAAGCATTGAGATTCATTCAGATTCAACAACGAGACTTGAAAATCCAGTTCAATTTAAAATGTCGCCGCGATTTTATTCCGTCCGTGTGGACATCCACTCAGGTGGCGGACGTGACGGATTTTGACGACTGGTTCACAAATACTTGCAGGTACTAGAAGGCTAAAGATTGGCAATTAAGTAGGCACCTACATACCTAGTCCATAACCATATTATTTTGTAAAAAAAAAAGTTAATGTTTTCACAATGGGAAAGTTCACCATTCATTATCGTTTGCCACGGATTTAGTAAAGTCCAAAAGACCTGGCTAATAGGACAAAGACCAGAAAATCAGAAAAAGGTTCCTAGAGGCCTATGTCTTTTGTTTGTTTTCCAAGTTATACCGCGACTTCTTCATAAGCATCGCAAGTAACAATCCACCTAAAGTATGAAGTTAAAAAACCGGAACAGTTACGAATAGTATCGGATGTTATGTTCTAATGTATTCAATAGCTGCGCTTACGCCGGTAACGCGTAACGTTACGCGATTTACTATCTCTAATTGTAGTGAATAATTGCATATTACAATAATAGTAAGTTTCTTGTCTTCTATCTCCTTTGTCGGCATCGCGTTTTTCTTTTTTATTGCGTTACCTGTGGATTCATTTATTTACCTTATGTTTATGAGTTTAACACGCGTCTCATTTTTTTCTTGGAAATTGAATCATAGTCTTCACCAAACTATTTGTCTACATAAATGAAAATACAGTAAGTAAGGCATGTTTCTACTCATACATTTGTGGTTAAAGTTATATAGTTCTTTATTGTACTGTTGGAAGGCATGTTGGAGGACAAAGAAATTGAGAAAATGACAACATATAAGTAACGACCATGTAGTGAATGCGGTTCCCATGTTAAGTTCAAGTTTATTCACGGCATGCGTGGGCGCAATGCAACAATTTATACATTCATGGAAATGTATTTATCACCACTAAATGTCTCGTGACTGCATAGCCAACTATGTCATGACAACTTAGAGCTTTGTCGTGACATATGACACTATAACATGGTAAATAATCATGTAATCATGGAATGCGGATCTAAAATTGTTATATTCCATGATAACTCATATTTCATTATTGTTAGTCAGAAACTCTGCACACATTCCCAGATCAAGATCATACGTAGATACAAGCAAATTGATGGTCTATTTAAATTGTTCGTAACATATTATACCTAACATAAGTAGGGTGACTGCTACCATCTGCCAAAGAACTGATATCCCAAACTATACTAAGTCTTAGATTTCGACTGGCAATGTTGGGACCTACCATTGGTTGACATAGACATGCAGCTGATGCTGCCATGATAAGATTTAATCAGTGTAGATAGACTGCAGCTAGAACATCTCTCGTCAGTTTTAGTGATCAGTTTATTTACCTAAGATCTGCTGGTAAGGTTATGGATAATATTTATAGGTCTGGAGGAGAAACGCATAGGTAGGTGGCCAATTAAAAGAGATAGGGTGGAACATGACAAAGTTTTCCCAAAACAACTTTACACGATTATTATAATTACTTACCACTAACATTTCGATTTCAGCAATCATAGCATTCATAAATAAGAAAAAAGGTTCAACGTCCGCCAAATTATAGCTTATCTAACCCAACTGAACGACTCGCTTTCAATCTGCTTTACAAAAACATAAAACAAAACTAACAACAATAATAAAATTGCCCACGAAGCCAATTTGTTTCGATACCTTTGTTCTAACAATTGCGACCAAGAGAGTACCTACGTGGACGTACGATAGAATATGGCGGACCACGGGTCACTCACCCCAAAGCGCCTGACTCGCATGCCATCCCAGGTAAAAATAGCCCTTGTTCCAAGCTATATAGCCTTCGTACACGCATTGCCCATTTACTCAAGAACAGAGAAATTTGCGTACAGTATTGAAGGAATGGAGGCGTAATAGAGAATGCGTGCGCAAGAGTCACGCACTGACGTTTTGTGCACACTGGATTATTTGCCTGACAATGTATGTCAGATGTAATTATGATGGCGTCAGCGAGCAGTGAGCTTAGTTTTATGTATCTCAATTATATGAGCATGGTTAGCAATTTGCTAGGGAAGTATAAATTAGGGATGCATCCGATACCGATACCGATGCCGATATATCGGCGATACTCGAAGTTTGCCGAAATATCGGCATCGGCGATATTTTTATGGCCGATTCGACGATACTTTTCAAATTTCGCGCTTTAAAAATGTAATGTAAACGCGCGTGTTGTCTCGTCTATTTTGTTGCAAACGAGGCACGAACTAACCATACTAAAATATACAATTATCGAATCTCAACCTGTCTATAGTTTGGGCACGCCACGATGGCGGAGGTAAGTCCCCTCTTTGAGGAGTGGTTTGAGAGGCGGCATGGCGTCCTCACCTTCCGCCTGACGCAGGTTCTCACCGGACACGGTTGTTTCAGGAGGTTCCTGTTTCGGATAGGGCGGGAGGAAACGCCCGGGTGTTTCCACTGCGAAGATCGCCCTGAGGACACGGTGGAGCACACGGTGGCGGTCTGCCCGGCTTGGGTGGAGCACCGCCGTGTCCTCGTGGAGGCGATCGGCGGCGGCGATCTCTCGCGTCCGGCCCTGGTCCAGGCCATGGTACGGAGCGAGAGTGCATGGGTAGCCGTCACCTCCTTCAGCGAAGCACTAATGCTCGCGAAGAGGGAGGCGGCACACGTGAGGGAGAGGCAGCATATGCGCCCTCGCGACCCTAGCCGCCGCAGGATACGGAGACGCCCTGGGCGTCGGGAATCCCAGGCCGATTTCCGGCCACCGTAGGCATGGGCTTGCTGATGGCGAGTAATGGGTAGCTCGCTATCCGGTAAGGACCAAGCCCAAGTCGACGGCGCGTTGTGTTCCACGCGCGCCTCGTCAGCACAAAAAATGATGGGGCCCGCAAGGGCCGATGCCGTCAGGGGTGCGGGTTTGTTCGAAAGAGATACCACAGCCCCTGGCATACGGGCTACTGAGGGAACACGGGTGGGTTTTAGTCAGTAAAAGTCTGACACGCCCTCCTGCTCCACCCAGAGCAGGAGAAGTTATTTGATGATTACACAACAAAAAAAAAAATCGTATCGGTATCGGTACCGTATCGGCAAAAAGGCGTATCGAGGCATCCCTAGTATAAATGTGTGTGGTTCTCTCAAACACTTATCTACATGGTCCTCACATGATCTGACCAAGATTTATGTCTGCACTTTAAAAGAGACTATGACCTCTGGGTTCGTTTCGCCATTTCTTATCAGGCAGGGGTAGTCAAATAAAAAAGTCTACTCCATCTAGCTTATTATTAGTTTTAATATAACGTCTAAATGTGATTCTGATATCCTATTTACAGAATAAACTATTTAATTCAGAAAAAAATATATGGATGTTTGGATTTCCATATTGTCGATCTCATTATGTTAATGCTTCGGGATCTGACCGGTTCACATGTGTACCGTTACAATAGAAAATCAATTGTCTGATTAGCCGATCTTGAATCTTGAATCTAAACTTATGGAGGATGGTAGGTATCCACTTAGGTATTTGCGTTTTGTTCGGCTAATAGTAGATGATATTCAAGAAAATGTTAGGCAAGTATTCGCATGGCGCCTATGCTTCGAATCCCCTGGCAATATATCACTGTTCAAAGTCAAGAGGCTCTCTTTGTGCAATCAAGTGACTAATAATGCAGGCTCAGAGGTCTAAAACGATTTATTACTTAGCATTCACATTGCTGACTCAAGAATCCTTTTTATCCGTTTAATTCTTTCAATTCCTTTTTATTCTAGACCACGTACGTATAGGTAGGGTTATCATTTCGAAATTTGAAAAGACCTGACAAAAGCCGGCCATTTTTTAAAAAAACTCCGGATATTTAACGTTTCCTTTTTAGTAAGTAGGTACTACCTACTTCCCTAAATTTTATTAATTTAAAAAATACTTATAAGTGGATAATTCCGGATAAAATGACAAGGCTAGGCCAAGTACGGACGAGGACGACAAAGCCAGAAAAATCTAGACGGATGGTAGGTAACCCTACGCGAAGGTATCGTAAATCGATTCAGTTTTGTTATTTTTGTTACATTTCGCAATGAAACGACAAGCTAAGTACTAATTGGTCACGCAAATGTTGTAAGTGCTAACTAAATTCTTTAGGAATTTGGAGGACGCGAGTTATGTAACGTGGGTGGCGCCCGCGCAGGCGCACATACAGAGAAGTATTAACTTAACGACGTCGTAGAGTTCGTACAGAATTTTAATTTCACACAACCTTGACTTATTTAATTTGAAAACAATGCTGTGTTTTATTAATATATCTCAAAAGTTAATTAAGTCGGTAAGCAGATCATGCGAGAGAGAATTAAGCAGTTTATTTATTAAGCGGTTTACTATAAAGACTGCTGTGGGTAGGTACCAGGTACCTAATTTTGATTAGTGGCAGAGGTAAAATTAGTGAGTTTTTATGTAGGGGTAATAGGGGTAGAAGGGGTCTTCGGAACTACTCTTCCGATTCTGAAAATTCTTCGTCTAATGGGAAGCTACAGTGTTGCCGAGTGTCAATATAGGTGGTTTATTTTAAAACAAGAAACTTGACGCAAACGAAGTCGCGAGCAGAAGCTAGTAAGTAATGAGGAAGAGGGAATTCAAATTTACAACACGATTTCAGGCAAGGTGATAAAAAATAATTGAAAAGACATACACGATGAGTTACTGCATGACATTTCAAAGCTTCCTCATCGGTTACAACAGAGGAGAGAGAAGGCCGTGCAGGTAATGCGAAATTACTTGTAATTAACATACAAAGAGCTTATCATGATCCTCGCCCACCGTCACGAACCTTCGGGCTTAATCATCCGTTGATTGAGGTGTGTGATGGTACCTACCACCTCCCCGTGCCTACCACTTACCACACTTCTTTATGTTATGAGTTTTGTTTTATAGTCATAACACTCGTATATCTACATTGTTGCGTTACATTTGCCTATAATTACTTTATCATCATCATCATCATTTCAGCCGAAAGAAGACCACTGCTGGACATAGGCCTCCGCCAGGCACAATCACTTTTTTTTTTGGGTGTGAAATTATCATAATAACTTCTCCCGCTCTGGGTAGAGCAGGAGGGCGTGTCAGAATTTTACTGACTAAAACCCACCCTTTTTCCCTCAGTTGCCCATCGGTTTGTGCTGACATATCTTTGAGGCGTACGTGGAACACGACGCGCCGTCGACCTGGGCTTGGTCCTTACTGGACAGCAAGCTACCCATTACTCGCATCCGCAAGCCCACGCCTACGGTGGCCGGGAATCAGCCTGGGATTCCCGACGCTCAGGGCGTCTCCTGCGGCGACTAAGTCCGTGAGGGCGTATATACTGCCTCTCCCTCACGTGCGCCGCCTCCCTCTTCACGAGCACTACTGCTTCGCTGAAGGAGGTGACGGCTACCCATGCGCTCTCGCTCCGTACCATGGCTTGGACCAGGGCCGGACGCGAGAGATCGCCGCCGCCGATCGCCTCCACGAGGACACGGTGGTTGTGCTCCGCCCAAGTCGGGCAGACCGCCACCGTGTGCTCCACCGTGTCCTCAGGGCGATCTTCGCAGTGGAAACACCCGGGCGTTTCCTCCCGCCCTATCCGAAACAGGAACCTCCCGAAACAACCGTGTCCGGTGAGGACCTGCGTCAGGCGGAAGGTGAGGACGCCATGCCACCTCTCAAGCCACTCCTCAAAGAGGGGACTTACAGCCGAAATCATGGCGTGCCCAAGGCACCACCACATCGTCCTGTTTTGTGCTTCTCGCATCCAGTGGATTCCTGCACCCTTCACCAGGTTATCGGTCTACACTGTGGGAAGGCATTCCAACTCCAAATCTTCTAAAACTCGTTCGCCACCCCAGAACTTTTCGGCCCCATCAGACATCTGTTCTGCGAGCGATGCGCCCTGCCCACTGCCACTTGAGTTGGCAATTCTTCGGGTTAAATATATCGGTTACCTTGGTTCTCCTACGGATCTCTTCATCTATAATTATTTAGTAGAATTTTAACAGATAGGTAATGGTTGTAGGGGTACTATAACGCTTTGTATCTTGGTAATTTAAAGACAAGTTTTGCAAGAATACCAAGACATTTTTGTAAGCGTACCTATAGTCATCAACGAAGATAAAAGTGCCATATACGGTGATAATAAAGTTGTATGGGGTAGGATTACAGCTACTTAACATTTTACCGGAGTAAGATCACCTTTGTTAAATACAGATAGGTACACAGATGAGTCAGTAGCAAACACGGTAGATAACATCACTGGGCATGATAATAAACCTATAAAACGGATTGTACAAGATCTTAGTTTGAATAGACTAAGCATACATGATGATATATTATGGTTCTTATTAGCAAGATAACAATCTAATATAGAATTAGATGACTATGTGCGGTCTATGTGTAGGCAATATAGCTAAAGCGCTTCATGACCCTCGTTCAAGTTGCGACAGGCATTGCTATATCATAGCAATGCCTGTCGCAGTGGTTTGTCTAGAACGAATGCCCGAGAGATGATGGAAGACAGAGAGAATAAAAATAAAGGGATACTCCTTTAATATATTTCTAACTACCTTTTGCCAGCGGCTCCGCCCGTGTGGATGTCGGTTATCGTGGAAAAAAGTAGCCTATGCCCTTCTCCATATCCCAGGCTAAATCTCTGCCAAATTTCATGACGATCAGTTCAGCGGTTTAGGCGTGAAAGCGAGACAGACAGACAGAGTTACTTTCGTATTTATAATATTAGTAGGGATTAGCTAAGCCAACACCCCGACAGACCTTAATCCTGTCGTCTTGAGTTCATACAAATCCCATAGACAAAAGGAAGCATGGTAATTTCCGATTTATTCCATTAAAACCTAATTCTGAGTATCACGAACATTTTAAAACAAAAATTTCCAAATTGTTCCAGCTCTTCTCCAAGTGATGAGCTTGCCTGCAAACAGCATTTCATTTCTATACATATTTATATTTCAACCCTCATCATCAGCCTATAATGTTCCCACTACTGGGACAAAGGCCTCCTCTCGGTGAGAGGGACTGGGCCGTAATCCACCACGCGGGCCCAATGCGGGTTGGTAGATGTCACCATTTCAACCCTATATTCTCATAATTAAAGATTCTATCTGATACATACATATTTCCTCTCAACTATTTGGTCGGCTAGTAATCATTGAGCTCAATACTTCACCATTATTCGCATACCAAAACGGTTCCGGAGTAAATAAATGAAGACGAATGGCTGAACTGATGCGAAATCCGTCAAGCCATTAATATAATAAACAGCAATTGTTCCCCTTAGTTATCTCTATCATTATTTATCCCATACAATGTGCGAGAAGACGGTACATTACTCAATGACTTCATCAATGAAGCTTGCTGCAATTATGATAATGACACGCAATGTCTTAGAGAACCGGTAGTGCAGCATCAGGCATCACGCCATCGAAGTAGGTGAGGGTCCTCCAGTGACTTCCGAAGTGACACTTGTAGACAATAACGTATGGTAATAAAGAAGTGATTATCGCGTTACCGGTTAGACTGGCTTGGACTGATCAGCATAAAGCAGACATTTGACTGATGCAGATGAAGCAAATTACCAACAAGACACTGATGATCAGTGAGCAGAGTGAATATTTGTTGTACGTGGTTATTTTTAACCGACCTCAAAAGACGACTTCATAATTTGACATGAGGGATCTTTGTAAGCGACGTGACGTCGCATTAAATTAAATATGGCACGCCTTAGAGAAAATAAAATGATGAACTAACAAAAAATCAATGATGCCGTGTCGAATGAAAGGGCTTAATCGGCTCGTTTCAAAAATATACTGTGAGCTAACCCCAAAATAATTTACAAAAGTAAATATTCTCATCTGCAAGCCGTGGTCGTAATTCTCTTTGTTTACTACATATGACAACACATTCGAACAGTAGCTATAGTAAGCGACCATAAGCTTTAGGGCAATGTGGCAAACAACCACGGGTTTCAGATGAGAATATTTTCTTGTTTCATACGTTTTGAAGAGCGATTTTTTAGTAGACGGGTTTTAGTTTTTGAACTAATCTTTAGTCTGCTTCATCCAACTTAATATCCAGAGTGTCAGCCTTGATATGAGAAATGTTCATACAAAACTTGTCGTTAGTCTTAGATAGTACCAGTAATGCTATTATGAGTCCTAATGGTTTGAAATACTTCAACCACGCCAAGCATTTCCGACAGCTTCAACTTTTTGCCCTTCTATGAAGTTGTCATTCGTCCAATTAAAGCTAGACGCGAATTATAAATCATGTGTAACCTAAGTTAGCACTGTTCAATTAACTGAATCTTCGTAATTGTGGAACAATGTGTCGTATATGGGGTCCCACGGTTAGTTAATGGTTCTATTTACTGCCACATAATCGATGTCTAGTTCAAGGCATGGTGTTGCTTCTGTGATGTATGTAACACCTAGTTTCCGTTAGCGGTTGGCTACAGTATTTATGATGTAAGAACTTGGTTGTTTGAGCGTCGTGATTCTGAGTATTCTGACTCTCAGTAGATTACTTCCTTAAGCCATTAAGAGTTTTTAATTGGTCTAGATAATTAAGAATCAGGAAACTGAACTATAGCGGTCCTAGGCCACGTGGGTCATGGGCTTTTTTTGCACCATGCGTGCAGACGCTTACTATTTTGTTGATATAGCCATGTGGGCTCCTTCATACGCGGAAGTGCAAACCCATGCAAAATAATAGTAACAATGACCTTCCTCACGAAAGGTGACCAACCAGATCCAAATTACATCACATTAACAAAATGGGATTAAAAACAAATGTTCGTTGACATACTCATTTGTTTCGCAACGTGGACAATGAGATGTTGAGATTGGTTGTCGCGCACACGTCCGGTACCTAGTCAACTGTTGGTTGGTTTGTGTTGTGACGCAACTTGGTGCGGCCTTTGATTCGGCATGCTAGCCGCCAGACGGTTTATGTACGGGATATGGCCAATGTCGATCGACGTTGGGAAATGACATGTGAACATGTCAATAATGGTGTTGTATGCTTGCCTTTTGAAAAGTATAATAGAGCCTGTGTACAGTGGTCCTGAATACAGGACCACGCATAACGTTTTACTGAACAGTTAGATTTTGAAAAAAAGAAATATTGGTAAGGTTGAAAAAATTGAAAAACAAAATCCACCCATTGGTGTACAAAAAAAAAAAAAAAAAAAATATAACAAAAAGTTTTATAGTCATCACATACATCTGAATATAGAATGGTTTCTCAAAATCCCATATCTAACAGCACTATCTTTTGTTTCAGATCGACATGAAGCATGAAAACTGAATGACCATGTGTAAGCTCAAGAAACCAGAACACGAAACAACATTGGAATGACACTGGTAAGTGCCATCAACCTCCTACGCACAGAATATCAAAATCAATTGCCACGTTGCCCTCGTGATTGGAATTTGAAATGTATAACAGCGTGGGTATTGAGTAATTTCTCTTCATTGTGTTTTTAATGACCCGAATTGGGAACATAAAATCTAGCAATAAGTCATTGGGTCATCCGATGATCCTACATGGATTTTATCATTGTAGGTAAATAGACTTGACTTTTGCGACGTAAGAAGTAGGTAGACCTATCCTAACAGAATTTATTTGACTCCTTTCCTCTTGGTAAGAATGAATACCTACAGCTTCATATTGAATAATCTAGGATAACTCCGCGGACGTGACAGTTATGTCTAAACGTGATCAAACAACAAAGACATGAATTTGCTGAGTATTTTTTTTGGTATCGTCAATTGCGTCAGTTTTTGTAGTAGTCACTTGAAATATCTCAAACTCAAACTCAAAGCATTTATTTCAATTAGACCTTTCACAGGCACTTTTGAATTGTCAAACAAAAATCGAAGTTGAAGCTAGGTGCCCATTCCTAAAACGTAGATCTCTCTGGAGAAGAACGGGCAAGAAACTCCAAGGACACTCTTTTAAATCGTGGGTATTACAAAATTTGTGTGTGTGGGAACATTATTCTTGGTGCTTCTATATGTGAGAACAATGTAAAAAAATGTAATAAAATAAATTAAAAAAAATAAGATTCAAAATAAGCCATGGCAGATAAGAGATGACCAGTCTCAACCGACGGCGCCCGTTCACGAACTTGACGCATGGATCAGCACCATCCAGCTCAACCATTTTATAGGGAACCGAATGATCCAACACACACGCCACCATCAGTGAGACATTTAAGTGAGCATGACATACTCTCAACTACCACGTTTTTTCAAGTCGACGTACATTAAAACAACATATTATAAGGATGCATGGTACTCACATTTACAAAAATTTGACAAAATGCTTCTAAATTATACAAAACTATAGTTTCAATCCTATTTGAGAAATTCATAAAATTTGACTTCCAAAAAGAAAGAAAAATATATAATAAGTATCTATTGAAATTTTAATAAATAATACTTGGTTCAGTAAAATCAAAAACATGTCACAAAATTAATAAAAATAGGAACAGAAATGTTCGCAATGTCAGAAAAATAATAATAATAGGAACAGAAGTGTTCGTAATGTCAGAAAACATAAAAAAAAGGGGAAGCATCTCTTCCAAATATTAAAATGTTAATTAGTAAGCCCAGGTGGCTGTGGAGCAGGACCAGCATTAAGCCAGGCATTTTTATCTAAGATATAATCATCTAACTTATAATACGCTTGTCTACATAGTGTGCGTTTAATGCATGACTTAAATTTATTTTCACTTAGTTCAAGAATATCGACTGGTAGTTTATTATAACATTTTACACAGTACCCCATAAAAGAAGTATGTACTTTAGACAATCTGAAACGTGGTTGATCTAATTTGTTCCTATTTCTAGTGTTAAAATTATGCCTATCACTTATCTTACTAAAAAGATGTAGATTTTTCCGAACATACATAATGTTCTCATAAATATATTGAGAAGGTACCGTCATGATGTTAATTGTTTTGAACAGTTCCCTTAGAGATTCGCGTCTGCGGAGGTTGTAAATGGCTCTGACAGCCCTCTTTTGCAGAATAAAGATCGACTCAACATCCGCAGCCCGTCCCCATAGCAAAATACCGTAAGACATGATGCTATGAAAGTAACTAAAATAAACAAGTCGCGCGGTATCCACGTCTGTTAATTGGCGGATCTTCCAAACAGCGTAAGCGGCAGAACTTAGCCGCCCTGCAAGTGATGTTAAGTGAGGACCCCACTGTAGCTTTGAGTCAAGCGTGATCCCCAGGAAAACCGTTTGTTCGACGAATTCTATTATCTCCTTATTCAATACAACGTGACATTCACTACTTCTGACATTCGGCAACGTGAATCTTATGCATTTAGTTTTCTTTCCATTTAATACCAAATTATTTACAGTAAACCAATTATGGACCTTAACTATAGCGCTATTTACCTCGTCAAGCTCCTGTGCGTGTCTCTTAACTTTAAAAATCAGTGATGTGTCATCAGCAAATAACACCATTTGTGGTTGGTTTTTTAGTAAATGAGGTAAATCATTTATATATACTAAAAAGAGGAACGGACCCAATATTGAACCTTGCGGTACTCCCATTTTGACTTTTAAGCCCAAGGAATTCACACCGTTTATTTGAACTTGCTGCAGTCTATCATTCAAGTACGATTTTACCAAGCTAAGCGCAAGTTCACCCAGTCCGTAATGCTCAAGTTTCAAGAGAAGTGTTTCGTGATTCACGCAATCAAAGTGTCAGTATCAGTGCAGTTAGTGTAGTAGTCACTTGAAATATCAGTGCAGTTAGTATACCAGTCACTTGAAATATCAGTGTAGTTACTTTAATAGTCACTTGAAATATCAGTCCAGTTAGTATACCAGTCACTTGAAATATCAGTGTAGTTAGTGTAGTAGTCACTTGAAAGATCAGTAATAAAAATAGTTTTGTTTGTGTAAACTTCACAGACGCAGAGTATCGATATCTCAACACGATAAAAAAGATTTTCTCAACTCGTACTTCATAACAAAACCACCAACGACCGCTGACCCCAAAAAAAAAAAAAAAAAATTATCATGTTTAGATATCACTAGCTAATTTAGTTTGACCCTGTGTCAAGTGATGTAACTTATCAACGTCAACGACTGTCCTGCGAAACCTTCCAAAAGGCAGAAGTTTTCGCTATCCAACGATATATACTGCGATAAATAGGAACAAAACATCTGATAACTTAATTAAATTCACAAATCACTCACAAAAAAAACTCAAAACCCCATGAATTCATACAGAAATAGAGGCCAACAATGTCGCAGTCGGCGCTGGGCCTCGGCGGGGAGAGGAGGTACTCCGTGCCGTCCAACCCGCTGATGCACGACCACCGCGGCATGCACTCTGAAGATCTGCACGCGTGGTCTATTTACAGGTAAATATTATTATTGAGGGGTGATTGTGTAACACACTAACAGTAGAAATAACTTTTGACAGTTCAACAACATCCACTGCGATATTTATGTTGTACGCAGACAAAGTTTCGAACATTTAAGATGAAATGGACGATTTTTGATTGATAGTGTGTTATGCAGTTGGGGTTCTGGTTTGATTTTTAGGTATTGTGGTATATACTTTTACTTTATTCAAGTCTATGGCTGGGGAAATGTGGTCCTCAAAACAAGGAGAGTAAAAGAAGGCAGCTTAGATTTTGCAGTGGCTGTGTCAGAGATGAATGATCAGAACCATCTCCTTATCCTAAGGTTTTGGCTTTATAAGGGCCTCGCTTCAAGCTGGCTTATAAAACGCATACAAACTTTGCGTCACGCTAAAGGGATCTGCCATGCCAGTGATGCTTCTTTCCATACCTAACCTGTCTTCGGAAAACACTCCGTGCAGTGTTTAAGGATCGTCTTGTTTTAGAACATTTATAATCAGCAGTTAAAGGAGCAGAGTGAGATTACAAACTTCATTCTGGAGTACTTTAATAATTTTTAACCTTTATACAACCCAATACAGAGCAAATCGAAATGTGATCTGACCGTCTGGCGTGAGAATCATGACAGTAACACAGATCGCGAGCATGATAAGGCTTTGTTATTAAAATTAACGCATTTTTTGTCGTGTTTTAGGCAAAACCTGAACTCTGACTTCACCGACAGTGCGTTGGGAAGTACGGACAAGAGTCCCCTGCCGTATGGGAACTTTCAGCTTAGAGATACCACCGTGCAGTCCATACTGTCGCATCCTCGATATGGACCCAAGTAAGTGCACTATAATTTTTTATCTAAATTTGAAGGTTTACACAATCAGTCTATAATGTTCCCACTGCTGGGACACAGGCCTCCTCTCTGTGAGAGGGCGTGGGCCGTAATCCACCACGCGGGCCAGTGCGCGTTGGTAGATGTCACATGTCTTCGAATTCTCGGTTCTATGACATGCCGGTTTCCTCACGATGTTTTCCTTCACCGTTTTGAGAGCAGTGGTGATGGGGGGTGAAATGATTTACACAAACTAAAGCGCCTATCTGGGTTCGACCCAACGATTTAAAACTCGTAAGTCGCGGCTGTAACCACTGTGCCACCACTGCTCTTTGAAGGTTTAACTTCTAATATACCTGTTCCACCTTGTATATTTTTTTTTACGAATGCCTGGAGAAGATACTGAAAATTATTCTTAAGGTGGAAGCGATAGAGTAGCCCGCGAAATTCACATTTTTTTCTTATGTGTTTTGCAATTTCCAGGTCAGTTTTAGGTTGTTGGTATGTTGATAAAAAAATTATTCGCGACCGTAACACGAAAAGTCAAAGAGAAAAAGTCAGTCAGTGAATACGTTGATTAAGCATTGATTATGCACAAACAGAAGATCTACTTGTTGTCTGCAAATAAAACCGCTAACATACATTTTTACTTTTGGTGACCTAAGTCTATTTTTGTTATTACTTCATACACGTTGTTAATTTATTACATTAGTATTTATGCACTTTGTAACCTCAAGCACAGGTTCAACGTAGTTCAGGCAAATTAGCAACTGTGCTCAATTTTATTTGTTATGGTATTTATTAAAAATGTGCCCCTTTTATACATAAACTTGTTATTTTATTAAGGGTGAAATTAACCAAACTTCCAAAGTACCTTTCCAAATTTTTTACGCCGCCTTTTTTACTATAACTGATCCTGCATTTCACTCAATCATGTTGTGCATGTAGACTAGCGTTTAACTGCTCATCACGGGTACTACGGATACCTGGTGAGACAGCGTGCTTTTTAGCCAGGCCCACCAGTGAGTTCGAGCCCGCGACTAGATTCTCCTTAAGTAAATGTTGCAGCTTAGTGATTTTTTCATTCAAAATTGTTTCTTCATGACTTGTTTGGAAAGATCTGGGAAAAGTTCCCATCTTGTGGACGGCTACCGTTTAGAACCTTAGGATTAGCAACCATTAAGTTCATGTTATTTAGAATTCTAGAACATAAACTACACGCAGCATTGTTTAACTATTAAAATTTCCATTAAAACATACCACATAAAAACTGATTGTAACATACAGTACTTTACAAAGTTGATTACAGATTCGGCCTCGCCGTTAATGAAATTTATGTCACGGTGTTTGCCTTACCTTGTCCTACAGCAAACCTTATATTTTGTCACCAGATCGGCCCTCGGGTCCAATATGTACACGTACCTGAAGTTCGGGCTACCTCGGGTGTTTCCGCCGAATCATAACGGATCCCAGCGCTCGGGCACGCCAAAACCGAAGACTTCTATTGGGAGTGGCATGAAACCTGTGCCCAGGTAAATACTGTAGATGCTGCAATGTGCACACGTATTTTCTTTTCAAAATCTGGCGAAAATCATGAAGCCTCAAATAGCATGCGCCTAGATTATTACTAGCTACCTACTGTCAAGTTGCCAGCTTATCGAATAGGACATCAATGACCTGCTAACGAATACAATGGAACCACAGTGCTAACTTTTCATACACATTTGTTTTTTAATTGAAATATGTAGACATCATAATTATTTGTTACTCTAAGAATTTACTATGGTTAGGTGTAAAATCTACATTGTAAAGGTGGGTTTAGACTAAACAAACAGAGAATCAGAACAAGATTTAAAGCATTCTTTTGCAGTTTAGTAGGTACCAACGAAGGAATGTTCTGTCCCTGCATATACATACATAAAGAATTTGATAGAGCGGGTAGGTATAGAATGTGCATTCGCTTGTTTGGTCTAGATCGACCGTTACATATTTTTTTTTTTTAGATTCCTTTGTAATTGGTTATTGTTGTTGTAGGTGTAAAAAGTATAAAACATATCTCTAGGGTGTACAAAATTAAGAACTTTTCTCATCATCATGTCGCATTTCCCAACAGGATCCAAAGACAAAGTCGAGGTATGCGCGAGACCTCATCAGGTTACGACAGTTCAGACAACGAGACGACCACAAACTACAAATACAGTCGGAAGTATCGCTCTGACCCGGATTTTAGGATGCAGAACGTACATCCATCTCTGCAGGTAAATACTTTCTACTAAAACACGTTTGATGAACCAAAAACATGTTTTTGTGCACCTGGCTGAATGTTTGTCTGACTTCTAGAGGTGTTATAGGCACCAAGTTTTACTATTTATCTCCTACTTATTTAAAGTTGGGCCGGAACCTCATACAATACTTTTCCCCTAACCGTTTCATCTTTGCTATATTTTTCTGTCTTCTCTGATCTACATTTTCCTTCCAGCCGAATACTGGGGTACCATTAGTCGCGATGCAGCAAGCTGGTATTCGAGGCGACGGTCAGTGGACGAACTCCCGAAACAAGTCAGTCAGTGAAGCGAACCTGCTGGGCATAGATGCGAGGCCACAACAACGCACTCATTATAGCCATAGAAGAAACAGTGTTGCCGACTATGTCCCTGATGGAGATCACCAAAGGTACGCGCTTTAAAAGTGTTTGTTAATTTTTTTGGGTTGCTGGTAATCAATCTTTTACCTAAAATAATGGGCTGACTTCCTGAGATCCTCTTTGTATCCGAAATTGTGATTCTGATTCGAAAATACCGCATTCGAATGTGATTCTTAAGACCATTTGACTTTGTTCCAGCTATCTAATGTCACCTTCTCACCTGGGCGGGCGCATGTCGAAGGCAGGCAGTCATATGTCCATCGCACAGTCCAGAAAACATTCCACGCTAAGACCAGGAGACCATCTCGATGGATACACGCATTCCGCTTATATCTACCCTAATTATTATGTGAGTACCTACTTTTCTGTCGGTCTATTTAACGCCAGCTGATAGTCCAGATTGTTTTCCATCAGGCGTGTTCGAGGTGTAGGTTTGAAATATAAGACCTAAAATATTTCATTTCTGCTTCTGAATATTTGTTCTTTTTTCAAGCTATAGGTAACATCAATCATTGGTACTGCATAGAGTATCCCATTTAAAATCAGGAGGCCGTAACGTATGAAAATCTAATTATGCTCTACAGGTAAACAGTTTAGAAATAACAGCCCCCGAGAACAAGTCAACGTTGCTGGTGTCTGGGCTGAGCTTCGAAGTGAAGTCAGGGGAAATATTAGCTGTTCTCGCGACTTCGCACCACGAGGCCACTGGTCTACTGGATGTTCTAGCTGGAGCACGAAAGGTATGAAGCGGTTTTTAGTCATACCATCTTCCTTTAATATAAGTACCTACATATCTTAAGTTCTTAACATACATAGAGCTGTCCCACAAACAATGGGGCACTTATTATCTTGTTCAGCGTGTCCTGCTGTCTGCACACTGCAGGAGCTAATGGACGCTGCTGAAAGTGCTAAAATCGTAGCCAAATTCTGGGCTGACTGTATTTAGATTGCTATCGACACGCTAAGAAGAAGAAGAACATACATATATTATAATACTTCTACCCGCAACTTCGTCTGCGTCAAATTTCTTGCTCCACTGACCCACACCGTCGCATCGAATCGCCTGGCCGTGCGAGTACTTCGTATTCGTGACTTTTTTCCTTTTACTCGGCCCCTCAGGGCCCTAGCGTGATGTTATATAGCCCATAGGATATAGCCTTCTTCGATAAATGGGCTATCCAACTCTAAAATATTTTTCAATTCGTACCAGTAGTTCCTGAGATGAGCGCGTTCAACCAAACAAACTCTTCAATTTTATAATATTATTAAAAATTAAAATAATATAAATACTTAACTAGTTTAGATATTAAGGCAAGATGGTAGATGGGTATCATACCTAATGTAGGTATTAATGTAGCCTAGAATAAGAAACACCTTCTGTACCATGCATATTTCTATACTACATAAGCCAAATAGTATCTAGTAATAGATGACATGTCTGCGTCATGACTTTATTAATCATGACGAAAGTTGCAGCCATAACTGTTTAAATGAAAATGAGATACGGAAACATACAAGACAAGTACCACCTTCTCTTTTTCGCAACCAAAATTGTGGTAGCTTCGATAAGTACTTCATAGTACCTACCCAGCCATAGTAGGTAGGTATCAATTTTAATCACACCACATTCTATGTTTTCATCCAGAAACTGACAGGCGACATAGTCCTGAACGGGCAGCCGGTCGCCTCCTCAACTCTTCGAAAGGTCGCTGCATACGTTCGCAAGGACACGTCACTATGTGCCGCCATGACGGTTGATCATACTCTAAGGTTCCACGCCGCGTTGAGAAGACCAAGAAACAACGGACAGGTCAAAATGGATGATAGGGATCGGGTATGTATTGACTTCTGCTCCAAACCAGTATTTCAATTATATTTTACTTGGAGATTCCCCGATAATGTCTTATATGCAAATGTAAGACACCTATCTAACTATCTACCCTACCAGGATTTATAAATGTTAGCTGCATCTTTGCTTAGGTACATTTACCTACTTTTTACCGACAACCTACAAGTACCATGCTGAACATCGATTATTCTTTTCTTGTTACCCATACCTGGATCCTAGGAGTTCTAGAATTAATTCTTTCAAGAAATTGGTTCGAAATAACCACTCCACATATTCGCAGCTTTCATAAAACTTATGAACCTTTCCAGATAAACCTGCTGATAGAAGAACTTGGACTAGAACAAGTCCGAGACACCAACGTCGGTCGTCTCACTCGCTCCGAGATCCGTCGCCTCAACGTAGCATGTCAGCTCCTTCTGGACATGGCCATACTAATCCTAGACCAGCCTACGAAGGAGATGGACATATTTGACACCTTCTTCCTGGTGGAGTATTTGAGGAATTGGGCCAGTACTGGCAGAGTTGTCATCATGTCGCTGCATCCACCAACTTATGAGATTTTTGCTATGCTTACCAAGGTCAGTTGATAAATCAATTAGGGTGTTAAGTAATACAGTGCCAAATATATTTGTGTCTTTCTTCTATTTTATATTTTCTTTGATTTTTAGGTGGTGTTAATATCAGCCGGTAGAACGATGTTTAGCGGGTACAGAAGGGATATGTTGCCATATTTTGCCTCCATAGATTATCCCTGCCCAGCTTTCAAGAACCCATCGGATTATTATCGTAAGTATCTAGTCAATTTCATACATTTAAGTATCCACTTCAAATTAGATCTTACTAACTTTTTCAGAATTTCCATTTATTTTTACATTTCTCAAGTTCTCTGCTGATAAATCTCCATTTATTTATCAAAGACGAATTATAATAAGGATCCTTTTTTCAATTGGACCCATGTCCAATTAGAGAAAGTATTCCCTCTTGACTTTATGCACCTCATTTCTGTTTCCTTGCTCATGTCCAGCTTTAGCCACACCTTGTCCGAAAGGCTGGATCGACGACACAATAAAATCCTCTTTTCTCATCTGCAGTGGACCTAGTAACCTTAGACGACCTCTCAGCCGCGGCGATGTTAGAGTCGTCGGGTCGTATCTCCGCGCTGGCCAACGTGTTCGCGGGCGCGCACGCGGCGCCCGACCCGCCGCCGCCCGTGCCGCTGCCGGCGCCACTGACCCGACCTAATGTGTTCGCGCAGGCGGGGGCGCTTATTGAGTGAGTACATGGAACAGGACAGGTGCACGATAGTGGGTACACCCACATTCGTCCCATGTAATAGGAGGCGAGCCTATCGCCATCAACTAAGCACCAATCCAGAATCCCGGTTGGTACTGAGAAATTATGGATGGAAAACCCTAACAAGCGACCACTCGACCAACGAGGCAGTTTATGGACTTATTACAAGATTTTTTTTTTAGGGATGCTGCGTAATTGCAATAGCTTTTTGGAACGATATTTCATATATCAAGGATGAGATATAAAAACAAAATGAATATTAGGATTGCTATTGTGATTGTAAATTGCAGCTTAGCGTATTTTTTTATTATTATCATCAGCCTATAATGTTCCCACTGCTAGGACACAGGCCTCCTCTCGGTGAGAGGGATTGGGCCGTAATCCACCACGCGGGCCCAGTGCGGGTTGGTAGATGTCACATGTCTTCGAATTTTTGGTACTAGGACATGCCGGTTCCCTCACGATGTTTTCCTTCACCGTTTTGAGAGCAATGATGTGAAATAATTTACACAAAGTAAAGCGCCTGTCTGGGTTCGAACTCACGACCAACAACTCGTAAGTCGCGGCCGTAGCCACGTTAGCGTATTTGGGACACGCAAATTCAACAAAACTTTTTCTCTTTCCAGAAAAAGCCTGTTGTTCACACAATCGACGACAGTGTCCAACGTGATAACTCGAGTTCTCTTAGCGGCTGTCATGTCTATGATCACGGGTGCCGTGTTCTGGGACCTGCCGGCCACGGATCCTAAGGTTAATGATCAATTTCTGATTTATGGTGGTGTTCAGATGAATGTACTTTTGAATTGAAATGTATAGACTGCTTGATAAAGCAACCCGTACATGGAATCAATCCATTGTACTGAGCCAGGACTATATCTGCGTAAAATCTATTCATATTCATGGGTTTCGTTCAGATATAGTCATTTATTCAAATTAAGCTGAGAATCAGCACTTTGCCAACGTAAAAATTATACAAAACGCCGGCCCTTCACCACTCTCTAGTAATTTAGCTGGGAAGAAGAAGTGGTGCAACGAAGTCCCCAGCAGCACATTTAACGTAGATAGGACCTTCGGCAGACATTACCTGATCACTTGAATCTTACTGACTCCGCTAGCCACAGAGCATAATATTTTAGACGCCGCTAGCTATCCTACTTCTGCATTTACTTAATATATCTCTGTTTGTTTCCTTTTCACACCTAACGGCTGAACGCATTTGGATGAAATTGGCACACAGGTAGACCATAACCCGGGTTACGACATAGGATATGACTCTTTATCTCAGTAGTGCTTTTCCGTGATATAATTTCCGATGACCACGCGGGCGAAGACCGCGAGCATAAGCTAATTTTCCATAATTTCATTCTAAGCTTGCTACTTAATAATCTATTTTGTTTTCATCATCATTATTCAGCTAACACAAAACGACAGGATAGGCTTCCACTACACAGTAATGTGCCTCACTGCCTGGCCGATACTTCTGTGGCTGAGTGCAAGAGAAGCGAGCTCGATGCGGCATCACGTGGAGAGGGACATCGCTGTGGGACTGTACTCCAGGACTGTTTTCATATTGTTCGATGTAAGTATAAAGAAACTTTTTCTTTTCGCATCGCTGGTACGCTAGTGAATGGAACTATAACTGGCAGCCGGAGTCATACCGACAAGTACTGCTTTATTTTGGGCAATCGCAAGCACCCTACACAACCGCTGGCGGCAATTCGTTGCATGCTTACTTCTTTTTATGGTAACCTCTTTCGGTGCTAGTCCCATAAGCATTATCAATCTATAATGTCCTCCTCTCAGAGAGGGAGCGGGCCGTAATCCACTACGCAGGCGCAGTGGGACTTGGTGGATGTCACATATCTTCAGATTTTTAGTTCTGGGACAGGCCGGTTTCCTCACGATGTAGACTTCACCGTTATGAGAGCAGTGGTGAATAATTTACACAAAGTAAAGTGCTTGCTTAGGTTTGAACCCACGATCTCCACTACAACTTCTAGTCGTGGCTGCTTCTTCTAAACCAGTATTCCAAAAATCCATTTTTATATTAGTCAAGATCAGCGA
Source organism: Polymixis flavicincta (assembly GCA_949987655.1). Taxonomy (NCBI): domain Eukaryota; kingdom Metazoa; phylum Arthropoda; class Insecta; order Lepidoptera; family Noctuidae; genus Polymixis; species Polymixis flavicincta. Next base: position 23,385,212 of record OX465175.1, read on the forward strand.
TGTCTTTGGATCGAACATAGTGGTTTTTTTTTTCTATAGACTCTAAGAAGGTGCCTCAATGTTTTTAATGTGTGAATGTTATTTGTTTTTCTAGCAATTTCTGGAGCTTTGGTCAGCGGGAGTGACGTGGCTGGCGTACTTAGTGCCGAGCTACGCCATGAGCGGATTGTACGCACAGTCGCCGGCGTCCTTCGACGGATTTTATTTATACTTAGGTATGTTTTAACGGCTTATGTTAAATTGTCCGGAAGAAATTCTGAACAGCTAAATGCTTGTTTGCTGCACGAAGAAAACGGATCGTTTTCCTAGGTCATATTTAAACGTCACATCTTGACAGCGTGATGTTTATAGGCAAATCCGATTTATAAGTGTTCAGTAAAACGTTTTATTTTTTACTTATGTCGTATAGTTGATGTTTCGTATTATAATACATCCTCTATTTCAGGTTACATGGTGCTCTATCTAATAAGTATACAAATGTTATGTCGAGCGACGATATTCCTTGTGCCAATGGAGAAGACTGCGGCAGTCATATCAGGGTTCTGTCTACTGCTGAGCACCCTCGTCAACGGCGTGATGATACACGAGCGGGACCTGCCTTACTACGTCACGTGGCTGCAGTACGTGTCGCCATCTAGGTGGACCTTGCCGGAACTATTGGAAAGGGAACTTAGTGAGGTGGCTTTGAGGAGCAGTATTAGTAAGGATGTTCGGTGTCCTAATAAACAGGTGAGATTTTATTTGTCGTTCTAAGGTATTGGTAATAAATGTTTAAAATGGATATGTAGAAGTTTGGTTTATTAATGAAGGTGACCAAATCTGTAAGGCTACTGGCCCGTAGGAAGACAATGTGTGTCGGGTCGGAAATAGTTCTCAGTTCGAGGAAAAGCATTATCAAATTATAATTTCAGGAAAAAAATAAGTTTTCACTTGGAGTTTATTTCAAAATTGCAACTTTATTGTTGCGAGATAGGTACTCGTAGTGTCTCTAAACGATGCCATGGTTCCAGAGGCAAGCTCAAGTACCTATTACGAGAATTTTGATAAACATCTATTTTCTTTCTTACAGATACCCAGATACCAAGACATAATAGTACAATCGCCGTGCCCTCCTCCGAACGGAACACAAGTACTCTCCAACTACGAGTACCTTCGATCCAACCACCTTTGGGAGTGGAGTGAAGAAACGTTCCTCATCTCTCTGGCTATATTCTATGCAGTGTTTGCGTTTATAGGCCTAGTGGCGTTTGTTGCTGACTGTACTAAGTACACTAAGAGAAAAGACCGCGCGTCTAGGAGAGGACATAAAATTAGTGTGAATACTCCTTGAATTACATGAGACTGCTGTTTGATTTTATGTGAGACTTTCCGCCGGTTTTTAAAAGTCTTATGAGCAAAGATGTAAATCATTAGATTCGCCTTCACTGTACTAAGACGCACAGAAAATTGTCCATACTGAAAAGAGCGACCCACACAATCGCGTTTCCATGGCAATCAAAGTGTCAGAGGAGACAGAACGAAATAAAAATGCGCCATCTTTTGACTCAGCAAGGCGAATTTACGATTCAGAGACCACATATAATCTGCTGGGTTTTGTTTTGTTGGCTATTTTTGATTGGTTGATCAATCAGATAAGCTGGCATAAGATTTCATATCAATTTAGAAACTGGAGGTTGTGATCGAGAAAGGATGAGCCAATTTTCTTCCTTATGGTTTAATATGATGTGACTTTGCAATGTTAGTATTTGGCTGATGAAGAAATATTATTATTATTAGAGTCGTACAGATTTTTAATAAATATTATGTAACATACTATTAACATTTTCTGCGGTTATTGCTCAATCGTAAGGCGATTGTTTGCTGTATTTGAATGATTTGTAATAAGGATTATAGAAGTCGAACAATGTACAAAAGTATGAATTGTCATAATAAAATTATGTAATTAGGAGTAACTTCAACTTCGGAGTTGAATAAAAAGGCTGACTGTAGGTCTTCCGTCCATATAGATTTATCTATTATTTTTAGGATTTATTATTTTGTTTATGATCTACAGTGTATGGTTTTAAGTTTTTTCAAGTGGGGTGAATAGGACCTAAGTGCATACCACTAACTTTATCATTGCAACTTTGTTTGAATAGTTGAAACGCCTAATCAAAACTAATTTTAGATCTCATGACTACGCTTCGATTGGTTGAGACTATTTTCTATAACCAATCACAGCTGCAGTTTACATGAGATTTATGATTGGGTTTCAGAGTGATCAGGACAATATGAAAGTTTGAGATTTCAGCTTCTATTCATCCCATTAAATGTTTATCGATTTTATATTTACCTACATTTCATTGTAGAAATGTGGACATCTATTATTTGATACTTAATCGCTTTCTCTTCTCTACCTCTTTATTAGTAGAAAAGTAAAATAAGCAGCAAATACTGGCAATACCACCAGTTATTTTTGGTATATGGCAATGTTGCTATACAGCCCTGTACATAAAGTAGTTTTGAAACCTATTCATAATGAATACATACTTAGTTTAATTTTTATAAGTTTAAATATTAAGAGACGGAAGTTGTATAATCGAAAATATCTGTGCATTTTATGGTATGAGCATGTAGGATAAAATTATACACAGATCAAGTGACGATGCTCGAGTTACTTACATCAATCTTGTAGGAATTATTTCTTGTACACAAATATATCGAAGCTTCATTATGAATATTAGTTACTACTAACATTAGCCAAACCCACTGATACGTTACCCCGGTTCACTAAAAAGCGAAAATATAAGTTTTTGTGTTCATAGAAATCGTTCGAGAAAATGTAGAATATTTTAATGACTTGTAAGTGATCGTAGATGTTTTGTGCAACGAGGTCTTAATTTAAACCCTTTTTGTCAAACTAGTTTTAAAGTGAAGCCATATCACTTAATTTTTAATATAATTCTAAGTTACCTTAGCATCAAAATTATACATAATGTAATAATAAATAATAGTAATTTAATGATTTTATTAGTTTTATTTCATGATAACCTATTTCATAAACGAATTATTACAAAAAAATATAACAATGATTTACAATAATTTAAATGATATAAAAATAATAAATTATTTTAATTGAACACAACGTATTTTGTAACAAAACTTACACAATACTAGATTTTTCTATACAATTCATATTTAACGTAACGCAATTTCGATTAACAATATTATATTTAACGAATTAGACGACACATGATTGTAAAATATTGAAATTGTCTCTACTTCAGAAATATGTCGACAATTACATTATTATGAAAGAGTAGCAAAACTAACGTACCTGCCTAAAATTTTCCTGTTTTTTCGCGTTGTCCATTAAATCTAAGCTTAATAATACCAAAAAAAGATAATTTTACCAAATCTTCAAAAAATTAAAGCCTGCAATTACATTTACATTGATTTTTAAAATATCTCTTCGATATTATATTAATTTATTTTTAGGACGAGGTAGATAAACTTACTGCAATATTGGTCCAAAACTCTTCATCATCATTATTTTTATTGACTTTTGGTTTTTATATGAAACAGCTCGTGGTACCGCTTACAGATCTCGCAGATACAGGGTGATATCTTAGTCTGGTAACATTTGTTAGCTTTTTCTTTTGTACCGGTGTTTGTGCCCTTGTCTTGTTCGATATAACGGCTTTCTATAACAGTCTTGATCGCATCAGCACCATCGTCTAGATAATTGGCGTACGGTTCTTCCACGCTGTCCATCGATCTAGAAAAGTAATATTCAGATTAATTTGTCAGTCAGCCTACTATTGTTCTTCAATCTGAAAATTCCTATTATTGTAATTTAATGTGAAAATTGTACCTTGTAGTACAACCTTAAGTGCAGTTCCACTCGACAATCCTTTGATTATTGAAAATTACACCTGTTGCGGTACAGCTCAACAATACACGTACTATTGCACTACAAGTCATTTGCATTACAATCTAACAGTTATGCTACAACTCAGCAATACTCCTACTATCGTACTAACAACGTGACATTAATCTTCTAAAAGACAGTCTATTATTGTAAACTATGATCTTTATGATTGCACTATAACTTAACAATTACACTACAACTCAACAATCCTCCTCCTATTGAACTATTACTCAACAGTTGCACTACAACTCAACAATCCTCTTATTACCTGCACTATATCTTAACACAACTCAACAATCCTCTTATTATCTGCACTATATCTTAACACAACTCAACAATCGTCCTATTATTGCACTATAACTCAACAATTGCAATAAAGCTCTTTAATAGTGCACTACAATTCGACAATTCTACCACGATGCTACCCTTTACCACCTGTCATCGATTTCGGAATCGTGGTCCGCGTATTGGTTGGCTTTCCACGGTTGTGTGTGTACGTTGTAGACACAGTATTCACGACACCGACGCTTACGCGCTGATTGCTTGCTCCGAGGTGGAGGCATGCATGTCTTTGTTCTATGAAAAATAATACGGTTTGTTGAGCTATTCTTATTGCTATATTTTAAGTCTGAAACGATGGAAAGTCTATGTGAAAGATGATGTGGATAAAAAGGGGGCGACTGACGAGATGACGACTAATAGGGAGTTAGGAAAGGAAGACATGTTGCGCCGAACCCAAATAAATTAAGTTATGGCAAGAAAATTATAAAAAATGATTTGATTTTGATAATTATCAAGTCATGGAACAACAAACTCAATGTCATTTTTTTTCAATCTCTTTTACAAATTTTATTCAAAAATCAATATAGAATACGCAATGATTAAGTAAATAGCGCGGCCTAAGTGGCGATGGAACGTTAATGGTCCGAGATTATAAATTTAACTAGGTAGGTATAGAGCTAATTTGTATGTCCTTCTAAACCAGTTCGTCACTTTTACCCAGGTGTGTCTTTTTGAGAGATCTCTCTTTGTCTTTTTCTATTATTGTACATAAAGAGACACAGAGAGATAGTTTTCATGGTCGAGGGTAGGTACTGTCAAAATCAACATCCAAAATGGCGGCAGCAGAAATTTTCAAATTTTTCATCATGGGTGTCGTTTTCATGGTTTTGGCGGGTGCCTAAGTCGATAGCAAGGTCAGACTGAAAATCCAAGATGACGACAACTTTGTGGGAGCTTCTAAAAAGTTATACTAGATGGCTTTGTATTAAAAACGCGTGTGAATGAAAATACACGGGTGTGTGTGCATGCGATTATGCGTAAGGAACTTCGTTTCGAGTCGAGACCCGGTCCCTCGACCGCACACATTAATTTTAATACTCTGATTTATCAGCTTGTATAGCAAACAGACAGTGGAGACCACAAATCGATATGCGTAGTGTGGGACACCCCCCAGCCAGATGGATGGACGACCTTAAAAAGGTGGCTGGGACAGACTGGATGCGAAGGTGGAGATGAGTGTTGTGGCGAAGCCTGGGAGAGGCCCATTCCGGCAGTGGATTGCGATAGGCTAAGTTGATTGATAAGCAAACATACGTAAATACGGAGTGCTACAAGGGTCTTTTGGCTCGTGGTCAGAATCGGAACTAAAGCCGCCATCTTGTTTTGTCAGTACAATTTCATAAATGTTTACCAACAACATCCCCAGTCAAAGTCATTCAGGCGCCAATAGATCCTTGTATTACTCCAGATTGATTTTGTTAATATGTTCTTATAAACAACATACTTGGTACAATGGCAGGTGTTACTGTGATCAACGGTTTTCGGCGTTAAGCTGCAACATGACCGTGAACCGGTTGATTCTGACCGTGACCTTGACCTCGACCTCGGCAATGATGGTGTCCTTCCAGTTTTGCACTTGTTTCTGGGAATTATAATTGTGATGTACCTAAACAGTACCTTTAATATAGCACAAATTGAGTTTTAGAAAAAGTTCAGCTTTGTAGAATGCTGTCTCTTTCTAAAGTCCAATGTGTAATATTAATGACAGTTCCTAAACCAACCACTCACTTAACTTCATAATGAGTTCGAATTACCCACTATTATAAGAAGAGAGCTTTTTTGCGTGGGAAATCATCAAATAACTTCTCCCGCTCTGGGTGGAGCAGGAGGGCGTGTTAGACTTTTACTGACTAAAACCCACCCTTTTTCCCTCAGTTGCCCATCGGTTTGTGCTGACATATCTTTGAGGCGTACGTGGAACACGACGCGCCGTCGACCTGGGCTTGGTCCTTACCGGACAGCAAGCTACCCATTACTCGCATCCGCAAGCCCACGCCTACGGTGGCCGGGAATCAGCCTGGGATTCCCGACGCCCAGGGCGTCTCCTGCGGCGACTAAGGCCGTGAGGGCGCATATACTGCCTCTCCCTCACGTGCGCCGCTTCCCTCTTCGCGAGCATCATTGCTTCGCAGAAGGAGGTGACGGCTGGTTGTACTCTCGCTCCGTAGTATGGCCTGTACCATGGCCGGACGCGAGAGATTGCCGCCACCGATCGCCTCCACGAGGACACGGCGGTGCTCCGTCTAAGCCGGGCAGACCTCTACCGTATGCTCCACCGTGTCCACAGGGCGTTCTTCGCAGTGGTAACACCCGGGCGTTTCCTCCCGCCTTATGCGAAACAGGAACCTCCCGAAACAGCCATGTCTGGAGAGGACCTGCGTCAGGCGGAAGGAGAGGACGCCATGCCGCCTCTCAAGCCACTCCTCAAAGAGGGGACTTACACGCAATCGTGGCGTGCCCAAGAGCGCTAAGGTTGAATGTCAGTTTGCATGTTATGAAACCACAAGGTTTATTCTGTATTAGATGGACCTTAGTGAATTTCCAATTTTCTGGGTCTTCCTATCAAAATTGGTAAAGCAATTAAATACAACATCGACTACACGCATTATTTCTTTGCCATTTTTATGACAATGAGCCTTCTGCAATCCACAGCCAGATATTTTGGAGTTAGCCATTTACAGCCAATAGAATATGGCCTTGTACAATAGGGCATTTTCCAATTTATTAAAAACTATTCTAATTTGAAGATTGGTACGAAATATGTAACAGAAAAATAAAAGTAAATTGATTTATATCCATTTTCTCAATTAAAAACGATTTAAACCAAATTTATTTTTCGTTGTTTTGAATTTACCGCCAAAACGCTCCTTACGATGACTTTTTATCACGTGACGTCAACTTTGTGTAAACTAAGGTCGTTAGTAAGTAAACAAGTGAGTGTCGTGTTTATGACTAACAAGATTTTTTATGGATAGAAAGTGAAATCACTGGTGTGCGGTGCCTCTGTGCACAAATACCTACTTCTAATACTGCGCCAAACTAAGTATTTGTAGGTACTGGTGCTGTTTACACAAAGCTGACGTCACGATGTCACGTGATAAAAATCATCTTAAGGAGCGTTTTGGCGGTAAATTCAAAACAACGAAAAATAAATTTGATTTTAATTGTTTTTAATGGAGAAAATGGATATAAATACATTTATTTTAATTTTTCTGTTAAATATATCGTCCCAATCTTCAAATTAAAATAGTTTTTATCAAATTGGTAAATACCCTATTACAAGTTCATGTCTGTTTTCATCTTTCACTCTTCAATCTTCTAGCTCACCTATGGTACTTTGCAGTATGGCAGACCTGCTGCTGCTGCTGCTGTGCCTGCGATTGTCTCTTTAACTCTTCCCGCCGGCGTGGGGAACAATGACAAGGGTTTACTTGAAGCGTCGACGGCACATTGCACGGTTGACTCCACACCTCATCTATACGCACTTTCGTTGCTATCTCAATTTTTGGGGACAGAATACCCTAAAAACAACAACAAAAGATTAAAAAGAATATCAAAAACTATTGTACGCACAGCTACACATCAAGCTATACATTTCCATTAAAAGCTGATCTCGCATTCTATAGGATTTCCGTGCAGTGCGAGATCACTGTAAACTGGAAATATATAGCTTGATGTGTAGCCGTGTGTACCTATGCATGGTAATGTTACACATTAGTATTCTTATCAGGTTGACTTGTAATTCAACATATTATTCCTTCCAGCAAAAACATCATCTTATAATAATTGTCTCATTGAATCTCATTGCCTTACAGGATGTGATAGTGTTTCTTTTTTTGAGGGAGGGGTAATTATCGAATAACTTCTCCCGCTCTGGGTGGAGCAGGAGGGCGTGTCAGACTTTTACTGACTAAAACCCACCCGTGTTCCCTCAGTTCGTGTGCTCTGTTGCCACGGTATCTCTTTCGAACAACCCGCACCCCTGGCAGGCATCGGCCCTCGTGAGCTCCTTCCGTTGGTGCTGACATCTCTTTGAGGCGCGCGTGGAACACAACGCGCCAACGAACCGGGCTTGGTCCTTACCGGACAGCGAGCTACCTATTACTAGCCGTCCGCAAGCCCGCGCCTACGGTGGATGGGAATCAGCCTGGGATTCCCGATGCCCAGGGCGTCTCCGCGGAGGCTAGGGCCGTGAGGGCGCATATACTGCCTCTCCCTCACGTGCGCCGCCTCCCTCTTCGCGAGCATCACTGCTTCGCAAAAGGAAGCGCGGCTACCCATGCACTCTCGCTCTGTAGGTACCATGGTCTGGATCAGGGCCGATCGCGAGAGATCGCCGCCGCCGATCGCCTCCACGTGGACACGGCGGTGCTCCGCCCAAGCCGGGCAGACCTCCACCGTGTTTTCAGGGCGATCTTCGCAGTGGAAACACCCGGGCGTTTCCTCCCGCCTTATGCGAAACAGGAACCTCCCGAAACAGCCATGTCCAGTGAGGACATGTGTCAGGCGAAGCTGAGGACGCCGTGCCGCCTCTCAAGCTACTCCTCAAAGATGGGAATTACCGCCGCAATCGTGGGGTGCCCAGCACTGGGTTGCGACAATCGCACTCTCCATGTCGCCATGAGATCCCGTCGGAGCTCTGTCCGCTGTGCCGCGATTTTCCGCGGCAGCGGAGTTACGCGCCGGCGTTTGGCCTCCTCGCGCCACTCCCAAGTGTACGCAACTACGCAAGGACAACAGCCCGTTTTACCTATAACCTATAACTACGCAAGGAACTTTGCATCCGGATCCCATGGCGGGATGTCATAGTGTCACATCTGGACTAAACGGTGTGCTTAAATGCAAAAGGGTCTCACTATCATATCCTGAAAGCTGGAAGGTATACATTAAATAACAATTCACCCTGTGTAGATGCTATTTGCAGTATTTGTTGGATTGGTTTTTATTTTATTTATGGGTCTATTTCGTTTTTAGACCAACAGCAATTAGATTTCTTGAAGAACATGTGCTGTTTGAAGTAATGTCTCATATTAATTTGACTTACAAAATTAAACAACTTAAAAAAAAAAAAACTCAATTTTTTGTGAGGGTGTTTTATTGTCATGCGGACTTCCTCACACTGACAGGACAGATGTGCATGCATGTTTCTCTTTAATTTTGGTTATTTTAAGTGTAATAAAATTCCAGAATGTTGGCTGATGTCCATGGCAAATCCACTTGAGTGCCGAAATCCGCATGATAGTAAAAACACCCCTAAAGCAGTCACTGACAAACAGAAATACCAGGTTGAAGCAAAGTTAATAAAAATTATTACAGGGAACTCTTTAGACCTCCGCATGAGCAGATCTACTCCTTCATTCGAGCACATGTTGGGTGGAAAGAGAACATCATTGAGTGCACCCAGGTACTGGGCAAGAATTTTTCCACATTCAGTAGATAAATTGCCATCACACCATTGCACCAGTTCACAGTATATTGTTTCATCTTCTGCAATAGAAATATTTTGTGGTTATTACAAGTGTCTCACATCACTCAGCTACTTCAGGCACCGTCTCAGTTAATTATGAAAGTTATTCTACTATCCCAGTATAGGTAGTACAAAGACTAGAACCTACCCTGGATCTCTTAAAATTTTATTTTTAAAATACTTACTTAACAAACAGCAAATGTTATTCAATGCACAAGACTCCTGAAATCTTTTCCGGAAGTAGAACACATCTTTGAACATGAGAGGGAATATAGGTGGCAGCAGGCAAGTCTGGTAGCTAGTGCCGAGAGCAAATACGGTGAGGGAGACACGGCCGTCTTGACATAACCACACTCCTGGACATGATACCTAAGGCATAAAATATGAGGTAATAGCTATGAACCAAAACATGGAGCATATGAGTTTGATCAAAATGTTAGTGGTGTAAAACAGAAGTTTTAGTACGGGCAAAGACAAATCTTAAATGAGGTGATTTTATTGGTTTACTTTAAAACTTCGTAGTTGGTTACAATGTAGTTACAAAGAAAGCAAGTATTAACTTACCCTCTGTACATCTATTTCCACTGTCAACTCGATAGTTTTTGGCATGTTGCAGCATCGCTTTGCCGATTAACTAGCTTTCACTACACACTCATGACTAAACACATAATTTACGGACTAAGTCTGTCCTATTGATCTAATTTCTCATCTCAATTTATATTATTCTAATGTTTACTTTTATCAAAATGTACAGTGTGTTTTCATTTTACATACACCCACAAACCATCCCACGGCATTGTAATTGGTTCAAATGTCAATAATAAAGCTCTAGACCCAATGAAACATACGAATGATACGAAAACGAATAAAGTTTTCTTCTTTAGCCAACCGTGTTATGGCTTTTTGTTGCCATGACAACTCTATTTCAAATGTCAAACAAATTCAATCTGTCAGCAGGCAGACGTTCAGGAATTACGATTTGTATCATTAATTTTTTCTGACCTTTTGTTATTATTTTTGTTGTGTGTTGTTTATCTTAACATGAGGTAGTTAGGCCATTATATAAATGGATATTTTAATATCATGAGTATTCATGAGCTTATAAAATATTTCTACAGAATTTACTAACAAAACACCACATCGAAGAACAAAACCACTGTACTGAACAAGCAACTAAACCTTGAACGAAAGTCCTTAGTGTCATTTTCATATTTTTTGGGTTGTCAAATTAAATGTTAGATGTCATTATTTTGCGCGCGTTTTAGGGGTGGTTGATTAAATTATTATAAAATAAAGCCAATATGACTAAAGTTCCATCTGTAATTCATTGGTTCCGGTTAGATCTACGAATTCACGACAACCTTGCTCTACGTAATGCTATAAACGAAGTAAGTTTTTCATAATGCAGCTACTACGACAGGCACCCCACGCATCTTTTGATTATCTTATTTCTTTATTTCATGAGCTTTACTGCTTTATGTTGTTTGCTTATGGTAATAAGTTTTAAACCCACGCTTATAGTTCCTAGGTGCGAATAAAACAACATAACCTTTTGTTTTAGGCTGAAAACCGTAAACATCATTTAAGGCCAGTCTACTTCATTGAACCTGATATTAAAAATAAGGTTGGTGTTAACAGACTAAGGTTTTTAGTACAAAGCCTACAAGATCTAGATTTAAATCTGAAGAAACTGAATAGTCGCCTCTACGTCATCAGAGGAAATGCTGTCGAAGAATTACCGAAACTTTTTGATAAATGGCAAGTGAAGTATTTGACATGCCAGGTTGATATTGATCCAATCTATGTCAAACAAGATGAAATAATTGATGATATTGCAGAGAAGAAAGGTATCTTCATTGTCCGGAGGGTCCAACACACTATCTATGATGTTCACAGTGTCTTGAAAAAGAACAATAACAGTGTTCCCCTGACTTACCAGAAGTTTCTTTCTCTAGTTCAAAATGTGCAAGTAAAAGAATGCATTGAGATTACAAAGGAGATTTCGGATCACTGTAAGCCTACAAATGGAGATTCTAAAAAGTATGATGTTCCAAGTCTTGATGAGCTGGAGTTTGATGAATCTGGATTAGATACTTTGAAATACCCTGGAGGTGAAACTGAGGGTCTAAAGAGATTGAATATGTATATGGCACGAAGACAATGGGTTTGCAAATTTGAGAAGCCCAATTCTTCTCCTAATAGTTTGGAACCAAGCACTACTGTTCTGAGTCCTTATATCAGTCATGGATGTTTATCAGCAAAGCTTTTTTACCACAAGCTGATGGAAGCTTTAAATGGTATGCCTCACTCGGAGCCACCAGTGTCTTTGCTGGGTCAGTTAATGTGGAGGGAGTTCTACTACACAGCAGGAGCAGGCACAGAAAACTTTGATAAGATGGTTGGAAATTCTGTTTGTACCCAAATTCCATGGGGTACAAATGAAGAACACTTGAAAGCTTGGGCAGAAGGAAGGACAGGATATCCATTTGTTGATGCAATAATGCGGCAGCTTAAACAAGAAGGTTGGATACATCACTTGGCTCGCCATATGGTTGCTTGCTTCCTTACAAGAGGAGACTTATGGGTATCCTGGGAACAAGGAGCCAAAGTTTTCGAAGACTATTTGCTAGACTATGATTGGTCTCTGAATGCTGGCAACTGGATGTGGCTCTCAGCTTCTGCCTTCTTTTATAAATACTTTAGAGTCTACAGTCCCATAGCTTTTGGTAAGAAGACAGACAAAGATGGTTTATACATCAGGAAGTATGTGCCAGAATTGAAGAAATATCCTACTGCTTTTATTTATGAGCCATGGAAGGCCCCTAAAAGTATTCAGACTACAGCAGGATGCATTATTGGGCAGGACTACCCTAAAAGAATAGTTGACCATGACAAAGTGCACAAGGATAATATGCAAAAGATGTCTGTGGCTTATAAATTAAATAAAGAGAGGAAAGCTCTTAAGCGACCCTTGACATAGTTCTATGCATCTGTTATGTTTATATAGATCTGCTATGTTATTAATCATTATTTTATAAGGAAATGTGATGTTCTTCATAAATCTACCTCATTTGGGCTAGCTAAATAAAATTTAGCAGCAATAATAATATTTGATTATGTGCAGACGCCAGCAGTTCAACCTACCCCAAACTGTCAAATTATCCCAATTGAATATGAACCTTATACTTACGGTATAAAGTTGAAAATCTATCAAATAAATTTGACGGATTGGAGTCGCTTGATGTGCTGGCGTCTGTACAGTCGCCAGCAGGTTAAGCTATCCGAAACTGTCAAATTTTCCCAATTAAACATAAACCTTATACCTTTGTGATAAAGTTGAAAAACGATCAAAGAAATTTGACAGATTGGGGTAGCTTGATGTGCTGGCCTCTGTACATTAAAGTTTATGCACAATAAATCATTTCTTATGTATTTCATCATTTACTTTCCTGAAATAGGATTCAGACGCATATGACGTCATTTAAAAAAAACATAACCCTCCTTTTGGCGCAGTTGGGTAAGGTAATAACATCAACATGTTCTCAATTTCAAGCAGTTTGGCAGGACGGTATGAAAAGATTTTTGTTAAATGTGACAAATCTAAAAAAAATCAAATGACAGGCTGTTTTCAGTGATACCTTTGCTAGTGAGAATTTTTAAAACTGACAGGACAGCTCTCGAGCTCACCAGCTGGCATCTGTCAATGTCATCTGTTCGCGATCGAATCGTTTTGTTTTGGTTTGTTTTTGTAGCTTTATAAAGTAAAATGTAATTAATTGATGAATCTAAACTAGAAATAGAACAATGAATACTACGGACAGAGAGAGTGCTGATAATATAAAGGCGGCTGGTTCTCGGACACAGTATATGGGTAAGTTTGATGAGACTATCCGGTACATTTTTCTATTTGCTGCTGAATGATCAATTAAAAAGTGTTATGTATTTCCTGCGTCTCTGGAACAGTTTTTTTTGGTTAATAGCTTTAGGTATTCAGTAAGTTTAACTTAGATCTTACATGCATATACGTCTGGAATGCGTAAAGAGATTTCTAACAGGAACGCCCACAATTCAGCTTGTCATGATTGAATTACCTTTACATTTTCATTTCCAAGTAAGTATGATGGTTTGTTTTGGAAATAGAGGTTGTTGATGTCCTAACCTAACAAAGCAAATCCATCTGATAAAGTGCTTCATTTAAAGCGTACCCTATCGGGTGCGGCCCAGGCTTGACCGGTTAAATTAGATATGGTTAACGGCTATGAATAAATGTATTCAAAATGTGTTTCTTAGGAAGCATGTGTGGTGTGATTATGAATGGTAGGCTGAGGAATTATGTGTTATGTCATGTGAGTTAAAAAAAGATACTGGGTAAAACGGGGTGAATAGAGACTGCAGGGGTGAATCGAAATGAAACTGTAAAAGTGGATTTTGACAGTAAACACATTAGAGTCCTTTTTGGCTACAAATGATTATAATTTCAACAGTAAAATCAACTTAAAAGATTCGTCTCGATTCACCCCTGCAGTCTTTATTCATCCCGTTTTACGGTATTGTGGCAAAAATTCAAAAGAGTATGTTTACATGGTTTGGCCATATTGAGAAGATGAAAAGCAATTAAAAAAAGGTATTTACAAGGCAGGTGTGAGTTCGAACGCCAGGAGTGGACAGCCTATGAGTAGGTACGGTCGCGGTCAAGAGTCCATTCTCATGCTAAGGATTATATTGCTATGACTAGCGGTCCAGGCCGTACCTACAGCTGTGTGTATAAGTGTATGTAACCAGGCCGCACACCACTGTCGTCGAAAGATACAAAAAACATACCGTCGCACAGAGTACTCTGTCTCTGTCTGTACTGTGTTACGTAGTAACTACGTATGACCTTGGTCGGTTCATACGATCGCTAAAATTCACGTTCTAATAATCATGTCTCGGTAGCTCGCAGCGTATTGTCATTGATTAAGAAACACATAAGTCTGGGATCAAATCTCCTGATGAGACTTTTTTTTTTCTTTTCAACAATAATATTCATCAGTTCTTTTATTATTCGTTATACGAGAATGTGTTTTTTAAATTACTTATATTATTATTTAAACAAAGGATTAAGAATATTATGTGATTACAAAATGTTTATTCGTTATAATTGTATGAAGTAGGTATAAAAATAACTACTAATGACTTCTTGTTAACAGTTTATTTTCTCATAAAGAACAATTTATTGAAGTAAAGTAGCTAATTGGTGAACCATGATAATCAGGCTATTGTATCTTAGTAATATAATAAGATTGTGCTGTAATTACTACTATGTGCGGTACTCTAAAGAAATCACATTTTTCTACGCAAATCTACCCACGTAAAAATAACAAATGCAGACAAGTTGTCACAATACAATTAAATGACTCAGTAGTACTACTACTGGAATAAATCTACTGCGAGTGAGTTAGTTCTCTCAAACCTCAAAGTTAACAAATCGTATTTAATAGGACTTATCGAAGTTATAGCTTAAGTAATCATTTTCATTACGAAAAGAAGATTGAAACTAAACCTCGAAATAATCCATATTACGGATATGACACAATATTATGTGAATATTACTAAAATCAATATAAGTCAATAATAATAAATATTTCTAATTTATATCTTAATGTTAATGTTTATGTTTTTTGAGCTGGTTTTCAATGATGCAAACCTTCTGCGTGGAGTGCACGGCGCACGGTTTGAAAATATGTGTCGAATAATTTGGCAAAATGTCTTGTCTTTTTGAAACCACTTGTGCTGTCGCTTTCTTTTATAAGCTGGGGTCTTCCCTTTGCTTTCGACGGGCAAGGCTACCCCCTTCCTCATATCTTTTCATCCACTGACTCACAGTATTTCACTAAAACAAAAAAGGGGTACTGTTAGGCTACTAAAAAAAATACATACTAATATATATTACTATTTGGAAACAAAATTATTTGAAATATAAATTTAACATAAATATTTAATCTAGGAAATAAATTTACTTTGAAATTTTATATTTTTCTTCTATTTAGACGTTTTGATATTTATAAAACGTTTAAAAAATAACTACAAGGATCAGCAGTTATACTTTAATTAAATAAGTGCTTAATAAAATAATTAAATCATAATACTCACACTCAGGCCGGTTTCATCAGATATTTGTGATATTTAAGTCCGCTTTTATGCAGCGCAATAATATTCGCTTTCATTTCTATTATTAAATTTGCTTACATTTTAAAATGAACTAGAAGACCGCTAATAGATTAAACACACGTCACTAGCACACAATAACAACCAACACCGTTCTATATGTCACGTCGAATGATTCGTAAGTTAACTATCATTTAAATTTATTTAGGTTTCTGTGGGTATATTGATAAAGTTTTACGAGTTTAGTGAACAAGACGAACAGAACAAGAAACTATAGTCAAAAGCGATTTTTAAAACAATAAAAAGGCTAGCACACCGCGCGTGGGATTCGAACCCGAGACTCGTTGCGCACGAGGGCGCTAATCCAAGTACAGTAACCACTAAGCTATCACGTCATTTACTTCAACGGTTGAATTTATGAAATACAATCATTTGTAGACGTATGAGAGTGTGTGTGTCTACAGTATAGAAATTACTTAATATAAGAAGGTCGTAAGTTAAACCGTAGTGTCAATCAATTACTTTTTGAGATTGGTACTCCGCTTTTGGATCCTACTGTACATAAATTGATTGTCTTCAGTGCATAGTACGTGCAACCGGCGTGTGTCACGTCACGTGTGTATAAGACCAGACGTTTGAATGTAAACGAGGCAAGAGCATGTAAGAATCGTAGTAGGCAGCTTTCTGTAGTTTCTGCCTACCCACACAGAAACAATCTAACACTAAACTGCACATCAATCTAACACTAAACTACAAGAATGTTGCTGAATGTAGAGGCACAGTCACATTGAAAAGTATTTCAAAACAAATTATGTTATTGTTTTGTCTATACTAGTATTATAAAGAGGAAACATTTGATTGTTTGTTTGTTTGTATTGAATAAACTCCGAAACTACTGAACCGATTTGAAAAATTATTTCACTGTTGGGAAGCTACACTATTCCCGAGTGACATAGGCTATTTGAAAATCCCCGTTTTCCCACTGGAACGGGAAACACGCGGGTGAAACCGCGGAGCGCTGCTAGTGCGGTATAATTTTCCACGGTACTTCATTAAAACAATGTATCAGATACATAACTATATAACAGTTAGGTAGCATAATTGCACAGTTAATTTTGGGAAACAAGACTATTGTTCAATGGGTCATTCAACTGTTTTGTTTTAGTAGATTTTATTAAATGGGCATGGTATATCATGTTAGAATGAGTAGTTTTTTTAAATGAAATGATATTGTAACTGTGTTAGCATAATATGTGTGATATTATTGTATGAGTCATTTTGCCATTACTGCTTAATTTTTCCAGTACAGTGAGGTACTAGTTGGTTGGTTGCACATGAAAATTTAGTAAATTGGTTTTTCAATTATCCCGTGCAACCAACCAATGATACATGCATAATGTTGGAGTCAAAATATGTACTTAAAGACAAACCATGCTCTTGATCCCTGATCCTTAATCATGATGTAGTAACTTAGTACTTACCTATCTTATTAAAATTAAGTTTTTGTTTACACAAAAGAGAGGCTTGCAACCTGACTACTAATCTCATTATTATTCACAATGAAAAGTTAAATAATATCTGCACATAGGTACTCCTCCAATCATTGAATTGAATGAATACATTCATTGTTGATCCTGAACATATTTTAGAACTTTGTAAATAAATACATTAATTATCAATAACTGTTATCTAGCTCTTTATCCAGTCATAATGTAGGTAGGTACTACATGAATGGACTGTTTCATTCACGCAAAGGTAGGTCGACTAAAGACGACCATTATTTGTGTTCAAGTTGTGGTCTTTGTTGCAAATGAACGACCCAGTATTGTGGCAACGTATAGAGGCCAGCACATCAAACTATCCCGATCTGTCAAATTTGTTTGATATATTTTTCGAAGAGTTCCGTTGTCTGTCTCCGAAACGCATCATCCGATCTATATGAAATTTAAATGGGACCATTTCGAAATAAACCCCTTTCGAACAAAAAGAGAATTTTGCAAATCGGTCTTATGATGGAGTTATGCCCGAACCTCCACCTAACTCCTAACCGTTAAAGAGTTGTACCTTCCTTCATCAGCTCAGGGTCATGAGATGATGATGACCATACGCAAATGTCTCAATAGCTTTAGAAAATATGTGAAAAACATTGTTAATACCTAAAAAAATAGTTGCCCTCGATTTCCCTGGGATTGCATCATCAAATCCTGACTTGGTGCCAATGGGACCACCTCAGGAGTATACTCTTTCAAATAAAAAAATAATTTTGAGGATCGGTCCACAAATGGGGGAGAAATCGAGGAACATTCATAAAAAAAAATAAAAAAAGAAACAGTGGAACATATAACCTCCTCCTTTTTTGGAGCTCGGTTAACAAAAGAATAAGGTTCTTGTTCAATATGTGTTCAATTGGGAAAAATTTACAGTTTGGGATAGCTTGTTGTGCTGGCGTCTTTATACAAGAATAACATGACTGACCGACTAAATAATGACCTCTTAGGTAACTGTGGTGCTCAAAACTCAAACTGTAGCCTGAGCAGGGTCCTTAGCGTTCAATATGGTAAGACTGTAGGTACAGTCGGGATATCATGGGATACTCTGACCATCGCGAGATCAGCGGCAGACGCTTAGGACGTGCTAACTAAAGCGTAGCATATAAACCAAACGGCATAGGTACCTACTACTAAAGCAAGAGTAGCTGCATTATCTTCTCGATCTTCTTGGTATTGATAGATAAAACATCGGAGAAATGCTCTTTCTCTTAAGCTATTAGTCTAAAACCCATCTTAGGGTGCACCATGGGGTTTGCGCCTGTAATGCAGAGTGTACTTACTAACTAACGGATAATAATAGGTATTATTATCTATATTAGGTATCCATGAAAGCCCTGAAATTATGAAAAATATACGAACAGACAGGCAGACAAACTTTCGCAATACAACAATTATTATTATTTATCAATCAACCATGCTATTATTGA
The DNA here is from genome assembly GCA_949987655.1 of Polymixis flavicincta. Classification (NCBI taxonomy): domain Eukaryota; kingdom Metazoa; phylum Arthropoda; class Insecta; order Lepidoptera; family Noctuidae; genus Polymixis; species Polymixis flavicincta. The sequence goes on from OX465175.1 coordinate 23,404,055, forward strand.
AAGTTATTTATTTATATCTAAAATAATCATTGTAATGTCATTCACATTGTTCTTCGATGTAAATATTTTGGTTTTGACGTGCACTCTTGATTATGACCGCTCTTGTGACCTACAAGCCAAATGCTTTTGACCTGTTTCTATGTGCGACTTTCCAATCTGACTAACGGTCGAAAGATGTTCGAAGAGTTGGCCCATCATGTACAGCAGTTTAGTGCAGCATTGGACTAAGGGGACTGCTTTAGCAATCGCCAACGTGCCTACTCAGAATCGAATAACTTATACTTTCTGAGAAAATACTTTGTGAAGGTAGCCGAAATTAAAGCTCCTGCAGGCCTAGACAAAACACATTTCTGTTAGCGTTCACGCCAAACGCTACGCCAAAATGTATGGGAATGACATTACCTGCGGAAAAGACACGACGTAACCTTTCCGCAGTTAATGTCATCCCCATAAATTTTGGCGTAGCGCTTGGCGTGGACGCTAAGAGGAATGTTTTGTCTCTAGGCCCTGGTTTGAGATAAAGGTGCCTTATTGCTGAAAGGTGGTTTAGGGCGATATTGGTGCCGATTCTGTTGTCACAAAATTCTCTAAACTAGACTAAAAATCACCAAAATTTAGTTTATTCCTGTCAAACGACGATTTCCTATTCTGAAATTGACTAAAGTGACAACTTAACTTTAATTTAGTTTGACAGCACTAAGATTGCACTGAATTATTAGTTTAGTGAAAATGGTAATTTTGCTATTCTATTGTTGTCAATTTCATTATTCTATTCAACCTAAAATTTTGGTTGTCTAACTAAATCTGACTATTTTTAATCGCGATTCACATCGACCGCCGGCGCGCTGCTGGCTCTAAAAAAAAACACGGGGTAGGGCAAACAAGTACCACTTTGCGAAGCCAAAACATACCACGTGCGAGTCGCAATTGTCAAATTCGATTTTAGTTGTGTCAAAATAGTTTTTAAATTTAGAGATATTTTTTTGCAGAATAGCGTTTAGATTCTCATAGTAAAAAGTAAGGAATTTTAGTTATAGTTTAGTTCGGTGTACAACAGAATCGGCACCATTGTGTGTTAATATATAGCTCTTAAATATAATTATAACGCCGATCCTACTGACCTCTTCTGTGGTTTAAGCCTAAATTGTCACCATCTTATAGACCCCTTCGAAATTCAAGAGATTCTGATAGCCAATATGTCAGATAATCTTTACGCAAATATTTATCATTGCAGAGCCAGTTACCTGAAAGCATTCATCGATTGTGTTAAATAATAAAGGCAAGATAACAGTTTAAATGTTAAAATTAGAATTAAGTTATAGCGTCGAGTTCACATCAAGGACTATTGAATCATGCATATTATTATCGTCTCTTTATCGTAGTTTAATCATATTAAGTTGTTACGGAATCTGTAGTTCAATGCTGGTCAATGCCTGGTTAATATTTCGCATAACATCGTTGTCTCAGTTGTCTGTCTGCCAATCCGAAAGTTCGTGAAGTTGTCTGCTTTACATGTTTGCTAAAGTTCTGTGATGAACTTCACGATTAGCGACAAATGCGTGCACTGACTGGTCAGGTCCACTCAATCTGTGTGGTTCTTTCCTCAAAAGACCATTTCAGACACCAACCTTCATAGTCTTCACATGATCTGACCAAGATTATGTCTGGACTTTAAAAGAGACTGTGACCTCTGAGTTTGTTTCAGCTTTTCTTCTCAGAGTAGTCAGATAGGAAACACCGACCTCGACTAGTTTAAAAAATATGATGGACGTTTAAAAGTGTTTGTATAAACCTACTTACAGAAATAAAATAATTTATCATTGCTACTAAGTTACACAAAACGGCTTCAAAACAGATAATTAAGATGAAATCTAGACCATGTCCAATATAATATTTTATTCCTGTCGTACTTTCCGGTTCCGGTCGTCCCTTATCCTAGGACATATCTTAAACTACTAAAGTTTGTAAGTTTAATATCAATGAATTATACCTACACATAAACATTCAGAATAATATGATTTTTTGATGCTGGTGTCAACCGCATCGTAATCGCATCGAATTTTAGTAGTTTACAAGAACAACGCGGTCACACAGACATACGCGACAACGTATACCTAGTTTCGGGAATTCAAGCTTATTAAGGACATACTAGCTGTTACCCTTCAACTGCGTGATTTTTTTAAATACAAATATCTAGGATGAAAAGTAGCCTAAGTATGTCCTACTCCAGGGCTCAGACTAACTTTCTGTCAAATTTCATAACGATTGTTTCAGTGGCTTAATAAGCGTTACAACAAGAGAACAGATAGACAAACAGAGTTACTTTCGTATTTATAATATTAGGATAATATAATCGATTTCTAGTAAACGAAGAACCTTGTGAAAGCGCGACCTACTACAATAATTTTATAACCGATCGTTCGCGAGTCGTCAAAAATATCTGTAGAACAAAATATTGGATATTTGTTTGTATGTTTGACTAAAATACACTTGTTCTAGTTTCGTAACGCATACTGTTACTCAACTCGCTATTAACAATTTTCCAGGCAGTAGATATCAAGAGATTTTCACACGTTTGTGTGAGGAAAATCTCTTGCCTGAAAAATATATATAGTCAGCTTATAATGTTCCCACTGCTGGGACACAGGCCTCCTCTCTGTGAGTGTGTGGGCCACAATCCACCACGCAAACCCAGTGCCAGTTGGTGGATGTCACATGTCTTCGAATTTTTGGTTTTAGGACATGCCGGTTTTCTCACGATGTTTTCATCCACCGTTTTGAGAGCAGTGAAGATTAACCTCGTCGTGGAATACATAGATATACCTATAATCCTTGTTTTTTCGGTCCTCTGCGGAGTGGTACGAAGTCATAATAAGCTGTCTATCGTGATGCATGCGTCTTCGAACTTAGCTCTGTGCTACCCCACCAATCCACAGTTAATGTTAGAATATTTTTTTAGCATTTTCTCCAACTCGTAATGCCCGAATGGAATACAAAACCTTGCGTTGTTTACTGACAGAATTCCTTTACATGAATCACATATTTTCACAGGTGTGAAGTTAATTTAGCATGAAATAATAACTCAAACTATTGATGAACTACCTATCTACATGAAATGTTGAAATTCGTGTCTCGAAAGTGCAGTGTTCTCTGATGCACTTGGCTCGCAAGTACATCATTCATACGACATTAGAATGACCGTCTGACCCGGCTATCGGTGACGAATAGGAAGAAGTGCCTTTAACGACCAGACAATTGTCCAATTGTGCGCACACCCGAACTCTCTAATCTATAGGATGATAGGATAAGAGCCTGTATTGCAAATTACCTCCTCTTTGGTGTAGCACAGTGTAACTACTTAAAGTGTTACAACGGGAGATTTTTTCCAGAGCAATTTTATTGTGTGAACGATCGGGAAGGAAAGTTTGTGGAGCTTATGTCCCGAACTGCTTCAAAATCGGACTCTGCGTTAAGATTCTTTCATACAAACTTTAACACCCACTTTGTGGGGTAATTCGGTAGATGTCAATAAAGCGTTTATGATACAAAAAAAATGTGTGCGTGCAATCTGTGGAGCTGGGTACATGGATAGCTCTAAGCCACTGTTTAAAAAGTACAACATTTTACCGTTAGCATGCATGTATATTAAAGAATCGTGCCTATTAGTACGACAACATCCTGAAAATTTTATTAAGCATAGAGATGTAACCAAAAGGAATGTTGCCTCTAGAGATAAAGATAGGCTGTGCTTGCCACAATGCAAGCTCGATTTATATAAAAGAAATTCGTTCATAATGGCTATTAAGGTATACAATAAATTACCAAACGCCTTTAAAGAACTACCTTTCCTTATGTTTAAAAAAAAGCTGATTCAGTGGCTTAAGGATCCTACGACCGAAGCTCGCAACTAGGATTCGGGCGGAGACAATATTTCGTCTGAAAATTGCTATCGTTGCGCTAGTGTTAGTACCTGTCGAGGATACATACCTACAGTGAGCAGTACGATCACACACACATTGACAATGGCTTGACGCGATAGCGCTACTAGCTACTGACCATTTAAGATGAATTTGGATGTGTTCCGTAATACCAAAAATGATGAATGAAAACTTATTGTATTTTAATATTTTTTTCGACATTTTACAACTTGATAATATGAGCTATGCTTCTGAGACAACAATATTACGGAAATTTTTGGTTATAATACCAAAAAAAACAGTGAGAAAACATGTCATTTACGCTGTAAAAATGTGCGAAATGCAATTCGCTTAAACTTCATTTCAGGTAAGTATTTTGGAAAAAAAAACCCCTACGAGCCTAGATAAATACTGTCTGAATCCGAATATCATCATAATATGATGGAAATATGCTCAAGTTGCAAATGATTTAGGTATTACGTATGTATGGACAGTTCATTGTACGTAGGCCTCTTAAAGAAAAATGTTTTTACTCTGTTGAGGAATTTGTGTCACATATCGAAGAAAGAAAGTAATGTAAATTTTGGTTTATACAAATTTTATTTATTTTTTAATTTGACATTTACTTATTATTACTATTTTTATTTTGACATTATCATTGACATAAAATCTGACATTTTTTATTAACAATCATAATGGTACCTAACTGATGTAGTGTTGTGACATTTTTAAATTATGTAATGCGTTGTGAACTTAAATATTTGCAATTGATTTATTTAATTAGAACTTTTTGTAACGTTTAGTGAAGGAATATTATGACATTTTGAATAATTTAATGTAGAATGTAAATGGGCCACATTAATAATAACATCATACTACTTTGTACACCTACATTTTAGCAAATAAAGCATTACTTACTTACTTACTTACTTTGCCGTTGCAGGGCAAATCTTGAAAATGCCGAAACAAACATTTTCATCTATACACATACAGATAAATAAATTTGGAGTCTGTTTGTAATATTAAAATAACCACTTTTTACTAAATGCATACGGATGTAAACACGCATATACCAAAATAACATTTTTTTCCATTTTTGTCTGTTTGTTCCCGCTAATCTCTGAAAAAGCTGGACCGGTTTTGACGGGACTTTCACTGGCAGATAGCTGATGTAATAAGAAGTAACTTAGGTACTTTTATTTTAGAATTTTATTTATTTTTATTAATATCTATACAGATAAATCATACCGGTAGTAGGTACGTTCCCGTGGGATAATTTTCAACCTCCACGCGGGCGAAACCGCGGGCAACAGCTAGTAGCACATAATACTTAACTCGTTTTCGTTTGAGTGGCATTGACACTGCTCTTACTACATTTTATTTACAATAAAAATGAAGATACTGAGGTATTGATTGAAAAATGCCAAAAGTACCTATTGATATTGCTCAGCGGTGTAGGTAATTGCGTAACACACGAACAGTAGGAATTACTTTCATTTTGAAGGTTCAACAGCTTTTATTCCGTTATTTACGTTGCTGAGCAGACAAATTTTCCAAACATATGAAGCAATGAATTAGCGGTATTCTTCTGAATAGTAGCGTGCAATTAGCCTATATCAATAGGGTATTATTATGTTATTATTATATATAATTAGATTCTAAAGTGCTAATATAATAAACCACAAAAAAAAACAAAATATTTTTATTAAATCGATTAGTGCCGTAAAAATGCATTTAGATTTTACATTTTCAAATTTCGCGCGTTGTTTGACGAAAACGCTGGACGCAGTGGTCGCCAAAGTTTTTCACACGCCGTGATAACATGGCGGCTACTATTTCATGGTGTTCAAAAACAGATTTAAAAAACTGAAATCTTTGAATTGAATTTTAACATTTATTTTGTAATTTCATGAACTAAATAAAACTGACATTTTCCGACCGCATTTTGCCTAAGCTATCTCAATAATATAAGTATTTTTAGATTTTTTCTCATAAAAGAGTAAAATATTCTATTATAGTAGTGCAGGTCCTGTCAAATGTTTGGACGATGAACCACTGTATATAGTAACACTGTGGTGGAAGGAATGTTAGATTGATAGATGGATGGACAGCGTAACGAGGAGAGATTGCGGCCATTGCATAGACTGCTCTGCGCTTGCGTCCTTTAAATTGCACTAGTTTAGTAGTAGGTATGCTATTTTGAGACATATTTTTCTCGATGGTAGTACTTTTCCTCTTCTGGGGTCTTTCCACTATGACAGTGAAGTCCTGATTTACTTTTCTACTTACAACATTGCGTTCAGTCATATTGGTTGTAGGTGGTTAGGTGAGACATAGCTATGTTATGATTTATTGTTATTCTTCTATTTAGATGCAGATTTTCCTTCCCTCTCCCTGAGACTTTAGCGCCAATGCCTTAGAGGTTAAGTCATCGCTGTAAAAGTACTGCCGAAGACAAATAATTATGTTCACTTGGGATTTAACTGGGAAAATGTCAAATAATTTCAGGCAACTCTGATTGATACCTACTTAAATAAGTAGTTAAAAGAGATCTATTTGGTCTCTATTATTTATCATACATAGCGGGAGCAGTGGTGGCCAAGTGGTAACGGCCGCGACTTACGAGTTGTAGGTCGTGAGTTCGAACCCAGACAGGCGCTTTACTTTGTGTAAATTATTTCATCACCACTGCTCTCAAAACGGTGAAGGAAAACAGCGTGAGGAAACCGGCATGTCCTAGAAACAAAAATTCGAAGACATGTGACATCTACCAACCCGCACTGGGCCCGCGTGGTGGATTACGGCCCAATCCCTCTCACCAAGAGGAGGCCTGTGTCCCAGCAGTGGGAACATTATAAGGCTGATGATGATGATTTATCATACATAACGCCCGCGAGATTTCAATAATTATTTCAGAATTACACTAATTTAGATCACTACTTATGTAAGTAAGTACCAAATCGGCCTGCCGCGTCTGTGTTAACTCAAAAACGACCGAACAGATTTTCAAACGGTTTTCCGTTTCACCAATGGACGGAGTGATTTACGAGGAATGGTTAGGTGTAAAATACATTAAAATTATATGTAAATTGGCTGAAATATGACGATGAATGTTGAAGATGTTGACTGGGAGCATTGTAATTATGAGCGTGCGCCGTGTAAACCAATTGAGTTATGAAAACATTAGATTTCGGAATAAATCTCCTTTGCATATCCGTTTGATATTTTCCGATGTCCACGCGGGCAAAGCCGCGGTCAAAAGCTAGTTAGCATCATCATCATTTCAGCCGAAAGACGTCCACTGCTGGATATAGGCCTCACCGAAGCTCCTCCACTTGGACCGGTTCTGCGCTTCTCGCATCCTGCGGACTTCACAAGCTCATCGGTCCATCTTGTGGGACGCCTTCCTACGTCTTCCGGTACACGGTCGCCACTCTAGAACCTTCCGGCCCCATTGGGCATCTGTTCTGCGAGCAATGTGCCCTGCCCACTGCCACTTAAGTTTGGAAATTCTTCGGACTACGTCGGTTGCCTTGGTTATCCTGCGGATCTCTTCATTCCTGATTCGATCACGTAGGGAAACTCCAAGCAAAGCCCTCTCTATTGCCCTTTGAGTGACTTTAGCATAAAATTCTGGAGTATAAGTTCTGAAGTTTCCTTTTGTTACAGATGATGATGTCCCACCACGACCCTGAACATATCCACACTATGCTACCAGCCACTAAGATCTTCAGAATGCATGACTGGAACTTTATAATGGTAAGTGGCTTTCCAAAAGTAAAATACTTTATTTATTTCTTGATGGTTAGTTCTTCGATACGACGAACTGAAAGCTGTAGAGTATATTGATCCTTCCGTCCTTTTGCTATAGAAGGACTTTTTTAAACTTTAGTAGATCAGTCGGTATATTCTGTAGAAATGTCACCATGAAACGAAGTGAGCTAGTGTTAATCTATAGCATGAGGTGGAATGACAGCTCACTTCAAGCTCATTCATTTGAGTTCTCGGTGAGATTTTAATGTAAATAGATTGTAATAGATCGGCAGAATCAGTGGGGCAATTGTATCAGATCGGTAGGATTAGTGGGGCAGTTGTAATAGATCGGCAGGACCAATGGGGCAATTGTAATAGATCGGCAGGATCATTGGGGCAATTGTAATAGATCGGCAGGATCAGTGGGGCAATTCCTGTAATTTTAAGGTGAAACCTCCAGGGTAATTCAAATTTTCTTAGGTTTTTGCAACATGCAGGTCAGTGCAAGGTTGTATGTTGATTAAAATATGATTCGCGACCTTAAAAAATATAGCTTTACATAATCAAAATGACTTAAATCATCAATAGAACCCTCTAACTTCTTTTAACTCGATTGAATGACTATATCTTGAAAAAGTAATTCAATCGAGTAAAACGTTAAAAAAAAAGAATTTAATGGGCTTCTCTGGAGTTTCCGCCTAGTTTACAGTCTGCACCCTAATTGCGTAACTCACGATTAATCATAATCTGTTTCATTTTAACAGTTCAACAATATTCCTTGCGTTATTTACGTTGCTGAGCAGACACATTTATCGAACATATGAAGCGATGGATTAGCAATCTGTTTTAAAATGATTCAGATTACGTCTGATCGTGCTTTACGCAATTAGGGTGCTGATCTCAGTTGCAATCTGTCAAAAATACCTCTAATTTCCCTACATTGTTCAACACACGCACAGACAAGTTTTTGACATTGATTGTAGTGTAGCTAACATGAAATTGCGACTAGATTTTGTTTTTGTTTTTTTTATTAGGTACGTCGTATTTGTCTTCACATCTGCGCATTTCATCTGATAAGGTTTTTTTATTCCAAGATAGTGTTGAACTTAAGATTATTTGGGAAAAAAAAACGCAATGTTTTGAGGTCTTCCCACTATCGCAGTATGTAATAAATGGTTTAATTGCCTACTACATTCGATAGTGAATATTTTCACGAGGAAGCCATGTGCGCGTGAGTCAATGACATACTTACCTAACTTTACAGATAACAACATTACAAGGCAATTTTATCTGAGACTATTGCAAGTAATCGTTTGTGTACATAAACGAGCATTATTTTATAATTAGCTAACTATTTAGTGTAGCGGTGAGTTGCATGATTTGTCTATTTCTGATAGTAATTATTAAAGGTTCTGGAGTGGCGACCGCGTACCGGAAGACGTAGAGTAGGAAGGCCTCCCACAAGGTGGACCGATGACCTTGCGAAGACCGCGGGTATCCGCTGGATGTGGGAAGCACAAGACCGGTCGAAGTGGAGGAGCCTGGGGGAGGCCTATGTCCAGCAGTGGACGTCTTTCGGCTGATATGATGATGATAGTAATTGTTAGATCCTGGTTTTATTTATAGGTAGAGTGTAATTGCAGTTGTTTTATTTCCGTAAGTAAATGTTCATAGATATCATTTGTCAACTTCAGAAGTTTTTTTTGTCCTTTGAGGCGAACTCTGAAATGTTTGTTAGGTGTCGATATGAATGATTATAACACCCCTCTTTTTCGTTGGGTACTAAAAAGGACCTTTTCCTTAGTAATTGGTCCTTAAATTACAAGATTACGTGACGATATATGTATATAACATATTGTGTTTCTATTTTTCCCGTATTAATGCAAATTTTACGATTAATTGCTTCAATTAAAGAACTGAGCTGCACACCCACACACATCTTTATGCTAGTCGTGTTTGTCTGTAACTCTGTACGTGCCACAATCTGGACAGAACGAGATTCATATAAAATGACTTGACATTTATTAATCAATACGTTCTTGACATCGACATCTGGGTGTAATTGTATTTTTTCGCTTAATTAGATAAGCACCATGTGATAACAAGATGAACTTTTGTGTCGAAACCTATCTAGTTTTTTTTTGTATCTTTTCGATAATGCTTCATCTGGCGCAGATCATCAGTCTGGCCTTTCGGGGTCGGCTTCCAGTATAACTGGATGTAGCTGTCGACCCTCCTGCCTCATAATCTTACTTGAGATTTTTCAAAGTTCGTATTTTTTTGTGTAAAAAAGTCGTAAATATATTCTTATTTTGTAGGGTTTAGCCATATTTTGGTGCAGAAACATGTTTTGCGCCAATTTAACATTGTAATTTTTTGCGAAAAAGACATTAATTACGTGATTTTTGCCGAGACCCACCTCCTCCGCCCTGCCCATATTATAATTATAGGTCAAAGCCAACTATTAGTTCCTATCGACTTGTTCTCAGATCAGCGTGAAACATTATGTCATTCATCAATCATTATTCATCGTGACGAGAATACAGTCTGAAATATGACAACCATTACGGTGCAGTTTTTTAAACAAATTTAGAAAATTCGTTCTCATTCTTAGTTAACTGACGAAGTTTTCCGAGTCTACTTATTTGATCGTTTATGAACAAAACTATGTTAGAGACGGGCTTTGTTTAACCACACACAGAAAAAACACTCAAAGTTACGCAATTCCTCATTAGTCTGGAGGTCGCATGCGCAGGTTTTTTGAGTGTCCTAGAGTAAATAAATGACTGAATGATATATTTGACTGTCGTAGGTTCAGTCTCAGGTTGAAATTAGTGAAAATTTGCCATATATGGTTAAAAGCTTGGTATTTTTCCACGCATTCTGGGAAATTGCTACTAATAGTGTTTCTTTCAACGTAGATGATAAGGCTCCCTTAGAATGGCGGCGGCGTACTGCGGCCCGATTCTAGTAGAACAATTTCTATGAAGTTTTCATAGAAATCGTTCTATTAGTGTCGCATCGCACTTGTCTGCGGGAGCCTTCATACGGGCTTCCTAACCGCATCATCAAACTATGTGAAGTCCCGTGTTACCCCAATTGATCGAAGCCTCTAATATTTATATGCATATACGGTTTAAGTATCTCCCACCACCCTTTCAGCCATTACAACAGTGAAGATTATGCACCAACATGATGCATCAGCTAGGTTTTTTTCGATGCGCGTGCGATTATGTCGTCATTAGCTATGGCCGATTGGCGGGTGCGACACTAGTGCATCGAACGCTCCGTTTCACTTTTCTTAAACACGCATTGCACCGTGCTATGATGTGCGTATGAAGAAAGTTGATTCGATTAATGTAGACCTTGATTATATGTTTTCTTTTTTTGATGGAGCAGGAAAATACGTCACGTGACTATTTGCGATGCCTTGCAAAGAAAGAACTTAATAATAATAGTGACCATGCAAAGTATTCCAATAACTGCTGATAGGGATCTTGCATTTTCCGGGCTCTGGGATTGTTCTGATAACCGTGGAATACCTCTCAAGCACCCACTACGCCTTCCAATGGTCCAGGACCCTATGTTTCCGAGATATACAGGGTTAGTTAACAAAGACCTGCCGAATTGAAGGGTGTCCTGAAGACCATAATACAGAACTATTATCTGCATGGAAGGAACATCCGAATCACGAAAAAACAAATCTGCCCTCCCATACATTTATGCCGAGTAGGTATTGAAATTTTGTATAGGACAGTTGATAAATTTTTCGCGATCACGATACTGGTCCCATGGAGAAAGTTGTTCAGTTTGATGTCTGACCCTTACATTAGGCAGGACTTTGAAAAGTATCCGTGTATAATCAATTGATCGTATAAAAATAAATAATGGCCAAAAATACTAAAGTGCGTCTTTGTTTGTTTTTTTTTTTTTTCGAGCTTTTGACGCTAATGTCATCATGTCGATGTCCGAATGTAGTAATAACTTTTTGTGCGAAATAGTTTACCAACAAAGATCTCTTCCTAATTAACTTGAATGACAAGTAGATATTTAGACCCACTTGATTGCATCAGACCTTTTCTTTATCTCACGTACTCGCGTGGACCATGTTTGGTAGATAAGATTCCTGTAGAAAAACCTAAAAAGGCGCCAATCGCCGATGGGTTCCGTACTGAAAATTTAAAATATTATCAAGAAAAAGATCATTGCTTTAAATTGCAGCTCTGAAAATCTTCGTATGTACTTTGGTTAAATAAGTAATTCTGCATTGATTTCTTAATCTATGTATGTTCTGGAATAATGATTGAACTAAACGAGTATGGGCATTTACGGGTTACTCAACAAATTTTTCCGAGATTTTCCAATTACCTATTCAAATGAGTACAATAAAAATATTGAAAACTAGCTGACCCGACAGACGTTGTCCTGTCTTAGCTATGGATATTGAATTGGCATTAGCTATACAAACCTTGTCCTGACAATAAGGAACACATAAAAAAATAATCATACAATTTGGTGCAGTCGTTCGGAAGTTATGCGCGTACCGTACATACATTTCGGCGACTCATTTTTATATACAGGGTAAGTTTTTATCCGGATACACAAAAAAAAAATCACCTGTTCCATACATTTTGACCGCGTAGGTATTGCACTTTTCTATGAAACAGATTTTTTTTAATACAACCGGCGAAAAATTTCTGCGCTAAGGGTTCTAGAATAATATGCTGAACTCATGGTTACAATTTGCGCACTGGATAAAAACTTTTCCTGTATATAGATTTGTGAGGCGGATCCTTAAAAAACTTGCTAATGAGAACTAAATTATTATTTAACCTACCACGATAAGAGACAAAATATAAAAAGAAAAAGATACAATAATGATTGCTGCACACGAGTCACTTCACAATATTTATAACAATTATAATTTATCTTTGGCACACTACCACTCCTACCTTATCTACCGTCTTACTATTAAAAACGTTGAACTAGAAACTTCATAACAAAATTGCACAAGTTTTGAAATCAATAACAGCCTTGTCATGAAAAATGACGTCAGAGCCATTTTGTTCTGTGATTGAACAAAACAGCCATGGCGGTACCATTATTTAATTATAGACTTTAAGTATACGATTTTCTGAATCATGCTTGTAGTCTTCAGTTTACATACAGGTACAGTCGCGAGCAGGTCAAGCTATCCCAAACTGTCAAATTTTCCCAATTGAACATAAACCTTGTTCCTTTGTAATAAAGTTGAAAAACTATCAAAGAAATTTGACAGATTGGGGTAGCTTGATGTGCTGGCCTCTGTACAGTCAAGATAAAAATATAGCAACACACGGACTGACTAAAAGTTTATATTTTCTTAGTTTCTCTGAGCATTTTGTTCTGACGGTAAATACCCGACTATTGCGATGCAAACAGGAGAGGAAACCCGAATTCAGAAAAATCACGCTCTAAAAAGTATGAAACAAGAAAATATTCTCGCCTAAAAGCCGAGATCTTATGTCTCTTGGCCATAAAGCTTATAATCGCTTAATTATACTGTAGAATGTATTGTATAGAATATGATCACGGCATTCAGATGAGAGGAGCAGCTTTTATTAGGTAATTAGACATGACCGAGAAGAATCATGATGATGTCATTCTCGGTTATGAAAAGAGAGCAGTAGTGACCCAGTGGTTATTACCGCGACTTACCGAGTTGTAGGTCGTTGGTTCGAACCCAGATAGGCGCCTTTGTGTAAATTTTCATCACCACTGTTTCAAAATGGTGAAGGAAAACGTCATGAGGAAACGGGCGGAAATAAAAATTCGAAGACATTTGACTACGATGTCTTCCAACCCACACTGGGCCCGTGTAGTGGATTACGGCCAACTCTCTCTCACTGAGAGGAGGCCTGCTTCCCAGCATTGGGACCAGTACAGGCTAACTCAGTTATCAATGTCAGAATTCTAAAAGCCTCGCTAGTCCAGCCTTAGAATATTAGATTTCTTCAGTATTGACAGAGTTGCGGAATTTGGAGGTCAGGCAGTAATTTCATCTATATAAATAACTAGCTTATTCCAGCGGCTTCGCCCGCGCGTAACTTTCATCCCCTATTTAACTCCCTTAGGGGTTGAATTTCGAAAAATCCTTCCTTATTCCTTGTCTACAATATAAAAGGCACCTCTATGCAAAATTTCAGCTTTCTAGGTCCAAGGGTTTGGGCTGGGCGTTGATGAGTCAGTCAGTCAGTCAGGACTTTTCTTTTTATTTAAATAGATTTTGAATTTTGCACAGAGGTTCCCTTTATAATGTAGACAAGGATTAAGGAAGGATTTTTTGAAATTCAACCCTTAAGGGAGTTAAATAGGGGATGAAAACTCCGCGCGAGCGAAGCCGGTCGCAAAAGCTAGTGTAAAATATTGGTAGTTTACACTAATTGAAAAAAGAGATCAAAAATGAAATCAGTATGTAAATCTGTTTCGTAGTTAAGAAGGACAACGTAGTCAAACGTTTTTTTGCCAAATAGCTAGGTAGGTGCTTTCTAAGTTTCTACTTAGAGATTTCCTAAACAATAATGTAGGTAATATGCAGATATTAGTATTTAATTCATTTTTTCATTAGTCACAAAAATTACACATTCACGCACATGCATGCCACAACATTTTATTTTATTTATTCTACTTTCTGATTATATTATTAATTTATTACGGACACACACTTCACTATGTCTTTATTTTATTATTCTAGCGTATGGTACTCGTGGGTTGCAGCTGAAAATCAGCGTCAGGTGGTGCATCTGTGTTGCCATCTGACAATATGCTGAGCTGAGGCCCTTTTGGCATTATTATCATTGTTGAGGTCATTGTTTTCTGTTTTTTTTTTTTTTTCCTTTTAAATAATTTTAGGTTTTTACTACCGATATAATGCCAATAAACGCAATTTTCTTTCTTTCTTCTTCTTTCTAGTTAACTTTTGGTTAGATTGGAAGTTTACCTCAACTAGTCCGAACATGTCTGAAGTACCTACTATAAGTGTCAAGAACACTTATAGTAGGTACTTTAGACATGTGCCCATTTCCCTAACATGTTCTTGATAAACGTTTATCCTGCATTTTGTAATTAAAGCGTGTTGTGTATTTGTTTGTAGGTATTGTTCTTCTTTCCTCAAGACATTTTCCTTATGGAGGTAAATGGTCTATTTCTTGGTTTACCATTATTCCCAGTCAAGGAAGTAGGTGTTTATGCGCTAAATGTTTTAATTGAAGATTTAGAATTTTCATTGTTCTGCAGACGATCTACCTACTACTGTGGGTGTAAATTACAGTAAAAACTTTTGTCGTTTCACCCATATTTTCCACCATATTAAAATGAGGCGATTTTGGCGATTTTTCAACCCCTTGGTGAGATGTCATGTCGTGACATTTCGTTTAACACCCTCCCTAATCTGCGTGGGATTTTTTAATAAGCGTATTGTTAGTGTAGTTTGATTGCGTTGGTTTTATTTAGATAAACAAATTAAATAATTTTATAATGCTTACTTTTATAATAATTACCCAGTTTTGTCGCAAATTTGCACTTATTTGCCGAAAAACGCAGACAGCCGTGGACGCTACTCTGGTGGAACAATTTGTATTAGATATTCGTGGAAATCGTTCTACCGAGGTCGCATCGCGCCTGTCTGCAGGGGCTTTAGAGCAGCATTTAATTAAATCAGAGCTTTACAATAGAAGTCGGACTTTCCTTAGCGGTGTGCATATTGTCCTCTTGTCATCTGTAATTGTAGTAGGTAATAATCGATAACAATTATTTTGACAATAATTGGTATTTCCAAGATTGATTGGAATCTCTTATGTAGCCAGTGATTGGGTTTTTTTTGTATGTAAATTATTTAATAAACTGTTTACTATTTGCTGTAGAAGCAGAAGAAACTTATCGTAACATTTGTGAGGTAGCAGATTTTTTAATTTATTCCCAAACACCGCCCCGAAAAGTACCCACGTATTTTTTTTTTCGCTAATACCTAGTTATGACGACAAAGTAAAATAAGATTAGACGTATTTGTTTCTCATTTACTTAATTAGTTTTGGGTCGGAATCGGTCTTTGATTTATTAATTGAATCGATAACAAGTCTTGGGAATAAGTTAAAAATTGGATACTTTAATTTTGGACTGACCGAAAGGTTTTCGAACGTAACAAAAAAAAGCGGATGGTTTTTTCAACAGCATAAGCTACCAAACCAGATCGGCGGGTAAGTGGCCAGTAAGTTTTCCTTATTTAGTTTACTGCCGAAGTGCAACCGCGAATGATGCAGCAAATTGTGCTAAGACATTACTCAGCTATACAATAGATAGTGTGACTGACTCCTACACCTGATTCGTTCAGAAAACTGCTCGACTCTCATTGATATAATTACGCTGCCGCCAACGCAACCTGTTATCATTCAGCGTTGAATCGCCGCCGTGGACGCGCGCTCCGCCATATTGAATATTTACTTCGATGTTTAAAAGTTTTAGCGCCAATTAAATTTTTAAATTTTATTAAGTTTTATTTTCTTTTGTGAAGTGTTAAGTGCCAGTGAGTCCGGCCGGTTTTTCAATTGTTTTTTTAAGCGGTAAGTCTCTATTATTTAGATATTTTAAGCAATTACAGCTCACTACTTAGGTACAATTTTTATTTTGGCAGTTTTTTTTCATTGATAAAATTCGTAACATTTTTATTTATTCGTGAAAATAAATTGCATACGGGATTATTTTGAATCATGTTTATAACGCCGAAGTTTACGAATCAATAGTAAAAAAGTGACGGAAAAGTGCTAACATTTCGTAATTCAAAGGTAAAAAATAAAGAGTCTTTATTTCATAGTTTTATAATGCGGATATTTACTTTAAAAATTAAACAAACAAAATAAAGTTAAACGTAATGTACGTAAGTAAATGATTAAACTAAGTATCTACCTAGAGATAACGTATAATCATGGAGTAAATAACACTTATTTATCAGGTAACAGTAAAAGCTAACTACGAGTACCTGTAATTTTAACACTTGCAACAGCAACCTAATTATTACACGTTCTACATAAAATAATTAATACTTATCTCATTCGGGGTAATCAAGTGATATATAAAAACATAAACCTTCATTTTCTGGCTTTACTTTAATTACTTTTGGCCTTCACAATATGCGAAACGTCTATGTATGAAATTAAAATTAATTTGTTTAACAAATTTTTTGTGCAAGTAATCGGCTTCGAATAAATCACAGTGCCATTCAAATTAAAATTCGAATCTAAATTCTACACCGTCCTAAATTGTCTATGCAAAGATGTAAGAATGAGCAAACATTTGACAGCTGTCATGTTTACTAATCATTCTTGTTTTTTTTTTAGTTTTTTTTTTAAGCTGCGTTAGGAGGTAAATGAGTTCTGTTGTTGTGGCCGTATAACAGACTTCTTGTGCTTTAGATAGTTACGATCAGTAAATTATCTTCGTCTAATTAGGTACTTATAATTAATCATGAGATTTATTGCAATGGTGTGTGTGGGCAAGAAGAGAATCGAAGCTTTATCCTTCTCTTATCTAGTTTAGTAACATAGGTCGATGAATGTTTTATTTTCATTTCTTTGTAGGTACGTATGCGGATAACATTTGATTTTTTTTAAAGTAAGTATCCCATGAAACTGACGATACAGGAAAAATTGGATAGTTTTAAATTGGTTATAAAGAGTTGTTCAATTTTCTAATTTTGTAGGTACCTTGGCATTTAATGCCTATTTTATTATTATGCAAATGGCACGACTCATACCTACATTTTAAAATTTACATTTATTCACATATTATATAAATTAACAGTTTTAAAATAACAATAATATTACGTAAGTACATGTGCTTATATAAAAAAATATGGGAAAGAATCAGAGGGCATTAAAAAATTCGTCCGCATCGCTGCCAAAAGGAAAAGTAGGTATGTTGTATGGCAATGTTGATTTGTTGGCAAAAAAAAATGGCCAGTTCCCCTGTTTACGTTTTGTACACCTAGTAAAATGAAGCTACCTAATCAATATATTATACAGGGTGCATAAAAGACAGTTTTTCAACACAAGAAAGTATGTTTTTACACAGTAGGTAGTTGACGTATACGTACGTAATACTTACGTAGGTACTTACATAAAATTAAACAAAACCTAAACGTAAGATTTATCAAAACATCACTCGACAGATTTGCGTAGTTTTGTAAAATTAAAATGAACTGATTACAGTATGATTATGCGTTGGCTCCAGTTTGTTTAATATTTATAAAGCATGTTAGCGATAATGTGTCAAGCACGTGTCTTTATGAAGAAAGTGCATGTAAAATATTGTGCACGTTATTTTGTTTCTGTGGTTGCTAAGTGTTATGTTTTCAATTTTAGAACTGCCTGTTCATTAAAGGAATTATGTATTTGCGAAATTGATTCTGTAATGGTAATTTATCTATTATAAATGTGAAAGTTTGTATGTTCGGATGTTTAGTTGTCTGGATGTTTGTTACTCAATCACTCAAAAACGGCTGAACGGATGTGCACGTAATTTGGCACATAGATTATAACCTGGATTAATAAATAGGATAGTTTTATCCCGATAGTACGTTGCCATGGGATAATTATCGGCGTTGACGCGGGCGAAGCTGCTGGTAAAAGCTACTACTAGAATAAATTGTTAAAAAACCTATCAAGAACACCCTAATTGCGTAACTCACGATTCATCATAATCTGTTTCGTTTTAAAACAGATTGTTAAACCATTGCTTCATATGTTCGAAAAATGTGTCTGTTCAACAACGTAAATAACGCAATGAATACTGTTGAATTCTCAAATTGAAACCGATTATGATTAATCGCGATTTACGCAATTAGGTTGCTGGGTACCAAAATCGACAAACAATATATTATATATCGTATAGCTTGTGCTTCTTAGGTACCTATAATAAGTATTTTCTTACGTCGCTTTCCCTCATTGCCTTATTATTTCCTGGAAAATGTGTAAGTTTTCGCGTATCATTTGGTAGATATTTGTAAAAATCTGTCAGGTACGCTTTTGAGGTAGAATACTATTTATACGATTCTACATTACTCGGAATAGTTTGTAAAAAATTCATCAAAATCGTAGAAATGAAATAATAATTGAACAGAAGTATTTTATAAATTTATTGGTAACACTTTCATAATTGCTACCAATAAATGATAAATTAATATTGCCAGTAAGTGTAGTGTAACATTAAAGAAAGATTACACTGGGGGCCGTTGTGAAACGCCGCACTGTATCAATTTCACGCGCGTACACTTGCGTGTCACCTCACGTGTAACACGATAGGGTCAGTGCCTATTGCAACCACCATTTTCTGAGTTGTTGCCGCCCCATTGATCAGCGAGTATAGCCTCCAATTTTTTAGCCCTTCTGAGGTCCTTGAATCGGAAGTGAAATGACACTAGTAGACAATGGCGATGGTCAGTTTTTCCGCTACCGTCAGTTCTGATTCGAGGAAAGAGTCGTAAAACTCTGCCATATTTATATTTTATCATAAATATGGCATCATCATATTACGGAAATGGACGACTGATATTGTTCAACAAATTCCTCAGATTAAAACCATGTTTGCTTATAGGCAATTTAGTGAACTTAACAACAAAATAAACAAAAATAATGACTAATACACAAATAGATGTTAGGAATGTAAGAAAACGATACCCAATTGGATAAAATGATGATACCAATTCACTTTAGGAGCACATAAAGTAGGAAATACACTGTCACTAACATCCCTATTCGGAAGGACCAATTATTACGATTGGTCCTTTTGCTCTTATCAAGAACTGCATCGAAAAGTGCAATAACACTTCTAATTCCCATCGAGAAAAAAGGGTTCTTCTTTTAAAGCATATTTCCTACCTTCTTGTTAAGTTGCGTGTACTCAGGTGATAGGTAAAAAAATAGGGTGCGGTGACGTAGGGCACAGTTATAATTCGTTGCTATTGGTATCCTCGTAGATAACTATGTAAATTTCAGATTGCTGTATGTTGAAATTCTTTGCATCACTACAAATGCACTCCACTATATTAGCAATCCTGATGAATAAACGTATTCCGCTTAATGAATTAAGGCTCGTGCACACTAGCGCGACGCGACGGTCGCGTGCGATTCGGCGATTTATATCCTTAGAACAATTTCTATGAAAACGCGCGCGACACTTCACACAGGGGCGATCTGGCGCGCCGCGACACCGTCGCCCCGCGACGACTAGCGCGACTGCAAATTGGTACATTTTGTATGGCGTCGCGGCGCGACGACGCGTTATCGCGGCGACAACGCGATATCGCGGCGACGAGCAGCGCGACAACAATGTTACATTTTGTATGGTGTCGCAGCTGCGCGGACGCGACACGCGCCGTCGCGCGCGAATCGCGCGCGACACCACACGAGAGGGTATAAATAGCGGTGCAATCCAAGCTGAGCTCAGTACTAGACGAATTTTCGTCAGAGGACTAAGGTAGGTCTGTGCCCGTTTGCGGCGTAGGGTTAGGTTAGGTTAGGTTAGGGAGGGTGAGGAGGGACCCTCTCCGAGGAGGGTCTCTCCTCTGGGGAGGGTCGTCCCTCTGAGGAGGTTCGACCCTCTTGGGAGGGTACCCCTCCGAGTAGGAGGGCCACTCCTCTGAGGAGGGTATTCCTCCTCCGAGGATCCCTCTCCTAGGAGGGTTCCTCTCTGAGAGATCCGTGTCTCCCTGAGTTGAGTGATAGTTTTTTTTTTTTTTTTTTTTTTTTTTTTGCGCATTTATGTGCTGTCGGGAGGACGTGTCGCGCTCGAAAAGATGGAAGCCCTGGTGTTTCATGGACCCCACCATCGACCACCGGCGGGCACCACTTTAGGTAGTGAGCTAATCATGGAGCGGGATCACATGACATACCTACTTGGGCTAGGTGAAACTTCGGCCAGCACTTCTACCGACTTGCCCCGAAGTTGATCAGCACAGCTTCCACTCGAAGTCGGAATCTGGCTGGACCGAGTGCGGAGTGCCGACGGCCTAGCACGGGGGTGGTGCACTCGATGGATGGCCCTGTACGGCACCCTAGTGTGAGCGGCTCCCGGAGCCTACGATGAACTGCCAACCATTTAGCGGAAAATCCATGCCACAGTATATCATATTGCAGTTGATCAACTAAATTAATTTTGCTTAGGTTCGATATTTTTTCCTTACTTTTAGGTACCTACATTTTATGGTAGAACTAATATTATTACTTAAAATGCCCTATGTTGGGTAAGTGTCCTGCAAGTTACCTATTGAGCGTTTTCATATTATCAGATATCGACACCAACCCGATACCGATATGTTGCCAGCTATACGCATACCGATTCGAAACCGATATAATTATTATCGGCTTGATGATATTGGTGAATATCGATGACCATCGCGACTCACCTAACGATCACAGTATAGTAAGTATCGACGTCTTGAAGTCGGCAGTGGGAATAAGTGTGATCAAATGAAAGAATGGCCAGTTGTCTCACCTCTATTGTGCTGATATCGGTGTCTTAAGGATAGCAATAGGGTTTCTGTTACACCTTGTATAATGTGTTTTTTTTTTTTGTGTGTGATATCATCAAATAACTTCTCCCGCTCTGGGTGGAGCAGGAGGGCGTGTCAGACTTTTACTGACTAACACCCACCCGTGTTCCCTCAGTAGCCTGTATGCCAGGGGCTGCGATCTCTTTCGAACAAACCCGCACCCCTGGCAGGCATCGGCCCTTGCGGGCCCCATCCGTTTGTGCTGAAATCTCTTTGAGGCGCGCGTGGAACACAACACGCTGTCGACCTGGGCTGGGTCCTTATCGGACAGCGAGCTACCCATTACTCGCCATCCGCAAGCTCACGCCTACGGTGGCCGGAAATCAGCCTGGGATTCCCGACGCCCAGGGCGTCTCCTGCGGCGGTTAGGACCGTGGTT
Organism: Polymixis flavicincta; assembly: GCA_949987655.1. Taxonomy (NCBI): domain Eukaryota; kingdom Metazoa; phylum Arthropoda; class Insecta; order Lepidoptera; family Noctuidae; genus Polymixis; species Polymixis flavicincta. The sequence goes on from OX465175.1 coordinate 23,425,686, forward strand.
GTCGTTGGTGTCTTACGACTCCTACACGAATGAAGTCGCAAGCAGAAGCTAGTTACAAATATAGCACTAGTTACAGGTTTTGCGGTTGTTAGGTGAAAATTATAAATGCAATGGTTTTAACATTGCAATAAGAACCCTTGAGCAATTTGTTCTTTGAGAAAATAAATGTCTTTAAACCAAACTCATGCTTCCAGACCCAGAGGTTGGGGCTAAGCGTTAGTTGTCAGTGAATTTAAGAAATTTATCAAGTAAACAAGCCGTGAGCCCGACGGTATTCTCTTCGACAAAGATGGTGGATTTCCATACAAATTTTCATGGGCCCGCGTGGTGGATTATGGCCCACTCCCTCTCACAGAGAGGACTGTGTCCCAGTAGTGGGAACCTTATAGGCTGATTATGAGTTGGTTAAGTAGAATAATGAATGATTCCATAACCTGAATACACGTAGTAAAGATCAAATTGTGATTCCAAAATTTAGACTGACTAAAACTAGCAAGTCATTTCTAATAAACAGTATCCGCTTCTATAACAAGTTGCCAAAGTCAGTTACAGAACTTAGCGATGGAAAGTTTAAAACGCACATCAACGCATTATCAAAAAAGCATATTATAAGATTAAAGACTACGTTGAAGACAGGGAAGTTTGGCATTAATTCCTTCTGCACATGTGGCTTCCCTGGTACCTCATTAACAGCATAACTATGTTATTATATTAACTGCTCTCAAATACAATGTTCTTTTGTATTCTTTTAATTTTTAATATGCTGACATATTCTCGTCATTAATTGACATTAAACATCAATTTTATTTAGGTTCATTTTATTTATGTTGATTATTTTACATATTGTGAATGAGAGAACGTTGTAGGCCTTACTGACTGTAGATTTGTAGACGATTTTCTATTCTGTATTCGTCTAAGTACCTGGTACTTATTGACAGGCCTGCGCTGTCCTCCCATACATTTTATCTCTGTAATTTGAAAATATTGTTAAAGCCAATTATTTTTAAAAGAGTAACCGTGGAGTTTCTTGCCGGCTCTTCTCCATAGGAAACAACAATTTGGAACCGTTCACCTAGCTTCTGACGTTTCATAAGTGCCCATGCAGGTTTATCTGAAATAAAATATTTTGATTTTGTTTTTTTTTTTGAGAATAGGCTAAAAATGGTCGTACTGTTTCGCTTACACTGTAACCATATTCTTTTGCTTATGATGCCGCCGCTCAGAAAGAACCTTAAATATTGTGACAACATATGAAGAAATAATTACCGTACTTTATTGTCTAGTGACGAACCTACTGCTCCAGTTGTAATTTATCGAATCTATTTTTTAGGACATCAAAATTAATTTAGTACATAATACAGGTTTTTTTTATCCAGTGCGCAAATTTTAACCACGAATTCAGCATATCATTCTCGACCCCCTACTGCAGAAATTTTTCGCCGGTTATACAAAAAAAAACTGCTGTTTCATAGAAAAGTGCAATACATACGCGGTCAAAATGTATGGAACAGCTGATTTTTTTTTGTGTTAAAATTTGCGCACTGGATAAAAACTTACCCTGTATATAACCGTCCCCGGTCTTGTCGGATTACGGACGCATTGGACTATTTACCAAGTGTCATAGATGCGAGTATATGGCATAGATACGAACTTGATTGGGAACATGAGCACCGAGTTATGCTGTCAGCGCATAACCTGACTGCGTTAGCACGGCGCAATTTTTCAAGCACGTTATAATATTTTATCGTATACAATAGTGACAGTGACTGTTTGCGTGTGTCAGTGTCTGTGTGTTTGAATTCAAAATTGAAAGCCAATATTTTAAAATCACGGATTCGAGAAAAAATCTAGGTATACAACCGACAACCGGACACATTGTATACTATGTAATATTAATGTAGGATATGATAGTAGGGAAGACAATTCGGTGGAGAGGAACTATCACGGATAAATCTGATTAAAAACTTCTTAGAAAACTGCGTTTTGTACAAACTTCTTCATAAACGGCGATAAAAAATTAAAGACTGCTCTCACTTGACTATTATTTTATCGATAGTAAATTTGTAATGTGTCAACACTATTTTAAGATGACAATTAAACGTCATCATATTGTCTCGAAATAATCACATTTTAGAAAACAATTTCTGTATTCTGAGACAATTTTATTAATTAAAACTGATTACAAGATATTTTTTGAGGTGGGGCCACTCGTCAGGAATTTTTCTGCCAAGCCGACGACGTAGCGGCCAAAAACGTAGGTTGCGGTGAGGCGCATCGCAACTGAGTATCGTATGGGAGGCATCCATTGAGGTAATATGTACTGTACGTTAGTACATATTACCTCAATGGAGGCATCAGGGTTACAGGCTGCAGCGGAGGAGGAGTGCCGGTGTTTCTAAGTAGCGCTCTTCCCTTCCGTGGCCTGGACGGGGTCGGCACCGTTTGATGGCGGATGCGGTGTGACCGCAGGGGAAGAAGAGTATCGGTATAGCCGCTCTCCCTATCTCCTGCAGCCGAAAACTGGTAGGCGGTGGTGCCAGTGTGCTGACCCGTCGCAGGGGAACCAAGGGTGCCATGCAGAGGGTCGTCTGGCACCCGTGTGCTATTTGGTCCCTGGGGTGGTTACGGCGTGCCATGTTTTCTAGTCGGACGGAGCGGCAGGGTCGTGAATGTTCCCGTGTTCCAGCCACAAGCGGCACTGGAGGTCACTGTGGAGTTTTAGTGACAAAAAATGTGCCGCTTGTGACGGGGACACGAGAACATCCGCGAATCTGCTGCGGACGTCCGTCTCCGGACCCTCCTCGGAGGCTCCCCTCCTCATAAGGGAGACCCTCCTCGAAAAGGGTACTCTTCTCAGAGAGCGGATCCTCCTCGGAGAGAGGACCCACCTCAGAAGGGAGTCCCTCCTCGGAGAGGGGACTCCGCAGAAGGATAATACCCTTCTGCGGAGTTTAGGAATTTAGGTATTTCAAAGAATTCGCAGATCAAACTCTTATTAGTCCAGTGCTAAATTGTCAGTTTTGTAAAAGGAGCTGTAATTCTATTTCAGTTCTAAGTTCTTATTCCATAAACAGGCTCGGTGGTTTAAACCATACCTTAAGAAAACACTTGTTTTGTAATAAGGGGGATTATCTCTAGTAATATTATAAATCCGAAAGCAACTCTGTCTGACTGACCGCCTGTCTGTCTGTTACGCTTTCACGCCTAAGCCGCGGAACTGGTCATCATGAAATTTGGCAGAGATATAGCCTGAGATATGGAAAAGGATATAGACTACTTTTTACGTGATGACCTACATCCACGCGGGTGGTGCCGCGGGCAAAAGCTGGGCTTTATTTATACTTTTAAAGTAGGTTCGGATTACTTCCAACAAGTGGAAAGTTGTCAGAGGAAGCCTCTGAATCTAGAAATAAGGATTTTCGCACACATTTTTCAAGAGCTGCACAAAGCATAATAATAATTAATCAAAATTTGGACGATGAGGCCGAAACCGATACATAGAACTTGGCTTTTGTACAGACGCCAGCACATCAAGCTACCCCAATTCGTCAAATTTCTTTGATAGATTTTCAACTTTATTACATAAGTTTAAGGTTCATGTTCCATTGGGAAAATTTGACAGTTTGGGGTAGCTTAATGTGCTGGCGTCTGTATATATGAATCTTTTCCAGGGTTTAAAAAGCGCCCAGTTACACTAATCATTGTTTCACGCTAACTTTATTTCATAAAATATCTATGTTTTTAATATTATTCCAAGTGGATTAGACCACGCCCAGTAAACGCTCAGTTTTTTTTTGGATCATAAAATGAGTTGCAGGCGACTACTTTTACGAAATTACATAAATTGAAAACTAAGAGAAAAAAAAAAAAAAAAAAACATTTATTTCCATTACAAAGAAGATACGTTTACAAACAAATTTTGGAGATCACCTTTTAAGCATGAGATGCTTGTGTTAGGTGACTCCGCTCTTCCACTTGGCATTGACCATTCATTTGCAATTGGTTATAAAGTAAATATAAAAAAAATAATAAAAAAAAAAAAAAATATTAAGTAACACAAAGTAATACAAAAAAATAAAAATAAAAATAGGGATGGACGTTATACAGGTAAAAGACAGGACATGCGCGTATTGAAGTGTTATGAGTGGATGTGTGTGAGGGTGTGTAGTGTGTAGTGTGTATGAATTAAAATTAGAATTGATAATTAGCAACGTTATACGTTTAGGTGTGAGTTAACCCTGCGACAGTGACTTGGGATCAGAAGAGGTCAAATGCTGCTTTACCACAAAAGTAAATTAAGTTATTGAAGCGTAGAAACGATTGACTTAACATCGTCGTAGGTACTCGTCATAAGCCACTCAGTTACGACTTTTTTACAGTCTCGGAGCTTCAGGGAGTATATACGTAGCTTTTTATTGAGGAAGTTGTAAAGGTGGGAAGATTGTCTTGCGTACTGCCTTTTAGCAAAAGCCGATTTAGCTGTAACAGTTGGGGCGACTAAGTAGCTCCTTCTGCTAATTGGTTTAGAGGGATCATAAGGGAGAGATTTGTGTTTCCTTAGTATAAGTTGAAGCAAATAAAGTTTTCTTACGGACAGAAGGTCAGATAATACGTAAAGGCTTTGTGTAGGGAATCTATAGGGTTTAAAGTACATATCTAGAAGAAACGAGAACGAGAAGAAACGTTTGTATTCCTACCGTACTTAGCCCACCAGGTGGTAGGTTTGGTCACTAACCTAACTGCGCTAACCTGGCTGCCCTTTACTGTCACCGACGCAGCGGCCGATTCCCGTAAAAAAAAAAAAAAAAAAAAAAAAAAAAAAAAAAAAAAAAAAAAAAAAAAAAAAAAACTCACCTAACTCAGATCTCGAGACACGGATCTCGAGAGAGGTACCGTCCTCACATCCTCGGAGAGGGGCCCTCCTCAGAGGGTTGGCCCTCCTCGGAGGGACAACCTCTCAAGAGGGACGACCCTCCTCAGAGGGACGACCCTCCTAAGAGGAAATCCCTCCCCAGAGGGACGACCCTCCTAAGAGGAAATCCCTCCTCAGAGGAGAGACCCTCCTCGGAGGGGGTCCCTCCTCACCCTCCCTAACCTAACCTAACCCCACGCCGCAAACGGGCACAGACCTACCTTTGTCCTCTGACGAAAGTTCGTCTAGTACTGAGCTCAGCTTGGAATGCACCGCTATTTATACCCGGTGTCGCGCGCGATTCGCGCGCGACGGCGCGTGTCGCGTCCGCGCAGCCGCGACACCATACAAAATGTAACATTGTTGTCGCGCTACTCGTCGCGCGCGATTCGCGACGTCGCGGCGTCACGAGTCGTAGCGGCGCGACGCGTTGTCGCGCCTGTGTGAAAGGGGTTGCGTCGCGATTATCGCAGAATCGCCACCGCGACATGTCGCGCTGTCGCGTCGCGCCTGTTTGAAGAAGCCTTTCCGTTTTCTCATTTATGACTGTTCAGTAAGTATATGAAAGAGAAAAATCGTTTTTCCATTCATGTATAGTTTGGTTCGATACCCTATTTGTCATTCAGGGTAACGTACTGCTTACCTTCCGCCTAAGTATAGGTAAAACCAATATAATATGACTGTTTTATTAATGAACCAATAATATTGAGACAACCACAAGGATAACCATTTTTCAGGATTTCCCACTTACAAATAACAAACACCTATTCATTATTGAAATTATGAATAGAGTCCATTTATAGGGAATTTTTTTTATTCTTATGATCCAATACAGGAAAATGATGTTACATAATCTTGTTGGAAGTTGCTTAGTAAGCGTTGAAGGGATGGTCGTAAACTACCTGACTAATTCTTCTTTGCGTGTTGATAGCAATCCCTATATACAGTCAGCCCAGAAATTGGCTACGAACTTAGCACTTTCAGTAGCGTCCATCAACTATTGCAGCGTGCAGATCTGACTATGTAAATTATATCTACTTGTAAAGAAAAGAAAATAAGCATCTTGATGTGAAAACAACGTTAAACAATGTCTGTCTTGTGTGTTTTTCTAAGCTAATCAGTCTCTAGTAGATACTTCAGTTCGTTTAATTTAATTAATTGGATTTATTGCTTGCAATTTCTTCTTGCAACATAAAAACGTTTTCTTATTGAGTAATTATTTAATTATCTCTCGAATAGTATTGAGAAAGTTTCGTTTTTGATGAAGATCCTATTGGTTTAAGTCTTTAACTTTTTTCGTAATTAAGAAATTGGAGAATGTAGCATTATCAAGCCTAGTATCTAGCGAGCCTATTATGTTCCCACTGCCTTGATACAGGCTTCCTCTCCTCAAAAACGAGTGGGCAGAAATCTACCACGCGGGCGTAGATGTCACAAGGTTTCGAATTTTTGGTTGTAGGACATTTTCGTACGTTCCGGACTTTTCCCCACGATGTTCCTTCACCGTTTTGAGAGCAGTAGTGATGAGACAAAATACATAAAGTGCCTGTTGGGGTTCGAACCTACCACCACTCCACCACTCTGCTGGCGCCGACAAACTGTACACTGCCGACAAACTGTACAGCAGTTTGGCAGAAGCATTATGTATTTTTTTCTATGTTACATTTCGTGAATAAATTAAATAAAAAAAAAACTCGTAAGTCAGGCCGATACCATGGCCCTCCACTGCTCCAGCTTGTAGTCATAATCAGCCTATAACGTTCCCACTGCTGGGACACAGGCCTCCTCTCTGTGAGAGGGAGTGGGCCGTAATCCACCAGGCGGTCCCAGTGCGGGTTGGTAGATATCATATATCTTCGAATTTTTGGTTCTAGGTTATGTTGGTTTCCTCACGATGTTTTCTTTCACCGTTTTGAGAGTAGTGGTGATGAAATATTTTACACAAAGTAAAGCGCCTATCTGGGTTCGAACCTACGACCTACAACTCGTAAGTCGCGTCAGTTATCACTCGGCCACCACTGTTCAGCTTGTAGTGAGCTATCAATATTGTCAAACCCTATGAATGACAGTTCTTTTAACCTAAGTTTTCACAGTGAAATCTGTATAGAATAGATGGGCAGAACACATTCATACAAACTTTCATAAAACATTACGCAACCATAACAACCCGCAATGTACAACACAATAGATGTATGTTAACATAGTATTTGAATGTCTGACAGTAGGGATTAGAACTGATAGTGGGTACTCGAGGACTACTCCACCTATCACACACTTGACTGCGACAGATTATTATATTAGGACATCATGGATAAATGGCATGAGACTTTATCAATAGGGATTCAATGAAATGACTGGACAAAGTGGTGTTGGGATTATTCAACTTAAGTATTTGTTTAATGCGTCTGTGTCCTAATTCCTTCTAATACGTTTTAAAACTGACAGTAGGTACATAATACATACAGCATTTATAAGAACTTAAATATGAACACTGTAGTGTTTCAGGGGACATCATGTAAGCATGAATTCAGCTCATGATTGTAGGCCCCTAGAATCTAAATTTTTCGTAGGTTATAAAATAAAAACCGTCTGTTTCATAAAAAAGGCTTTTTTTTATCTGACGAAATATGTCAACACAGGGGTTTTTCAGAATCACGTACGGATTCCATGGTAAACGGTCTGTTACCTACAGACCGTTTACTTAATTTACGATGTTGGTCCCTTGGCAAAACTTGTTCAGTTTAATGGTCTGTACCACACACCCATTCTGATACATGCTGTTTAAAGGCTCCCGCAAACATGCGGGACACGACATCACGACGTGACTCTAGTAGAATAATTGCTATGAAAACTTCGTGGAAATTGTTCTTCAAGAGTGTCGCGCCTGTCGTGGTACCCGTGCACTACTATACAGTCCTTATAATGAATGTACCATCTCTAACAGTACACGCTTGTAGACTACACGCAATTCAAAGAGGAATTTGTTCCGATCTAGATACGAAATTATAGGCAAACATGCAATGCATCTAACTATTAATACGCACTCCAAGGTTGTCTAGACCGGTAGTTAGTCGTTCAGTTTAGTTTAACGGCGTTCTTGAGTTAGACTGGACATTATACGCAAATTCCTAGAGTTTATAAAACGATACCATTTATGGTCGGAATGCATCACATCAAAGTTTCATTGCACGAACATTGATAAGATGAAAAGACTAAAGGTACGGCAGTTTTGTTTTTGTGATATGCATTACACGGCATACAACAACTAGCGATATATTTGTTCATTTCGTTTTTATTCATCCGTAGTTAGCGACACATAAGGCTTATTTAATTCATACTCATCGCAACGCTCGATCGATCAGGGATGGGTGACCATCTTTAGATATCAAGGCAAGACCTCTCCGTGTCTCGGAAAGCACGTTAAGCCGTTGGTAACGGCTGTCATTCGTGTATCTTTGACAGTTGTTACGGGTCGTCAGAAGCCCGGAAGTCGGACTAGGAGTCCTACCAAGGGGATCGGTATTAACCAGGAACTGGGATGTGGAGGTCTAATAGGCAGTTGCTCCATTTAAAATACTGGTATTTAACTGCATCCAGGTTGACTGGAAGCCGAACCCAAGTTACACACAGACATAGGCCACAGTTGGGAAAAGGCTAGGCAAATGATGAATTAGCTTTACATAAAAACCATGGGAAGCGCAGCCAAATTAGGAAGCGTAGTGAACTGCAATTCCTTTGGTTCTGCGGCGTAATTGCGTAATAAACTAGCAGTAGGAATAGCTTTGATTTTGACAGTTCAACATTCATTGCATTATTTACGTTGTTGAGCAGCCAAATTTTTCTTACAAATGAACCAAAGGATTAGCTGTATCTTTCAAAGTGATTCAGACTGTGTTTGATACCGTAGGCGTGGGCTTGCGGACGGCGAGTAATGCGTAGCTCGCTGTCCAGTAAGTACCAAGCCCCGGTCGACGGCGCGTTGTGTTCCACGCGCGCCTTAAAGAGATGTCAGCACAAACGTGATGAGGCCCGCAAGGGCCGGTGCCTGCCAGGGGTGCGGGTTTGTTCGAAAGAGATATCGCAGCCCCTGGCATACAGGTTACTGAGGGAACACGGGTGGGTTTAGGCAGTAAAAGTCTGACACGCCCACCTGCTCCACCCAGAGAAGTTATTTGATGACTTCCCACCCAAAAAAAAAAAGACTGTTTGATAGAGTGTTACACAAGGGTACTGAACTCAAGCAGGCCTAGACAAAACCCATTTCTGCTAGCATTCACACCAAACGCTACGCCAAATTGTATGGGAATGACATTACCTGCGGAAAGGTTACGTCGTGTTCTTTCCGCAGGTAATGTCACTCCGCTACGCTAAAATGTATATTTTAGCGTAGCGTTTGGCGTGAACGCTAACAGAAATGTGTTTTGTCTCTAGGCCCTGATCTCTCTTTTCTCTGCGCAAATGAAACCAGTCACGCTACAACGATACCTTCAATTTTCTCTTCTATTGTTTTCATTGTGTTTGAGCATTATTCAATCGTCTGAACAAGAATTCTTACGTCTCAGTTATAATTAGTCTGCATACGTCCTGACCTAAGTCATAAAACTTTGGTTACATTGTATACCTTTGTGGTAGGGCAAGTCTACCCATCCGTGTACAAAAATAGTGTAAATATAATGGACACTATTTACTACGTCTTATAAATATAGTCTCTACTAAAACTAAAATGTGTTTTCTAAATGTATGTATGAACTTTATGTTGCCGTCCAATGGCGGTAAAGTGCACTTTGTTGCCAAATCCTTGGTAAATATTAGGAACATGTCAATAAAATATTGCTTGACCTAGGATAAGTCATTCAAGAATGCTTCCTTACTACTGTTCCATTAGTACAATTTACGTTTCGCCACAGAATTCATTTCAATGATCGAACGACCAGAAAATATTTTCGTGGTCCATTTGATGCGATCGCTTCGTTTTTGAACCGACGAAAAAACGGAGGAGGTTACTCAATTCGACGCGTATTTTTTTTTTTTTTATGTATGACCACGCATAACTTTTTCCAGAGTAGTCCGATTTTGATAATTCTTTTTTTATTGGAAAGGGTTATACCCTGAAGTTATACCCATATACATTTTAAAGAAAAATTCCAACCCTAAGGGTAAGAAAACAGGGGATGATTGATTGTTTACTCACAGATTTTAATACTGAGTTGTGTATTATGCAAAAATTAAGCATGTAGTAATTAGTAGATTATAGCCACAAAAAAAAAAAAAAAAAACTTTTTAATAAAAAAATTAAACCGCCGAAAAACCGAAAAGTAAAAAATAATAAACCTGCTTTGTCCAACCCCAATAACTAAGTTCGGAAGTCGGTGACTTTGGATATGTATTTAATTATATTTTCGTTGCTCAGTTTGTAATGGCATTTCTAGTCTGTTTACTAACATGTTGACAACAGAATTCATTCCCAGTATTCATAGTAGTGTAGTAGCGTAGCAATTTTGTATACTAATCAGGTATTCAACAATGACCGGATTCTGCGAATTTGTAAATATGAGAAATGCATTGGCTACTAGTTATTATGCGTTCAAAACAATGTAAACGTAGATCCAACATTCTACTTAGATCTTGGTAATGTTTCTTGTTAGACAACGTTGGGACGTAAAAATATCGCAGCGGTATTTTGTCTCGCACTAGATTTTCATCTCTCGGTTTTGCCAATCCAACCATTGAGAATCCAACTATAGTTCGACTTTTAATTGTATTCAGTAAATTGACAGTTCAAAGAATAAAAATATGTTACCATACTAAAACTAGAAGGTTGTGAAAGATTTTGCGTAAAGAGCGAATGATAAAAATGGTTTCATTTTAAATTAAACCATTTTTATAATTCGTTAAACTTAAAAAAAATACCTAATTGTAAGATGTAGAATATAAAAATAAATAATACTTAATTTATTAATAAAAGTAATTTCCTTTTTTATTTCTTCTAATAGAAAGAAACTAAATAAATTACCTCACTATAAAACATTATACAAATTCTACAATTTTTAATAGTGCATATCATGTTTTTAAGACAAGTTATTAAATTTAAAATAAAAAAAAATTGCATGTAAGTATGCACATCATTTCAAGTTCATTCAATTTCGTTCATTCTTACACCACCTAACTAGCTATTTTTTGTCAAAATCTGGTAACCTTTAACTGTCAAGTTACTGAATACAATTAAAAGTCGAACTATAAATAGACCTCGTGCGAGTCTCAGCACGTTGAAAAAACATATAGTATTCGATTTTGAACTCTCTGCGCTAAGCAGTACGTTTGAAGATCCAGTGCGCGAAAAAATCCCTACTTGGGATGTAGGCTAACCGATTGCTATCCCTGCAGGCTTAGCACGAGAACCGTAGAGAAGGTTTTTGTCGACGGAAGAGTAGACATAAATGACTTCGAAATGTAGACAAGCGATTTCTATTCTACGGTAGAGTAGAAACAGAAAGCGTCATGCTAAGCCTGCAGGGAATGAAAAAATACACTGTAAATGAAAAAATACACTGTAAATTTTTTATTATCGGCGCGCCTAGCAGAGCGATGAAATCCCGCCGCAATATTTCTACGTCCATGTGTAACTGGCCTTAGTGGCGCCCGCGCCGATTCGTCTACACAATTCTGTCGTACCTATGCTGACTGTAACGCCCACGTGCCTTGCATCAGAAAACTTTTATTTATAAACCAAACTAATCTTGAACACGTACCAAATGTACCAAGTTTGTTATTACGGAACTGTGTAGTGCAAGAAAGTTTACTGTTTTACTGTGTCGCTAGAAAGTGTGTTTACTTTTCTGTTATTGTGGAGATGATAATGAGTAAACATTTGGATGTTTTAGCTGTTTTCTAAGTCGGGCTTGTGGCTAAGTACCTTATAACAGATGCACGGGTCGATTGATCGGTTGGTCCGTGGATGTTTGCCCATCTTTACATATCGGGGCATATTCATAAACGACGATTAAAGTTAAGAGGTGTTTAAACGTCAAAAATGTACCTATGGTTAATCAGTCGCTAATCATTACTTAACGTTAAGCAGCGTTTATAAATAAGGGGGATCACGTCCCCTCCGTGCCTCGGAAAGCACGTTAAGCTGTTGATCCCGGCTGTCAATCATGGAACTTTAACAGTCGTTACGGGTTTTCAGAAGCCCGAAGGACAACCAGTTTTATCAAACGGTATCATGTGTTACCCAGTAACAGGGTTGTGTTAAGGCTGCCCTCTCAAAAAATGGTTGAAAACAGCATGCAGATGAAACCACTTTTCGTCGGCATTTACAAAGATATTAAATGTGAAAAAAATTGTTAGTAATTTACATAATATGATACGTCATTTGGTTTAGGCATAACTTTTCTATGGGTATCAAATAATAAGAAAAAAAAAACCACCAAATCACCTCCAAATCGTTGAGATGAAACCATTTTACTCCTTCATTTTTTAACAAAAGAGGTTAAAAAAAAATGTCTACTGCTTTGCAATACAAAGGAAAATGATTTGATTTTGTTACTTTTTACAAATTTGTATTATTTTTGTTATAATAAATTCAAAATGCGACCGATTAAAGACTGCACGGCTACATCACCCCGCACTCGCCCACAAATTTAGTGCGCCCAAATGCTGAATGAAGGTCCTTGGCGTTGATACAAGCCTTAAAGGCTAGATAGGCAGTCGCTCCATGTATAATACTCGTATCGAATACAGTATCGAACTGCATCCGGTTAGACTGGAAGCCAACCCCGAAATAGGTGGGAAAGGCGACATGTCCTTTACATGATAGTTCGTCGGTAAAACACTATTTTGCACCCTATTTATTTCTATTCCTACCAAAAGATTTTAACAGCAACTTATGTTTTATTAACGAATTTGAAGAAATTAAGGAAAATATAAATTGGCCCTATTTTTTTTAATTTGTAAAAGATTAAATCTGGCGAAAATCAAACAATCAAAATGATAATTTCTTTCATAAATTATCTTAATTAATACCTATACCGAGATAAGTAATACCATCTTAAAATACATACGCATTGAACTTGCTTTATGTATTTATACACACTGTTATCATAAAGTTCAAAAATCTTATACTTACGTACTATCACTGTTTTAATTCTGTCGATAATGATTATCACGTACTGAGCATACGACCCGTAGGTTCAACATAGGTTATTCAATCTTTTTTTTTCACGCTCGAATAGTGCAGCATGAAATAGGTAGGTACATTTTAGCTGACTTCTCATCGTCATCTGCCTAGCCTTTTCCCACTATGCGATATCCCTTGGTAAGACCTGGCATGTCAGACTTACAGGATTCTGACCACCCGTAACAACTGTCAAAGATCCACGGAAGACATCCGGGACCAACGGCTTAATGTGACGCACGGGGTGTCTTAAGTGTTTGAACGTGCTACCCATCCACGGACCTACCGCGGCAAGCGTAGCTTAACCTGCACCTTAATTGCGTAACTCAAGACTAATCACAATCGGTTTCAATTTGTCAGTTCAACAGTATTCATTGCGTTATTTACGTTGTTGAACAGACACATTTTTCGAACATATGAAGCAATGGTTTAACAATCCGTTTCAAAACGATACAGATTATGATGAATCTTGAGTTACGCAATTAGGGTGCTGATCGATCGACCCTTGCGGCTTGTTATTATAGCCTCAAGCCATTTAATTTTCCCACCATACAGGGTCCCAATTCTGTATGGTTCTTATTACGTTCAAACTACGTCAAAATCATGTTTTTTGGAAACCAATGTAACGGTAAGGAATCGTAATGTCATATTCTGTATGTTCCAAGACAATTTGTCGATATTATTAATACGATATTAGCTGATTTCGTCTGCGATTGACGTGGTTACGAGTAAGGAATCGTAGAGAAGCGTTTTGTCGACGGAAGAGTAGACAAAAATGAAGCTTCCGTGTAGACAATTGACAGTTTTGTACCGAGAAATGTAGACAAGCGATTTCTATTCTACGGTAGGGTAGAAGCCTGCTGGTAGGTATAATTCAATAGGCAATAAGGTTTAAATTATTCACAAGTTTGTTAAACACATTGCTATGTGATTGTTTTACGAAATGTGGTAACATGTCGATTGTTTTTGAACTTTGAAAACAAAACTGAAGTAGAATTCGGTTGTGACTGGTTTATGCTTATTTAATATTTAGTTTCGTGCAAGTGTAACTGGTAACCTACGCAGGAGTTTGAGGAGTACTATTTATGAAAACTGAGGACACCAAAATAAAAAAGACTTAATTAACTACTTACTTACTCTTAAAAATATTGTGTGATAAAAGATATGAACATTTTGGGTTGCATTTATCTACGATTAAATGTAATAAAATCATCATTATTTTCAATTACAGAATATTACAATTAAACATTAGATGTTTGATACTAGTAATCTCTGTCAGAATTCTTGTCTACCAATTTAATATTTTTATATACTTATAAATTAAATACATATTTAGTTGCAAACAACTTTCTCTAGGATCTTACGTGTTACTTCGAAAGTAAATTTTTATTCAATCGCCATACACCGTGGTATCATTTACATTGGTACACTCACAGTATACATACTCGTAGATAATTGATTTATTTATGAATATTAAGACTGCGTTTTGGTCGAGTGGTTGCAGCGCTATTGTAGAGCAATGAGGTCTTGGGTGCGATTCCCGAGTCGGTCAGAGCGTTGTTGGTTTTATTTATCTGGATTATTTCTGTAGCAGCCTGAAGTCTGGATTTAAATCCGGTCGATGGCAATAGGCTTGCCCCTAATTACATGGGACTTAAATATTACTGGCGAAATGTGGGTGCAACTAAACAAATCATACTTGACACTTCTGCCTCACCTTTCGGGTATTATAAGATTAGTGTTATAATATTTGTGTCTTTGAACGTATCGGGACTCCTTCGTGATCGGTCTCAATAAATATCTCAATTCTTGTTCGTCACTGCATCAAATTGCTGCTAATTGGACCTTAAAAAATCTGTCCGTTGTAAAGCGCAAATCTAAGTACAGACTGCAAATTTTACAAATTGATCATGAACCTTATGCTTATGCAATAAAGTTGAAAATCTACCAAATAAATTTTACAGATTGGGGTAGCTTGATGTGCTGGCGTCTGTACAAAAGTTATTGAAAATTTGCTCGACTCCTTAAGTAAGTAAATCTTACTTGATATAAGTCAGCAATGCGGCAAATATAATATTATAAATAATAATTATCTTGACAACTTCAGTGACATTTAACTAACTGTTTTTGCACGCATTAATCAGCTTTCCTTCATTATTATTTGCATGCCGTAGAAGGAAAATCTTGCTATGTACAGTCAGATGCAATAATATCCGACGAAATCTGAAATCGATTTTCTCAGCAATCAAAGTTATACTAAAATATGATGGTGTAAACTTAGGTAATTTAATCATGGTATCGATTGTAACTTTATTACTTAACGTAGATAATAGGAATAAAATAGCGTTGAAATTATTTTCAAGTTCACAATTAATCCATTAAATAAATCCTTATGTTGCTGGAGCTTCAGTATCAAGTATCAAGCCACGCTCCAGCATTGCCCATTTCCCATTCCTTAGTTTCCACTGATCCTTATTGTTCGTTCTGTGTAAATACCGTATTACAACTGAAATTAAGAGAAAAAATAAGGTAAAACCACACTGAACAAACAATTACTTTCAAGATTTTCTTCATGATAATCGATTACAGCGTGTAATTATACTCATTTTAAATTCTCCGTATTTGCTCGTATCGCTATGGACATAATGAGACATTCCAAGTTTGGACTCGTTTGACTTTACCAATTTACTCGGAAACAGTTCGAAAGTTGTCCCGTCTACCGGGTACAGTCAGCAACGTGATTTGCTCGTCAGTGAAAATCAGAAAAGAAAGAAAGAAAGACAAAATCTTTGATAGCTTCAGTTTTTTTTATTAAAGATCAAGTTGCATTAACTTGTTCAAAAGTTTAAAAACATTTCTTTATTTTCGACTGACTGCCAAAACGTGACATACATCAGCAATGTCTGGGAATTCATTTGCTGTACCTAACTAACCTAATAAATATTTAACTCCTGCATAATGTATGTTACCCAGAGCTTGATTGACGCTTTATTTACATAGTACCTAATGTCGTTCGTTTTCGAACATACCTTCTAACGTAACTGCGCTTTAATTATTATTTAAAGCAACAATTTAATATAAGACATATTTCATACACATATCACATATTTAAAAGATTTTAAGAATAACTTACGCGAAGCAAATCGCAAATAGCTTTATTCATAATAGCAAAAACAAATGAAACTAGTAAAAACAAATTACATTGCAACCTCCCAGTTTACAAAATCTAACGAATTACATTGCAGCGTTTCGAATAACATCAATACGTATTCGCGATAATGTATGTGTGTATTGTATAAGAACTAGTGACCGACCGAACGTCTTCGTTTTCGGCCAATTTTGGCCAATTTCGGCCAAGCCGAAAATCGTGTTGTGAGAAAGTTCGTGAAATGTCGCGTGTCATTCGGCCTGCTTCGAAAAGCTCGGCTAAATCAGGTGATGTTCGGCTAATTTCGGGTTGAATCGAGTTCGCTCGTGGTTTCACTCAGCTGACATTTACGGACGCGATTTTGTTTTGAACTTGTAAATGTAAAGCGAGGTTATGTTGTATTTTTTCTTCACGCGCATACACACATACAGCGGAAATGTTAATATTTTTTACTGTCCAGATCATTATCGTTTTCGGCCGAAAGTAAGACTAAAGCCGAAACATCTTTTTCGTTTTCGGCTGATAATCCATTGTCTGTCGGACACTAATAAGAACCAAACTCAAACCATTTATTTCAAATAAACCAATTACAAGCACTTTTGAACTATCAAAGAGTCGGAAAAATGAAGCTTGCCCAAAGAACGTATTATTGTAATTCATTACCTTGTTGCTTATACTCCATGAACCTTTCACGTGAAAGAAAAAGTGGGGTACTAACCTTAATGAAGATGATTATAATAAATTTGTTTAATGGTAATTAAATGTGGCACATTGTACTATTGTTATAATTTCAAACGTACTTGCTACGTACATTGATGGCGCAGTAAGATGGCTAAATAAAGATACCAGTGGTTTGACTTGTTCAATTTGTAATAAACATTTAATTTAACGGATTTGTGAATCCTAAAATTGCCGAAAATGCCTCGGAGCAAGCAAAAGGCTGGTTAAACAGAAAAATGTTAGTGCTTCCGGCAGCTGCCCAATAAACCAAAATAAAACAAACTTTTCTCCGAATACAATGCCAGTTGTGGAAAATCTTAACAGCGAGATTCAGAAAATAAAACAACGCCATCTATAGAACTTTAAGGAAGCTCTCACTCAAACCGAAATTTGTTTCGAATTCGCGTTCGAGAAAGATTTCTAACCAGACAGTTTGAATTGTAGCGCTTACCTTCACAAATAATAGTTCTAATGCTGTAGTAGGCCGACCAACACCTCAGTACATCAGTAAATTGGATGATAAGAGGCTAATCACGTACATAAGTGTTACAAAATACGCCTGCGTTATTCACATTACCTATTAGCCTACTTACGTCGGAATTCAATTCAAGAAGCATTCATATTTTCTACACTTACAATTCACCAATGCAAAAAATAATTAAATAATATAATTTATGCATGATGTAACTGTGGCTGACTGTATTTTCTGACAGTCGATAGGACAAAAAATGCAATTTGGCTTCAACTGCACACGGTAATGGCTGCTAATAACGGGTTGTGGCCTTTAATTTCAGTTGCAATGACATCATCGGTATTTTTAACAACATTTGACATTTACTTTCTTTGTTGCAAAATCTGACAGACACTGTTTTCCATAATATTAACTGTTTTATTAACATTCATAAATTGGCTTTACGAGTTCGGCTAGGACATTTGTTGTTTAGCATCTACTAGTATAGCAGCCTTCAAATCGTCTAGCATACATTATATCGTATGAGAATAGAATCGATTATTTCTTTATATGTCAGCATCTTCCTAGCCCTTTCTCAACTATGTTAGGGTCTGCTTCCAGTCCAACCGGATGCAGCTGAATATCAGTATTTTACATGGAGCGACTGCCTATCTGAGCTCCACAACCCAGTTACTGGGTAATATGATACCCCCTGGAAAAGACTGGTTGTCTGACTTTCTGGCTTCTGCGCCCGTAATGACTGTCAAAGATCTACGAGTGACAGCCGGAAACAACGGTAAGACGTGGTTTTCGAGGCATGTTGGGCTCTTGGCATGTAAAGATGGTCTCCTATCCACGGACTAATCGCGGCAAGCGTAGCCTAACCTAATCGATCGCCCCTTGCGGCTTTATTATGTACACCATATAAATGACAGATATTAAATGTAGACATTTTACATAGGATGGACGCGCTGGATGCCCTAGCATCCAGCGCGTCGGTATGTGGACCCGAGCCCATAATGCCCATCCCATTTAACCAGATACGCAGGTGGCTTCAGGACTACACACACATACAAGCAGAGAGCTGGTGGACCTCGACACCAGGCTGCAGGCAGTCTAGGGAAGCAATGCCATCTTTGAATGGCAGGCTGACCAGACGTCTGTTACGCCTGGACAGAAAGGACCTGCGTCTAGTGATTGGGACCATCACGGGACACCCGCTAAACAAACACTTCTACATAATAGGCATAACGGACAGCCCCCTGTGCCAGGGCCTGCATGGAGGCTGAGGAAACCGTCGCGCATGTGCTTTTCGAATGCACAGGCGTAGCCCAGATTAGGACAGAAACCCTCGGGGCACCCAGATCTTACACGGATGTTCTCAACAGACCAGGAGTTATAGCCAACTTCTGGACGGAGGTGGGCTGGTTGGAATAACCACTGACGGCCGCCATGGCTCACGCACAATGGTCCACTTAAAGGACTAAGTGCGGAAACCAAACCCAATGACATAGAACATAGAACATAGGGTGGTAGGGTTTGTTCATCTGCCGTTCTCTTATATCCAGCTAATGTTTATTTTTCTACTAGCTTTTGCCAGCGTCTTCACTCGCTTGGAGGTCGGTGTATTATACATATAAACCTTCCTATTGAATCACTATGTCTATTAATGAAAACTGCATTAAAATCCGTTGCGTAGTTCTAAAGATCTAAGCGTACAAACACGAAAAGCGAATTTGTTTTATACTATGTAGAGATTGATGCAATTTGCGTGTGTTGCATAATTTTGTATTGCAACCAGATAAAGGAACCTTTATCTTTCAACAACTGTTGATACAACATTACCTTTAAGCTATCGTTCAAGAATGTTATCATCATTTAATATGGAAATATTGTGGAGCAGATCATAATCATTTGTTATCTGACAACTTGGTCCAATCCACTACAGTGAGATTATTGTCACAAATGAATACAACGTCGTCGTAGCCTTCCGATGTGCCTACGTCTGACTTTTATGATTTACTAGCAGCGCACTGCGGTTTCACCCGCGTAGTTCCCGTTCCCGTGGAACAGTGAAAGAATTTTTCAAATCGGTTCAGTAGTTTCGGAGCTTATTCAATGCAAACAAACAAACAATCAAATCTTTCCTCTTTATAATAATAGTATAGATAATATACTACTTATGCCTGATTCACATTATTCCCGTCCGGAAATCCAGTCCGGTGCTAGACTGGATCATATCGTCTAAATAATTCCAGTGGCGCTGGAATGGGCGAGCTGGAATGGAAAAGTACACCGTCAATCCAGTTACAGGACTTGATTATTCACTGGAATTTGTAAATTCCAGTGAAAGTTAGGAAATCACTTCTAACTTTCTGAGTTCTGACATACGTACATAATTATGACGCCGACTGTACTTTTGCCCTGCGAAAAATCAATGAATCTATCGCCTTGAATATTTCCAACAGATTACCATCAAATTATCATGCATGAATATTTTTTCTATACTATTTCACTTGTGGGAAAGGTGATGAACCCACTGTCTTCGTAATAGTGGGACGGAAACGTATTAATATGTTGATTACTATCTACGCCGCAGTTTTTATTACGTAATAAGACTTGAATAGATGTCACAAAAACTGGCTATTGGTTTGTTTATCAAAAGCATCTTCTTTACATCGTTCTAGCAGCGCTCCGCGGTTTCACCCGCGTAGTTTCCGTTCCTGTGGGAATACGGGGATAATATATAGCCTGTGTCACCGGGGATAGTGTAGCTTTCCAACAGTGAAAGTATTTTTCAAATCGGTTCAGTAGTTTCGGAGCCTATTCAATGCAAACAAACAGTCAAAGCTTTTCTCTTTATAATCTACTATATAAAAAAAAGTCGGGTTTTCCTTCCTGACGCTATAACTCCAGAACGCACGAACCGATTTCCACGGTTTTGCATTCGTTGGAAAGGTCTCGGGCTCCGTGAGGTTTATAGCGTAGGTAGGGTAGGTAGGGATTCTGTATGAATGACTATAGGACGGACAGGACAACGTCTGTCAGGTCAGCTAGTATTAGTATAGATAAATAAAACAAAGTCGGTTTTCGTGTCTGTACGCTTAGTAAATCTTTTAAACCACACAACGGATTGTAATGCGGTTTTCATCAATGGACAAAGTGATTCAAGAGGAATGTTTATATGTATAATACAACGACATCCACGCGGGCGAAGCTGCTGGCAAAAGCTATTTTCTTATATAACTGTTTTCCTGAAGATTTGGGCCGACGTGTATCCACATACACATTTCATCAGTTATCTTTAAGTCCTATGTTATACGGGGCGAGCCTATTGCCATCAACCGGGTCCTAATCCCGACTCCGAGGTCCAAAATTCCAGATAGAAAAACCGAATCGAACCCAGGACCTCATGCTTAGCAGTAACATTTGCAAGCACTAGACCAACGAGGCAGTCAAGCTAACTGCAAGTATAACTGAGTATTATGTATTCGACTTACCTTTCCAGTATAAGCTGATCTCGCATTGTATAAGATTTGCTTACAGTGCGAGATCAGCGTAAACTGGAAATGTATAGCTTGATGTGTAAGCCTTGTGTACCCTCTTATTTATTAACTTTGCTTGAAGTTAAGATATGATTAAACGTCAAAAATGTACGACTAAATAGACGCTTAACATTACTTAACTTTTATAAATAATAAGGGGGCTAGAATTGAATAGAATAAAATCATTGTAAGACATAACTACCTATACATCAAATAAATGTGCAAGGTCTTAAAGTATCAAGTAGATCTGCATGTTTTGCCATTCATGGCGTACAAAATAACATATTTTTGGGATATTATACCATAAAATATTTGAGTCTACACAACAAACTATGAAATTAATAACTTAATCCTAATGCTAATTATAAAGGGAAAAAAGGGTATTGTTTTTAATGATTTTTGGGTCAAATTGTGAAAAAAAATCGTAATTATAGGAATCCACAATTAATTGCAGTAGTTTAAAAATTCCGATAGGGTTTAGTTATGTCTGCATTATGATTAAAAACGCAGTTACACGTTAGAAAAAGTTTAAGTTACTAGGTAGTACGTCATTGCAATGACACGGCAAATTCTAATAATTTTGAATGTAATATCTGCTGAATGTGAACATAAAGTTAATATCTGCGCGTCATTTGGTTCTATACAGGTTTTAAATGTCTTGCGTGACTAATTCTATTTACTAAGCTGATTGGCTACACATAAGTACCAATTGAATGTTTCGACTGTCGTTCCTGCCATGGGAAATTACCCTACGCGCCTCTCATACCAACTATTTGCAAATACGAGTACTTATCTTTTTAACGTAAATAGATGGTAAAAAATATATTAATCAAATTTGACACGATCAAAAAATAAAAATATTTTATGTATGTTTAGTAAAATGTTATTTTTTCATAGTATGTCAATCTGCTTGAAAGCGTTGCTGCTGAAAAGCCTTCTTAGAGTCATTTCTTACCATAGATAGACAATAATTTGGATATATACGGACAATTTATGTTGATAGTCGACTCTTCAACAAGATTTCGACAGCATTAACAATAAAAAAAAAAACAACGTTGCCGTTGCTTGAAATAAGTACCTATGAATTTCCCGAAGCAATGAGAAATAGGTATAATGAATCCCAAAGAATGTTTATTCTTTTTGGAAAAAAAACTCTTGATAGTATGACAACGTTGTCATTATTCTAGTTTAACAGTTGATTGTTTACACATTTTATACAACCGGTATTCGAAAGGTTTCCAGCTTTTAGATTATATGTGTGAGGTCCCAGGTGGCATGATTTTTCCGACATCTTCAACAATCATCGTCATATTTCAGCAAATTTACACAAAACCCCCAATTAATCGTTATAAGCTAAACTTTCCTCATCAAACACTGGTGAAAACAGTATGAAAACCCGTTCGGTAGCTTTTGAGTTTATTGCGTTCAGACAGATAGACATACTTATTTTAATTTTAAAACATTTTGAATTCAACCTTGACTCCTGTCTTGTGGAAAAATTGTAAACAGTATTATGGTAGCGCTCTTCAATATGAATACATAATAATACGATCAGTTACGCATTACTTATGAGCAAAATTCAATAAGAAAATATGTATTAGGTACACAAAGATTATAACACCACATGACGCATAGAGTATATTCATTATGTTGGATGTTTTTCTGTAATAAATCTATTATTGGTTTTTATTTATTCTCTGAACATTTTAAGTACTTATGAGCAAAACAAAAAAAATTGTGAAGACGAGAAAAAAAATACAATTCTGCTAGAACCATACAACATACAACCAGAAGAGTTACAACTTACTAACTTTATGAAAGATCATAAAAATCAATTAAATCACACGTGTAAGTCGGAAAAAGTGCTGCTACTGAAGTCACATTCACATAATATAATGAACTATGTTCTGCGTCGGCGCAGATGTCAAAATAATGGTCAACTACCCACAAATCATAATACTCGACAACCATTTGTTTTAACAATGACTAACGTACGTAAATAATGAATATTAGTAACAAGAGAAAAACAACTGTTGAATGAAAGCCTTACAAAGTCACCATGGCGATAAAATGCTAAACAAATGTAATTAATTAGTCATTTGTAAGTTATGATTAATGTTCTCATACAGAAGTTGAACGAACACGTTTTCCTCATAAATTACTAAGTACCTACATACATTTTTCACATAGAAAACTCCTTCGTTATTTCTATGCCATGTTAGTCGACTTTCACACGGACGTAATACAATCGCAGCGGGATTTTCACGGATTTTCAAGTAACGATGTTGAACCGAGCATTCAAAAGCCAAAAGAGTGCATCTCAGCGCGTCGAAAATTGAACAATGAAAACAAACAACTATTCGATTTTGGACGCGGTCTTGATACTTTCCGCGATATGCAGTGCGTTGAAGTCGTCCGTGTGAACGACGAATTAGTTATTTCAGTAATTTGTGTCAAAGATGTCCAATCTATGACTTTCAAGAATAACCAAACTGTGACTGAGGCTGACTGTACCAGTACAGTCATACATAGCAGAAAATCAGAAATCTGACATTAATTCTTAGTATGTACGGACGCCAGCACATCAAGCTACCCGAAACTGTAAAATTTTCCCATTGAACATGAACCTTATTCGTATGGGATAAAGTTGAAAACCTATCAAAGAAAGACAGATTGGGGCAGCTTGATGTGCTGGCGTCTGTACATTGGAGACGATTGTTTTGCAGCTTTCTTATGGATATATTTTCTATCATAAAAGAAATACCATAGAATACCATCACGCCTGTGTATTCCAAAGGGTTAAGCAGAGGGGTACTTACAGTGAATCTACATTTTACCAGTTGTGTTGAGTCCCATATAACAGGGGGCGACCCTATTGCTATCAACCGACTCTATTGCTCAGAAATTTCAAATCGAATCGAACCCAGGACCTCCTGGTCAGCGGTAGCGCTTGCGACCACTACACCATCGGGGCGAAACAATCATTAAAATACTATCAACATCTGCCTAGCGTTTTCCCAATATGTTGGGGTCGGTTGCAGTTGATTACCAGTATTTCACATGGAGCGACTGCCTATCAGACCTCCACAACCCAGTTACTGGTTAATACGATTCCCTTTAGTAATACTCTTTGTCAGACTTTCGGGCTTCTGACGACCCGTAACGACGGCCAAAAATCCGCAAATGACTGCCGGGACCAACAGCTTAACGTGCTTTCCGAGGCACGGAGGGGTCTTAGTATGTAAAGATGGTCACCCATCCATGGACTAACCGCGGCAAGTGTAGCTTAACCTGATCGATCTACCCGTGCGATTAATATTACTTAGCTACAAGCCCCCCAGTAAAATAATTATATTGAAACTTCTATCTGAATCCTTCTTCTAGAGGTACTTTACCGGCCAAAGGTTGCAACATATCTTAATTTAAGACTAGTCTTAATAATGTAGGTATTGGGTCATCGTTTTAGGTCACATTGTATTGTATTTCAAACGCGGGTCAACCACCAATCCACTTGATGTATCTACCTACAATTTGGTCAATTATTCATTATGGTTTGACTTCAAAAGATACCAGTGCGTGCTAGTTGGTTTTGTTGTAATTATTAATTGAACTATTTATCATACGAGGGAATTTGGCAGTACCTGTTCGCCAAATAAACAAAAAAAAAAAAATCTGCTGTTCCATACATTTTGACCGCGTAGGTATTGCACTTTTCTATGAAACAGCAGATTTTTTTTGTATATCCGGCGAAAAATTTCTGCGCTAGGTGTTCTAGAATGATATGCTGAATTTATGGTTACAATTTGCGCACTGGATAAAAACTTACCCTGTGTACGGTCAATATAAATTAAATATGAATTATTTTTTATATTGTCTGTCTGTTTGTTCCGGCTAATCTCCGGAAAGGCCGGATCGATTTTGATGAGACTTTTTCTAGCAGATAGCTAATGGTAAAAGGAGTTAAACGATTAATTTTTGTCTCTGTCGCACTCTTCTGTGGGATAATTTCCGAAAGCCACGAGGGCAAAACCACGGGCTTATAGATAGCAATGCCGTTTTTCGTGTCTGTGTGTGTGACCGCTTAGATCTTTTAAATTCTCCAATAGATTTTTAATGCTGTTTTCACCATAATTAAGAGGGCATCTATTCCGGAAGGTTCATGTCTAAAATACACTAGCTTCTGCCCACGACTTCGTCGGCGTGAACTTTCTTACTCCCCGGACTCACCCCGTCGCGTCGCATCGCATCGCCTGCCCGTGCAAGTACTTCGTATTCGTGACATTTTTTCTTTTTGCTACTGCTAAGGGTCCTATCGAGATGTTATAATAGCCCTCAATAAATGGGCTATCCCACATTAAAAATATTTGTTCAATTCGAACCAAAAGTTTCCGCCGCCATTGTACCCGTGCAAAGCAGAGGCGAGTCGCTAGTAAATTGATAAATCGTGGTCATTGAACCTCATCTGCCAAGAAAACTCGCACATACAAGCGAGCACAATCAACACACTTCGAATGTCGCGAAAGCAGCTTTCGTTCATGACCGTGTCACTGGCTTCCCTTCAGTACAGGCGCCGACAGCGCTGTTAACTTTACTGAGAACGACGTTTTTATTATTTTATACCAAGAAAATGGTGGAAATAGGTTACGTGCGTGCTTTAATGGTTCTAGTTTACATTTATGCGCTTTGACCGGCTTTGCTTGTAGAAAATATTGACACGCGGTGGATTGTTTATATGCTGTTAGTAAATTCATTTTCAAATAGACTAATTTGCAGCGTTAAATGAAATCTTAAACCATGGCGACCTAGCTGGAACATGTTGTAAAAATTGATTTCGTTAGGTTATATGTCAAAATCTTCGCCAAATTACAAATTAAGCATGCTACGACAAATTGGGCAAACATTTGTAATGAAATATAAATAGATTTAAAACCGTTGCTTTCACCAGTAGAAGTTGTTAGCAACCTTTTTGTCATGTAACTGCGTGAATGCATTCATAAGTTAGCACTTAAATTGAATCCGTCTCCGTTTAATGGGTAAGTTGGAAAAATTGAAAAAAAAAAATGTAACGATTTGCCGAAAAGTTAAAATATTTTCTAGAAAGGATTTAGTGATTAAATAGATCATCACGCCTGCATTCCCCAAGGGTTAGGCAGATCTATACCTATTGGTAGTTTAAACCAGTTGCGCCAGTTGTTTGTTTTGTCGGGATTTTATGTTAATTTATTGTTAACTGGCTTTTGCCCGCGGCTCCGCTCGCGTAGATGTCAGTTATCGCGTAAAGAAGTAGCCTATGTCCTTCTACATATCCCAGGCTACATTTCTGCGAAATTTCATGACGATCGGTTCAGCGGTTTAGGCGTGAAAGCATAACAGACACAGACAGAGTTACTTTCGTATAAATTATAATATTAGTACTAGTAGGGATTAGTGAATCAAAGCTGTAGTTAATTTCAAGATCTCATGGTTGCAATTAACTACAGGGGTGATTGTACTAACTGCAGTTTTAAGTTATCTGTTTCTGCTCTACCGACTACTGAAAAGTTATAACTACCCTTTTTGTTGAGCGGCTTTACAAAAGAACCTCATTAATTATCCGTGCTTTGATTGTCGAGATTAATGTTTCTTACAAGTTTTTTAATTTAAAATTTTTTTTTTTTTGCTCAAACATAATGATGTGTGGAGCCTTGTTGATTCAAGAGTAGGCAAATAAAGAGCTTGGCGGGTCGATAACATCTGCTTAGCTAAATAACTCATCTGAAGATGTGACCTTACATAAGAATGTCATAGCTATTTGTTATGCTAAATCGTTTCGGTTTGCCATATCTACAATACAAACTTTAAATGGACATCATCAATCTTAAAATAATTATAATTTTATTTTGTCATTATTGATTTATTGGAGACCTTTTGTTATCGATGGTAGTTGTTTAGTATTGCATAGGATTATGTTAAAGTATGGTCTTTGTGTCCGGATAAGTATTAGTTTCTTTAATTCAAATAAAATATTCGCATTGGTTTTGGAGGAATTACTTCGTTCGAATTAAAGTGTGCCAAAAAAAAAAAAAAACAAGACGTGTTGCATATTGGATCGGCATATGAAAAACCTGTCAAACATGAACGTAGGTCTGAAGGTAGAAGGTAATCACTTAGTAATTTATCAAGAGAAATGTGTTAATGAGGTATTATCATTACTAATCTATTGCAGGTACAAATAATCGCGTGCGCAAGCGCAATAATTAAACGTTAGGCACACGCGATGAAGTGACGTCGATTGAGCGCGTATTGTAAAAGTCACACAAAGGCTAGGTACGTACCTAGTTTCTAATAATGATTGTTCATAATACAGCATGTTTACGAAAGGCGAAAAGAAAAAAAAAAACAGCCGCCTCATACATATGGGTCGAGTAGGCATTGAAGTTTTGTATGGGACAACTGTGCCATACAAAACAAACAACAAAACTTCAATACTTACATCGTAAATCGAAATTATGCAAAAATAATCAACCGATATTTTTTGCGCAATTACGATTTTGGTCCCTTGGAGTAAGTTGTTCTTGAGCAGTGCTGGTCTAGTCGTTTGTTGGGTTGACCTTGTGTATTTAATTTCACCACCACTGCTGTCAAACCGGACAGAACTAAAAAATCCAAAACATGTGACACCCGCAACCCGCATTCGGCTCACTTGGTGGAATAAGGCCCACTCCCTCTCATAGAGAGGAGGCCTCTGTCCCAGCAGTAGGGACATTGAAGACTATCGCCACTCACGACATATACACGCCACTCACGACATAACCACGCCACTCACGACACACACACGCCACTAATTATGCACACCATCAAACTGAACAACTGTATATTATAGAATATTCTAAGTTCAAACGTCAAAATTTAGATTCCATGCGTTTTTATCACAATTTTCGTTTTATGGTATGCCAGGCGCATGGTCACTATAGAATTTGGTCCTAAATAATGGATAGTTCCAGTCCACCTGGAAATCTGACTCAATCAGTGATGGACATTAAAAAATTGTCTCCATCCTGTTTGTTGCTTAAAGTAAACTGTCTTGTATTGTATGCACGGTTACCAAAATAGATCAGTAACCAGGGTCGTCGGAAACCAATGGATGTTTTGCGAATAAAATTTAATTAAATTGATACAAAGCAAACACTTCATTTATCAAATTGTATTTCCTTCGAAAATCGGTTTCTTAATAAACTTTGACTATATTGACGACCCCGGTTATTTCTCTTTTGGTGACTGTACCTACTGTACTGGGTACACGTTATTATGAAAAACTACGTACAATTTACTCGAACAATAATAAAGTTTCAAATTTTCCATGTTTTTCACGTGAGTCGGGAAATGATGTTGTAGACCATTATAATATTATTATTTCAAAGATCAGTGACCATGGCCTTCGAATTTGACAAAAAGTAGTTTGTTTAGTTCCTTCTATATTTACGATAATCTTTGTTATTGTTGATATTATAATCACAGCTGGGTTGGTCGAAGGCCAAGCTACGCTAGTGGAAGGGTGACCATCCATTAACATTTCGAGACCCCTGCGTGCGCCGGAAAACACGTTAAACCGTTGATCCCGGCTGTCATTCGTAGATGTTTGACAACGTTACGGGTAGAGAGAAGCTCTATATTCTGACATGGTTGTCAGACTTATGACTTTGTCTCACCAAGGGGTATCATGTTACATAGTAACTTTGTTGTGGAAGTCAAATAGGCAGTCGCTCCATGTAAAATACAGCAGGCTAAGCATGATGCTTTCTATTTCTACGAAGAATAGACACTGCTTTTTCTATGCAAAGTCACATTTCGTTTCTCCATTTTTGACATCGCACCGTAGATATCCTTCTACAATCTGTCATTTTGTCTTTCGTGTCTAACGATCTTTGTCGAGGTACTTTTTTTTTATATGTAGACTATTTCAGAAGAATATTAAATTTCTTCCCAAACTGTCAAATCACACTGACAACTAACTCGACGACCACAAAGTAAATACGATTATCTACAAAATCTTGATTCGTTTAGAACGCATAACTGTGATAATTAATAGAAAAACATGGCTATCTTTTTCTATTGTACATCATTTAGTTAATAGTCATGTCTATTCTTCCGACGACAAATCGGTGCTCGTGCTAAGCCTGCTAGTATTCAGCTAATTCGGTTAGAATAGACGCCGACTTCAACATAATTGGGAAAAGCGACCAAATGGACTTATGATAATTATAATCATTCGTAATCCCTATATTAATAAGTGAAGAAAAAAATTACGCGAACGGAGAACTATGACATTTGGCATAGGTAAAGTTTATACGGAGAAGCGGCGCAGGAAGCGATTTTTTTTTTATTATTATTGATTTAAAATATAAATGATATATGGTCGAATTTCGACCGCTGGGCGACCATTATTGCACTAGTATCAACAATTCAACAGATTCAACTATCAATTTTAATAGTCATTGTCAGCGCAGAATATGTAATACATATTCAAGTAACGGTTAGTTTAGTAACGGTTAGTTTATTTCCTACATTATTCACACACGCTCGTTACTGATTAGAGACCGTGGATAATTACAAGGTTCTAAAATTAAACCGGCTGACTCAATTCAATAAAACATTTTCTTCATAAATTATTCAATAACGTCAGGCTATAGAATGAAAATATTATTGAATTCAAGTTCGACGACATTTAAGCAAACACTAGACGTAATAGCTTGTTTTTCTCTTATCACAGTGTAAGTATTAAGAAAAACAACTGATTATAGGACTGATCTTGCATCACTATCTTCTGACAGCACTAGGTCAGTTCCACAAGAATAACAAAAATAGTTGCATTTCAATCGCTTCATCGTGGCAATAGCGGTCACTGCCCTTCCCCTAATATTTCTCCATAGGAATCCAAACAATAAACTATGTTTGGTTTTCCGTTATTCGAATATGTTGAAGATCACAATAAATCACGAAAACTTTTTGAAATATGATTCTAGAATATGAAGGTGGGCCGATGACCGCCATTGCCACGCTAAAGCGATTCGGGTATAGTTGATTTAAATTTTGATAAATTTTTGTCCGAACGGGGTGTCTACTGAGATGATGACTACTAATAGAGAAGCAGAGAAGCATGGTAGAAGAAGACAAGATCCGCAAATCCCAAATAAATTGGGATGAGGGCAAGCTAATGATGTTGGATACTGCCTGTGAACATCAAGCATCACTATCATTTGACAAGTGTAGGTCAGTTAGTTACATAAACACAAATGAAAAAAGAAAGTTCCAATCGTTGATTTATAAATCAACTAATGCAAGAAGATCAATCACGATATATCTTGAGGAAGTTCTAATTGTTTTGGGCCAACGTGGTAACTACTGAGGACGACTAATATGGAAGTATCGAAGAAGAAATTTAATAAGAAGAAGCCGAGTAAGGGTAAGAGAATGATCCAACCAGTGAGAGAATAGATCAAAGGACCAGCAATCATAACAATAATCAAAATACAGTGATTGTAATCTATTGCACTAAGATAATCTATTGATTTGAAACCTTATCTATTAACTTATTTTTCTATCATTACAATAATTAGGTAGCACAATGACATATGAGTTCATTTCCTTTCTTATTACTAATAACCAATCTCCTGTTCCGCGATATATGGCCAAGATATGATAAGATACACGTAGCTTATCGGATAAAAAATCACAGCTGTAATATTATTTGTTTTTATAAGGCTTTAGAATAAATCAGTTCATTACTGTGTGTGTTGCGAGACATTCTTCCTTTTGTTTTTTGTGTCGAAAAGTAAAAACTTGCTGTATAAACTTTTATTTTGAGGCAGCGTCAAATATTTGGGCGATATTGCCATTTGTGATAGTTGGCATATATGATACAATGGTAAGTTGCAAATACGTTACGTATCAGCTAGTTTCAGTTGTAAGCGCTTTTGCTAAACTTGAGGTCCTGGGTTATCAGGTCGGATAAATTCTTATTGAGTGTTTCCACCAAGAATTTCTTAGTATTGATCCGGAGTCTAGATTAATGCTCGGTTCATGGTGAAAGGCTCGCCCTTAATTACATGGGCCTGAAAAATAACTAGCTAAAAGTGGATGTACTATTAGGAACACCTCTTACTTAACCATTCCGGGACTAAAGACGGGATATGATGATAGGTTAGATAGAGTAACTAGTAACTTTTACTGTGACAAGTATTGCAGCATCTGCTCCAACTGCTTCATTTTGCGTACCTACTGTCACAGCTCATATATTCTCATTCATTAAGTGTTGCATCACAGATTTATCTACAAGCTTCTCTTTCATCTTTGTTTTGTTAATTAAAAACGTTGCATTGAGTCTGGGTGTCTCTTTCATGATTTTAAAAGTTACGATGCGAAACATTAACTTTTGATTGCGCTTCATAAAGGAAGTTTTGATGAATGACTGCCATATTAAATGTTTTACATAATAAGAGACTGCGTTACATATGCACTGACATTTCATATAATTTGTGATAATCTGTGGTCTTTCTTTATGATAGTTGAAGCATTAGTGAAAGCTCAAATTGTAAAAAGTTGCCGATCATGCAGTTGTCGGCAATATCTATACACATTATGGTATTATATTATTATATAAACTAGCTTTTGCCAGCGGCTTCGCCCGCGCGGAACATTCATCCCCTATGTAACTCCCTTAGGAGTTGAATTTCGAAAAATCCTTCCTTATTCCTTGTCTACACTATAAAGGGAATCTCTGTGCAAAATTTCAGCTTTCTAGGTCCAAGGGTTTGGGCTGGGCGTTGATGAGTCAGTCAGTCAGGACCTTTCTTTTTATTTATATAGATAGATAAATAAAACATTTACTGTTAGCCCGCATCATTAAACAGTTAATCCCACTGCTGGGCAAAAACCTCTCCCCATGACTTCCAACTCTATCGATCCAGGGCTTAAGTGGACAACTGGTCGTGTGTTTTCTCTACGTCGTACCGCCATCTTCTACGGGGTCTGCCGCGACGCCAAATAAATGCACAACTCAATAAAAGTACCTAGTGACTTAAAATACAATATTCCTTAGCAGCACACTT
This sequence comes from Polymixis flavicincta, assembly GCA_949987655.1. Taxonomy (NCBI): domain Eukaryota; kingdom Metazoa; phylum Arthropoda; class Insecta; order Lepidoptera; family Noctuidae; genus Polymixis; species Polymixis flavicincta. Next base: position 23,457,722 of record OX465175.1, read on the forward strand.
CGTTACAAATCCTGTAAAATCTGTGGTCATAACTGTATCTATTTGCTTCATACCATCTGATGGACTAATTAAGATAACGTAAATGGTGCTTCTTGGTTTATTAAGGCTTCGGTATGCGACAGTCTAAGTACTTGTAATCTTTAGGACATTAATTTATTTATTTATTTATTTATTTGCTCTCATGCACATCACACATTTTACAATATTATTGTCGGTTTTTGTACATGAACCCTGTCAGGGCACTGCAAAGCACAATGTTGGTTTGCTGTTGAGTATCTGATTATCATAATTATCACTTTAACGAAATCTAATCTTATTATGACGAATTTAAACACATTATGCCACATATCAGTAAAAAGATTTAAGAAAAAATACATGTCGCAAAGTCATTTCGATGTCACAATTTAACAGTAATAAATAATAAACAATAACACACATAAAGTCACATAAAGTCACATTTAGTCAGATTGCAGTAGTACGAGTAGGTAGGTAGTAAAAACAGTAGAATTAAATATTTAAGGAATAGGTAATACATAGTTATAATCATGTCATGTCAAGTTATTAATTGAATTATGGTGTGTAATTATACAATACAAAATAAATAAAAGACTCGATATAATGTCACTGGAATAAACAAAATGCCTTTGATTAGGCCGGATCTAAAAGAGAAGAGGAAGCTCTGAGTACGTAACTCGTACCTATATCTATAACGTTTTATCCGTCATGTATTCGTCAACTGTGTAACAACATTTATCTATTAAAAATAATCTTAGTTTGCTATAGAATGAATTTGCATTATCGTCATCTTTTATATAATTCGGTAATTTATTATAAATGGTTGCGATTCTATAGTTGGGGCTATTTTTCATAATTTTTAATTTTGGTGTCGGTGTAATCAACTTATTTTTGTTTCTTCGGTTATAATTTTGGTTTGCTTCTATGTTTGATTGAAAGTAATCTCTGTGTTTTTTCATGAAGGTAACTATTTGTAATATGTAAAGGGAGGGTAACGTCATTATTTTATTTTTTATGAAATGTGGTTTACAACTTTCCCATGGCTTAATGTTCATAAGGATGCGTATACATTTCTTTTGCATGATGAAAATATCATTAAAATCTGTGCTTTCACCCCACAATATTATGCCATAGTTAAACCATGCATAAGCGTAGGCATAGTATGTTGCGAGCGCGGTCTCATAGTTTGTGTTGCTTTTTAATTTGCTTAATGCATATATAAATTTTGATAACTTAGTCTTCAGACTTTCGATATGCTTTTTCCATGTTAGATTATTGTCCAATGTTAAACCGAGAAGTGTTAAATCGTCTCTTTCTGGGATATTTAATTTAGTACTAAGATTATTTATGTTAAGCGGCTTTCGTTGGTATGTCCTAAATTGTAGTAGATTACTTTTGTTAGCATTAATTTGTAGATTGTGCTTCTCTAGCCACGACTTAACTATTTCATATGTATTTTCAATGTTGGTCAAAGTTTCTGTGTTTTCAGTGCTTCTAAACACTAGTGATACGTCGTCCGCGAATAGAACGCACTTCGAGTCAATTATTTTAGGTAGGTCGTTTATATAAATAATAAATAATATACACCCCAAAACAGTGCCTTGTGGAATGGAGTGGTTAAGAATCTTTGTCCGTGATTTTACAATTTGTATTTCTTTTGCTTCTTTGTCGTAGTATTCTATTTCAACATATTGTTTTCTATTTTTTAGGTAAGATTTTAGCCATTTATAGCCCGTACCCCTAATTCCTATGCCATATAATTTTTGTAACAAAATGTCATGGGAAACCCTATCATATGCTTTAGTCATGTCTAGGAACAGGCCTATGGCATATTGTTTGTCATTGATGAAGTTATATATTTCTTGTACGTAATTATATACCGCGAGTGTGGTCGATCTTTCTTGCCTAAAGCCAAACTGGTTTATGTCCAAGAGATTGAATTTTTCCAAAAACTTGCTAATTCTATTGGCCATTGTTTTCTCGAAAATTTTAGATATAACTGGTAGAAGGGCTATTGGTCGGTAGGAACAGGGATATTGTGGCTTGCCGCCTTTTTTAAATATTGGTCGTAGTTTAGCTTCTTTTAATTTATCCGGAAAGATACCTTCGTCAAAGGATTTATTTATTAGTATAGTTATAGGTGGTGTCAAATCATTAACACATTCTTTGATTAGGAAAGCCGGTATTTCGTCTACTCCGGCACTGCGCTTGTTCTTCATTTTACGTATTATATTATAAATTTCACGCTCCGTGGCGGGTTGGACGAATAGGGAATTTATTGAGGGTGTAAGGACTGGGCATGTATTCGACGTGCTGTTGGGTAACGGTTCGCCGACCGAAGCAAAGAAGTCATTAAAGATATTAGCAACCTTTGTTGGTGTACTTGTGGTTTTATTGTCATCATAACGCAAGGTAACACTTTTAGTATGACACTTGAGGTCTGGTTTAATGTTGTTTTTAATAATGTTCCACATGGTTTTAGATTTATTTTGTGAGCGTTTCATTTCCTTAATATGATTATATTTCTTTGACAGTTTTACACAATTTTTCAATATTTTTTCATAACTTTTGTAGTGTGTTTTTAAAAGTTCGTTATTAGTCTTTTCTATAAACATTTTTAGCAATCTTTTGTGCTCACATGATTTTTTTATACCTACAGTTAAGTAAGGTTTCTTTGTATTATTTTTGATTTTTACACGTTTTTTAGGTATGGTTTTATTTAGTAACACATGCATCTTATTATCAAATTCGGTGTAAATTTCATTAACGTTTTTATTTTTGCATAGTATTTCGTTCCAGTCCATTTGGCTAAGGTTAAGTTTAAACTGTGATATTGATTTTTCATTAAATAATCTTTTCGTCCTGAAGTAAGAAAAAATATGTTTTTCTATTCCCGGTGAGCGTTGCGAATAGTTGAGGCTTTTGTGGTCAGAAATACCAGTATTGTCAATGGTTAGGTTGTATTGTCTTTGATTTGTAAATATTAGGTCTATGCAGGATGACGTAGTCAGTGTCTGTCTAGTTGGTTCGTTGACGATTTGGTGCAGGTTGTGTTCTAACATTATGTTTTGTAATTCTGCTTATACAATGCAATCGGATTGTTAGCAAGATAATTTTTATGATGTCATTTCTGTGCTTGCTGAGGTACTTTTTTATTGTTATTATTTATATATCTTAAATAGACGTGACGCAGAATTTCGCACCCCAGTTCCGGGAGTTAGTTATTTTTTAAATATACAAGAAGGATTTCATGCAAAGGAATTAATATCGCAAAATCTTGCCGTCAATAAATCAAGTCCACAAATTAACGTGGTCAATTAACGTATTCTGAACTTGTGAAGTGTAAACCAAAGTAGAAATACTTTAGTATTGTAAATAGGTAACAATATAACGGTAGTAAACACCAACTGTTTGTATGAACAACCTTCTCTTTTGCATACATGATCGTCAAGCATTGTGTTACTAACTCTGACAGAGCGATACTATCTGCCCCAAAAATGATGTTAACACGTATTACACTCAAATAATGTGATAAAATTGCATGTTCAACCTTGATATAGTTAATAATTGACAAATTATTGCATGTAAATGAGCACACCTTAGTAATATCTGATATTGAAAGGTTAATTAATAAACAAACATGTAGGTGCTGGATAATACAGCAGACGATTTTTGGCAGAATTTTTAATTCTCTGCGTAGGAAGATGGGTCTCGAAAGTACGTTCAACCAGTTGTACGTTGGCAAAAACAAATCGATTGCAACGGTACATGTTCGTGCAAGTTACTGTCCTCGTGAGAAACTTTGGCCCAATATTGGCATTCCTTTATTTGTGCATGATTACCAACCTCAAACCACACTTGAACAACAGGTTCTAAACGGATGGACGCTTTTTGCTGTCCATCCATCAGTCGCAGTGTAGTTTGCTATTGAATCGTTTGCTAAACCGTCTACATCCACAAGGTTGGATTCAATTGTTGGTAATTAATCACAAATTGTTGCTAACGAAGCCTGCTTTTCCTGATGTTTAGATTAGTCAAAGTTAAGATAGCTTACAAAGATGATTGAATTTAGGTTATGCTTGTATATGGCTATCGAGGTTGCTGTGCAGTTTTCCTTTTATGATAAAGGAGATACTGTACTACTTAGCGTGCCGGCGACTCGCAATTTACCGTGTACCGGAGTAAAAAGTGTTGGGTCTTGACCTGCTTACGGACCACGGTAAAAATTACCACCTCTTTCTACCTGGGGGCTTAGCATGACGCTTTGTATTTCAACGAAGAATAGACAGTGCTTTTTCAATACAAAGTGACATTTCGTTCCTACATTTTTGATATTGCACCGTAGATATCCATCTACAATCTGTCATTTAGTCTTTCGTTTCTAACGATATTTGTCTAGGTCCTTATAAATGTAGACTATTTCAGAAGAATATTTCTTCCCAAACTGTCAAAATCTCACCGACAGCAAACTTCCTACTCGACGGCCACAAAGTATATTCGATTATCTACAAAATCATGATTCGTTTAGAACGCATAGCTGTGATAATTAATAGGAAAACATAGCTATGTTCTCCTATTGTACATCATTTAGTTAATAATCATGTCTATTCTTCCGTCGACAAATCGGTGCTCGTGCTAAGCCTCCTGTTTAACAATTTCTAACAAAAAAAAAAAAAAAAAAAAAAAAACATACTCGTAAGTAGGATGAACTATTTATTAATATCCCGTGTGATAGCCAATGTTTTCAAAATGTTCTTCTTATGCATTTCAATGTTGTTTAACTTACCTTTCATCACCTTTGTTTAAGTAATTTCCTTTATTTTAATATGTTATGAGTATTGTAAAGAGGAAATATGTGATAAACATTACTTGCTTGATTTGTTACTTGTCTTATTCACTACTGCCATATTACTACTTACTACTCTTTCAATAGTTTATTTGGATTCGTCCTAAATGCCAGTAGTAATTCTTGTTCTGTGTTTAACCATAGATACTATAGCTACTGCTGTTATTAACCTATCTCTATGTGCTTTCTAATATATCGATAAGCAAATTAATAGTTGAACTATCTCCTGCCCGCGACTCTGCACGCGTGGCTGTCGGATATTATTCCACGGGAACGTGGTACTGGGACAAAGTAGGATATTTTAATCCTTATAACATCAGCTATCTGCCATTGAAAGTCCCGTCAGAATCGGTGTAGCCGTTTCAGAGATTTGCCGGAACAAACAAAAAGATAGTTTTTTTTCTATAAGTACCGTAGAGATGCATATGAAAGTATATAACTTTCGCTACATAGTATTAAAACAAAGTCGCTTTTCGTGGATTTACGTTTAGATCTCTTAAACTACGCAGCGGATTTTAGTACGTCAATAGATAGAGTAATTCAAGAGGAAGGTTTTTATGTATAAGACGATCTCCAGGTGGGCAAAAGCTAGTTCATTATTAAGCTGTTATTACAAATAGTTTAGCTGTATAAATATCATTGCATTGACAGCTTAGTTCCTTATGCCATATTGTCAGTACGTATAACCAGTAACGGATTATTATTTTTATTGATACTGCATGATTATGATTGGTTTTGTTTTTCATTACCAACATCCGGCTATTCGTAACATACAATTTTCGCTGCTTACTTATACCTATTTTATGGTTGTATTCCGTCCTTTTGTCCATTCAGAGTTTATATCTGGTATTCTCGTACCTATATCTGGCTAGTTTTAACGGTTAGGTTTTCTTTTTATTACATTTGCATTATGTAAGTACGAACAGATAGTATTTTTCTTGTATCGTTCGTTTGTAGAAACAGTATTATTTTAATTATAATTACGCGAATGTAGGTAATCTTATCTCTTATTTTAATGGTTTTCATATCTTCAAGATATAAATCTAATCTAAGCTAATGAACATGTTCACAGATAATTACAATCTTAACTGTTAAGTTCTGTGGTTACCAACTGTGTTAATAAACCTGAGAGCATATATTTCAATATTTATGTAGTAATTATTAATTGTCCCATTAGGGAAATAAACAAAAGAAAATGAAGATCGTATCGCTTATAAAAAGCTGTCGACATAAATACTGCGAAGTTTAATAAAATGATAGTTGAAACGCATTGGTGTTAAAATTATGCAGGTAGGTATTCTAAGTTTAAGAACATAATTAGCGAAGTCTAGATTATTCCTCTGCCTGCCCTTGCTTCACTTCTTCGTTTATTTCTTTCCGAATAAATACATTCAAGCCTTACTGAATGTATTTATTCTGTACGCTACACGGTATGCTTCTAGCACTGTTTATCACTGTGTCCTTAATCCATACAACTGTTAACGAATTAAAACGCTTCCATTTCCACAAAATTTCTTCTACCGTATGTTATAGTGTGTAATCAACATTCTCCTGCCTTTATCCCAATTTATTTGTGGTCGGCGGAATATGTCTTTTTCTTCCATACTTCTCTATTTATCGTCATCTCGGTAGTCACACCCTTTCTAGCCATAGGTATCATCTTTCACACAGTCCATCTATCGTTTCTTTCGTTTAGTTCACTCTCGATCCCTCGACCCCTAATAATTAATGTGGCCACTGAACCTCTGACTATAGTTTATTTTCGACTCTTGGGGTCGTGAGTGAATTTTATTTTTCTTGGTTTTACCATGGTCTTATTTATAACCATCAACATCCGTACTCTAAAGTTCCGCACGAGGTTTTCCTCATTCCTTCGCATCATATGCCCACACCACGACAACCGAACTTCGCACAACTTTTCAGCTACCTGTGCCACTTGATCATCACATTGTCTAAGGATATATTTCAAAGATCAGGTAGTTGTTTTCTTATTTGACACTCAGGGCTGTAGAGGTAACACTCATTTTTGGCATGAAACAGAAGTGAATCCCATAAATAAAGATGACAATGTAGCCAAAACACTATAATTTTATACTTTTTGAAGTGCTCTTGTGTAGCAGCAGTTGACGTGTCGCATATTGTACACTACTGTAATAAAAGACAATGAATTATATACACGCAAACATATAGCCTTCACGGCTCGGTTCGTTTAGTTAGGTAAACCCCCGAATTAATGATCATCTAAACTCAAATACCATACCTACCGTGCCAATACCTACCTACAATTCCGATCACATTTAGGTGTAAAGATATCAACATTATTGTTTTGAATTGATCAAAATTAATGAAGAAGAAATTAAGTAGGTACTGCTATAGACTATATACCGTAGAACTGGGATGCCAGCATCTCAAACTGGGCCCACTCCTCACAGAAAGGAACCCTGAGATCTAGCTATGGGAACAGATATAGGCATGGTACCTATATCACACATACACCGATATATAGGCTGATATGCAAGTAATATATTAACATAAGTTCGAATATTGAGTAAATAATCTGACTAAACAGGTTCCTCAATTAAGAAACTGGTTGTACCAAGAACCTTAGGGTTTTCCATACCCTGCTCAAATCATTGTTTGTGTTTTAACATGGCTGTTATAAGTCAGTGTCCTTTCCTTAAAATAAGCGTTGAAAACAAGTCGCTTAGCATTCCGACCATACTCCAACACCTTCTGTTGGACACAATAAAACAAGGTTACGCTACATTTTTGTTATTGTACGCATTCTAAACATTGACAGTGAAATTGTATGGAAAGGTCGTCGCCGGTTTAGTGACGTTGAGAAAATTAATGCTATAGTTTGGAATAACTTTGAGATTGTGGGTAATTATTGTAAAATATTATGATACTTCTCAAGCGCTCCAAAATTCGAAACAAAGTGAAGGTAAACTAAATAGAAGATCCAGACAAACATTATTACATAAAGATTATTAAAAATCGGGTTTGAATGTCATGACATTTTAAGAATTCTGTAGTTTGACTTAGAGTTTTTTTCAGAATTATCTAATTACCATGTTGATTTTTTCTTAGACACGTAAACGTAATCAAATTACTCGCAACGAAGATAAACATAAAACGTCTCGTGAATATCAAAGGAATGTAATCAAGCATATGGAACATAAAAACACGATTCGATAAGTTTCAATTTTCTCCGCAATAGTAGAAGTAGTCGTTAGATGTTTTATCGCGAAAACCATTATTGGCATTACATACTGCATACATTTTTATTGGAACAATCTCTGGTTGAGGCTGCATAGCAGTAGGTGGTATTGGTATGTACAATTTAAGTTATTGTTATTTTATAACTTTATTTAAACCCAATATGTTTTGTTGTTTAATGTCTTTGTTAGTAGGAACTTTGTCATCTATTTCATCGTTAACATCTACATTTTTATTATATTTACCGCTACTGGTACTTATAGGTCTCCTCATCATTTGGGGAAGTCCTATGTCAAGCAGTGGACGTCTTTCTATAATGAAAATGATGAATTATAAGTCTCCTTCCTGGTGTGCCATGCTTCCCTGCTTTATGCAAATAGTATTCCTCTATTTGGCCACTTTTCTCAATGTTACTTGGTTTTAAATGTACATTTTCTATTCAGCTGAGAATCGTTTCTAAATTATAAATACTTACTATTTTCTAGTGTTTTCATTGTTTACTTAATATAAAACTACATATTGTTTCACCTTTTCTTTTAATAATATTTTTTTATGAACCTATTATTAGTTATGCAACAATGTTACGTTTGTTTAAAGTTCAGTAATGATTGTTTTAGTAAGTTTATAAATACGAGTATCTTGATCAATCCAAGTTCAACTGTCTTCGTCAGTTAGATTAAATAACAAAATATATCATGTAACTGGGTCTTCTTTATTCGCGTCTTAGCTATAATAGAAAAGATCTCCATCAGTTCTATCATCGGAGACTTGTCGTATTAGACTTGTCTTTGTTGCTGGTTTTTGTGTTGTTTTTTTGCAACAGTCCCATAGTTCGTGGCTGTGGTTGCGTCATAGTGCCAGCCAGATGGAGCAAAGTCAAGGCTTACAAATAAAAACACTCGCTATTCGTTTACTTATCGCTCGATAAGTGTTTTATTGCTAATTGGAACCACAATGCATTGAGACTATGTAATGATCAAAGCTACAGCTGTTGATATAACTGTAAAAATAACACCTAGTAGACTGGTAAACTGCTTCTTCAATTTCCCTTCTTTTTCTGTTTACTTTCGATTCTTTGTTTTTAAGGCTATTTCGCTGAGCTTCAATGTATTTTTTGTTTGATAACCAGTTTGGCTCCTGGATAACAGGAGTTGCAGTGTTGGGAATATTTTGATAGATAGCAGACTGCTCTCGTATATTAGTTACATAATCGTTGATTTAGGTTGCTGATGCCAACTATGGCTATCAAAATTACAACCCTTTTAACATTTTCAAAGCAAGTTTCTGTTCGAAATAACTGTCAAACAACAGTCGATTAGCGTAAGATATTTTGCTTAGGATTTTTCCAAAGAATGTGCTGACATATCAAGGTGAAATTAGTACGACCCCACTCAAGGCAAGACTAATACAAATGTATGTTGATGCTTATAGAACCTCATGTTTATTACTTACATTAATTTTACTAACAGCCTTTATCGCTTAGCGACCACATATGCCAACAAACTTATAATAAATTACCAAAAGATCAATAGTATTATATGACAAGATGATTTTCTTATTACTTTATTGCTGTGGAAAGTTTTAACTTTTAATGAGGATGGCTATTAGAGCAGGGACATACTCGTAAGACAGATCGATGAATTGTGTGAAAGATGGTATAGCTAGAATGGATGTGAATACTGTACTCTAGTTACTCTGATTGACATAATAATTTTGATACTGGTTTTTATTTCTGTTTGACATTATACATATAGTATTTTTTTATTGCTGTGACCACGCTGACATTTTTGATTTGTATTTTTCCTTTTTTAATTTGTAATTCCAATGTTTATTTTTTATTTGAAAATGTAAACCTTTGCATGTCCATGTGACGGTAAAACATGTAAAACTTTATTATAAAAAAAGACATCTATGTACCTACTATACCCATGTTTGCAAAGAAATAAATGATTTGATTTGATTTGTAATCAGCCGTGAACGTAGCACGCGCGCCACTAGAGTAGTGATGATGATTATGCTTGGTGAAGCACGATTAACCTACAAATGAATACAATTGAAGTGTCGTGTTATGTCAAAATAACAGCTTTTATCTAAATTCAAATGAAGTATATACGGTACCTACTTAATAATAACAAAACATATTTTTTTAATCCGGATTTTGACGGAACTTTTACTGGCAGAGAGCTGATATTATAAGAAGTCACTAAGGCTACTATTATTATTTTAGAAAAAAAAAAATGATCTCTGTTTAAAAAAAAAAAACAAGAGATCCATATCCGCGCGGATGAAGCCGCGGGTGGAAGCTAGTTGTACCTATAATTAGATGGATAAATTAATTAATGAATGGTAGCCGTACCTACTACGTTAGCTTGTACACTGTCGAGACCTTCTACCTTACGGTATTGCCTGCTTCATTAATACAATTCGTGATTTAATTATAAGTACCAGGTCGAGCAGTTACAACTAAATGTACCTCACAGTTAGTAGTTAGCCTTCAAGATAACCGTGCGTTAGTGTCGTGAGGTTAGTTCGAATAATAAGTGATATTATTTACCTGTACGAGTTGGTAATCAACGTAGAAGAGAATACTGACAATTATGTTTTAAACATTTTCAACAGATGGCTAAATTAGCTTGGTAAATAGGCACAGATTTAGTATTTACTTCGGGATTTAAATAGTCAGATGACTTTTATCCTACTAATATTATAAATGTGAAAATTTGTATATTTGGATATTTATTAGCTACGGTACTCAATCACGCAGCAACTGCTGAACGGATTTTTATGAAATTTGGCACACAGATAGTTTCAGAATCAAAATCAGAATCAGAACTTTATTTGCTATGACGTGTTTGTAACCTGGATTAACACTTTTTCCTTTTATCCTGGTAGTACGTTGCCGTGGGATAATTTAGCACCAGCACGCGGGCGAAGCAGCTGGCAAAACCTAGTCCGAAGAATAAATATGACAGTTTGACATCCTTTCTATAAAAAAGGTGTCAGTTATCTGACCATTGAAAAATTAGCCCATACATTGATATGTGTACACTACCTCGGAATTCAAACAGATCATTACAGAAAATAACAAAAAAACAATATGCAAGTGAAATCAAAATAAATATACCAGAAACAAAATCATAGATAAAGATAAGATTATCAAATATTTTATCATAATATCGAATCTCTAAAATTAAAATCGACACCGCAATCATAATTTATGTGCCATTTTTTTTACTGACGTGTTTGGTATGTTACTAATAACTATTTTTCGTTGCCCACAGAAACAAGAAGTATAGACAGAACAGAGAAAATGGCTGCTCTAGCAACAGTATTGAAGCCGCGTGGAGCCGCGCGCGCACTCTCTAGTCATAGCTTAAGTCTGTCTTTTGTTATTGTTTTATTATTAGGTAAGTGTTCTATTTAAATATTTGAATAACTTATGATAAAAAAAAGGTTTATGTAATGAATATTTAAATAGGCCTCACCGGTTTAGGGATCAAGGTCCGAATAGATACCGGTGGTCAGGGTCCCAGAGAAAAGGAATTTTCTACCAATACATGCTGTGTCCACTAGTACTGCTTTCTTCATCGATCAGGCATTATCTATCGGCCTGACGTGTTAGTCGAGTCAATATTATGTGTTTCCTTAATATCCACACTTGGGTGTGCAACCATAAAATACACTTTAGATTCCAATATACTCTCTCATTCCTATATTTACGGTACAAAATTCTAAAGAGTACCTATAAGTACAAGTTCTAAGTTATTCTGTTTTCATTTCCAGGTATCCCATGTGCACATTCCCAGTTAGATAAAATGTATGTAAGCGAAACGGATCTCAACATCCTCGTGGATGATACGCATCTCATGAAACTGATACAAATGTAAGTAAACACGAAACATTCCCAGACATTCTGTAGAGAGACATTGTGTAACACGGAACTCTTTTGTCGATAAATAAACATCAGGTATTGTACTCTAGAACACTTCCTTGTTGATATATTTTTAAGAACATACCGGTTCCTGTTTTCACTAAAATTTTATTTCCCAAAACATTCTCATGGCCTGTACCAACCCTTCCGGAAAAGTTAGCTTGAATTTTCTAGCGGATAATTTGGATCAAGTTCTGCTCAGATTTTGAATGTACCTATCTTGTAGTTAGTGCCTGAGTGTAAATCAAGTTGTAAATCTTATATACTAAAACCTTATAGACTAAAATATAAAAGACTAATCTGTTGTAGACTAAAATCTTATAGGCCAGTCTCACAGACTAAAATCTTGCAGACTAAAGTCGGTGAGACTAAAATCGGATAGACTCAAAAATAGGATAAATACTAAAATCTTATAATACTGTTATCTTAAAATTTCCCTCAACTATTTTCAGCGGCCAATACAACGAGAGCCTAAAAGTGACAGCGAATATCCAACATCCAGATATCGTGCAGTTCGTTCCTCAAACGATCGACATCCCAGGGTCCAAAGAACCCAACTCCACAGTAGAGATCACGTATGATATCTGCGCGTACGCAAAGAGCCCTGGACATTCTGAAGTTACATTCAATGTTACTCCTGCTGGGTTTGTCAAGTAAGTAAAATATAATAACCATCTTCTTTTATCCATATAGCACATACCTATAGTGTGCCTTTTAAACTGTAGATTTTTCTTAGAGTACTCCATCCATGGAGTCTAGACTCATTTTAAATATGTAGATACTAAGTTTTGTGCGTCTGTAGTAGGTTGTAATACGCAGATATAAAACATTGTCACTATCCTTGCCTAATTTTGTGACCCATCCTTTAACCTTTAACCTCTATCAACTGTTAAGACAGTGTGCATAGTTTCGTTACATTTTGTTGCATTTAGAGGACAATGACATGAACACAAAAGTTCATCAACGTTTGCATTCATGTCATTGTAAGCATACAGAGGCTTTTAAAATAAATGCGCAAAACTACATAAATTTATCGATAACTGTTAGTAATAAACAAATAATATCTAAATATTGTTTCGTAACGTATAAACAGTTTATATTATATCATTCTTGATATAAAATATAACCACAAAAATACTAGATCTATACAATAAAACACAATAACATATTCTGGTTTTCGGTTTTAATTGATGCTGATACCCGTCAGATTTGTGAAGTTTAGCAAATAAATTTAAAAATAGTCTGGTTTGATTAGTCGATGCACAGTGCTCACCTACATCTTTAGCCACATTATGTACCAGTAACTTAGATTCCTTTACCCCTTCCAGCATGGACACAGTATTCCTCCGTATCACAGTGATGCACTCCCACGCAATCAACGTCATCTCCTACATCATGGGCTGGATCTACTTCGCGGCCTGGTCGGTCTCGTTCTACCCTCAAATCTACATCAATTTTAAGAGGAAGAGCGTCGTGGGACTCAACTTTGATTTCTTGGCCCTAAATATCATGGGATTCACTATGTATTCCTTGTTTAATTGCGGTCTTTACTTCTCGAGGGAAATTCAGGTACGTTTTTTTTTAAATTATTATGATTACAAGTCTTTTTTTTGTTTTTTAAATCATGTTTTATATTTGATTTTCACAATGTTATCGAGTAAATTATTGTACACATTCAAATTCACGGAGTGATGAGCTATTTGTGTCAAAATTACGTGTTTCATCCTTTTTCAGGGAATTTTGTAATATCCATTATTGGTAACCTTTTGGGGCCCATTATGGGAATAGCAACGGCTTAATTGATAAAATACAGAGCGAAAAAGAGATGGCGCTATACGTCCTATCATCTCTTTTTCTCCTAGAACGTCAAGATAAACTTTTTAATGTTCCAACTAGAAAATTAGGCTTTATGCACGTATTTATAGAAAATGGCACATTGTATTCAAGATACATTACGAAGTAAAATTTTATTTCCAATTATTATTTTCGGTCAAGGGAATTCCTTTCTACTACTGAACATAATGACATAAGCTAAGTGTCAGATAACAATAATAGTACTAACAATGTTATTATCAACTCACGACAATCATGATAAACCTCAGTTAAACGTATGTTAATTGTATTCATAGGTAATCCCACTTATGGTAACATAACATGTGCCATTTATCTCAGGGTCTGATGATATCTAGACTGCATCGGAAATTTAAATGCATTTATAATGTGTAGGCAAATATTTGGAAGGACTGCCTGAACGAAGGGGCTTTATATGTTTCGAGAAAAGGAGGCTTGGCCATATACAAGGTGGCATGCCATTCAGAACACGATCGTAGCAAATGAAGTAATTTTTTTTTCGTTAGTATTTAAAAAAAACTGCAGTTTCATACAAAAGTGTTACGTACAATCACGAGCACTACTATGTATATACGCTTATCAACTTTTAAAAGTGATTTTCTCCTCTTGTTGATTGTAGTTTTATGTAATTATGAAGTAATATTTTGGACCCCACACTATAATGAAATAGTTACCTAGGTTATCTCAAGGTTTTAATCGTTATTTTAGAGAAAATCGCTTTTGAATTTGGCTATGTGTTTACATATTAATGCTGGTGACTGTACGCGGTCAATATGTATTGAACAGAAAAATTTCAATGCAGAGTCATGTATTTAATCCATGATTACTGGTTGCACGTCGTTGTTCCTGGCAAGCACCCTGTATTTTTAAATAAATTGCAACATTCCAATGTTTCTTTGTGAAATGTCAAAAGACCGATGTCCATCGGTTTAACAGGGCCGGAAATTGCCAGACTAATCGAACACTTAGTAGGTGTCTTCTGGTTTGCGGTCTTAGCAGCCCATGAAAAACGGCTAGAATAACATGAGTACAAGAAATAATTCGACCATCTTTCTTTACGATAGGACAGTTTTATGCAGTAAGTACTAGCTATTGGCATCGGCTTCGCCCGCGTGAATGTCAGACATTATCCCATGGAAACGTACTACCGGCATAAACAGTATCCCATGTGTTAATTCAGGTTATAAACTACCTACATGTGTGGCAAATTTCATCCAAATCCGTTCGGCCGTTTTTGCGTGATTGAGTAACAAACATACAAACTTTCACATTGATAATATTAGTATTACTACCACATAAATTAACGGAATTTACATAATGTTTTCAGAGCGAGTACTTCAGCCGCCACCCCCGAGGTCTGAACCCGGTACAACTGAACGATGTATTCTTCTCTCTCCACGCCGCCTTCGCCACACTGATCACTATCACACAATGCTTCTTGTATGAGGTAAGTTCTATTACAATAACTACCATTTTTATGTAGGCCGAACTTCTGTTCCACTGCTGAAAAATACACAATTATTCGGAGCAGAGGTTATAGGACTGCCGCGACTTACGAGTTGTAGGTCTTGGGTTCGAACCCAGACAGGCCATCACCACTGCCCTTAAAACGGTGAGGGAAAACATCGTAAGGAAACCGGCATGTCCCAAAACCAAAAATTCGAAGACATGTAACATCTACCAACCCGCACTGGGCCCGCGTGGTGTATTACGGCCCATTCCCTCTTGAAGAGTGGAGGCCTGTGTCCCAGCAGTGGGAACATTATAGGCTGATTATGTTTTATTTGGAACTATGTAATAACAGCCGCATGGGTCGATCTATAAGGTTAAGCTACGCGTGGTGCGGTTGGTCCATGGATGGGTGACCATCTAATATACCAAGGTCCTTGCATGCCTCGCAAAGCACGTCAAGCCGTTGGTTCCGGCTGTCATTCGTGGATCTTTGACAGTTATTACGGGTCGTCAGAAGCCCGAAATTCTTCTTACCAAGGGGTACCGTGTTACGGCCTGGCCACGGGGATGGGCGGTGCGTACGGCGGTGCGGCAGGCGGGGCGACAATTCGCGCGGCATCGTTTGCAGGCCACGGGGAGTCGCGGTCGCCGCCGCGACCAGTAGGGAAGTCCGAGAGCGAAATGTTTTTAACAAAGTTATCTCGATATTGCTTAGAAAGTAATAGTTTTTTGGTTCAAGATATAATATTTTGAAGAGATTGTGGAGTATAAAGTTGAATAGGAATTGAGGTATAGATGGAGAATTCCACAAGAAGTACGAGAAAATCTGGAAATTTCGTTTTGATTTCTTCCCACAATCACTTCACTATATGTTTATATTTATGCTGTGGGTGGCCAGACTTCCAAATAGGTGGCTTTGCTAGTATTTCAGCTATAAAAGTCTCGGTGTTCATTATTCGCGGCGAAAACATCTAAACTCGTTTGATCGCTGCCCTAGTCGCCGCGACTGCCGCTTGACGCCGTGGCTCGCGCCGTACTGATTCATGTATTTGTTTCACTCGCCGGCCGCGCCGCCGGTCGCCCGTGCCATTCGCTTGGTACATTCCGCCGGTCGCCCCGCCGGTCGCCGCCCCGCGTGGCTTGGTTAGTACATTTCTATGCGTTTGTTTCAGTCGCTAGACGCCTCGGCGGTCGCACCGCGCGAATTTTCGCTATGGCGGGTGTCCCGTGGCCAGGCCGTTACTTAATTTCTGGGTTGTGGCGGTCATATTGGTATTAAGGTACATCCGGTTAGACTTGAAGCCGACCCCAGCATAGCCCAACTATGTTGGGTCGGCTAAGGGCTAACTAAAAGTCTAGGCAGTTTATTTTGGACTAGCTGTGCCTGCGAGTTCGTCCGCGTGGAATTTAACAAATGTCTAAAATAAAAGTAGCCTAACTTACTCCTTATTACATCAGCTATCTGCCAGTGAAAGTCCCGTCAAAATCGGTGCAGCCGTTTCAGAGATTAGCCGGAACAAACAGACATACAGAGCGACAAAAAATTTAAAAATTGTTATTTTGGATGTACCGCGTATACATCCATGAAAACGGTTATTTTTATTTTACAAACAGACACTCCAATTTTATTTATCTGTATAAAAGATGTATAGATTAACATTCGTTCCTCCTCCATTCCAGCGCGAAGACCAACGAGTATCCACAACTGGTCGCAGCATAATGGGCGTATTCTCAGCCATTGTCGTTGTGACAGCCGGCGTGACATTCGCTGGAAAACTGAAGTGGCTCGACTTCCTGTACTACTGCAGTTATATCAAGTTGTCCATCACGCTCATTAAATACGTGCCTCAGGTTGGTATTATAAACTATTTTCGACATAGGAACATCATCATCATCATTTCAGCCGAAAGACGTCCACTGCTGCACATAGGCCTCCCCCAGGCTCCTCCACTTCGACCGGTCTTGTGCTTCCCACATGCAGCGGATACCCGCGGCCTAGAACATAATGGTCAATTATTACACGAAAATGTTTAAGCGAATTTCTCATTATTTGTGTTGCCAGTATAATTGCGCGTCGTAGCTAGACATGGCAAGACCTAAAAACACCTAACCTAAATCGATAGAAAAGAAATATGTCGTTAGGCAGTGTCAGAATGAATATTCGACTTTATGACTTTTTGAATAAGGTTGAAATTTTGCAATTAAAAATTAAACTTTGAGTTTCCCGGTATATGTTTTATAGACGGTTATCCAAATTATCGTTGGGTGGTAACGAAAGGATATATAAATTTCTTGCCTCGCAGTTCGATGGAAACTTATTTTTTAGAGGTATCCACGTCATACCCCATGATGAGGGTGACTTCTAGAGTAATTTTTTACATTGCAATACCTTACTTACTCCTTTCGAAAGAATTCAAGTGTGTTACCTTGATCTCCTCACTTTCCAGGCCTACATGAACTACAAACGCAAGTCCACCGTCGGCTGGAGCATCGGCAACATCTTCCTGGACTTCGTGGGAGGTTTCCTGTCCATCCTACAGATGGCGTTAAACGCTTACAACTACAACGATTGGATCTCATTCTTTGGCGACGCGACGAAATTCGGCCTTGGCTTGTTCAGTCTCGTCTTCGACATATTCTTCATTCTACAACACTATGTGTTCTATAGGTATGTCGATGTTCCTTTTACACTTTTTTGAAATCGGAGTTGTCGTGTGTTTTGCAGTGTGTTGCATTTTCTGATTTTTCTTCTCTTTTTTTTTGAGTGGTTCAAGTGTGTTTTATTTAAATTGAGTTAGTTTATTTTCTTGGTTTGAGATTATTATTTTCTTGTTTTCAATTTATGTATTTATACTTAATATTAAAAAAAAAAACAAGTTCCTTTTTGCATCTTTTCGGGTTTAGAGTTTGAATGTGTAAAATATAAAATATTCTGCATGTCTTAGAATATTTTGAATTTTAATATTAATATGATAGTTAAAAAAAAACTGGTCGTTCAGGCTCTATTTTCAAATCATTGGGAAACTTCATTTTATTGAAAAAAAAAACCTACCGAAGATCATCATCATTTTTTTTATATTAAAAATCTTTTGACACGACAACTCCTCTAGAATAAGTTTTTCCGGTGCTTACTAACAAGATGTTGTGTGGAATGGAAACTTTTCTACTTCTTCCTATTCCTCTGTCATCTAAAGGTGATATCAGATAGTTCATTCGATATAATAATAGTTTATTCAAATGAAGCTTTATTTCTTTTACACTTTTTTTTTCTATTTTGAGCAGGCGAACCATTACCTGTTTAAATCGCCTGACCATAAAAAGAAATGAACTATCAAAGTCAAAACATTTGTATCAAATTATCAGCGCTCCGCGGTTTCACCCGCGTAGTTCCCGTTCCCATGGGAATACGGGGATGAAATATAGCCTATGTCACCCGGGGATAGTGTAGCTTCCCAACAGCGAAAGAATTTTTCAAATCGGTTCAGTCGTTTCGGAGCCTATTCAATGCAGACAAACAATCAAATCTTTCCTCTTTATAATATTAGTATAGATAACCATTTAAAAGGCACTTTTAAACGTCAACGTTTACATTAAAATAGAATTGATTCTAGTCGCCCCTTCCAAAATGTAGTTTCGTATGGAGAAGAATGGGCAAGAAACTCCACCGTTACTCTTTTAAAATGTTTTACAATATCTGATATCGTCTTAAGCGGTGCTGGGTCACTAACATAGCCATAAACGTCCTGTTTTCACTAACGCCTACACATTAACTCACTTTCTAACAAAACGTCTGTCCTGTACTTTATATAAACTTCAAGACTGAAGAAAATAAAGATATACGAGACGACAATGCACCAAAGTTGATTCGAGAAATGTCACATTGATGTATCAAGAATGAGATGTATGGAAAATCGTATTTCATGACCAGAAAAGAAGATACGGGAACGACTATTGAAAAGTAAATTGTACACAGTATTGAGTTACTATTACTACAACTGAAAATACGACAGAACGACGAAGAAGTCTGTAGTAGCAAAACGCAAAAATCCAGTAATCATCATTTGCCTAGGCTTTTCCCAACTATTTTGGGGTCGGCTTCCAGTCTAACCGGATGCAGTTGAGTACCAGTATTCCACATGGAGCGACTGCCTATCTGACCTCCAAAATCCTCTTACTGGGTAATACGATACCCGTTGTTAAGACTGGTGAAATAGAAAAATCCTGTGATATAGAAAACAAAAACTTTCCATAGAAAGAAACGGAGTAGGAAAGTATTATGAAGACATAACGAACCAAATGAAGGTGTACCATACCCTTCTGCCTAGCCCTTCAGGGTTAACAGGCGTTATGTTATCAAGAAGACATCAACAAAACAATGTGACGGAACAACGTTCAACAAACACCAACATTAAAAAACAATATTTTTTGTAATAAAAAATGTTCATACAAAAATTATTACAAAAAATATTCACGCAACCATCATCGGGACCATTCGCTTTAGCTTCACGCACTTTGGGGAAAAACAAAATGGCGGATTTTTAAACATGATGAAGGAACAATTTTTGTGGTTCAATTTCAGAGAGGGCAAAGAGTTTGTGAGGGTAAACAGTAGTGACGAGGGGTCGGAGTTATCGAGCAGTAGTGAAGGGAGGGAGTATTTTGTAATGGTGCAAGATTGGTATGTATACCGCCTTCTTTAACACACGCTGTATATATTTATATTTTTCTGTCTTTACTTAACTTCTAGTAGAATTAGAATAGCTTTGGTTTGAGCCTTGAGGTGGCGAGAATATTGGTGACTGTTTATGTTTTATTGAGATAGCTAGCAAAAGAAATCCAATAAAAATATTCGACATTTTAAATTCTTAAATACAAAAGAAGAAGACTTTAGGTGAAAGCGCCAGGGAAGTCCGTGAAATTCATTTTTACATTATTTGCAATTTGTAGGTCAGTGTCGGCCTATATGTTGAACAAATATGATTCGTAACCGTAACACGTATGTTTTTACAGAATTATAATAATTCAAATCATTAATACAACTTAGTTCATTTAATGCGAATCTAGTCGACATTTTTCCATACAAACTTCGGGAGTGTGTTACTCCACTGTTCGACAATACCTACATCAAAAATTAAACATGGTATAGTTTTGTCTCATTATTAATAATTGTCTTTACGGAAACATAATACTAAAATAAAAAGCCATTAAAAAGTTAGGTGCCAACAAAAATTCGTTTTCCTTGCTAATTTAACCTAACTTTGGACGAGTTTAAGTAATAAAAGAGGTATAAAATCTCCAAAACCAAATGGGTACCGACAAAGCTCAAATATCGAAAAGTTAAATAAACTTTACTGGTCATTCATTTGTTCAGTGGTGTTTTCATAAAACCCGATCTTCCGAAGGACATTTCTTAATTTTTAACGTGCCTGTTTTACTATAAATGATCTTGCATCTCACTCAATAAAGTTGTGCGTGTAAACTAGCGTCTAACTGCTCATCACGTGTACAACCTCTGTCGGACACGATGCCTGGTGATACAGCGTCCTTTTGAGCCAGACCCACCAGTGAGTTCGAGTCCGCGACTAGATTCCCCTTAATCCCATCGAATGATATTTTTACGGAATAGTGTTTCAATGGGTTTAGTGGTCTGAGGGTTAGAGGGTTCTATTGATGATTTTAATTATTATAATTCTGTTAAGCGTATCTGTTACGGTCGCGACTCATATTATAATCAACATACGACCTGATATTGACCTGCATATTGCAAAAAATTGAAGATTAGAATTACGCGAGTTACTTTAGCGTATCCATCTTGAATAATTCTTACAATAAATTGTAGATTCGCCACCTCCACCAAATACAGGGTAAATTTATTACCAGTGTGCAAACTGTTACCATGAATTCAGCATATCATTATAGACTCCCCCTGGCGTAGAAATTTTACGTTGGTTACACAAAAAAAAAAATCACCTTTGCCATACATTTTGACCGCGTAGGGATTGTACGTTTCCATGAAACAACAGTTTTTTTATTAGAACCGACGAAACATTTCTACGCTAGGGGAGTCTAGAATGATATGCTGAATTCATGGTTACAGTTTGCGCACTGGTTATAAATTTACCCTGTATATTAAAACCCCGTCCAGCTTTTTACCTTTTAAATATATTTTAGGCACTCCGGCGAGAAAAAGTATGATCTGGACGTCAAAGCGTGATGAAGACCCCAACCAGTCCTGTGCCAGTTTTCCATAGTAATTTAGAACTAATTTTTAATCCAATAAGGTTTACTTTTGAACTACAACTTTCAGATTGTTGCTGATGTCTGATTTTAGCTTTATTAAGATATTTTTGTTTCTATTGAATTATTTACGTTTAAAAAGTAAGTATATGATTAAGAATTGCAATGCTTTAAGTTTTTAACAAATATATTTGACAGATTAGAGCAAGTTTATAAAAATTTAAAAAGGCTTGCAAGCAGTATTCATTGGGTTAATATTTGTATTTTCGAATAATTTAGTTTTATAGTAACCATAATTTGGGTAATGGCATCTATATCATTTGATTATAATCTGTCACTGCCATATTCTGTATTTGAACTTTGGATACCTTACATTGAGACACATAGCAATGCATTAATTAAATTCCGTAAGTATATTTATTTTAATGTAATTAAGACATTTATACAGTTATTATTTACTTAGGTTATTGTCCGATAAATTATTTTAATTATTTTCTGTTTAAAACGTGATAAACAGACTGATTTTCCTTTGTATTTTACGCATTTATGGGACTTTTTATTTGATTTTTGCATACAATATGTATTAAATACTGTACAAACAGTCGAATATAAATAGTTCCTTTGTTTTTTATCTTTTGAACATTAAAAGTTAACCATTAATCATAGTTTAAAACTAATGATTACTGCAAAATAACACTATTTGTATTATGTGCGTGAGCATATAAAAGTGAATCTTTAAAGCCAAGCAAAGCTCGAAAACTTTTAATTTTCTTAAGAAAAATTTATGATAAATTGGTAAAACAAAGTAAAAAAACTGAAATAATTATATTTACAATTTATTATAATGTTTGTTAAATGACAAAGTCATTCGTTTCAAGGATCTGTGATGATAACACATTTTATATTAAAATGTGAAATGATAATATCTCTGCTGTTTTGATTGCAATCCCTTAAAAATAAGCTTCGGACTATTTTCCCATCCCTATCCTTTAAATCCGACAAAAAACGTCACTATTAAGTATATTATTTTTATTTGTAAGTTAAAAAGCAATAAGTTAATGTTTAAATCTCAGTTATTTTATGTCAAATTAAGTTTATTGTTAGAGAATTTACAAAGAGTAGTTGAAAGGGTAGGTCCATTATCAAGTGCAAAGATTATTTTGATAAGTAATAGTAACAAACTACGCAGCTACTTTTATTTGTTAATTTTTGGTTTTATTAAAGATTCAGCATATTTTTAACCGACTTCAAAATGCGAGGAGTTCTCAATTTGGTTGTATTTTTTTTCTTTATGCTGAGTCTAATTTATTTTTATTTTTATCTGTACTTTTTATTTTGATTGTACCCTTTCCGTTACACTTTGTATAGTATATAAGGTTTTGTTTATGGTATTCAATAAATTAATATTGGTTTGGCTGTGTTTCTCTTTTCTCCCTTGCCTCCCCCCAACATTATCTTACATAATACCGAATAACTAGTACAAAAATGGGATTAGAAATGTACACACCGACAGAATATACAAGAAAACTTAGTGTGGTAAACGTCAAAAAATCAACTTTATTTTTATCGAAATAAAGTCGGTAATATAGTCGTTGTTACATCATTCTATGTGAACTTACTGTAACCACGAAACATTACTCTAGTGCAGACCAGGCGAAGCATAGGTTTTTAAAGAAATATCAACCTTACGGTTGGTGAAATAAAGTTGAACATAAAGTAATCTCAACCACGTGTCTCTAATGCCGTTGCGCTGTTGAGTATACTTTATTTCAACAACTGTAGGGTTGATATTTATTTACAAAACCCGTTATTCGTCTGATCTGCACTAGAGTAACATTCCGTGGTTACAGTAAGTTCACACGGCATGTTGTGACAATGATTTAAACGAGGCAATAAAGTAAAATGAGGACAATACTTAAGGGTCAATCTACTAAAAAGGTCATACGCCGTAGCTACAGCAGGTCAGGAATCCTGGATGCTTCCTTTGGGAAAGAAAGTAGTATCTTTGGTTAGCTCACTAGATGTCATCATCATCGTCATCTGTCTAGCCTTTTCCCAACTATGTTGGGATCGGCTTCAGTCCAACCGGATGCAGCTGAATATACCAGTATTTTACATGTGGCAACTGCCTACCTGACCTCCACAACCCAGTTACTGGGTATTACGGTACCGCTGGGTAAGAGTGGTTGTCATACTTTCAAGCTTCTGACGACACGTATCAACTGTCTAGAGATCCACGAATGACGTCACCTATCCACGGACCAACCGCGGCAAGCGTAGCTTAACCTGATCGACCTAACCGTGTGGCTGCTAATTATTTAATCACAAGCCCCCAGAGCACAAGCTCACCAGGGCCTAGAGAAAAAACACATTTGACATTTTGACATTACCTGCGGAAAGGACACGACGTAACCTTTCCGCAGATAATGTCATACCCATACATTTTGACGTAGCGTTTGGCGTGAACGCTAACAGAAATGTGTTTTGTCTAGACCTGCAGATGTCATCGTTAGCATGAAATAATAGGAGGCTCCAGCCAAGCTCCGTACGTGATGTCACCGCCGACAGTTAATAAAGAAAACTTAATAGGATACCTACGTCATAAAACATACTGCACACAAAACAAAAACGATTAGTGAAAACACGTCAACATCTACCTGTTCTGCCAGGGGTGCGGGTGGCTCGAAACAGATACCGTGGCCCCTGGCACACAGGGAACTGAAGGAACACGGGTGGGTTTTAGTCAGTAAAAGTCTGAGCCCTCCCACTCCACCGAGTCCGTAAAACACCCCCTATGTAAAACAAAGTCGCTTTTCGTGTTTGTACGCTTAGATCTTTTAAACTACGCAACGGATTGTAATACGGTTTTCCGTTTTAATCAATAGATAGATTTATTCAAGAGGAATGTTTATGTATAAAACGCCGAACTCCACGCGGGCGAAGCCGTTGGCAAAAGCTAGTTTTATGATAAAACAAGAAATTTCACGCGAACAAAGTTGCTGGCAGAAGCTAGTCTATATCTATACTAATGATAAAGAGGAAAGATTTGATTATGTGTTTGTTTATTTGCATTGAATAAATAATAATTTGCTCCGAAACTATTGAACCGATTTGAAAAATTATTTTACTGTTGGGAAGCTACACTATCCCCGGCTGACATAGGCTCTATTTTATCCCCGTATTCCCACGGGAACAGGAACTACGCGGGTAAAACCGCGGGGCGCGGCTAGTATTTTATACAGCAATATTGATGTTACCTGTTGGATAGGTAGCGTCAATATTGGTATAGGATCACGTGCCCGTCAGGTATAAACGTTGATAAGGTGAACGTACGATGTACTCTCGACAGTCTCCCGAGTATTTAGTTAAATTGTGATAGACAAAATGTTAATAATATGGGTGACACACAAAGTCCGCAGATATAAGCGGAGCAAAATTGAACGCATAACTGTACTAACACGACAATATAAGATAATTATATTATTAAACAAGAACGACATCGACAAATTGAAACAAAGCCGTATAACGAAGTAGCGTAAGTACTTAGTCCGCCTACCGCATAAATTCTTTTTAACTGCCTAAATGCACGTAACATAACATCAAGGGCTTACCCGAAGGGTTGGTCAGAGGTGTAGGTATGGTAACAAAACACCGACGCGCCCTGGAATCCTCAACGCACTGTTTAGCGCCAAGAGTTGAAAATCGAACAGTGTATTTGTTTGTATTTATGTGAATTTTCGACGCGCTGGGATGTGTGCTGTCACGCTCACCAATCCGCACTGGGCCCGTGTGGTGGATTAGGGCTAGGTCTGTGTCCCAGCATTGGGAAAATTATAGTCTGAGTCTCTCTGGATCGATCGAGTACCTAAATAATTAAGGTGTGCGTCAGGATTGCTCCGCCAAGTTATCAAATCAGAAAATGGTTTCAGCCAAAAATTTGTCGATATTTGTCAAAATCGAAAGAAACAAACCCCGTATTTGTCAAAGCAGAAATAAAGAAGTTATAAGCGTTTTAAGTTGGCCGCGCAATCCTGACGTCAAGGACTGCGCGGCCACGGAGATCTCAGCAACTACTTGGGATAGAGAAATAATTCCTTTTGTCAACTCAAGTCTGTATTTGTCAAGATTTGTCGAAAAATGAATCAAAGCTCTATATCAATATTATAATTAAATATTCGCCTTGAAAGTCATGGCCGCGCAGTCCTTGATTTGCTATTTTGTTTTTAGTATTTTTTTTATTAAAATTGAAGACTTCATATAGTATAGGAGTTAAAAGGAGAAAGGTCTTAATTTGTCGAAACTGACAAAAGCTTTAAAATACGACTAAAGTGTAATTAAACAGACGAAATCAATTTAAAACACAAAACTCGTGGCCGCGCAGTCCTGACGTTACTTTAAACCATGATATCTCAATAACTATAGTAGCTAGGATTTTGCTGTAGACGTCCATATAATCCTCATATTAACCCCATTAAAATGACATATCCTTTTACCCTCAACACTGTTTGGGACGCGAGTAATCTCAAGAATTATGTTACCCCATACAATGTTCTAGTAGAGTGACCATAATTTCAAGACCACAAGTTCAAGACAATACAGTCTAAGCGCATTTCTGTTCTGGTTTCTATTGTTAACTGATAAAAAACTTTTTTAATATTTAGATATTCTTATACATTATAAACAAAATGTACAGAATTATATTAATAGAATCTTGCAAGTTACTGCTCGTGGAAATGTTAATTATATCTAAAATAACGTTATAAATAGATATACACTATTTTAACAATTACTTACAGTAGAAGCACTAAAAAAAAATATCATTTAAGACGTGCTCAAGAATAAATGCAGCGTTACATTCACAATTATAATGATATATTTTAAAATATATCGAAGCAATTCTTATTCTTAATCTGTTTGATTCTTCACTGTTAATATAACGCTGTTATATCGTTATTTCTGTGATTATTGACAAATAAATTGAGTATACATAAATACTCTTTATTCCCAGGGTCAGTAAAAAAAACACACTGAATCAAATGCACGAGTAAATTTAATATTTTTTACAGATAAATCAGTAAAATTACTATTTTAACATTATTCTAAGTTGGTCTCTTCGGCCGCACTACAGGAGCATCGACGCGAGTTTGCCTATTGCGCTCTCTTTCTAATATTGCTTTTCATTCGCACAACTGCTGGTCAGCGGACCACCGCGCTCGCGTCGAATCGTCACGATACCAGTATTATATCTCAACGGACTGTTACTGCTGTACGTTGTGGATCCGACAGTGATATTCCGATAAAAAGGACATAAGTGTGTATTCAGTGAGAGACTTAGTGTATATTTAAACGTGATATAAATAATTACGTGATATTAATCAATATGGTGAGTTATTTATTTTTGAATTAAATTTGTTAACTATATTTATTTTGTGTTATCTACCACCATACCATGTTAAAACTTTTACCAGTTTTGCTGTAGTCAGTACTTTTACATAGGTACCTAGTTAAAAAGTAGATCGGAATAAAGTCCTAACAAATTAGGCCTTAATGAACAAGGATGGAATTTATTGTGTTTTATATAATTAATAATAATAAATAAAGCCTGGGTAAGGTAAACCTTTCCCAGGCTCTCTATTTAAAAACTAAATAGAGCGTTTAAGGTTTTGCCTAAACCAGACGCAACTTTTAACTCCTGGTAATCTCAAATTATTAAAAAGCAGTTATAAATAAATAGATATTTAAAAATATACTTTTTAATTTAATTTTCAGATAAAAGCGGGTCGCAAAGGAAAAGTCAATAGTGAAAAATTAAAAAAAATATTTCTTAAGTACGGAGATGTATGCAGAAATCGCAGTATTAAATATAATGATCCAGTATTTAAAACAATATCTAATGAGTTAGATAATACGATAGCTCCTTATGCAATCTACAAAGCATTGAAAAGGCACTACGACGAGTATTTTCAAAATGATGAAGATGATAACCTTTATTCACCCCGAGTTCAGAGTAGTTCATCTTCTTCACCGTCGCGTCATAGTGTGGCTTCATTATCGCTGACATATCAAGACAAGGTGAAAACATTTAGTTTTACAATGGACGAGCATGAATGGAAAAAAATTCAACCCGTGATGGTACATTATGCTAGAAGAGATATAAGGACCTCATCGACACACCAAAAATACAGGAGTCTGCCAAAGTTTAAGTGGGCGACTTTTTTGAGAGAAAAGCTCTGGGAGTTATCTAAGCTACCATGTACTTGGAACTTTAAAAATAAGAAAGTTGACGGTGACAAATAACATTTCGTTATTTGGAAAGTGCTCACAATGTCAAAGAGAAACAATAATAAAAACCGAAGCAATTTCTGAAAAAACTGTAAGATTTACATGCGATATATACTTACTTGTAAGGAAGAGAATGTACCACACAATCCTAAAAAAAAATCAAAATTAACTCCATACAAAAGAGGTAAATTAGCAAAAATTCTACAGTATAAGCCTGCCGTAGTCGTACAAAAAGAACTTGCGGCCAAATTAATTAAAGACCCAAATCAAGTTTGCCCACCAGTGCTGCCAAGTTTAGCAGCTCTCCGCCAGATCAAGTATGAGAAACGACAAAGCAAGAGACTTCATGCTCACCCAATTTTAAGTATACTCATGATGACTCAAGAGGTACAGAACTTTATCCGTGAAGTGACATTGATACCGTGTTTTCATTTATATTATTGGTCTGATCAGCAAATAGAGTACTATACTAACTATTGTAATAGTTTTTCTAAAGTGACCATTACTGTAGATGCAACTGGATCTTTTTTTCAGGCTATAAAGCTTCCCGATGGAACTACACTAACAAAACGACTATTTGTATATATTGGCATGATTGCTTCGGATTCAATTAAATCTACTCCAATTTTTCAAATGGTTACCGATTCTCACAATAAAGATTCAATTGCAGCGTGGTTAAAAAAATGGTTAATTCAAGTAAGGAGCCCGCCACATGAAATTATTACCGATGACTCATCAGCATTAATTGCAGCTAATGTTTCAGCATTTACTACGTTTAGCAGTATAAAAGATTATGTTAAACGATCTGTTTTAGTCTTAAGTGGCCGCAATTATGCATTACCTGAAGTATTTATTAGGCTAGATACAAGTCATTTTATCAAAACAATTTATAATTTACGTTGCTTTGAAAATAGGGATATAAATGTTAAAATGTTATACGTTCGTTGCATTTTGTATATGAAAGAATGTGAATCGTTTCAGCAAATTAAAACTCTCATTACTGATGTTGTAAGACTATGTCTAACCGAATACGATAACCCAGAAAACCCTGTTTCTGTTTATATTCAGAAAATAAGTTGCACCTTAGGTAATAAATACTACATATACGGAACCTAATGAAGACACCGATGAGAAGGAAAATATTCACGAAAACATAATCCTCGACGATGATGACGGTTTGCTCTCATGGTTTGATGAAATTGTTGAGAGGGAAAAAAGCCTAGATAAAACAAAAAGTTCGTCAGAATCACAAAACTCTTTCTACATGCCTCATTTAATAACAACGCTCAAACGGTTACTCCTAAAGTTACCCCTCTGGAGTAATATTATGTGCCCATTATATAAATCACAAAACAAAGTACCAACATCTTCAGCTATAGAGAGCTATTTTAAAACTATGAAAAATTTGTTATTCACAACAAGGTCGAAGAAATATAACATTGATGAATATTTAAATATGCATTATGATTATTTATTAGGTGAAATAAAAATTGCTTTAAATTGTTTAAATAAATTCGCCGACATTGTAGACAAAAAGGAGAAAAACATTAAAAGAAAACGAGGTAAGACAAGGAAGCGAAAAATGTTACCATTTGAAAACAAATGCTGCAAAAAAGAAAAACCTAGTGTAACCAAAACGTTTTTAAATGATTCGGTATTCTCAGTAATTCCTACGTATGTTGAAAACTGGAGAGGCGAAGGTGTTCCTAAAGATGATTCTGCAAATAAACCTGTAAATATAATGTTTTTAAAAAATAGTAATTTTACTGTACAAGATATATCTGAAAAAAATATTAAATTAACAAACACTTGTGCATTTGATTCCGTATTTTTTTTATTGGCCCACGGATTTAAAGAGTATTCATGCATACGCGATTTATTTGACAATAATTGCAGAAATAGGGATATAACAGCGTTTTTACAAATCCTCTGTAACTCTGATAATAACAGTGAAGAAGCAAACAAATTAAGAATAAGAATTGCTTCGATACATTTCAAAAACAATCATTATGATTGTGAATGTAACGCTGCATTTATTTATGAGCACGTCTTAAATGATATTATTTTTAGTGCTTCTTCTGTAAGTAACTGTTCAAATAGTGCATGCATAAATTCTACCCCATCAAGAAGAAAACATGTGTTTATACCGTTAAATTTAGATATAATTAATATTTTCACCATCAGTAACTTGGAAGATTCTATTATTATTCATGATTGGGAAAACAAGCAATGCAGAAAATGCAATGAAGTAGTTCTATTTCATTATACCTTGTCAAAAATTGTTACATTCGATTTAAATGGCACGCAAATGGTGTTTTTACATGAGGTACCTAAAAGTATAATAATTAAACAAAACATTTATAAATTATTAGGTGCCGTAGAATATGTTCCTCCAATACTTGGAACAATAGGGCATTATAAGTGTCATATTATAAGAAATAGCGGAATGCTTTGTTACGACGATAACAAGAGTAAATTAGAAGAGAGTACAAACGATTCTGTATATATCCATTTTTTAACTTATGTTTTAGTAGAGGTGTAAGAGCCGATGAAAAACATTTAAAGTTGAAGAATAATGATTTTGTTGATTTTTGAAATCTTTATATTTGTGCAATGAATAAAAATATTCAAATATTAAACAAGTTTTTTATTTCGTCTTATTTAGTATTTTATTTAAGTTTTTGACTAACAGAACAGAATGCCCTTGAACTGTGCTGTCATAGCCAGTTTGACAAAGATTAAAAACAAATCGAAATTATGGTCACTCTACTAGAACATTGTATGGGGTAACATAATTCTTGAGATTACTCGCGTCCCAAACAGTGTTGAGGGTAAAAGGATATGTCATTTTAATGGGGTTAATATGAGGATTATATGGACGTCTACAGCAAAATCCTAGCTACTATAGTTATTGAGATATCATGGTTTAAAGTAACGTCAGGACTGCGCGGCCACGAGTTTTGTGTTTTAAATTGATTTCGTCTGTTTAATTACACTTTAGTCGTATTTTAAAGCTTTTGTCAGTTTCGACAAATTAAGACCTTTCTCCTTTTAACTCCTATACTATATGAAGTCTTCAATTTTAATAAAAAAAATACTAAAAACAAAATAGCAAATCAAGGACTGCGCGGCCATGACTTTCAAGGCGAATATTTAATTATAATATTGATATAGAGCTTTGATTCATTTTTCGACAAATCTTGACAAATACAGACTTGAGTTGACAAAAGGAATTATTTCTCTATCCCAAGTAGTTGCTGAGATCTCCGTGGCCGCGCAGTCCTTGACGTCAGGATTGCGCGGCCAACTTAAAACGCTTATAACTTCTTTATTTCTGCTTTGACAAATACGGGGTTTGTTTCTTTCGATTTTGACAAATATCGACAAATTTTTGGCTGAAACCATTTTCTGATTTGATAACTTGGCGGAGCAATCCTGACGCACACATAATTAAGTAGTTGCAGGTATCTTGTAGTAGGTATGACTATAATCCTGTGTGGTAATTGCATAACACTCAATATTCCTTGCGTTATTTACGTTGTTGAGCACACGCATTTTTCGAACATATGCAGCAATGAATATGCCCGTAGCCGGGCGCGCTCATATTTTTATGTATGTTACTGTGACCAAGGCCTGGCTTGTGACTTGTGTATTAGGCCTCCCACAAGGCGGACCTTATGAAGATCGCAGGAATCCGCTGTGAAGCACAGACTAGGTTGAAGTGACGGAGCTTGGGGGAGCCCTATGTCCAGCAGTGAACATATTCCGGCTGAAATGATGATGACGTGATTTAGGTACTTACATTTCTCAATTGATGCCGTGCTACCAATCATACGTGTGTCATTGATTCGCCATCTCTTGTATTAATAGGATGTGAGAAAATATAGGTTATCTCTATTCCGTCCGAGACAAAAAAATAATAGAAGCAGCTTACTTCATGCTTTAAAATTCAGTGTAAAATGTAAAACTTTATCCTCCTATTTGATACCATATGACATCTGCCTCCCTTGTCTCAACTATGTTGAGGTCGGCTTCCAGTCTAACCGGATGCAGCTGAATACCAGTATAATACATGGAGCGATTGCTTATCTAACGATACTTCTTGGGAAGACTGGTTGTCAGATTTTCGGGCTTTTGGCGACCGGTAACGTCTGTCATAGATCCACGCATGACGGCCGGGACTAACGGCTTAATGTGCTTTCCGAGGCACGGAGGGGCCTCGGTATGTAAAGATGGTCGAACATCCATAGACCAACCGCGGTAAGCGTAGCTTAACCTGATCGATCCATTCCACCCTTATTTCCCCTCGCTTCCTTTCACGCACAACGGACCGAATGGGAGTCTACGTGCGGAAAAGGGAGTCCCATCATCATCATTCCCCTCGCGCACCAAACGCGGGGGGCAGATTTAACATTTCTTATCCTGCACTACACTACTCACGAATTTGCTTCGACGAAGTAGGTTCGGTACTGGTCGAAATTGACCGAAGTCCGAAGTACGTGACTATACACTCGTGCTAAGAACTACAGGAGGCTTCGAATCATATGACTCAGGAGCAAAAACCGAAAGCGATAAGAAGTCAGCCGAGGTTGCACGAAGCGAACCGAAGTGCCCATTTACACTCGTATTCGCTCAACTTCGATCAACTTCTCGAATAGTGTAGTATAGGTACCTATACCAGTTTGTTTATTTATTTGGAAACTCAACAGCTTGTAATTAATTTATATGATATAAGAATGTTCCCGTCACTATCAATGAACAACTCAATGCAGTTGCGTCAAATTTAACTTTGGATAGAAACACATTTAGGTAGCAGATTATTTGATAAGGACGCCCCGCGCTACTCGACGGAGCCCGATGCAGTGTGAAAATCGCCCTAAGCTGCTTATAAACATACTCAATACACATTTTTTATCCACAGGGAAGCGCGGTACGTCCTGCTTCCTGGCAACACCACATCAACTGAAAACCTGGCTTCCCACGAAGCAGAAAACCAACCAGGTTCAGAAGAACCGTACCAAGGAGCTCCCGCTTAGCACGACACGAAATGCGACACGATTATACTCTATCACTTCCATTCGAAACACAAAATATGTTGAGGTGCGAGCGAGTAAGAAGATGGTGCTCGCGTGAGGAAGCAAAAATAAATGAAAATGTGCGGGAGTAATTTTCCTTCCAACGGAAGCCGTTGGAATATTACCAAAGAGCCTAATTTGGTGAAGGATAAACGATTGAAATGTCTTGGATGGAAATGCGGAACTGTTATTTTAAAGAGTCCCGTGACAGTGTATCATATGGCTGTCTAAATAAAGACTAGGATCGTTAACAGAAAACGCGGAAGTTGATACAGTACTGAAAGTAAATAAACGTTCTTTGAGAGGTGAAGACAAAAACAGCGTCTATACGAACGAATTTGATACGTTTCAAAGAAAATATCGATTTTATCGCGAACAGTATTAAATGAGAGGCTTGAATACAATGGAAAGCTTATGCTCTTTTTCACTATCTACAAAATAAAAGCGTGCTGTTGAATTTTCGACTTTCGGCGCTGAAGCCAAGCTTTGAAAATCCAACAACACACTTTTACTTAGATGTCGTTTACTGACTGTCAGTAAAAACAGGCATTATTATATGATTATTTATGCAACAATGCTTAAAGACCAGCTTATCTCATATAACTATGTCATATGAATTAGTTACTTTATAATCATCATAAAACGTGTTGAACAGACAAACATTTTATTACAAATATTGCATACATTTCAAGATAAATGAGTGAATTGTGTGGTGATAACGGACAATAAAAATGAGACTATAATGAATTGAATATACAAAATATAATAAACTTTAGTGCAATTTGTGTGAAGTGTGAGGACAATAAATATATGGAGGTGTTACTTATAATACAGGATGGCAGGGACATCGATGCGCAAATGTTGCCATGTATTCAGTACTGAACCTCCCTGAGTTGAAATTTTACACCAGTTATTAAAAAAATACAGTTCCATTAATTTTGACCGCGTAGGTATTGCAGTTATCTATGAAACTGCCGATTTTTTATTACCGACTTAAATTTCTACGCTATGTGGTCTAGAATCATGTTCCGAAATCATGGTTACAATTTATGCGTCGATGTTGCCACCCTATAAAATTTAATTATGGTATTATTATTTTTCTATTTTAATCTTTATTTAAGGAGGTTGGTCAAAAAGACTAAGTCGTTCCGTAAGGTTTTCTTATAATTCAATGTAATACTCAAGTATGTTTTTTAGTATTTAAGGGTGATGGATGATGACCGTGAGTGATATGGATTTTTACATTTTGTCATGTTATTTCATCCAGTGTTTCGTTTAAGTCAGGAAATTTAGACACGTAGTGAAATGGAAGCTTCATAACTTTGTATTTTTTACTGAATTTTCGACGATAGCCTATAACCCAAATAACTAATTCAGATAATTTATGTAAACAAAGAAACGTCAAGAAATGTCACTGTCAAAGTGGCAGGACAGTGGAGCAAAAAAATGTATCAATAAAAAAGACATAATTTTATTAAAGTTATTATAAGATGTCGCAAACAAAACAATTTTTGTGTAGTGCGATATTTTTTTTTTACTGTTATACCCTTGTACATAATTTATCTGAATTAGAGATTTGAGGTATAAGTACGTTTGCTGCTGGATGATGGTAAGCTGGTATTAGGTAGTTCTGGTACGGTCTGGTAGTATATGAATGAATGAATGACACAGTTCTGTATGATACAATGTTGTGTTTAATCCCGACTTACATCATTTAGATAATATAGATCATGTTTCAGTTGCCTGTTGCATCATAATTAATTAATTAAACCGAACATTCCATGCAATTGCAGGATACAGTTAATTGCATTTTCAAAGTACACTATTCCATGTTTGTTTTATCTATATGTCACCGTCAGATTGTAAACACCGTTAGTTTATCGCGAGATATAATCTCTAAACTGTCGATAAATTTTAACTGCAAAAACCATTCACAAGTTACCGCACTATTTGTCGATAGTTTATAATTTGTCCGTCAAATTCTGAACTGGTATTAAGACAGATAGTACCTTGCGCTATTACTAAATAGTCAAGTAACTGCCACTACCTTGGAAGTAGCTCGGTAGGTCGCAGTTCTAACCTAAACTAACCTATTCGGTCGGTAAGCAGTATGATGCAGTTCACAATTTATCGACAGTTTATAGTTTCGCTAGATAGACTTGGTGTTCACAATCTTACGGTGACATATACATTACTTACTTATTTGGCTAACGGTGGGTAAGTATGCTGTTGGTACACCTCTGCTTTACCCTTCGGAGGAAAAAGGCATGATGTGATGTGTGTTGTTTTTAACTGGTTTCAAAAAAGGAGGTAGTTATGCATTCTGCGAGTTTTTTAGGACAATGACTTACAACATAATGTTTAGAATCCATGTCATTCAGGCAATGAAATAATAATCCTATGTTTAGTTAGTATGTAGACAAATATTTAAAGAAATGTATTTTATCTTATAACTATGTAAATGTACTAATAACATGTATTTTATTAACATTCCAATTTAGGCTAAAAACTTTTATTTAGAATTTAGATTTTTGCACTAAAAATATTTAACCGTAAAATTAACGGAAAAGCTATACTGACAAACATTTAAATACGTGGGACACTCAGAAAGATTTGCGAAAAAATAATGTTCTCTAGGTAAATAATATTTTATTAAATCTTTTCAAAGTACTCTCTCTCCATTAGCTTCTATACAAAGTTTCATGCGTCTGAAACAGTTTTCGAAACACTATTTCCAGTCCGCCGCAGACACCTCATTTACAGCTTGCTTTAACGCTGACAGCGCATCTTCCGGCGATGAAAATTGTATCCCTTTGAGCTTATATTTTTTTTATTTTCGCGTATAAAAAGAAGTCACACGGTGCTAAGTACTGCCTGTAAGGAGAGTGACCCAAGAGTTTAACCGGCGTGCTGTCCAGGAAGTCCATCATTTTGAGCGCAGTGTGCGAAGGCGCGTTGTGGTGGAGCAGTGGCCCGCGGAACCCTGTTTGGTGCTCACAACAGAGCGTTGGTGCTTCTTTGGTTCCGTAAAGGAATTGACACCAAGTAGCCAGTCAAATTGAAAAAGCTCGCGATCAAAATATTCCCTACTCTTCTAGATCGCTTCACTTTGGTAGGCGTTAATTCGTCCAAACCGTCGACTGGTGCTTCGTTTCTGGATCGTATTGATAAATACAGGACTCGTCATATGTAATGATGTCATAAACCCATTCCACCCGGGCCTGCTTCTGAGCATCTGTGAGGTTGTGCGGACCCAGCGTGAATCCATCCTCCTCACGCTACGATGCACGTGTAGAATTTCGTGAAGGCTTCCCGATCCAACCTGCAGTATGTGCTGAATCTCTTGATATGTAACTATTGTCATGGATTAAATTTTTCACTGCTAGCACGTTATCTTCCGTAACAGCCGTCAAAGGGCGACCACTTCTTTCTTCATCCCCAAAGTTAGTCAACCGCGCTTGAATTCGTTATACCAACGTTTTTTTCACAATACTTTCTGAGTGGCCTGGTACTTATTTTGTGTCTTTGTACTCTTATATGTTTATACCTAAGATAAACACGAAAAATAAAATCAATGATGTTTAATTTCCGGCCACCGTAGGCATGAGCTTGCGGACGGCGAGTAATGGGTAGCTCGCTGTTCGGTAAGGACCAAGCCCAAGTCGACGGCGCGTTGTGTTCCACGCGCGCCTCAAAGAGATGTCTGTGAGCACAAAATGATGGGGCCCGCAAGGGCCGATGCCTGCCACGGATGCGGGTTTGTTCGAAAGAGATACCACAGCCGCTGGCATACGGGCTACTGAGGGAACACGGGTGGGTTTTAGTCAGTAAAAGTCTGACACGCCCTCCTGCTCCACCCAGAGCGGGAGAAGTTATTTGATGATTTCCCACCCAAAAAAAAAAAAAATGTTAGGTACCATATGTGAAAAGTTTGTGAAGCTATCTGTTGTTCAATAAATGTCTGAACAGATTTGTAAGAAATATAGTACACACGGCTACATACCAAGCTATCCTACATTTCCAGTTTACGCTGATCTCGCACTGTATGGAAATCCTTGATGTGTAGGCGTGTGTGCCTATAGTCTGTTCCAAAACTATCTCATGAAAATGTAAACAAATTGATCAGAAAGGGTACCTGTCGATGGCAATTTGTAGTGCCACTTTCAAATTAAATGCTTTGATTTTATTGTGTGAACTGATTTTTTTTTTTTAAATCACTTTCAAGATATTTTTCATTTGACAATAACTAAGGTTAGTTTTATTACCTCGCTTTCGTTGATGATTTTTTGAAAAACCATTCATTAATTTTATTAAAACAATTTTTTTTTTGGAAAAAGTGGTGAGATATAAAGTTGAAACCTTCTAAATACAGATGAATGTGTACGTTACCCTAGCAAGAAAGTGTCTCCTAGAGTTATATGAGTAGAACGTATAATGTGTGCCTTATCTGCTGTAAATGTGCCCCCACATCAAAAATGTGTGCCCCCTGTCGTTTTGGAGAAAAACGGAAAAAACGATTCTTGCGGGGGTAACGTTTTTCTAGCAGGAAAATTCTAAACGAATGATCGGAGAGAGAAAAATTGTGCATGGCCAGAGAGCTTAAATGTGTGCCAAAATGTGCCCCCAAAAATTAAATCTGTGCCCCTTCAGGTTTTCGAGATATTGCATTTCCTGCTGGAGTAACGTTTTGATGAATCGTATATCTCTAAAACCATTGCATGTGCCCCTGTAGAATAAACATACACGAGTAGCTCTTAAGGGGCACACCTTAGTGCCCTAATTAGATTTAAGAAAATATTTATGGTTTTCAAGTTATCGCGGTTTTATGAAAACCCGAAAAAACATCGCAGCGCCTAAATGAGACAAGGCACATGTTCGCTGAAAATTGTATTCGGTCCTTCTTGACGCTATTAATAACCATACAAAGTTTCAAAACTGTTCATGCATGCGTTTTTGAGTAATCTTGCTAAAAGTCAAAACGATGGTGTCTTAACTTTGACGGCAAAATACAAGGAACCGGCTCAATCCCAGATGTGTAGGTGTGAACCAAAATTGTGTGCCTTTAGTCAAAAATATATGGTGAAAATATTCAGCTTGGAATGTTTCGCATTAAGTTAATATTAACAAAAAACCAAAATATGTAAACAATGGCTGGTTATCCGACCAAATTCCAATGACTACTAAAAAGCGACTGATTCAAACATATCGATGACCTTCTTTATTTGACGTATTATACCTAAGCTGCCACACACAACGGACCGAATGGGAGTCTACGTGCGGAAAAGGGAGTCCCATCATCATCATCATATACCTAAGCTGTTGTCCGTACAGTCGCGTTCAAAAGATTTGGGGGCTAATTAAAAATATATATTAAATGCACCTTGTGACTATTAAATGAAACAGCTTGTTGATGTGGAAATTATTATTTTTATTCCCTTAATTTTAATTCTTAATTCTTAAAGTAAGTATTGCATCAAATCACAGATTAAATTTCCAAAAAAATAAATAAATAGGTAAAGTAATGAAAAAAATCCAAGTACTTGATAAGTGTACAAGTATTTTTAAATAAGTCAAAACAACGCCATTAAATACTTACCACTGCAGATCGTGCCATAAAATTCACCACCCCTACAACCACATAATTGTTGTAAAATATTTAATACGCCACTTTCAACCAACTTAAAAAAAAGTAAACAAACAGTATCAGTGCAACTTCGTGACTCAACGTAACAGTGTCCTTGGCGTCATAACATAACTGCAGCTGTTTACCAATACCAAGTAATAATCCAAACGGACTTCCTAGTCAATAAAACTTCGTACCTATTATTCATATTAGAGCGACGTTACACGTAACTGTCTCTGTCACACTAACACCGTACGCGTACTAGCTGTCTCACTTTCTCCAAATTAGACAAAGCGACTCCTTGCGACACGACGTCAGCGGATATCGCGGGGCCAGAGATATCTGCAGCGGTGTGAGGAGGCGAAAAAAAGGAATCTTCTATTAAGGTGAATGCTCCAACCAGCCCGCGAAATTAAAATTTTCTTACGTTTTTTGGAATTTGCAGGCCAGTGCTAGGTTGTATGTTGATTAAAATATTATTCACGGCTGTAAGACATATGTAGTTACAGAATTATAATCATCAAAATCATCAATACTACGCTCTAAGTTCATAAAGCTATAGGAATGTTTTTTTTTTGTTCCTACGCCTTATGAACTTGGAGGGTTGTATTGGTGATTTTGATGCCTATAATTCTGTAACTACATACGTCTTACAGCCGCGAATAATATTTTAATCAACATACAACCTACAACTGGCCTGCAAATTGCAAAAAACGCAAGAAACTTTGAATTTCGCGGGCTGGTTGGAGCATTCCCCTTACTGATGAAAAACTTACTGTTAATTTATCTAACCTACGGCTTATCAATAAATATAATAGAAACAGCTAGTAGAATATAATCCAATAACAACTTTATTTTATTACTTATTACTTTTCTACTTCAGTGTACTCAGGCACAACACGTGTGAACCGATTAGTGAGTAAAGTAAAGAAGGTCATCGATATGTATGAATCCGTCGCTTTTTAGTAGTCATTCAAATTTGGTCGGATAACCAGCCGTTGCTTACATATTTTGGTTTTTTGTTAATATTAACTTAATGCGAAACATTCCAAGCTGAATATTTTCACCATATATTTTTGACTAAAGGCACACAATTTCGGTTCACACCTACACATCTGGGATTGAGCCGGTTCCTTGTATTTTGCCGTCAAAGTTAAGACACCATCGTTTTGACTTTTAGCAAGATTATTCAAAAACGCATGCATGAACAGTTTTGAAACTTTGTATGGTTATTAATAGCGTCAAGAAGGACCGAATACAGTTTTCAGCGAACTTGTGCCTCTTCTCATTTAGGCGCTGCGATGTTTTTTCGGGTTTTCATAAAACCGCGATAACTTGAAAACTATAAATATTTTCTTAAATCTAATTAGGGCACTAAGGTGTGCCCCTTAAGAGCTACTCGTGTATGTTTATTCTACAGGGGCACATGCAATGGTTTTAGAGATATACGATTCATCAAAACGTTACTCCAGCAGGAAATGCAATATCTCGAAAACCTGAAGGGGCACAGATTTAATTTTTGGGGGCACATTTTGGCACACATATAAGCTCTCTGGCCATGCACAATTTTTCTCTTTCCGATCATTCGTTTAGAATTTTCCTGCTAGAAAAACGTTACCCCAGCAAGAATCGTTTTTTCCGTTTTTCTCCAAAACGACAGGGGGCACACATTTTTGATGTGGGGGCACATTTACAGCAGATAAGGCACACATTATACGTTCTACTCATATAACTCTAGGAGACACTTTCTTGCTAGGGTAACTTACACCAGATGAATGTGTTACTATTTACCTTTAGTGAATGATTGCTTTATATTTAAACTTGAAAAGTATCTGAAGTAATTGTGAACAGACCCTTTGTTTACAATTACTTCAGATACTATTGGAACAGATAATACACAGATTCTTCGTCTTGGATTAAAACATGGTAATTTTCCCAGTGGAGTTTTTCAAAGAGCGATGGAATGAAGCATTCTGGGTATAAACAGACAGGACAAAAAACAAGAACACCAAGCTGCTTTCCAAAACGGGAATAATAGACGAAGGCAAAAAGGCTGTCAGGCTCGCATACTGCGAGAGATAGCTCGAGGTGGCGCGGGAAAAGAGTTCCTGGAATGACTGCCCAGCAGTGGGACAGTTTATTTATTTATTTAAAAAAAGCACAGCCACATCACATACATTCAACTTATGCTAGAAATAATCTTAATATGTTTTTCTTTACATATAAATAAAGGACTAATGTACAGACGCCAGCACATCAAGCTATCCCAAACTGTCAAATTTCTTTGATAGATTTTCAACTCTATTACATAAGTGTAAGGTTCATGTTCAATAGGGAAAACTTGACAGTTTGGGGTAGTTTGATGTGCTGGCGTCTGTACATGACAATTACGGCGTACATAACATTGATCAAAATATCTTGCTGCCTTGAAATACTAAATTAAACAATATACTGAAATAAACTAAAAACTAAACTAAACTGCAGTAAAACAGAGTAGCATAAATAAGCAGGGTTACACCAGTAAGCAGTACACCCAAAACCAACAAAAAAGTTAAGAAATTTATGTAATAACTAGCTTCCTCCCGCAGCTTCGCCTGCGTGGATGTCGGAAATTATCCCGCGGGAACGTATCTACTACCGGGATAAAAAGTATCCTATTAGTTAATCCAGGTTATAATCTATCTGTGTGCCAAATTTCATCCAAATCCGTTCAGTCGTTTTTGCGTCATTGAATAACAAACATCTAAAGGAAACATTTCTGACGTCAAAAATGTAATGTGAGTCGATCACCATCTTTCACCCAAAACCACCTCAACAAGTTTCAGGCTTATAATAATATGGCTCAGGTATATGTGTATATTATTTACTTCTCCACAGAAAACTCTTCAAACAAACTATATCCCCCTTTTCACCCTCAAAGGGTTAAAAAAAAATAAGTCTTTTGTTTCATTTACATGATTTGACTTATAAGTTATTTATACCAAACTAGCTGACCTGACATACGTTGTCCTGTCCGTCCAATAGTCATTCATACATAATCCCTACCCTACCTACCCTACCTACGCTATAAACCTCACGGAGCCCGAGACCTTTCCAACGAAAGAAAAACCGTGGAAATCGGTTCGTGCGTTGTGGAGTTATAGCGTCAGGAAGGAAAACCCGACTTATTTTTATATAGTAGATTTCGAGTTAATCAAGACACGCAGTCAAATCATCCCTTGTAAAATTAACTACCCTTTTTACCCCTTTAGGGATAGATTTTCGAATAACCCTGATACACGTTATTCTTTATTTTTGGTTTTAGATATAAATACTGAGTTTCAAGTTAATCAGACAGCGCGTTAAAATTCTTTCATACAAACTTTGACACCCCAATCCCCCTTTAGAAGGTAGTTTAGAAAAACAATAAATGACCAACCTCATAATTTACTTAACTTAGTATTTGTGCCAAGTTTCAAGTTTATTAACTCAAGGAATAAGATTTTTCAAACAAACAAAATCCCCCCTTTTCACCCCCTTAAAGGTCGAATTTCCAAAACCCCTTCTTAGTGCTCCCCTACATTATAAAAGGAAGCCATGTACAACATTTCACGTTCCTAGTCCCAGTAGTTTCGGCTGTGCGTTGATTGATCAGTCAGTCAGTTTCTACTTTTATATTTATAGATTATTATAAAAATAGAAACAATAAAAATTCAGTTGCAAAACAAAAATAAATCGGCTTTGAATAGAAGTAAAAGCCACGCGGAACAGCTAGATACCTACAAAAAAAATATATAGAGTTTCACGGTTGGTCACTTAACAAATATAGGTCTGAAATGACACAAATCACGTGGTATCCCCTATGTTTGCTCAACAGAAGAAGATAACACTCATCATGGCCTACAAAGCTCGTCATGTGACGGCCTATCATGCAGAGGAAGCGATACTTGGCGTAATTTATGTTATCATACAGCCGTCTGGCAGCCATTGACAGTGCGAACTTCGCACATGCGCATGACGTATGTGAATGCAGATGTGTCACTGCGCATGAATTAATGACCCTGACTTATTTATGTGTTTGCGTATCGGGATTGTTTTTATTTCAGTAGAAGTTTTTAGTGAAGAAGTAAAAGCTAGTTCCAGGTGGCTCAGGAAAAAGAGATGCGTGGAATAATTTGGGAGTGGCCTTTTACCAGCAGTGGGATTGTGTATACGAACAAAAAAAGGAAGGTTTTAGGTAAAAGAATGTTTAGCAAGCCATACCCATCCCTTATTCTTCTTCTTAGCGTGTTGATGCTATCGTGGTGAAAGAATTAGTCAATCAGCGTGATAACTCGCTGACTGCCCAGGGTGCGCGTGACATAGGTAGGTAATGGCTCAATTGATACGTCACTCGGGGAAGCTCCTTTCAAACAACAGATTATGTTGTTTCAATAAGGGATGGGTACGGCTACTACAGGTGAGAAAGACACCTATTCTTTTCATCTTGAAGGACAGATTGTTAGATAGACAGAGGTAAGTATAATACTTAGAGAAGATCGCTAAAAATAAGAGCAGAATTTACAGAAAATTATTGTGCTACCCTGTAAATTTGTCTTAACATAGGTAGGTAAGTACAATAAATAGTAGCATAATAGTACGATAACAACATTATCATAACATGGACTCAACAAGATGCTGTCTAAAGGACATTATTTCAGAGAAAGTCGTTAACCCTTTTAACAATAACAACGATGTGAGTTTGGTGACACTCTATTTATATAATCATAAGTAGGTATGTTTGAGTTATACTGTAGAAAATACATATATTTAAATCATAAAATTAAAAATAGCTCGTGACCTATTTTGTTTGATATTCCTAAGTAGAACGTCGTGAATGTATCGAGAAAATCTTTAAAAAAAAATCAGGAAATAGGTACGTAGCTAAAGTTTAATAAAGCGAGGTCAACAATATAAATGAATGTGCAGAACATTCTAGAAACTTATTAATTGTAACTTATTTGTTTTATTGATTTATTCTCCTCTTTCTAAGTAGTTTGAATCCTACTAATATTTAAAATGTCAAAGTTTGTATGTTTGGATATTTAGATGTTTGGATGTTTGTTACTCAATCACGCAACAACGGCTGAACGGATTTGGACGAAATTTGGCACACAGATAGATTTTAATCTGGATTAACACATATAGGATACTATTTTTCCCTTTAATACGTTCCCTTGGGATAATTTTCGACCTCCAAGCGGGCGAAGCCGTTGGCAAAAGATAGTATTTCATAAATGCGACTGCTTTGAATCGAATAAACTAGATGCGCATGCGGGTACCAGGTAGGTACTGCATAACGTCCCGTAACATTTTGCCCATGTATACTTGTTTAGAACATCTAACCACATACATCCATTTGATGAACTAAAAGACAGATAAACACTAATATTTCAAGCTGGCGCAGTTCCAAAAATAATAAGGAATCAAACATCAATGTGTTCGGTACAACATGAAACAAACATCATAAAGACAAAGTTTATCAAACGCTATGTATAGATGGCCATGGTCTATGGTATTCCATTGATCGTCCAGTTGCCTCGTTAAAAGAGATAGTGGGGTTTTTATTGCTGGAATGCTAATTTTATTGTTGTGAGTGCGAATAAAAGTATTTTATGAGTGCTTTAGTACCTACCTAAGGTAAACTAAAGTAGGTAATGGCTAAGGTTGCAGGTTGTCAAGACTATAAAATATGAAACCTGCTAGTATTTTTCCCTACTAATATTTTAAATGCGAAAGTAACTCTGTCTTTCTGTTATGCTTTCACGCCTAAACTGCTGAACCGATCGTCATTAAATTTGGCTGAGATATAGCTTAGGATATGGAGAAGAACATATGCTACTTTTTTACGCGATAACCGACATACACGCGGGCGGAGCCACGGGCAAAAATATAGATAAGTGTCTGATGGTACAAGGAGCAGTGGTGGCCCAGTGTTCGAACCCAAGCAGGTACTTTGTGTATTTAATTTTGTCACCACTGCTCTCAAAACGGAGAAGGAAAACATTGTGAAGGAGCCGGCATGTGACATCCACCACCCCGAAATGGGTCAGCGTGGTGGATTATGTCCCACTCCCTCTTACAGCGAGGATTATGCCTGTCCCAGCAGTGGGAACATTATGAGCTGGTTGTGTGTGTGGTGTGTCCAATGATACCTACTGGTTTCAAATTCTGTAATGATTTTGCGGAAGCTCTGCAGAGTTCCAAACCGTGCAAACGTGAAACCGAATCTGATTTCCAGTGTAGGCTATAAACGTCGTTCGTCGTAGTTTCGTTTCGAATTATTTTAATTTGTTATAAATTGTAAAAAACCTGGCTTGATTTTCGTACGTTGTTTTCGGGTGACCACTGAAAATCAGCGCTGTGCTGTGGATCCCATAGTACAGCAT
This sequence comes from Polymixis flavicincta, assembly GCA_949987655.1. Taxonomy (NCBI): domain Eukaryota; kingdom Metazoa; phylum Arthropoda; class Insecta; order Lepidoptera; family Noctuidae; genus Polymixis; species Polymixis flavicincta. The sequence goes on from OX465175.1 coordinate 23,502,660, forward strand.
AATGCTGAGTGGAAGCCTTCTTGTCACAGTCATGGCGTGCAGCTGCCGACTATTTGTGTTCTTTATGCCTATGTATACTTATCTGTGTTTGTTATCATGTTTTTTTTTCTTTATTTTTAATGTTGTCATCTTTTATCTGCACGTGTTTCTGTGACAAATAAAACTATTTTTCTTTCTTTTTCTTTCTTTCAATGAATAGACTGGTAGGTAATTTTTGTATTTTTTCGGTACCTGTATGTTCACGCAGCGACTGCTCTTATCTGACCTCCACAACCCAGTTCTGGGTAATACAATACTTCTTGGTAAGACTGGTTGTCAGACTTTCGGGCTTCTGACGACCCGTGACAACTGTGAAAGATCCACGAATAACAGCCGGGACCAACGACTCAAAGTGCATTCCGAAGCACGGAGTGCCTTGGTATGTAAAGCATATCCATCCTCGGAACAATCGTGGCAAGAATATCTCCTCTCTATTTAAATAAAACTTCCCTCCTCGTCCTCACGATTCAACTGAATAAATATTGTCCTAGTCCTCGCCTCACATGATCGAGATAAGTAGGTACAATCAGTCTCTATAGCCTCTAACATGTTGACACGCTGCCCATTGTTGATAACGACTTGTTAATTAACACTACAAGTGAATACTTCACGAATTTCATGATGTGGCGACATCTACATCGCCACATAAGAATTACGCATCACACTGGCGTCATCGTTGTGTTCCACGCGCGCCGTCAGAGATGTCAGCAATCACTACTGGGGTCCGCAAGGGCCGATGCCTGCCAGGGGAGCGGGTTGTTCGAAAGAGTTACCGCCGCCCCTGGCACACAGGCAACTGAGGGAACACGGGTGGGTTTTAGTCAGTAAAAGTCTGACACGCCCTCCTGCTCTACCCAGTGGGAGAAGTTATTTGATGATTACCCCCACGCAAAAAAAAAACACTGGCGTCATGCTATATCCTACATTGCCCAAGAGCAGTTTACCGGACAACTAGGGTAAATATAAACCACGTCCCGAGGGCCCGACGATCGTCGGGTTGTTGCCAACCAGACACAACACCCCGTCTGCACCCTAAAATAATTGCGTAACACACGATCAATCATAATCTGTTTCATTTTGACAGTTCGACAATATTCATTGTTATTTACGTTGTTGAGCAGACACATTTTTTCGAACATATGCAGCAATGGATTAGCAATCTGTTTCAGAATGATACAGATTATTATTGATCGTGCGTTACGCAATTAGGGTGCTGGTCATAGGATCTTTCCATTCCACGGAGGTTGAGTGAACTTTACACCCTGTTCCTAATACCTCTATACTGATATTCCCGGCTGATTTTTCAGTTTTACGGCATTATTGTTTATAAAGATTTAGTTGAACTTTTCTATCCTATGCAGATCAGTCTGCTTTAAACGCATCGACTAACTGAAACAGGGTGCCCCTATTTCAGTTCGTCGTGCATCGGAGTACCACGCCAGATTATGAAATAATAGGTCCAATTAGATTACTCTTTGTATAACAAATCAAAAACATTATTTGTCTAGACTCTGAAGCTAATAATAAAATTAATCTATTCTACTTAATCCCTGTTCTATTAGTTACATTTTAACCAATACATACAAATATATTAAAGTAGTGCTAACTAGGTGGACCGATGACCTTGTGAGGGCCGCAGGAGTCCGCTGGATGCGGGAAGCACAGAACCGGTCGAAGTGGCTGAGCTTCGGGGAGGTCTATGTTCAACAGTGGACGTCTTTCGGCTGAAATGATGATGATGATGATGAGTGCTAACTAGTATACCTAGTCGATGACGTGTAGTTAGGTATATTATTATTTTCTATTGGACAACAGCTCCGACTTGAACTCCTAGAACTTGAAATCCTAGAAAGATTAAAATTATAAAATATCAATGCAGTTGTACTACACCAGCAGTTTATTACCTTTTGGCCGTCATTGCGAAGTAAACAAACCAATTAATCGATAGTTCTGAGCTCACCTTAGTTGAAAACAAAATAACTTAAATGTAAACTACGATAAAATGTCTAGTAAATAAGTATTACCTACATATTTGTAGCAAATATGTCCCTGTTGTGTCTACGGCAAAATTATTATTATTAAATATTGAATTATCTATATAAATAAAAAGAAAAGTCCTGACTGACTGACTAATCAACGCCCAGCCTAAACCCTTGCACCTAGAAAGCTGAAATTTTGCACAGAGGTTCCCTAATGTAGACAAGGAGTAAGAAAGGATTTTTCTAAATTCAACCCTTAAGGGAGTTAAATAGGGGATGAAAGTTCTGCGCGGGCGAAGCCGCTGGCATAAGCTAGTTAATAATAAAACTGTCATCATAAATATTGTAATAGTATCTAGAAATTTCGATACTTAATATAATGAAAAGTTGGCTATGGTATGACCTACATGTCATATTCATCATCAACTTCATTATTCGTAGAGGGTCTACGGTCAAGGTTCATTGTGCTACGGCGTAGCGCACCGAGGGCTACGACAAAGGTGACAGCCTGAAAGTGGCATGTCGATTCTTATTTGAATTTTACTTTTCACGACATTTTAATATGTTATTACCTGAAGAAATTATTGAGTAGTGCATTTTAAAGCTCGAAATAATAGTATTGGCTAGTTGTAAAGATATTCATGTTCTGTAATAAAATCATAGATCTCATTGGCCGCGATTCTCTAGTTGACATTGACATTATTAATACAGAATTTCCTCGTAAAAGAAAGTTTACAAAAATAACGAAACGACATGAGTTCCAAAGATTTTCTCGTTGTTTCCAGATATCAAAAGAAAAACTGTTTGGAGGTCATATGATTTGATGTTTTGCTATCACAGTGTGTTCTTCAAAGTACACGGCAAAGGCTTCTTCTGTTCACAGGGTTAATTAAAGATCTCGTGTCGACTGGCGAGCTTTGTCTCGTGAAGAAAATAACGATAAATCGCGGGAAAATCGCATCTCACATCAGTTCGCGCGCAAACGCCGGCGAGCGCACACGCGTCCTCTTTATAAAATGCGCGGGTAAAGAATCGAAACTTAATTTGAATAAGTGCCTTAAGTTTCGTTCAAAAATAATGTGATAGTAATTAATAAGTGAAATTATTCCCTGTGATATTGTGTACAGATACTTTTTAATTTTAGTCAAAGTGAAATTTTTACATAATGGCGGACGAAAAGTGAGTATTTTTAATGTGTTATTTTTGAACTGATTATGGGATTACTGAACCTGGATTAGTCTGCCTACAAAAATATTTTTTTTTCGTTGGTGTATTTTTAAACTATCGGTTAATCTACCTATAAATAATCCAAACGATATGACCTGTTGTCAGCAGGTGTATTAGATACTTCATTTAAATTATGCACATCCATGTATTTTTTTCTGTAGTAATGGTGTTTTGTTTCTGACGTCGCTAAAAGTGGGTAGGATGCGTAAACTAACACGTATATTTAGCGACGATAACTCCGTCATATGAACCTATATACATACACAGATAGGTAAATAATGTACCTACCTATGTGCCGAGTACAGACATGTAAATAAACATGTCTTCTGTGTATATTTATACCCTTTTAATAGATGCTACTAACGATTAAATTAATTTATGCTGTAATTTTTAAAGCTATGGACACCGACTGCCTGATTATTTTTATTATAGTAGTTACATTTAACAATGATAAAATAAATTAGCGATTACTTTAAAGGCTATAAATTGTTAACGATCTCTCTGTAATATAGTAGGTAGCAAGTAGTAGCTAAATGATATTGAGAATAGCATTTGTTGTTGTTTGCAAACAGTCAAAATAATGACAAAACCCTACGTCATATAAGTTACCATATTAGGTACAATCTGATGAAACTGAACAATGATTCCCTAGCGAAGACAATGTTCAGTTAAAAAAAAAAAAAACGTCAGCTGTGTCATAGAAAAGTGTCGTACGCGGTCAAAATTTATGGAACAACTTATTTTTCTTTTATTAACGTACGAAGAATTTCAAAAGAGAAGCCAGAATCATATGTATTAAATCCATGATAACAGATTCTGCGTCAATGTCCCACATCATCGTCTACTTCTCTCTCATCCATCTGCTATCAGCCACATGGCGAAGATCGTCGCTCGAAACTCGCATAAAAATTTCCAAAAATCATCTGGCAGGGCAGAAAACGTATAAATATGATTTAGGCTACTAGAATCTAGTTAAATCCAACATAGTATCTAACCCCGTTATCTAAGTAGTCAAGCGAGCACGAGGACTGACCAAATAAATAGACTAGCACTCATTCACGACCACGTTCTTGTACAGAGGCCAGCACATCAACCTACCCCAATCTGTCAAATTTCTTTGATAGTTTTTCAACTTTAATACAAAGGAATAAGGTTTATGTTCAATTGGGAAAATTTAACAGTTTGGGATAGCTTGACCTGCTGGCGACTGTACTAAAGAGTACCTAAACTAAATACCTACTGGATATTTGTGATAGATTAGTTAGGCTTTCGAAAACAAATTTATGTATCGAATGTGAATGGAAACGTTGGGAGGAGATGACCTAGGGTACATATAATGACCCTATCGGTGTGGTTCTTCAGAAATATAGGTAGGTGCGTAGTACTCGTAACCGGCGTGCCTGTATGACCAGTGGCCCTAGTGTGAGTTCCATGTAATCATTTCGATCAAACGCATCCACCGCATTTGACACTCCGATTAGCCGTCTTGATGCGTTTGATCGAGATGGTCAAATAAAACTCGCACTAAGGCCACGCCAGGCTGATGTATGAATGTAAACGGGGCAAAAGGAGTATGTAAGGAGCGTAGGGGTGGAGCATGGGAAAAACGCGTGGGTTTATCTATAAATGTAGATAAATTTATATCGACAGTAATAAAACAGCCTGACATATCTACCCAGCTAACGAAAAATTAAAATCTATGTATATAAAAATTAAACCCTATTTCCCTTAGTCACGGCTTCACACGTGAACGGCTGGATCAATTTTGCTAATTGTTTTTTTTGTTGTGTTTGTCAGGAGAAGGTTCTTATGAAAGAAATAAATAAGAAAGTTGCACGTTACATTAGAAAATTTAAGAAAACTTAACGACCACGTAAACTTTTCTAATATTATATCAATGAGAATTCAATATTCATCGTTAAGGCAGGGTAACGTCTGTCGGGTCAGCTAGTAATTGTATAAATTCTGGAAAAATTAACTTCAAAAGCTTTCCAAAGAAAGTATACGGGTCAGTAGGTTGTCTTAGGAGCGTCTTCAGCCTGTTATGGTCTCACTTCTTTTGCTTGAAGGAGCCCACAAAAAGGCCTACGAAGGCACGAGAATTGATTACCACACTTCCTCAAGGGCAGTTTGCCGATTTCAGACTTACTTTAGGTAATATATTTTTTCTCATATTTAAGCTGTAGGTACTGCAGATTCCAGTGCAAGTAAATAATCATAAAAGTTGACGTCAAGATAAAAACATTTAAAGTAAATAAATCTTCTAGTGTAGTCGTAAATGTTTTCGGGCTATCTGCGGTATTTACTTGTGATTTCTTGATATCTAAAGTTGTAAAAGAGTTTATTGTTGAAAAATTGTTTACACCTTCATATTTATGGAATGATAAACAGTACAATTGCTCTATTATACTGGTGACCTGCTATAAAACATATTCCAAACACCTCAATTCTAATATTATGCTAAAATCATAATCACATACACGGAACTATAATACTTGTGTCTAAAACATTGTTTATTTATAAATGGGTCTCATAGTTTGTATGATGTTTAAGTTGTGTACTTCTTTAAATGACAAATTCACCATACTAATAGATAGTATAAGTGATTTTTGAACCGACGAAAAAACGGAGGAGGTTCTCAAGTAGACGCGTATTTTTTTTAATGTATGACCACGCGTAACTTTTTACAGAGTAGTCCGATTTTGATAATTTATTGGAAAGAGTATACCCCTAAGTTGGTCCCATATAAATTTCGAAGAAAAATTCCAACCCTAAGGGTAAGAAAACGGGATGATTGATTGTTTACTCAGAGATTTTAATACTGAGTTGTGTGTTACAATACAAAAAGTAATCAAAAATTAAGCATGTAGTAATTAGTAGATTATAGCCACAAAAAATTGTAAAATAAAAACTTTTTAATGTAATATGTTATTATAGAATGAGTTGTTGGAGTACCTTATTTATAAATAAATAAATTAGTTATGCATACTGATTGTGGAAGAAAATTGTGGTCACATTACAAATCCACACAAAGTCATAGTCGCTCGCCGCATTAGATACCTTGGTATTTCATCGTTTTTGGTTTGTTTTAATTATATTTGGAATAAAACTTACCTATTAAAAAAATGACAGAAATCGATTCAGTTAACGATTCTAAATTTATAAATGAGACTAGCATCTGTCTAGCCTGTGACGTCATCATAGAGAAATGCTATTACTCACAAAAATTGTTGATTGATGTTCAACGCTTGACTATGATTAGTATTTCCTATGAAATAATAAATATTGCGTGTCAATTAGATAATGCAATAAATAAATAAGAAGGTACCTATTTTTAACATCTCAGTTTCGAGAAGCTGTTCATTAATTTTACAGTTTTATTATTTCATGGCACGTTTTTTAACTAATGCTCCTTCACGTGTGAAAACTTAAAATGTTAATGGTTAATAAAAAAATATTTTATGGTGGACTTTGATAGGTAAATTAAATCCAGGATTTAAAAAAGAATATTAGAAAGGTCTCCGCTCCAACCAGACTGGGAGAAGTTATTTGATGATTACCCACGCTCAAAAAAAAAAGTTCAGGAGAATGGTGATGATTGATAATCTTCATAATATAGGTACCTATGGGCCTAGCACGAACGCAAGGACTAACACGACGTAAATTAGAAGGACTTGTACTTCTCGCATGATCCATATTTTATTGCGCATGCAAACATATTTTTACGAGTACATCATCATCATTCATCCTTTCAGCCGAAAGATGTGTGGACGTCTTTTGGCTGGACATAGGCCTCGTTCAAAAGGGGGGTTTTACCATAATCGCCACGCTTGGCGGGCGGGTTGGCGATCGCAGTATGGTGGTAAAATGCATAGAGAACGCTGCTGCCCACTCTCTGATAAGTCCCTTAGGCGCCTCCTACGACACCCACGGGAAGAAATGGGATGGTGATATTCTTTTACGTCCAGCACGACACGGAACGAATTTGTACGCCTCTTGGCAAAACAAAGCGACCTATGACTTTAATTTCATAACTGTCTTCACTCCCTTATGTTATACAAATAAAAAATGATTTGATTTTTTGATTTGATCAATACTCGTTTCGTACATAATATTCCCTCAATTTTAAAACTTTATTCATGTCTAGGTGAGATATATTTGTGCTTGTACCAAACAATTACAGGAATGAAAATAAAAACGGAAAAAAAAAATTATGCGTTCGATCTCACGCTACGACTACATCTTGAGTTCACGCTGGGGTCTCTGTACCGACACAAAAGTGGATGGGGGTGAAGGGTGCGATAACGTGTCATAGACCTTAGCTTACTGATAATTAATAACGAGCCAATCGAGGCCCGGCTATTTAATGCTTTATTTAAGTTGTGAATAAATGTGAGGATGTTGTGCTAACACTAACCCTCTTATTTACAAACGTTGCTTAAAGTTTAAACTTCAAAAATCCATGGTTAAACAGACGCTAATCATTGCTTGACTTTAAGCAACGTTTATAAATATGGGGGTTAATGTTTGAATTATTTCTTACATTTAAGACAGCGGTTTTTTTTTTGGTAGGAAAACTTGGAAATCATCAAATAACTTCTCCCGCTCTGGGTGGAGCAGGAGGGCGTGTCAGACTTTTACTGACTAAAACCCACCCCTGTTCCCTCTGTAGCCTGTATGCCAGGGGCTGCGGTATCTCTTTTGAATAAACCCGCACCCCTGGCAGGCATCGGCCCTGGGTTTGTCCTTGTCGGCTTTGGATTACATTCTAGCGTCAGTCTTCTGACCACAGCGTTGTGTGTCGTTAACCTTATTCAAAAGAGGTCCAATTAAATCCTCGGGGACAATTCAGTCTGTCAAAATCACCTCTAAGCTCACGTTCCCACGGGCGTTATAAAATCGCGGCGGAATTTTTCACGCACTGGATCCGCAATGCTTACCGCCGCGCGCCGTGATTTGAAAATCGAACACTGTGTTTTTTCGACCCGCTGAGACTCACTCGCGCTGCACTCTGTTGGATTCCCAATGCTCGGTCAAACTCTCTGTAGTTTAAAATCCAGTGCGCGAAATAAATCCGCAGCGATTTTATTACGTCCATGTGATGGTCGACTAATCATGGAATTAGTAGGTACTTCATAAATTAGTAAGTATAAACCCTCATAATTACCAAAATTGTCAATTTTTGTCATTGATTGACGCTGAAATGAGATATGACTAGATTTTAACAAGTTTTGATACCCGAATTGGCTTTCTGGAAATGGGACCAAAGCCAATTTTCCTCAATCATAATTTCCCAATTTGAAAGTTAAGAGATACCCAACAGTTTTCTCTTAGACAACAACTGGAGTGTTCTAGATAATTTTCTTCTATAGGAAATCTCAACTGGGTTGTCGACCGTTTCACGCGAACATTCGCCGATGAATGAGACCTGGCTCAACGCCACTGCCCTTCACCTTGCCTGCTCTCTTGGCACGCGCAATACCGGTAAAATTTCAGTCACGTGTTCGCAAAAAAACAGGAATGTGGGTAGTAAGAAAATGCGCTGTCAAAAATATTATTACTGTGTGGAGTTGTAGATGAATGTGGACGTCAGTTTGTCTGGAATTTATGTGTATATTTCGATCGAAATGTGAATTTTGAAGACTGAATTAAAAAAAAAAACAAGCAGTAGCTGTTGAAGAACGAAGGCTCATAAATTAAAATAATAAAAAATCACAGAAATTGAAAATCGTGTAGGAAAATTGCAATGAAATATGCATTTGCTTAATTGCCTTTTTATAGTGAGCACATACTCAAAATGTAAGTTAATTTGCAGCGGCTAGGTGTCAATTTTTCTAGGAGAGAAGCCGAAACGAAGTTGGCTTTAACTTACTCGCTTATCAAAAAAGAATGCATTACTATAATTCTAAATTGAATATAGGAAATTAAAGAATTAAATACAACAAAATTGAACAGCTGAAAATCAAGTAAAATGTTCAATATTCCTCCATCTCGTTCTCGCTCATGCATTTTTTCTATATCTGTCTCTGTCATAACCCGTTGTACAGAGGCTTGCTCTCGTCAATATCAAGTGGTGCCATACAATGTGACCTAAAGATATGTTGTAGGATTTTTTAATTCTCGATTATGACGTATTGGCACCGGGTTAATTTAAATCAAAAAAACATTTGTTGTTATACAAAGCTAAAAATAAACATTTTTGTTGTTCGAATATTATGGTGAATTAAATACTGTAGTGTAACTATATTTTTTGACAATAGTAGCCACTATTGACATGCCATTGCTTTTGTAGTGATAGAGTTGCCGATTCGAATCCCCGAAGGGAAGGCGATAGGAATCGTATTATATGGTGCTTTCACCACTGTTAGTTGGGTTAGTCAGTAACCAAACCGACCGACCGTGAAAGGTAAATTGCGTAACTCACTAACAATGCGAATGACTGTCAGTTTGACAGTTCAACACAGGGCTTTAAATACCGGTAAAATTTTCCTAACGTTACCCTTTGGACATTTGACAGAGTTACCGTTAATATTAAGATAACGTTAACAGGTTTAACGTTATTTTCGCAACATTTTATCGTTAATCTTAATACCCGTTAATTGTTTAATAACGTTAATTTTATCGTTATTCGGTTTTTCGTTAAGCTTGTGAGGTAGAAGAAGCAGGGGAGAGGGGGCAGAGAAGCAATCGCCGGGCCGCCTAAGTTAAGCCGTCTTACGCGCCATCGCGTCGTGCCGTCTCGCTCGATCAAAACATTGCCAGATTCTTACGTGTGAGAAGTGCTGGTAGTACAGTTATCTGATTTAGTCAGTGATAAATAACGTAATACAAGTCATATATTGTCCAATCATTTATTTTCTTTTTATCGGTTGCTTGAGATCAATAACGGTTAGTTTTCATTCTTTTCATAATTACAATTTTGGATCTAATAATAGTGATAATCTTCTCCTGAGGATATAGCCGTATACCCTTCTCACCAAGTACATTAAGTGACGTAAGTCGTATTAGTCGTAAAAGGAAGGCAACGTGAAACGAAGAAGTCTGTGTAAAAAAAAAACTAAATAAACACTACACAGTTTCTGCAGAAGATTTAACAAGTGCAATCATGTATCAACGGAATGCAAATGAATTAAGGTGTGACGTGTCAAATTTACCACCGTTGGATTTTAACCAACCAGGACCTAGCGACCCAGGAAAAGCGGCGTTCGCAAAACTGGTCGCTTTTGAACTGGATCAAGTGCCAGAAGAAAAACGTTCAAAAACTTATGTCTATACAGGGTTACTGGTAACACGACGTATTCCTTGCAGGACGTCATAGTAGGGTTAAAATGCAACAAATTAAGCCACCAAATGTTCTACCGAAATTCAGTAGTTTTTGAATTAGTTAGAGTTTTAGTTTTTTATGAAAAATCCCAGATTAAATCATTTGAAACCAATTTAAAATTGATTTACGGCGCGATTGTACTGAAATTTAAGTTATTATCATGGTTGACGCCGTAGCAGACCTTTGTTAATAATTAAAAGTTCAATAATGCCTAAAACTTTGGCAAATATCACTAACCAAACATTTAATTTTTTGTAATTTTTGCTAATACTTCATAAAAAATGTAGTCTAGTGCAAAAAAAAAATACTACACCTGGTGTAAAAATTACTAGGAAAATATCCTTGTCTTATCAGTTATTCAGAAAGGTATGATTGTCAATACTTTTGCATGTGTGCCAGGGAAGAGAAGAGTTTTATGGGGGGCAGGTAAAATTGCGAGACGGTCAACCTATTGTTTCGTATTCGTATTATTCGTAGTTTTTACCTGCGCTTGAACTCCAAACACTCGGGGAGCTTTGTGATTGGTCGCTATTGTTCTCTCGACATGACAGGGGGTGCGATTTTGCAAAATTTGGTCGTCAGCGTTAGTTAGTTTCAACTCTACGTCGCGCAAGCTCGTGTTTTGTTACTGGCTATTTCCCTAACTGTTGCTGCGTATCTTGCTCTTGTGCTGTGCTGTACCTTCATAAGCGCTGACTATGGCTGCATATTCTAATCCTGAATACGCTGACATAATGTACTGTTACGGACTTTGTGACGGTAACGCTGCTGAGGCGCGGCGAGAATATCAACTTCGCTTTCCCAACCGACGACTCCCCCACGTTAGTGTCTTCGGATCGACTTATCGGCGAATATCTGAAACTGGCAGCGTCCAAAGAAGCAGGCAAGTTGACACTGGTCGTTCCCGGAGATACACGGCTGAGGACGAGGAGCTTATTCTTCAACGTTTTATTGACGATCCTAACACATCGACAAACATCGTAGCGCGTGAGCTTGGTATGTCAAAGTGGAAAGTCTGGTCTGTAGTTCACTTGTCAGGCCAACATCCATACCATTACCAACCAGTCCAGTCATTAGAAGGAGATCCGCCGAGACGGCTTGAATTTTGTCGTTTTATGCTAAGTGCCGACGCCGACAGCGAAAACTTTTTAAAAAACATTCTGTGGACCGATGAGTCATGTTTTGATCGTGATGGTATCACAAATTACCACAAATTACATTACTGGGCACCGAAAGCAGAAGCAAACCCTAAAAAACTGAAACCAACCGCATCCCAGCGAAGGTTCTCGCTTAATGTTTGGATGGGTATTATTGACGACAAATTAATTGGCCCACATTTTTTACCCCGAACACTAAATGGGGAACTTTATGAAGATTTCCTCAGAAATCATTTATCAGCACTGCTCACGGATGTACCGGAAGAAAGAAGAGCAAACATGATTTACCAACATGACGGATGTCCAGCCCACTTCCGAATCACAATTCGACAATTGCTGGATGAGAACTATCCAAACCGATGGATAGGGCGCGGTGGGCCGATTCCGTGGCCTGCACGAAGCCCTGATCTGACGCCGCTAGACTTTTACGTCTGGGGTCATATGAAAGATCTAGTTTATGTGACCCCAGTAAATTCAATTGAAGAACTAAGGGAGAGAATTACAAATGCGGCGGACCAGATGAGGGCAACAATAACATCAAGAATAACAAAAACCGAAGTAAGGAAGCGAATAAGAACATGTACTCGAAACCGAGGGCAGCACATCGAACAAGACGTGTGAAATGTGTGTAATTAAAGTTTTTAATATTGATTAAAAATAATAATGATGTTCACGATTTTGTTTTTGATTTTTCGAATAATCACCTTTTTGTGAAACGCACGCCTGTACTAAATCAAAAACGATTTTCATAATGTAGTCCATGATTTTGCATTAACTTTCATACCTTTTTGGATAGCTGATAAGACAAGGATATTTTCTTAGTAGTTATACACCAGGTGTAGCATTTTTTTTTGCACTAGACTACATTTTTATGAAGTAATAGCAAAAATTACAAAAAATTAAATGTTTGGTTAGTGATATTTGCCAAAGTTTTAGGCATTATTGAACTTTTAATTATTAACAAAGGTCTGCTACGGCGTCAACTATGATAATAACTTAAATTTCAGTACAGTCGCGCCGTAAATCATTTCTAAATTGGTTTCAAATGATTTAATCTGGGATTTTTCATAAAAAAACTAAAACTATTAACTAATTCAAAAACTACTGAATTTCGGTAGAACATTTGGTGGCTTAATTTGTTGCATTTTAACCCTACTATGACGTCCTGCAAGGAATACGTCGAGTTACCAGTAACCCTGTATACTGAACGTAATTAGAAAAGTTCGACTGCAAAAGGACTTGGATGACATAAGTTTGCCAAGTTACCAAGAATCAGATAAATCAGAGTAATAATTATAAGTAAATTGATTAAATTGTTTGAAATACTATACGATTATTATTTATTATGACCTTGACTATTCGAAAGTGTCTGTAATTGGTTTATTTGAAATAAATGCTTTGAGTTTGAGTTTATGTCCCACAATATCACATCAAAAGTCGTGCCAGCCAAGCCAGCCAGAGTCGGGTCTTCCCGATAGCGGATGACGTCACGAACGAGATTAGTGATGTACCTTATTATTATTTGATTTATTCTTTTGTAGTTCTAATATCTGCTTTTAGGTTGTTTAAAACTTTGTAACTGGTGTTTAATGATAGTATGATACCAAATAGCGTCAAAGTAAATAAAAGAATAATGCAACGAGTAACACTTTGCTATAATTCGCGGCTTTGACGGACCGCGTGATGTCTGGCTGCGCCGCAAGCAGTGCAATATGTATTTCCTAATGGAGATAAAGCATAAAATGGTTTGACAGTGAACCTGTGCTGCCGACCGCTGCCATTTCGATGTGAATTGACCCTTATGGTAATGAATTATGTCTAGGTGAATGAAAAATCACATCTTGAATCAAATATACATTTATTATTGTAAATATGGCTTAAAAGTTACAATTTACTCAATAATTATTTCTTAAATTATCAACAATATAATAAATCAACATCCATTACTAAAACAATATAAAATCACAATCTTGGACTTTAGTCAATATAAAAACGATAACAACATTTAAAAAAAAAACAATTTTTATCATAGATGATACTGTTAATTTAGAGATCAATTTAATACAGTTTCCGAAAAAAAATTAAAGTGATTGTTGCACTTATAAAAAACGTATATAAATTTTTTTAACTCTTACTCATAATTTGTGCTAAGCCTTCTTCAAAAAACAAAAATCTGCTTTGTAGCTAATTGTAAAAACTATTTAAATTAAAGGAACAATAATATTTAAAATCACTAAAGAGAACGCTGCTGCCCATTCTCTAGTAAGTCCCTTAGTCGCCTTCTACGACACCCACTGGAAGAAATGGGATGGTGCTATTCTTTTACGCCCGGCGACACATACGGGACATGTGATTTTTAATAGAACGCCATTATTGAACGTAACCATGTTTTCTCGACGTTGTGTTAGGTAATGGTTGACATTTTGTTACAATAGAATTGCTTCGCCGATTGTGCACAGTGCGAAATGTAATAAAATTAACAACACTTTAAATACTTGTGTAACGCGAAAATTACGATGCATTTTTACTGTCAGGAAAACAAATGGCGCCTAATTTTTCAAAACAAATATGTTGACATTGAAATTAAATATAACGCTCCGGACATGAAACGGAGCCAAAATCACACCCCCATTTCTTTTTTCAGTTCCACGGTCACAGAAATTATGAAAAAAATTCGTGCAAAGAATGTTGGCTCCAACATTTCGTTCAGCATTTTTCTTACTGCCAACATTGGCCACAATTTGTGGGCCATTATGAAGCCAGGGAAACACGAAACTCGATTTACATAACCAAAGTGGGTGTGGCAAAGTTATTTCAGTTTCAATACGAAGCCAACCAAAATAATGGTTTGCTATGACGCAGGTATGGTACCGGTAATGAGAAATGAAATACAGTGCCAAACGTTTTACATATTTAGAGATTCGTCAATATGTTTGACATTGAAAAAGAAAAACTGTATTTTAGTCTGCCGAACGTATAAGTAAATGTAGCTTTTGAGTGACTGCACGTTAAAGTGTCTTATGAGAACGAACGTTAATATGGGCTTTTGTACAAAATCTTGCCCGTACCAAAATTGAAATAATTTTTTACGTAACTACCGATAAAAATACCGATAAGAATTTGTTTTTCTTTTTGGGTTTTGGCTTCGCACGATAAGGCTTTATTTGATAAAATAATATCGAAGAATTCAGATTTAATACCAGAGAAGGTTGCATTTCTCTGATATTAAAAATACGAGTGCGTTACGTGACCTAGAAAAGTGTAACACCGAATAAAATGTCCCCGTAAGTTTACTAACACGAAGCACATAACAACGAATGCACGCTACCACGAAAAACTTAACAACGAATGCACAATACCTCGAAAAACTCAACAACGTATGCTTGCTACCACGAATAACTTAACAACGAATGCACGCTACCACGAAAAACTTAACGCCGTATCCACGCGATCTCGAATAACAAAACCCCAAAAAGTATCCGTACAAAGTCTTAATCCATCTAGAAATCAACCACATCAAAATATATGAGAAAAAAAAAAAAAAAACAGCATATGAGTTCAGTTTTCGTTTAAAATAGCACAAGTATGCAAGACCATCTAAAAATGTGGTTAAGTCCATTGTTTCCCTTTTCCCCAAATGTTTTTTAATTTTTTCTTCCCTATTTTCTCTTTTCTTTGCTCTTTTGGTTTCTTGAAACTGCGAATTTAACTTTTCTACCATCAATTCTGTATGTTTTTGTTCCTTGCTTAATTCTTCAATGGGCTTTTAAAAATTCTATTTCTTGATTTGGTAGATTTGTATATGAATTAAGACTTTGTACGGATACTTTTTGGGGTTTTGTTATTCGAGATCGCGTGGATACGGCGTTAAGTTTTTCATGGTAGCGTGCATTCGTTGTTAAGTTATTCGTGGTAGCAAGCATACGTTGTTGAGTTTTTCGAGGTATCGTGCATTCGTTGTTAAGTTTTTCGTGGTAGCGTGCATCCGTTGCTATGTGCTTCGTGTTAGTAAACTTACGGGGACATGTTATTCGGTGTTACACTTTTCTAGGTCACGTAATGCACTCTAAAAATGAACAGGCATACTGAGAAGTGCAACCTTCTCTGATATTAAAAATACAGGCATACTCAACTAAAAAATATTTGATACAAGCCATTAAAATAATAAAAAAAGTGAAAAAAAAAAGAAAAATCTAATGGCATTATACTTTTTGTTACGTTATCAGTGCACGTGTTCTCCTTTTAAATATCTACCACTAAAGAGGTTACACCATATTTTATAAATCAATTCAGACGTGATAACCATGCGTTTTATTTTGGCCACAAGCCACAGGGAAACATTAAAAGATGGATATCTTCCATGGCTCAGTACACAACCGCCCACGCGAAAACTTCTAAAAGGTGTGATAGATAACTAGTTTAATCTTAGAACGTAAATTATAGTTTGTAAGAGTAGTGCTGCCCTGGAAAACTATCCTTTTGGAAATTTTCTGGGGTGTCGTTCGGCTAATCCTGGCGAAGCTTTAGGGTTTTTTATTCGTCTAGGAGCTAGAACCACATATTAACCAAGAAAGTTGAATGCTTTAGTTTCATTATGAAATAAATATCCACTGGAACTCACCAGCGCCCCGAGGTATATTTTGCAATCTGCCGCCTACTTCAAGTTCATCATCATGATTTCAGGCGAAATATATCCACTGCTCGACAAAGGCCAAGTTCCACCATTTCGACCGGTTCTGTTCTTTCCGCATCCAGCCTTCACAAGGTCATTGGTCCACCTTGTGGTAGGCCTTCTAACTCTAAGTTCCAGTATGCGGTCACCACTTCAGAACCTTTCGGGCCTATCGGCCATCTGTGCTGCGAGCAATGTGCCTTGCCTATTGCCACTTAAGTTTGGCGATTCTTCGAGCTATGTTGGTAACCTTGGTTCTCATGCGGATCTCTTCATTTCTGATGCGATCACGTAGGGAAACTCCAAGAATAGCCCTCTCCATTGCCCTTTGGGCGATTTTTAGCTTTCTAATAAGGTTCATTTGAATCAACTTCAAGCTTACTGCTTTACACAAAATGCAGCAGGTATAAATAATTAGGTCACGAGCTAAATTAGATATCTAATACAAACACACATTCAAAGACCACAAAACGATGAATAACTCCATTCTCCACTATCGCGCTATCATAAAACCATTGTCATTGCTATCGGATGACCAGATATGCTCATCATTCGCCTCAGCCATGTCGTTCATGTGTACACCGGGTGGTAAATACAACTATAATGTACTAATATTTTTTGAACCACTCTCTTATCTTATCAAAAAACATGTTAACGAAATGTTTTAAGACTGTTCTGAATTAGGTACGTTTGTTGCAAAATCTTAGTGGTTTTGATAGAAAAAGATAAGCTTACTTTAACTGGTGTATCTATTTATAGTATTTAGGTATAATGCTAAATAACTTATCTTTAACAGGGCTTATTAGTTGATTCGCACGAATTTATTCGCCCGAAACGGATTAATCTACACTTTTATGACTGATCCGCATGAAGTTCATTTATTTGTGGGCGCATCGACTACTCCAGAAATACGTATTAGGCAATATGCACGTTTTGAATATCGGTTTAGCACCACCTGGATCCAATTCGATCCATAACAATAGAAAACCAATTGTGTCTCATTAAAGTTACTTGACCGATTAATCTAATATAATTACGTTTTTTTTTTACTAGATAATAAGAGAAAATCATACGAAATAAAGGGAAATAATGTTATTACCTACCCTATGTGCCACATAGACCAGCATAATTTTATGTACATGTATTATATAATACATATACATAAAATTATGCTGGTCTATGTACACACGGCTACACATCAAGCTATACAGTTCCAGTATAAGCTGATCTCGCATTGTATAGGATTTCCGAGGTCAGTGTAAACTGCAAATGTAAAGCTTGATGTGTAGCCGTGTGTACAGAGGCCGGCTCATCAAGCTACCCAAATCTGTCAAAATTTGATAGTTTTTCAACTTTATTACAAGGGAATAAGGTTTATGTTCAATTGGGAAAATTTGACAGTTTGGGATGGGATAGCATGACCTGCTGGCGACTGTACAACTATGGAGACGGAATTATATTGTCATCCTTGGCAATCAGGCAGGGAATGACCAGATTCGTTGTGCTATTAGAGAATCGTGCTAAACACTTCAGCAGTAATATTTTGCACAATCATCTCAACTACCGAAACGATTTTGTTGATACTTTGCCAAAAGATAGTTTAGTGACTGGAAATACAGCAAGTAGTCATCTCGGAAATTTTAAAACGTCACGCTTTCGTAGCGACGTCAATTTGATGCAAATAAAATTGAAACACCCCTTCTTAGGAGATAATAGTTACCTTTTTGGTGATGTTCTCCAGAAATGGTCACGTGAGAACTCTTAAGGCGTACGTGTATTACCAGAGGCCCTAGTGTGAGTTTATTTTAACCACCTCGATCAAACGCACCGAACGCGTTCGTAGCTCCGATTGGCCCTGGATTGGTGAAGGACCAAGGTTCGTTGGTGAGCCGAGGTTCGTACCCCACAGGGGATGCCCTCAGCGTGCAGTTGCTTTAGGTTAAGTAGGTTTTATGCCCTGACTGGAGGATTTTAGTTTAAACTAAAAACCCTTCACAGGAAAGTCCGTTTAAGCAGTCACGGCCTCTCAAGGTCAACTGCGAGATGCCATACACAAAAAAAAAGGAAAGGGTAAAGATCGTAGTAGTTTATGGGATCGTTCTGTATTTTTTGCCTGCCCCGATGGGAAGGCGGAGTGAGTTCATGTTTGTAACAATCTAATCGATTCTCTCAAAAAGACAGAATGCTGGAAGGCAAAGGAGATTGGGATGAGCTGTTCTGCAGGTTGGTACCAAATAATCTTATCAATACGTCCATCAATGCTGAGAATGCTCGTCTGCTGGCTGTGGCAAATGATTTGATTCACAAACGTACACAAATAGTCAGCAGTATATTGGAAACACACCGGTATTGAAATTACATTACATTATAATCTTTTGTCTATTTTTTTGAGACCGATTTCTAAGACCATTGTTTATATAGGTGTACTTACAGATTATTCTAATGCACACGAGTTCCATTCAATAATGTGCATATAATCGATGATATTAAGTTCGTATTTATCGCGATAATTATGTTATGGATAGGTAATAGACGTAATATCGTTATTTATTTATTGATTATAATTATTTATAAAGTCGTGATTAGAGAGTTTTATTTCGTATTTAATAGGAAGCTGCAAGGTGTGTACCAAAATTATGATTTCCACTTTAAAATAGACTATAATCTGGAATTGAAAATTGCATCTATTTTGAGAACATGTCAACTTTAATTAAAATTTATTGAAGCTGCAAATTATGATTTTAGGGCATATTGCCAGAAACATAATCAGCTTTTGATTGATGAATTCATAGTTCAATAGTATCTCACCACAGCAATCTATTTTATTATTGCATTAGTAAACAGTAGAAGCCAAAGAAGGCATTGAGGATCACTGATTAGTTTTTCTACGGGTTAGGACCCGGAAACATGGCGATCATCAGTCAGTACGGAATTTTACATTATATTTTTGGGATCACATGGCCGTTACACACTGCAACATGTATGAACAGTGGAGTGTTGACGTGTGATGCCGACATTTTATAAAATATCGAACTGATCATCTCCATGTGACCGGAGCCTTATTCACTGCTGCTGAACGGAGTCTCGTAAGTGTTATATCGCCATTGTATATTATTTCTCACATTTTGCTATTTATGATTATCTCTCTGCTCAGACTCCACTCCAGCGACATTTCTCCCTAGACCAATAAAACAGTCGTTATTCGTGACAGAAATTATGATATATTCAGAACAAAATACTACAATTCCTAGTATTTACGTCTTAGTTCTCAAAGCTTGGCAGTCGCGTCTAGTATCCGCTTTGCGACGTTCGGCGTGCCCAAAGTAATGGCACTCCTGCTATTTTTACCATGCACTTAGAGTAAAATGTATTTCTAAGGTGCATAATATACGATATTTGCCAACAAAAATCAGTTTGGTATGACGGAAAGAAAAACAACCAGCTAATAACACTTGAGCAGTTCCTCTAAGGAAAGCGAATCATGAAATGAGTAACCCAGAATTCGTAGGATAAAGCATAAGGATTGTACAATAACATTTAAAAACATTATGGAAGATAAATAAAGAGAGATAGAGATTGCTGTTTATAAGAAGAAAGGCAAAGAATACGAATATAATGAGATAATCATGTTTAGTAGAAAACCATTTGTGACAGTTAGGACATAGCTATGACAGATGTCACATTTGACACATTATCAGCACCCAAATCAGGTGCCTGCGGTAGTTTGTTTTCATGAGGTTCACAGTCGTTAACGAGTACGTTACGTTTATGCAAATAAATAAATATCCACATAATGTACTCGGCCACCTTATGCTTTGTTTTGACGTCAACGAGTGAATCTGTTGCTATTTCGATTTTTAATTATCATTTGAACATCGCGTGATGTAATTCGTTATAAAACATATGAAGCTTGTGAAGAAGAAAAAGATTGTGACGCACATGTTTTTCATCGTCATTTTATCTGTTATTTTTTCTGTGACCGCTCTTTATTTGTTCCTTCATCTATATTGTGTTACATGACACCAATAAGTGGTTTTCAGAAGGAAAAGACAATAGCTTAAGGTGGTAGCACCAGGGTAGCCCATGAAATCAAAATGAATAATTAATTTTTATTTTCTATATAAATAAACAGAAAAGTTCTGACTGACTGATCAACGCCCAGCCCAAACCCTTTGACCTAGAAAGCTGAAGTTTTGCACAGAGGTTCCCTTTATAATTTAGACACGGAATAAGGCAGGATTTTTAAATAGTGGATGAAAGTTCCGCGCGGGCGAAGCCGCTAGCAAAAAAAATATATGTTAATAATTTGCAGGTCAGTGCCAGGCTGCGAATGTTGTAAAAAAATAATAATCCCGGCTAGCTATTTTCTAATCCTACTATATCTAATATATAAAATTTCGATGTCACAATGTTAGTTACCGTACTCCTCCGAAACGGCTTTACCGATTTTTACCAAATTTTATATGCGTATTCAGTAGGTCTGAGAATCGGCTACTATCTATTTTCCATACCCAGAAATAATTTATAAGGCAAAACAACGTTTGCCGGGTCAGCTAGTAATATTATAAATGTGAATGTTTTAACTTTTGTTACTCAATCACGCAACAATGGCTGAATGGATTTAGGTGAAAATTGGCACATAGATAGTTTGTACCCTGGATTAACACATAGGATACATTTTATCCTGGTAATACGCTCCGCACGGGCGAAGCCGCTGGCAAAAGCTGGTAATATTAATAATGTCGTTTCTTTGGTATTGTTCGTCCCATCGCTCAGTTCCTGAGTTGAGCTGGACGACGACTGACAAATACGTGCACTAACTGGGTAGGTCCACTCAATCTGTGCGGTTCTTTCCTCAAAAGACCAGTTCAGACACCAATCTACATGGTCTTCATATGATTTGACCGAGATTACCTATATCTGCGGTTTAAAAGAGACTGTGACCTCTGAGTTTGTTTCGGCCTTTCTTCTTAGAGAAGTCAGATAGGAAACGCCGACCTCATCGAGTTTAGTGTAAAAGTGTTTGTAAAAATGTTATTAAATCTACCAAGAAGAAGCAGAACAGGTTTCTTGCTAACCTATAAGAATAGTCCAATTCTCTTCTTCTATTCCGAATATCTTCACTTCATCTTCTGAAGGAATTTAGCGGTCCTCAATGGCTTAAAACTTGGCATGCGATTGTAAATAATATTGGTTGTACACGTGAATTTGTGAAGTGCCGACGTATTTGTGCTATTTGAAGAACGACTCACGTGCTTCAGAGCAAGCTCTAGGAAGGTGATCCAACATCAGTTATGGCTTAAGATTTATCTTTTCCCGTCAAACGTTGGTATAGCAGAGTTATCCGTAGACTTAAAAGTCACGATCACAAATGATTCTAAAAATACACATCAGTAAATTAACGTTGGATTAATGGACAGTAAATCCGGGGGGCTGGCAAATACATGATATAGTAGCTTTTCCACGGCAAAACGCGGAATTTATCCCTGGGGAACGTACGACAGGGATAAAAAGTATCCTATGTCTTAGTTCTTAACCCAGGTTATGGTCTACCTGTGTTCCAAATTTCATCCATCCAATTCCAGATAAGGCGCAAAAAGGAAACAGATGGACAGACGGAGTTATTTTCGCATTTATAATATTAAGGTGATCTAGTCCACATTTTTCCCATACAAACTTCGGGAGTGTATTAGTCCACAGTTCGACACTGTAAATAAAAAAATATACAAGGTTTGGTTTTGTCTAATTATTGATATTGTTTGTACGGAAACAGAATACTAAAATTAAAAACCATTAAAAAGTTAGGCGCCAACAAAGATTCGTTTTTCTTGCTAATTTAACCTAACTTTGGGCGTGTTTAAGTAATAAAAGAAGTATAAATCTCCAAAACTAAGTCGGTACCCGACGAGCTCAATTATCGAAAAGCTCAACAAACTTTATTGTTTATTGTTTTATGCAGTGGTTTTTTCATAAAACCCGATCTTCCGAAGGACTTTTCTTAATGTTGTATTCGCCTGATTTACTTACTATAACTGATCCTGCAGCTCACTCAATAATGTTGTGCGTGTAGACTATCGTCTAACTGCTTATCACGGGTACTACCTCAGTCGGCCACGAAGCCTGGTGAGACAGCGTGCTTTTCAGCCAGCCCCACCAGTGAGTTCGAGCCCGCGACTAGGTTCCCCTTAATAACTAGCTGTGCCTACGGCCTCGCCCGCGGGGGTTCCGGAAATTATTCCACAGGCACTCCTGTGGAATAATCCCCGCGGGCAAAAGACTTGCTACCGGTTAAAAAACCTATGTAAGCTCTTATAACATCAGCTATCTAACAGTGAAAGTTCCATCAAAATCAGCCCTGCCGTTTCGGAGATTAGCCGGAACAAACAGACCGACAAAAACAAATGAAGAAGTAGTTTTTCTGTTTATCAAATCAAATCAAATTATTTTATTTCGCATAAACCTGCATGGGTACTTATGAAACGTCAGAAGCTAGGTGCACGGTTCCAAATTGTCGCTTCCTATGGAGAAGAGCCGGCAAGAAATTCCACTAGTATATACTTTCATACTTATGCATGTTGTAATAAAACTGTTATTTAGACATAACAAACAGACACTTCAATTTTATTTATTGGTAGGTATTAGGTAAATAAAATAAAATGAATTAGTACCTAGGTGACTGAAGACGGTAGGTAATCTTCATGAAAATACTTTTTCCAAATCAAAATCAAATCAAAAATATTTATTTGCTAGAATATGGTACGGTGTTACAGTGAATTTGTTTCAACATATCCTGCCATAACATGGCGTGCAAATGTAGTCACAATCAGCAATTAATCTATCAATTAATCTTATTTACAAAATTACAGCTTTTATTGATTTGTCTTTTAAATAGTCCTAAATGGTACAATATCTTTTACATAGCAATAGTTTGAAAAATATTTTTAAACATTGTCAACGGTAAGTCTCGTAAACTATTTGGTAAATGACTAAAAGATTGTAAATAATAATCGACATGCAGTATACATTTTTCTTAAATAATTCTATTTTTATTGTTGGCAGTCGAAGTCTATCTTTATGCCATTCTATCTATATCCATTTGAAAGGAAATGACGAACTTGATAAACTACTGTTCTCACAGTGTTTGCTGCATACACAATTTTAGCTACAAACATACGTACGTGAACAAACAATTGATAAAAGGTCTACACCCAAAATATTGAGTTCCCCAGTTTACATAAACTTATTGACATTGTTGTAACGTCAGTGATTGTTCATTAAAAAGTCACATTTCGTTTTCTATGTATTCAGTAACCACTTATAAATACGATAGCTTTATTTTCATAACCGCAGGTTACAATTTACAAAGGCTTTTGGGTGAAGCGACGGCGTGGTCAACATAGCATGACATGTTTGTGTTTCCAAATGACATTATCCTGCCTTTAAAAACAAGTGTCGTTTGGACACTGCGATGGAAACGGTAAATACATTTTCATGATGGTACCCATCCCATTGCTGATGGTTTAGAAATAGTATTGTTATGTGTGCTAAGTCCAACACCCAGTAAGAGTGTGGTGCTTCTGATAAGACCATGCCCCACCTGCTGGAGTGTCCTAAATGCCCGTTCACCTCGAACTCGGATGACCTAAAGAATGCCAATGTTCCCGCAATTAATGTGACGACTTACCGGGTTCAAACTATTAGAATCAAAAGTGTACGAGTACCAACGACACCAAAAGAAGACAAGACAGTGTCAAGACAGATTATGGAGATTTTCTAAATTATGTCGAGTAGTAGATTCATCTCAATAATTGTAAAGCTTTGGCTGAGAAAACTAGATTTATTAAAGTGAACCAAAAAAGAGAAGTTTGACAAAAAAAGGTTGTTAATACCACTGCGGTAGGTTTATGCAAGCAAACAAGATGATAATAATGATGAAAGTCAAATACAGTGTCATCTTTAACATCAGTAAATGATATACGATCAAATCATGTGATAATTTTACCCAAAACAAGTTCATTCAACACGAAACTAAATTAATTAATTAAATAGTTGTAGTTACTTGAGTATTTTCATTTGTTTGAGCAAGATAAGTGCCGCATGACAGATAAGGATGACGCGTTTGTGAGTGCTCGCATTGTTGGGCAAATAATGGCACATTATCTTGTAATGAACTTACCATTTTGTGGCCTTGTGGTTGAGCAAAAAGCGTTGAAAAAGAATTTAATCATTGTTCTTTATATGCTAGTTATCATGAATATATATGAATTATACATTTATTTCGATATACCTATGTCTTTATTTTAGATAGGTCCGAAAGCCCGTCGAAAATTTTAGTTGTCTTTCAGATTATGATAGGTACAGACGCCAGCAGGTCAACCTACCCCAAACTGTCAAATTTTCCCAATTGAACATAAACCTTATTCCTTTGTCATAAAGTTGAAAAACTATCACAGAAATTTGACAGATTGGGGTAGCTTGATGTGCTGGCCTCTGTACAATATTTATGAATCTATTTGGTCTTAATTTCCAACTTTCGCATCAATGATTAGTATATCCACGTACGTATAGGTTTGTAACAATCTGTCAAAGCTACCCCATTCTGTCAAACTTCTGTGATAGTTTATCGACTTTATTCCAAAAGAATAAGGTTCATGTTCAATTGGGAAAATTTGACAGTTTGGGATAGCTTGATGTGGTGGTGTCTGTACATCCTACTCATCCCTCTTTTGACGGTCTTGCATACCAATGGAGTTGGATATGTGGCAGTTCAAGATTTTTTATGGGGTTGAAGCTTCTGAATTGTTATCGGACCAGACTAGATCAAATCTATATGAATATGCCTGGTCTTAAAGTTTAGATTAGCTTAGCGTTAAATCGCTACCCAACAACAAAACTAATTGTTATTGCTGCTTCATTGGTTTAAAATTACCAACACTTGGAAGTCTATATAGAACACAATATCTTAAGCAAATAAACTTATTATCACGTGGGTGTTCAATAATATAGTCGTGTGATTCCATTTCGTGCACCGTGGTAACACATTAACACTTTGTAAACAAATAAGCATGGCCAATTATGTTTCATTAGATTTGCACCAACTTACTGGCAGCCATTATTGGCACCAACATTTGCTGATTCTGACGTCAAACTTTTTTCATTTTGCTAGAGAACTTTTCCCTCGTCTTTTATGTCTGACGGTTATTAATAATTTGTTTGTGCAAAGTTTGATTTAAATAGATCTTTATGGATTGGTGGTAAAATGGTAATGCAACAATATTTTCGTTTAAAATATAAATCAGTATTTTGGCGCTATAAATAATAGACATATTTACACCAAGAGATAGAGCCATTTAGGTATTTTGAAATTTGTTTCTGGGCCCCAATTCTGTATAGTTATAATGATTCCCCGCGGAATCTTACTACGTTCAAATTACCTACGTCAATATCGTGGTTTTTTTTTCAACCAATTTAACAGTAAGGATTCGAAATATCATATTCTGTATGAGATTTCGTGTGTGATTGACGTTAAGTGGTCATAGTGATTTCAGGGCCAGTTCTTGTCACGAAATCATGCCAATCTTAAGATGGACTGGAGATGGACTAGATTGGACTTCAGAAAATATGGCCATAGATGTGTTTTTCGCATAAGAACTTGTATATTCATCTATATTTCTTACTTAGGAGCAGTTTGAGGAGCCTATATCTGACGAAAAACCGTCCTAATCTGGTAACCAAGTACGGTACTATGTAAGTTCTTAACTATCTACTTTGTGGGATTCGCTTTTGTCTCCATTAGTTCAGCCCGTGTTGCACCAATGTTGGACAAAGTTTTTCCAACGTTTCCATGGGTTTTTAGCTTGTGTTGTCCCATTATTTTCGGGAAAAGGTGGCATTCCGAGGTTCCAGTGAGTGATTTCACTATGGGTTATAAGATAATACATTTAGTAATATAATATTTTAACAAAATCTCTTAATACATTTTAGGCTGTGTTGTTAGAGTTTTTGGAAAACGTTATGATTTTTTTCACATTCGTTTCTTTTTGTTTTCATGGGTATTTTAAGTTGCATTGTTTAGCATAGTTGTAATAATAAAGTAAGTACCTATATGAATATGATTTCGGAAAACTATTTACGGGTATTTAAAAAAAAATCGTTTAAGTTTATGTAAGTTGGGGACTTACCTTTATATTGGTATTCAAAAGATTTTTGGTGATGGTTGGTTTATTTATCGTGACAATAATGGTGCATAATATATTATTTAACATATTTATTTACATTTCATTTATTTCATTCTAATGAATGATTTTTTTTTTTTTTTTTTTTTTTTTTTTTTGGGTGGGAAATCATCAAATAACTTCTCCCGCTCTGGGTGGAGCAGGAGGGCGTGTCAGACTTTTACTGACTAAAACCCACCCGTGTTCCTTCAGTAGCCCTTAAGCCAGGGGCTGTGGTGTCTCTTTCGAACAAACCCGCACCCCTGGCAGGCATCGGCCCTTGCGGGCCCCATCATTTTTTGTGCTGACATCTCTTTGAGGCGCGCGTGGAACACAACGCGCCGTCGACTTGGGCTTGGTCCTTACCGGACAGCGAGCTACCCATTACTCGCCGTCCGCAAGCCCATGCCTACGGTGGCCGGAAATCGGCCTGGGATTCCCGACGCCCAGGGCGTCTCCGTATCCTGCGGCGGCTGGGGTCGCGAGGGCGCATATGCTGCCTCTCCCTCACGTGCGCCGCCTCCCTCTTCGCGAGCATCACTGCTTCGCTGAAGGAGGTGACGGCTCCCCATGCCCTCTCGCTCCGTACCATGGCCTGGACCAGGGCCGGACGCGAGAGATCGCCGCCGCCGATCGCCTCCACGAGGACACGGCGGTGCTCCGCCCAAGCAGGGCAGACCGCCACCGTGTGCTCCACCGTGTCCTCAGGGCGATCTTCGCAGTGGAAACACCCGGGCGTTTCCTCCCGCCCTATCCGAAACAGGAACCTCCCGAAACAACCGTGTCCGGTGAGGACCTGCGTCAGGCGGAAGGTGAGGACGCCATGCCGCCTCTCGAACCACTCCTCAAAGAGGGGACTTACCGCCGCAATCGTGGCGTGCCCATTCTAATGAATGATTGGTTCTAATAAATGTCGGTAATGGTTAAATTATCATGGTTTTTTTTTTGTCCTGGGATTTTATTAAGTTCTTGTTGCAAAACGTTATAAAACTGGTCTACTGTTGTCTTGTAATCAATCGGATGTTCGAGCTACTCCTTCGATTCCCCGGTTAGCATAATTACGTGGCTAATTAGGACAATTGGAAGCAGTTTCGACAGTCTTGTCGCTTCCTCTCTTTGATGATGACGACATACCATACCTTTATCTACGTAGCTACCATCATTTTTCTCTTGCCTTGACATTGTAGAACTAGATCTGGGTCATGCACCTAGACTTTTGAAGACTCTTCATGTAAGGACTGACAGATCTTTAGAAAGGATGGTAAAATCAACAGAATTTGTCGGCAGGGTCTGGTGGTAATACAGACCTTTAATATTTTCTAAAATGTATAAAAAAGTAATTTCCCGATAAATAAAACATCTTAGGCAAAATCACTACGGACCGTTATTGGTGAAAATTAAGACTCTTGTATCTAAACCAAGACCTCATGGTTTTGTATAGTAAACCCTTCCATATGGGAGTAGCTATCAAAGGTAGAATTAGCTTTCAAATGTAGGTATTTATGTATGTACCCAGTTTGGCAGTAAAAAATGCTACCATCGGCAAGCAAAATTATTGGTTTTTGTTTATAGGACCCGAGCAGTAGGTAAAATAAACTCATCGTATTAGACTCAATGCTTTATTTACTTTAACATCGGAACTAGAGCGATATGACGAGGTGGTAAATAAAGTAAATATGATAGTGTGCCAGGGCCAAAAGCGGGGTAAATACTTAGACGTAAACAAATGAAAAATGCAATGCAATGTGTCATCAACTACAGTCCATTCAGTTGGCGATATTTTAATTGTTGTAATTAGGTTGCTTTTGAGTTCGTGCCATTGACAGTTTATCAAATCACAGTGATCTTTATTTAAGTTGCAATAAGATTGCTATTGCGTTGCTTCTGTCACAAGTAAACTAACTATGAACGGGCTGAGTTCGTGGTAAAATGTTTGAAGGTTTGAATTCAGTGAACAGAATATAGAAAGTCCAGGAAGAGTGTCTTGACAGTCTGACATGAATATTTACTTTGAGAAGTTTAATATTATTATTGTTTGAACTATTGTGAAT
The DNA here is from genome assembly GCA_949987655.1 of Polymixis flavicincta. Taxonomy (NCBI): domain Eukaryota; kingdom Metazoa; phylum Arthropoda; class Insecta; order Lepidoptera; family Noctuidae; genus Polymixis; species Polymixis flavicincta. The sequence goes on from OX465175.1 coordinate 23,531,323, forward strand.
GCGAGGGGTCATGTTTTGTTTTTGTGTTTAATCTCTTTCTCATTTCGTTTTTAATGTTAATCTGGCAGTTTGAGCACTTTATGCAGTCTACCCAAATGTCCTTTCTTGGGTATTGTTCGTCAAATCGTTGAGCTCCTCAAGTTCAGAGTTGAGCTGCATGATTACTGATAAATGCGTGCACTGAATGAACAGGTCCACTCAATCTGTGTGGTTCTTTCCTCAAAAGATCATTTCAGACACCAATCCACATGGTCTTCACATGATCTGACCAAGATTATGTCTGGACTTTAAAAGAGACTGTGACCTCTGAGTTTGTATTGGCCTTTCTTCTCAGAGTAGTCAGATAAGAAACGCCGCCCTCATCTAGTTTAAAAAATATGATTGACATGCAAAAGTGTTTGTACAAACCTACTTGCAGAAATAAAATCATTTATCATTTAATTGAAACCCATTTCAGACTTCAAAGGAGGTAAATATGATCATTAGGAAAACCATAATTGCTTGCAAGGAACAACAACCATACAGCTAGTGCTACAACATACAAAGAAAGAAAAAAAATTGGTTTATTGGTCACAGAAACACGTGTATACAAAAATGTCATCATCATCATAACCAGCCTATAACGTTCCCACTGCTGGGACACAGGCCTCCTCTCTGTGAGAGGGAGTGGGCCGTAATCCATCACGCGGGCCCAGTGCAGTTTGGTAGATATCACATGTCTACGAATTTTTGGTTCTAGGACATGCCGCCGGTTTCCTCACGATGTACTGACTACCCGTAAGGACTGACTATACTTAACGTCTATCGGCCGTATAACTTAAAAAATGTATTTTTACTGAATGTAAAAATGGCATTCACACGCATTTGTACGTAAATACCTCTAAACATCGTGTTTAGCATGTTATTACCAGCGACATTGGTATTATCACTGTTGTCGCAATCGACCTCACACCTCCGATATTGATTGGTACCTACATCGTCTAGAGCTCACTACTATCCACGTTTTAATTTGATTCCTTTCCTTAAAGGCTTCTTCAAGCAGCCGCGACGTGACACTTTTAGAACAACTTCCATGAATTTTTCATAGAAATTATGTTCTACGTGAGTCGCATCACGCTGTCGCCTAACGCCTGTTTTGAGGAGCCTTAATTCGTACCTAATTGTGCAATTTGAACAACTATTTGTTGTGTTTAATTGCAAGTACAGTATGTTAATTAAATACAAATATGTCGTCTTAATTGTTATTAGTTGATTTTATAACTTGCCGATTTATTTTGGAGCTCAATAGATAACTTTTTCATGAGACGGTTGATTTTTTTTACAATTGTGCCCTGGTTTCCTCAATACCTATCTATCTTACCATTTTTTTTAAGTGACGTACATACATAACAGTTCTGTATATGGAAATCAAGCTAGAAAATCCTACGTTCCTACTATAATATTGAAATGTTAAAGTTTGTATGTTTAGATATTTGGATAGTTAAATGTTTGGAGTAACAAATACTTATACACGCAAAAACGGCTGAACGAATTTGGATGAAATTTGGCACACAGATAGCTTGTGACCTGGAAGAACACAATCATAGTTATTCTGATATGATGATGATGCGGGCAAAACTGCTGGCAAAAGCTTGTCTCAAATAAAATCAATTATGTCTATGTTTCTGGGTAGGTGTTGAACACCTACAGACCGACGATGGAAATGCTATGTACCTTTAACCTTATCACTAACAGTAGGTAACAACCATGATCTTCAAACCCTTTATGAGGTCTAACCAGACCCAGCTCATTAGTTGCAATGCACATGCACAATCATGTCCACTTTGATAACGTGTAGATACTTAGGGCATCAATGACAGCATTTATACTCCTGATGACTTTCCTCCAGCGATGTAGTATAATAAAATACCAGATTTAATGGCGATTTTCGTGGCCTGTGGTTACTACTGTCCTCACTTACTTAATAGAGAGAAGGCTTCTTGTGAATACTTATGTGTATGTACTTATGTATGCGTAACAGTTTTCCCTTATAATGTTGTGACGATGAAGTGTTTAATTTACGTATCTGATAAACGTAATTTCAGCTTTTGTTTCGCTTTTTCTCTCGTATAGGCTAGTTATTTGAGAATAGCTGATACAATGCAAATATAACTATTTAGGATATTTCTTGATCAGAATGAGAATCAGAATCAGAACTTTATTTGCTATGAATGTAGGTACAGTTATAAGATGTTGTACATAAATTAATAAGTTCGGCTACAGTCTACCTTTTTTTTTTTGGGTGGGAAATCATCAAAATACCTTCTCCCGCTCTGAGTGGAGCAGGAGGGCGGGCGTGTCAGACTTTTACTGACTAAAACCCACCCGTGTTCCCTCAGTAGCCTGTATGCCAGGGGCGGCGGTATCTCTTTCGAACACACCCGCACCCCTGGCAGGCATCGGCCCTTGCGAGCCCCATCGGTTTGTGCTGACATCTCTTTGAGGCGCGCGTGGAACACAACGCGCCGTCGACCTGGGCTTGGTCCTTACCGGACAGCGAGCTACCCATTACTCGCCGTCCGCAAGCCCACGCCTACGGTGGCCGGATATCAGCCTGGGATTCCCGACGCCCAGGGCGTCTCCTGCGCCGGTTAGGGCCGTGAGGGCGCATTTACTGCCTCTCCCTCACGTGTGCCGCCTCCCTCTTCGCGAGCATTACTGCTTCGCTGAAGGAGGTGACGGCTACCCATGCACTCTCGCTCCGTACTATGGCCTAGACCAGGGCCGGACGGGAGAGATCGCCGCCGCCGATCGCCTCCACGAGGACACGGCGGTGCTCCGCCCAAGCCGAGCAGATCTCCACCGTGTGCTCCACCGTGTCCTCAGGGCGATCTTCGCAGTGGAAACACCCGGGCGTTTCCTCCCGCCTTATCCGAAACAGGAACCTCCCGAAACAACCGTGTCCGGTGAGGACCTGCGTTAGGCGGAAGGTGAGGACGCCATGCCACCTCTCAAGCCACTCCTCAAAGAGGGGACTTACCGCCGCAATCGTGGCGTGCCCAGTACAGTCTACCTTACGGCGTGCAAATTATTAGGTACATCAATTAAACTATTAGTACAAATTAAATAATGTCATCAAAACCAAACAGAAATTAAAGTGAAGAAGTGATCTACATGTGTCTTTGGATAAGTAGATGATTAAAAGTCTCTTGTGTACAGTAATTACTTTCTAATTGAATAAACTATTCTAAGTAAGTCGTCGTTCTAAGTAGTCTTTTCTTTCTAAGTACAATTTCGGTGTTGTCACAGCGAGAGTTCCAGAGCGGCTGCCGACAACCGTAATCCATAGGAGCTATAGCACAGAGAGTGTCATAGGTACAAGTAGATAGATGCTGTCCCTACGAGTGCATTGTGGTTGTTGGATTAGTTAATCCAACTCAAACGCAAACGCAAATCGATTTTTTTTTCGTAATCTCACCGTTCCCACTGCTGGGACCGAGGCCTCTTTGTGAGAGAGAAAGTGGGCTGTAATCGACCACGCGAGCCAAGTGCCGGTTGGTAATGTTTATTATCTCACTTAGATTAAATGAGCTTGAAAATAGCTGTCAACGATTTCAACCCCTTCAAGTGGACTCACTTCAATTAAGTTCACATCACACGGTGAGATTTTTACAGATTATGACAGCTAATGTTCATTTTAGAAGCTTCACGCGTACAGTCAATTCGATTTCGTTGAATTTCAATAATAGATCGTACACCTTTGTGATGTATAAGGTAAGGTAAAAGTATGAACGGAAGCCTACTCTAAATGTGAATATGAGTAGGTACGTGCGTAAGTAAACACCTTCATTGAATTGCTCTTAGGATAGTTTTAGCTCTGACGTCATTGTTAACCCCTGCAGCGCTCGCTGGGTGGTCAATAAGGCCTCATATAGTAAAGTTTATTCGGGAGGACTCATTCATTAACCAGTTTAAGAGCTATTATACCTACTCTCTGTGTATAAAATTTGCAAATAGCTGAAAAACGGAAATGCTGTAGGTAATGAAGGTACAATTCATCTACTATTATATCTACTTGCAGTGTTTTTTCATTTTTGAGTTTCAACAGTTGCGCGGAACCTATCGGTTCCATTACAATAGAAAATTAATTTGTGTCTCATTAGCCGGGATTAACAGATTAAATGTAAGATAAATAGAAAAATGATGGTGACAAGTTTTATAAATGCACAAGGAATTGAAACAGGTAGGTTTCATTTCATTAACAGCAGAACTATGTGAAAGTTTATTAACTGCTCCCAAATTACAATGATCTTTTTTTTTTTTTTACAATGTCTGACATATTGTCGTCATTATTTGACATTATACATCAATTTTAATATCGACTATTTTTTAGTGTTTGTCATGGAAACCATGTCACTTTGTTTAAATAGGTTCATTTTATTTATGTAGATTCTTTTACATATTCTGAATGAGAGAACGTTGTAAGCCTTACAGACTGTAGATTTTCTATTCTGTATTTTCATTCCTCTAAGTACCTGGTACTTATTGACAGACCTGCACTGTCCTCCCATACCTATTATCACGGTAATTTGAAAACGTTGTTAAAGCCAATTATTTTTAAAAGAGTAACCGTGGAGTTTCTTGCCGGCTCTTCTCCATAGGAAGCGACAATTTGGAACCGTGCACGTAGCTCCTGATGTTTCATAAGTGCCCATGCAGGTTTATAGGAAATTAAATATTTTGATTTGATCTGATTTTTAGTTACCTAAGGAAAAAAAGATTACGGGTTGACGTGTCAATAATTAATTACCTACCTAATTGCAACCATTGCAATGAAAAAATTGCCCAAGATTTGTAAACTTTTACAGCTTACAGAAGATAACTATCATACATTTTGTTTCGCTAAAAACTTTGTTCAAGGCAATGGTTTAATGCCTTCAGTCGCCACTTTACTCTGGTTGGAAACACAGTTAAATAATACAAGCTATTAAAGATAACCCGACTGATCTTAGTTAAATGATAATTGTGCGACAGCCGACGAAATGTAGATGATATCTATACAAACGAGATACCACTAATAATGTCTTATCAAACATTATTAGTGGTATCTCGAATGTCTTCTTTTGTGTTATCTAACGTTTTCAGATGTTCTCAATCTTAATGAAGTAGGTACAATCAAGATTCACTAATGCAGTCGCATACTAAGGGCTATATTGCTATGAAGTGGCGGTCCAGGCCGTACCTACAGCTGTGTGTATAAGTGATGTATTAACACAAAACTCACCGCTCTACTCACACACTGGCGTTACTCTTTGTATTTTATACATACCGTCGGCGACGAGTGACATGACCTTGGTCGGTTCATACCATTGCTAAAATTTACTATTATAATTTGAGTTCCGGTAGCGTGCAGCGTATCGTCTTGGATTAAGAAACTCATAGGTCTGGGTTCAAATCTCGCGATGAAGCTTTAATTTTTCTTTTCAACAATCATCTTCATCTGTTCTTTTATTATTCGATTTATTAATATACCAGAATAATAATGTAACAAATTTGTTTTATTACTCGTATTGTTATTTAAATAAAGGTTTAACAATAATAAATGATTACAAAATGTTTATTCGTTATAACTTCATGAAGAATGTATAAAAACAACTAATAATAACTTCTTGTTAAAACAGTTTATTTTCTCTTATAGAACAATTTATTGAAGTAAATAAGCTAGTTGGTGAACTATGATAATCAGGCTATTGTATCTTAGTAATATAATAATATTGTGCTGATTACTACTGTGTGTCGGTACTCTAAATAAATCACAATATTCTACAAAAATCTACCCACGTAAAAGTAACAAATGCAGACAAGTTGTCACAATACAATTAAATGACTCAGTAGTACTACTTTTATTCTACTGCGAGTGAGTTCGTTTTAACTCAAACCTCAAAGTTAACAAATCGTATTTAATAGGACTTAAAGAGGTTATAGCTTAAGTGTTCATTTTCATTCCGAAAAGAAGATTGAAACTAAACCTCAAAATAATCCAGATTACGGATAAGACAAAATATTATTTGAATATTACTAAAATAAATAAATATTTGTAATTTATAACTTAATGTTAATGTTTTTTCCGTTAACTATGTTTTTTAAGCTGATTCTCGAGCTGGTTTTCCATGATGCCTTGTTTGCCATGAACCTTCTGCGTGGAGTGCACGGCGCACGGTTCGTAAAGATGTGTCGAATAATTCGGCAAAATGTCTTGTCGTTTTGAAACCACTTGTTTCATATTCGCTGAACGTGTGCCTGTTATAGGAGCTGGGGTCTTCCACTTTGCTTTCCACGGGCAAGGCTACCGCCTTCCTCATATCTTTTCACCCACCGACTCACAGTATTTCACTAAAACAAAAAAGGGGTACTGATAAGCTACTAAGCAAAATACACACTTTATGTATTACCTACTATTTAGAAACAAAATTATTTAAAAGGGCAATTTCACATAGATATTAAGTTTATTGTTATTTTCATCGTTCTATAATCTAGGAAATAAATTTACATTGAAATTTTATATTTTTATTCTATTTAGACATTGTGATATTTATAAAACGTTTAAAAATAACTACAAGGATCAGCAGTTACACTTTAATTAAATAAATGTTTAATATTTATATTTAAATTATGATTTACTCACTACTCACACTCAGTCCGGTTTCATCACATAGGTATTTGTGATATAGGTATTAAGTCCACTTTTATGCAGCGCAATAATATTCGCTTTCATTTCTATATTTAAATTTGCTTACATTTTAAAATGAATTAGAAGGACGCTAATAGATGAAACACACGTCACTAGCACACAATTATCAACCAACACCGTTCTATAAGTCGCGGTGAATGAGTCGTAAATCATTTAAATTTATTTAGGTTTCTGTGGGTATAATGATAAAGTTTTACGAGTTTAGTGAATAAGAAGAACAGAACAAGAAACTATACTCAAAAGTGATTTTTAAAACAATAAAAAGACTATCACACAGCGAGTGGGATTCGAAAACGCGACTCGCTGCGCTCAAACGCGATAATCAAGTGCAGTAACCGCTCAGCTATCATGCCATTTGCTTTAACGGTTGAATTTAGGAAATACATTCATTCGTAAACGTATGAGAGTGTGTGTGTATATAGTATTATAGCCTATAGAAATTGCTTATTATAAGAAGGTCGTAAGTTAAAGCGAAGTGTCAATCTATTGCTTTTTGAGATTGGGGCTCCATTAGTGAGGGCTACTGTACGTAGTGGGAATTCACGCCCATAACATTAGATAGAGAATAGTTTCAAGTAAATTGTGCAGGAACTGAAAAATCGATTAAGACTCATCAACCACTTAGCCTTTTCCCATCTATGGTGGGGTCGACTTCCAGTGTAGCCGGATGCAGCTGAATAACCGTTTTTGCATGTAGCGACTGCCTACCTGACTTCCACAACCCAGTTATTGAGAAACAGGATACCCCTTGGTAAGATTGGTTGGTTGGCTTCTAACGGCTCAGCTTCTAACGACTGGCTCGACGAGCCAGGTGCTACTGAGAAATTCCAAATAGAAAACGCCCAATAAAACTTTACCTAAACCGGGAATCGAACCCAGGAGCTCACGCTCAGTAGCACTTTCACAGCGACCACTAGATCAACGACGCAGTCTTAGGCACTGATAGACAATGTACAGCCTATATCACTAAAGTTGGAAACATAAAAGCCCCCTTTTTTTTGAAAATGGGAAATAATCAAATAACTTCTCCCGTTCTGGGTGGAGCAGGAGGGCGTGTCAGACTTTTACTTACTAAAACCCACCCGTGTTTCTTCAGTTGCCCGTGTGCCAGGGGCTACGGTATCTCTTTCGAACAAACCCGCACCCCTGGCAGGCATCGGCCCTTGCGGGCCCCATCACTTTGTGCTGACATCTCTTTGAGGCGCGCGTGGAAAACAACGCGCCGTCGACCTAGGCTTGGTCCTTACCGGACAGCGAGCTGCCCATTACTCGCCGTCCGCTAGCCCGCGCCTACGGTGGCCGGGAATCAGCCTGGGATTCCCGACGCCCAGGGCGTCTCTTGCGGCGACTAGTAAAGTCTATTTCTTCAGTTTAAATAAAGTCGCGGGCTAGTTACGAGATAAAACAATATCATCATAATGTCAATTAGGTAATTATCTTTCGCACAAGTTGAATGAACATAAATAATTTATTACTTTTACCTCAATTGCCACCTAAGAAAAACTGGCGCCGAATCGATTAGAATAAATTAAATCGTTACGTTGTATTTAACTCAAGAATTTCCTCTTTACAAACGATAGAAATTATCATAAAAATATCACTGCAGTGATGCATAATATTATCATTTAATGGCAATTATTTTGTTTACAAGTCAATGTATTGGAATTAACAATATTTACATTGATAGTAAAATATTGAGTATCATTGGCATCTGAGGGTTAATGCGAGAGTGAGGTCGAAAAGACCTCTTTATCTCCGGCTGATAACCCTAACACCGATCAAAAAGGTCTTTTAGACAAAAGCATAATATAAGGACCTATAATTTAATGACAATCTTCGGTATTAATTTATTTTACTAGGAAAGAAATGTTAATTAATGATTTATTGTTCTTTCGTCCTGAAGTTTTGTTCCATATTAATAAGGACTGATCTTTCAATAGCTTCTAAACAGCTCATGTAGTTAACTTAAGAGCTATCGTCGTTTTAAGCCGACGTGGCCGAATATGCGCAGGCGCATTCTTAGTGTTTGACAGTTAGACCGAACTTTGACACTAGTTCAAGACAGCTCAGGGGATAGTCAGAAAAATTTGCCCCAAGTGATATTGATTGAGAACTGCTGAGAAGCGGCTCATGACTTAATAATAACTGCCCCACGGGTCGAGGTTGAGCTACGCTTGCCGCGGTCGGTTCGTGGGTGGGTGACCAACAGGTACATGTCAAGCACTGTATCGTTTTGACAACCGTTACGGGAAATTCTGAAAACCAGTCTTACCAAGGGGTAACGTGTTACCCAGTTACGGGTTGTAGATAGTCAGTCGCTACTGTGTGAAATATTGGAATTCAGGTGCAGCCAGTGAGAGTGGAAGCATGGCATTGATTGAGGCTGTTACGTTTACACTAGGTACTGATTTCATAGATTAAAGTTGTACTTATTTCTTTTTCGTTCAAAATGACTTGCCAAAAACTACCACCATTAGGTAAACCAAAAAAAAAAAAACACCTCTGCTTTATCTATAGGTACTAATATTGTAAAGAGGAAAGATTTGATTGTTTGTTTATTTGTATGTATGTTTGTTTGTTTGCATTGAATAGGCTCCGAAACTACTGAACCGATTTGAAAAATTCTTTCACTGTTGGGAAGCTACACTATCGCCGGGTGACATAGATTATATTTTATCCCGGTGATATAGATTTCCTCGTATTCCCACTGGAACGGGAACTACGCTGGTGAAACCGCGGGGTGCTGCTAGTATTCTATCAAATAGTCCCCCATACCCCTTCAACCACGCTCCATATTAATAAAATCCGCGATCTTTGTTCCAGGAAAGACTCCATACCCTTCATCAACAATGGAGTACCAGCCACCATCACGAAGACTCCTTACCCCAACAAGCAGCTGGGTAAGGCAGGGCGAGGTACAGCCCTGAGGCAGGTGCTGGCATCCTTTGTTGCCAACCTGGGTACCATTAACACGGGCATGGCCTTCGGCTTCTCTGCTACGGCGCTGCCACAGCTGAAGGATCCGCATTCCCTTATACATATTAACGATGACCAAGCTAGTTGGATAGGTAAGACTACTCATGTTCATAATCCCATACTAACTTCATCTACAGGGTAAGTTTTTATCCAGTGCGCAAACTGTAACTCGGGGCTCTAGAATGATGTACTGAATTCATGGTAACTCTTTGCGCACTGGATAAAATCTTTTCCTGTATACATCTTCTATACAGATAAATAAAAGTGTCTGTTTGTAATAATAAAATAACCGCTTTTTACTAAATGCATATACTCGTATGCCTATACACGGTACATATAACGATTTATTCCCTTTATGTCGAGTCCCGTTATGTCGAGCCGAAAACCTTGTCTCGCTTCTATTACCCTTATGTCGAGCTTAGTTTTCTGTCCCGTTTCTATTCCCTTTATGTCGAGTTTAATAATATCATATTTTAGAAGTACAGTCACGTCCAATGAAATGTATATACATGCACATAATTTAGAATCAATTATACACAAAAAAGAATTTAAAACAACTAATAACTTTAACCATACAGTACTATGTACCTACTATTATACTTTTTATTAACCATCAAAGTATGTCATAATATCTATGTATATTTTTTAATATTCGAAATTATGTGCATGATGAAAAAGTACTATCTCTTAAAATATTAAGTTCATTTATTATACGGACTTGATTATAATTGACTAACCGAAATTCAATGACGCATTGGTGATTTTACATAAATTAAGTACAGCAATTTAAGACGTGTTGTCGGTGTACCTAAAATAATACGTAATGTAGGTATGTACATTAGCGCAACTCAAGTTTGAATATCAGGAATGTGCGAAAGAGAGGTTAGACATTTATAGTTATCAGCGTTGCACGTTCCAAGTCTTTGAAGGGCAAAACTTACCAGTGTCCTTTTAACCTTGAAAGAGTGCACTACGTACGTAGGTAACTACTGTGTAAGTGCAAGTTCTGTAGTGGTTAAAAAAACGTTTGATAGCATGAAACACGTAAGTACCATTGTTTTTCTATAATCTATATTTATTTGTTTTATAAATGCAAATTTAACTATTGCGTTTGTAAACGATGGGAGTATACATGCACCACCACCAGAACCTATCCAACACGAAAGCTTAGAAAAAGATGATTCTAGCGAATCTTACGAATTATTAAACCTCGATCAACAAAATACCGCTAGTGTAGATATAATTAAAAAACCCGAATGTAGCACATCAACACCTCAAAATAAAGATAATCAAGAACCCGGCTGCAGCACATGGGGTAATTTTAACACAGAAGAAAGACCTCAAGACGGCAGTAGCCAAGCGAATCAAGAACCCGGCTGCAGCACATGGAGTAATTTTAACACAGAAGAAAGACTTCAAGACGGCAGTAGCCAAGCGAATCAAGAACCCGGCTGCAGCACATGGGGTAATTTTAACACAGAAGAAAGACCTCAAGACGGCAGTAGCCAAGAGAATCAAGAACTTGGATGCAGTTCATGGAGGAATACTGATAATAATTAAATTTTCATCAAAAGTCAAAAAGGTGGTAAAATTTTATTGAAAGATGGCTACCGGTACCACATTAATAGAAAAAATAAATGTGGCTCCTCAATTTGGTACTGCACAAAAAAAAATTGTAAAGCTTCCTTAACTTTAGATGAAAAGGAAGCAAACATTCTAAGGACTGGAGAAACATGAAAACAAACATGATCTGTTGGATCATGTTTGTTTGCCAGATTACAAAAAAGAAGAATTTGAAAAAAAGTTTAATCAATGTAAAAATGACGTACGGACAGACTTGAAACCCATACCCACTATGTATGCAATGTCCATGGCGAGTTTAAAAGATAATAATGATTACGTTGACCAAGTTCGTAGCTTCCAAAGTGTGAAAAATGCACTCTACCGTTCAAGAAATAAGTTTTTAAATGTTAGTAAGACTACATTTCAGAAATTAGAGGATGTCAAAATTTCACCAGTGATCGCAAAAGATTTTCTGGTTGTAGAAAGTGGTGGGGTAAATAAAATTTTGATATTTATGTTAAATGATTGCAAAAATGCATTGCAGTCCATGAATCTGTTCTTTGTTGATGGAACATTCTTTTCAATTGCCCGACCATTAGAAAAATAGAAAAATGTTTATTTGTACTAATAGAAAAATATACATAAGTACACAAGGATTTAGGAAACATTGTACATTCTATCAATTATATACCATACATGCCGACATTGGTAGTACCGCAGACAAAACCGTAATAGTGCCGATCATTTTTGTGCTGCTACCTGATAAATGCCAATCGACTTATGTGCATATGTTTGAAATGATAAAAGATAACATTCCAGAATTCCAACCAAAAAAAATTAAAATCATTTTGAGATTGCAGCAATAAACGCTATTAAAGAAGTTTTTCCATTAGTTGATATAAGCGGATGTTTTTTCCACTTCCATAAGGCGTTGTGGAAAAAAGGAAAACAGACCGGAATAGTAAATGTTCCCGGTGGAAAAAAATATATTACCATGTGTGCAGCCACAGCACATCTTCCCAAAAATGTCATCCCAGAAGCATGGGTTTTATTATTAGAAAGTGCACCTGAAGGCAATGAAGCTAAATCATTTAATGAATACGTAACATCGCAGTGGATTAACAAAAATATTGATTTGTTTTGTTGTTACAACGAACGCCACAGGACCACAAACCCAGTAGAGGGATGGCATAACAAGCTAAATAAAAAGCTTAGTAAAAGACCTCCGCTGTATACTCTCATTAGCACACTTAGAGATGAGGCTAAAGAAGCTAGGTTTAAGATAGAGCAGGTAAATGTCTACAACGACGACAATCAGAACCTAAGAAAAAAAAAAATGCTTGACTATTGATATACGTATAAATAAAATAGTTGAAGATTTTACAACTAACAAAATTGATTTAATGATTTGTCATAAACGCCTATCAACTGTAAGATTTGATAAGTGATTATCTTTTAATTATTTAAAATATACATGTTACCTAGGTTGATACAACGATATAGCGTAAATCAATAACGCTAATTTAAAAGAATTATTTACTTATTAAAAAGCTTATTATCTTTTTTTACATTTTCACTAAAAGTGGTGATTATACTGTGATTTATTTAGATTAAGAAAGTTACTTTTATAAGAAGAATGATTTTTTACTGTAAAACTATGCTGTTTAACATTTGCAACAATAGTTGTGATTATACTGTGATTTATTTAGATTAAGAAAGTTATTTTTTAGAAGAATTATTTATATACGTGATGATTATACTGTGATATATATGTTTAGATTAAAAAAGATTAGATATATATGAAAATAAGTAATAGAACAAATAATAAAACAATGTTTTTATGCCATTGGCTTTTAATTTACATCCCTGACTGTACCTGTTCACCAAACTCGACATAAAGGTAACAGAAAACGTAAAATATCAATACTTTGGAGAACAATAGACTTCCAGGCTCGACATAACGGGACTCGACATAAAGGGAATAAATCCATATAACAAAATATCATTTATAAAAAAATTTAACTGTCTGTCTGTTTGTCCGGCTAATCTCTGAAACGGCTGGACGGATTTTGACGAGACTTTCACTGACAGATAGCTGATGTAATAAGGAGTAACTTAGGATAATATAACTTAGGTTAACTTAACGTAATCTTGGTCAGATCATGTTAGGACCATGGAGATGGTATTTTGAGTAAAGAACCACATATAATTATTGAGTGGAGCTGTCCACTCAGTGCGAGGATTTCTCAGTAATCGTGCAGCTCAACTCAGAACTTAAGGAGCTCAACGCGCAACAGTCTTATACAGCTACACTCAGAGACGCCTAACGGTTACTTAAGAGGCTCCTTAGTAAGAATTAAAAATAGTTCACTCCCAGAGTCAGTTAACGGTTCGTTAGTGGCCCTTAGTGACAGTTAAAGTTAAGTACAGCAAGACCTTTACTTAACTTGTTAATTATTGATTTTGAAATTTAAGATTGTGGTTATTTTTTTTTTTTACCAGTGAATTAGCTTTTGCATTTATTTAAAAGCAATAATATCTGATTTAGCAGACTGTATTGAGTTTGTGGACTATCCCAGAAGATGTAGAGAAGTAGGATCAAAGCGGTATTTATGAGATTATTCTGATCCCTTTACTAAATACCTACTCTATTCAAGAATTCCATGCACCATACAGATTTAAATTTAGATATACATTGTTGATGTAGCACAAATGAATGAAAACTCCAACAGCAATGGTTTTACAGTGCGACAAGCCTTGGTTGAAAAGTTTTTTACTTAAAATTGATACCTTTATAAATAAAAATGCACATATTAATCAAATAATTATACTTTTATTTTGTTTCACCAAAAAGCGTCAAATCAGGATGACTGTTTTCCAATATTTTTTTTTAAATTCTTCTAATTCTGTTTTAGCTCTTGCTAACAATGTTTTGTTTCTCTCTTCCTCCAATAATGCAGTTTTTTTTTTCATACTCGCTAGGTTGTTGTTTATTTGAAATCTATAGAAACACATCTGGTGCGGATAAGAATACCTGCACAAACTATTATTACAAACTGTCAAAAATATTAAAGAACTAAAAGGGAATGCAAATATTTTTATCAATAGGCTCCAACAAAGATCTTCGTTCATACTAATAACAAAGAATTACGGAAATAATTAATTCTATTACAACGCTCGGCAATAAACAAATACCAAAACTTCCCGAGTTGCCGTGAGGTCCATAACATCTGGCTACTTTCTAAAATGCTTACTATACAAATGGCACCTATTTCTTTCCCAAGATCTTAAATAACACGTGCCTAGAACTATCTTTAATCTAAAGCTAAAAACATGGGATTGGCCGTTTTGCACATTCAGATGAAATTTAAAATTCACAACACAAAACTTTCTCGCCCGGCGAATGAAACACAAACAAAAACATTAATTATTATTCCCTGTTTTGACATTGACAATTGGTTGCCATAGCAAAAAAGTCGCAATCGCTTTAACTTAAATAGTGAAAATAATTGTTTCGCTTTGTATTTTGGTGAAAAAATACATTTAGAGAACTGATTATCATTTATATTACTACGAATAATAGTTTTCAACGTGTTTATATAAACTTTTTTGTGGTTTATTATCAACTGTTTTTAAATGTGGCTACACCAAGGCTTTATCGATATGAAATCGATAAGACGATCTGGAGATGCTTCGCCCTACGGTTACTTAAACCTGTCGTTTGCTAACGAACCCTTAAATTGTGTCTCTGGGATACACCGTTGATTAATTTATTTAAGGCTACTTAGTTAAGTAATCGTTAGGACTAATTTAATGTACCTTTCTGAGTGTGGCTGATAGGAAACTAAAGATTCAAAAGACGTCTAGGGAAACTTATATTGTGTGTCATACATCGTAATCGTTAAGGTGGGGAAAAAAACTAGCATTCATTGTGGAATTTCAAAGGGATTATGACACTTCATCCGAACTGGCCATTGTGGCGACATAATATACAAAATAAGATGGTTTTTTAAGCAGCCTGTCAGTATTCCTAAGTTTACAAGTTAATTGAATAATGAGGTCTTGGGTTCGATTCCAAGGTCGGGGAAGGTGTTATTGAGTTTTTCCATCTGACTTTTTTCAGTAGAAACCCGGAGTCCGGATTCGTGCCCGGTTGATGGCAATAGGCTCGCCCCTATTACACGGGACTTAAACAAAACTGGCGAAATGTGTGTGTACTATAGGTAGGTACACCTCTGCCCATCCTTTCGGGGAGATAAGGCGTGATGAACCAACGACAATTTTAGCCTTCGTAAGCCGTATGAAGGCTAAAATTGTCGTTTAGACACATCATGCAAATATTTCCACATACACCACGCTTTCGAGTTTTCGCGAAAATGTCGGATAAAGTTTATTTAAATCTCAGGAATACTGCCTAAAGATGGCTGATAAACAAGAAATAAGCTGAAATAGATATCCGGAAGTGTTAATGCGCACTTAGCACAGTTAGATAATTTCTTACATTACTCTTATCTCACACGTACCTACATCCCATCTTCTGTAATCTGTAGATAATACTTTGTTAACACTACAAGATAAATTACCATAGACGAGCATTATGTTTTACATATCTATGTGGAGCCAAGCTCTTCCTGAAGTAGGTATAAACAAAATTATAATAAAAACGTTTGTCACTCAAAGAAATACTTAAGAAACAGCTGAGCGGACAGACGTTGTCATGTGTCCTACAACTCGATCGTAGCTCCACCTACTGTCACCAATTGTGAATCTAAGCCATCAAGTGACGCCTGCCAGGGGTGTGGGTTGTTGGAAAGAGATACCGTGGCCCCTGGCACACAGGCAACTGAAGAACCACGGGTGGGTTTTAGTCAGTAAAAGTCTGACACGTCCTCCTGCTCCACCCAAAGCGGGACAAGTTATTTGACGATTTCCCACCCTCGAAAAAAAAAAAACCATCAACTGACCCACTCAAACACACAAAAAATCCACCAAAAGGTCCAGTCATTTAGTAGGAGTTTAGGGACACACGTATAGAACAATTACATCTTTATATAAAGATTTAAGATAGAGTTTGGCCAACGAAAGCTGACCACGAATTATTTAATTCAACCTTTCCTATATAATGCCAAAAATGCCATATACCAGGGGTAATAAGGTTATACTGATGTAAATATCGCATAATAATATGTCTTGAATAATAATTAGTATCAACTGCGTTTAAGCAGTGTATAGATAGCCATGGCCATGGTTGACAACTCTTGATTCTCGTCTTTTTTCTTGGACAGCTTTCGTTGGTCAGACTCTATGTGACAGACACTCAAAGTGACAATCTTACAATTTAGATGTATTACAAGGAATTCATCCTAGCTCATAAACTAGGCTCACGCCTATATTTTGGGGGTCAGTGTTTACCCATGAGATGTGCTAAAACATGACAGCATTTTCTTTTGTATTTGTATATTTTGTATGTTTTATGTAATAAGAGGATAAAAGGGTCTTCTTATTGATACAAGCCAGAATACACTTCTTTTAGAACCTTTAAGGGTACACTAGTCGCAGGCTCGAACTCACTGGTGGGCCTGGCTAAAAATCAAGCTGTCTCACCAGGCTTCATGTCCGACAGAGGTAGTATCAGTGATGAGCAGTTAGACGCTAGTCTACACGCACAACATTATTGAGTGACCTGCAGGATCAGTTATAGTAAAACAGGCGCGTAAAAAATTAAGATAAGTCCTTCGGAAGATCGGGTTTTCTGAAAAAACCACTACATAAATCAATGACTAATTCATTTTATTGAACTCTGCGATAATTGAGCTTTGTCGGTACCTACTTGGTTTTCGAGATTTTACACTCCTTTTATTACTTAAACACGCCCAAAGTTAGGTTAAAATAGCAAGAAAAACGAATATTTGTTGGCTCATAATTTTTTTATGGCTTTTTATTTTAGTATTCTGTTTCCGTACCGACAATATTAATAATGAAACAAAACCAAACCATGTTTAATTTATGATATACATAGTCAAACAGTTGAGTAAAACCCTCCCGAAGTTTGTATGGAAAAAATGTGGACATGTGTCACCTTAAGCCTTGGATTTACAGTGAGATTTTTGGATATTCCCAAAAATAAAGATTTTTGAAATGAGGCGGTAATTTAATTTCTATGGGAAAAGCCAGATTTTAAGTGACGAAGAATTTGGTTTTCCGTAATGTCTGCCATGCTATTATAATTTTTTCCGAGTCCTGGGTCTACTATCGAGATATGAACTCACTTGGAACCTTAAGTACCTACCTACATGAGAAAAATGTAATTTTAAAAAGACCTTAATTCTCGCCATCAAACCACAAAGTATGACGAGTAAAATTGTAAGAAGAAAAAAATGTGTGCATATAAGTATTGTTTGTAAGTAAATCATAAAAAAATAAAATAAGAATTTCTCACTATCGGCTTGGCCGAGCTTTGTCTGGTTTATGGCCGAAAACAAAAATATGCCTAATGATGATTGAATTGAATGAAAGGTGAACGAAAACCTAAACGAAACGTCCGTCGGTCAGTCATTACCAATAACACCAATCGATGTCACTCACTTGTACACTAGTGTTGTTCGTTGTTGTGTGTGTTGTTTTCTTTCTTTCTTGTCATGGACGAAACTCAGCAAACTCAAACTCAAACTCAAAGCATTTATTTCAATTAAACCTTTTACAGGCACTTTTGAACTGTAAAAAAATAAATCGTGGTTGAAGCTAGGTGCCCATTCCAAAACGTAAATCTCTATGGAGAAGAACGGGCAAGAACTCCAAGGACACTCTTAAATCATGGGTATTACAAATGCACGACGATGCATCCTTACATTAACTATTGTTCCAGCCAGTCTCAGCGCAGCCGGCACTCCAATAGGATGCATCGTCAGCGGGTACCTCATGGACAGCATCGGACGCCGAAAGACGCTCATCATCACGGAAATACCGCTCATATTCGGATGGCTTATGGTTGCTTTTGCACAGAACGTACCTATGCTTTATATTGGTAAGAAATGTTTCTTATGTTCCCCAATGGACTATATTTCATAATTTATGTTATACTAGCTTTTGCCCGCGGCTCCGCCCGCGTGGATGTCGGTTATCGCGTAAAAAAGTAGCCTATGTCCTTACCCATATCCCAGGCTATATCTCGGCCAAATTTCATGACGATCGGTTCAGCGGTTAAGGCGTGAAAGCGTAACAGACAGACAGACAGACAGACAGAGTTACTTTCGCATTTATAATATTAGTAGGGACTAAGTTCCGTGTGAAAAGAGAGCAAATTGAAGATAGAGATTTTTTTAAGTTCCTATGCTGAAGAAAATTTAAGGAAAATTCCCATAGTTGAACTTGTTTTTTTTATTACATTACTATACTAATTCCCGTATTTAAAAACAGTTCAAAATCTAGTGGCAATAATAATGTCAAAAATTTAAGAAAATTAGGGTTAAGTATTTTTGACAGATTGAGACGTATGGGCCTACCCACAGAAATCTTTTGCCTTATTATTAAGATTTCTGTGGGCCTACCACATGTTCAAGCTTCACCCTGCGTGTGGTTAGTAAAACTCGCCGATTCGCACATGGTGTCCCGTGTACAAACCGGCCTGCGCAGGCAAAACTGTGGTGAAGCTTGAGCGTGTGGTAGGCCCATAAGATTAGAATGCGACCGTTCCTAAAAATATGGAATTGTTCTCTACTATTATATTGCAGATATTTGTATTGCCTATAGTTACTTATTTGTTATGTATCCAACAGCTTTCGCTTGTCAAACTCAATGGCTGCGTCCTTGAAATCGTTAAAATGAATAAAAATCGTCATAAATACATAATTAACAATGGCAATGACTATTAAATAGAGCCGATGAGCCAATGACCAACTACTGGGGAGTTTGTTGCGCCACTTCTACTTCCCAGCTAAAGCACTAGGAAGTGGTGAAGGGCGGGCGTTTTGGGGGACTGTCTTATGTAATTTTGACGTTCTAAAAGTGCTGACTCTCAGCCTAGTTTGAATAAATGACTTTTGATGTTGATTAAATATGCGGGGCTTGTGGCTAAGTAAGCCACGCGGGTCAATCGATCAGGTGGCGGACCCACCTGATCGATCAACCCGCATGGCTCTTTCAAAAATCAAATCAAAAGTCATTTATTCACACTAGGCTGAGAGTCAGAACTTTTCGAACGTCAAAATTACATAAGACAGTCCCCCAAAAACGCCCACCCTTCGACACTTCCTAGTGCTTTAGCTGGGAAGAAGAAGTGGCGCAACAAACTCCCCAGCATTACATACCAAGACCCCTCCGTGCCTCGGAAAGCACGTTAAACCGTTGGTCCCGGCTGTAATTTGTGGATCTTTGACAGTCATTACGGGCGGTCAGAAGCTCGAGTCTGACAACCAGTCTTTATTACCTAGTTTCTAGGTTGCGGGGTCAGATAGGCAGTCGCTCCATATAAAATACTGGTATTCACCTGCATACGGTTAGACTGTTAGCATACTCCAACATAGTTGGGAAAAAATTATCTGTCCGTATATTATAGGACTAATAAGTCTGTTTATTCCACAGGCAGGTTGATGATTGGTTTTGGTTCGGGCATGGTGGGGGCCCCTGCCAGGGTCTACACATGCGAGGTCTCACAACCACATCTTAGAGGAATGCTGGGTGCCCTTGCTTCTGTCGGAGTGTCTACTGGTGTCTTGATACAGGTACGTCATTTAGTCTTGAGAATCTATATTCTGTATTACAAGGAATTTGTCCTAACTCCCAAACTAGAACTGGGCCTGTATTTTGAGGGTCAGTGCTAAAACATGACAAAAGGGTCTTCTTATTGATACAAGCCAAATAAACTTCTTACCGAACCATTAAGCTTTGTCTGTCTTGACATATGTAAAGGGGATAATATTGTGAGTAGTGGTGGCCAAGTGGTAACAGTCCCGTCTTATGAATTGAAGGTCGTGGTTTTGAACCCAGGCAGGCATTGCGTGTAGTTTATTCCATCACAACTGCTCTCAAAACGGTGAAGGAAAATATCTTGAGGAAATTTTGTAGAACCAAAAATGAGAAAACATGACATTAAGCAAGCCGCACTTGGCGTGCGTAGTGGATTACGGATCAGTCCTATGTCCGGCCCCAGTCCAACAGTGGGAATATTATAGGTAGATAGTGCTATCTAAAGGGGTGGGTTACACATGCGGTGGTTACTGGACCTGTAAACAAGGTGCTAAAAAAATGGCATCTGCTTAAGCTGCCATTTTATTTGGCCTCGATGCGAGCATAGAATTCACGATTCAGCTGTACAAGTAAATGAATCTTACGCAGGTGCCTTATTTCCGGAACTCATATGACTGCTGCTATTAGCAAAGTTCATGAGAACCCAATTAGAGTGCAAGCAGTCACGATTAGCAAATGAAGCGTTTTTGAATGAGTGTATCACATGACTGTTTGTGAGTATGGCAGTAGCACGGTGGAAGGACCGACTTCATCGTGAGTACAATGTCCGCTTCGAAGATAGATTTGTCTCCATCCTTTAGATGAGTCCACACAATTTGTCTTTTCCTCCCATCCATCTTTATCAGCCAAATTTACAGCGTTATCTTGTTTTTTTGCTCTGTCATCTTACTTAGAATCCTTAACATCATTTCTTGGTATAATATGATAATTTTATTAATAAAATGATAATTACTAATGTTTATTAATATAAAGGCATCGTTCCGTGAAGTTTCGGGCGTAAAAGACTAGCACCATCCCATTTCTTCCAGTGGGTGCCGTAGAAAGCGACTAAGGTACTTACCAGAGAATGGGCAGCAGCGTTCTCTATGCATTTTACCACCATACTGCGGTCGCCAATCCGCCTGCCAAGCGTGGCGATTATGGTAAAACCGCCCCTTATGGGGAAGGCCTATGTCCAGCAGAAATGATGATGATGATGATGATAAAGACATCAAAGATATTCAAGCATTAATATTCGGATACTAGAGAGCCGAAATGCAAACAACTTCGGTGTGCTTATGAATTTAATTAATGTTGCATTTTTCAATAACAATAACTCATTAGGCATAGAATGGGCATCTAAAGTCACGCGGACTCAATTATCTCGACTTATTGGTGACAAAATGCATTAAACATTCAATGAAATTTTGAATGAACACTGTAATCGAATATTGCAAGGACAAAAAACAAGAGCAAAAGCATTTTCTTCCAGCAATAATAGACCTACCTTTGAAAGCGTATTAACAACGTATTAGCATAATCAGCATGTAACGTTCCCACTGCTGGGACACAGGCCTCCTCTGTGAGAGGGAGTGGGCTGTAATCCTCCACACTGGCCTAGTGCGGGTTGGGAGATGTGACATGACTTCGAATTCTTGGTTCTAGGACATGCCGGTTTCCTCACGATGTTTTCCTTTACCGTTTTGAGAGCAGTGGTGATTAAATAATTTACAAAAAGTAAAGCGCCTGTCTGGGTTCGAACCTACGACCCACAATTCGTAAGTCGCGGCCCTCACCTCTGGGCCACCACTGCTCTCATAATAACGTATACGGTCAACGAAAGAGACCAATGATTTTTTTATTAATGAACCGTTTGTTTTATAAATATCAAACTGATTTTTATTCGATATCATCCATCGCTTTCTTACTAAACGTCATCTACTAGTTACGTATCATGGTGATTGCACATAACAATACGAGTTTAATTACATTTGTAAAAGTTTATGAATATTAAAAACTGATGCTACGGGATCAGGGGTGAAATCCCCACATCAGCCACTCTTCATTTTACACGCCCATTGGAATTAATTCCATTCCATCAATAGGTACTTAATGGAATTTTTAACATGAAAATGTGTTTGCCTAATCTTTCACGCACGACTTCACAAGTAGCTATTAATAAAATTTGTATTAAAATTAACTATGTGTTAAAATTTTGCCAACTCAATCTAGAATTCTTAGAGCAAAATTGATAGTTTATATTGGCATGATCAATCACCCTACGTGTCACGTTGGACTACTAGTCACGCTGTCAACTGTGGTAACGATCATAATTGAACTGTTGGTTCTATAAAATTAGACATGTCGCCGCTGGGTAAACATATAGGCAAGAACGTTTGTATATTACATGGGCAAACTTCACGTGGTGACTACGTAAGGAACACTATTGATTGATACGTCATTTATTATCATGATGGATGAGCTTACAAGTACCTATATTTTATAATAATTAGATA
Organism: Polymixis flavicincta; assembly: GCA_949987655.1. NCBI lineage: Eukaryota > Metazoa > Arthropoda > Insecta > Lepidoptera > Noctuidae > Polymixis > Polymixis flavicincta. Next base: position 23,553,832 of record OX465175.1, read on the forward strand.
ATCTATGATAGTTGCGGGTGTGTCTGTTTCTTCATGCATTGATCTATAAGTAGTTTTAATTTCGCGTATCGTGGCTATCAACAAATGGAAGCTTAGATCTTGAGAAACAGAGAAAGTGCCTCTCCTCACAACAAGGTACAATACGGTTGGTACTATGGGACCGAATGATCCCTGATACCGGGGTTTGAAAAATGAAACGCTTGTATGCGTGTAAATATAAATACAATAGTTTATTCCACGTTAAGGTGTGTACAGCTTCGCGCCTGTTAATCGTCTATTTTCTTCCGAAACAAAAACCTAAGCTTAAAATATTTGAAGGATTGTTCTAGATCTCTTTGACAGTTCGAATGCGACAAAGCTATTTCGTTGCCTGCCGGTACAACGATCAGAGGGGCAATTCTGCTAATTTTAAGAACGTTCACAGTCTGATTTCAGTGTCAATCTGTCAAAAAATTCTCGAGTTTCCATACATTTCTGACAAATTTTTGAAATTCGATTGTCGCTGAGATGACACTGCGAACGTTTTTAATTACGAGAATTGGCCTTCAGGTTGCATTCCGTAAACAACCAACCTTAACAGTATCTATTGGGGTATTGTATGATAAGATGTGAAGATAACGTTGCCCATTTTTGCAATAACAAAATATCTTGTCTAAAGTTTGTCATTCCAAAAATAATGTCCAGTAATGAGCTACCATATAGGTTGCCTAAATTCTCACTATTATTACATTGGTTCTTATACGATTTGTTTCAATCTTTCCAGTACGTAATAGGGAGTGCAACATCATGGAATATCCTCGCAGGCATCAGCGCAACAATTCCAATCCTCTCGTTCCTGGGGATGCTACTCCTCCCGGAGACTCCGAACTATCTCCTGCAGCAGGACCAGCGGGCGAGGGCTGAGAGTTCTCTTGTGAAGCTTAGAGGGTCCACCTGCAACATAGAGGATGAGATACAGAAGATGATCGCTTTCAAAGAGAAGAATCATGTTGACCCGTAAGTATAATTTTCTGTACTTGTCCAAACAGATTCCTGTAGTAATTCTGTTTTCACCAATCCAGCAATAGTCATGTCATAACGTAGAAATAATCTTAACTCTTCAAGATGATGAATACAGGAGCGAAACGACATCGCCATGCGACTGTAGAATAGACCGTAGAACAATTTCTATGAAAACTTCATGGAAATTGTTCTACAAGAGTCGTGTCGCGCGTGACTGAAGAAACCTCACATCACTCGATCATTGATTCGGGTAGGTGTACCGATTTTTAAGTGTAACTTAAAACTTTGCACTTTCTATTTTTGGGGCCTTCAAACGAGCAAAGCATTTGATGGGATAATGCTACACTGCCCGCCACTATCATATCATATCCTTCAGCATTTGGAGTTAGAGAAGTTGGTGTCATGTTACGTTGGGAAGAGAGAAGAGGTGGCAATAGGACCCTAGACGCGAATTGCCAGAGTTGGATCTAGGTGGCTACGGAAAATGATGTCTGGAAAGACTTGCTCAGCTGTGGGACAGTCAAGCCTAATGTTTAAAAAAAAATGCTACGGTGTATATATGACTGTAATCAAATAACTACTGTGGCAATGTTTGAAGTATATCGCTTAACAGTAAATTTTTATTCCATAATTCACTTTAAACACAACGTAATAATCTAGTGTAAATAAGGTGGTATTTTATTAAACATTTATTTAGCTTTGTTTTTCATATTTCTTATAGTAACTTTACTGTTGACGTGGTTTATTAGATTAGCACATACGTCGTATTTACAAACAAGAACAGGATTGTTCAATATTTATGCTATGGATTATTCAGTCCAATTACTTGTACTAAATGTGGGTTTTTGTGATGAAGCTTGCCGCAGACAATTCCACTATTTTTTTTAATGAGCTAGGCGTGTGTTCCTATTTTTATCTTTGGTAAGACAGTACACTACCTTTTCCCTATGCATCAATATATATATACCACCAGACCACTACCTACAATCGTCTTCCTAGCGTTTTGATAGCAATCTACACATACACAGTCAACACAGAATTTGGCTACAAGCTTGACACTTTCAGTGGCGTCCATCAGGGACATGCTGGACACGATACTAAATGCTTATATACTTCAAAATAACAATACTACTACTTAATACTTCAGTAAAATATGCCCTCAATTTGAACACGCCAAATGCCTTTTGTATATTATTTGACATTATCGGTGTAAAGTAGGTGAACAATAGCGAAATGTAAACGCCTGATTTGCTAAATTAGCTTCAAGATTTTCTCTATTGATTTTGCCATGTGCGTTCATATAAAATTTTACCAAAGACGGAAAGAGAGAGCATTCAATATTGCAAATGATGCTATTATTGTGTAACATTTTACTCACAATGTTAATAGATCGTTATTTTATGGTGAATAGATCACGAGGAGAGAGTCACGACCTAAACTCATATGTCTGGTGTAGATAATGGCAGTAAACGCGACGATATACCTGCGAGATATTCAAGTGTTTATAAATATGAATAGATACGGCTGTATCAATATGCATAATTATACATATATGTTTGTGTCTCGTTGTGCCATTACTTCCTTGTCTAAAATTGTAGTACCTACGTATGATGCAGACTGGATGTATTATTTATAATCGCAATCAGTCTTTGCATAAACAGGATGATATCGACGTGCAAACCATGAATTTAGCACACGCTTTTAGAGACCCCTAGCGGAGGAGTTTTCGTAGTTATAATAAAAAAAAACTGTTAATTATTTCATGACCATTGCGTTCATAATGGTGAAGGAAAACGTCGTGAGGAAATTGGCCTTGAATTCAATAATCAAAGACATGTGACTTCCACCAACCCGTAAGGGAACCATGTGGTGGATTACGTCCCACTCCCACTCATAGATAGATGGATCTGTGTCCCAACAGTGGGAACATTTTGGGCTAGTTATGCATGCAGACGTCACGATATATACAACAGTGTATAAAACCTATCCATTTTATGAACTAGCTTCCGCCCGCGGCTTCGCTCGCGTGGAGGTCGGAAATAATTCCACGGGAACTTACTAGCGGGATAAAAAGTTATATCCTATATGTTAATTTAGGTTATAATCTATCTGTGTGCCAAATTTCATCCAAATCCGTTCAGCCGTTTTTGCGTGATTGAGTAACAAACATCCTAGCATTTTCACATCGTTATGATGTTTGAATATTGGTTACTTCACGCAAAAACGGCTGAACGGATTTGGATGAAATTTGGCACACAAATAGTGTCCAACCTGGATTAACATAGGATAATCCCGGGAGTACGATCCCTTGGGATGATTTGCAATCGTCATGCGAGCGAAGCTCGTACTGAATATACCAGCCGTTTCTATGGTAGTACAGTGTAACATGCAGACTATTGATTATTGGTGACTTTCTTCTAAGGACATTTTTTAATTCTTGAAACAGAATAATAGCATTATAAAATATGTAGACTTATTCATAGCCATCGTCATTTCAGGTTGCATGGCTTCCGTGAAATAATCAAGGCTCTATTGTCTCCCTCAACCCTGAAACCGTTCACCATCCTGGCTATCTACTTCTTCGTGTATCAGTGGTGCGGCGTCAACACCATTACTTTCTACGCCATTGATGTTTTTCAGGTAAGCATCCTTAAATCTGTATGAAGAAATACAGGGTGTAAGAGAAACGCTTCCGAAAACGAAAACAGGTGATAGTGATTCTGGATACAGTTCCATAAGAAAATCTAGTATTACTTTTTTACAATTTTACCAACTTTTTTTTTTGTTGTTTTTTTTTAATAAAACGTTGCCCCACACTAGGAATTTCTCCTGTATTGTGGGTGCGTTTACAAACATTTAAACTCACATACACAATATTTGTTCCGTGCGGGAATCGAACCCGCGACACGCAGCGTAGCAGTCAATCGCTTAACCACTGCGCCAACCGTGAACCCTGACACTATGCTGTGAGAACAGTTAAATGGATTATTTGAGATTCAAGACATTAAAAAACGACCCCAAGTCCAGACGGCTTTTAGGTTTAGGCATCCTTTGTAAAACGCCGCCAAAATTGAATAAGTAGAAACATTACAGAAGCGTCAAACGTTTTAAATTGATGCAAAATAACCAATTTAAGGCGAAAGGTTATTGGTATCCGTTTGCATTTACGTTGTACATAACCTGCGTTCTGGCTTCGGAAGCGTTCCCCTTGTATACATTCCAGAAATTATTCAGCCATGATATTTTTTCGAATATGTCTCTGGAGTTTGCAACAGTAATTTGGCGTCAAATTGAGTTTTACGAATATCATCATCTGCTAGTTTTATGAATATGGTTAAATAAAATATTAGAAAAACATCAATCCTGATCATCAATTAGCTACGTATCTTACGTTCGCAATTTAATTTCCAAACAGGTGTAAACAAATGTGATAAAAAAAATGCTTTTGTACAGATGTTATCACAACAAGCTGTCACAAACTGTCAAATGTTCCCAATTGAACATGAACCTTATTGTTTTGTGATAAAGTTGAAAAACTATCAAAGAAACTTGACAGATTTGGGGTAGCTTGATCTGCTGGCCTCTGTACTCTCACACGAAGTTCAGTTTGCGCTTAAACTTTTATGACCTTATTAATTTACACCGTTTTACTGGAAATTTGTTTATGTAAAAAAGATTTGAATATGGTTTGCACAAAACTTGATGAGTCACATCAAAATGACGCCACGTTACATTTGGTGAGGCATTGCCATTTTTCGCTATTGAACTAAAGCTCTCTTCTTCAAAGCTCTTATTCAATGTTGCGGCTTGCAGGCATCTGGTGCCTTGGCTGACAAGAACTGGCTGGCAATATCCATGGGTATAGTTCGAGTAATATTCACCGTCGTTGGTTGTATCCTCTGTCGGAAGTGCGGGAGGAGAACGCTTACCTTCATATCTGGTGAGTACCTACCTAAAACAATAGCCATAAAAACTTCCAAGGTTAAAGATAAATCCTACTATAATATTTTAAAGGTGAAAGTTTGTATGTTTGGATGTTTGTTACAATCACACAAAAATGGCTGAACGTATTTGGATGAAATTTAGCCTTAAGCCTTAAGCCTTAGCCTTAGATCTGCCTAGCCTTTTCCCAACTATGTTAGGGTCGGCTTCCAGTCTAACCGGATGCAGCTGAAAGCCAGTATTTTACATGGAGCGACTGCCTATCTGACCTCCACAACCCAGTTACTGGGTAATACGATACCCCTTGATAAGACTGGTTGTCAGACTTTCGGGCTTCTGACGACCCGTAATGACTGTCAATGATCCACAAATGACAGCCGGGACCAACGGCTTAACGTGCTTTCCGAGGCACGGAGGGGTCTTGGTATGTTAAGATGGTCATCCATCCACGGACCAACTGCGGCAAGTGTAGCTTAACCTGACCGATCGACCCGTACAGCTATTGTTATTTAGCCACAAGCCCCTCTAGCACACAGCTAAATTACATCCTGGATTTACACATTTTATACTTTTTATCACGGTAGTAGCTACGTTCCCATGGGGTAATTTTCGAACTCTACGCCGACGAAGCCGTTGGAAAAAGCTAGTGAATACATAAGAATAAATCATGCCACAGAGCAGTAGTGGCCCAGTAATAACGACCCCGACTTACAAGTTGTAGGTCGTGGGTTCGATCCCAGACAGGCGCATTACTTTGTGCAAATAATTACATCACCACTGCTCTCAAAACGGTGAAGGAAAACATCGTGAGGAAACCGGCATGTCCTAGAATCAAAAATTCGAAGACATCTGACATCCACCATTTCGCGCTGGGCCCGCGTGGTGGTATGGCCCACTCCCTCTCATAGAGAGGAGGCTTGTGTCCCAGCAGTGGGAACATTAAAGACTAATTATGCTATGCTATATTATAATGAACCTCCAATAATTGGCATTATAGCGATCCTAAAAATATTATTGAACATTAATAAAATGATTGCGCCAATGATTCTTAAAGATGCTAAAGGCCAAGTATCTGCGACCACCTTGGATGTACCCACGCTATCATTTCTTAAGATATACCCCTTATTACGCTGCTTAAAGTTAAGTAATGATTAGCAACTGTTTAACCATACATTTTTGACGTTTAATCATCTCTTAACTTTAATCAACGTTTATGAATATACCCCTATAAAGAGGTTAATGATTTTTATAATGTCATAAATGTGGGTTATGTATGTACGTATCTGCAATAAATGAAGAGTTATGAAGCACTTTTTAACGACTCATATTTTTGCCATAAAAATATTAGTTTAGTAAGGTTCTGCATTTGACGGGGTTTGTAATGTATGCCTTCCGAGGCTTTATATATGTTGGTCTATAAGTACCTGTATTTTATTAAGTCTGGTTACGTCGTTTTTTTTAAAGATTCTAACTGGTTCCGTAAATTCATAATTTTTGGCACCAGACCTTTTAATATCCTTGTCTTTTTTTCCCAGCTCTGGGCTGCGGCATCACAATGATAATCCTGTCGATATACATGTACTTCGTCAAGTTCTGGAAGCTCAACGACCTACCACCACAGCACTCCTGGATTCCAGTGGTCACCATCTTCATCTTCGTCATCTCCTGCACGCTGGGATACTTAATCGTACCCTGGGTTATGATTGGTGAAGTTTATCCGACGCAGGTAACTTTATTTGTCTAGAACATAAATTAACTTAACTAACCTAAGATTAAGTTAAGGTTAAGATTACTCGAAAACGAGCGACATATCGGTATAAATAAGCAAATAAAAGTGTCAATGTGCCGGCCATATTAGCTGTAGTACTCGTACTAATGTAGAGGATATATGGCTGACTGAAGACTGGTTGAATTTAAGTTTTTAATATTGTTATTTTATTTTTGTTTTTAATACGGCATCTTTTTACATCGTTCTCACAAGTACGATTTCAAAATAAAATATGTAAATATTTTATTTGTAAAAAAGAAAAGCGTCTGTGAGTTTTTTGACCGTTCTTCTCTATAAGTACCTACTAGGCTTTAGAATCTAACTAGCTGACTAAACTAGCTTCATCTTTCTGATATACGGAACCTTTGACAATTAAAAAGAACTTGTAATTAATTGGTTTATTTGAAACTAGTAGCGCTCCGCGGTTTCACCCGCGTAGTTCCCGTTCCCGGTGGAATACGGACATAAAATATAGCCTATGTCACCCGGGAATAGTGTAGCTTCCAAATAGTGAAAGAATTTTTCAATTCGGTTCAGTAGTTTCGGAGCCTTTTCAATGTAAACAAACAAACAATCAAATCTTTCTTCTTTATTAATAGTATAGATACAGAAGTATAGATTGAAGTTTTGAATGAATTACTGCAAATCAGCTGGACTGATGTAGGCCTTGCTGTACAGTCACGAGCATTAATATGTATACACATCGCCAAATTCAAAAGCGATTTTCTTTTAAATAGCGATTGCAACCTTGAGATAACTTGGGTATTTCATTATAGTGTGGGTTCCAAAATATTATTTTCATAACAAAATAAGATTCCAATTAGTAAAAGTGGAAAAAATCTCTTTTAATAGTTGGTAAGCGTATACATATTATTGCTCGTGACTGTACTACCGTACTACGTTTGATTACATTGATTTGTCTGACACAGACTCAAAATGTCAACTTGATTTTTTTTATAAATATGGCCTATATGTATTTTGAATGCTTAACTATTGCTCTAGCAATAAAACTCTCATAGTTATTAGCGGTTGAAATCTTACATGTTTTTGTCAGTCAGAATTTACTACCAGTGTGAGTTTCTTTTAGCCATCTCGACTTAATGCATCGACCGCGTTGGGCGCTCCGATTGGCCCTTCACCAATGCAGGGCCAATCGAAGCGACGAACGCGGTCGATCGGTCGATAGTCATGTTTCGTGTGTTGCCGGAAGTAAAAGAATAGCACCATCGCATTTCTTCCCGTAGATGTCGTAAAAGAGGCGACTAAGGGACTTACTAAAGAATGGGCAGCAGCGTTCTCTATGCATTTAACCACCATACTGCAATCGCCTACCCGCCTGCCAAGCGTGGCGAGGCAAACCCCCCAAATTGGAGTAGGCCTATGTCACGTTTTCACGTCAAATATTGTAAGTACTTAATAATATTTGAACCCTGTAACAATATTCATGTTACCTCCAGGTGCGCGGTATCGTGGGTGGTATGACTACGTGCGTGGCTCACATGTCGGTTTTCTCCGTGGTGAAGACCTTCCCTTTCCTCAAGGAACATCTCAACGACTATGGCGTCTTCGGCCTGTACGGGTCCATGTCTTTGCTTGGTGAGTTTCTTTTTTATAAGTAACTGTAGTCCTTACAAGAATCTGAAGATGGCGTTTTCGTTAACTTGTTGATATTGAGCAACAATTGTTCGTGTTGTTTTGCCTGCCAATTGTTGCTGAAGTTTGTTGGTATACCATAGACGAAGCCAGTCAATAATTGTTGCTTCGGTTTGTTGGTATACCACAGGCAGTTATTGTTCCTCATGTTAATGCAAGAATGGGCAATATTGAAAAAAAAGGAGCAGTGATGGCCCAGTGTTGTAAACGGTGAAAAACATCGTGAGGAAATCAGCATGTCTTAGAACCAAAAAGCCGCGCGCTGGGTTGTGGCCCACTCCCTCTCACTGGGAGGAGGCCTGTGTCCCAGCAGTGAGAACATTATAGGCTGATTATGTATACCTGCCTCGATATTGATGGGGAAAAACTTCATCAGGTTTTTTGTAGCCTTGTCCAAATAAACATACACATAAAGCAAATGTTTTTTTTTACCATTTTACCAAGTTGTATTGTAGCAACCAGTAACTGAATTATGTAGGTCAGATATGCAGTCGCCCCACGTAAAATACTTGTATTCTGTAGCTACATCTCTTTAGACTACAATTGTTGAGAAAAGGCTGGTCATATGAAAATGGTGATGATGAGCTGCGGCAAAAAGGGCTTTAAAAAAAGTAAAGTTGTCTATCTGGCTGTGTGTACTCAACTGACGAACCGACTTCAAAATTTTGATAAGAAAATCAAAATATTTCATTTCACATAAACCTACATATTATGGGCACTTATGAAACGTCACAAGCTAGGTGCAAGGTTCCATGCTTGGTGTCGTTTCATAAGAAGAACCGACTAAAAACACGGTTACTTATTAAAAAATATTCAAACTTACGTCCCTAATTGTTTTATTTTTCAGCCATAATTTTCTTCTTATAAAAAATATTCATACTTACGTACCTAATTGTTTTATTTTTCAGCCATAATTTTCTTCTTATAAAAAATATTCAAACTTACGTACCTAATTGTTTTATTTTTCAGCCATAATTTTCTTCTAATAAAAAATATTCATACTTACGTACCTAATTGTTTCTTTTTCAGCAATAATTTTCTTCTACTTTTGCCTGCCTGAAACAAAAGGCAGGACTCTACAAGAGATAGAAGATTACTTCAGCGGCAGAACGAAATCTTTGACAAGACGCAACACGCAGTGTGAAGCAACAGCAGCGTGATCGGATAGATGATGTTGATGATGATGTGATGTGATGATGATGTGTGATGAGGTGTGCACTGTTTTCGTATGAGTTGATGAGCTCTGATATTTTTATATCTGTATCAGATTAAAGTACGTGGACAGAAAAATACCAGTCGGTCTCAATCTTCTGTTTGGGAAATATTTTATCAAGGCATGAACTACTTAATATCGAATCAATCAATAGCATTTACTTTTCAGGGAGAAGTAAAATTTCTCCTTTAAAAACTTTGGTGCAAATATTGTGAGGGTGATATTGTATTATAAAGGACGCGACACAATTTAGACATCAAACTTTTTCTGTAGGTATGCTTTTTACTGCCATCTACGTATTCTCAAAGTTGTTTAATTTTGTAAATATAAAAGTCAAATGTAAAATACAAAAGGCCTCTTCAATTTATACGAAAGTTTGCAGTATGAAAGTGTAACGCTTTAACATAATCGTTAAATTGTACATACATACTCTTTGGAGTTACCTATCACCAAGTAGTTCAGCAAAGCTGCTATACATTTGATATTTTATATACAAGAAACCAAGATCAGAAAGAGATTTTTTTTACATATATTTTTATTTTAAGTACAGTATTAACTAATTGAAAACATGTAATTCAATTATACAATTTGATTCAGATGACTAAAATCAAAAAAGGTGTCTTAATATTTTTACAGATTTTTTGTAATAGTAGTGTTTTTAAGCAAGAAATATCAAATCTAACTGCGATTGTCTGAATTATGTAAACTTAAAGATACTGAGAAAAAAAGTGCCCTTGACTGTGAGGCATTTTATTTACTTAAATGGTGTGTGTTTGAGATTGGTTCCTTTGTTATAGTTGTTAAGACCCATTTTTGCGTGCCTCATTTATCTGCCAAAGGCTGTTGCAATCCATTCTAATGTAATAATGTCAGCTACCTTTTGACGTCATAACGGATTTAGATAAAATTTGGCACAGACCAGCAGTGTAATTGTTTAACACACTAGCAGTGCTCCACGGTTTCACCCGCGTAGTTTCCGTTCCCGTGGGAATACGGGGATAAAATATATGTCTATGTCACCCGGGGATAGTGTAGCTTCCCAACAGTGAAAGAATTTTTCAAATAGTTTTAGTAGTTTCGGAGCCTATTCAATGCAAACAAACAAACAATCAAATCTTTCCTCTTTAGAATATTAGTATAGACTAACAGTCTGAATGGCTTACATTTTGACATTTCAACAACATTTATTACGTTGTTGAGCGGACAAACTTTTCGAAAATCATAAAGCAGTGGATTAGCATCTTCAAAATGCTTTACATTCATATTGATAGTATGTTATGCATTAAGGGTGTTGTATCAGGATACTTTTATCCCGGGTAGCACATTCCTGTGGGATCATTTCTGACATACCTACACACGAGGGTAAAAGCAGAAAGAGTCAAAATGGAACTTCCTTGTTCCTCGTTGGTGTAGTGTTGATTGCTGAGCCACGGTCTTAGATTCTATAATAATTAGGAAATTTTCAGTAATTTTTTCGACTCTTTTACATGGGGCTATCGAAATGTGGGTATACTGTGCGCACGATTTCCTACTCCTTCATGAAAACAGGCACGTCGAGCGATCTTATATACCTACTAACATAATTCCTGAATTATTGTTAGAACAGTGAATTCTTTTAATTACAAATGTGGATGCTGGAACGTTTTCATGTTTGCTTTTCAATCTATGAATCTTGTCCATAATATAGGTTTCCTTCAATGATAATAATGTTTCGGCCTCTTTTACGCCTTCCAAAGGACCGGGCCCCCATGGTCCTGAGATAATTATGTAAAAAAAAAACTTTAAAAATCAGTCTATTATTAATGTGTAAAAGGGTTTTAACAAGAGTTGTGATTTGTACGTGATGCGATATGTTGTATATTTTGTGAAAGTATTATACTGTAGTTTGCGCTAAGATTAGTATGAATAATTCTATTTTTGTAAACGTCGGTGATGATTCTCTTGTGCACCAACTAAATTTAGGCTATTGCTATCTTTTTTCTTCTAATGAGATAAGTAAGAGACGGAAATAAATTAGAGCTTTCAAGTTTCTACACAACTACGACTACGATCTAGTTGTGTAGAAATCACGCCAAATTCAAGGCAAACGTCGAGACGTCACTTAGTTTGACAGTTCTAAAGCGTCACTTATCTTTTTCTGTCACGGTCTTTCAGTAAGAGATAGCAATACTCTGATTAGTTTAGGTGATGAACAAAAGAATCTGCACCATTATACGGATAAATGTGCCATTTTATAAATGTTTGAGTCACAAAAATGTGGTCACAATTAAATAATTTTGTTATGGAGAGGACACAACATTTCAGCAATAAAAAATAAGAACCTGTTAAATACTTACTAGAATATGTGGGAGACAGATACAGACAAAAGCGAGCTATTATCTTTTTCAGCAAAATGATATCGACCATAGTATGTCTGTATCTGTATTGTAAATTGTGTAACAATATTAAGTTTCTGTCATTCATTAATTATTTTATCATTAATTTCTACTTATGTCTCATCATTCTCGCCGTATAAAGCAAGTTTTTTTTTTTAAAAAGACCGAAAAGTGTCGTTGTCCTTTCCAATTTAGGTATATTTAAATAAGACGTAAAATAATTAAAGTTACCATTTTTCTCTGTCTTCAGCATACAATGCATTTTATTTATTGTTTAATTTATTATAATTTAAATAGTGAAGCATTTTGTGATAGTGGTTTAGTATAGAAATAGTCTAAATGTAAAGCAAATGTTGAACATATCTGATTTATTGAAAATAAAGAAAAAAATCACGATTTTGTCGTTTTGTGTACTACCTAGGTACCTATAGCATTCCCAAACTATTTGCTTAATTTTTAAACAGTTGCTCTAAGTCAACGAGTGAATGAATAAATCCCCTACTACAGATTGTGAGTGTGTGTGACTCATATACATTTGCTAAATGCTAACTACTATTCAAGAAGATAATGACGAGGAACAAACTGAAGCCTAAACCAATGTTGATCATACCATTAATAATTTTTTTTTGTGTCTGGTGACGAAAGCCACTGAAAAGCAAATTTTATCGGTTTTTGACTGAGGATGGCTTGTGTCAGACGTGTTGTCGACATGTCAAATCATTCAAAAGGTACAGCCAGAGGCCCAACCATGAATACTCCACGTAAGAAGAACGAAAACCGTTCGAAGGATTTTTAATGGAACACACAGCTAATATAGCACTTCGACAAGCACATTTCGTATTACAAAATAGTTTTTCAATTTTAAAATCGTTCGTATTTATGTTGTTAGTTATTCTTTATTTATTATTTAAATAACATTTATAACACCTGAAGAAATTTCTCCAAGGTAATGTTATAAGTCATTCAGTAGTAATATTTACTTCACGCGTTCATGCTACGCCCACAGATCGGCGAAAACACATCGAGTTTCCGAAAGTAGGAGCTGAAACGTTATCAGGACTGATAAAACCCATTGAACACTCCAGTGTGAAATGCGTATTCGTTCAACAAAGTCATGAAACTGGTCCTGCTGTTGTGTTGTCTCATATTATTCTGTGAGGCGATCGTCAATCTGAAGAGTAAGCTGCAAAAAGGTTGGTTGAAAATAATCTTCATCATGAGCATTATGAGCAAGTAGGAGCAAGCATCCTACTAATATTATAAATGTGAAAGTCTAAATGTTTGGTTGTTTGTTACCTACTCAATCACGCCGAACAGATTTCGATGAAATTTTGCACACAGATAGCTTTATAACCTGGATTAACACATAGGATACTTTTTAACCCGGTAATACGTTTCCGTGGCGATATTTCCGCCCTCTACGCGGGTGAAGCCGCTGGCAAAACCTAGTAAATAAAACAAAGAAATACAGGTACAGACACATCAAGCTACCCCAAACTATCAAATTTTTCCAATTGAACATGAACTTTATGCTTATGTATTATAGATGTAAATCTATCAAAGAAATTTGACAGATTGGGGTACCTTGATGTGCAGGCCTAGACAAAACACATTTCTGTTAGCGTTCACGCCAAACGCTACGCCAAAATGTTTGGGCATGAGCATTCGCTGGTGTGATTAAAATAGTTAACTTGGAATCCCCTTTTTGAGATGATCTGGCGTCGTCGTCGCCACCATGCCAGCCAGATATTGACTAAATGGGTACTGCTAACAAGTTACATTATGAACGACTAGCTTTAGTCCGCGTGTTTCGAAAATTATCCCATGGCATCACACGAGTATTACCAGGATAAAAAGTACCCTATGTATAAAAGTATCCCAAGTCATTACCAAGGCGAAAATCTATACGTGTGCCACATCCAAATGCATTCAGCTATTTAAGTAAAAGGTGACAGACAGACAGAGATAGAGTTTCTTCCACATTTATAATATTAGTAGGCATGGATTATAAACTGACGACGAAAAATTTTATGTCTAGGTCTAAAGAAAAAGAAATTCACTGATGGCGTGGAATTCAACCAAATATCCCGATCGACTCTTCTGAAAATCTTATCAGCTTTTGAAGAAAACATTCACAAGAACCTGAAGAGAAAAAAGTTGAAGCCAGTTTTCACGGCACAGTTCGCAAATAATCGTTATACGAGACCCTTTATCTACCCAAATGTATTCGAAACAGCTAAAAGCCAAATTCGTCCACACTAAATCCTAAGTGTCTTGTTTCTCTGTCTCGAGTCTCTTTCATTTATTTAGTTTAATTAAGTTATTTATTTAGTAAGTAATAAAAACTAGCAAACTCAAACAAGTTACCTAATATATAATTTATAACGTTGTCTATCGAATTATTTATTGAATAAACTACCTGCCCCTGCTTCGGTTTTAATCTTCTAACTCTACGTCTTCCGGTACGCGGTCGCAACTCCAGCAGGCTTAGCACGAGCACCGATTTGTCGACGGAAGAATAGATATGACTATTAAATAAATAATGTACAATAGGATAAGATAGCTATGTTTTTCTATTCATTATCACAGTTATGCGTTCTAAACGAATCATGATTTTGTAGATAATCGTATATACTTTGTGGCCGTCGAGTAGAAAGTTTTGTTGTCAGTGTGATTTTGACAGTTTGGGAAGAAATATTCTTCAGAAATAGGGACGTTTCTAGGGACGTAGACAAATATCGTTAGAAACGAAATACTAAATGACAGATTGTAGAAGGATTTCTACGGTGCAGTAACAAAAATGTAGGAACCAAATGTCACTTTGTATTGAAAAAGCGCTATCTATTCTTCGTAGAAATACAAAGCTAAGCCCGCAGGAACCATTTTGAACAAAACTAAGGTAGGACGATTCCTTTGTTATTTTACTTTGTCGAAAGTTCGTTAAATAGCTGTTATTTTACTTTATCATGATTGACTGCTTAGCTCTTGAAAAGTAAAGCGGAATGTCATACCTGTAACTATCTGCTTGCTTTGTTCCCTATTAGCCCAGTGAAGTAATGGTCGACTGTTGACTGTTGTCATACACTGGTATTTGTGTTCTCTCTCATTTCATCTCATTATCTACGTAAATCTATGGTAAGATTCTTTGCGTTTTCCTACTTTTGTAGTACTCAAACCTCTGCGGTCCTGTACAGTTTTTTGATCCCTATAAAAAACAGGATCGATGAGCATCCACATTTGTTTTTTGTAAAAATTGCCCATTTTCTTGCTGAGTGTACAATTTTTTGCCCCATCCAACCTGCATATGTTGTGAAGTCCATCATTGCTGCTTAGGTGCATAATGGGATAGGGTGATGACAATAATCTAAAAGGTTAAATCTGTAACTCTCCGCAATTTCCTAACCTTTTGGCCCGTCTTTTTACAATTTGCGGTAAACTATAGAAACCTTCTCAAACGAATGAATTGCAATACCTACTGTTCATGCCCCATTGCAAAAACCGCGGTATAATTTATACCCTACGGCCTGCGCAGACATATAGGAAATATCTATGCGAAATTTAAATAAAATCTATTCAGTAGTTTTCGTGTGATGCTGGAACATACATTCAGACAAACAAACAGACAAAAATTACAAAAAATAGGCCTATGTCCAGCAGTGGACGTCTTTCGGCTGAAATGATGATGATGATATTTCCGGCATTAGAATCGTTCCCAGACCTCGTAAAAAAAAAACAGTGTAAAGTTTTGACTTACGCTACGATTTTATTATATGTATAGACAGCATATACAGACCACAGATAAACAATACCTGCGCAGACATTCCAACAAGGAACATCACACATTTTGAAAAAAGACAAAATTGCAATGACGGTCGTGTGTTCCGAAATCACAACCACACTGCTTCTTGGTAAGAAAACAGGGCACGCCAGGATGCTGTCACAATTCTAAGTAGGTATTTAGTCCCGATTTTCGGCGAACAGTAGGTACATGTGGTGAGGCAAGGAACTACGACTGACGAGGTGAATGCTACGTTGAGAAGGTTGACTCTATGGTCGCAAGTTTATAGACCGCGCTTGACCATCAGCATGCGAGTTCGGTTCGGCAGAAATAGAGCATTACACCCATTTTTGTACAGTGTCCTAATTAGATTCTAAAGTGCTAATAACCACAAAAAAAACAACATTTTTATTTAATCGATTAGTGCCGTAAAAATGTATTAAAATTTTGTATTTTCTAATTTCGCGCGAAAGAACCATGGGCAAGCAACTATAGACCATCCGATCCGTCCCCATTTTTTTTTTTTTTTGATCCAACAGACTTCGTTTCTGTCTCATATTTTACGTTACGGGGTACAAAATAACAAACTACTCCAGTGGACTTGCAAATTGTTTCAAATATTGTTTAACTACGAAGATTGTTAGAAAACCAGATAATCATTATACAAATTCATTTAATTTCTTTTTAAGTTGTAATGTGTTCATATAGTTTTAGTTTTTACTGTAAAAATTTCACATGTAAAAATTGTTAATGACATAAATAAATAAATAACATGGATACTGTCCCTAAAACTTCTCATACCTGTACTGTAACCAAAACTAAAAACGTAGTATACAACTAAGTAATAAAAATTCGCGCGTGTACGCGAACGAAGTCGCCGGCAGGAGCTAGTCTTCATTACAAATCTTCTTAGTTAATTTAATCCCATTGAATTACTTTTTCATGAAATAATAATTAAATGTGCATTCAGTTAATTCCAGTTAAATATCAGTAGTTTATTTTGCATAGAGTGCTGCGATCGCTTTTCTTACCTCTACAACCCAGGCACTGGGTAAGACTTAATCCATTGCTAAGACAGGTTATCACACTTTTGGGTATCTGATTACCTACTAGTAACGAATGTCAAATATTCAAGAACGATAGCCAAGTCCAACGGCATAGCGTGCTTTTCGAGGCTGTTTTTGCCGTCATTTATGTTTCTTCTAACCATAACATTGGTCTGGTAAATGAATAATTTACAGGATAACCGTTATTTTCCGGCCGTTAAGGTCACCACACACATTTTAGCCCAGCATCAACATCGCCGCCTCATCTCATCGACAAGCCGCGCCGCCAACCATGCAGTACGAGTATGAATGAAGTTTCATGGCGATGCCGATTCGGTGCTAGTCTGACATGCTGCCAGCTTTTTGGCAATTCATATAGATTAGGTTGGAACTGTGACCTACCACTTGCGTGCCGAATTGGTCGAAGTAGCTAGGCCAGGACACGCCGTAAGGTTAGAATTGTGACGAGATGGGCGCAGGCTGAGCGAGCAAAGCAAACGGTGCCGCTGAAGCGGCCGGCGAGCGCCACTCTCAATTTCTATTTAGATTTCTTACCGATTAATTCCGATTTGTTATGTTTAAATGCTTGAATTAAATTGTAATTAAATTAAGCAGCATAGCAGGTAAGCATTTAAATAAATTTAGTTAAGTATTTAAATATTTTTTATGACTCATTTTATTTAGTTTACGGCTCAGTTTTACTGGTGAGCTTATTAATGAACATGCATTTTTTAATTTTTAATTTACCGAAACTACATTAAACGACCTAAATTGGTGCCAGAATACTAAACAACTATAATGCTAGAATTGAAGTTTATTCGTATAAAATTAATCGCCAAAGAAAGCAGTCCCTCCCATCCTAATACGTTGAGTCTTCATACCAATATGACCTTTTTTTATCGCTCCTTCATAGGTTCATAATACATTCTGCTGTTTGTATCTATCAACACCCGTACAGTCCGTTCACAGTTTTACCTCTGACAGTAGCAATAGCAACTCAACAACAACGTTATTCTAACAAGAATAAAGATTATTGTGATGTTAGCAGACGTGTCGATGACAGCAACCTAAAAGCAACTATAACGAGCGGACTGTACCATGACAAATAATGTTGTTGACATGACGTTGACATGCCACAAAAAACTTCCAATTTGTTTGCTGTGATAAAAATCACAGAGTTGAAAATAAAGTCCTGCGCTTGATGGTCTTACGGCATATTGGCAAAATCGTGTTGGCACCTCTCCAAATATATTTGTCAACACACACAAGATGAACCGATTTAGTGAAAATTTAATGGCTACCATTGCAGTTAACAAAATACGACTTGACCCTGGAATTTCGACAAGAACTTCCCGAACTCAATTGCTGTATGGAGCTTGGGTGAACATAACATACATAGCTATCGGCTTAGGCTTTGAATTCGCCTTGGTACAGGATTCGCAGCTAGCGAATCCTGACTCTGAAATACCCATCACACGGAGTGACGCATCTTGGAGCGGTAAGTGTAACTCATGTAGAAGCATTGTTCTGTTAGCCCATATCATCCCACTGCTGGGAAAAGGCCCATAACTTCCAGCTCTTTCGATCCCGGGCTAAAGTTGACTATTGGCCGTGGGGTTTCTCCTGAAATCTTCTAAGCGATCTGCCGGGACCCTTCTGGCTTTGTCAGGGCTTCACGTAGTGGTTATTTTGGCCCACAGCTCATTGGGCATACGGCAGACGTGGCCAGCCAGGCCTTAATTCTTCGTAGATAAATTTCCTTACGGGATTTTGTGTCAATTTTAGGGGACATCAAGTACTGTTTCTATGCATGTTTATTATTTGTATGAGACCTAAAATTAGTAGGTAGCTAGTGTTATAGCTATTGGCTATGGATTATTCTGATTGTATAAATAACGATATGTATGAGTTATATTTCAATTCTACTAACGTAAGGTAGAAAAAAATCGAGAAGCAGCTTTCCTTTGACCGAAGATCGAGTATCATGAGCGTGCGACTGGAGAAGCCTTTGTCCAGCAGTGGACTATGATAATGATAATTTTCTTTAAAAGCTGAGGATGGTTCCAGTACTTCACCGACCGTCGGTGCATGTGTCGATCGCGTTTGGCCGTTACAGTTACCTATATTTAACCGTACGCACACACACGATTTGCTACGCATGCCGTACATCAGTCGATCGACCGACGCGTTATGAAGTAATGCGGGATGTTTAGTGCTCCACTGGCAGGTGCGCTCACTATACAAATACGCCCATTGTATAAATGTCGTGTGTTGGTCAGGCGAGCACTGGACAATCTGACTTAATGTGTATCGCCATGATCACACATCCGATGCTACGCACCGATGCCGACGGTCTGTGACACAGATAACTATATACTAGTCGGAGTCTGTGAAGCACCGTAAGCCGGCCGGCCTATTACATCTTCCTAATGCTTTTATTTTTTTATTTCATGATTCAGCCAGTATGTTGCTATTATTTTGTCCTATTGGCTGTATTATCAGTGGCTTCATCATGGACAGGTCTGGACGTCGAATCATGATCATTTTAAGTCAAGTACCAATATTCATTGGATGGGTTTACACCAGCTCGGCGAAAACTTTAAAACAACTTATTATAGGTTTGTAATTAATTTGAGTTTTTAGGACATTTTGTATAATCGATCTTTTTAAGCATCTTCGATTGAGTCATCAGAGTTTTGTGTGTGTTAGATTTTTAACAATATTGATTAAATAATAAATGAATTAAAAGCATATATATGCATGCTGTGAAATTCAGGCGTAAAAGAATTCAGGCATGATGTTATGACCAATCTCATTTCCGCAACTATTTGGCGCAACTGTCCTTTCGCGCAAGTTTCTTTCACGCAAAGATCTTTTCGCGCAAGAGTACCACCAGATCATACTAGTGTAAATCACGTTTATGTGATTATTTTGTTTCTTAATATTGTAATTTTATTTTACAGCAAGAGCAATAACTGGCGTAGGTTGTGGCATGGCCATGATCCCTCCGAGAATTTACTGTACTGAAATATCCTTGCCAAACATTCGAGGAATTCTAGGGTCGTTCCCACTTATGGCCTTATCCATAGGAATGTCTGCACAGGTATTGTTTATCTGTAGTCTGTATTTACTATTACTAATATTATGGAGAGGTAAATTTGTAAAAAAGATGGACGAAATGTTATACTAAAACGATGTGAAGCATGCAACGTCCTATAATTTAGTTTTTTTAACATAACCTACACTACATCGGTGTGAGAGTGTTCAGTGACATGTATTTTGCTGACATTGCCCCACTGCTGAGGAAAAGCTCCCCCGACATACTTCCAGGCATCCTTTCTTAGGGCCACCTCGATCGCTTGATTAGCTGTTCAGTACATATTGAACGCGGTTGTATTGCATTTTTCTATGAAGCAGCATTTTTTTTTTATTACTAACGAAAAATTTCTAGCTTCTAGAATCGTTTGCTGAATTCATGGTTACAGTATCTCGTGTCAACGTCCCTCCCTGCCACCCTGTAACGTATGTGTTTTTTATTCCACTTTCCCTCTTTCAGGCTGCAGCCAACATATTTTTTCATTGGAAATTGATCTGCTACGGCTGTTGCATCTTCACATTTGCATGCTTCTGTTCTTTTATCTTTTTACCTGAAACACCTTACATCATCCTAAAAACTAAAAGTGTCGAGGACGCACGAGCCAGTCTAGTGAAGTTCAGGGGTCCGAATTATAACATTGATAGAGAAATGGAGGAACTTAGAGAATTTAGAGATCATAACCAGATTCGTAAGTAGGTTGTAGTTTGTTATCATTTGTTTAATATTTTGAAAACTGCTAAATGCAGTGGGTATTGTTAGCACAGTACCGATTCCGGTCGAAATGAAAAACGAATTCATAATAATAACTTTGATAATTATTCCTATATTTCAGTCTACAATATTTTACATTATGACATCGACTGTCAGCTCGATCTATATATGAACGTGAGCATTTGAGCCGTGTACAATATAACTTGCCAGGAATTTATCGATCTTTTTAATACTGCAATTAAGACTCTGGAAACATTCCTGAATCATGATTCAAATGCTAATCCTTAATTATTTTTTTAATATTCTAAATAATAATACATAAAACAACAGCTAACACTAATACGAATTAGTGTTTGTCTCATGTTATACCATCACTTTATAAACTTCTAGTTTTTGCCTGCGGCTTCGTGGTGGTCTGAAATTGTCACGGGAACGTAATACCCGGATAAAATGTATTCTGTATCCTAACTCAGGTTGTAGTCTACCCATTTTAAGCAGTTTTAAGCTATCCGCAAACAGGCACGAAGCGACGCGATTCTGGTAGAAATTTTTTAATGTAGTTTTCATATAAATTGTTCTAATAGAGCGCTGTCGCATCGCGCCTGTCTGCTTGAAGGCATAACAAACAACCCAACTTTCGAAGGTTTTTGAATATTTTAATACCCAGATGAATCATCAAAAAATCATGGATGCAAGTTTGTATGGAACTTCGGCATTTTCCGGTAGGAAATCCCATTGGGCTTGGTCTTGTCTCTCATAAAATAAAACATTTATTTTTGGTCTTACATTCTTGTACAGGTTATCATTTTTGAAAAATATGGGAGCGCTGTTTAGTAAAGCTTCGTGCAAGCCTTTCTTCTTGATGGTCACTTATCTTTTCATCGGACAATTTGCCGGCAACTCCTGCATAATGTTTTGTTCTATAGAACTGTTGACGGTAATAACATTTCCTTTGCCATTTTTAACGTTTTTTCGCATTTAGATTTGATTGAAACTCGTGCATGATGAGAGTTATTTCGCCATACAGGGACCATTTAAATTAGCTGGCCATATTTAACCCAAGTGTTGGCAATAGATATCGAAAACTAATGAAACAAAAATCCTTGGCTAAACGCTGCTTGTCCTGCTCCACAAGGTAGCTTAAACTAAATTGAATAATATTTGAAAACATTGTTGGAGCTGCCGAAGACTGTAAAAGCTAGATATCTTTTCATTATATCTTTGCATTGTATAAATTCAAAATTTTAGTATTGTATGATTGCATAGCATATGTGTGAGCACTATGTTCCTACTATAAAGCAAACATTTACAGGGTACGCCCTGGCAGCTGAGAGTAAGTATGTCATGCTCACTCAAATGTCTCGCTGGCGTGTGTGTTGGATCATTAAGTTCCCTTCAAAATGGTTGAGCTGAATGGTGCTGATGCATACTTCATGTCCGTGAACGGGCGCCGCCAGTAGGGACTATAGTCATCTCTAAGCTCCCACGGCTTATTTTAATTTCTGAATTGTTATTTTATTTTTGTTCTAAATACGGACGCTTTTGATGTGCACTTTTTACATCGTTCTCACATTGATAATTTCAACATAATGATGTAACCAACTTTTTGTAACAAAATCATCATTTTAAAAGAGTGTCCATGGAGTTTCTTGCCCGTTCTTCTCAATAGGTAGGAACCTACGCTTTAGAATGGGCAATTAGCTTCATATTTCTAACTCACTGACCTTGACAATTCAAAAGTGCCTGTAATTGGTTTATTTGAAATACTTAAATGCTTTGAGTTTGATGTTTTGCACTAAGTTCGAATGTTTTCTTTTTTAATATTTTTCGTTATTTTTTGATGTCGTTAACCAACACGCGGGTATAGAATTACCAGCTAGTTTTATTTGACTCTGTATACTCCTTTGATACACAATTGGAGATCCATAGTTTTACCTACCTCTGTTTAAAACTACACTGAATTATGAAGCTATTCGTCTGTTTTTTTTTAGGAGGCAAAATCATCTTTATATGTGCAAACTAGCTACATTCTGTTGGCCCTGACTAGAATATTTATGGGCATCATCACTGCTATACTCCTTTATAGAGTAGGCAGAAGAAGACTCTTGGCTTTAATTTCAGGTTTTTATTATTTCATATTATTTTTCATTCAATTCAATTCAAATCTTTGTTGCATATCTCATGTGTGTACAAGATCTTAATATTATTTACAAAGTTACCATGGACCCTGTCGGGCACAACAATGTGTGTGCTTTCAATCGCGTGAAAGTCCTCATGTACAACATCAACCACATTTTATAAAACTTACATGTAACTACATCTGTAGTTTTAGTCTCAGCCGCCAAAACTGAAGATGCGGGAACACGTGACGTACAGTTGTCCGTGTGAGAAGCAGCTCGTCCTGAATTCGATACACGCAGCCTTCAGTAGCAATTTCTCAGAGCTAGCGAAACTAATGAAATGACAAACAGACTCCGTATTCATAGCGCGTCCGCCGCTAGAATGCATAGATAGGGTTTCGTCGCCGACCACATTATATTTGAACAACCAGATTCAAATTATTTAGTGGGACCAATGGGAATTCAAAATAAAATAATACATAATTCCCGTTCGTCCCACCAATGGGGAAACACGAAATTTTCTAATAAACCTAATTCTATTGCATGTCATTTTCAGCTATCGGAGTGACCCTCACTTGCTTCACATTAGGAGCGTTCTTAATTCACCATGATGGACCAAGCGTGTTACCAATCATATGTTTTATACTGTATGATGTCTTTGCTAGTTTAGGATACTACATCTTACTAAATCTAATGATTTTTGAATTATTGCCGTTACAAGTAAGTATTAGTTTTTTAGAAAACACACGGTAGGTTTCATCACCAGAGAAGAAATAAATTACATTGCATATTGAGACATAAAACTTTCTTGAATTAAAACTAATTTACCTTACCATGGCAATGAGACGCTCTGTATGAGGTATTTACCCAAGATGAATGTTAGAGCTGATCAAGTAGCAAAATAGTAGTAGGACAAAATTTGAGTAGATAAAACGAAAAAAAGATGTACCACGGCCAAACACGGATCCTCTCAATGGAGCCAACAATGAATGCTCAAAGAACAGTTAGCCATAATAATGACTCTACATACAGGTTCAAGGGAGGTCGTACCAGGCGGCGGCCGACTTGGGACACAGGGGGTTGCGACAATCGTCGATAGGATCCGGCAACTGGCACTCGAGGTGGCCTTGCACAAGTCCGAGGCCATGTGGTTTCATGGTCCTCGGAATGCGCAACCGACGGGTTCCCAGATAACGGTGGGAGGGGTTCAAATCGGCGTCGAGTCGACGATGAAGTACCTAGGACTCGTCCACGACAGCCGGTGGAACTTCGCGGAGCATTTTCGCCGTTTGGATCCCAGACTGGAGCGGGCCGGGGCTGCCTTAAAGCGGCTCCTGCCCAATCTAGGGGGGCCAAACACCTCCTGAAGGAGGCTCTACGCGAGGGTCGTGCGGTCCATGGGACCATGGCCCTATTCGGGGCGCCGGTGTGGGCGCCTACATTAAGGCGCCAACCAGCTCGCCGGTTAAAGGCGTCCCATAGGGTCATAGCCGTCCGGATGGTCCGAGGATATCGCACGATCTCCGGCGAGGCGGAGGGCCTCCTTGCCGGATTACCGCCATGGGATCTGGAGGCAAAGGTCCTCGCGCACATCTGGGAGTGGCGCGAGGAGGCCAAACGGAGGGGCATAACTCCGCTGCCACGGGAAATCGCGGCACAGCGGACAGAGCTCCGGCGGGATCTCATGGCGACATGGAGAGTGCGATTGTCGCAACCCAGTGCTGGGCACGCCACGATTGCGGCGGTAAGTCCCCTCTTTGAGGAGTAGCTTGAGAGGCGGCATGGCGTCCTCACCTTCCGCCTGACGCAGGTCTTCACCGGAAACGGTTGTTTCGGGAGGTTCCTGTTTCGGAAAAGGCGGGAGGAAACGCCCGGGTATTTCCACTGCGAAGATCGCCCTGAGGACACGGTGGAGCACACGGTGGCGGTCTGCCCGGCTTGGGCGGAGCACCGCCGTATCCTCGTGGAGGCGATCGGCGGCGGCGATCTCTCCGTCCGGCCCTGGTCCAGGTCATGGTACGGAGCGAGAGTGCATGGGTAGCCGTCACCTCCTTCAGCGAAGCATTAATGCTCGCGAAGAGGGAGGCGGCGCACATGAGGGAGAGGCAGTATATGCGCCCTCACCACCCTAACCGCCGCAGGAGACGCCCTGGGCATCGGGGATCCCAGGCTGATTTCCGGCCACCGTAGGCGTGGGCTTGCGGACGGCAAGTAATGGGTAGTTCGCTTACCGGTAAGGACCAAGCCCAGGTCGACGGCGCGTTGTGTTTCACGCACGCCTCAAAGAGATGTCAGCACCAACTGACGGGGCCCGCAAGGGCCGATGCCTGCCAGGGGTGCGGGTTCGTTCGAAAGAGATACCGCCGACCCTGGCATACAGGCTACTGAGGGAACATGGGTGGGTTTTAGTCATTTTTCTCGATTTCCGCCTATATCTAAACATACGATTCCAATAATGGATTCAGAGTTTTTGCGACAGGCATCCTAATACAAAGTTGTGTTGTATGAATTTAATTTATTGAAGACCACTGAGTTATCAACTGAAATATTGTGATTGAAAAATTCAGGTTCGAGGGATTCTCGGTGGCGTATTCGTTACTATTCATTGCCTTATGATGTTTACCAGTACTAAAGCGGGACCCTTTATGGTGGACTTTTTAGGCGTGGGATACACGTTTATAACATTTGGTGGATTTTCCTTAGCGGGTAAGGGCATGACCAGAGAATACGTGAGTTTGGTCTCTATCAAACATTTTAGGGCCAATTTTTCAATCCTCAGATAAACAGACAGGGTTTATTCGATGCGAAAAAATCTATTGTTCAATCGTCAAATAGGCTTTATTCGTCGAATAATTCATTTATGTGAGGAATAAATCTATTTGCCTCTTTGATAGCCAGATAACCGCTTATTCCATTGATAAATGACGTTAATGTTACTAAATTTGATGTTAGTCTTCGTGTTTTACAAGTTTAAATAATTAATAATATGTTCTCCATGCAGATTCTTTGTCTTTGTTTGTAATCGCGTCAATTTTTTTTTTCTATTATTTGCTTGGGTATACCATCTCGATTAAACTCACAAGTAATTGAACCTAAGCATTATTAAAGTTTGCTGAACGCTTCCCTCATTTTGTTTTTCACTATTTTAATCAATTTAAAAATACCAAATAAAAACACCAGACGTCCAAACTTAAAACCTCGTAACGTATCGAATTAACATCACGCTGCAATCTGTTTGAATGGCATTGACAATATTCAAAGAAAAAGTCCGTCCCGTTCCAACATGCGTTTATTCTGTATATTTGTTTCACCTCCCTGAAGTTAGCGTTTGCACAGATGAGATATTCGCTCGGATTGTTATTCCTAGAATAAATATTATTTGAAAAATTGACAACCACTTATCCGACGAATAAAGAGTCTAATAACTTAATTCTTCAGGTAGCTATTGGTACTTTTATCTGAGGATTGAAAAATTGGCCCTAAGTTGTGTAATTTTTACCTATTAATTTACAGGTGTCGTATTCCTCTACTTCTATTTGCCAGAAACAAGAGACTTGACGTTACAAGAAATAGAAGAGTATTACAAAGAAATTCGTCCTACACTAGTTTCCCAGAGGCGTATTATGTCATTGAACCTGTTAGTAATGCAGAGTACCCCCAGATCTAGTTTGACACAACGTAATCGCAATGGTCCTAACATAATGACCTCCAGAAGCTCTGTGCTTGCTGTAATAGAGGCACAGAGACAACTACTAAAGCATAAAATACAACAAGAAAGCCTTGCAGAACATGAAAGTAACAAAAGTATAAATACAGAAAAATCATCGGAAAGTTCAAAATCATCGGGTAGTAGAAGAGCGATTTTAATATTTGAGGACCAGGATAAAGATGTTGATAGTGTTAAAAGCGTAAAATTAATGGACAGTAAAGAATCTCCAAAAGATGGAAAAAGTAAAGAGCTTGAAAGAAGTAAAGATGATGAGGACACTCCTGAAGCAAGTACCAGTAAGAAAAATACTTAATAGGCATGGGGGCTACCAAATAAAGAAAGAAGTAAAGATGATGAGGAGACTCCTGAAGCAAGTACCAGTAAGAAAAATACTTAATAGGCATGGGGGCTACCAAATATATTTTCTTATACAAATGAGTGGAATTTCCTGTGTATCACTTACCGAGCGTGGTTTCAAAGCATTTACTGCCTGCCTACTCAACACAAGAGCCACCGGACTGCAGAGGATAGTCTACGGTGATAAGATGCGAAATGCAATATGCAATTGGTATATGAAATAGTGGTTAGTTTATTATTTATCTAGCAACTAAGTTGTTTTCTTGTAAGAAAAGTTTGTATGAATTTAAATAAATCTGTTTGGTTTCATGGTTGTTATTTTCATACGAGATCCCAATAGGTCAGGCATGTTTGTATATTATTTGTTTTCTCTAGGAATAGAAACTAGTTGATACATTTGATTTCTCGGCTGTCTTAGCGCATTGCTTTATATTGCTGGGTGTTCTACTTGTCTTCTTCGCCACACTTGCATTGACTAAGTTTTTCCATTCCCACTCACCTTATGGCTATGGTAGTATTTAACGTAAGTAGTGCCCATGTCCGGAGGGGTAATTGGCAAGAAGCTTGCAGATAAAACTGGAGGCAAAAACCTTAGTGAAGACGACTGTGGGATAATGCTCTCTCTCAAATGCATACATAAGAACGAGAAGTGATAGAAGTACGTGTCTCTCTTATGTATGTATTCAGAAAGAGAGCGCTGGCCCACAGGTCAGCTTCACTTTTTTATTTGGAGTGTGGCCACAATTTTTTAACATGCTTCACTTGTATGTTTGTAAGCATGTGAAAAAAAAAAAGCATGTTTGTAAACGACTTCTTTGTACTTGATTTTGACCCACTTCAAATGATCAGATTTTATTTAAGCTTTGTAGACTTATCGAGGATCGATGACAATTCAATAATTTCATAAATTTGTTCCATGATGTTACAAAAGGTAAAAAAAAACACGCTTTTGTAGTTAGCAGAACTAAAAAATTGAAAATAAATATTAATTAAAACAAAAACGCTAAAACCAAATTAAAAAGCAAAAAATAATTTCAGTATAGCGTGTTTTTTTGGCTATTATTTATATCTATAAGCTTATTGGTAATTGCGTAGTAAACTGTCTGTGGGAATCGTTTTCATTTCGACATTTTCACAACATTCAGATTGTTTACGTTGCTACGCAGACAATTTTTTCGACCATATGAAAGAATGTAGGTATTAGCAATAGCTTTAAAAATGATTCAGATTCTAATTAGTAGTGTGTTAAGGGCCTAGGTCCCGTTTAGTAGCGTAAAACGGTTACTTTATGAACCGCACTGCTCATTAACGGTATATCTTGAAGATTTGAAAAAAATACTATTTTGCTATTGATTCATGTACACACGGCTACACATCAACCTAGACTGTTTGGACTTTGAACTATTAGAAGTTGAACGCTGCGAATAGTGCGAGAGGGTACGATATGTTTTTCTTATTTCGTCCCGCTTACGCACGTCGCCTGCGGGAGCGCGCCGCTACCACCACCAAACGGCGTTCTATTCTATACCTAGGTGTGTAGTGTGTATATTATTTTGTAAACAAGCTAAGCTCTCGTTACGTTCATTTACGATAATATGTGTTATTTATTTTTCGATTTGCGCTGCGCCTGTGAGTTTGCACCAATACATCCATTGGGCATTTATTAACAACTAGCTGACCCGACAGACGTTGTCCTGTCTTAACTATGAATATTGAATTCGCATTGGTATAATATTAGAAAATTATATGGTTATGTTACGCGCAACTTTCTTATTTTTTCTTTCATCAGAACCATAAAGTGTTTGTAATTCTCCTGTCAATAACAAACACAACAAAAAAAGAATTAACAAAATATTAGTCCAGCCGTTCACGTGTGATGCCGTGACCAAGGGAAATAGGGATTCATTTTTATATACCTATATTATTATGAATTTCTAGCTGTTACACGCGGTTAGCACGCGTGCAATTTGGAAATCTAGTTCATGTTGGGTTTTCAAACAAACTTACTACTTATCCCTTTTTTGCCACCATTGATTTTATAAAATCAACTAGCTGACCCGACAGACGTTGTCTTGTCTTAGCTATGAATATTAAATTGGAATTAGCTATACAAACCTTGTCCTGACAATAAGGAAGATAGATTTTAGATAGATAGATTTGTAATCAAAATTCTTCACGACAGTCAAAAATTCAATACGTATACGTGATTTTGCACAGACGATATTAGAAGCCTGCACAATAATTGCTTGACGCACGATCAACCATAATCTGAACCACTTTAAAACAGATTGCTAAACCATTGATTCATATGTTCGAAAAAATGTGTCTGCTCAGCAACGTAAATAACGCAATGAATATTGTTTAACTGTTAAATTGTAACAAATTATGATTGACCGTGAGTTTACGCAATTAGGGTGCTGGAAATTCTCATTGCCAAGGGAAAATACCTTACTGATATCTATTTAAATGCAATTTTTTTTGCAAGCAAGTATATCTGCTTCATTAACTTTTACAGTAAAACGACTGAATACTGAGAGCAGTGGTGGTCAAGTGGTAACGGCTGCGACTTACGAGTTGTAGGTCGTGAGTTCGAACCCAGCTAGGCGCTTTACTTTGTGTGAATTATTTCATTACCACTGCTCTCAAAAACGGTGAAGGAAAACATCGTGAGGAAACCGGCATGTCCTAGAACCTAAAATTCGAACACATGTGACATCTACCAACCCACACTGGGCCCGCGTGGTGGATTACGGCCCACTCCCTCTCACCGAAAGGAGGTCTGTGTCCCAACAGTGGGAACATTATAGGCTGATGATGATGATGATGATGATGATGATGATGAGGACTGAATAAATTAGGGGTAGCTTGGATTGGTTAATCCCTTGGATGATAGGCAGACTCATTGAGTCTGATAATAATAGAAAAGCCATTGTGTTAAATTACTTGATACTTAAAGGTAGAAAATTGTTTTCAAATAGGTCAACATGGATACACTATACCTACTAAGAATACGAGCTTTATTTTTCGTAGTTAGGTTCAATATTAAAAACGAACTCTTTAGTGTTTCAACTAAATCACAACGTTACCTTTTAGGTGGCACATTAAACTTATTAACTAAAAACATTAGCTAGAGGCCTATTCTATTCAGATACTTTTAAGCAGCGATATTCGCTAGATACCTTTTTGTGGGTAGCGAAATTCGAGCAGTATTCCGCCGGGTGTGTAGGTTTTCGTATTCTGGTTTCGCGCAAGCGGCGGGAGATAATAACCTAGGCCATACCATAGCCCCATATAGTCACTTAATGCATGGATCATTATAAATGTGTCTCCGAAATGACTTGACAGGGAACGAAATCAGTCGAGGGAAGCTTAGAAAGAATTAGAAATTTAAAACATAAATTCACAAAGCTACGCACGGTCCTCGTCGACAGCAACAGATAATGATTAATTATAAACGTTTGTAAGGATAATATTAAATAACTATCACAATCTGAAAATACTATAAAAATACTAAAAGCTTCCTCAGGAGCCAACAACAATTAAAAATCTAACCAACGATGAACATACGGCGCGTTGTGTTTCACGAGCGCCTCAAAGAGATGTCACTGATGTCAGCACAAAATGATGGGGCCCGCAAGGGCCGATGCCTGCCAGGGATGCGGGTTTGTTCGAAAGAGATACCACAACCCCTGGCATACGGGCTACTGAAGGAACACGGGTGGGTTTTAGTCAGTAAAAGTCTGACACGCCCTCCTGCTCCACCCAGAGCGGGAGAAGTAATTTGATGATATCCCACCCAAAAAAAAAGAAAAGCAACAATGAACATAAAAACATCACAGTTGAAATTTATGTGAGCATTTTAATCAACACAATAGGTAGAGATATATTCCACAGTCATACCCCCCATAATCATCGTGACAAATAAAACTTGACATGGTTTAATAATCTATGCCAATAATAGTTAAGTATGAGAAATCCCTCACGCTAGGCAAGAGTAACTTTATGTAAATACATAGTTTTAGACCAATTATATTTATGGCTTTAAGCTGAATAAAAACAAACATTCAGCTGAAATTACTTTAAAAAAATGTAGAATATTAAAAACATTTAACAATCAAATATTGTTATCAAATACAACAAACTACTATTAAAAAAATAACCAACTCTTCAACAAAAATAAAAAAATAGATTATTAAAAAACATTCAACAATCAAATAATGTTATCAAGAAATACAACCAACTACTATCAGAAAAATAACCGACGCCTTTGCCGCGTAATTACGTGAAGCCCGAACGATACTTGGGAAATGGGAACTGACTGGCATGGCATGCAACAAAACACTGAACACGAGCAAAAAGAAAGAATTTGAAATATTTGAAGCTAAAGTTTTTGGCAAAAAATGTGCATCTGTGTGTGTGGTTGCGTAGGCCAACGCAGCAAATGCTATGATTGGCCGATGCCACGATGCGCAGTCCCTTTCGTACAATTCTCAGTATTGCTGGTAGCGTAGTTATAGATATATAGGGTGTCTAACTTGATGTGTAGCCGTGTGTACATCATTTTGCCGAAAATACGTTTTTTGTATGGTTAATACTTTTGCTGTAAAAAAATATTTTCCAACAAGCAATATTTTGGCTTATATTCCATACACCTACTAAACGGCTTTGTTATTTGGAAATATTTTTACACTGAAAAATAGATAGTTAGAGGTACCACAGAATCGCGAAGCACAATTGTTAATTAATCTATAATTGCTAAGGAATATCCCCATTTTGAGATAAAAGGCTCAGAGGTGCCCTGCGCGGGCGCGGGCGTCAGTCGTGCTTTGGCATTCAGACGGGAGGGCTGTGTCGCTCGCTGCTCTGATCCAGCTATCGATCGACTACGCGTGGTGTGTGTTAGTGCAAATACTTATGAACGTATTGTAACAGTGTGTATTTATAGATTAGATCGCTGCAGAAAGGCTAATTCGTTGTGCGCGCCTGTATGCTATCAAAGGGTTGGGCAGGGGTGTGGCAGACTGGAAATAAACAGTCCAATTAGACTTAAATAGTATTCATCGTAGCCTTTTACGGCACATTTTTTTAAAATTCTTTCTTCGTACTTGTAGGTACCTACCTAAAGTACTAAATTTTCGAATTTTCCATCATGGGTGTCGTTTTCAAGGTATTTGGGGCATCTAAAGCCGATGGTGGGGTCAAAATGAAAATCCAAGATGGCGGCTGAGAAATTTTTCGAATTTTCCATCAAGGGTGTCGTTTTCAGGGTATTTGGTCTAAAGCCAATGGTGGGGTTAAAATGAAAATCCAAGATGGCGGCTGAGAAAATTTTCGAATTGTCCATCATGGGTGTCGTTTTTAAGGTATTTGGGGCATCTAAAGCCGATGGTGGGGTCAAAATGAACATCCAAGATGGCGGCTGAGAAAATTTTCGAATTTTCCATCATGGGTGTCGTTTTCAGGGTATTTGGGGCATCTAAAGCCGATGGTGGGGTCAAAATGAAAATCCAAGATGGCGGCTGAGAAAATTTTCGAATTTTCCATCATGGGTGTCGTTTTCAGGGTATATGGGGCATCTAAAGCCAATGGTGGGGTTAAAATGAAAATCCAAGATGGCGGCCGAGAAAATTTTCGAATTTTCCATCATGGGTGTCGTTTTCAGGGTATTTGGGGCATCTAAAGCCAATGGTGGGGTTAAAATGAAAATCCAAGATGGCGGCCGAGAAAATTTTCGAATTGTCCATCATGGGTGTCGTTTTTAAGGTATTTGGGGCATCTAAAGCCGATGGTGGGGTCAAAATGAACATCCAAGATGGCGGCTGAGAAAATTTTCGAATTTTCCATCATGGGTGTCGTTTTCAGGGTATTTGGGGCATCTAAAGCCGATGGCGGGGTCAAAATGAAAATCCAAGATGGCGGCTGAGAAAATTTTCGAATTTTCCATCATGGGTGTCGTTTTCAGGGTATTTGGGGCATCTAAAGCCAATGGTGGGGTTAAAATGAAAATCCAAGATGGCGGCCGAGAAAATTTTCGAATTTTCCATCATGGGTGTCGTTTTCAGGGTATTTGGGGCATCTAAAGCCAATGGTGGGGTTAAAATGAAAATCCAAGATGGCTGCCGAGAAAATTTTCGAATTTTCCAGCATGGGTGTCGTTTTCAGGGTATCGTAAATTTTCTCGGCAGCCATCTTGGATTTTCATTTTAACCCCACCATCGGCTTTACATGCCCCAAATACCTTGAAAACGACACCCATGATGGAAAATTCGAAAATTTTCTCGGCCGCCATCTTGGATTTTCATTTTGACCCCACCATCAGCTTTAGATGCCCCAAATACCCTGAAAACTACACCCATGATGGAAAATTCGAAAATGTTCTCGGCCGCCATCTTGGATTTTCATTTTGACCCCACCATCGGCTCTAGATGGCACAAATACCCTGAAGACGACACCCATGATGGAAAATTCGAAAATTTTCTCGGCCGCCATCTTGGATTTTCATTTTGACCCCACCATCGGCTTTAGATGCCCCAAATACCCTGAAAACGACACCCATGATGGAAAATTCGAAAATGTTCTCGGCCGCCATCTTGGATTTTCATTTTGACCCCACCATCGGCTCTAGATGCCACAAATACCCTGAAAACGACACCCATGATGGAAAATTCGAAAACTTTCTCGGCCGCCATCTTGGATTTTCATTTTAACCCCACCATCGGCTTTAGATGCCCCAAATACCCTGAAAACGACACCCATGATGGAAAATTCGCAAATTTTCCCGGCCGCCATCTTGGATTTTCATTTTAACCCCACCATTGGCTCTAGATGCCCCAAATACCCTGAAAACGACACCTATAATGGAAAATTCGAAAATTTTCTCAGCCGCCATCTTGGATTTTCATTTTGACCCCACCATCGGCTTTAGATGCCCCAAATACCTTGAAAACGACACCCATGATGGAAAAATATGTTAAAATATGTTAAAAAACAAAAAGAGGAACATAATCATTGCGTCGAGAGTAATAAACTAAACGAAAGAAAACTTTTACTGAACAAATAATTTATAAAACTACTTTAGTATCTACAACGTAGATAAGTAAAAATATGTTTAAGTATGTAACCTATTTTTGTTATTTTTCTATATTTATTTTGGTTTACTAAGTTACGTCACGTTATGTCCGAATCAACGTGAGCTGTATCTGTAGCTACATTCGCCAGCAGGTCCCAAACTGTCAAATTTTCCTAATTGAACTTAAACCTTATTCCTTTGTAATAAAGCTGAAAAACCATCAAACAAATTTGACAGATTGGGGTAGCTTGATGTGCTGGCCTCTGTACAACAATATTTATAAAACAAAACAAAATATGTCCTACATGCACGCTTTTATTCTTGTTTGTGTATACACATGTTTGAGCAAATAAATATATTAAGGATCAAATCTTACTTTATTCACATACTTACCTATTACCTACATGTTAAAAAATTATGTCCCGTACAAACTTTTAAAAGTTGCATCTATCTTTCTGGAAGTGTAGGCAAAAATGTCGACCTACGTGCCAATCTGTGCCACGGTATATTCTTTGGTCGTCGTTTTAGTGTAGCACGCCGCCGCCACTCGTTACGTGTGTGCGGGAGTATTTTGCTTAGCTCCGCCCACATGAGCAAGGTCGATGAGGATACTATGGCCGTTAAGCAATTAGGGTGCAGTTCTCAATTTAGTTCTCTCAGTACCTATAATATAGTAAAAACTTAAATCGTACATTTGTTACGAACCTGGCGGTGCGGACCACGGCTGACCCGTCCGCCATCTTTGAGAGCACGAGTGTTTCTTGGCCAATGTACAGATGCCGGTACATCAACACACACAAGCACACAAGCTACCCCAATCTGACAAATTTGTTTGATGGATATTTAACTTTATGACAAAATTACACGACGCATTTTTGTAAAGGTATAATATTCTTTCTAATATGGCACCCTCACTTATAATTTTAACGCAACGGGACCAACGAGTATAATTTGAAAAGTAAATATTACAATAAATTAACGGGTCAAAAGGAAGTATTTTTTTATTTTCAATAAATTCCCTTTGTGAATAGGGACATGACCTACGGGGACATCGGGAATACACGCAGTAATTAGTATCCAGTTCCAGTATAAGCTTGATGTGTAGCCGTGTGTACAACTGGTATTTCAACGGCCGATACTTTCGGTCTTCGGTCACGCGTATTTCTCGCGGCCTAGGTCCTGGTCCGTTGTAGTCACAAATGCCCATTACATTAATTTAGTTACACATTAGCAACAGCTTGAACAACTTTCTCAATAATATCAATTCCTTTCATAAAGATGTCGATATGTATTTTCTCGTTGTGGGCGTGTATCAGCATCGGAGAGTTCATGAGCGGAGAGAAGCTGATGGCTGGAATACCTTGACGGCGCACGTAACGTAAGTCCGTGGCGCCTGGGCAGATCACACAACGTATTGAGAAGCCCCTGAGGAGATGAGTTTGGACATGAAAATGATGATGATCTATTGGCAAGTGAAGTATTTTTACTTACGACTATGGCGAAGCAAAAAGGAGAGTTATGATATTTACGAGTATTTAGGTAGGCATGTTCATCTATTTCCTCATAACTTTTAAAGTACTTATCATAATTTGAAGTTAGAAGGTAATTTGAATGAGGTATCGTTGAGAGCTTCTTGATTGTACGCTGGTTATCTTATATGCTATGTGCGTGCACATCTTTTTTGAATATGGCGCCGCCGTCTAGAGGATACAAAATGATGAACTAAAAACACGTGAAAGCCGTGGCCATACTTTTTATAGCGTGATTGTTTAGTAAACTGGTATTAGGTTTTTATTGGACATGTCAGAACAATTATCATGGATTAATTCTTACTAATTCTTTAGATACGTGCTGTATAAAAAAGGGAATTATCCAAAAAAGTATATCTGCATAGTCAAAAGAAAACTTTCACAAAAACTTTTGCATAACCACAATGTTACTGC
The DNA here is from genome assembly GCA_949987655.1 of Polymixis flavicincta. NCBI lineage: Eukaryota > Metazoa > Arthropoda > Insecta > Lepidoptera > Noctuidae > Polymixis > Polymixis flavicincta. The sequence goes on from OX465175.1 coordinate 23,589,615, forward strand.
CATAATATATCATGCTATCAAAGAATTCAGTTATTTGAATATACGGAGAATTTAATTTGGTCGTCAATGTGGTAGATAACTAATTTCCTAGACTTTACCAGACCACTAGTCCAACTTACATGTCAGCGACTACTTTCTTTATGACATCCCAGAAAGGCATGCTGCCATCTATTTTGGTACTCTTCACTTGTGGGTTTTTGACCACGTACTCGAAGCTCACGCCTTCACCTGCCTCCTCACACCATCTCGATATCTACAGATATTCAAGTATTTTTTAGGAAATTAAAAAGACAAAGAATAACTTCTCCCGCTCTGGGTGGAGCAGAAGGGCGTGTCAGACTTTTACTGACTAAAACCCACCCGTGTTCCTTCAGAAGCCCGTATGCCAGGGGCTGTGGTATCTCTTTCAAACAAACCCGCACGCCTGGCAGACATCGGCCCTTGCGGGCCCCATCATTTTTTGTGCTGACATCTCTTTGAGGCGCGCGTGGAACACAACGCGCCGTCGACTTGGGCTTGGTCCTTACCGGACAGCGAGCTACCCATTACTCGCCGTCCGCAAGCCCATGCCTACGGTGGCCGGAAATCGGCCTGGGATTCCCGACGCCCAGGGCGTCTCCGTATCCTGCGGCGGCTAGGGTCGCGAGGGCGCATATGCTGCCTCTCCATCACGTGAGCTGCCTCCCTCTTCGCGAGTATTACTGCTTCGCTGAAGGAGGTGACGGCTACCCATGCCCTCTCGCTCCGTACCATGGCCTGGACCAGGGCTGGACGCGAGAGATCGCCGCCTCCGATCGCCTCCACGAGGACACGGCGGAGCTCCACCCAAGCCGGGCAGACCGCCACCGTATGCTCCACCGTGTCCTCAGAGCGGTCTTCGCAGTGGAAACACCCGGGCGTTTCCTCCCGCCCTATCCGAAACAGGAACCTCCCGAAACAACCGTGTCCGGTGAGGACCTGCATCAGGCGGAAGGTGAGGACGCCATGCCGCCTCTCGAACCACTCCTCAAAGAGGGGACTTACCGCCGCAACCGTGGCGTGCCCAAAGACAAAGAGGTTTGGGTACTAAATTGGTAATGACTGTGTGGTGGCAACTACACAGCCACGTGTGAACTGCGCATCATAGGTACTAACGTCACGCAAAGTCCTGCTTCGCGGAAGCAGAGTTTCCCGCGCAACTATCATATATATGTATGTAAAGTGCACCATACTGCTTATCGACCGAATAGGTAAGGTTAGGTTAGAATCGCGACTAACCGCGCGCGAGCCGAGCGAGCGCTATTTCCAAGTTAGTGGCAGTTACTTAACTATGTAGTAATAGCACAAGGTACTATTCGTCTTGGTACCAGTTCACAATTCGACGTTTTCACTTCGATAGATATATATGATCTACCGAAAAATAATGCGTTAAATTGTAAGCAGTATGTTACGGTTCACAATCTTTCGACAGTTCACAATCTCGCGAGATAGATTATAAACCAACGGTTTGTACAGACGCCTGCACATCAAGCTACCCCAAACTGTCAAATTTTTCCAATTAAACATGAACCGTACGTTGATGTTATAAAGTTCAAAATCGATCAAAGAAAGACAGATTGGGGTAGCTTGATGTGCTGGCGTCTGTACAATTTTACGGTGACATATACAACGTCCCGACATCAATCGTCGAACAGTTGCCCACCAGACGCAACAGCCGTCTGGTCGGAAGATCCTCCATTTTTTGTGGAGTTTGAGTGAACTTTACACAACCCTGTTCCTCATTCATACGTCTATAACTCTTCGAAGTTGCTCGTCTTTAGTTAGCCTGTCTATAAAAGTAAGTTATGACTCGCTGCATGATGACTTAATTTTATAGGTATCGTTAACATCTTTATAAATAAATAAAAAGAGAAGTCCTGACTGACTGACTGACTGACTCATCAAAGCCCAGCCCAAACCCTTGGACCTAGAAAGCTGAAATTTTGCACAGAGGTTCCCTTTATAGTGTAGACAAGGATTAAGGAAGGATTTTTCGAAATTCAACCCCTAAGGGAGTTAAATTGGGAATGAAAGTTCAGCGCGGGCGAAGCCGCTGGCAAAAGCTAGTCGATGAATACACTACATGCCTACTTACCATTCTCTCAAATTCATCATGGTCTACGTCTGGAGCGATCCTTATGTCAAATGATACCGATAGCGTCTCTGGCAAGATATTAATTTGGACTCCACCCTAGAAAGGAAGAAAAGTTCTACAAAATGACATGATTAATTATTTGATTTCAAAATTACGAGCATTACTAATTCCATGTGGTGCATGTGCAGTTTTGTAAATGCTCTTAGGAATGTTACACAAATTGTTAGGATCGGAATGGTTCGGGACGATTTGGGGTGCTGGTTCTTATTTTAAAAACTTACCGATAACTGTGTCAAATTGATGGATGTGGCGTCACCGCACCAGCTATTCCCGGCTGCCTTCTTCAACTCTTCGGCACGAAGAGTCATAAACTTATCGATTATGTAATGTAACTGTGAATAGAAAAAGATAGAATTTCATACATTTTAGTAGGTATCTAATGCGTAGATGGCCCAGTAAAAATAAAAACTGCATTTTCAATCCATCCTGAATGCTGATTCAGGTAGTTTGTACGTAAAAAAAGATGAGTTTCTCAATTCGGTTACTTTTTTATATTTCGTAGCTCAGAACTCCGTCTACTATAAACGCAACAAACAACAATTTTATTACGCCCGTGCGAACGTGGACGTATACTTAATTTTTTCCCAATTTGTTTATGTTGGTGATGTTATAATAATTTCCTCTCAGTGTTATTTATTTAGGAAGTGAAGGTTGTTTGGAGTAGATAACACAATCAAAAAGTGAAAAATAACCCTAATTTCGGAAGTCGGTGTCTTTGGTTTTGTCTTTTCGTTTTTTTGCCATCGTCTTCCGAAATTATTATTTTGCACTCTGTAGTGTTTTGTAAGGAATTCGATTGTTTTTTTTTTTTTGAAATAAGTACTTAAACTTTTTTATTATAAGGTCTCTTAGTTTGAATTGCTACTGACCTTTTCACCAGCAGTGCCGGAGTGGAGTAGTGAGCCATGTCCGGGCTCACCCCGACACGTAACAATGATTTCTGTAACACAATAGCAAATACATTAACATACTTCGTTAATAACATCTTGCAGCAAAAACTCTTTGCAATAATAATCTCATCGTCATCTGTCTAGCCTTTTCCCAATTACGTTGGGGTTAGTTTCCAGTCTAACCGGATGCAACTGAATACCAGAATTACATGGAGCGAGAAAGCAGTTGATGCCACTATGGTAGCCCCATATTTTAAGGTGGATGCGATAAGGTAGCTGGCATATACATGGCATAGCCTGGCACTTCCAGCTTAATGAACGTGAACAGCCAGTTTTGCTCAAGTCCCTACGATAGCATTGTGTATCTTTCACACAACAAGTAGCAGTTACCAAACGCAACACATAAATTAGTTTCATAAACAGGAACTTTGCCTAAGGTTTATGACGGTACGTATTTTACCGTTGCTACACAGACGTTATCTCAAATAATTATATGTATATTTCACACACTGAGACCATTTAAATGGAGACACACAGAGCATTACAATACTGCCATCTAGGAAAAGAGCTAACGCAACGAATTGAGCAACCTTCTCCTTATGTTTTTGTATCAAAAGAGCAGTTTGTTTCGATTAAATATCTGTAGGTAAATAATATCAGGCGCTTTACTTTGTGTAAATTATTTCATCACCACTGCTCTCGAAACGGTGAAGGAAAACGTCGTAAGGAAACCGAAGGCAAAAGAAGAAGAAAATTTGAAGACATGTATGACATCTACCAACCCACACTAGGCCCGCATGTTGGATTACGCACCTTCGGTTACGGACGTCTACACATTATCAGGCACGGCCAGCGTTTGGTCAGATAGACCCCAGTCTAAAAGAACCGCATAGCAACGTGCGTATATGATATATAACCTTTCCGTGAACATCCTACGCATCAGCGGAATTCCGCCAAACTTACGCCTACATGTTTTTTCTCCGTGAAAAGCCATGATCTCCTTAGGATTCGGATTCGGTAAACTCTCGTCTAACGCAAAACCAATGTTTAGTTTCTTAAACTCAGGTGATTCTGAAAATGCGCGCATTCCTTCTACGCCGCCGATTTCTTCGTCTGAAAACAAAATACATATATTATTGTTAAGCATATTGACCATATCCATAGATCGCTGGTGCATATCCGGCTCGAAGGACCTTAAGGGAAGTAGAAGTTAACTCTGTAAGTTACAGTCATCATCATCATCATCATTTCAGCCGTCTGACGTCCACTGCTGGACATAGGCCTCCCCAAATTGGAGTGATTTGCCATAATCACCACGCTTGGCAGGTGGGTTGGCGATCGCAGTATGGTGGCAAAATGTATAGAGAACGCTGCTGCCCATTCTCTAGTACTTAGTAAGTTACAGTATCAGATTGGAATCCGATTATTTCTCTCAGTGGCTGCGAGAGCTACAAAGTTATAAGTTCACTATATTGTAATTCGTATGTCATGTTATTTCATTATGCTAAATTATGACGTGAATTATGGCCTAGGCCAACAATGCGCGTAGGCGGAAAAATGTACGGCGATGACACCGTTCACATACAATAAAGAAATCTCGATGATGGTTGTCATAAAAGCAGTGTCAAGCAGGGGCGGGTCGCTACTAGTAGTAGATAATGCAGTTTGCTGAACACAACCAATTCTACCTCATCCAATACTAACCAGGTACAAACGTTAAATGAACAGTCCTCTTCAGTCTGACTCCAGCTTCTTTCAGTTTCCTAACGGCTTCTAGGTGCATCATAGTTATGCTTTTCATGTCTTGAGTGCCTCTTGCGTAGATGAACCCATCATCTGTTACGACAGCTTCGAATGGAGGATACGTCCATTTTTCCTGGAACATTATAAAATCATCGTAATCATTTTCCTGCCATTGTCTCATGTTAGTTAGATTTGCCGCAATACGTTTTTTATTATTATTTTTTCGCTTTCAGCCGTTACTCTATCATTCACTACTTTTTCTTTCATATCATCACTTACACAATGCATCCATCTTTTCTTTGGACTTCCTGTCCCTCTCCACCCATCAGCATTTATGTTCATTACACCACTCTCGTAGAACAATTTCTATGAAAACTTCATGAAAATTGTTCTACAAATGTCGCGCGCACGTCAATAGCATCTGAAGAAGCCAGGGTTGGCATGATTAAAACAAGTTGTTTTAAAACACATGTTTATAACAGGTTTAAATTAAACCGTGTTTTTATCACACGTTTAGAAACACAGAATATGACAAGTTTAAAGTGTATAAAACAATAAGAATAAAAAACGAGCTTTACAACTACTTCATGGCGAATGAATGGATATAAAATAAAAATAAATTAATATTTAGCAATCTAATTATCTAGACATAAAACCAGTTGAGTATGTCAATCTTATGCACTCATCAAATAAAGTCTATTTTTATTTATCCATGTACTCGTATCGACACTATGCGCTTAGGCATCGATTCCCGGCGACACGATGGCGCGGACACCTGCGACGCAATTCTAAAAATGGAAACTGTATGTACTTTATCCATTTATCTAGAGTGTCGCATTGAAATGGTTATCACTGTATCTTAAAACGAAAAGCCAAAATAATATGACCTCTGATATTTTTGTTAATAAATTTATAATAATAATTTGCATTAGACAGTACTTAGGAGTGTGCGCAGGAGCGCCATGACCTGATCCCACCATGGCTCTTTTATTACCGGACTACCAGACATACTGCAGGGTTTTTTTTTTTTTTTTTTTTTTTGGGTGGGAAGTCATCAAATAACTTCTCCCGCTCTGGGTGGAGCAGGAGGGCGTGTCAGACTTTTACTGACTAAAACCCACCCGTGTTCCTTCAGTAGCCCGTATGCCAGGGGCTGTGGTATCTCTTTCAAACGAACCCGCACCCCTGACAGGCATCGGCCCTTGCGGGCCCCATCATTTTTGTGCTGACATCTCTTTGAGGCGCGCGTGGAACACAACGTGCCGTCGACTTGGGCTTGGTCCTTACCGGACAGCGAGCTACCCATTACTCGCCGTCCGCAAGCCCATGCCTACGGTGGCCGGAAATCGGCCTGGGATACATACATACTGCAGGGTACTGTTGGGTATTTTATTAATTAATACTGCAACACCAAAATTAACATGTAAGTTTAAATGTGATCTGTGGCAACACTTTCCTTTCCAACTGTGACACCGGCCCAATACACACGAAGTTAAAATAGTCCGCCTTTTTATTTATTTTCCTCGGCACCAACAAAGCTACCAGCACCTATCAGCAACCACCACCTATTACACCGCTGCACATTGGTCCTTCGACGAGAACAGCGGTGCTGCGGAAGAAGCGATTAAAGGTTTGGCAAAAAATTTCATCGACCGTGTCGCAGCCATTTTGATTGGCAAAGCAAGCGGGCAGTCTGCATCAATCTCAGCTCACAGCTTGGTTGTCGCAACACAATCGCAATTATCGATTCGACAACTCCAGCAGCAATCTAGAGATCAGAGAAGCAGTCATCAGGTTCTCATCCTAACGATCATTTTCATCGTCATCACCGGGGTCACCTCTGCAGGTGTGAAGAGCACAGCAGCAGCACACATAAAGGTATTCCGCAAGAAGGAGTGAGACGGCACGCATCGCAATATTCAACAAATATTACTCATAGTTTCCTGGAACGCGATCATTGCACGCAGTGGAACAGAGAGCGAATTACGTACGACGGAACGAGAGAAAAAGGGATAGCAAGTAACGTCAAGTTGTTGAAGGAAATTTCCGGATCCACCATTTTGTGGCTTCTTCGATCGACTCGTTCTCAAGATCTGTCCACGCGCATCAAATCTAGTTAATATAGCGTTTAGTTGAGTTATAGGTTATAATTAATAATAAGTAATTACGTAAGGATTATAAACAAGTGCTGTGCACCAGTGGTTGAATATGGAGGACGAATTAAAACGTAAAATCGCCTCACGCGGCTACATAAAAGGTACGATCACAAGACTACTCAATTTCGTAGAAGTTTCTAATTTAAGTACAATAAGTTGTGATGAGCTGGTCAATAAACGTGATCGACTCATATCTGCTTTTCAAGAATACGAATCTTTATGTAAAGATATTCTATATCTCGATGCTGCCGACAAGGAAAAAGTCGAGCAAATTGAGAATAATTATTATAGTATTTTGGCATCATTGAGCGAGCAAATAAGATCCCGCGATATTAACATAGGCCCAACCGGCCACTCCAAGCATTTTGATGCAACCCATAAAACAAAGTTACCACCAATTTGCATAAAAACATTTGATGGTAAGTTCACGGATTACGTACCATTCATTAATTTGTTCGAATCATTGATTCATAATGACGTTAATCTTGACGATGTTCAAAAGTTTTATTATTTAAGATCATATTTAAAAGACGAACCATATAATTTAATAAAAAATCTCAGTTTAACGTCAGAAAGTTATAGTGAAGCTCGCAAACTACTGAACGATCGCTACAATAATAAATATAAGATTATAAATGATCATATATGTAACATTTTAGATTTAAGTAATATTGTTAAGTCAACAGCTAGTAGTTTGCGGGATTTTGTATCATATATTAGGCAACAATTAGCTGCAATTAAAAACCTCGACTCAAACGTTAAATACTGGGATGCAATTCTTTTATGTGTTCTTTCTCGGAAATTAGATGGAATTACTGCAAGAGCTTATCAGCTAGACCGCGATACCGGTATACAACCTAACCTCGAAGATTTCCTGCAATATATTGAGAGGCGAGCTCTGGCACTGGAAAATGCCGGACAGGGTTCTCACTCGCAGCAACAGTCAACGAAGGTAACAGCAGTCGCCACCGCAGAAGCAACATGCATCTTCTGTAAGTGTAATGACCATAAATTATATAAATGTAAAAAATATCAACTATTGCCAGCAAATAATAGACTGACATTTGCCAAAGAACAAAAACTGTGTGTGATTTGTTTAGGTACACATGGTGGGAAGTGTAGGTTCCACTTCCGGTGCTCAGAGTGCAAGAAGCCTCATAACACCCTGCTGCACTGCAATTCAGGTGAAACCACACCAACCGTTACCTTGTCAAGCAATGCTAATAACAATGTACTTCTACCTACAGCTAGAATCAAGGTCGTAGCAAGGAATGGCACCGAATACATTATCAAGGCATTACTGGACAGCGGATCTCAGGTCTCTTTTATAACTTCAAAAGTTGTTCAGCTGTTAGGTTCAACACCCTTGCAAAGTAACACTTGTATTGTTGGAATCACTAATGAAAAAAGTAATGTAAAATATAACATTCCCATTGAAATCCATTCATTAAAATCACCATTTAAGACAACGGTAACTTGTCACGTAGTAAAAGAAATAACATGCAGATTGCCTCAGAATAAGTTCGACGTCTCTAGGGTCATAATACCGCCCAACGTTATATTGGCAGATGACCAATTTAATGTGCCTAGTGACATACATATGTTATTAGGAGCTGATGTGGTTTTCCAGACGCTGATACCAAACGAGCAGTGCATGAGCATCGACCTGCCAGGGCAAAGCAAGCAGTCATCAGTGCTGCCCCAGAATGCTGCGCATCCATTTCAGCAGCCTGGTAACACACAGCTACACATCTTTAACACATACTTCGGGCACATTGTAGGAGGAAATCTGCCACCCAAGGTATCTCAACAGACATGTAATAGAGTAGTATTAAAATGTGAATTAAGTCTCAATGAGACGCTTGCCCAGTTTTGGACCAATGAAAAGGTCCCAGAAATATTTACTGAGCAAACATCTGAGCAAGAGCTATGTGAACATATTTTTCAAAGTTCAGTCAAATTAATTAATAATCAGTTTGAGGTTCCTCTGCCTTTAAAATTACCTTTATTACATGTGAACGATACTCTTGGTGAGTCATTTCACTTAGCTTTAAAACGGTTTTTAAATTTGGAAAAGAGATTGCACGCTGATCCCGATTTATTCATGCAATATAAAAATTTTATTCATGAATACCTAGCTCTTGGTCATGGTCATTATATTGATATAGAATTGTATGATTTGAATAAACATGCTGTTTATTTTCTGCCACATCATGCAGTTATTAATAATAACAGCAAAACCACAAGGCTACGAACAGTTTTTGATGGTTCAATGAAAACAAACAAGAAAGTTTCTCTAAATGATTTGCAACTCAATGGACCTGTGGTTCAAAAAGATTTATTTGATATAATTTTATTATTCCGCTTAGGTAAATATACATTTACTGCAGACATTAAGCGTATGTTCAGAAACATTAAAATAAATCCTGAATACACTACCCTTCAAAATATTTTGTGGAGGGACAATCCTGGCGAGCCAGTCAAGTGTATTAGATTAGATACAGTGACGTATGGCTTAAAAAGCTCAAGCTATTTAGCAACTCGCTGCATAAATGAGCTAGCAAATAGGTATGAAAATTCATACCCACTAGCGTCATCTATTATCAAAAATCATCTTTATGTTGATGATATTATCTATTGTAATAATAACTTAAAAACTACTATTGCTGCCAGAGACCAACTGCGTGATTTGCTTAAATTGGGTAGTTTCAACACTCACAAATGGTCATCAAATGATGAAAATGTGTTGAAAAATATACCGATAAATGAAAGGCACTTTGACAGTTTAGAATTACAAAAGGATAACTATAACATGAAAGCCTTAGGACTTCAAATTAATGTAAAGGATGATCATTTTATAATCTCTACTCCAGAACCATTCAATATGAATAAGGTAACAAAAAGGAGCATTCTTAGTTATATAGGTAGATTCTATGACCCAATGGGATTCGTGAGCCCAATTGTAGTCACAGCAAAGGCCATAATGCAAAAATTATGGGTACTGAACACAGGCTGGAATGAAAGCCCGCCTGCAAATGTTCAGCAAGAATGGTTTCAATTTACCAAAAATTTAGCTGCAATGCAGCCAATCCTATTAGATAGGAACATTAGAATTTCAGAAGCAGACTCGGCAGATTTAATCGGCTTTGCAGATGCTTCGAGTAAGACAGCCTACGGATGCTGTGTGTATCTGCGACTCACAAACCCATCAGGTACAACAAAATTGCACCTACTCTGTTCCAAATCGCGAATCAACCCTATCCAAAAGAAAGGCATGACAGTGCCAAGACTTGAGTTGAATGCAGCACTATTGCTATCGAAATTAATATCAAGGACTCATACTACGCTCAAAGTTAAAATTAATATAAGGCATGTTTGTTTATTCAGCGACTCGCAAATTGTCCTTGCATGGCTAAATACTGAGCTAGCAAAGCTTCAAGCTTACATATCAAACAGAGTAAATGTAATTCGTCAAAACACAGCTGGGTGTAGTTGGCATTATGTCAATACAAATGATAATCCTGCTGATCTCATTAGCCGAGGTGTCAATCCGAATGAGCTGAGTAGCTGCGATATTTGGTGGAATGGCCCAAAGTTTCTGCAAAACAGTGAGTACAACTTCCCTGCTTATACTGTGCCCACTGATTCATTTACAGTGGAACCCTGTTTAGCTCCTTCCAGCAACTTGGCATGCCAAAATCCAAATCCGCTTGATTATGTCTTCGAGCGCTTGTATAATTGCTCCAATATAAATAAAATAGTAAGGCTATTATCATACATTTTGAGATTTTTAAACAATCTTAATAAAGATAAAGTCAAAATAAATACAAACTTTTTGCAAAGTTCTGAGTTAAATCAGTCATTAATGTTAATAATTAAACATGAACAAGATATATATTTTAAATCTGAAATCACAGCTTTAAGCAATAATAACAATTTGAAAGGAAATCTATCTGAATTGCATCCCTTTCTCGACAACCAAGGTCTTTTGCGCGTCGGGGGTAGGCTACATTATGCTGATATAGCTTATTCACAAAAACATCCTATCATACTGCCCAAAGGCTCTTTAATTACTGGTTTGCTTATAAGGTGTGAACATGAAAGGTTACTGCACGCAGGGCCTAAGCTTTTACTGTCGCATCTAAACCAAAGGTTCTGGATTGTTAATGGATTATTAGAAGTTAAGAAAATAACTCACAAATGTATTGTGTGTTTCAGACAAAAGGCCTCAGTGGCCAAGCAGCTAATGGGCTCCTTGCCGGCTGCACGTGTAACAGCTACCAGCCGCCCATTTGAGAAGGTTGGCGTGGATTTCGCTGGGCCAATAAATGTAAAACTCTCTCGCGTAAGACGATCCTTAATAGGTAAAGGTTACATCTGTGTATACGTATGTTTCACGACAAAGGCCGTTCACTTGGAACTCGCGTCAGACTTGACCACGGAAACTTTTCTATCGTGTTTAAGAAGATTTATCTCTAGAAGAGGGTTGCCCACCGAAATTCACTGCGACAATGCAAGTACCTTTAAATGTGCAAGGAGTCAATTAGTCGACCTCTACAAACTGCAAGCTTCTCAGAGTCACCAAATGCAGGTACAAAGATATACCGCCGAGCGTGGGATACAATTTCACTTTATCCCATGTTACTCTCCTACATTTGGGGGGCTCTGGGAGGCGGCAGTAAAGAGCACGAAGTTTCACTTAAAAAGAATATTGCAAAAAACTGTTTTAACATACGAACAACTTAATACGGTATTAATTGAAATCGAAGCAGTGCTTAATTCTCGACCGCTCTTACCTCTATCTTCAAACACCGATGATTATTGTTATCTAACACCTGGTCACTTTATTATAGGTAGTGCAATGTCAATGTATCCGGAAAATAATGTATGTAACATTCCTCAAAATAGGCTTAAGTTTTGGCAATTGTGTACTTCTCTAAAACAGTCTTTTTGGAAAGTGTGGTATCAATATTATTTAAATTTGTTACAAAATAGACCTAAGTGGCGTGATAACTTAAGTAATGTCAAATTAGGCAACTTAGTCATTTTAAAAGAGGATAATACTCCTCCTATGTCGTGGCCCATGGCACGAATTGTTAAATTGTTTCCAGGACACGATGGCAAAATTAGGGCAGTTGAGGTTAGGACCCCAAATGGAAAAACTCATTCCCGGGCCATCAATAAAATCTGTCTACTGCCAATAGAATACGATCATAGTTCTTAGATATTTCTGTAAATATTAAAATAAGTAGAAATAGAATTAAATGTAAAACTGTTTTTCTTGTGATTAAATAATATGTCTTAGGTTATAAAAACCATTTAATTTCTGTTTTTTTCATACTTAGTTTTAAACAAATTTAAGCATTGAGTTAGTGTTATTTAATTTTATGTAACTTTTTACACAATAAACTAAGTTCGTTGCTACTTCTGTGAGCCCGCATCATGTTGGGTATTTTATTAATTAATACTGCAACACCAAAATTAACATGTAAGTTTAAATGTGATCTGTGGCAACACTTTCCTTTCCAACTGTGACACCGGCCCAATACACACGAAGTTAAAATAGTCCGCCTTTTTATTTATTTTCCTCGGCACCAACAAAGCTACCAGCACCTATCAGCAACCACCACCTATTACACCGCTGCACAGGTACCATCCGCATTTGGTTGATATCCCGACCTGTCGTACTCAGCGCTTCCCCTCTACATGCATTATTCGCACAGCCAAATATGGAAGTCTCTGCCGGCGTCTGTTTTCCCATCACACCTCAACCGCCTACAAAGGAAGAATGAACAGGCATCTTCTGGGCACACTCGTTCTATCACTGACCTCAACCATAACTTTCCATCAGGGGTGAACGAGGTCAAGAGCAAGCCAATTCAGCAATAAAAAAATAATGTTTAACTTTCCCAACGACGTTTGTTTTCACTTCATTGAGGAATGAGGTACTTACTTACATGACGGTCAGTTAAGGTGAAACAAGTCCACATTTTTTCCATACAAACTTCGGGAGGGTTTTACTCCACTGTTTAACACTGTACATCAAAACTTTAACGTGGTATGGTTTCGTCTCATTATTAATATTGTCGGTATGGAAACAGAATATTAAAATAATAAGCCATTAAAAAGTTATGAGCCAACAAAGATTCGTTTTTCTTGCTAATTTAACGTAACTTTGGACATGTTTAAGTAATAAAAGAAGTATAAAATCTCCAAAACTAAGTCGATAACGACAAAGCTCAATTATCTTAAAGTTCAAGATTTATGCAGTGGTTTTTTCAGAAAACCCGATCTTTCGGAGGACTTTTCTTAATTTTTTACGCGCCTCTTTTACTATAACTGATCGTGCAGCTCACTCAATAATGTTGTGCGTGTAGACTAGCGTCAAATGCTCATCACTGACACTACCTCTGTCGGACACGAAGCCTGGTGAGACAGCATGCTTTTTAGCCAGGCACATCAGTGAGTTTGAGCCCGCGACTAGTGTACCCTTAAGTTTGCGTATTCAGAGCGTGGCCTATTACAGAAATAGAGGATAATCATAGACATGCGTGATAAATTATGTATTATGGAAAAAACCGACCGCAACATATTAAGTAAAACAAATGTTTTAATGAAGTTTACTTTCAACGATTTCCTCAATAAATACAAATATTCCAATACCTCATTAACTGGAACAACATCCATATGAGAGTTCAACAGTATGGAGGGTAGTTCTGGCTGCAAACCTTCCCATGTTATCACCACCACTGGTTTCTTCGGCACAAACTCGTGAACGACAACAGGCAAGTCTAAGAGGCTTGCTTGTTTCTTAAAGAATTTTACACAATCACCTGAAAAGGAAAAAAATCCTTTTAAGTTTTTCTACTAATTCCCTATTTAATATTATAACTGCAAAATTAACTCTGTCTGTCTGTCTGTCTGTTACGCTTTCACACCTAAACCGCTGAACCAGTCGTCATGAAATTTGGCCGAGATTATAGCCTGGGATATGGAGAAGGACATAGGCTACTTTTTCACGCAATAACCCACATCCACGCGAGCGGAGCCGCGGGCAAATGCTAGTTTATAATAAAAGTAGGATTACAAGTTTATCCTCTAAAACTCACCATAATCAACATCTGGATGAACACTGGGAATTCTCAAATATTCCCTAAACCTCTGTATGACTTCATCGTTATCCCATTTTGAACTCATTACACGCGTTCTTTTTTAGATTCAATTCTATTTTCATGAGAACAGAACGCGTGCTGTTCTTCCCGTTTATAAAATGATACTAACGGGTAAAGTGATCGAGTTTTCAAATTGTGTGCTAACTGTGATATTATATGTCTCCCTCTTAAGAAGAATCAAGTCACTGGCTCGAAATCACTGGTGGGCTTGGCTAAAAATCACGCTGTGTCACTGTGTCGCTGTGTTGATAGAGATTGAGAGGTTCTATGGACGGACAGTTATACACGTCACCAAGAAACCATGTTAAGAATCTGACAAACGACCCAAGAGCTAGATTGATCCGACACTATACTGAAGACATCCCGGACGTCAGCTTGTACGAGATTAGGATGGCTCTGAAGCAACTCAAAAACAACAAGGCGCCGGGTGATGGCGGAATCACCGCCGAACTCCTAAAGGCCGGTGGGAAACCCGTTCTTAAGGCCCTCCAGAAGCTGTTTGATTCCGTCATACTCGAGAGCAAAACGCCACACGTATGGAATTTTCTTTAAGAGAGGTGACAATGCCTTTCTTAAAAATAATAGGCCTATCTGACTTCTGAGCCATGTCTACAAGCTGTTTTCCAGAGTCATCACGAACCGTCTTGCGCGCAGGTTTGACGACTTCCAGCCTCCCGAACAAGCCGTAAAGGCTTTAGCACCGTAGACCACATACATACGCTGCGGCAGGTTATACAGAAGACCGAAGAGTATAACCTGCCTCTCTGTTTAACGTTTGTGGACTATGAAAAAGCCTTCGATTCGATTGAAACGTGGGCTGTACTGCAGGGAGTCCCTCCAACGGTGCCAGATCGACTATCGGTACATCGAGGTTTTGAAGTGTCTGTACGAAACAGCCACTATGTCAGTCCGACTCCAGGAACAGACCTCGAAACCTATCCTTCTGCAGCGAGGTGTTAGACAGGGAGACGTTGTCTCTCCGAAACTCTTCACCGCTCCACTGGAGGATGTCTTCAAGGTTTTGGTCTGGAAAGGGGTTGGCATCAACATCAATGGTGAGTACATCACTCACCTTTGCTTCGCCGATGATATAGTTGTCATGGAGGAGCTCAGTACAATGCTCGATGACCTCAGTAGAGCTTCCGAAAGAGTGGGTCTTAAAAAGAACATGGGCAAGACAAAAGTCATGTCCAATGCCCGTGTAACTCCCACTAACGGTAGGAGGCGCTGCACTCGAAGTTGTGGACGAGTACGTTTACCTAGAACAAACTGTCCAATTAGGTAAGTCCAACTTCGAGAAAGAGGTCAATCGTCGAATCCGACTCCGTTCCGGCAGCGTTCGGGAAGCTACGCAATTCTTCTCGTCCTAAATACCGCAGTGTCTCAAGACGAAAGTCTTTGACCAGTGGGTGTTGCCAGTGATGACACATGGAACCGAGACGTGGTCGCTGACAATGGACCTCATAAGAAGGCTTAAAGTCACCCAAAGGGCAATGGATAGGACTATGCTTGGAGTTTCCCTACGTGATCGAATCAGGAATGAAGAGGTCCGTAGGAGAACCATGGTAACCTATTTAGCCCGAAGAATTGCCAAACTTGGCAGTGGGCAGGACAAATTGCTCGCAGAACAGATGGCCGATGGGGCCGGAAGGTTCTGGAGTGGCGACCGCGTACCGGAACACGTAACGTTTGAAGGCCTTCCGCAAGGTGGACCGATGGCCTTGTGAGGGCCGCAGGAGTCCGCTGGATGCGGGAAGCACAGAACTAATCGAAGTGGCACAGCTTGGGGGAAGCCTATGTCCAGCAGTGGACGTCTTTCGGCTGAAATGATGAATGATGATGATGATGGAAGGCCCCAACCGCATTACTTTCACTAAATTGTTGCATACCAATGTAGTTGTACTTCATACGCACACGAGTCATCTATCCGATTTAGAATTTGATTTGGATCAGTGTGATCAGCAGCTTCTAATTTCCTAATTAGAGTGTTCCTAGTTAGACTTTCTACAAATTGGATAGCGTACTACACACCTTAGTTTGATTCGTTATTTTCCTCAGTGCGCTGCTACCAGCTTTTTAGGAGGTATTGAGATATCATTGAAGATGAAACTAGTTTGAGATTATTTGTGCAATAACTTACTATATCTTTGTGGGTTTGTTTTATTAGAAATATAGCACTCCTCTGGCAACACTAGCCAAAGTTGAAATCGATCGGTGTTTTTTATAACTAATTTAATTTTGGTATTGTACTTGAAAATCTAAACCATCATGAAATCCGCGTAGTTTTCGATAAAGACAACGGGAGATTGTTATCTCTGTAAGCAGTAAAGTGGTTTGTTGAATGGAACAATAATACATAATCAGTGACTGTTGGAGAATACATATCAATGATTGGAGATTGTGGACTACAAACAAGCCATAAATTTGAATTTATGCATGGAAAAGGATTAATACATCTAAAATATCCAAACGTGAGTGTAAATTGTTAACATAATAACAATAACATTAGAAGTGCTGCACATAATTGGAAAAAGTTACTAATTTAAATTTGCGATACCTTCAGAATGTAAACAAACCACAGCTGTCTCATTGAAACTCATAAAAAAAACTTGACCAATCAGAACTCACCAAAAATCTATGACACAAAAGTTGTCGTTCGGAAATCAACTCGTAACACAAGACTAAACACCAGCTTTTTGAGACTGAGCTCCAATACACGCATACTACGCAACTCAAGTTTTGAATAGTATAGTAATACAATAAATAAATTTATTTTCATTTTATTTTACTTTTTTATATTTTTAATATTGTGTTTTTTGTTTACGTTTATAATAGTTGTAAATTCGAAGTAAGTTTAACTGTAAGACCGCGCTATCGCATTAGGTTATACACCTGTAATGATAGTTGTAAGGGAGATTTTAATAAATAAATTATAGTGCCAAAATTACAAATTTAAAACACCGAACAGTGGAAGAACGTAATATAACAATTCGTCGACCTAAGACCACTCCACGACTGCCTCATTAAGTATTTTGAATCAACAAACTCTGAAATTACAAAATACAGTTTACCAGACTTGTCAACTGCATATGACAGTGACTTAATGATCTAAAAGCAAAAATAACACAGTTTAAAAGTGAGTAAGATGGTGCACATGCGGAAATAGAAAGCCTTAATGAGGAGATCATAGCATTAAAAACCGTTTTACAGAAAGGTTACCTCACGATGTTTTCCTTCACCGTTTTGAGAGCAGTGGTGATGAAATATTTTACACAAAGTAAAGCGCCTGTCTGGGTTCGAACCTATGACCTACATCTCGTAAGTCGCGTGAATTACCACTGGGCCGCCACTGCTGTCTAACAGACAAATATTTGGAATTAATTATTATTATGAGAATCATATTAATGTGAATACAACATACGAACATTTTACTGAGTTTACCAACCTATAAATTTTATGGTTTTTATTCTATGTTCACTTCCAGAATAGAGACATTTGGTAATTTACTTTACCAAGAATAGGAATAGGATAGGATTTTATTTTGCAAATATGGGTAGTACACAATAGTTGTATTAACAACTATTGTGTACTACCCATACAACGACGACGACGACGACGTTGTTGTTGTTGTTGTTAGTTGTTATATATTTAATTATTTACTATGCAATAATATTTGGTTCTAATTTAAATTTGACATTTGATGACACAATGTTTTATAAACGACGAGGAATTCTCAACAAATAAGGTAGTATAAAGAATATTTTTGACAATCTGAAGTGCTATCTTGACAATTTTAAGGACCCTTCTCTCAAAACCATGAAGTAAAAGCCAGTATGTTCTAAAACCAATACTTCGAAGACATGTGACATCTACCATCCCGCACTAGGCCCGGATGATGGTTCACGGCCCACTCGGGATCTCACAGAGAGGAGGCCCATGTCCTAGCAGTTGACATTATAGACTGATATTTATATTAATAAATTAACAAAGATAAAGTTAACACACATTTTGGAAAACGTTGACAAACGTTCGGAGCAAGGTAAAATTGAAATCACTACCACACAGTTTCTTGGTAGCAAAGCAGGACACACCAGGAAAAGACATCCGCAGCAACGAAGACATAATGAGTGGTGTCACAGTTCTATTTAGTGGGTTTTTAGCCACACTACATGTGGTGGGGAGAGGAACTAGGACTGACGAGGTGAAAGCTATGTTGATAAGGTCGACTCTATGGTCGCAAGTTTATAGGCTACGCTTGATCATCAACAGAGTTCGGTTTAAAGTTAGTGAAGACACTACCACAGCAGATCGGTTATTAATGAACCTACCAGAGGCTCCTCGTAGAGTAATTTCCACTTAAGAAGATCACATTCGTCTGGTGCACGAGGATATCAGTCCAATACTGTACCAAGATCATTCTTGGGTGAGTGAACGGGCCATTTTAACGCTCAAAAATGATCAAGCTAAAATGAGCAACAGCCGAAGATGTGGGGGCACGCAACGTACAATTGTCCGTGTGAGAAGTAGCTCGTCCTGAAGTCGATACCCGCAGCCTTCAGTAGTAATTTCTCAGAGCTAGCGAAGGATTTCGGCTTTAATGAACTCGTGAAATGACAAACAGACCCCGTGTCCCCGATGTATAGATAGGGTTTCGTCGCCGACAATAGTATGTTAGTTACCTAGTATAAATCAGTGTTTTTTCACACTTGAACAACCCGATTCAAAATATTTAGTGGGACCAATGAGAATCCAAAATAAAATAATACATTATTCCCGTTTGTCCCACCAATGGGAAAATACAAATAAATCTAATTCTATTGCATGTCATTTTTAGCTATCGGAGTGACCCCTCACATGCTTCACATTAGGAGCGTTCTTAATTCACCGTAATGGACCAAGCGTGTTACCAATAATATGTTTTATACTGTATTATGTATTTGCTAGTTTAGGATACTACTTTAGGGGTATGAGGAACAGGGTGTAAAGTTCACTCATACCTATGATCAAGAGTATATATGTTCTGTGTCTATGATGGTAAAGGAGGATCCTCCGACCAGACGGGTATTGTGTCTGGTCCGGGAAACTGCCCGACAGTTGATGTCGGGATTTTTGTATCTATCTGAGTGGCGCGTGGTAAACTCTGCTTGCGCGATGTAGAATTGCTCAGTTCGTTCGCCTGTGGCATTGTAAATGGCGCCACTTTTCTTTTTGTGTTTTTCGATATTTGTTGCGAAGCATTTTTATTTGTAGTGCCGCTACACTACATCTTACTAAATCTAATGATTTTTTAATTATTTCCGTTACAAGTAAGTATACGTTTATGGAGAACACACGGTAGGTTTCATCTTTCAAAAACTCAAAGCATTTATTTCAATTAGACCTTTCACAGGCACTTTTGAATTGTCAAACAAAAATCGAAGTTGAAGCTAGGTGCCCATTCCAAAAACGTAGATCTCTCTGGAGAAGAACGGGCAAGAAACTCCAAGGACACTCTTTTAAATCGTGGGTATTACAAAATTTGTGTGCTTTCATCACCACAGAGGAAAAAAGTACATGATTGAATATTGAGACAGCTCTTTGTATTTGCTCCATGGAGACAGCTAAATGATTAGACATGGCAATGAGACGCTCTGTATGAGGTATTTATCAAAGATGAATGTTAGAGCTGATCAAATAGCAAAATAGTAGTCGGACAAAATTTGAGTAGATAAAACGAAACAAAGATATACCACGGCCAAACACGGCCCTCTCAATGGAGCCAACAATGAATGCTCAAAGAACAATCAGCCATAATCATGACCCTACATACAGGCATGAAGGGAAATTGCCCAAACTGTAACCATGGAACCAACCACTTCTTCTTTTTAACGAGTCGATGGCAATTGCTTAATACACTATTCGAAATTAGGGAGGTGACTACAGACACTAAAACAAGATAAATATACGTCATTTATTAAGATTGAATACCACAAAGGTACAACTGGCATTTCAACGGACGATACTTTCGGCCCTGGATCACGCGTATTTCTCGCGGCCAAGGTCCGTTGTAAAGTCACAAATGTCCTTTACATTAATTTAGTTACACATTAGCAACAGCTTGAACAACTTTCTCAATAATATCAATTCCTTTCATAAAGATGTCGATATGTATTTTCTCGTCGTGGGCGTGTAGTAGCATCGGAGAGTCCATAAGCGGAGAGAAGCTGATGGCTGGAATACCTTGACGGCGCACGTAACGTAAGTCCGTGGCGCCTGGGCAGGTCACACAGCGTATTGAGAAGCCCCTGAGGAAATAAGTTTCGACATGAAAATGATGATCATCTATATATAGCTCGAAAAAGTGAAGTATTTTTTGGATATGTCGGAACAATAGTCGTGGGTCAATTCTTACTACTTGTTTAAATGTGTGCAGTATAAAAAAGGGAATGACCCAAGAAATTATTCCTGTCCGGTTCCTGTTTCGGATAAGGCGGGAGGAAACGCCCGGATGTTTCCACTGCGTAGATCGACCTGAGGACACGGTGGAGCACACGGTGGAGGTCTGCCCGGCTTGGACGGAGCACCGCCATGTCCTCGTGGAGGCGATCGGCCGGCGGTGCGGTCTCTCGCGTCCGGCCCTGGTCTAGGCCATAGTTCGGAGCGATAGTACCTATGTAGCCGTGACTTCCTTATGCGAAGCAGTAATGTTCGCAATGAAAGAGGCGGCGCAAGTGAAGGAGAGGCAATTTATGCGCCCTCACAGCCCTAGTCATCCCAAGAGACGCCCTGGGCGTCGGATATCCCAGACCGATTCCCGGCCACCGTAGGCGCGGGTTTGCGGACGGCTAGTAGAGATGTCAGCACCAACTGGTGGGGTCCGCAAGAGCCGATGCTTGCCAGGGTTGTTGAAAGATACCGTGACCCCTGGCACACAGGCAACTGAAGGGACATGCGTGGGTTTTAGTTAGTAAAAGTCTGACACGCCCTCCCCTGCTCCACCCAGAGCGGGAGAAGTTACCTATTTGAAGATTTCCCAACCTCAAAACAAGACCCAAGAACGTATACCTACATAGTAAAAAGAAACTTTCACAAATATTATTCATGTAAAACCACAATATGACACTCTACGTCAAATTTACCACGTTTTATTGTTATTGCCATAATAGTTCATGCTGTCAGCAGCAGATGACGGTTACGATTTGGATATACGTAAAATTTAAGTTAGTCGTCAATTTTTACCAGACCACTAGTCCAACTTACATGTCAGCGACTACTTTCTTCATGACGTCCCAGAAAAGCATGCTGCCATCTATTTTGGTACTCTTCACTTGTGGGTTTTTGACTATGTACTCGAAGCTCACGCCCTCGCCCGCCTCCTCGCACCATCTTGATATCTACAGATATTCAAGTATTTGTTAGGAAATTGGAAAGAAGTCTGTGGTGGCAACTACGAGTACACAGCCACGTGTGAACTACGCATCATGCTGACGTCATGCAAAGTCCTGCTTCACGCATTTTACCGCGCAACTAGCACATATTTTATACAGCGTCCCGACTTCAATCGTCAGTCGTCACACAGTTGAAGATCCTCCCTGTTCTGTGGAGTTTGAGTGAACTTTACACAACCCTGTTCCTCATTCACACGTCTATAACTCTTCGAAGTTGGTCCATAAAGCGAAGCACACACTACAGCCGCAATGGGCCGCAGTGTAATGCATTTTCATGCAAAAAAAGCGGGCAGCCGCGCGCCGCCTGCTGTGTGCATTGGTTCATAGAAAATGTACGAAACTGATAAAGAACGATTTTTGCCGTTCACACACACTGTTATTCGTCTACTACATATCTAATAAGGATTGTGACTCGCTGTTGTTGTCTTAACAACTACAAACCTACTTACCATTCTATCAAATTCATCGTGGTCTACGTCTGGAGCGATTCTTATGTCAAATGATACTGATAGCGTCTCTGGCAAGACATTAATTTGGACTCCACCCTAGAAAGGAAGAAAAGTTCTATAAAATGACACGATTCATTATTTGATTTCACAATTACGAGCATTGCTAATTCCCTGTGGTGCATGAGCAGTTTTGTAAATGATCTTAGGCGTGTTACACAATTGTTAGGATCGCAATGGTTCGGGACGATTTGGGGTGCTGGTTCTGTTTGTAAAAACTTACCGATAACTGTGTCAAATTGATGGTTGTGACGTCACCGAACCAGACATTCCCGACTGCCTTCTTCATCTCTTTGGCACGGAGAGTCATAAACTTATCGATTATGTAATGTAACTGTGAATAGAAAGACATACATTTTAGTAGGTACTTAATGCATAGATAGTGCAATATTTACACAGTGCTGAGCTGAGTAGGTACCTCGAATCATTTCCAATCCATTCTGACTCAGGTAAAAAAAACACCGACCTAAAAGAAGCGAAGGTTCGCAATTCGGCTATTTTTATTTTTATGTTTGTAAGCTCAAAACTCCGTTTATTAATAAACAGTTTTGAAAAAATCTTCTTTGGTTTAAAGGGTACCACGACCGGCCTGGTCCCATATTTTATATGGGACCACGCCGGTCGTGGTACCCTGTGGTGTGCCAAATTGCGCCGGGATTTTTTTGCGGACTGGATCTTCAAGGTACTGCTCAGATGGTTCGAAGTACCTACTCAGCTCAGCACTGTGTAAATATTGGATTATCTATGCGTTAGTACGTCCGTGGGATCGTGGGATTACCTATGCGTATTTTTTTCCACTTAGTTAATGTAGATGATATCATAATAGTTTCCTGTCACTGTTATTTTACTTAGCAAGCTAAGGTATACGCATTTATTTTTGGGTACCACAACCAAAAAGTGAAACATAAACCTAATTTCGGAAATCGGTGTCTTTGGTTTTGTCTTCTCGTTTTTTTGTCACCGACTTCCGAAATAAGGGTTATCTTTCACTTTGTAGTTCATTTTAAGAGTCTGACGATCTTTTTAAATAAACCATTTTATGTTAAGTTCTCTTAGGCTGAATTGCTACTGACCTTTTCACCAGCAGTGCCGGAGTGGAGCAGTGAGCCATGTCCGGGCTCACCCCGACACGTAACAATGATTTCTGTAACACAATAGCAAATACATTGACATACTTCCATAAGAGCGTTAATTCCACGCGGGCGGGTAACAACGAATTTATAGTAGTTGTTCGTGAATATTTCATTCATCATCATCATCATTTCAGCCAAAAGATGTCCACTGCTGGATATAGACCTCCCCCAAAAGGGGAGTTTTGCCATCTTCGTCTTAGCGTGTCGATAGCAATCTAAATACAGTCAGCCCAGAATTTGGCTACGATTTTAGCACTTTCGGCAGCGTCCATTAGCTCCTGCAGTGTGCAGACAGCAGGACACGCTGGACAAGATAATAAGTGCCCCATTGTTTGTGGGACAGCTCCACATTTACACTCCAAGGCGGAGTCCTCGGAGAATCTCCACCTGCGCAGGTTTTCTTTACTTCGGCCTACCTGAGTCCGGAGTCTATTTAAAGACTTCCAGGAAAGCCAAGGCAACTCATATCCAGGTGCGAGATTTTCTGCGGGTAGGACAAATGGGTCTGGCAAGAAAGCACCGTCTCGCCTGGGGTGCATGAAAGGAGCCTCCCCGAGTGACGTATCAACTAAGCCATAATACGTCCGGCGCACCCTGGGCAGTCAGCGAGTCTCCACGCTGACTGGCTAATCCTTTCACCACGATGGCAATCCAAAGTCCACCTATAAAGCCGGATTTGTGCGTAGGCTCAATTAACATCGAAGGGTTCTCACAAGATACTCGTAAGTCGGAAATTCTTTCCGATGTCTACCGCAAAACTCAGTGCGACATTCTTTGCGTCCAAGAGACCCATCGAGATGAAACCCAGAGTCGGCCACACATCCCTGGACTAACGCTTATCGCCGAGATCTGTCACCCGAAGTACGGTAACGCAGTGTTTGCTGCTCCCTGCGTAAGCATACTATCCACCAAGTTTTGCCATAATCGCCACGCTTGGCCAACGGGTTGGCGATCGCCGAATGGTGATCAAATGCATAGAGAACGCAATTTCATTAAATACAAACCAAAGTACATTTTTTTTTATTTATTTAAAATAAGCACACCAACAGCACTGTCACTTACATTTCAAATAAATTACAATTTTAAGAAGGGCATTTCAGCCAAGCACTAGATCGTTGGTATTTATAATTGTTTTTCAGATTTACTCTTCAAGAAAATTAATCGTACTAAGTAATCCAAATAGAAAATAATTGACGGTATGTCGGTTTTTATAAAAACCAAAATAACTAGTAATTACTAACGATCTAGTGCATGGCTGAAAAAAATGTTCAGTTTTGTTTGTATTTAATTAAATAATCACGAAAAATAGCTATAAATGCGCAGTTGCCAGCCCCCGTGAGATGAACGCTCTGAATACCAGAATTTTACATGGGGCGAGAAATCAGGTGATGGCACTATGGTCGCGCCCTATTTTAATGTGGATGCGCTAAGCTAGTTACCCTGGCGGGGACTTGAACATAACTGGCGAAACAAAGTGTGATGTTCGTTCATTGCGTATCTTTCGCACAACGAGCAGCAGTTACCAAACGCAGCACATAAATTAGTTTCATAATCAGGAACTCTGTCTAGGATTTATGAAAGTGTTTACCGTTGCTACACAGACGTTATCTCAAATAATTATACGTATATTTCACACACTTTGACCATTTAAACTGAGACACACCGAGCATTAAAATACTGATTGCCATCTAGGAAAAGAGCTAACGCGACGAATTGAGCAACCTTCTCCTTATGATGTTGTATCAAAAGAGCGGTTTGTTGCGATTAAATATTAGTTCATTTTTATGCATCGTCGGTCACGGTCGGCGGTTGGTCAGATAGACCCCAGCCAAATGAGTCCCACAGTAACTTGCGTTACCTTTCCATGAACATCCTAGCGTCAGCGGAATTCCGTCAAACTTACGTCTAGATGTTCTTTCTCCATGAAAAGCAATTATCTCCTTTGGATTGGGGTTGGGTGCACTCTCGTCTAACGCAAAACCAATGTTGAGTTCCTTAAACTCAGGTGATTCTGAAAATGCGCGCATTCCGTCTACGCCGCCGATTTCTTCATCTAAAAAATAAACATAATATGAATACCAGAAGGCCAATTCTATTAATTAAAAACGTTCGCAGTGTCATCTCGGCGACAATCGAATTTCAAAAATTTGACAAAAATGTATAGGATTTTTTGACAGATTGACACTGAGATCAGACTGTGAACGTTCTTAAAATTACCAGAATTGCCCCTCAGGTTCTCAAAGTTTATGTGTAAAATACATTACTATTACACATATCCACCAAATTCATAGATCGCTGGTTCATATCCGGCTCGAAGGACCATAAGGGAAGTAAAAGTTAACTCCGTACAAAGATATGTCGTAAAGATTTGTAAGTTCCTAGCAGAGAAACACGTACCACTAAAATGCACTTAGTAGTTAGTTAGTTATCAGTAAGTAACAGTATTAGATTGGAAGGCAATATTTTATCTCAGTTGTTGATACCAATAACTACACAGTTAGAAATTCACTATATTTTAATTCTTCGACCAAGTTATTTCATGAAGCTAAATTATGACGCGCATTATGGCCTAGGCCAATGATGCGCGTAAGCAGAAAAATGTACGGCTATTAGACCTTACACATATAATAAAGAAATCTCTATGATGCTAGTTGTAAAAGCAGTGCTAAGCAGGGGTGGGACGCTATTAGTAGTAAATTATGCAGTTTGCTGAACACACAACCAATTCTACCTCATCCAATACTAACCAGGTACAAAAGATATATGAACAGTCCTCTTCAGTCTGCCTCCAGCGGCTTTCAGTTTCCTAACGGCTTCTAGGTGCATCATACCTACGCCTTTCATGTCTTGAGTGCCTCTCGCGTAGATGAACCCATCGTCTGTTACGACAGCATCGAATGGAGGGTAGGTCCATTTTTCCTGGAACATTATAAAATCATCATCATCATTTTCCTGCCATTGTCCCATGTTAGTTAGATTTGGAGCTTCCGAAAGACTGGGTCTTAAAATGAACATAGACAAGACATAGGTTATGTCCAATGCCCATGTACCACCCACTCTCATAACAGTCGGAGGCGCTGCACCCGAAGTTGTGGACGAGTACGTTTACCTAGGACAAACTATCCAGTAAGGTAGGTCCAACTTCGAGAAAGAGGTAAATAGTCGAACATAACTCGGTTCGGCAGCGTTCGAGAAGCTAAGCATTATATCTTCTCGTCCTACATACCGCAGTGTCTCAAGACGAAAGTCTTTGACCAGGGCGTGTTGCCAGTGATGACTGATGACACATGGAACTGAAACGTGGTCGCTCACAATGAGCCTCATAAGAAGGCTTAGTTAGTTAAAGTCACCCAAACGACAATGGAGAGGGCTATGCTTGGAGTTTGAACCAGGAATGTAGAGATCCGTAGGAGAACTAAGGTAACCGACGAAGCCCGAAGAATTGCCAAACTTAAGTGGCAGTGGGCAGGGCACATTGCTCGCAGAACAGATGGCCGATGGGGCCGGAAGGTTCTGGAGTGGCGACCGCGTACCGGAAGACGTAAAGTTGAAAGGCCTCCCACAAGGTGGACCTATGGCCTTGTGAGGGCCGCCAGAGTCCGCTGGATACGGGAAGCACAGAACCAGTCGAAGTGGCGGAGCTTGGGAGAGGCCTACATATGTCTAGCAGTGGAGCATCTATAATTTCTTTGGACTTCCTCTCCAGCACATGATTAAAAACCCTCTAGTTTAGAAAGTATTCGTCGGTAATAAAAAAAACTGCTATTTAATAAAAGTGCAATATCTGCCTATACGCGGTTAAAATGTATGGAATTGTTAGTTTATTTTTTAATATCGACGAAAAATTTATGCTTACAGGTTGCACACCAATGTCCCAGCCACCTTTTATAACCATATATGAGTTCTATGACCAAACGCTGAAATCTAAGAGCATATCTAAATTCTACAACCGTCTATGGCCTGGTTCTGGTTGCGCTAATACTCGTCACTAGCCTACAGAATATCTTGGGTGACACTTTCTACGAACATTTTCGAACAGAATTTATTCCAATTTGTTTGAAAAATGTTCGTAGCCTAGTTCCCAAGTTCATAACATAACTTAGGAACTGGGTACGATTCTAAGGTCAGGCAAAGTGTTACTGTGTTTTTTCAATACCTCGTAGTCTGGATTTGTTCCCGGTTGATGGCAATAGGGTCGCCCCCAATTATATAGGACTTAAAAGAGACTGCATACGAAGTTAATATTATGGTAATTTGGAAACGATATGTCGCAATCGAGTCATATCCGGTACGCCAGCGCCGTCTGATGGCGTTTGGTGGAGTTGGTAGCGTGCGCGCCGTTCCGCCGTCGTCGATCGTCTTGAGTCACTTTTCTGTTGGCGATCGGCGCATGCGGACATCACCAAACTATCACGCGTTCTGCGATACGTACCTAACCATCTACTGTGTACTAACTGTTGGATTGGAATTACAATTTGATTGAGCATACGGATCTATTTTCTTCATCCAACACTTCCCACCGATACCCAAAGTTAAGAGCACCAACGACGAGTACTAATGATGATGGAAGGAGTCCTCCTCCGTCATATATAACTTTATTATTATTTAGATAACATTAATCTTTATTGTAAACATAGTATTTAACTGAAGTACTTTGTGCTCACCTGGGTGCTATCTCTGTCGATAACAGAATTGTTTACAAGCGAATAATGTTGGGATTACTCTGTCGAGATAAAATAATATCTGGCCGATGTCCTTTATGTAAAGTATCACCGTTTGGAGTTATCTACGTAGAGACTATCCCTTACCTGTGATATCCAATCAGTCTACCTAGCCTAGTTATGTTTTTTTTTTTTTTTTTTTGGGTGGGAAATCATCAAATAACTTCTCCCGCTCTGGGTGGAGCAGGAGGGCGTGTCAGACTTTTACTGACTAAAACCCACCCGTGTTCCTTCAGTAGCCCGTATGCCAGGGGCTGTGGTGTCTCTTTCGAACAAACCCGCACCCCTGGCAGGCATCGGCCCTTGCGGGCCCCATCATTTTTTGTGCTGACATCTCTTTGAGGCGCGCGTGGAACACAACGCGCCGTCGACTTGGGCTTGGTCCTTACCGGACAGCGAGCTACCCATTACTCGCCGTCCGCAAGCCCATGCCTACGGTGGCCGGAAATCGGCCTGGGATTCCCGACGCCCAGGGCGTCTCCGTATCCTGCGGCGGCTGGGGTCGCGAGGGCGCATATGCTGCCTCTCCCTCACATGCGCCGCCTCCCTCTTCGCGAGCATCACTGCTTCGCTGAAGGAGGTGACGGCTCCCCATGCCCTCTCGCTCCGTACCATGGCCTGGACCAGGGCCGGACGCGAGAGATCGCCGCCGCCGATCGCCTCCACGAGGACACGGCGGTGCTCCGCTCAAGCAGGGCAGACCGCCACCGTGTGCTCCACCGTGTCCTCAGGGCGATCTTCGCAGTGGAAACACCCGGGCGTTTTCTCCCGCCCTATCCGAAACAGGAACCTCCCGAAACAACCGTGTCCGGTGAGGACCTGCGTCAGGCGGAAGGTGAGGACGCCATGCCGCCTCTCAAACCACTCCTCAAAGAGGGGACTTACCGCCGCAATCGTGGCGTGCCCAAGCCTAGTTATGTTGGGGTACTTCCAGTGTAACCGGATGCAGCTGCACCACCAGTAATTTATACGAAGTGACTGCTTTTCTGACTTCCACAACTCAGTTACTACACTACATTTTGATCTGGTCGGAATTAAACTTAGGAACAATAATAATTTATCTAGGTACTCCAAATTCCAGCCAGTTAATATTTCTGCAGCCAGAAGCCACAATTTTGTCGATTGATGATCATGTTTGCGAATGAATAAACGAAGATTTTACTGGCATGCCAGAAGTACTTCTTAGCGGGTCGATAGCAGAAATAAAACACAAAAAAACATATTATTTAAATAAGTTTGCCCCAAAATTCATTCAAAAGTACTGTGAGAGTTTCATGAAAGTGTAAGTGAAACTTTTTCTTTTTTTAGGTTGAATTTAATTTTCTAAGTCGTAATATTTTAATAGTAAGTAAGACTTAAATTAACATCGAATAAATAAAAACAAATATAATACTAACTTAACTAATCCTATTCACAAATTAAAAAATGGCGTCAAAAAATTCATCCTCATCGCTGTCGACTGGTAATGTTCCCAAGAGACTGGCAGCATTACCACGTTGTATGGCAATGCTTAGCCGCTGGCCAAGGTAGAAACAAGCCCTTGGGTCATAGGAAGTGTCAATCAGCCTTTTCGAGATTTCTTTAAAGAGGCCATGAGCACTCGGACCCCACGGTCCGAGGGTTTCAACCTCAAACGGCTCGAAAATATAATTACCAATTAGGTTGTTATACTTTCCCCGCTTGAGGTTTTCCGCAGCCGCAGCGGCAGCGCCAGTACAGCACACCGAGCCAGGAAAATGGGATGGCGCAAGAGTATCGAAACACGTTGCATCCCACACTAAAGGCCTACCCATCTGCCATGGAAATAAAGACATTCCGTCCGGTCTCTTGCCATCGTCGCGTGCCAAGCCATTGGGTTCTAATACAGCTGGAAAGCCAACGGTGACAAGAGCAATTACAAGTGTAATTTTATTATATTTTCTTCCTTATGTGTGTGTCTCTGTGTTGTATTGATTGTAATTGATTTTTAACTGTTTAAATGAAAGTTAATAAATTCATTGTAATTGGGACTAACTGTACTTCGGAGAGCGTGCACAGGAGCGCCATGTCCTGATCCCACCATGGCCCTTTTACTAGCGGACTACCAGACGTACTGCAGGGTACCATCCGCACTTGGTTAATATTCCGTTCCACATTTAACCCTGCCTTCAAAGCAAGAGTGAACAGGCAGCTTTCGGGCACGCTCGTTCCTTCATAACAGACCTCAACCACCGCTTTTCAACAGGCGTGATCGAGATCAAGATCAGAGGGGCAATTCTGGTAATTTTAAGAACGTTCACAATCTGATCTTAGTGTCAATCTGTCAAAAATTCCTATACATTTTTGTCAAATTTTTGAAATTCGATTGTCGCCGAGATGACACTGCGAACGTTTTTAATTACGAGAATTGCCCTTCAGGCCCATTCAGCAATACAAATAACATAAAAACCAATTTTCTTCATGACGTCTGTATTCACTTCATTGAAGAATGAGGTAAGTACTAAATGTCGTAAGAAAAGTTTGCGTAATCAGAGCGTGGCCCATTACAGAAATAGAGGATAATCATAGACACGAGTGATCCATTGTGTATTATGGAAAAACCGATCGTAACATAATATAAGTAAAGCAAGAGGTTTAAGTTTACTTTCAACGATTTCCTCAATAAATACAAATATTACATTACCTCATTAACTGGAACAACATCCATATGAGAGTTCAACAGTATGGAGGGTAGTTCTGGCTGCAAACCTTCCCATGTTAGCACCACCACTGGTTTCTTCGGCACAAACTCGTGAACGACAACAGGCAAGTCTAAGAGGCTTGCTTGTTTCTTAAAGAATTTTACACAATCACCTGAAAAGGAAAATATTCCTTTTAAGTTTGTCTACTAATCCTATAAATGCGAAAGTAGCTCTGTCTGTAAGTCTGTCTGTTACGCTTTCACGACTAAACTGCTGAACCGATCGTCATGAAATTTGGCAGAGATAGAGCCTGGGATATGGAGAACGACAAAGGCTACTTTCTTACGCGATAACCGTTATCCACGCGGGCGGAGCCGCGGGCAAGAGGTAGTCTTAACTAATATTATTGTAGCGATTGATTGATTGATTTTGCGTGAAGTCAGTGTGATGCATTGTTCGCATGTATATGCCACTACATTATTAATGCGAAAGTAAGTGTGATTGTTTTTACACTTTCACGCTAATACGGCTTATCAGATTTGGATGGAAGTTGGCAAATAGATTTATTTATTTATTTAAAATTTATTTGTTAGAATATTGTTGTTATAAAGGTGTTACACATAATATGACGTCCATAATATTCTGCTGTTCCCAGCGTACAAATATTTCAGAGAATTAAGATTAAATGTACAATATAATAAGTCAAAATTAGTTGTCGAAACCATACAATGTCCAGGATATAGAAAACTACTATCAAAATATACAGTGTCAAGTATTATTAATTATAATGTCAAAAATTATTAGATACAATGTAGAGAATTATTCAATACAATGTCATATCAAATTCCATTCAATCAGGGATATAAAGGCAAGAAGTCGTCTAATTTAAATTTTGAGTCAAATTTTTCATTTAAAAACTCATTTGTTGAGTAGTAACACTTATGTAATAGGAAGTTAAATAATTTCTTTTTAAATGTCATGAAGTTGAGTTTTTTAAAAACATTTGGTAATTGATTATAAACACGAATTGCCATACAGTAAACATTATTGGAAAATAGTTTAATTCTTTGCTGGGGTACACATAATCTGTGGATATTTCGACTTTTTCTTATTACAACATCATTATGTACTTGAAATAGAGCTATGTTTTTACGTACAAAGATACAGAGTTCGAATATATATAACGATGGGAGTGGTAATATTTTTAAATTTTTAAATAGTGGGACACAGCTTTCTAATGGTTGGGCTTTAGTTATTGATCGAATGCATTTTTTTTGGGCCTGGAATACTTTAATAATTTCAACAGAGTTGCCCCATATTATAATGCCGTACTTAGCGGAGAATTGATGCTACGTAACCATGATAGGCATAAATTGCTGCATTGATACCAGCTACACGAGTTATTCTGTATAAAACAAATACAAATCTTTGAAGTTTAGTGCATAATTTGTCAATGTGTGCTTTCCAGTTGCAATACTTATCTAATGTTATCCCCAAAAAAGTAGCACTATCAACCTCTTCTATAGTGTCATTTTCATATCTTATTTCTAATCGGTGACGTTTACTATTGTATGTTTGGAACTGCAAAAGTTTAGTTTTATTGATATTGACATGTAAATTGTTGTCTTTTAGCCATTCTCTTATTTTGTTTAATGTGTCATTAATCTCTTTTTCATATTTGGTGATATTGGTATCGGTGAGTTCAATACTAAGGGTTCTATCATCGGCGTACAGAATGCATGAACATGGGGTTACGTTGGGCAAATCGTTGATGTACAACAAAAACCAGAGATAGATAGATAGACCATGACCTGGAAGATATAGGCAACTTTTCATTCTGGATTGCAGACGAAGTCACGGGTAACAGCTTATTTAAAAAACAAGTTACTAAACTACCTAATTAATCTGAAATTAAAATGTATTTATCCCTAAACAAAATGTGATTTAATTGTGTAAAATTATTTTGTTTTAGATGAGTTCTTAGCTATTGTTTAACATCTATCTACAGAGTTTGTAACTGTACTTATGTTAATCATGAGAAAAACTTTCGTACCAAAAATATAAGAAAATCAGTTGAATTTAACACTTTCGTACTGTTTATGAGTCATATTTAATTACACACTAGATTTTGTGAGCGGATTCGCCCGCATGAAGATCGAAAATAATCCCACAGGAATAAATCGAAATAAAAAGTATCTTACTCGTATGTGTCATTCCAGGTTACAAACTATCTGTGTGCCAAATTTCATCCAAATCCGTTCAGCCGTTTTTGCGTGATTGAGTAACAAGCACTCAAACATCGAAATATCCAAACAAACTTTCACATTTATAGGTAATAATATTAGTAGGATAGTAGGATTTTAAATGCGGAAGTACCTAACTCTGTCTGTCTGTTACGCTTTCACGCCTAAACCGCTGAATCGATCGTCATGAAATTTGGCAAAGATATAGCCGTGTGCGTTACTCCAGCAGAAAAGTGACTCCTAGACTGACACCAGATGGTCGATGGGGCCGAAAGGTTCTAGAGTGGCGACCGCGGACCGGAAGACGTAGAGTGGGAAGGCCTCCCACTAGGTGGACCGATGACCTTGTGAAGGCCGCGGGTATACGCTGGATGTGGGAAGCACAAGACCGGTCGAGGTGGAGGAGCCTGGGGGAGGCCTATGTCCAGCAGTGGACGTCTTTCGGTTGAAATGATGATGATGATGATGAATGTGATGTAAATGAGCGCCAAATTAAAATTTGTGCGCTTAGTATTATTTTGTGTTTTTGGAAAAAAAAGAATAACCATTCCTGCTGGAATAACGTTGTGCCAACAGGAAAATTCTAAATGAATGATCGGAGAGAGAAATATTTTGCATGGGCAGAGAGCTTATATTATTTGTGCAAAAATGTGCGGCGAAAAAATAATTTGTGCGTCTTCAGGTTTTCGAATTATTGCACTTCAACGTTATGCAGAATCGTGTATCTCCAAAACCATTGTAATTAGATTACGCACTCATTATACGTTCCACTCACATTCACACTCTAGGAGACACTTTCCTGATGGAGTAACGCACACGATATAGCCTGGGATATGGAGAAGGACATAAGCTACTTTTTTACGCGATATCCCACATCCAAGCGAGCAAAGCCGCGGGCAAAAACTAGTTTAAAATATAAGTAGGATTACAAGTTTATCCTCTAAAACTCACCATAATCAACATCTGGATGGACACTGGGAATTCGCAAATACTCCCTAAACCTCTGTATGACTTCATCGTTATCCCATTTTGAACTCATTGTACACGTTCTTTTTTTAAATTCACTTCTATTTTAATGAGAACAGAACGCGTGCTGTTCTTCCCGTTTGTAAAATGATACTAACGAGTCAAGTGATCGAGTTAGCAAATTGTGTGTTATCTGTGATTTTACTTGTCTCCCGCTAAGTTTGATTAGTTATGTTTATCTTCTCAGTTTAGCTACTAAGTATTGAGATATCATTGAAGATGAAACTTGTTTGACATTATTTGTTCAATAACTAACTAGGTATATCTTTATGAGTTTATTTTATTAGGGATGCAAGTTAGGATTTTGCAGAATTTACTCACCTAATTATGTAAGGTTTTCAGTGTAGAGGCAGGCTTTTTGACAAAAAAAAAACATGATTCCGATCTATTACTGGCTCATTAGAAATTGCAACAAGATTGCAATTGTGTTTCTTGGTGGCAATGTTAAGCGAAGAGCGGCTATCACCCCGCACTGGGCTCA
This sequence comes from Polymixis flavicincta, assembly GCA_949987655.1. Taxonomy (NCBI): domain Eukaryota; kingdom Metazoa; phylum Arthropoda; class Insecta; order Lepidoptera; family Noctuidae; genus Polymixis; species Polymixis flavicincta. The sequence goes on from OX465175.1 coordinate 23,623,946, forward strand.
CGTGGTTGATAACGACCCTCTCCCTCTAAAAAAAAAAGGCCAGTATTAATATTAGCTGATTAGATATGCCACATGCATCAAAATCGCCAGTAAATTGAGAAATCACCAACAATTTTTTTATTTTTTTTTCAATAAAAATGATGATAATGTAATTGTTATCATCATCCCAAATTATACAAAACAAATCATGCACTTCTCTAAACTTGCGTAAAATCTAGTATCATGAACGTTGCACTTAAAAACATTGGACTTAGACCACTTAATCTGTACCCACAAGAAACAATCTTTTATTTGAGTATTCACTATTAATGTTTTTATAAAATTTACGTGGTTTTATATCCACCAAGTAAACCTTATCCGTCATATTGGCTTAAAGAGATTATTATCTTTAAGTGTACTTTACCGAATTTTAAACAAGACATAATAATTTGCCAAGCGTTTCCCGACTACATAACCACAACCCAATTATATTGGTTATACGATAACTCTTCAGACTTTTGGATTTCTGACTACCCAAAACGACAGGCATAACACACATTTTTACGACATAAATATCAAAAATAACAACAGTGGGTACAGCACTATGCAAACTTTATGGTGGCTCTGGGGATCTACTCTCCAAGTCCGTCAAGATCAATGAAAATACGTGCCCATCTGAAAGTAGTTGATCCGTGAAAACACGTTTCAAATTAAATTTTCCCGACACACGTCGGATCTAGGAACGACTGTCAAATCGTGTTGTAGTAATAATTAATAGTGCGGGAACCGAAAATCTTATGTCCGTAATTAAGGGATACCTACGGAGGAAACTCACGTAACTTCGGCCGAAACTACGAAAGTGAGTTGACCTCCTGAAGTGAGGTACTCGCTTCGCAGCACCCTACCCTATCGACATGAATTTGTTACTGCGCAACGAATCACCTTGTGTTCAAAGCCGCCATAAAGTTTGCATCGTTTGTTCAAACGTCAAAAATGTTTGGATAAACAGACGCTAATCATTACTTAACTTTAAGCAACGTTTATAAATAAGGGGGTTAAGTGTTTAGTAACATTAATTAGCAAACATGTCGAGTTCGTTGCCCTCTAGTTGTCTTGCCTATCAAATAACTTTCTAATATTCAAGTAAGTAGTAGTCTAGACCAAACATAGATGCTCTATATTAACTTCCTATGTAAATTCAGGTAAATTAATTGTTTAGCGAAATGATAACCTACTTAAATCAAATTACAACTGTCATCCTTTGACAATTTGAATTTTAAATGGTTATAAGACTGCTAAATGATGAAGTAACATCCTTGGCTGTAATTATGTCATATTTATCTACTATTTTAGTTTGCTTATGGTATCTTGTAGATCTTCAATGATACAATTGTCTGCAAGATGTGTGCCAAAGTATATCAAGTTGATTTATTGCAGTAATCATACCTTAAGAAGGTTTTACATTTTACTAGTTATTAAATTCAGATTGCTAGCTGCCTAATGATGAACGTCATTTTATTCGATTTCTCGCAAAACGGATGGCCAAGGTGTGTATTTGCGATGATCAGGGAACGTCTACGATCAGCACTGGACGTCTTTCAGCTGAAGGGCGATAATAATGAACCAGACGATTTAGGGAGAGTTCATCACAGGAGCAGGCCTGGAATGACGAAAGGTAGTGCCGACTAGTGGCTAAGTAGGTAGGTACCCATAAAAAATGGACAGAGAGTCAAGAAAAATAGACAACAATAGCGTATTTTAGTGGCTTGTGGCTAAGCTTTACCAGCTTCACGGGTCGATCGATCAAGTTACGCTACGCTTGCCGTGGTTGGTCCATAGATGGGTGACCGTCTTTACATACCAAGACCCCTCCGTGCCTATAGGAAAGCACGGTAAGCCCTTGGTTCCGGCTGTATTTCGTGAATTTTTGACAGTCGTTACGGGTCGTCAGAAGCCCGAAAATTTGACAACCGGTCTTGACTGGGTAATACGATGTACTCCTTGGTATATTGTAATACCTAGTTATTAGGTTGTAGACGTCAGACATTCAGTCGTTTCATATCAAATATTGTTACTCAGCTGCATCCGGTTAGACTGGAAGCCAGCCCCAGCACAGTTGGGAAAAGGATTGGCAGATGATAAGCGTCTTTTGAGCTAAAAAGGCTAACGCAGACTACATCACTTTTGTAAATCAAATAAATGCACCATGGCACCCAAATGCGGCTTTTTCTCTTGCAATACGTTACGCTGCGGCCTCACCCGTCTGTAATAGCGCTTGGCTTTTGAAAGTCGGTAACGTCGCAGATTTCTGTCAAATATTTCGATATTTTAACTAATTTTATTAATCAATAGTATTATGTTTGCAAGACTTCTGTGTGCTGTCATGAATTATTGGTTATGAATATTGCTAACTAATATCGTGACACTGAAAGTTTAAGTAATTTTTAGCGACTGTTTAATTATATTTTTTTGCCGATTAAGCGTCTTTTAACTTTAAGCAACAATTATAATAAAACCCTTTCAAATGCTTTCTTTTAACAACTAAAAAAGTTACAAAAAGTCACAACCAATGTTTTAATGCACCAAGAACCGATATTTCATCATTTAAATTTATTTTTAATTTAGTTACATTGATTAATCCAGTCTGTCCCAGCGACCTCTTTAAGATCGTCGGTCCAACTAGCTAGGGGAGTCCCAAAATACACTTGCTGATACGCAGTCTCCTCTCCAGAACTCGTCTGCTCCACCGGACATCAGTTCTTCGACAAACATGGCCAGCCCACTGCTACTATCACATGGTTGCGGAAGGCGAAGGACTACTAGTGTGTTGTGGGAGAAGCCAATCGCAGTTCACTGCTGGACATACCAGCAGTGGACTGCGATAGGTTGACTTGATTGAATATTGATTAATAAATAAAGACAGCGAAATATTTGACAGCAATTTGCGACATTGCCAACTTTCAAACTGCACAGTTTTCGAAAAAAATGCTATAAGTGGGTCATTCTCAGGAGACTCATTATTTGGTTGAATTCGGTGTCAATTTTTTTTTTTTAATTTAGGCCTTGTTAACATGAAATATCAAATCTAGAGTTAATTTAAAGCATGTTAGTAGTAGAGTGTTAACTCTAGATTTGATATTTCATGCCTAAATTAGAAAACAAAAATGACACCGAAGTCAACCAAATAATGAATCTCCTGAGAATGACCCAAGTATCCCTTATTATGCTCGTATGCTATAAACAAAAGTGGATCGTTTTCCATACCGATGGTAACATTTTTTATTTCCAAACTGGCCAAATAAATAGTTTCGTAAGCTTATTTTACGTGGTGGGGAAGTTATTTTTCTTCAAAAATCCAGTGGATTTTCTACACTCGGTGTTAAACCGAGAACAGAAAATCCAACAGAGTGTAGCGCGAGTGAGTCTAATGGGCCTACCACACGCTCAAGCTTCACCACAGTTTTGCCTGCACAGGCCGGTTTGTACACGGAACACCGTGCGTGTGGTTGGTAAAACTCGCCGATTTCTACACGGTATTCCGTGTACAAACCGGCCTGCGCAGGGAAAACTGTGGTGAAGCTTGAGCGTGTGGTAGGCCCATACGCGCGTCGAAAATACCGGATTCGCACACGAAGGGTTCCGTACCACAAGAGAAAATAGCCGAAAAAAACACGTTTCTTGTATGGAGACCCCTTTAATTTTTAACTTTGTGTATATGTTTATTATTTGTTACTAGCTGACCCGACAGACGTTGTCCTGTCTTAACTATGTATATTGAAATTTGCATTGGTATAATATTAGAAAAGTTATGGTCATTAAGTTTTCTTAAATTTTCTATGTTACCTACGCGAAATTTTCAATTTTTTTTTTTTTTTGTTTCGTAAGAACCTCCTCCTGGTTCTAACACACAACAAAACATGAATTAGCAAAATTGGTCCAGCCGTTTACGGTTGATGCCGTGACTAAGGGAAATAGGGATTAATTTTATATATATTTAATTTTAAATATTCTGTAAAAAACATAACTGTCTACCTATTACTGATCATAAGATACAGTCTACTGACAGACGACAGACGGACGGCGGAGGCTTAATAATAGGGTCTCGTTGACCCTTCGGGTACGGAACCCTAAAACACCGTATTCAATTTTCAACTCTTGGCGCTAAGCAGAGATGCAGTGCGCGAAAAATCCCGCCGCGGTCTTAATACGTTCGTGAGAACGTGTGCTTCATCATCATCAGCCTATAATGTTCCCACTGCTGGGACACAGGCCTCCTATCGGTGAGAGGGATTGGGCCAAAATCCACCACGCGGGCCCAGTGCGGGTTGGTGCGCTTACACTATGATAATGATTATGATAATATTACCACGTGCGATCGACATCCAAAAGCCGATAACGAAGAATTGAATGATAGTGATCTCAAGCTGTGGTGTGGGCAGAAAGCCAGGCAGGTTGTGCCAATATAAATAAGTTGGCAACATTTATTAGGATTCGAGGAAACTGACGAGCCTGGGAAAAGGAAACAGCTTAGTTTATTATAGAGAGAGACATACCTAGGATCTTTCGACAGGTATTACGGGTCGTCAGAAGCCCGAAAGTCTGACAACCAGTCTTACCAAGTCAGATGGGGCAGTCATCATCATCATCATCATTTCAGCCAAAAGACGCCCACTGCTGGACACAGGCCTCCCCAAAGGGGGGGGGGGGTTGCCATAATCGCCACGCTTGGCAGGCGGGTTGGCGATCGCAGTATGGTGGTAAAATGCATAGAGAACGCTGCTGCCCATTCTCTAGTAAGTCCCTTAGTCGCCTCCTACGACACCCACGGGAAGAAATGGGATGGTGCTATTCTTTTACGTCCGGCACCGCTCCATGTAAAATACTGGTATCCCGCCGCAACGAGTGAGACTGGAAGCCGACCCCAATATAGTTGGGAAAAGGCTATGCAGATGATGATACCTACTCGGAGAGGAAAATATATATTTACATTAGTATTGAAAATTACTTATGAGGGTATGGGGCTCTGCCAGGGTCGCAGATTTGTTCAAAACAGATACGGTGGCCCTGGCATAGGCAACTGAAGGAACATGGGTGGGTTTTAGTCAAAGTAGTAGTAAAAGTCTGATACGGAGAGCGGGAAAAGTCATTTGATGATATCCCATCCAAAAAAGGGGGTAAGTATGTGGCTGAACAACACGAGCCACTTGAGTCGATCTTCAAGCTTGCTTTGAGAGCCAGAATAAAACTAACCGATGTCTTGTCCGGAATTCCGATTGATACCCTAGGAGCAAACGAAGCAGGAGAAAACAGAAAAGGAGATGCGAAAACTTACGCTAGGTCTTAGCTGGAGGAGAGTGGCTCGTGATAGAATACAATGGAAATAGCTAGAGGAAGTGTTGAAGGAGGAGGCTTTCCGTGTACTTCCGGACGTAAAAGAATAGCACAATCCCATTTCTTCCCGTGGGTGTCGTAGAAAGCGAATAAGGGACTCACTGGAGAATGAACAGCAGCGTTCTCTATGCATTTTACCACCATACTGCGATCGCCAACCCGCCTGCCAAGTGTGGCGATTATGGCAAAACCCCCCTTTTGGGGAGTCCTATGTCCAGCAGTGGAGATCTTTAGGCTGAAATGATGATGAGGAGCTAAAGGAACCCTTTAGAAAGAGACATGTTGGATTGAGGGATATACGTTACTGCACCTTGAATAACTGTAAAAAAACATTCAGAATAAAGGAGCATCCTTGTTTATATAATGCTTGCCGTAGTTGGTCCCTAGATGGATGACCATCCCTAATATACCGAGACCCTTCCGTGCTACGCACGTTAAGTAGTTGGTCGAGTCTTTGAAAATTGTTACGGGTAGACGCAAACCATGAAAAGTATCACGATCAGTCCTGCCAAGGGGTATGGTATTACCCAGTAACTGGGTTGTGGAAGTAACATTTTAATTAGATAACTAACAATTAACTAGATTACTAGACACACAAAACTGACAATGTTACCTACTACTACAATGTAGTAGACGCCTAGAAAAAGTAAATAGTTTGTACCCGTGGTTTGTAATCACGTGAAACACTGCGGCCCAAATAACTGACGGCGCAGCATTCAAGAACTTTTGATTATATTATAAACCTTTTGATTCAAAGTGTGTTATATTTTGACAAATTAAAAACACCCAGGAAATAAAACTTATGACTAAAAATAACAAAAGACAAAGATTTATTAAAAATAAAACGGTACCACACACACGTATTAACAGCCAGTTAAAAAAAAACAACAACAAAAGAGGTTTTCTTCAAGGAGCAGCGGTAAATTATATGCTTGTTAAATAACATCAATATGTTACGCAAATGTTCACAGATAATCGATTTTCCTCTCATATCTTATTAAAGATTACTGTAAACCAGTTAGCAAACGCAGGTTCAGTGTTTGTGGTGGGTAATAAATTATTAATTAATTATTTTTGGCTTAATCATTTTGGCTGATAAATTAACGTGTCTTTAGAACGACTAATTAGGTAGATAGTTTCTACATTGACGTTTTTTACTGTACCTAAGGGTATTTCGGTGTAAGTAATATAAAATAAATTATATAATACATGTTGCACCGACCTCACATAAATTATGATAAGGCCAATCTGTCTTTGAGTGTTAACTAATACCTAACGAATTTGTTTATATGTCAAAACGGTAATAACTTGATAAAATCGATGAACTTATACAATCCTAATGGGACTGTAAAAAATTGCTTGGTTGAAAGAAAAACACAAATTCTCTATGGTCCTTACATCACCTTAGACCACCATGAATGAAATGAAACGCAAGCAGAAATCGGCGCGAAACCCTCCTACGCGGGCCTTTCAAAAATCGTCACATTCGCGAGTTACGTTCCATACCGCGACCGGCCGTGCACCTTTCGCCGCACGCCGTAAACACTGATTTAAAAAAACATTTCGAATTTCGAACGAAGACACAAGCTCGCATTTTAAAATTTCATCTTTTCAAAGCGAGATTTTTGGCCGCTATTACAATTAAATATTTTTGTTTATTTTAATTGCAAAGAAATAAGTGTTTGTGCTAAAATGGTTCGCAAAATCGGTGGACTCCTGTGTTGCCTCTGCGTTTTCGGTATTTCATTGAGTGATAGCGCTATATCAACTGATACCGTAAGTACTCAAAATTATTCATAAAATTGTAAGACCCTTGTTGCCTGCATTGGCGAATATTGGATATGTTTTACGTCCACTGACAGTTTAGTAAAGACTGCATTCGGTGTTCTATCAATGATTGAATGCTGGTTGCTTTTCTAATGTAACTTCGTAAATCAAATCGCATAAGACTGTGAGTACGAGACTTTACAATTATTGATTGCCAGTAATTAAACTACTTAGTTAATTATAAATCATGCAGGAAATTGGCTTAAAATTACACCAAAATTGGATTTACGCGTAGCAATTTACTTAATAAATTATAAATACACTTTCGACTGACCACATTTTACTATTTCATGAAATAGTCTTAAAATGGGATTTTATTATGAACTTAGAGGGTTATATTGCTGATTCTAATGATTATATTATTTAGACGTATTTATTACGGACACGAATCATATTTTGATCAAAATACAACCTGACAATTGCAAAAAACCGTAAATTAATTTGAATTTCGTGGGATATCCGGGCGCTTCTCCCATAGGTACATTATTCCATCATGATGCATGAAAATAATAAAAAAGTGGTTACCTACACAAAATATATTCAATAAAAAGGTTGTTAGGTCTATGAATACTACAGAAATCTCCTAAAACTATATTCTAGCTTTAAATTAAAATAGAATTTAATAGAATAGAATATTTATTTATTGGAGTAACCAAGACTCAACAAGATTGTTAGTAAAACTTATGACTATGTTAGTAAACACAGACAAACAAGGATAGCAATACAAGAAATAACGGTTGGTCACCGTTGCGAGTTTGCGACATCCCATGAGAGATGGCACAACAGTGACCCACGTATACATAGTCCAGGCGACTCACAACCATGCTTAAGACACTATTGGTGCTGCCCCACACCCTGCGCACCAGGGAAGCGCACTTTTTACGCATTGTTGCGTAAAAGTAATCTACATGCACATCTGAAAAACATCCCTAACGCACTACAGAAACGTGGCAGCCCCACCAGGATCTTAAATTCATTGTTATTATGCATTGTTGTTTGAAATTACCCATCCATATTTTTTTTATGACAAAAAATGTATTAATGTTCTAATCTGATTCCCATTATATTAATATTTAAATTAAATAAAACTTAACGTAAGTATCGAATACGACCTTAGTTTGGCACATATAAAGCTGCTCTAGTTACTAGGCCGGCCTTGACTATTGAATGTAACTTGTCATACCTACTGGTGGACACTATTATTCCAAGCCACAACATTATATTATCTTTAAGTACTTTAACTTAATTCCTGCTCAGTTTTTTCCTTGTATTTCGTTGACCTTTAATTTTTTCTGAGTCGCCAGGTGTAGTGCTCTAGATGGTAAAAAAATATTTGACGCCAATGCGAAACTAATCTCTCATTTACAAAATTATTTTTACGAAATGTTTGTGCCATTTCTTTTTTTCACTTAAGCCTACATGGGCACTTATGGAACGCCAGAATTTAGATGCACGGTTCCAATTAGTCGTTCCCTATAAAGAAGAGCCGGCTTGAAAAATATATCGGAATCTGGGTCGGGACGACCCGGGACCTTTGGAAGACGTACAAGGGGCCAAGACCAATTCGCAGAGGCCCTTTAGACGTTTTTGATGAAATGAGATTCCAAATAATATTATTAGGTACTGTAAAAAAAAAAACTGGCATAAGTAATTCTTACAATGAAACAGTGTCACACATGAAAACGGGTTGATTTCAACAGGAAATCGAATATCTGTAGATATTGTGTGGATCGTAGGGCGTTAACATAGCTATTGCACATTGCACAGGACCAGTGATTCATACACGATACATATTCAAAGATACACATGTAGGTAAAACGTACCTAGCATAAACCTTGAATGGGATATGCCTGATTAGTTTTACAATTAGCTAAATTGTGTAAATTGATCAAGATAGGCATTGCCTTATTCTGCGGACAAAAAAGATAGATCAACGGCTAGTAATGTCTTCTACTCCATGACCTCCTCGAATATTCATAACTAGCTTTTGCCAGCGGCTTTGCCCGCGCGGAACTTTCATCCCCTATTTAACTCCCTTAGGGGTTGAATTTCGAAAAATCCTTCCTTAATCCTTGTCTACATTATAAAGGTAACTTCTGTGCAAAATTTCAGCTTTCTAGGTCCAAGGGTTTGGGCTGAGCGTTGATGAGTCAGTCAGTCAGGACTTTTCTTTTTATGTATATAGATTAGCCTAAAATCAAGCGTCCTCTCTTCGAGAAGGAGTGGGCTATAATGTACCTCGTAGGCCCATTGCGGTTTGGTAGTTGACACGTCATGTCTTCGAATTTTTGGTTCTAGGATATGGCCGGTAGCCAATATCGTAATATATAAACTCCGTTTCAAGGCTCAGACAGGCGCTACACGAGACCAGCAGTACAATTTCTATTAAAACTTCACGGTAATCTTTTTAGCAGAATCGCATCAATCAAATGCTTCAATAACCAATAAAGATTTAGGTCGTAAATGTCCTGCTGAAAAATAAACAACAAGGACCTAGGTACGAGTTTTATTATGTGTATGCACTTTTGTACCAACTGTAAAAGTACTGATGTATTTCCTCTAAGAGTCGAGAAATATTCAAATGTTCTACACATTATCATCATAATATTCAAACAACACAAATTATTCAAATAAATTCAAAGACCCGTTTAATTAACAATGAAACTGAAGGAAACACGCGTAATGCAACTTGTATGCAAACGCTTACCTATAGCAGGTGTCGTCAACAATTGGTGCGTGCAAATGAAGCTAGGTGAAAGTGCTCAATCAACGCACTCAAAATGTTATGGTATATGCTAATTATGGAGCTGCCATTCTGAAAGCAACGCAATTAGAAATATAGGTAATGAGTAAGGAAGGTTATATTCTACAGAAACAATAGATATTGTTATAGATACAATTGTAAGAAAGTAATGGATTTTGATATGCTTTCACATTGAAACGGATTAACCGGTTACGATAATTCTTGTAATGGTTGTGTTTCGACTTTCTTGGTTACGGTGGGTTAGTAAAAACGCTTCAGTAATTTACGAAAATGAATATACCTACCTAAATGCAATCTTTCTCCAAACAATGAAATTGTTTTGTTTATTTTTATCTAGAAAATCGTATCAGGCACTACTACATTCAGTGCATACATAGCAAAAATAATTATGTCTGCTTTCATTATGTGGTAAACCAATCTTAGCTTATTAGTTTACGAAATAATGCAGGTTCCTGGTACGATAAATTTCAACTGCATTTCGTCAAGCTAATAAAAGTTGAATTTAGACCACAGTGATTGTAATCCAACCAATAAAGTTATATTGACATGTATTTCGAATACCAATAAGACCCACTTCCCGTAAATTACATGAGAATGAAGGATAAGATTTATCAACATGACGTACCAATTTGCCACCCAAACTCGTGTATAATTTTGGTTTGCATTTGATAAAAAAAAAAACAATACCGTTCATAATGCAATGAATTTACTTGTTATAACCTGATTACTTCTCAAAGATACAGGTACACATTTTTTAAGAAACATATTTCTTGGAGATAACACTATAAACAGATTGAGAGATTTCCCTTTAAAAAGTTCGACGTACGATTACATAATGATGTTGCTCCAATGCCGGCTGTGGCCTCCTTATTACCGTGGTAAATGGTAATCCGCAGTAACCGAGCTACAAATCAATTACTTTACACCACAAGCTATGCAACTTGTTACAAGATTACTACATCAAGATGTGCAAAGGTGTGTAAGTAAAACCAATAAAATAAAGCACAAACATCAATTACTTACACTTTTTTTTGTAAAAAATATATTTTTGTTAAGGTTAACCACCTTGAAAAATGTATGGGCTTGTCAGGTAAACTTAACTATTGCGCTCTTTAAGTTCGGGCTAGAAGTTCTGTAATAGAGCTTTATTTTTAAGCATCTTCGCATAATTATGTAAGTTTATATTCTCCTTTTATAACTTCTGATTCTGTTAACTTTGCGATGATATGAAATAAACCGTGATACATTATCTGACGACTACCAATGGTTTGACACCTCTGACGTAACAAGACGACTGTTAATTTAATGCAATGTCATTTTATTTATATTTTCAATAATGAATTAATAATTTCCACGTTATTATTGACATATTTTATTAGAGGAAACGTTTTATGATTATGATTCTTGAAGTAAATTTCTTCTAAGCCTTGCTTAGATCTGATCGAACATAGGTACCTCTCTCAGCATTGTGTTCGTGCATTATTTGATCTCTAACCATGGATGGCGTGAATATGCCCAGCAGTGGACTACTGTACCTACTGCTTCTGATGGTCTCTAGCCAATTCGTGCCTCTTTACGTGCGTCCTTACTTTTAAGTGCCTAGGGTTTGTACTCTTCTATGAAACAGCAGTTTTTTTATTTTTTTTGATAACCGACGTAACATTTCTGCGTTAGAGCAGTCTACAATCTTAATTATGCTGAATTCATGGTTACAGTTTGCACTTTGATGTCCAATGTAACCCGGTTTAGACTTATTTTATGTTGTATCCTATTTGAACCTGATGCTGCTGCATTTTATATACAGACCTTAATATCGATACCTGTTCCAATAAATAATCTGCAAACTGTCTTCCAAATAAGGCGAATGGAATTCATAACAATAACAAGAAATTGGATAAAACACCGTTAATCGATTAAAAACTCGCTTTTACGTCAGCAAAATTGATTTTATGTTTCATGGTGATCGGTTAAATTATTAAATCAATCAAAAGGTGTTTCTAGATGGCCCATTTCTTAGATGATTCAAAAGTTAAAAAAAAGCAGAAAAAATACTGCTATATTTGTTTATTAAAAGTTTATGCACAAATAAAACTGTACAAAGGCGGACATACCTGAGGCATTTTCTACCAGTCAACCTTAAGGTGACAGAGATGCAAATACAAAACATGGCAGGGCCTGAACTCGCTATGACCACTTAACGATTCCTTACTCGTAACCACGTCAATTACACACGAATTCTGCTAATATCGTATCAATAATATCGACAAATTGACTTGGAACATACAGAATATGACATTTCGATTCCTTACTTACTTCCGTGACATTGGTTTCTAAAAAAAAACGATATTGACGTAGTTTGGACGTAGACGTAGACACAGAATTGGGGCCCTGGTGCAACAAAAGGGATAGACAACTGGTGATCGCGAAGTGGTCGAAATTCGACCATAGTTAAAAAAAAAAATGTTTTCTGCACTCTCTCTCCATAGGTATAAACTTTAATACTTCCAGCCGCGTAATTTTCATAAAAAGGGGTACTTCACGTAACATAGTTATAGAATTCGAATACATTGAATGCACACATACAAAAAAACAGAATAACGCTAACGCTGATCATCCTGTTTATGGACACAATGTGGTATATACATGAAAATGGTAATGATCAGGTATAGAAGTGAGAATTTATCGAACCACTGATATCTAAACGAAAGGGCTAGGTCGGTAGGTCAGACGATAAAATTGCTTCCAAATATGCTATCAGTAGGTTCACTTATCGACTACTTTCAAACACATCAATACAAATAAGGTACCTATGGCGAAGGTTGTCAATGTCCAGGGCCAATCAGCCGTCACTCCTTATGACAGCAAGAATTAGTGGCGATTATAAAAAATGTAGGTAAGTAGTATGAATCGAAATCTAGGCAATGATTATTCGGACCACAATGTGGATTTTCATAACATCGATTTCAGAATCTGCACTTGAGTAAATGGTTCACTCGACTGATGGTTCTTTTTTGTTTCACGTTCTCCGTACAGAATTTCGTATATAGAAATTAACGTTCATCTATTCCTTTCAGTTTATTTTTCGATCGATTCTTTAGCCTATATTATGAAAGATGCCGTAATCCATGTAGTTCGATCGGTTCACTAATGATCTTTTTTTTACTTTTGTTACATTTTGGGTTCGGACTTTTCATTTCGAGTAAAAGATGACGATGGAAGATAAATATTAATTAAAGGGAAGCGTTGCAGTATGTCTTGCCGTCATATCAGTGTATATTTTACCTAGTCATCTTTACACAGTTCTTCAATCTTTCATGAGATGTCCCCTCCATCTACATTCGTTCTTGAAAGTGCCTGCATGAACACTAGTCGTAAAGTTAACATCAATCCTAACACCAAATCTTATTCAAATACCGTTTATGACTAATATAAGGTTTTAAACTGTCTTGTCAGTTCGTCATTGCGGCCCACACAATACCTTATAAAGCGAGCAGATAGTCTACGTAGCAAGGCCGCACCCACTCGGGCCGAGGTGACTGATTCACATAAGCCTTTTGTTAGAAAATGTACACCAAAATTTTATCTTGAACATTACTTGAGAGTTTTTGAAGAATTTAAAATTTGTGTAAGGTGTCAGACTTCATCCATCACATTCCTTAAGATTTTAATCAAAGAAGTTTTCAGTTTCAATGTGGATTGGTATACGAGTAGGGGAAGACCAAAGAAACGATGGGAAGGACTGTGTGAAAGAAGACAATATAGCTCGAAAGGGGATGACTACTGAAATAACTCCTATGTAATAGGAGAGAAGTATGGAAGATGGAATGTTTCACAAGAGAATGATGATGAAATTGATCCCATGTAGGTAGTACTTAGATTAGTACTTGAAATTGGATATAAAAAATATATCTTGTCATTGGTATGTTGCCCATTTGTATTGTCATGACCAAACTGAAACTATATATTTTATGTAGTAACGAAAAGCGGGTAGTTATTAGGTAAAAATTTGGTACTGGGTAGCAAAATGTTCAGTAAATTTAAAAACAATCATGTACAAACAGCAAACCTTATTTCGCCTTGAATAAGCCAGTTGAAGCAAATGATCTTACTTAATGCTGCACTATCGACCGTCACGGAATATTTTGCAAGAGACAATGTTTCGATCGTATAAGTTGTTCAGTAAGTGCATAGCGATGAGCACAGCAGACTTATTAAAAAAATATCCTGTTAAGTTTGTGTGACTGAAAATACGTTGTCTACGGTAGACAACATAGGAATGATAGAACAAATAGGCTTCAGACCAGAGGAGGTTGTATAAAAGGGGATTTAAATATTTGTCCGAATGGACAGGGGTCGCACTGAATTCGCCTAGGTACGCAAAACGTGATAACAGCTACAACATTCTTGATAACCATACCAAGACAAGAGCAGATAATAGCAAACCGATAAAATTTGTATAGAAACACAATAATTAAATCATCATTAAACCGGCAACTTGTGAGACAAGCGCGGAATGTTAAGCACTTTATAATACCTTACCGCTTTACCTTTATGCTTGCCGGGATGCAAGCTAAGATCGATTACAAAACAACGATTTACACTATCATAAAAATTCATATCTGTTCTCAAACCAATAAAAACTTAGTTGATAATAAACCATTAGCATCAACGTTCCGCTAGTTACATAAGTAGTGGTTCAGGCTGCTGTTGCGCTTGCGCCGGCAATTGGTCTCAAGTTGGACCTATTGGCTAAGAGGCAGAGTTCAGTTTCTTGCATCATGACTGCACGGCTATACGGAGTCGGGCAATTAGGATGTAGGATTGAGATGCATATATTAAGTTAAAAATTTCTCCATAATATTTTCTATAAATATAGGATACAGATAGACGCCATGAGCATCTAATTTGTGTTAGTGCCAATGTCTTATAAAACCGTGAGAGTAGCTGGGGATTTATTTAACACACACTAGTAAGGCAGCAGTAATTTGTATATACATAAATAATGGAATATCCAAAATTATGAAACAATCGAGGTAACATTTATCGAAAGGTTTATACCTATTTATCTTTCTTAAAAAACACGTTACCCAATACCAATCCTATTATTCTACTAATCTTAAGAAAGTTTACATGTTTTGATGTTCGGATGTTAGGTGTTTAATCACGCAAAACCGGCTCAACGGATTTGGATAAAATTTGGCGCATAGATAGCTTATAACCTGGAATACTTTTTATCCCGGTAGTACGTTCGGGATAATTTTCTACCTCCACGCAAATAAAACCTAGTAAATAAATAAGTTAGGGTATGATGCTCAAGATAAGTATGTTTTTTTTTTTTAACATTTGTGAAGATACACTAGTTTTTTAAAAGTAGCCCTATACTGTATCAAATCAATCATGCAAATCACCCGTCAAGTTCATGTTTCTAACGAGCGTGAAAGATAATTACACACTAATCGAGTTTTTCCTCGATTCCCGGATTCGAATTAAAACTTTCCACCGGTTGCACATTATAGCAACTTTGCTAATTACACCTGTTATTTGATAGCATATTAAACCTCTTGAAATGACAACTTTCTACAACTACGAGTAGCACTAATAAGGGCAGGCTCAGATTGAGCCAGTATCTAATCATCAATGTCTTATGATTTCACATCGTTATAATTCGCCTACATGCGTCTAGTGCCTTGAGAATATTAGAAGTGTTGAATGTTGATGGTCATGTAATAAAGAATATGTCTTGCTTTAAGGTTACCACCTGCTATTTCATATTTTGACCCAGATCCAGTTGTTTGTTTAGCTAATGAAGTATTATTCGATTTTTAGAGGTCTTTTTCTTTTCGTATGTTTTATGGGTTGTATTTTAAAATGTTATTTATAATTAGGCATTCATGGCTATCTAACAATACTTTATCCATTGTTGGTAAAATTTTTGGAGGACACTTTACATAATGTACTATAGATTTTAATCAAATTCTTTGGAAACCATAACTATATTTCTCACTAAATCCGTTAAAGTTTTGACTTGAGATCTGTATTCATTTAAAGCCGCATTCTCACGCTCATAATGTTTTAATGTTCACTATATTATGTTAGCAACAATATTATGTTCTATGACGTAAATATTGGCTAAACGTACCATGTCCCAGACGTGATAAAAATCTGCGCAAACGACAATATTTGTAACAATTTCAAAATATCTCATTTGCATATTAATCATAATTATATTGCAGTCTTTTACTTTGTGGAGTAACTTCTTCTTATTTCACTATGTCATTTCGGAGCTTAGCTTACGAAAAGTTTTTTGCAATATAAGTGACATTTCTTTCGAAATTGCTGTAGTTATGGATTGGTCGAGAACGAGATTCTTTGGAAATATTTCGTTATCTGATAGAATACTTGTGCCAAGGTTGAGTGTGTTTGTATGCTTTGGTTTCATGTCTTTAGGGCTGGTCCATTAAGGAACTTGAACTCGTTTGACCGCAGACCTACTTTTAACTTTTTCCTCATGATCAGTTACCTCATTTCTAACTCGTACTGATTTTTATTTGCACACTTCTTGATGTCCACTTTTTATGTTGTTCTTCTAAGCGATTTGCACGGCTTTTCGCATATTCATTTTTTTATTTGTTTAGGTTATTATGCGTATTAGGTCAAAGACTTGAAGACTTAATAATTTAAGTAATGCCTACCGACCAATTGGACCAAGCATTCGTGTATCGCTCGTATTATTTATGTAATTTTAAATTATTTCATAATTTGACGAACTTGTTGTTCAGCAAGTATAACTAACTTTACGCATCAATAGTTTCAAGTGACATTGATAACTTGCACAGTGCGACGACGGTATTATATTTAATACTCACAAACCCGACACTGAAGATTCCACTGTAATAATTTCTGAATGTCAAATTAAATGCCACTTGAATTATTTATAAAATTTGTATAGGTAAATTACGTACCTACAAGATTTTATAACTCAGGTTTAACTTCGGATCCAAACTAAAAAAAGTAAGTTTGAATCAATACGATGAATTACCATCCTTTTGCTTTGATTTGGGTCTTCACTTACCGGTTTGGATGTAGCCGTTTAGTGCTAATGAACTTAGCGGTCATGTTAAACATTACACGTTAGTTTACGTTTTTTTTAATAACTTCTTCACTTCTTATACCTGGGCTCATGTAGTCATGTAACGTCTGTGTCATGTGGGGCGGCGCCATGGTTGTTTTATTTTTCTTCCATTCTTCTCGTCTCCGTCGAATGCTATTGAAATATTCACCATTAACTTTCCCTTAACCTGTACAGTCACGAGCACTAATATGTATACACATAGCCAAATAGAAAAACGATTTTCTCTTAAATAACGGTTGCAACCTTGAGATAACTTAGGTATTCATTATAGTGTGGGTTCCAAAATTTTATTTTCGTAATAACATACAATTACAATCAGTACAAGAGGAGAAAATCACTTTCAAAATTTTGTAGGCGTATACATATTGGTGCTCGTGACTGTACCTAAGGTATAAGAATCCTCCTTCAGGGAAGTCACTTACCAATGTTTAAATATTCTAACCAACACTCTTTTAGTCACATTTCTTTTTTATAAGTGAGCAAAAGGCTCGATGCTTAACCAATCTTAAGATGGCCGAAATTAAGAAGAGGTTTAGCTCGTCATGTCTCATTCTCCCACGTCCAACAAACCTGTGCACCCACATAAAGATCCTTGACACACCACCGCTAAACAAACGGTAATTCAATATCCGATTAGTGTAATCTATTGTTTTTCGATTGTTAGAACAATAGGCAAAAGTTCAGATTGTTTCGTTACTTTGTGGCACGAGCATTGACCATGTCTAATCTTCCGTATCTGTGCCAAAAAATTTGCGACTAGTAGAATTTTTTTCTGGGTATTTTACCTCCATTTTACTGAAATTGGAAATTGCTCTCATATCATGGATGCTGAAACGATACAATTTCGAGTTACCTTACACTGAATGAAACTTATTAAAATTAAACCTAATCGTACGGTCTCCATGTTACGCAAAACTTTTCAACAAAAAATAAAAAAAATACCGACTTCCAAGAAAAACACTACCACGTGAAAAATAACTTTAGTTTCGGAAGTTGGTATCTTTGGATCTGTATTTTGGTTTTTGCCACCGACTTCCGAAACATAAGTTATTATTAGTTATTTATATAATTATTTGTTTGATGATGAATTAATTCTGTAGTGTTTTTTTTTTAAGTCCCTTGTGTTTTTACGTTCAAAGCGTACAATTTTTCATTTTTTTTAAATGGTGAACCCCACACCAATTTGTATAGCACTAGGTACTTGCTATGTAAACAATAGTGACGGGAAGCATTTTTGAAGTCGGTTTGTCGGCTCGGTTTTTTTCTTCAATCTTCTACTCCTTTTATTCTTCTCCATACGAAACTATACCCTCTGAATGGGGCGCCTAGAATCAATTATATTTGCTTTTAAACGTTCAAAAGTGCCTTTAATGGCCTACTTGAAGTAAGTAAATTACTTGACTTTGAATATTATCATAAACTAGCTTTTGCCCGCGGCTCCGCCTACGTGGATGTCGGTAATCGCGTAAAAAAGTAGCCTATATCCTTCTCCATATCCCAGGCTTATACTTATCCCTGACAAATTTCGATCGGTTCAGTGGTTCAGGCCTGAAAGCGTAACACACAAACAGACAGAGTTACTTTCGCATTTATAATATTAGTAGAGAAGTAGGGAGTTGGGCTTTTTCTATGAACTTACAATGCAAGATGACTAATCCTACACCTATTTATGTCTAGGTATACAGTTTAAGGGGCCAAGACTACTTTAACAGTCATAGGTATACCACATTTTTTTAACCAGCGTTTTACTCGGTTCACTAAAAAACTCTCCTGTATTTATGACCCCAGAAACACATTAATTTATGCGTGCTCAAGCCTTATATGCCTCATGCTTTCTACTAATAAAAATATGAAAGTGTAACAAATACATTTTAAGAATTTCTTTGTTTCTCCTGTATACGTAAATGTTCTTTACGCATTAGACTTCGTTTGGATGAGTATACGCAATTAGCTCCCTATTTGAATGTATTATACGATTGTTGGATTCATATTTCTTGTTAATTTTAGAAACTTTAATTATAAAATGTGGCCGTGAATTACGCTTAAATAATTGCTGTCGAAATCGGTTTTCTCCACTATTTAATTGACAGTAGTCCGAATCTTCAAGCTCCGACTCCAAAACGTGCTTTGAAATATTTTCCACGAAATAAATCAAAAGTAACTACTATTCTCATTTCCCATGACAATTGCATATATCCACATGACATGGCGTGCATAGAAACAATAGAGAAATAAAGATTTTCTGCCACAATTGTAGTGGCAAGTGAAAGTGCAGAGTTCCCATGCGTACACGCAGTTTTCAACACAGGCAACACTGTAGACCCACACACGAACATTTTGTTACTGCTAGTGTTATCTGTTGTCTATTTAGGTATGTTGGAACTAACGTAACAGGTTGTAGAGTTTATGTTTGGCATCTTTGGTTCATTTGTACGCACAGCTACAAATCAAGCCATACATTTCCAGTATAAGCTGATCTCGCATTGTATTAGATTTCCGTACAAAGCGAGATCAGCTTAAACTGGAATTGTATAGCTTGATGTGTAGCCGTGTGTACGTGTGATGACATTTGTAGCATCCGCGTTCATTGTTGTTCTAAATGTTATGTTCTCAAATGTAACTCACCTGTGAAGTACTTACTCAGTTCTTTGTGCACAAACATAAAGATTAAAGGCCACATAGTAACCTATCAGCATTCAAATATCTTCATCATCAACCTATAATGTTCCCACTACTGGGACACAGGCCTCCTCTCGGTGAGAGGAAATGGGCCGTAATCCACCACGCGGGCCCAGTGCGGGTTGGTAGATGTCACATATCTTCGAATTTTTTGTTCTAGGACATGCCAGTTTCCTTACGATATTTTCCTTCACCGTTTTGAGAGCAGTGGTAATGAAATAATTTACACAAAGTAAAGCGCCTGTCTGGGTTCGAACCTACGACCTACAACTCGTAAGTCGCGGCCGTTACCACTTGGCCACCACTGCTCTCACTCACAAATATCTTAGCAGTTCAGAGTTCAAACCCAAGTTAGGTTGAGCAAAAAGTAAATACTATTATTGCTTAAATATCTCATTTAAAACAAAGAAACAAGTTTATATTAGTTAATTAAGTTAACGTGACCTCTAGTTTTTGGGTATCTAAATAGCAACATGTTTTAGTTATGTCTGAGTAGAAGATAGTTGTTGCTACTCTACTTTTATTTTCTTTCTCAACTCGGTCTATTAGCATTCTTTAATTCTGGTTAGACGGGAATGTTTGTTAGAGAACAATTTGATCAAGCAACAAAAAACTTATGGAGCTTTTATTAGAATTAATACCGACTAAAAATAAGTTTATTGGTGTTATATGAAACTCAAATGTTACTAAGAAAGAAGTTAGCATAATAATTGATGAAACTCTATTAACAATTATATGTGTTCTGTGTATTTGTTTATTTTTTCTCTTTTTCCAGGAGTCAAGATGCCGAAACCCACCCACCGCACCGCAGAAGATCGAACGAGTCATAACTCTGTGCCAGGATGAAATTAAACTGTCCATACTTAGAGGTGAGATAATATTTAATACTATATTATGGAGAATTATACTGCCTTCTCAATATTACATTATTCATTATCGACTTGATTTGACCGGTTGGTATAAACCCCATTAAAACACGCACCAAACATCACGGATCTACTGAGAGAAGAAAATATTTGGCAAAATCGGAGGAGAAAAATGAATTGGAGAGTTGATTGTAAGTAGGCAAAATCTAGTTACGTGTGACAAATAAGATCATCATCATCATTTCAACCGAAATACGTCCACTGCTGAACATAGGCCTCCCCCAGGCTCCTCTACATCTAGCGGATTCCCGCGGCCTTCACAAAGTCATCGGTCCAGTACATTCCCGTGGGATAATATTCAAACTCCACGCGAGCGAGGTCGCGGGCAACAGCTAGTAGTAAAGACTACAACAAACTTCACTTAGGTTTTTTAAGTCCAAATATACATATGATACGATCGGATTCGCTAAGTAGCATAATCCGCACTGGTCGATCGATCAGGTTAAGCTACGTTTGCCGCGGTTGGTCCGTGGATGGGTGACCATCTTTACATACCAAGACCCCTCCGTGCCTCGGAAAGCACGTTAAGCCGTTGGTCCCGGCTGTCATTTGTGGCATCTTTGACAGTCGTTACGGGTCGTCAGAAGTCTGACGACCAGTCTTACCAAGGGGTATCGTATTACCCAGTAACTGGGTTGTGGAGGTCAGATAGGCAGTCGCTCCAGTTAGACTGGAAGCCGACCCCAACGTGATTGGGAAAAGGCTAGGCAGATGATCACGATCGGATTATATCAGAACAATGTAGGGTAATGCCTAGAAAGAGACATGCAGATTTACCACGACCAGCTGGTAAAAATCGCCATTTAATTGCTTCAGGAATTATCATCAATTCAAGTGTGTTTACGAAGGAAGATGTCTGCACGCACGATTTATAAATTGAGTTCTTTGTTCATAAAATAATTTACAAAAACAATCATTTTTATTAGTCTTTTAGAATAAAAAGATGTTTTCTCACAATTGTATGGAACCTTGTGCATACTGCACTCCTAACAACATTTTATTTCGAGTGAAGGGGACGATCGGTAATCGTAATACTAATATAGTACAACTGAATGGGTAATATCTCACCTTTGATGTTTTGTTTAACAGAAAAAGATAGTATGTTGGTGTAGGAATGGTTTAATTAGTATCACTAATTCACAAAATAACGGCCGGTTTTGTGAAAATGAAGTATGCCCGTTTGAGCACCAATATCACCAAAAGTATGGGATTACCTTGGTACTCAATTCATTAGGTTGCTCTAAAAATTGGTGCTCAAACGGGAATACTCCGTGAAAATTGGGTAAATCATTTGCAGATATATTTATGTGCTAGGTATTTCACAAAAATGAACATTCAGACTACAATGTTCTTACTGCTGTCACAGAGGCCACCTTTCTTCGAAAGAGAGTGGGCTCCACTACGCAGGCCCAGTGCGGATTGATAGATGACACATGTCTTCAAATTTTTGGCTGTCGGACATGCCAGTTTCCTCGCGATGTTTGGCTTCACCGTTTTGAGAGCAGTGGTGATGAAATAATTTACACAAAGTAAAGCGCCTGTTTGGGTTCGAACCTACGATTCGTAAATTGCGGCCGTTGGCACTGGGCCACTACTGCTCTTTATCAAACTCATTTGAACTTTATTGATTAGGAAAATTTGAAATAAAAAACGAAAGCATTGAACCAGCAGTATATTTTTAATTTATGTACTGATTTCATAGAATAGTAAAAGCATTTACTTACCTTTATAAACTTAAAAGAAAAAAATACGCGATGTGATGATTGTTGCGTGAATATAATTTATTAAATAAAACAAAAAAAAATAGTTATACATACATAATTATGTCAATCATTCATGCTTTACTTCCAAGCTGCGTTCTATCGCAGCTAGTTACTAGTATCAAAACTCGACCAGTCGCGGTCACGCGTTGTCAAGGTCGGCGCATGCGCAGTGAAAGTAAACGCTCGCTATACGTAACAAGACATGACGTGCTCGACACACGGTTCTACATTTAAATACGATCCGTTACGTATTTACACTAGTACATATCAGATCTTATCTTATTTATGTATGAGAGGCTTGTGGCTAACTAATAAAATCCGCATGTGTTGATCGATCAGGTTAAACTACGCTTGCCACGTTTGGTCCATGGATGGGTGACTAATGTGACTATATTTACATATCAAGACCCCTCCGTGCCTCGGAGAGCAAATAAAGCCATTGGTCCCGGCTGTCATCCGTGGATCTTTGACAGTCGTTACGGGTCGCCAGAAGCCCGAAAGTCTGACAAACCAGTCTTACTAAGGGGTATCGTGTCACCCAGTAACTGTGCTGTGGAGGTCAGATAGGCAGTCGGTCCATGTAAAATACTGGTACCTATTCAGCTACATCCGGTTAGACTGGAAGCCGACCCCAACATAGTTGGGAAAAGGCTAGGCAGATGATGATCTTAGATATGTAACCAAAGAGGATGCCTTCTCTAGGCCTGAAATGGATCAAATGTTTGGCATTGCTAGTAAAATGAGGATGCAACGCTCACCAATTTATTTGCAGCTACATTGACCTTCCAATTGCATTTTAACTCCTGTTTCAATACAACAGTTAAAAGACTGTCAGATGGTTGGATATGTTCAATGTTTAACCGACTTCAAAACGGGAGGTCGTTTTCAATTTGAATGTTTAAAAAAAATCGGTAAGGATAAATTCAGATTTTGTTTTGTACTTAAAAAGTCTCAGCCACATGATGAAAAAGTGGCAATTCCTAAATTTTTAGGCAATTAATAGATATAATTATGAAACAAAAACTTAGTAAAATAACTTAGTGAAATATAATCTGGAAAATGAATACTTCTGTTTGTAGCAAATCATACATAAATAAGACCTTCAGATCGGTTGCTGAATAATCTGAAAAGGGTGTTTTCTTTTTCTGCCTTCTACGGTAACATACATGCATTTACCTCAATAATATGTAGATCACGCACATATTAGGAGATGCAACAAAACAGAGAGACGAATGTTTAAAAAGAACTTTCTAGTTCCATGCTTTGTTCAATGTTTGAATGCTCTTTTGTGCAAAACGTACCCTTGCCGACTGCTAATGATTTGGTTCAATTAGCTCTTACAACTGATGCCAGTCGCATTGCATTGTTTTGCGACCTCGGTTTTAGAGTTTTAATATCTGCATTTTAGTCTTTTGTTACTTCAGTGTGCTATATTTTAATGAGCTAGAAAGACTCAGTGAAGGTGATTCCAAAATCTTTTTTGGACGTTCGGAAAATAAATGAGATGCATTTCTTTTCTCCGCCATTCAAAGGCCTCCAAGATACTATTCAGAATATGTCATTGATAAAATTAATGACTTCTAAGATTATATTGGCAGATAACGCCAAATAAAGCCAAACTAAACCAGTGGAAGCATTAATTTTTGCAAATTGGTTCCTGTCATAAACGAATGTTAGTACTAAGGAAGAATTTCTCCCCTAAAGGGGTAGATAAGGGATGAAAGTTTGTATTGAAGTTCGATAGTTTTGCCGATGAGGAAGCCACGGCTTGTCAAATAATTTATTGATTGCGAAACTAAAATTAAATAAAAAAACGATACATTGATACTAGATTTATGGATGATCTACATTTTAATGAACTTATACATAAAATTAACATTAAAATTTGCCACAAAAAATAGATCAAATTTAATTCTTACACAAGTGACCTTATATGAAATTATCAGATATGTTCTAAAGGTTATAAGTATTTTCAAGATCGAATTAAAATGCGTGTATAAGGAACTGTTTTACTGAAAGCCTTGATATTTATCTCTATACTTACCTACTTAGTTTTATGAAGACGCTAAGGCACTTAGATCATAATTGAATTTATTGTTTGTGGCACCCAAATTGTTAGCCTGTTCTGCTTCCTATATTTACGGATGCAAATCCTGTAGCTGACTTTGTAATTTTTATAGATTAATTTGTGAAGATCATTTGACTTGACAAATACTGTCGTTTCTAGCATTCTTCATTTCCTAATGGATTTATTATTTATTACGAGGTCGAAGAATCCTCAATGTGTCTCATCTTTTCCCAAGTTCATTGGAGTCGGCTTCAAGCTGAACAAGTTGTCTGATCAACATATTTACAGCAATTGACATAGGCCAGTAAGCTGTGCTGCGCCATGGTGGACCAGTGGTTACGGAGCTGACTTACTAGTGTGGGTCGTGGGTTCGAACATAGGCAGGCGCTTAAGTTTACGTAATTTATTTCATCGCCACTGCTCTGAAAACGGTGAAGGAAAACGTCGTAAGGAAACCGGTATGTCTTAGAACCAGAACTTTGAAGACATGTGACATCTACCAACCCTCGTAGGGCCCACGTGGTGGATTACGGCCCACTCCCGTTCACACAGAGAGAGGAGGTCTGTGTCCCAGGTATGACCCCTGTAACAGTGGGGACATTATACATAGGTTGATTATGCTTATGCAGTACACTGATTTACTTCTACTTCTCAATGCGCTTGAGACCTATATGAACCAGTTCCTTGATGCATGCACCCGAACCAAATGCCAAAGCCTCATTGTCTGCCACAAAACAAGTAAAACAGGGCTAATACCCCACATCAATGAGGTTAACTCACTATAACGGTATATGGTTGAAATCTGTAAGGCCTACATATGTGACGTGTCCTCGATGCATATTGACAAGTATTGCAATACAAAAACTTATGAGAAGTTAGTTTCTATAGTGGTGTGGAAAAATGCGGAAAATGATGTAAATAGTGTTGTGGCGAAAGAGCCTTCTGAGTTAGTATAATCTGCCTATAATGTTGCCACTGCTGGGACACAGGCCTCTTCTCGAAGAGAATAAATTACAGCCCACTCCCGGCTGTAATTTACTACGTATGCCCAGTGCGGGTTGGTAGATGTCACGTGTCTCCGAATGATTGTGTCTAGGACATGCCAGTTTCCTCACGATGTTCCCTTTCACCGTTTTGAGAGCAGTGGTGATGAAATTATTTACACAAAGTACGCCTTCTTGGCGAACCAACGATCTACAACTCTTGGAAGCCGATAGCACTGGGCCACCACAGCTCCTACACATAGTGCATTGCCCACCGATTGTTATGCTAATGTCATTATTAGCTTCACAATCAAATACCATGTTCCAACTGATGTCACTATAACAATAGGAATGTTCGCCACGGTGTTAACGCAATTACCTGTTTTGTTTGTCACTTTTTAAATGCTTACATTGCTCTAGCAAATATCGTTAAGGTTATTGACATCTAGAGACCTATATAATAGAGGAATATCCTGAATGCGTTTTTCCTAAAACTACAAGAAATGTTACATTTTAACACAGTTAAGAGGGGTTTCACTTAATATACTCGTGCATAGTCATTTTAATGATAAAGGAATTCATAAGGAAGACGTTAAAAACTTTACCAAAGTCAAATTCAGCCAATTACTACGTGCTTACTAAATCGGATCTTCGAAATGTTGCTTCTACCATTTACCTGTGCAAAGATACTGTGTAGGCACGTCACCAGTAACTAATAAGGAAGGTTGAAACCCATAACAGTAAAACTGAGGTCATGTTCTGACTCATAAGTCCATTCTGAACAAAAATAGCCATACTTTGAAAATAAGCACTAGTTTTATGATGGCATATAGTCTGCACACGACGTCTTTGAAATACACCTGAACTAATCTTGAGAGGTTTTTGAGATGAATTGTTCAAGAACATACATTTAAGTGGAGATAGTTGAGTAACGCTCATGAGCAAACAAAATACAGGGTGACTGGTAATTTGAAGTATTCCTTTCACGAATATTATAGTGTGACTCATTTGCAATAATTAAGGACCCAGAGCTAGTTTCTCAGCATTATCGACTGCATCATAGACACGTGTACTTAATAAAAATAAATTTTACCTTGTTGCATAGCTGATTAATAGAAGATGTATTCCCGTAACTTTTACCCTTAATTTCAAAGTAAAACATTGAGGAAACAGGGTTTCTAAGTCCATATTCGTTGGTGATTTTTGAAAATGGTTAGTAAACTTCTCCTTTAACTTTCAACTGTTTGTTGTTTTAGAAAACTTAGTTTCACAAAAAGGTTATTAAAGTATTAGGTACCTTATGGAACAAAGTAATGAAGGCCCTTCAATTCCGGAGTTTAGAGAGAAGTGATATTTAGTGACGAATTCAGTGTAATTTCCAAAAATATATCACATGAATTTACGCCTTGGCTTTATGGGGTGCTTCATTGTTGAAAATAGGTCACACTATCACGTTCTGGTAAAAACACGTCAAATTAGACACATCAAGCTATACATTTCCAGTTTAAGCTGAGCTCGCATTGTGTATGATTTCCGTACAGTGCGAGATCAGCGTAAACTGGAAATGTATAGCTTGATGTGTAGCCGTGTGTACCTCTAGCCACATATTGAAATACTGATACAGAACGTGATAGTTATTATTTATTGTTTTATAAATAATTGCCTAAGCTTATTGCTTATTATTAGTAACATAGAGCGCAAATCGTTGTTTGCATAAGATTTTTATCGGAATGAATTTCGGTATCCGGAAGTCACTACTAACATTTTAATTTTGGATCAATTCCGAGTGTAAGTTTTGTTACTCAATAATATCTACTAGTGGTCGCCGAGTGCACAAAATTCGACCATATGAATAAATTCATTTAAATTTTTATAAACATTAAACAAAAATATTAGGTTTCTGCTCCATATGAACTGTCTAATTTAATAATACTCCTACGTCTGCGTAATTTTTGTAAAAAGGGGTACAAAGTTTTTGCTTCGCTTATTCGAGTATATGTTAGAAATTAAATATAACGACATGAATATTCAGTGCATACGAAACTATAATGTCGCAACTTTTCGTGATCCGATTCTGAGGTCAAACACAAGTACAACATCGCACGTATGACCATTGACCAACATATATGGTGCGATGGGTGTCCGGCCACTCTTACGGCACCACCAGACAATTTCACATTACTTTGCGTTTTTTCGCGTTATTAGCGCGTAGGTAATTAGCTTGTGTAATATACGCCATTTCCGAAAAGTCCCGGTAATTTTTTGAAAAAAGAATGCCGTAACAGAATTTAAACGGCTTTTTTCTTTTCTTAATTATGTAGCCATAAGTTGTTACGTTTACTTGTAAGCGAAAAACGTTTATTTTAACGTGTTTTCTTTATTTCCTGCTCTTAATATCTTCAGCGACATTCTAGGAATAGCTTTTGGAGGAATTATTTTAAATATTTGGTTAAACCAAACGACGAAAAAAAAAACGTTTTAAATATTTGAAATACATGCAGATATTAACATAATACACTCGACCTTCGTCCACTTACATATAATTAATTTTAATAATGCATACGTTTATATTACGTATTTGTGTTTGGTCACGATTTTCGGAGAGGGAAATATACGAGTATATTCTGTTCAGCCTTCATTTACTTAGGTTATTTACTAAAAGACCCGAACACCAATCACGATTATAGGTACACCCAGCATAGTAAAAAAAGCAATACTGGATGTACTTACTTTAAATATTACAATGAACACAAATCTTAAAATTCACAAACATATTATATTAACAGAAATAAGGCACAAAATGATTATAGCCAATAAAAAACAACATGTTTCTCTGTACAGACGCCAGCAGGTCAACCTACCCCTAACTGTCAAATTTTCCCAATTGAACATGAACCTTATTCTAACGGTTTCAAGTTGAAAATCTAACAAATAAATTTGACAGATTGGAGTAGCTTGATGTGCTGGCGTCTGTACATTGCCGTTAAAACTAAAGGATAGTGTCCAATTTGATAAGAACGAATAGTTTTCTTTTGAAGGTAATTTTTATTTATTTTCAAGCATTATTTCATTTCTTTCTGTCTACTAACAAAATCTCCAATTACATCCACAAAACATTTTCCCAACTCAAAGATCCTATGATAACTCACCTTAGTAACTGACCCATAAACAAACAACATTCTAAACCGTCGCTATGTGAGCAACTGACCCATATAGTTCTGTTGCGTCACATTGCATAAGGTGCAGTCGCAGGTTGCTGCACCGCAGGACATGCAATGTGCACTCGAGTGTACCTGAATTGTGCATTTGCGAAAGTGTGCAAACTGCTGCTGTGTTGCTGTGTTAATTGGGTACCCCTCACGATAAAACGGGGTAACTAGTTTTGTGCAATTGTATCTTCGCGTCGCGTATCTACCTGTTTATTAGTTTGATGCAATGTACAGTCGCCAGCAGGTCAAGCTATCCCAAACTGTCAAATTCTCCCAATAGGGTATATTCCAATTTATTAAAAACTATTCTAATTTGAAGATTGGGACGAAATATGTAACAGAAAAATAAAAGTAAATTGATTTATATGCATTTCCTCAAATAAAAACGATTTAAACCAAATTAATTTTTCGTTGTTTTTAATTTACCGCCAAAACGCTCGTTACGATGACTTTTTATCACGTGATGTCAATTTTGTGTAAACCAAAGTAGTTAGTAAGTAAACAAGTGAATGTCGAGTTAATAATTAACAAGATTTTTAATGCATAGAAATTGGAATAACTGACGTACAGTCACGAGCAATAATATGTTTACACTTACCAACTTTTAAAAGTAATTTTCTCCACTTTTACTAATTGTAATCTTATTTTATTATGAACATAATATTTTGGAACCCACACTGTAATGAAATATCTAAGTTATCTCAAGGCTGCAATCGCTATTTAAAAGAAAATCGTTTTTTAATTTGGCGATGTGTTTACATGTTATTGCTCGTGACTGTACAGTGCCTCTGTGCACAAATACTCCTAAAACTGCGTCAAACTAAGTATTTGTACCGGTGCCGTTTACACAAAGCTGGCGTCACGATGTCACGGGATAAAAAGTCATCGTAAGGAGCGTTTTGGCGGTAAATTCAAAACAACAAAAACGATATTTGATTTTATTCGTTTTTAATTGTGATTTAAATAAATTTATTTTTAATTTTCTATTAAATGTATCGTCCCAATCTTCAAATTAAAATAGTTTTTATTAAATTGGAAAATACCCTATTGAACATACACCTTATTCCTTTGTGATAAAGTTGAGAAACTATCAAAGTAATTTGACAGATT
The DNA here is from genome assembly GCA_949987655.1 of Polymixis flavicincta. NCBI lineage: Eukaryota > Metazoa > Arthropoda > Insecta > Lepidoptera > Noctuidae > Polymixis > Polymixis flavicincta. Next base: position 23,653,777 of record OX465175.1, read on the forward strand.
GGGGTAGCTTGATGTGCTGGCTTCTGTACAGTCACCAAAACCGATACCTAAGTAATCAGTGTCGTCGGATGCAGTTGAAGATATGTAAGAATCGGACGCCCTATTCCACTATATAAAAATAAGTCGGGTTTTCCTTCCTGACGCTATAACTCCAGAACGCACGAACCGATTTCCACGGTTTTGCATTCGTTGGTAAGGTCTCGGGCTCCGTGAGGTTTATAGCGTAGGTAGGGTAGGTAGGGTAGGTAGGGTAGGTAGGGTAGGTAGGGTAGGTAGGGTAGGTAGGGTAGGTAGGGTAGGTAGGGTAGGTAGGGTAGGTAGGGTAGGTAGGGTAGGTAGGGTAGGTAGGGTAGGTAGGGTAGGTAGGGTAGGTAGGGTAGGTAGGGTAGGTAGGGTAGGTAGGGTACGTAGGGTAGGGATAGTATACATACAGAGGATTCTGTATGAATGACTATTGGACGGACAGGACAACGTCTGTCAGGTCAGCTAGTTTTCGAATAAAATTTACTTAACACTTTTGGTAACTGTACGTATTTTGTATAGTGTCTCTATTTTAACCTTTGAACAACGCAGAATACAATCGCAGTATTTATTTATGGTTTGTCTCTTTTAACGTTAAAAGGAGTTTTTGACTAGTGCAAGTGCAGTGCAAAGTAGAGCGATTGTCTGTCGCGTAGGTGCTTTATGTACTTGATTATTGTTATTAAAAACATAAATGAAATGAATTTCCCATCATCAATTGCATCAAACTAAGCAATTAGTGATGAAAAATTCGATTTTTTTCGGAACTTATTGTAGAATTGGGAAATGTACCGATTCTCCCTAAGTGAGGTAAAATATGACGATTGTAGTTAATAATCTTACTTTATTCAGTAAACGTGAGCTTGTTGCCAAAGTCTTTTTACTCCGCTTAACGTTGTCAACATGTTGAGATCCACCACCATTTTCAGTCTCGTCTGAATTCCACAACATATGGCGAAACCTAGCTCTATTAGATTCTCTAGAATGGGGTATTAAAACCAGTATTACACTGGTGAATGTCACGAGCCTTACAAAACCTACAGGTGCATGGTTTAGTTTACTAACGGTCGGCGGTGATAGCATATCTTTGGTGGTGTTATGTAAGGCATATAATATGATCGTAAGCCTAATCTCGGGATTTTATAAAGCGTCGATCTTTTTTATTTTCCACTCGATTGTGAACTCTCGGTGTTTGAGCCGAGCATTGAGTATCGAACAGAACGCATCACACGTGGTAAAACAGTGTACCGTTGGATTTTCAAGTCTTGGCACTAAGCCGTAAGTTGAAAATCCATTGTACGATAATCGCCCGTGGAAACGACGTGCCTGGTCTTCATACAGAAGTCTGTTACTACATAGTGCTCCTTTGTATTCGCGTCCTTTAATCTTATACGTGACTGTATTATCAGTTGATGCCATTTCGTCCTTGGGTAGTAATCACTAGAAGATCTAGGGCATTACAAACAATCTTGCAGTCATTGCCAACAATTCTTCAGATATTACTTAAGGAAAATGAATAGGTCCCTACCTAAATTGTGTGCTTTTTAACCAACTGCGCGATATCAAAGATAGGACAACAGTACAACTAAAATATCTTACATTGACTGTATCAGACTACTTGAAAAGTGATCTTGTTTTGTAATTTTTCGTTGCAATTGGGTTTTTGATTTTTTTCTTAACTTTTACTCGTTTACATCTAAGCAGAACCGATATTTTTCAAGATAGGTACCTACATACCTACTCACTAGGTTCACATAGATGCGGTAACACGTTTACGCTTCGGTCTCTAGGTAAACATATTAGCTACTTACGTAATTTAATAAATAGAACAACAAGTTTTGTATTTTTTTTGTCATGGTAGCACCAGTGGCAAATTGTTTCAGCCTTAAAGTGGCCTGAGAAAACACTTCCAACTAAAAGGAAGTTGAGCCACAAATATTAGTGCGGCAGATTATAAATTATAGCTATAATAAATTGCTTCATAATTTTTACCCTATTTCAAACATATTTTCTGGCACTATATCTTTTATGACTTCCAACCACTTAAAAAAAACATGAATTAATAAAACTGGACTGAAACTATTAATTTATTTTAATCATCCGTTTTATTAACTCCGTTCTACATATTTTTAATTTGCAGTTGACCTCAAACTTTTACGATATAACATATTATGATGAACTGCTGCAATAGGTAACTGGTTTGTACCGTTATATTGCATTATTAGATTCTAGGACTGTACACTGAAATTACACAAAACACTAGCTAGCAGGAAATATTGTAGGCACTAGCCTGTGTTTAGTTTGCTAAAGATGGAGATTACACAGCAATAAAATATGTACGATGAAATAAAATGTTTATTTAGGTGCATAAGTGGATCTTTTAAGTCACTTTTAATCCACGTTCACACGGACGCGGCAAATCTCGGCGGGTTTTTTTCGTGCATTGCATTATTTACAAAAAAGTGATGTCGTCAACCTATATGGAAAAGCAAACCGTAGAAAATAATCTTCGTTTAATATACAAAAGCTTTTCAAAATAAAACAAGATTTATTAAAAACCTCATTACTACTCGACCCGGGAATCAAATTTAAACTTTACCGGAGCTGCCGATCGGCACAAAAAAGTAGTTGTTGTGAAGAAGGAAGCTTGCGGTAATTGAGTTTCCTTTGATTTGCAGGATATTGTAACATACATAAGTGGCTAATCATTATTGGTTTACTAACATTTCATATGGAGGCCAATTACTGTATGATTATTATGCTTACACAATCTAATAACTTAATTTATCCGGTTCTGCTACTTGCCAATCCCGAGCCGAGTTTGATTGAAAATTATAAACAAATCATCATCATCATCATCTGCCAAGCCTTTTCTCAACTATGTTGGGATAGACCTCCAGTTTAACTATCTGAATATTCCCGAAAATTTCATTACCTCATAATAAAAAATAAAAATCTTGACAATTTGATCGCTGCAGCTTAGTAGTAGAAAAGAGCCTCCTGTAATAATTAGAAAACAAACAGGGTTTATTGCTAAGTAATAACAGCCGGGCACGGGTCGATCGATCAGGTTAAGCTACGCTTACCGCGGTTGGTCCGTGGATGGGTGACTATCTTTACATACCAAGACCCCTCCGAGCCTCGGAAGGCACGATAAGCCGTTGGTCCCGGCTGTCATTTGTGGATATTTGACAGTCGTCGTCGGCAGCCCGAAAGTCTGACAACCAGTCTTACCAAGGTAATCGTATCGTATTACCGTATATTATTACAAGGGTATCGTATTACCCAGTAACTTGGTTTTGGAGGTCAGATATGCAGTAGCTTCATGTAAAATACTGGTGTTCAGCTGCATCCATTTAGACTAGAAGCCAACCCCAACATATTTGGGACAAGGCTAAGTAGATGATGAAATAGATACAAACACAGAATCGACTCAAATAAGTAACTAAGGAAACTTACAGCAGGCCTGAACTCCAAAATGTATGGGAATGAAATTCCCATACATTTTGGAGCGTTTGGCGTGAACGCTGACAAAAATGTGTTTTGTCTCTAGGCCCTGCATCCTATTTGCGTAACTCATGATTAATCATAATCTGTTTCGTTTTGAAACGGATTGTTAAACCATTGCTTCATATGTTCGAAATATTTGTCTGTTCAACAACGTAAATAACGCAATGAATTTTGTTGAACTGTCAAAATGAAACCGATTATGATTAATCGTGAGTTACGCAATTAGGGTACTGGTCACACAGTGGACGGACAGCCCTGCCTACTTTTAAAATAAGTAAATAGCCATCAACACTAATTTCGTAAATAGCAATGAGCGAATTCCATCATAAGGAACTTCAAATTGTGACAAATATAAGATCTACAGAACACACACCACCATGCAGAGTTCACTGACTTGTTTACTATGTTATATTACTTAATCTAAGTACCTACTTATCAGTCACATAGCTATGCGAACAGCATGTAACAGGTACCCAGTTTTCCTTACGAGGATTAAAGGAGGTATTCCAGTTTTGGATTGCCACAGCATCTTTGTGATAGATTACTGACCAATTACTTTGCTCGCTTTGCTTAATGTGAAGCATAATTCTTTTACACGCGAAAATATTTCTACTTTGGTGAATGTGCATTAGTGATATATTGTCTCATTTGTTATGTGGTGGAATTGTATTGTTGGTGTGAAGCACAATCGTGCATTATCTTCGTAACTTAATTAGTTTGTCTATTTTTGTGTGCTTTTTGATCAGTTTGCCGCGTAAAAAACCATAAGAAATTAATTAACTCTCTTGAAAAAAAAAAATGCAATTACCATAATCGCCTAAATGTACCTGTGTAAGGTAGCCTTGATTGCTAGTATCACTGGTAAAGTTTAAAATCTAGGCTACCATTATAGGTACCTTCATAACACCAGGGATATAGGTAAATATGGTTGCAATCATGGCGATGTTTTTTTTTTTCGTTCCTTGATTATTGATGACACTGATGAAGATTTAAAATTTTATCTTCCAGTTTTAACTTCTGTAGTTATTTTATTTATTTATTTTCTTCTTAAAATAAAATAAATAAAACAAAATAAATCAAATTGTATGCAACAAAAAATGGAATTAAATTAATTTCAAATATCGAACTAAGATCATTTTTTTTTTTTTATATGTAGGTTAGCTTAACCTACTCTTCTATAACATCTATCTATCATCATCTACGAGTATCAAACTACTGTATTCCTAAAAAACAAGTTATATCTCCAAATCCAGAAACACCTTAGTACTTGCAGACCTATCGAAAGTGAGCGTTGGTTAACTTGCGGCTGGATCGTGACCCGCCTGGCCTACATACTACAGTACCTACGTACTACTTGATAAATACTAACGCAACACAATTTACGACTTTCTACGGCTAAGTGACGCGTTTCATCCTTATGAAGTAACATAATGCGCCTAAAACATTTGATCTTTTACAACTGGACAAAATGGCAGTGTTTGCGAGGTTGTTGAAATACCAGCCACGTTGTAAAGGCTGAGTTTTTTAGTCTCGCAACATTATCATCATCACGATCAGCTTGTTATGTTCCCACTGCTGGAACACAGGCCTCCGTTCTGTGAGAGCGAGTGGGGCATGATAAGAGCGAGTGGGATGTCACATGTCTTCGAATTTTTGGCTGTTGGTGAGAGCAGTGTTGATAAAAACTTAAAAAACTAACATAACTAAGTTCGGAAGGCGGTGACATATAATTAAATACATTTCCAATGTCACCGACTTCCGAACTTAGTTATTGGGGTTGGACAATGCTAGTTTATTATTGTTTACTTTTGGTTTTATTTTATAATTTTTTGTGGCTATAATCTACTAATTACTACATGCTTAATTTTTGATTTAATACACAACTCAGTATTAAAATATGTGAGTAAACAATCAATCATCCCCTGTTTTCTTACCCTTAGGGTTGGAATTTTTCTTCGAAATTTATATGAGACCAACTTCCAGGTATACCCTTTACAATAAAAAAAGAATTATCAAAATCGGACTACTCTGGAAAAAGTTATGCGTGGTCATACATAAAAAAAAAAAAAAAATACGCTTCGAATTGAGTAACCTCCTCCGTTTTTTCGTCGGTTCAAAAATGAAATACACAAAGTAATGTGCCTGCCTGGATTCAAACTCACGTACTCGTAAGGCAGAGCCGATACAACTGGTCCACCACTGCTCTTGGTTTAATGGTCGCAAAATTAGGTCTTCGTCGATTCCCATGTCGGAAAAAGGGGTATTGGGTTTTTCCATAAAGAACTACTCAATAGCAGCCTGGAGTTCGAATTTGTGCCTGGTTGATGGGAATGGGCTCGCCCCCTTTCACATGGGACTTATATAGGGCGTAATGTGAGTGTTACTATATGTACACCCTTGCTAATTTATTTTCTAGTATATTAGGGCGAGTGCAGAGCCAGCCCAAAGCGAGTACTGCACAATTTAAAAAAGCAAATTTGAATAGCTAGAAACACATCGGTTCAGCGGTGCGCAAGAAGACGTGAAGTCGACGCCGGAACATGGTCAAAGTTTGAAAAAGTACGCCAAAGGTCGCCTATGCCTTCAAAAAATACGGACTCTCTTATGAAGTCGAAATAATACAATCATTTTTCTCAATTCCCTATCCGAAAATAAAAAACTATTATTTTATTTTTGGATTAAATTGAAAAACCGCGCCATAAAACGTAGGAAACAAACAAACGCCTCACCCTTTAATTCTCCTCAGCGATCGTTTATTGCATAAAATAATCGTGAACCACTTTACTTCGGTATTAAAACAATTATGATCGCCGTGGTAACCCGTTAATTTGATTTAAACGAGTGCCTACCCTCATTCGTCTTGCGCTTGGAACATTATTTATGGAGAAATGTGCGCTTGTGCCGTTTTAAATTTTGTCGAAATATAGGTAAGTTCCTATATTTCGATCGTGATTGATGGATCGGGAAGTTTCACATAAAAAGATGGATCGGGAAGTTTCACATACATGGTGGGTTCAGCAGAAGAGGAATGACTTCAAAATTATAATGTTGTCATGGTACGCGCAACACGAAAACGTAGACCTCGTGATCAGCTGTTTTAGATGTAAATTAAGTTTTCATAGAAATGGTGCTATTAAAGTCGTGTCGCGCCTGTCTGCGAGAGCCTAGTCTAGGAAATCGTTTGATACCCTTAAGTCTGTAGAATGATTATTTGAAAAAAATCTGTATTATCTGTTAACATAACTTTTTTAATTTTCTCTTTTTTTATTTTACTATAATAAAATTTGAAATATCTCTTTTTCCAGAGGCCCTAGATGTGATCAAAGAAGAGCACACGATGCCGGCACAGAGGCGGCGAGACAAGAGAGAGGTGCCGTTCACTCATGACGAGAAGAGAATCGCTGGGGTGAGTGTACTACTCCCATAATTAATGGTCAAGGACTTACCTTTTTTAACTTTATATTTCCATTAATCCTCAGATTGAACCAAGAATGTAGTCCGTTTTCCCGTTGGTTGGAGAAAATTAGGAGGGTAGTAGGACAAGAGTGTGGTGATGTAGTACATAGGTACATTTACTGAATGAATTATAACACTCCTAACAGAATAAAAATAAAAAACGAGTGGGATTTTGGGGAACCCCCGCCAGGAACTAAGTTCCTTACACTTTTTCTTCAACTCCGAATTTAGGTAACGTCCTTTATATCTTTATCGCAAAATTATTTTGATCCAACTATCATCTGTAGCACCCTCGAAAACCGAGAAAACGAACCCATTATGTTTTTTTTGCAGCCGCTATTTTAAGAACTTCGTTCTGATATCGACTTAATTCGATTATCCTTGCATATTACTGCTATTTAATAATATTCTGCCAGAAACTCGACCTACCTAGCCTTGACCTACCTAAAAAGGCTGATGGCTGAATAATGAATGGGTGTGATGGTACGACGAAATATCGGTGTCTGTTTATTATCAAATACCTGACTATGAAGACCTGTTTTTCGAAGTGGCACACTGAAAGTCCTTTCCATTTATTGCAGTCACTTCAAACGGAAATAACATGTGAATGTATTTAATTTAATGCAATATCGATATTTTTTTCTTTTACTTTAAACCTGTTTGTGTCCTAAATATAACTTGTTTCTACTTGCCTTTCGTTATTTCGAGATTAACTTTCGTTTTTTATTATTTATTTCGAACATTACATTTTTTTTTTTACTTTTAGATAAGATAATCTTCGAAGACTCGGAGTGAGTTAATTTCTAGACTCGATAATGGCTAAATCCTCGTTATCGAGAAATAACCATCTGTGTGTTTATCTGTGTCCATAACTAATCAAACATTATATTTCTTGATTCCAGTGTCTACTGCAGTGCGTGTACCGGAAAGTGAAAGCTGTAAGTATTAACCCACTGTCCCACTGCATCCATCTATTTTATCTAAGTAACTGCTAACTCGTTTACTCCGATTAAACTGATAACAAGTAGGGCTGTCAATGGCTCGAAAAAAAAAACAAATAAGTGTCAGATACCATCTCTGAGTTCTCTGATACCACCGCAAAGTTGATGTTAGCTAATAATAATAATGCATTTATTTTTCGGAAATAATATAAACAGATAAACTAAATAATTATAGAATTTACAAAAAGTTACTAAGCTTCTCAATATATGAAGCGAAAAATGGGTGCCACTTTAAATACCTTTTGAATCTTTGCCAACAAACTCTACCATGTGCCAAGAAAAACGCCATAAAACCCTAATAAAAATTATGCTGTGAATTATTATGATTTGTCTGAATTACAAAAATAAATATTTACGAAGCATTCATAGTCTTCATTTCGAAAAGAAATTGTGTGCACATGCAACCCTGATTGTCATCTACGCAATTCATTTTTTGTAGAGCAAAGAATTATCAAACGAACTTTCTGTTACGCCGAGTATGAAGCACTTCATATTGTTCGTCGTGGATTCTGGGTTTAGGGACCACATACCACATGTCAAGTCTGATGAAGTAGTTGAGACTTCACGCTTTTTTTATCTTGATGATAACTATGCCACGGTGTTAGAGAATTGTCACAGAAAAATTGCATACTAACAGCTATACACTTCTGTGAGAGAGAACTGTGCAGAAAGTGGTGCCTAACTACTTGTTTAAAACCTGCGTGGTGGAAAAATTACTGCGTAATATAATCGACTGAGTTTGAGCATAATTGCTTCATTTAAATTAATGATTATTGGTCAGTTCCTCTTTAAATCACTTTCAATTCAACTGAACTTTCGGCCAATAAGTCGTTTAAAAATCAAACAACATTGTGAAATGGACATACGTGCCCATTCCGAAATCATCACCTGTGTGTGCAACACAACAACATAAATAAGAATAAATTAAAAAATATTATGAAAATCTCCGCATAATGTTAGGCGGCTATTCCCATACGAGATCCGAGATCAACTCTACTCGTAAACGAAAACTAAAATAATTTTAAATCGAGTTTTAATGCTTTATAGTTCTGTCACGAACTGATTGCTCCAATTTGTTAACATGAGGGGTAAGCTCGTAAATCTGAAAAAGAAAAATTCGTTGCTTATTTATTATACTTGAAATCCTTTGAGCAGGAATATTACGGCTATAAAAGATCTTCGGTATACGCTGTAATTTGCATTTTATTTGTGTTATATTCAAAAAGCGGTATTGAATTTAATAGTCGGGGGTCGGGCCCATCAGTTTGTGCTTGTCATACCTTTTTTCTATATAAATTTCTTTTGTATGAAATATTTTATTGCAAGTATTACACTAGTTAGGATCGTCCTATAAAATCTCGAACGACTTGCTATGAATTGGTTTTAATAAATGTTATTTTTATCCCCGCAGTCATAATCGTATTTTTTATTAGTTAAGTGGGCTAGGTTTTCGCTGGGATCTTTCGATTTCGGCTTTATGAGATAGGTAATAAATAGCCTGTGAAAAGAAAATAAATCTGTTAATCCTTCTTAGAATACGACAGGTCTTTGTGCAATGGTTGAGAGAAAACAATGATATTCATGTATAGTTGTATACCTTCGTACATAGGTACCTATTTAGAGTTTTGTAGTGATATTTGATCATAACTTATCTTGACACTTGTAGCATTGTATTTGGTACTCTGATTAAAGGGCATCTACTTATAGCATTAAACGAGGGTTTTCACTAATTTTCAAACTGTTATATTTCCAGGTTGATGGCTACGGATTCCCAACACTAGAAGGTCTGGTGGGCCTGTACTCTGACGGCGTTAATGAGCGCGGCTACTTCATGGCGGTGCTGGAGGCCTCGAGAGAGTGCCTCATGAAGAACCACGACAAGTTCTCTAGAACTATGCCTATGGGTGAGTTTCGTATAATCCTATTTGTCTTGTCTTTAATCGGTGTGAGAGTCATTTATTAGCCCTCATTCTTTTTTCAAGCGCTGTTATTTCATTTTACGAAGCATTTTTCAAATGAACCCATGACAGCTTTACCAGCAGCATACCATTTATGATCAATGAATAGAAACTTGTCAATGCAATCTCGTTAGAAATCTTACGGTTGCTTCGAGGTACGAATGCTAATTAGGTTGTTTTTGATAAGTTTATCAATAAAGGTTTTGGTGATTTGGGTTCATGAAGAACTAACCTAATGCATAATTCAAAATCAAATTCAGAGAATTTTAATAATTGCAAGAAATTAATGAGAGGGTAAAAAGGGTGTAAGAGAAAACCTATTGCTATCTTTAAGCACCAAAGATAATAGCTGGTATAGAATGACTATACATAGTTTCATTTTCATTCATTCGGTTTCAAACGTTTCTTAAATTCAAATCATAACAAACGTGTCACCGCACTACGTAGGTCAATAACTTTCTACGTTACTTGCCAATAACACGACAAATCTCTTCCGAGTGATGTTTTTATTTCAGTTTGAAAGGTTTCTGGTATCAATGTATTAAAAATTTCCGAACATGTAGAGATAGGATTTAAAACCCTTTTAAAGCCGTGCCTTTGGTATGTATATACCCTTTCCATTACACTTTGTATAACCATAACACTAAAGAGCCATAAAGCAGCAATTGGTGGAATAGGGCTAATGATTATGACTAATGATAAATGATACAGGATAAGTTTTTATCCAGTGCGCAAACTGTAACCATGAATTCAGCATATCATTCTAGCCCCCCAGTGCAGACATTTTTCGTCGGTAAAATCAGCTGTTCCATACATTTTGACCGCGTAGGCATTGCACTTTTCTATGAAACAGCATTTTTGCTTCGGGGGCTCTAGAATGATATGCTGAATTCATGGTTACAGTTTCTGCACTGGTTAAAAACTTATCCTGTATGATAGAAAAGGGAGACTCCTCTGACAAGACGGGTCTTGCGTCTAGTGGGCCACTGCCAGACAATAGATGCCGCGTCATTATATAACTCTATAACGCTAGTCGTGACCGCGTCAACTCTGCATGCGCGATGTAGGATTTTCCGTGACGTCATTGTGCTGCGTACGTAATTCGCATGTGGCGATGTAGATGGCGCCACAAGTAGGTACCTAAGTAGTTTTTCTAGCAACTTGAAAATATGCTTGACAACATTATTTTTCTGTTTTCAGATAACGGTCAAAACTGTGACATATCGTTCGACATATTCGAGTGTATTTCTGACCGCATCGGCGAGTACTGCGGTACCTCGGGACTGTAATCTAGTACATTGACGCACCAACTCACTGCCTTCTGTATAATGTCCTAATAAAACTGTCGATGTAGGTATAACTATTGAAATTAACAGTTCGAATAACCATTTAAAATTCTGTAATTTGTGATGATCATATTTGATGATTTCTGAAGATTGTTTTTTTTTTTTACTTAATCGGATCACGTTACTTAGCACGTACTTTAGCTCAGTGTTATTCCTGTCTTTGCCAGACAATTGTCAAACTATAACTGCAAGATAGAGACGGGAATAGGTATTTTTAAGTCAAAGCACGAGCTAAATAGCGTTTATAGCTCTTGCCCTAAGATTTGTAACAAGTTATACAGGGTCAAGTTAAATTAGCTCGCAATACTTTACCTACGTGTTAGGTAGCGATGTCTAAACCTAATTTTTAAAAAAAACTCATTCGATGGGCTAAGATGCCTGTAATCGGTCAGCGAGTCCCTGGCACACAGGCAACTGAGGGAACGCAGGTGGGTTTTAGTCAATACAAGTCTGACACGCCCTCCTGCTCCACCCAGAGCGGGAGAAGTTATTTGATGATTTCCTACACTAAAAAAAAACCCCCATTGCATTATTTCGTCAATCTTCCACCAAAATGCGACCAAATTTTTCGTGAAACTTAAATACTTTACGAATTTCCAAAAACCAACCACTAAGCGGGCTACACACCTTCAGTTTTAACTGAACAGTTGAATTGTTCAGTTAAAACGTATGTGTGTAGGCAAAACTGAGAGCTGTACAGTTGAACTATGACTAACTTTGCTGTCATAGTCATCTATGACAGCAAAGTTAGTCATATTAAAACTGATCAGTTAAAACTGAAGGTCTGTAGCCCGCTTTACAGTCGTTTGAACAGTTCGAATGATGTTTTTTGTTCGTTTTTCTTTTTTCGTTAGTATTCGATTTCAACCCAACACGTGGTCAAAGTATAGCCAATTAATTTAGTTTGGTCCTGTATTTCGTAACTTTAATCAAAAGGATAACATGCAATAATTTTTCCAAGGATATTTTTCCCTAGAGGAACCTATTCTAAAACCAGTTTCAATGTATATTTTGTACATACTTAAAATTCTTCTATAGTTACCAACACGAAACAAACCACTAGAATTAAGGTACATGTACATAGATTGTAATTAACTATACTAAAATGTGATGCTCAATAATTTTAGTAGTAAGGTAGCTCCATAGATTTCCCACGAAGAATTTTTATATTACACAGCTCTAGGAGTTTTAAGGCTTGTTTTACACCTCTTGATAGGCAATATCTGTCAGACAAAATTATGTTTACGAAATTATTTAATAAGTTTAATAAGTTATCTGAAACTTATCTGGAGGTAGATAGAAATGCCGACATTTTTTACGTAATTGTAAGCATGCCAACAATATTTTACTTTTTTACCTTTTCCTAAAAGGATTTTACGTAACTCTATGCAACTGCTACTATGACTACTTTTACTCCTTAAATTAGCTGATCCTTAACGAACTGATAGATTTAACATAGCTTTAAGTTTTATGTAATAAAGTTCTGTATATATCTACTACCTGTTTTATTTTATAACCTATTATTTAAGTCATGGGATAGATAATGTTGACCATTATTTACAGTCGACCGCGTACCGGAAGACGTAAAGTTGGAAGGCCTTCCACAAGGTGGACCGATGACCTTGTGAGGGCCGCAGGAGTCCGCTGGATGCGGGAAGCACAGAATCGGTCGAAGTGGTGCAGCTTAGGAGAAGCCTATGTCCAGCAGTGGACGTCTTTCGGCTGAAATTATGATGATGTGATTTTACGCAGCAAGATATCTAAGAAACTATACAAAACCCTGAAAATCCATTTGTGCACCGGCGACGGCAGGATATTATAAACCCTAAAAACAAAGTATGTAATTAAATATAACAATATTCAGACACATGGACTACATAATACGAATCTTCTGCCTGCCCAAGGATGCAGGGCATCCATTTCCACACAAAATAAAGGATATTCTTGCTTTATCTGGACACCACTTCATATATAATCAGGCAATCAACTGTGTTTTTTCATTATTCTTGGACCACGAAACCAATTAGTCAGCACATCAGGCAAAATGCCACCTTCAGAACAATTGTTTAAGAACATGTTAAATGTATGTGGCAGTACTCTAAGTAAACAATATGCTGCTGGAAATTAGCTAAGTATTTAAAACTCATAGTAACTAACAGTCTGGTAGACTGTGGAATTTTGTGGACCATAAAAACGTTCTATAAAAAAAGGAGCTGACTTGCAAAACAAAAAACACTATAAAGTGAAAAATAACTTACTTTCGAAGTCGGTGTCTTTAAATTATGTATTTTAATTTTTTGCCCCCGACTTCCGAAATTAAATTTGTCACATATTAGTTATGGCACCAACCGTCCAACTCGTATACCACTACAAATAACAGTGTCAGGATGTATCAAAGAACATCCTCAAGATACAGTAAAAGTGGCTTGAAAACGTAATATCGGCTAACGTAGTACCCAGGCAAAGCGAAAAAAAAGAACCACCACTGAGGCCTATCCTATCAGTTAAACTCTTATAAAATAAACTCTAAAAGAATTTGCGAAATCGCTGAGGATCCAATTTTTTTGAAAAAATCACGAATTTAGAACCTCCTCCTTTTTCAAGTCGGTTTAAAACCCCCATAATAAACTGAGTGCTATGCCTCAACTGAAAGGCGCACATGACAAGAAAGAAGGCACCGTACTGCCTGCTCAAAGTTGGTTAGCAGATTGTAGCAGCAGCGCTCGTTACAATCAAACACACATAAGCTAGGTAAACCATACTTGAGTTTCAAGATAAAAAGAGCAAAAAAATTTTTTTTTGCATATTTTTTGTTATTGGGCTTAGGGTCGTTATCTAGAAGTCGAAAATCATTCGACTTTAGACCAACACCAGCATTACCCAGTAACTGGGTTGTAAAGGTCAGATAGGCAGTCGCTCCATGTAAAATACTGGTATTCAGCTGCATCCGGTTTGACAGGAAGCCAACCCCCTCGTGGTTAGGAAGACGTTAGGCAGATATTTGATGATGATCAGCATTACCTAGTACTTTATATGCTATAGTATTTTTTGTAAGCAGTTTCAGAAGGAACTCAGTGACTAGAAGTGATGCTCTGCATCTTTTAGGAGATTACTTTAGTAGATATTCGAGATTTCTTGTAACTAACAGCGCCTATCTAAAAAAACATACCGTGATTAATTGAATATTCCACCCCAAGCAATCGTTGAAACGCTGAGATAGAAGCCGTCATTAAGAAGACAAAATGTTCAGCAGATGTATATCAGATAATGTGATGAGGATGTGAGTTACTGAAGGTGAATCATTAAATTATACGTAACTAGTATAGGTATCAGCTTTAATTCGAATTAAGATAAATATTTCGAAACAAGCAACTAATAACCATAATTCGTCTCCCACGGGTTTTTGTTTCCTGATTTAATAAAATTTAACTTTATCAGCATAGAAATATCTATTGCGTGTTAAAATATAAATTATTGTTAGGCTACGACTGTTCAGATCGTGAGAGATCTTGGAAACTACGGCCAATTAGCTTGGCTTATGGCCAATTTTAAACAATGACAGTTGATTGGTAGAAGTCCCGAAAGGACTGTTGTTTACGCAAGAGTTTGTACTTTAAGGGACAAGAAACCCCATGGGAGGAAAGCGCGCGCTTGTGTATGTACTCGCTTTCCCTATTGTTGGTAACAAGAAGCCTAAAATGTATTCAAATTGTATCAAATTCTAGAGTACCGACATAGAAATAATAAGGTGCATGATTTGATTGTCAAATTAAAGAGTATTATTAAAAGATAGTTTTCAAGACTTTTGTCGTCACTGTTTGTAGAAATGCGAGGTAGGTACCAATTTTCCGCTGCGTTCTTACATTCCAAATGTAGTGGTACTTAATGGCCACCGAAATAGTCAACTTACAGTCAAAACGCCAGCCTTTTAGCCAAGCTGAGTTTTATACTGAGACATGAGCCATTATTGTATGCACAATCAGCTTATAATGTACCCACAAAAAGGCCTTCTTTCTATGAGAGACAGCGGGCCGTAATCTCCCAAACGAGCCCAGTGCGGGCTGGTAGATGTCACAAATCTTAATTTTTTCTGGTCTTAGGACATACGGCCGGTTTCCTCACGTTGTTTTCTTTCTCCGTTTTGAGAGCAGTGTTGGTGAAATAATTTACACAAAGTAAACCGCCTGACAACCAGTCTTTACCAAGGGGTATCGTATTACCCAGTAACTGGGTTGTGGAGGTCAGATAGGCAGTCGCTCCATGTAAAATACTGATATTCAGCTGCATCCGGTTAGACTGGAAGCCGACCCCAACATAGTTGGGAAAAAGCTAGGCAGATGATGATGATGATGATGATGATGAAACCGCCTGTCAGGGTTTGAATCTATAACCTAACTCGTAAGTCGCGGCAGTTTACGCTGCGTCACCACCGCACCCTCACTGATTATTGTCTTGCTATTTTGAACTGTGCGCTCTAGAGAATAATTCGTGTTGAAAACCACACCGATGTTTATCCAATCCTAGACAACATCCAACTCCTTTCGCACCGCGCTAGCAGCAACACTTTATACGTAGGAAAAACCTACATTTATGATAATTAAACAAACGCAAAAGGTGAACCTTATCACGCTTGTACAATTGAATTTCGTATTTAAGCAGATTCGTATTTAGTAGTTAAGGTCGTGGGACATACTGACAGACACAATGACTGATAGCGATCATCAATTTTACTCAAGCTTTGTGTTTCACGAGGCATTATGACTAGGAAACGTATACTATTATGTATGCTGATTGAGTATGTAATACTTCAAACAGGAATTTGTTTAAATTACGACTGTGAGGGATGAATATTGTAATAATGAGATTGGAGGTTGAATATAATTAGCGAACCTGTAGTAATTGGGAAATGGCTGAGTTGCATTTTTTATCGACTTTAAAAAAGGAATTTCTCAATCCAAATTTCTTCAATTCATTCAATGTGGTCAAGTTCTAATTATATATATAATACTATTTTAGTTTGTTCAATAATACTTTTTTTTATTATGTATGTTATAATAGGTAATATCCTGTCAATGTTATTTACTAAAGTAAAGGTAAACAAATTTGTGATATCTAAAAACTGAAAAATAAATAGGTTATCTAAAAAAAAAACAACCGACTTGAAAATTAAAATACAATTTTCAGTGTACAGTCGCCAGCAGGTCAAGTTATCCTAAACTGTCAAATTTTCTCAATTGAACATAAAACTTATTCCTTTGTAATAAAGTTGAAAACTATCACAGAAATCTGACAGATTGGGGTAGCTTGATGTGCTGGCCTCTGTATTTACAATTCATTATAATTTAGTACCTCGACTTCTTTAGTACCTTCGCTCCTCAATGGCCTAAAACATGAAACGATTGAGGTAAATAGTTAATAACATAATGGGCATGTTAGAATACCTACCAAATCAACTAAGTACTATATGTTAGTTCGTCGATGTCCCTACTGCACTGGGAAGGGACATCGACGCACAAACATTATTGACATGATTCTAAACGCCCCTACGTTGATTTTTTTTCTTTGGTTTTCAAAAGTAAATTTGCTGTTCCATGCATTTTGACCACGTACTGGTAGTACACTTTATAACTCACGAAAAAATTCTAATTTAGGGGTCTAGAAACATGTGCTGAATCAAAGAAAAAAAACAAAAGTCATTAATTCAAATTAGGCTGAGAATCAGCACTTTTCGAATGTCAAAATTACATTATACAGACCCAAAACGCCCGCCCTTCAACACACTCAGCTTCAGCAGCTGGGAAAAAGAAGTGGCGCAACAAACTCCTCAGCAGCACAGCTGTCTGTTCAATTAAATAGACTTGATTCTATACATAGGTAGGCAAAGTAACCAAATCAACCATACATAGTAATTATTTGTGCGTTTCATCCCTGGCACCTTGCCTGTATTAATGATCAAGATGATACAACCAAGCCAAAATGCCTTGTAAACTCAACATCTCTCTAAATACCTTAACTAATTAACAAGTTTTAATTTTTTTAGTATCAAGTGGAAATCTAGAAACTCATTACAAAAAAACACATCTTTTTTTTTGCAGCAAAGTGTACAGGATTCTGCTTATCTATGCTATCTTTTGAGGAAGTTATGTTAAAAGAACATTTTATCATGCAAAGGAAGTGGGTGTTCAGAGCGACTATAATACCAACTAAGTATTAAAAAAAACATACTGATGAAGAGATAATGCATTACAGGCTGTGAACTGTATTAAGTTTTTCAATGCCTGAGACCAATCTTGCAAAATGGATCGAAAGAATTCAGAGCTAAATTTAATTTTGTTACATTTCCGACTCTTAAAAACTAGTAAGAAATAAAATAAGTTTAAATTAACCACAATCAGTCTATAATCTTGCCACTACTTGAACACAGGCCCCCCTCTCCTCGAGAGGGACTAATCTACCACGCGGGCCCAGTGCGGGTTGATAGATGTCACATGTCTTCGATTTTTTGTTTCTAGGACATGCCAGTTTCCACACAATGTTTTCCTTCATCGTTTTGAGAGCAGTGGTGATGAAATAATTTACCTGCCTGACAGAGTTAAAACCCACGACCGATGTAAGTCGGGGCCAATATCTACTTATACCACTGGGCGACCACAGCTCTTGAAACATGCTTAGTTGCTTTAATTCATGAAAACGACATTGGCAATAAAGATAAAAAGTAAAATTCCCTTTTGAAGAATTACAACTCGTAAGTCGGGCCAATGTAATTCAGCCCCCAGGGAGCAGTCCCTGGGCCACCACTGCTCAATGGGCCACCAAATAATTTATTTGTGCATAGTATCACGCATAAAAAATAAAGAAAAAAACTTGGAGTAAACTGCTAAACCTTTCTGTAACAGGCATCAATGTTAGAAGCTTGTCTTCGAAATTCAAGCTGAATGTAGATATCTCTGCACACCGATTTGTACGTAAACATTTAAAAGAAGCCTAGCTAGATGCATCTCTACAGGGTAGCAGGGATCAACGCGGAAATTTATTGTTTTGTACTAAAATTCATCCACTCTTATAGGAATTTAAAGTGAATAATTATGAGAGTGAGGAAAGACAGACCGCACTTGTGTGTTGGGCACAGACTTGTGAATAGTAAACCACTTTCAACAAAACCTGAAGGTCTTCAACAAAATTTCCCAACATGATTGAATATCGGCTGAGGAGGACGGAGGTCGTAGGGCACAATGGCCAGTCTCGAAGGGCATCTCGCATCTTCACGGTGGGCGGGCACCGGCGCGGGCGCCGCTTGTCCGTCCGACGGCAGTTGTCAAAACGAATTCTTAAATGAGGCGGGTACTTATGTGATTGTGGTACGTGCAATCATGTGCTGAGATGAATATTAGGTATCTTTGTCCATCTATTTAGATTGTTGTTAACTTGAAATAACCGTATGTTCTTTAAGAACATAATTTAGCTTAAGTTACTTGTTCTACTCTGAATTGACGATCGTAGGAAGCTTGGCAAGTCAGATATTCAGGATTAGGAACCTGAAGTTAAACTATGCAAGAATACTATATTGCATTTTAGAACGGTAACTAAAATAATGAATGCTAAGTTTCCAATGTAAAAAGCACACAAAAGCATTCCGATCAATTTCCAAGTCAGAATAAAATAGACAAACAAAATATTGGTTCGCACAATACAAATATCTAAGCAAAAACTTCTTATGGCTATGGGAATAAACAATGATTTTATTAAGATATAGCTTCTGCCCGCAACTTCGTCTGCGTCAAATTTCTTGCTAAAATTATTTTTCAAATCGGGCCTGTAGTTCCTGAGATTAGCGCGTTCAAGCAAACAAACAAACTCTTCAGGTATATAATATTAGTATAGATTATGAAGATGAAGACATCTACAAGATATTTATTCAAAGAAACATGCTAAGATTAAAGAAAATATTGGAATGTTTTCTTCAGAAAATGTGCCCTTCGGCACTCAACACACAGAATTTCCTTAATTTTAGACAATCAAGAAAATCCAGGTCAGAAGGTTATACCAATCAATTTCAATATCAGGTACCCACCTACATAGCCGAACCACCGAAGCGTTCAGTAGTTGGTTTAACATTGAATGGAGGGTAGGAACGGTAGGATGTTGCCAAACCAATCCGAATATGATGCTGATACATTAGTGATAACTTCGACCAGGCTGCTACCATTGTGTGAAGCCACGCATTGTTTTTGTTAAGAACAAGAAGTTGAATATTATAATTGAGCTGAATTTACGTACATATAATTTATCTCTCATTAAAAATTGTGTCCGGTTAGGTGAGAAGTTGAACAGGATCTTGGAATCTTGCTGGTTTTTCCAGACTATACAAACATGAAATCTGATATCAGATTAGTGAAAGTTACATTTCCGTAGTTGGATAGGTATTAGGTCACTTTAACCAGAAAATGGTGCTACCATAACGGCGAAGGAAAACATCGTGAGGAAACCGGGATGCCCTAGAACAAAAAAAATCGAAGTCATGTGACATCTACCAACAAGCACTGGGCCCGCGTGGTAGATTACGGTCCACTCCCTCTCACCATAAGGATGCCTGTGCCCCAGCAGAGGGAACCTTATAGGCTGATTATGTGTTTATGTAACCAGATTATCAAAACAGCTTTGATATTTTATTTCATCCATTTGCTTGCATTGCATTTGTATTATAGAAACAGGGGACAGCAAATTCATCGCCGATCTGACCATATCCACCAATGCAGCATACGTGTGACCTTTGTTCTGCTATAATATGTGTAAGGGATCAAATTGTTACTGATTTCTTTATTTAGTGTAATCCAGCTGGCTAACTAACCATAAAAGCTTCCACCCTAATTTGGCAAATTGCTATTGTGCTGCTACCTGTCATTATAAATCTTCGGGGCAAACCAAACTTATATATCGCACAAAACAATAGTACGGGTGGAAGGACACATGCAAATGCGCCACAAAAGACCAGTTTATCTTGAGCTGTGTGATTAAAAGTGGCTAGAACAATTAGGTGTAGCATGTGAGGTCAAGTTAGATGTTCGCTTCACAAGTCAGCGAGTACAATTCGACACTATAATCCGAGATGATCGCACCGGAACGAGCATCGGAGATACTGTTTTCATTGTAACACGTATCGTTATAAGTTTGCGAATTAGTACTACTGTATTTCTTATTATTGAACAATGTCATACTGGTCTGAATACACATATTTTTGGAATCTGATTCTATAGCTCCGGGACTTCACCATATCCAAAAATAAAAATACGTACATTCAAAGTTAATTTTAAATTAATTGAAGCTTTTTCTTCAATATACGAGTACATTCCATTACATATAGAAGTGGAGTCCGACACTCCTATTAACTATAGCTATAGCTTTACCTTCTCACCAAGTAATGCATCTCATCCGGTATATCGTGATGCCATGCAACCACTCCTAACAAAGGTCTCTCATCAGAATTAGACATTTATTACAGCATTGTGCTACATCCACAAGGCTCGTCGGACAGGGAAGTGAAACAAACGCCGGACGCTAATATTAATTAAGTCGATAATGAATAGAGACCATTGGCGATGGTCCCAGTATACGTCCTTGGGGAATACGCTAAAAATTGACGCTTCAGGGAAAGAAGAATTGAAGGAAATATGTCTATCATTCATTGTTATAATTCAATTATAAATTGGTTACATCTAAAAAAAAGTTATTATTATTTTGTAAAATAATATACTTAAGTTCTTGAAAAAAAAAACGTGTTGATGACATTAAATGCATAGCAGTAAATTTGATTAAACAAAATCATAAGCTTAAAATATCTGACAAACAATTTGTATGTGAAACTCGCTAAGTAGTATCTTATTCAAACAGATGCATACATAGGTGACTATATTATTTCTGTAGGTGTCTTTTAATTAACTAAAATGTTAATAATGCTCATTGTTAGCATACACGGAGTTATTGTCTGAATGAATACCAGTCTGTAAGAGCATTTAAAGCTTGAGAACTTTAGTTATTCCAGCAGTTATTCTGGATACGCATATGTTGGTGCATTAAGTATTTATCAGCTGCCAATTATAAGTATAAATAGTTCTTTAGATATGATAACTTTGTAAATGAAGTATTCCATCGTATTAGATTTTAATTAACGGAATTTTTAAAAGCATAACTAAAGCAGTCATATTTCCTAAAAAGTACGGTACGTTCCTCCTTATTAAATTTGTCTGTTGACCTAATTTGGGACATTTTAGTTTTGTTTACTTAATTTCTTGCCAACTAGAACTTTTCAAGTCTTTTTTTTTTCGACCAAATTCAATCGCTTAATTTTTGTGGAAGATGTAGGTTCGCTGCACTCGATCGTATAGTGGTTCTAATATTAAAAATATGTTATTAAGCATCAGAATCTTTAGTTGGCATTCACCAGAATAAACCAGCTGTTCTACAATATAAAACTTATTTTACTTATTCTGTTTCAGCCTATCTAGTGCCGACCTCAATCTAGTCTAGAAAAAGATAACTCTTTATTACGTTTTTGTTTCAGTTGCATTGGTGTTAGTTACAGAATTTAATAGCCTATTATGAATGTATATTACATGAATTATCAAATCATTAGTGCATTGTCTGGTTTTTTTTTTTTGGGTGGGAAATCTTCAAATGACTTCTCCTGCTGAGTAGAGCAGGAGGCCGTGTCAGATTTTTACTGACTAAAACCCACCCGTGTTCCCTCAGTAGCCCGTATGCCAGGGGCTGTGGTATCTCTCTCGAACAAACCCGCACCCCTGGCAGGCATCGGCCCTTGCGGACCCCACCAGTCTACCACTTTTCGGCCGCAGGGGATAGGGAGAGCGGCTGACGCTATACCGACACTCCTCTTCCCCTGCGGCCCCACCGCGTCCGCCATCAAACGGTGGCGGTCACGTCCAGGACACGGAAGGGAAGAGCGCTGCTCAGAAGCACCGGCACTCCTCCTCTACCGCAGCCCGTAACCCTCAGCCGCGATGCCTCCCATTCGACATCGCGGCCCACCTCAGTTGCGGTGCACCTCACCGCAACCTACCCTTTGGCCGCTACGTCGTCGGCTTTGAGGCAAAAGCCCTGACGAGCGGCCCCACCTTTGGGTTCCTCTTGGCTTCACCGTGGCCGGAATCCACGGTTACTGAGCCCCCCCGCAACGACAATGCGGGAACCCACTCGGGGGGGGTGCATTGTCTGGTTAGTAAGTGTTTAATGGTCTGAAGGACTTTGAAGTGGTTCTGAATTCAGTTGGGTATTATCCGGACTTTTTTTGTTGGTAATATGTCTCCCAATAATGTCTCTTGACTTAGGTATACACAGTAACGACGTAGTCGTATTCTACATTTTTGTAGTTAGTTTTTGGTACAATTGGTGGTTGTCTACGTGTAGTTCACGTAATGTAATAAGTACAAGGTGGTAGGAACGTCAACGCGCAGACTGTAACCAAGAAGTCAGCACATGATTCTAGACCCTAAAGCGTAAATAAATTCGTCGGTTATAAATAAAAACAGCAGTTTCATAAAAAAGTGCAATACCTAGTGGTCGAAACGTAGGGAAC
This sequence comes from Polymixis flavicincta, assembly GCA_949987655.1. NCBI lineage: Eukaryota > Metazoa > Arthropoda > Insecta > Lepidoptera > Noctuidae > Polymixis > Polymixis flavicincta. Next base: position 23,676,659 of record OX465175.1, read on the forward strand.
AGCGAATTTTTTTCTTAATAACCTGTGAAACTTTTAAACGCAGGCGCATTAAAAATGATTTACCTACTGTATCTAAGGTACCTAATAGATTCGGCGTCGATGACTCAGCCACCCTGTTTAAATAGATCTTAGTTATTAACAGAACTACATACAAGATATCCTAAAATAGTATTGCGTCTACTTTCTGTAGCCAAGTTTACATTTCTAGGTTCAGTTTCTACAAATAATAACTGCCGCCTCGAACCTTTAATCTGTAAAGGCTAGATCCGGAAGCTTAATAAATATAAATAAAATGTTTTGTTAAGGTTTTGTATTTCTTAATCTAAACAGTTCAAATCATCAAGCTTTGAGAAATGTTTTCAGTGCTTATAAGATCGCGAACAATAAAACTATCCAAGAGCCTTAGGTCTGGTCTACCTGAATCTACATAGAGTATACCAAATCATTACAATACTTAGGTAGGTACTTCCAATAGCAGCAAGAAATAACCACTAAGCACCATATAATTTAAGTTCACACAATCCGCCTAAAATTCTTATCTTGTGGGCTCTAAAGACGCGTTATTAATTTCTGAGCAGATAATTACCACCTTATGGGCGAGTATTATAATGATCGTAAACGATTTGTTCCTGGTTGGTTCTGTAGAGGATGTGGCCCCTGTATCTTGCGGAGCTGCATCTTGTTTAGGATTTGGCATAGTGAAAGATTTGCTATGGAGGAAATATATGGAGTGGTTTGTGTAATATTTTGTTTCGTAAACACAATGCGTGAAATATAACTGTTGCAAATAAAAGAAAACTCAGAAAAAACATCGTTCTTTGAACTCCGATTATACCTAATCCGTAAGATTTTAGATATGTTATTGTACACATTACAGTTTTTAAAATGGCTGGGAATTCTTCGCCACTCTCGGGTTATAAAATTAGACAGGAGAATCTGGAACGAATTTAGTCGAACAATGTTTATTCCATTTGAGCCAATTTTTCTTCTAAAGAATAAACAATAACTGAACATACATGTGGCCTTTGCAAGCATAAACCGCTACAGCTTTGAATACATCAATAATTGTCGAATACCCTACCTACTAGTAATATCTATAACATAAATGTAACGTATCTCTTATGTTTTAATTTGTTGTATATAACAATAAAGAAAGCAAATCTTGCCGAAACCTCTAAAGAAGCTTTACAAGACGTTTCAACAAAGCGTCAAGCGATATTTCATAGCTTCCACTACCACACGACCCTCACATTAATAACAATGACGTCCGGTCGTTTTCACGCGCTATGCCTCCACTGGACGCTCATTTTTACCGCCATATATAAGTGAAGCCATGTTTTTTACCTCCACAGTTACACCGAATTTGAACGAATCAACATATTGAGTGTGATGCAATAGTAAAATAATAATACATAGTGAAAATGTATTGGACTTATAGAAGTGTGTTTGTAGTGTGTTTTTGTGCGGGAGTAAGAACTCAAGTTATTCCCGGGAAGGCTAGAGCCAGTGATGGAGATTACAACAGTGTGAATCCTGATGGATCGTTCGATTTTGGGTAATTATTGCGTTTATTAATTGGATTTGGGTTAAATTTTAGACTAATTTTAAATAAGTTAAGAATCTACGAGATTTTAATCGATCATGTTAATTATATACTTTGTACGAAACATTTATTAGATAATATTTTAAATATTTTTGTTCGCACTAGATTCTAAAATATTAACAATTGGGTACTCAAATACCTATTTAAAATATGTAAATAATGATTAGATGGTGAACATAATGTTAACATAAATATTTTGAATCATCATCATCATCATCATTTCAGCCGAAAGACATCCACTGCTGGACATAGGCCTCCCAGGCTCCTCCACTTCGACCGGTCTTGTAATTTAATTAATTTAATTCTTATATTTTGAATATAAGAATTAAATTACTGTTAATTTTTGCTAAAAATGTCTTGCCCATCTCGTCTTTCAATTAGACTGCCCGGAAATGAAACAAATCAAATCAAAATCAAATCAAATCATTTTATTTGTCACAATGCAGGTACATAGTTCATAGTACTCCGTGTAGCTTGAAATATTATGTATTTATAAATTAAAGAAAGCTTTTAACTCAACTAACGAATTACAGCAAGCTTCTCTGTAGTTTCATATATTAAATAAAACACCTCACCTCATAAAACGGGGTTACTTACTTTTAGTTAAGAAAAAAAAAAACTAAAAACAAAATGAAAAATTATCTACAAATTAACATCCAAGGATTCCCAAACGGTCTATTGTCAGCAGCATTTAGGTAGTTTTTTTAGAAACATTAACTTTATCGCTATACCGCATACAAAGCTGCGAATTAAGGCCATTGCAAGTGAATGATATCTGATCGCAGGTACGCCAACAAGGACCGAGGGGCCAGCTATCATTTGGCACATGCCAACACTAATGGCGTCGTCGGTGGGAGGTTCGGAGCTAAGGACCCGGCAACTGATACTGTGAAAGAGACTGTTTATACTGCTGGGCCAAGAGGGTGAGTAGATCTAGTATAGGTTTATTTTGAAACCAGTGAACGCGCTTGTTCTTGAATTAATTCGTTCACTGTTGAAATTGTTAGCAAAGATTAGCATAATACTTAATAGGCTAATTAAAAGGCACTCTTTCATTTGTGCGATCTCATCTGCTATTCTGAAAAATATCAGTATACAGTGAAAAACCCATTGACACTGCCTCTACTACTACGAATTACAGCAAAAGTGAGTTTATAATATAAGTGTTAATCGACCAAAATAATTCATTACAAATATTTGGTGACCAACTGAGATCTCTTTAAATTCGAACAAGATTATTCGATCGAGTAAAATTAGTAAATAACAATTTCACTTTGATAAAATCAAACTGGTCAATAAACTAACTCAATAATCTTTATACGCCTATTTCTCCGCCATAACACTCTCATTCACACAGATTCCGCGCAAAAGGACCAAATGTGCACAGAAACATGGACCTAGACCAAAGACCAAGAGGAAACATCGGTAACAAGGATGACCCCTACTTTGACCCTAGTGAAGACCCCAGCTACTCCTTCAAGATCGACACACGGACTTACACGAAGAATGAGAATGCCGACAGCAGAGGGGATGTTACGGGTTTGTACATCACTTTCCTACTCATTTACAAATTAATCAAATTAGGTATTTACTTACACTAGGTACCTAATTTTACTAGCAACACTTGCAAAGACCAAGACATAACACATATCATTACGCATGTAATCCCCGAAAGGTTAGGCAGTATAGGGGGCGAGCCTATTGCCATCAAGAAGTCATAAATCTAGGCTGAAAACTGAAACACTCCTAATGGAAATCCCAATAGATAATACTTGGCCAATCTGGGTAAAAAAAGAACTAGGAATAAATTGTCTCTAATTACTAAAACGTGGTCGCTCACAATGGGGCACATTAGAAAGGTTTAAAGGGAGCTATGATTAGTTTCCCTACGTGATCAAATCAGAAGTGAAGAGATAAGTAGGAGAACGAAGGTAACCGACATAGCCCGAAAATTGCCAAACTTGAGCCTACTTGCCACTGCCAATTGGGCAGAGCATGTTGCTCGCAGAACAGATGGTCGATGAGGTCATAAGGTTCAGGAGTGACGACCGCGTTCCGGAAGACGTAGCTTTGGCAGGCGTCCCACAAGACCGATGACCTGGTGAAGATCGCATTCGAATTCAAATTCACTGGGTGCGAAAAGCACATAACCGATCGAAGTGGCGATCCTTTGTCCAGCAGTGATTGTCTTTCGGTTGAATGATGAAGAACTGCAAAACGTTAAAAATAGCTCATCCTTTTATAAACATTCACTATAAAGTGATTCAGGTACTGCTACAAACGAATTTTTGCCACATAGCTGGGTCCTGAAAGCCTTGACAAAATTCTATCAGCGATAACCATGATGGTAAAGACAAAAATTTGTATATTCGATTGACATTAGAGATAACGTAAAGTTCTAAGTAGTTAGTTAGTACGTTACATAATACGACTCGCAAAACGAGAGTAAAGAGTCCCTTCGGAATTATAAACTGTTACATATTCGTAATTATAGGCAACATAACACACGTAAAACTAATATTAAAATCGTATAACCTGTAACATTTTCGTAATCATACCATTATAAAAACGCAAAACCATACCAACTGCATGCAAAAAAAGTAACTAGTTACAAAAATAATCGATTTTGAAACTAGTTACCTACTCATATCCACGAAACTACGTATAACCGATTACGCCCAAAAGACGTTACGAGTGTCTACCTCGTTGTTTAGGTACTCGGACAGGTAGGTATCTACCACATTAGTATGATTCGTAAATGAAAAATACCAAACTAATTATGTTATGGGAAAAATAAGTGACCACTTACACCATGTAATTAGGTTTAGGTAATGCTGCAATAATTACAGTTCAAACTTTTTAACTGTATTTATTACGTATATGTAAAATTGTCAGATACAAACCTATAGGTAAAATACTAATGATTTTAAAGTTAACTTTAAGAAGGAGTACCTAACACTTTTTATACATTCCCAACTTCCTAGTCTCAGTATACCACATGAATATGTATGTGTGTGTGTGTACGTGTATTTAAAATGATTTAAAACAATAATGTACTCACCAGGTCACTACTCCTTCGTCGACGATGTGGGTGAACGTCACGAGGTGTCCTACATAGCTGGTAGGGACACTGGCTTCCACGTATCCTCAGCTGTTCCTGACAACCCCAGCATCATCGGCTCGCCCTTCCACCGGGTTCCTCTTGTCAGAGGGGAGACTAAGGCCAGGGGAAGAACTGCTGTACAGAGGGGGAGGGATGGGTCTTATAGGTATGTTTCCTCTTTCATTAATGAGATATCTAGTTAGGTGAAAACAAAGTAACACTGGTGCCGATTCTTTTGTTCACCACCTAAACTAAAACAAGAGTATTGCTATCTCTTACTGACATACCGTGAAAGAAAAGACAAGTGACGCTTTAGAACTGTCAAACTGAATGACGTCTCAATTTTCTTGAATTTGGCGTGATTTTAAGCATGCTGAATAAATAGTGCGTCGTAGATGCGTCAAAGAAAATCTTAGTTCAACTAATTTTGACAGCTCTACTTTATTTCCGTCTCTTTCTTGTTGCTTTACAAGGAAAAAGATAGCAAAGCAATAGGCTAATGCCGATATGCAACAAAAGTGATAATATCGCGAACCCGACCAAATTGAATAGTCAAAAAATTTAAGAGCTTTCAGATCATTAATACTGATTTTTATTTTGGTTGGCTTCGCGATATTATCACTATTTGTCTAATACGGAATGCGCCCTAAATTTTATTTGTCTGCCTTCAGTTTAAAATGTCGTGCGGACGCTTGGATAATTTGGAAGATCAAGAAAAGAATGAGATCGAAAGAAAAAAAAACTCAGGCACATAAGCCATTTTGACTTTGTTTCTAGGATGGCTACGCATATACCTTGATGACCAGGTGGTGGTGCTCACTTACCATCAGATGTGCCGTCAACTTCTTTTGCTTTTTAGAAATTGGACAAACAGGATTGATGATAATGTAAATTGCAAAAAAAAAAAAAATGGATTAAGACTGTATATTACTGCAGTCTGCAGTGGTGTTCTATAACACCACTGCAGACTCCAGAATTCCTCGCAATCCTATGATTGCGGAGGAATTCTGGAGGGGGACCGGAAATTAAAATTATTTAATAAATCGCTATAAGATTGTATTTCTTTTAAAAAATGGGCGTGTTACTGTTCATATTATTTCTCCATCAGGTTTATATCAGCGGGTCCTGACCAGAGAAGGACAGAAAGCAGTGACTCGCAAGGAAACGTCAGAGGATCGTACACTTTCTTAGATGACAAAGGTGTTCAAAGGTATGTTGGAAGAAGAATAATGGATGCAGAAGATATAACTTCAGTATATCTTTACGAGACTCCGACAATTCTATAAGCCAATGGGGGTTCAGTTTTGATGAAAATACTTTCTGACAGATTGTCAGACTCATGTTCTTGACAAGTAACCAGCTAATTAGGTGTTGTTGTCAGTAAGATTTTTTTTGCCACATTCGGCCTCTCAGAAATCTCTTCCAGTTTTACCTCACCACTTTTTGAAAACTTAACTATCAATTTTCTCATCTCCACCCTATTCCCCACAGGACAGTAAACTACATAGCGGGTCCCGGTATCGGTTACCGCATAGTGAAGAACAGTAACGACCCCTACATTCCGCCATACTTCCCCACGATCCCCAGTCAGTATGACCCTGAGTTCGTCAACGCTGGCTCCAAATATGGTGCTGGAAGCCCACCTGCTGCTGCTGCTGATGATGTATTTAAAGGTATAGTGCAATGTTTATTAACTAGCTAACGTAGTGCGCTGGTCCACTGACATACACACTGCATATATTATTAGGTTCCGTATATAACCCGCGCGTAGCTCGCTCGTGTACCTCACACATACATTTTAAAATAACTTGCATAGTGTAAAAGCATCATTATATACTTAGACAATAATTATAGTTTAAACTAGCTGCCGGCCGCGGCTCCACCCGTTTGGATGTCGGAAATTATCCCACGGGAATGTGACTTCGGAACAAAAATAGCCTTAGGGGTACACTTTTCGCGGGCTCGAACTAACTGGTGGGCCTGGCTAAAAAGCACGCTGTCTCACCAGGGGCCTAAGTCTACTAATTTATAAACGTTACAATGGTCTCTCAATGGTGTGTTTTTGACAGTTTTTGTATGGCAAATCTGTCAAAAACTTACCATTGAGAGACCATTGTGACGTTTATAAATTAGTAGACTTAGGCCCCAGGCATCGTGTCCGACAGAGGTAGTACCCGTGATGAGCACTTAGAGGCTAGTCTACACCCAAAACGTTATTGAGTGACATGCAGGAGCATTTATAGCAAAACATTTGCGAAAAAATTAAGAAAAGTCGTTCGGAAGATCGGGTTTTATGAAAAAACCAAGGCGTAAATCAATGACCAATAAAGTTTATTGAACTTATCGATAATTGAACTTTGTCGGTACTGACTTAGTTTTGGAGATTTTACACTTCTTTTATTACTTAAACACGTCCAAAGTTAGGTTAAATTAGCAAGAAAAACGAATCTTTGTTGGCTCATAACTTTTTAATGGCTTTTTATTTTAGTATTCTGTTTCCGTACAGACAATATTAATAATGAGACAAAACCATACCATGTTTAAATTTTGATGTGCATAGTCAAACAGTGGAGTAAAACCCTCCCGAAGTTTGTATGGAAAAAATGTGGAAAAGTGTCACCTTAATTAGTCCTTATAACATCAGCTTTCTGCCAGTAAAGATCCCAGAAAAATGCGTCCATCCGTTTCGGAGATTTGTCGGAACAAACAGACAGACAAAACAATTTAACATTGTTGTTTTGTTATTTATACCGTATATACTTTGATATGCATTTAATAAAAAGCTGTCATTTTGACACTCCAAACAGACAGTACATTTTTTGTTGTTGTATTTGTTTAGATTAGATTCGGAGGTAGGTATGTATAGATATGCGTTCTCTATCAGACTCACTCCGACACAGCAGTTAATAAAATCCTCTCTTACAGGACCAGATGGTACCGCAGCATCAGGTCACGTCAAACCGCCTCCATTCCCAGTCAGCGACTCAGACAGACCTAGCAACGCTGTCCCAGCATCAGGACCAGAACCCCCAGACGCTAGCCCGGCCGATGGTAGCGAACCCCAGTACAACCCACCCCCAAGCTTCAGTCAAAATGCAGGTGCCGATGACACTTCAAGCTTCATAGACGAAGACCAATCACCCACAGGACCATTCGGACCCCCTCCTCAGTCGACGAAAGGACCAGGTGATGAATAGCACCGGCAATGATTGATGTTAGTGATCTTGTTTATAATTGTAATATTTATCGCTCGATTTCACGGTCTTTTAAAATGACGTGGTGCGAATGACCAAGATATTGTTGAAGCCGGCCCTTCAGCGCTACGTCATTTGGGAAGTATGTGGTTCGAGCGGTTGTATCGACTTTTTTGGACAAAGCTTTTTACGGAATTTTCAACTTGTAGGTTGGCTTGTAACTTGAAAATTCTGTTGAAAATGTTGATTCATGGTTACTTAAATCAGGCGACTTTCAAAAGAAAGTTCAACGCATAATTTCTAGAAAAAAGCTAACCAAAATCCCAAAAAGTCGATCGTAATCAGGTGACACAAGATCACGAGTTTCAATCCGCTTGCGACGCCTGAAGATGCACTCGAATATTATTTATTATATTTGCTTGAACGCAATAAATATTATTCACAACCAATTTGGTTTTTATTACACCAACACCTTACGGCACGCAGCACATACAGCACAGATCGTAATACTAAACAAGGAAATTTGAAATTATTAAACAATTGCAGGCAAACCGAGCCGACCGTCGAGCGTACCGTATAGGCCGGCGAAGAAACCGTATGTGCCACTAAAACCTTTCCAGACACCAAACGATATAAGCGACGAAGTTGTAGATGAAGTTATACATGATAAAAACACACCAGAGTTTGCTATAGGATTTAATATAAACCATTATAAGCCCGGGACAACGATAATTAGGAATTTAGGAAGAGACTACTTTGGCGTCCCTCCCGGGGTGTCAGTAAGGGCTCATGTGCAAAGTATTGACTTGTACCCTTTCGGTTCTAAGCCCATATCGCCTGCTGAAGCGCTAGAAAACGATCAAACGTAACCATTACAAAGTATACGGTTTTTCTACATAGAAGTATTAATTTAAAACTGTAAGGATTGTAACTTAAGTAATAAAGATTTCTATAAATTGTGTAGTGTTTGATTTTTAGACATCTTGGTCCTTTAGGGCGATAATCAAATTAATACAAAAGATGTGCTATGAAAATACCTTGCTTTAAATTCGACTGAACGTCCGAACTAATAAAACAAGTACACACAAACCGAACTTATAAACTCTCTTGAGTAATAAAAGTAAACTTTAGCCCCTAGACCAAATCATTCTTTAATATTTCAAATACTTCAGACTAACGAGCAACACCAATACCAACACAACACCAATCATTAGTCTCCTGAAAACTGCATTAAAATAATAATAAATAAAACACACCCGAAATATTTTTTAAAAAATTTATTCGAACAACACGACTGTAATAACAAAATGCAAAATAGTAACTGTTACAAGGAGTTGGGTTGTATGTATGTGTGTGTGCGTGACGTCATTCCATGCCCCACTCCCGCAGTCCCCCCATAAGTTATAACGATTTAGGAAATATTATGCAAAAAGGTGTAACAAAGATAACAAGAATACGATATTTGGAAGGGTTAAATTTGGCAATCTCAAGTAGTGAAATAGTAACAGGAAAGTTATTGGTGTTTTAAATTAATTTATACTAAATAGATATATTTATTTTTTTATAGTTAAGTACCTAACTACTCGATTGTGAAATTGATCAAACAATGTCTAATATTTTTTTTCTTAATAATTTCAAAAATGTATAATTATTGATTACAGTTCACTAGGATATTCAAATAAATTTAATACTAACGTGTAAATATTGTAAGACTTTTTAATAAATAAATTACTATAGTTATATACGTTTGCATAATTTAAATAAACTATTAAAAAAAAAATTGTATTACCTAAATTAAATGTGTGCGATATTATACACGACCAACATTTTTATTAACCCGCATCTGATTACTGTACTCATATAAGCACATGTATGGAACCCTTACATGAGTACGCCAAGTGTGTGTGGGCTACATAACTTCACCATCAGAATTTTATAATAACTAACTATTACTCTACAACAGACGATTTCGAACTATTTTCCTTTGTTAGAACTAGAAGAGTTTTAGAACTTTGTGAACATATAATAAGTTAAGTAATAAAAACATTATCACTTATTCGAAAAATACAGACACAAAACGAAGATACCGATATACATAGTATAAGTAAATGTAATTCATTTGATACTACAGTAAATAAACTTCAATTAACAGAAGCTTTGCTCCTTAACCTTATCGCTAGGGATGTATATAAAAATCTATTTATATATAGATAGAAAAACATTATATAGAAAAAGACTATAAAAGGCAAATCAGCAAATCACGAGAAGAAGCCGTTATTGAGCGAATAATTTTATGTGCGTGCTTAAGATTAGATAGATACAAGGGCTATTTACAAAGAATTTTAGACCGTATTCTCAAGGCCTTAATAATCATAATACCTTTCATTGCATTCTTACCATGCCTACCCGACAAATGGAAAAAGCACTTTTTAGCACACTGTTGGTTAGACAATCGCAGACAGTGTACTTCATGAAGTATTTTTACTTACTTAATATATTTATTTATAGTTATACACATATATACGATGAGTTAGATGACAAACGTTCTAAAGATGAAACATTAGACCTTAAGGTGCAAAGCTACGGAATTTGAAATCTACCTTTATGATGTCAATGTATTTCAGACATAATAGTCCAGTCATTTAAGCTTAAATTAGGTAAGAATCTCGGAATTCGAGATACCCAGCTGTAAGTCTGTAAATACTTGTATATTGACACCCTAAAAGTTGTCTCAAAACCTACATATGGTAGGGTGTACGCAACTATTAAATTTCAAGGTCTAAGGTAACAAAAATCGTTTTTTTGCGCTTTTTTTTTGTAAATATCTCATTTCCTATGGGTTTTTTGCTATTTGTATTTAATATCAATATTGTAGAATACAAAACTCTCTACAAATTTTGTTTAAAAAAAATATACGGTGAACCGTTTTCGAGATAGAGGGCGGAGAGCGCGCGGGCACAGGATCACTTCAGGTCAACCGGTGCCTCCGGTCGAAAACGCGCCATATATAGTTGATGAACTATCGATAAATCAATGATAATAAATATTTGTCAATTTTTATTAACTATTATATTATATTTTATCATTTTTTTATAATTTAATAGTTGCGTACACCCTACGATATGTAGGTTTTGAGACAACTTTTAGGGTGTCAGTATAGAAGTATTTACAGACTTACAGCTGGGTATCTCGAATTCCGAGGTGAACTTACTATAATAACTGGACTATAATTATGTCTATAATACTTTATTGGGCCCAAGGCTTTATAATGTAATCTAGGCGCTAAACTTGGTCAAATACTTTCATCCGTAGAAGTACACAACGCTACTATCGTGCTATTTCTATCTTTATCACTTTTAATCTAGTGAGAAAGAGACAGACGTAGAAACTTTTATCTCTCAGCGTGAGTAACGAAAGTTGTTATTATTACTCACTTTTGATTTGCTTATCTTACCTGTAATTCAGATCTGGTGTTTTCAACTTCGATTTTGTTAATAAAAACGACATTAACACAATTTAGCCGATTGAACACGACTTTGAACTTATTTTAGCAAAATATATTGTATACTCCATTTGAAATAAGATTAGACATTTAAATAAACCTTTTTTACAGTCCGTTCAACCGATTTTCACTTCTATTCGGTAGGCATAAGGATGGCATTAAACGCATTTAAGTGGTTACAATACCTACTGTTTACTGCAGGTGCCTTGATCGTGCTACCAAGGCAATAGAAGTCAAAATCTGTTGAACGGACTGTAAAAAAGGTTCCTCTTCTGCCTAGCCTTTTTCCAACTATGTTGGTGTCGGCTTCCAATCTTACCGGATGCACCTGAATATCAGTATTTACATGGAGCGACCGCCTATCTGACCTCCATAACCCAGTTACTGGGTAACACGATACCCATTGGTCAGACTGGTTGTCAGACTTTCGGGCGTCTAACTTACCGTAACGACTCTCCCACGATCGGTTAAATTGTGTGAGATATTAAAAAAGAATAAAAATAAAAATGTTCATTTTTTACTTCGATGTAATATTACAAAATCATTTACGTAGTTTAACGGTTACTTTATTGATTCATCTAAATGTATCCAATAAGTATATTATAATGGTACTATTTCCTATGGACTGAATAATGCTTGTTACACATTAATTTCACAGCCAATATTTATCCTACCGAATTTACTAGTTTTATTATTAGACGAAATGTATGCAAATTATGAAGCTCAAGCTACTCGTAGTATGCTAATTATATAACGAATAAGCTAGGGTATATGAGCAGAATTGTTTTATACAGCTTAGGTAAATAACACGGTATTTGGATGAAACATAAATGCTTTTTAACAGCTTATGCTCGATTAAATAATATTTTTTACGCCGGAGTTTTTAAACTCAGACCAAATTATGTATTATTATTTTTTAAATTCGAACAACGTAAATTAGATATATGTAAATAAAATCTTGGATTGATAATATTTCAATCATGTTCTGACCCTTTAATGCCGCGTGTACTCAAATAAGAACAAAACGAATTAGCACTTATTTACTGCTTTTCGCAGGCATTTTTTTCTTTTTAACATTGCAGGATTTAGTTAGATGTTAATTACTTATACTTTCAGTTACTACATCGATTTGGGGAAATTAGTACTTTTTGGACATGTTAGCCACTAAATACACGGCATATTAAATACATTTTAATTAAAACAATTGGCAACATTATGCAATCAAACAAAGTCACTAACTAAACAAAACTATTTGTGCAATTACTTTACTTAAAACTAAAAAAATATATGAAAATATTGATTTTATACATTAAAATACATAATGTACTTAGAAAGGGTTAGTTCTAATCGATAAGACAATCATTTTTAATTGTAACACTCGCATATATAAACAAAAGCGAAAATGCCAGAAAAAATATGTTTGCTAAGAAAAGTAATTGAATAATTAAACAAAAAAACAAAATACCCCACCTGCTTTTATCTGGGTTGTAGCATAAGTAAAATTTTAAATACTGCAAGAACAACAAAACACGCCAACTAATGAGCTCTTGTTTCTTTTACCCTAGTACTTTTTGCGCGTTTAAACTTGGAAAACGATCTACAAAGAACATTAGTTAAAAGACTAGATTTCATAAAACTATGTTACAACTTCAAACATATTCCCTGAAGTTTAAAATTTGAACGTCTAATTCATTGGCACCTACACTATTAAGTTAGTTTATTGCACATTCTCAAAAAGAAACGCTAAAATCAATATTTTGTTACTAAACAAATAAATATTAATTAAATTAGGAAACCATTTTCTGAGCATAGGTATATCAAACTAATAAAAACCTAAATGTATATTTAACTAATAGTTTAAATGAATGAAAAATACAATAAAGCCTTTTTTATTTTTGTATATTTTACTAAGTGAAATTAAGGCAAGAGAATATTTTTACTTTAGTTCTTAAGGGACGAACAACTGCTTCTATGGACTTTGTATACTTAGTAAATAACATGTACGTTCTTGAAAAAGGAATCATCAACTATTTCAGTACGATTTTACAACAGATTTACTTACAAAAAACAAAATGCTCGTGTGTGCCAGCGCGTTGATCACTTACATTAAAATAATGATAGTGGAATAAAAAATCATTTCTAAGAAAGGTATGTATCTGAAGTTAACAACAATACTATTATTTTAAGATACACACTCTTGTTAAATTACAACAACACATTTGTGTAGTTTAGATACAAAACTATAGGTATTCCTTATACAAAACTACTTTTAAACTAGAAAAAATCCAAAAACTATATACCACTTCAACGGGCCCCATCGCACACGAGCAAGCGAGTTACAATACATTATCAACAAGCATTATATTATCCCTACACAACCGTAGTACCGCGCCTTACCGTTTGGTGCCCAGGCGCAGGAAGTTCAGCCAATATTACGTGATTTTCATCTTCTTACTGGTCTCCTCCAGCATGTCCTTGATTTTCGTGAGGGGGGAGCGCTTACTATCTGCCCCCTTCCCGACAGGAGGCGGGAGGTGGATGTGGAGGGGGTCGCGGAGACGGCCCAGGTCTTTTTCTAATTTTGCTATCTGTAATGGGAAAGATTGTGGTATGTAATCATTATCATCAACACAATTAACTGCCTATATTGTTCCCACTGCTGGGACACAAGCCGCCTCTCTGTGGGAGGGAGTGGGCTGTAATCCACCACGCGGGCCCAGTGCGGATTGGTAGATATCATGTGACTTTGAATTGTTTGTTCTAGGACATGCCGGTTTCCTCGCGATGTTTTCCTTCACCGTTTTGAGAGCAGTGGTGATGAAATAATTTACACAAAGTAAAGCGGCCGTCTGGGTTCGAACCTTCGGCCTATAACTCATAAGGCGCGGCTGTTTCCACTGGGCAACTACTGCTCTCATGTGGTATGAAAAAGGTGCTCAAATTAAAAGGTCACAGAGTATTCTCAGATGAGAAAGGTCGGAATAAGGACAGTGTTCAGAAATGTATAACACGTACTCTTACTCACACTTACACCACTTAATCATTTTAACTGTTTTTGTATGTCTATTATATGTTATTAACGGACTTCAAAAAGAAGGAGGTTATCAATTCGACATGTTTTTTTTTTTTTTTTTTTATGTATGTTTGGGCATAACTCCGTCGTATAAAGACGGATTTGCAAAAATCTTTTTTGTCCGAAAGGGGTTTATTCCGAAATGATCCTATATTAGTTTGATATAGATCTGATGATGCGTTTAGGAGACAGACAACGGAACTCTTCAAAACAACAGCAAATCAACCGCGAATGCTGCTATTGCATAAATATGCATTGTTTTGACCCCAAGAATGATGAAATTTCGAATTGGTGTGGGGTAGGTAACTAAAAAGTGAAAAATAAAAACTTTTTTCAAAAAAATAACAACCGACTTCCAAAAAAACACTACAAAGTGCAAAATAACTTTAATTTCGGAAGGCGGTGACAAATAATTAAAATGTCTACACCTCCAAAGTCACCGACATCCGAAATTAAAGTTATTTTGCACTTTGTAGTGTTTTTTTGGAAGTCGGTTGTTAATTTTTTGAAAAAAGTTTTTTTTTTTTTTTTACAAACAATCTTCCGCTAGCAGAACACATTAAATTCTAAACCTTATGTTGTGTTTGGGTCATCAAGATACAGGCTACGCCTAGTTAGGGGACTGCTGTTAAATCTGATTAAGTCTTGTGTTCGTAAAAATGTCATATCATTCTACTGGCATATTTAAGAACTTTGTGAAAGCGACTTACTTAAATGAATGAAATTGAATTTTGGTCTATTAAGGTGTTAACAAATGTCTCAAACAGCCTGAAACGTTAAATGGAATAAGTGCAACTGCTCTACCTGATTAAAAGTAGGCGTCTCGCAAAAAAAGACTATTACTAGCATAAAAAGGACCTCGTCTTTTCGTCGGCTGCTTAAGAAAATCTACCAAGGTTCTTTTATATTATATCCTTCCTAAAAGAACTTAACGGAAGCGTAGTAATTAAGATTAAATAGATAGTTAGGGTCGTGCTCACCTCATCCTTGAGATTATTATAGTGGTTGATGTCAAGTCCGATCTTTTTCGCCTTTTTGTGCAGAGTCAACAGGTGCTGTCTGTCCTTGACATCGGGTAACACGTACTCCTGCAAAGATAAGTTAAAATTTAAGAAAATAAACTGATACTGGGCTTATGCAAACATAATTATTTCAAATAAAATATTGCTGGCAATCTATTGCAACCATAGTTTCATCATCATTTCAGCTGAAAAAATTGTCCACTGCTGGACATAGGCGTCTCCCAAGCACCGCCACTTTGACCGGTTCTGTGCTTGTGATTTCCATTGGATTCTTGCGACCTCTACCAGGTCCATAGACCCACCTTGTGAGAGGCCTTCCAGTACGCGGTCGCCACTCCAGAACCTTTCAGCCACATCAGCCAGCTGGTCTGCGAGCAGCTAGCCATACTTTGTAGTTAACTTATCGGCAGGTTGGAAGCGCATAGTTATCTTCTTCCTGTACTTATCCGAAACCAGAAGCGCCGAAGAAGTATGCTCAACGAATATCCTCACCTGTTTAGTCAAAACGAAGTAAGCATAAGTGGCCATCGCGGTGCCGTACGTCACGAAGTAGGTGACTGGCTCCATGATGTCCCAGGAGTACTCCCACCAGGTCAGGCGGGCCAGCACCCCGAACTGCACGCCCATCAGTCCTAGACCAATCCACGTCAGAGCTGAGGTACGACGGCTGGTGTCCATTTCGAGGCTCAAGCGTTTCTGGAAAGTTGGTAAGAAATAGGTTAGAATAATTAAAATATACGCGTTTTTTGTCAGAGCAATATTATAAGGCAGAGTATAATGTACTACGGAATTGAATATCTTAAAAAAGTTCATCGAAAAGTCCACGATGGTATTAATGCGTCAACCCTCCAAGGATAACCCATAATAACCATTTAACAAAAAATAATGGGTTATTTTTGTCAAATAACCATTTTCTAAAATCATCTAGATAATGTAAGTAGGAGACCTACATTTTTTTGGCAATAAAATGTCGTTAGGTTCAAGGGGATTTGAGTTAAAAGACAAACTATTTTTCTTATTTTCACTTTTCATGTCTATTTAGCATTTGCGGCAAGCATATCACCCAGGCCATCGTATAATATCAATGGTACTTCAAAATTCACTACCTAATAATTTGAGGACTTTGCTAAACTTCGGATAAAAAAAAGATAAACACCACTTTATCTGTGAAAGAACCGTTCCCATTTTCAAAGCCATTCTAAGTCGGCGTTCACAAGTACGTAATAAAATCGTAGCCGGATTTTTCGATGCAGCCGATGAACTTGCCAGGAGGGGGTCGAATAGGGCACCAGTGGGATCAGAACCCATCGCGCCCCTCCTCTTCGGGTATCTACGCACTCTGGTAAGGAAACGAACCAGAAACCAACATCACAAAATATGGTGGACCTAGGCGAGTCCAGCCAGTCTAAGAAAGCATATCCTACGATCGATACCCGCCTTACAAAACAGGTTCTCCGTCTAACTAAACCACAGCTGCGTACAGTTACAGCAGTTGTAACTGGCCATGGGTCATTTAACAAACTTCTCTTTGTAATAGGAGTAACAGACAGTCCGCTGTGCAGGGCCTGCATGGAGGACGACGAGACAGCAGCGCACGTGCTGTTAAACTACCCGGTGGTCGCCAATTACAGGGCTAAATACTTCGGTAACCCAGGTACCTTACGTGAGATTGTCAGCAACATCAAGGCGTTGCTGGCTTTTCTCGAGGGGCTGGGGTGGATCGAATGAACGATTCTCCCACCCGTACGCAAAATACGCACTTTGACGTGGAGATGCGGACGACAGCCCGTATTACCTATTAGCTAACACCGATAGTTGCAAATCCAGTGCGAACGTTAGGACCAGTAAGGACCTTACCTCCTCCAGCGGCTGCAGCTCAGTCGACAGCTTCTCAAGCTGCGCTTTCAGCTCCCTTTCCTTCCTTATTTGGTGTTCGCGCACGTTCAGTGCTTCGTATAGCTGGTTCACCAAGTTCCGCACGTCGCTGAGTCGCGTCACCTCCTCTTGACTCAGGCGCTCCTAGAAACAAAAGATTTTTTAAATGATAAGCGGAAATGGGATAAGATGACGTCACGATTACTTTTCTTGCGTTGCTTTACTACGCTTGCCGCAGTTGATCCGTAGAGTGGTGACCTCTCTCTCATCTTTACATACCAAGACCCCTCCTTGCCCTAGAAAGAACTTTAAGCCAGTGGTCTTAACTGTCATGCGTTGATCTTTGACAGTTATTACGTGTCGTCAGAAGCCCGAAAGTCTGACTGATTCGTCGGTAAAAGTAATATAATATAGATAATTCGTTGGTAAGGAAATTCCATACGAAGATGAATATCGTACCCTTTCACGTTCTCATATAAGGACAAATAATAAACCAATACAAAAAACCAAATGTATCACTTGACTCTCAGTGTAAACAATGCCTCCGAAACGACGACAAACACAATAAAAAGTAAATAATTTAATGCACCTAGCTTTTACGAGCTTCCTAAGGAAAATGTATTGCGACTCAAAGGTCATGCAGCTTGTTATTTATAGGAACGAAGGTACCAATTTGTAGGGAGGAAGGGAAGGAACCATTTTGTTTGCTAACACGGAACGTCTCATGTATTATGGAGGGATGACGTGTGGATTAGGAGGACATACGCTCGAGTTTAGATGGTTACCATTGAGGTTGTGTTGTTCAACGTAAGTCTGTTATGATGGTGTTGCGTAATACAATTGATATGCTTTATTTTTAGATGGAGACAGCAGTGGTAAGGGCCGTGACATACGAGTTGTTGGGCATAAGTTCGAACCCAGACAGGCGCTTTACTTTGTATAAATTATTTCATCAACACTCTTATCAAAACGGTGAAGGTAATATTGTGAGGAAATCAGCATGTCCTAGAACCAAAAACTCAAAGACATGTGACATCTTATCTACCAACCCGCACTGGGCCCGCGTGGTGGATTATGGTCCAGTCCCTCTCACCGAGAGGAGGCCTGTGTTCCAGCAGTGGGAACGTTATAGGCTGGTTAATATGTATGTATGTATTTATAGATTGCATCGTGTTCAAATGGATTGTGTCTAAATAAGTAACATCTTGAATATTAGACTGCGAAGCCAGTCTAGGTAACGAAATAATGGCACCATAAAACTATTGCTTGTGCTAAAATCGCGAACCAAAGGATTTTATTAAATTTTACATTTACACGATAATAGAGTGAGCAGATTACTACCGGATTGATGAAAAATATTCACTATCAGGTAGCTCAAAATCTCCCATATCAAATAACAGGGATTACGCCAATATTTTATGCGTTTCATTTTCCAATATTTTTCCAGTACCTAAGTACGACCTTTTTCACTCGACAAAGCGGATTAAAACCACTTTGACATGAATCATGAAACCAATGCGACAGTACCTACTGTGCTATTGCTAAAGCGACGCCCACAGATTGCATTGAAACGTTGACAAACAAACCCACCCGGTTTGGTTTCAATCAAATCTGAATTCAGCGCTGGCACTGTCTAGCTGTTGGCTCCATTTTGACGACTAGTTATTTGGAGTATTTAGACTAAGGACGTACAAATTGTCTCATAGCAGTACAATGGGAATCAGAGAAAGAGGTTTGATCACAAAAAAATCTACAAAACGTGCAGACAGGCGCAAAGCGACAACGCAATGCGACTTAAATACAACAATTTATGTGAAAACTTCATGGAAATTGATCTGCTGGAGTCTCTGCGGGAGCCTTAAATCGAAAATACGTTATCTATACTCATAATATGGAGGAAAGATTTGATTGTTTATTTGCATTGTATAAGCTCCGAAACTACTGAAAGATTTGAAAAATTATTTCACTGTTGGGAAGCTACACTATCCCCGGGTGACATTGGCTATATTTTATCCCCGTATTCCCACGGGCACAGGAACTACGCGGGTGAAACCGCGGTGCGCTGCTAGTAACGTATAATTGCAGATTTCAGACCTACCAGTCCAGCGGAATAATTGCGTTACACTATTCAAAATGGCAACGTCATTACTTATAATAAATTCATTGCGTCATTTACGTTGGCGAAGACGAATTTTTCAAGCAAATGAAGCAGTGGACAGTAATCTCCTACAAAACGTTTCGAACGAACGATTGTGATTGAAAGTGCGTTACCAGTTTTCTCCTGACGTTGTTTTCAACGTGAAACAGAAGTGTCTCACGGAAAAAGTAGCTTCAGATCGAAGAGCCTATCGGCTTGACCAGTACAGCACGCTTGTCTATTTTCCAAAGTAGGTAATTATTTATCAGCCTTTTGTAAGAAGACAGGCTTCTTGCAACCTCAATAGTTAGCTTCAATTGATTGATTACAAATTGCCTTGTGCAATGGAGCAACGAATTATAAAACATAGTCTTCTTGTTAGCGTTTGTATCGATGGCAAAAAGTGCAAACATTTTTGGCTCTAAATTCAGCTGCACGAACCCCGCTCACTGACGGCGACGCAGTGATCAAAAAAATAACTTACTAAAAAACCTAGTTAATATGACCGCTGAG
Source organism: Polymixis flavicincta (assembly GCA_949987655.1). Lineage (NCBI taxonomy): Eukaryota > Metazoa > Arthropoda > Insecta > Lepidoptera > Noctuidae > Polymixis > Polymixis flavicincta. The sequence goes on from OX465175.1 coordinate 23,696,681, forward strand.
CACAATCAGCGTCAAAATTAACTAAACATATTCTAAGTTACAGTTACGTTAATTATTTAACCTAATGCTGACTGTACAAAGCCTCACTTTCAAGACTATCCGACGAGTAGATGTGTGTACAAATTGATGTACCTACCCTAATGCATTTAGTGCTTGCACTTGGCACTTACAACTCAAGTGGGATCGTCTTGTGGTGGCATTAGCGGTATTACGTATTAGCTGTTACACAAACTCGAGTAGTATGTATTACTAACAACTTCACATGAACAATAACAATCCTGCACCCTAATTGCGTAGCTCACGATTGATCATAATTGGTTTCGTCTTCACAGTTAAACAATATTCATTGCGTTATTTATGTTGTCGAACAGACACATTTTTCGAACATATGAAGCAATGGTTTAACAATCCGTTTCAAAACGATACAGATTATGATGAATCGTGAGTTACGCAATTAGGGTGCTGGTTAAACATTTTAAGTAAATGTAAATCTTGATGGATACGCTTATATCCTTATGAATGCATAATCCAGCTATAATTTTCCCACTACTGGGACACAGGCCTCCTATCTATGAGAGGGAGTGGGCTGTAATCCACCACGCGGGCTCAGTGCGGATTGGTAGATGTCACATGTTTTCGATTTTTTGGTTCTAGGACATGCCAGTTTCCTCACGGTGTTTTCTTTCACCGTTTAGAGAGTAGTGGTGATGAACTAATTAAGACAAAGTTATGCGCCTAACTGGGATCGAACTTACGACCTACAACTCGTAAGTCGCGGCTGTTAGAACTGGGCCACCACTGCTCTATCTTTATAGCATCTGATATTTATAATAACCCTTGTAGAAATACCCATAACGAAGCCAGACATAAGTTCTTCACGTAATTTTTAGTGACGAAGGTTTTGGCAACATTTTAACGTTTTTTTTTTTTTTTAATAAAACACGTTTTTAACGTTATAACTTAACATTACGCATCACTAACAATGAATTTTGCCACCAAAAATAAAGGTCGATTCCCAGCAATTATTTTTGCACAAAATTACTCAGTTTGATGTACAGAAAACGGTTTCGTGAAGGGTCTTTTTACACCCTGTAAGTATCTAAAAGAAATAGAAGATTAAAAAATCAAGATCCATAAAAGTTTACGGGCTCGATAAGAAAAACTTTGACCTTTGCTCCGTGGTTTATTGGTGTTACACGCACCATTAAACCCTTTGAGGCGATAAAATTTAAATATTTATATTTGTGCTTAGAAATGTGCGTAAGTTAAGGTTTGTAGGGCAATTTTACCTGCGATGATATGGTTATTTTTGATATTATTTTATGTCTAGGTTCTATAGGAGCCTTAAAGCTCCCTGTTCCGGATCGAGTAGTAAAACACACTCGTTGTGCAACTTTGATAATTTTTCCTAGAAAATCATTCTAAGAGTCTCATTTTAATCTTCCCCCTTCGCTTTTCAACCCAATCTCCCGCCCACTGACTTTTCTCTTATTCCATTTTTTAAATTAGCTTGACTATTCAAATGTGATTTAAGTTATATTATCGCCAACCTATACAGCGTAAGATCGTCTTTTGCAGGCAACTTTTACAGTAGTTTCAGTCAGTAAAAGCCAAGACCCATCTGTTTTAAAGATAATCGTAAACATAATACTCCAAAATATTTATTGAAGTAAATGATATTTACGTTAAAAGAAAATCTAAATTTATTGTCAACAACTTTAACACCGCAGACTGAAATTACTTTCCATTTTTTACACTGCGGCAAAAAAATATTGCCGTTTTACAAAAGCTTGCCTGGCATTTTTCTATATTGCATAGAAGAGCACTCTCGTCTAGAAATAGCAGACGTTGCTTGGCAATATACAATATCGGGTCAAGAAACACCTGGTCCAAGGCAAAACTTACTTGTTTTACAGAAAATATTTGAAACTATATTTTCAATGTAGAAAACAATCTACATAAGATTGAAAATATAGTCGACTTTGTCAAAACTGCATAGTCTGAACAGGTTCTGAAATTCTGACTCAATTTTTCACTATCAAAATAAATAACGTACATTACACACAACATCACGCTTTTTTGTCTCGAAGGGCTAGGCAGAGGTGCACTCATAGTGTACCCACATATCACCAGAAGTCCCATGATTCAGGCGGCGGTGCCATAAACCGGCCACTATCCAGACTCCAAACAGCTAATGGAAAAACCAAATAACACTTACCCGACCTGGAAATCGGACACAGAACCTCATACTCAGCAGAAGTGCTAGCGATAACTAGACGAACGACAAACCAATAATATAAAAGCTCAATTATATGACTATTTTAAAAGAATATCATTTCGTTTCATGTAAGCCATTTGATCTTGTTTCTATCAAATAATCTCTAAAATGCTGTAAACGATTTATCTTCAAGGATCGATTTTTAAATAAATGTGATCTAAACTGGAATTCCAATATGTAGTAAAAATGATCTAGAAATCGTTAAAGACGGTTTAAAGAAAATGGATAAAATGCCTTTTTGAGACAAGAATATTATTTTAGTAAAAGCTCACATTATCTGTAACAGTCGCCTGAAGTCTTAAATTTCGATATTTTCACAGCGCACGACGCCTATAGTCTAATCTATTCTCATTAAAATATTAAATCTACTATGTAATTAAACTTTTGGGACAAAAAAGCATTAGTGTTATTACGTTGAAGTTATTAAGATTTTTTTGTTTGGAAAACTTTACAATTTTTTCCGTTTTATTTTCAAAACACACTATGCCTCGTTTTCGCTAAGTGATCTTTATGACTTTTTATCTTTTTTCTTGGCTCCTTATGGTCAAGAATCGGGCTATCAGATGCAAAAATATTTTTTTAACCTGATAGCCCGATTGTGACGTCACATCCGACTGGAACGTCTAGAGACTAAGCGCGTTTAAACTAAGAAACTCCTCAGCTATATTATTAGATTTTTTTTTTTTTCAAACCTCCATGTTTCCCAGTTGTGGAAATTGACAAGTTTCAAGTTTTATTATGTTATGGTCTTATCTACTCATCTTTTACCTTTTACCTACCCGGAAGAAGTAAGTTTTCCTTATAGGTAAGCAATCGTGCCTACTGAAGTTTTCTTGTAAGTTGGCGAAAGGGTCGAAAGTCCGACAACTTCTATCGCATTTTAATCTACGTCCCAACTCGGACAAATTGCTGGGAACTTGCTGGCTGATACGATCTTCATTTGTTTTATACGGATTAGTGAAGGTTCAGCAAATAGTTTTGTTTTTTTCGCTGGCATCAGTGTCGTAGACATACTTAATATGTATGGTGTAAGCAATGTAATTCTCTGTTTTGGCAAAGAACCTCAAAAACAGAGACATCGTGAAAACTACAGCTGAAGTGGGCCGCATTTATAAACTAGACGACATTTTGAGATAACAGCCGAAATTCCACAATGTATGAAGTACCACCTCTACAACCAGTGTGTTCTATCATAATGACGTACGGCGCTTAGACGAGGACGGTCACGCAGAAGGCTGTGTACAGGCTGAGAGTTACACAGAGAGCCATGGAACGTTCCATGCTTGGCATCAGGCTAATAGACTGAGTTCCAAACGTCGAGACAGGAAGATCTACGAAAGCCCTTTCAAATTTTAAGTTCCGTTCAAAATGGTTGCGCTGAATGGTGCTAATCCATACGTCATGTTATGAACGGGCGCCGCCAGCGGGGACTGGTCATCTCTTAGCTGCCACGGCTTATTTTACTTTCTCAATTGCTATTTTATTTTTGTTTTAATTACGGACGCTTTTAATGTGCACGCCTTTTTGTGTCGCTCTCACACAACCAACCCGCGTCCAACCACCACCACCACCACATTTTTGTAACAATATTATGATTTGAAAGAGTGTCCATGGAGTTTCTGGCCCGTTCTTCTCCATTGATACCTACAACGTTTTGGAATGGGCAACAAGCTTCATCTTTCTAACTCACCGAGCTTGACAATTCAAAAGTCCCTATAATTGAATTATTTGGAATAAGTGCTTTGAGTTTGAGTTTGAGGTCTTCGATTTTGGAAGCGTATTATGGAACTCAAACGAAGTTGGGCCTGGCAAAGCATAGTGATGACAGGTGGAGTAAGGCTGTTACAGAGTAGTATCCAAGGACTGGAAGACGGGATGTCAGTTGTCCGGCGGCGAGATGGGCGGACGACATTATTGCTATCGCGGGCAAAACCTGGATGAGGCTGGCAGAGGAGCGTGGGTTTTAGCACAAGAAAGGAGAGGGTTATATTCAGCAGTGGGTGAAGTCGGTCTGTAGATGAAAGAAAGAAAAATGGGTTTATCGGCATAACAGCTTATAAAACCTTAAAAGTATTAATAAAACAACAATGTTATTAATGCCTCAGCTCACCATAATGTCAGATGGCAACACAGTTTGCACCAACTGACGCTGATTTTCAGCTGCAACCCATGATGATGACCCAATGTAAGATTACCTAAACTCTGTGTTAGTTACAGAATTTAATATACATTATTATGCTCCTTAAGTGCCTATCAAAACGTCGGAATATTCTGTGTTTCCTCACTAGGAACCAAGACATTCGAATTTTCTTAAGTATACAACTATGGGCCTGTCTTTCGCCACATAATGCAGTGCTCCTCTATGAGAAGAACCTTATCTTAACAAAGGTCGCTGTGCAGAGACAAAGCCATTCATAAGGCGTTCCAAGGCTACCGAATTTTCCTCCCTTAGTGATGTCAAGGACTCTAATAATATACACATTTAAGCCAATTCAAGGCAACCGCCATTTTCCTTAAGACCCCACATTACAATTTGGTGTAAGAGATAATCAGGTGACACCGTTTTACGACCTGAAATCACGCAGTTTTATCGCAAATTCTGTACATTTTTACGCGCGAATGCCTTACTGAATACCAATGTCATATTTTAATTTAAAAAAAATACAGAAGGCAAATTCTCGTAACTTTAAGAACTTTCACAGACAGAGGGGCAATTCTCGTAACTATAAGAACGTTCACAGTCTGACGTCAGTTTCAATCTGCCAAAAATGTCTCGAAATTCCATACATTGACATTTGATTGTCGCCGAGATGAGACTGCAGCTAGATTTCATTCTAACTTCACAATACAAAGATCATTTCTTTCCCTTTATGTAGCCTACCAGCTATCTTTTAGGGATGTTGGGTTTTAACTCATTAGAGGTGAGAAGAGGTTTTGATCAGCTCACGGTAGCCTGTAAGACATTACGGGGGCGTATTGACTGCCCAGAGCTCCATGGCCTTTTCTGCCGATTATTTGTGTCCGACAAATACATCGGACACCGTCAGAGCTGCAGACAGAATCTGTTTGCGCAACTGCCATGTAAAACTGTAGCCAGAGCCGAATCCAGTCTGTCGTACCCTAAGAATGCTAAATGCCCTTCTGACTGCCCACCCTGAATGTGATGTGTTTGCGGATGAATGAAATAAAATTATGCGTATATGTCTGGTGTTCTGTGAGGGAAACTATACAAGGGAGTCCATTGTTCCATGTTAGTTTTTAATTTAGATGTCTTAACATAGTTATTTGTCACGTTATAATATTGTTTCTACGTTAATTAATGTATTTTGTGTTACCGTTTTCACTAACTATAAATAAATAAATAAATTTGGAACGTTTTTATTACGAGAATTGGCCCTCAGGTATTTCCTATTCCTGGATATAACAGAGCTTTCTCGCACAGAAAGGGTTCCATACCACAAGGTAAAAAACGCCGAAAAAACACGTTCCTTGTATGGAGCGGGAAACCCTTTAATTTTTTACTTTGTTTTTATTTATACAGGAAAAGTTTTTATCCAGTGCGCAAATTGTAACCATGAATTCAGCATATCATTCTAGACCCCTTAGCGCAGAAATTTTTCGACGGTTATACAAAAAAAATCTGCTGTTCCATACATTTGGACCGCGTAGGTATTGCACTTTTCTATGAAACAGCACATTTTTTTTTATAACCTGCGAAAAATTTCTGCGCTGTCTAGAACGATATGCTGAATTCATGGTTACAGTTTCCCTGTACAGCGGCAACAGAAATACACATTCTGTGAACATTTCCACTATCTATCTATTACGGAGCTACAGCCCGCTGACAGACAGATGGACGAACGTACAGCGAAGGCTTAGTAATAGGGTCTCGTTGGCTACCCATCGGGTACGGAACCATAAAAAGACCACTTTGCTCTATTCTACATCTTAGTTTCAGCTTTCGCCCTGAAAACCTGTCTCACAGAGTACAGCCAGTACCTAAATAGGTAGGTAGGTTTAATTTAAATTCACCTTGGTGTCAAGAGAAAAATCTCGTCGCCATGTACGCAAACAGCAGATTGTTTCATTTTGTGTCGACATGTTTCATAAAGGGTTTGTGGATTGTTTACATGTCAAACGATATTAAATCTCCGGAGTTTTGATGAAAACCGAGATGTTTCGAAGTTTATGAACGGGTCCAAAATTGAGGTTGAAAACAAACGGGGTGAATGTGCTGCTGCTCGATTTTTAATGGGTTGTTTGTTTATTTGAACGGGTACGCAAATGAGACGTGTTTGTAGCGTTTTACACGTGATTCAGTATTCGTTTTTTGCCCAAATGCGTAGATATGTTTTTATGTTCTTTTTGGCTGGTTTATAAAATTTGTACAAGTTTTTGTCCAAATAAATTTTTTATTTTTATTTTTATCACACATTTTTTAAAGACCTGTTTGAATTAAATGAAAAAAGCTTTTTTGTCTGAAAACAGGTAAGTACGAGGAATATAAAATCTGATAGAAGTTGTGTCCAAATTTTAATAGTTCATACAAAAATCCCATACAAGAAACTACGTTCAGTATTTGATAAATCAGAAAATTAGCCGTGAAAATTTTTCTTTGAATAGAAACCTAGTTCGGACTATAACGAATATTTAAAAATAGCCAAATTGGTCCAGCTGTTCCCAAGTGAATCTTGTTATTAACAGATACCAACGATTTTTTTATTTTTATTTAAATAGAAGACTAGCTATTGCCAGCGGCTTCGCCCGCGCGGAACTTTCATCCCCTATTTAACCTAACCTAACTTTCATCCCCTATTTAACCTAACCTAACTTCCTTATGGGTTGAATTTCGAAACTCTGTGCAAAATTTCAGCATTCTAGGTCCAAGGGTTTGGGCTGGGCGTTGATGAGTCAGTCAGTCAGTCAGGACTTTTCTTTTTATATTTATAGATAGATGACACGTTGCAAGCAACATTTCCATTTTATTGTACACATATTTCGTACCACTTCCAAGTACCTATACGTAGAAATATCCAAATTAAAAACGTAATCGTGCACCTAACGTTATCTTTTGAATAATCAACCCCAACATTTCCTTCGTACCACAACCCTCCAATGATATTGAAAACCGACCCCTGCCACTTCCGCTAACTCAGTGAAACTCAATGCATATTCTAACACCACTTAAAGTGATCATAATGATCACAAAGTCTGGTCGAATCCAACCCTTCTTGCGGACGATGTAAAGAGGCTATCGAGTTCCACCATTAAGGAACGATCAAGTATTCATGGTATTTCCAAATAAGGGTTCAGGGTGCTGGGGGTAAGTATGTAGATTCATTGTTGCGTGATTGAGTAACAAACAACAAAAATCTTAATATCCAAACATCTAAATGTCACAACTATCACATTTATAGTATTAGTAAGTTATGATTCTTGGGTGTTATGAAATTGTTATAATTCCTATGGCGATTTTCGTATATTGGGCTGACTTTTAAAAACTGTTTGAGTTTTATTTATACTTTAAAGCCTAAACCGCGTCCATATTAGTGTCCTATAAAATTCGTTTAAAGTAATTTTGCGTACACCTATTTTTGGTATGGTTTTCTCACGACAAATTCTAAAAAGGGTAGTGTGATTTTGTGCAAAATTCTTAGGAATATGTGCATCAAACAAAAAAAAACTTTTATTCAGATCTAAATTAGTTTATAAATACTTGAATTAATTAGTTTAATTTAGCACAAACCTATTGAAAATTTTACTAATGTGGATGGGATGCAGTTCGGTTTGCCAGCAATCAATTAGGATCAGGATACCGTTACGAGTGTACAAGCGTTGTAGGAAGCCGCTTTCTGACACATGATGGCGTGAAAGCCATCCATGCGAGCTGTAGCAAACATTTCAAAACAGCCTGATAACCTCTTAAAAAAGCTATTCTGAAACCTTACAATGTTCAGGTAAACAAACAAAATAGAACGAAACGGCAGACCACGTAACCACCGAAGCAACTTCCATTTCCAGTATATACTCTTTACGACTCCCTACAATGTTAGCATCAAACTACTCTACACGGAGAGTAGTAAACTAACAAGCAAACCGAGCTACTTAGTTAGGATCAAATATTCAGTCGCAGAGGCAGGTGCACCGACACGTGTTATCATGTGATGGCAGCAGAAGTTATACACGTGTTAACTTGTAAGGGAAGAGGGCGGAAAGTTTTGCGACGGAGAGAGGTGCTGACAATTCTTCAATTGTTTTATCAGCCAGAAGCTTCTATTTATTTCAGTAGACTGGTTCGTGTGTGCAAATTTTTCGAATAAAGTTCTCAGCTTGCGGTAGGTGTGAAGAAAATTTGAAAAAAAAACGTTATGTAACAAATAAACTTTATACCCTCCATGCGACTTTTTATTATTTATAATAGAAAGAAACAGAGAGAGATTGAGATAGTTTTCATGTTTTTCGAGGGTGCTGCAACCGATAGTAGATAGGTCTAAATGAAACCTTGAGATGCCGGCTTCGAAAATTTTCAACTTCTGCCGTTCTGACGAATAGTAAGTAATCCTTTCGATAGTGTAAAATCACACAATACCATGAAGTAATCGAGACAGGCGAGTGTTTTAGAGTGTCTGTTTACTTTTAAAACATCGCGGGTTCTCTTCCCAATCTAAATGTTTTTTTTTTTTTTGTTGTTTTGATATGTGTACATTGTCAAGAATTTGTATGTGAACGATTGCTAATCTAGCTTACCGTTGAGTAATAACAAGAAGGGACTTGTGGCTAAGTAATAAAAGCCGCACGGGTCGATCGATTAGGTGAAGCTGCGCTTACCGTGGTTGTTACGTGGATGGATGACCATCTTACATATTAAAGACCCCTACGTACTCCGGAAAGCACGTTAATCCGTTGGTCTCGACTGTCATCCGCGGATTTTTGGCACTTTTTACACACACGTTTGCGCACTGGGTAAAATGTTATCCTGTGTTTTGACTTTTCTAAGTTTGTTATGATGGTTTAGATTTAGAAGAATTTAAATTTCTACGAAGGAATCGTAAGCGATACTGGTGAGCATGAGATCCCGGGTTAGATTCCCAGGTCGGGCAGTGTTTTTGGGGATTTTCTATCTTCTGGAATTTCTCAGTAGCATCTCGGAGTTTGAATTTATACCCGGTTGATGGCAATAAGCTCGCCCCCTATTACATGACACTTAAACATAACTGGCGAAATGTGGGTGAACACCATTGCTCAACCCTTTGGAGAAACAAGGCGTGATGTTATGGTATGTTACAAGTAGGTACCTCATATCTACGTTTCAATACTATTAACCTACCCCTATAATTACCCTCCCAGGAATACTAATGATCACTTCAACGTAGATACTCGAAGCAAACAATACACTTCGCGTGTCAGAGCTATGTTCACGTTCAGGGTATAATTTTTAACGCAATAATTGCATGTCAACATGTAGGTATGTACATTCAAACAAGCTATTTGATAAACAGTGACAAATAATCATCTTTCCACGAGGCACTGGCAATCTTCAATTTTATTCTGAATTACTTATTTACTACATATAAGTGAGATAGAAAATAGTAAACCACTCAGCATACTCACAAAATTTAAATGAAAAGTCATTTTACTATTAAAATTAGGCTAAAAATCAGCTCTTTTTAACGTCACAATCACATCACAGTCCCCCAAAACGCCCGCCCTTCACCACGTCCTTAGTGCTTTAGCTGGGAAGAAGTGACGCAACTAACTCCCCAGCAGCACAGCTGTCTGTTTAGTTAGACAAACATGAATCTATACAATAGTATGATTTTTGATTCTATACAATACAAAATTAGTACATAACTTTGTTTAAAATAAGTTGTAAGTTAGCGACCTTTGGGAGCAGTGGTGGCCCAATGTCGGCTCCGAACTGACTTTGTGTAAATAATTTCATCACCATTGCTTTCAAAACGGTGAAGGAAAACATCGTGCGGTAACCAGCACGAACTATTACCAAAATATGTAAAACATGTGACAGCTAACAACCCGCACTGAGCCCATGTGGCGGATTACGGCCCCCTGCCTGTACAAAAGAGGTGGTCTTTGTCCCAGCAGTGGGAACATTATAGGCTGATCATGCTAGCGGTCTGTATACCGAGTAGCTTGTTCGACTGTAGGTACGTGCCATTACATCATTTCATCGTCTATCATGTGAAAGGGAAATTGTTTGTTATTAGTAAAACGTAAACATGTTTTCATGTAATACCTTGACATTGGTGCATTGATAAAATCTATAATTAATTGTTGGATTGTCGACCCAACGTAAACTTGAAACGGTGGCGGTTTGCCCTGCTTGGGCGGAGCACCGCCGTGTCCTCGTGGAGGCGATCGGCGGCGGCGATCTCTCGCGTCCGGCCCTGGTCCAGGCCATGGTACGGAGCGAGAGGGCATGGGGAGCCGTCACCTCCTTCAGCGAAGCAGTAATGCTCGCGAAGAGGGAGGCGGCGCACGTGAGGGAGAGGCAGCATATGCGCCCACGCGACCCTAGCCGCCGCAAGATACGGAGACGCCCTGGGCGTCGGGAATCCCAAGCCGATTTCCGGCCACCGTAGGCATGGGCTTGCGGACGGCGAGTAATGGGTAGCTCGCTGTCCGGTAAGGACCAAGCCCAAGTCGACGGCGCGTTGTGTTCCACGAGCGCCTCAAAGAGATGTCAGCACAAAAAATGATGGGGCCCGCAAGGGCCGATGCCTGCCAGGGGTGCGGGTTTGTTCGAAAGAGACACCACAGCCCCTGGCATACGGGCTACTGAAGGAACACGGGTGGGTTTTAGTCAGTAAAAGCCTGACACGCCCTCCTGCTCCACCCAGAGCGGGAGAAGTTATTTGATGATTTCCCAAGCAAAAAAAAAAAACACGTAAACTTGAAACTGTGTAGTTTCAGGTTAACGTTAGGTTAGGTTATTTTATGATGGGGCCCTGACTATATAACACATGCACCCGCACACATGCGCAGGTAACCTAGGTAACCCCAACTGAACGATTCTATAAAAATCTCACCGTGAAGACTTAAGTGTAATGAACTGTACCATAAACAGTATCAATTGCTGTTAAATAAGGTGTCAAAAATCTGCGGACGGCAGTCATGTCATGCTCACTTCACCAAAAATGTTAGAGAATAGTCCGACTGGTCATGGCTAATGTATTGTCGATGTAATCATATTTAAAAGCCTCATGTATATACTGAGATAGGTGCCCATTTAAAATTACCCGAAATACAGGACCCCTTAGCAGCTGAATTAACTCTTAATCATCAGCTGCCTAGCCTTTTCTTAACTATGTTCATTGGGGTCGGCTCCCAGTCTAACTGGATGCAGCTGACCACTGCAGCCAGCTGCAGTATTTTACATGAAGCGACTGAGTATCTGACCTCCAAAATCCAGCTACTGGGTAACACGACACCCCTTGGTAAGATTGGTTGTGAGACTTCTGAGTTTCTGATGACCCGTAACGACTGCTAACATTTACGAATGACAGCCGGGCCAACAGCTTAAGGTGAATCTTGTCGACATTTGTTCCACAGAAACTTCGGGAGTGTATTACTCCACTGTTCGACAATGTATATCTAAAATTAAATATGGTATGGTTTTGCGCAGTGGTGGCCCAGTGGTAACGGCCGCGACTTACGAGTTGTAGGTCGTGCGTTCGAACCCAGCCAGGCGCATTACTTTGTGTAAATAATTTCATCACCACTGCTCTCAAACGGTGAAGGAAAATATCGTGAGGAAACCGGTATGTCCTAGAACCAAAAATTCGAAGACATGCGACATCTACCAACCCGCACTGGGCCCGCGTGGTGGATTACGGCCCACTCCCTCTCACAGAGAAGAGGCCTGTGTCCCAGCAGTGGGAACGTTATAGGCTGAGTACGTACGAGGTTTTACCTCATTATTAATATTGTCTACACGGAAAGAGAATACTAAAATAAAAAGCCATTGAAAAGTTATGAGCCAACAAATATTCGTTTTTCTTGCTAGTTTTACTTAACTTTGGGCGTGTTTAAGTAATAAAAAAAGCATAAAATCTCCAAAACCAAGTCAGTACTGACAACGCCCACTTATCTAAAAATTCAATAAGCTTTATTGGTCATGGATTTATGCAGTAGTTTTTTCATAAAACCCGATCTTCCGAAGGACTTTTCTTAATTTATTACGCGCCTGTTTTACTATAAATGATCCTACATCTCACTCAATAACGTTATGCGTGTAGACTAGCGTCTAACTAACTGCTCATCACTGATATTATCTCTGTCAGACAGGATGCCTGGTGAGACAGCGTGCTTTTCAGCAAGGCCCTCCAGTGAGTTCGAGCCCGCGACTAGATTTCCCCTTAACGCTCCAAGGTACGGAGGGGCCTTCAATGTAATTAATGATCACCCATCCATTAGACATACCTTCCATCCCGTGCGGCTGTTGTTGCCGATTTAGCCAGTCCGCAGAAGAATTAAATAAGGCTGAAGTATATCCTCGGATAAACTCCTACCTATAAAATTCTACCAATAACAACATTCTTTCGCACATATTGTATTTATGACCTACATCTACACTATATCACAATTCACATTATTCTCTCTCATGATCCCTAACGGGGTAAGCATATACTTTGGTTAAAATATCATCTTCTACCATACTTTCGTAAAATATAAAAAAGTAATGGAAATATGTAGAACATTATTACTCTGACGTGATTTATTTTATGCTTCATATGAAGATGGATAGACGTCGTTTACAAGATTAATCGTATAAAGAGAAAATTAAGATGAAATCGTTTTCGCACGCAAAAATCTTTTCGATTTAAAAACGGTTTAAAACATGCTTACACTCAATCAGCCTATAATATTCCCACAGCTGAGACACAGGCCTCTTCTCTGTGAGAGGAAGTGGGCTATAACACCACGCGGGCCCAGTGTGGGTTGATGGATGCCACATGTTTACGAATAACTGGTGCTAGGACATGCCGGTTTCCTCCGGATGTTGGGAAATTATTTCACCACCACTACTTTCAAAACCGTGAAGGAATTCACCAATTTGAAAGCGCCTGCCTGAGTTCGAACTCACGGCATAGAACAACTTGTACTTCGGGGCGATATCACTGCAAAACAATGTTGGCAATAATGACAAAATTAGGTAGAATATTTAGTAAATTCCCCTTTGAAGAGATTAAATACTGTGCCTTAAAATTCAAGTATTTTGGTGTCGACGACTTCAAGAGATAATTCACTACACCTACAATTTTTCAAGAATCCAGACATTTTCTTCAACACTAACCTACAGAAATCACGCTATAAAACTGAGAATCCCCCAAAATAAAAACCGTATCCACAGTCAGGGTTAAAAAAGCCACGCTCCTGAAATAACGAGCGACAGTTACCAGCCCCGTAAAAGAAGGCTTTTGTCAGCTGACGTACCGTATAGTTTCACTTTATGCTGTAAAAAATGTCCTTTAAGGCTTATTTACACTAGGAGAGTTTGTTGCCTGTGGTGACACGAGACTTGCCAAGCAATTATTGCAATCACATTAGATCTCCTTAGAGCAATAATCGCCTAGCGAGTAGAAAATATAAAAAGGGAACGAAACTAAATAAGAAGAGCGATACACAAACTGGAGTAAGCGACATTGTATCATACGAGACACGTTAGGCGATTCCGGCAAAATTAAATCCCTACTTATAATATTACGTTACGTCTGTTACGTTTTCACGCTTAAACCGCTGAACCGATCGTCATGAAATTTGGCAGAGATATAGCCTGGGATATGGAGAAGGAGATAGTCTACTTTTTTACGCGATAACCGACATCCACGCGGGTAGAGCCGCGTGGAAAAGCTATTGTATAAATAAGTAAGTAGACCTTTTGATGCACTTTGACACGTCAATATTTTGTTTGTTAATATTTTAAAACTAGATGGCGCCAGCATTTCCTAGCTGACTGATACCTAAGGAGAAATGCTGAAACCAACTCAGAGGTTATGGTCTTTTTAAAAGTCGAAACATTATATTATTAGGGTTTTATGTGAGTGTAACAATGCAGGGCCATGTTAGCCTTGAAATATTATTATTTGTTTGCACCTTCATGGTTCGTTCTGACGCTTCCAATTTTGAAAAGCGAGGCGATTCTCGCATTTTGACACGCAGTCATACGTGGATATCTTCTTTGAAAAATCGCTTTTCCGAAGTGAGAAACTCTCCTATGCAAGTGAGCCTTTACGTTGCAAAAGGTCCTTTACAAGGAAACTCGTTAAAGCGAGACACTCATTACCGCCGAACAGGTGAGAACGAAGAGAACTATTAAAGTTTTGCGCTGCTGTTGTCGAGTTTATCCTGTAATTTTTAAAATTTTGCTTGTTTGGCTAGCACTGAATTTCTATTGCACCTTGTACTTACAAGCATAATTACCATGTTTAATTTGAGTAACTGACTATACAAAGACTTGAATTAGCACTCTCAAACCAAAACGCAGAACAATTGGGGGACTCATAGTCGGTTACAATCATAACCGACTATGAGTCCCCCCGATGGGTTCCCGCATTGTCGTTGCGGGTGGGCTCGGTAGCCATGGTCACTTCCCCACGGTGAAGCGAAGAGGAACCCCAAGGTGGGGCCGCTCGTCAGGGCTTTTGCCTCCAAACCAACGAGCGACGTAGCGGCCAAAAGTAGGTTGCGGTGAGATGCATCGCAACTGAGGCGGACCGCGATGTCGAATGGGAGGCATCGCAGCTGAGGGGTACAGGCTGCGGCGGAGGAGGAGTGCCGGTACTTCTGAGTAGCACTCTTCCCTTCCGTGCCCTGCAGCCCTGGACGGGGCCACTACCGTTTGATGGCGGACGCGGTGGGGCCGCAGGGGAGGAGGATTGTCGGTATAGCGTTGACCGCTCTCCCTATGCGGCCGAAAAGTGGCAGGCGGCGGGGCCACAAAAAAAAAGATACTCGTTTCGACGGCGCGTTGTGTTCCACGCGCGCCGTCAGGGTTGTCAGCAACAACTGATGGGGTCCACAAGGGCCGATGCCTGCCAGGGGTGCAGGTTGTTCGAAAGAGATACCGTCGCCCCTAGCACACAGGCAACTGAGGGAACACGGGTGGGTTTTAGTCAGTAAAAGTCTAGCACGCCCTCCTGCTCCACCCAGAGCGGGAGAAGTTATTTGATGATTTCCCACCCGCAAAAAAACCCCCGACTATGAATTCTAGGCCGTAGATTCGTACCCCGGCAGGTGCTTTCCTTTGTCTCATTTATTTAATCTACCATTGCTCCGGAAACGGTGATGGAAAACATTTTAAGGAAACTTGCATGTCCTAGAAACAAAAATTTTAAAACATGTGACATCTACCAACGCGCCCTGGTCACGCGTGGTGGATCACAGCCCACTCCGTCTCAGACAGACGACGCCTGCGTCCACAGTAGGAACGTTAGAGGCTGATTATGCTATATTACAAAAAACCTTGTATGCAAGATATTTGGCTAAGATATTGTGCTAATCTCAGGGTCGTTGCAAAGCTTCCACTTTACACTATGTCAAACGCAAGTTTAAGCCACTTTTCAGGGGTCGTCTTCTGAAAGTGTTAAATCATGACACGGAAAAGACAGATGAAACTGTTCGTCTTGTATAGTCTGATCTCTCTCCCGCACTGAAAAATTATGAGGCACACCTTATGAGGTCTAAGCCGATGCGAAAAAGGTATGACGCTACTAGTCCTGTATGGCGTCATCTATACCCTGCACTAAAAGAATAATAATAATGCTCTAGCATGAGGTGTTTATAGACTGCATCCTACAAAATGCTGGCATGTTGATGTGCCATCACTTTGCAATTTGTCTAGTTGCACGATTGTCTAGTAATGACATCAGACCGAATAGTTTCAGTTGTAGATCAAATACAGTTGCATTGCGGTGTCTTGTTTTAGTATGACAGGCGGATTGATGGTCGCTGTATAATTTGAATACTGCAAAGATTGCAACATAGCATGCTGCAGAATTTGTATCGCTTTCATTGGTAGTAAAAGCCATTGCCAGTTAGCATCTACGATAGCTTTATTTACCTATTAACACTGTAAGTTTACTCTTATAGGTATTAAGAATAGATCACCTTAAGTTAATCCACTGTATGATTTGTACACGTATTTCATTTAAGTATTGTGATGTATATATTTTCATGTTTATTCTTACGGGGGTGACATGTTCAAATATGAACAAACCTCCATTAAAAAATAAAGCTTAAAAAAAAACACTGTAATTTGACAACATTATAAATACGAGTATAATTTATTTTCAAGAGTACCCGTGGAGTTTCATACTTCTCCATAGAAAACCGTGGACGTGGACCTAGCTTCTGACGTTTCATAAGTGCCCATGTAGGTTTATATGCAAGATTTTTTTAATACAATATGCTGTTATTGAATTACAATTATTTATTTATTTTGAAACTGTTTTTTTTTTTCTTGGATCGTAATAGTGTGGGTGACCAACCTCATAAAAGTAAACACCTATAGACTTAACATAAAAATCTATAGTAGAACAATATAATCTGTAAATAGTAAGCCATTTTAATAGCCCGAAGAATTGCCAAACTTAAGTAGCAGTGGGCAGAGCACATTGCTGGCAGAACAGATGGCCGATGGGGCCGAAAAGTTCTGGAGTGGCGACCGCGTACCGGAAGACGTAAAGTTGGAAGGCCTCCCACAAGGTGGACCGATGACCTTGTGAGCGCCGCAGGAGTCCGCTGGATGCGGGAAGCACAGAACCGGTCGAAGTGGCGGAGCTTGGGGTGGGCCTATGTACAGCAGTGGACGTCTTTCGGCTGAAATGATGAAGCCATTGTAATAATTGCTAACTGAAGATTTTTCATGAAAACATTAAAAAGAATCTACGCTTTAAGATAAGATAAGATAAGATAAGATTTATTTATTTGTCTAAACATTGTATACATACAAGAGCATGCAAGATATTAGAAAACATCGTTTGAGTCCATTCATGTTTAGCCGTTAGTATCGGCGTTTAGCTCCCGATACAAAAGCAAATATTAAAAAAAGTAAACACAAAACAAATGGCTTCCAAATAAAATTATTACCGCCACGAGTAGATTTACAGGTAACCAACGAACCTTATTAGTCGGTCTGTAGTCATTAGCGCTGTTCATTTATTCAGTAAAGTACTCTGGTTTTGTTCAGAAATAAATTAATTGGTCGATTTGCTAATGGGAATCTGATATGGGATCTGGCATTAAATTTAATTATGCCATAATGAAGGATTTTGTGTATCTTTATACCTACCCAGCATAATTCAAAATCAAATAGTTCCGATCAACGAATTGTTATAACTGAATTTCCAGATTAATAATGGAAAGGTGGATGCGATAAAGTATCCTGCGAAATTATAATTTTCTTAAGTTTTTGCAATTTGCAGGTACGTTTCAGGTTGTATGTTGACTAAAACATGATTATCATTATAACCTATAAGTTCATTTAATCCCATTGAATGATTTTCATTGAATTGGATTAACACGTTGGTGGACAATACTATCTCACTTGCGGCTACTGTGACACTACTTATTTTCATACATTGCCTACGGGCGTAGTGTCACAACCTTCCGTGGTCACAACGCATGGTTAAAATGGTTCCTTTTCATACGAGTCTCGAGACCACATCTGCAAAAATATTAGTTCCAGTAAAGTCTTAATTATACCTGTGATGACAGTGCAATATGCCCGTTCTTTTGGAAAATCCGTCGTCGTGTGGCGTACTGATTTTATGCAAGTAAAAACTCAGACGTTGACAGGCGAACTGTCGTGTCACTTATAGCTACCTAGATGCCTGTGTTCGTTACTGTCCGCCAACGTGTTAAATACGCTAACCCGCCAATAGCAAAATTTTTTTTTTAGTTTTGATTGCGCTTACACCATATGGATATTTCATACGTTTCATCCAAATCATCAAAGTAAAATGGAAATTTTAAAATAAACAGCATGTGAGATAACTCTTGAGTTCAAAAGCCACGGAGCTACCTACCCACTGGCCCGGAACAATTAAAATTTCAGCTAACACAGAAACAACTTTGCTAATGAGATTCCATAGTTACCGTACACTCGTAATTAAGGAAGTTAGAAGCTTATCAAGCTTATGTCAGTAACATGATCTGGGCCAGAAAGTTTTTGATCGCCCTACTTGGGTTACATCCTAGTCTTTCCTTGTTTTTTAGTAATAATATTAATCTATCTAGATCAATTGTGGTGACCTATGGCACCAACATACAGGGTAAGTTTTTATCCAGTGCGCAAATTGTAACCATGAATTGAGCATATCATTCTAGACCCCCAGCGCAGAAAATTTTCGGCTGCTATAAAAAAAAATCATCTATTTCATAGAAAACTGCAATACCTACGCGGTCAAAATGTATGGAACAGCTGATTTTGTTTCGTATATCCGGCGAAAAATTTCTGCGCTAGGGGGTCTAGAATGATATGCTGAATTCATGGTTACAATTTGCGCACTGGATAAAAACTTTTCCTGTATTTACATTTTATGTAACTTTAGTACTGATTATTTATTTATACTGTAACTGCCCGTGACATCACATCGCTCGGGCCCTACCAGAATACCAGCGCTGCGACACTTTTTAAATGTTGTAGCATTATGCTGAGGTAAGAGCCTTTTGGCCTCGTGCAGGACTTTCTGTTTTATTTTTAATAGTTTTTACTCTCTTGAATGTTTTTTTTTTTTTAATTTTTGTACTAGTTTATTTTAATATGTGATCGTCCTGTGCGAGTCACAATAAATAGCTTTTCTTTCTTTTTTTCAAGACGTTGTCGCTCACAATGGGCCTCATTAGAAGGCTGAGAGTCACCCAAAGGGCAATGGAGAGGGAGTACCTATGGTTGGAGTTTCCCTTCATGATCGAATCAAAAATGTAGAGATCTGAAGTATAACCAAAATAACTGAAATAGCCTGCAGAATTACCAAACAGACAATGGGGCTGAAAAGTTTCGAAGTGGCGTCCGCGTACCGAAACACGTGATGTTCGAAGGCCTTCGACAAGGAAGACGGATTCCTTCACCTTGTGAAGAACGTAGGAATCTTCTGGATGTAAAAACCTTAGTACCGGTCGAAGTGGCGACGCTTGGGGGAGCCTCAACTCTAATAGGGTATTTTCCGATTTCATAAAAACTATTTTAATTTGAAGATTGGGACGATTTATTTAACAGAAAAATAAAAATAAATTTATTAATACACATTTTGTCACTTAAAAACTATTAAAATCTAATTTATTTTTCGTTGTTTTGAATTTACCGCCAAAACGCTCCGTACGGTGACTTTTTATCACGTGACATGTGACGTCAACTTTGATACATAAAATACTTAGTTTGGCGCCGTTTTAGAAGTATTTTTGTACAGAGGCACCGCACACCAGTAATATCACTTTATATCCATTAAAAATCTTGTTAATTATAAAGTCGACATTTACTTATTTACTTACTAACTACTTTAGTTTACACAAAGTTGACGTCACGTGATAAAAAGTCATCGTGAGAAGCGTTTTGGCGGTAAATTCAAAACAACTAAAAACAAATTTGGTATAAATCGTTTTTAATTGAGAAAATGGATAGAAATCAATTTATTTTTATTTTTCTGTTAAATATCTCGTTCCAATCTTCAAATTAGAATAGTTTTTGAAAAATTGGAAAATACCCTATTTATCAGCCGAAAGATGTCCAGCAGTGGACATCTTTCGGCTGATAAATTATAGTTGAGAATGAACCCTAAAACCGATTCTTTGCATACGACGGGACCTGCATTCATCACAAAGGTTTTTCTATGTATGTTTATTTAAGCACGAAGTATGGAAAAACTTTGAAATCGGAATTTGCATGGAATTTCAAACTGTGAAAATCCTAATTTTATAACGTTTTTCCTTCATTTTAAATCAGTGCATACGTTTCTGTATCAAACAAGAGTGTTCATTTTTTATTGTTTCAATTATAAATATTTTTTAAGGTTTGTACCATAGATATAGGTTTGTACAAACACTTTTCAGATTCCAGACATAATCTTTGTCAGATCATGTGAAGACCATGTAGATTGGTGTCCGAATTGGTCTTTTGAGGAAAGAACCACACAGATTGAGTGGATCTGTCCAGTCAGTGCGCGCCATGTTTATTGAGATAAGAACTTATTATTACGTTAAAATAAAATACTTTTAGCTTTAAGAACCATACATTTTAAGTGAATTTTCATAATATTATTACGTTCAAATATGTAATACGGCTTTAAGAATCCTACGACCGAAGCTCGCAACTAGGATTCGGGCGGAGACAATATTTCGTCTGAAAATTGCTATCGTTGCGCTAGTGTTAGTACCTGTCGAGGATACATACCTACAGTGAGCAGTACGATCACACACGCATTGACAATGGCTTGACGCGATAGCGCTACTAGCTACTGACCATTTATGATGAATTTGGATGTGTTCCGTAATACCAAAAATGATGAATCAAAACTTATTGTATTTTAATATTTTTTTCGACATTTTACAACTTGATAATATGAGCTATGCTTCTGAGACAACAATATTACGGAAATTGTTGGTCATAATACCAAAAAAACAGTGAGAAAACATGTCATTTACGCTGTAAAAATGTGCGAAATGCAATTCGCTTAAACTTCATTTCAGGTAAGTATTTTGGAAAAAAAAACCCCTACGAGCCTAGATAAATACTGTCTGAATCCGAATATCATCATAATATGATGGAAATATGCTCAAGTGGCAAATGATTTAGGTATTACGTATGTATGGACAGTTCATTGTACGTAGGCCTCTTAAGGACCAAACACACACCAATCCTACGCAATTCACGCATCGTTACCCCAAAGACTGTAACTTGTGTCAAACTGCGGGATACCATATATCGGAGTTAGCAAGATGTTCGGTTCTGCGCAATGAAGCGACAAGGTACCTACTCTATGGGAACTCCGGTTAACATACATAAGTACAGCTTATACAGGGTGTAAGGGACAGCCCTCCACAGACTGATGGGGTGAATTCATTTTATCATACTTAGATGACCGGTACAAGAATTTATTTCAGGAACGTTATGGGAATCCAATAAACATGATTTGTTTTATTTGCGCATACGCAATGTATCGCTACCAAGGCAAAACGCACGCAACGAGCCTTCGCCGGCGAGAGTTCGATGAACTCTGTAGTTAGGCAGAAAGTGAACAGCTGATTTTACGCGTCGTTCGTTACGAGTATTTCAACATCCATTGCTGCTTTTCTGATTTTAGCTGTATTGTTTACATAAATGTAGTGCTGCTTTCAGAGACTGTAATTTTATATTGAAATTAAACTGAAAAAGCTGAAAAAACGTAAAAAATAATAAAAAAAATCCTGTGAAAAATTTCGATGGAATATGATTCAAAATAAGGAGCTGAATGCACCCTGTCAGTTTGTGGAGGGCTGTCCCTTACACCCTGTATATTGAAAATTGAATGAGAGGTGAGTACTAACATAATCAGCTGATAATGTTCTCTAGGGCCTCTTCTCTTCGAGAGAGAGTGAGGGGGCTGTAATCTACCACAGTGCGGGTTGGTCACATGTCTTCGACATTTTCGGTTCTAGGACATGGCAGTTTCCTCACGATTTTTCCCTTCACCGTTTCGAGATAATTAAATAATTTACACAAAGTAATGCGCCAGTCTGGATACCGAACCTACAACTCATTAGACGCGGCTGTTACCACTGAGCTACCACTGCCTGTGTACAGACGCCAGCACGTCAAGCTACCACAATCTGTCAAATTTCTTTAAAGATTTTCAACTTTCTAACAAAACCATAAGGTTCATGTACAATTGGAAAAAAAACAGTTTGGCATGGCTTGATGTGTTGGTGTCTGTACAATGATATGATTACTTAACATTGCAATAATGTAGAATTAAATACTGCTTCGTTGGTCTAGCGGTCACAATAGCTACTGGTGATCATGATGTCCTAGGTTTGAGATTCAGGTTAAGTAAAATTGTCTCTGGTTTTCTATCTGTAATTTCTCAGTCGCAGCCCGGTGTCTGGATATTTTGTGCCCTGTTGATGGTAATAACTGGCAAAATGGGGTTTACTTGTATACCTTTACCTAACCCTTTACGGTCATGTTACGTTATGTTTTAACTTTTATCAAAGGTCTGAGAGCTACTTAGGCGACTTAAAACGTTTTAAAAGATTGAATCTCATCTTTATTATTTTGTCTGTAAGTTGTCTTTTCTAAACTCAATAGTCCTTTAAATGTACCTACATTATCGTCATCCTTTCAGCCGAAAGACGTCCACTGCTGGACATACGCCTACCCCAAGCTCCGCCACTTAAACCGGTTCTATGCTTCCCGCATCCAGCGGACGCCTGCGGCCTTCACAAAGTGCGACATGTGACCCATGTCGAGGGCACTCAATGTACCAACAATTATTTTGAATAGACATAAATGTCAATAGAGATGTGCCTGTAAATTGTATGTAGACAAAGTATTTGTATTCAGGATGCACGATGTTTGTCTCTAAATACATCAATACTTCTGTGGATAGTTATGCCATACAGTGCTTTAATTCCCTACTATTCTGACTGACGGCTTGCTTGACGCTGGGAGAATCTACACGGCTATCTAACACAGCAAGCATTTTGGTTTACTGTTGTTTTTGTGCAGTGATGAGCACAAATACCTTTTAAATAATACCTTTTATTATGTTCGCCAATGATAGCAACTTTGAAATAAGACCTATTGTCACAATAGTACGGGTTTTTTTTGGGCGGGCAATCATCAAATGACGTCTCCCGCTCTGGATGGAGCAGGAGGGCGTGTCAGACTTTTACTGACTAAAACCCACCCGTGTTCCCTCAGTTGCCTGTGTGCCAGGGGAGCGTTGGCCGCTCTCCCTATCCCCTGCGGCCGAAATGTGGTAAGCGGCGGGGTAACTGTGCTGACCCGTCGCAGGGGCCAATGCCTGCCAGGGGTGCGGGTTATTCGAAAGAGATACCGTCGATAGTACGGGTTTGAAAGTACTTAAAATCACGTCTTATTATAGGCAGAAACTATAGAACACCACTTGCTATGATCCTTACAAACCCTTTGTGGTTCGTCAACGTTAGTGGATAGCTCCACTGATACGTATACATGTAAACAATAGTGTGGCAATAACACACTGATTGAAATCTGCACACAGCTACGAAATTATGAACCTCAGAAGAGCTGCCAAAATTAAACCGGGATGTGAGTTTATTTGGTAACATAAGGGCGAATTTCACGAATGCAACTGAACGCGATCAGCACTTCTAAACTGCGTTCAATCGCTGTCAGTGTCAATATTCCACAACAGTAATGACTGACACTGTCCATGTTTAAACGCGATTTAGATGTGTTGATCACGTTCAGTTGCATTGGCAAAATTCGCCATGAATTGCTTCATTTATTTCAGGTACAAAATTTAATACAAAAACAAACAGTTGGCCTTTCACTGAAATCCAATCCCCACTTGTTAGTAGTTGGGTAAAACTACACAGATTGTTATAAATAAATAATTTTAATAAAATTTCTAGCTGATCATGACTGAAGGAAGCTTCCATACGAAGCATCAATTTATTTATTTTATGATAAAACATAAGTTTTTAATACAAACGCCCGAGACTTAGTCTGTGATGCAAGATGAAAAGTAGCCTTAGCCGTTCAGCTGTTATAGCGCAAAATCTTAACAAATAAACTTACTTTCGCATTTATAATATTAGTTAAGATGTAATTACAATTATAGAATCTATAACTAATTATATTTAGACAATGAAATCGTTAAAACAAGTAGTCTTACGTGCACCATTAAATCAGTGAACCGATTTATTACTGCCGTAGGAAATTAGGTACTAAATCAGGCGATGTATTCAGCAACATCTGGGAATACAA
Source organism: Polymixis flavicincta (assembly GCA_949987655.1). Classification (NCBI taxonomy): domain Eukaryota; kingdom Metazoa; phylum Arthropoda; class Insecta; order Lepidoptera; family Noctuidae; genus Polymixis; species Polymixis flavicincta. The sequence continues at coordinate 23,720,926 of OX465175.1, forward strand.
GGCCGGTGTGAGTAACTGAACTAATTATTATTGAGGCTTCGCCAAGTCCTGGTTTATTGGCAAATTGGGAAGAAAGTACTTTCAGAAAGTTTCCTGCACGCCAGATTGTGCTATTAATATGAAAGGAATGATTTGTGGAAGATGTTTTGTTCGTTAAAGTTTTATTGTAAATGGTTGCTTCAAGTTATCTTTTTACAATCGGCCCGACCTGGCTTCGCACGGGTGTGGTCCTTATTTTTTTCTAACAATAAATATAGCCTATGTTACTCTGGGATAATATAGTGCTAATGGTGAAAGAAGTTTTGAAATCGGTGGGGTTGTGTTTGAGTTTATTCGTTACAAAAATACAACTCTTTCCTCTTAATAATATTACTAGCTTCTGACCGCAACTTCGTCCGCGTCAAATTTCTTGCTCCCCCGACCCACCCATCAAATCGCCTGGCCATGCGAGTACTTCGTATTCGTGACTTTTATTTTTGCTCGGCTCCTAAGCGCCCTCGCGTGATCCTCGATAAATGGGCTATCCAACTCTAAAATAATTTTTCAGTTAGAACCAGTCGTTCCTGAGATTAGCACGTTCAACCAAACTAACTCTTCAGCTTTATAATATTCGTTTACACGAGGGGGGTTCAATAAAAAGTGATAATGAGTATGAAGCAGTTATACAGGAAAAGTTTTTATCCAGTGCGCAAATTGTAACCATGAATTCAGCTTATCATTCTAGACCCCCTAGTGCAGAAATTTTTCGCCGGATACACAAACAAAAATCAGCTGTTCCATTCATTTTGACCGCGTAGGTATTGCACTTTTCTATGAAACAGCGGATTTTTTTTTTGTACAACCGGCGAAAAATTTCTGCGGTAGGGGTTCTAGAATGATATGCTGAATTCATGGTTACAATTTGCGCACTGGATAAAAACTTACCCTGTATATTATTTATTGTTATTTTATTTTTCGACATAATCACCTTTGAGGTTTATACACTTGGTACATCGTTTTTCTAATCCTAAGATTCCCTTCTTGAAAAAATCTTCATCTTTAACGCTTAAAAACACTCGACCTAAACAAAAACTCTAAAAAGTAAAATAACAATTTTTTTTTAATATTACTTATTAGAGGTTTTGTTTGGATCGCGGGTTTTTAAATTTTTATTTCCTGCTTTTTGAACCAAGTGTCTTGCTTAAATCTGCGCAGCGTTGCGTATTCTTCCCACACTGAAGTTTGTTACAAATTTATCCAAACCAAAAAAATTGCTTGTATGTAGCAATTTTTACTACTACCTTCAGGGTTCACCACCAGGGTTTACCGTCTAACCAACACTCCAATTATGTAAATTATTTTCAACCACCATCCGAAGGATTTCCTAATACATTGCCTCATACGCTTGAAACAATATTCTGTGCGACAACGTAAATAACGCTATGAATGCTGATGAATTGTTAAGGCGCAGACAACCGACTTTTAAGGACTTTTTATTAAAGATCACGCCTGAACGGCTTGTCTTATGTATTTGAAAAAAAAAGAAATGTGAAACTAGACAATTTTCTTCGTCATTTGATATGTGAATATTTTAAATAATATTTTTATAACATAATGTAATTAATTGGTAAAGTAATGTCTATCGCGGACATAAAAACTATAATCACGCTAAAACTATCGGGTGTATTTCCATGAAACTTTCACCATCTAAAAGACAATTTAATCACCCAAAATTTAGTATACGGTTTTTCTTTGATATGTGTTTGATAAATCAACATGGGTTGTTTTTCGAAAAACTTGATGCGCGTTCAGGCGGGGTCTCTTGCGAGCGACGGGCGGCAGTGCATCGCTGTAGGTAGCTGTCAGCTATCGACGCCTTAAAATGCGTGGTATTACCATTGTATGGATGATTTGCAATTACCTACCTCGCAGTATCTAATAATTGAAATGGAACTATATTCTCCCTTATACCAATTCAACCAGAAGTTACCCTAAGCTAAGCTGTGTTCCTATTAACGTTTGGACATCAAGGCGTAAACCCGGAAATGACTAAAGATAACTGAAAACATTAGGGACTTGCAACTTAACGAGCTTACACAGTCCAAATATTCGCTGAAATTGATATCTATGTCGCAAATTGATTGATGAGTCAGATATTTTAGAAAGCAAACAACAGTAACTGAACGTCGTTCAGCTGGATTGTCATTGCGTTACTTTTAACAAAATTAAATTAAAAATTTAAAGAACCCCCGACCCTAACAAAAACTCTAAAAAATAAAAATAATAATATTTATAGGCCTTTTAAGATGAAAGTAATATTTTGATCAAAGCATTGTAAAGGCGGGGGACGGCTAATGAAAATGCTAGGCCTCTGTTTGGCGTTTTCATTGACCGTCCCCCGACTTGACAATGCCTTGATCAAAATATTACCTTTATCTTAAAAGGCCTATAAATATTTTTATTTTTACTTTTTAGTTTTTGTTAGGGTCGGGGGTTTCTTAAATTTTAAATTTAATTTTTATTTCCTGCTTTTTAAACTTAATGTCTCGCTCGCTTAAATCTGCACATCGTTGCGTATTTTTCCCACAGTGAAGTTTGTTACTAATTTATCCTCATTCCTTGTCCTGATCACTATTTATGTATAATCTATTCATTGAGACCTTTTCAATGAGCCCAAACACGATACTTTTGCTGTTTGTTGGTGAGTAACTTGGGCATCCTGGAAATTCCAGGTGTTGCTCCAGCATCATTTCAAGGTTACTTTGTTCGTCTAATATCATTGAAGTAATAGAATACCAAATTTCGAGTTGATCAGACCCGTGGAAGATGCTCAAATCCCTTCATCAACCAGAAAAGGGCTGATAATCTTCAAACGGCTGAACCGATTTTGATGAAACATATCTAAGAATACTCCCGACTAATACACCTTTCAAACAAAAAAAACAAAATCAAAATCGGTTCATCCGTTCGGGAGCTACGTTGTCTCAGAGAGATACACACACACAGACACGTCAAACTTATAACACCCCGTCGTTTTTGCGTCGGGGGTTAAAAATGGCTACCCACGTTTAGACGTTATGTAGAATGGCTTATCTCAATTTACAATAAAGTTTGGTCTTATTTCTGAAGCGGAATCGGTCGCAGTAATTAAGTTGATGCCCAAGATACTGGTTGTGCCTAGTTTAAGACAAACGATACCTTCGTTTTTAATTTAAAAATATTTTATTGGAATCGATTTAAATAATAATTGCAACTATAGGTATACGTAATCGAAAGATTCAGCGTATTAAAGGCGGAATTATCATGGCTCATCATTATTAATAATCGGTTAATCTGAATATTAAATAACTATATTAATAATATAAATAGACCTTGGAATCGACATTTCAAGGCGTATGACGGTAATGTGTACTTGGAAAGAGTTCTTTCATTGAAATCCTGAGATTCTTAGTATATTGAATCAATACAGATACCTATAGTTGGCTTATGGCTAAGTAATAACAGCTGTACGGGCCGATAGATCAGGTTAAGCTACGCTTGCCATAGTTATTCCGTGGATGGGTCACCGTCTTTACGTACCAAAACACTCCGTGCCTCGACAACCACGTTAAGCTGTTGGTCACGTCTGTCATCGTGGATTTGACAGTCGTTACAGGTCGTCAGAACCCCGAAAAATCTGAGAACCAGTCTTACCTAGAGGTATTGTATTACCCAGTAACTGGGTTGCGTAGGTCAAAATACATATAGGCAGTCGTTCCATGTCAAATACTGGTATTCAGCTGCATTCGATCTGACTGGAAGTAGACCCCAATACATAATTGAGCAAAGACTAGGCAGATGATAACAGATACCTACAGCATAACTATGTCTTCGTATATTTACATTCGCTGGACAGAATTAATGGAATCTTGTTAATGGGTTTAGCAAAGAAAACATTGTTCCATATCAAAGGGATCTTTTAAGTACGTACGTTTTATTAGAATGTTCTTTTCTTTGAATCATAAAAGCAAATTTTTCAAAAATTTGCTGTAATTTTTTTACGAAAAGTAAAAAAAAAAACTGTTAAAAACGAAAGGTCGCAGTAATAAGTTTTTACAGAATAGCTATGCCATTTAATGATATTTTAGTCTGATTGCGCCAGATACCAACACAAAATCAATTATAAATCATAATTTACTTCATACCTCCTCCAAACCTCCCGTCGTCTTTCCTAAGTCTTCAAGAGCTTATAAACCTTACGTATGTTCTCGCCATTCGAGAGCACAGCTTAATTCACAGCGCTCCAAGTAGGGTGACCATTTCAAAATTGAAAAGTCCGGACGAAAAGCCGGACATTTGCAAAAAAGTAGTTTAACCTTTCTTTTCATCCTGCCAGGGGTGCGGGTTTGTTCGAAAGAGATACTACAGCCCCTGGCATACGGGCTACTGAGGGAACACGGGTGGGTTTTAGTCAGTAAAAGTCTGACACGCCCTCCTGCTCCACCCAGAGCGGGAGAAGTTATTTGATGATTTCCCACACAAAAAAAAAAAAATCTTTTCATTAAACCACCAGCTTGTGCCAGCAGCTTCGCTATTCGCGTAACCATCCCACGGGAACGTACTACAGGGATTAAAAGTACCCCATGTGTTAATCCGGGGTACAAACTATCTGTGTGCCAAATTTCGTCTAAATCCGTTGGACCATTTTCATCGAGTAACAGACATCTAAATATCCAAACTTTCACATTTAAAATATGAGTAGGATACTAGGAAGTACTTAGGACTTTATTTTTTTATTTTACTAAAACAAAATCTCTTAGTTTGAAAAGTTCAGTTGAATGACAAGGGCGACAAAGCCCGGACGGGGGCCAAATGGCCGGATATGTCCGGACAATTCCGGATGGGTGGTAACCCTAGATCCAAGCCAGTTAAACGCCATCCGACTGACAGCCGGCTTACAGACGGCTTAATCTGCTCATCGAGAGGTGTACGCAAGGATTACACGACCTTCTATGAGTTGTATCAGTTTACGAAATAGCAAAGGAAGAAGATGGGTGCGGTTAGGAAATGTCTTTTTGATTTGAGTGGTAAACTAAAGAAAGACCAATTCCTAGTTTGTATGTCTGTCAGCTTTTGTTTGCGATTAAACGGCTGAACCGGTTTTGATACAGGCTAGAAATTCCAGAAAGAAAAACAAAACAACATTTCTCCCGACCTGGGAATCGAACCCAGGACCTCATTCTCAGCTGTTGCGCTTACGACCACTAGACCAACAAGGCAGCCACAATCCGACACTGAAGAGTCTTAAAAGCTGTTCATTCAACCGTGGAGTTTCTTGCCGGCTCTTCTCCATAGGAAACAACCAATTGGAACCATGCACCTAGCTTCTGATCTTTAATACGTACGTATGTGCCTATACGTAAACAAGCTAAAATAAATCTACTCACTGTTTTTGCAGGGACATACCTTCAGACTCAACTATGTCAAATTTTAGATTAAAAAGAGCAATTTAAAAGACTCCAAACACACCCAGCATACTTTAAGGTAATTAACAAAAAACCTCTATTTTAAAATCCTGCCCAAACGCGGTAAATTGCTCCCACTCCCAGTGTCCCAAACAAATAGAAAAACCGGGAACAAAAGTGACCAGGCGCAATTACAGGGGGGGTACTTAAGGAAATTAATTGCACCATCGGGCCCCTGATACGGTAATTAACTAATTGGTGTGCACGTAGCACGAAATGCAGGTGACATGGAAATAAACCTTCTAGTTTGAATGGATATAAAGTACTACGAACGATGCATGATTGTAAATTATTTTTGTTTTCGTACAATGGATTGGCTGCTAGCCAAAATTGTGTTTTAATATTTTTACGAAATAATTGATTGGCGTATTGCAAGTAGAATGGATAGCCGATAGAGCCGAAAAAATCCACTCAAGGCCTCCCAATTGAGGTCTCACATGTGTATACAAAGTGGCAGGTGTCAGGGACATCAACGCATGACCTTTTACCATGGATTCAGTGCATGATTCTGAACCCCCTGCATATAAATTTTTGGAGAATTATAAAAAATATCGATGCTCCATAAATTTTGCAAGGTATTGCACTTTTCTATGAAACAGCTGATTCTTTTTTCATAACCAAATAAAACGTTACGTTCGCTGCGTTATGTCTAGAATCATTTGCTGAATTTATGGTATTAGTTTGCGCTTAGACATCTAAGCGCAAACTAATACCACAAGGACATCCTTGCCAGCCTGTATAGGTGCCCGCATTGTGAACCGACGAACCAGTCAAGGTCCTGGGAAACCGCTAGATGTAGGCGATGCAAGACCGGTCGTTGTGGCAATTGCCAATGTCCAGCAATGGACAAATTCTGGCTGCGATGATGATGAACTGATTAAAATAAATAATCAACACTGGTTCCTTCTCTATGAGGAGAGGCCATTACCCTCAGTTGTAACAGTTACCTCTAGACGGATAAACTATCTACTAAATCTTCTTAAGTAGTTACAATTACATAAGTTGGTTATTTATTATGGGTACAATAAAGGTTTTATGTGCTTCTTTACGGAGTGAGAGGGATTGTGGCTTTGTTAGGCCAGATTTATTAGATCCTCTTCCTTTTTGGTATGTGTCGTTTGTAGAGGATAGTCGTGGATTAGAAAAAGGTCAGAAATATATATGTACGGAGGCAATGAGATCATCCGCCTGACACTGTTTGTTTATTTGCAGGTCATAGCCCTGTTTTCATGCCACGCCTGGCTTAGCAAGTAAGAACTGGTGTTCCACTGTCTGAAAAACTTATCAGAAGTCATTAATTCAAACTAGGTTGAGAGTAAGCACTTTTTGAACGTCAAAATTACCTGACAGTCCTCCAAAACCCCCGCCCTTCACCACTTCCTAGTGCTTTAGCTGGAAAGAAGAAGTGGCGCAACAAACTCCCCAGCAGCACAGCTGTCTGTTAAGTTAAAGGAACTTGATTCTGCACAAAATCGAAATCAAATTTATTAAAACTAGACTGAGAGTACTTTCTACAGCACTTTTTGAACTTCAAAAATATAACCCTCCTTTTGGGTCCCGCCACAGTTGGGTATAAAATAGTCCAGGTATCACAGTAATTATGTCTATTATTAAGGTCGATCTAACATTTAAAAATATCTCCAATTTCCCAGTTAAAATCTCGCAACCCGCTGGTTCAGAAGTAAGTTAACCCTCCAGTCAACACGAAAATATTCTCGCCAAATAATATCTCATTTTATAAGTTTTATTACTTTGAAACAAACTTAGCACTTCGGACTTTAACTAATTAATCAAACAAGTGATTAAGGACGAGAATGATTGCCAAATTGTAGTCTCCACAATTAATCAAGATTGTTTTTTGATGACGACGTTTTTGTTAAGTGTTTGGAGAAAAGCGAACTCTATTATTTTTCTTTTATTGGCTGCCGGCAGCCTACGTCAAATTACATTGACTTATATTTTCACCGACTATTTATATTTAGTAAATAACTTTTTCTGTTCTGTTTTTCTTTCAGAACTTTATTTTCTTTTGCGGTATTTGAATTGCTAATTATTTTTATTATTTTGGCTGTCGCTTTCCTATTCCATTCCTATTCCTTCCTAACAATCGTTATGTAAAGTCAGAAGCCATAGTTTAAAATGTAAAAAAAAATCATTTAACTGAGGTCTTAATTATGTATTTGTTTCTACCAGGCAGATTTATATTAAGTCAAGAAAAAAAATACATTAAGGTTAATGTTTACTTGTGCGTTTGTCCTGTCTACGTCATTGTCAACATTTTGCGTTTTCATTTGTTTGTTTGAAAATGTGATATGCACTCGCAATACCTACATTTTTAGAAAAAAATGTCTCCAATACTCCATTTAAGTTAAGGTTTATAATTATAAATCCATGGTATGTAGTTGGATCCCGACGATCCAACTACATCTGATAACACCAGATTAGATTAGGTCCCTTAATCAAACCATGCCTCAGATAGCCAGTCGCTATGTCCCTTAAGCCCCGCACACACTAAATCAGAGCTATGGGTCCGCTAATCGAAGTGGTATTGAATAATGACATCTAAGGGCTGTTCACACAAGCCGAGTTGGCTCGCCGCCAGTTGCCAATTAGACCGTATGACAAACACAAGCGTAAGCCTGACCGAATATCAATTAAATTGGTTTATATACATGTATTTAGGAGTATATAGTTATTGCATGTTGCTTTAGAGTAGGTCAATGTTTAGATGTGTGTAATTACGTGTAGTATACATGTGATTGGGTCCACGTTTGTTTCTTTAACATTTCGTATACTTATAGGAAACGGATGCATTCATTGGGTGTAGAGTTAGAAAAGAGACCAGGGTCGCTGGATATACAAAGTCGAAGTTTAGTAAGAAACCGACGGATGTTTTCGAATTAAATTTAATTTGATAAATTAATTGTTTATTTTTAATTAATTAAATTAACCGTGTGGTGCCGGACGTAAAAGAATAGCACCATCCCATTTCATGCCGTGGGTGTCGTAGAAGGCGACTAAGGGACTTACTAGAGAATAGGCAGCAGCGTTCTCTATACATTTGACCACCATACTGCGATCGCCAACCCGCCTGGCAAGCGTGGCGATTATGGCAAATCCCCCCCTTTTGGGGGAGGCTTACGTCCAGCAGTGGACGTCTTTCGGCTGATATGATGATGATAAGTTAACTTGTATTCTAAAACATCCCTCAGTTTCTTAGTAAACTGTAACTTGTCCGACGACCCCGGTTACTATCTTATCTAAGGGTTTAAAATATGTGCTGCAAAAAAAAGCATTTTTAGATCATTTTGATAGAGATTCATCACAAATTCTTAGATATAGGTATCTAAGAAGAAAGAAAGAAGAAGTATTTATTGTGACTCGCACAGGAAGATCACATCGTAAAATAAACACACCTTAAATTAAAAATTTAAAAAACCCCCGACCCTAACAAAAACTCTAAAAAGTAAAAATAATAATATTTATAGGCCTTTTAAGATGAAGGTAATATTTTGATCAAGGCATTGTAAAGGCGGGGGACGGCTAATGAAGATGCTAAAGTCGGTGCCAGATATATAAAAAATAAAAGTCATTGATCCATGATTGTGACGTCGAGCGAGTCAGAGGCGCACTACCTGTCCACCATTTTGTAATTATGTATTGTATCCTTCGTCTCGCTCGTCATTCCAAATCTGGTTTGCGCGTGGGATTGACTAAGCGTAACCCATACTCGGAAAGTTTTCATGCATATTTGTTAGTGTGTGAATGGATACCCTTCTGAATTGTCTGCTTAATTATATTTAAGTAATAAATTTGTTTTCAATTCGCCAAATTATAAATTTACAATAAATCATGCGAGACTTACTCTCAATAAGACATTGCTTACTACTTAAAGTTTTTATTTTATTTTATTGTTCGTAATATAAAGGGGTAATGTATAAAAACTTTAAATTATTGTCAAATAAAGGTTATAAATTGGTACAATTATGAGTTTCAATAAACTAGTAAATACCCACCAAAATAAATACGATTGAACATGGTTTTCACCAAAAGGTTTGTAACTCATGCCAAGTGAAAAGTCAAGGACGCCCCTCACCACGATACGTTTGTTTTGATCGAGTTAGCGACACTACCTGTACATTTTTATCGCATCGGTTTGAAATATGGAAATACATTGGTAGACGGGTGTCAACGACTTTAATTTTTTTCTTATCTGGCGGCGGGTATAGGCCTCTGTTTGGCGTTTTCATTGACTGTCCCCCGACTTGACAATGCCTTGATCAAAATATTAGGTCTTTACCTATGAAATTGCCGTTCTGCAGTACTGGCCATTTCAAATCAAAATAATTTTTGTTTGGCTAAGAATTCTAATTTCAAATTAATTTTATTTTTAAAAACATGGTTTTTTATTTCTAAAAGTAGTCATTTCTTTATTGATTAGTGTTACATTTTCATCGCATTTCAATCTTTTTCGTCATCATGGATACGTTAAAAATTCGAGTAATTATGGAATATGAGTACCGTCGTGGCAGCAACGCGGCACAAGCGGCACGCAACATCAACGACGTTTACGGAGCTAACACTACAAACCAACGCACCACCTGTTATTGGTTTGCTCGCTTCCGTTCTGGAAATTTCGACCTGAAAAATGAACCTCGCGGTCGTCCGAAGACTTTGGTCGACAATGACGAATTAAAGGCGATTGTGGAAGCTGATGATACACAATCTACGGCTGAATTAGCAGCAGCTTTCGACGTTAGCGTCAAAACAATATTGGTCCATTTGCGTCAAATTGGCAAGGTAAAAAAGCTTGACAAATGGGTGCCCCACGAACTCAATGATCGCCAGCGCGAAGTACGCGTCGAGACGTGCCTTGCACTGCTCAACAGACACACAAATGAAGGAATTTTGAACCGCATTGTTACCTGCGATGAAAAATGGATTCTGTTTGATAACCGTAAGCGCTCAGCAAGTTGGTTGGATCCTGGTTCAGCACCTAAACAATGCCCTAAACGAAAACTTACCCCTAGAAAAGTGATGGTCACTGTTTGGTGGTCTAGCGCCGGTGTGATTCATCACAGCTTCTTACCAAACAGGGTGAGCATTACTGCAGATGTGTACTGTGAAGAACTGAACACAATGATGGAGAAGCTGGCGCATCTCCAACCAGCATTGGTCAATCGCTCGTCTCCGCTGCTCCTGCACGACAACGCGCGACCTCATACTGCACAGCAGACGGTCTCCAAGTTGCAAGAACTGGGGTTGGAAGCTCTCCGTCATCCGCCCTACTCACCAGACCTTGCGCCTACAGACTACTACTTTTTCCAGAATTTGGATAACTTCTTGGCGGGAAAAAAATTTAATACCCGAGAGGCAGTACAAAATGCCTTTGAAGAATTTGTTGCCTCCCGTCCAGCTGATTTCTTTAAGAAGGGCATCAATAAACTGCCACTGCGATGGCAAAGATGCATTGATTGCATGGGTGATTACTTCGATTAATACAAATAAAAAATTCATGAAAAAAATTCGTTTAAATTTTTTCATACAAAACGGCAATTTCATAGGTAAAGACCTATTATTACCTTCATCTTAAAAGGCCTATAAATATTATTATTTTTACTTTTTAGAGTTTTTGTTAGGGTCGGGGGTTTTTTATTTCCTGCTTTTTAAACTTAATGTCTCGCTCGCTTAAATCTGCGCATCGTTGCGTATTTTTCCCACAGTGAAGTTTGTTACTAATTTATCCTCATTCCTTGTCCTGATCACTTTTTATCTATAATCTATTCATTGAGACCTTTTCAATGAGCCCAAACACGATACTTTTGCTGTTTGTTGGTGAGTAACTTGGGCATCCAGGAAATTCCAGGTGTTGCTCCAGCATCATTTCAAGGTTACTTTGTTCGTCTAATATCATTGAAGTAATAGAATACCAAATTTCGAGTTGATCAGACCCGTGGAAGATGCTAAAATCCCTTCATCAACCAGAAAAGGGCTGATAATCTTCAAACGGCTGAACCGATTTTGATGAAACATATCTAAGAACACTCCCGCCTAATACACCTTTCAAACCAAAAAAACAATATCAAAATTGGTTCATCCGTTCGGGAGCTACGTTGCCTCAGACAGACACACACACACACACACACACACACACACACACACAGACACGTCAAACTTATAACACCCCGTCGTTTTTGCGTCGGGAGTTAAAAAAATAAAAAAGAACAAATTTATTGGAAGTAAAAAATAATTAAGTAAGAAATTAAAAATAAAACAGAAAGTCCTGCACGAGGCCAAAAGGCTCCAATCTCAGCATAATGCTGCGACATTTAAAAAGTGTCGCAGCGCTGGTATTCTGATAGGGCCCGAGCGATGTGATGTCACGGGCAGTTACAGTATAAATAAACAACCAATCTAACCAAAAGCTTTCTAGTTCGGAAAGTGCAAACACATTATTTATAAAATAACTGAAAATATTAACTGCGCTTCGCTCACCAAAAAGCTTCAGACTGTGTCAAAGTATTATAAAACAAGTTTCCTGACCGCAACGATTCGGTCAGCCTTGCCAGTACTTAGCACGATTTCCGCAGAAGGTTTTATTATGCGAATCTGACCGCTAGTTCAGCGCCTGACAATCCTTCAGTGGGACCAAAATATGATAATTTTCGTTGTCAGCCGAGCGCCAATCTTTAATATCTATGGTCAGGTTGTTAGATCGTCCATTTTTTTAATACAAATCTGTCAGACTAGAGGCATTTAATCGAGATTTTGTGTGTTGTGTTACGTCTTTTGCGTGCATTAAATAAATGTTTTACCTGTCTATATATCTGAGTCAGAGTAGCATGCAGAAGCATAAAGGCTTCATGAGCACCCGCTATGTATGTAGGTACTAACCTGAGCTGGAGTCTTGACATAATACTCTGTATCGTTGATGATGAGCCGGAAGTCAGTCTCAAGCAGCGCCTCGATGGTGTCGCTCGCGGCGATGCGCACGCGCTCGTCCGCCGCAAGCGCAGCCGCGCGCTCCACGCCGCGGTCTTCAGCCTTAACCTGTAGATAAACAGATAAATTTTTGGTACAGTGCTATGAGCGCTTTAGAAAGATTCTTACACATATATAAATGTGTGCACATACTGTTTGTAGTAAATCTATATATATAAAAGAAAGTCGTGTTAGTTACTTCACTTATAACTCAAGAACGGCTGAACCGATTTAGCTGAAAATTGGCAGGGAGGTAGTTTAGAGCCAGGAGAAGGACATAGGATACTTTTTATCCCGTTCAGTTGTTTCAGAAATAAAAAAAGTATCAAAGTGGAAGTTGGCTGTCGAAAAACGAAAATTTTCACGGATAGGATAATAGGGTAGATAGGGTAGGGTAGGTAGGGTAGGTAGGGTAGGTAGGGTAGGTAGGGTAGGTAGGGTAGGTAGGGTAGGTAGGGTAGGTAGGGTAGGTAGGGTAGGTAGGGTAGGTAGGGTAGGTAGGGTAGGTAGGGTAGGTAGGGTAGGTAGGGTAGGTAGGGTAGGTAGGGTAGGTAGGGTAGGTAGGGTAGGTAGGGTAGGTAGGGTAGGTAGGGTAGGTAGGGTAGGTAGGGTAGGTAGGGTAGGTAGGGTAGGTAGGGTAGGTAGGGTAGGTAGGGTAGGTAGGGTAGGTAGGGTAGGTAGGGTAGGTAGGGTAGGTAGGGTAGGTAGGGTAGTTTTTGTGCATATCTGTGTACCTATGACATCAAATCTTTTTTTTTTATCTCACACCACAATGATTAATGATCATAATGATTGATAATAATCTACTCAATCAAATCACGCACAAATCCCGGCCACAACGGTAAGTTCGCTCATTACTCAAGATGGTAGAACTCGGACTAAGTTACAAACGTAACTATCGATAGTATTGGACTATAATCGGGAACCGGTGCCATTGAAGTTACCATGAGTCCATTGATTAGTGAAGGTTTTGGGACGGATAATCAATTGGTAATCAATCTGGATGGTTAGGGACTTGCGTGTGACGGGTTTATTTAGCGAATTCACACTAGAATATTTTATACTCTTAAGTTAACTATGAGTTGTGATTGAAAGAGTTCTTCATCAAAGCATTTGTTTCAACCGTTTGCATTATTAATGAGTCAGTCAGTTACTAAGAAAGTTGAAGCTTATTCTTCAGACGGAAACTAATCTAGAAAAACAAATTCACACCTAGGGACTTATTATAGTTCGGCGATTGCAGTTCTTATCATATCAATCGCCTTTATGTATGCAGATTTTGCAGGAATTTAACTGAATCGGAAATTAAAATAAAATTACAAAATTGGTATAGTTTTAAAACAACCGCTTAGCACTTTTGCTTTTAAACATAGCAGTAGCACATATCGATTGCTCTTCAAACATTGCAGGCAAACTGGAGTCTTATCATCTATACACTCTACCTAAGTTTAACGGGTTGAAAATAGACGTCGTCGTATGCAAATAAGGGCCACTCAACAACGTATACATCGGGCAATTGTGTCGTGAGTGCCAACTAAGGGCCTATTATATGCGTCTGATGGGCACTTGTAGCAAGCATCTGTGTCTATAGGGACATATTCATGTTTGTTAGTGAATTTTGAGGAGTTACTTCTGACATTCACGAAACATTTATCCAGTGAGAATTAGTAAGACGTGGTTCTAGCTTAGACGTGGATTTATATACAGTGTATTATGTGAAACAAATGCGTAGGATAAGGGAGTTATAGTACTAATGAAAATTAATAACTTTTCTATGGGATCAACATTGAAATAAAAAAGAATGTAGGTACTGTTCTCGACATTTTTTTGTAATTTTCTGGATTGCACTCTCTATGATATTTTTACATTAATTGTTCGTACAGAAAAAGTAATTCATTTTCATGAGTACTACAGTGCCTTTCATTTAATCTGAAACCCTGTTACATGGGGATGACAAGGTTAAACCTGAGGTGCAATTCTCATAATTTTAAGAACGGTCACAGACTGGTCTGTCTCAATCTGTCAAAAATATCTCAAGTATCCATACATTTTTGACAAGTTTTTGACATTTGATTGTCGCCGAGATGAGACTGCGACTAGATTTTGAACGTTTTAATTATTAGAATTGGCCTTCTGGTTGCTAGATGCAAACGATCATGACCGGTCGTTGAGAAATTTTTAGGAAAAGCCATGCCGTAAGCATCATTGCATCATTAGGCTGAAATTGTGATATTGCCAAAGATAATACGTATCATAATATGACGCTTTGTTTCCCCGGAGTGTTGGAGAGAGGTGTACTTATAGTATACCAACATCCCGCCAGTTATGTTTAAGACCCATGTAATAGGGGGCAAGCCTATTGCCATCAACCGGCCACAAATCCACACCCCAGGCTGTTACTGAGAAATTCCAAATAGAAAACCTAATAATACTTTACCTGACCGGGGAAACTAACCCAATACTTCGTGTTCAGCGGCAGCTCTTGCGACCACTACACCAACGAGGCAAGAAAATGTGTTAATACAATGAAACTAAAATTCTTGCCAGCAGGTCCTCAAATAATTAATATTACAGTTTGCAAAGGTGAACGCTAATGACTGTCCATTCACCTGTTGAAACTCCGATCCGAAGAATTACCTGAAGGGTAGTGAATAAGTTAGAAGGTAATTAACTGATTGATAATTAACTGCCGTATAGTGGCAGTGAAAATGCCAAGGATTCTTACTTAACCGCTGATCGTTAACCAGTGTGATGATGACGGACAAATCTAACAAATAGTTCTTGTGGTTTTCTTCACCCACTACTTATTTTGTACTTTATGGAACACCAGAAAAATACAGTAAAAAAAAAACACCGCAAAATTCACTGTGTAGTGTGTATGTCTGTAATGGGCAGCATTATCGCTAGCTGAGATCTATTCCTGGCAACCATGGAATGGACAATAGATGTTACTTTAATAATGTTTCTATTAAATTATAAGAATAAGAGTACATTCTTTTTTGTGTAACAGTCCAACTACCCACCTTACATTTCTCCCTTCTATTGTTGCATAGCTCCTAGCTATTTATAATAATATTATAATTTATTTAATAAAAAGGTTTACAAAAAGAGTACCTACATTTAGCTAATAGTAGTAAAATGACAAGATCAAGTGACGATGTTTCGGAATTAGAATGTTAGGTTAGGTTAGCGACCCGCCCGATCTAGATTACTTCAAACCTGTGTTTCGGGCCATCAGTTTACATTTCAATATCTTTGTTGACTCTATCAGGAGCCAGATCTACTAATTTACACACGTTGTATTGGTCTATCCATTGTGAGTTTTTGGCAGATTTTCCATCATAATGGAGAGACGATTGCAACCTCAGATTATAAAACAAAGGCAGATAGACCGCGCGGAACACTAAGAGTGAAGCCAAAAAACCAAATACTAAGGCGTCGTATTTTATGTAACATACGAGTACAATGTGACGCTTTAGTATTTGTTTTTTTTTTGGTTTAGATTAAAAAACAAAGGCAGATAGATCGCGCAGAACACCCAAGAGTAAAGAAAAACAATACTAAAGCCTCGCATTATATACAATACGACGCTTTAGTATTTGTTTTTTTTGGCTTCACTCTGGTGTTCCGCGCGGTCTATCTGCCTTGTTTTATAATCTGAGATTGCAACGTTTCTAAATTAGTTTACTTATCCTGTTGCAATACTTGTTATGAAGTATTATAGCGATCAAGATTCCAGTACGAGACACAGACGAAACTATACATGACCGATCGCACCATCCCTTTTTCTGGCTGGAATCATGATGGCTTTAATACTTCATAATACAGACCCTGTTCTTTTCACTCGCAGATATTATTTTAAAACCAGTTCTCACCTGTTCTAGCAGATCGCCAACGGTCTGTGAGACGGGACGGAGTGTGAAGCGACATCTCTCGCGCCGGGACGGCAGCGGTACGGTGATCACCGGCAGGCCGCGCCGGTACGTTACCGTCACCTCTGGAACAAAAGAACGAGAATATAAGGCATTGTTTTATTTAGAACCGGTAGCAGCAGAACTTTTAACACCGTACTATTTTGCATCTCAAGGGCTGTAACGATTTTCCAAAAGCAGATACAATATTATAAATGTGAAAGTTTGTATGTTTATATATTTGAATGGGACTCGCTTGTCCGCACTTAGACTCCCATTCAGTCCGTTGTGCGTGGTAGATGTTTGGATATTTAGATTTTTGCATGTTTGGTTACTCAATCACGCAAAAAAGGCGGAACGGATTTAGATAAACGCTGGCACACAGATAGATTGTAACCTGGAATAACACATAGGATACTTTCCATCCAGATAGAACATTCCCGTGGGATTATTTTCGACTTCCACGCCGGCGAAGCCGCTGGGAGAAGCTAGCATGAAAAATATATTAACATTTTCTTCAGGAGATAAATGTATCGCATTTACACAATTTCGGAAAAAAATTAATCAGCACATTAAATCTTTGTTTGAATTATTGTTGTTTATAAGCCGTTTTCATTTATATAGTGTAAAAAATAACTTAAATTATATGGCGTCCTATAAGATCAAGAATTATCTTTACAAATTTCAGTTTCGTTTTCTTCAAACCACGTAGGTACAGCTCTACCTACAAAACATCAACATTCAAGTCTTTCATATCCTGCCCCAACATCCATTGGCTGCTGTTCAAACATCCTCATCTCTACAGCGTCTTGTGAGAAGCACCCTCAGGCTTATTGCCGTCTTTGTCTGCGTGACGCTCAAACACTTTAGCAAAGAGGTGGTTGAATGAGCGTGAGTAGAATTCGGTTGTTTTGAGGTTGTGAACTTATAAGGGTGAGTTTCTATTGATTTGAAAGGCAATTTTTTACCGACTTCAAAAAGGAGGAAGTTTTCAATTCGACATGTTTTTTTTTATGTATGTTCGGGCATAACTCTGTAATATGAAGACGCATTTGCAAAATCCTTTTTTTGTTCGAAAGTTCGGGTTTATGCCGAAATGGTCCCATTAAAATTTAATATAGATCTTATGATGATTTTCGGAGACAGACAACGGAACACTTCAAAAAATGACAGCAATTCAAACGCGATTGCTGCATAAATATGCATTGTTTTGATTTGATTGACTTTGAGAATACCCAAGGATGATGAAATTATGAATTGGGTACCTCTAGGTACCACACATAACTAAAAAATGAAGGCGGTGACAAAAAATTAAAATACATATCCAAAGACATTGACTTTCGAAATTAAAGAAGTGTTTTTCGGAAGTCGGTTGTTTTTTGTATATGGAAAACGTTTTTTATGTCAATGATTAAAGCGACCTTTCAAGAAAGGAGCATTGTGAAACTTGAGAAATGTTATGACAATAAATTGCGATTTGTACCTATAAATACAGTTAAGAGGGATGCGTGAGCGATGGTAACCCACGAAATTAAACTTTTCGTACGTTTTTTTGCAATTTGCAGGTCAGGTTGTATGTTGATTAAAATAAATATGATTCGTGAAAATAACAGGAAGTAGACATTCAATGGGATTATATTTAAAGGGTTATTGATGATTTTAATGATAATATGTACGTGTTACGGATGTGAATCATATTTTACTAAACACACAATCTGACACTGAGCAGCAAATTGCAAAAAACGTAAGAAAATTTAATTTCGCGAGCTACCTTGGTACTTCCCCCTTTTTTGAGGGTGGGAAATCATGAAATAATTTCTCCCACTCTGGGTGGAGCGGGAGGGCGTGTCAGACTTTTACTGACTAAAACCCACCCATGTTCCTTCAGTTGCCTGTGTGCCAGGGGCCACGGTATGTCTTTCGAACAACCCGCACCGTGAAGATTACTATAAAATCTAGCAAAGCCTCTTAGCTCTTAGCTTAGGCCTCCAGCCTTACCCATTTTACGACCAATGAAATTAATGCGGTCTTTTGTAACTTTTTATGTGTTTTGCTGACTTTAGTGTTTCCATTTGGATGTAGGTACCTAATATAATGGAGTGTTAACGCATTAACCAATTTCGTAGGTTACACAGATTCGGGACATTGTTTAATATGAGTTATCGGCCTCGACTTACTAATTGTAGGTCGTGAGATCGAACCCAGGCAAGTACTTTACTTTGTGTATTCAATTTCATCGCCACTGCTCTCAAAACGGTGAAGGAAAATATCGTAATCGTAAACCAGCTCATCCAAGAACTAAAACTTCGAAGACATGTAGCATCCACCAACTTGTACTAATATCGCGTGGTGGGTTATGGCCCACTCTCTCTCACAGAGAGGAGGTCTGTGTTCCAATAATGGGAACATTATAGGCTGATCGTGATTTAATGTGAAACATCTCCAATCCTTTAGTCATCCACTTTGTTACATGTCTTAAGGTGAATCTAGTCAACATTTTTTCCATACAAACTTCGGGAGTGTATTACTCAACCGTTCGACAATGCACATCAAAAATTTAACATGGTATGGTTTTGTCTCATTATTAATATTGTCTGTACGGAAACAGAATACAAAGCCATTAATTAGGAGCCAACACAGATTCGTTTTTCTTGCTAATTTAACCTAACTTTGGTCGTGTTTAAATAATAAAAGAAGTGTTAAATCTCCAAAACAAGCTCACATATCGAAAAGTTCAATAAACTTTAGTAGTCATTGATTTATGCAGTGGTCTTTTCATAAAACCCGATCTTCCGAAGGACTTTTCTTAATGTTTTACTATATATGATCCTGCATCTCACTCAATAATGTTGTGCGTGTAGACTAGCGTCTAACTGCTCATCACGGGTACTACCTCTGTCGGACAAGAAGTCTGGTGAGACAGCATGCTTTTTTAGCCGGGCCCACCAGTGAGTTCGAGCCCGCGACTAGATTCCCCTTAACTAAACAGTATTACAATAAGGTATTAAACGGATTAAAAGGGAACGAATAGAAACTCATTTACACTTGAGCGGAATGAAAGCGGAACTTTTGTACGGAACCACTTTCCGAGTCGGTTTCCAATAAACCCTTCGTTTTTGGTAGGTACCTACACGCGTTAAAAGCGTTTCTTCGTACATGAATTTTCGGGATTCCGTCTGGTTTTCCGGACACCGTTCGGGAATTATCGGGACGACGTACTTCTGTTCGGATTTTTCCGGACACTGATTAATGTTTTTTTTATTACTTGGGTTCCGATGGATGATATATTTGAACTAGATTTCTTTAAGCTTTGCGTTGACCTGAGTTGACATCTTTATAATAACCTATACTTAGTCCTATGTGAACAATGAAGTAAATACTAGCGACTATTTTTTTTTTGCAGTACAAGACTGTACCGTCTGTCTACCAAATACAAAACTGTTTTGACTTGGTGTGCACTCTGCATACAGTTTCTAAGACATCCGAATAGTATAAAATCACAAAGTAACATCGAGATGTTACTTTGTGAAGGCGAGCCTTATTTCCCTGAATGGTTCGGCAGAGCACCCACATTTCGGACATTAATAGGTCTTTACCTATGAAATTGCCGTTTTGTATGAAAAAATTTAAACGAATTTTTTTCATGAATTTTTTATTTGTATTAATCGAAGTAATCACCCATGCAATCAATGCATCTTTGCCATCGCAGTGGCAGTTTATTGATGCCCTTCTTAAAGAAATCAGCTGGACGGGAGGCAACAAATTCTTCAAAGGCATTTTGTACTGCCTCTCGGGTATTAAATTTTTTTCCCGCCAAGAAGTTATCCAAATTCTGGAAAAAGTAGTAGTCTGTAGGCGCAAGGTCTGGTGAGTAGGGCGGATGACGGAGAGCTTCCAACCCCAGTTCTTGCAACTTGGAGACCGTCTGCTGTGCAGTATGAGGTCGCGCGTTGTCGTGCAGGAGCAGCGGAGACGAGCGATTGACCAATGCTGGTTGGAGATGCGCCAGCTTCTCCATCATTGTGTTCAGTTCTTCACAGTACACATCTGCAGTAATGCTCACCCCGTTTGGTAAGAAGCTGTGATGAATCACACCGGCGCTAGACCACCAAACAGTGACCATCACTTTTCTAGGGGTAAGTTTTCGTTTAGGGCATTGTTTAGGTGCTGAACCAGGATCCAACCAACTTGCTGAGCGCTTACGGTTATCAAACAATCCATTTTTCATCGCAGGTAACAATGCGGTTCAAAATTCCTTCATTTGTGTGTCTGTTGAGCAGTGCAAGGCACGTCTCGACGCGTACTTCGCGCTGGCGATCATTGAGTTCGTGGGGCACCCATTTGTCAAGCTTTTTTACCTTGCCAATTTGACGCAAACGGACCAATATTGTTTTGACGCTAACGTCGAAAGCTGCTGCTAATTCAGCCGTAGATTGTGTATCATCAGCTTCCACAATCGCCTTTAATTCGTCATTGTCGACCAAAGTCTTCGGACGACCGCGAGGTTCATTTTTCAGGTCGAAATTTCCAGAACGGAAGCGAGCAAACCAATAACAGGTGGTGCGTTGGTTTGTAGTGTTAGCTCCGTAAACGTCGTTGATGTTGCGTGCCGCTTGTGCCGCGTTGCTGCCACGACGGTACTCATATTCCATAATTACTCGAATTTTTAACGTATCCATGATGACGAAAAAGATTGAAATGCGATGAAAATGTAACACTAATCAATAAAGAAATGACTACTTTTAGAAAAAAAAATCCATGTTTTTAAAATAAAATTAATTTGAAATTAGAATTCTTAGCCAAACAAAAATTATTTTGATTTGAAATGGCCAGTACTGCAGAACGGCAATTTCATAGGTAAAGACCTAATATATTCAAGTCCCATGTAATAGGGGACTAGGCCTATTGCGATCAACCGTGCACAAGTCCAAACCCCAGGCTGCGACTTAGAAATTTCAGACAGAAAAACCCAGTAACACTTTGCCCGGCCTGGAAATCGAACCCAGGACATGCTCTGCAGTAGCGCTTGCAACCACTAGACCTAGAAATTAGAAGAAGTGAGTTACATTTTTCTATAAATAGTAACATGTTTTTTTTTTTTGAGGTTTGGAAATCATTAAATAACTTCTCCCGCTCTGGGTGAAGCGGGTGCCAGACTCTTACTGACTAAAACCCACCCGTGTTCCTTCAGTTGCCTGTATGCCAGGGGCCACGGTATCTCTTTCGATCAACCCGCACCTCTGGCAGAATACTCATATGGTTTCATTGATAGTGGTGTAGAGTGGTCTAAAGTAAATTGTTTCATTATACGCGAACGGACACAACCTGATTGTCCGCACGCTCCACTTACCGCGTAGACTGATGCGCGAAAGTGTTAAACGCTATGAGAATTTATTAATATACAAGTATCGGCATTGAATACTGCAGTTTTTTGTCGATCCTCACTCTGGCACATTGTGTATTTCAATATTGATGGTAAATAGTTACAGGCATATTTTACGGCACTAGGAATGGTAAAAATATTAATTTCACAAATAACATGTCATTTAAATGCTAAAATACAATTTTTTTTGCGACAGAGATATCTTACTTATGACGGAGTACACGTTTCTAAGAATTTCTGTTATAATAATAACCAACAAGGATTTAAAGCTTTAAAATAATTGATATAAACATCGTATTATGTCCGAAGCTCATAAGTAGATAAGCTACAGGAAGAACAATTAATTATTACGCCTTAAACCGCACAATGGAGATTTCTAACCCTAAGCTATGGAGCCAACTGTTGCGTAACTGGCGATTTTAATATTTATGATACATTAACATTCAAATAACTGATGTCTCTAAGTGTACGACATAACATATTTAA
This sequence comes from Polymixis flavicincta, assembly GCA_949987655.1. NCBI lineage: Eukaryota > Metazoa > Arthropoda > Insecta > Lepidoptera > Noctuidae > Polymixis > Polymixis flavicincta. The sequence continues at coordinate 23,743,170 of OX465175.1, forward strand.
ACGGGAAATCTTCTTGAGCGTGTAAAGTAGACGATCCTTGTTATAAATTCAGAACAATTAATATTTTCTGTATGGGCAATTTACAACGGTGGATAGATAAAGATAAAACAACAACGTTCCGTTTGCATAAATAGTGTTTACATAAGTAACAAAAAACTAGTTATATTCTGACTTTCCGTCAAAATGAATGGTGAATCAATTTGAGTGATTCCGCACGCAACTGTACAAAATACCTACTTTGTTAAACTTTCAAGCAGATTAATCGTTAGAAAGAGACGTACGATAATTGTTTGTGGTTAAAGTTACAAGCGACAGCGGGTAATGCTAATTAGATCGCATCTAAAGTTTCTGGTAATTATTCCTACTAGCGAAGAACATTTGCGTAAGCGCATAATTAGTGAAATTAAATTCTGAAGTAACTCATCTGCTAATGTAACTCAGGACTTGCGAGCATGCAAATATGCTTTCTTAGGATTAACTTGGTATATACGTACACGTGATAAATTAAAAACCATTTTGTCTGCCATTTTGCTGAACTGGGCCTTTTTGGTGAGGCACTCTTTAATGTCAGTTTCTGACATCGCAATCTCCACTTTTTATTTGATTTTTATTTTACACTAGCTTCCGCCCGCAGCTTCGCCCGCGTGGAAGTCGGTAATTATCCCGCAGGAACGTACTACCGGGATAAAAATGTTAATTTAGGTTATAATCTGTCTGTGTGTCAAATTTCATCCAAATCCGTTTAGCCGTTTTTGTGTGATTGAGTAACAAACATCCAATCAACTTCACAAACTTTCACATTTCTAATATCACGGACTACCCTTTTTTACTTTTAGGGGTAGCTTTTCGAGAAACCCTGATACATGTTATTCTTTATATTTGGTTTAAGGTATAAATACTGAGTTTGGAGTTAATCAGACCGCGCGTTAAAATTCTTCCATACAAACTTTCACACCCCCCAATCCTCCTTTAGGGGGTAGTTTAGAAAAACAATAAATGGCCAACCTCATAATTTACTTAACTTAGTATTTGTGCCAAGTTTATTAACTCAAGGAATTAGATTTTTCATACAAATAAAATCCCCCTTTTCACCCCCTTAAAGGTCGAATTTCCAAAAACCCCTTCTTAGTGCTCCCCTACATTATAAAAGGAAGCCGTGTGCAAAATTTCACGTTCCTAGTCCTAGTAGTTTCGGCTGTGCGTTGATTGATCAGTCAGTCAGTTTCTCCTTTTATATATATAGATAAGCTGTACCTATGTTATGTGCCTTTAGTTTGTGCTAAATAATTGTATTTTCTTTCTTTCTTTATTTTAGTTTGTTACCTAACATGTGTAAAATATTTTGCTTAAACATTGGTTACATAAAATGGTGTGGGAACATACTTAATATTTTCTTTCATTCTATGCTTCTTTATCATGTACTACTTAAATGTATGTTTTTCAGTTCGTACCATCAAATAAATATTTTACAGAGGCTACTTTTACTATATTTATCTTCTATAGTCAGTGCTTCCGTTGTAATAATCATTCAGGCGTTTAATAATAAACGCCATCGCCATGAGCCAAAACCCCATAAATTGGCTCTAGGAAGCCATAAAGCAGCGACAAGCCCCTAAATAAATAAATAAATTACTTGGTACCCACAGGTGGTCGGTATTCAAAGACCCTTAACGCCTATCTCGTGGTGTATTAACTTAATATCTCGGTCAAAATCACAAAAAAAATCTTTTGGGTCTCCTTATGGCCATGTTTTTATTGAATAAAATACAGTGGGCTTCCCCCGGGGAAGCTGATCCTAACACCAATATTAACATAATTAGGAAAAACATAGTATTAACATAGGACCTAGACGCTGGTTATAATGGTTGCAAGCGCTACACTTGAGCATGAGCTCCTGTATTCGATTCCCAGGTCGGGTAAAGTGTTATTAGGTTTTCCATCAGGAATTTCTCAGTAGCAACCCGGTGTCTGGATTTGTGCCTGGTTGCTGACAATAGGCTCGCCCCCAATAGCATTGAACTTAAACATAATTGGCAAAACACATTTTGGGCAGAGTAGTACCGCACAGAGTACACCTCTGCCCAACCCTTCGGGGAAACAAGGCGTGGTGTTATGATGTTCCGAAAATTATCCCCTACATCGAAACTCACAATGTTTGTAAAAAACAAAAATGTATAGCTAAGGTAAGCCACTATTTTTAAGGGAGCCCGGTAGTACTAATTTTTTACCTGACTACAAGACCGATTTTTTTTTTATATAAACGCAAGCTAAAATACTTTATGCTAATGCTTTCAACACGATAATCCCATTGCGTCATTAATACCGGATTTATCTTATTACCTCCTACACAGATTGTAAAATGATATTATTAACGCACTTCGGAAGATACTATCAGATATAGGATGCGAGTAGTATGAGATAGATGGTTGAAATCTTGAAGCAATAATGGACCAGTAACCCCTGATGATGACTACATTAAAACATTTAGATAAAGTACGAGGTTTTTGCTGATTTTAAACTTTCTCAATATATTCTCATAGCGTTTGAATTGCTTCTGTTATTGTTTCCCTACCTGCTCCCGCTATCTCCTGTGATTTGCGCCACCATATTTAGTATGCGCGTACGCAGCATAAAGCGACGCCCGCACAGTGGGCAGACTTTGTAATTGCCCTGTCACTTTCCTAATTATCATCTCGTTGTTCAGCGTTTCTCTCCAATGTTTGATTTATAGATATCACTTTTGCATGCGACGATACACATTACTCTTTTTACTACCCTCGTTTTATTTATCTAATACATTTTTTGACACAATTTACGCGAAGTACTTAAAATTAAAAGTTAATTACGTTTATTGCATGCTTATTCATTAAAGATTAATTAATGTGTTTTGTTTGACAACCTTGTTTGCGTTTTGCATTCAGAAATTAATCGCACTATTATGAATATGTCAAATATCGCTGATTTTGATGATTGCTTTGGTAAGTGTGGCCTATTAATAATACCCGCTCTGGTCGTTCGATCGGGTTAACGAACTACGCTTGATGCGGTTGGTCCGTGGATGGGTGACCATTTTTACATATCAAGACCGCTCCGTGCCTCGGAAAGTATTTTAAGCCGTTAGTCCCGGCTGTCATTCGTGAATCTTTCACAGTTGTTACGGGTCGACACAATCCCGAAAATCTAACAACCAATCTTATCTTACTAACCAGTAACTGGGTTGTGTAGCTCAGATAGGCAGTCGCTCCATGTAAAATACTGGTATTCAGCTGCATGCGGTTAGACTGGAATCTGACCCCAACATCAAAACGGCTAGGCAGATTGATTTGATTCTGTTTGCTCTGGTAAGTCACGCCACAAAATTATGTCATTTTATATTTATTTATTCCATAATTAAGTTATTTTTTTAAAACATAACGTATTTCTAATGTATTAATAAATAAAAAATAGTCGCTTTCTACGCTCCTTCTCCACTTAAACTTTAACTGTGCCAAATTTCATCCTCCTCCGACCGCGTAATTTTCTTAAAAAGGGGAACAAAGTTTTTGCTTCACGTATTAATATATCTTCTACATAATAAAAATGAATCCTTATTTTCCTTGGTCACGGCATCACACATGAACGGCTGGACCAATTTTATTAATTATTTTTGTTGTTGTGTTTGTTATTGCCAGGAGAAGGTTCTTATGAAAGAATGAAGAAAGTTGCTCGTAACATATATTCATAGTTAAGACAGGACAACGTCTGTCGGGTCGAGTGTACGACTAAACACCGACAGACTGACCACCGACAAGACTTTACTTCGCCGGGAGTCTTCGCCGACAGGACTCTTTGCCGACAGTAACTGCCACTTACATGAAAATAGCCCTCGCCGGCCGCTGCCGCAGCATTGCTCGCTTCTCTCGCAATTCTAAACTAACTTAACCTATTACCTACTTGATGAGCCCCGCCGGCGAAGAGTCCCATCGAAGTAAAGTCTTGGCGGTGTTCAGTCTGTCGGCGTAATGTCTGTCGGCGTTTAGTCGTACACTGGTTGGTCAGATAGTAATATTGCTTAATTTCATTTATCGAGAAGGATTTTATCGATTAAAATTCCCCGTTCTAACCACTGATACAATCAGCAAACCGATTTGCATTTTCATTTATTTACACGGTGTTGATGTTGTTAGGGTTCACTTTTATGTGTACGGGTAATTGATAGAAAATCACAAATGCGTCTGTCTTCAATGACGTTTATTAGCGACTAACTTAGCGATTCTTACGCAGCTACTTTAATATATAAAATGACGCAACATACCGCCCACCAAAGGGACAACACGACCCTTTAGAATAATGCTTAGTGGACTGTATACACATATTAAAAAAAATAACTTGATAAGCAGTATGCAACGTTTACAAATATCCAAAATTAAACATAAATCACTTAATCATCAGTTCTAACTACCTTGTTCTTGTTATTAATTTGCCATTAAGTTAAATTAGTTACATTTAGTTATAATGCCTGCATGCAAATTGAAATGAGGTTTGACTAAGTTATACATTGAAATTATTACAATCGTTTTCAATCAGTATCAACAGGTAGGGCACATAGTTTCGTGACAGATCTCTTCACAATGTTATTGCCAGATTTAACGCTATACACTCGTGTGATTCCATCAGGACCGGGATGCTTGTCTACAATTCGGCCTAGTAACCATTTTCCTGCTGGTAATCCATCAGTTTTAATTAGAACTATGTCACCAACAGTGAATTCTTCTTTCTTCTTGTGCCAGATAGGACGTTGTTGTAGACTTGTTAAATATTCCTGTTGCCATCGTCGCCAAATGTCACCTACGAGCTTTTGAGTGTATTGCCATCGTGTTAAGTTGTGAATCTTTGTGTCTTTAAAATCTGGTGAGGGCACGACAATTGGGGCTTCATGTATCAAGAAATGACCAGGCGTAAGGGGTTCTATAGAATCTGCATCTGAGCCATCAATAGGACATAGTGGTCTGGAATTAAGACACGCCTCGATTTGGCACAGAATTGTTGTCATTTCTTCGAATGTGAGATTTGTTGCTAACACGCGTTTCAGGTGAGTCTTCAGGGACTTTACACCAGCCTCCCAGAGGCCTCCAAAATTTGGACTGTAAGCTGGTATAAAATGCCACTGTGTACCTTCCAAAGCCAACTTGTGCGCAATGTCTTTCTCAAAATTCAAGTTAGCTTCTTGCCATGCTGCGGCTAAATCCTTTTCTGCACCAACAAAGTTTCTCCCTTGGTCGCTCCACATGTGGCTGCATTTACCTCTTCTTGATACAAAGCGTTTGTATGCAGCGATAAATCCTTCCGATGTAAGGTCTCCTACCAGTTCGAGGTGTATTGCCTTTGTAGACATACAAACAAATAAAGCAATGTACGCCTTTTGAGTCTTCATGCCTCTTCCCCTTGACATTAATATTTGGAATGGACCGGCATAATCCACGCCGCTGTGTAGAAAGGCTCTAGTAGGGGTGACTCTTTCCTTTGGCAGATCTCCCATGATCTGAGTTCGTGCACTAGCTCTTTGCTTTGCACACACTAAACATTTTCGGTTGAAGTTTTTTATTAATCCCTTAGCTCGAATGATCCAGTATTTAGAGCGTAAAAAGCACAACATTAACTGAACACCACCGTGTAGTGTTTGAGTATGAGCATCTGCTAAGAGTAAAGGAATTAGATTGTTGTTATGTCCTAATATTATAGGATGTTTGCTTCTTTCATCTAATCTTGCATGTCGAAGACGACCGCCCACCCTGAGGATACCATCTTGGTCTATGAATGGGGTAAGTGTTTTAATGTTACTATTTTTTCTCACATTTTTATTAATTTTTAATCTGTTGATATCCTCTGTAAATTCTTCCCTTTGTACGAGCTTAATGCATTTTATCAATGATGTATGTAATTCTTCGGTTGTTAAACTTCTGCAATTTTCGTAAGTATCCAATTCTTTTATGTAATTAACAAATCTTCGACAGTATGATATCACCTTTAATAATTCTTGTAAGTTCTCAAATTGTTTAAATTTTTCTGTGAAATTATGTTCTTCTTCATCTTGAATTTTAGTATTTATTTGTAATTTATCCTTTTTCTGTTCCAGGTCAGTGATGACTACATCAGGCTGTTTTAATATTAATTTCCTTTCAGATAACCATTTTGGACCGTTCCACCATAACTCTGATTGTGTCAGTTCAGTAAGTAACATGCCTCTCGACGCAATGTCCGCAGGATTATCTTCTGATGCAACATGGTACCATTGATTGTTATTCAGATTTTCAGTGATTTCTGCGACTCGATTGGCTACAAATGTTTTCCATCTATGCGGTTCACCGGATAGCCATGCAAGAACGATTGTAGAATCCGTCCATGCAAACATTTGTGCTGTTGATATTCTCATCGCCTTTCCTATTTGATTCAATAACCGTGACAGAAGTAGTGATCCAGAAAGCTCCAAACGTGGTAACGATACAGTTTTTAGTGGCGCGAGTCTTGTCCTAGCTGCTATTAGTTTTGTTGTTATATGGCCATCTTGAGATTCGATTCTTATGTATACAACAGCGGCATAAGCTTTCATGGACGCATCGCTGAAGCCATGAATTTGTACATCATTTAATTCTGTGCTATAGGTTCCAAGCCATCGATCAATGTAAATATTGTTTACATTTCTGAATTCTTCACGTATTGTCATCCATTCTTCTTGTAGTTCAGGGCTTATTGTGTCATCCCAATCGACCCGTTCCAGCCACAGCCTTTGTATAAACATCTTAGCCATCACTACACTTGGGGCAATCCATCCCAAGGGATCGAATAACCTTTGGACGTCTGACAAGATTGTTCTTTTTGTAATGTTGAGAGAAGTTGTTGGTAGTTTCAATTGATATTGAAATTGATCTGTTCCCAAGTTCCAAATTAAACCCAGTGCTTTTACAGTGCCATCCATTTGATTTATCTCTAGGTGTGCAACAGAACTTCGTTTTTCTGTGTCAATGGATTTCATAAATTGCGGACAATTAGATGACCACTTCGAGAGTGTGAATCCACCCTTCTTCAGTATGTGAGATACTTCTCTTGCAGATGTTATGGCTTGATCTGTAGTATCTTCGCCCGCTAACAGATCGTCAACGAGGAAATTTTCTTTAATGATTTTGACTGCATTCGGGTAATTTGGTCCTTCATCATCCGCCACTTGATGGAGTGTTTTTACCGCGAGATAGGGTGCTGATGCCGTTCCAAATGTAACTCGAAGCAAGCGATATTCTTGAATACTGTCATGTTCCTCATTTCGCCACAGAATACGTTGATATTTATTGGCGTCTTCTGGGTAAACACATATTTGCAGGTACATTTTGGTTATATCGCTGGCGTAACAAATACGTTTCATTCTCCATCTCATGATAATATTTCTGAGATCTTCCTGAAGCTGAGGACCTACTATTAACTCATCGTTGAGTGAGACTTGATTTGAACCCTTCGCCGATGCATCAAAGACCACACGAGTCTTCGATGTTTCTTTATCTTCTCGGACGACGGCATGGTGGGGTAAGTATACAACCCTTTCATTTATGATTTCTTTTTCAGGTATTTGCTCCATATAGTTTAAATTTAAGTATTCTTTCATTACTTTCTTGTAGTTTTCTTTCAGGTTTGGTGTTCTTCTAAATTTTCTTTCCAATTGTATCAGTCTTTTTTTGGCTATTTCCTTAGTATTTCCTTCTAGACATGTTGCCTGTGGTGTTTTCAAAGGTAACTTTACCATGTATCTTCCCTCTTCTGTCCGTGTGTGTGTTTCTTCATAAATAGTTTCACACAGTTTTTCTTCTTTTGTTAGGTTTCTTTTGTGTTCTGTGTCTATTTCCCACAGCGATTTAAGCATGATATCCATGTCTACTTGGTGATGAAGAACAAGAGCAGAATTGTCTTGTGACTTCGTATTAATTTCACCGAAGAGAATCCAACCAAGGTATGTTTTCTGTGCACATGGTGTACCCGGTGGACCCTTGATAAGCTTTTCTTGTACGATTTCAGAGTATTGTTTGACACCTAGAAGTAAGTCTATAGGACCTGGTGTGTCGTAGTTCGAGTCAGCCAGGTTGAGTCCTTCTAGATGTGGCCAGTTATCAGCAATAATTGTTTTAGGAGGGAGTTTGGTGGTAAGTTGTTTGGACATGACAAATGCTTCGACATCTATCTTGAAGTTTGTGTTCCAGCGGGAACCTATTTGCAGCTGTACCACGTGGTTTACATTGGTTTTCGTTGAACCCACTCCGATGATACTTCCTCTCATTGATCGTTTGGTCAGATTGAGCATTTGAGTTGCTTTCTCACTAATAAGTGCTATCTGCGAACCTTGGTCCACTAATGCGCGTAGGACAACAGTGTGATTTTGCTCATCTCGTACTGTCACTGTTGCCGTAGCTAATAGTGCCATGCCTTGTCTAGTACTGTGGTGTGAGGCGACCGTTGTATTGACAGTAACTTCCTTTTGTTCTTCTACATTGTTTTGAGCAGTCTTCGGTTGCGTGGAGGTCTCTGGTACCGAAGTCTCAGGTTCTTTGTTGAGATGTAGAAGGCTATGGTGACGCCTTTTGCATATACGACAGGACACTGGTAGTCTACATTTTCTTGCTGAATGTCCTGGTGCTAAACAGTTAAAGCATAGGTTGTTCGTTTTTGCATAATTAACTCGTTCAATAGGTTGCAGTTTTGTGAATTCTTTACAGTGGCATAATGTGTGATTTTCATTGCATAGAACACATGTTTTTCCTGACGGAGGCGATGACGTACTTGATATATGAACAGCACGCTCTTTTGTTACTTTATTTTGTGTTCCTGGTGTGACAAGCTCCAGTGTTCGATATGTGGACTGAAGAAACTTTTTCAGATCATTCCATTTGGGTAAGTCATCGGCATCTTCCTTGTATGCGTAATGTTCCCAATCCTTGTGTGACTCAGGGTCCAATTTCTGAACTACCAGAAAAATAATTATAGGATCCCATGAATCTAAGCATATATTTAAATTTTTAAGGTTATTTAAACAATCTGTTGTGGTGTCCAATAAACTTTTAATTAGATTAGGTGATTGAGAATTCATTTTCTTTTGATAGACCAACTGTTTTAACACTGAGTTCATAATCAAACGTTTGTTTCCATATCTAGTTTTTAAAATGTCCCAAGCTTGTTCATAATTTTTCTGTGTTACCTGTATATGTTTCAATAAGGTCTCTGCTTCTCCAGTAACACTACATTTTAAATAATGTAACTTCTGCACGTCACTAATGGTTGTGTTCGTATGCACTAACGATGTAAACAAATCTTGAAATGTAGGCCATTCTTCATATTTCCCACTAAAAGATGGCAGCTGTATTCTAGGTAACCTCACAAGCGCATTTTGCTGATCAGGATTCGTCGCGATACTATGGTTATTTTGCGATGACGTCGTCGGCGATGTTGTATTTTGTTCGTCCAACGTATCACGTAAATCAGCCAACAAAATAAGATATAAGTCTTCATAAATATAAAACTCGTCGTTAGCAAAATATGACAATAATGCCTTTTGTTCCTTCGGTGTTATTTTTACCAAAGAATGATGAGCGTTTTTGAAAGTAGACCAATAATCTTCTATTGCCTTTATACGGGTTTCAATATATCCTTTAGTTAATCGTGATTTCGGGCATTTCTTGAGATTAACTTGAGTTTTTTGCAATAATGATGCAGTATCTTCCAATATATTTAATAATTCCTTCGTAGTGGTCATCGTTACAAATCCTTATCGCTTAGGAATGCGGTGTTCTTTTGTTCTCGCGAACTGGCCGTTCAACACGTGCACTCAGGTAACTAGTAAATAATCCGGCGAGATATCGACCATATGTTGATGTTGTTAGGGTTCACTTTTATGTGTACGGGTAATTGATAGAAAATCACAAATGCGTCTGTCTTCAATGACGTTTATTAGCGACTAACTTAGCGATTCTTACGCAGCTACTTTAATATATAAAATGACGCAACACACGGTGACATAATTTCGATACATTCGATGTAGATGTGATCATCCTTTGTTGTCGACGGTCCCTATTGTAACCTTTGTTCGGCAAACGTGAATTTAAAATATGAAAACATAATTGTTTATTTGAATGTTTTCATAAAGCAGTTTAATTTTGATTATAATATTGATTATTAATAGTCTGACCTGACCCAGGCCATGGTACGGAGTGAGAGTGCATAGGTAGCCGTCACCTCCTTCTGCGAAGCAGTGATGCTCGCGAAGAGGGAGGCGGCGCACGTGAGGGAGAGGCAGTATATGCGCCCTCGCGGCCCTACCCTTCGCAGGAGACACCCTGGGCGTCGGGATTCCCAGCCACCGTAGGCGTGGGCTTGCGAACGGGGAGTAATGGGTAACTCGCTGTCCGGTAAGGACCAGGCCCAGGTCGACGGCGCGTTGTGTTCCACGAGCGCCTCAAAGAGGTGTCAGCGCAAAGTGATGGGGCCCGCAAGGGCCGATGCCTGCCAGGGGTGCGGGTTATTCGAAAGAGATACCTTCACCCATGGCACACAGGCTGCTGAGGGGAACACGGGTGGGTTTTAGGCAGTAAAAGTCTGACAAGCACTCCTGATCCACCCAGAGCGGGAGAAGTTATTTGATGATTTCCCAACCTCAAAAAAAAAAATACCTAGTTGACAGATTCAGGCAACACACACACTCACACACCCATCACACATCTCATCACACACATGCTATCCCTATTCTTATTTGATACTGAATATGTTTTTGAATTATTCATAGGTACGGTCAACAGTGGCATCTTTACTTTCCGTAGCAACTTTACCCATGAGTACTGCAGGCCTAGACAAAACACATTTCTGTTGGCGTTAACGCTACGCCCCAATGTATGGGAATGACATTACCTGCGGAAAGAACACGACGTAACCTTTCCGCAGGTATTGTCATTCCCATACATTTTGGCGTAGTGTTTGGCGTAAACGCTAACAGAAATATATTTTGTCTGTAGGCCCTGTACTTAAATTTCTCTCGATAACTAAAAATTTGTTGCCAACGTTTAATATCGAAGCGATACAGAAGTAGAATAATCTACTATTTGTAACAATTTTTAATAATCGAGAGATATTTTAGTACAGTACTCATTGATTAAGTTGCTCATGGAAAGTTACGATGACGGTACTGAATCTTTTTTTTTTTTCATTAACTCAGTCTTTGCATTTTTTACTTCAATTTTATTCCTGTGTTAACTATAGTAAAAACTTAGTGTAAATTGTTTAAAATCTAAGATTTCTCATGCTGATCCATGTAGCTAAAGAAACCTCGACCCCTGTCATACAGGATAACTCAGTTCAAGGGTCGACATTCATTGATGTAATACCGAAGTTTGGAATTAAATTACTATTACTCCAACTTATATGACTTTCTTACCAGCCAGCATTCCAGTTTACCTCTAATACATCATCATCCAGGCCGATTTCCGGCCACCGTAGGCATGAGTTTGCGGACGGCGAGTAATGGGTAGCTCGCTGTCCGGTAAGGACCAAGCCCAAGTCGACGGCGCGTTGTGTTCCACGCGCGCCTCAAAGAGATATCAGCACAAAATGATGGGGCCCGCAAGGGCCGATGCCTGCCAGGGGTGCGGGTTTGTTCGAATGAGATACCGCAGCCCTTGGCATACGGGCGACTGAGGGAACACGGGTGGGTATTAGTCTGTAAAAGTCTGACACGCCCTCCTGCTCCACCCAATGGAGAAGTTATTTGATGATTTCCCACCCAAAAAAAAAAATACATCATCATTTTATAGTGACGTTTTAAGGCATAGATAATATTTGTAGAGAACGACAATACCAACAAATATCCTTTAGAAATAATGTCGTAAAAACGCCTCCATATTTTCACGAAGACATGTTTTGAATATCTTATTTTTAAACATGCCTAAGTCGATCTCAATATCCTGAACAAACTAAGATTATACCCTTTTCCGATATTTACGCATATCTTTATGTTGACATTTGAATATGACATATTTGTTAAAGGATAAAGGTACTTAAAGGTATTCTAGTCAAACGCACTTTCATTTGAGTAAACAAGTTGTTGTTTTTTTTGTATAAATGGGCTTAATAGTTGATTCGCACAAATTTAATTTATTTGTGAGCGAATGGCATGTATTGAATTTTAAAGTAATAATATTAGTTCCAATTTTTTCCTCTTATCTAGTAAGAAATAGTAGATTTTACAACAAGTGCACAAAACAAACTATTTTTATCCGAGACTTTTAGCAGCCCGAGCCGAAGGCGAGGGCTGATAGTAATGTCGAGGATAAAAATGGTTTTGTGGACGAGTTATAAACTCTGCTTTTCACTTCGATTGCGAGGAAATAAAACAGTAGTATAACATAACATTTCTTTAATTAAAATTCAAAGTAAAATTAGAACAGTTTTGAATACTGAAGGAAATTGTTTTTCCCGGCATATTAACGGTATTTTTCTGAATTTGTGAAGACGACATATTGTGAGACGATGGCATATTATGAGAAGATGGCTCTGACGACAACAAGGAATCTCTGGATGTAGAAGGGACGGGCTCGCTTGGGATTAAATTAATGGCTTCTGTTATACGGTCGGTAATCTTGCTTTTGTTCTGTACGGATTCTTCAATGTATCCCTCAGCAACCTGATCAGACTTCCACCCGCCAAGTCTTTTCAGCATTGTTAAGTTTGCTCCCGAATCTGCTAGAAGGGTGGCTGAGGTCCGGCGGAAGCAATGACCCGTGTAATTTTCGGGATTTTCTAATTTTAGAAAAGTTGCGATCTGTTTGGGAAAGGCTGCAAATTTATTGCGTCCTATAACTTGCTTAGTGCACTTCCCATTTTGATAATTGAGGAAAAAATTATTAGTCGACACGTTTTGAGGACGTAGAGCTTGGTAATTTTTAACTATTTTTAGGTAATCTCCTTTGACAACAAATGTTCGCTCCCGTTTGTTTTTTGTGTCGGGTAAGTTTATTGCTTGCAAAAGCGTGTCCGTCTTTACGTCATTTACGGTAATGTTCGCAAGTTCAATGCCCCGGCACGCACCACTTATACCAAATATAAGTGCCACCTAAAACAAAATTAATAACTTTTATACACTTTAGAACAAAAGAGCAATAGGTATATGAGCAATAAAATATGAAAGGAATGTGTATTACGTACTTTTGTGGCCAAATATGTTTCATCTGGAGCGGTATTTAAGAAGGTTTCCACTTGATTAGCTGAAAGGACCTTGCTTTTCTTGCTTTTGTGCCCACTTGAAAGCCTCTTCAACAAAGATGTAAGCTTCGAATAATTTTGTATATTAACATTGTCCTTCATTTGTAATGTTGCTTTCAGCATGGAATATTTACTCCATGTGTAGACGGCTGAAGTTTTTTGGATAATTCATCAAAATAACTCAAAAGAACACTTTCCGAGAACGTAGTTACTAGTTTTTCTTTTCTCCAATTTACAAAATTATCGTAAACTTTGAGATATTTTTCCCGAGACTTTGGCGGTAATATCTGTTGCACAACTCTCTGTGCATTTATTTCCATAAGCGTATTAGGAGAGACTGTTAAATCCTCTTCTTCACTGGACATTTTTAACAATTTTAGCAAATTGAAGAAATTAATAAATGCACGAAAAAAGAACAAGAGCTGTTTCCCGCCGCTTTATTTTTTTTTAAATCTTACGACATTGATATTAGGCTGCAGACCTATACAGCCTACTATTAAATTAATTTTGTAATAATAATTTTCTTAAATCAACTAACCTACCGTACTTGAATTAAAATTTTAATATCTATTATATCTTAAAAAACACATAAGGCAAATAAATTGAAGTAAATATTATTTAATAACAAATTCTATCTATGAACTTCTTATTGCATTTGGCTGTATGGCTCATTTTCTTTGCCTTAATATAATACATTTATGAGTAGATACGTTAATGCCCTTGTGCACAAAATTCGATTTTGTGCAGCCTATACCCTGCACAAAGAAGCACTTTCAGAGCATGAGAAGTGAAAAATACTTTTTTTAGTAATATATTGAGCTGGGTGTCTTACTATGGTACTTAGTAACGTGTCTGCATTACCCAAACAACGAAGGTGCCAAGGGCTCCATCAACGCACTATTTTTAACCGACTTCAAAAAGAAGGAGGTTATCAATTCGACATGTTTATATATTTTTCACTTCTTTTGTTTCTTATTCTGTTCTTTATTAGTGATCGATGGTTATACTACTGTTTTATTTCCTCGCAATCGAAGTGAAAAGCAGAGTTTATAACTCGTCTACAAAACCATTTTTATCCTCGACATTACTATCAGCCCTCGCCTTCGGCTCGGGCTGCTAAAAGTCTCGGATAAAAATAGTTTGTTTTGTGCACTTGTTGTAAAATCTACTATTTTTTTTATGTATGTTCGGGCATAACTCCGTCGTATATTAACGGATTTGCAAAATTATTTTTTTGTTCGAAAGGGATTTACTCCGGAATGGAAAATTTCATATAGATCTGATGATGCGTTTCGGAGACAGACAACGGAGCTCTTCAAAAAATTACAGCAAATCAACCGCGAATGTTGCTATCGCATAAGTATGCATTGTTTTGACCCCAAGGATGATGAAATTTCGAATTGGTGTGGTAGGTAACTAAAAAGTGAAAAATAAAAACTTTTTTCAAAAAAATAACAACCGACTTCCAAAAAAACACTACAAAGTGCAAAATAACTTTAATTTCGGAAGGCGGTGACAAATCATTAAAATACACATCCAAAGTCACCGACTTCCGAAATTAAAGTTATTTTGCACTTTGTAGTGTTTTTTTGGAAGTCGGTTGTTATTTTTTTGAAAAAAGTTTTTTTATTAGATTAAAAACATCCCGCACATCAAGAATAATGTTCCCTAATACTTCTCTATCGCTTTTCGGTTTTTCCCACTTTACTGATTACCTCCATTTCGGCGTATGATGAAACAGATTGAGGTAATCTGTCTTTATTTGTAAATCTCGACCTTGAAGCTGTACGTATAAGAGAACAAATCATTTGTGAAAGTGTTCCTTTCCACGCAATTCTATGGAAGGGAAGTGAAAGTTTTTCGGAGAAAAATACCGGTATCTTTCCTGAAAGTTAGGGTGATTTCTTTTGTTATAGTGCGAAGTTCAGCTGAAAAACGCCCACGACTTTGCTTGCGTGATATTTATAGCTCATGTTACTCCGGAAATATGTAACTTTCCATTAATGAAATAATTTAAAAATCGGTTATTTAGTTTTGAGATTATCCATTAATACAAACCATCAATTCTTCCCTCTTTATAACATTAGGGTAAATAAAAGTGTAGATCAGAGCTATCTGGTTTTCCGGGTATCGTTCGGGAATTTTCGATACTACGAAAATCTGTGCGGATTTTACCGGATACTGAATAATGTTTTTTTATTACTTGGTTTTGGAAGAAATTTGAAATGGATCACTTTAGGCTTTACGTTGACCTGAGCATAAGGTTAGTGCTCAGCACGAGGTCTTTTTTTTTTTTTTTTTGGGTGGGAAATCATCAAATGACTTCTCCTGCTGAGTAGAGCAGGAGGGAGTGTCAGACTTTTACTGACTAAAACCCACCCGTGTTCCCTCAGTAGCCCGTATGCCAGGGGCCGTGGTATCTCTTTCGAACAAACCCGCACCCCTGGCAGGCATTGGCCCTTGCGGACCCCACCGGTGGTTGCTGACATCTTTGACGGCGCGCGTGTGGAACACAACGCGCCGTCCCGTCTACCACTTTTCGGCCGCAGGGGATAGGGAGAGCGGCCGACGCTATACCGACACTCCTCTTCCCCTGCGGCCCCACCGCGTCCGCCATCAAACGGTGGCGGCCCCGTCCAGGCCACGGAAGGGAAGAGCGCTGCTCAGAAGCACCGGCACTCCTCCTCTACCGCAGCCCGTAACCCTCAGCCGCGATGCCTCCCATTCGACATCGCGGCCCACCTCAGTTGCGGTGCACCTCACCGCAACCTACTTTTTGGCCGCTACGTCGTCGGCTTTGAGGCAAAAGCCCTGACGAGCGGCCCCACCTTTGGGTTCCTCTTGGCTTCACCGTGGCCGGAATCCACGGTTACTGAGCCCCCCCGCAACGACAATGCGGGAACCCACTCGGGGGGAGCACGAGGTCTTGGGTTCGATTCAAGGTTGGGGCAGTGTTATTGTGTTTATTCACTGGGAATTGGTGCCCGGTTGACGGCAATAGTCTCGCCTCCTATTACATGGGACTTAAACATAACTGGCGAAATATGGGTGTACTTTAGGGTGTACCATATTGTTCACCCACATTTCGCCATTTCTTCTCTGCCTCACACTTCGGGGATTAGAGGCGTGATGTTACATTATGGTGTTCTCAATGATGCTTACAGGTTTAAGTATTAACTTAAAATCTTAACTATAGTTATCACAGCAACCAGTCGGAGGATCGGCACTCGTATAAAACTTATTAACTCTAGCTATTTCTAGAACTAGATACTATCGAAACAGTAAAATTCAGCCGCGAAATAAACCGTAACTTACGATTCAGATCGTAAGTTACACTCATTCAATTAGCAAATCGGAAGAACATTACTTTATCATCGACTAACTTTGAATTACTTTGTAGCTTTTGATAACTTTTAATTTGTTTGCTACTTTTGATATTTCGAGTGATTATATTAATAAAACAAGCAATTATAAAATGCTCATCGAAATATAAAAGATCACAATCGAAAGCTCTAACACAAAAGATTAGATTACTTTGAACATTTTTTGGGTGTTAATTTGACGTATGTAGGGTAGCTTCTTATCATTTAAGTAGGATGCGCAAAGGAAGCCCGTAAAACTCGAATTCTCTTGTTGTACGGGTACTAATATGTTGTATTATTCTGTAAATCAATTATAACTTCAACACGAAGCAAACTATTCCTGCCTAATAATATAAAATACATAATCCTTATAAACCTGCTGCCTACTAAATACCAGAAGTAGCGAACTAAATACAAATGGTAAGCGACGCCGGTACAATAACAACACGCTTATATTAAACGTCCCGGCGGATATCAAGCCACAGTTCCTTTAGGGCGCGTTTATATTGAGCAAGTACGTAGTCTAGTAAAGTAAGTCGTTAAAGTACGGTAAGTAGAAGTCGTGAATTTAGAATCGTCAGCTCAGTAATTTAAAAGCTAACTTTAACATTACTCAACCAGGATGTGTCTTAAAAAATTCAAGGAAATGCATACTTGAAATGTCGTATATACGAGTAAAACTGAAGTCTTAACACAGAATAATAAAAGAGCAATAACTGGAAAATGGAAACTGGAAGGCGAAGATGACGGGACGAGCTTAACTCCCACGGTTAAGCTACTTTCTTCTGCTAGTGCAGAGAATTGTGTGGAAAACGGAGAAGGAGCCGTTTGCCCTACAGTAGGACACTATAACCCAAGAAACTACTTAGAAGAAAACTAGAAAACAGTAAGATTTAGATTGGATGCTATTGAAACCGTATGTGCGTCGGCACATATTGATGGCTTCAAGGCCGTGGGAGCGTCAACGGTATTCTGGAGGTCATCAATGTCAAATCTTGTTGCGCCATTATGGCACATTGGTTACAGCTACATGTGCATGTACCCGGTGCGTCAGGTGAGTGCAACTTTTTTTTTTTTTTTACTAATAAAGCTGTAGCTATACACCATATGTGTCACGTATGTGTCACCGGGCGTAAAAGAATAGCACCATCCCATTTCTTCCCGTGGGTGTCGTAGAAGGCGACTAAGGGACTTACTAGAGAATGGGCAGCAGCTTTCTCTATGCATTTTACCACCATACTGCGATCGCCAACCCGCCTGCCAAGCGTGGCGATTATGGCAAAACCCCCCAAATTGGGGGAGGCCTATGTCCAGCAGTGGACGTCTTTCGGCTGAAATGATGATACACCATATGAAAGTCTGAAAGGAAGTTTTATTTTAAGTTCATCCAGTGATTATTTTGATACAATTGTACGTAAAGGTCTTAGGTTTTCCCTGTGTAAACTTAAGCCCGTTAACATACTGCTCTTACTTTGAACAAGTCAGATCCGGTTACCTAGGTACTGAAAAATGAAAATAGTTTTCCAGTAATTTACATTCACTTACTCTTCCAAATGTAAACGCGCCCTTACCGTTTCTTAGTTCACAAAATGGGATGTATTTTGTGTGTTATTATTTACTCCGTATTTTAATGAGGTTTATATGTAACTAAGTCGGGAACACGTAATGAGAATTCGTGAAGACTGAAAGTTTGCCCACGACCCCATATAATTGGAAAATGAGAACCAATGCAGCTATGGAATTTGTTGGAAAAGTTTAAATTAGCCCAAAACGAGACATTTTAGGAGATTACCATACATAACATCACGCACGTATTAGTTGAAAGGGTAGGCAGTGCTATGTGGATGTTAGGATTGACATTGTAGTACAAATACAAATATGTGGGGTAACAAGGCTAACAAAAAACAATTGAAAAAAAGAAAAACAATTTAGGTATTTCCATTAACTAGGCTTTAACAAAGAAGCTTCATAATAATCGACATAATAAGGCTTTTCAGGGCTATTTTGATAATAATTATAAGAAGAGGATAAACAATAGACCTCTATAATTACCTACCTACTTGCAATAATAGGTAATAATAAGCAAACTATAGAAATAAAAAAACAAAAGCTCCTATTGACTACCTACAACACCGAAGCATTTTAGTTTAATTAATATCCGTAATTAGACCCAATAAATTATTAATTAATTCCCCAGTTCACAATCAGTGTTAAGAACAACAAAAGCTTTAATCACTATTGTGTGGGGATTATTGCTTCGCAATACTGCTGGTATCCATTATTCATGAGCGTGATAATACGACGATAAAGGACACGCCACACCAATGCGCGTATTGTTCACGCATTTTGGTGGAAAATCGACGAAATAATGCAATGGATATAAATCTGATTACTGAAATTAAAAGGGGTTTGGGAGCAAGCTTAATAATGTTTAGTTTCTCAGTAAATGAATTAGGAATAATAAAGTTCTTAAACCATATTATTTTGTGTTAGTTTCTTGCTAGCTTTTTTCCGCGGCTTCACTCGCGTTATTTTATAATCTAAAAATCAATTCGGTTTGTAATCTGATTATAATAATATAATTCAATCATGATTCGAAAGACACATGGCGCCATCTATTATCATAAGATAGTTAATGTTGTTTTCCTCGGGAACAGTAATTTTATTCGGGACGAAAGGTACCTTATGTCTGTTTCTGTACACCTGACAACGTATATGCAAAATTTAAAGACGATCGGTTCAGTGGTTTAGGCGTGGAAAGGTAACAAACAAACTTATTTTAGCATTTATAATATTAATTAGGATTAGGATAGTGGTTGATTAGTAAATAACAACAGTCATCTCAAGTTTTGATTTATAGTTATTTTATGTTTTGTCGTTCCGTGTGGTGCCGGGCGTAAAGAATAGCACCATCCCGTCTATTCCAGTATGTGTCGTAGAAGGCGACTAAGGGACTTACTAGAGAATGGGCAGCAGCGTTCTCTATGCATTTTACCACCATACTGCGATCGCCAACCCGCCTGCCAAGCGTGGCGATTATGGCAAAACCCCCCAAATTGATGGAGGCTTCTGTCCAGCAGTGGACGTCTTTCGGCTGAAATGATGATGATGATTTTTCGTTAGCTCACTCGTGCGCTCGGCACCACATTGTTACGCAGTTACAAGTCAAGGAATTCAAATTGACACTCGTATGTCAATATTCCATGTTATACCTATCCATTTTAGGACATAGTTGTATTTAGTACTTCTTTTATTTATTTTCATTGTATTTTCAACCGATTCAAACTGAGATAGGTATACGAATGTTCTCAAAATACGAAAATTGTCCATCGGGTATTTTACGGACATTTTTACACTCGTCTTATCTTGGCTCAATTTCGTCTCAAAATACTAACAAAATCCTAAGACCTATTTACATTGGGCACAAAGCCTTTCTTACTACCTTATCCGGATGAGGACCGGTAAGTAATCCGGATCCCGGGTCTCTGACAAACGCACCTTCGTCACTGTCCAGCTGATTATGACGCCAATGGACACCCGTTTCAGTAGTTACTTCTTGATAAAGAATGAGATGGGAGTTACGGAATTATGTAGTTTCTGCTCGCGACTACATTCGCGTGAAGTTTCTCGTTTTAACGTAAAACGTACCTATCCCATGGGACTCGGATAAGGGGGTTTATAACTACTACTCCGAATGCACGAAATCCGTAGTTTCGGCCGAAGTTCCTAGCATTTCCGACTCCGTATCACCTACGGATATAAGATTAGTACAGAGCCCAAATTAAGAATTAATGACAACACGATTTGACAGTTGTCCATCCTCGCAGTGTGTTCTTTCCCGTTCAATTTTTTTTTCCCCTTGTTTTGAGAGAACAACGTTTTCGTTGACAGAGATAGAAAGTAGACCTTCAGCAGTTCCGAAGATTATCCTCTACATACAAACTCACAAATGTTACCGCTTTCAAATATTAAAAGTATAGATAAGGGTAAGTAAGTTATCTTATCTATAAGCTAAACTAACAAAACGAACCCTCTCAAACTGATCTAGTAAGAAATTATAATCACAGTTAGGTACTAACTCAGGGTTCGTTTCGTTGAAATGGTTATAGGCTATAAAGATGATGAAAGCGTGTTACATTAAACAGGTTTTCGAAAATTTCTTAATTATGCTTAACTATTTTGATTTGATAAACAAATAACCCGTAAATAACTTCCTCATCATTATCATCTGCCTGACTTTTCCCAACTATGTTGGGGTCGGCTTCTAGTCTAACCGGCTGCAGCTGCATCCCAGTATTTTATATGACGCGACTGCGTATTGCACCTACACAACTCAATTACTAAGTAATACGATATACCTTTCGGATGTTAGACTTGATGGCTTCTGACGACACGACTTCTAATGACTGTCAAAAATCCAGTAATCCACAGTTGGGACCAATGGTTTAATGACCTTGCAGAGACAAGGAAGAGTCTCGGTATGTAAAAATGGTCACCCATCTTCGGATTAACCGGATCGTTCCACCCGTGCAGCTGCTCATTGCAGGCACAAGCCCCTCCTGTAAATAACTTCTTATGTTCGAGATACCTACATTTTATTACATCATTATCACTGACATACCAACAGACCAATGAATGGTCGTTCACTCAAGAGGTGAGGGCGGTACAACTTCATTCCCGGACTCGACCCCGGGAATTCACTTATCCGCTTCACGGGAATGAAAAATGTCCGGCATTCCGTCACGTACAGGGACCTAACCCGGAATGAGTTCAAATTAAAAATGTTCCCTGTATTTTAGGATTTTTTTATTAGAATAAAGATTTAACACGTATTTCGTGTGTGGTTAAAATGATTTGTTGCTGACAAACTCATAATTTTCAATTTGTGATGATTTGCATTTTCAGTTAGGGATGGCTGTGTGGTTTTAAAAACAATGACTATTAAGTGGGTTTTTATAGGAAGAAACCATGTGGGATGTGGGAGTCCCGTCAGAAACAAAGTTCCTCACGTTTCTATCTTCAAAATACTCAAACTTTATTTACACCTAACTATCTGCTTCACCACCCTCTAAAAACAAGAAAACAACCCTCATGATGAAAAAATTAAAAACTTACGCAGCCGCCATCTTGGATTTGCATTTGATCCTCTCTATCTCTTTCTATTAGGTCTTTACCTATGAAATTGCCGTTCTGCAGTACTGGCCATTTCAAATCAAAATAATTTTTGTTTGGCTAAGAATTCTAATTTCAAATTAATTTTATTTTTAAAACATGGATTTTTTTTTCTAAAAGTAGTCATTTCTTTATTGATTAGTGTTACATTTTCATCGCATTTCAATCTTTTTCGTCATCATGGATACGTTAAAAATTCGAGTAATTATGGAATATGAGTACCGTCGTGGCAGCAACGCGGCACAAGCGGCACGCAACATCAACGACGTTTACGGAGCTAACACTACAAACCAACGCACCACCTGTTATTGGTTTGCTCGCTTCCGTTCTGGAAATTTCGACCTGAAAAATGAACCTCGCGGTCGTCCGAAGACTTTGGTCGACAATGACGAATTAAAGGCGATTGTGGAAGCTGATGATACACAATCTACGGCTGAATTAGCAGCAGCTTTCGACGTTAGCGTCAAAACAATATTGGTCCATTTGCGTCAAATTGGCAAGGTAAAAAAGCTTGACAAATGGGTGCCCCACGAACTCAATGATCGCCAGCGCGAAGTACGCGTCGAGACGTGCCTTGCACTGCTCAACAGACACACAAATGAAGGAATTTTGAACCGCATTGTTACCTGCGATGAAAAATGGATTCTGTTTGATAACCGTAAGCGCTCAGCAAGTTGGTTGGATCCTGGTTCAGCACCTAAACAATGCCCTAAACGAAAACTTACCCCTAGAAAAGTGATGGTCACTGTTTGGTGGTCTAGCGCCGGTGTGATTCATCACAGCTTCTTACCAAACGGGGTGAGCATTACTGCAGATGTGTACTGTGAAGAACTGAACACAATGATGGAGAAGCTGGCGCATCTCCAACCAGCATTGGTCAATCGCTCGTCTCCGCTGCTCCTGCACGACAACGCGCGACCTCATACTGCACAGCAGACGGTCTCCAAGTTGCAAGAACTGGGGTTGGAAGCTCTCCGTCATCCGCCCTACTCACCAGACCTTGCGCCTACAGACTACTACTTTTTCCAGAATTTGGATAACTTCTTGGCGGGAAAAAAAATTAATACCCGAGAGGCAGTACAAAACGCCTTTGAAGAATTTGTTGCCTCCCGTCCAGCTGATTTCTTTAAGAAGGGCATCAATAAACTGCCACTGCGATGGCAAAGACGCATTGATTGCATGGGTGATTACTTCGATTAATACAAATAAAAAATTCATGAAAAAAAATCGTTTAAATTTTTTCATACAAAACGGCAATTTCATAGGTAAAGACCTATTATTATATAAAATAAAAAGTTGCATAGAGAGGGCAAAACGCATTTCGTTGCGGAACGATTTCTACAATTTAATTTTACTCCTACCGCAAGCTGCGTTAAAGAACTTCGTTACAAAAAAAAAAACTGTTAAATAGAAATAAGCCACAAAATGTAAATATGTTAACCACCATTGATGATAGGTATACGGTCTACGTTAAATATCTGGAAGAGTTAATAAATTTTCTATTCAAACCCACTTTCTTAAGAAAACCAAAAAGTTTTCTTTCAGTTTCTTAGAACTGGTATTAATAAAGAAAGCCTGAACCACCCCTATTAAGAGGAACTTATTATTTAAGGGCTGGTTCGAATGAAATAGAGCCAATCCCGGTGTACACGGAACATCATTTTTTTTACCGTTCTTTTTATGTGCTTTGTTGAACAAACCCGTAAATCTTTAGCCTTTTATTTACACTTTCACTGTACGAGGAAAGAATAGCTCGGTCAGGTTAGTAATGACGCTTCAGCTTTTTCAGGACAACATAACATCACACATGTTATTCCCGCAGGGAGAGGCAGAGGTGTACAGTCACGAGCACTAACATGTATACACATAGCCAAATTCAAAAGCGAGTTTCTCTTAAATAACGATTGCAACCTTGAGATAACCTGGGTATTTATTATAGTGTGGGTTTCGAAATATTAATTATATAATAAAATAAAATTAAAATCAGTACACGAGGAGAAAATCACTGTTATAAGTTGGCAGGCGTATACATATTAGTGCTCGTGACTGTACCTAGTTATGTAAAATAATGTTTAGGATGTAATAGGGGCGAGCGTTTTAAATAATAATAAAAGGGCATAATCGAATCATTGCATTACATGAACATACCAACCCGCACTGGGTCCGGGTGGTAGATCCCACTCCCTTCAACAGATAAGAAGTCTGTGTCCCAATAATCAATCATTTAAACTGCCTAGCCGTTTCCTAACTATGTTGGGGGGTATTACATGAAGCGACTGCCTATCTTACCTCCTCAACCCAGTTACTAAGTAATACGATACCCTTTGGTAAGACTGGTCGTCAGACTTTCGGGCTTCTGGCGACCCGTTAAGACTTTTTTGTTTTGGGAATGACATCAAGCAGTTCAACCTATGAGGTTGTCGTCTGCTTAACCAGACTTGCCTGTGATAAACCTAATAAATTAATATTCCAGCCAGGGCTTAGCAAAAACTTAAAACTAGACCGACTGCTCGCTAAGGGCACCTCCTGTGGGGTATGGACCCATTGCTGATAGAGGGCAGCAAGAAACAAACTGAATCAGACTGATTATTATTAGGCTGGCTCAAGCAAAGAACGGGACGGACATTGAACGGGACCCGACGACTGTCAATGATTCACGAATAATAGCCGGAACCTACGGCTTCGCGTGCTTTCCGGGGCACAGAGGTGGTTAGGTATTTAAAGTTCACCCATACACGTACCAACAGCGGCAAGCGTAGCCAGCGTACCATGCCTGTGTTACAACCAGACCCAACAGTGGGAACATTATAGGCTGATTATGCTACTAAATAACCTCACAGTCCGAAATCGCCAAGCCGGCATCATGCTTTGTGTAAATAACCCATATTTCTTACAAATATCATATTCATAGCATTGTCAATAATATTTATGTATTTGGCACTAACATGTATGGTGTGAACATTCTCACAATTTTACCGTACCAGTAAATAAAGATCTGTGTTAACTACAGTTTTCCAATCGCGTCATACAAGAGATGCACTTAATCATCGCTTCGATAGATCAATCATACTTCAGTTAACGTGTGATTAAGTCCGTAGTTTCCATTGTGGAGCTCTTCTTCGGATAGCTCGTTTGAAAGTCGGTCATTGCACATTCCAAATCGTTGCCAAAGTTTTGTTTAATCGTAGGATTTATACAATGATTTTAAACGACAGAGTGGATATGAAAGATCTATTGTCTGGAGCCTATTTGCTCGTGACTACACCCGTTTTTACTATCTGGCTGTCATTTTGACAGTTCAACAACATAAACTGCGTTTTTTACGTCGTTTAGCAGACACATTTTTGAACATATAAAGCAAGGATTAGCAATTTCTGTCAAAATGATTCAGATTGTGATTGATAGTGTGTAACGCAATGAGGCTACCGATCATTGACCTCATAAACACAACACTGACAAAAGACATGCGACTGGTTCCTGAAAAGCTGATGTTTTCCAAAAAAGAATCTCATACGATTTTGATAAGATTTAGGCAGTAAGAGCAGAGCAAGGTTTCAGCAGTGGTGACCCAGCGGCCGCGACTTACGAGTTAGTAGGTCGTGGGTTCAAACCCAGACAGGTGTTTTACTCTGTGTAAACTATTTCCACACCACTGCTCTCAAAACGGTGAAGGAAATCATCGTGAGGAAACCGACGTGTCCTAGAACCAAAAGTTACAACACCAGTCCACACTGATGGACTGCGTGATCAATTAGTATCCCAACAGTGGGAATATAATAAGCTGATTATGCTTCGTTTTCAGCAATCATTTTCATTTTCAGTAACCACTTCAGTAATACAAAACAACTTCATAACTGCACCAATCATTCATGCCGGAACTGAAGCGCTAAGTGGTCATTCATTAAGAACCATTCCCGCTCCACTGGCCAGATATAGTCATGAGGTTAATCAGTCAGCGTGGCAACTAAATGGCCATGTGGACAGGCGGCTCTCGGTTCCTTCCGGTGGCACATGCGACGTTTCCATCGGGAAAGCAACCGTTCGTGTAATTAGAAGAAACGAGAGCGAAGCGATTTCCGAGGCGGATCGCGCAACAATTAGTAGCCCGTGGAGGGTGGAATGTGAGGTGTAAGCGGATGGCGAGTTATGGATTCGCTTAGTAAAATACACACACCCAAAGATTATTATTATAAGCATCCCTACGTTAAAAAAGAAGGATTTAAAATAAAATA
Organism: Polymixis flavicincta; assembly: GCA_949987655.1. NCBI lineage: Eukaryota > Metazoa > Arthropoda > Insecta > Lepidoptera > Noctuidae > Polymixis > Polymixis flavicincta. The sequence continues at coordinate 23,769,199 of OX465175.1, forward strand.
AAGTGCTGCCCATTTTTGACCGTGTAGGTATTGCACTTTTCTATGAAACAGCTTATATATGTTTTTTGATAGCCGACAAAAAAATCTACGTTACGGGGTCGAGAATCATGTGATGAACGTGGTTTCAGTTTGCGCATCGATGTCTCTGCCACCCCGTAGAATCAAGAATAATAAAGAAAATGTATTTGAAATTTCATCTTTTATTTCGTAATTGCTTGTACCAGTGTTGGAAGTTCTGCATTTTTGACAATTGATAAATTTTTGAGCTTGAATATCTGCTGACCTTAGGATCCAACTTTTTTTGGATGTGAAGTTTTCTGTTTCATAGAGTAATGATTTTGAAGTCCAATATTATGAAATAGATATCAGCTTGAAAAAATCAAATGTCTGAATGAAATTCAATGTTTTTGATTTTCACGAAGATCCTGCGCGGACCTGCGCTGCGGTCTAGAAACAAGCAAAAAGCAAATAATCAATTTTAATTATGTCGTATCCCTATTTACTTTAACTGTGCGTAAAACTGTACTACATAAATAAGCATAAAAAAAAAAAAAATACTCATTTATTCGTTTAGTTGCAAAAGTAAAACCTAAGTAACCGTTCACCAACCAACCATTTCCTGATCCTGATTGATTTCTAAAAAACTGTATGTCTTAGAAATTTAGAATCAATCAACCGCTCATAACCTACACCCAACAAAACCGCCATCAGCTTCTAACACAAACTAATTAACAATAACGTAGATCTTGCGCGTGCGCTGCGCATGCGACGCTACGCTTCACATTCGCGCCGCGAGCCGCCCGAGCAATACGTTGCGGGCTATCGTCAGCACCACGGCACCCTGAACCTTCCACCTTGAACCTCACCATAATAAATACAACCACGCGCGCTTGATAGCCTACACGAGTCATAAAAGTCGGAGAAGTCGGAAAGTCGGAAAAGTCATCGTCACTGTTTCAGTGTGGGGTGTCGTTGGTGGCGTGTGTCATCAGTGACGGTGTGTGTTGTGGAATGGGGTAGCAATGGGGGCAGGACACAGCGCTGAGGGCGAGGGCTGCGCGTACGCAAGCGACCCGCCCGCCCATGATCGGCGCAAGACACATAGTAGAAGGCGGAGGTGAGTTTACACTTAAGATTCTTTGTGAATGTTTTATGATTGAATTATGGTATAACATATTTGCTATACATGGTGTATAAAAATTTGAATTTTGTGTTCATGTATTTTTTTTTTTTTTTTTTACAATAAAGAACATTTGATTTGGGATCAACTTCACAGGTAGTTTCTAAAAACACTTTTAAACAGACAATTACAGCTGTGAATCCGTAAAGAGCGTACAAAGCAATTTTAATTGAAGACGTACATAATTACAAGACGTAAAAACTAGGGCAAACGAGAGATTACCAAGAGCAACGCTATTTCAGTCGCATTTTTATCGCTATCTCGGCTTTATACATAAAAAAATCTTCTAAACAACGTGCTCCATACACACATAAATATTTAAAAACATGCAAATATCATTGAAGCGTTTCTTAACGGAACATTTTGCGTTCATAAATGTCATAAAATGTCTATCACGAACACATGAGCGTGAAATTTTTTTACGCATTCATACTGCCTAAGCCGCATTGGTAGGCTAGATTTAAGATTACAAGAAGCTTAAACTTTATAGACCTTAGCTCTTTAATCATAAGACTCAAAATTGATAAGCTAAGTCTTCTTACTAGAATACGTTTTAAGGCGACAAGAAGCTTAAATCTAACTTCATTATACACCTTAGCAACTCAGTCATAAAGTTCGAAATTGTTAAGCAAGTTTGAGTAACTTAGAATACGTTTTCATTGCTTTGGACTATTAACAGAGTGGGCTAAGTGATTTAGTCTTTAATCATGCTTTCGTAAATATCGAGCGAATGGCCGATGGAATGTGAAACGGTGTACAACTGTCAAATGTAAACACGTAAACTTGTAAACAATGCGACAGTGTAAACAAAGCTTTTGTTTAGAAATAGGTGGTGAAATATACAGTTTAGGGGCTTGTAGCTAAGAAATAACTAGTAAGCGTGCAGCCGCACGAGTCGATCGATCAGGTTAAACAACGCTTGCCACGGTTGATCCGTGGATGGGTGACCATCTTTATATATGAAAGAATTTTAAAGCTTGGTCCCGACTGGCATTCGCGAATCTGCAACAGTCGTTACGGGTCATCAGAAGCTGGAAAATCTGTCAAGCAGTCTTACTAAGGGGTAACGTATTACCCGGTAACTGGGCTGTGAAGGTCAGATAGGCAGTCGCTCCATGTAAAATACTGGCACTCAGCTGCATCCAGTTAGACTGGAAGCCAACTCCAACATAGTTGGGAAAAGGCTAGACAGATAATAGTAGTATTTTTGCTGTCTGTTGATGTATCTCGTGTTGAGTTTTGAGGAAGGAACTGAATAAAGCTGAGCTGGTAACGACCATGAACCATATTAGTTCTAGGTTCTGTGGAAAAATAGGTAGGTAGGTACTACCTTTTTTTAAAGATTTCTTTGAGTAAAGTATTCACATATACTTATGGTGCCAACATAATTAGACAACAATTCAAAAGGATATTGTGCGACATATTCTCTATTTCTATACAAGATCATTTTTTTACCAGTGTACAAACTGTAACCATGAATTCAGCATTTCATTCTAGAACGAAAAAAAATCTGCGGTTTTATAGAAAAGTGCAATAGGTACTACGCGGTCGAAATGTATGGAACAGCTGATTTTTTTATGATCTAGAATTATATGCTGAATTCATGGTTACAATTTGCGTACTGATAAAAAAATTTAAGCAAAAATTTGTCACACTCAAAGTTTATAAACGAATACTGCATTTTTTTTTTTTCATTATTGTCTAATTTCGACCACTGGGCGACCACGAGTCTAGCTATTTCTTAATGCGTGAAGCAAAAACTTTGTACCTCTGTTTATGAAAATTACGTGGATGGAGGAGTACGTTTGTCGCAGTTAAAGTTTATATGAAGAAGAAGAGCAGAAAGCTTAATATTTTACATAGTAATAATAATATATTAGATATACCTACATTCAATTAATTAAAAAAACATGGCCGAATTTCGACCACTGAACGACCACACGTTTTACTAGAATTATTGTTAATATAAACAATAATTTTATTAATACGTTTGGTCGTTCAGTCGACCAACTGAAACAATACAGGATAAAATTATAACCAGTGCGCAAACTGTAACCATGTATTTAGCATATCATTCTAGACCCCCTAGCGTAGAAATATTTCGTCAGTTATACAAAAAAAAACAGCTGTTCCATACATGTTCCATACATCGTGTAGGTATTGCATTTTTCTATGAAACAGCAGTTTTTTTTTATATAACCAACGAACCATTTCTGCGATGGAGGTCTAGAACGATATGCTCAATTAAATTTTCCCTCTAGAGAGTAGTATGTAAACAATAATTATTAATACATAACATCCTAAAGATAGCTGAAGAAACCCGCATGAGAACCAAGGTTACCGAAATAGTTCGAAGAATTAGGTACCAAACTTAAGTGGCAGTGGGCAGGGCACATTGCTCGCAGAACAGATGGCCGATGGGGCCGAAAGGTTCTGGAGAGGCGAACGCGTATCGGAAGACGTAGAGTGGAAAGGCCTCCCACATGGTGGACCTATGACCTTGTGAAGGTCCGCTGGATGTGGGAGGCACACGACCGGTCGAAGTGGAGGAGCCGACGGGAGGCCTATGTTCAGCAGTGGACGTCTTTCGGCTGAAATGATGATGAAGTCCCTAAAGATAACATCATCATCATCATCAGCCTATAATGTTCCCACTGCTGGGACACAGGCCTCCTCTTAGATAACATTATTGATAAATTCCAAACGATTAAGAGGATGAGCTAAAGCCCGCAGAATTAGTTTTTTTTTTTTTTTTCAATTTGCAGGTCAGTGTCATATTGTATGTCTATACTAATAATTTATAAAAATCTATATTAATATTATAAAGAGAAAAGATTTGATTGTTTGCTTGTTTGCATTCTGGCTCCGAAACGACAGAACCGATTTGAAAAATTATTTCACTGTTGGGAAGCTACACTATCCCCGGATGACATACACTATATTTTATCCCCGTATTCCCATGGGAACAGGAACTACGCGGGTGAAACCGCGGAGCGCTGCTAATTGATTAAAGTATGATTCGTGTCCGTAACAAATATGGCTTTACAGAATCAATATTATCAATAAAACCCTCCAAGTTCATTTATTTTAATTCCATTGAATGACTTTTCATGAAAAGTATACAATAGCAGCGAAAAAGTATACAACGTGTAACATGATTAACGCAAGACCTCAAACACCCAATAGGTAAGAGTATTGAGTTATTGACCAAAAAATTAAATTAAATTAAAGCACTCCGGTTTTATAGCTAACGTCAACAGAATTTTCTTAAATCGTGTTGATCCTAGCATTACAGGTTTTAAGATTTAATTTTAAATGCATAACATTTAAAATTAAATCTTAAAACCTTGAAATAAGATTGATTTTTGTGAGGCTTAATCGGCGAGGTAGGAATATTCATAAAAAAATTAAAACCTACTTACAATAAGTTACTAAACATTTATTCAGTAGTCAATTATCAACAAACAGGACTTGCATTTGTTCTGTCACACCTTGTATATACTATATATCTATACTAATCTATACTATTATTAAAGAGGAAAGATTTTATTGTTTGTTTGTTTGCATAGAATAGGCTCCGAAACGACTGAACCGATTTAAAAAAATATTTCACTGTTGGGAAGCTACACTATCCCCGAGTGACATAGGCTTTATTTTATCCCCGTATTCCCACGGAAACAGAAAATACGCAGTGAAACCGCGGGGCGCGGCTAGTATTTAATAAGTAGCTCAACATACAGCCGTCCACTGACCCGCAATTTGCAAAAAAACATGAGAAAATATCAATTTCGCGAGTTACCCTTAATCTAATACATATTTCACACAAACACATTTGACCTAATAAACAAGTCAAAGAACCTGAACTATTAACATCTTCACAACATTATGTGAGCAAAGAGATAAATCATCAATACAACCGACTGTGATAGGTCAAGGATTAAGTCTGGACCCAGTCTAGACTATAATTAGTCTTGGCACCTACCCAAGGTGTTTTGTTACACTATATATCACAAAATCGAACCTAAAACTGTGTTGGTCAAAGATCAAAATAGTCTGACAATATTGTTTCAAATGATAGACAACCCAAAAGTAACCTAAAGGTGACGAGGTTGGAGATCGAAATGATTTGACTAGTGTGTTAAATTACAATAAGTGAAAAAGAAACGATGACAAAGTTATTCTATTGCTTTTTGGAAAGGTTTTCATGTTCAATAGATTTAAAATTAATGAAAATATTTTTGTAGGCCTATCTTTTATTATACATTTCCCACGTGGATAGAAAATCATTAATATTCTATAGTTTTATATCGATGGTCATTTTAAATAGGTCAGTTTTCATTACATCGTGGAATGACACATTGAAACCAAGACAACCAACCAATAAATGAATGAAGTATCATCAAGTTTTTGGATATGAATATGAAATATGAAGACCAAAGAAATGATGGATGGACTATATGAAATAAGATATGGCAAGAAAGGGAACTAGTGACTACTCTATGGAAAAGGAGCCATATTGAGCCGACCCCGAGGGCAAGGGAATAATGACGATTAAAGTCTTTCGTTGCTATGAGCTCCTTTAATTTAAACATTACTAAGACCCCACAGATCAAGTAATTCCAAAAGGTTTGTAGCCTACTCAAATACGAGTTAGCTAACACGGACTCATCCCAGAGGCCACACGCCGTACCTACCTACATTTCATATTTACTGAAGAACCAAGCGAATTTAATTACGGGTCTAAAATTGTTTGTAATTAGTTTTAAATAAAATATTTACCGACCCGGTTCAAACGCATTTATGAATTTAACTAGAAATGTTAATTGTATTTATTTTCCGGTAATTATATAATTTATAATAAGTGTAACTAGCACAAAATAGTGCGCGGAAGAATGTTAATATTTCGAAAATATCAAATGATATAATAAGGAACAAAATATAACTGCGAAAAATGCGAAATAAAGAGGAGGAAACTGGACCTAAATAACGCTTCAAAGGAGCAGTTACCATACCGAAAAGTTCAAATAAAAATACATTACAAAAATAATTAAAAAGTCGAAAGCGTGTCGTAATGGGGAACGCCAAGTTCCTCCCAGCTTTCCCCGGAGCTCTTTCATTAATGAGGAAAAAGTATGCGCCAGATTTCATGAATTTTGCCCCAAGGAAGCCCAGAATGGTAACAACTTCGTCCTTGGTCTCTTAAATGCATTCATAACAATTACTCGTATAAAGTTAATTTAGAACCATTTTATAATAGTAAATACGTTCTTGTTCGTGTCTAATAAAGATATTACCTGAAGAAAAATACAAAGGCTAGTGTAAAATATTTTCGAAGTACGAGGCAAAATGTGTTAAAATTATATCAGAAAATTTCTGCAGCCAAGCGGAAGTCCCTCCGAAGTTGGGTGTAAAGCTCCAATTACAGAGGTATAAGAGGCCACGAAGCTCTAAATATAATATTTTTTAAAGCGACAAACGACACGAATCTGGCCATCTTTTCCAGATAGTAAAGTTTTGAAATATGTCCTCAGGAATGCGGTAACTATGGCAGTTACATGCACATGTTCCGAGCTGCTAACTTCAAGTTTCAACATTTAGAGCTAAATGTTTGGAATTGTTTCTAGATTCTGTTGTTTTACTGGACAAAGAAGTGTTGCACCAGTTTATAATATACTGTTTAGTGTCATTTGTGTAGCAAACTAAAAACATACTTCAACGATAGGTATTTCTTCCTTCAAAGAGTCGTCGAAAACTTGGCAAGTTACTTTGTTTTGGTTACCTTGTCATTGAGAAAAATCATGAATCTAAGGGGTGATTGCCTTTTATTATGACAGTTCAACAACATCAATTGCGTTATTTACGTTCTTGAGCGGAGAAATTTTTTGAACGTATGAAGCAATGGATAATATATTCAGTTCAATGCATATATTAAGTTGATTCAGATTGAAAGTATGTTACATCTGCCAGGGGTGCGGGTTGTTCGAAGGAGATGCCGTGGCCCCTGGCACACAGGCAACTAAGGAAACACGGGTGGGTTATAGTCAGTTTAAGTCTGACACGGCCTCCCGCTCCACCCAGAGCGGGAGAAGTTATTCAATGATATGCCACCCAAAATTTTTTTTGTTACCCAATTAAGAGCGTTTATTCTGAAAGTTGGCAACGTCGCAAATAGCTGTCAAATATTTCCCTGTTTTTATTAATTTTTTAATGCTACTTTATAGAAATACGAAATATGAATTTGATTTGAATTTGATGTTGTAACCGTTTTAGGTGTAAAAAAGGCATTTGGAAAATTTCCAAGCTCTTTTTTACATCTAAAACTAAATAATCGGGGTAAAGATGTTAATTATTGCATTTCATCTATCTTCTATATATATAAAAGGAGAAACTGACTGACTGATCAATCAACGCACAGCCGAAACTAAGAAGGGATTATTGGAAATTCGATCTTTAAGGGGGTGAAAAGGGGGGATTTTGTTTGTATGAAAAATCTTATACCTTGAGTTAATAAACTTGAAACCTGGCAAAAATACTTATCTACTCGTAAGTCATATAAACTTGGTCATTTATGGTTTTTCTAAACTACCCCCTAAAGGGGGATTGGGTGCTGTCAAAATTTGTATGGAATAATTTTAACGCGCTGTTTGATTGACTCGAAACTCAGTATTTATACCTAAAACCAATATTAAAGAATAACGTGTATCAGAATTTTTCGTAAATCTACCCCTAAAGGGGTAAAAAAAGGGTAGTCCGGAATGCAAATGTGAAAGTTTGTGAAGATGATTGGATTTTTGTTACTCAATCATGAAATTTGGCACATAGATAGATTATAACATAGATTAACACACAGGACTTTTTATTTTATAGATTATTATATACTCATAGATTAACAGACTACTTTTTATCCCGGTAGTACGTCCCCGCGGGATAATTTCCGACTTCCACGCGGGCGCAGCCGCGGGCGGAAGCTAGTAATCAATATTTAGGTCACTAGTCAGCGATATTTCATATTTCCATACAGTAATATTGCCAAATTAATCAAAACAGTGAATTATTTGACAGCTATTTGCGACGTTGACAACTTTCAGAATAAACGCTCTTAAGGTATTAGGTAGCTACTATTCAAGCCAAGAAAGGATTTGTTTGTAATATAAAATACGCCTTTAATGACAATTCGTGTCAAACAACTGTTCATCAGATTCGTATTCACAATGAACTATTCTAACTAATCATGTATAATCAGTGATCAAGTCATCGATTGTTCGTAACAACATGCTCTTACATGTTTATATTAATAGCACCAGTCTAGTCTACATGAGAGATTCGCGTGTTTTGTCTACTTACAAGTTATTTTCACAACACTTCGCACTTTTTCAGACAAATATCGTGTGCTTAGATGATGTGTGATTAAAATTCTATAAAATACTTATGTATTAGCATACTGCAATGAGCGAATAGATTATATCGTGATGTTCAATGACTGAGGTTTTTTTAGTAACATGCGTATTGTCAGCGATCATTGATTGGTAATGATGTCATTTATACATTATCGATGCAGGGAGTGAAATTATTTACGAATCAAATTATCACCCTACCGCAATAAAATATTGGCGATTGTAAAATTAAATTGTTTAGTTTTGTAAATAGGATTTCTCTCACGCTCATTTCTCGTTAGGAAATGAGCCCCTGTACCATATTTTTTCGAAAATCGGCAATGCTGTTTTCCCGCTGTAACAATGATCATATCCCGAGGGTATTTCAACGTAGTCTCTAAAATTGGCAATGCAAAAGCTTATTACCCTTTGCTAGAACAGTCGATCTTTCTATAAAAAGTAGTACTCAGGTTAGTGGGTCTGATGTGAACGTCATTTCACTTGATGCTTGATGATGTTTGACAGCTCACTTCACCGAGTTTTATTTATTTAGATTTACCAACGTTCATATAAACTACAGCATTTACAGGAAGCAACTGAAAATAAATAACTAAATGTAACAAACAATTATAGGTAAAAACAGCATTTTCTTATAATTTTCTGCTAGATGAACAATCTTAAAATAAACCAGTTTTCACGTTATATTTTACAAAATAAATCGACTGGTGTCTTAACGTGGTGCGATGGTAATTATGTACATATGTAGATGGTAGTTTATCTGGGAGTTGGCGAAAATTAGAAAAAATCTGTAAGTTTTTTAGTTTAACTTTCATCTTTCAAGAAACACCCTAGAAATCAAAATTTATTTATTTAAACTAGGCTGATAAATCAGCATTTTCCGAACGTCCCCCACACAGCCCGCCCATCGCCATCACCGTTTTTTTTGAAGAAGTGTGGCGCTATTATAAAAACCCCAGCAGCAGAGCTGTTTAAGAAACCACATAAACTCTAAAATACCTTAACAATTTTACTCAACAAACGTTACCTGATATAAATAATAGTACAATTATCATCGGAGCGTAGTCTATAGATCTGAGCGATCTTAACGACGTCCAGTGTGATGCGCCCGCGCACCGGTATAGCAACAATTGGAGCATAGCCTAACTGAACGTGTTCCGAGCAGCTCCGTTATCAACGTTTTTTAGCTATCGATATGGAAAATGCTACCGTATATACGGATTTTATATGTGTTCGGTACTTTCTAGTGTTAATTGTAATGTGGAAACACTTAGGCAAACATGTAGGAGCAAAACGCCATTGCAAAGTTGTGTCAAGTTTTTTTCTTCTTAATATTGTACACCCAAAGGCCATGTTTCAGACTCACTTTTCTTAATTTTGACCAAATTAAGTTTTAATTACCTGCAGCAACAAAGAATGTAACAATTCTTTTATACTTTGTTCTAAAGTGCCTTCTCAATAACGGTTCTTGTTTTGGGTACCTATATAATATAGAAAATGTTCCCGTGCCCGAATTACGACCCCATAAACATTTGGAACCTAAAACAGGTTTGGCAAATGGGGACACAAACCTTTGTATTTATTATCAGTATGCCTCATAGGATTCCTCCTCTTTTAACTGTCATAATAACTGCCAGTATTGCATATTGTTTTGTAGTAGGTATATCTAAGTGTTTAAGTCTAAATGTGCGTATACCACACTTTTTTATCTCCTTTATTTATTACATTATAAATTACATTTTTGCAAATATTTGAATGGGGGAGACCTGTGACCAGCAGTGGACGTCTTTCGGCTGAAATGATGATGATGATGATGATGAAATATAAGAATGTAACAAATCCAAAACTGTTTCAAAATAGCAGCCCACCGGGGTATCGGGTACAAGGTCCAAACCACCAGCGGTAAGGATTCCACAGAAAGAAACCCCTCAACAATAGGAGCCGTGTCAAGAAATCCCGCTTTAGGCCTCCTCGGCATGAAGCTTTCTATTTCTACGAAGAATAAACAGTGCTTTTCCAATACAAAGTGACATTTCGTTTCTCCATTTTTGACATCGCACCGTTCTACAGTCTGTCATTTTGTCTTTCGTTTCTAACGATCTTTGTCTAGGTCCTTATAAATGTAGATTATTTCAGAAGAATATTTCTTCCAAAACTGTCAAAATCACACTGATAACAAACTGTCTACTCGACGGCCGCAAAGTATATAGGTACGATTATCTACAAAATCATGATTCGTTTAGAACGCTTAACTAAGATTATTAATAGAAAAAAAAAAAAATCTCCTCTTGTACAGAGGCCAGCACATCAAGCTATCCCAATCTGTCAAATTTCTTTGATAGTTTTTCAAGTTTATCACAAAGGAATAAGGTTAATTTTCAATTGGGAAAATTTGTCAGTTTGGGATAGTTTGACCTGTTGGCGTCTGTACATAATTTATTTAAAAGTCATGTCTATTCTTCCATCGACAAATCGTTGTTCGTGCTAAGCCGGCAGGAGTTGGTGGCAGGAGAGGTTCATAGCTATTAAACCACTGACTGCCACGACTATCAACACAACGATCACCTATTCCAGTTATTAATCTCATTATTATTACTAGCATAAACAAGGAAACATCATCAACTGTAAATACTAGAAAATCTTGGCAGTATATAACAGAAACTAATAAAGACAATCCACTGTAGCGGTATAGTGGCAATTAAACCTAATTCACATTCCGCCAGCGTTTTCATCTGAACATAAATCGTATCTACTTAGCATTATTTCCGATATTAATGATGTATGAATGTTTGATTAGTGTCTGCGTTTTCATAATCACAAAAACTCGTATTAACGTCTACTCGTGATCGCAGTCTTCTTGTAGACGTGGGGCCTTGGGCCTATAGCCCTATTCCAAAACTTTTGATTCAAAGTGTAAATAAACTTATTTAGTCTAATTCTTGTCGTGTTCGAGGGGCTTATGCCTAAGTAACAATAGCTGCGCGGGTCGATCGATCAGGGTAAGCTACGCTTGCCGCGGTTGGTCCGTGGATGGGTGACCATCTTCACATACCAAGACCCCTCCGTGCCTCGGAAAGCACGTGAAGCCGTTGGTCCCGGCTGTCATTTGTGGATCTTTGACAGTCGTTACGGGTCGTCAGAAGCCCGAAAGTCTGACAACCAGTCTTACTAAGGGTATCGTATTACCCAGTAACTGGGTTGTGGAGGTCAGATAGGCAGTCGCTTCATGTAAAATACTGGTATTCAGCTGCATCCGGTTAGACTGGAAGTCGACCCCAACATGATGATGAGTCTAATTCTTACACAATCATATAAGTAACACATTCATCTGTATTTAGGTTTCAACTGTTTATCTTACATAATGCCAAAAAAAAAATTGTTTGTATTATTGTTTTCTTCGACGAAAATTGAGGTTATGAAAATAACCTCAATTTTCGTCGTTAAAATTACGAAGAAAATGCGGAAACCCTTTTTCGTTCCGAAATTCTTGCCCGTTCTTCGCCATAGGTACCTACTACGCTTTGGAATGGACACCTACCTTCATCTTTCCGACTCTTTAACAATTCAAAAGTGCCTGTAATTGGTTATATTTGAAATAAATGCTTTGAGTTTGAGATCTGCTTCGTTCATATCTACGCTTACCAACAATTAAATCGACACGCCTTTACCAACTCGTCTTAAAAAAACAGGCAAGTACGAGTTGAACTCGATGGTTCCGTACTACCGTACAATATTTAACACATTTTTTTAAAGTGTCCGTTTCCTCTTTTCAATAAAGATGCGTATTTTTCCTGAAATAAAACCACACAAAACCGACAACGACGGACACACAGCTAGGTGGCGCTACATCACCACGTGTGAGTACTGTTTGGACACGACGACGGGAAGAGAGCGTGACGGATCGTACGTACATAATAAGTGAGTTTGATAACGCACGAAGACCCACAAAGTAACATTAGATGAAAAAGATCTAAGAGTTTATTGTTAAACTTCAAGAATTCAGTATTACTAGAAATATGTTTGTCGATGATTTCTCTAAACAACGCCTGTAGATCTTAACTTACAACAATTAGACCTGGATACCACAAAAGGCAATGCATAATCAGCCTATGGTGTTCCCACTGTTGGGACAAAGGCCTCCTCTCTTCAAGAGGGAGTGGACCGTGATCCACTACGCGGACCCAGTTTATTGAGTCAATTGTTACGTCGATAGATCACATGTTTTCGATATTTTTTAGGACATGCCGGTTTCCGCACGATTTTTTATTTTTTTTATTTCGGTGATTAACATAAAAAATAAAGCGCCTGTCTGGGTTCGAACCTACGACAAACACCTTGAAAGTCTCGACCGTTAGCACTGGACTTACACTGCTCTGTAATTTCTTTGCGTGTATTTATTCCAAACGACACGACGTTTGACGTGTAAATGTTTATATTTGTATTGTATATCTACCGTTTTTACAAAACACGATTTTGCATAATCATGCTCAAACAGTTCCACTGAAGGGAGAAAAACGTATTTTGCTTCGGCAAAGTTTTTCTGAAGAAATAATGAGTCATTGACACTGTCGAGTAGAATATTCAGAATTTCCTGAACATTATGAAAATATTCGGAATTCAAGAGCTAGGGTAAGTTCTATAACAGTTATTAATATAAACAAGGTATTGTTCTGATTTATTTATTTAAAACTAGCTATTACTAGCGGCAGCAATATATCCCACGGAAACGTTCTACCGGGATAAAAACTATCTTATGTGTTAAACTAGGTTATAATCTATGTGTGTGCTAAATTTCATCCAAATCCGTTCAGCCGTTTTTGCGTGATTGAGCAACAAACACCCATACATCTAAACTTTCACATTTATACTATTAATAGGAAGTAGGAAAGGATAGGTAGGACAAATCTTTAAACGAAGGTTGTAATGTTTTTGATTCCAAAATAGCTGGGCTAAACAATCAATTTCGTCATAGTTATTTTGCAAATATCTATTTTGAGGTCAGTTAGGATTACACAGACTAGGAATTCCATTTTTTTTATCAATGACGATTTATTGCTTATAAAGTTGCCGTTAAAATGGGTATAAATATCAAAACAACATCAGCAAAGCAACAAAACAACAATAAAATGAAACTAGTTTTTGATGAAAATCATCTTCACAATGATCTATAAAGTTTTACGACATTACGGCTTAGATTTGTAGGAATATTTTTCCCGAAAGAGGATTTCACAGCCCACTGATTGCTGGCGTATGGGCTCTTAAATAACGATGTATTTGCCATTTTCCCGCCCTTACCAATTTCGCGGTAATGCGACAAAGATGGTGTTTTTTTGCCTTATCGCAATTTCCCTTCCTTATTTTTCTTGTCTGTGATTTGCTATAAAAATAGGTGTTTACCTACTTTATACTTTTTTTATAAAACTTAGAGCTGACACTTTGAAAAAGTATTGTTCTTTGAAATCAGTCCATACTCCATTACAGTTTCACCCAGGACTTTCTTTACCTAATAACCACCTTCCGTCATTCCATGGTCTATGATTGTGTAATAAATCATTCTCTATATTACCTTTTGTGAGACCAAAAGCAGTGATGGCCCAGTGCTATCAACCTCGACTTAAGAATTATAGGTTCGAACCCAGGGAGGAAGCTTTTGTCCCAGCAGTATGGGAACATTACATTCTAATTTTGCATGTAAGCAACTACAACAATTAAAATCTTACTATGGGTGTTTCCATTAATGGTATAGATAAGCCTAATGTTGACGTAATATTTTGTATTTTTTGCTGTAACTGTCAAACAGAAGTTATTTGATACAACGTCAAATATGGCATTATTCGATTCTCATTTGTGTGAAGAATATGAAGTTGATTACAGTTTCAATAATCCGTCTATTTTTAAAGGTTGCTTAAAGTAAACAAACGCCAATCATTGCTTAACTTTAAGCAACGTTAATAAATAAAGGGAAATGTGTACAGCCCCTGATTGTGCGTCACTGTCAAAATCAAACTTATCTTTGTTCTCGTTGAAATAAGGTTGCTTTTGGGTTGCTGCCAATAACAAGTCTGTCAATATCACGATGATCTTAATTCTTGTTACAATAAGGTTGCGGTTCGGTTGCTAAAAATAACTGTGAACGGACTATAAGCGAATCAGGATTATGTTTTTATTAAAATCGGAAAGTATAACACACTGTTTATTTTTCTTAGTACCTACTCAAAAGGAATCAGTCATATAGGCAGTTATACCATGTAAAATACTGGTAGTCAGCTGCATCGGTTAGACTGGAAGCCGACCCTAACATAGCTGAGAAAAGGCTAGGCAGATGATGATGAAAATGGATGACCTACCTAACATGTTTCTTTTTAAATTTAATTATGTCTAACAACCTACTAAAATAAAGAGTAGAATTTAGGAATAGAAACAAATATTTCAGCCTAGATCCCGGGGATTCTGCCAATCTAGGCGGGATAAAGCGAGCGTCTACCGCGACACGAGGTGCCTGCAAAATTCAACATTCAGACTACAGCAGAATTTTGATAGAAAGCAAAGTATTTTCTAAATTCATAGTTATTACCTGATTTATTTGTTTCTAAATCAGTGAAGCAAATAACGAAATTAAAATATGACTACAGTAAAATTTAAAAGGGAGCCAAAAGAAATTTGAATGATGAAAACGACGGCTACGACGACGACCATTGACGATTTTCTTAATGATTATTCGCTAACTAATTTACATACGGTTACTCTGACATAATAATTTTGTTTTTAAATGTTTGACATTATATAGTCCTTTTTATTGCTGTGACCACGCTGACATTTTTGATTTGTATGTTTCCTTTTGTGTTAGTATAATTATATAATAACATACCGAGTAGCATAAAAAACTTAAACTCCAGATTATTTAAGGGAAAATTGTTTGACTGGTTAAACTTGAAAAATTTCTATAGTCTTAAAGAATTTATGGACAACAAATTCTCATGTTAGTATTGAGTGAACATATGCATGCTAAGTACAATTCTGGCAAAAAATGTAAGATCTTTATTGAAGTTTATTGTAAATTATTGTAACACCATCTATACCATGTTTTATGCAAATAAATAAATACTTACTTACTTTTCTTTTTTAATTTGTAATTCCAATGTTTATTTTTGAATTTTTATTAGGAAATGTAAAAAAAAAAATGTATGAAAAAAAATATGGAGAAATTTATTATGAAAAACATCTATGTACTATACCCATGTCTGCAAAGAAATAAATGATTTGATTTGAATTCAAAAAACAAAAACTATATAATTAAAACGTGAAGCAAAACTTTTGTTCCCGTTTTTTACAAAAATTACGTGGACGGAGGAATATGAAATTTAGCACAGTTCAAGTTTATATGGAGCAGTGCAGAAAGCTATTATTTTGATATAAAAATTTAAAAAAACCCCGACCCAAACAAAAACTCTAAAAAGTAAAAATATTAAAATATAATATAGTATTTATAGGCCTTTTAAGTTGAAGGTAATATTTTTATCAAGGCATTGTCAAGTCGGGGGACGGCCAATGAAAATGCTAGGCCTCTGTTTGGCGTTTTCATTGACCGTCCCCCGACTTGACAATTTAAATGAATTATGGTTGATTTCGACCAGTCACAAATCTGCTTATACTAATGGTCACCCCCAGTAGTATAAACAGATTTGTAACTCATCTGAAAATTTCTAGTCAAAAGCTACCATGATAAGATACTATTCTTCTACTACAAAATCATACCTCAAAACAAACAGTAGGCATACGGGTTTCAATTTAGCTTTTTTCTTTACTGTACCATTTTACTGCCGTTCCAAAATAAATAAATCATGTCGGAACCACTGTACTTTAACACCCGGGGTGTTATTGCAGCAGGAATTTGTTTTTGTCAAAAAAAAATTTATATCTTAACGTGGGAAAACCCTTAGGAGCTGAGAAGTCTTTTTTGTAAACCATAGTTACTCATGTTCTTTTCAAACCCCTAACTTTTCACTTCTAGAACAAACACAAGTAATTAAAATGGCGGTCGCGCAGAGGTGTTTAATTAAGTGTTTTTGCGTACCGTACGCCAAGTGCGCTGACTCTGCTGCTGTGGTCCCTATGCAAGCGGGGATTATTTAAAGACGCTAGTTTTGTTCAACGTGAGCGCCGTACTTACATGTACATATTTTTGAAAAATTACGTTAGTTGGTGATGTTCTTCAGGTCAGGTGCGTAGTACTCACGACCGGCGTATGTATAAGACCAAAGCAAAAGGAGTATGTAAGGATTTTAGCAAGTGGCTTTCTGTAGTTTCTGCCCCCTCTTGGGAGAAGGCGTGGGTTTATGTCTTTGTACGTTGCTTGGTACACGAACGTTTTATTTTATAATATGTGTGTTATTATTGATTCCAAATCGTGTACCAACAATTTCTCCGTCGGATTAACAAAATTTTAACCACACACTCAATATCTAGTATTATTATCAACAATAACACCAGCTAGCACAATTGTTACGTTTATTGCTTACTGTATTCATAGAATCACAAACAAGAGCATGACATAACAACGCTTACAAATCGCTACCCGCTTACACTGTGACCAGTTCCCACTATTAATATTATGTGTAAAAAAGCATTCAGCGGAGCGTGATCGCCTCTCTCGCGTTTCTCCACACCACATACTTCTCGATGACATACATGTAATGTTGAATCGCTTCACGCTAGGCGGCGGAGGCTGGCAATATCGGATCTTTATCGAAACTAAGATAAATTGTTGTGTTTTCACTTGCACTGATGTAGTATTAAGGCCTTTGGTAGATAACGTGACATAACGCCTTTATTATCTGAGCGACATTACACTAATATTTTGTACCGGTAAAACGGGGTGATTATAGACTGCAAGGGTGAATCGAAACGAAACTTTAATGTGTATTTGACTGCTGAAATTATGATAGTTTTCTGCCAACAAAGGCACTTAATCGTTCATTATAAAACAGTAAACACATTAGAGTAGAGTCCTTTTTGGCTACAAACTATCTAATTTCAATATTAAAATCCACTTTAAAGTTTCGTTTCGATACACCCCTGCAGTCTCAATTCACCCCGTTTTACGGTAACTTATGTTTAAGACTCATGTAACAGGGGCCAAACCTCTTTCCATCAATCAGATACATTCCAGAATCCGGACTGCAACTGAGAAATTACCTAAAAAAAACCCGATAAAACTTTTTCCGACCCGGGAATCAAATCCATGACCTCATACTTAACAGTAGCGCTTGCGACCAACGACGCAGTCGAGCTTGAAGACATTATGGAGCAATCATATTTTCATCAATTTTCATTACAATCTACACATTTAATTTAGTAATCTACATTTAGGACGTTTTCGTCCCGTAAATTCCCTCAGGACGATAACGAGATGGTCTGTTTATTAAGATGTCTCTGAAATGAGGAAATATTTAAAACCAATTCCCTTTGAGGTGATTCATTTTCATTACGGACTTTATTTTATTTGGAAAAATAAACGATTACACATTACAGTGTTGTATATAACTTAAAACTAAAATGGGAGATAATGTATAACCAACTTCATTTTCCACATAATATAAAAAAGTTAAGCAAACACTTACGGCGTGCGATACAAATTACATTGAATAGAGAGTATGATAAAAATAAAACTAAACTGAAACTTATACTTTGTTTTCCAAAAGGTTGAAAATTAAGAAAATATTAATGTAGGTCGTAGGTTCGAAACCAGACGTGCGCGTTACTTAATGTGAATTATTACATCACCATTGCTCTCAAAACGTTGAAGGAAAACATAGTGAGGACACCGGCATGCCCTAGAACCAAAAAATCGAAGACATGTGACATCTACAAACCCGCAATGGGATAGCTTTGTAAATTCAGCCCATTCGTTCTCACCGAGAAGAGGCCTGTGTCCCAGCAGTGGGAACATTATAGGCTGATTATACTACAGCTTACTTCATGAAATACTTACATTTCTTTGAGCTGTAGTACTTTTCAGTCTGCTAGATTAAAGTCTGAGTTCCATCGCTTTAAAATTTTCTATATACAGTACACTTTTGAATTTCTTCACTGAACCTTCTACGAGTATTGCTATCTATACCTACCTATCGGTAAACTGAAACAAATACCAGTGCCAATCCATCCAATACACTTATTTATACATTTTGCCGCTATAAAATTTTCCGACTTCAACATCCGACTTCCAACATAAATACATAAAAATCCTCAATGTATATTATACTAGCAGGTATGTATCGCGTAACTGGTACCACAAGCATCCATCACGGCACACTATTACAGTTACATTTATGCTAATACAGCCTTCTAATTGTTTCCATAAACAGTCTGATGTTTTCACTTTCAAACGTAACTGCTTTTGTTCATATAAGATCGGAACTAACCCTTACGAGTATGTAAAGAGGAGGTATGTTAATAGGTATATGTTGGTGGAAGTGTGCTTCCGTGGTTTAAACATAGATTAGGACATTCCCTCTCTGTTTTGTGGGTTTCGTCGATTTCTTAGGTATTTAGTTTTCGTTCGAAGATTAACCTACGCTGGCCGCGATCGGTTCTTGGATGGGTGACCATTTATTACATGTGGAAACTCCTTCGTGCCTCGTGGTCCCGGCTGTCATTCGGAAATCTTTGACATTCGTTACTGATAGTCAGAAGCCCAAACACCAGTCTTACCTGTTATCGTATTACCCAGTAGCTGGGTTGTGGATGTCAGATTGCCAGCCGTTCCAGGACTAGTAATGATATTCAGATGCATCTGTTTAGACTGGAAACCGACCCTAAAATAAGAAAAGGCTAGGCATGATTTATTGAGGCTAGTGGCTGGTCTATTTTAGACTGTAAAAATTCACAAATATTCTGAGACCACCTCTCTCAATTTCAGACTTGCACAGGTGGGTCTCAAGGCTTCTGCAGCGAGCCGCGGCGCGACTCTAGAACAATTTCTATGAAAACTTCATGGAAATCGTTTTACAAGATTCGTGTCGCGTCTGTCTGCAGGAGCCTTTTTACCTTTCATAATAATGTGGGATTTTCAAAATAATGTAAGTAGACACTTTTCAAAACTGTAACGTCTTTTACGAGTACCATACATAAAAACCATGTGTAAATCTAAACGACTATTAAACACAGTATTCAATCAATCAATCATTTATTTGCAATGAATTTAGGTTACATTGAAATACAGGTGGAGTAGATAAGAGAGTGTAAGAGAGTGCCATGTAAATTCTGCCTGGAAATAGACACGCAAAAACTATAGGTACTAAAAAAAATGTTAAGAAGCTAATTACAAATTAAAATGTCACAGTTAGTATTATTACAATTATACATACAAAACGGTGTTAAAGAACGGTATTTCGACGATTTGATCACATAAGATAAGGCAGCAATCTAACCCTTATTTCAAAGACTATGTTTATGTATACGTATATTAACATAGATACATAATAAATACGGTATGGTGTTTCCGTATGGTCTCCGTTGTAGATTAAGCAACACCATTGCCGCGGCCGCCGTTTCATAAGAGGTGATTAGAAGATTATATCGGTTATGTGGCCGCCATTAGATGAACAGAAGGCCTAGAGACAAAACACATTTCTACTGTTAGCGTTCACGTCAAACGCTACGCCAAAATGTATGGGAATGACATTACCTGCGGAAAGCACGCATCGAAAAGCAAACTGTAACCATTCAGCTTCGTTGGTTATCAAACGAAAAAACTACTTTTTCCTAGGAAAGTGATTACACTTTTACATAAAACAGCAGATTTTCGTCATACCCACTACCCGGTGCTGTGCTACATCGGACATACATATATCGAGGTATGTCAGATGTGGTACATCGCCAAATGCTGGCATCGACCAGGAGAGAGTTTTAAGGACTGTGTTCACAAGCTCACAGGCCGAAAGTGTGGTGTGCCAAGGCTGCTGATGAGGGCGAAATCCAGGAATGCATCTATATAAATAAAATAAAAAATCCTGACTGACTGACTCATCAACGCCCAGCCCAAACCCTTGGACCTAGAAAGCTGAAATTTTGCACAGAGGTTCGCTTTATAATGAAGACAAGGAACAAGGAAGGATTTTTCGAAATTCAACCTCTAAGGGAGTTAAATAGAGGATGAAAGTTCCGCGCGGGCGAAGCCGCTGGCAAAAGCTAATGTTAAAAAAAAACATACTCAATTATTTCTAACGAAAACTACATCGGTCACCAAAACTAGATAATATAAGAGTGGATCTAAGTTTAGTTTAATAGTGGTTCCATATTTTGCTTGCAGAAATGACAAAAATAATATATTGTTTTGCTCATAATATGAGACTAAAGCAAGGTTTACCTAGCGATGTGCCCGCATATTTTATAAGTCTAGAACAAGTAAATTGCTTCTAAAAATAGAAGATGTTAGTCTCGGAGAGAAAATGAAAAGAATTTAATTCACTTCGTAGCAATTAAATTCTTAAGTTTATTCTAAGAACTTAAATTGAAAAAACTAAGTGGAAAAGAATGAGGAAAACGATATGTACAAAACTATTAAGTTTTGCTAACCGGATGGCAGGGTCATCGACGTGCAGTTTTTTAACATGGATTCAGTACATGGTTCTGAATCCCCCTGAGTTGAAATTTTTGTTTCATATCTTTTGACCGTGGTTACATAATTCTGACCGTGGGTACATAATTTTGACCACGGGTACATAATTTCGAACAACAATTCATAACTTCAGAGCATGTAATAAAACATTTATTTTCACCGTGATAACTTTAGTCTATCGGCTTCATAGTTAATGACTTTCGGCTCACATTATCAACGAAACAAAGGTGAGTGTTGTGTCCCAGAAACTCTATTCATTGAAGATCCCAATTACCTAGCACTTTTATATGAAACAGCAGATTTTGATTTTTTGATAGGCGATGAAAAATTTCTGCGCTTGGGGTCATGTGCTGATTTCATGCTTACAGTTTGCGCGACTATGTCCCTGCCACCTTGTTTATGTGTTTAAAACTTGCTGAAAAGGTCTTAAATTAAGTCTCCTTCAAGTTTATCTGATGTAACAACTGTTATGTCGTTCCACGTTTCTTTTCAAACAAAATATTTCTGTACAACTTCATTTTCGTTGCCTAAAAAGTAAGGCCACATTTAAATAAACATTTTATGTGAATCCCGAATTCCCGAAATTGCCCGATTATAGCCGAAACATTTTGCCAGACGGCAGGCTTAAATATAGAGTTCCTAATTCTAGAGAAAATGGCTGAGAATGGAACGTCCTAACATTATCTAAAGTGCTGAAGCTCTAAAATGATTAGGCGTGCTTTTTTTGCAATTTATATAACTGTACCTAAGTCAACTTGGATTGGGTAAGCACAATAACACTTACTATATGCCAGATTCACTAACACTAAAGGACACCTAAATATTGGATTTTCAATCTCGGCAAAGTTAAATAGTTTTCTTATTTATAGGCATTACATTTTCTCGTCGCCTACTGTTAGTAAGCTAGATTCACATGGTATTTTAGTACATACATACATTCTTCTGCCTTCTTCACATAGGTATAGGCACAAACTACGGAACGCCATCGCCACCTGCTAAGATCGTTTTTTTAGGGTGGTAAATCATCAAATAACTTCTCCTGCTCTGGGTGGAGTGTGCCGTGTTCCTTCAGTGGCCTGTGTGCCAGGGGCCACGGTATCTCTTTCCAACAACCCACACCCCTGACAGTGCTAAGATCCTTACATAGTCTTCTTGGCTCGTTGACGTTCATACATCCGGTGATACAAGCACACCGGCTGCGAGTACTACGCACCTGACCTTTTGGAAGAACATCAGCAATAAGGTCACTAAAATGTCCTCCGAGGGCGACCTAGCGTTTCCACTCACATCTTTAACCTTTTGTTAGGCGCCTTTCATTCAACTTCTCAACATGACCACACATACAGATAAGCAGCCCATACTGTTCCCACTGCTGGGACACAGGCTCCTCTCTGTAAGAGTGGGTGTGGGCCCAGTGCGGGTTTGTCACATGTCATCAAATTTATCGGTCATGATGTTTTCCTTCACAGTTTTAAGAGCAGTGGTGCTCAGTATAATATCCTTACCAATATTATGAACGCGAAAGTTTGTATGTATGGATATATGGATATTTGCTACTCTTTCATGCAAAAACAACTGAATGGATTTGGATGAAATTTGGCACACGGATAGATTATAACCTAGATTAACACATAGGATACTTTTTATCTCAGTGGTACGTTCCCGTCGGATAATTTCCGACTTCTACGCGGGCGGAAGCTAGTTTTAAATAAATACAAACTGAAGCGCCTGTTAGGGTTCGAACCTGTGACCTACAAATCCTAAGTTGCGGCCGATTCCAGTGGGCCACCACTGCTTTCACATGACCAAACCATCTAAGCATGCTCTTTTCAATTTATATCACTACAACTTCTTTTAAACCGCACCGTAGCCTAGTATTTTATTAATGCACACCAACACCCACTTTGTAACACTAATTTACTTCAACAATCTATTAGAACCACCTCTACCTTGGTCGGTGTATAATCACTTGTTGAACCAATTGTCCGACACCGAATGACATTTGAATGTATTCACCGTTTCCGACCCCTTTCCACACGTCCCAACTTATATCATATTACCTTGACATACAACACCCTTTCACGAACATGCTTCAGCGAATTAATGATAATGAAAAAGTAAGGACAATGAAATAGTAAGGTAATTTATTAAATGGGCCAGAAAAACACTCGTATTTCATTTTGAGTTATTGTTACTTACATGAAGAAAAGTTTGTTAGTGTAGTAGTGGCTATTTACCTCGTAATGGAGTTTTTCTTAATTATTTATTGCTGAGAAATTATAGCTAAGTTCTGCACAAAATATTTATTCTACCGTTTGTTGGATATAGTCAAAACAAGATCACGTCTTTATGTTTAAGTCCTATGTAACAAGGGGTGAGCTTATTGCCATCAACCGAGCACAAATTCACGACTTCGGCTGCTACTGAGAAATTCCCAGATAGAAAAAGCCAATAACACTTTGTCCGGGCTGGGAATCGAACCCAGAACCTACCTAAACCAACGAGGCAGTTAGGATAAAATCCTACTAATATTATAAATGTGAAAGTTTGTGAAGATGTTTGGATGTTTGTTACTCGATCACGCAAAAAAGCTGAACGTATTTGGATGAAATCTGCACACAGATAGTAGAACAAGTAGTTTAGAAGTAAGGGGACGGGTGGACATACTTGTATTAGTTTCAGATTAGTTTTATTTTTATTTCTAATCATATATACCTATCTATATTCAATGTCGTCTATATTCAATGTCAAATATTTCGCACGCAATTCGTGATGGTTTAACTTTTTTATATTATGTGGAAAACGTTGTTAGTAATACATTAATCCTCGCATTATAGTTTTAAGTTCCATACCATAATATTGTAGCGTGTAACCGTTTATTTTCCCAAATAAAATGAAATAACATACGGACTGGTCAAAATCATAAATGTCCTTTTTGCTTCACCGTAGTTGGGTAAAAATAACCTTCAACCCCACCAGCTGATACAAAAACCCACAAGACAAACATATATAGTGGTTCCCAAAGCGTGCGATTAAATTAGCGTAAGGTCGCGAACACACAAGTGGGGTCGCGGGTCGCGGTCGTACGATGTCGTTCCAGACTTAGTGCCAGCAAAAAAAAAAGAATTGCAGAAGGTTTGTGCTGTTTTTTTTTTTACTTTCGAGTAGATGGATGTTTCTTTAGGTATATCCAATTGAACTACATATAATTTCGAGTAACTAACAAGGGATTTTGAGTACCGCGGGACATAGTCGGTATTATATTTTAATTAATAGATCGAGCAACAACGGAACGGGTATTTTAATTTAATTGAAGCACTCTGTATTCATCATTTTTGCTGTGGACAGCCATGAACCTGTATCAGTTATTGAATAATGCAATCTGCCTTCTCCAGTCCAATCGTAAATACTAAATCACCAATGCCGTTGAGTTGACGGCTGATAGACAAGAAAAATAATAAGAAAATTGTGATGATAAAAGACACATATACTATCAAAAAGTTTTTAGACTAGGTACGCACGGCTACACATCAAGCTATATATTTCCAATATAAGCTGATCTCGCATTGTATAAGATTTCCGTACAAAGCGAGATCAGCGTAAACTGGAAATGTATAGCTTGATGTGTAGCCGTGTGTACAACTTATTTCATAAATAAATTAATGAAATAATGTATGCGATTGATTGCATAACGACAAATAATTGTATTTCTGTAAGTAGGTGTTTATGCTATCAACACTTTTACACGTCAATTTTATTATATTTCATACGTGCTGAGCCGGCAAACATTCATACCGCCAATAAAAGTTGTCTGAACTTTTTTGTGGGACTAACAAACGTCAATTCATTTTTATATTTTCTCACCTTTTAAACCTTCCTTGGAGTTTTTGCCAAATCGGTACAGCCGTTTCCGAGTTTTTGTGAGACTAACAAACGTCAATTTATTTTTATATTTAAAGATAGATAATCTAGAGGGATAAAATCGGGTAGTAAAATCTACTAGATGCTAGGAAGAGTATATCGTTGACTTGACCTTCTGATCTGCACATATTAATTTTATGTAACCGATTCGTTCAAATAGCTCCAGTTCTGACCTTAGCAAATTAATGCTCTGGCGACTGGCCTCATACGCACTCGTAATTTTATCCCTGACGTAGTCCTAAGCGATGAGTGGGAGAAGCAACATGTGGTTGAAATGAGGGTAGCAGTCATATTGAAAAGGTTATTTTTTAAATAAGCAAAAAGGCAGCTGTTTTTAGATTTTTAATTGGGAATTAAATTGTTTAAGATCTGCTTGAGTAACAGAAGGATGGAATGTTGCAACTTTTCACCAGTTTTCCGCTCATCGGAATCCAGTTAATATTTCCGGTTTCGCAACGTATTTGTCAATTAAAGGCACAATTAAGTAACTATTCACTACTCTTCCGCAAAACAGGTCTCATTCTCCCGATTAACGTTTTCTCAGTACGTAGTAAGGAAAATCCGCTACAAAAAGGAAATGTAACCACAAGCATTTTAATATCATTAGCAATCTTGCTCACTTATGTCTCATCGTGTCCCATTATCGGGAAACATGGAAAGGTTAACGACCGCAAAACGTTCTAGAACTAAGATGGCGCCTTGATGGATTGGCGCGAAAAAAATCGTACTATAAAAGATGGCCGCCTTCCCTTTTTTATTTATGGTATTCTAACTCAAAAACCTTTTTGATAGCACCCATTTCTCGTACAGGTAGATATGAAAGTAATAGATTTCCATAAATCATACGAATTTCGGAGGTTGATTTAACTGGGTTTGCAAATGGTGCAAATAATGTAGAGGATCCATATCCTGGCCTTTGTGAAAGGAAAAGTAATATAGTGTTCCTGATAAGGGTTCCTTTAAATCATTTTTGTTGAACTATAGATACTGTAATATCATACGCGATCGGCGAATCCATGCCACCTTAGTACAAAACAAGGTTTTTCAGTTCGGTGCTCAGTTGTCATTTTAGTATTAAGAAACTTGCCTTAATCGAAATACAATTACTGGGTCAAAGGGTTACGCTAGAGACAACGTTAAATTTTGTTTTGTAATGAGACGGATTGAGTCATAAATACAATTAAATAATATCGGACCAAAACTGTCCAATGCACGGTCATCCTTTTCGTAGACAGCGAAAAATGGTTATTAAAAACTCGTAAATAATTAGGAACAAAATTTTACAGTACAGCCCGAAAATACCTGAAAAAGAGGTTTTTGTTTTGGGTGGGAAATCATCAAATAACTTCTCCCGCTCTGGGTGGAGCAGGAGGGCGTGTCAGACTTTTACTGACTAAAACCCACAACGTGAAAAAGAGGTAACATTAGTATATTTTTTAGGACAAATGATATCTGAATCCAAGGGTTAAGTTTCAGCTTTTTACAGTTAACAGTGATTGTGACAGTCTTGAAGTAAAAAATAAGCGACTTTTTAATGCAAAAATAAATTTTCAGGAAATATTCCGTTATGGTTTTGCTTTTTTATGTTCACATACACATCACGCCTACTGCCAATAGAGGTAGGCAGGAAACGATTTTTACACTCTCCTTTTGCCTCGTGTACGTTCACACATCTGTGGCCCTAGTGTTTCCTTTAACCACCTTACTAGAGTATCTGGGCCTTGTGGCTAAATAACAATAGCTGCACGGGTCGATCGGCCAGGTTAAGCTACGCTTGCCGCGGTTTGTCCGTGGATGGGTACCCATCGTTACATACCAAGACCCCTCCGTGCCTCGGAAAGCACGTTAAGCCGTTGGTCCCGGCCACGGTCCCGGCTGTCATTTGTGGATCTTTGACAGTCGTTACGGGTCGTCAGAAGCCCGAAAGTCTGACAAACGCCGGTTGCGTGTACTACGCACCAGACCATTCTAAAGATAACACCATTAAGGTCACATGTCCTAATAGGGCGTCCTCTCCCGGCGTTTAATAGTAACAAAGGAAATACCATGTCACAGTAAAATATTTGAAAAATCTGCTGAAAAGGTGTTTCCTTCTGTAGTTGTAAATAGGATAATCCAACTTAATTTACGTACCTAAAGGCTAGAGGAATTAACCCTTTGTCACGTACCTCAGTTTCAAGGGTCATTAATGAATTCGAGTTGCAAACTTAGGGAAACAAGCGAAAGTGTGCTAGAAACTTTAAATGTTCTAAAGTTTTGTAGTAGTTGTGACTGTTAGATGTACTCAGTAAGTTAAACACACGTGTTCTTTCAGGAAGTGCTTAAGTAAGTCTATCAACATTGAACTTCAAAAAACAAAGGTTTTTTGTAGACTGCAAAAAACCTTTGTTTGCTACAAATTGTAGTGATATACCGACTAGTCGGCCATAGTTGTACTCGGCGACTAGTCGGTGACTAGTCGGCTAAAACCGCCGACTATATAGTCGACCCATTTTTACTTGTATGCTTATTTTTTAAAGACGGTGATTGAAATGAAATTGAAATCTTTTGCTATTTTTTTTTTATTATAAAACCGGTTTTACAGTTTACTTTCAGTGCATTCTTGAATAGGATGGGAAATTATGATAGGAAGGAAATGGAACCCGGTAGGTACGAACCCAGGCAGGCGCAGTACTGTGTAAACTATTTGATCACCGCTGCTCTCAAAACGATGACGGAAAACACCATGAGGAAACCGGCATGTTCTAGAACCAAAAATTCGGAGACTTGTGACAGCTGCCAACCCGCACTGGGCCCGCGTGGTGGATTATGGCCCAATCCTTCACACAGAGAGGACGCCTGTGTCCCAGCAGTGGGACCATTATAGGCTGATTATGTATTCCACCTAATGATAGAGATTGACATTATTGACAGCTTACTTAAAGCTCACTTGAGGTACGTTTTATCGGTTTTTTTAAAGAACGGAACGGCTGTTATAATCATGTCTATTCAATAACATTACGTAGGTATATTTTTATTTGAAAATCGTTCGAAACAAAAACTTGCGTATAAAACCGAACCACATAAAACCCACAATCTATTATTAAAAAACATAAATTAAAGAATAACAACGCATCACGTTTATAAATGAACAGCGGAAAGCAATCAACCGTTGTTGCCGAGCTAATAAAGAGTGGTATCTATATGTATACATATTATAAATTAAAGTCGGGTTTCGTATCTGTCTGTGTGACAGCGTTGTTCTTCTAAACAAAACGGGTTGTAGTGCAGTTTTTACCATAATTTAGAGAATTTATTCCGGAAGATTTATGTGTACAAAATATTAAAAAATAAATAAAAAAATAAAATATTATAAATATATTACTCACGTAGATTGTACTCGTGTGATTTGCTAGTGAAATGTAACCAGGAAAGACCATGTGATTGAGATTGGAACGCTATGTCTGGGGGTTGATCTTAGATCGCAGAAACGACGAAGATAATGTCATGGATTGTACTCTCACTATGTATACATATACTGTACATATTACAGTATATTGTTGTGCACCAAAAAAGTATCTATTATAAATCACAGTTATGGCTGTCGATGTGCTATTTTAGTCTGTAATAAAAGCGTTTTCTTACCAGCATCAACATTACCATCGACAGCAATTTGTCTTATCTCGCTCTTACGCCACTTTCTTGGTCAGTTATTTTCTTATACCTAACTCAACTTGCAGGAAGTTCACAATTGATAATTTGATAGGTACAAAAATACCTGCACAATTTTCTATCTAACCTGTAGATGATGAAAGTGCCTGTACACTACGAGTACGACATATCGCCTCTGTTTCTATAATCTGACCGCGCGATTGGACAAAACAGGGTAAAAATATCCAAGGGCTTGAAATACACAGGATGATGGGTGAAATCTGTTACTATGTTACCGTGGCATCATTTGATAGGTCATTCGATAGGTCGGCTGTTGTTTCGGGAGCTTACTAATTACAGCTGTTGGATAATGTATGGTTTTACACATACTTAAACGGATGCCGGGTATATGTTGTTGTTTATGACGTATGTAATATGTGTGTTTTCTTTTGTTTCCATTACTGAACCCTTGATTTTCATTCATTAATGTAGAAAGTTATCGGGCCTTTTAGAAGAAAAGAGCTTGATCACCACGTGGCTTAGTGCGGGTTGGTGATTTCAAACCGAAGTCCATGGTTACCCCATGATGTTTCCCTTCACTGCCAGATGTCAACGAAAATTAACCAACTTAGAAAGTACGTATAACTCTGCAAGAGTCATATTAGTACTTGCTGGGTTTAACCTCGCTACTTCGCGGATCAGATAAGAAACGGGCCACCACGACATAAGCTCAACCCGCACTGGGCCAGCGTGGTGAATTACCTATGGCCCACTCCCTCTCACAGAGAGGAGGTCTGTGTCCCAGCAGTGGGAACAGTATAGGTTATGGTTAATATCAAAACTGCTCAAAAAAATAAGTCGTTCGACCCTCGCCGTTCGTCTGTAAAGACGCACGAAATTTTTTTTGTTTATGATCAAAGGACCTGCTGGCACAGTATTAAAATTAAAAAGAAAACACTCTCTTCGTTACCTTAACAAGGTTAGACAAGGAGAAATAAACACAGAAAAAAAAAAACGATACCCTCCTACACAAGGTTTTCCTACACTCGTCTGATCAAAGAACGAAGCTGAAAACATAAACAAATTTAATAAAACCTCATGGTCTACTTATTTTTCGTTCATATCAATTGAATTTCGTATGGTAAAAAATAAATGAAAATGGAGAAAAATATCAAGTAGATTCCATTTTGTATGCGAATTATTCCGAACTGATGAGGCCACCGGGGTCTTATTCTAATTCGACTCATTTACAATATTTTTATAAAAAGTTCTGACGCTTCTTGAAGTGTAACACAAACACTGAAAGTCACTGAATAAAATTATGCTGATGGGACAAATTGATCTTTAAGGATCATGTCGACGAGATATTTGAAAAATTCATGAGCTGTATTTGAATCTATGGCTAATAATGGACAAAATTGTAAAATTGCCTTTGATAAAAATAAAGACCCGTAAGTAGGTGGCTCATTTGAATTTTAAAGCCAGCGATTTAGACATTTTTGTGAGCAAATCATCATCTGCCTAGCCTTTTCCCAATTATGTTGGGGTCGGCTTCCAGTCTAACCGGATGCAGCTGAGTACCAGTATTTTACATGGAGCGACTGCCTATCTGACCTCCACAATCCAGTTACTGGGTAATACGATACCCCTTGGTAAGACTGGTTGTCAGACTTTCAGGCTTCTGACGACCCTTAACGACGACATTTTTGTGAGCAAATGTCGTCGGGAATTCTACGTAGATAATTATTATGATTATGTAATGATGATTTTGATACTGCTGAAAATCCACTGTCTTTCATTCATGCTTGATGAAAAGCTAGGTCATAAGGGTGTATGACCTAGCTTTTGCCAGAGGCTTCACTCGCTTGGATATCGAAAATCATCCCATACGAACGTACCTATGACCAGAATAAAAAGTATCCTATGTGTTAATCCACTACAGGCTTAGCATGACGTTTTTTATTTCTACTCTACCGTAGAATAGAAATCGTTTGTCTACATTTCTCGGTACAAAACTGTCAATTGTCTACTCTTCCGTCAACAAAACGCTTCACTACGGTTTTCGTTCTAAGCCTGCTGTGAGCCAAATTTCATCCAAATTCGTTCAGCCGTTTTTGCGTGACTGAGTAACAAATATCCAAAAATTCACATTTATAATATTAGTAGGATAGCAGGATGAACCCCTATGACATCATAGCTTTTTAACTGTGTTACAATGTTTATATGAGGCCAAATTAAATCAGAAATTCTCAACAGCAGCGACTTACGAGTTATTGTAGGTTGTAGTTAGAACCCATACAGGCGCATTACTTTGTGTAAAATTATTTAATCACATCAACTGCTCTCAAAACAGCGAAAGAACATCGTGAAAAAACCGGCATGTAGAACCAAAAAATCGAGGATAAGTGACATCTACCAAGCCGCAGGAGCCCGCGTGGTGATTGTTCCACCCCTTCTCAACGAGTGGAGGCCTGTGTCCCAGCATTGGGAATATTGTAGGCTGATTATACAATCCAATTCATATGTGACATAGGACCAGATATCGTTACCCTAGCAGCCGCCCTGAAAAACTAAATGCAAAAAATCGTAGCACGAAAAAGTAGTTTAAATTGGACTGTTAAAACTGCAGCGGAATCGGAAGTTCAATTAACTAGTGTCCACTACGTGATATCCCTGTTCAGGAGTAAGAGGAATCAATTTTAACATATTTTATAGACCAAAGGTCCACTTTATTCATTCCACACTAAAATGAGGGAATAAACTTTTACCATGCTATAAGGAACGTCAGCAATTTCATGGCTTTTTATTTAGAACTAGCTGAAGGAAGTGCAACTATTAAAGATAAGTTGTCGTTATAGATTTATTATATTTAACTATATAAACTCATAAACATACATACTTACTACTACTGTCATCTATAACCACACCGAGCATCTATTCCAAATCATCTTACCTGAAACAAAATAAGCACAATTAGTGAAAGACGTCACATTTTCAAAAAAAAAAAGTAATCAAGCAGAAGGACCAGTAATCGAAATCCCTATCATTAAAACATTGAGATAGAAGGGATGGAACTCTCATCTCCGTCTGTATTTCCTTGTATCAACAAATATCCACTTAAGATAAGTAAAGAGGACCTCCCGTTTACAGAAGACTAATTAGTTTAGTCCGATTGCCTGTCTCGAGCACTCATCGGCTTCGCGTTTGTTAATCTTACAGTACTAACAGCCAATTAATTGATACTCGCTTTGCTTTTCAGTGGTTTATTGAATCGAAAATTTCCAGATTCGGCCAATATATCTGTTAAGTATTGCAATCTATCGATATATTTGTAGAAGTAATTTCGCCCCTGGTGAAAATATTAGGTATTTAGCAATGTTGGCAGAGAAGTTTCCAAAACTGTGTCATAATGCCTCATCATGCCTTTTAATTTCAAAACATATCAAATATCATTCTAATCCCATAATTTTAATAAACATGTATACTTCCAAAATCAATGAATGTCTTCACCTCTTCACATAGTTTTGCGATTCGATAACCCAAAGAAAGCCTTAAAAATTAATGCTTGAAATGTGAATTTTCCGTACACCTTCTGCCAACGAAGGGATTAGGTGGAAATATCGAATATGACAGAGGATTTGTGTGTACACTTTGTACCCAAAAAATAAACCCATTCTACATCAGTCATTTAACACGAATCAGTTTTACCACATTCCTAAAGAAGTTATATTGTAAAATATCGTAATACAGTTCAAAGCTATTTTATTGGCCATTAATCTAAAT
The DNA here is from genome assembly GCA_949987655.1 of Polymixis flavicincta. Taxonomy (NCBI): domain Eukaryota; kingdom Metazoa; phylum Arthropoda; class Insecta; order Lepidoptera; family Noctuidae; genus Polymixis; species Polymixis flavicincta. The sequence continues at coordinate 23,801,723 of OX465175.1, forward strand.
GACCGATAAGTGACGATGAAGACACTGCAGGAAATTGAGAAGATTGTGGATCACAAGACCTTGCACCCGCTGTGCTTAAAGCGAAACGTAACCAAAACGTAACAATACGAGTTTATGTAAACAAAGTCATACAAAGTCTGATGATGATGCATCGTTCAGACTACACTGGTAACTGTTTAATCGGATGAGTGCTCTACGAAGGAAATTGTGCAATTCAGTCAACACATCTCCAGGGGTTCTGCTGTGATTAAATTCGAACCGACATTTTCTATCACAGTTTAATCACGGTTATCTACTCCAAAATTAACTAGATTCAATTGTGTAAGGCTTATTTCTTTTCGGAATTCCGGAATTCTGAATTCCCTCGGAATTTCGGACATTCGGAATTCGGAATTCAAAGGCATAATCAGTTGCTACAATAATGCAAAACCGGGAGAGGGCCTTTCTAATATTTTCTCTAGCATCCAAAGGAAATCGCCTTAGGGAATCATTTGCGAACATTTATATACCGAAATTGGAGACGTAAATCTAAAAAAAATATCCTGTGGATTTTCTCTATACAGGGTGAAGGTATTATCAAATTTTAGTCTTGTGGTCGGTGGGTAGTTAAGACGGTATCGGTAATTTTAACGATCTCATTAAAGCACTAGTGTTTGCATAAAAATACACTTTGGGGAATCAGAACATACGGTCTCGGTTATTTTGGTGGCTTCAGTACGAATTAATTTGTCGAGGGTAAAATTAATTCTAGGTCTTAGGTCAGACCTTTGCTGCTAAAGTACATAATTTATATATTTTTTTTTAATTTCAGGCTTATTTATGGTAGTAAAACATTAATTGGTAGCCAGGCTTATTCAGCTAGGGGTTCCCAAAATAACATTTCTCTTTATTTTTGAACTGCACAATAACTTTGCTTAGTCTAAACACCATCATATTACAACATCAATTTTCACGTAATCCCCTTAAAATGGGTATTATTAAATATAGTTTTATCGCATGCCTTCACAAATCTGGTGCTACCAATAAATCACGTCTTTGCATAGAAATTGAGTTAATGCTCACTGGCGATGGCTTAATGGGTTCTTCCATTCATAAATTACCACAGAGCTGCTCATAACTCATGGAAAATAACTATTTTCATGCCATCAAAAAAATTTGCTGATATTTTATTTACCTGAATATGGAAGTGCTAACTTTTTATGTGCTGTTTTTGTACTGGACGCGCATGGTAGATTACGGCCGTGGGAACAATATAGGCTGATTATGTATATGTAACTTTTTATGATACACAAATTTTTGTTCGCACCGTTGTATGTTGCCTTGTTATTTTTCAGTAACGCACTAACTTTATATTTAGTAAAACTATTGAACAAAATTTGCAACATCAATAATAATTGCAGTATGAGCAAATGCACTAACACAAACTTACCAAAGCTGCTGACGAACCTATGCAGCGAACTTCCGCTAAGTTTATCATTCTCTGAAACTACGTCGACTGGCAGTATGAACAACTTCATACAATCCAAATACATACGCACTGCTCAAAATCCGTACCTGACGTGTATCTGTTGAAACGTCGACACACAGCGGGTCGTTAATCTGAACGGCAGTGTACGCCGAATGTGAAGGGACAATTCCTGAACACCGACACTTCCCTAAAAGCAACCGTACGTCAATGTAGGAAGGTACAATTTTGGTTGGTGTAAGTTTTTGTGTATAGTGACGAGGGCTAAAGCAGTAAAATGACTTTCGTGTTACGTTTGCTCGAATAAAATTATATGGTGTTGCTTTTTTGGTTACATCACATTTAATTGTTTTGTGTATTTTGATTCAGTTTTGTATCTAGGTAACTAACAAAGAAATACTATTTCAAATGTATATAAATTAAAAGTAACAGAAGGCTGTATCTGAAGTGAATAGCCATATTTTATTAAACGCGTCTTAACCAAATTGATGCATTGTTGTTTGTGTTCAATGCAGAATGCAACGTAGAGAAATAAGAATTTGCCATTTTATCAGCCATGACATTATTCCACCAAGCTACTTCATCCTCAACATCATTATCTTACCATTACTCTAATTTATTTGAGGTCGGCGCAACATATATTTTTCTTTCATACTTATCTATTAGAAGTCATCTCGATAGTCATCATCTTTTTAGCAATTTCAACTTTAACACAGTCGTTCGTTCCAACAAGCTACTACGTATACTTTTAAAAACTTCTTAATTTTATTTGATTTCATTGAACTTGAACACAATTTTACCATAAATAACCCTGCAACACTAGATTTGAATTTATTCTGCCACAACGACATTTAAATTTCATCTTCGGTTCAAAAACTTCACATAAAAACGCTTGACATACAAAGCCAGGGTTTCACAAGATGACAGTGAGATCGTTCAAGCACGTCACCTGCTAAAACCCGCTGAAAACTGACGGAAAATGAGCCAAGTTCACGAATAATATTACATTAAGTGACGTAGGATAATATTGTCACTTTGTGTGTACGAGTGTAAGTGTCAGTTTTGTAACTTAAAGTACACTTTCCATAATACCTACTGTTATACGTAGGCGCGTAATAAGATTATGTAAAATTGCTAAAGTTTAGCGTAATATGCAGGGTGGCAGAGACATCGATGCGTAAACTGAAATCACGAATTCAGCACAATTTCTAAACGTAGAAATTTTTCGTCGTTTTTCTATGAAACAGCAGATTTTATTTACAGCAGACTAATTTCAATTAACACGTTGCGGTAAAGAATCATGTAGGTACTGAATCCATGTTAACTGAATCCAATGTCCGGCCACCCTGTATTTAAATATTACGCTTAACTTTAATGTGGATTCACATTTAAAGTAGGTTATATTGAAAAAGGTGGTTTAGGAACCTAATCGTAGGTATCGCTAGGTAACAGGCTAGTTGCTGTAAAGGTTATAGGTTCCTCGGGTTTACCATTCAACCTTCCGGAGTATTTTGTACTTTTCTGGCATGTTAATAAGATACTTAAACAGTATTTCATATTTTGAAGGATATAAAGATAGAGGATCAACTTGGAGAGCTGAGAGAGCGCGTCATGATGTAAAAATAAGTAACATAGATTTATAACATAATATAAAATAGTAATATATTAATACAAACACGCCTTTATAATTTCGGTCCCACTCAAAAATAGAGTATGAATTTCGGTAAGTTCTGTGGGAGCGCGGCCTTATAGTACTTCACACATGTGGGCATACTATAGCTATACCTTACCTAGTAAAATAACATCGCACTAAAGTTGGTATAAGTTTAATCCTTAACGTACATAGGATGTTACCTATTCTTCCCTCATTACCTTAATGAGGGAAGAATAGGTAACATCCTAAGAAAACATAAGAAGTTGTTTTATCGAATTCGCGAAAGTTCCGCTTGCATCCGCTTCACAATATCTAATCAAGAGCTAATTAATGATTTGCTAAGCCCAGCTCATTTCGATGGTAAAATGTTCGGTTACGACAGCACAATGAATATTCATCTAACGAACATATAACGCGACTACGCGTACTGAATAATTAAATAAATACTCCACGCAGCTTATGAAATTTTATATGTAATTAATTAATTTTATATGTAATTATTTCATTTTAATTTCTTTCAGCAACCGGTTATTAAAATAGTTGAGAGTGTTTAGTTGTAATAAAAATAATATAATAAACTGTTATAACGGTGCGGTGGTTAATATTGTTTATGTAGTAATATTTTTTCTAAATGCTCAGTAGATGCAGTAGAATATCCAATTAAATATTTACGCACCTGTGTTCAAGTTCTTTAATTACTTTCTGATCTTATAAAATCATGACCAAGTTATGTAATCAATCACTCAATTTATTTAATAACTAGCCGTTGCCAGCAGCTTCGCCCACGTGAAGTTCGAAAAATATCCCACGGGGTCGTAGTCATCATCATCATCATTTCAGCCAGAAGACGTCCGCTGCTGGACATAGGCCTCCCCCAATTTGGGGGGCTTGCCATAATCGCCACGCTTGGCAGGCGGCTTGGCGATCACAGTATGGTGGTAAAATGCATAGAGAACGCTGCTGCCCATTCTCTAGTAAGCCCCTTAGTCGCCTCCTACGACACCCACTGGAAGAGATGCTATTTTTACGTCCGTCACCACACGGAACACGGACGTAGTACGGGAATAAAAAGCATCCTATGTGTTAATCCAGGTTATATATTATCTGTGTGCTAAATTTAATCCAAATCCCTTCAGCCGTTTCGCGAAACATCCAAACACAAAATCTTTCACATTTATAATATAAGTAGGATAGTAGGATTCAATTAATGACAATTATTTGATTACGTCAATTCATAAAAGCTTGCTAGATTACTGAAACATCTAATTAAAATAAATTAAAATGCAACTCGTAACAAAATATTACTTCCATAATATTTTTCGGAATGAATTAGAAATACCAAACTCGACAACTAATTTAATCTTAACCCTCAAAAAGCTGCTGGATTATTGGAACACGGAAAGCGTACGTCATGAATTAATTTAAAGGAGTAAATTTCTTGCCGATTTCCTTGTAATTTCAAAGAAGCGAGCTAATTTTGATGTTGAGTAAGACGCTAAGTTTAATGCAAACTTGATTAATTTTCAATTGCGAACATGTCTATGAATTATTGCATAAGTTTCAAAAAATTATTAACTATAATTCTGGATTGTCAATTCTAAGTATAGAAATTGTATGTATAGAAAATCCAGGATAGAACATTGGGTATTTCCGACTAGTTCTAACGATTATTACTAAAACAAAGTTTCGTCCCAAAAAACTACGAGAAATCAGAACTAAAAGTACGGCAGATGTCGAAGTTAATACAATTGTACTAGACAGTGATTTTGAGAGGTTGTTCGACCGGCGACTTCTCATGGATTGACTGGCACAACGCTCTTCCCCTCAGGCTTTCTGCGTGCGTGGAATAATAAGTCGCTAAAATATTCTGTTTTTCTTTTACTTAAAGAACAGGAAGTCAAGATGTAGAAACTATACAGATATAGAGATACTGCAGCATCCTCTGTTGAGATATTCTAAAAATTACTAGCAAAATTCTGGCGCAGAAAAACAAGTCGGTCATACTGTGAACCTAAAATTAAGCACTAAATTAAATATAATAAACTAGCAGTGTTCCGCGGTTTCACCCGCGTAGTTCCCGTTCCCGTGGGAATACGGGGATAAAATATAGCCTATGTCACCCGCGGATAGTGTAGCTTCCCAAAAGTGAAAGAATTTTTCAAATCGGTCCAGTAGTTTCGGAGCCTATTAAATGCAAACAAACAAACAATCAAATTTTTCCTATTTATAATATTAGTATAGATATAGATTAATATTATTTATATTAGTGTAGATTATTTTGTTATCCCAAATCTATATTTTGACAAAATATCCTGTGAAATACAAAACATAAAAGGTTCAACGCGGAAGTAGAGGGTTTAAGTTAGAAGCAGGAAGTGCGTACGGAGCCCCCCCATCCCCCTTTTCAGTTTCCGCATTGCGTCTCATTTGAACATAATGTTAGTTAACTGTAGTGTGCGTTTTAGTAGTTAATTATACGAGTAGCTGATGGTGTTCTTAGAAAACGTTCTTCGGGTAAGCTTTTAGTTTAATTTGATTTTAAGTAATTAATAAATGATGGTCGGAAAAATAGGTTTACTAAGTGGCTCTATATTTCTAGAGTATCGCACAAGTTTTCTGTAAATATTTATTTTTATTAGTGATCATTGATGACGCAAGTTCTCTGCAACCTTGTCCAAATGTTTAGCTTGTACAGAGGCCAGCACATCAAGCTACCCCAATCTGTCAAATTTCTTTGATAGTTTTTCAACTTTATCACAAAGGAATAAGGTTCATGTTCAATTGGGAAAATTTGACAGTTTGGGATAGCTTGACCTGCTGGCGTCTGTACAAGCGATACTCATAACAACAGTTTAATAATTTCCTCAACACTTTTATTCATCCCTGTGTCTGTGTCTGTTAATGTGTATCACATTTTAAAAATTAAACTCGTTTTCTTGTGTGTCTGTGTGACCAGTAAGATCTACTGAACGGCACAATGGACTTGGTCTATCACCATCATTTAGAGACTTTATTCCGACAGGTTTATGAGTATTTAACTAAGATAATGCACATAAATATCAATGTTTTGACGTCACTGCACCTGTGCAAAGCTGGGGCGGGTCGCTGGTATCCACACTAATAGGTATTACAAATACGAAAGCAACCTTGTCGGTCTGTGTGTTACCTTTTCACCTTCAAACGGCTGAACTGATGACACACAGGTAGACCATGGACCTGGGTTAGGACATAGGATACTTTTTATCTCGGTAGTACACTCCTGAGGGTTAAATTCCGACAGCTACGCGTACGGATCTGTGGGAAAAAGCTAGTCGAAACGAATATTATAACGATGAAAGATTTGTTTTCAAATTTTTGATTTTTACGTTTTCACGCTAAAACGGGTGAACAGATTAGGATAAAATTTTGCACATAGGTAGACCTTGACCTGGATTAAGACACAGATTACTTTTTATCCCGATATTCCTACGGTATCGACACTTATACGGGTGAATCAGCGGGGCGCAGCTAGTAATACATAGTAGTGCCATAATAATTATACATTTATCGATTAAAGTTCATAATACTTTGTAGTTATACAAAGTATTATGAACTTCACTAGTTCAACGTATCGTGTATCGCGAAGGGCAATCGATCCGTTTAAAGGCCATTATCGCAATTTATAGCCATTGCCAACGCACCATGGGGAGTTCCTTTCTGTAAGTAACATCTTGAAACACCCCCATGGGAGTAGACTATCAAGGTTATTCAAGAAATAGAGGTCCTGTCTCTTTATTTTCCATCAAAAGAATTATTTTGTTCTGCGACTTTTGCTAGTATGAAATATACATTCAAGACATTTTGTAGCTAATGCTACAAAACATTATTTTGTCTAGGATGTTGTTTTAAGACTTAATTTCTTTATCAGCTTACATAATATCACGCCGATATTCCTCGAAAGGATAAGCAAAAGTGAACCTCCATATTTCGCCAGTTGCCAGATTATTTTTACAAAAAAAAGGCGCTTTTTAGGGTTCCGTACCTCTAAAGGAAAAAACGGAACCCTTATAAGATCACTTTGTTGTCCGTCCGTCCGTCCGTCCGTCCGTCCGTCTGTCAAGACCGTTTTTCTCAGGAACGCGTGGAGGTATCAAACTGAAATTTCTATATGATACTTAGTTCTACTGTCCCTGGAAGCTGTAGAAAAATCAACCTTCTAAGTCAACGCAATCAAAAGATACAGCCATTTAGGCCGCAAAATTCCGCAAATTTTCGAAACTCGCACGGGAATCAAAACCTACAGGGTACTTCCCGTGAACTTAGAATCTTGAAATTTTGTACGAAGTCACGTCTTATAGTACAGATATAGGAAAAATTACGAAAACCGCAAATTTTTAGTTTCGTCATATAAAAAAAAATATTTTTGACAATTTTGAACTTTTACTTATATACCCACAGGTTTGTACGGAACCCTCGGTGCGAGAGTCCAACTCGCACTTGACCGGTTTTTTCAAAATGATTTGTCCCCAAGTCACAGTTCTTACCCAAAAAGGCATACTGTATAATGATTAAACGTCTCACTTTATACCCTGCGGGTATTATTGAACTAATTATTTCCATGAACCGAACACACACAGACTGTTTTGGTTCTTTCGATAAACATTATGGTACGCAATAAAGAATTGAGAATTGAATTAAGAACCGTTAGCATATGCGGTAAATCGTAAATATTCCGCGTTCAAATTTTCGTACATGTTATTGTGCAATATTTTCTTTCCACATGTATTTGCTCTCGGAATTCAGAATTCATTGAGAATTCATTAAATTAACGAACTTTGGATCGATGTTCGTTTTGTTTGTTGTTTTAACACAGCTGTGTATTTGTGTAATGTTTCAGTGAATTGTAAATTGGAGAAATGCATTGGTGTTTTTTTACGATGACTTAATATAAACCCATTTACATCTAGCTCTTGTAGGTAAAAAGCAAAATAAATATGACATAAGAAAACGTAGTACGTATCATATAGTTTTTTTAATTCCCTTTTTGGAACTTTAAAATTACTATCAAACACTAGTTGTACCGCTGCGCGGTCATATAGGACATGTATGTTGTTATATATTGGCCATCTAGAATGCACTCGTCATGTTGACGACATGTGACACAAACATGCTTCATAAACAACATCCAAACAAACACGAATACAAATAATATAATAACAATATTTAAACTAAATCTCTCATAAGAAATAAACAGTTTTATTTCTCAATAATGTTAAAAATCAACTATAAAAACGCAGGGTAGCAGAGGAATACTGGCTCACAAACTGTAACTATGAATTCAGCACAAGATTCGGTCGGTTATCAACAAAAAAATCTGCTGTTTTGCAGAAAAGTGCAAATACCTCTGCCAGAATGTATGGAGAAGCAATTTTTTTTAATAACCGACGATAAGTTACAACTCAGGGGCTTTGGAATCCATAGTAAAAGATTACGCATCGATGTCTCTGCCAACCTGTATATTCACTGCCTTTTTAAAACAGCCCTGTTTATACCATCCTCCTTTATTATAACGCCATCACAAAGATGCCACAGTATAGTCTCAACAAAGGCACAACGATACCGAGTCATCGCCATACGCATGCATCATTCAAGTCCCCATCAATATTGTAAGGGTTGTCGCTCAATCTCTGAAGGTTTTAGTTAAGCCCATCGTCCACGACGCTTTCCAAAAGTAACGTGCTGAAGAGTTTGTTTCATGTTTGTTTGTTTGAACGTACTAATCTCAAGAACTATCGGTCAGATTTGATCAATTATATTTTCATTTGATGGCCTTGAGAAAGGCTTTGATGACCCTTAGGAGCTTAGAAAAAAGGAAAAACACAGAAAGACCGCTAAGCAAAAACTAAGTGGTAGCGGGTATAAGGGATGCGTTGCCACAGCGTGGGTCGGGGAGAATTTTACGTAGACGAAATCGCGGGCATAACCTACAGAGTATATAAGATGATAATATAGGTACTACACAGGTACACACACCTCTGCTTAATCTCTCGAAGAAAACAAGCGAGATGTTAGTTTATTTTAAATAACATTATCCTCTTCACGGTATCTTGTGACAGCGATCGCGCGATCGAGACTATTTTTTTTTCCTTCAATATTCCAATGGTGGCTTATACACAAGGCGGCTTACAGGTATATACTTGCTTGTGATTGGTGACATCGTGTGCAGACCGCTATTGAAGTACTTAAGCTATGCTGTGACATTCTGAACACTCAACAGTGGTTTGAGAGTGTGACTGATTACTTTTGAGGAGCGTCGTGGACGACAGAACTTACAGTACCTAACAAGAAAACTTACGAAGGACACGGACAACTTACGAATGAAAACTTTGTTTATGGGCACCAGATGTTTTTTCTTGTTTCGGGAATCTAACTAGAGAGTATAGGTTTTCAGTTGAAGGGTATGGTGTTAGTAAAACTGTGCATGCGGCACATGAAATTGATGTTTTGTATGACTCTAAGCAATAGGACATAGGTCGTAGATGGAAGTAGGCAACAAAAGAGACATATATTCCTACTATTCCTAATCTATATATATAAAATGAATCGCCGAAATGTATGTACGCGCATTACTTCCGAACGACTGCACCAAATTGGATAATTCTTTTTTTTATGTGTTCCTTATTGTCAGGACAAGGTTTGTATAGCTAATGCCATTTCAATATTCATAGCTAAGACAGGACAACGTCTGCCGGGTCAGCTAGTAAGATTATAAATGCGAAAGAAACTCTGCCTGTCTGTTACGGTTTCACGCCTAAACCGCTGAACCGATCGTCATGAAATATAGCACAGATATAGCCTGGGATATGGAGAAGGACATAGGCAATTTTTTTACGTGATAACCAACATCCACGATAGTTTATTAAAATGCGCATAGTTTTAACTGAAAGTACAGGACATTACCTTGAATATTACCCGATTTAGGTCAAAACTGAACGCCATTGTCCCATAAAAATCGCTAACCAAATTGCGAAGTTGATCCGACAAGCTGTAAAACAATTGTTTACTGCCCATTGAACGGAAAATCAAACTGCCTTTTAGAATTTTTACAGAAGGGTTGTGGTAATCCGGACGATAACAGTCTCCATAGGAACATGTATTAAGTGATAATGTAAAGCTAATTTATGGAAGTGCACGAATACTACATGATACACCGGACTATATGCCATAGGCAAACACTTGAGACATGAAAGGACACATTGGACGATGAATGAAGTCATTAAATCCGTACTCCGTGTGAATAACGATTTAAGGACTTCATTGGATACAATAAATGGAAATTTCGACTAAAATGTCCATGCATACATGCAGATAGAGATACTTTCAAATGTTTATGATAAGTACCAAAAAGAAATGATTCCTTATTAAGTACAAAAAAAAAAAAAAAACATTTTTCTGACTTCAAAAAGCCCTGCGGTTTATTTATCATTCGTGGCACGATAATAATATAGATAATAATAATAATATAATATAACATTCAAAGTTATGTAATTTGCCTTTGTGAAGGGACCCTTTGTAATGTGTTCACTCAGAGGGATTTGCGTATGTTGGGTTTAGAAGCTAAATGTTAACACGTGTTTGTTTATTTATTAAAGCCGATATTGTTAAAAGGGAAAGAGGTACACGACTACAGAGGTACATGACTTAAATCTACACACATAATAAAATAAGAAAAATGTGGAAATTGTGCATTGATTATTAAAAAAAAATTATCAAGTAATTGCTTCGAGGAACAAGTCTAATGTCGAAGAATATGTGGATTCTTTTTCTGTTTTTCTAGATACATTTTCGGTTTGGCGCAAAAACGGATATAACCTAGATTAACGCATACCTAGGGTACTTTTAGTACTACATTCCTATGGGATATATTCCTATAGGATAACACGCGGACGATTTAAATGTATAAAACTATTCCTTCAGCTATTAAGATACGTTTGTTTAAAACTCAGTTAAAGTTTGTTCGATCAGGGAACTGAACTAAATCGAACTCAGGTTTAGGTTCACTAAACTGCGTTATTCTTCTAACCTACATAACGGATTTTGATGCGATTTTCACCATAATTTCAACAAATTATTCCAAAAGGTTTATGTATGATCATGATCATTGACAGCGCCACTTCACCCACTGATGGTTCTACGCCTCTGTTTTCTTGTACCAGTTCTGCCGCTTCTGTGCCAGCCTCATCTAGGTTTTGCCCGCGATGGCAATAATTTATTTATTTATTGACACCAATAAGTACAACATCTTACAGTTTCCCAAGACGATGTTATAAACACATATTAAACTATTAATTCCTATAAAATACACTTCAACATAAAATTGAACAATAAACATAAAAACAAAAAATGAAATAAAAATTACAACGTCAAATATGTACCTACGACTTCTTCAATGCACTTCTAATGTCGGTTGTGTATATAAAACTTACGTATAATATAGAAATGTCGATGTTACGCCAAGTCGTAAGAGCCGTGCTAGCAGGGGCGGGTCGCTAGTAAATAATAAAACAACACTATACCTAATACTATATGTAACTAAACTATAAAGCAGACAGGCACATAATCAGCCTATTATGTTCCCACTGCTGGGAAACAGGCCTCCTCTCTGTGAGAGAGAATGGGCCGTAATCCACCACGCAGGCTCAGTGCGAGTTGGTAGATGTCACATGTCATCGAATTTTTGGTTCTAGGACGGTTCGGTTTTCTCACGATATTTTTCTTCACCGTTTTGGGAGCCGTGGTGACGAAATTAAATACACGAAGTAAAGTGCCTGCCTGGGTTCGAACTCACAATCTACAAATCGAAGTCGGGGTAGTGTTACTACTGGGCCACCACTGCTCACAGGCAAGCACACAGCGAAGTTTAAACTTCGTTTGCTCTAAAAGAAACAACGTGAAAAATCCCCTTTTCACGAACACAAAACTTTCCGATTCTGACAAAGTAATATCCCAAAGCCTTTTCATGCTCACAGCAGTTCCAATATCTTTTGTGGTAAATGTGGAACCAATTTTATTGCCTTTGAAAATATGGAACTTGGTAAAAATAAAAGATTTGTTTCGATTTAGAAGTAAGTAAACCAAATATTATGTTTTCTGCCACAGGCTGACACTGCTATTAAGAAACCTGTGATTTCATTTAAATCTACAGCACGAATTTGAAAAAATATACTGTCTGAATGTGGAGGACGGAATTAACCCTGCTTATTTTGAACAATAGCCCTAAGTTTAGGGCACCAGACAGACTATCGAGAGTCCCGTCCGTTTCCCTGTCACTTGAACCCACTTCTGGCCCAAGTACCTAAGATACTAACCTATACCTAGGTATCTTAAGTAGGTAGGTTTTTATTAAGGTTACAAAATTTTCAAAATACAAACATTTCTAAATATCTACGAAGCCACTGAATCCTTGAGGCACTTCAATAGAAAGATCTAATTCCCAGCATCTGGCGCTTAAATAACATGATTTGCTTTTAGACTTGTCCTCCATGTTTTAGACAAACCAATTTCAGTAGAAGGCTTGAGTTCATCCGCATAATTCCGCATCCGTGACTGCAAACTAAGATCTGCCGCTATGACGAACAGTGAAGTTAGTCGCGTCTCAAATAGTTCTGAAGTTTATAGAATAATTTACGCGTAGGACCCAGATAATAATGTATCTGAATTTACTTAATTAGGGGCAAATTTTTCAATAGTCATGAAAGATAACTTTTATCTGAAGAATAAATCCGACAGGTTTTATACAAAAATAAATAAAATGTTCCATACAAAAGCTGTCAAACCAACATATTTATTCCTCACATAAAAGTTATGACTATTGAAAAATCAGCCCTGAGTAAAAAATCTTAAATTATTTGTACACTCACATCACCACACATCGCCTAACCTGCTGGGTCTAGAAATTTTACACAAGAGTTTCTCTTAATAACGAAGATAAGGACTAAATCAGATTTGTAAATATTCATTCAAAAGAGCATAAAAGTTCCGTTTGGCTCCCAGACTGGAGCGGGCCGGGGCTGCGTTGAATCGGCTCTTGCTCAATCTAGGAGGGCCAAACGCCTCCTACCGGAGGCTCTACGCGGGGATCGTGCGGTCCATGGCCCTATACAGGGCGCCGGTGTGGGCGCCTACATTGAGGCGCCAATCAACTCGCCGGTTGAGGGCGTCCCATAGGGTCATAGCCGTACGAATGATCCGAGGATATCGCACGATCTCCGGCGAGGCGGCGGGCCTCCTTGCCGGATTACCGCCATGGGATCTGGAGGCAAAGGTCCTCGCGCACATGTGGCAATGGCGCGAGGAGGCCAAATGCCGGGGTGTAACTCCGCTGCCGCAGGAAATCGCAGGACAGCGGACAGAGCTCCGGCGGTATCTCATGGCGACATGGAGAGTGCGATTGTCGCGGTAAGTCCCCACTTTGAGGAGTGGTTTGAGAGGCGGCATGGCGTCCTCACCTTCCGCCTGACGCAGGTCGTCACCGGACACGGTTGTTTCGGGAGGTTCCTGTTTCGGATGCGGGAGGAAACGCCCGGGTGTTTCCACTGCGAAGATCGCCCTGAGGACACGGTGGAGCACACGGTGGCGGTTTGCCCGGCTTGGGCGGAACACCGCCGTGTCCTCGTGGACGCGATCGGCGGCGGCGATCTCTCGCGTCCGGCCCTGGTCCAGACCATGGTACGGAGCGAGAGTGCATGGGTAGCCATCACCTCCTTCAGTGAAGCAGTGATGCTCGCGAAGAGGGAGGCGGCGCACGTGAGGGAGAGGCAGCATATGCGCCCTCGCGAACCTAGCCGCCGCAGGATACGGAGACGCCCTGGGCGTCGGGAATCCCAGGCCAATTTCCGGCCACCGTAGGCATGAGCTTGCGGACGGTGAGTAATGGGTAGCTCGCTGTCCGGTAAGGACCAAGCCCAAGTCGACGGCGTGTTGTGTTCCACGCGCGCCTCAAACAGATGTCAGCACAAAAAATGATGGAGCCCGCAAGGGCCGATGCCTGCCAGGGGTGCGGGTTTATTCGAAAGGGATACCACAGCCCCTGGCATACGGGCTACTGAAGGAACACGGGTGGGTGTTAGTCAGTAAAAGTCTGACACGCCCTCCTGCTCTACTCAGCAGGAGAAGTCATTTGATGATTTCCCAACCAAAAAAAAAAACATATAACTTCTCCCGCTCTGGGTGGAGCAGGAGGGCTCCTGCTCCACCCAGAGCGGGAGAAGTTATATGATGATTACCCACCCAAAAAAGAAAAAAAAAAGAGCATAAACGTTTATGTGAAAGTTCGTAATTTTTTCCGATAGCTCCGGGCACGCGTCCCGTGGTTTAATAAATGTTTGCTACTTCTAAATGTTACAATTCGGTTTTGGACGCAATGATCGCTGAAGATAGGGCTGTTCGTGCGGCAAAATAATGTACTGGAAGGATTTCATTAAATACGTGCCATCGATACGATCAAAGGAACAATGTCTGTGAATTATATAAAAATATATCCATTTAGCTTGTTCACTACTTAACAAAGGTACAGAAAAAGCTAAATGGATATATTTGGTAAGTTGACTTAATTGGTGAAGTTTGTAAATTAAGATTAATTTAATGGCGTGGTTAAGTAGCATAGTTCCCTGACTGATTGCCATTTCCCGAAAAAGTTGTAAAAAGAAAAAACATTGATAATGAGATGCATAGTTATAAATCATTATCAACTCTTCCCGGAATTTTATTTCACGAGTGTTTGTACTAACAATACCGAAACTTTAGCCTGTCTACTCGAATTTAAGTCTACCAAAGTTACCCAGTAGTTTAGCCAGAACGGAACTTAAATCTGCCAAACTGAGGTCTTAACTTAGGACGTTGTTTCTCGGTCAAATGTTTGGCGAACGGAATATGGTTTACGCATTGCAGGATACACGACCTCGATGCGTTCGAAGCAATGTATACAACTCATATAACACAGAAATGTTCAATGTACATTTATGTATACTAGAGTAGACCCCTTGATTATTTTTTTTTTTTTTTTTAATCAAATCCTGTAAAGAAAAGATTTGCGTAGGTACCCAAAAAAACCAATGAGTAAGAATGAGTTTTTTTACCATATCCATCCTATGAAGAGTTCACTGTAAATTAGAAAGGACGTATTTCCGTGAGGAATGCCTTTGGCATGACATCAAGGAAGTTTTGTAGGTTAGTAGCACGCAAATAAACATTTTTTACTTTTCGATTTGGATAAGTGCGTTTATCTGCATCGCACTTGATGTTTTTTATTTTTATTTATGAAGGCAGTAACTTTACGTTGATATACAGCGATCATAACTTTATTTGTCAATTAGTAGTTATGTCAATGTTAATACCGGGTGGTCATAATACACAGACAGCTGAGCTATACTACTGGGGAGTTTGTTGGGCCATTTCTTCTTCTATCTAAAGCACTAAGAAGTAGTGAATGGCGGGCCTTTTTGATAGACTATCTCTATACTTAAAACGTTGAAAAAGTGCTGATTCTCAGCATAGTCTGAATAAATAACTTTCGATTTTATTTTGTTGAGATTTTAGCTAGATATTTCAAATAAGATTATTTGTTGAACACAAATTAGCTATCAACCATAAACTTTGGTCACTTAAAATCTTTATGTGGAACAAAGAAAACATTTGACCAAATTCGGTAGACAAATTCAAACACATTTTATTTTTAGTTACCCAAACAACAATCCTTGACACCAATACATAGCAAGTTAAAAAAAGACAAAACTGCCAAGTCTATGATATACGAGGCCCACACAGGCAGCAATCGAACTCGAGCGAGATAAATAAAATATTCAACCGAGCTGCGAACGTTCAGGCTTGCGTACTTTTTTTTAGATCGCCCCGTACATTTTTTTAAACCGCAGTACATTTTTTATTGAAGACTAGCTGACCCGACAGACGTTGTCCTGTTCGTCCAAAAGTCATTCATGCAAAATCACTACCCTACCTACGCTACCCTACACTACCCTACCTACCCTACACTACCCTACCCTACACTACCCTAACCTACCTACCTACCCTACCTACCTACCCTACCTACCCTACCTACCCTACCTATCCTACCTACCCTACCTACCCTACCTATCCTACCTACCCTACCTACCCTACCTACCCTACCTACCCTACCTACTCTACCTACCCTACCTACCCTACCTACCCTACCTACCCTACCTACCCTACCTACCCTACCTACCCTACCTACCCTACCTACCCTACCTACCCTACCTACCCTACCTACCCTACCTACCCTACCTACCCTACCTACCCTACCTACCCTACCTACCCTACCTACCCTACCTACCCTACCTACCCTACCTACCCTACCTACCCTACCTACCCTACCTACCCTACCCTATCTACCCTATTATCCTATCCGTGAAAATTTTCGTTTTTCGACAGCCAACTTCCACTTTGATACTTTTTTTATTTCTGAAACAACTGAACGGGATAAAAAGTATCCTATGTCCTTCTCCTGGCTCTAAACTACCTCCCTGCCAATTTTCAGCTAAATCGGTTCAGCCGTTCTTGAGTTATAAGTGAAGTAACTAACACGACTTTCTTTTATATATATAGATTCTCAGTCGCATGCTGATTCTGTTTTACTGACACGATGACGTATACTGTTCTGAAGATGTTATGGTATGAAGGTACCCGAGGATCACGTATGTGGCAGGATTTTATATTTTGATTTAAGAATCGATGCACGATGAGATCTTTTCTGAAAATTATATCTCAAATCTAAACTGGTCCCAGCTGTCATTTGTGGATCTTTGACAGTCGTTGCGGGTTCGGAAGCCTGAAATTCTGACAACCAGTGTATCATGTTGCCAGGTAACTGGGTAGTGGAGGTTAGCTGCATCGGTTAGATTGGAAGCCGACCCCACCTTAGTTGGGAAAAGGCTAGGCAGATGAGAAAGACATAAATAGTCTAGACATGCTTAAATAGGAATTTTACTACAAGCAGTTTTTGTTTTGCGTGTAAAAATCTATATTAAACCTACTATATTACATGAACAACTGACAGTTCTGGATTTATTTAAATTCCGCTCTGAGTCCCCATGTCACATCATATACCATGGGGTTAAAAGGGACAGAGACACGGCTACTAGTAGGTACTTCTCCCAAATACATAAATCTTTTTCGTTAGTTGACCACGCCATAAATTCTCTGGGGTTTTGAAACTATGGTCCGTTCGGGAGTAAAAACTACATTTCCTTTCATCGAACCTTCGCCATTTACTTTCAAAGGGAAATAAAAATGATTGTGAGCATTTGTGGGTCTCGACTATTCTTTCTGGGGATGTTTTTTTTTTTTTTCAGAAGGCGGTTGTTGAAAGCTACATAATAAACATGCTGGCAAATTAGGAATCTAAAAAAGATAATTGATAGCTGATATTGGATTGGCAGTCCTTTGCATGAACTTAAGGATCACTTACTTAGAAATTTTTACTACAGTTAAAACTATACCAGATGTGAGGCACAATATTTTTATGCCAAATGTCATCTAACCTAGCATCTAGCGCCCTATTAGAATACCAGCCGTGCGACACTTATTTTTAAACGTCGTAGGATCATCCTGAGATTGACCTTTTGGCGTCGTACAGGACTTGGAGATTTTATTTAATTTTGCTTTTTTTATTGTTATGTGATAGCGACGAGAAGACACAAAAAGACTTGAGGTCTCATGTAACATTCAAGAGCTCATAGAGAATTTAGTTCTGTAGTCTTGGATACGTGTAGTGTGTTTAGTTTAGTTTGTGATATTCCTGTGAGAGTCCCAATATCTACTTTTAATTTTTCTTTATTTCTTTTATTTGCAACCAGCCATTCCGGCTTAGTTAGGTATATGTGAAGAACAGCACATTTTTTCAAAATGGTATCTAAATGCAACCAGTCATATAAGTAAGTAATAAACATCGAAACTTTCTGACTTATTATATTAGTTCAATGTGGAATAGTTAAATTTCCTCAATAAACTGCAGCTGAATCGGTTCACACTATTAAAATAATTGTATCGAACTTAGATTTAAATTTAAGCCAGGCTTCGGTTGCATAGCTCTCATTTTAGGTCTCACTGCAAAATTCTACTACAGTACAAGCAAACAATTGAATTGCTTCGTAATGGTATTTCCATTACGATGGGATTCAATTGTTTGCTTCTGTACAATACTGTAGTAGAACTTTGCAGTGAGACCTAAAATGAGAGCTACGCAACCTGCCAAGTCATTTTAATTCATTCTACATTTTCATACGACAGAAGCTTAAATGTCTCGTCAAATATATCTTGTTAAATACAATAATTACCCATATAAAATAGTTATTTTCTCACAAATAAAAGCAGAACCACGTTAACATTTTCTCATTTTTCCAAAATGTACTGCACGCAACCGGTGCCAACGCGCACAAAATATGTACAGGCAGAAATAAAAGTCATTTGAACTAAAACTTTATCCATTTTTGTCTCAACTGTGTGATAAAGTTAGGTTAAGTTACGGTAGGTACTGCTTATCACGACAGGCCGTGGTCGCCAAATGTTTTAGGGACGCGCAAAGGCGTCTTCTGAAAATTAAACATAAACACACCACAACGAATTAGGCACGCAAGTTTAGTGATTGGCACAATAAAGGTTATTGTATTTTTAGAGGAACCTACCTCTAGTGTGTCAGTGAGCGTACTTCGTCATCATTATCTATCTACCTAGCTTTTTCCCAACTATGTTGGGGTCGGCTTCCAGTCTAACCGGATGCACCTGAATACCAGTATTTTACATGGAGCGACAGCCTATCTGACCTCCACAACCCAGTTACTGGGTAATACGATACCCCTTGGTAAGACTAGTTGTCAGACTTTGGGGCTTCTGACGAACCGTTACGACTGTCAAAGTTAGTGAACGTCATTCAGCTGAATATCTAATTATGATGATTTAGAAATATTGAGATTAATAAGGGATCAAAGGTGTATGTGAAAGTAATCGCTATGCCATGCCCTTAAACACTTTCAAAAATAAAAATAATAATAAAACGACACTAAAAAATAACACCTACAAAAATCACACGTGAATTTTGTAGGTGTTTTTTTTAGTGGGGTTCTAAGAACTATAAAATGTACGTGTACATTTTTTAGTTCTTGATTTTTTATCGGGCGATCAAAACGCTGCTAACAATACCTCATTTCTTAAATTATGATAAGAATTTTAGAAGTTATGAGGGAACAGATGAACATACATACATAACCACATAGTTACACAAATACATACCGATCGAAATTTCAACCCGCCCTTTTGCTTCGCCGTAGTTGGGTAAAAAGATAGAGAGAACCGAACAAATACTGGTTCCTCCACTGCATTATGTATATACTGTGACCTCCATTAATCTGTGAGCGACACCAACTTTTAACATTCTGCCGCCTATCTCGGTAATGGTCCATTAATTCTACTTAGCTGCTGAAATATTAAATTATTGCAAGCTGCGGTGTGCAAGAACGCTGTTAATAAAATATGTTGATGCGTAAGATAGCATGCATTAAATATTGTGTTTACAAACTTGCTTCCTTACGTCTTACCTAATAAACATGAAAACAGAAAAACTGTTTTGTTTTCTTCATAAAATTATAGCAAAGGTCTTCAAAACTTCTAAAGTTTTCGATAATTTAGGGTGCTTTTTATAATGAAAGGCCTTAAATTAATTTCTTTATTTCACTTTTATATTTATACGTATTCCGTCATTTTCATTCCGACAAATGAAAATATCGAGAATACCCAGATACAAAACTAACGTCACGACGCTTGCAAAAACAACTGAATTGAATTAAAAACTTGTCCGCGATATGAAACGGCTAAGTTACTGTTAAGTTTCAAGCATAACAATATTTGTTTGTTGTATTGTCGAACGCCTGTATCAACTTGTTTGTGCCGTGTCTTAACTTTTAAGCCTGGATATTATTTGACTGAATACGTCACTTATATGAATACACGCGGGTGAAATTGGATATTTATTTATTAACAATAATAGACTGAAATATATTATTCAGCTAACATTCAGAAAAAGGTAAAAGTAATTCTTAAAATAGAAGTGCAAGATCTATTATTGTATTGTTACGCCTGCAAATATCTATTTCGTAATAATAAGTTGCGCTATTAGTTGGAGAATTTATCAGAATTTTGACGCCATGTTGGTGTTGATTAATTACTTCATCTTCTTTATCTCAATAAATGCTAGGGAGTCACAATAAATACTTTTTCCTTCTTTCTTACCTTGCGATCTATTTTTTGGCAATATATGTACCACACTGCAGGTTTTAATTTATAAAATGCTTTTAAATAATTAACTTGTACGGCTTAAGGCTTAAGTTAATTATTTAAAAACATTTTACTTATATTCATAGTCTAAAGCCAACATATTTCTTCAAAGGCTCACCGTAGACCAAGACAAAAGTAACACTGTGAATTTTCGAATAAATGGAATACTAAACTTTGTTATCGGTGTCATAAATTGCAAAATTGTACGAAGGGACATCGTCACTGACATCAAGAAACTCCTCGGAATATCCAGCGCGAGATAATTTACACTTTAAGGCCCTCATAATAAAGTTTATCATTCAATGGCATAAAAAATCCTCTGCTTTGTGCGAAGCCTTACACAACTACAATGAGCGATCGTAAGGAAATTGGTAAATTGGAGACCGCAGTAAACCTTCATTGTTATTAGAGAAAGGAAGAATACTGGCCGTCGTATTTATAGCGGATATTATTCAATATTCGTTCACTTTGGTCGCCGGACATGAGCTTAGCATTAGTTAGACTTAATTTAACTTAAAGTAACTTAACATTGCTAAGTTATGTTCTTGACTTTGTATTTTAAGGTGAAATTTTTTAATCCTGTAAATTTTCAATGGATTTTCGAGATTATTTTAGAGTAAAAAATGTTTAACTTAGTTAACATTTAAATTCTTTCACAGACCAATTAAATATGTAAATGGCTGTTTTCAGAATTTATCAAAATAGTTTAATAACCATTGGCCAATTTTGATAACATCATTATCAGACCACGTACATTTTGATAGTTTTCTGTATTCAGAACGACCTGCAGTAGTTATAGGAAAACGGTTAAAATTAAACATGTGTCATTTGACGCTGTACTGACTGAATAAACTATTTGCTTATTATTCTTATATGCAATGCAATTAGGCCCACTGCTGGGACACAGGCTTCCTCCTGGTGAGAGGGAGTGGGCCGTAATCCACCACGCGGTCCCACTGCGGTTTAGTAAATGTCACATAATCTTCGAAGTTTTGGTTCTAGGACATGCCGGTTTCCTCACGATATTTTCCTTCACCGTTTTAAGAGCAGTGGTGACGACAAATTTACACAAAGTAAATCGCCTAACTGGATTCGAACCGGTAATTGCGACCACTGAGCCACCACTGCTCATCTACGTGGGTAAAACTAATTAATAGCCTACCTTGTTAGTATAGTTGCAAGGGAAACCCGTTCTGGGTTCCCTACCGAGGCCGATAGGTATATTTTTTTTTAGTGGCAGTCTAGATTTATATTCGGTTGTTAGCAACCGCCTCGCCCCTTACTATATGACACTTAAGCTCTGACCAATTTGAAGTGAACTCCACGCGGGATGCGGGACTAAATTTACTTATACAGATTGATAAAGGATTATTATGACAAATGGTTTTATTTCTGTAAGTCATCATCATTTTCATATTAGCCGAAGACGTCCACTGCTAGACATAGGCCTCCTACAAAACTTACGGGTTTAGCCATACTCGCCACGCCTGGCAGGCGGGTTGGCGATCGCAGTATGGTGGTCAAATGCATAGAGAACGCTGCTGCCCATTCTCTAGTAAGTCCCTTAGTCGTCTTCTTCGATACCCACGGGAAGAAATGGGATGATGATATTATTTTACGTCCGGCACCACACGGTGCATGTACGTAACTTACGTAAGTTTCTGTAAGTACGTTTGTAAAAACAGTTTTACAGGTAAATCGAATTTTTAAACTAGATGAGGTC
Organism: Polymixis flavicincta; assembly: GCA_949987655.1. Lineage (NCBI taxonomy): Eukaryota > Metazoa > Arthropoda > Insecta > Lepidoptera > Noctuidae > Polymixis > Polymixis flavicincta. The sequence continues at coordinate 23,823,908 of OX465175.1, forward strand.
GGCGTTTCCTATCTGACTACTCTGAGAAGAAAGGCCGAAACAAACTCACAGGACAGTCTCTTTTAAAGTCTAGACATAATCTTGGTCAGATCATGTGATTGTGTCAAGTAAAACTGGTGTTCAAACGGGCGTGAATAGTCTAGTGAGTTATTTATCATTACAACAATGGCTACGCACAATTGTGTCCCACGTATCTCACGGGATTCACCTGTGGCCAGAGCTTTAAGCATAACTAGCGAAATGCGGGTGTAGGTCCTAAACACACCTGCCTATCCCTTAAGGGAATACACGTGTGATGCTATGCTATGTAATAATTAATAACATTCACACTTATCAGTATATTTGCTCGTATTCCCTTAACGTCATGTCACTTCCATTAAAAACAATGATCACATTACCTCGGGAGTAGGAAAAACAAACATTTCACACAACATAAATAGAATGTTGATATTAGAAAGGAGATAGAACAAACTGACATGACAAAAGCCGCCAATTTAAATCGCGGTCGACACATTATTTTACCGTCTGTAAAATTATGACACCTAATCCATTGGATTAAACCCAATATTATGAAAATAATAACTTTTATGTACCTATCAAATTAGTTGCTATCCTAAAAAGTTTCACAAAATTGACCGAAAGCTGCATGTAGGCCAATTCTCGTAATTAAAAACGTTTACAATCTAGTCGCAGTGTCATCTCAGCGACAAACAAACGTCAAAAAATTGTCAAAAATGTATGGAAACTTGCGGTTTTTTGACAGATTGAGACTGAGATCAGAGGGGCAATTCTGCTAATTTTAAGAACGTTCACAGTCTGATCTCAGTGTCAATCTGTCAAAAATTCCTCGAGTTTCCATACATTTCTGACACATTTTTGAAATTCGATTGTCGCTGAGATGACACTGCAAACGTTTTTAATTACGAGAATTGGCCTTCAGACTGTGAACGTTTTTTAAAATTAGGAGAATTGCCCCTCTGGTTGTTCTACACACAGAAGGTTATTAATTCTCTTGTATTTTTTGTTTAGAAAATAATTACAATATAAGTTGTGGATAAGTAAAGAATATTTATAGCCCTAAACAAGGATTATCTCTGTACATGTGAAAGGCTATTACAATCGTAAACAAAGGGCATAACTGTTACCCATACAAATATTTGTCACGTAGCGGAAAGCTGCTCGTAACGCGTAGGCGGACATTGCTACGAATACTGCTACGGCGTAGCGGCTACGCGGTAGCAGCTACGCGGTACGAATTGACAAAATTCTACGATAAGGTTAAACAATTTTAGTAATAAAACTTTTCATGTCACACTTAAATGTTAAAAACCATTTTATATTTTACTGGTGTAAAAGAAAACATCAGAGGGAATCTCTAGCGACCAAAGTAGAAATGACATTTTACTTTCAAGAGAAACAGGATTGTTTTACCGATGTCGACGGGTAAGATTTTTTGAGGAAAACAATGACAACGTCCCAACCCGGCTTTTATGCCGAACCGAAGACCTAGATTTCCATGCTGGCTGTGTAGAATATCTCAAGAAAAAAAAAACGTAAATCCAACTTACTGTGGAGATAACATTTTCCTGATGACAAAACATCACGCCTGTGTTCCCCGAAAGGGTACGTAGAGACCTTTAGTACACTCATATTTCGCAAGTTATGTTTAAGTCCCCGAGACTTAATCATGGGAGCGAGCCTATTGCCTTCAATTGAGCACAAATGCAGATTCCGGGCTGCTTCTGAGAAATTCCAAATGGCAAATCAATAACGCTCTGCCCGGCGCAGGAATTGAACCACATGCTCAGCAGTACCGCAACCTCTTGTACTTTCTTAATAACAATTGTCAAATATATCTGTCAAAATCAATAATCGATTTGAAATAGGCACTTTTAAACATCAAAAAACACTGTTCTCAAACGGTGAAGGAAAACTTTGTGAGGAAACCGGCATGTCCTAGAACCAAAAATTCGAAGACATGTGACATCTACCAATCCGCACTGGGCTCGCGTGGTGGATTACGGCCCACGCCCTCTCACGGAGAGGAGGCCTGTGTCCCAGCAGTGGGTAGGTACATTATAGGCTGAGTATGTATGTAAACATCAAAAAAAGGCATAAAAGTCAGTTTTGAACAGCATCTGACAGATAGGACCACAATATTTCTTCTCCGTTTTATATATTGCTTACCGTAAGTAATCGAATTATCGTAAATTGACTACAACTCAAGCGAGACGATAGGCACTTACGCGCAATTTTCTCATTCCAAATAAAGAATAAATACTTATCGAGATGTCTAAGTCTATTATTAGCGGACCATATAATTGTTTAGGTACATGTTCTTATAAGGGTATCCCATTTATGAAGTGTTCGTTAAGACGCCCAATAAAAGTGCTGGAATATTCTTATCAATCTTAGATTTTTTTCAGGTTTCACTAATAAAAGACATGGCAAAAAATTGCATGGGCTTGTACCCCAGAATGTACAGATATAAAATCTATATTATTTAATACTACTGATCTTCTATAAACAAAATTATAAAGGCGCATGTTGCTCAGCAGTAGGGGACATAAAATATGAAAGTTTAATAAAGTTGACTGCTAAGGTATTTTATGTAGATTAATGTGTATATATCTAGGCCAGGCGTGTAATATAAATAGCATTTTAGGCGATGCCATGAAGACGAGAGGGCTCAATTCCGAAATGTGTTTTTAAATTGGTTGCAAGGCATCTTCTTATATGTATTGTCATAGCATGCACCACAGACACAGATTTGAGGTGATAATCTCCTTTGTTTTTAACATTTCTTTAAAAAAACCCCGAAGCCTAAAAAGTGAATTTTAATAAAAAGTTGGAAACAAGAAACTTGTTTTAAAAGGATGACTATTTGATTGAATACTATAAGGAAACTCATGCAGTCGGAGGCAATAAAGGTCTTGATTGTTAAATTTAAGAAGGTACAAGTTTCTTGTTTCCAACTTTTTTCATTAAGTTCACTTTTTAAGCAGTCGGATTTTTTGATTTTGTAAAAAAAAACACAGTTTTTAGTTAATTTTTGACGTAAATGAGAGCTATTTATGAAACACTTTATTTTGATACCCCTGGAATAGGTTTTGAGAAAAAAAAAAGACAAAATATGGGGCCAAAAATCGGCAATTCTAATATTTATTCAATTTTGATATACCCAGTGTCACTCTCACAATTAAGACGAATCTAACGGCACCTCTCAAGCTGAAATCGATAAAGCCGTTTAGGCTACAGAGCGTGCCAAATAAATATACATACATACACTCTAAAAGCAACCCTCCTTCTGGCGCAGTCGGGTAAAAACTAGTGTCATCATCTTTATTGATGTTTAGGAAATACAGAGGGAAAAGCGTTCATTGATCTTCATCAAACGTAAAGGAAACATTCTGGTCGTTGGTTATATAAAATATGTAAATGTAATCATCGACGACTAAGAAGGTTTAATATCAATCTAACCTGAAATTTTTAGTTTTCTTCTTCGTGATGAAAAAGCCTGGTGGCTTTTCATAAATAAAACATTTATGTCACATAAAACGACAATTCAAAGACGAGAAAGTGTACTTATTTATAAGAACATTTCAAATACACAGAGCTTAAATCATCTTTGAACATACGCTTATGTACACACAAAGCAAGTCACTTATATTTTTAATCGCATCAATGCGAGTGCGTAAATTACGTTTCCTCTCTTGTGTACGGACAAAATATAAGGCTTGCGGATGTGCCTTATTCAATTTAAAAACGTATACATTCATGCATAATGCCATCCCAACGGGATACCTGGAAACCCAGAAATAATCACCACTGGTTGGAGCTTGTAACAACAGTAAAGACAATGAAATATCATGTGTTTGAACCCCATCCCCCATCATTTAGATCAGGTTAACATCACTAAGCCAGTTTTTGAAAGAAGAATCCAATATTTATAAAATGCAGTTCTTTTTCAAATCCAATGACAACTTAGTCCGGTACTAAGTCGTATTTTTTTATTATGAACTCTATCCAAATCGAAATTAAGTTGGAAATGCAGAAACTGGCTCAGAGCTTTAGGCGGGAATTAGAGTAAGATTGCGTTTTGTAATAAGACAGCATTATGTTTATACCATTGAGGGTTTGTGGCTAAGTAATATTAGCCGCACGGGTCGATCGATCAGGTTAAGCTACGCTTGCCGCGGTTGGTCCGTGGATGGGTGCCCTCCATGCCTCGGAAAGTATGTAAAGCCGTTGGTCCCGGCTGCCATTTTTGGATCTTTGACAGTCGTTACGGATCGTCAAAAGCCCGAAAGTCTGACAACCAGTCTTACCAAGGGGTATCGTATTACCCAGTAACTGGGTTGTGGAGATCATAGGCAGTCGCTCCATGTAAAATACTGGTATTCAGCTGAATCCGATTAGGTTGGAAGCTGACCCCAACGTAGTTGGGAAAAGGCTAGGCAGATTATGATGATGTTTATACTATTGCCTACAACAATTCAACTGCACCGAATTTAGTAGGAAAACTAGTTTTGTATTACACACTTACTAGTAAGATAAAACAAAACAATGCGGTAGATAGAACGTACTGGAAATATCTACGGGGTATGCGCTTATGAAGTCCGAAAAATCTAAGTTTTCCTACGTTTTTTTGCAATAATTTTGTAATGGCCTCCAATAATGAGACGTCATCCCACGAGTCTTTCAATAGGGTAATTTGAAAGTAGCGAGTTGTATTGATTTTTTTAATGTAATTCTGTAATCACATATTAGTTGCGATCGCCAATCTGGTTCTAATCCACATGCAATCTAATATTGATCTAGAAATTACAAAAAACGTAAGAATTTTTTTGAATTTCGCTGACTACGTGGCGACTAAGTCAATGCTCTCTCAAATAATTGGGTCAAGAAAACGCCAACTAATTTTAACAAAATCAACTCAAAATGGCGAAATTATTCAAAAGCCTGTTCAATGATATCTTAACGAACTTTCATAATTCATAAGCAATCAATTTTACATAAACCTTTGAAAGATAGGCATTCATTCTTGAGTTAGCTTTCCTCTTGTGAAAACCTATACAATGAACCATTTTGTTATCTTTACGCATAAAAATCTAAATGGATCTCAATAATGAACCTTTGTTTAGAACAAAGCTACCCAGTCAGTGGTGATTTAGGTTTTAGCTTTCGTAATCTTGTACTTTTTACCCGACTGCGCCAGAAAGAAGGTTGTTTTTCAAGTGTATGTACATATGTTTGTATTTGTATTTCTTTGGCACACTCTGTAGCCTAAACGGCTTGATCGATTTCAGTGTGAGAGGTACCGTTAGATCCGTCTTAATTGTGAGTGACGCTGGGTATATCAAAATAAAAAATGGCCGTTTTTTGGCGCAATTTTGTGTCTACAATTTTTTTTTTCTCAATACCTATTGAGTGGGGTATCAAAATAAAGGGTTTCATAAATAGGTCTCATTAGCGCCAAAAATATTAATTATAAGTAAAAACTGTAAAAAAAAACACTTACAAAATAAAAAATCCGACTGCCTAAAAAGTGAACTTTAAATTTTAAAAATGGAAACAAGAAACTTGATTTAAAAGGATGACTATTAGACTGAATACTATAAGCAACTCATGCAGGTCGGAGGCATCTTAAACAATAAAGACCTCTATTGTCACCCACTAGTCATCCTTTTAAAATAAGTTTCTTGTTGTCATCTTTTTTAATTAAAGTTCAAGTTTGGCAGTCGGGTTTTTTGATTTTGTAAATATATATATATTTTATATGCCTTTGGCAAGCGTGGTGATCATTGCTCTTGCCTTCTCTATGCGAAAAGGTCTATAAACAGCTATGGGACAATCTATGTTATGTAATACTATTATATGTTATGTAAACCGGCATGTCCTAGACCCAAAAAATTCGAAGACATGTGACATCTACCAACCCGCACTGGGCCCGCGTGTTGAATTACGGCCCAATCCCTCCCACCGAGAGGAGGCCTGTGTCCCAGCAGTGGGAACATTATAGGCTGATGATGATGACGATGAATACATAACATATAAAATCACGACTTGTTTTCCCCAGGGTTGGGCAGAGGTGTACATATAGTACCTACACGCAGTGCTGGTAATATTGTGATAAATTCATGATATATTTATTATGTGTTCCGTTTTTTTTCACGTGCAATTTTGTTTGTACGAGAGAACTACGAATGTGGGATTTAACATACAAAAGATTTACACCAGTGAAGAGTGAAGAGCCATTGGTACAATGCAAAGATTAAATACTACGTATTTCTGTTAATTTAGAGCAGTTATCTCGAAGTTCCTAAATTCGTACTGTACTGTTATATAATACTAGCTGACCCGACAGACGTTGTCCTGTTCGTCCAAAAGTCATTCATACAAAATCACTACCCTACCTACGCTACCCTACACTACCCTACCTACCCTACACTACCCTACCCTACACTACCCTAACCTACCTACCTACCCTACCTACCTACCCTACCTACCCTACCTACCCTACCTATCCTACCTACCCTACCTACCCTACCTATCCTACCTACCCTACCTACCCTACCTACCCTACCTACTCTACCTACCCTACCTACCCTACCTACCCTACCTACCCTACCTACCCTACCCACCCTACCCACCCTACCTACCCTACCTACCCTACCTACCCTACCTACCCTACCTACCCTACCTACCCTACCTACCCTACCTACCCTACCTACCCTACCTACCCTACCTACCCTACCCTATCTACCCTATTATCCTATCCGTGAAAATTTTCGTTTTTCGACAGCCAACTTCCACTTTGATACTTTTTTTATTTCTGAAACAACTGAACGGGATAAAAAGTATCCTATGTCCTTCTCCTGGCTCTAAACTACCTCCCTGCCAATTTTCAGCTAAATCGGTTCAGCCGTTCTTGAGTTATAAGTGAAGTAACTAACACGACTTTCTTTTATATATATAGATTATGATAGCCTTAAGTTGTTATGTTACAGGAAAGGAAACCTTGAGAGTTTTGTGACTGACTTCCTGTTCACTATTCATGTATCTAATCTAATATTTTTAGCTCGTAACGGCTCACTGATGGGCAAAGTCCTCCCTTCTCTTTTCCACACACGTCTGTCCCCTGACATTGCGGGCCATTTTGTTCGGTATTCATTCATGTAGGTATCCGTGCACGGCACGCAAATACCAATCTACTAGCTTAGCAAAACACATTTCTTTAAAGCAAGATTTCATCTCATTTATTTCACTCAAAATAAACTTTATGGCGTTCATTTCACGCAAACAACCCACATTTCAACTAGCACAGTTGCAAAACTTCTATTATACCTACTCTTGCTTGCCCACACAACAAAACTTTTTGGAACCTAACCATTTGTCAGTAACAGAACTTAAACTACGAAAACCACCCTTATTGCTTCTAAATAAAGGCGTTCTCAACGAAGTTGTGGTTGACTGTACTCGTTCATAATCCCTGGAGTGACATTGAATGTAACTCGGTGGTGAATGAGATGGTGACCGACATCTGGGCAATGTATGTCGGGATTTCTTGTTTGAAAGACTACGGGTGTTGGGGGTTCTGTAATTTGTGTAAATATTTATGTACGTAGTTGCCTTCTTTAGAAGGATTGTAATTAAAAGTTGTTGGGTAAGAGGTTTTTTTTTGGGTGGGAAATCATCAAATAACTTTTCCCGCTCTGGGTGGAGCAGGAGGGCGTGTCAGACTTTTACTGACTAAAACCCACATGTGATCCCTCAGTAGCCTGTATGCCAGGGGCGGCGGTATCTCTTTCGAACGAACCCGCACCCCTGGCAGTTAGCTTGGGTGGAGCACCGCCGTGTCCTCGTGGAGGCGATCGGCGGCGGCAATCTCTCGCGTCGGGCCCTGGTTCAGGCCATGATACGGAGCGAGAGGGCATGGGGAGACGTCACCTCCTTCAGCGAAGCAGTGATGCTCGCGAAGAGGGAGGCGGCGCACGTGAGGGAGCGGCAGTCTATGCGCCCTCGCGACCCTAGCCGCCGCAGGATACGGAGACGCCCTGGGCGTCGGGAATCCCAGGCCGATTTCCGGCCACCGTAGGCATGGGCTTGCGGACGGCGAGTAATGGGTAGCTCGCTGTCCGGTAAGGACCAAGCCCAAGTCGACGGCGCGTTGTGTTCCACGTGCGCCTCAAAGAAATGTCAGCACAAAAAATGATGAGGCCCGCAAGGGCCGATGCCTGCCAGGGGGCAGTTGGGTAAGAGAGTAAAGTCTAGCAAAATAGTTTCACTAAAAATCACAGGGGCCATTCTCGTAATTTTAAGAACTTTCACAGTCTGATCTCAGTGTCAATCTGTCAAAAATCCCTCTTCTTTCCATACATTTAGGACAAACTTTTGACATTTGCTTGTCAACGAGATGAGACTGCGACTAGATTTTGAACGTTTTTAATTACGAGAATTAGCATTCAGGTCTCGACTGCCTCGTAGGTCTTATAGTTGCAAGCGCTATCGCTGACCATGAGGTCTTGGGTTCGATTCCCTGATCGAGCCGACTGTTATTGAATTTTTACATCTGGGTTTTCTCAGTTACAGCCCATAGTTTGTTTATGTATGCAGTTGATGTCTCGCCCCCTATTACATGGGTCTTTAACATAACTGGCAAAATGTGTGTGTAGGTACTATAGGTACTCTAGACAACCCTTCGGGGCAAGAAGCCGTGATGTTATGTTTGTAGGTAATCAGTTCTATTTAGGTAGGTGTATGGATTTCATACCTGACTTGGCAGCCATAATATCTTCCAAACTTTCCGGGAGCGAAGACTAAAAACAAACAATAGGTACCATGTGTAATTGAAATAACTGAAAACATGAAAAGGGTCATTGTACTCATCATCATCATCATTTCAGCCGTAAGACGTCCACTGCTAGACATAGGCTTCCCCCAAAAGGGGGGTTTTGCCATAATCGCCACGAGTTGGCGATCGAAGTTTGGTGGTAAAATGCATAGGTCTTAATCGCCTTCTACGACACCCACGGGAAGAAATGGGATGGTGCTATTTTTTTACGTCCGGTACCACACAGACCATTATGTTATTTGTACTCAACATTATGAAAACCTTTTGTGGAACGAGCACTGGAATCACAGCTGTTCACTACATTTCATCGAGTTATGGAACAAATGTATGGAGAAGCAATAATACATACGTAGATTATTGATAAAACAGCAATCGATGACTTTTTTAAATATTATTTACATCAGAAATGTCATATTTTCATTACGTTAAGTAAATTTTACGGCCCATTGAATTCATTTAATTTCTGCTCTATCTAACACCAGTATGTATTCAGTTATTTGTTTATGAATCAATGAAACGAAGATAATCCCTTTGTTTATTTGCAATACCTTTTGTCTATTATAAATTAGAACAATACAACCTATCTTCCGTTCGGTCGTAACCCGAAGTAAATTTTACTAGGTGATTAGTTTATAGCTTGACATCATTTGGTGCTCAGTGGATTCTTTGTTTAAGGCTGGAATAGATATACGCTTTATACGCTTTATTGTACACCAGAAAAAGCATGACAAAATAAAACATTAAACACTAAAAAAACATACAATGGGCGGCCTTATCGCTTTCTGCGATCTCTTCCAGGCAACCTTGAATGGATAGTGATTGCGTGGACATCAAAATGGGGTTATTATTGGTGCAACAAATTATAAATACAATTTATTATATAATAGATACCTACAAAGATATATTCACAGCCTCTTTGGTTTAACTAACGTGTTCTTCAGACTATCTGACTATTGTGAGCAATCTCAAGTAGGTACCTACAGCCAAATTGTACAGTTTCGCTTAAAGCCTCTTTAGTAATCATACTGTTATTTAGTATACAATAAAACAATAGTAAAATAAGCTCAGAACTATTCCATAAACACCGTGTTTGACTGGTAAACGTTTAAATTACTTACTGTTAATTAATTAGTATTTTGTATTCCAACTAACAAACGTTTAGAGTTCATTTACGAACTCCCACTAAAACGGCAAATACAGTTACATAGCAACAAAGTACATACCTATAGTTAAATACAAATGATTGACCTCAAATAACCTCTATTTACTCATAGGCTAAGCGTGTCCCGAATATGAAAGGCTTTCAAGTTAAAAGCCATTGAAAACGCAAGTGTAGTCTTAAATAGAACGCCTCACTTATGAAAAGGCTTTGGACTAGTGTTGGGCGGTTTAGTTCTCCGACAAGCTAAGTTTATAGTTGCTAAGTGAACTAGTTTGCTGTACTCCTTTGTTATAAGAACGAACTTTGTTTTTCGACGGCACGGTTGGCGCAAAAGTTACGCGATTGACTGCTGCGCTGCGTGTCGCGGGTTCGATTCCCGCACGGAACAAATATTTGTAGGAACTACAAGTAGTTTACCTGGGTCTGGCTGTTTATGTATGTGAGTTTAAATGTTTGTAAACGCACCCACAATACAGGAGAAATTCCTAGTGTGGGGCAACGTTTAAAAAAAAAATCGACACATACATTTTCAGTCTTATCTTTACTTTTCATAGTTCGGTTTCGAATCTAATCAGATGCAGTATCAGACCAGTATTTTCCATGGAGCAACTGTCTATCTGACCTCCACAACCCGTTTACGAACAGCCTTTCCGTATATATTGTCAAACCTAGACAGTCTCGAATGATTTTCACTTCGAAATATGTATTCAGACAGACCCACTTGCACTTCCGAAATCATCAACAATCCGTCTGTTACTGTGACTTTAAGAGTTCAGAGTTAGACTTGAATTGCTCCGTTTTTCACCTCAAAGTCGATAATTCAAAAGCCTCTTTTTGTAATAGTTGTTGGTCTAACTTTATTTCTTCGAAGGACTCACTCAAGAAGGTTTATAAATATCTACTCTTAACGTTGAAAAAACAGGCGGCAGATCACAGCCCAACGCATTACCAAAACCAAACTCAATTCTTACTCTAAAGAACATGTATCAAGACAGCTTCAAACTAATCTCCGCAATTTACTAGTTTCCGCATTCTTTTAAACTAGTTTGTGAAAGCCACAACACTAGTTAAGACGACGGATCTCGTGTTAAGTTTATATAAACCGGGAGCGGCGCCAAGAGGGGGTTAAGGACTTTTGAAACGTGTACGCATATGATTAAGTGCGGTTGTTTATTGCGTGACTATTTTAATCTGACCGTGGCACAGTTATACTGCGCGGTGAAATGCTTTCCTTAATTGAACGGTAATTAATACAGTAATAAGTTAATGTGTCATTAATCTAGCAAAGTAAGTACTTAATTATCATGACTTCGTATTTTTAAATAAACATGTCGCAGTGTGATAGATAAAGTCGTGATATGGTTATATCTCTAGGGACATAATTACATAACGTACCATAGTTATACAAAAGCACTATCTTACTAGGAATATAATTAAAATATGGTTGGTGCATGTTAATTGAATTTTCGGTACTTTTTCTTTAATATCCGTTATATATTAGTTTTATCACTGCAAATTACTTCTAATAAAAACCAATATATTGTTTTATTTGATTCTATGGTAGATTTATAACTATTTAACCAGATTAGTTTAGTCAGTTAAACATATTACTAGATTGCGACCGTAAGATAGTAATGAGTCGCTTTCGTATAACTATGTTACGGTATATAATAATATCCCTAGGGATATAACTATATTACGGCTTTATCTATCATACTGCGACATACACACTAAAGTGACATACATTTTCTTGAAACAAGAGTTCTCAATGCTCGTCGACGCTCGCTCTAAGGATCACATGACAATCATGTTGATGGTTAAGACTATTTATGTTATCTGACTTTGATTTGATTTGAGATGTAGCTACCTAGATACCAGTATCCATTACCTTCATTTAAATCTTGGAAGGTGCAAGTGCTTGTGCATGATGGGACAGGAAAGGATGTAAGACAAATCCCGTGAAGTGGTTCCACGCCTGGCAGTGTTTGGAATGGGCCGATGATAATCCATTCGGCCAGATTATCAAGAGCTGTGTAATATGTATCTAGAAAATGTCACTAGTGTAGGTACATACTATTCATTGAAATCTAACACTTATCTACTGGACAGGTAACAAACACATCAATGTAGGAAAGGGAATTCAAATATTACCACATTACAACGCAAGTTTGCATTGCTTTCAAACCGTGAACGCAGAGCCAGTGCTGCAAGAGGTAGCGGTGAGTAATGGCGCGCAAAACAATCAAATATGTAGGAAACAAAAGAGTTGTTCTCTCCGGCAAAGAGATTACGGTGAATTTTAAAAGAGCTGAAAGGCAGAGCCTCCTTTAAAAATACAACTGCGAAGGCGTGGTGGCTTATACAATTCTTTCAATCAACATCATCTGCCTAGCCTTTTTGTAACCGGTACCTGCACATCTAACCCCCACAAACCAGTTTGGAGTAAAACGATCGCCTTGGTAAAACTGTCAGATATTCTGGCCTCTGACTACGTCGCGTCACGACCATCAAAGATGTACGAATGTCAGTTAGCTAAACGTTGCATGTTTGTAAATTCTTACAAAGTGGGAGATCATACACTGCCGCAGTTCATCATCATCAGCCTATAATGTTCCCACTGCTGGGACACAGGCCTCCTCTCTGTGATTGGGCCGTAATCCACCACGCAGGCCCAGTGCGGGTTGGTAGATGTCACATGTCTTCGATTTTTTTGTTCTAGAACATGCCGGTTTCCTCACGATGTTTTCCTTCACCGTTTTGAGAGCAGTGGTAATGAAATAATTTACACAAAGTAAAGCGCCTGTCTGGGTTCGAACCTACGACCTACAACTCGTAAGTCGCGGCCGTTACCACTTGGCCACCATTGCTCTGCCGCAGTTGTAAATCTATATTCTGACAAATAAATGAATTTGAATTTAGGAACGGTCATTGATCGCCACACATTAACATTTCAATTTAAGAACTTTACATTTTTCAAAGACCACATTTACAATTCTTTCTAGCCCAAACTTCTCTTGCAAATATATTGTAGTTTTCTGTATCTTCGCAAATAAAACTTGTGAGTATAGTTAGTAAAGATTAATGTAAACGGGCACAACTTATGCATCTTTACACTGAGCTTTCGATATGCATAGTGTTTTCATACAACTTCACTTATGACACTCACTGTCTTACTCAGACACATCACTTAAAAAATATTATTATGATATGTCGATAAAAAGTGGCTTATGTCTTTCCCCAGGGTTCAAAGGATCCCCATACCAAAATCATCAAAATCGGTCCCTCCATTTCCGAGATTAGCCAGAACAAACAGAGATTTTTATGTAACTGTTGTATGCCCAATTATGATCAGGTACGTCCCGCTAGGTGATAAAGACTGAATTGAATTGACAGACAGGCAATTTTTTATCTGCATTTAGTTAAAAGATGTTGTTCTGACATTATCAAACAAACACTTCATTCTTATTTATTTTTATAAATGAAAAGATCAGTAAATCTTAGCAAAAGTCAACAAAATCAAAATAATCTCAATCTGTCATATTTATGACTGACAGTTTTATTGCTCCGGGAACCGACCGATTCACAAATGTACCGTTGCAATAGAAAAACACTTGTGTCTCATAGCCGATCTTGAAAGGATAATATAATGTCTTGATTGGTTACATTTTAGTGACCTCTGGAACTCTCGTGTGGGCGGTTACTGAGAATTTCAACGGGTATCTAGTGTGTGCTGAATACCTATTCAAATACGCATGAATAACAAGGGTTAAAAATAGTTGAAGTTAGTTTCCTGCTTACAACAAAAGTTATAGGATCTTTTGTCTGTACATCTGACGGAGCGAGTTATAGTGGTCATCGCTTTGAATACAAATGGCGTGTCCACTTACATCCAAATTTATATTTGGGTAATAAATCCGATCCGGTTCACTTGGTTGGCGTTAAATTGTACAGCTCATACCCAATACTGAATATATAATGATTTGATTAATATATTTGGAGCAAAATCACTACGTTTGAGTGTAGTCGAGCACAAATCGATACTGCTACGTATAATATCACTATCACAGCTATTTTTATACACAAATTTCCCATATTCTCTAAATAAATATTGTAGCAACACTATCTGCAGACATCCGCGTTTGTTGACATGAAAGTGTGAAAATTCGTAAAAGGACACACATGTGCTACGCTCGTAGCTCCTTCTACGAGTGCTCTTAGATACCGCTACGGATTCGTAGCGCCTCGCGTAGCTACTAGCTACGTAAATCAAGTTCAAGCTCAATTCGTTCATTTTTGCGCAAAATATTACCCTTTGAAAATGATTTACCATTTTGAATAAATTGTTCAATACATTCTAAGTCTGAAGAATTTAAAGCCTGACGTTAAATTGCTTATTTTTATACAAGTTTTTCGATATCACTATAATTTTAGTTAAAATATAATTGCGCCTCAAATGCAATGAAAAATAGATTACTTTGATCTTACTTTTTTACGGATTTGACTTGCACTCAGCAGCGATAGCTATACTTATTGCAGCTATAACAACAAGGTCCTTTTTCAAACGGTTTCTTTGAACCTGTATTCCCTTTATTTTTATAACAGTCACAGATTTAAATAAACGTCACTAAAAATTCACTTTAATAACTTTGCATTATATCTAACTGCCAATATGTCACTTATTATCGTGTATTCTTGAAAACAAGTTACGCAATAAAAAGTTAGGGCACACTTGTGCGAAAATATTAATCAAGGAGAAAAAAAAATGGGTGAGACGTCACCACACGACGAGACAGTAAACATTCAATATATTTGTGAAGGACAATGGTTACAGAGCGGGCCGTAACTTTGGTTTACGGTGGCCATAAAGCCGGCGCAAAAAGGTGAATAACCCACTAAAAAAACAGATGAATAACCCGCAAAATTCACGTGAAAAGGATGAATAACCCGCGAAATTCACGTGAAAAAGCTCAGTGTCCTTTTCAAAGGACCTGAAAGGAATCCAATTTGTGCTTGAACATTTTGTTTTTGGAGACAAATTTTCTGTAAATAAATTAAAGTGCTTTTGAGTTTCATACTGAATATTTTGTTGATTAAAATTGTATTTATCACAAAATGAAATACTTTCGCATTTAAACGAGCCTCGAGATTAACTGTGTTGTGTATTTTTGTTTACCTCACAAAACATACAGCTAATTCCATGTCAAAACAGCAGATATATTACCTGGAATAAAACAAAACATTTATTAGAAAACATTCTAACAGAATACAAAAAAAAGGGTTAAAGCAGGGATTTTAATCTTTTTTTTTTTGTTGCTGTTGTACAATGAAAATATGTCGAAAGTCAGTATTTGATTTCATTTTCGTTCTTACAACGAATGAACTCTAGTTACTTCTGACTACAGTCTCGATAAAAGATACAAGTGACCTTGACACACCCAAATGTGATAATCTTGTATTATTAAACACTACTTTTTGCCAGCGGTTACGCCCGCGCGGAACTTTCATCCCCTATTTAACTCCCTTAAGGGTTGAATTTCGAAACATCCTTCCTTATTCCTTGTCTACATTATAAAGGGAACCTCTATACAAAATTTCAGCATTCTAGATCCAAGGGTTTGGGCTGGGCGTTGATGAGTCAGTCAGTCAGTCAGGACTTTTCTTTTTATTTATATAGATTTTTGTTTCAGCATGTATTATAATGGTGTAGTCCAAATTAAGGGTATGATCCAGACTATCAAAGTAAACAACTTGCTCTGTAAGACTAACATCGAAATCGAGAAAAAAATTATCAACCGTCCTGTACATTCCCAAATATATAGGAAGGTTGAATATTTTCTCTCTCAAGTAGTTGAAGTTTCGTTTGGGAGAGTTGATATTTGTTTTGGTCTTATGGAGAAAGTTGTTCAGTTGTATCACACCCTTAAATATGACCACACTTTTCTGGTGCACCCCGTATTTAATATTGAACGACAAAAAATAACTTTTGTCTTCCCGGCGCGGTTTAATCCACGCGCGCCTCAAAGAAATGTCAGCACCAACAGGTGGGGCCCGCAAGGGCCGATGCCTGTCAGGGGTGCGGGTTGTTCGAGAAAGATACCGTGGCCCCTGGCACACAGGCAACTGAAGGACCACGGGTGGGTTTTAGTCAGTAAAATTCTGACACGCCCTCCTGCTCCAGCCCAGGGCGGGAGAAGTTATTTGATGATTTCCCACCCTCAAAAACAAAAACCGCGGGTGACCTAACCTACACAACTAAAATTCACGAATTGAAAACCGCTACATCCATTATTAGTTCTTTATGCAAAACAAACCTCCCATTCCGAACATTAACTCTTGTCAAAACTTAATTATTTTAAAAGCTCTGCACATCCGACAACGGCGGCCATCTTATTTGCAGCACAAAAGAATACTTTACGTTAAACTACCCACTATTTGTTGCAGGATATTTTGAATTTTAGCGTAGTATATTTTATTGTATAGCTTTAACGTAACAGATATTCGAGAACTCTATACGGGTTCGCGGTTCAGTGGAAATAATTTTAGAAATGCAAGTAAAAAGTTTTTGGTGTAGGAATTCTGTACGCAGTCTTAAGGTAGATGTGTTTCATTTTCAGTGGCAAGTTTTCTGTCTATTACCTCTGGCAATAGAAGCGTGCTGTTATGTTAGTAAAAACGTTCAATAACCAGTACAACTACCTTTTTCCCAACGGATATATTCGTCTACCACAAAAACCGACAGGGAATATACAAAAACACGCATAATTCAAGAATACATTTCGATTACACAAATGGAAACGCGACACCACTAAAAACTGTTTGTTATTGAAAACCCTGAACAATACGAAAACAGAAACTTTTAGTCCAATTAACGAATTAGTGAAATTGAAACATTTTCAATAGAGGATTCAAGTTTTAGACTAAGCCCAAGGCGCCAGGTTTTAAACAAGATGGTTTAAATTATATTCCCAATAGCCAATGGCAAGGAATTAACGAAAAGTTTTCCAGGAGGATACTGGTTCTACGTGTTTGAGCCCTAGTGCGCTCCTTATCTTGTCTTTGTCTCGACAAAGTGTATCTAACTTTTATAGTTTAGTTATTAGTTTATAAGAAGCTTTACTACTTTTCAATACAATAGATGTTTTGTATTCACCTACATTCTGAATCAGTAAAGCGTCTGTAACATTGTTTACAATGTAAGTAATATAAGTCTCAGAAAGATATTGCATGGGATGCAAAATTAAAACTACATAATTGCATATTTTTATTATCAGTAAGTAGGTACTTACATTTTTTTGAAGTGTTAAAAACTGCTTTTGTTTTAGGAAGACCGAAACGTAATCTTTCGATTCAGCCTTATTTATACATTTTTTGTTTCTAATACCTTAACAAAATGTAGCGTTTGAGTAAAGAAAGGACTTTAATTCAACATATACAGCCAGTACACACGAGCGAAACATCTATATCTGTAAACTCCATATCTTCGGGAGGATGTTACGTCGTGCATACACGAGCGGGGATCGTACGAGTACTCCCACTCAACTAGTGAATTCTGATGACAACAGCTTGCGGTTATCTAAAGCCCGGTAAGACGATCATAGCTAGTTAATGGTGATTGGATTTTTTTATGTCATTTATTAGAAAACCAGTTTGCGTTAAACCTGAAGGTGTGCTGTTCGAAAGAGATACCGTGCCCCTGGCACACAGGCAACTGAGGGAACACGGGTGAGTTTTAGTCAGTAAAAGTCTGACACGCCCTCCTGCTCCACCCAGAGCGGGAAAAGTTATTTCATGATTTCTCACCCAAAAAAAAAAGAAAAAAACAGGTATACGGTCACCAGCGGGGCAATTTCGTAAGACACTAACAGTAGGAATGTCTTTCATTTTGACAGTTCAACAACATTCATTGCGTTATTTACGTTGTTGAGCAGACACAGTTTCAAACATATGAAGCAGTGTTCTTCAAAATGATTGAGATTCCGATTAATCGTGTGTTACTCAATTAGGGTGCGGGTCATCTTACGGGTCAAAACTTAAATCATATTGAGTAAGTTTTGATTCCTGAGAAATAGGTGAAATGTCTCATGAACCTGCAAATACACGGACAATTACTATGTAACAGGCGACAAAAATATATACGGTATTAGTACATTCTTGTAAATTTACTAATACCGTGTCTTTAAACCGAAATCATAGTATGCAAAACAATCGCAAGTTATGCAGCTCTCTAGCTCTATTTATGTTAATACTTGTTCGTTAGTGATATCAGCAAACACTAGTCTCGCAACTGCGGCTGGTTACGGTCACATTATACTAGCGATGTGGTCGCATTTGTGGTTATGTTGTGTCAAAACCAAATTAGACGCCTTGCCGACTGTGTAGTCGCCGATAATTGCGATGTGGTTGCATCGTGGGTGCGAGCGGTCTCTACGATTATTTGAAAACCTTTCATCCTATTGGTCCTACTTATCCGACTTTGTATTTTTGGATGTTTATTATTCAATCGCGCAAAAATGCCCAAACAGATATAGATACAATTTGACACACATTTAGAGGTATGAGTGGCAGGGTGTAAAGTTCACTCATACTCTATAGAAAAAGGATGATACTCCGACCAGACGAGTGTTGTGTCTGGTGCCCGACGGTTGATGTCGGAACGTTGTATAAGGGTGACTGGTAATTAGTGACCGACATTTAAACACATGATGGTACTCATCATTATGAACAACTTTTAATATGGGACCAAACCTGAAATCGCGAAAAAAATATCAGCTGTTCCCTACATTTATGTTCGCATAACTCGTCAAAATGTAGGGAACAGCTGATATTTTTTCGCGATTTCGGGTTTGGTCCCATAGTAAAAGTTGTTCTTAATGATGAGTACCATCATGTGTTTAAATGTCGGTCACTAATTACCAGTCACCGTTTATACGAGTCGCGCGGTAAATTCTGCTGGCGCGATGTAGTATTTGTGTGACGTCTAGTCTTTGATGCGTAGTTCGCATAAGGGGTTTTAGTTGCCGCCACACACAGATTTTTAATAACCTAGATTAACACATAGGATACTTTTTATCCCGGTAGTGCGTTTCCGTGGCATAATTTTCGACCTCCACGCGAGCGAAACTAGTGGTAAAAGGTAATACATAAATACATAAACTGCATGCGTTTTTTTTTTTTTTTTTTTGGGTGGGAAATCATCAAATAACTTCTCCCGCTCTGGGTGGAGCAGGAGGGCGTGTCAGACTTTTACTGACTAAAACCCACCCGTGTTCCTTCAGTAGCCCTTAAGCCAGGGGCTGTGGTGTCTCTTTCGAACAAACCCGCACCCCTGGCAGGCATCGACCCTTGCGGGCCCCATCAATTTTTGTGCTGACATCTCTTTGAGGCGCGCGTGGAACACAACGCGCCGTCGACTTGGGCTTGGTCCTTACCGGACAGCGAGCTACCCATTACTCGCCGTCCGCAAGCCCATGCCTACGGTGGCCGGAAATCGGCCTGGGATTCCCGACGCCCAGGGCGTCTCCTTATCCTGCGGCGGCTGGGGTCGCGAGGGCGCATATGCTGCCTCTCCCTCACGTGCGCCGCCTCCCTCTTCGCGAGCATTACTGCTTCGCTGAAGGAGGTGACGGCTCCCCATGCCCTCTCGCTCCGTACCATGGCTTGGACCAGGGCCGGACGCGAGAGATCGCCGCCGCCGATCGCCTCCACGAGGACACGGCGGTGCTCCACCCAAGCTGGGCAGACCGCTACCGTGTGCTCCACCGTGTCCTCAGGGCGATCTTCGCAGTGGAAACACCCGGGCGTTTCCTCCCGCCCTATCCGAAACAGGAACCTCCCGAAACAACCGTGTCCGGTGAGGACCTGCGTCAGGCGGAAGGTGAGGACGCCATGCCGCCTCTCAAACCACTCCTCAAAGAGGGGACTTACCGCCGCAATCGTGGCGTGCCCAGCACTGGGTTGCGACAATCGCTCTCTCCATGTCACCATGAGATCCCGCCGGAGCTCTGTCCGCTGTGCCGCGATTTCCCGCGGCAGCGGAGTTACGCCCCGGCGTTTGGCCTCCTCGCGCCACTCCCATATCTGCGCGAGGAAAACTGCATGCGTTGAGTATCGTTTTAGGGTGAAATTCGCGAATGAAATTGATCACAATCAAAACATCTAAATCGCATTCAAGAGCTATCAGTGTCAATATTCTACAACAAAGATGACACTGACAGGTTTTTAATGCGGTGAAGATTCGGTTTCATCGGTGAAATTCGCCCTTAGAATACGGCTAAACTGAAAAGTATGGAATAACAAAAAAAAAATCCGCAGTTTCTCGTTGTCATTTCGATTATTTTTGCTCGCTAGATTTTTTGCGTCTGTACCGTCGTAACAGGCCCTAATCCATTCAGTAGGTACTAAAGGAATTACGCCCAATCGAGATGTGATTCCAGATATGGACACTGCTGCTTAAATTATGAGGGGTCGAATTGAGTTTAATCTGACTGAATTATCTAATAGATGGACTTCGTACGTATTGGGAATCTGTAATGTCTTTATAATTATGATTTTGGTGCAAAAATTACTAATATTTTCGTTCCATATTTTTTTTTTAATTACGGCCTTTATTTCTATTCCATATACTTCTCTATAAAGTATCCTATTGATTGCTAGAAAAACACCTAGCAAACGACAGCACTATCATTTACATACTAACAGTTCCAGGTATTTAATACAATCTAGAGGAAGGTATCAAAAAGCTTCCTGTATTTTGCAACAGATTTTATGTACCTTAGTTCAGCTGCTCCCGAAAACAAATATGCGCATATTGCGCATATATTTGCCGTTGTTAGGATATCGAAACGACAAAGTGGAACCTAAGTTAAATTGGGGCTTATTGAACCAACCAGTTAAAGTCTTTTAACTAAGTAATCGTCTTGCTTGGCCTCAAAAGTTTAGTTGTCCAAGTAAGGCAAAGTTTTAAACTTGATTTTCTAGTGGATGCAATCTGAAAAACTTGTCTCTGAATTCAGTTAAGAGCACAGTATGGACATTGTGAATTAGTTATGTGCATTGTTTTATTTCAAATGAGATTGGACGAGCCATATATAAAGGATGCATTGGGACGGATGGGTCAGAGTCGACTGAAGCCAGAAGACGGCCGTCGTCATTGAGGAAGTCCAAAGAAACCCAAGCTAGATGACTAAGATTGACAATTTATGTATATAGGGTGACTGGTAATTAGTGACCGACATTTAAACACATGATTGTACTCATCATTATGAACAACTTTTACTATGGGACCAAACCTGAAATCGCGAAAAAAAAACCAGCTGTTCCCTACATTTATGTTCACATAACTCGTCAAAATGTAGGGAACAGATGATTTTTTTTTTCGCGATTTCGGGTTTGGTCCCATAGTAAAAGTTGTTCATAATGATGAGTACAATCATGTGTTTAAATGTCGGTCACTAATTACCAGTCACTCTATATATATGAAAGCTGTGCGGAAGACCTTCACACAGGAGAAGGACGATAAAGGTCACAAATGCAGACTCCAGGGTACTATACTACTAAAAAATTCCAGATAGAATAAACCCTAACCCAAAATCGAAACCAAACCTCATGCTTATCAATGGTAGAATCTACATAATCTCCATGAAGGGTATCCGCAGCTGCCTGCTCTTTGACGTACATTCCCGCATGGTAACAAATATTAGCGTGGCTTACTGATACTTGTTTGAACGCTGTGTTTGAGACGACATACGGAAGACTTATGAGTTTCCGATACGGCATACATACTTGTAACAGAGCTACCTATCAATGCATCTGTTTACTATATTTATTGAAATTTACTTCATTTTTTTATTCATACACGAAGGCAGCTAGAGTAAATTAAGTAAGTAGGGGAAGCATACAGTAACTTTTCTTAAGATGTCAAAAGGGTATCCAGTTAAATACCAACAGATTAGCCAATAATTAGATAAACAAAACTCCTTCGATCAACCTCTTTGATCTCACGCCAAACAGTTTCCTAACTCACCGAATCACCCTTCTTCTTTCACTATCACCAATAAATATGACAAACAAAAACTTTGCCGGTAAATACTCTACCGAAAGACTTAAGAATCTAAATTGGCTATAAATCATCGTAAATCGTCACAAAAACTTGTAAAACTGTGATTATTCACTCCTATGATAATGTAGCGTGACTGTAGGTAACTGTGGACCAAATATTTATCAGAGAAAACTGTCCATTCTTCCGTGACTGACGATGTTCTGAAAATAAGAAGAGATTTCTGCCTAATATGTGCAAAATGATCAGCAATTTTCTGTTCGCCTACGATTTCTCTATCCATAGAGCGCGGTGCGAGTTTACCCCGCACTCTCAAACCATATTAAAAGGAAGAACCAAGGGTTTTAGTCGGGACCTTCACAAGGAGAGGAATCCATGAGAATCTCCACACAATAATAAAACATTATCCCTCCTATTCATAAGCTTTGCTTAAAGTTAAATAGTGATTAGCGTCTGTTTAACCATACATTTTTGACGTTTAAACATCATTTAACTTTAATCATCGTTTATGAATATGGCCCATATGGTTAGCCTGTGACATGGACTTGCTTTGTGAAAAATCTAGGTGCTAAGGCGATTAACACACGACACCGCGCACCGCCGCGGCGGCATACAATTCGACCGCGCGGTCGGGCGGTGTACGTGTGTTAGGCATCAACGGATTTGTTAGAGACCAATGGGACATGAGATCCGCTTCACCGCCTACCGCGGCGGTTTGCGGTGCAGTGAGTTAATCGCGTAAGAAAGATGGGCAGCAACATTCACCCATGTACTTAAATTACTTGGATCACTTAATATACCCACAAAGCGACATTGTCATAAAGTTGTGCACATTCTGTTATAGTGGATAAGTACCGGGCTGCGGACGTACTGAATTGTAAACTACTGAGAAAACTATAAAGGATCACTGAAACTTACTAAAAACTTTGACAAAACGGTTCACTAACAAAAAGAGTCCTTTCTTCGTTGTTTCAAGAATGAAATTGCCTAAATATCCGAGGGTAAAGTTTTTGTACAGCTTAAGGGTGGGGTCATTTCCTAGCCGACGCTCTTTTGTTTACTAGTCACTTTTCACGCTAGGTATCATGGACAGAAACCCTTTTCAGGCGGAGTTTTTGCTTCCGTAGTTTATCTATACCGATATTATAATGACACTGATCTGATTCCGAAAATTATTGCACCGATTGTAAGCTACTACAGTATTGCCGAGTGTTATAGAATTTCATCATAATCAGTCTATATCGTTCCCACTGCTGGGACACAGGCCTCCTCTCTTGCGAGAGGGACTGGGCCGTAATCCACCACGCGGGCCCGGTGCGGGTTGGTAGATTTCACATGTCTTCGAATTTTTGGTTATTCGACATACCGGTTTCCTCGCGATGTTTTCTTTCACCGTTTTGAGAGCAGTGGTGAAGAAATAATTTATACAAAGTAAAGCGCCTGTCTGGGTTCCTACCTACGACCTACATCTCGTAAGTCACGGCCGTTACCACTGCTTATAGATTAGAGTCTTTTATGTGAAACAAGAAATGACGCACTCGGGGCGTATATGACCTTATTGGTGATATTCTTCAGACGGGTTAGATGAGTAGTAATCGCAACCGGTGGGCATGTATGACCAGAAGGCCAATAATTACGAGAAATTAAAAACGTTCGCAGTGTCATCTCGGCGACTATCGAATTTCAAAAATTTGACAAAAATGTATAGGAATTTTTGACAGATTAACACTGAGATCAAACTGTGAACGTTCTTAAAATTACCAGAATTGCCCCTCAGATGTGTGACGTGAACATAAACGGTGCGGAAGGAGCATGTGAGTATCGTTAACAGGGGTTCTGTTTCTGCTGGGGTACCCATAGGAAGAAGGCGTGATTTTATTATGTATGTATGTAAAACAAGAAATTTTACGCCAACGAAGTGCCGGACAGAAGTTAGTTGAGAATAAATAATGATGAATGGATAATAATGGCGTCTTCTTTTAATTTCATATTAACGTTCTATTGAACTTCTAACACAATTTCTGCCAGTCGCAATTTCAATATGAACGATTGCTTTATCACACGAACTCCTTTTTTCAATTCACAAGCCATTTAAACTTTCTTTCAAATAAATCAAACAAGAAAGAAGCCTTCCAATCTAATTTACACTTTCAATCAAATCAAGTTCTTCATCAAATATAACTTCAATTTGATCAAATCATTCAGTGCTCTCTTATTTGCATTCAAAAAGGCTACTGTTTGAATCTTTAAGAATAAATCTCTTTAGAAGTTCACAGCTCGACGCCTTAAGGCGCAAGGGCTCATTCACACGTTTCTGCCATAGCCACATCGCAGTGACAATAATTGAGAAAATAGTGGTTACATGTGAGTAGTCTCGCTTCAGTATCTTGTATAACAATATACTGAATGTATAACAATATCTTATATCTTATATCTATAATATATCTTGTATAACAATATATAATGTGTCTTTTATAACAAGCTTCCCTCTTCTTTGTTAGATTTACATTTTAGTGCGTTTAAAGCCAAAGTAAAATCCAACCTTTGTTCTAAGGCATACTATTCTATTAACGACTACTTAAACGATAAGAATAGTTGGTCGCTGTGATTAACTCAAGACAATGTTTGTGTTCTTTCACCAGAATTAGCTTACCTACTGACAGGTTGTATGAATTACATTCATATACTTAATTGTTTATTTTATTAGACTCTTTAAATCATTTTATTTTTTACTATTGTATTGTACAGTATCAAGTTCTTCTAACTGAACAGACAGCTGTGCTGCTGGGGAGTTTGTTGCGCCACTTCTTCTTCCCAGCTAAAGCACTAGGAAGTGTCGAAGGGTGGGCGTTTTGGGAGGACTGTCTTATGTTTTATTTTTTATTTTTTTTGACGTTCGAAAAGTGCTGACTCTCAGCCTAGTTTGAATAAATGACTTTTGATTTTGATTTTGTAGTTCTTTGCGTTGTGGTAAGTAACTGCAAAACCGGGTATTTGCTTTACAGAGTTACTTTTGAAAGACCTGCCAAATTTAAGGGCACGGTACAGCTGATGGTCTGTACCACACCCTTAAATTTGGCAGAACTTGAACTGAACCACTTTCTTCATGCGACCAACATAGGATCACTAAAAATTCAGCCAGCCCATACACTTAGGTCGAGTAGGTAATGAAGTTTTGTATGAGACACTTTATGAATTTATCGCGATTACGATAATGGTCCCACGGGGAAAGTTATTCAGTTTGAGGGCCAGTACCACACCCTTAAATTTGGCAGGTCTTTGAAAACTAACGACGTCATACCTGGCTGCGATGTGGTCGATACTGACATCGACCATATCCACGACAATTCAACCTTTTGGAAAACTAAATGGTTGAATTTTACGACAAAATGTGGTCTCTGTGACTTAAACTTTACAATTTCATACTTTGCGCTCGCACAATCTATAATGTGGCTGTGGTATGGTGTGGTTAGGGTTCGTGTGAAAACATCCTTACTCTCAGCGAAGCCGTGGTAACAAATTGGTGCGATAGTTTCTTGAACAAGCACCGACGTTCAAGAAGATAGACCGCAGAACAATGGGAGTTTCTTTCATTTCTCTTATTACTTCTACCTGGATATAAGTTGAATAAATCAATGCAAATGTTGGCTGTGTCTATGTTATGACTTTAATATTGTGAGACGTCTAGAGGCGACTTTAAGCATTGCTTTTTAGAAATTTAATTTGTTTCAAAGCTACGCGAGTCGGAAATGGATGACCTGAATGAGCAGTATTCAAAAGCTCTGTGTTCATTGCATTCTATTTTAGACATTCTATAAATGCTAGACAATGCATTTTGCTAGAAGTAGTTTAATATTATCATAGAACAAAAACACTGGCTGGTTTCCTTCTATACATCTACAACGTCTCGTACATCTGTCTTTTTTTATAGCCATCCATACATCAATTTTAGAACTGACGCTGATATCGCACACATGAGTTCATTAAGTCCCACGGGTCATAATGACTCAAAATATACCAAGCGCCATGCCTATCGCGGAAAACTTCGCAATAAAAAGAACATTTTGAACTCTTTACGCATTATCCCACCTGTTGTCAGTTGTCACGCAATGAGTGGTTCTAATGTCACGCGATTTAACGCTAGATAGGCGGGGAGCTAGCTCATTGACATGCTTAGCGAGCGATTAGAAAACATAAACAATACTACTAATGGACTCCTCCACTAGGAATTACTGGGTATCAACGACCCGACTCTAGGTCAAAATGTAGATTATGGATATAGTAACGTCAACCGCACGTTAGTTATACTTGTTGCTACGAAATAAAGGCGCTGTTAAAGTTAAATAATTGTTATCATCACGTGCGGTCGATTGTACACTTGCATTTGTTAAAGAACTTTAATGCATGGTTAAAGATGGTAGCGAGGGATTACAAACGGTTTTAGTTGCCTTAATTGGATTCTTGAATACGTGCCAAGCGCTAACTCTGAGATTACATTCGTATAAATTACGTAGATAACTACTCTGAAGAAACGAGAGGGCAAAGAAAGACTAGCACTGGAAAATACTGTCTTTTTCGTAGTGTCGATGGCAGGACAGTGTTTAATTTTAATTAGCCCAAACATTTTCAACTTGTACGGTACCGTCCGTGCAGAAGTTGCTATGCCCGCATTTTTCGAGTACAGAGGACATGGAGGTGCGCCATGGTTTGCGCCGCAGCCATACCCTGCTGCCGTAAATACTGTAAGTACAACGAAGGAAAACCGGTAAAGGCTCTCGTCCTCTATAGGCCAATTAAGAAGCTAGACTTACAGCAGGGACTACAATTGAATTTCTTGACTAAGTTAGGTTAGCACTAATAGTACAGCTGGGTGCTGGAAACACAGGCATGTCCCAACTAACACGACGCCATAACTTCAGAATTCTTCGTTCCACAACCAGTCCCCCACCGCTATTTAATGTAAACGACACTTCGAAATGCAAACAATTCAACAAATCTGTGCCCAAAAGAATTCTGATCGCGTGCTTGTCAGTCACATGTCACGCCCAACAGCCTCGAAGGAACTTAAGTTCATTCATATACAGTCAAGGACAAACATATTGAAACACCTAGTCAAAGTCAACAATTTACTTCAAAAGTTTTATATTGAAAGTATGACGAGCTGTACACAGATTTAGGTAGATATAATACACGTTGTCGATCTCATAATTTAAAACGCTAATATAAAATAATAATATTTCAAAGTATGTAAAAGAAGGGGAATTAATTAAAGGGCTTAAACAAATTTGCATCATCGTTGTCAACAGGAAAAATCCCCAAAAGGCTGTCAGTAGTGCCACGTTGTATGGCAATTCTGATTTGCATTGCCATATAACGTGGCACTGCTGAAAGCTTTTTGGACCTTTGGCCGAAAACTAGACCAACCGCTTGGCGATGTATCGAAAAACTATCGATATTGAACATCACATTCCAACCGATGATCTAGAAACTTAGTTTATTTATCAAAGTTCTTATTTTTTTTTAAATGATCTTGACCGTACAATGGTGTCAATAAGATAGCTTCAAACTAGGGTAGCAACTAGGGCATTTACGAGAAAGTTTTCATCCACTAGCCCAAAGTTTACGCCTTGGCATGATCGGTAGAAGCCGCTTAACACGTCATTTGCAAAATACTTTAGTATATCGGTACGAGGCTGCGAAAAAATTACTGATGCTAGTGTTATGTTGCCAACAGCATTACTTACCACTTCTAAACTTGACAGAGACCTCAGAAGGAAATCTTCTAACTGAATCAAAATCCAGTGCAAGATATGTTTTTTTAAGTAATAACATGCCAATACCGCAGTGTCTCAAGACGAAAGTCTGACCAGTGCGTGTTGCCAGTGATGACCCATGGCACTGAAATGTGGTCGCTCACAGTGGGTCCTATTAGAAGGGGAAAAATTAGCCAAAAGGGAATGGAGAGGGCTATGCTTGGAGTTTCCCTACGTGATCGAATTAGAAATGGAGAGATCCGCAAGAGAACCGCCAAACATAAATAGTAGTGAGCAGGGGCATATTGTTTACAGAACAGATAGCTGATGGGGCCGAAAGGTTCTGTAGTGACAACGGCGTACCGGAAGTCATAGAGTTGGAAGAACTCGCACAAGGTTGACTAATAACTTGTGAAGGCGGAAAGTACAGAACCGGTAGATGTGGCGGAGCTTGGGGAGTCCTATATCCAGCTGTGGACGTCTTTGTGCTGAAATGATGATGATGTTATAACGTCAGCCACCCCGGTCATTTATGAAATTAAATTCCTAATTACATTTCTCACCTAATTAATAATACGTTATTAAGTTAATGTTTACGGGCTCAGTGACCCGTTTAACATAACTTGCGTGTCACAGTTACTTTATATTCCCGAAATGACTTCGCTTTTCTTACATTTTCATACAGTTAATGTACGTTCAAAATATATCAGATCTTTTTATTTAGGGGACCGATTTGGATATTTATAAGCTGCACGCACTGATTTTTGCCGTAGATAGAACAACGGTTGTTTTACATAATACGAGGATAATGTCTTGGTAAGCTTCCTTCATAAATGTTTATATCATGAAAGTATGCAAAACGACTTTTGATGAACGATTTTTTGTTCCCCATGGTATAAAATAACTGAAATGGACAATCTGAACTTTACTAAATAATACGATAAATATTTTCTGGTGAATGACATTCAGGAAAGAGACTACCTCATCATCTGCCTAGCCTTTCCAACTATGTTGGGATCGGCTTCCAGTCTAACCGGATGCCGCAGAATACCAGTAATCTACATGGAGCGACTGCCTATATGACCACAACCTTATTGATAAGACTGGTTGACAGACTTTCGGTCTTCTGACGACCCATAACGGCTGTCAAAGATCCACGAATGACAGCCGTTGCCGAGGCACGAAGGGGTCTTGTAATTTAAAGATTGTCACCCATCCACGGACCAACAGCGGCAAGCATAGCTTAACCTGATCGATCGTCCCGTGTGGCAATTATTACTATGCCACAAGCCCCTATGTTATATGCAATATTTTTCAATATCCAGAAACAATTTTCGTTAATCAGTAAGAAATAGATAGCTGTATTCCATCAACTTGTTTCATTAATTTAAGAGCCTTCTTCGTTTCGGCTTGTGTTAATATGCGGAGCACATATCAACGCTGCCTCTTGCTCTAGTGCACCCCAGAAAATTTTCTTAGCCTTGACCCATTTCGGTATTTAATAAATGAGTCTCCCAAGGTTTGGTATGATCAAGTCGTTATTTCTGTTCAGCAGGCCGGAATCTTATTAATTAAAATTATGAACAAGATATTTTCGATTGTTAAATGATTGATATTAACGTTATATTATAGCTTGTAATTATGGTTTGTCAAAATAAAATATTGAAAGTATTAGAAAAAACCAAAAAATACCACGTTCATTTTGTAGGTGATTACTCAATCTTTACTTTAGACACAAGTTTAATTATACGTATAGTTTTGTTAGGGAAGAACCGAATGTTCAACCTTTTTGTGAAATATTTTATTATTTTCTATTTAACCGCTGCAGCACTAAGAAGAGCCTTAGCATTATTTCTGGCTCCTAAATTTTTCTTCTAACGTTATCCCTACCAAGCTACCTTTTTTTTTTTTTTTTTTTGGCTGGGAAATCATCAAATAACTTCTCCCGCTCTGGGTGGAGCAGGAGGGCGTGTCAGACTTTTACTGACTAAAACCCACCCGTGTTCCTTCAGTAGCCCTTAAGCCAGGGGCTGTGGTGTCTCTTTCGAACAAACCCGCACCCCTGGCAGGCATCGACCCTTGCGGGTCCCATCACTTTTTGTGCTGACATCTCTTTGAGGCGCGCGTGGAACACAACGCGCCGTCGACTTGGGCTTGGTCCTTACCGGACAGCGAGCTACCCATTACTCGCCGTCCGCAAGCCCACGCCTACGGTGGCCGGAAATCGGCCTGGGATTCCCGACGCCCAGGGCGTCTCCGTATCCTGCGGCGGCTGGGGTCGCGAGGGCGCATATGCTGCCTCTCCCTCACGTGCGCCGCCTCCCTCTTCGCGAGCATCACTGCTTCGCTGAAGGAGGTGACGGCTCCCCATGCCCTCTCGCTCCGTACCATGGCCTGGACCAGGGCCGGACGCGAGAGATCGCCGCCGCCGATCGCCTCCACGAGGACACGGCGGTGCTCCGCCCAAGCAGGGCAGACCGCCACCGTGTGCTCCACCGTGTCCTCAGGGCGATCTTCGCAGTGGAAACACCCGGGCGTTTCCTCCCGCCCTATCCGAAACAGGAACCTCCCGAAACAACCGTGTCCGGTGAGGACCTGCGTCAGGCGGAAGGTGAGGACGCCATGCCGCCTCTCAAACCACTCCTCAAAGAGGGGACTTACCGCCGCAATCGTGGCGTGCCCAGCACTGGGTTGCGACAATCGCTCTCTCCATGTCACCATGAGATCCCGCCGGAGCTCTGTCCGCTGTGCCGCGATTTGCTGCGGCAGCGGAGTTACGCCCCGGCGTTTGGCCTCCTCGCGCCACTCCCAAATTTGCGCGAGGACCTTTGCCTCCAGATCCCATGGCGGTAATCCGGCAAGGAGGCCCGCCGCCTCGCCGGAGATCGTGCGATATCCTCGGATCATCCTGATCGCCATGACCCTATGGGACGCCCTCAGCTTGCGAGCTGGTTGGCGCCTCAATGTAGGCGCCCACACCGGCGCCCCGTATAGGGCCATGGACCGCACGATCCCCGCGTAGAGCCTCCGGTAGGAGGCGTTTGGCCCCCCTAGATTGGGCAAGAGCCGCTTCAACGCAGCCCCGGCCCGCTCCAGTCTGGGAGCCAAACGGCGGAAATGCTCCGCGAAGTTCCACCGGCTGTCGAGGACGAGTCCCAGGTACTTCATGGTCGACTCGACGCCGATGTGAACCCCTCCCACCGTTATCCGGGAACCCGTCGGTGGCGCATTCCGAGGACCATGAAACCACATGGCCTCGGACTTGTGCAATGCCACCTCGAGTCCCAGTTGCCGGATCCTATCCACGATTGTCGCAACCCCTTGTGTCGCTAAGTCGGCCGCCGCCTGGTACGACCTCCCTTGCGCCAGGACCAGCGTGTCGTCAGCGTAGCAGACTACACTGACGCCGCCAGGGAGGTCGGCGCGCAGCACCCAGTCGTACCCGATGTCCCACAGATACGGCCCCAGGACCGATCCCTGTGGGACACCGCACGACATCTCTCGCCGGTTCCACTCTCCGAGGTGACCGGGGTAGATGACGGCCCTGTCCGTCAAATAGGCCTCGACCACACGACAGAGGTAGGTCGGCATCCGGTGATACCGGAGTGCCTCCCTTATGCAACTCCAGGGCAGGGTGTTGAAGGCATTGGCGATGTCTAATGACACCGCCAAGACGACCCCACCCCGGGCCACAGCATCCCCCGTCGTGAGGGCTCGCACGCGCATGATGGCATCCACCGTGGAGCGCCCTCTGCGGAAACCAAACTGGCTCTCCGCCAAATCCGGCCCCACCCGCACCAGCCGCCCGACGAGGCGGTCTGCAATTACTCTCTCAAAGAGCTTGCCCACCTCGTCGAGCAGCACAATGGGCCGGTAAGCGGACGGAGAGTCCGCTGGGCGCCCCGGCTTCTTAATGAGGACCAGTTTCCCCGTCTTCCAGCGAATTGGGAACTGGCCCTCCTCCAAGCATGCGCTTAGGAGCCCTCTTAGTCGAGGCCCGAGAGCCTGCAAGGCCAGGACCCAGGCTTTGCCGGGCAAGCCGTCGGGTCCTGGGGCGGTATTCTTGGCATTCAGCCTACGTACCGCCACTCTCAGGTCTACCTCGGTCACCTCTGGAGAGTCGTCGTCGTCGTCGGTGTGGTCCGCATCGGGCACCGCAGGAGGCGGAGCCATAGGCGGGGGAGCGTGCTCCCCTCGCGAGGGGAACAGAGCGCTCACCACGCCCTGCACGAGCTGAGGCCGGAGACTCTGCGTCAGCGGGGGAGCCCACGGGCGGATCTTGTCCCGCACCGTTTTGTAGGGGCGTCCCCACGGGTCTCTGTTCAGAGTCTCCAGCGACTCCTCGCGGGCCACTACTCTGGCCCGCAGGATCTCGTCTCGCAGGGCGGTCTTCGCCACTCTGTACCCCTCGTACAGCTCCGCCTCAATGGCTACCGTATCCGGAGGGCGGATACGGAGCCTGCGGTGCCTGGAGTAAAGGTGTCGCGCAGCAACACACGCCTCGCGCAGTGCTGTCAACTGCGGCGACCACCAGTACACCTGGCGTGAAGCACGACCTGGCTGGACCCGGGGCATTGCCACGTCACATACGTCGGACATGGTCTCCCGGAACCACTCGGCCTCGTCGTTTATGTCGGCAGGCCTGTCCGGTGATGACACCCAGGCCTGCACGATCGAGGCTTCCAGGAGAAGCTCCCGGTCCAGCTGCTTCAACGCCCAACGCGGACCACACGGGGCCTGTCGGACCGGCGCGCTCGAGGTCTGGGCGGAGACGTCAAACCGGATGTACCGGTGGTCGGAATACGTCTCCACCCCCTCCATGACGCGCCAGTCGATGACACGCGGCGACAGAGCGGGGCTGGCGAACGAGATGTCCACCACCGACTCACCCCGCATCCGCACACACGTGGCGACAGAACCCCGGTTCAGGACGACCAGGTCTGCTTCCAGAGCCCAGTCCTCCACCATCCTGCCCCGCACGTTCGTCAGCCGGGAACCCCAAGCCAAGCTCTTGGCATTGAAGTCCCCGAGGACGAGCACGGGGAGGGAACGAAACCCGACGACGACGTCTCTCAACTCCGCAAGGGAGTTGTGGAACTCGGCGAGAGTTCGGCTCGGGGAGAAGTACACCCCTACCACGACAATCTCCCCGAACCGTGCTGCCACGCAACCCCTTCCCCTCTTGACACCCTCGAGGGTCGGGGTACCGGCGGCGGCCGACGAAATGAGGGTCACTGAGCCGCTCAGGTCCTCCACCCAGTCATCCCTGGGCGGGACAAAGTACGGCTCAGCGACCACGGCGATGTTAATCGACCACTGCGCCATGCTCTGGATCAACAGATCCTGAGCGGCGGCGCAGTGGTTGATGTTCGCCTGGAGGAGGCGTAATGGGGCCGTTACTGGCATTCCATTTCAGCCCCCTCCGAGGCCTCCTGGGCAGGCCCAGCCGCAACGGCGGCGACAATAACGGCGGTGGAGGCGGCAGCGGCGGCGGGAGTGGCGGCGGTTGCGGCGGTGACGGCGGTGGCGGAGGGCTTGGCCCTGCCTCGGCCCCTGGCTTCAGCGGGTGGAGCGCAGGCCTTGCTCCCAGCCCGGTGTTCGGCCGGCTTGCCAGCTGCCGCACATAAATAGCAGTGCGGCGTGGCAATGCAAGAGCCGGCCTTGTGACCGGGCTGACCGCAGCGGAAGCAGTGACTGCTGCGGTCCACCTCCGAGGTGCACCGCACTCCCACGTGGTGGCCCACGTGGCAGCGGAAGCACCTCAGGGGTCTGGGTTCCAGCAGTTTGACCTGCGCGGATACCCAGCCCACCAGAAGCCTACGGCCCTCCTCGGTGATCTTCCGGGCCGCCGACACGGGGCAGCTCACCGTAATAGTGTGCATTCCCGTGTTGTCTGGACGGATGGTGCCTGCCCTCACCTGCTCGGCAGAGCACCCCCCAGTCCTGACGACGGCGGCCACCACCTCGCCCTCCGTCACGGAGTCGTCCAGGCCCAAGATGCGCATGTCGGCGCACTTGGTGGGCCTGGACACCCGGACCTCGTCCGCATCTAAGGACGCCCTGAGCTTTTCGGCTAGAGCGTCAGCGGTCGGGCCACTAGCCGCACCGGGGAGCTCCAGCATCCGGGCTCCGGTCGCAGTGACCCTCACCCGGATGCCGTTGGTGACACCTATGTCCGCCAGGTTCACCGCCGCCCTTGCCTTCGATAGCAAGTCCCGGTAGGACACGCCCTTCTTCTCCGCTTCCGGCTGTAGTGTAATCACTACAGCGGCGGACTTCGGGGCGCGTAGCCTAGCCGCGGCGGATCGCTTTTTGCGCCGCTGCCGCCTCTCCTTCCGTTTGGCCGCCCTAGCAGCCTTACCCGCCTTCTTCTTCTCCCCGGCCACTTCCCATTCGGCGTCAGCCACGGGAGATGGGGGAGGCGGGGCCGACCGTCCCGGTACCACGGCTGGGGCCGTCGCCACCTGAGCAGCCACCCCGCTCTTTTTGGGCTTGGGCGGTACCGGTTTTGCCGAGGTGCGACCCGACTGCGGAGCCGACTTGGCCGTGGCAGTCGTGGCGACGGCATATGTGGACCTCTGCTGGCCCGACGCCGGCTGACTCGTCGCTAGCGGGGGGCGCAGGACTATGGCCTCCAGGGCGGAAAACCGGCTCCGGAAGGTATCCAGCTCCTGCCGCACCAAATTCAGCACCCGGTCTTCCTCCGGTGCGGGTCCACCCTGCGCATGCCGCGCCCCCTTCTGAGGCACCACACTGGGGGGCGCCACACTGGGGCCAGCTCCTCGGAGGCCGGCCAGGTCCGCTCGGAGCTCCTCGTTCTCCTTTCGGAGAAGCTCCATGGCGGCTGCCAAGCGGGCGACCTCCGCCCGCATTTCGGACATGTTGTCCGTCGGAGGTCCAGTGTGCAGGTCCTCCGCTGCCGCCATAATGGAGGCTATGGCTGCTGTGATGGCCTTGCCTTTAGAGGCCTGAAGCCTCTTCAAGGCCACCCCCTTGACTGCAGCAGCCACAACCTCCGCGAGCCTGGCCATTCGCTCCTCGTTGGAGCCGCCAACGGCATCCGGCTCGTCGCCAGACGACTCCGAGGGGGCCCTGCTACTGGTCCCCCCCGAGAGCTGCCCTTCCGTGGCCGAAGCCTCGGCTTGCTGGGTCGTGTCGGTGCTCGGCTCGCCGGGTTCCTTTATGGTTAGGCCTTTGCCTAACTTGACCCCGCCCTGCCGACAGATCTTCCCCAGCTTACGCGCCGAGGCCGTCCCGCCATCCGAGGACGACCCCTGGCCGTCCTTTGGGTTGGGGCGCTTCTTGAGGAACTCTGTCCTCCTCGAAGCGCCCACCGCCGCATGCTCCGGGCCCTGAATAGAGCCCTTCGCGCTCGATGCGGAGTCGGACTCCGACCCCGCATCACTCTCCTCCTCCTGTAGATTTTTGTTTTTGTTGTTTGATTCCATAGTTGTTCCCACGAGTAAAAAACATTTTTTATTGACTCAAAATTTTGTGGTCCGCACTAGAGACTAATTAAGCTACCCATTAGTCAAGCTTGCAACCTCCCTCACGGTGCGCCGCCGCTTGGAGGTTTGGGGTAATTTTTTATAGAGGATTTCTTCCTCGCGGCCCGGGCGGTTAAGCCAAGGCCCTCGACCCCCGTCAAAAGTCAGAGACATGACCGTGACAATCTTCGGGGCTACGAGAATAACGGTGGCAGAAGGAGAGCACTCCTTCTTGCCTGCCCGGTGGCAGGGTGAGTGCACACCGAGCCCGCTCTTACTCCGCCGCTGTGCGTCTCTGCATGAGCGCAGAGATACACGCGTTGGAGCGTCCCGCCGACAGGATATTGGCATACGGGCAACGACACCCCTTAGGCACAAGTACCCAATGGGGTGACATTGCCCGCATCCCAGGGTGCACCGTCCCGTAGACTGGCCTTTCCCCCAGACGTATCCAAGGGAAACTCCAGCCCACGGGCACACGGGGAGGTTTCCTGTCCAAGCACCCCTACCAAGCTACCTGCAGCGACACTTACGACCAAAATGAGCTATTCTTTGCAAGAAACTAAACAGTATACTCATAAAATATTTCCCAGAATATGCAAAGAAACCGTCCTTTCTCACTGCATCGCATGTCGGATCTCATTTATTCGGAATGTTGCTAATTCCTGTCTATTTAATCCGACTTGTGGTGGCCATCACGCAACATTGTGCGCGAGAACTTACAGGCGTCTGTCCGAGGAGCCATAATTCTTCATCTTAATGTCATTTCACGCGTTGCTTCATATTGTACAAGATGCCTTAGATGTTTATTTACTGTAGTGGTCTATAAAAATGTCAATGAAATTGAATTATTGGCTTTTGAAGTAGCCTGGAAGTTTCGGCTATAACCGACTTTAAATACAATGTGTATTTGATGTTCTAACAAAGAAGTTGTACAAACAAATAAGCTGTGTTGAGCCACCTCGAGACCACAAGTTTGTAAAGTTGGTTGAGAGAGCAGGGCGGTCGTTGTTTGACTTACATACTAAGTCCCTGAACTCCCGTTTATCGACGTTTACTGCCTACTTAGTAGTTTTGAGTATTTCAGTTGGTACTAAACAGGGTGAATTTGAAAACAATCCATAATAATTCACCTGTATACCCTTATCTGAAGTCATAAGAAGATTTTTATAAAAAAACTAACGGATCCTCTTCATTTCACACTCCGCAGAAAAAAAAAAACAAGTGCAAATCAATTCCATTCAAAAAGCCAGACGGCTGTCGTGGAATAAGTACGTTTCTACTACAAAGTAGTACCTGTCGACCAATTCTTCCAATGATTGCCGAATCCCCTAAAGATTCTGACAATATCTCTGAAACCTAAGTTTTCGTTTTCACATAGAAAGCAATCAATCAGGACGAAATCCCCAGCTGATAATTGGACAAAAATATTGTTTGAGAGATGTAACGAAGCGGAGTGGCTCACGAAGTTATCTTTCAGTTTCAAAATAAATGATTCGCACGATTTTGCAATTATGGAAAATTATTAGTTAATATTTGTTTCCCAAAACATTCCGAGCATTTCAAGCATAATAAAAGGTTAAATGGGCTTGCTACGGGGCAATATGGGCATATAGTCCCAACATTTTCGGTGTAGTTTGGAATACTAAATTCCGAGGAAATACCACTAGATAGAATAAACACCGTTTTATGCACGATAAAAGGCAAAGTATTGATATGCCCTGCGTGAGATACTGATGGAAATAACAATCTTATTTTACGTATCATGATAAAAAAAAGATTTTGACCGTATCTTGAGTTATACCTATTAAGAATACCTAAATATTTCTTTAATAATACTAGCCATAGCAACAACAGTACCCAAAATGCGTAACACACTATGAATCAGATTCTCAATCATTTTGAGAGTTATTGCTCATCCATTGCTTCATAAGTTGGAAAAATATGAAAAAAGACGTCCCGACCCCCAAGCATTTTGGGGGTTTGCCATAATCGCCACGCTTGACAGGCGGATTGGCGATCGCAGTATGGTAGTAAAACGCATAGAGAACGCTGCTGCCCATTCTCTAGTCCCTTAGTCGCCTTTTGCGACACCCACGGGAAGAAATGGGATGGTGCTATTCTTCACATCCGGCACCACACGGAACGCGAAAAAACATTTAAGATAACTTTTTAATAGCACAACTAAACAAATTCTCATTCAATTTTAAAAGCCTGTAACCATATTTTATGCTACACAATGGAACATTCCCGGGAGATTTTTTGGCAAACGAAGCTGCGACCAGCCGCTACAGCGATATTACCATACCATCTACTTTCATAACCTACTTTATAAAAACATAAATAGCTACACAAAGACATACTATTATGTAAATAGAGGTTTTAGTATTAAAGTAACTGTTGGGGGTCCGTACCCAACGGGGACCAAGGGGACCCTATTACTAAGGCTCCGCTGTCTGTCCGTTTGTCACAGGGTTGATATTTTGAACCGTAATAGGTAGATACATGGAATGTTCAAAGAAAATGTACTACTATGGCCGATAAAAAATCAAATAATAAAAATAAAGTTAAAAAATTAAAGATCCCAGAAGATACAAGAAACTCGGCCCGCGTGGTGGATTACGGCCCAGTCCTTCTCGCAGAGAGGAGACCTATGTCTCAGCAGTGGGGACATTATAGGCTGATATGATTATAGTATACAAGAAACATTTTAAAGAAAAATTTTATGTTCAATATTGTACGGTGGTACGGAAACCGTCCGTGTGTAAGTCCGACTCGCGCTTGGCCGCTATTTTAAGGCCTTGTCCTAATGAGACTCCCTCCAAATAAACCAGTTGTTTCTAATGACTATTAGTTTCTCTAATAGGTGTCCATTCCAGCCCTAAGTGCTGGTATCATTCTTAATATGCCTTAATCATTATTAGTGGTTCACTATCTTGGAAGAAGCATTTGTTTCAATGATTAAGGTAGGCATTATGTCATGTATGGCTTTGAACTGCCAAATTATCTAGAAAGCGTTTCAGGCGTGGATTGACACGTAAATTGCTCGAACGTCCGAATATTTATAGTAGCACAATTTGAATTAATCATCATCATCATTTCAGCCGAAAGACGTCCACTGCTGGTCATAGGCCTTCCCCAATTTGGAGGGTTTGCCATAATCGCCACGCTTGGCAGGCGGGTTGGCGATCGCAGTATGGTGGTAAAATGCATAGAGAACGCTGCTGCCCATTATCTAGTAAGTCCCTTAGTCGCCTTCTACGACACCCACGGGAAGAGATGAGATGGTGCTATTATTTACGTCGGGCACCACACGGAACCAATTTGAATTCAATTAATAGAATATATGCCAAATTCCATTTGACTGCCTCGCTGTACTAGTGGTCGCAAGCGCTTCTGCTGAGCTTGAAGTCCTGGGTTCGATCCCCAGGTCGGTCAAAGTGTTAATATGTTTGTCCATGTGAAATTTCTCAGTAGCATTGATGGCAATAGGCTCGCCCCCTATTACATGGGACTTAAACATAACTGACGAAATGTGGGTGTACTACAGGTACATCTCTGCCCACCCGTTCGGGGAAATAAGGCGTGGTGTTATGTTATGCCAAAAAAATCCGTATTCAACCTTTAGCAATATACATGTAACGGAAAGGGTACATACATACATACCAAGAGCACGGCTTCTTTGGATGTTATCAAACGATATTGGAAAGGTTTTTAAAAACTATTTCTACATGATCGAATTTTTAATACATTGATACCAGAAACCGAACTTTTCAAATAGCAATAAACACATCACTCGGAATCGTATATTGGCAAGTAACGAAAGTTCTTGATCTACGTAGTGCGGTGACACGTTTGTTATGATTTGAATTTAAGAAACATATGAAACCGGGTATCAATTCTTTGAGTATTTTATTTTGAGCTGAAACTATGTATTCTATACCAGCTGTTATCTTCAGTGCTTAGGAAATAGCAATAGGGTTTCTGTTACTCCCTGTATACTAAGCACATCATAGGACAAGAAATAGGTCTTTATCAGAGACAGTACCTGCTCATCTTCCACCCTTTTTTGACTACCAAAATTACGACTAATAGAGAAGTATGAAAGATAACGACATGCTACGTCGATCCCAAATAAAAACGGCAAAAGAATGATGATGATATTGCTATGCAGACATTATAATATGTTATTGACAAACAGGATCTATTGTCAACTGACCAACAAATACCTATCTTCGAGAGCTCTTTGACTACAGGGCTATAAATCAGTTGCATACCAGACAGACGAGACGACTCTAGACTTACATCTCGGCACGTGCCATCCACACATCTGGCGATATGGATCGATGCCCAGTATCTCAGCCCTGTGCGCGATTTCATGCACGTAGTTAAACGTTTTTATATGAGCCGGCTCTCTAGACAAAATTATAAGTACGATATAGGGATCAAAACTGTTTGATTAAAACACGTTTTCAAAAACCCGAAATTCTTTAAAGACCGCTTCTAGGAATGATTCTGTAGCAAGAAGCTGGTGAACGGAGTAAATATCATTACCACCTGCATTCATCATCCAAAAGATTTCCTGTCTCAATCACTCACATCCATACATTATCCGCGTCAAGGCATCTCCTGAAAACGATGGAGATATCAAACCTATTTAAAGATTCTGACCTCCAGTACTCCTTATAAGTGTTCTTCATAATAAGGCAAATCAGCATTCGTTATCCAAGTACAGGTTGATATAATGATAATTTATTCTTAGTGCTAGGTAATAATTGACGTATCTTTCGATCGATCAGGTACCGTTGGTCCGTGGAAGGGTTCTTTAAATTCCAATTCTCCTCCGTGCCCCGGAAAGCACGTTAAGCCTTTGGTCCCGGCTGTCATTCGTAGATCTCTGACAGTTGTTACAAGTCGTCAGAAGCCCGAAAGTTTGGCAACCAGTCTTACCAAGGGGTACCGTAGTACCCAATAACTGGACGGTGGAGGTCAGATAGGCAGTCGCTCCATGTAAAATACTGGTATTCAGCTGCATCCAGTTAGACTGGAAGCCGACCCCAACATAGTTAGCAAAAGGCTAGGCAGATGATGTCTTTAGTTGGCCAAATTACGTTTAAAATCCAACTCATTTTATCACATACGAGCGGCGGCTAGCCAGATCCACTTGTTAACGAGGTTCTATGCTCTTTGGTTGCCGATACTAGTGAACATTGGAGCGCGTGGTAGTTTATTAATTTAATTAAACTGTGTTCTCTGCAGTCTGCACATTGTTTGCGGAGAGGTTAACACCGGTGGCTGCGCCAGTCATAATGTAGTGGCTTTACAATTGCAGTAGTTGCGGTGTGAATACGAAACTTATTTTCGTATTTCTATATCTACTTTAACTACAGTTGCTGAACTGTAGCCATGAATTTAGCAATAATATTGTGGTTCAAAAAAAAATTGCTGTTCTATACTATACACTTTTACCGCGTAGGTATTGCACTTTTCTATGAAACAGCTGTTTTTGTTGTCATGGTATCAAGGTATGAACATGATACGGAGGAATGAGGAAACTGTCTTGACAAATATTTTTAGTATGAATGTCGACGGCTTTAGGCGTAGGGAAGGCCAAAGGAACGATGGATGGACTGTGTGAAAAATGAATGTGTGGAGTGACTAACGAAATAACGACTAATACGAGAAATAGTATGGATTTAAAATGTGTGTTGCGTGCGGCAACCCTAAATACTCGTAAATTGGGATAAAGACAGGAAAATTATGATCTCTGCAAAACATCTGACGGGACTGCTGCACGCTTAGCATGACGCTTTCTGTATCTACGAAGAATAGACAGTTCTTTTTCTATACAAAGTCACATTTCGTTTCTCTATTTTTGACATCGCACCGTAGATATCCTTCTACAATCTGTCATTTTGTCTTTCGTTTCTAACGTGCTTTTTCTAGGTCCTGTTATATGTAGACTATTTCAGAAGAATATTTCTTCCCAAAACTGTCAAAATCACACTGACCACAAACTTTCTACTCGACGGCCACAAAGTATATACGATTATCTACAAAATTAATAGAACAACATAGCTATCTACTCCTATTGTACGTCATTTAGTCAATAGTCATGTCTATTCTTCCGTCGACAAATCGGTGCTCGTGTTAAGCCGGCAGATTCTGACTATAACGACCAGTGTAATCGATTTGTCTTTGCCGAGCCGAATCCACAAACCCGTTCACAAAGCGATAGTCAACGAGTAACCACTCACTTAACTACTCGATTTCAAACTGCCGACTGCCAACGTGAACAGTTCTCATTCAGGGAGGTATTTTAGAATTCAACGAAGTGTGCGTTCGTTTATGATGTAGCAATTCATGTAATGCAATTCAGGTACGGACCGATGACATTTATCTACGGAGATTTGAGATACTGGCAGATATTGAGTGATGATTGGCAGATGTGAGTGGAAACGCCGGAAGTAGTGACGACCTCACAGGACATAATTATAATACAGCTTCCGCCCACGGCTTCGCTCGCGTGGAACTCGTAAATTATCCCGCGGGAACGTACTACCGAGATAAAAAGTATCCTATGTGTTAATCTAGGTTTAATCTATCTGTGTGCCAAATTTCATCGAAATCCATTCTGCCGTTTTTGCGTGAAAGAGTAACAACCATCCATACATACAATCTTTCGCGTTTACAATATTAGTAAGAATTTCAGTGCTATAGAAGTAAGTCGGTCTAACTTATGTGCGAGTACCACTCTACTAATTTTTCCGGTATAGAGTGGTTATCACACAAAATATTCTACAAGATCGGCTCTACGAAGTAAAAGTCAAAGTTAAATCATTTATTTCAATAAGGCACATGCATGGCAATTTTGAACGTCAAGTTTAAAACAAATAGGATTGTAATTGCCCCTTCCTTTTGAAAAGTTATTTTCAACTACCTTTTGGTAGTTTAATGTGGAGAAGAACGGACAAAAATTCCATAGTCGATTGATTTTCTTTCTGATTTTCATTAATACTTTGTAAGCCTGACGAAAATGAAAACTACCGCCCACAAACTTCACGTTAACCTTTCAGCTTGATCAGGTTTACGTCATTCTCAACAGACACACGTCATTACAATTATTTAAAGAGTTGTCTGTGTGGTGTTGTGGAAGAACATAAATATTCAACAAAGTACTAGCGCCGCAGTGTCGCAGCCGGACTGAGATAAATATATACATCGTTATTTATAGCCACTGGATAATGTTTCAATAATGAGTTGAAATGTTCTAAAGATCCATCATTCTGAAGGATAGAGCACAGTTATCAATTTCGGCAATGTAATATTTACTTACATGAAAATCTATAAACCAGTACACACAGTAAGCTACGGTCTGACAACTTAAAAGTAACTTTAAATCGTCAGACTCAGAAATCGGAACAGATTTGCATAATACCATACAGCCTGATTTACACAATGCGATGCGACCTGTGGCATGGAACGCCATAAGTTAAAAGTAGCTGATTATTGGGGATTCAAGATTACAGGAAGTCCAGCATAACTAGACCCGTGCTGGTTAGTAGTTTGGTAGAAGCGTTCGGTCATGTTATAGTGGTTTTGGTGTAAAAATGCGCTTTCAAACGGAAGTTCGTGGTGAGTTATCAGTCTTCAATGTTGCATTGTGGTTGACGAAAAAAGATAAGAAGGTGTGTTATCATGATTTACAATGTAGCAGTACTAGTTGCAACAATAGTAATACAAGTTGGAGGGCTTGTGGCTAAGTAATACTAGACGCACGGGTCGATGGATTAGGTTATCTACGCTTGCTGCAGTTGGTCCGTGGATTGGTGACCATCTTTACATACCAAGACCCCTCCGTGTCTCGGAAAGCACATTAACACGCTGGACCCAGCTGTCATTCATGGAACAGTCATTATACGTCGGCAGAAACCCGAAGTTCTGACAACCAGTCTTACCAAGGGGTATTGTATTACCCAGTAACTGGGATGTGGAGGTCAAATAGGCAGTTGCTCCATGTAAATTAGTGGTATACACCTTTTCAGCTGCATCCGGTCAGACTGGAAGCCAACCCCACCCAAGATAGTTACGCATGTTAGGCAGTTCATGATGAGTATTGATGAGCTATAAAAGTTAAGTAAACATTTGTTGCTTCAAATCTATTGAATATCAGTGGCAATTAAATCACACCGCGTAAATCTGCGCCGCTTGCTGGCTTTACTTGCGCCGCTGAAATTTACTTCTATCGAATAAACACGCACTAAGTAAGCGGAAATTGCTCAGCAACTAGGGTAGGTTAGCAATATTAATAGCAATGCTCAGAGTGTTTACTAAATATCGTCACTCATTTAAATTTTAAAAGTACTCCATTATAATTATTTGCGTAAGATGTGAACGGTGTTAAGTGTGGTGATTGTCCAACATAAATATTCATGGGGCATCGCGGCGTGGTATTGGCGCCCCTGGGGCCGGTTCGCTCGCAGCCAAGAATTACATACTTTGTGCTTGATTAAGATGAAATAGGTTACAGCAAGACTGGGTGAAATATGCTTAGTGGACGTGGAGTATTTCAGACACTCATTAAAAAAATTAAGGATCTTGTCCTGAAGTCTTGAAACCGCTGTGTGCCTACTATAAAAGATGCGTTTCCTTCCTTTGACTTGCAGTTTCAAAAATATAGCCTAATTAAAGTAAAACAGTTGGTAGGCTTAAAATTTAAGAAACAATTATGGACCCTGTCGGTCACAGCATAGTAGGAGAGGAGGAAAAGCCTGTTATAGAGTTAGCTATAGTATCAAATCTTGAAAAGGTTACCACAGGTAATAAAATGATGTTGTTTCAGGTTGTTAACAGGTGCATGTACCTGGTTAAAAATCTGAAACCTGCCTGAAACTCTCTAATTGCGAACATGTTGCATAACATAAAGCAAAAGAATCTGGCAAAGTTCAACAAAGTTTCAAAAAGAAAATAAAATATTCCAAGTTTACAAAACCAACTGGTGTCAACAACTTCTCGAATATAAAAGAGGTTTTGAACTGGCAGATACGCATACCTACCACATTTTACCATATCACTTTATATGAGGTTTTATACGAAGAATAACATGGAACAGTACTCAGGAGTCGGGTTGACGAGGAAATCTTCTAATATTATGTAAAAG
This sequence comes from Polymixis flavicincta, assembly GCA_949987655.1. Taxonomy (NCBI): domain Eukaryota; kingdom Metazoa; phylum Arthropoda; class Insecta; order Lepidoptera; family Noctuidae; genus Polymixis; species Polymixis flavicincta. Next base: position 23,868,379 of record OX465175.1, read on the forward strand.
GGTTCCCTCGTAATCAAGTTATTTTATTGTTACTTGACACGACATATTAAAATGTGGGGGTTTATGAACTCACATAAAAATATGGGTTAACTTGGCATTTTGATGTTTAACTTATAAACTGCCGGATTGGTCTAGATTCTAGCCAAACCGACTACTTACTAGCAACAGGGGTACTTTAGAAGGCAAAAGGTTTGACCCCTTCAACATAAAAACTGATAACGAACACGAGAACAAAAAACAACCTCAAATTATAACCCTAATAGGTTTGTATTACCGAAACTAATTAATAAAAACGCCACAAAATATTCGTGAACGACTCGTAAAGGGTAACCCCGGAGTTTTGTTATAGTGTAACAATAAACAGTGGTATCATTTGTTCACGTTAACGGCACCTATTCCTACACCATAAAAGAGGATCGCGACCCGGCCGGTCGTTACGGCAACCGTGTTTAATATAACCAGATGATAAGATAGGGCAGAAGGTCTATTTCATACAGAAAGTCCGCCAAATATCGCCGTTTTTAAACTATAATGGAATTCTTACTACTGGCAGAGTATTAAGGATGTGTCATTGGCTGTGGTTAATACGAGTGAAAGACGATCGTTCTCGCAAGTTAAACAGTTTAATACATACACAAGTGATACACAACTTGTTACAACGATATCAGCAACACGTATAGAATAGGTAACATATAGTTTCACAATTTTTGGCGGGAGCGAACGAGAGCCGCGGAAGGACGTAACGTGCGCGCGTTGGAGCGGGCGTCATACGACTTGTGTGCGCGGGAGGGACGCCGCAGGCGGCGCGCGGGCTGTCAGCGCATGCGCGCGGCTCTCGGCCGACGCGACATCACGTTAACCCTGCGGCAGCGCACCATACCGCGTTTCAACCCTCTAATGCGTGTGATAGTCTCCCCCTCTAACCCGAACGAACGCCCTCGTGTTTGGGTTAGTTTCTACGAGGCCTCCCTCTTTTACGTTTCTCCTGTACTGGAGCTTGGATGCGACCAACGAAGGGAGTCAGTACAGAAGCATGGTACTTCCCTAACACCGTGCCGTCACTGAGGCGCTCGAGGATGTATGTAGTGGGGCTGACTACAGCCTGGATCTTATATGGTCCGTCACGGCGAGGGATAAACTTTGACGTCTGCCCTCTGCCGGTGTCATTAGCCCCTTGGGTTTTCAATAGCACTAGATCACCGACCTTATAATCCGGAGCTGGTCGACGATGTTCATCGGTGTACTTCTTATGTGCCGCCTGGGCACTCTCATAGACGTCACGAGCATCTAAGAGTACCGATGAAATCTTCTTAAGATAATTAGTTATGTCACCTACATAATTATCGTTCTCGATAATGGTGCGCATCTCTGACATGACATCTGCTGGCGCGCGCATGTCTCTCGCGAAGTTCTGATAGGCGGGCGAGTAGCCTGTTCCTGATGTGACTGCTGAGTTCATGGCGAAGCGGACTGCAGGTAAGTGGATATCCCACGTATCATGGTCTTTACCTACCAAAATTGCCAGCTGTGGCTTAAGGTCCCGGTTTTTACGTTCCACCGGGTTCGCCTCGGGGTGGTAAAATGAGGTAAGTGATTGCGTAATTCCCATTGCGTGGCAGGTCTGCTGCATTACCTCACTGATAAATTGGACACCGTTGTCACTAACAAGGCGCCTGGGAACTCCGAACCGTAAGTATACCTCTGATACAAGTACCTTTGCGCATTCCTCACTGGTAGCTGAAGCAAGAGCAAACAGCTCCACCCAGCGCGTGCAGGTGTCCTCAACTATCAGGATCCATTTGCTTCCTTTCGCTGTTTCAGGTAGAGGGCCGAACAGGTCCACGGCTAACACCTCAAACCGGCGTGTAGCAGCGGGCGTTTGTAACAACCCAGCTGGTTTCCTAGTGTCTGCTTTATAACGCTGACAAGGTACACAATTTTTAACGTACTGCGTAACGTAGGAACGCATTCCCGGCCAGTAGTACTTACCGACTAAGCGTTGCAGCGTACGTTCCGCGCCCATGTGACCAGCGGTGGGTGCATCATGGTATTCGGCCAGTACTTTGGCGCGTTCTTGTTCGGGGACCACTAGACTAGCGTCGTCGTGTTCCTCGTTCTCAGGGCAATATCTATACAACACACCTTCGGCGAGTACATACCCTTTGTTTGCCCATACCCTCCCCCTGGAGGGATCGTCGGATTCCAGTGCCTCAACGATCTTACTTACCTCCGGGTCCTTTATTTGGTTCTCGCGCAGGTCCTTCAGACTACGAGAGGGCACGTCGACCGCAGCGCAGCACAGGTCACAATCGACGTCTTCGGCACATGCCGGACGGGACAGGGTGTCGGCTATAACGTTAGCCTTACCTGGTGTGTATTCTATTTTCAGGTTATACTCCTGAAGGCTCAGGGCCCACCTTGCTAGGCGACCGCTCGGAGACTTCATACTCATCAGCCACCTAAGCGGCTGATGGTCTGATTTGATCACGACTTCAGCGCCATCTATATACCCCCTGAACTTGGAAACTGCCCAGACGACTGCTAAAGCCTCTCTCTCCGTCGTACTGTAGTTTCTTTCAGCCGCGTTCAAGAGTCGGCTGGCGTATTCTATTGGGCGCTCGTCGGTCCCCTCCCCCTGGAGGAGAACCGCCCCGAGAGCATACCCACTGCTATCGGTTCTGAGGACGAAGGGTAACGTCGCATCAGCCTGACGCAGGATCGGCGCCGATACTAGCAGCTGCTTAATCTTTTCGAAAGCTGCCTGCTGCTCCGGGCCCCATTTCCATATATTTACCTTTTTTAGTAGCGTTGTCAACGGTTTGGCAACCTCTGCGTAGTCAGGGATAAAGCGCCTGAACCAGCTGGAGGTCTGCAGGAAACATTTTAGATGTTTTACGTTCCGAGGTGTCGGCATGTCCACGATTGCTGCAGTCTTTCCTGGATCGACGTGAATACCACCTGGTAAGATAATGTGCCCTAAGAACTTTACCGAATTCCTCGCGAAATGACTCTTCTCGCGGTTTACTCGCAGGTTGAACAAGGCGAGTCGATCAAACACGCAGGTTAAGTCGGCGAGGTGCTTTTCGAAGGTTTCATCGGACAATATCAACAAGTCATCTAAATACGCTAGAAGAGTGGTACCTGGCAAGTTCGACTTGAATCTGTCAATCAGCCTCTGGAACGTAGCGCCTGAGTTGCGCAAACCCATTGGCATGCGTTTAAATCTATAAGTGCCGAGCGGTGTCGTGAAAGCTGTCTTGTCCCTGTCATTAGGATCGACGTTCACTTGAAAGTAGCCAGCTCGGAGGTCAAGGGTAGTCATGTACTTAGCAGTTTTTGCGTCGTGAAGAATGTCCTCGATCCTTGGGAGAGGGTACCGGTCAGGTTCGGTGACAGCATTGAGCTTGCGGTAGTCAATACACAGTCTGAAGCTGCCGTCCTTCTTCTTGACAAGCACGACATTCGATGCCCACGGTGACTCGCATTCCTCAATGACGTCAGCGTTGACAAGTTTGTGCAGCTCCTTCTCAAGTGCCTCTCTCTTAGGCGGCGACAATCTATAGGGCGGAGAAGCCAAAGGTTCCTGTGTCTCGCTTACCTTAATCTTATGAACAGCGAAGTCTGTAGGAGGTCCAGCCGAAGCGAACTGAGCGACTCTGCCTTGCAAGAACTCGTTGAGTGCGGCCCTGTGCTCCGGTGACAAGCTCGTACCTTCATCTTGGCGCAGTGATACGTCGCAGATCTCTGCTTGCATCACAGCCGCGCTGTTCAGTACATAAGACTGCAAAAACGGGAACCGGTCTCCTGGACTATCTGCAAAATGCCATGACTCCTGCGCTATGTCTAAAACAATAGCCGCGTTAGCGATAAAATCACGACCTAAAAGTGTTCTGGTGTCATCACCAGGGAATACCATAAACTCGGTATCGATTCTTCGACTATCTAGGGTGACAGCTACGGTAGCGGTCTTCACCATTTTCCTATGACACGAGCCATCGGCGAGCCCGATATAACGCTCGGTTTCTTGGAATTCAACGCCGTTATTCACTAACAACGAATACAATAATGGGCTAGCAACACTGTGCGTAGCCCCGGTATCGACTATCGCGACCCCTTCCTTACCGACTACGCTTATAGTTATCAAAGGATGTGACGTCGATGTCGCATAGAAGTCACCTCTTACGACATTAAAATCGGACGGTTTGGCGGGCGCGGGTTTAATCGAACAAGTTTCACACTTTGACTTGACTACCCCTGGTTGGCCGCATCCATAACAACGTATCGGATTACCTTTACTATCACTAGTACCTACTTTATTAGTTTTATTGTCACTATCGACTTTAGTAGCCTTACGACATTCGTTAGCCGCGTGACCGAACGCTTTGCAAAACGAACATCTAATGCGAATACGTTTCGAGCTTTCGTTCGAGTTAGAGGTGAGTTTGGAACCTGTGGTTGCGCTCGGACTCGTAGTACCGCGGTCGGGAGCGGTAGGTATATTCGGGTTATTCGCGGAAACGATCGAGTTTTTTAATTCCGTTATCGAATCTTCCACGAGTCTCGCTCTCTCTAACAAATGATCAATATCGCTAATGGTGTCTCGCGACAACCGTTTACGTATTCGACGATGTAATAAGCCGTACACAATATCCACTATCATCGCACTTGGTACTACATAGGGTAATTGAACTAATAAAGATCGTACCTTTGATATAAAAACTTCGGCGCGTTCACACTCACTTTGTTCACATGTGAATACCTCGCGCAGTATCCTATACGCAGGCTTGTGCACGCCGTAGGTAGCGCGCAGGCGCGCGAGTGCGTCCGGCCACGAGCCGACGCAGGCCCGGGCGCCGCGCCACCACACCGCCGCGTCGCCGCTCAGCAACATGGAGAGGCCGCGTAGCGCGTGGTCGTCGGTCACATCGGCGCACTCCTTGTATACCTCCACTGCATCGATGAACGCCTCCAGTACCTCGGGATCGCGTGACTGCCCGTCGAACCTCGCGGTGCACTTTGAAAAGTTACCGCCAGAGGTCGCAGGCGCGTTCGCCGTGGGCGATGCCGCCGATGTCGACGCAACTGGATTCTGCTGGTTGCTATGATGTAGGGATCGTAGGGTTTCCACTAGCGTGCGGTTAGTCTCAGCCTGCATCTTGGCGAAGGACTCCATCGCAGTGGACAGCAGCCGCTCGGTGTTGAGCGCTGCGGCGGGTGCGCCGGTGAGGGCCCCGCCGAGCGCGTGCTCGAGGGCGGCGCCCCCCTGGGCGCGCATCTCCTCGGCCGCATCAGTTGAATCACGTGCATGGGTGGTAGCGGCGCCGGCACTGGCGCGCGGCTCCACCACTGAGTCGCAGACGTCGCAGTCCGCGTCTGAGTAACCGTCGCTTCCTTGCTCCTCCGCCTTGCGATCGGTCGCTGCTCGGGTTGCTCGCGTCGTTCGTGGCATGATAATGTCTTTGTAGTCACTGAATATGTAATAACCACACTTCACTGGGTTCGTTTAGCCGCTGTTAAAATGGCCGCGAGTTGGGCGTCACTGTCATTGCTGTGGTTAATACGAGTGAAAGACGATCGTTCTCGCAAGTTAAACAGTTTAATACATACACAAGTGATACACAACTTGTTACAACGATATCAGCAACACGTATAGAATAGGTAACATATAGTTTCACAATTTTTGGCGGGAGCGAACGAGAGCCGCGGAAGGACGTAACGTGCGCGCGTTGGAGCGGGCGTCATACGACTTGTGTGCGCGGGAGGGACGCCGCAGGCGGCGCGCGGGCTGTCAGCGCATGCGCGCGGCTCTCGGCCGACGCGACATCACGTTAACCCTGCGGCAGCGCACCATACCGCGTTTCAACCCTCTAATGCGTGTGATAGATGTTATTACTATTTCCTGTCACTGTTATTTACCGAGCATCTTACCTACCCCATACAAATTCGAATTCCCACAGCTAAAGTGTAGAAAATAAGAAGTTTATTTTGTAAAACAAACACAGTCAAAAATAACATTAATTTCGGAAGCCGGTGACAAAAAAACGAAGACACCGACTCCCGAAAGAAAAGTTATTTTTCATTGTAATTTTTTTTTTAAGGTTTTTATTTTTTCGGCACCAAAAAGACAAAAATAACGTAAACCTACTGAACAAATCTATTTTGTGGCGCATCCCAAGAACTTTCGACTGTAGTTTGTGTTTGTGAAAAAAGTATTAGGAGAGGGCTTTATAGCTCAACTATATTGCTAGATAATGCTATAATGGCATAGTTTGAAATGGTCAAAATTCTCAAATTATGAACCAGACAATTCTCGAAAATTTTCGAGTAGGTCCACAGACTCAATACAGAACAGACCAACAACAAAAAGAAAACAAATAAAAAAACTGTAATGCAGATGTCAAAGGGTAGGTACTTTAGCTCAACGATCCTCTTGCACTCCCTCCGACTCAGTAACCCTCTTAGTTTTAATAAACGCGAACCTAGTTACAACTTTATCTTTCACTAATCATAAAACTGCGAAAGTTTTTTCATCAATTGTTTGGTTAACTTTGTCTTTTGTTATTGCGGTTTTGTATCAGCAGCTTGTATTATTTATTTAGTTTGGATATTATCTGACACTTTGGGAAAGGCATCATCAGCCTATAACGACGTTCCCACCGCTGGGACACGAGCCTCCTCTCTGTGAGAGGGAGTGGGCCGTAATCCACCACGCGGGCCCCATGCAGATTGGTAGATGTCACATGTCTTCGATTTTTTGGTTCTAGGACATGCCGGTTGCTTAACGATTTTATCCTTTAAGCGTTTCGAGAGCGGTGGTGATAAAATGAAATACACAAAGTAAAGTGCAAATTGGGCCACCACTGGGGTCTCTCTTTGGAAAAGGATATGGATGAAATTCTATAGATTTTGGATACGGCTTTTGTATCTACACGTAAAGGATACAACGAGTAAGCATCGTCATCGAGACAGTGGACACAGACAGACACATTATTAGTAAACCGATCACCGACAAGCACGACGCATCTCCGATGAAAGAATGTTGATGAAAACTTCATAGAAATTGTTCTACTTTAGTTGCGTCGCGTCATCGTGTCGCGCCCGTCTGCGGGAGCCTTTAAGGTCAAAGATTAGTTATTTTAGGTACGCCACGAGCAAAAAAAGGTGCCTTACAGTTTAGTACACAATACTGAAAACCGTTGAAATAAAAAAAAATCTTGAATATCCATATCTAAATATCTTTAAGAAAAAACCGCATTTGCGTAAGTGTAAGATATTCATTGTATAAGAACCGTTGAAAACAAATTGCAGTATGCCTGAGTATGCCACAGACATGTACCTATGTGCCTATGATATGATCAATACAGTATATATCAATACGTCGTGACTGTTGTGAGTAGCATCCAATCATCATTTATTGCGATACTGAGATGTGATCTTCTATCAATACGGGATCTGCAGCTATATTTACTTATGGAGTGACAAGTGTTTGCGTCTTTCTGAGGAAATTTGGAGGTATGTGTTTATTTGTGCGCATTCAGTTTGACGTTAAAGAGTTGCTATCTAGTACATTTTGAAGTGCTTAACATTAAATAACATCACGCCTTGTGTCCCCAAAGGGTTAGGCAGAGTGTACCTATAGTACACCAACATTTCGCTAGTTATGTTTAAGACCCATGTAATAGGGGCGAGCCTATTGCCATCAACCGGACACAAATCCAGAGTCCGGGCTGTTACTGAGGAATTCCCGATAGATAACCCAATAACACTAGAAGTCATGCTTCATTAGGTAATTTGGAACAAATACTCCCAAAATATCTCCAGATTATATTCCTGCCTAATTTCTAGTGAGCAGTTGTAGCCCAGTGGTAACCACCGCGACTTATGAGATGTAGGTCGTAGTTTCGAACCCAGACAGGCGCTTTACTTTGTGTAAAATATATCATCACCACTGCTCTCCAAACGGTAAAGGAAAACATCGTGAGGAACCGACATGTCCTAAAAATTCGAAGACATGTGACATCTACCAACCCGCACTGGGCCCGCGTGGTGGATTACGGCCCACTCCCTCTCACAGAGAGGAAGCCTGTGTCCCAGCAGTGGGAACGTTATAGGCTGATTATGATTCCCAATTTGTCTCCAGATTTTGTTCCTACCAAGTTTCTAGTTAGTTTAGTGGGTGTCAATGTTTTAGCAACTTGAGACATAAACACGAATGTGGTTCCTAACAACGTGATCATGTTGTGTACAGTTTCAATTAACTCTAAACCACAATGTCGTACTCCACTATCTACCTTACTGAAGAGAACCTCTCTACGTTTAAACGTGTGAGAGTTCAGAATAAGGATAACTGAAATACAAACTCAATGTAAAGCAGTAGACTTATTTATTACTAGCAGCGCTCCACGGTTTCACCCACGTAGTTCTCGTTCCTGTGGGAATACGGGGATAAAATATAGCCTATGTCACCCGGGGATAGTGTAGCTTCCCAACAGTGAAAGAATTTTTCAAATCGATTCAGTAGTTTCGAAGCCTATTCAATGCAAAAAAACAATCAAATCTTTCCTCTATATAATATTAGTATAGATAAGCCTACTTAGTACAGCTGTACCCTGTACCTATTGGTTTCAGTTGAGACTTAGGTAGTACTTTTTTTTTCGCAAATAAATACCATCAATCAATCAGTTTATTTGTGAAACATAGGTGTTTACATAAATAGGGGGTGCGCTATGTCATAATTAAGACATAGAAATTTTAAGTGACCCAGAAAGGTGTCATTAGATTATGAGAATTAATTAAATACATGAAAGGATAACAAAAAGAAACATCAATTACAATAAAATCAATAAATAGTCATATAGTTCTTAGTATCAAAAGGTAAAAAAATAATCATTTTTATAATTGGTCGTTCAAAAAATTCATCTACAGTATAAAAACACTTGTCAATTAATAATTTTGTAAGAACTTTTTAAAACTTATACAATGTCGTGTTTTTTTATGTCACCAGGAATTTTATTAAACACTTTAGGTGCCATACCAAAAAATTTTTTTCGCATCAATGCGGTCTTACATTTTAAATGACATAGTTTGTTTACGTATTGGGCACGCAATGGAGTTTTTCTAGTGAAAGAAAGATTTTCAAATAATTCTGTGTTTCTTTTCATAAACAACGCAGTTTCCAAAATGTATAATGCTGGAAGGGTCAGTATTTTTAAAGACATAAAATAGGGTATATAGCTATCCGTTGTTTTATATTACATTTTGTCTGACACATCATTTTTGCATCCTAATTTTAAGCTCCCGGTCAGTCGACTGCCCCCAAAAAATTATGCCAATCGCAACACAGAAGCTACAAGTCCATGGTATGCTCCCAGTAATGTACAGGTAACACACTATCTAAAACTACGTCAAATTAAACTAAAACGCGTAATAAGTTTTAAAAAACTACCTGGAAAAAGCCTACCAAACTTCTTGCGCCTTACAAAAAGGTACAAGCAATTACAACCTTCCACAAAAACAAGTATTTCATCAGGAGTTCCTTCGTCCAAACCTGTACTTCGTTCTAGATCCCTAATATCTCCGGTTCCCCGAACTAGTTTCCGCCACACACGTTAACACCGAACTTTCTGGAGCTAATTGGTTCCCCGCGCTCAATTATGGAGTTGATAAAACTATGCCTATGAATTTGTAAGTGTGGTAACTGAGTAATGTTGGGCGATGAATATATTAACGACGAGGGAGTCTCTTACAAAATAAGTTTTAATTGGGTATTTGGTTATCGCTTCGGTTAGTAAGTAAGGCTATTGATGTTTCCTACGACTATACTATTGGTAGGAATTACATGATAAGCAGAGCTTAGTGCACATCTCCATAATTTCCTTAATTAAGTAGGGAATTATTGAGCAAAGGAAACATTTCGACAAAAGCTTCAGAAATCTTCAAATAGTCTTAGGATACCCATCCACATTTCACCGTGTCAAGCGTATTTTATCTTTGCAATAGCTTATGCAAGCGGCTTCGCTTGCGTGGACGTCGGAAATTATTCCACAGCAACGTACTACCGGGATTAAAAGTATTCTGTGTTAATCCAGGTTATAAACTATTTGTGTGCCAAAATTCATCAAAACCCTTTCAGCCGTTTTGGTGTGATTTAGTTAAAAACTTCCAAACATACAAACTTTCACATCTACACAAATAAAATGATTTGTCCTGAATGACTGACTGACGGATCAACGCACAGCCTAAACCGCTGATTGTAGAGACCTGAAACTTGGAGGGTGTGTTCTTTATATGACGTAGGCGTCCGATAAGAAAGAATTTTCCGAAATTCTACCCCTATTTTTAGGGGGTGAAAAACGGGGGCAAAGTTTTCTCAATACATTTTGTTAGTCAGCTTTTAAACGCTTTATGCCTTCGAAGTACCAGGTTGACATAACTCGGTAGGAGCACACCTGACATAGTTCTGTCAGATAAAAAGCGTTTACATTTTAACATAATAAGTTAAATGTTATAACAAAATTAATAACTTAAAAAAACAATTAAAAATCCTATAGAACCCGCGGACGAAGTCACGGGCAAAACCTAGTTAATAATATTATAGTAGGTAGGATACTAGGATCAGATTACCAACCTATCCACGACGACCTCATAATTATCGTCCCATAATGTTACTCATTCCCATTGCCATGGAAACTAGCCCCAGATAATGTAGGACCTCATTGTAATCTCTCCACCAGAACATGATTGATTGACATTAATTTAATTGGTATAATGTCGTGGTTTTATCTTAATTCCTGAGATTCCTGAGAATTGTTGGATTGGACAATAGGATAAGGTTGAAGATTGTCAGTGTGTCGTACTAAATTATGCAATTGAACTCAAGATCACCTCATATCAAGATGTGGCGTTGGACGAAACAAAACCAGTCCTACAATCAATATTTGAAGCTACATATATTTTGGTTCCTCACAACAAAATTGGAACAAACTTTACCAATAAGTTATATTTGTTACGTTTGGCGACTTTCACGAACGGAAGTTTATTCAACTTTTCCGATAAGGATCCTATCGTGCGTTGAAAAGAAATGACTTTCTTCAATTATCTGCACGTTTTGCAAGAACACGGCTTTCCAGAAACGTAACGTAGGTTTTCCCATACATTTAAGATTAAGTTAATTGCTTCCAAAATAGGTGATAAAAGCGTCACTATTATCTACGTAACATCAAAGTATACCACATAAAAATGTGCGTGGATCTTTAATAGTCGTTACGGGTCGTCAGAAGCTAGAAAGTCTGACAACCAGTCATCGGTCTTACCAAGGGGTCGCTTCATGTAAAATACTGTTACTCAGCTGCATCCGGTTAGTCAGGAAGCCGACCCCAACATTGTTGGGAATAGGGCCTATTTCTAGGCTAGGCAGATGGTAATGATGACTTATAATATGTGAATTTGACTACTTTGATTTGATATTTGTGTTAAGTTACGGGCGCTATTTGTGTTCTCCAATAACAACGTATCCATGAAAATTATACCCCGTGAAAACAAACAGATACTACAATAACAAGAACTTGTCACAACGAATTTATCCAATTAACCGAAAGTTCTTTCGTAAGTTTGTTAGTTCTACTTGTGTTTACGTTCCACTAAGTTTCAATCTAACTGCCACTCAGTTCGGACTAAAGGATTCGTTCTTAACTTAAACTTTTAAAGATAAAAAACAAAAAAGTAATTTTAAAGTTGGCATTTCAAGCTTTGGCCAAACTTAGGCGAAACAACCCGGGATTCGGGACGAAATTTGCTCGCACCGATTGTCAAATAACTTGTTTGAAAGTGTTCAAATTAGTGCGATCGGCTTGACCTGTGAACCGCGTTCGAGAGTTGTCAGTGCCATCATTGTCTGGAATATTGACGTGGTGATCGCAGTCAGTTTCAATGGTTAGGAAGGGAAATGAAAAGGAAACGGGTGTAAAGTTTTCATCATTATCCTCTACAGAAAAGGGACGATCCTCCAACTAGACCGTTTCGTCAGTCTATTGCGGAGTTCGTTGTGTAGTATATGCCTATAGTGCCATTCGCCCTAAATCATTAGAACAATCGACACACGATGTCGCTTCCCACATCCCGTTCGGCATTCGCCTCAATGCTGTGTGACCAGCAGGGTTATCTAGCACGAGAATCGTAGACAAGCGTTTTGTCGTCGGAATAGTAGACAAAAGTTACGTTTCCGTATAGACAGTTGACAGTTTTGTACCGAGAAATGTAGACAAGTGATTTCTATTCTACAGTAGAGTAGAAATATAAAGCGTCATGCTAAGCCTGCAGAACCTTGGACCGAGTACGTTTTTCTTTGGGACAAGGTTTTTTTTCGATAAACTTTATTGAGTCTGACCTACCCGGTAAGTTAAAATCCGTTTGTAAGTGAGACTAAAATGGATTTTGGGTTCCAGTTCGTCAGATAAATACTAAGAGTAAGTTACTACGAGTAAAGAGAAACGAGGAAATTATACGTTATTGGGAAATAGTATTTTCCCAAAAAGGTCTGATATCCCGAATGTATGAGGATTATCCTCATAAATGGAAAGTTAATCTATATGTTAGTACCATTTCAATGGCTGAACTACTGAACCAAATTTCATGAAATAAGGGCAGTGAGAGATAGTTCTGTAACTACTTTCAATCCCCCATATTTTAGGCTTTCAACGCAGAGCCGTGGGAACAGCCAAATGGGTTTGTAATTAAACAAAGTTAGACGAATACTAAGAAATCATCGATCAATTCTAATATTATCTGCCAGGGGTGCGAGTTGTTCGAAAGAGATACCGTGGCCTCTGGCACACAGGCAACTGAGGGAACACGGGTGGGTTTTAGTCAGTAAAAGTCTGACACGCCTTCCTGCTCCACCCAGAGCGGGAGAAGTTATTTGATGATTGCACAACCTCAAAAAACAAAAAAAAACGAATACCTATTATAAATGTGAAAGAAACTGTGGAGTAACACACTTGCAGTATTAATAGCTTTAATTTTGACAGTTCAACAACATTCATTGCGTTATTTACGTTGTTGAGTAGACACATTTTTCGAACATTATGAAGCAATGGCATTAACAATATTGTCCAAAATTATTCAGATTTCGATTGATAGTGAGTCACGCAATTAGGGTGCCGATCTCTGCACATTAGTAGACCATGACCTTAAGTTATGACAAATTGACAAAGGATACTTTTTATCCCAGTTATACGTCCCGTAGGATAAATCACAACCTTCATAGGCAGAAAGTAGTCTTCTATTAAATTTCAACCATTTATTGCAGACAGAGATAAAATTTCAAAGATTTATTGAAAAATTCTTCATCCCATCTTACTATTTATTCTCACAGCAGTACTATGGGCCACAAAACTCAATAGCTTAATTCAATCACCTGCATTTCCTACTTATCCATAAACTAAGAGGCGCTTTATCTAGGGTAAATTATTTCATGACCACTGTTCTCAAAACTGTGAAGGAAAACATCGTTCACGAAACAGACACAAAGACATGTAACATCTACCAACCCGCACGGAGCCCGCGTGTTGGATTACGACACACTCCATCTTACAGAAAGGAGGCCTGTGTCCCAGCAGTGGGAACATTATAGGCTGATTATGCACACAGACAAACACGAAAACCGACTTTTATTTATAAATATGTAGGTATACTCGTAGATATAGGAGTAGTACCTACACATCCAGAGATCGTAAGCCCATCGGAAGGATTTTATGCGATAAGATGCTTACGGCTTTCAGTAAGAATGTGAAGTGCTGCCATCTAACGAAGTGGATTAAAGTTAACTAGTTCCGAGTTCACGATTTACTGGTCAGTAAATCTCTTGAGAGCTTTACTGGGTAGCAGTAAAAAGGCCATGTCTGTATCTATTAACTATTTTGCTGGTTATGTTGAAGATGTTTACAGGAAAAGTTTTTATTCAGTGCGCAAACTTTAACCATGAATTCAGCATATCATTCTAGACCCCCCAGAGCAGAAGCTTTTCGTCGGTTTTACAAAAAAAAATCAGCTGTTTCACAGAAAAATAGCTACGCGGTCAAAATGTATGGAACAGCTGATTTTGTTTTGTAAAACCGACGAAAACTTTCTGTGTCTACAATGATATGCCCGAATTCATGGTTAAATTTTGCGCACTGGATAAAAACGTATCCTGTATAGAATCATTGGATGAAAGCAAGTAGAAGCGATGTTGTATTTATCGATACTAGTTTCGTGGTCGCCACGTGGTCAAACTTCGGCCACAATTTATTTAAGACTTCATGTACACACGGCTACACATCAAGCTATACATTTCCAGTATAAGCTGATCTCGAATTGTATAGGATTTCCGTACAGTGCGAGATCAGCGTATACTGGAAATGGGCTTGATGTGTAGCAGTGTGTACTTCTAATGCTTCATTTTAACAAAAATTAAGCTTTCTGCACTTTTTCTCCATATAAACATTAACTGTGCCAAATTACATACTCCTCCGTCCACGTAATTTTCGAAAAAGGGGTAAAATGTAGATGACACTTGTTTTTTTTTCTGTGCTGCTGCTTCTTTGAGTAATATTTTACTACAAAAAAAAACGTTTTTCTGTTAGTATTTTCGGTTTCTTAGCTTGCAGGAATTCTTTTGTTTCAGTTCCGTTTTGAACCTTTTAGTTTATTTACTGTGGGAGATTAAATCGAGGGTCGTTGTGTACCTACGGCCAGCTAAGATTAAGATGCCTGCCGCCAAATTATACCGGGTCCGCTTATTTGTCTGTACTATGTATATTGGGGCCGGCTTACTGTCTAACCGGGTGCAGCTGAATACCAATATTTTACATGAACCAACTGCCTATCTGACCTCCCCAACCCAGTAACTGGGTAACACTATACTCCTTGGTAAGACTAATTGACAGAGTTTTGGAGTTCTGACGACCTGTAACGGCTGTCAAAGATCCACGAATGACAGCCAGGACCAATGAATTGACGTGCCTTTCGAGGCACAGAGAGGTCTCAATACAAGTAATGGATGGCACCCATCCACGAACCCACCGTGGCAAGCGTGGCAACGAGGACGTCGATACCTACATAAAAGATCTCGGCAATGTCAAATTTAAGTATTCAACAAGAACTCCTAGATGTCAGTGACCTGTAACTATATTTTTCCTAAATATTAAATTAGCCGTCCGAGTAAGCTGATCCTAATAGATATCTCCTATTGTTATGTTGGCAATTTCAGAGGAAAAGACGATCCTAGCCCATTAGGGAGAAATGGTATAGGTTGTTTATAAAGAAAGCAAAAATATTTATCCAATATTCGGAGATGTTAAGTTATCTAGGCTTTTGTTGTGGGTCGCAATGCGTCATTGAGTTTATTTTGGGAGCTTCTCGAAGCCAAGTGCTCAGTTGAACAAAGATTGGGTGTGTTGATCTTAGTGTAATTTTGTATATAGGATGACTGGTAATTAGTGACCGACATTTAAACACATGATTGTACTCATCATTATGAACAACTTTTACAATGGGACCAAACCCGAAATCGCGAAAATAAAATCAGCTGTTCCCTACATTTTGACGAGTTAAGTGAACATAAATGTAGGGAATAGCAGAATTTTTACATGTAGCGGCTGCCTATCTTTCCCCCACAACCCAGTTACTGGGTAATACGACCCCTTGGTAAGTCTGGTGGTAAGTTTGGTGGAAAGACCGAAAGACAACAAGGTTTTTCATTATAAACCATAAAAATAACAAGCAACCACTGAAATTTGTACCTACCTAAATTGTTAGAAAATAAATTTTATTATTTTATGATATTCTAACAAAAAGTATTTTTTAACCCCCGACGCAAAAACGACGGGGTGTTATAAGTTTGACGTGTCTGTGTGTGTGTGTTTGTGCGTGTATGTGTGTGTGTCTGAGGCAACGTAGCTCCCGAACGGATGAACCGATTTTGATTTAGTTTTTTTTGTTTGTAAGGTGTATTAGTCGGGAGTGTTCTTAGACATGTTTCATCAAAATCGGTTCAGCCGTTTGTAGATTATCAGCTCTTTTCTGGTTGAAAAAAGGATTTTAGCCTCTTCCATGGGTCTGATCAACTCAAAATTTGGGATTCTATTACTTCAATGATATTAGACGAAAAAAATAACCTTGAACTGATGCTGGAGCAACACCTGGAATTTCCAGGAAACCCAAGTTATTCACCAACAAACAGCAGAAGTATCGTGTTTGGGCTCATTGAAAAGGTCTCAATGAATAGATCATAGATAAATGGTGATTTAAGGGAGACATTAAGTTTAAAAAGCAAGAAATAAAAATTAAATTACAAATTTAAAAAACCCCCGACCCAAACAAAACCTCTAAAAAGTAAAAAATAATATTTATAGGCCTTTTAATTTGAACGTAATATTTTGATCAGGGCATTGTCAAGTCGGGGGACGGTCAATGAAAACGCCAAACAGAGGCCTAGCCGTCCCCCGACTTGACAATGTCCTGATCAAAATATTACGTTCAAATTAAAAGGCCTATAAATATTATTTTTTACTTTTTAGAGGTTTTGTTTGGGTCGGGGGTTTTTTAAATTTGTAATTTATTTAACGGTTCGCTCGCGGTTGATCCTTCTAGCTAGTGCGTCCCCCCTAGAAGCACATACAGAATAAGTTTTTATCCAGTGCGCAAACTGTAACCATGCATTCAGCATATTATTCTAGACCCCCAGCGCAGAAATTTTTCGCCGGTTATGCAAAAAAAATCAGCTGTTCCATCCATTTTGACCGCTGTATGGCACTTTTCTATGAAAAATCAATATCAATCGTTTATGTATATATGTCTCCTTCACTTTCTCAAAATACGTATAAGAGAAGATAAAATAAAGCCTTTCTGTCTGAGTACGATTGTACGAATAGGTAAGCCTATTGAGGAAACACATTTAAGCTATCAAACAATAAAAAGCTCTTAAGTGATATTCCCGCTGGTAAAATATGCAATATTTACCTCCCTTTCAGCATATAAACTACACGAAAAATCGCTCAAACAAGCAAGTAACATGCTCTGTGATGTCAAGGAAATGGTCTAAAAATCGGAACGGGAAAGCGAAACAAGCATGGATGATCAAACAACTCGTGAAAGGAACGAATCACTTGCTCACACAGATTCTAGAACAAATTTTATGAATATAAGATTAAATAAAGGCAAGCTTCAACCAAATCCGCGATGGAAGCTGTAAAGCAACTGAAGTTTCAAGTCGGAATTTAAATTCATGTTCAGCTTAAAACATGATTGAAATTCTTGAGAACAGAACCAAGCAAAACTATACATATAATTGCAATAGTCAGTATCCAATTGACCTTTGACTCAAGAATGTCAAATCAAATTGACAGTCGTTGAAACCTCGTGACAAAGATTTTATTTGCTTGAAAGTGTATTTTATTTGGCCTTTGGGGCTATACGTATTTTGACGATATTGGCCATCAGTAACATAAACTCATAGGGCCACTGAGTACGATTTGAAGACAGATTCATTTAATACATAAGTCAAATACCACTTACCAAAGTCACTTCGTGTGGGTAAATCATCATTTCGACAAGCAATCTGAGACATTTGATCATGGGAAGTGACTTTTTCCAGTGGGTGCTAATATTTTATCGACACTGAATTAAACGTTGCGTTGATAACCTACGTTGTTGCAGACAAATTTTTCGAACATTATTACGAAGCAATGTCTTTCAAAATGAATCAAATTCTGATTGATAAGCATTGTCAGTTCGATAATAATAGAACAAGCAACGTCCAGATTTCGCAATTACTAAGTAAACAAGCAAAAAATCTGATTACGTTCACTGTAACTCGAAAATAATTGAGGTAGAATGTTGTTTTAGATGATTCGGCGTTTCCTAATACCTTGACCTAACCAAGTACAGCGATTTTCCGGGCACGTCATAACGAAACAATGGGACTGCCATATGTATGTTTATTTGTTATAGTATGAGGTACTAAGCTAACAAACGAGGGGTCGAATGCCTCTGCCATGCAAATACCATCGGGATGGCGAAAACGGTCCTCTTATGGGTACTGCATATGCAAATGGATTGGCGAATTTTGCCTGCTGAGCGTGCGGAAGACCTTGATCGTGTATTGGCATGTCTAGCTACGAAAAAACGTGCACATTAGGATATTTTTCCTAACCGATGAGAAATTATATCAAAATCAAGTCATTTATTCAAACTAGGCTGAGAGTCAGCACTTTTTGAACGTCAAAATTACATAAGACAGTCCTCCAAAACGCCCGCCCTTCACCACTTCCTAGTGCTTTAGCTGGGAAAAAGTGGCGCAACAAACTCCCCAGCAGCACAGCTGTCTGTTAAGTTGGAAGAACTTGATTCTATACAGTAATAGGTAAGTTATTAACATGACTAAACACAAAACATAAAATTAAATTAATTGGAATATGTCAGCTAGCACATGTCAATATACCAAAAAAACATAGTAATTAAACTCAAGCAGAAACAAGTAAATAATAAAAACAAAAAAATACAATAAAACAATACAATATGTCCCAGCATCCCTGTATATGAATGAATAGTAGATTTCTGAATATGAATGAATAGTAGACTACACACAATAAACTTTCCGGAATAAATTTTGTAAATTATGATGAAAACCCGCATAAAAATCCTTTGCGGAGTAGAATAACTAAACGATTACACAGACAGCAGTGGTGGCCTACTGGTAGAGGCATACTCCATAGGCCACGACTTCCAAGTTTTTGGTCATAGAATTGAACCCTGATTGGCGTTTTACTTTGTGTAAAATATTTCATCACCACTGCCCTCAAAACGGTGATTGAAAAGCATTGTGAGGAAAATATTCTAGAACCAAAAAATCGAAGACATGTGACATCTACGAACCCGCACTGGGCCCGCGTAGGCCACTCCCTCCCTCTCACTAAGAGGAGGCCAGTGAGAACATCACAAACCGATTATGCTTATGCACATGAGATACCTGGCAGGTACATACAGGATAAGTTTTTATCCAGTGCGCAAATTTTAACCATGAATTCAGCATGTATATTTCTTAAAGATTCTGAATTAAATGTCTGTTAAGAACGATGAAAAGAATATTGATGAAGATAGATGATTATGAACGTAGATTCATGCTTTGTAGAATGTAGCGTAAGTAATAATATGAACTGAATTTCTGCATTGGTAATTCAGTAAGTACCTATCTAGTAACTCTGCTCCGTTTTATCCCTGCCACGAAAACAAGTTTGTCGTGAGAAAATGTATCTATTTTAAGCCGCAAAAAAACGACATTAACTGAGTTATGACATGCGAAGAGATTCCATTCCTTTGCTCACGAAAGCCTAAATCGTGACCAAACTACGTACAAACTATGACATTATTGAATTGCCTGAAACTCTAGTACCTACAGTCGACCTCGTAAATCA
Organism: Polymixis flavicincta; assembly: GCA_949987655.1. Classification (NCBI taxonomy): domain Eukaryota; kingdom Metazoa; phylum Arthropoda; class Insecta; order Lepidoptera; family Noctuidae; genus Polymixis; species Polymixis flavicincta. Next base: position 23,887,830 of record OX465175.1, read on the forward strand.
TTTATCACCCTTATTTTGAATGCCAGTTGCAAGACAAGATACATATTTGTTTTGCGGCTCTAATCTATCGGTTTAATAAGGTAGCACGGGCCGAAAGCAATTATTATTGGTATCAAAACGCTGGTAATTTGATAATATAGATCCTTCCTTCACTGTTAGCCATTGATTGCGTATGTCCTATCTTCATAAACATTTTTAGTCTAGATATCAAATATTCTTTGAGACACACATATTTACCCCATAGCAAAACTACGTCGTCTACGTACAAAGTTTCTAAATGAAACCACTTTTTCTGAGCTCTAGGGACACGCAACAACATCTAGCAAGCTTAGTAAACTAGCAACATTGTTGCTAAGCCTATAAAAGTACATACTTTATAACAAACTTGTAAAGATTCGAAAAATATCTACTTTGGAACATGAAAACTTATAATTCAACGTTCATGTGCGCATAGAATATATCAGTGTTTTACTGAAGAAGGTTCAAAACTTTATCTTTCTTATAACTCAGTTTCATGGGACGAAATAAACAATTGTAACTCGCTTCATATTCTTTTGTATGAAACTTAGGGCGAATTTTAACAATGAAACTGATTAAACTAACTGTCAGTAGAGTTCTCTAGTGTCAAAATTGTTATGTCATTTTGACATTGACACCTTTTGATAGCGGTTTGGAACAACTGATCAAGTAATGCTCGGTTCTCGTTTTGCTTACCAATAAATAGTAGGATTTTTTATTGCCAAGTTGGGCAAATAAATAGTTTCCTAAGCTAATTATACCTATGATAGCTACTAACATATCTGAGGGTCTACCATGCAAATCTATTAGGTATTTGCTAAGCTACAGAAATCTTAATTTTAACCAACAATTACTGTCCGTAAATTATAGAGATCGACCATAAGTATGTAGATAAAAAAGTTTCTAATTAGTAGTCGCAGTTGGTACTGTTATATATATCCATTAGGAACTACTCAAGAGTAGCCTGCAAGGTCTTAAAAATAACAGGCGAAATCTGTAGTGTAAACCATTGATAAACCGCACTTATGTTAGAATAGAGGACGTTCTAGAATATTGAGCTATTGTTTGAATAGAGGCTTAAATTAGTAAACAAGAAAATGTGTGAAGGAAACCGAGGAAAATCTATTGACACGCCTAAATAATAGATGCCGTATATTGTATGTAATAGTGTGAGTGTTTATATACACTCTACTCACTCAGTGTATGTAGATATGTCTGTATACTTATTGTAATAATACACTGAATAGTGAATAGATAGGGATGTACTCTACACCTCTGTGTAGGAACCAAAGATATAAATCGTTAGATCCGCCGTCATCGTTCTTAGTCAAGCGAAAAAGTGTTTAAACTGAGATGGGTGAGCTTACACAATGCTAATGGCATTTCCGTGACAATGTAGTCACATTACTACGACATTGTGTCAAAACGAAACAGAAAGGCGACCTTCTTTTGACGCGGTAGGGCGAACCTAACGATTATAATCTTCTAGAACTGCCATATCCAGAAATAACAAAAAAATTAAGTGAGAGCCCGAAGCTGAAGTGCCCTAAGTGCCCTTTCACCTGCACTTTGGATGATCTCAATAATGCCACTGATGCCGCAATAAACGTGGCCACCTACTGGGCTCTAACTATATTTAAAAAAGTGTACAAGTACCACGATTAAGCTATGATGGCCATTGTACTCTTGCACTTAATTTGCCTGAAGTAAAGAGTTCTGTTAACACCTCCATATACCGTTTAAAGACCATAAACTGTCCAGTTTTATCGTTTGTAAGCACATAAACCCCTAAACCTTTATCTTTACTGACAGCTGAAAACGCCTTTACTGAAGACCAATTCCCATATTTAAACGATCAAAATCTAGTCGCAATCTCATCTCAGTTACAACCACGTTTCTTGCCCGTTCTTCTCCATAGCTACATACGCTTTGGAATGGGCAACTAGCTTCATCTTTCTAACTAACCGACCTTGACAATTCCAAAGTTACATTTTTTTTTTTATAAAAATTGGTTTATTTGAAATATTTTTTTAGTTTGCGTATTCGAAAATTAGTACATGACATAATGTTTTTCGGGACATCAAGCGGTTCTATTCTGCTACAACCTCTGCAGACGCGAATCTCTAAGGGAACTGTTGAAATTAATTAACATCATGACGGAACCTTGTCAATATATCTATGAAAACATTATGTATGTTCGGAAAAATCTACATCTTTTTATTAAGATGAGTGACAGGCACAATTTTAACACTAGAAATAGGAACAAATTAGATCAACCACGTTTCAGATTGTCTAAAGTACATACTTCTTTTATGGGGTACTGTGTAAAATGTTATAATAAAATACCAGTCGATATTCTTGAACTAAGTGAAAATAAAAAGTCATGCATTAAACGCACACTATGTAGACAAGCATATTATAAGTTAGATGATTATATCGTAGATTAAAATGCTTGATTTGATGCTGGTCCTGCTCCACCCTGCCACCTGGGCTTAATGGTTAACATTTTAATATTTGGAAGAGATGCTTCCCTTTTTTATGTTTTCTGACATTACGAACATTTCTGTTCCCATTATTATTATTTTTCTGACATTACGAATTTGTGATTTTACTGAACCAAGTATTATTTACTAAAATGTCAATAGATATTAAATATTTTTGTTTCTTTTTGGAAGTCACATTTTATTAATTTCTCAGATACATTGAAACTATAGTTTTGTATAATTTAGAAAGTGCGTGTAAAAGGTTTAATTGATATAAATGCTTTGAGTTTGAGTTGGTTTGCTCTTAACGAGACCCGAGGGCTGGCCTACGTGGCAATGTCGCCAGCCTTTTGGGCTCTTTTCCCATTGACAGCGATTCGCAAGAATAAGAATTTGTTGATGCCCAAAAAGCACTTACCTTTTTGGAACAATGGTCTTTAACGCATCTTGCGGTAAAATTCTAGAAAACGTCACGTAACCAAAAAGAAAAGGCGTGATGCCCCTTCGTGGTTTGTATTAGGTATATAATAGAAAAAGACAAGGGGGTTGTGACATCATTTTCATGGTTTTTGAGTGAACAGCCAAAATGGCGACTACGAAAATTTTCAAAGGTTTCATTTTGGGTGTCGTTGTCATGGTTTTCGAGGGTGCTAAAGCAAATAGTGATTAAATAATAAACTTTGAGTATTTTAAAGATAAAGTAAACGACGTTACATTCAGAGTACAAAAAACATTCGTAATTAACACAATTCTTGACGGGGGTTCCTCTGCCCCACCCGTTGTTTTTTCTTTAGGTAGGTATTTTTTTTTTTTTTTGTACATCATTCAGTAATACATGACCATTTATATAAGTACTTCTTCTTTGCCTTGCATCTCCACGGTTCACATCTTTCAACACAACAATGACAACTAGATAAAGAGTGTATCCGGTCACGAATGTTAACGACATGAAATGTTATTAATATGATGGTGGATCACAAGACTAATGTCCAAGTATTACGACAGTGTGACTTCTTAAACTAGGGACGCGCTCAAGGAAATAATTTAGACCCAAAAGTTAAGATGTTCCATGAGGTGCCAGCCATAGCACATCCTCATTTCTTCCCGTGGGTTTCGTAGAAGACGACTAAGGCACTTACTAGAGAATGAGCTGCAGCGTTCTCTATGCATTTTACAGAACTGCCTGCTCAAAGTGGCGATTATTGCAACCCCCCCTGTTGAAGGAGGCCTATTTCCAATTGACGTGTTACGGCGGAAATTATGAAACACTAGTAAGTTAGTCTTAGCAAGGGATATCATGTTACCCTGCAGCTGGGTTATGGGTTGGAATGAGACTTATAAAATGCTAGGCAGATGATGAGCTAAGAAAACCTTAAAGAAATTGATTCACAAACTGACCCAATACATGCACGTGACATCGCAACTGGTTTATATGAATAGGATATTCCAATGAACTTTATTAGAGCAGTGCAGTGTGATCCGTACGTCATAACTAGGCCAGAACAAACAAGCAAAACTGCGAAAGATATTTCGATAGCAAATAAATCGAATGCCATGCGTAGCCTTTTAAAACTACACGGTTTTTCAGACTTTTGGGCTTATCATTATCTGCATAGCCTTTTCTCGAATAAGTTGGGGTTGGCTTCAAGTCTCACCGGATGCAGCTAAATACCAATATTTTACATAGAGCGACTGCTTATCTGACCTCCACTTTTGGGCTCATATTTAGAAAATATATCTAATAATTTGGTAATATTTTTCCTCCTTTAATATGTCCCTCGATGAACCAGTCAGCCTGTTTAAATATAGGTAGTACCCATACTTAGTATATAATAGGTACTAAGTATGAATTTATCTCCGAGGCCTTCAGATATTCATAAATCAAGCTTCAAGTGCTATTTACGTGACGGGAACAAACGTATTGTATTTGTATGTACTATAATTCGTGTCAAGTGATTTGCAGTGACTGACTTATGTAATGAAAATTGTCTTTTGTTTGTTACAGGTAAACATAATATTTATTGTGATATGTTTATGGTCCTGTATAAGGTAAGTAAGTATACAACACAGAGTTGCAGCAAATCCTATATAGGCAGGGACATCAACGCGCAAGCTGTTACCATGAATTCAGCACATGAATAAAGAGACACCATAGCGTAGAAATTTTTAATCGGTTTAAAAAAATGCTGTTCCATGCATTTTTACCGCCTGGTTTGCAATTTTCTGTGAAATAAAGAAGCCATCGATATATATGTACTACGTAATAGTACATGATACTTCAATGGAAGCAGACGTTAAAATTTTTGATAGCAGGGGAAAAAAATCTAGGTCTAGTAACATGTGCCGAAATCATCTTGACAGTTTTGCACATCATTGCCCCTGCCATTCAAGAATACGCCAAAGGATTAGTGTACCTTCTACGAAGTTAATATACCAGTTACAACGTGGTATCTACAAAAGTCTACTGCAAGTATCTACAACCGTTTGTAATCCCCACCTTCATCCGAAAACATCAGTAAAACTAAAGACAAAGCCAAATATCAAAAGTACGTGAAACACGAGAAGTAAATAGAATCCTACTATGTATTTTGTAAAACTTCTTTAAAACCCTAGGCAACGGAGCCCGCAGAGGTAGACAATTATCATAATAATGAAATATTTCAGAAAACAACGTTGTTCTAACGAGCTCAGAAAACAAATTACGAGAATCATTTCCATTAGAACATCTATTGTGGACACACAATAGGATGAAACATCAGATACCCGAGATAACTATTGTTCGAGTGTTGAAAGTCCTTGTCTAATAAAGTCTAATTTGTAATTCACAACGTTTGCAAAATGTAGTCGAAGATTGTGAGACTGATCGAATAGGTTTGACATTAATTCCACACGACCTGATTGACCTACGTCTTCGAAATCATCTCACAGATAATTCGTCGACCTTTTTCGAAAACCCAAATGGTAAGAATGGATTTGACTCCAAGATCGAATTAGGATTTTGTAAATCAGAGAGCAAAATCAAATTATCGAAGGCTTTAAGCCGCGTACAGACAGCGCCCACAAATCTTAAGAATATAAATCCTCTTTTCATTATCATAAATGCGAAGGCTCTCCGCTGTATCTTTTAAACCGCAGTGCGCATCGGGACTAAACACATTTAATTAAAAGGCCATATTCATATGTTGTATCGTGCAAACAACCCTTTGACAAAGAATTCGCTTACCATTCTCACCCTTACAATACCATGCTCGTGGATCTAATGCCCAAAAACCGTTTATCTATCTTCCAATTTTGTTTGTGCATGTAATGGCATCCACGGCAGAGGTAGTCCTGTGTGACGTGTATAATGAAGTGGTGAGCGCGTGCCAGGTCAGAAGGACCATTATTGTGCCCAGCCACACCAACTTAGATTATGTTTAGCGCGCCTGGCTGTACCACAGACTATTTCTAAAGTTGTTCAATAATAAATGTGCACCGTTTAGTGTGGTAATGACTGGTAAGAATGGAAATATGGTTTTATGTTCATTTATTTTTCACGTAATTTATTTATCATGGCTTAGTTTTAGTTTTAAATCAATGTATTTGATATACCGTAATCTATTGTAATTCATTTGATCAGACACTCTAAAATAGAGCCTCAATAATGGTGACACGTGTATTAAGAAGGAAAATGACACCTTTTTATACCTTTTTTAAAGGAAGAATACGCAAAAATCTCTCATAGCGATCATAAATTCGCCGGGAAAAATACCTGTCATGTCGTAATTTTCCTAATACGTAAATGTGTTTAATGGTCTCCGTATAGAGATGGGAGGAGACATCATATATGTCAGATATTATAAATGATGGCGCCAACGTGAATACACGTGGAAAGATCACCATGGTTACAGACGAGAGATTCTATAAATAGCTCGACATACCTTCAGGGAATGCTGTAATGATGTTAACCCTACTTTATAGAGGAAGACAGCGGTGTCCGAACTAGTTGCGTTACAAGGGTTGAATACAGGGAATCTGAGTAAAATACTGATGTTGGACCCTTGAATACATAGTCCCGTTCCTTCGAGCAAAAAATAAAAATGCTACCGGTCTCAGTAATTCGATTTGTGAAACCGTCAAAATGTTAACGGCTTCTGAAAGTTTGATCTGTGATTCGGCGTTTGAATTTCGAATGCTCTTATGATTGGCTGACCAAAATAAAAACAACATAACAAAGTATCTGTCAGAAGATTTGAATCTACCAGTAAGTAGATTCGCAAGCGGCAGGCGTACCTTTGACGTATGAACGTTAATGAAGAACAAAGAGTTTCAAAGAATCACCGCAGGCGGTGTGCTATAGTTTCTGCCTACCCCCATTGGAAAAACGTTAGAGTATTATGTATGTTTGAATAGATCAACTGGAATGGTCATTCAGAAACTGCGGCTAAATATACTACCGGTCCTAATTCACTAATTTGTAACTGTAGTACAGTGAAACAATAATAATTACTTTATCAGTGAGCTGTGACTGTAAAACCACATCTTATTAAAGGAAGGAGTTTCAAAGCCTCGGCTTCCTCGCGGCTTGCGAGTTTCCCAACTTATACAAAATTCAACAGTTTTACTCAAAGTGCGAACAGTTTGAGCAAATATTTAGAATTATTTGCGAACGATTCGGGCACAGGGGTGAGTAGCTTAGCGGTGGTTATAATGGGTTCTAAGAACGCGGATTATTACGTTTTGTCGTTCGGACGATCTATTTATTGTTGAACAATGGTACTAATAGTATTTTTTTTAATCTATGTCTACAGGATAAAAAAAAATCAGCTGTTCCATACATTTCGACCGCGTAGGTATTGCACTTTTCTATGAAACAGCAGTTTTTGTTTGTATAACCGGCGAAAAATTTCTGCGCTAGGGGCTCAAGAATGATATTCTGAATTCATGGTTAAAATTTGCGCACTAGATAAAAACTTTTCGTGTATTATCTTATATTATTTTGAACTACCTACATTGCCTATAAGAACAAATTAATACAAATCGTAGACTACTTTATTGTCCTCTAAATTTAAAAAATTCTACAAAACCAACCTACTCATCATTCATGTAACCAAATTGAGAGCTCCTAGAGTTTTCTTAAAAAATTAACGCCCTCCATGTTATTTAAGCTTTTCTCAAATTTTTTTAATTTGATTTTTCTGTGGCAAGAATGTGTCAGAGAAATTCTTTACGATATTGTTGTCAAACACTTCCTAGACATTGATAAATATTTAACGCAACAAAAACAAAAGCCAATCGGACACGACCCTCCCAATTTCTGAGTCTTGGAGCAGAAATAGTCAAACATAACCTATACAAATATGCGAGGGGCAATCTAATCAGGACTATGAGATTGCTCCTCATAGGTAAGGTCAACACTTTATAGATGCGTCCAATCATATTGTACTTATTTACTTTGCCAAATGAAGACACGTTATTAAGATAACATAACTTTAGCAGAGGTGGACTCTATTGTTCATCCAAATTTCGTCAGTAATTTTTAAGTCCCATGTAATAGGGGGCCGAGCCTATAGCCATTAACCGGGCATATATCTAGACTCTGGGCTGCAAAACACAATACTTAACACTTTTCACAGCCCACACGCCTCACACAACAGTAGCGCTAGCGACCCTAGACCAACGAGGCAGTTAGATATATTACGTAGAATTAGATTACAGTATCCAAGGCCCCCGGCGCACAGTGGGCTGAAAATCGATCTTCATAGACTTAGGGATCAATTTAGACTTTTTTAATTTTTTTTCGGTAGAAATGGGTTTAAGTATCATAATAGATCTATGTAATGCTATTTCAGTGTTTCAATAAACGTTTTCCTTTACTTTGTAGCACTTGGTTGAAAAAAATGTATGGAGAAATATGTTAAAAAGGATATATTTCGACTTCGCTACAAGTGCGCCTAATTTGCTTTGGCACGATTATACCCCTTATTTGTCTGCATTTTTTGACATAGCGCACATTGGGCGCACTTGTTAGAGTTTGGGAGAAAAAAAACAAAATGTGTTTTTAAAATTCAAAAAAGGTTTTAATGTGTTTTTAATTGATATTAGGTACTAAATGATTATAAAAGGATTATAAAAAAAAAATATGAACATAAATGGAATAGCAATCGATTCAACGTAACAACTAATAACAAGGTTCATGGTAATTATCTAATTGTTTTTGTAATTTAGTGAGAGTAGTTAGATAATCTCCCTATATTAATACCCTTCCATGCATTTTTTATAAAATATGCATTACAATACAAAAAAATCTGAGTGACTGACTCATAATTAAAAAGAAACTTGAACAACTTAAAAATCTTAAATAAATGAAAAATATTGAAATAAATAAAAAAACTAAATTAAAGCTACAAACATCCTAAACATCTATATCAGATTCATCGGACTCTGTGTCATAAATAATGTCATCTATGGCACAGAACTCAATATCATCCTGTTGCTTCGGTCCAACGATTAAAAGATCCAAAGTTTCTTGCCTCATCTTTGTTTTATGTTGAGCACGATGCATTATTGGCCGTATTGCAGAAACGTAAGGATCTGAGGTCAGAAGCATCATCTTCATTATATCCTCATTTGTGCTCGTCCTATTTATTTTACGTGAATGGTGCTCCCTGTATCTGCGAAAGTCTTTGTTACGCGCCTCAGATGCTTCTTCGGATAGATTTCCAATCGGTACAATGGAGTTTTCGATGATTTCAGCTCCGTGAATCAACAATTTATGCACTGTTGCTGACATATAGTACCAATGATAGAACTGTAGGTACCTCTCTGCGGTCGTACGGGTATAAGCTCGAAATTTTTGAACATCGATGTTTTCACCTGATGTAATTGCTTGTAAAATAACTGCGAATCTGCGCACTATTTCTTCATCCAAGCCAGTAATAGCAGCCGTTTTTTCAGGAAATGCGAAGAATTTCCTTGCCGTATTTCCGTCATTTGTTGTCCCTGCTCCCTGCTTCACGATATCTATCAGAAGCCCTAACTCCTCTCGAAATCTCTTTTGTATCTGTGTCTTCCTCTGCTGCATCATGGATTTGTTGTCTTCTCCTTTGACAGACCAAGTTTTTAAGTCTTGTCTGTATGCTATGTGCAAAAGACACTCCATGCTATTAATTTGAGCATGCAAAGGTGACAAACCAAACTTGATCATATCAGATAACACTTCTCTACGCAATACTGCATCGAGATCGTTCATCTGAGATGGTTTCGCCAAACACAAGTAACACACAGCACTGGAGCGAGCTTCTACACTTTCCCTCAATCATCGTCATGACGAGATTGTGTTTAACTTCACTGCCATCAACACATTTGGATGGGCTTAAAGTTTTTATTTCTGCTTGAATTTTCGTCATTTCATCTTTGACTACCAACTCACTTTCTTTGACAAATATAAATTGTACAGGTCGACAGAATAGTGTAGAGCACGGCATAGGATTTTCCCATATAATTACTTCCTTTCCAACTGCAGCAGTCAGTTTTAGGGGAACCAAAGTAGTCATAAAAATGGCTTCATCAGTCTTTCCTTCTTCCATTTTTTGTTTATATCTACTTTGGCTTGATGACCCATCGAAACCCCATTTTGATAGTAAATTTAAGGACTGGTGAGGCGCCTTATCTGGTAGACTTTTGAGTATACGTTGCACAGTTATGTCAAGAAGAGCTTGAAGAGATACTGTAGCCATTGTATCTGTAAAACTAAACGCCTCCTTTGGAGGGTAACATACTAATTTAGCCTGCTGCACTTTATAATACGATGGATAAAAATATCAGATGCACCCTCGCGGATTGTAGATTCTCGCAATGTAATATATTGCCACTTCGACAGTTTAAGTGATAGCAGCAATCCAAGTGCTTTCTCCGGAGTAAAAGTACATTTCTTGTGCTTCTGAGTTTTAATTAGTTGCGAAAATGTTGCTACCTCTTCAGGATTTTTCATTAAATAATCAATGACTTCAGCCAAATTTTCATTGCCATCTTTCTTTAACTTGCTTACTGTAGCGTAAGCTAGTTGGTCACTGTTTTGTTCATTCTGTTCTTCAATCCTCCGTTTTTTCTGTTTAGTACACAATTCTACAAATGGTTTACGAGGACTAAAACACTTAGTTAGGGTTCCAACAGATACAGATTGGCTGGTTGAAGGTGCTTGATACTCTGTAATGGCATCCTCTGTAGCTTGATGTGGAACAACACAAGATGGCCAATCCACTGTAAGGGCCAACCAGTTTTCGTATTGTTTCTTAAATGTTTCAGGGTTTAATTTGGCATTCTTCCATCTTTTTATGACAGCTTGGCTGAATCTTCGACAAAATTCCTTTAAAGTATCGCTGTCTTCTTCCGAAAGATTTAAATTGAACTGTGACACAACAGTTCGCAGCAAAGCAAGGTAGTTACCCAGCTTGCCAGACTGCTTTAAAATAACATATAAGTCAAGGTTATGAACTAAATTCACTTGTTCCATTTTAGAAAAATAGGTTATCACTCTTTGAAATAACAAAGTCGATTGAAAATAGTAATTAAATGTACACGATTTATACTTAAAGTTCGAAAAAACTATGAAGGAAGGGGGGTAGTTAGTTAATGAGATCTAATTATCTTAGTAATAGGACATTAGATCTCATTATGATAGATAATAGCCAATGGATCATAATATCTCATTATTTATAACCATCCTCGTTATTAAATTACAAAAGATGTTTAATTACTTTCTAAAATATTTGTTATGTTTACCCGGTAGCTTTTACATTTCTGTTCATATAATTTATTTATAACCCTTTTTTTTGCGTGGGAAATCATCAAATAACTTCTCCCGCTCTGGGTGGAGCAGGAGGGCGTGTCAGACTTTTACTGACTAAAACCCACCCGTGTTCCCTCAGTAGCCCGTAAGCCAGGGGCTGTGGTATCTCTTTCGAACAAACCCGCACCCCTGGCAGGCATCGGCCCTTGCGGGCCCCATCATTTTGTGCTGACATCTCTTTGAGGCGCGCGTGGAACACAACGTGCCGTTGACTTGGGCTTGGTCCTTACCGGACAGCGAGCTACCCATTACTCGCCATCCCCAAGCTCATGCCTACGGTGGCCGGAAATCGGCTTGGGATTCCCGACGCCCAGGGCGTCTCCGTATCCTGCGGCGGCTAGGGTCGCGAGGGCGCATAGACTGCCTCTCCCTCACGTGTGCCGCTTCTCTCTTCGCGAGCATCACTGCTTCGCTGAAGGAGGTGACGGCTCCCCATGACCTCTCGCTCCGTACCATGGCCTGGACCAGGGCCGGACGCGAGAGAATAACCCTTAAGTACCTAATGTCAATTATAAACAGATTAAAACCTTTTTTAGATTTTAAAAACACATTTAATTTTTTTTCTCCCAAACTCTAACAAGTGCGCGCAGTGTGCGCTATGTAAAAATATGCAGAAATATAAGGGGTATAATCGTGCCAAAGAAAATTAGGCGCACTTGTAGCGAAGTCGAAATATATCCTTTTTTACATATTTCTCCATACATTTTATTCAACCAAGTGCTATTAAGTAGCGAAAAACGTTTATGGAAAAACTGAAATAGCATTAAATTGATCAATATATGATAGATGAACTCATTTCCGCCGAAATTTTTTAAAAATTACTCAGTTGATCCCAAAGTCTATGAAGATCGATTTTCAGCCCACTGTGCGGCGCTGACGGCATCACCAATAGGGTGATCCAGATGCTACCCGCCCACATAATCATGCTCTTGACCACCATCTTCAATGGAACCTTGAGTAATAACATCTTCCCTCAAGCATGGAAGCAAGCCACGGTCATTGGCTTTCCAAAGCCCGGCAAACCCAAAACGGAGCCCACAAGCTACCGGCCCATCAGTTTACTGGACAGTCTCGGAAAAATCTATGAGCGACTTATTTACAAGCGTCTCAGGGACTTCGCCGAGACTAAAGGCCTGATACCCAACGAGCAGTTCGGTTTCCGAACCCAGCACAGTTGCGTACAACAGGTACACCGGATCGTAGAGCATATAAGCGCTGGCTTCCAACGCGGCAATACGACCGGTGCAGTATTTTTCGACATAGCGAAAGCCTTCGACAAGGTCTGGCACAACGGCTTGATATACAAGCTGTACAAACTTGGCGTGCCGGACCGGCTCGTACTCATCTTACGAGACTTTCTGTCGAACCGCACCTTTCGCTATCGCATCGAAGGGGCTTTCTCATCCCCCCACCCGATTCGCGCCGGCGTCCCTCAGGGCGCCGTGCTGTCCCTTCTCATCTTTACGCTGTTCACTAGCGATATCCCCAAAAGTAGTAAGGCACAGTTGGCACTGTTCGCAGACGACACAGCCATCTACCACACTGGGAGTAGTCACAATGCGATAGCCAAATCCCTCCAAACCGCAGTCAACGTACTCGGCGCATGGTTTAGGAAATGGCGAATCGAACTAAATCCGGACAAAAGCCAGGCGGTTCTCTTTTCGAAACCGCGACACCACCCGAACTCCCCCCGGCCCATCTCCATATTCGGCAAGCCGATCCCTTGGGAAAAGCGAGCCAAATATCTTGGAGTGATTCTAGATCAGCACCTCTCCTTCTCTGAGCATATCAAGAAGGCGCGCTCACGCGCCGCCTTCGCTCTCGGAAGGCTGCACACTGTTCTGAACGCACGTAGCAAATTGTCACTCAAGTGCAAATTGCGTATTTACACGGCGTGCATAAGGCCCATCATGACGTATGCATGTGCAGTCTTTGCACACACGCACCCTCGACACATCCATAGGATGCAGACCCTCCAAAACCGTTTCCTTCGCCAAGCCACAGGCTCCCCTTGGTTCGTTCGGAACGAGATCCTCCATCTCGATCTGAAAACGCCCACTATTGCTCAATTTATGAAACGCAACTCGAAGCGTTTCTTCGATAAAGCCGAGTTACATCGCAATCCCTTGATTGTAAAGGCCGCTAGTTATGTCCCCAGTAGAATCAGTAGAATCCGCCGGCCGAGACATGTCCTTTCCGACCCAGGTGACCCCATTACTGTTCTCCAAGAAAAGAATAGGGCCACCAGTACAGCACACAAACACTAACGACCGTCCTACCGACCTCGCCGCCGAGGTCCTCGGGGCCCGCGAAGACCCCCGAGTAACGATCAGACCCCCGACCGTCCCTTGCTCGTTGATGCGCCAGCCCGCGCCGCAGCTGAGCCAGTAGCTTTAAATTCCCCATTCATGAAAATATCTTGATCCAGCCTGTCCCCACTAGCTGCCCCTCAACGCCAGTGACTCTCTGAGCCAAGGTTCGTACTCCACGGGGGGTGCCCCCAGTGCGCAGTCGCTTTAGGTTTAAGTAGGTTTACGCCCTGGCTGGAGGCTTTTAGAATCCTAAAAACCTTCACAGGAAAGTCCGGTTGAGCAGTCACGGCCTCTCAAGGTCAACTGCGAGATGCCATTCCCAAAAAAAAAAAAAAAACAGTATCCAAGTTAAACCTGTAATTCCTACATTTAGCCAGTTACAACTAAGTGCCAATTTAAACAATTAAAGTGAAAGCGATCTGCAAATCTAAACACCGTTCAAGAGCTCTCAGTGTCAATGTTCCACAAAAATGATGACACTGATAGCGCGTTTAGATATTCTTAGCCTGAACGCAGTTTAGATGTTTTGATCGCGATCAGGTTCTTTGGTGAAATCCGCCCTTAGTCCTATGTAATGGGTGGTGAGCCCCCACTGATTCAAATCTAGACTTCAGCGGGCTTTTTTTTTTTTTTTTTTTTTTTTTTTTTTTTGGGTGGGAAATCATCAAATAACTTCTCCCGCTCTGGGTGGAGCAGGAGGGCGTGTCAGACTTTTACTGACTAAAACCCACCCGTGTTCCTTCAGTAGCCCTTAAGCCAGGGGCTGTGGTGTCTCTTTCGAACAAACCCGCACCCCTGGCAGGCATCGACCCTTGCGGGTCCCATCACTTTTTGTGCTGACATCTCTTTGAGGCGCGCGTGGAACACAACGCGCCGTCGACTTGGGCTTGGTCCTTACCGGACAGCGAGCTACCCATTACTCGCCGTCCGCAAGCCCACGCCTACGGTGGCCGGAAATCGGCCTGGGATTCCCGACGCCCAGGGCGTCTCCGTATCCTGCGGCGGCTGGGGTCGCGAGGGCGCATATGCTGCCTCTCCCTCACGTGCGCCGCCTCCCTCTTCGCGAGCATCACTGCTTCGCTGAAGGAGGTGACGGCTCCCCATGCCCTCTCGCTCCGTACCATGGCCTGGACCAGGGCCGGACGCGAGAGATCGCCGCCGCCGATCGCCTCCACGAGGACACGGCGGTGCTCCGCCCAAGCAGGGCAGACCGCCACCGTGTGCTCCACCGTGTCCTCAGGGCGATCTTCGCAGTGGAAACACCCGGGCGTTTCCTCCCGCCCTATCCGAAACAGGAACCTCCCGAAACAACCGTGTCCGGTGAGGACCTGCGTCAGGCGGAAGGTGAGGACGCCATGCCGCCTCTCAAACCACTCCTCAAAGAGGGGACTTACCGCCGCAATCGTGGCGTGCCCAGCACTGGGTTGCGACAATCGCTCTCTCCATGTCACCATGAGATCCCGCCGGAGCTCTGTCCGCTGTGCCGCGATTTGCTGCGGCAGCGGAGTTACGCCCCGGCGTTTGGCCTCCTCGCGCCACTCCCAAATTTGCGCGAGGACCTTTGCCTCCAGATCCCATGGCGGTAATCCGGCAAGGAGGCCCGCCGCCTCGCCGGAGATCGTGCGATATCCCCGGATCATCCTGATCGCCATGACCCTATGGGACGCCCTCAACCGGCGAGCTGGTTGGCGCCTCAATGTAGGCGCCCACACCGGCGCCCCGTATAGGGCCATGGACCGCACGATCCCCGCGTAGAGCCTCCGGCAGGAGGCGTTTGGCCCCCCTAGATTGGGCAAGAGCCGCTTCAACGCAGCCCCGGCCCGCTCCAGTCTGGGAGCCAAACGGCGGAAATGCTCCGCGAAGTTCCACCGGCTGTCGAGG
The DNA here is from genome assembly GCA_949987655.1 of Polymixis flavicincta. Taxonomy (NCBI): domain Eukaryota; kingdom Metazoa; phylum Arthropoda; class Insecta; order Lepidoptera; family Noctuidae; genus Polymixis; species Polymixis flavicincta. The sequence continues at coordinate 23,903,354 of OX465175.1, forward strand.
ACGAGTCCCAGGTACTTCATGGTCGACTCGACGCCGATGTGAACCCCTCCCACCGTTATCCGGGAACCCGTCGGTGGCGCATTCCGAGGACCATGAAACCACATGGCCTCGGACTTGTGCAATGCCACCTCGAGTCCCAGTTGCCGGATCCTATCCACGATTGTCGCAACCCCTTGTGTCGCCAAGTCGGCCGCCGCCTGGTACGACCTCCCTTGCGCTAGGACCAGCGTGTCGTCAGCGTAGCAGACTACACTGACGCCGCTAGGGAGGTCGGCGCGCAGCACCCAGTCGTACCCGATGTCCCACAGATACGGCCCCAGGACCGATCCCTGTGGGACACCGCACGACATCTCTCGCCGGTTCCACTCTCCGAGGTGACCGGGGTAGATGACGGCCCTGTCCGTCAAATAGGCCTCGACCACACGACAGAGGTAGGTCGGCATCCGGTGATACCGGAGACTTCAGCGGGCTTCACGTTCTAATTTCAAACCAAAAAAAAAAAACAGACAGTAAATTGTTGGAACAAAATACCAGGCGGATTTAAAACTGTCAACGAAAAAGGTGTTACTGCCTTTAAATATCATGTGACATGTCTATGTCCACGTCGTGTGGTTCTGGTTACAAATAAATCTTCCTGTCACTTCCCATGGGTGTCATAAGAAGGGAAAGGGATTAAGTTTCAAGGACGAACTAACATTTTCCTTGTATCTATGAAATTATGTTGGTAGGTATTTATGTACATTGCAGACGTCACTAGGATATCTATTTTCGATTCTTTGATAGTATCTTTACCGTGCGTGCGTTAGAAATCTGCTTTCAGGAAAAGGCCTATAACTCGTGACTTTAAACTGAGGAAAGCACGTAGAATCGTCTTGAGATAACAAAAAATGCAGACTAACTAAAATAGAAGATAATTTAATTTCTATGCGTTAGAACATCTTAACTCCTTTAATTTTAACAATCCTGATTTCATTCCATATTTGACACTAGTTTGAAATTGGACCGACGATGTAATGTTGCCGCATTTTTTATGGATACAAAATGCAGCGTTGAATTAGAAATTAAAAAAACTAAGTACTTCACCAACATTTTCTGTGTAGGCAATCAAAGCAACGGAGTTAGATCCACGTCCAAGAAAAAATCTGGTTAAAAATTTGCGAGGACTTATGCAGTATGAAGTAGATAAGCAAATGATTTAAGAGGTACAAGCGAATTTCGCTTAATTTCTATCCCCCAGTTAGCTTGCCAATTTTTGATAATAAAGTCCGCAGTCTCTTTGGAGACCTAGATGGTACATAAAGGATAATTTGGGTCAAAAAGTCAAAAGAGGTTTTATACTTTTGACTTTGGGTAATTTTAATAATATCTGAGAACATAATTGTTATGTCATACAAGAATAACTTTTATATGAGAAGTTTGTATTGAGTGCAACATAACAGTAAACAATATGCTGAGCGTACTGTGTCGGGTGTCCTTATATATTTCTTCCATTAGAATCAGTATAATCAGCCTAAAATATAATATCCCCACTGCTAGGACACAGGCCTTCTCTCTGTGAGAGGGAGTGACCAATAGTCCACGACGCGGGCCCAGTACATTGGTAGATGTTAGCCTTAACCGTTTTGAGAGCAGTGTTGATGAAATATTTCTTCCAATAACAGCTACTTAAACTTATAATACAACATTATATTTGAAAGGCGTAGTCAAATTTAAGAGTGGGGCACCGACCATCAAACTGAACATCTTGCTCCATGGGACCAATATCATAGTCGCGAAAAAAATATCAGCCATCCCATACATTGTGATCGAGTACGTATTAAAGGTTTGATTATTTCGCTATAACACACACCCTAAATTATTTTGTTCGACAAAACTTTTCCTAATTACAAACAACGACTTTTTACATCAACTACCAATAAATGTTCCTGAGTAAATTAATTGAGCAAACGCCCGAACAATTTTAAATAAAATCCTTCAATTAGCAAAAAATGTTCAGTTCGCAAAAAGCGCTCCATGAAAGAACAAAGTTAATATTAGCAGGCATTCCGAGCCGTTCGAGAGCTCACAAGGAGAGCTGGAGATCAAAAGCAAATTAACTGCGAAACAGTTTGTCAAATACTAGTGAGACACTTTCATTTGGAGGAGAATAAAGTTGTCTAGGTACGATTTATCATGAAATGTTATCGGCACCTTTTCCTGACATTATGTTATGTCGTTTCCTAATCATCATAAGTTCTTCATAAAATTGGTCCTTCGACCCGGATGACTACGTTTTGCTAATCTCGGTGACCCTAGGTCACGTTTGTGGTGTGACGTAAATAAAATTATCCCCGTGTTACCAGCCAGTTGTACCTAGTACTACAGAAACTGCAGAATAGACCTTACTGAAGCTGTTTATTTAAAATACAAACCATATTTTATTCCATTTTCTCCACGACCCACGACCCGATGTGTTTCAAGTTAAATATTCATGGAAAATCAATGATAGCGGGATATTTTTAAAACTAAATTGGCACAGCCATGTGGTAATTCACAAGCATTAAATACTTAACTGGGCTCTTTTCCATCGTTCGAATGACATAATTTTATGACAGCCGGAAGCAGGAAGCCATGATTTACAAAGAGACAGCTGTCGTTTGCAAATCTTTTTAAAGAGAATGTGCTTATTATAAAATAGTACGTATAGGTAATTGAGCATGATTTTACCGCAGAATCGTACTCAGAATGTTTAACATTTAAGTAGTACTTACGTTACTTTACCGTTTTTCGAAGAAAAAAATCGAAAAGATATTTATTTACCTGAAACAATAAAAAAAGACTTCTTATTAATATTGCATAAAATTCACATGGTTTACCTCAGTTTTATTACAATAACTATGCAATGAAACAGCGCCTCAAAGTCCCCTTCAAAACCTATAATAATAATTTAAATGATTGTTATTTATTGTATAGACAGTAATTATTGTTGCTTATCTCTTTGTCTTTTGTCGTTCCAAAACAAAAATACATAGGTACAATAGGTTCTCCATAACAACTTTCAGTTATCACCTATGCACGCTTTCAATATCGGAATACTCTCCAGTGTACTCTCTAATTCCATCCGAAAGTAATTGATCCGCCAAAACAAGTGACAAATTATTTTTTTGGGATGGACAAAAACGCATCGGGAGAACGGACACCTGTCGAATAGTGTTGTCATTAATTTTAGTTCGAGCCCCGAACTAATTTATCTCCGTAGGTGACACGGTGTAAGGAAAGCCAGTAACTTCGAAAAACGGATGTCGTGCTAAGGGAGTAGCCGAGTAAGCCAGTAGGCCCTAGGAGTACTGTACAATAATTTTCGTACCGATATTTTCATACTTTTCAGTTGACTAAAAAGGTCGACCACAAGTTTGCAACCCTATTGTGAGATGTCGATACAATATTGTGCAAGTCTATCCAACTTTCTGACAAAGTTTTATTAGACCGAGAAATTAGCATTTCCCATTTTCTTTTTGTAAGTAGAGCAAATAGAAATAAATTTTACCCGCATCTATGAACTGACGAATCACGATGCGGGCTAAAGAAAACGAAATATAAATCTGCAACCGAAAAAAAACGGTACATAATGGCGAATCCAGCACCGTTTTTTTCGGCTGTAAGCGAATTAAAATATCTATTAGTAAGATAAATCACTCGAGTTCATGGGGCTCGTGGCTAAATTAAACCAGCCTCACGGGTTGATCTACGCTTATCGTGATCGGTTTGTGGATTGGTGACCACATATTACATATCGAGACTTGCTTTTCGCGTCACGGAGGGGCGTGCCTAATGAAGAGATTTTTCTTTACTCCGTGGTCCCGGCTGTTATTCGTAGATCTTTAATAGTCGTTATGGGAAGTCAGAAGCCCAACAATTCTGACAACCACTCTCACCAAGGGGTATCGTGTTACCTAGCTCAGATAAACAGTCGCTCTATTTAAAATTGAACTGCATCCGGTTAGACTACAAGCAGACTCCTACAAAGCTGAGAAAAGACTAGGCAAATTTGGATTTTGTTAAGATAAATCACTTGCTGGATTAAGCAATTACAGCGATGGAAGGACAAACGACCTAATCCCTGATAGATCGACATTGTTGATGTTTCATTACGATAGAATCTAATTTAAGTGAACTTCCCTAACGAGATTGTAAGGTCATCTTATTCTCTTATCTTATCTTATTACTTTATATCAATATTATTTGAAGAATAAAGTAACATATTTTTTCACATGTTTCATTTCGGGAAATTGATTTGGTATCTTAAGAAAATCACCAATCTATACTGATATTATTAAAAGTAACATTTGTGAGTCTGTAGTAGGGTTATCGTCGAAACGACTGATCCGAATCCCAAAATTCTTATACTGGGAGCTACAGAATGTAGGATATATTTTATGTTAAAACATGTAATTTTACGCAGACTAAGTCGCGGGCAGAAACTAGTGTATATTTTAGAAGACAGAAAAACTGATAATGACAAACTTAAAGAAGAACAACTTGGTCAGAGTACCCACAGGTCCTCCGATGAGCTGCAATGCGCGACTGTGGAGCCACATCGCAAATTGCGCCCCATCTCTTGTCGTGCTCTCTGTGCACTAACCCCTGCACTATGAAAGACCTTTACGAGGCCAACGATAACGCTATCGAAATGGCTGAATTCTGGTCGAAGTTTACTTAAAACAAATCCAAACATCGATACGATGAAGAAAAAGAACAATACTTGTAGAATGTCATGTAATAAAAAATCTGTTTATTCTCACAAAATACCTTTGTATACATTTCACATAGGTAGGTACATTGGATTTTGGGAAAAGGCTGCACATTTAGTGAAAAACCCTGCCTCCTAAACTAGAGGAAACCTTTATTTATGTGCGTTGTTAAACCTATAATGTAATAATTAGGTGCTTAAGGTAGTCAAGAAAGAAATTGGCAGATTGGAGGCAATTTAGAACTACGTTCTTGACTTGGCAAGGTTCACTGAAAACTAGACTAGAATTAAGCTGAACAGAGTCGTTACCAGTGGCATAGGAGTGCAGTTCAATGGACCAATTATTGCCTAGAAAAAAAGTCCCATTTCGTAGATCGTGATAAGGGCAACTCTTGATTAGGGCAACTTTGAATCTGAGGCGAAGTTTTTAGTGCCCCATTTTGAGTTAACAGTGAAAAGAGATAAGAAATAGTGGTAGATTAAGGTAATTTTTTTTTAATCAATCAGATAATGCTTTTAAGAGACCACACCATGAGATTTGTATTTAAGGTTAACGTTGGTAATTATTAAAATTACCAAAGTTAACCTTTAATATAAATCTCATCTTTTAATTAAGTCACTCGTTTAAATGTTCTGGAATTTGGCAATCAATACTTCACCCACTTCCTCTGAAGCTATCGTGCCGAAATTCGGCACACACGTTTGGGTCTCATGACAATGCACGATTATAACTTTTTTTTATTTTTGATGTGTATTTATTTTAAATTTAATTAAAACTGCAATATTACTTTTATATTGGTGGTCATTCACTAACATTAAAAGCAATGCTGTTTTACACCTTATTAAATCTTCATTCGACAGGTCAATTAATACAATTTAATTTACCTATATTAGTTTTATTTTTAATTATTTTTACCCATTGTAATACTTGTGTTAATTTAATGTAGGTCTTCACATAATTATAATGATATAATAAATATATACAAGATATTGTGAAACATTTCAAAAGATTAACGATGGAGTTTCTTACCCATTCTTCTCCATACGAAACTACATTTTGGAAGGGGCAACTAGTATTAAATCTATTTACTTGTATTTTTTTCGTTCAAAAGTGCCTTTTCAGGGCCTATTTGAAATAAATAAATTAAACAGTTTTCGCTTTTAAAATAACTGACTTCCCCACGAGTACTCATCATTTTCAGAATGACAAATGAAACTCAACTGATACGTCAGTATTTTAATTATGTGACAGCCACAATAAAACCTTCATTCAAAATGAATTCAGCACTCTCATTAATCATCCCGAAAAGCATAATAAAAAAGACAATCGCAATTAATGAGACTTTTAATAAACATTTTTATTGCGGTATACGACAAAAATGACTTAACAATGAATACATTTTGAGTACCAACGAGAACTTAATTCCGGGATTTTTCAACTGTAATTAGGGAACTGCCTTTAATTACAGCTGAAAGGGCGTGCCAATTAAAGTGAAATGCGGTTCTACCGACTCTTATCTAACCCTTGAGCACTTGAAATGCAGCTAATTGAATATGCAGTGGAGTGAGGTAGAAGAAAATTGCAATGGGTTCTAGTCAAGTTCTACGTTTGACTAACTGAAAGTATATTTTGTGAGTTTGGTATTAACCAAGCATAGACAAGTCTGATACGCCTTTTATAGCCTCTGATAGCCTTTATAAGTGGGATCGAAAAAATATGTCTCTATTTTGTGAATTTCATGGAAATGGCAATTTTTTACTCAAAACCTTTAATATAGAATGGAAAACTGTCAATACTTCTAAGTATGAATTTCCAAAGTCAATACTTAGTTAATTAAACAGAAAAAAACCGGGAAGATACATACTATAATTATAAGGTATGTAAGTATCATAGCAGATGACATACGTTAGTTCCTGACTATGCCGATGGAAAGAAGCTGTGAGTTTATAAAGGTATGCAAGAAAAACTAATTATAAAGCACTTCTTCCAAAACTCCTACAAAAAGTTAGTTTTTGTTGGACAACACCGTCCAGAGACAAAACAGTTCGATAAAAAATCAGTTTGTCATCCTACTAACATCCTACTATCAAAGACACAAACAACCGTATAATTATTGATCACGTTTTCCGTAAAGCACGTGCTATCAATAGTTAGTTGCAAAAACAATGAGGTGACGTACTTGAAGAACAAAAGTACCTATTCATTTATTGGCAGTGACAGCTGTTGAGAACTCCACTTTGATTAAACATATTTATATATATCAGGAAGAGATATGCGAAACCTTCACCTTAATTTCAATTTTAAAGGAAATTGCTAAATGGAAATTGCTTTACATGTTTTAAAAATCTTCTGCTAAACCACTTAACCGGCGAAATGGCATTTGCCGGTCCACGGCGGAAAAACTGTCAAAAACAAAAGGCATTGCGATTTTAAGTGTGTTACTAAATTACTCCGCAGGTTTGAAGTAAGCAGTCACTCACTGATCTGAAAAGAACTAATAGTCTATCTGATAATGAACAAAAAAACAACAGTTTTTAACCCTTTTCAGTTTGACCTCTGTAAACAACAATGCTAGTAATCGAAACTACTAAATTATATACAGGATACATTTTTAACCAGAGCGCAAACTTAACCATGAATTCAGCAGACCCGAGACTAGAAATTTTTCGTCGGTTACTTACACAAAACAAAATCAGCTGTTCTATACATTTGGACCGCGTAGGTATTGCACTTTGCTCTAGAATGATATGCTGATTTCATAGTTACAGTTTGCGCACTGGATAAAAACTTATCCTGTATTTACTTACTTAACCATTTGTACATAAACGGACAAGAAGAAAATAACAGAAAAATAGCTATAGGTGGAATCATCAAATGACTTCTCCTGCTGAGTAGAGCAGGAGGGCGTGTCAGACTTTTACTGACTAAAACCCACCCGTGTTCCCTCAGTAGCCCGTATGCCAGGGGCTGTGGTATCTCTTTCGAACAAACCCGCACCCCTAGCAGGCATCGGCCCTTGCGGACCCCACCGGTGGTTGCTGACATCTTTGACGGCGCGCGTGTGGAACACAACGCGCCGTCCCGTCTACCACTTTTCGGCCGCAGGGGATAGGGAGAGCGGCTGACGCTATACCGACACTCCTCTTCCCCTGCGGCCCCACCGCGTCCGCCATCAAACGGTGGCGGCCCCGTCCAGGCCACGGAAGGGAAGAGCGCTGCTCAGAAGCACCTTCACTCCTCCTCTACCGCAGCCCGTAACCCTCAGCCGCGATGCCTCCCATTCGACATCGCGGCCCACCTCAGTTGCGGTGCACCTCACCGCAACCTACTTTTTGGCCGCTACGTCGTCGGCTTTGCGGCAAAAGCCCTGACGAGCGGCCCTACCTTTGGGTTCCTCTTGGCTTCACCGTGGCCGGAATCCACGGTTACTGAGCCCCCCCGCAACGACAATGCGGGAACCCACTCGGGGGGGTTCCAGCATAGCTGCGATAGGAAAAAGTATAAAAAGATGTAGACAGCGTGAGAAAGAGTAAGAGGGAAAATAAAATATCTATAATCAAAAACAAGTCACTTAATAAAATAAAACAAATAATATGAGACTATACTTACATACATACATACTAATACATAATACGTAATTATCCAGAATATGAGAACATCCTAAGAAACAAATGAACTTCCGACACTGGCACTTGCCAGTGTCGGAAGTTCATTTGTTTCTTAGGATGTTCAAGGACGTCTTGTGTTGTTCAAGGACGACTTCCTTTAAGGATAATATATGAGCACGTGAGTTACGATAACTGCTCGACGGTCCCTCTTCACAAGTAAACAAACACATCAATGTTTTCTTTGTCGATTTAGTAATGAAAGAAAGACATACTTATGTGGTTTCCCTGAAATCGAATAAGTGAAATAAAAATAAGGAAGGAGAATGTTAACATGAACATTAGCACTAGCTGTGTGGAATTGTGGATGTCGGAAAACAATAATGTTAGTAATTATTTTTGTAAAAATAAAGTCTAAGTTACTCCTTATAACATCAGATATCTACCAGTGAAAATTCCGTCAAAATTGGTCCAGCCTTTACAAAAATTAGGCGGAACAAACAGAAAGACAATCAAAAATTTAAAAATTGTTTTTTTTATAAACACAGTATACGTAAACTTTTATATGAATTTACTAAAAAGCTGTTTATTTTGACAGTCCAAACAAACACTGCAATTATATTTATTTGGGCCGTCAAGCCTATCGGAAGATATTTTGAGGAGTTGATTAATATTTAAGGCAAGATAAATTCAACAGAACCACAAAAGTAGTTTAGTTTATGTTCAGGTATTTCCACCTCCAACATTTATTTAGTACCAAACATGTTTCTCTTTAAATTTATTAGTGTTTCGAATCCCCGAATGCAATCCAAACCAGCCAAAATAAAAAGACCATAACTTCACATAAGTTGACAGGATTAAAATGAACGTTTAGAAGAACCCGGGTGTTCCCTATCGTATGGAACTACGCGACAATTTTATACTGACCTAGTTCACGTTTCTAAAATGCAAGGGACGTGGTGTCTTGACGTGTGCTTAGCATGCATACAAAATTTAAAATGAAGTTTTTCTATGCTCGGACATAAGCTCGCAAAAATAAACTTTGAAAATGGCGAGGGGTATAAAGAAAAATGTTGAATAAGACATCCGGGGTCGTGTGAAAGATGATATGGCATAGATGGGAGTAAACACAGAGATAGCGGTTGATATAGACATAGCGATGGAAGAAAAAACAATATGGCCGACAATAGAATAGGAACAGGAGAATGATGATGGAACGATCAAACAAGACCTTGAGCCAATGGCTCTGTTCGTGATGTATGTGCAAACATTACAGAGATAGACAATACCAATACTTTATTGGTATCTTTTCTATTCCAGTGTTTTTCGTTATGTTGCTCTAGGGATCAGTTTATTCTAATAAATTGTACCCCATGTAGGATATACCAAAAAAATTGCTTTTGCCAACCACCTTTTACACAGTATGTTTCGAAAATCAATGAGTTTATAGAAAGATATACTTATGTATTTAGCAAAGAACGCGCGAGCGTAGCGTCGTAGCGTCAAGACGTAGCGTTGGAAGTCCACAGGAATCTGCTGGATACGAGAAGCATAGAACCGGTCGAAATGGCGGTGCTTGGGGGAGAGGCCTATCCAGCAATGGACGTATTTCGCCTGAAATTATGATAATTTAAAACAGATCCATCGTTATTTCTGTAGTAATAATGTATCCACTTCATTCTTCAAAATATCCGATATTGTTACCTTTTCATTTTCAATCCATGCGCTAACTTGGTTTCCTAGGAATGTTTTCCTCAAACTTTTAAATGATAAATGGTCCATTGGATATCGGTTACGTTCGAAATCCCAAGCACCGGAGCTGTCTAGATTCCGATAATATATTTTACACTTAATTGATGAATGGAATTGAGATTTCAAAATGGCAGTCCATTACTCTAACCTGTTCGTATTTAAGTACAATTAATAATAAGATGAAGCTGCAGCTAGCAGTGACCTCTTGGTTGCTATCGACAACATTCTTGACAGCAGGATTTCCCGTTCAGCTACCTCTTCCATAATATTCCGGCAAAGGGATGGGGGGTTCCATAATTTATGGTTTTCAGCAAAACCATAAATTAATGGAATTACGGGATGATACATTGTTTCCTCCTCTCACCGAGAGGAGGCCTGTGTCCCAGCAGTGGGAACATTATAGGCTGATGATGATGATGATGATGATGACATTGTTTCTTAGACCATAAATCTGTCTTATTTAAGCACAGTAATTTAGTAATACGATGGAGGCCGATGACCTTGTAAAGGCTGCAGGAATCCGCTGGATGCGGGAAGCACAGAACCGGTCGTAGTGTCGGAGTTTGGGGAAGGCCATGTCCAGCTATGAACGGCTTTCGGCTGACATGATGGTAATGCTGATGAAGCGTAATACATGAAGCAGCATAGATATTCTGTTTCATTTATTACGCTTCTTTATTAATTTAATTTTATAGTATCACTAGCTGTCCCGACAGACGTTGTCCTATCCATCCAAAAGTCATTCATACAAAATCTATACCCTACCTACCCTACCTACGCTACCCTACCTACCCTACACTACCCTACACTATCCTACCCTACCCTACACTATCCTACCCTACCTACCTACTCCACCTACGCTGCCCTACCCTACCTACCCTACACTATCCTACCTACCCTACCCTACACTATACTACCCTACCTACCTACCCTACCTACGCTACCCTACCTCCTACACTACACTACCCTACTCTACACTATCCTACCTACCCTACCTACGCTACCCTACCTACCCTACACTACCCTACACTATCCTACCCTACCCTACACTATCCTACCCTACCTACCTACTCCACCTACGCTGCCCTACCCTACCTACCCTACACTATCCTACCTACCCTACCCTACACTATACTACCCTACCTACCTACCCTACCTACGCTACCCTACCTCCTACACTACACTACCCTACTCTACACTATCCTACCTACCCTACCTACGCTACCCTACCTAATACCGGGATAAAAAGTATCCTATGTCCTTCTCCTGGCTCTAAACTACCTCCCTGCCAATTTTCAGCTAAATCGGTTCAGCCGTTCTTGAGTTATAAGTGAAGTAACTAACACGACTTTCTTTTATATATATAGATTTCGTTCAGATGAACAAAACGATACTGCAAAATTCATAACGTTTGAAAGGGGTAACACTTCAAAAGCTAATGTCTGCGTTTAATTACACTGAATTTATAATCCTTCTAATAACGCTCTAATTATTATGAAAAGTACTTAATAATGTGGTCCGCGTCTGAACCTTTCATTATAAACTAGCTGTGTCCTGCACTTCTGCTCACATAAAGCTACAATCTACTTATGTATCGTCATTTTTCTTCTAGACTACCTCATTGGACTAGTGGTCGCAAGGGCTATCGCTGAGCACGAGATCCTAGGTTCGATTACCTGGTAGGGTAAAGTGTTATTGGGTTTTTCTTTTAGGAATTCCTCAGTAGCAGCCTGGAGTCTGGATTTTTACCTACCCGGTTGATGGCAATAGGCTCGCCCTCTATTACACGTGACTAAAACGTAACTGGAGAAATGTGGGGTACACTTCTGCTCAACCCTTCGGGGAAACAAGGATGATGTTATGTTATTTTTCTTCTTTTTAATTTTGGCTCTGATGACTCCAAGTAACATTTAATACTCGCTTGATAAGACAATTTTTATAATTAATAGGTTGCAACAATTGTAAAATTATTCAATGGCTGGCTGACATTATTTTCACGGTTTAATTAATACGAAATCTGCAACGATAAAATTAAATTTTGTCCATTCATTTCGCTTCATTTATTAAATATTGGAAGAGAAATTATTTCGGAGATAAAATGTGACATCGCTGAAATGGTTTGCTCTGTTATCTACCTCGACGTTATTATTACAACTTTCATTTACTGGTGGCTATACTTTATGGAGCGATTAATAGCAATCATAAACATTATCGGACTTGTTACAAGACAAGGTTTTTCTTTAGGTCTGGTTTAAACCGTCGAGCCTATTTTTGAAATAAGAACCTAACTGAAATCGATAATATAGTTATTTTTACAATAGTGACAATTTCGTCCCGTGCTAAGATTTCATTTTCGAACCGACGACGTTTTAAACTGGAACAAAAGTTACATCGCTTTTTGTAATAAGTCAGAATGAGATTAAACCTTGTACTATTCAGGCTTAAAAAAAAAACAATAGCCATACAAAATTAGAGCAGTGTGTTAGCATTCATTCACAAATTTTTCATTTCAATTCTTGCTGGATTTTTTCATAAATTTATACGTAATATTATTAATTATAATATTTATTTAAAACTGGCAACTCTTCGTGGGAAAAAGGCGTGACGTGTTATGAACTTTTCTAAACTTCGAAACACACTGAAGTTGGGATCATTCCTCATTAGTGAAATAATTGTATTCAGAAAAAATGAGCAAATCTCATCGTAATCAACCAAACGATCACTAAGGTGACCTGGGACTTGGGCGTTATCTTTTTTTTTTTTTTTTTTTCATGTAACCCTGTATGGGCACTTATGAAACGTCAGAAGCTAGGTGCACGGTTCCAAAATGTTGTTTCCTATGGAGAAGAGCCGGCAAGAAACTCCACGGTTACTCTTTTAAAAATGATTGGCTTTAACAATGTTTTCAAAGATAAAATGTATCCAGGACGATAAACTCATATTCGAAATACAAATCGACGAAATCGTTAAAAAAGCTTCCAAGTCCTTTAGCTCTCTAAAACCAATAAAAATACTGTACTGTTCATACGTACGCAGCCAACTAGAATATGCATCTCAAGTATGGAACCCACAGTATGATGTGAATATAAATCCCGAATAGAAAATACACAGAAAAAGTTTTTAAGATATCTAGATTATAAGACGATTACACTCATCGTTACAAAAGATACCAATTCCTAACGCTGGAAAACAGACGCCATGTTATCGATATTACTTTCCTATTAAATATCGCCAATAGCTCCATCGATTATTCCCAACTCCTCTCAAAATTATCACTCCTAACACATCACGTAGGTTTTAGGCAGCGTTCACTTCTCCACGTTCCATTCGCGTCAACAAACTACCGACGGAATGCCTACTTCTCACGTACCGCAACGTAACTAGTTTCAATAATCTTCCCTCTCACTTATATGTTAATTTATTTAGAACCAGTCTATGCACATTTAGACAAGCTATAAATAAGGAATACTTTGGTATAGACAGTAATACCAATACTCCTAGTTAAAGCACATGTAATTGCATTTTGTTGAATTTTTTGTTCATATTATTTGAATTTGTTTGTTTTGTTAATATTTCGAAGGAATAATTTGTTATGTTTATTTGTTGTTAGAAGATTTTATTTTATTTTTGTGTGATTTCTTTTTTCTTTTAACTTTAGGTACAATCGACAAACTTTAAGCATGCTCACTTAAGAAAATATTTCTGTGGCAGCGCATCTAGTGACAAACCACACCCCTTCCTGGTTTTGCCCAATTAGAAACAACATGTATTTGTGTGAGTGTATTCACACACATCCATATTATCTGTTGAATGCATGACGTATAGAGACGCAAACCAATGTCCATTTTTTTAGTCGCAATAAAGGTGTCGTCAACAAAGCACGCATTTCGTTCCCACAAAAATCCATACAAACAATTTTCAACCTTACTACCATCAAAACATGGTCGAAATCGAGCCGGATTACAGTGCACCGTACTGAGCGTCGAGAACAAAAGACATTGCATTCCTTAGATAAGAAGCGAGCCCGGACCGTCATTAGCAGTGTTTGAGGGTTTTTTGTGCAAGTTATTTACAATATTATTACAAAAGGAATCTACGCATCGTAACATCACGTTATTTTGAAGAATATGACGTTTTTTTGTTGTTTACAAAAAATTTCTCAGTTAGAACAATTACTAGGAGTATTAGAAGAAGTAGCGAAGACATTACAAAAAACACAAATACGTAAACATAAGGAAGGTGTGCTAAAATTATAAATTTATAATAAAACTTTTTAATTTCATTAGAATTGCCCGTGCTTAAAGTCTGTCATTATGACACTAGTTTTGATTTATTAATAATAACTTTACGATATGAGTGTAGATAAATACAAGTTGATGATAATTTCTGTGTAATTTTTATATTAATTTCTGGGTGAATCTTTAAAATTTCCTTTTGAAATCTTGAAACACTCTATTAAAAATAAATAAGTTCAACTAAATTAAATTGCTTCTTTTCCACAACTACAAATCCTTAAAATTGTTCTTAAATGTTAACACATTTTGTATGATTTCACACGAAGATTGCAGACGACAGTTTCGTTTCGAATTAAACAAAAATGTTTTAATATACCTACAGATACGGTTTAAATATCAACCATAAGAAATCTTAAATCCTGAACAGCTTATTATTAAATGAACACGAACTGAAAATATATATTTCAATAATAGCTAATATTTCTTTTTTTCAAACCTTTCACTCTCACTGCGGTCACAGTGACAGTTTTATTTTCTCAGGAGCCCACAGGCCTGGCTTTTTGAAAATATTTCTGTTATATTTCAGAAATTAAGGAGTATTTCTTATTGAAAGTTATAGTTCAGTTTAATTACTTGTTATGCTTCCGAATTTTAAAGTGGCCTATGAACTGAGTTATTGTTATATTTGTCAAAATATACTTGTCGTACGCAATGCGGGCAACGCGCTTGTCTCGTTGATTATAGCATGGTTTGTCAACCTTTTATTAAAAGACGGCCCACTCATAAACTCCAATCTTAACGTACTGCCTTTTGCAAGCCTTTTGTGAACCACCCAACGGTAAGCATCCTGCAAAGCATGCCCCGGACATTGGAAAGATACCTTGTTCGTGTAATCTCGTTTATTTATGATCAGTGGCGGCTGGTAGGTCATGGAACTGGTGGTGCACTTTACTAGCTCACTAAGTATTAGGGGTAATAAGTAAATAATTAGAATTTATTTATTTCAGATAGGTAAGTAATTTAAATCTAGACGAATAAAAAATAAACAATAGTATTCAATTCCACGTAAACTAAACTTCGCAGTGACAATAATGAGTCGGTCATTCATTATGGCCGGCATGCAAACTTTGCCAAACCTCGGGCGCTCTCGCTAATCGACGCGACGTTCGGTAATATTCGACAAACTTCGGTTCCCCGTGCGGCGCACGAGAATCGACAAATTACTCCATAACGTTCCATACAGTTATGTCAACTATCTTCTGTCTCACGCGCTAGGCATTTTAGCTCGGATCTCATAGAAATGTATGAGCATTCACTGTAGATCTTCTGTACCGCGAAAATGAGTCTTAATAGTTTAGCAAAGAGCTTATATTGTTTCCTCAGTTTTGTTAATATTACGTAGACCACAACCAGTGGCCACAATGCGATTATTAAACATTGTGTGATTCTTTCTACATCTATTAAAATCTGGTAGTTCAGCGCACGAGTGCACTAAAGGGACAGCCGCCTGTTTATAATAATAAATAATAATAATATTTATTTTATTTCGGAAAAGAAATCCATAGAGTGTTAGTAACATAATATGAAAACAACTTATTATCTAGTGTTAGTACCAATCAACCTCTGCACAAACTGCTGTTATAATTAAATAAAAAATCAAAGGTGTGATAAATAAATGGATAAAACGAATATTAGAACTATTCAAAGTATTCAAAATATAGATACCTATAAGGAACACCTGCAAAACATTCGAGATAGGTAACATGGTAATAAAATAGTAGGCATACCTTAAAATTCTTTGTAATATTTCGCGAACGTATTTTATGGTCCTTCAATAGAAGGGCCATAAAGTATGTTTTTAAGCCATTCTATTGTTAAACCGGATTTTCAGAAGTTCCCACTAAATAACAATGGTATAGATAATGAACGTATTATTATTGCAGTTGCAAGAGTTCCGACAACAGTAAACAAAAATCTTTGATAACATTGTATGAATTGCGCAAAGTATACCTATTTGTGTTATTCCAAACTTATTATAGAGCAATAAAATAAAAAGATAATAACAAATGTTGCAAATTTCCAACAAAATATCTAACTTGCTTCGTTTTTGTATATTTTCAAGTTTATAACACATTGTAATGAAGATTTTTACTTTTCAATAGAACTGCGCAAGTAACAAGTCCCTCTTACGCCCGCGCCGCGCCGATAATACAGGTTTTTTTTTAAATGGCATTAATAAGTTGACCTTGAAAGGCTGTAACTTCTTAACCGGAATTTACAGAAATAACAATAATTATTAACATTTTATAACTTTATGCAGTGCCAGTCAACGTGCCTAGCGCGTCCGCTGCGTTTTGTATGGCGGCGGTATCGCATAACCATTGGACATCATGAAAATTGGGGAGGCAGTAAAAGTGTTCATATATAACAAAACTTATAGACCTGACGGAACATTATTATGTCGGAAAGAGGAAAATATTAAAGTTGATAGAATAGATTTAAATTGTTGTTTGACATTTTTATTCCAAATTATTGATAAATAATCTATCTATACTAATAATAAAGAAGAAAGATTTGATTGTTTGTTTTTTTGCATTGAATAGGCTCCGAAACTACTGTACCGATTTGAACATTTCTTTCACTGTTGGGAAGCTACACTATCTCCGGGTGACAAAGGCTATATTTTATCCCCATATTCTCACGGTAACGGGAACTACGCTGTTGAAATCGCGGAGCGCTGCTAGTAAGTAGCTGTATAAATAGAAAAACTAACAAAAAAATACATTAAGCTAATCGATAAGATTCTGTTTACAATTACTGTTTGATCTGTTGTGATGTCTTATTGCCTGTGGTAAAAAAAAAGTGACACCGTCTCTCTGGTCTCGTGTCATGCAAGGCATGAATTAGTTTTATTTTCCTCTGCTAATAAAAAACAAACCTAAAACCTATAAAAATAAAACACATTAAGAACCTAACAATTATTTCATTTAACTTAAAGCAATAGCAATAATACATTTTCTAAACCAAAAAGAAGATAAATATGAGTACGAAATTACTTCTTGTCAACAACAATAATTCATAAAGAGCTCATACCAGCCGTGCCTATTCAAAAATAATCTCACAAACTAGTGAACATAGCACGCGCCTGTGTGAGTGTCACACTTCTATACACCATTACTACGAACACTACTAAAATATGTTTCGTGCATTCTATTGGTCAAAACGCATGCATTGTGCGATCGAGTCGTGAGCCTTGCTACGCGATTATCGCCTTAAAGGTGAGCGTGCGGAAGAAGTCGCGATTGTACATAGTTTTTAATTTGTGGAAGCTTGTAAATGGCAACTGTAAGCGCTAAATTTATATTATTTAAGTAGATATCAGACTAAGGACTGAGGCTTTCTGAAGAATAAATAAATAAATAATCAGCCTAATGTTCCCACTGCTGGGACATAGCCCTCCTCTCTTCGAGAGGGGCAACAATTTATCTCGCTGGCTCAATGCGGCTTGGTAGATGGCACATGCCTCTCAATACCTCTTAATTTTAGGTTCTCACGATGTTTTCCGTCACCGCTTGAGAGCCTGTCTGGGTTCGAACTCACAACCTAGGCGTAAATCGGAGCAGATACCACTAGGCCACCACTGCTCTTGCAAATCTATAAAACGGCAATATCAACCTAACACTACGCAATAGGACTTAACAAACACAAATTCTAGATCAAATAAAACCGTGAAGTCACAACGCAAAGTGAGACTACCGCACAAAAAGTATATCATTGAGCAAATAAATGCAATTCCGCTAACTATGACCTTCGCAATTCGCAACTGTATGACGCTCTCAGCTGATCAGTTTGAATTCAAGTGATATCATCTTCCTTGTAAAAAACATTCTTATACTTACATTTGATTGCTGAATAGCTACACTTGTTATTATTACGTAATTTTGGGGAAAAATATCGTGAGTTTTGTCTCTTATTTTGAAGAATTGCATGAACATTCTTTGAGAATCTGCAAGGAACTGTAGTTAAGTATCATTTAAGGTTTTGAGAGAATAAACCTTGCTAATTCCGCCACTTTTGACACTGTAGTTATTCGAAGGCCAAAGTGGCGTAATTAGCAATATCTTCATTGAGCTGTCATTATTTCAGCTTGTCTTCAAAGTCAATTCTAAAGATCTGAGGGGCAATTCTACTAATTTTAAGAACGTTCACAGTCTGATCTCAGTGTCAATCTGTCAAAAATTCCTATACATTTTTGTCAAATTTTTGAAATTCGATTGTCGCCGAGATGACACTGCGAACGTTTTTAATTAGTAGAATTGGCCTTCAGTTTGTCGTTCATAGCACACAAGGCACATTTGCTGTGCATTCTTCTGCCATTTACTCAAAATCACTGTGCCTTACCGACAGACATGTTTGACTTCTATAGCAGTAATGAATAAGTGCAGATAATTCTAAATTCGAACTGAGAACGAGAATACTTTTTTAAATACGGCAACTTATGATCGTTGCTGCCAGCAACAAAATAGATATAGCTGGCATGAAAGAATAAAAATGCAGAAATAAGAGTGAAAATGTAAAACATTTGAATATAGAGCGCAGATTAAAGAAGTCATAGATAAGAAAGACATTGTGAATACTCGTGTTAAGTACGATGCCGTTTGCACTGCATAAAAATAAAGTAACTGAGCGTCCCTGTTGGCTAGAATGCGTGCGGAACGACAACTGACTTCATTTGTTTATGTTTAGTTGGAAAAACAAGAAACTGTTAATTTATCATGATAATCTATCTTTCACAACAACATTGAGGTACACTACATATTTGGTCTGGAAAAATCAAAATGGTCTTTAAAATAATAATTAAGTATGTGAAGGAAGGTTCATCAAGGGCCCCGGAGAGGAAATCGGTCTTGATTTGGTCATGTGAAAATTAACAAAAATCTTAAAAACAAATCAGCTTTGAGAACCTTTCCAGAAATAGCTACATTTTAATTTGATTCACCGGCTGAAAACTTCAGAACACATAAAACTGAGGAACCAGCAAAAAATAAACAATGCACGGAAAACTCACAGAAACAAAATGATAAATATCTCCTATTAACATTCTCTCAGTGGTCCGACTTAACTAAACATTTTCTGCGGAAAAACAACACAAATAACACTAGGCTTTTATTTCAATTACTTCTCCAATCACGTCGTGATTGAAACTGGTAATAATGCTTAATTATTTTTTCTTTGTTTTCATTTGCCGCATCATTAGCGGCCTTGACTCCAAAATAATGGACAATCTCTTCATACATTCAGTAACACGTTGCCATTTTTATGTACATTCCATGTGGCAATATTTGTACATACATGCTTGTTTATTTAACATACAGAGATATGGTTATATTTGTTAGGAGCTGACTGATAAAGCCGATGATTCAAAACGCGATATTTTCGTCGTTGCAGCTGATTTCTGAATCTTGTATGGAATCTTATCATTATACGTCATCTTTTTCTCACGAATGATGCAATTTTAAAATAATCGATCAAGTATCGATCATCGAATCCAAATGACCGATATTTTGTAACTCAATGCGAATTTCATCAATGAAACTGAACGCGATCAGTACATCCAAACCGCGTTCAAGAGCTGTCAGTGTCACTAATCCACAGAAAATACTGACACTGACAGCAGCAACATAAACGTTTTGACTTTGATTTACGAAACTAAACTAAATTACCGAAACGAAAACTATACGATAATTTTATTATGAACTAAGCAAGCTAAAAACAGCCATTATAAGTTATTCCTCTCAGCGGTTAAGAACCAATTAAAACCAGACACCACACGGAAAGCAGTACGACGACAAAGTAGAAAAAAATATAAAACTTCTCTATAAAATTCCGACGTAAAACTAAGAGAACACACACTATAAATCGCGTTGAAACACTAAAAGGGTATTTTAAGAGCTTTATACGGGTAATAAAATTTTAATTCAATAAAATGTCCAAGCGTGCAATGTAGACGGCACCTTAACAGTGGCTGGGATTAGGTGGCAGTACCACGACCTATAGGATAAGCCTTTAATAGCTCGGTGATCCTCTCGGCTTTGTTTATGACGTAAGAAGTGTTGATGCAAACTTGTTTTTGAAAAAACATAAAATGACGTTACTTCGGAAGGGAAAATAGAAAGGCAACTTTTTAAAAGTTGGAAGAACATGCTTTTAAAGTAAGACCCTAATTGTAAGCATTTAGAACACTTAGGTAGTTGTGGGTGCTTGAGAATGGACGGCGCTACCGAAGTCGGCCCAGGAAGAGGTCGCGAGATGACCGAGACGCGTGGTGCAAGGGTTTGGATCGACGTGACGAGAAAAGGATGCCTGTGAGGATTTAGTGGAGGCCTTCACTCAGCAGTGGGATAGTGTAGGATAATTAAAAAAAAAACTGGAATTCGGATATGATTAAATGGCATTCATGGTCCAAAATCATCAGTCGACACGCTAGGAGCAAGCGTAACATAAACGGTTTAAAGAGACTTGTAGGATGAGGCAGTGAGGAAAATGATTCTGGTCATATAATAATTAACTAGCTAAATCGACAGGCATTGGCCTGCCCAAATTTAAAAAATTCATACAAAAATCCCATAGAAAAAATAATGTTCAGCTTTTCCCGAATTTGGTAATTTTCCGGGAAACTTTTCCAATTTCCCTATCCATAAAAATCTTATTACAAATATATTGATGAACTGTTCCCAAGAGATGTGCTAACTAACGAACGGCATTCATACATAGTTAGCTATCATCAATCCAAATATCACTAAACAGGATCCTAATAGGCCAAAAATCACAAGAAGTTTCCCAATAAGTAATAATTAAGTACCAAGAATAAACTTTCCCATTAGACTTTTCGTATACCAAAGGTAGGATAGCAGCAAGTATACTCCATGTTTTTCTTTTTAAGTACCCTCAGATTAGAGCAAAAGTTTTTGCTAGTTTGTAGAAACAGATTGTGAAGTGGAAGAGCCAATAGAGTTGGGACGTGTCGACTTCGGATTAGCAAATAACAACCGTATGCAGGGATCGTGACGCTCATGAATAGAAAGCTCGTGTAAGAATAGAAGGTATTTTACTAATGGAAAAGAACTCCATGTAGAATTGTAAGGTAACTTGATACTATCGACCCTTCTATCATACAAAATACCAGTTCCAAACCAAGAAGTTGCATCTACATAATTTCATCTGTCTAACTTTTTCCCAACTATGTTGGGGTCAGCTTCCAGGCTTACTAGATGCAACTAAGTACCAGTATTTTACATGTAGCGACTATCCATCTGACCTGCACAACTCAAGTATTGGATAGCACAATACTTCTTGCGCAGACTGATAGTTGATGTCATATACAGGAAAAGTTTTTATAAATTTTTCGCCGGCAATACAAAAAAAAAACAGCTGTTTCATAGAAAAGTGCAATACCTACGCGGTCAAAATGTATGGAACAGCTGATTTTTTTTTTTTTTGTATAACCGGCGAAAAATTTCTGCGGTAGGGGTCTGCGTCTAGAATGATATGCTGAATTCATGGTTAAAATTTGTGCACTGGATAAAAACTTACCCTGTAGATATATGACGTGCAAAAATTAAGTTTCTTCTTAAATCACCACTACGTTTGCCAAATTTTGCAATATATCCCTAAAACAACACTGTCCTTTAGAACAGGTCATCAAGAAAGCTATATACACAGTGACGTCACATCGAGGTCTAGTTAAGTAGTAAAGTATCATTAGGACCTAATTTCGGTAGTGTGTGAACTGTGAATATCTAATTTAATAGCATGACCTAACCTAAGTCGTTCAAGTTGAGGTTACTTAGCATTGAGCAAGGACGGGTCAAGTACATGCTTACGAGGCACGATGTGCAAAAACAAATATTGCAAAAAAAACATACTTTGCTAAAAAACGTTTGCACTAAGTTCTCTAATTAAGCAAAATATGAAAGATTATCAAGTACGCGAAAATAAACTCGTAGGTTTCCGTTTGAAACAAGAAACGTTACGCCACTGTTTTAGTTGGGTACCGAGGCGAAAATGTGTGAAAAAAATTTACAAGCCATATGTGCCTATGGGATTGCACATCGGCAAAAATGACAAACTTGCATGCAAAGTAGCTTCCCGGTTTGATTTACCCCGATAGGAAATTAATTTTCAAAAATCCTACTATAGTGCTCACCTTCATTGTATAAAGAACTCTTGTGCAAAATTTCATGCTTCTAGACCCAATTTATTAAACCACCGTTTTGTTTTTCTTTAAGAGGACACTTCATTATGATGTAATAATTGAATTTTTAGTTGTTAACCTGATTGGCAATGGATATATAGGGGTATGAGGAACAGGGCGTAAAGTTCACTCATACCTATGATGGTAAAGGAGGATCCTCCGACCAGACGGGTATTGTGTCTGGTCCGGGCAACTGCCCGACAGTTGATGTCGGGATTTTGTATATTTCGAGTGTCGTGGAAAACTCTGATTTTATTTAGTTCGCCTGTGGCATTGTAGATGGCGCCACTTTTCTTTTTTGTGTTTCTACAACAAACAATTTTATTTGTAGTGCCGCTACAGATACATGTTAAAAATTCCCAAAGAAAAGGAATTCATCCTGAATTACTCTATCAAATAATTCAACTGAAGAGTTTCCGTCATTAGTGCTGTAAAACCTCACTCTCTTCCCTAATATTGCAAAAATTTGCATATTATTACAAAAGGCTCGCATACTGCCAGTTTGGTCCATAAATTAACATAAAAATTGCCTATTACAAAGTTGTAACAAATTGCATAGAAGACCGCTCGCCACTCCGTGTATAATGTCGTATTGTACGTCAGTCAGTCTATAAAAAATAAAACGACTGTCCATGAATGGAATATTACCTGTGGGCAGTGTCTGTGAGCGCGTGATAAGACGGACATTGCCGGACAATGGCGGGCATCAGCAAACGTGACTCCTTCATAAACCCTATACGATATTGGCCGTATTTATGTATGTTAGCACTACAATATTAGCATTGTTAGGTAAACGATACTTAAACACAGTCACGACCTCAAAAGGAAAATCCAGATATTTTATGGCTCCCACAGACAGGTGCGACATGACACGAGTTCAACACGCAGTTAGTCGAAAAAATACTTCCAGGATAGCAAACATTTGTTCAATTTATATAACCGACCGAATTCGAAGATTATACACGCTCTTCAAAAAAATCCTAAATCTTAAAAGTTGTGGCATTGCTTTTTAGGATTTATCACGATTAGGTTTCACCTTTATCATAAACTAGCAGCACTCCGTGGTTTCACCCGCGTAGTACCCGTTCCCGTGGGAATACGGGGATGAAATACAGCCTATGTCACCCGGAGATAGTGTAGCTTCCCAACAGTGAAATAATTTTTCAAATCGGTTCAGTGGTTTCGATGCCTATTCAATGCAAACAATCAAATCATTCCTCTTTATAATATTAGTATAGATAATTCAACCTGGATCTACGAAACATTTTTGTCTTTGGCTATTCTGAAGCCTCACTAATTCACTATGCACCATTCTGAATCTGGTAACTCATCATGCTCAAAACCAACAGCTAAAATGACGTAAGAATCTATCAAGCAGTTTTTGTGCACCAACAAACAAATCTTTACTCTTTAACTTTATGACATCGCGTGACAAGTATGATTGTTATTTAACCAGCCATTTACGGCATTGCACATACAAAATGGAAAAATAGCGCACGTCAACGGCAAAACTGAATAAATTACTCGTAACAGCCACATTTTCAACAACGATTCCTATTTTATACGATTAGATACGCAATTACATTACAAATGGGTGAAAGTGATAGGGGTATAATACGAGATTAATAGTGCGAATGATTCTAATAGAAATCTGTAAAATACGTTCACAACAATGTGACCATTTTCACTTGTAACGGTGCGAAGGAAAAATGCACAATAATAACGTTCGGGTATATTACTTCCCGCATGACTATTGATATACGAAAGAATTACTGTCGTTTTGAATCGTATTGCAAAATATACAGAAATGTTGACAAACATGTCATTTTTTTTTTAATACTTTTATTTATAAAAATATTTATGTATACCTAATACATATTTTTAATACTAACAGTCTTAAAATTAAAATATAAGTACCTATACAAAAAGAAAATAATCATAGGGCATAAAAAAAATCGTCCGCATCGTTGTCAACAGGAGAAGTGCCAAAAAGGCTGGCAGCATTGCCACGTTGTATGCCAATGCTGATCCTTTGGGAAAAAAATAGGCTAGCCCTCTGGTCACGTGAAGAGACGTCTCGGAAAACTGAGTGGGAAAAAGGTTTTCTGATTCCCAGTTCCTATTTTTCTAACAAAATAGCAAGAGAAGTCCATCTGTTTACTTAATCACAACCGAACAACTGTTCGTGCATATTTGCATTGCTCTACGCCCTCTTTGAGCGCATGCACAGTAAGATTTCAGTGTACAGCTCTTCAGGCACGCTTTGTTTAGTTCCCAAACATGGTTCACTTGTTTCACTGTCTGATCAGTTTCCTGATTGCGTATGTGCAAAAAGAAAAAAATAAACAAATAATCCACAAGTTACATAAGCTGTACTATGTTTAGGAGATTTGTAATAGCTGCCTTTCTACACTTATCAATAAGGCTGCAATACATTTCGTCAGGTGCTAGCATTCAGTGAATCGTTGGAGCGTGAAAAGCCCCGTTAGTTCCGTACTTGTCCGCGTAGTGGCGTGCCGGGTGGCGCTGCTGGTGCACGCACGTGATGTATGCGCGAGCGCAGGTCAGACGCGCCGGTGCCGCGCGACAGCCTCCCGCGCACAACCGACAACCAAACTTATCACGCGAGTGACATAAAAAGTGAATATTTTTTATTTAATTAATATTTGTGCGAAACTGTGCCTAATCAGTGGGATTTATAACATGTTTTTAAAGGTAATGTGCTATTAAGTTGTGCTTAAGTTATCCTTGACTTTGAAAGGTCAGGTTGTGTTTAATATTAGTAAACATTGTTCACGTAATAATTAGTGGTTATAATTAGCTGTTCACATGCCTAACGATGCTTATTGTTTTCTTCACGTATTGTCAATTTAATTATATAATAGTTTTAATAGAATGATGGGAATTTTTAGCTAACATCATTGTATGACAATAATGTACAAAAATATTTTTTTACAATTGTTTACGTATGCTCATGATGGATGTTTGACCTCAATGTCATGTTAACTATATGACACGACAGTCAATGCCCCATGGTCGTTGGTTCAAATAAAAATCTCTAAACAAAAAAGATTTTCAGTTTTCCTGAATTTGATAATTTTCCGGAAAACTTTATACATTTTTCTTTCCATAAAACCTTATAATAAACCTTTTAAAACAAAACAAAATGCCATATCGGTGCTCAAGTGATGCGCTTACCAACGAATATCATTTCAATTTATTTCTTTAGGTTTTAATTGTAGAGTTAAAAATAAAACCTTAAACTTTTAATGATCACTTCGTTTTATACTAAACAAATCGTAACCTTTAGCA
The DNA here is from genome assembly GCA_949987655.1 of Polymixis flavicincta. NCBI lineage: Eukaryota > Metazoa > Arthropoda > Insecta > Lepidoptera > Noctuidae > Polymixis > Polymixis flavicincta. Next base: position 23,929,242 of record OX465175.1, read on the forward strand.
TCACCGGGTAAAAATAAACATCAAGGAACTTAAATCATCTGACCCAAGAATTCCGCTCAGATAATTTTCCTCAATTTTCCGGATCAAAAGCGGTTTGCTAATAGACTGTTCGTGAAATGGCAACAATAGTAAATGAACCTTTGTTTTAGACGCTTTGTTGCAGCATTGGATACACTGAGCTAAATTTTCTGGTATCATCACTACCCATTCTATAGAAAAAAAAACCGGCAATCTGAACGTTCAATTCTTTTTCTGTTATTCCAACTACAAATGAAGACGTTGGCTTCACCGTACATGACAAATACACTTCCAATTCAAGCAAATATAATTTCGTCGAACAAGAATTGATCAAAGAGTTTCGTGTAACTTCAGATTACAAAATATTTGCTATCGACAAACTGACAATTCCGAGTTTCCCGTACCCATTCTCAGATACGAAGATAGATAACTTAGATAAAAGATTCGGTATCGTTCACTCCTCTGTAAGATTATTTAACTACAGAGTTTTAATACTCTCGTGGTCGCTTTGATAGTAATTTTAGTATTAACAAAAGGTACTCGAACAAAAAAATGCTCAATCGCGAAAATTTCCGCGAAGCATTTTGTGCTCAATATCCAAAATTATGAATGCAAAATAAAGTTTCGAAGTTTATTGAGAAGCATCGCTAATGTGCTTGCGATCGGAGCGAGCTCTCGTGAACTACAAAGATTGATGAAGAGACGTTGACGAAGCGGAATCGATATGACCTGCGAGATAAATAGTCCTTCTCCGTGTAACGTGTAGGAAAATTTCATGGTTATTTATCGGAAGTAGAACATCTTCCAGCCAATTGCCTCGTGTCCGTTTCGTTTACGTTGATTTTGTTTTCCTTTGTTTTGATTTCGTTTTCGGGTCGTAAAATTGTTCCATTCTTTATGTTTGACCAAACAATTCAGCTTCAACTTTTGGTTCGTGTCTCGTGTATCAAAATTCGCTTAAGGTAATCGTTTAACCATTCTTTGAAAGCAATATAGTAAACGAATTCGTGACTAAAATCTATTAAACAACCGAAGTTAACTTTTACATAACATAATAAATCACTGCACCACGTTTTACACGATGTACTTAATCAAATTCTCCACCTTTAAACATTTTCAATAGATATAACGCGTACACAATGACGTCATCCTAGATCCTTATCACAAAAATATACTAAGAAGACCTTCAAAAATTCATCTAGTACTCACGTTTATTCAGGTCGTGATAATTATTTAAGAAAATTATCACAACCGCGCCAACACGGTCACAGAGATTCAAATTCCACGCGTGACGTACCCAACTTATCTCCCGGAGAAACTGTATCAAGGTTAAAGAAGGATTTAACTTGGTAAATCTACTTTCTCTGTGACTTTACTGGCCTCTTTTTAAACATAAGACGTGCATGTTTTGGTAATTTTGTGTAACGGGAGCGATGCGATGGGCATACTGAAGTCTTGCATTGCCCGTTTTTCTATTGCCGCATTTTGCACAATTCCATGAGTATTGAATACTGATGACCCAGCCACTTTAAGTTTAATATAAGCTTACAGTCTAATTAGTTCCTTATTACTTGCTTTACTTAATTTAAACGAGTTCGTTTTATTCCTATATCACATTATGTTTCCCGGAGAAAGCGATTTGCCGAGTGTATAGGGTTGCCAAGTTTAAATTAATGAGGTAAACAGTACATTTAAATGAGGTAATTTACCGTAATGTGCACTATTTCGAACTTTATTATAGCTGTTTGAGGCTTCTATTGTTTGTGAATCGTAGCTCATAGGTCTTTACATATAATTTGTTGTGATTGTGTCCTGTAAAATGTAAATTGGCTGTAGGTAATAAAACAATAATTTAAAGGCGGCATTGTCAACAAGTTATATTACTTTGTATTGCTAGTGTTTGGCAAAGTATTATTTCTAGCACATTCGATTTATTTAGATACGGTTTCTAAGCGATTCCATTTAAAAATGTGCTTCATTTTCTTCTCTCATTATTGGAATGATTTTAAACACAATGATAATCCCGTTTACGGTCTTTGTTTCGGTACATTCCGTGTTTATCTTTAACGATACCTAAATACACAATATATTATGATAGCCGAGGGCGTGGTTGTGTAAACACGAAATAAATGTTACACAAAACATTAGTCGTAATTAACCTGTGTTCTGTAATTAGGTGAACGTGTTTTGTCACAGATCAAGTTAGAGTGAAGGTGGAATTAGGCAAGATTATGTGTAGAGCGACTATTACATTATTTGAACGTGATTATCACGTATGACTTGACCTGTCACCTGTTATACTTGTGTTTACATTAAATCGGGGACCTTGTTGGGCAATTCAGTTGCCATATAACCATATCCAAGCAGTACTTAACTTGACCCACTTAAAGTTTCATAAGGAAATAAACTTGCAGAACAGGCAACTTTTGTGTGTCTTCGCGACCGGTTTATACAATAAAAGGTTATGGCTTCATATACAGTACATTTACAACTTTCTTTCTTGTGTTTTTCAATAAATAAATGTTTATTTTTTATCTTGAAATTGGACGGCAATAAAATGGCAATTTTTGTTTCAAAATAAACTTTTACACCCTTTCGAAATGGTGTAAAATCGAATTTACCCGCGCTTAAATGTCAGATACTGCAACAACTTTGGAAACAAACAAACGGTCGCGTTCAGAATTTGTAAGCCGATTAGACACTAACAAAACAACAAACAAACAATTGTTGCCAGTAGAAATAAAATCCTGCGAAAATTTAATCCGTTTAGCGGTTTCACTGAGTTGAAGCTTAGGTATTCTATTTTCTATTCTATGACGAGTATCAGTAGCAAATCATCGGTTTTTATATTATTAAGTATAGCTCAAAAACGAATTTTTGAGCTTATAAATTGTATCACTATAGTGCTTATGTTTGTGATTTGCTGATAGCGAAATATTTACCCACATCGGCATTTCAAGAAAAAGGTGTCGACATTGACCAGAATTAACTGTCGAATTTTAGATGGTTGAATACGTTGGCTCTTGGCTACTTTGACGGCGTGTATTTATTTATTTTGTTGTAATGTGCGTTTTGTTTGTGCAGAAGTAACAATTTATCTTTCTTTCTTTCAATTAAAAGCATACAAAGGTATTACAATTGTAACGTTGTTGTAATTATTAAAATAAAAAAGTCACTGACCCTCAGTTCTAACTAAAAGTGCATGTTATTCAAAATGTAAACTCAATCACCATTATAAAAACCTCCAAAAAACGTGAATTATGACATAAACAGCTGTTATCACATTACACGATCAAACTCGCGTATTTGTGTAGAGACAATGCGGCAGGAACTATGCTCTGCAGGGTGGTAATTATCTTCTTACGCCAACTTCATCCTTATACAGGAGACAATAAGGTTTAGGTTTTATAAAACGCAATTCATTTAGTTTTTAACTAATTTGCGGCGAGGATACTCCCACACGCGCTTATTCTAATTTTAGTGACGTCACCGCTTGTTAATTCATCAAAACGGGGTCGTGGAACAGAGCGCTAGTCTGAACAGCCAGTGCCTTTTTGTTTTGAAAAAAGAACAACAGTTTGTTTTTGTTTTCAGTTACGGAATTATTAGCTCCGAGATTTATTGTGATAGTTCCTTAATCTTTTTTCATTACTAAAGTCAAACTGAACAATGTTAAGAAAACTTTAGAATTTTCCTTGAAACTTGAAGTAATAAATGATAAAATAACACGGTGTTTTTCAGTAACAATCAGCCTTTAATGTTCCGACTGCTGCAGATGGGACATACGCCTTTTCTCTATGAGAAGGAGTGGGCTGTAAACTGTAAAACACCACGCGGGCCCAGTATGTTGGTTGATGTCACATGTCTTCTAATTTATTGTTCTGCTGAACATGCTGGTTTTCTCACGATGTTTTCCTTCACCGTTTTGAGAGCAGTGGTGATGAAATAATTAACACAAAGTAAAGTACCTGTCTGTGTTCAAACCTACGGCCTATATGCAACTCGTAAATCGAAGCAACCACTTGGCCATTGCTCACGTTCTGTTTTTCAATGAACGACGTATAATTACTATAAGTAGGTATTTACTTTCTTGAGTCTAGTCTAGAAAATCAGTCCGCATAGCACGTCCTGTATTTAATTAGGTATGATACAACTCATGATTAGGAGCAGTCAGGTCAGGTAGGGGCTATTACATGTGAAAGTGATGCTCTACTTATTAAGGGTGGGCAGTCATGTTTACTTTCGTAATAAATGGTCATGGCTCTTCCGATTCATTAGCCAAATTGGTAGGATTTATATTTCGTCTGTGTTTTTTACGACGTAGGTTTAGGCTATGGCGCGATTTTTCTTCCCCTGTTCTCTTTTTTTTTTCTTATTATGCCACGGAAACGCAGTGATCAATTTAGGAGATAGATTAAATTAATTCAGATCATTTAAAAGGCCGCTAGGTACTGGACAGGGATACACCGACGCGCAACTTGTTACCATAGATCCAGGACATAATTCTGGACCACCACTTGCCGCTTTGCCTTGAATTTTATCGTTGGTATTTTTTTAAACTCAGCTGTTTCGTACAAAACTGCAATACCCTACCTAGGCAGACAAAATGTATGAAAAAGTTTTTTTTTTTTTTTTCAATAATCGTCCCGAAGCATGTGCTTACTTAATCTATGGTCACAGGTTGCGCTTCGATCCCACCCTGTATTATACGCTTTATGTACACCTAGGTAACAATTACGTAAAGTTTAAAGAAAAACCTAAGTAACGATTATGTTAACTTATATAAACCCGCTACTATCCACCCTCCAATAAAGATCATCTATTCACTCCTCACTTACACCCTCGAAGAAAGACATAACAGCTTTTACTGCCAAAACGACTGATCACTGAATATTACGCAAGTCCGAACTTAACTGAAGTCTTTTAACACCATACTTTATCACAGGTCTTCTATACTATTAGTTCACGACCCTAATTCAACTTTAAGTGACAACGTAATAACTATGGGAAATAATGGCGGAATACAGTTTACTTATGTACAAGACAAGTTTAATTGCATGTACGGTCACCAAAAAGAGACAAGTTACTTACGTTTTCGGATATAAGTGATTGAAGTTTAGTATGAAACCGTCATTCGAAACCATCCATTTTTCGAATACCATTTACTTTGATAAATGAACCGTGTTCTTTCTATTGGGGCTTTTGGCATCCGCATGGTTCGATCGATCAGGTTATGGTACGCTTACCGCTTGGTCCATGGATGGGTGGTCATCTTTGCATAACAAGATAACGGATACCGGATCTGTGAAAGTCATTCCGGGTAGTCAGTAGCCCGCAAGAAGTCTGACAACCAGTCTTACCTAGGAGTATTGTTTTACCCAGCAACTCGGTTATGGTGGTCGGATAAGTATAGTCGCTCCATGGAAAATACTGGTATTCAGCTGCATCCGGTTAGCCTGGAAATTTCCATAGTTGGGAAAAGGCTAGGTTGATGATGATGTTTTCTATTAATTTAATTATTATTTTATTCGAAAACATCCTTCGGTTTCTTACAAACTTACAGCTATATCCGACGATCCTGGTTACGTATCTCTTTTGGTGACTGTACTTAGAAAGTAAATACATGGTTCTTATGTTAGTCGGAAGATATTATACTTTGGAAAGGCACGAACCAACTGTAATGTGGCTGGTGATATAATATTTTATTTATTTATTAAAACTTAATGCACAAGTAAAAAATACTATTAATTGCTGTTCTCACATATGTATTCAAATTTGTTCAGCTGTTGGTTTTTCCAAAGTAGGAAAGACGTTTATGCAAGTTGCACTAATACTTTGGGTTTGTTATAGACTATCTCTCGTAATGGGAGATGAAATGGTCGATGGTGAAATACAGGGTCAAATTAAATCAGCTAGCGAAGCTCCGCAGGGTCATGGGTATCGATTAAAGAGCACGACAAAACAAACAATGTTTTTTTTTTTTGTGAGGTTATCGACCGCTGTTAGTGTAGTCACTTGTAATAGCAGTTATTGTATCTATATCTAAACACACTAAAACAAAAGAAAACAGAGTTTCTCAACTAAACATAAGAATACTATCAGCAGTCGATGACCTCAAAATAAAACCTCGAATATTTTTTGTGGTAGGTATTTAGATATTAGTATTATCCATCAAGTTTACAGAGTTACGCTAGCTAATTTGATTTGACCCTATAAAGTTGATACGCAATCAAAAACATACAAACACAGCAAAGTTGTTTACTCTCTCAATATTGTTATCAAAACTAATAATATCATTTTCTGTCCCCTGCTTGATCAATAAAGCTAAGTATTGGCGAAGTTTGTCAAAACTTCTGTCTTGTGTATCCAGAGGAGAGATTGTTGGTTCTCATAATAATATCAGCTTTCGAATCATGTTGCCAACCCGAGGTTTCATACTTATAAAAATTTCGTTTCGTTTAAATATTAAGATTGGCCATTCCAGTCCCGTAAAAATGATATTACGACGGCGAAATTATTTTCAGTATAAGTCTTGCATAAACTGACGAGATTTTTCGGTGTCAAAATCTTGAGACACAAGTAAAATGTCGAGAGCGACGAAAAACACAATTCTATCCGCAACCCTGAGTACCTACCCGTACCTACTCAAATTCTACTCATCCCCAAAACATTTCAATAAGATCCCGAAATCGGGGTTACCAGACCAAAAAATATGATCCCTTTTTATATTTTAGTCCTAGAAAAAGCCGGTTGAGCCGTCATGCTCGTCACGTTTTTTTTTTTTCATATTATGTCACTAGTCGCTAGGTCATCCTAGAACGTATAAGATTCTTAGACATCTAGGAAAAATAAGATCACAGTGCGTGACGACATGACCTTGCGTGACTGTCACAAAAGATAAAGGAAAATCGAGAATATTATCATGTTGTTTCGATTGAAAATATTACAATGAAGGGAATAATATTTCTTCTAAATGTCATCTGTTGGATTGGAGTCAAAAATCAAAACCTTTGAACCAATCTTTATGTGAGCAGTGGTTGTAAACACATGAATCTCATTTACAGTTGAATTGTCACATGAAATCCACCGGGGTATTTTAAGGGTATTTAAACATGGCAAACTATTCACGAACATTAACCAGGAGGTATGTACATACATATATCATCTTGTACTTGCTCGTCCCAGTCAGTGGTGGCCCAGCAATAACGGCCCCGACACGATTTACACGTCGTGGGTTCAAACATAGTCAGGCGCGTTACATTGTGGAAATTATTTCATCACCACTGCTCTGAAAACGGTGAGGAATCCGGCATATCCTACAGCCAAACATTCGAATATACGAGTATATGACATCTACCAACCCGCACTGGGCCCGCGTGGTGGATTACGACGCATTTCCTCTCAAAAAAAGAGGAGACCTTTGTCCCAGCAGTGAGGCGCTAGCAGCAGCAGCAGTGAATGAGTGTACCTATGTTATGTATTCTTTGTGTTGGATACGAATTCTGATTCTCTCCAGTCAAGTCTCTTCAGATCTTATGAATTCTTCAACCTGCCTGGTAAAAGCAATAATTTCCACATCACAATTCCAATTACTCTACTTGATTCATAGAACATTCCCAGCATCCGATGTAACAGTGAGCGGTTAAATAGATCAACTGTTGTTTCATCGGCCAACAGATCATTCACGCATCATTAGGCGCGTAGTACTGTACCATATGTTCCATACGCGAGTGAGATTAGAATTACTAAATATTTATCGAGAAGTCGAAGAATATGTTAGTTTTATCAGCTTTAGAATTGTTGGAAGAAGGGGTCTTTTAAGACTGCCTCGTTATTCTAGTAGTCGCAAGCGCTATTGCTGACCATCAGGTCCTGGGTTCGATTCCCGATCCGGCAAAATGTTATAGGGTTTCTTTAACAGGAGTAGCAGCCCCGAGTCTGGCAATAGGCTCGTCCAATATTACATGAGACTTACGCAAATGGCGAAATTTAGGTGTACTATAAGTACACCTCTGCACAACCCTTCGGGAAAATAAGGCGTTTTTTTTAAGGATGGGAAATCATCAAATAGCTTCTCCCGCTCTGAGCGGAGCGGGAGGACGTGTCAGACTTTTACTGGCTAAAACCCACCCGTGTTCCTTCAGTAGCCTGTGTGCCAGGGGCCACGGTATCACTTTCGAACAAACCGCACCCCTAACAGGCATCGGCCCTAGCGGACCTCACCAGTTGGTGCTGATATTTCTTTGGGACGCGCGTGGAACACAACGCGCCGTCGACCTGGGCTTGGTCCTTACGGGACGGCGAGCTACCCATTACTCGCCTTCCGCAAGCTCGTGGAAGGGAAATAAGGCGTCATATTATGTTTTAAGTCTTTTAAGCAAGCCTGGAAGTAGCGAAAATGCTGTTCTATTTTTTTCGTTGCGTACCCGACTGTACAATTTAAGATAAAAATCTAGAATATGTAAAAGTTTGCACTTGAAAGATTTGAATCTTGTACTTACATATTTCCACGCGAACGACTTTTTCTTTTCAATTAAGCAATTATATATCAACTAGATTATATTTCTTGAATAAGTATAGCAAGCAATCACGTTCTAGAACATTCATCTAAGTATCTACGTCATTATGTATGATACTGCTGGTTATACTTCACATCAAGCAACAATAATAATGTACCCAGTATATTGTAATCGTGATGTAAAAGAGCGTCCTTGGAGTTTCCTTCCCGTTCTTCTCCATAGAGATCTACGTTTTAGAATGGGCAACTACCTTCAACCTTCTAACTGATCGACTTTTTGACGATTCAAAAGTGCCTGTAAATGGTTGCCTAAATAAAAGTTTAGGGTTGTCTAAAGAGGTGAGAATGGAAAACATGGCGAGACGAACAGGAGACTATCCGTCTCGCCATGTTTTCCATTCTCACCAGTAAAAGCAATATGCTCAGGTTTAAGCCCCGTGTTTAGCAGCGGATGTCAACAGACTGATTTTATGATTAACAAAACCGCTATAAAATTGTACAAGCAGAGACAAAACGGGACAGACCAGCTTTCACTGTCACCTGTCCCAGATTTCCAGGGAAAAGCAAAAGTGGGCTTCTTATCAGAAAATGAGATCACTTTTGACGTCTCTAATTGTTTTTGTCTTGAACTTGAGTAGGTGCGCTTTTACTGGAAGAGCTATGAGTTTCAGGGTTCGAAATAACTCAGTCAAATAAAATATTCAAAGCTTCTGAAGCACAGGGTCGTAACACTTTTATAGACAGTAACCGAATTGGGCAGAGAGCATAGCTTTGTCTATGTGGGGAGAGCCACTGATATCAGAATAGTGTAAGAACAAACTATTATGGCCATGCACTAACTGACTTCACTATTGCAGTGACGACAGGCATTGCTTATCTTTTTGAGGAAAACCTTTACTCAGCAAAGGGGCTTATAAGTCGACTCACACGGATGAACTCGTCCGAAGTTACAAATACACACACAATACAGAAGACAATTGGCAAGTTTTGTATTTAATATTTAGAAGTTAGTGTACCTACTTTTTCATTAATTTATCGTTGTTTCCTTAACGTTTTATTCAAAACGTGCCAGTTGCCTACTACGTATTTGTGGAATTTTCGATTCGCCCACAAACAAATTTATTTCGTGCGAGTCGCCTATCGAAAATATTATATTATTTAAAAGTGACCATTCGCCTCTCCATCCCTCTCACCGAGAGGAGGCCTTTTTCCCAGCAGTGGGAACATTATAGGCTGATGATGATTATGATGACCATTCGCCCGATTCTGGCGAGGTTATTCGTGCGAGTTAACTAATAAGCCAGCAAAGCACCAGTCTTATACTGAAATAAAATAAAAGGGACAGAGTGATAAGGATAAACTATCCCTGTCTCTTTCACTCGCTTCCTGGTAGGTCGGTTTGGCATTGCGGACATGAAATTCCACACTGTCGCAAAGTTGTTTTACATACAGATTGCGCTGAATGGGGATGTTTGCCAAGCACACCTGTGAGGAAGGAAAGTGTGGAAGGAAAATTGTGCATTTATTAGCAGTATAAGGATCTTGTTCATCTCCTATAAACATGATAAGTTCTTGTTCACCTGCATTTACCCTATTCGCGTCGTTAGTCCGTTTACAGAATGTCTTTTTCAAAATGGCTGAAAACGTTACAAATTGCCGGCGAAATAAAAATGTACATCATTCAAAGTATATTTGTATGTGCACGCACTGCTTACCTACATATTGAATGCGTTAAATACCTACCTACGTATCCATCTAGTTTAGATAAACTATTCATGGACACACGTCCCGAATCATTTCATTAGCCTTCATCGTGTAGTAAATCTAGGTAAACTATAATTGATTCATAGTATTATAGTTGGCATAATTGAATAATTACATAAAGAGCGCCCTTGAAATCATTAAATTGAAAGGTAGGGAGGCAAATGTAATTCTGAAAGCAATTACAGCGAAGGGCGATTTTAATTCGGTGCGAAATTGAATCTTTTGCGTACCTACCAACTCTACCGTCCCAAATCACTTACAATATTAGCCATGCTATAAAGACAGACTGAACCATCAAATAGTTAAGGCTCCCACAGACGACCGTGACGCGAGAATAGAGCAATTTCTATGAAAACTTCATAGAAGTTGTTCTATCAGGATCTCGTCGTACTGTGGCGTCGCCCATGTCTGAGGGAGCCTTTATTTGAAGCAATGTTCTTGCCTTTACCTCAAATAATAAAATGTAAGAAAATATTGCATTGCCATTTGAGAACTAATTTAATATCGATTATTCTTTTGTTTTCAACGTCTGATTTTCATAAAAACAAAAGAATAAATATTGCGTTCGACTGCAAAGCGTTTTCAAGTTTTAGGCCTGTACCTATTCTTTAGAAAGAATATAATTTAACGTTGTACCCTTTAATCGCCTCATTACGAGAACGAATTTTCAAATGAAAGACGTTGAAATCATCAATTTGACTGATAATAACGTGTCTTGATTGAGTAATTAAAATGCATGCCTTATGATTAGATTCAAACTAACTAGTACTAATTTCGTGTGAATATGTTAATGTAACGCTGTATGCATCGAATACGGAACATTCAAGTGACATAATTTCATATTGTGAAGTGAAATTATGTCACGGTTGAATCGATAAATTAATGGTGTACTTGCAGTAGGAGAAATTGCTGGAGAAATGATAGTTAAAGTTAAAGCATTTATTTCAAATAGACACTTAAAAGGCACTTTTGAACGTCAACATTTACATTAAAATAGAATTGATTCTAGTCGCCCCTTCCAAAATGTAGTTTCGTATGGAGAAGAATGGACAAGAAACTCCACTTATAGAATGATACAAACAAACCCATTCAAGTAATTTTACTCTATGGTATTGTAGTTGCAACATGCCCACATAATATTACGCCTGTATTCCCCAAAGGGCAGAGGTATGTACACCCATATTTCCCCTGTAATGTTTATGTCCCGTATAATAGGTAGCCTAATGCCATCAACCGGAGACTAATATAGACTCCAGGCTGCTACTGAGAAATTCCAGGTGGAAAAACCCGATAACACTTTGCCCAACCAGAGAATCTAACCGAAGACCTAATGAGCACTAAACCAACGAGGCAGTTAAAAATAACATATTCTTTAATTGAATATCTGAATTATTAGGTACAGTCGCCAGCAGGTCAAGCTATCCCAAACTGTCAAATTTTCACAATTGAACATAAACCTTATTCGTTTGTACTAAAGTTGAAAAACTATCAAAGAAATTTGACAGATTGGGGTAGCTTGATGTGCTGGCCTCTGTACATAATTTAAATTGACATAATAATCTCTTGTATGGTTGAGTATGTCAACGCAAGTCATGAAAAAAGTGCTCCAATAGTAGAATTCAACAACAAAGCATGCCGCTGTGTGCAAGCCGTTACACGATCCAAAGCCATTAGCTGGCAGATTGCGACTCGGCGATAACATCGGTGCAACGCTGATGTCACTACGTGATAAGACACGTAAGTCTTAAAGCTTTCTGTTATCATACTCGCCTTCTCGGATTCAGGCTACACATAAAAGTAGCCGAATATCAGTATTTACATAGAGTCGAGTATCAAAACCTAGCTATCCAATAACTTGCGTGATACGGGCCTCCAAATGGTTCCGAAAATTTGTTCATTTTGCCAATGGCTTCGCCCGCTTGGAGTTCGGATATTATCGCACGGGATCGTATTACGGGATAAAAAGTATCCTATGTGTTAGTCCAGGTTATGAACTATCTATGTGTCTAAATTTCATCCAAATTGTTAAGCCGTTTTAGCGTGACTATCAGGACCTAGCAATAAAATGACTCAGAGATACGGGCCCCCAAACGATTATTATTAGATTTTGCCAGCAGCTTCACTCGCGTGGATGTCGAAAATTATCCCACGTGGGATAATTTCATCCATAACCGGATTTTTCATAACCATCTGATGATGCTGAACTAGGTTATGAACTATCTGTGTGCCATATTTCATTTCATTTTCGTTCGGCCATTTTTGCGTGATGGAAATAAGAAGGATTAGTAGGACGTGGAATTATCGTCGCACGAGTACTTTATAGATTTAAGAGTTAATTCGATAGTGTGGCTATCAACTCAATAAAAATCATTAATTCATTTATTTAGTGACAGAGCGGTCTAAATCTCCTCTAGAAGCTTATAATTTTGTACAATAGTATCATAAATACCGAAAGCAGTAAGAAAGGATTTTTAAATATATTATTAATGCTCTAAATGGGTTACACCATTCATTTCATACGATCGGGTTCACGGTTTTTACAAAAATAATAAAATTAATCAAAAAGTACCTACTAAAGATTTGCCTTTAACAACGAAGCACTCGTGTGATCCTCGGTTTACGTTACCGATTCACAAGACCTTTCGGAAAGTTTTTATTAAATTTTACGAGCCTCTTGATTGTTCTAATTTAACTTCGGAAAGAGTCCGAACTTGGCCCGGCAAAGTTAAGGGTAGTTATTCTTGGATGAGATTTAGTCGAGCGCACTGACTTGTATCTTTGTGCTCTATTTGTGTAAAATTGATATTTATGTTCAACTTATTATATGTTGACAATCATAAATGAAAGTTTTAAGTACCGATTTTTTTTTTTGTATAAAGTAGGTATAAGTTAAACATTTTCTGCATTTCCTTCTCGCAAGCATTACTTATCAAAAGAACATTTCTAAGCAAAAAGTTCCGCCATATTTGACCGCTCATGTTTCTCTACGGTCCCTTGATTTCGTGCCGAAATAAAGTTTCCACTTAAATTAAAAGTAAAACTACTAGAATATTCCTTAAATGTTTAACTTTTCTCAACTGTCTGCTTTGCTTAGTGGCTGAATACTCCTTAATTTCTTAACGAGTCAAGAGTTTTACAAGACTTCCAAGTCGGACCACAACCGTCCGCTACTTCAAAGTTCAAAGTAAGAACACGTATATCTTTTGGCATCGATGCAATTCTACAATACCGATAAAATTTTACCGATATATTTCTGCCTGCTCAGTAAACCGGTACTACGATTCATATTCCCTCCAATATTGTCAGAAACGGGCTTTTGATCCGTTTCCTATCGGAAAATTCAATTCCTGGTTGTGTGACCTTTCCATAACTTGTGTTCAAATGTGCGCTTAGAATCCTCTGAATATGAGTGTCGGACCTCGATTCAAAGGGTCATTTCAGCGACAATTGCCAGAGTAAAAAACATGCTAAACCCTGGCTCGAGGGGTTTTGATGTAAATGAAGGTACGATATTCAAAATTGATTGAATTTCGTAACGTGATACCTTCTGACAAGCAATTAACCTAAAATAATAAAGCCCTTTGTTGCTATAAAACAGCACAATACTACCAAAAATACTGCATAATTTTATCGTTCTATCAAAATATTCATTGGCATCCCAAAACACAAACATATTCGCGTAAAAAAAATCAAACAACGAGAAATTAAATACAAACAAACCCATGACACGTGCAAAACAGATATCTACAGATCAATATCCACACGTTGCAAGCACATTCACAAAGCTGTTTATCCATAGAGCACACTGGCTCACAAAACAATTCTGTCACGAACGAAAAAGGAAACGATAATTTCCTTTCAGCGCACCACAATCGCATCTCTGCATCTCGAGGCTTGATGGATGCTGTGTCCGTGAAGCACAGAGCTTTAGAATTGTTGCCACCAATAGAAAGACGAGTGCATTTATCAACGTCTCTCTTTCAGCTTAAGATACATTCTTGAGCGTTGAAGTGACGTTATATAGCGTCTGAAGAATTCTCTTTTGAATGAACACGAACAATTGTCTCCAGATGAAATTCGCAATCAAGAGAACATATTACTCCCACGCAATCTAGATCCGTCTGAAATACGACTTCTAAAGCTAGTACCGAATTTTCAGCCACCTGTATTTAGTGTGCTCATATTTCAAAAGCGACAGTTTTTCAAGTTTGTTGTTCCTCTAGAAGAGGAATGAGTAGAAGGAACAAAGTTGGAAGCTTCTGCATTGTTAAAATGCTATTTCGAAATGCAATGAGTTTCATAATGGAAATAGAAGTTTAAAGAAACAGTTAGGAAAATTATTATGTCAATTAAATATTAGTGCAGCCTTATTTTTGCAATAACAGTAACAATCAGAACTCTGCAATGGCAAAGGAACACGTACAAATTTCCGTCCTTATTTCTTCTATAATCATACCTACTCGTATGCTATCGAGAAATTTTGCAATAAATAAAGAAATCGAGTTTAATAATAGCTTATGTAAAACGTAATTACAGATAGGTATTATTTGACGAAACATGACGTGTAGTAATGAAGACACAATTAATAATCTAAATAATTTGACACCAATTAGACTGCCTATAGAATTTGGAGAATCTATACAACACAGATATACAGATGTATATCTGTGTTGTTTAGATTCTCCAAATTTACTTCTAGTTATAAAGTTATATGTACAACGCAATAATGACGTAAATGCTGTTACAGCGTTAATTAGCAAAGGCAAAGACATTCTCAATTCAAACATTGTTCCAATAGCTTAATCGGCAGTTTCTTTACTAAATGAGACAACGAGAGAAGTTACTCCAAAGTCAATGACATTTAAAAACAAAAGTTCAATGAAGAGACAATCGGAACAAATTGCTTTACTTAATTTTAAAGACCAAACTCCATTGTGTAAAGCTGAAATTCAGTAAACATTGACAAATAACTTTGCCGATCACTTAACATTCAGTGACGGCTTATACCCCCTTCAAGTATTCAACCTTTCAATGAACAAATGGAAGTGACAATTTCAGTGGAATCTGGAAACTACAGTATTTGCTACTTCAGCTCGTAGTCAAAATGTCAACTGAGCTAAGATTTATTTGCGACATCACTCTGTTTGTCTCCTTTGTGTTAGAATTATTGTTAATGTTAGCAATATTTGTTTACGTATACCAAGCCTGTTTAGTTTAATCGTTTTGCTAACCAATAGGAGAATTTAGTTATGCCAAATTGTATTCCAGAGAGACACTTTAGCCAATTTGCCTAGCGCTACTCCTAACGGAAACGAGGGTCAGTGGACGATACGCTATGGGAGGATACACTTCATTACAAGTAATGTAAGTAATTGATACACGAGACTTAAAATTACCAATAACGATCCGTAAAATAAAGGAATTGGGTAAACTAATAAACTTCGAAATTGATTAAACAGTATCAATATTAAAACGGTCATCAATCACGCAGTGGACGACTCCTGAACAAATAGGTAAGTAAGTACATCTGTACTTACTTACCTATTTGTTCAGGAGTCGTCGTCGTTCTGCGGACCCCACGGGAAGAAGGCGTGAGATAATGCATGTAAACATGATATTTGTATACTTCGAAATAACATCAATAGAAAACAAGAATTTGAATAAACATTATTAATAGTAAAAAGTAACTTTCTAGAAATAGATAAAGTTTCTGAAATCTTTCAGAAACCTTACCTATTTCTAGACTATTGATTCGTTGAGCTAAGTTCACAATAGTCAGGCAATAACAGTCTCCTCAGACGATTACCAATTACAGCGAAGCAAAATTTAGTTATATGGTCGTGAATTCTGAAGGAAAATAGATTTTGTACACTTCACAGAAATACTAATTTCGCCTAATCACGGTTTTAGATATGGCTGATTGTTTTGTCTTATGAACAACAGTTGATGATGTAAACAGTTGTTATTAGAATTCCATTTGTATGTATAGTATACGTGACATCTTCCAATGGTGATAGTTTGTATCAAATTAATGAAGCCTTAAAAATACTTTGTGCCTACTAAGGTGTCTCTATGGCATACTAGCTTCCGCCTGTGGCTACGCCCGCATGATAGTCGAAAATTATCCCGGGATAAAAAGTATCCTATGTGTTTATCTAGGTTATAATCTAGCTAAATTCCATCCAAATCCGTTCAGCCATTTTTGCGTGATTGAGTAACAGACATCCAAACATCTTCACAGACTTTCACATTTATAATATTATAAGTAGGATAATGTGCTGCTGCATACTTCTATGTATAGTACTGCATGCTCAGAAAATTGTTTATCTTTGATGAAATGGCCTCATACACGTTTTTGTTGAGATTCCCATCAGCAAAATCCATTTTCATTGTTTTTTTCTTGTTGTCTTTCGTATTTTTTTCTTAGCATCGATTTTTTTTGTGTAGTTTTGCCCTTTGCTTTGTTTTACTTCACTCTTCAAAAAAAGAAGATTCATTTTAACATTTCTCTAGACCTGAAACCGCTTCTTATTTTCACTTGAACCCTTCCTTTGACATTTGAATCAGTATTTTTTCGTAATCTTTGCTGTGGCAACATTACCCAAAACGTCAGACGAAGCAAAGGCGTGACTATTTATTTGTTAACAACCTTCTACAAAACATGCTTTCGGTAAATGATATGCAAATCAACACATATCTTATACAAACGCTATTTTCAGTGAATAGGGTAAGGATAAATAATTGCAATACATGACGACGGTAGTTAACAAACATAAGGACTGGGGCCTAAGTCTACTAATTTATAAACGTTACAATGGTCTCTCAATGGTGTGTTTTTGACAGTTTTTGTATGGCAAATCTGTCAAAAACTTACCATTGAGAGACCATTGTGACGTTTATAAATTAGTAGACTTAGGCCCCTGGTCAAGCGATATTGGACTTTACTGGAAAAGCAATTATGACCGTTATGATTTAATATTAGATAGATATGATGATTTAATAGATCGTGTTCCAACGTTTATGTAAGGATTTGTAAAGCCTTGGCATTGTGTATCATGGTAAGGTTTAAACGCAGTGTAGGTCATACAAAACATGTTGTTCCACATACACAAAGCTCGCATTACTACCTGCTTCGAACTTGAATTGTAAATAATAAATGAATTTACGAGATCAACCCGAAGCCAATGGCGTTACGTTGATGCTGGCAACAAAAACGAGGATAGTAAAAAAAATAAGAGACGGGAAAACCATGATTTTTCCTTTTTTCTTAAAGATTATAGAGGGTGATCAAATAAAATTAATACTGTTGTAAGGTTATTCCATTATTCCATTTTATGAAGTAGTTAATGGACATAGAGAGTCTTGCTGTTGGTAGAAACATAAAACACCCTCTACTAATGTTCAAAAGTTGATAGTTTCTGATGTTCTTCAGAAAACTTAGGTGCATAGTACTCGCACCTTGCATGCGTATATAACCATATGTATGCTAACGAAGCAAAAAGAGTATGCAAGAAAAGTACCCGGTAGCGTTCTGTAGTTGATGCCTATGTCCATGGAAACAAGGTGTGAACTTAAGTATATGTGTCATTTCTATATGAAGAAAGAAAGATAAATAAGTTTATCGATTTTTTATAGACTTAAAAGAAAAGATGATGACTTCAATTATCTGATTAAAAAAACGAAATAAACAAACCTCGATTTGTTCGGGTGCCCTTGACACGATTGTGAACCCAGCGACAATGACACGATATAAACCACTGATGCGGGCAGTTTAATTGAATACTAGCGATATTATTATATCGCTTAGCCTTCTAATCGATTCATGATCGAGTCGCATCGTGAATTCGTGACTAATTTGGAGACTGGGATCTGAATTCTAAATTGATTTTTTACCTATACACAACCAATATTTTACTAGATGTAGGTAAGTACGGTCTAAATGACTAGAAAAGAATACTCTTTTCTAGTCATTTAGACCGTACTTACCTACATCTAGTAAAATATTACTACATACGTAGATGGCTAAAGAAAAGATGGATGGATTGTTGGGCAGATAGGCAAGGAAATAGAGACTATTTGGATGAAATGTATGTGTATGCTGCAGCTCCTCACATAAATTGGGATGAGAATGATGCTAATGATGCAGTAGGTAATTTTTTACATAGAATAATTCTAAATAAATATTATTACCGAATAGCAAAGCACTTGAAAACATACTTATAGATAGCAATAAGTATCTATTAATGAAGCAGATAATGCATTATGTCATAATTATCTGCTGACAAGATAATTACTATCAACATGTTTTTGATACGATAGTTGGTACTATATAATCGATACTATCACGAACGTACGCAGCATATCACAACAAAATGTATCAATGTATTAATCGATTTTACTGTAACGTTGAATGAAATGCACATCTGTAATAATATTTTCTATAAAAGTAAGTTAGTGTAATCGATTTTAGACCTTACTTTTTTAGACTAAGATCGCAAATTAAACGGCTCAATTATTTGGTTGCAATTTATGAAAATCTCGGTCACACTAATGAAATGATTCAGCGCTATGCATCCGAGTCTTATTCAATTAGAGAGTACAAATCAACATGAAATTACTTAATTCCCGTCTTTCTTGGCGTGATATTTCTATTGACAATATTCTACCAGCTTTTAATTACAAAGTTTCTTTAAAATTATAATTCAGGTAACGTAGTCTTCACGAGGGCAAATGTCAAAGACCTCGAAATGGGCAGTATACCATATTACTATTACACAATTGGTCTATTTTTTGTGAATTTTACGGTCAGGGAATATTTCATTTGATATTATTATTTCACACTGCAGTCGAGACTGTTACAAATTAAAGACTACATTGATTTGTCGAATTGCTTTAAAAAAAACTGTACATTTCAGTTGATTGGTTCTTCTAGTACGTACCTACCTATTTCTAAGGAAACAGTAGGTGCCTACGGTGGACGAGGAAAGTTGTAGTCTCGACGGTACCTTGGTTAGTGTTCTAGAAAACTAAGTTTGAATACCTATCAAAAGATAATTTAAAACAAAACCGGTATCTTCCACAATCTACATAAATATCTGATGCAGCATATTTGCTTTGGCAGACCTCTAAACGTGCTTCAGCGTGCACACAGGGAATTTAAACCTAAGCTCGATCTAGGAGTATACTCAACTCATAACAAATATACCACAGGCAGGCTAACCAAGGCTACCTCAGAACAAATAGCAGAATCGTAGCGCGATAAAACGGCAACAAGAGCGAACGATATCGGAAAAAAGAAAACGCTAAAATATATTTCGTTTCCAAGGTAGTAATAAAAATAGAACACTTGTGAGTTCAACGCCACATCAATTTTATAGGCGACTAGATGTACTTACTACCGACCGGGGGAAGAGAACACGTCTCTTCTAAAACCTTGTACGCACCTGTAGACATGTATGTACTTGTCTCCAGACACATCTCCGACGCCATGTTTGTTTACCGTCATGTCTCAGGAGAAGTACTTAGTGTTGTGTTGTAGTTGCTGCACATTATCCCCCTTTTAAACGTTGGTTGCTTAAATTGAACTATTGATTTTGTTATTTTATTTAATACTTCAAGCACATAAATGTACAGAGCCAGGCATAATGCCATAAGCAATAGCGTTTGCTTGACCTTAAATTGTTGACGTTTATTAAGTAACGTTTTAAATAAGAGGGTTTGTCAGCAGTGATGTCGTGGAACACATCCATTCAAAAGACAAGACTCGCGACATTGTCATCCTTTGATGTCTCTCTAAAAATCGACAGCCGACGTAGGTATACAGAGCTACATATCTTGCGAGCCTAGTTTTTTCGCGAGATTTGTCCCGGGAGATTATCTCCAGTGCGTACGAAGCTTAACACCGCACTATTTCATGGCAATGTCATTGCAACACAAAGATCAATGCTATATCGTGAACTCATAAGTCGACATTGAGGATAAAAATTACGTCGATACACTGCCCCATGGGAACAGCCATATGTTTCACATGACAAAACATCGGGTACTAAAATAACCCGCACTTTCTTATAGTTCCTGTGTTTTACTTTCTGTTTCAATAATGTAGGTAGATTTTACTTAGGACTTAATAGTAGGTATTGGTGGAAACTACACCGATTCAGCTGAGAGCAGAATCGGTGCTGAGAGCAGTGGTGGCCTAGTGGTAACGGCCGCGACTTACGAGTTGTAGGTCGTGAGTTCGAACCCAGACAGGCGCTTTACTTTGTGTAAATTATTTCATCACTACTGCTCTCAAAACGGTGAAGGAAAACATAGTGAGGAAACCGGCATGTCCTAGAGCCAAAAATTCGAAGACATGTGACATCTACCAACCCGCACTGGGCCCGCGTGGTGGATTATGGCCCAATCCTTCTCACTGAGAGGAGGCCTGTGTCCCAGCAGTGGGAACATTATAGGCTGATGATGATGATGACACTGATTCTAATTATCTAACTAAACTCTCTCGCACGTATTTAGTTCCGAACTTTGTTTAATAAGCGCTAAGTTATAATAACTCTCTAAGTTGATTTAGACCAATAATGGGTCGGTTTTTGCCTATCCATAAATTATTCATATTTTAATGCATAAAGTAATAATTTATCTGGCTAACTTTTTAGTTCTTTAACATAGCTTCCTAGACACGAAGAAGTACCTAATGATAATTATCAAGCTTGTGCAACGTCGTTAAAGTCCGAAGTAAGGAAAAGTGTTAACACAATAATACAGAAATAAGTTGTTACATAGGTACCTGCTTTGATTACGGAAATAAATGGTACCATGCTGGCCCGACAAGGAAAACGGATGATTCTAAGGCCACGTCAAATCTTTAATGAAATTAACATGACTGTATCCATCTACATATATTCACAGGCGAAAAGGATAGCAACCATCGCGTTTGTTACTTAAACAGCTATCTCAGAATACTATTGAGATTCGAGTTTAGGATGCAAACCACTTGAACGGAGGCTAAATACATAGATAGCTACTTGGGTACAATTTATCTTGTTAACTCTGCCACTCTCACTCAATGCAGTCTCGTTATCGTTTCCAACACTGATATTGGTATTTCCCAAGTAGAAAATGTCATCATCAAAATTCGCATAAAATCAAAACCATTTTCGATTCGCCAAACGATATTTGGTTCATTTCCAGCCGCAATTGAATCCAAATTAATTTGTGCTATCGTTTGTAAGCTTCATTTAGCTAATTAAGTTCCCTAATATTTGTGAGTGTGTAAACATGGCGTAAACGCATTAATCACAAAGCAATTGGACCCCTCAAAACTACCACTGTTTAGTAGGCCACAGACTTTAACTAATTTACATTTAATCATTGGACAAATCAAGTCGAAAGCCTTTAAATCAGTACCCCGCAAATTCTGCAGATTATAATATTAATACAAAGAAAGCCGCTGCATACATTGGGCAACTTTAAACAAGATTATGAGACCACCGGCTGTACCGGTGTACCTTGGTCTTTATTGTCGGTCAATGAGAAAACTTAATGAGTTGGCAAACAAACCTGTATGGATTACGACGTAAATGGCTGCAATTCAATAATTTGCTCACAAATATGTTGTAATTTAATTAGGTGCTTGTGTTTGGCGCTTGGTCAAAATTGATTTCTAGAAATGAAAGCCGTGATTGGTCGTTAGCATGTTCAGCATTTAAATTAAAGGGCGCTTGTTTATCACTTAGGTAACTGAGCACTGTGGGTTGTAACTTCTAAGGTTGTAACTTTGTATTAACCTCTTAATTTAATACTTTAGATTCATTATTATTAGTTACAGACAAAACATTCAAGTTACTGGCCCATGTCATTTTTGCCCATTTTTTCTGTTATTGGCTACCTAATTACAGGATTATCCGTCTTTCCGAAAACACAAAATCACGCCTTGATTCCCCGAAGGGTTATATCCACATTTAGCCGGTTATTTTTAAGTTCCAAACACCAACAATTTTTTTTAAAAAGATTTTAAGAAACTTATAAAGACAAATGACTGCTCAAGCATAAGCAAAAAACCTATCACTTACTCGTATTATACCTATTACAAAACTCTAGCGACACAACACATTATTGCACAAATCTCGATTTACGTAGATAGGTATATCGCAAGCCCATAATTGCGTCTTGTTCGTGTTATATCCAACGACTATGATACATATATAAAATTCAGCCACTAGATGACTAGATTAAGAGCCACCGCGCCGCAGATGCTTATTAAGGTGAAATTGCTTGTAGTTAAGTAGCGTTGGGACACGTCGGTTATGTTCAAAGATATTACTAAAGTCCTCTCGTTAGAGGTTACGGAGGTAGAACTAAAGTGAATATCCTTGTGTTAATTCGACATCGACTCTTGAAAGTTCAAGTAGGCTATAATCCTACATACAGGAAAGGCGGTCCTATGGGACACCCCATACGAAAAACTTTTGAAATTAACTTCCTAATGAATGAATCCATTTCTGAAAGCGATAGAAAGCAAAGTATGATAGGTAATAAGCATTAGAAGTACTTAGATGGTGGAGCGAGAACTAGTCTCAACGAAAACTAACATCTGGCTGAGAAACCTTTCCCCAGATTTTTTTTTTTTTGCGTGGGAAATCATCAAATAACTTCTCCCTACGGTGGCCGGAAATCGGCCTGGGATTCCCGACGCCCAGGGCGTCTCCGTATCCTGCGGCGGCTAGGGTCGCGAGGGCGCATATGCTGCCTCTCCCTCACGTGCGCCGTCTCCCTCTTCGCGAGCATTACTGCTTCGCTGAAGGAGGTGACGGCTCCCCATGCCCTCTCGCTCCATACCATGGCCTGGACCAGGGCCGGACGCGAGAGATCGCCGCCGCCGATCGCCTCCATGAGGACACGGCGGTGCTCCACCCAAGCTGGGCAGACCGCCACTGTGTGCTCCACCGTGTCCTCAGGGCGATCTTCGCAGTGGAAACACCCGGGCGTTTCCTCCCGCCCTATCCGAAACAGGAACCTCCCGAAACAACCGTGTCCGGTGAGGACCTGCGTCAGGCGGAAGGTGAGGACGCCATGCCGCCTCTCAAACCACTCCTCAAAGAGGGGACTTACCGCCGCAATCGTGGCGTGCCCAAACCTTTGCCCAGATGGAATACTTACTGTTTCATGAATACAAGAAACTTTCCGGTTTAATCTTGAGATAGGAACCGAAACTTTGGACACGGTATCATACTAAACATGGATAGCTAGGTATCGGGCTATGTAAGTACTCACTGCAAACCTAAATACTCATTCAGTAATGGGAATACCCCAGAGCTCGGCAAACTGCAAATAGTCTCGCACGTGGTTGTGACAGATTTTTCAGTGGAAACTTTTGTGTGAAAATTCTTCGGCCATTTAACGGATCCAAGCTTTCCACTTGGTCCAAGTCGCCAGTAAACGTCGTTTCACACACGGCTGGGATAAATTCGATGGTAGGATCGCGTTATACATTGGTGAAATGTACCTACTATAGAGAATTTCGAACTGAAATTAAAAATCACCCAACGGTAACTTATTCCGTCGAAATACGATAATTTAATCAGTCATGTGGATGCTATACAAGCGGCTTAGTATCTTGAACTTGTATGAAACATCAACAACCAGTATTCTTGGAATACTTGTAAGCCGATTAAGTGCTGAAATTTCATGAGTTTTCTCATGCTTATTATAAGTAAAATATGTTGTAAGGAGTGAACGAAAAAGAAGTTGGTTTTTCCGGAGATCCTTCGATAGAAGGATTTGGTTCATTACCTCGGCTTGTTATGTGGCAGATGGATATGTAGCTCCTAAAATAAGACTTGCTGTCGAAAATAGACTGCAACATCATTGCATTTTGCAATCATTAGCTAGTCACATATAAAAATAAGTTAGAATCTTATTGTTTGTTTTATGCCTATCCGCAAGTCTAGCTAAGATTGTCAGTGTTGTCACACGGTGTAGTGCAGTTATACGGATATGATCGGCTCCCATTAAATCATATCTTTTTTTCACTTTTCTCCCGCACACAAATAGACTTCAACGGTAACTCTACAATACATTACTATCACTCGGCGTTGCGTACTACCGTAACTAACGGACCATAGCAACAGAAATACAGAATTAATCAATTCGTTACTTCTGCCTCCAATACTCTTTTCAAAAAGTACAAATAATTAATCATTCTGTCATCGCAGGTGGTCTGGGAATGACGTTAGGTTATTTCGGACCGACGTGCGTTCCTGATCATTAAAATGCGAGCCAAATAGCAAACGACAGCTCAAAAAATTATTCACTTAAATGTCCGCATTTTTGTGCATTCTAACGTGAAAATAGAAATTATAGTGAACAAAAACATTGTAGTGAACTGGCATTGGGTTCTTCCGAATAATTCTGAATATCCAAAGCATCGTACTTTTTACGCATTCTGAATAGTTCTGACTGTCAACTGCCAATTCCAAGCACTTGGCACCTTTCGTTCGAGACGTGCGAAATCGAATATCTTATTTCTTCAGATTTTTCTTGCTCTTACGACCTGAGAATAAAACTGCCTACTTCAATAGATATACTAATCCAGTAAACTTAGCAGGGGCAAAGGTCAACAACCCGTAAAAGTCTATTTATTTTCTTTTGGCCAGAGCCATGTTTATTTCACTTCAAGGCAAACGATTTTCTCGTTTTCTTAGCTTCTTTGTGAGCACCTAGGTAATATATTATTCTACAGGCCGTAATAACTCAGCGTTACTAAAACAACAACGCGATCAAAAGATTGATCGCAGGAGATTAAGGTTCCGAAATGTCTTTCGGATAAACGCAATAGTTGATTCAGCATCATGCTACGGATTCTGGAGATAAATCAAAGTAAATTAAACAGCAAATCTACCGTAAATATCTTGATGAAGCCAACGCTTCATGATTTCCTCGTTTAACTTCTGCAAACTAATCCTACAGAAGTTTGTTTAGTGACAATCGGCCGACAGCTCCGACAGTCGGATTCACAAGTATTGATCTAAATTCTAAAACCATATCAAAGCAAGCTGAAATAGATTAGTTGCTATTTTGTGATAATAGCTTTGGATTTGACGTTTGGCGATATTTTGAAAGAAATCAGGGAACATTGTTAATAGCATTCTGTCATAATATTGTTACGTGTTTACAAATGAGAAAACTTTTGACATTATTTATTCTAAAATCAGGATTTTTAATCTTAATTTGACTCGTTTTCATTTGGTTGATGTTAGGCGCGAATGGCTTGTTATGTCATGTGGATACGGCCACTTGTGCTATTAGGCGATATTGATCGAAGCCATTGTTTTGCCCACAACAAAATTACAGTATCAACAACAAACAAGTCCATATCCAATAAACTGATACCCCATATTTACACGCGGTAACTTAATTGAATAATTATGTGCTGGGCACAGATCGCAACTGGGGTGTCACGGCCGGAAGAAAGCGGACACGACGGATGTGGGCAAAAAGTTATTGCATTATGGCCGACAATGTTCCCAGATAGGGTTGCCATGCCATCTTTATTTTATATGGCAATAAATAACGTCGGTAAATTTTGGGTTTTGGCTTGGATCATCATGTTATTTCGTGTATTTTTTGCTGCGACAGACATTATTATGAATACTAAACGACGAAAAAAAACTACAGTCAACTTATTATCTTTCATAATCTAGTCCAATATGCAGTAAGCATAAATTATGTGAAATAATTATTCATGCATAGCAACCCTAATTGCGATAAACAGATGGAAAACACGCGTGACTGACAGGTAAGCATGACAGCGTTTTACATATGAATTAGGTTAATTAATACGTTAACTCGATGAGTGACAACAGATAAGCGTGCACTAGGTATAAGCGTTTTCATACTGTTTAGGTATAATATTGGACGTTTATAAATTTTTAACATGCACATAAATATTATTTATACACATTGCCTAAAGTTTAGATATGTTTAAATGTCAAAATGTATGATTATTTTGACGCTAATCATTAATTAACTTTAAGTAGAGTTTATAAATTAATATAGGGGGCAGTCTTTCGAACTGTATAAAGTATAAAATTTCAGACTGCTTCAATGGCACATAATTGGCTTTTCGGACATTGCGATAAGTAATTTTAAAAATGTTAAACATTTTTTAAAGAGCTTTGAATAGATGCTGAAACAGTTCTACGAAAATTACAAAATAATTTGACATCTACAAAACACGTCCGCTTGTCAAACTTCTTTAATTTTATTTCGTTTACTTGAATGCTCTCATTATAAATACGTACGCCAGTTGAAGCACAATTTAATGAAACGGACTTTGAATAAATTTTATAAAACAGCTGTTACCATTTTATGCCTTAGACCGGAGAAATGTGGATAGGTCCTCTATAAAAGTATAGGTACAGTACTTTAGTAGCTTTTTACGTAAAATAGGCTAGGATAGCACTTTGCCAAGTATTAACTGAAAGTGGGTACCCTACTTTATCTATTGACACAGCAATCTAGAAAGTAGAACCCTACACTAATATTGTAAGCATCTCTTCCTGTACCATCGTAGAAGCTAGAAACCAACCCATGAGAAAAAAAAAAACTTTTCAATTGTTTTTAACTTCTTAAAATACGATTGAAGCATTAATTAGATGTTTCTTTATTTGTTCAAACAAATCATTTGAACAGAGTAATATTACCTACATAATGAATATTGGCAAAAAAAACTTTGTATTTCAAAAAGGTTTGACGGACATATAAACTAGATAGGTACAGCGTGTGATAACTATTCACTCAGTTTACTGTAACGTCTTTATCTGTTTAGTTTCTCAAAATAATCTCTGACATTGAATCACGAATCTTCTCTCTTCTATCTTTACAGTTTTCTAAATATAAGATTGGCGGCATCGTGCGACGCTTACGCTGAGAAAAAAAAAGTATGTTTTTCTTCCCTAAGTATTTACGTCATTTTGTGTCTTCGGACGAGAAGGTAATCTGGGGAATTCGATGACGTCTGAATAGGCCGAAAAAATAACAAATTAGGTTGCTATCTAAGATGAGAGATACGGTTGTTTATATTTTGGCGGCGACTCAAAATCATTTGAATTCTTTTGATATTTAATTCAGGGTAAATTTAATATTTCGAACTTCGCAATTCTTTAAAAAATAGGTAGACGATTGGCATACCAATTAACACAGTTTAGACAATTATGAAATTAATCGTGTCTTCATTTTAAATAATAGATAAATCAATTATGTACAGTTAAGTCTGACATCATAATTTATAATATCCTTGAATGCTTTTTTCTACTAAACTTGCATAGATGCTCCGCTGAATAAATTACCACGTCCAAATTATCGGTTTTACAAACAGAATCTACAGTTATGTGGTTATTAGTTGCCAATAGACTTTGTCTATCATCAATTTGGCAGACAAACAAATTAAAATAGCCACGAAATAATACATTTAAAACTCACAATGAGTGTTTACTTTAGTCTTACAATCATCCCAAAGTAAAATAACTAAAGTCAAAGATAACCAAAATGAAGATCAAAAGTCGTTCGTTCCAACTAGGGAACTTTTTGAACGTCAAAATTTCATAAGACGGTCCCCCAAAACGCACCCTTCACCACTTCCTAGTGCTTTAGTTGGGAAGGAGAAATGAAGCAACAAACTCCCCAGCAGCTGTCTGTTAAGTTATAAGAACTTCATTCTATACATTTAGTAAACATACTGTTCACTGGTAGACAAGACAGTAATAATTAAAGAAAATTATGGTAGGATCAACGATGTACAAATTGGCTCCATTAACTAGTCTGAAAGTAGCATAAAATGTAGATATATGGGTGTGATAACTATAACATACAATTAGTAACGTAACAGCCTATTAGGTAAATAATCACACGCTTCCTTACGAAAAGAATTAATATTTAATATGGTACCTAACTAACACAATAATTACGTGAGATCGACGACGCCTAATGTTAAGGTGCTAGCAATAAGTTACGGCAAGAGCACACTTGTACTTGTGAGAATGTTCTTTACGTAGTTTAAAACAAAGTCGCTTTTCATGTTTGTACGCTTTGATCTTTTAAACTACACTACGGATTGTAATGCAGTTTTCATCAATAGACAGAGTGATTAAAAAGGAATGTTTATATATGTATAATACACCAACCTTCATGCGGGCGAAGCTACTGGCAAAATCTAGTAGAATATAAATAAAAAAACCAACATCTTCCATTACCTATTTACATAACGAAGGTAATGTAGAAAACTAGTCTGGAGTATACCGGAAGATACCAAGTCTTCGTCTGCTATAAGTAGATACTGAAATAGTCTAAAGTGCAGCCTTTTTTAAGGTCAGGTCACGTTTATCCTTTCAAGCTCGCACTTTAGAAGCGGGAAAGTAATTTGAAGGCCCTTGACAGAGTCTTTTCGGAAATTGAGGGTCCATTAGGGAGTACCTTCTAATTTCCTCCGTATCTAAAGTCTTATTCGTTATCTTTTACACACCTTAAATTAGCTAGCATAACCCTGCTGACGTGATTGGTAACAATACCTAAACACGATAAATATTTTAAAAAAATGATGATTTTTTTTGGGGGGTCAACGACTGCTTGTAATTTTGCTACTTGAAGTTTGAGTTGATCAAATCTGTTTTCTTTTGTTTGATCGCGTTGAGATTTCGAAACCCATCACGTCTGAAGTTTACACAAAAAAAACATACAATTTAAACGGATATTTCAAGTCTTTTTTCAAGTTTCACACACACTAACATAACACACGAAGCACAGTAGCGAATGTGACATCATGAATGGAGAAAAACTGGAATTTGTTAATCAAACGGTATTCCTGGGAATCACGCTAGACGATAAATTGCAATGGGGACCTCATATAACATCTCTTGCGGGGCGTCTAAGCTCGGCCGCTTATGCTGTTAGAAAGATCAGACAGTTAACAGATGTAGAAACCGCGCGTTTGGTCTATTTTAGCTACTTCCACAGCATTATGTCGTATGGCATTTTACTGTGGGGTCGGGCTGCTAACATTGAATCCATCATAATTTTGCAAAAGAGAGCTGTCAGAGCCATTTAAAATCTACGTCGCCGCGAATCCTTCAGGGAACTGTTTAAAAGGATTAATATTATGACGGTACCTTGCCAATACATTTATGGAAATATCATGTATGTAAGAAAAAATCTACATCTTTTTAATAAAATAAGTGATAGACATAATTTTAATACTAGAAACAAAGACAAAATAGATCATCCATTTTTCAGATTAGCTAAAGTACATTCATCTTTTATGGGGTACTGTGTAAAATGTTATAACAAAATACCTTGTGATATATTGCAATTAAATTAAAGGAAATTTAAAAGTCATATTAAAAGTAAACTTTGTAAACAAGCGTATTATAAATTAGAGGATTATATCCAAGATAAGAATGCTTGGAAACATGCTGGTCCTGCTCCATAGGACAATCTAGAGTCTAGACAAAATCAAACTGGTTGCTAATTGAATTGTATAAATAATTATATTTATGACATTGATTAACTCACACACTGACTTATTACTTGTTAATATTCCAGAAAAATCGTATATTCACTCTTACAATGTTTGTAAATATGTGAGCACCATGTATCCATCATAAAATTAATTTATCTGTATTGCTTCAATTGCATTTTTTTTATTTAGTTTTGCTTATTTTGGTATAGTAGTAATTTTATTCTGGGTGCATCGTTTTTCACACATTATTATTATAATGAATGCACTTTGTTAAATTGTATTTAAAACATTTAAAAGAGTAACGGTGGAGTTTCTTACCCGTTCTTCTCCATACGAAACTACATTTTGGAATGGGCGACTAGAATCAATTCTATTTTAATGTAAATATTGACGTTCAAAAGTGCCTTTTAAGTGCCTAATTGAAATAAATGCTTTGACTTTTTGACTTTGACACTAAGATTTTGTGATATGTACTTACTATAATTTGGTAACTAATATGGAAATAATGTATAATACGTGAAGCAAAAACTTTGTACCCCTTTTTACGAAAATTACGCAGATGGAGAAGTGTAAAATTTCGCACAGTTAAAGTTTGTAAAGCGAAATACATTAAGATAATAAAAAAAAACATAATCAATACCCTAACTGCGGTCGGTAATCCCACAAAATACCATCAAATTAATTCCTTTTTTTGTTTTATCATGTTTAGAGTTCGACATCCATCACGTCTGTGGAGTTTTGCTTGCTAATTTAATTTGACACTCTATAGTCCAAAATATGTGGTGTTTACCCTTAGGGACATGAAGCTGAAGCTAAGATAGATAAAGCTATTAAGTCGATCCCTTCCTGAGCCTAATATCTCAATAACGCTTATTTTTTCTCCTTAATTGGTAACACTTAGGTACCACAAAGACAAACGAATCTTTCTTGGATCAGAAGTAATCTCAAGAGATTGCCTTGTTACGTGTTAATATGTGATCTAATCTTAGTCAAAGGGAAAATCTTTTAAGCACTCAAGTGACGAATAGAGACAAGAGATTTACTTCCTTCGAATTGTAATCTCTATTAATCTCTTTGAAAGTAATAGAGTAGTCTTAATGATCTTGAGTATAGAATACCTAGATCAAGAGCAGCTGAGCAGTGGTGGCTCAGTGGTAATGGCCGCGACTTCCGAGTTGAACCCAGTCAGACTATACTTTGTGTAAATTATTTCATCCGCACTGCTCTCAAAACGGTGAAGGAACCATAAAAATCGGCATGTCGTAGAACCAAAAATGAGAAGACATGTGACATCCACCAACCCGCACTGGACCTGCATGGTGGATTACAGCCCATCTTGACTGAGAGGAACCCTGAGTCCCAGCAGTGGGAACATAATAGCCTGATTAAGATGACCTAGCTCAAAGTCATCCACCACCTCTGGTGGAGTTAAATTAAACCAATTTAGAGTACCTTAAATATTTTGACGGTAGTTTTTGAGTTCATGTGAAGTTTAATAAGAGCAGCAACTATCCACATTTGAAATGTAAGGTATGTGTAGGGTGAACTTCTTTGATTATAGATTAAACAATGTAAACATATCGGTGCTTATCACGCCTGTGTGTTTAACAATTTACTGATTAAACAAAACTGTTTAATAGGGTAGTTGGAAGTTTTACACCTTCTACCTAACCACGCTTTCTAAAGCGAAATAAATTCCCATAGAAGTCATAAAGTGCAGGTTCATTTGGCAAATATTTATTACACTGAAAAAGGAAAACGATTTGAAGCGTTGTTCTGAATATTTCAGCGAGTGCATTAGAACGAGCTGCGCGGTTCGTGCCAGGAATAAATAGAGATTATTTTATTATACACGCACATAAGACGAGAGAAAAAAGTGAGTATTCGTGCATTACATATCGGAGAAAGAAAAAAGTAAAACAAACATTGAGAAATTAGGTAAACTTTATTTTGAAGGATATAATGCTTATCCACTGCTTAATATGTACGAAAAAATTGTTTGCTCAGCAACGTTAATAACGCAATGAATATTGTTGAGCTGTCAAAATTAAATCCATTCCCACTGCTGGTGTGTTACGCAATTACCCCTCTTCAAAAGCTTATTATCATCTGGCCGCAGATGACGTATTTACACAAACAAAAATGATACACGCGTTTTGAGAATACCTTAGCTTCTTTTTGCCTTCACAATTGGAAAAACTGAGCGTAACGATGCCTTATAAATCTCCACTTCCTCTACTTAATAGACTATTGTTCTTCTCTACGTTAATTTCTGTAAAATTGAGGTCGTCCTGTATGTAGTGTCCGAAAGCGTCATTTATATCCTAACTTCTATCATTGTCTGTATAATTATCACTGTTCTACCTATAGCTCGTTGGTATTCCTATTATGGTCGGGATATTCTCTATCAAATGTTCTGTTTGTTTATCGCAAGCTGAAGATTCCCACAGCTTTATAGGACTTAGCTTAGCGTAAAGTTTAATATCATCTAAATATAGCATACCTATTGTGTCGTTATCTCTTTATGCTTCAATACAAAACAAGATATTCGTTCTGTTGAAAATTCGATTTATCCAAATCAACGGTTACCTACAATATATGATTTCTCCAAATGCAGGTATACCTAAATCTAAAAGCACTCCTTCCACTCAAACATAGTACCTATTTGTAGACAAGCACCGGCCGAGTCAAGTCGAACCAAAGCATTCTGCGGTTGACGTGTTGACCCATAAACATCGGCCAAATATAATCAGAACAGAAAAACCCTCTTGCTGTCACAAACGAAGCAGTAACCTAACATAATATAAATTAAGATTCTATGCAACAAATCATGGCTATCTCATAAATAATTACTGGCACTCGTCACGATTATAGAAAAGAGCTAGTGTAATCAACAGAATTTAATCCAGAATACGAATACCAACATTATCTCATGTTGTACGACGCCAACGTGAGCAGCAGACGTAATAGCCGACCATGCATGAATAAAAATGAAAGAGGAAGCTATGGCCCACAAAGCCCACTACTTCTGTTTATTCCGCAAGGAACAACAGCATATATATAGGATAATAATGAATGGATATCTCTCTCTGGAACCGAATTTATGGTAATACGGGTACCCACATACAAAATGGTTGTAAAATCACACTTTGTTTTGTAATAGTTATCAACGTTAGCATTAGTTTTCTTTCTTGCTATAGATTAAACCCATGATTTGTGAATAATAATAAGGTATGTCGTAGATAACGCACGATAAGATACCTACTTTGAATTATTGGCAAGCGAGAGATGCTAAATATTCGAATTACGAAGCGATACAAAATAATTTTAGCGAATGTTTTTAGGTACCTACAGAAGAGATGCATTTCTTTAGTACAAAAATAGCAACGCCCAACAAAAACGGATAGAACACCAACTGTCTAATCATACTTGCGTATCTTTCGATGATTTCACAATACAGAAACAGATGTTTTCATTTTAATACACCACAACATTATCAAGGAAAGTTTATAGACCGGTTTACCTATCTAAACCGCGCAACAATTGACAAACATCGTTTTTCAAAGCGTCACGGAAGCTCAGAAAGTCTCGAGTGACCTGTCAAAAGATAGCAGACTCGCGAGTGTTGAGACTATGAATATTTATAGAGAGGCGGCGGAAATATAGACATCCCACAGTACAAAGTCACCGCGCGCAGTTTCGCGGGAAACTGTTGCATTAAATGTCGTAGGATTGCTGATATTTCAAACATTTTAAAGGAAGGTTTATGAAGCACTTTCATTTATCTCTAGATACTTGATTTTGATCTGCCATACATATTATATCTGAAGGATAATTTCTCTCAATAGCAAAACCATTCATCTTGGAAAAGGTACCTACCCTTTCACACAACAATTTACTTGTGTTTGACGTGTAGAATACTTACGGGTTGTTTATGATATTTCAGAGCATAACTCCACGTTATGTACCCGTACAATACTCTTTTATGAACAACAGAATATCCGCTTATCTTGTTTCCGATGTTACGTGCGAATTCCGGTGATCTACATCGGCTACATGTATGAAAGGCATTAGGCAGTCATCACACGAGTCTATGCGCCAATTACGGGCAGGCCGTCGAAACTCGGCTAATCTGATCGGGATATGTACATGCATTTCTCACGTATATCGCATAAACACATTTACTAAAACAAATACATATACATATTATATCTTATGATCGTAGGCTTTCCGCACTGAATTCATAGGTTCAATTACGAGTCAATGGAGTTATGGCAAACCCGCGACTAGCACGAGCATTTATGATTTGATTTAACTCTTGAATAATAGTCCTAATACGGAACATTAAACTTTGTGGAATTACTATGTGAACGATAATAATATTTTTCCACGTGTTACAAAGAAGTTTACTGTTTCCAACGATCTTCCCTACAGCATACTTTGAGCCTAAAATACGGTAAGAATAAAAATTCTCCATCACAAGAGCAGGTACCTCAGGTTGTAAAGCAGCTCATTGCTTTTACATGATTGCCGTGCTTTACGACCTCACTTCTCAACCCTCGAACGCAGAATATATGGGTCATAGTGGCAAAAGGGCTTTACGCCTACGGGTCCTGAAATGTTAAAATCCTTAAATGTCCGTACTATATCCATTCCTCGTAGTACACAAGGCGCCAGCTCTTTATTACCGAGGCTCATTCTGGCATCGTTTCAAATGTTCGCTGCAGATGTCATATGCTTTAAGACTCGTTAAAATATTGTCTTAGAATTTTGCAACACAAAGGTCATTTGTTAAGAGGAGAATGGGTTATGATATATTTAATCCTGGAGAATTTGGAACACTTTTATTTGGAGAAATTATAGGTTATTTTAAAGAATGGCACGGCATATAAAATACTATATTTAGGTACGGCAATGTTATAATTAACTACAGAACCTTTGATTGCTATTATTTCCAAATATTTCCCTTAAGATTTCCTGTTAAACTTGAATAATTTCGAGCCATTTTTATAATAATAATAAGAAACTCCATTCATGTAATTTGATGATAAATTGTTGCCGACCACTAAAGAGTCACTCTGCCGGCGATAACTTTTTATTGTTTGCACCGATGTAATTTATTCCAACTCGGTTTAAATGAAAACCTTTGGCGATTATGACTATAATTTGAGAGAACCCAATTTTATGAAAGTCATTTACTTCCTCAAACACCTGTAAGTGTAATTTCGTATTTTAGTTCGTCAATGAATCAATCATCATTAAAAAAATATTACTGAAGCTAAATGAGTGCCAACCGTTGTGACTTTTCAAATTCAAACATTCAGAAAACATATTAGAAATTGTTAGCTATGATAATTAAAGAGAAGCACTTCACACAGACATATATTTCTGTTGTCAACGGAATAGCTCTTGTCGTTGGCAGCGTGCCAGAATTTGTACACACCACATATCGTCTAGTTCACTGAGATCCCATATCATACCGGGATACCCACAAATTATGCTCTAGGATATAACCCAACACCCATTGTGTACGATGTCACCCTATATCAATATTTGACCCAGTTGGCGTCATAAAAAAAACTATGACTCAACTCAGCCACACCAAAAGATACATAATAATCTCATGCAAACAATATTATCAAACTCGTAGGGTACATCTTAATCTAATCTATGATGTTTTATGTTTCAGACACTCGGTGGACTCGGTCGCGTCGTATTCTAGCCAGAATCACGTTGACCGTATTAGGGCACAGAATTTCTCAGCGGCTTCTTGTCAAGACGAAGGCGACTTCGGGTCGATCAAGACAAGCCTCTTCAGAAGGTCTTCATCCAATTTAGAATATCCCAACAAACGACCAGAAAGCGTCACGTCCAACAGCAGCTCAACAAGAAGCCGCCTTCGAGAACTTGTCGAAAGGAAATCGAGTCAGGACGAGCACAAGTCCGCGGCAGACACCGTCGGTGATATACAGTATTTTGAAAACCCTACAGAAACATTAGAGTTTGACAAACCGCGGAATTCGCTAGAGTCTAAGAAAAGTCAAGAAGAACGTCCCAAAAAGAGAAAACTATCAAAGGGCAAAGAAAAAGATAAAGACAAGGATAAAGATCTTTGTGAGAATAAGAACAAAAAACACGAGAAGTATCAGAGTAAGTTAGCAGAATACTACAAATTACCCGTACAACTGCCACAGGACGAATTTTACCAACATTTGACAAGGTCGAAAGCGGCAGAGGAACTCATACAAAAACGTTTCTCAAATTCCGATACTGAATTTAGCGGTAGCTACGGAAGATTGTGCAAACATAAAGAGCCTGAAGGTGCTAATTTACGACGCAGTCGAAGCTTGGCAGTGATAAGAGAGGAAACATTCACTGATCTTCAGATACAAAACCACGCCAAAAGCAAGAGATCCCAGTTGATACCCCGCGCCCGCTTGTTCGACAAGCCTTGCTTCAAAGACAGGTAATTTATTTTATTTTTTCTTATGAAAATAGTAAAAAATTAAATTAGATGCTGTCTACCGCGCATGTTGGTTAAATTTAAGTGCAACCATCACCACGTTACAATTACTATATGCTACTAAGTGCGACTAATTTATATCAAACTACCAATGTCATAATAGATAGAAAACCTGAGGAAATGAATTAGTAATCTCAGATTATTTATTCTGATTGGTAAAATATGATTAATTAGATTGGTAAAACAGTATATTGCACTTCCGATAACAGCTGTTTCATATTTTTATCAAACAGCCGCATGGTTCAAATGGAAATGAAAAGATTACCTTAAGACCTAAAATTTTATCTTAAGGCATCACAAATTATTAAAGTGAATGTAACACTAGTTTTGTATCTCATTTCAGGTTGCCAGGTCGTGCAAAATACCAAACGAAAGAAGAAGTTCTGGAAAGCATATACATCGATAGCACCGCTTCTTGTTTTGGAGACATAAACGCGCAAAAAGAAAACGATAAACCAGAAAACACAGAGAATAGATCGGAAAAAGAAGAAGTCGTATCACGAAACGAGAGCCAGCATTCGAGATCGGTAAGTGGAAGTTGGCCGAACTTGAATGAAGAAATAAAACAGACAAACCTGTCTGAAGATAGCATCGGACATTCGCGTAACCCGAGTGAAATCGATAGTTTGGATTCTAACTACGTAAGAAAACATTATAATTTTGAAGCTCATAGAAAAAATTATAAAGACAGTTCACATGAATCAGACCGATCTATTGCATCGCCTAATCCCAGCAAAGAACTTTATGTAACAACTGACGAGCACGGAACTGATAACGAAGATAAAGAAAGATCGAAAAATAATACACCAAAATCATTTACAAACGACAGTCTTACGCGGAGTGACAAGGATAAGCCAGTCGAACCTGAACCAATAAGCTACACAGAAACCTATGACAAAATTTCTGTTAAAAATAAAAAGAGTGAAGAAACTACAAGTCCAACACCAGTAGAAATCGTACAAATAGAAGAATCGATCAACGATAATGATATACAATCTATAGCCTCTGAAAACGACGAAATCGTGTCAAGCCCCCCGGATAGCATAACTTCGTATATTTCTATTTCAATCGCTTCGTCGGACAAGTCGCACAAGTTAGAATACTTGGCTAATTCCCTTGCCGAAAAAATTGATGAATATTGCGACTCTCAATTTAAAGATCACACTTCCATCGCATCGCACACACTAAATTCTGAAAATAATAATCAAGAGACAGATCCCATTTATACCCAAGTTAACAAGAAAAAGACTTTCGCTGACATTCGTAGGGATTCTTTTTTAAAGAAGAATGGCAACCTTTTCAACGAAATATTGAAAAAACAGAACAACGAATTGTATGTCAGTAACACATACATTGAAAGTGATACGTATTCTACGAAGAGTCACTGTACTTCTAAAAACATTACAACTGAACCTTTTGTTACTACCCTTATCGAAAATCAGTACTATTCGCTACCTGATATTAATATCAGCAAATGCTTAAGAAAATCAGAACGTATTGACGCTCAACTAAGAGAGGAAGATCCAGAAGATATTCCCTGTGAAAACACATATGAAATAGCACAAACACATTTTCGAGAGATATTATCATCAAAAGGCACTGAAAATTACGGTCAGTTAAATAAAAAAATTGTAAATCCAACGCAAAACATAAAAATTCAAAGGAATAATTGCATTTACCTTCCTGAATATACAGAACCACAATTAATACAAAACTTTAACAAGCTTGATGACGACTTAAAATCTCTTATAACTATCGATAGTTCTAACGCTGACGATAAAGAAACAAACTATTTTCGTTCAGATAACCATCAAAACGAAAGAGAGATAAATGAAATAGAAGGAACAATAAGAAACAACAAAATCATCACAAAATCGGAAAGCCTGAAAATATCGAATTCCGATTACAGGCCAGAAATTAATGTAACAAAATCTTTGTCCAACGATAATATAAACAAATCTTTGCAAGACAAGAAGCCACGACTAGGAATAATTAAAAAACATTATTCTCTTCGGCAACGGGATCCAACAGAAGAAGACGAAATTATTCGAATACCTAGCCCAGACACCGTTGAAAAAAGTATCGTTACAACAAGTGATTCCACGACAGCGAAATCCTCCACAACTGAAGAAGCAACAACCAATTCACTTTTATCAAGAGTTCAATCATTCAAGACATCAGCAGAATCAAATATTGCAATCGTCCCTCTAAGCGGTCATCAAACAATTGTAATAGACCCACCGTTGACACAAACACCAAACGAAAATAACAACCGAATAGAATTGAATCCTCAACGAGAAACAGAAACGAAGACAACTCTACCAGAAGCGAATTTGATAGAAAGGCAACCAAAATTTGAAGTAATAACAGTTCCGGAGCCCGTTACTGAAACTATTAAAGAAGTAAGAAAAGTTACAGCAGAAAACTGTATTGATACATCGAGTTACTATACACCCAAAGACCCTTTCATAACTATTAAATTGAATAAAGTAGTTAAAACCACTATACCAAAACTCAGAAAAGAAACAACTGAAAAAATTGAATTTGTGCATCACAAGTTTGACAAACCACCTCCAAAGTTAATATTAAAGGACAACAAAAATTTCCAAGAGGAAAAATTGTATTCATTCAAAAAAATAAACACCACCATGACGAGACCTCAAGTATTACAGGTGATTGATTCCAAAAGTAAAAAGCAAAACATTGCAGCAAAAATGGAGAATACGATTGAAACAAGTGCAGCAATTAATAAGAAACCAGACTTCCCAGTTGAAGTTAAAGAAGAGATAAAAACTCCTAAAACTGAAATCACCGTAAAAGAAAAACTAAATAACGCAATAAAAACTGACATTGAATATCAAGAAAAACTAAATTCAGTTAAAAACTATTGGTCTAAACTTGTAGACAAAAATCCAGATGGCAATGAGAACATAAATAAACAAGAGGTAAAAGTTCATCAAGAAGATTTTAACAATAATAATGGCAGTGATTTTGGAGATCTTAAAGAAGAAAAGAATCCACAGAACAATGATGACAGCAAATGTTTGTCAGAAATATCAGTGGGAAACATTATTAAGTCTTTGGAAAGCGTTAAAATTGTAGACAGCATACGCAAAATCAGTCAGGCAAAAATACAGTTATGGAAAGATGAAACCGAAAAAGTAAAAAGTGACTCAGAAATAGAAGAATCAACATTGGATAAAATTGTTAAGGACTGTGATCCAAACTTTTATGAAAAGAGTGAAGTAAAATCTGAAATAGATTTGTGCAGAGATACTCCTGAGATAGAAATAGTAGAGTTAAGCTGCGACGATATCCAAAATCAGAAGACTCAAGCTACGCTTATAAAAGCAAAGGGTTTCGAAAAAGGATGTGATGATTTCGATCACGTTAGATACAAGGTGATGAAATCAGAATTATTCAAAAACAGCATGATAGCTAATTATCGCAAAGAAGCTCAGTTTGACGGGTTGTTACAGTATCTACAAGATTACAGCTTCCAGGAACTATTGGTAAATAACAACATCGTTATTATCGAACCGGTTCGTACTAAAGTTGAACCGGCACCAAGAAAAAATACAGATACATGTAAAATTCCTCCAACTTTACTAAAGAAAAACGACACTAACACATGTCAAACTGATAAGCCTAAAAATGCTGTACGAAGACATTTCTTTTATCATCCCATAAGAGTAAATAAAGAAATAATAGAAGAGGAACTACCCAACCCAGATACGGTTAAGAAAGTAAGGAACTTATTCGAAGATACATTAAAAATGAAAAGTCCTATGACGCATGATCCACCATTGGTTAATGAAAACATAGGTTTGACAAGAAGAGCAACGTCGTATAGGAATCTTAACGAAGAAACAAAAGGAAACAAAAATGGTGGTAGAAAGAAAATTATACGGCAACTGACCATAGATACAAACTTCGGCAATAAGAAATGGGATAATGCTAGTCTTTCTAGTGGTGTGTCGAGCGGAGATCTCAGCTCAAACAATGGTTATGAAACTGATGGGCTAAGCCCTTACTCACAGAAAAATTTAAAAGATAATGTATATAGCTCAAGTGAAGAATATCTTTGTGATTCAATGAACCAGGATTTTTGCTGTGAAAGTCAATACGTGAGCCCAGATATATTAAGAAAAATAAGAGAGTGTGGAACTTCAATAACATACTACGGAGGAAAAGTATTAACCTCTAAAACTGGTTCAACCGTAAGTCCTATGACGAAAGCTATAATGGAAGAAATAAAGAGTCTTCAAAAAAATTGCAGTAGGGATTGTTATTCGTGTCAAACCAAATGCCGAGGAGATAAGTGTTCATGTCTTATAGCAGATAAACATAAACAAATCCTTTCGGAAAAGCAAATCTCCAATACGAGTTTAGATTCAGCCAATCAAAACCAAGATAAAAACAAACGAACGGAGGGGTTTCCAGGTTTTAAGTTTAAATTAGTAAAATCGAACAGCTGTAGCAGCCGTTTAGAGCTCACTGGTACGGATGATAGCAAAAATGCTCGAAATAAATTCAAGAAACAGATTTCAAAAGAAGATCCGCCATTACTGCATGATGACGAAAATTCAGTTAAAAACAAAATCTGTCGTCTTGAAAGCTACAATAAAGGTATTGTTA
Organism: Polymixis flavicincta; assembly: GCA_949987655.1. Lineage (NCBI taxonomy): Eukaryota > Metazoa > Arthropoda > Insecta > Lepidoptera > Noctuidae > Polymixis > Polymixis flavicincta. The sequence goes on from OX465175.1 coordinate 23,970,216, forward strand.
AAACTCCATTTGACAATAAAGATAGCGGAATCAAAAAGGACATAGTAAGATCCAAAATTGAAGCTATAAAACAAAATGATGCTTTAGTTAAGAAGAAAGAAGCTGCTTTACATCAAATGGTAACCGCTACCGAAACTAAAAAAGAAGCAATGATCCCAGAACAACAAGATGAATGTACAGAAGAAGATAACGCAACGGCACAAGCAGCAGCAGCACAAGCGGCTAACGCCCACACCTTCGAAAAGAAATTTTACTATGTCAACGATAACTTAGACCAAGGCAAAGTGACCACAGGAAAATTTGGAGAAATGGTGTTCGAAGAGTTTGAAGTGTTAGAGTCTTGCTACGATAGTTTGAATAGCAATAAGTCATTAAAATAACGAAATATGTCTACATTATTATCATAAGCTTTTGCTTACGTAAAATGTGATCTGTATTCAAATAACACTAATAAATTATTGCTAGTAAATATAGTACCTATTAACATAAATAGCTTATAATCATGTATCTAAATTAGTTTTAGGTGTATTCTTTTAACATAGATAGCCGTTAACGTTCGCGATCAAAGTGTACCGTATTATTGGTGATGGTCTCTTTTCTGTAATAAATGTATTTTATGGATGCTGCGGGTTGTTAAGTTTCCTAGATCCTTACCATCAGATGTTTCGTGCTCGACTTTTGTTGGCGTTTTACTTCCATGTGTACATACACTTGTGAAGAAGGAGCGGCGCACGGGCCGCCAACGACGACACCACGACTCCTGGTAACAAAAATAGCACATCTTCAGTACAAATAATATATTTATTATGAATTTTGTGTATTCAAGCAGCAGTGAACCCTCCCTTATGAACACAGCCACATATTATATAAGTGTCTAGTTAGTACACAGGCACGAATTCCGTAAGACCTCATTAAAAAAATGTTATGAAACAGTATAGAGAAACGGATGTTTTTCAATCTTTGTTAACGTTACGCGTGTATATCCGAAAAAATGATTGACATTTAGGTAGGAGCAAATCTGTTTTATGGCCTATTAACATCAATGACGACGAGCTGTGGCAATGTTTAGAATACCAATTGGCAAACCGCCGTGATAGATTTTCCTAATAAAACAGAAATACATTCTAGTAATGCAAATTTAATTCACATTTATTTGGCACTAGCTGACCCGGCAGACGTTTTTTCTATACAAACAATAATTCATAGAAATAGGACGTGCAGTTTTTCCCGAATTTGAACATGTTCCCGGAAACTTTTCCTATTTTTCTTTCCAAAATTCGGATTCAATCTATTTTGAAGCTTATAGAAAATGCTTCTGCATAACCAGCCCATAATGTTCCCACAGCTGGGACACAGGCTTTCTCTTCCATTAAGAGGGACTGGGTCATCCACCACGCAGACCCATTGCGGGTTGGCGGATGTCATATCCTTGAATTTTTGGTTCCAAGACATTCGGGTTTCCTCACGATGTTTTCCTTCACCGTTTTGAGAGCAGTGGTGATGAAATTATTAACAGAAAGTAAAGCCTGCGTTCGAACCCACGACCTGCAGGTTGTAAGTCGGGGGCTTTTAAAGTTGAGTGACAAAGCTCCTATTATACCCATTATGTATTTAGAGTGAAGCGTCATCCCTTCTTTTCCCTTAAATCTTTATCAGTCATCTCGGTATGCTCCTCCTTTCTAGCCATAAACGTCATCACAATCATTTCTATGTTGTTCCCCTACTCAAATTCAAATATGTATCAAGTAGAAAATTGCAGCAGCTAGAGATAAGTAGCTCCAAGAACATCTATTAGTTTATTACTATTTGGTAGCTAATGAGATACTCTAATGCTAATGAAAGACATATACAAGTGTTGTGTCTGTCAATTACAAAAGAGAGCATTTAGAATGTTCATATGGCATGGACTTGGCAAAATAATTAATTACCGAAACGACGTAGAAGACAGAGATATGAGAGTAGTAAACAAACACTAATGCTGTTACTCAGACTCTGTGAATTATTAAACAATTTCTAAGTGTTAGTAATTACTCATCACTACTAAATACTTTCCAAATGCAAGGAAGAATGATAAAGGATAGATTCAATGCAACAAGATAATTATGTTAACAGCAATGAGAAATTAACAATCAAAATTACGTTATTGTTAATAGGGTATTTTCCAATTTGATAAAAACTGTTTTAATTTGAAGATAGGGACGATATATTTAACAGATTTTTTTTTTTAATTTAGCTCCATTTTCTCCATTAAAAACGATTTAAATCAAATTTATTTTTCGTTGTTTTGAATTTACCGCCAAAACGCTCCTTACGATGACTTTTTATCACGTGACATCGTGACGTCAGCTTTGTGTAAACAGCACCAGTACAAATACTTAGTTTGGCGCAGTTTTAGAAGTATTTGTGCACAGAGGCACCGCACACCAGTGATTTCACTTTCTATCCATAAAAAATCTTGTTAATTATAAACACGACATTCACTTGTTTACTTACTAACTACTTTAGTTTACACAAAGTTGACGTCACGTGATTAAAATCCATCGCAAGGAGCGTTTTGGCGGTAAATTCAAAACAACGAAAAATAAATTTGGTTTAAATCGTTTTAAATTGACAAAATGGATATAAATTTATTTACTTTTATTTTTCTGTTACATATTTCGTCCTATATTCAAATTAGAAGAGTTTTTAGTAAATTGGAAAATACCCTATTGCACTATTGCAAGGCACCACTAACTCCATGGTCCTGGCTTCTAATGGCACTGAGTCACTGAGTGTTATGCGACTATTTGCTTGCTGGACCGTGATAAGAGTATTACGTTTATGCTTTTGAATAACTACGCTATCTTGAAGAAATGTTACGCTATATTTGGAGTACAACGTGTTTAACATTTGAGGTTATAAACTCTAGTTTATTACTAATTTCCGCGTTTAAAGTCTTAATCTTTGAAATATTGCGTGTGGTTTTTGAAATTGAATATCGCTGAGATCATATCGTGACTAGATTTTAATTGAACGTTTTAAAAAAAAAATAATACCGGAATTGGCCTCCTGTTATTGTTCCTTAATATTTCCTCAGTATCGGATCGTTGCCATCGGCATTAAGAGATGTCTTATCGTGCACCAACATTTCGTCTGCCTTCCTTTATTCAATGATTGGGCACAGTTCCAAGATTTTTGTGACAAAAATAAGTTAATAGATTTTAGACCCGTAGTTGTGGTTTTTTAAAGATTTTACATCCTTTGTAGACGACGTTACACAATCATTTTTCATCCTTATTCTTTTTTAATTTTAGGGAAGTACCAGTAGAACTTAGGAACTTCCTTAAAATTAATATTACGTTCACACGGACGTAAAAAGATCGCGTAGGGATTTTATGGCGCACTGTATTTGCAACTCGCGGTGTTGAACCGAACATTGAGAATCCAACAGAGTACATCTCACCGCGTCGAAAAAACATATTGTTCGATTTTCAATTCTGATCTTCTTTTCGATTCTGTTCAAGATACAGTACGCAAAAAACTCCGTCGCGATATTATAACGTCGGCGTAAGTACTACTGTACCTACGTCTACAAAGAAGCAATTTGTAGTATTTTTGTTCAAAGTAATCTCTCTAAGAATTCCATTACTGTTGGACGTGCTGTGTTCCTGCCAGACGCAAAGTTATGTTGGAGTGAAAATAAACTTTTTGCCGGAACATTAAATAAGCCAAATAACCGTCAAGCTAGCCTAGCACGATTTAAATACTTTATTTTGGCACCTACGCTTCAAATGTTTACATTGGTCTCATTTGATCACATTTTCAGACTGTAAAATCCAGCTATAAATAAATTAATAGTAGTTAGGTTTTGTTCATCAGGTCGGAAACTGCAGGAAAAACTGGCTAAAAATACGCGACTGTTGCATGAATCACACATTGTGTAGTGTCTGGGTCATTTTAATACAAACTCTGGCCCACTGGACTCTTCAGAATATGTTTAAACAATTTGAATGCGTCTGCATGCAGTGTTAATTTATTTAATTGTGCATTCTGAAGATCAAACATTACTGGCACAGCTGATATACATTTTTTCAGCGTAATAACTGCGTCAAGTGACAATCTATTAAATAAATAATTATGGCCAGATCGCTCGTAAGTGTTCTAAGAACAAATAAACGAATTGAACCATGTTACTGTTCCTCGGAATAATGTATTGCGATCATAACATTTTTAAGCAAGTATCTCAAACAAGAACAGGGTAAACTCATATTACAAATATCTATTCGATTAAACTAACATTATTCGTCTGTACATAGTAGCATTGCCACGCGTCCCTTATTTCTTGCATAAATTCCAATGTCTCGGCGGGACAGGTCAAGTCCTGTATTTCGATAAATGCGTATAGGTACACACTACGCATCAACATAAATAACAAAAAATCTATTTCAAACTTTAGAGGTCGACTTAGGTATTTACTAATCGATGTCTAAAACACAATGTACTCTGTGGTCTAAAACTATAATTATTTAAGCATCGATTTTTTTTAGTTCTTCCCTGTTTGACACAATCACAGCATAAACAATCTAGAATTTGACAAAATACACTTTACGATTTGAACAAAGTGGTGGAAGAACGTGTAGGTAAGTAGGTAATTACAAATTGCTTTGTTATTAGGATTTAAAGTTAAATCGAAATAAATTGAAATCTTACTGAAAATGTTTTGTTTTTTTTATGTCCCGGCGATCCCGGGTAAATATGATATAAGTATCCCGGATATATAAGCTTCATGATCGTTTGTCCCTTGAGGCGTTAACCTTCGTACCTACCTACTAATCAACAATATTAATTTACTAGATTCGGATGAATCTGCCGATGCTATTACATATAGACATCTAAACTGAACCAATTCCAACTTGAATAACATTGCATAATAACTATGGTTTGTATAGTGAAATGTAGGTCCATAGATAAGCATAATAGATGCGTTGGCCTTTTTATCGAATGAAGCAGCACACACTACGCAACGGACAGGTTTAAGGTCATCGACCCCTGAATTGATTGTGAGTACTTCCAGCATAACCTTGGTGACATGCATTTGTATGATTCATGTTTTTAGTTCACCGTTATCGTCGGTTTATGGTAAAATGTGTACTTTTTAAATAGAGTTTGCTTTTCAATAAAAGATGACGGTTGGAGTTAATTTGAAAGATGAGTCGTAGCAAAAACAATAATGGATTTAAACGTACGTATTTCTACGTAGTTAGTGACAGTTTAAAAGGAAATAATGTTAAAATTACTTTTTTGCAGAGACTAACAACCTTTTTAACTCGAGTGTTCTTTTGTTCTTATCAAGCTAACAATACAGGACAAAGGGAACACTCAATTGATATGCACACTTGGCAACAAGCCGAAGCCAGCGAAGTGATGTAATTAATTATACCATGAAGATCAAACGACAAATTAATTAGACGGCTATATCCAAGTTATCCAATCAAAAATTATTGCTAACTAGTAATTTTATAGATCGTTTACAATTTTCCAGGATGAGAGAATGAGATTGAGTCTCAATTCAGAGTAATTCGATTTTATTATAGATTTATTTGAATTTAGATTTTATTTTAGATTAGATTACGGTATTCACATTAATTGAATGTGCATTCAAACAAAACAAATTCAAAGTTCAAACATCTTTAATTAAGATGAATGAAACCAACGAATTAGCAGACCTGTATTCATGTGACCGCAATACAATTATAAATTTGTTTTCTACGGTGGTTCTACTTGAAATGGTCATATGACAACAATGTGTCATTTTCTGGACGTTCAAGAGTATTACCATATTTTGCGGCAGTGCGTATTTAGATAGTAACGCGATTGTGTAACTTGCATTTGTTGATAGTGACTAAGTGGCCTGTTTAAACAATTAAGATGTACGAAACGAACCATCTAATCTGTCACATTAATTTACTTCTTTACCGCCAGTAACTTTTATTGTACATCCAAAACTTAAATGCTAGCCAATTCTTGGTGAAGCAATTTTCTTTCTACTCCATCTGCTCATTTTTTAACTGCTGACGTCTCGACATTTGTTTTTTCATGCAACTGGTCCATTCTTATTTCCGTCTTGATCTTACTCTTTGCCTTTAATTCTTTTATTATTGTGGTAGGTAATAACGTTGCCATTCAAAACATACTGTGCTACATGGTAACTTGTTACAGCTAAATGAGACCACAGCATCATCACATTAACAATATCGACCATAACGGTGATCGAACACGGAAAATGAATCAGTTAAAGATAAACAGCTACGCAAATAAACCGAGGTTTGCAGGACACTATTTTTAAATACATTTTAGATTCGATTTATATAAATAGTATTGCAACTAAACAAACACTTCATTGTATTTGATTGACACTAGTTCAGACAGAGTCAGACAGCTTTACATCCTATCTGTCTTCTAAGATTTCACAAAATCTCCATGTGCACTTGTATCATATCAAGTCGAAGGGTACATTGGGAAAAGGTTCAGTGCCGTAAAACACTCGGTAGGAAGTCGTTCGGTTTTATGGGACCGCACATTTACTCAAAACTCAATGACCGACACAAAATACTACAACTCACTCATAGTAAATGCAAAATTACGGTTACAAAATGGCTTCTTACACTGGACTATGACATGACTGAAAACTTATTATACTAAAAAACAAAACATAAATTGGACATGCAGCGCTTTAATAGATACAGCTATACATCTCTATCTCTATTTATATACTTATTAGTTAGTTAATAACATAAACTACAACATAATTATATACATCCTCAGGCAAATTCAGACAAATTCCCTCAACACCAACACAACTACCTTAACACATACACCCACACAATCACACACCATCAGATATACACACAGTCACACACCAACAGATATATACACAGTCACACACCATCACATATACACACAGTCACACACACTATAAATCACAAACAACACACATTAACAACATATTAGGTTATTCTCTATTCTCTTTTTTTAATATTTTTTTATTTAAGTTTTTTTTGTTTATGTTTTATTGTAAGTTTTATTGTATATTCTTCTCTATAGATTAGAAGAAATTAAGAAATTTATTGTAACGTACCATTATCTACATGTATAGAATCATAGCAATCAATGTAAACGGAACGAAGGAGCCTGGATCTCACGACACAGGGAATCCTAGTGTGAGTTCCAGGAAGCAACGCATTTGAATGTAACTTTTAAAACAATAAATTATTCTTATTCTTAGTTAATACATTAGATGATTCCTCAGATCTAACTCATGTGAGCAATGATTTACATCGGAAAATACTGAGTAACTACAATTCGTCAGATCGCGATTTTATGACGAATAGCATACGTCATACCCTTGATGTGGTTAAATAATAGATACCTGAGATATACACCACATAGTAAGTACCTTTCTTATATCTGAGATATAAGTAAAGAAGAGTTTGAAGGCTTTTCAGTGCATGTTATTTAGAATTTTTCTTGCTAGAGTGAATTTGGCAAGCATTTGGTGATGTAGGTCAATAACCAAATAGACGAACAGGTCGTTTACCTAACAGTCATGTCACGCGATGTGTCCACTTGTGGACAGCTGAAAACGAAGATCTATTAAAACGAACAGGACATTTTTAGTGTTTAGATTTGAGATTACTCATGATGTTTCCGGATTTTTGGACTTTACCAAAAGGTAAGAAAACACAGTCTCCACAAAGAAAGGACTTTCCAACATCCAATATGACTCGTCTTATTTGTTTTATAAGGACCACCTACGTGGTTGATTTCCATGGCGCTATGATTTATGATCTTTTTGCCTCTTCCTGTTATTTTATACCAAATTATGTCTCCCTCATTATGAGATATTCTGATCGTTTGCATAAGCCACACAATGCGTTTCTTCCTGGCCTGCATCCTAATTGCGTAACACACGATTGACGACTGCTTCATGTAAGCTGTGCTGAGATTAGGAAATCATCAAATAACTTCTCCCGCTCTGGGTGGAGCTGTAGGGTGTGTCAGACTTTTACTGACTAAAACCCACGCGTGTTCCTTCAGTTGCATGTGTGCCAGGGGCCACGGTTTCTCTTTCGAACAACCGCACCCCTGGCAGATCTTATGTTAAGCTACCTTCTCAAACCATCTTTTCTCCATTTTATACGTTTCAGCCCTACTTATATTTGTATGTGACAGCCGCATCTTTTTAACTCCCACTAATGACCACAAAGTTATACTTTAACTACTATCATCGACACATTGATGTTAATCTTTATTCAGGACGGCTGAGTTCGCAGGTAATTATTTATCAACGTGAATAATACATTTGCAAGATACTAATTGGTAAAGTCAAGATTTGGAGTGGACCTGGAGTGAGCAAGTAACTTTGTAACGTGGAATTTAAACTTTACTTGACATGTTTAAGTTTTGCCTGACTTTAAGTTCACATCTTCATATAATTTCGCACGTGTACTGTTTTCTTAAAAAGCTATGTCTTTTCGTGTGCGTATAAGATTTTCTAGAGGATCACGAGGATTGGTAGACGCCGACGACGACATCTTTTTTTCTGTCAAGAGTGGTGATTCTAGTATAGAATTATCTAAACTTTGCGAGATTATTTTGTGACATATTACTTTTTCAGGATTACCTAATGTAGATTATGATGGATAAAATATCACCATGTAATCTAAGGTAGCTTACATTGGAAACATACCAGATAAGATCACATCGATCATTATGTCGGTGAATTGTGATAGGTACCGATTTTTTTAAGACTTAATAAAACTGAAATGCATGGGTTACATTATAATAGGTATCGTCTCCTACTTATCGACAATATTAAGTTCATTATGTGTCATTCGTGATTCTGTCATTTATCAATCGAACAGATAATGGAAGTTTAACTGTGGCTATGAAAAGATTTAGTGCCTCAGCCAATTGAGATCGAAATCATAACTTTACGTTTGTTGGTTACTATCTAAATTGATCATTTAATATTTATTTGACTACGTGACTACTGACCAGATGTCGCCAACAAAACATGGCATCTAAATGTAAACAACAATAATGAGCTCTTCATATTATACCTACCTCCGATTTATTTTAAGAAAAATCACCGTGGGAGATTTCGCAGAAACAACACAATAACGCTCATTAGATTCTGTGAAAGTTTAAGCATTTCAATCTCCGCTCTCATGTAATTAATGACATTAAATAACACTTATCGGGGCCCTAATTCTATCTATATTGTGCTAGTATTTGACAAGCAATAAATGAGAAATATTTGTTGTCTTATCTATGGGCTTAAGCACACAAACAAAACATTGCCGTTGGTAATATAGTACATATTTTATGGGGGATGAGAGATAGATCCTGTGGTTATTTTGTAGCTGATGAAGTAATAACTTACGTAAGTACCTAGTCCCTACCTACTTCCGCCAGTAAATTAAGCTATCCGTCTAAATCGATGATCTTATTAATTATTTACCTTCATTAATTATTAATAGAACCGAAAATTAAAATCTATTGAATACCTCGTTCATTTTATTTTTTATTTTACCTTAGGTACCTATGGAATAAATAATTTTTAGTATTTTTTTAAGACTGTGGAAAATATTATAAGTAAATTATTAAATATCTTAGGTTTGTTAGCAACACCTAGTTATTAATTTCTGATGACAATAATAAAATATAGGTATATAAATAGGCTGACATTTGGAACCAGTTTTATAAATCTAACCGTTATAGGGAAAACATGTTAATAATGTTACTAAAAACAGGTAAAGTATCAAATAATGTGGTTTTCTGATTAAAGTTTAATTTAACAACCAAAGCAGGTGATTTTGTTATCGTCAAATCTAAAAAAAAACTCCAAAAGGTTTAGCATCCCTGTTGTTTGTAATCACAAAAAACCTGATAACCACAAATTAAAAATAAAAACAATAATTTTGACGTTTGACAGCTGCTAACTACTTAAATGAATAGGTATGCACGTGCATACGAAAATCGGTCTCTGAATCGGCAATCATATATGAAACACTACTTAAAAAATATGGTAAATAAAAGAAAAACATTACACACTTACCCTGCTATTCGACAAATCCCTAAATATCGGTGATAAACACAAACCACGATTTATTTCTAATTTTGCTAACAGTCGGCATCTAGAAACACACACCGTCGACGCCATCTTTACACTACGTATGTACAATATTGTAGGTATGTATAGTCTATACTAACACCGGTCACCGGTCCGACCACACTGGCGCCGCGGAGCGAGAAAGTAGACAGACGAGCTGAGCTGCTGTATTGTCAAACCAAAATACTTTAATTTTGATAATCTTCAGCTCAGCAGTTAAAAAGAAAATGCTGTATAAACACACTAGTAGATTCATAATGCTTCGGCTTTTCTGTGCCCAGTATCTAGATTTAAATCTTACCGAATAACAATTTACTGCTTCCTAAATTTTGATTACCATATAATCAAGTTCATGAAAGTTATTTACCATCAAATATTTTTTATTTATAGCTTTATTGCACTTTTTGGAGTAAAAATAATGTTTTGAGTTGAAATGCCCGCGCTAATTTTGTTGTGTTGGTAGCATGGCGAAACCAACATAATTCGTTCAGAAATGGTAATGGAGAAAAAAGTTATTACATACACAGATATTAAAAGCCGAAAGAACGAAGCATTCTTCCACACAACTTTTTCAAAATATGGAAGAAAAAGATAGTAACTTGAAAAACATTTGCGCCTACATTCATAATTATGCTTGTAATCCCGGCAGGGTTCGACAGAGGTTCCCCACTTTGCGCCAATTATGTACACAAGAGGTAAAAGGTTTTGTGTTGTGTGCGCAATATGTTCCACTCATTTTGTTCAAAACCACTATTTAGATTATTGTAATGCCGGAGACGTACCAACCAAACAAAAACAAAACCCAAAGCCAAAACGAGCATGTCTTTGCTACTCTTCCTTCAATAAGTTTTAAAAAAAACCTTGCAACCAATGACAGCTTACGTCAACATGACATGACAACTTTTGTTCGCCGCGATTGTTTCTGATTTTTCTCTGAGTTTTGAAAATAAATACGTTTTTCAATGGCTGTTCCTGATTATAAACTAAGTGCTGTATTATGCGGCCACTCGCTGGACGTGCGATGTGTTGCCACGACCAAAGAATTTTGTATATTATCCGCTTCACGCGACAGGACTGCAAAACTGTGGCATCCGGAAGGGTTGGTATTTCTATCCCGTTACGCTGTTTTTAATCTTCCGAAAGTTAACAAAACTGTTATATTGCAGAGTGAAGGACTTTGTGAACGTGGTGACGTATAAAGGGCATAGCAATTTCGTGTCATGTGTTTGCTGGCTGCCTCCCTGTGAAGCGTTTCCCGATGGTCTAGTGGTGTCCGGCAGTAATGACAATACAATATTGGGGTATAACCTGCAGGACGGCGTGATCCAGGTGACGTTGGAGGGCCACGAGAACGCCGTATGTAGTGTCACGCCTGGACGAGACTCTGGCATTTTGTTGAGGTTAGTAATATCCTTTGTTTTCATGTGGCAACTTTACTACCTAAAAAAATCTCTATAGCAGATAAACCGTGAATGATGCAATGTTTTACAGGCAACTATAGTTTTTCTAGATATTTTTGGATGAATGTTGGGTTGTTTTAAATATATTATCATCATGCCTTACTTGGCTGCTATATAACCTGGTAGACACTACAAAAACCATCTACTTCAAAGTTTTCAATATAAATTAACTAATCTCATACACAACCCATTGTATGTTCCAAGCTCCAAGCAGTAAGCATTCAGATATTGTATGTATTTCGAATATTTGAAGCCAAAGATAAATATTACTATTCATAATGATAAATATTATTACTAATAACAATTATCATTATTACTGATAACAAACGAAAAACACAATATATACCATATTTAAAAAAATTGCTAAGTCATTATTCTTTCTAGATACAGAATATTCATAAAATTATGCTTGGGAGTAACTGACATCTTAACACAACTCTTTTACAGGGGAATACCCTCCAGGTTAAATCTCAAAATAATAGTGTAGTTAAACTAACAGTGATAAGTTTAATAATTATATAGCATACTAGCTTTTGCCTGCGGCTCTGTCCGCATGGATGTTGGTTATTGCATAAAATATACCCTATGTCCTTCACCATATCCCAGAAACATGACGATCGGTTCAGCAGGATAGGTGAGAAACCGTAACAGACAGACAGTTACTTTCAATTTGTAGGGTAGTACCTCATTACATAATAAAAAATACCAAAATCTACTTAGGTATTGTTAAACATATAATAAAATTGTATATAATTGTCTTTTCTAGTTTCAAAATCTACTTAGGTATTGTTAAACATATAAAATTGTATATAATTGTCTTCTCTAGTTTCAAAATCTACTTAGGTATTGTTAAACATATAAAATTGTATATAATTGTCTTCTCTAGTTTCAAAATCTACTTAGGTATTGTTAAACATATAAAAATGTATATAATTGTCTTCTCTAGTTTCAAAATCTACTTAGGTATTATTAAACATATAAAAATGTATATAATTGTCTTCTCTAGTTTTAAAGCACCAATAGTCAAACAGAGTTATGTTACATTCAGCAAACCAACAAAAATAAAAACTCCCCAAATACAAATCCTCCTCTTTTTAAAAAGATGCTTAGTAAAATAAAAACTGGCCTAGTGTGTGCCACACACAATTAAGGGTTCCATATTTGGGATAACTTTATCCCCAAACAAACTTAACATTGTAGAAATACATTTTGTCCCATAATTCAAAATAGGTCACAGTCAATTTTTCCTCATAATGTAAGTATATAATTGAAAAAAAAATATGATAAAACAAAAAATTAAATATTTGCAGACTTTTTCCTTCACTTGGAGCGATGAGACCTTGCTTCTTGCCAAATTCCATGATTTGATTCTCGGTAAACGGGTACCCTATAAGTATTGATTTGCAAGTATCAAAATGTGCTACATAAATGGTCAATTTATTTATTGCAAGCAAGCCTTCCTACAAACAAGTTTGATTTTATTAGAGCTCCAAGGAATCTACGTATTTGGTATTAGTTTCAACAATATACCTGCACAAATTTCTGAGAAAAGTGATCTTGACAGACTGACAGATGGAAGAACGACAGGCAGATAGACTGCCTTTTTACCTTTTGGGGTACAGACCTCTAAAAACAACTCAATCATTATAAAATTAATACACATTGGTAGTTGGTTAAAAACGACTTCTACTTCATTATCATTCATCTTCCACAGTTCTAGTTGGGACAGCACAGCAAGGGTATGGAACATGAACACATCCCGAGTACCTCCACTGACTCTGAAAGGTCACCAGGCCGCAGTGTGGGCAGCAGTGGAGCTGTTTGGTGGTACCTATGCTACAGCATCTGCCGACAAAACTATTAAGTTATGGATGAAAGATGGCACTATGATAACTACTTTGACTGGTAAGAATAACATTAAAAATCACACATCTTCTCAGTAACCACGTCCCACTTTCAGACTACCTCTCATCTACTCATTTATTATTCTATCCATTCATGTAACACACACATTCATCTTAGCATTCTCAACTCAGCATGCAATCGCTTTTTAATCTTCCAGTTAACTTAACCTAACATTCTGATCCATGCAAGACAGCTGGTCTTATTTTGACCTTAAGTTAAAGGGGAATGCGGGAGTCACAGATAGTTACCGTGACCTGCCGCCATTTCATCCATCCAGTGTTAATTCTATGCCTAACAGTCCAATCTTCTTGGTCACCGCTTTACCGAGTAAACCGAGATACCTAATCTTTGTAATAAATAGTTGGATAGAAAAGTGCCCTAATGAACTTGCGTGGCAAATATAAATGTCCACATAAATGTTCTTATTAGACAACAGTAAGTATCAGCCTGAAAGTGCAGTGGTGACACACAGGTATCGGCCCTGACTTACGAATTGGTCGTGAGTTCGAAACCACGCAGGCACTTTACTTGTACATAATCGTCACTACTGCTCTAAAACCGTGAAGGAAAACATCTTGAGGAAACTGGCATGTCGTCGAGTCATAAATGCGAAGAAATGTGACGTCGACCAACTCGCACTGGGCCCACATGGTGGATTATGACGACCACACCCTCTTACAGAGAGGAGGCCTGTGTCCCAGCATTGTGAATATTAAGTTGATTATGCTATAAACCTAATACATTCATTAGTAGGGTTTTATAAATCTAAGAAGAAAAGAAAACTGATGAATTTTTGTGTACGTAATTGGTATGTTTGTTGTATTCATTTATAATCATCTTTATTCTGAATTTCAGGCCACACAGATTGTGTAAGAGCTTTAGCCGTAGCAAATGCTGAAACCTTCCTCAGTTGTTCCAATGATGCCTCCATCAAGCTGTGGACTAACAAAGGACAGTGCATTAACACATTCTACGGACATTCTAACTATATCTACAGGTAAATTAATATACAATAGGCTTGCCCCCGGTTACAGGGGGCTGTAACATAACTGGCGAAAGTTGTATACTGTAGGTGCTCTACTTAATCCTTCAGGGAGGGAATTCAAACATGTAGGATGCAGTTAAATACACAGTAAATAAAATGAACAGTTTTATTTGCAGTAAAATTTTGTATACAATGGAACATATAAATATCTAACTAAAGTAGCTTTAAAAATTAAAAATCTGTGATTTATCAATTTTTTTTGAATATTTACATAGCATGTTCAACTTTTGACCTTATGTTGGATAACATAGCATGGATAGTAGTGTGGGAATTCCCAAAATTTTACAATGGGTAACAATTTTTTTTATCTCGCTATCTATTGATGCTACCATTATTATTTCAACTTGAGTAAGATAAACTACAAATGTGTTAAGGGGTAATGCCAGGGGAGCCCGTTTGCGGGTCAGTGACCGGCTATATGTTGAATTCATGTTTTTAATTATTGTTATTCTGTAAATACTTACGTTTTACGATAGCAGTGGTGGCCAAGTGGTAACGGCCGCGGCTTACGAGTTTGTAGGTCGTGAGTTCGAACCCAGACAGGCGCTTTACTTTGTGTAAATTATTTCATCACCTTTGCTCTCAAAACGGTGAAGGAAAACATTGTGAGGAAACCGGCATGTCCTAGAACCAAAAATTCGAAGACATGTGACATCTACCAACCCGCACTGGGCTCGCGTGGTGGATTACGGCCCAATCCCTCTCACAGAGAGGAGGCCTGTGTCCCAGCAGTGGGAACATTTATAGGCTGTTGATGATGATGATACGTTTTACGGTCGCGAATCATATTTTGTTTAACATGCAGCCTAACACTAGAGAATACAATCCCGGGAACCCCAATCCCAGCATCCCGGGATCCCGGCCGTTTTCTGACCCCGAAAATCCCGCGACTACCTACCGACTACTACTAATCTCGGGATTTTCGGGATTGCCACAAAAGGTCTAGTTTGCATCCCGTAGTCCGTTGCGCCTTGACAGTGACCTTGCCTAGAATATATTAATGTACCAGTCACTTTAATCTAGAGGTACCTAAAACTAGAATCTAAAAGGCTAAAAAAATTGTCAATAATAGAATTTATTGTATAACGACAAATCCCCAAATCCTAAAGTAGGTACAATAAGTACAAAGTGAATCGGGATAGGCAAGTAGTATTAGACGTGAAATGAGCCTGTTTGAAAATAGATTACTTCGTGGATATCACGTAGAAACATTCTATTCAAAACAGTCAATTCCTCCAACCAGTGTAGAACCTGAGCAAGCGCTTTCGGCTGCTGCTTATGTTGGAAATAAACTACGAAGCAGGCTTGGAAGTCAAACATTGGATGCTTCGATATTTCTGCGATTGTTTCTAAATTGTAATTTGTGTTCTACAAAATGTTAAAAATATTTTTGAAGAAATTACTCAACTTTTTTTTTCTGTCCAAGTAGAAACCACATAGTCTAATCCCGGGATAGTCCTTGGATCCCGGGATTTCGCAACAAAGATCCCGTAATCCCGGGATTGAATAACATGGTCGGGATTATATTCTTTACCTCACTTTTTACTGACTTGCAAATTGCGAAAAAAGTTAATCAGTTTGGGTCCCTCTCATCAGCCACTGAGTAGAAACTCAAATAAGTACCAATTCCAATACATCATCTCTTACTGCAGTATCAGCATAAACCCCGGCGTCCAACAAGGCTTCGCAACAGGCGGTGAAGACGGCAGTGTGCGTCTGTGGGCCGGCGGCGACTGTGTGCGCGACATACGCCTGCCTGTGCAGTCCGTGTGGAGCATCACTTGTCTCGACAACGGAGACATTGTTACTGGTATGTTAGAGACCCAAATAAGTGTACTTTAGAGGTTGGCAGACATCGACGTGCAAGCAGGAATTCAGCAGATGATTCTAACCCCCGAGAATAGAAATTGTAGGTTGGTTAACAAAAAAGGAAAAACTGCTGTTTCATAGAAAAGTGCAATAGTGCACCTACGCGGTCTGAATGTATGGAACATGTGATTTCTTTTTTTAATAACCGAGGATAAATTTCAACGTGGGGGCAACCAACATCTTCAACAATCATCGTCATATTTCAACCAACATACACAACCTTAATTAATAATACACCTAAATCTTCCCCACGAATCACTCCGTCCATTTGGGAAAACCAAATGGAAACCCGTTCGGTGAGTTATAAGTTTATCACTTTCGGACAGATAGACGCGACGGGGTACTTTTTTTTTTAATATTTTTTTGGGTGGGAAATCATCAAATAACTTCTCCCGGTCTGGGTGGAGCAGGAGGGCGTGTCAGACTTTTACTGACTAAAACCCTCCCTTGTTCCTTCAATAGCCCGTATGCCAGGGGCTGTGGTGTCTCTTTCGAACAAACCCGCACCCCTGGCAGGCATCGGCCCTTGCGGGCCCCATCACTTTTTGTGCTGACATCTCTTTGAGGCGCGCGTGGAACACAACGCGCCGTCGACTTGGGCTTGGTCCTTACCGGACAGCGAGCTACCCATTACTCGCCGTCCGCAAGCCCATGCCTACGGTGGCCGGAAATCGGCCTGGGATTCCCGACGCCCAGGGCGTCTCCGTATCCTGCGGCGGCTGGGGTCGCGAGGGCGCATATGCTGCCTCTCCCTCACGTGCGCCGCCTCCCTCTTCGCGAGCATTACTGCTTCGCTGAAGGAGGTGACGGCTCCCCATGCCCTCTCGCTCCGTACCATGGCCCGGACCAGGGCCGTGTACGTTACCCTAGCAAGAAAGTGTCTCCTAGAGTTATATGAGTAGAACGTATAATGTGTGCCTTATCTGCTGTAAATGTGCCCCTACATAAAAAAATGTGTGCCCCCTGTCGTTTTGGAGAAAAACGGAAAAAACTATTCTTGCTGGGGTAACGTTTTTCTAGCAGGAAAATTCTAAACGAATGATCGGAGTGAGAAAAATT
This sequence comes from Polymixis flavicincta, assembly GCA_949987655.1. Classification (NCBI taxonomy): domain Eukaryota; kingdom Metazoa; phylum Arthropoda; class Insecta; order Lepidoptera; family Noctuidae; genus Polymixis; species Polymixis flavicincta. Next base: position 23,987,707 of record OX465175.1, read on the forward strand.
GTGCATGGCCAGAGAGCTTATATGTGTGCCAAAATGTGCCCCCAAAAATAAAATCTGTGCCCCTTCAGGTTTTCGAGATATTGCATTTCCTGCTGGAGTAACGTTTTGATGAATCGTATATCTCTAAAACCATTGCATGTGCCCCGGTAGAATAAACATACACGAGTAGCTCTTAATGTGTGCCCCTAAGGGCCCCAATTAGATTTAAGAAAATATTTATAGTTTTCATGTTATCGCGGTTTTATGAAAACCGGAAAAAACATCGCAGCGCCTAAATGAGACAAGGCACAAGTTGTCTGAAAACTGTATTCGGTCCTTCTTGACGCTATTAATAACCATACAAAGTTTCAAAACTCTTCATGCATGCGTTTTTGAGTAATCTTGCTAAAAGTCAAAACGATGGTGTCTTAACTTTGACGGCAAAATACAAGGAACCGGCTCAATCCCAGATGTGTAGGTGTGAACCAAAATCCGAGCCTTTAGTCAAAAATATATGGTGAAAATATTCAGCTTGGAATGTTTCGCATTAAGTTAATATTAACAAAAAACCAAAATATGTAAACAACGGCTGGTTATCCGACCAAATTCCAATGACTACTAAAAAGCGACTGATTCATACATGCAATGGTTTTAGAGATATACGATTCATCAAAACGTTACTCCAGCAGGAAATGCAATATCTCGAAAACCTGAAGGGGCACAGATTTTATTTTTGGGGGCACATTTTGGCACACATATAAGCTCTCTGGCCATGCACAATTTTTCTCTCTCCGATCATTCGTTTAGAATTTTCCTGCTAGAAAAACGTTACCCCAGCAAGAATCGTTTTTTCCGTTTTTCTCCAAAACGACAGGGGGCACACATTTTTTATGTGGGGGCACATTTACAGCAGATAAGGCACACATTATACGTTCTACTCATATAACTCTAGGAGACACTTTCTTGCTAGGGTAACGTACACACCAGGGCCGGACGCGAGAGATCGCCGCCGCCGATCGCCTCCACAAGGACACGGCGGTGCTCCGCCCAAGCCGGGCAGATCGCCACCGTGTGCTCCACCGTGTCCTCAGGGCGATCTTCGCAGTGGAAACACCCGGGCGTTTCCTCCCGCCCTATCCGAAACAGGAACCTCCCGAAACCACCGTGTCCGGTGAGGACCTGCGTCAGGCGGAAGGTGAGGACGCCATGCCGCCTCTCAAGCCACTCCTCAAAGAGGGGACTTACCGCCGCAATCGTGGCGTGCCCAGCGACGGGGTACTTTAGAAATAAACTTTAGTAAAGACAGTATAATTATAAGAGACCACACTATCGCATCAGGGCCAGAATTCTGTATGATCATAATGATTCCCCGTGGAATCTTACTAAGTTCAAACTGCGTCAATATCTTGTTTTTTAGAAACCAATATAACGGTAAGGAAACAAAATGGCATATTCTGTATGTTCCAAGACAATTTGTCGATATTATTAATACGATATTAGCAGATTTCGTGTGCGATTGACGTGGTTCGAGTATGGAATCGTTAAATGCTCATAGTGAATTCAGGGTCAGGTGATGAACCTGTAATGATGTATATGAGGGAGAGATAAATAAAACATGCCTCGTTGGTCGCAAGCGCTGCCGCTGACCATGAGGTCCTGGGTTCGCTGTCCAGGTCAGGGAAAGTGTTATTGGGCTTTTCCATCTGTCTGGATTTGTGGCCGGTTGATGGCAATAGGCTCGCCCCTTATTACATGGGGACTTTAACATAACTGGCATAATGTGGGTGTAGTATGGGTTCACCTCTGCTCAACCCTTTGGGGAAATAAGGCGTGATGTTATGTTATAAATAAAAATTTCTTTACTACCAGGTTCAAGTGACGGAATCGTCCGTGTGTTCACAAAGGACCCAGCGAGATTTGCAGACGAAGCAACCCTGAAACAATTTGAGGAAGATGTCGCAAAGATGCAAGCTGCTTCACAGCAAGAAATTGGTGGATTCAAACTTTCTGAGTGAGCTGGTTTCCGTTTCCGATTTTTTTGTTGTTTTTTTTTTTTTTTTTTTTGTTAGAGTCTCCAACATTTTCAATAGCTTACCAAAAGGCCAATTTCCGTAATAAAAATATTCATAATCTAGTTGCCATCTCATTTTAGCAACACGAGCACCTAAAATTTCTCCATCTTGGGCAATTCTCGTCAAATATGATGTCACGACTACATCCAGCAATTTATGGCAATGGCAACATGGAGCAACTTAAAAAACTAGGCAAAGCGCCTCCGCCTCCGGTCGGTTCCTCTCGCAAAAACGAGACGTATATATTCGTACAAACGAGATAGTAAGAAAATTGACTAAAAATTCCCAAATCGTTTGGAAACAAATCGGCAATTTATTGAAGTTGCTCCAGATTGCTCCACTCAATTGATCCAGATTGATCCATTAGTGTTGCCGAACAATAGTTGCTCAAAAAATTGCTCTTGTAAGAGCACCTATACGTAATTAGGGTACAGGATTTTAATAATTAATTAAGCCTATTAAACTTAAGAGTAAACAATAATATTAATTAAAAAAAACAGCCTGTATTTTAATCTACTTAACATAAATTCTTACTTAATAATTATGAGATAAGAATGCGAACTTACATTTAAAAAAACCGGAAGTATAATTATAATGTCAATAAATGACTGATAAGATTTTTTTTTAAAGTTGACATTGTACACAGCATTATTAGAGTCGTCATGCATAAATAATGACCAAATGCCATTCAATTGTTAACAGAATTATCTTCCTTTTTCTCCAGATTGCCCGGCCCGGAAGTTCTCCTAGAGCCAGGCAAAACGGACGGTGTGACGAAGCTGGTCCGTCGCGGCACCAACGTGAAGTGTTACTCCTGGAGTGCTGCAGAGAACACCTGGAACGAGATCGGAGACGTCATGGGAACCCCGCCCTCCAGTGAGGGCAAGACTATGTATCGAGGGAAGGTGTGCATCATGTTACTTACCTCTAAAGTCTTTTCTGACTTACTGACACGCTTGTGGAAATAAAAACCTTTTTTCTTAATCCATTTGGAAAAGTAGATTAAAATCAAACTTATGACAGTTTGATAATAATCTGCTTTTCATGTATTAAAAAAAGGTGATTAAAGCACACAGTGAACATCTTACAATGGTATTTTAAAGGTATGAGGAAAAGCGGGTAAAGTTCAGTCAGCCTCTATAATAAAAGAGAGGTTCCTCTGACCAGACGGATATTGTGTCTAGTAGGCTATTACACGACGATGGATGACGGGACTTTTTATACAGGTTGAAATTAAATTAGCTGACAGTACTTTCCAAATGTACCTTACATCATTTAATAAGCGAAAGTCCATGCCCGTAATCAATCAGCTGTTCTTGTAATTTTTCATGAAACATGGATATTTTTTTACGAATTTCCAAGAACCAAAAAATAACATTGGTTTGGTAGCCTTAATGTACTTGTCAGTAGTATAATATTATGTCCATAATGGATATTCGGCGGTTACCCCTAGAATTGACACCGGTGGTTGTCTTCTAGCCTCTTTATAGCCAGCGGGATTAGCATCTACGTGCTCGCATAAAATAACTACGACAGACCGAAGGCTGTGGAGCTACCAAAACGTTTCATAACATAGCGTGTCTACTTTGCCAAATGTCTTATTCCCAATCTCATTCAAATTTATGTTGTCTCTTTCTCTTTGTCTAGCCTTATCACATTTCATATGCGATCGGCTGTCCTCGTCATTCTTCGCCAGCTGTTTTGGTTCTGGGTCGTCAAGTCATTCACTTGGGCTTGCTTCAGGTCGTTGTTGTTCACAGACATCCAAGTGACAAGTGGTGTATCTTGCTTCTTTGGACCTCAATTTATGTAGAGGACTTGCTCCTTGAGCCTTCTCATTACATAGCCATACCACTTCAGCGTGCTGTGAAGCGTGCCTGAGGTGGTTCGATTGGGCAGATCTTAAAACTTCGTCGCATATGCTCGTTTCTTACTCTGTGACACCTCCTGCCCATGTCAGCATCCCCATCTCGGTCCTACGTACTTTTTAAAAGTTATGATGTGTCATCATCATCATCTGCCTAGTCTTTTCCCAACTATGTTGGGGTCGGCTTCCAAGCTAACCAGATGCAGCTGAATACCAGTATTTACATGGAGCGACTGCCTATCTGACCTCCACAACCCAGTTACTGGGTAATACGATACCCCTTGGTAAGACTGGTTGTCAGACTTTCGGGCTTCTGACGACCCGTAACGACTGTCAAAGGTCCACATTTGACAGCCGGGACCAATGGCTTAACGTGCTTTCCGAGGCACAGAGGGGTCTTGGTATGTTAAGATGGTTACCCATCCACGGACCAACCGCGGCAAACGTAGCTTAACCAGATCGATCCGAACCGTGCGGCTATTGTATTGTAGTTATGATGTGTATTAAAATTTAAATAATTTAGTAAAACAACTTTTCATTTTTTTCCAGGAATACGACTTCGTGTTCAACGTAGACATCAAAGATGGAGCACCGCCAATAAAACTTCCTTTTAACAAGACTGATGACCCTTGGGTAGCTGCCCAAGCTTTTATACACCAGTAAGATAATATAAAATTCATAAATATGAGCTTTAAATCAGAAAATTTTGTTAGGAGCCAAAGAGCAGATGCGAGGCAAAAATAAAATTAGAAATTTGCAAATGCAGACTAACTTTTAATTGATATGATGTCATTCCTATTGATTTTTAAGGAGCGATTGTTTTCTGTAAGACAATTCCCGGAATTAAAATGTTCAAAATCTCATCTCAGTGACAATTAAAGCCAGAAGCATGCACAAAAATGTTGGACAATGAGACGTATTTTTGAAAGAAATGTCTCTTCGTGTCTTCTTTGGAATTTCCCTAGTTGCACTTCCTTGCGACTCCAATAGGATATCATCTGTATTATGTTGCTTGCTTAATTTTTCTCCAACTAATAGTACAGCAAATCCATCACGCGGGCCCAGCGAGGATTGGTAAATGTCACATTTCCTAAAAATTTTGATTCTTGGACATGGCGGTTTCCTCAAGATGTTTTCCGTCACTATTTCGAGATCAGTGTTGATGAAATTATTGAATGAAATGCCGTCCGCCTTTGTACAGTATTTTTTACTTGTGCATTCAGTTTTAATAAATAAATAAATTATTTACACAAAATAAAGCGCCTCTCTGGGTTCGTGTGTCCACGACCTGCAACTTGTAAGTCGGGGCCGTAACTGGCTCACCACTGGCATTGCTCAGTACAGTAATACAGCATGTTCTTTATGTTTCAGGAACAATCTACCTCAAGTATATTTGGAGCAAGTCGCTAACTTCATAGTTACTAACGCTAAATTGGATTCACAGGCAGTATCAAGCAATGGGTGAGTAATTTTAATTTCACTTTCAGTAAAATAAACACTTTCAATCGTTTTTAACATAACATAACGCATTGTTTCTCTGACGGTTAGGGTAAAGGTACACATTTTGTTAGTTATATTTAAGACCCATGTAATAGGGGCGAGCCTATTGCCATCAACCAGGCAAAAATCCAGACTAGCCGGGCTGCTACTAAGAAATTCCAGATGGAAAAACCCTATAACACTATCCGCGATTTGGGAATCGAACCGAGGTCCCCATGCTCTGCAGTAGCGCTTGCGAGCACTACACCAACGAAGCAGTCACTTTCAGTGCTTCGTAGATAAATATTTTTCAAAGAAACTCGCTTGGGCTTACTAAATTAATTGATGCTGGTTTCTGTAAGCTTAATTTATTTATCTGCTGTTCAAAATCATATTATTCGCTCCTGTCATTGTGCGCTTTTATAATTTCTAACGTGATGATACGGGGTAAATTCTTATCCAGTGCACAAACTGTAACCATGAATTCAGCATATCATTCTAGACTCTCCAGCGCAGAGGTTTTTCGTTGGTTATACAAAAAAAATCTGCTGTTCCATACATTTTGACCTCGTAGGTATTGCACTTTTCTATGAAACAGCTGTTTTTTTTGTATAACCGACGAAAAATTTCTGCGCTGGGGTCTAGGATGATATATGTTGAATTCATGGTTTAGTCATGGACGTCTACGACCACGCCTATAAGTCGACGTTCACGCGGACGTAAGAAAATCGCAGCGGGACTTTATCGCGCATTGGATTTTAAACTCTCTGTGTCGAGCCGAGCAGCGAGAATTCAACAAAGTGCATTTCAGCTCGTCGAAAATCTAACAGTTTGTTTACTGTTCGATCTGATTTTATTAAGTTCGTATGTACGTCGCGTCGGCTTAAACGTATGAAAATATGTGCACGTTATAGTGGCCGGAAATTAAAAAGCTTCTTCAGATATTTCCATACATTTTACTTCCCTGTCCCATCGCGCTACCTTAGAAATTGTAAAAGCGTAAATTGAAACACCAAAAAAAAAAGAATCCTTGTTAGACTAAAGATTTGACAAACGACATTTGTAGTTTGCTTTTCAGAAAATTAGTAAAGTGTTTTCTTTTTTTTTTATCGCAGCCTGGTGTTGACGTAAGTCATACATAACACTCACTCACTCACCTCATCACTCACTCATTTCACTCTGACATTTTTCACAACATAACGTTTTTTTTTTTTAAATTATTTCCAATTCCAACTATCGTGCTGCTTGTGTATAATCAGAGCATCACAATATTTGGGCACGCCACGATTGCGGCGGTAAGTCCCCTCTTTGAGGAGTGGTTTAAGAGGCGGCATGGCGTCCTCACCTTCCGCCTGACGCAGGTCCTCACCGGACACGGTTGTTTCGGGAGGTTCCTGTTTCGGATAGGGCGGGAGGAAACGCCCGGGTGTTTCCACTGCGAAGATCGCCCTGAGGACACGGTGGAGCACACGGTGGCGGTCTGCCCTGCTTGGGCGGAGCACCGCCGTGTCCTCGTGGAGGCGATCGGCGGCGGCGATCTCTCGCGTCCGGCCCTGGTCCAGGCCTTGGTACGGAGCGAGAGGGCATGGGGAGCCGTCACCTCCTTCAGCGAAGCAGTGATGCTCGCGAAGAGGGAGGCGGCGCACGTGAGGGAGAGGCAGCATATGCGCCCTCGCGACCCCAGCCGCCGCAGGATACGGAGACGCCCTGGGCGTCGGGAATCCCAGGCCGATTTCCGGCCACCGTAGGCATGGGCTTGCGGACGGCGAGTAATGGGTAGCTCGCTGTCCGGTAAGGACCAAGCCCAAGTCGACGGCGCGTTGTGTTCCACGCGCGCCTCAAAGATATGTCAGCACAAACGTGATGGGGCCCGCAAGGGCCGATGCCTGCCAGGGGTGCGGGTTTGTTCGAAAGAGACACCACAACCCCTGGCTTAAGGGCTACTGAAGGAACACGGGTGGGTTTTAGTCAGTAAAAGTCTGACACGCCCTCCTGCTCCACCCAGAGCGGGAGAAGTTATTTGATGATTTATCACCCAAAAAAAAAAAAAAAAAAAAAAAAGCATCACAATATTTTTGCTGTTTCATCATTTTTAAACACACTTGCTTGTAAAGCGACTCTTATGGCAACGCATTTAGGTTCATCATTCAGCTTATTATACGCTCGTGTTTTGACTTTACATATTTTTTTTAAACACCGCAAAAAGTTTTCATATAGGCAGGAAAAAACATAACCAGCGCGCCATTTTCCAGAAATATGTGTTAGCGTTTTTGTTGTACGGTTAATTATTATCAAAATGTTGACTTCACGCAGGGAAGAAGAGCAATAGGGTATTTTACTCTATATGAGAGAAAATCTAAAAATGTGAGGAGATAGCTTAGGCAAAATGCTGTCGGAAAATCTTAGTTTTATTTCATAATGTAATGTATGTAATGCACCGATCCCAGCGTGGCTTGACCAGACTCGATAAATCGAATGAACCCCAAGATTCGCACTAGCCACTGGAGCCTCATGCTTCATGGTGTTACAGAGGCCATTGCATATCAAGAAGTAGACCGGGGGGCGCGGTAATGGTCAGGTAGACGTGCCCTTAGGACAGGAAAGGATTGCGAGCCTACCGGATATGCATCCTTGAGTAAGCATTGGACTAGTGGAGAGACGGGTGGTATTTATTTATAGGAGGGCATCTTTTCACGACGTCGCCGGCATGTTGATTCAGATAGAGCTTCTTGGGTACGTTCAATTGTTTTCTTAGCTCTTTTCTATGCCGTTGCTTCGCTATGTTCTGTGTTGTTGTTTTCATAGTCGTCTTCTGAGTTCTCGCTGCTATCAGTTTCTGGTTTCTTGTAGATATCACTAGCGGTTTTCTTTATCTTGTTTCTGTCTCCAACCATGCCCTTCCAAAACGTGATTCCCATGTCGAAGTATTTCATGTCCTGTTTTAGGTTGTCGTTCCATGTGTATATCGGTCGTCCGACTTTCTTAGCTTTAGCCTTATGCTGCATTGCTGCATGCAATAGGTGTGGTTTATCCCGTCTGAAGACGTGTGCTAAGTAGCAAATCCTGTGATTCTTGATGCGTTTTGTTACGGTTTTTCCGTCTAAGATTTGGTGCATCTTCTCAGTTTTTGGTTTATTCCTGGCGTGGTTAATGAAGTCTCTCATGATAACTCGTTCATATCTTCTGAGTCTTGATCTGTTCACCTTAGTGATGGTCGATACTTTTTACCCATAAATCATACAAGGTACGATAACCATTCGGTACATGAGTCAAGCTAACTTCCAGTCCATCTTTGAGTTTAGTATGAAATGTAGTAATGATTTAGCGTTTCTCGTGGCTTGTTGGCATCGTTTTCTAATGGTGATTTTTCTGTTTAATGTGGATGTTATGTATGTGCCTAGTTATTTGATTACGTCCACTGTTGGTAAACTTATTCCGTTGAGGGTCACGTTGGTCGTTTTCTGTGATGTTATGGGGTCCCTAATTAATTTTTTTGTTTTTGTTTCGTTTATTTGGAGGCCTACGCTGTTTAGTAAGGGTTTAATGTGGTATAAGATCCGTTCTAGTCCTTCTAGATCATCTGTGCGCCATTCCTCTTCTAGAATCCTTTTGAGCGTAAAAATGTGGTCATCTGTTGATCTATTGTTTAAGAACGCTGCTTGGTAATTCCCCAGCTCCGTTATTGTATCGTCTAGTTTTTTTGGTAAGTATGAGCAGTGAAGAGGCGTAAATTCTGTACCCCGTATTACAAATCGTTATGCGGCGAAAATCGTTTGCATCTTTAGGATTTTTATTTTTTTGGGATTTGGACCTGTACGGTCTCAAGCCACGTGTCGGGTACAGTGTTCTGCGTCCAAGCTTTATTCATGTGTTTAGTTACAGCTTCCTGTAATATTTGGGGCATGGCTTTGTACAGCTCGGTTACCACTTGGTCCGTTCCGGGAGCTGTCCCGTTTCGCATTTTCTTGATGATTCCCGTTATTTCGTCCACCATCGGTCCTTCGCAGTGTGGTTCGTTTATTGGACTTGTTATATTAACCGTCGGTATATGATAGCCCTCGGAGTTTTTTAGTATTTCTTCCCATTTGGACATCGGTATGTACGCGGTTTTTGTTTTGCGTTTTGTTTGCTGTTTACTTTTCCTGTAGAATGAGTAGAGCATTTGCATGCGTTTTGCAGGGTGGATTTTCCCAAGTCCGGTGAAGCATGCTCTGCATGTTTTTTGTTCTTCCAGATGTTTAACCCTTTGTAGTGTTGTCTGACATTCTTTTACTCGGTTATGTCTATTGGGATTATCTGGTTGTCTGCTATGTAGGAATTTGGCTTTTTGTAGGTTAGCAAGAGCTAGTCGATGATCCCTTGAGTACATTGGCTGAAAAGTTAGAATTTCCTGGGCAGCGGCTTTTAATACCTAATGGTATTCCAGGGTATTTCGATGTTTTCATCTGTTGGGGTGATGCCTAAATTTGCTAGTTTTTTTTTGTTATGCATTCTTGGTATTTTGTTTTGGTAGAATTTCTATTGAGCGCGGCATAGTTGCATTGTTTATGATTGAAAAGCTTGGCCTCCACTGTTGTTTCATTCGTACATTGTCGTTGCTTTTGGGTATTGTATTTAGTTTTTTGGTTTTTGTTTACAATTCTGTTTTGTCTTACCAGTCCCCAGATTATTTTATGGTCGGTTATGCAGCCAGCGGCCCATTCACCTTTAATGAAGTGAAAGAGTTTTTCTGTTGCGTGTGCCGTCATGATGTGATCTAATTGCGATTTCTGGGTGCCGTTCGACCCTGTTATTTTGCATGATGATCTAGCTTTTGTCGTTTCAATTTGAAGTTTTTCCCTGTTAGCTATATCCAGTAATAATTCGCCGTTGTGGTTGGAAACTTCATGGTGTAGGTTTTGTTGGATCAACCCTATGCGTTGGAAATTTTGTGTATCTTGTCGACCAATATGAGCGTTGAAGTCACCGAGTATTATAAGTGTGCATTTTCTTGGTTTTTGTCTAATCAAGTTCAATATGCCTGAGAAGGATGGCTTTCGAGGTACAACTGTTGATGTGTGAATTGATTATGTATAGGTGAGTTGTTTTCTCTTTTCCCGTGCCTACTTCCAGGGTAGCTGACATCGCGTCGGTATCCTTTTTACTTTTGAGTAGTTCAATTTGGGCATCCTTTCTTAATAAAATTGCACGACCCCGATGTTTGTTGCCCTCAGTTCCTGAAAGATGCCATTTGTAATGTTTGGAGCTGTATGCCCCTGAATTCATCCCTGTTTCCTGTAGGCTGGCTATATGAATGCCTCTACGTGAAAGTTCAGCGTCTATTTGTTTTTTTTGCCGGGTTTCAAAGCGCCGCGGACGTTCCACGTTGCAATACACAAGTCTGGGCAACTGTACTTAATTGCGATAGAGGTCGGATTTCGGAGTAATGTGTATCCAGTGTCGTCCGCAATTACGTCTGATAACTGTGTAAATGGTGTTGTCTGTCGTTGTTCACACGGCGTTAACGAGTTAACCGTTTGCAGGTTTTTCGTTTGAGGCTGGAGTTTCTTGGGTTTATCATGTTCTTGTTGTGTATTGCACCGGTTACCGAATGGCTTGGTATTATGTGGTGTTTTAATGTTGGTTGTAATTTGCATTAGGTTTATCCGGGTGTTGCTGTACTGTTTGTCATTGGTCCGGACCCAGCTATCATAGTGGTGATTCTGGTAGAGGATGTGTATATTGCCGGATACAGTATGTCCCATAGGTGAATAAACCTGTGTATTTCCGTTGTATATATGCACATGCATGTTTACGAGGTAGAATTCAGACGCGGCGATAATTATATCTTCACCACTCCAGAATGTTTCGTTAAATTGCGCGGTTATGTAATTTGTTATCCTTCGTTCTTGGGAGAGATTGCTGTAGGGGGGAAATTCTTGTATATTATTTAGAAGTGCTAGGTGAATTCTAGCATCATGTTGATGTTCCGAAACTTACGTGGCGAGGTCTTGACGGAAGTTTCTGTGATCAAATGTTGAGCCCATTATAATGTTTATTTGGTGAGCGATTGCTCTAAACAGACAATTTCCATCCTTTGAAATGGGTACAATTATATCCATTATAAGCGCTTTTGTTTGTAGAACAAGTCAGAAACACTTGCACGTAGGGGCTGAAGCTCGCTAACTTAGGGTGTGTTTTATGAGCTGACCTTTTTTTTTTGGTTAGTTAAAATTTTGTTCTTTGTTTATCTGTAAAGCAAAAACATGCGATGCCAACTTAAGAGGTCGCGGTAGCTATTTTGACCATGTGTTTCCGATTGAATAATTTTTTTGGCCGTTGTCACTGCAATCCAATTTGAGGAATTCGTTGCTGTGTTACAATAGTAAGATCCTTAAGTACGGTGTCATGGACGGTACCGTATTTTGTGCTAGAATAATGCATGAATCAGTTCTTCCCACTGTTATAGTGGGTGTAAACACGCGGATTAAGGTGGTTTTGACAGCAAGGCCCGTCGTATGCAGTATAGCAGATGAATCCCTGTAATATAAGGAACGATCTCACCGGATTCTTCAGCGGGGTCTGTCGTCCTCCAGCAGCCCGTCTCCGCTGCAGGCTGAAGTGCACTTATATCACTTTTGCTCACTAGTTTTGTAATTTATATAAAATCAAACCGAATATACACACGTCCTCTGATTGAGCCAGAGAGAATTGGATCTTATTTCAAGGGAATGAGACCGATTTCACAAGAAGCTACATAGCCCGCACTCGCACTAAAACACGGTTCGATTTCGAAGCCTGACGGATAAATCAAAATCTGGTACGCGCGAGCAAAGGCGACCGTATGCGTCGACGGCTCAACTGCAACTCCAAAATCTTAGTTTTATTTCATAACAAAATAAATTATATAATATTGTTAATTATTAATTTCATTTTTTTAATGTTTTTGAATACCATAAAATAGTAGCCGCCATGCCGTCATACGGCATGTCAACTGAGTAATTTTCATTTAATTATTATTTTTCATTCGGGAACAGCAAACAACGATAAGTAGAAAAATAACTCATTAAATTATAAACAATTATCTTATAAAATATCAGCGCATTTGTTTTAATAGCAAACTGACGTCATACCCACAGAGCAATATGGCGTCCACTGCGTCCAGCGTTTTCGTCAAATAACGCGCGAAATTTAAAAATTTAAATGCATTTTTATGGCACTATGTAATCGATTAATTAAAAAAATTGTGGTTTGTTTAGTGGTTAACTATCACTCTAGAAACAAAATTAAGACACTTTTCAGAAATGGGTGTAATACTCTACTAACAATTACAAGTCTGCATTTTTCCTAGCAAGTGTGTTGAAAAACGTCTTATGAAACACGTGTGCATGATCATAATAGACTTGTGTAATAATATCCATAATGTATTATTAATTAATCTATGTATGTACATGTAAAGTGTTCGTCATTTTTTCATTCTTAATTAAGACTTTTACAGTACTAAATGGCGCCAAAATTATACGAATAGCGACCTACAGCCACAGAGCAACAGAGTGTTCTCTATTTAAATTTTGAATAAAAAAACTATTCAGTGTTCTTAATTATGTGACCAGCCCGAAAGTAGTAATACTAGGTTCAGGTCTAATGTAAAGTTTATCTATTAATTTTTTAGCTAATCATGTGTATCAAAGAATCTACCGCTAGTATGGAAACGTTTTGCGATACCGAGAGAAATACAAAAAAAAAATACATGCAATAGGGTATTTTCCAATTTTTCAAAAACTATTCTAATTTTCAGATTGGAACGAGATATTTAACAGAAAAATAAATTGTTTTCTATCCATTTTCTCAATAAAAAACGATTTAAACCAAATTTATTTTTAGTTGCTTTGAATTTACCTCCAAAACGCTTCTTACGATGACTTTTTATCACGTGACGTCAGCTTTGTGTAAACTAAAGTAGTTAGTAAGTAAATAAGTGAATGTCGAGTTTATAATTAACAAGATTTTTAATGGATAGAAAGTGGATATTACTGGTGTGCGGTGCCTCTGTGCACAAATACTTCTAAAACGGCGCCAAACTAAGTATTTGTACCGGTGCCGTTTATACATACAACTAATGTGTTGATAAAAGGCGAAGAATTGAATCCTGAAGATAGCACTGTATTCTTGGGCTTAACTTTGGATGCCAAGCTTCTGTGGGGCCCACATATAGCTAAATTGTCGAAAAAGCTAAGCTCTGCAGCATACGCTGTTAGAAAAAATCGTAATTTAATTGATGTAGAGACAGTCCGCTTAGTGTACTTTAGCTATTTCAATAGTGCAATGTTGTATGGTATTCTATTGTGGGGAAATGCCGCCGACATTCAGACTATTTTTGTCTTGCAGAAAAGAGCTGTCCGATCAATTTATAAATTAAGTCCGAGACACTCTCTCAGAGATAAATATAAGGAGATAAATATAACAGTATATTTATGAAAATCTTTTATATGCTCATAAAAATATTAAATTGTTTAAAAAATAGTGATATCCATAGTATAAATACTAGGAACAAACACAAATTTGTTGTACCATCAACAAGGCTCAAGAAAATAGTTGGGTCATTCAGATGTATACGCTTTTATAATAAACCGCCAAGCCATGTTCAAGATCTAAATCTCAATAAATTTAAATCATTCATCAAACGTACGAGGGAGCGTTTTTATGTTCGCGGAAAAGGGGATAAGGGGTGGAAATAAAAAAACCAAGTTATTTTTCCTTTTCAATATATTCACCTGCAAGACGGATACATTTTTCAGATCTTTCAATTAATTTATTTATACCCTCATAAAAAAATGTTTTCTCTTTGTCTTTAAAATACGCCGAAACTGCCTCCTTGACTCCATTATCGGTGGTAAATTTTTTACCACGCAACTCTTTTTTCATTTTTGGAAACAGGTAATAATCACTCGGGGCCAGGTCTGGACTGTAGGGTGGGTGATTCAAAATATCGAAGCCTACCTTATGCAGGGCAGCCAACGCAACGCGGCTCTTGTGGACGGGAGCGTTGTCGTGCAAAAGCAACACACCTTTCGTCAATTTTCCCCGTCTTTTCTCTTTGATGGCTTCTTTAAGTCGTTCTAATATTGAAGCGTAGTATTCTCCGGTTATAGAAACACCTTTATCTTTATAATCGATTAATAATATTCCTTCCGAGTCCCAAAAGACCGTTGCCATGAGTTTCCCAGCTGACTGTGACACCTTAAACTTGGGAGGTGCTGTGCCCTTTTTATGCCACTGTATGGAGTCTTGTTTCGACTCAGGTTCATAATGATGAACCCAAGTTTCGTCTCCAGTAACAATTCGACTCAATACAGCATCCTTGTCTTCATTACAGAGGTCCAAAAATGCACGTGAACACTCTACGCGCTGTTGTTTTTGCGGCGGCGTGAGCATTCTCGGGACCCATCTTGCGCTGACCTTAGTCATGCCAAGATGATCGTGCAGGATTTTAAAAATGGTTGTATCGGATACTCCAACCATTTCTGCGAGTTGTTTCTTCTTTAGTCGAGCATCGTCGAGTACAATTTTTTCAACTTTTTGGATAAGTTCTGGCGCGGTCACCTCGATGCTCCTACCCGGCCTTGGGTCGTCTTCAAGGGATTCCCTTCCTTGTTTAAATAAACTGTGCCACTTGTACACCATGGTTTTTCCCGGACAAGAGTCGCCGTAAACCAATGACATCTCATTCATTATGGTCGCAACTGATTTTCCCTGCTTAGTAAGGAACTTTATAACGGCACGATATTCGATTTTTTCCATATTTCACTTTTCACTCCCGATTATGTTGCTTGGTTGACGATAACTCAAAGTCTAATAATCTAATAACAATGAAACCTCGTATTTATACTAATTATGAGTTACTAAACACGTTACGACTCTAATGAGCATAATCACCCCCCTACAACCCTCTCATTCCGCGAACTTAAATCGCACCCTCGTAAGTTGTGCCTGAAAGCCTTTTATACCGTTAAAGATTAAATTGAGGACAAAAAAGCTTGGGATTGACCTCCAATTTTATATACTGAATGTTGTTTTTTCTTTGTTTTGCTCTTTGACGTTTGATTATTATTATATACACTTTGACATTTGATTATTATTATATACACTTTGACATTTGATTATTATTATAAACACTTTGACATGAATATTTACTTTGAGAAGTATAATATTATTTTTGTTTTAATTATTGTGAATGTGAGGACTATGTGGTATTTTTGTTTTTGTATTTCGTCTCTTTCTCAGTTCGTTTTTAATGTTAATCTGGTAGTTTGAGTACTTTATGCGGCCTACCCAAATGTCCTTTCTTTGGTATTGTTCGTCAAATCGTTGAGCTCCTCAAGTTCTGAGTTGAGCCGTATGATTACTGATACATGCGTGCACTGAATGGACAGATCCATTCAACCTGTGTGGTTCTTTCCTCAAAAGACCATTTCAGACACCAATCCACATGGTCTTCACATGATCTGACCAAGATTATGTCTGGACTTTAAAAGAGACTGTGACCTTTGAGTTTGTTTCGGCCTTTCTTCTCAGAGTAGTCAGATAGGAAACGCCGACCTCATCTAGTTTAAAAAAATATGATTGACGTGTAAAAGTGTTTGTACAAACCTACTTACAGAAATAAAATCATTTATCATAGTTGACGTCAAATGTCACGGGATAAAAAGTCGTCGTAAGGAGCGTTTTGGCGGTAAATTCAAAACAACGAAAAATAAATTCGATTTTAATCGTTTTTAATTGAGACAATGTTTATTAATAAATTATTTTTATTTTTCTGTTAAATATATCGTCCCAATCTTCAAATTAAAATAGTTTTTATCAAATCGGGAATTACCCTATTAGTTATACTTGTTAGTTTGAAAAAAAAATCCATTTAAATAAGTGTTCTTAATCATATGACCACCACTGTATATGACAGAGTTATGGCCGAACATACATAAAAAATGATAAGTATACAAACATACCGAATTGATAACCTCCAACTTGTTGAAGTCGGTTAAAAATAGCCCTCAGGGTTGCCAACATGTATTGGATGTGACTGTACCACAATATAGTAGGCACTTAAATAAATGAATAATAAATGACTGTTCATTTTCGTTTGAGCTAAAGAGCCCACTCCCCGTTCCAGCTTCGCGGACCCGCTGACGGGCGAGTCCCGCTACGTGCCGGGCTTAGGGCCCGCGCCGGGCCTGCCGCCGCCCGGCCGCGCCGACCCCTTCACGGGCGCCGGCGCCTACACCACGTCCTCCACCAGCACCAACAGCGAGAAGATGCTGATACCACATGATGCTTATATTAGGTGAGGGTCGATCGTGCTTATTATTGTAATGCTAGTCAAAAGGCTCAGTTCCTACCGCAAACATCTTACCCGTGCTTTTAAAGCTCGAGCCTAGATGAACTATACATACAACCGTTCTCATGAGCGCAGAGCAGTGGTGGTTTAGTGGAAACGGTTACGACTTCGAACCCAAACAGGCGTTTACTTTGTGTAAATTATTTCAACACCACTGCTCTCAAAACGGTGAAGAAAAACATCGTAATTGAACCGGCATGACCTAGAACCGAATTCGAAGACATGTGACATCTACCAACCCGCACTGAGCCCGCATAGCGGAATACGGCCCATTTTATCTCACCGAGAGAGGCCTGTGTCCCAGCAGTGGGAAAATTATAGGCAGGTTATGCATGAGCGCATGCTGATGTCCCTACGCCTTGAAAAGTAAGTAATGTAATAGCCGTAGTTCCTATGCTTGGTGTCTCCCAACTCGTGTCGCATTGCCGTCCCATCAGACTATGAGAGTGAGGGAAGAGGAGTGCACCTGTCTGTACATTCACTTGTGCACTACAGTTCCTCCCGCGCCGATGGCTAGACTCTCTTGACATTGTTGCAAGACCGTTCACATGTAGCACACATTGCATTGAATCTTAGCCTTCTTGTGACCAAGAACAACCGTTTTTGTTCGGCGCTATGGTGACCTAACACACCTTTCTCGTATAATTGGATGGTTTATATGGTAAAAGTTAAAGTCTTGAACGTAAGGGGAATGGCTATATATATTTAATCACTATAACACTTAAATACAAGAAATGGTAAAACTATATGTATAATTAACTAATTGGTAAAAATGTATGGTAAAATGGCAATGGTTATGGTTGTGGTATGAGTCCGAGGTGTCTCTATTGAGATCTAAACGCGAACTGGCCCACGATTTGGTGGACGAGCGAATGTGCATTATTGCGTTCGATGCAATTATGCATTTTCGCTGAGTGTTCGATTAAAACTCGAACAGTTTTTTATTTGGTTAACCTATACTGTCCCACTGCTGGGCAAGGGCCTCCGCCAAATCCTTCCAGGAAAGCTTTTCCCGCGCCACTTCGAACCAGCCCTCGCGATACGCATGCAGGTCATCTCGCCACCGCTTTCTGGGCCTACCGCGGCTGCGTCGTCCATCTTCAGGCACCCATTGTGCAGAGATCTTTGCCCAGCGGTCATCCTGCATACGACCGATGTGACCCGCCCAATCCTACTTGAGCCCGGCAGCCTTCTTACCTACGTCTTTTGTACCCGTTCTGGAACGCAGCTTGGTGTTCCGAATCTTATCCGGTCTTTTCACACCCAGAATGCTGCGTTCCATCGCTCTTTGGCAAACTCCAAGGCGGAACTTATTAAACCGATTTTATAAAACTTTTTATAACTACGCGTATTTCGAAAATATAAACCGTCACCTCAGGGGTAGCAAAATCTGTCGATTGAATTTAAGAATATTGAATTTAACATTAATAAAATCTGTATCATTTTTCTGATGATAGTCTGTCTAAAAAACCCCGAGAGCTTTCAGCTCGAACTCCACAATCGTTTTGAGTGCCTAGGGAGCTCAGTGGACGATTATAACGATGGGTTCGTCAGTTCGTGGAAACTGTCCATACGGTCGGGTCTAAGTTCTTCAAGACTCGTCGTACTAATTGCAAAAAGAAGCTCTCTAATCCTACCTTGCAGCTCATGAAGCAGAGGCGCGAGATGGTCCTGCAGTCTTCAGACGCTGCGCTCGAGTACCGGCAGCTTAATAGACAGATCTCTAAATCCTTGAAAAGCGACCTCCGCCGCCTTAATACAGTATGTATTAAAGACGCAATAGAGCGGAATAAAGGCTCCAAGGTCTTTGCTAGGGATCTGTCTATTGGGCAGAGTCAGCTTACGAAACTGAAGACCGGTGAAGGCAGGATCGTATCAACCAAGCCTGAGCTGTTGAGAGAGATTGAGAGCTTATATGGACAGTTATACACGTCGACAAGAAACCCTGTTACGAATCTGGCAAACGACCCAAGAGCTAGATTGACCCGACACTATACTGAAGACATCCCGGACGTCAGCTTGTACGAGATTAGGATGGCTCTGAAGCAGCTTAAAAACAACAAGGCGCCGGGTGATGACGGAATCACGGCTGAACTCCTAAAGGCCGGCGGGAAACCTGTTCTTAAGGCCCTCCAGAAGCTGTTTGATTCCGTCATACTCGAGGGCAAAACGCCACAGGCATGGAACAGAGGTGTGGTGGTACTTTTCTTTAAGAAGGGTGACAATGCCCTTCTTAAGAATTATAGGCCCATCTCACTTCTGAGCCATGTCTACAAGCTGTTCTCCAGAGTCATCACGAACCGTCTAGCGCGCAGGTTTGACGACTTCCAGCCTCCCAAACAAGCCGGATTCCGTAAAGGCTTTAGCACAGTAGACCACATACATACGCTGCGGCAGATTATACAGAAGACCGAAGACTAGTGTATCTGCCTCTCTGTTTAGCGTTTGTGGACTACGAAAAAGCCTTTGATTCGATCGAGACATGGGCTGTACTGCAGTCCCTCCAACGGTGCCAACACCACGAAAACCGACTCCAGGACCAGACCTCGAAACCTATCCTTCTGCAGCGAGGTGTAAGACAGGGAGACGTTATCTCTCCGAAACTCTTCACCGCTGCACTGGAGGATGTCTTCAAGGTTCTGGACTGGAAAGGGGCTGGCATCAACATCAATGGCGAGTACATCACTCACCTTCGGTTTGCCGATGATATAGTTATCATGGCTGAGACCATGGAGGACCTCAGTACAATGCTCGATG
The DNA here is from genome assembly GCA_949987655.1 of Polymixis flavicincta. Lineage (NCBI taxonomy): Eukaryota > Metazoa > Arthropoda > Insecta > Lepidoptera > Noctuidae > Polymixis > Polymixis flavicincta. Next base: position 24,007,235 of record OX465175.1, read on the forward strand.
ACCTCAGTAGAGCTTCCGAAAGAGTGGGTCTTAAAATGAACATGGACAAGACAAAGGTGATGTCCAATGCCCGTGTAACACCCACTCTCGTAACGGTCGGAGGCGCTGCACTCGAAGTTGTGGACGAGTACGTTTACCTAGGACAAACTGTCCAGTTAGGTAGGTCCAACTTCGAGAAAGAGGTCAATCGTCGAATCCGACTCGGCTGGGCAGCGTTCGGGAAGCTTCGCAATATTTTCTCGTCCCAAATACCACAGTGTCTCAAGACGAAAGTCTTTGACCAGTGTGTGTTGCCAGTGATGACCTATGGTACAGAGACTATGGAGTTTCCCTGCGTGATCGAATCAGGAATGAAGGGATCCGCAGGAGAACCAAGGTAACCGACATAGCCCAAAGAATTGCCAAACTTAAGTGGAAAAGTTCTGGAGCGGCGACCGCGTACCGGAAGACGTAAAGTTGGAAGGTCTCCCACAAGGTGGACAGATGACCTTGTGAGGGCCGCGGGAGTCTGCTGGATGCGAGAAGCACAGAACCGATCAAAGTGGCGGAGCTTGGGGGAGGCCTATGTCCAGCAGTGGACGTCTTTCGGCTGAAATGATGATGATGATGATGAGTCTGTCTTATCACAAATTGGATTTATTTAACTTAGGAGGCAGGGTTTTTCAGTATTTGTACAGTCTTTTTCCAAACTGCAATGTACCTGCCTATATGAAATGTATTGGTATTGTATACATAAGCTATTTTAAGCCAATAAACTTATTTTATTTATTTCTAACAAACAATTTAAGGTTCGACCAAGCAAACTTGAAGGCGATTCACGAGAAGCTAAAGGAGTTCAACAGTAAAGTGGGAGACGGACTGAGCGCCATGACAGACGAGCAGCTGGAATCTGTAGTGAAATTGTGTGAACTGGTGAGAATATGTTACATCACTAATTCAATACTATACGTCCGTTGGCCAATGCGCCAGGGCAGACTGTGAAATTATTTTCTTTTTACGTTTTTTTTTTTTCAAATTGCAGGTCACTATCAGGTTATTTGATAATCAAAATATGATGCGCGAACGTCACAAACATGTATTTACAGATTTATAATAGTTAAAATCATCAACACAACTCTCTACATTAGGGCATCCCCCTTCAACCTAACTAAAACGGCGGCAGTGCTTAGTTCCTAAGACTGAAAATCGAACACTGCTTTTCGATGCGCTGAGACTCACTCGCGCTGCACTATGTTGGATTCTCAATCCTCGCTTCAACAATACCGAGAGTTGAAAATGCACTGCACGTAAAAACCCTGCCGTGATTTTATTACGTCCTTTTGAACATCGATTAATATCCCTAGGGCTGCGAGGGATGTCACGTGTTTTTCCTAATAGTCTCAATTTTATTTAACATCATGGGATGGAGCGAGATAACCCCAACACAAGTATTATTAACTAGCACCGCTCCGCGGTTTCACCCGCGTAGTTCCCGTTCCCGTGGTAATACGGGGATAAAATATAGCCTATGTCACCCGGAGATAGTGTAGCTTCCCAACAGTGAAAGAATTTTTCAAATCGGTTCCGTAGTTTCGGAGCCTATTCAATGCAAACAAACAAACAATCAAATCTTTCCTCTTTATTATTAGTATAAAGATTCCTTATGAGGGCTGTTTCATTTAAAAATATGAAAATGTAATCGTTTGAGACTCAATAAACATTTTTTTTCCCTCTATTCTTAATTTTGGAAAGCATTTTGCACTTAGTACAATGTATGTATTTGAATTGAAAATTCAATACTGACTGTTCATTAAGTAATGACATCACGTTCCATCACTGTGAAAACAAGACAGACCTATTAGATAACGTAACATACAAAATTACATAAATTGATAACATTGTACTATCAAGATTCACTAATGCAGTCGCATACTAAGGGCTATATTGCTATGAAGTGGCGGTCCGGGCCGTACCTACAGCTGTGTGTATAAGTGATGTATTAACACAAAACTCACCGCTCCACTCACACACTGACGTTAATCTATGTATTTTATACATACCGTCGGCGACGACAGACATGACCTTGGTCGGTTCATACCATTGCTAAAATTTACTTTTATAATTTGAGTTCCGGTAACGTGCAGCGTATCGTCTTGGATTAAGAAACTCATAGGTCTGGGTTCAAATCTCGCGATGAAGCTTTAATTTTTCTTTTTAACAATTATCTTCATCTGTTCTTTTATTATTCGATTTATTAATATACCAGAATAATAATGTAACATTTTTTTATTATTACTCGTATTGTTATTTAAATAAAGGTTTACATACTCAGCCTATAAACGTTCCCACTGCTGGGACACAGGCCTCCCAATGGGAGGGAGTAAAATAAAGGTTTACCAATAATAAATGATTACAAAATGTTTATTCGTTATAACTTCATGAAGAATGTATAAAAATAACTAATAATAACTTCTTGTTAAAACAGTTTATTTTCTCATAAAGAACAATTTATTGAAGTAAATAAGCTAGTTGGTGAACTATGATAATCAGGCTATTGTATCTTAGTAATATAATAATATTGTGCTGATTACTACTGTGTGTCGGTACTCTAAATAAATCACAATATTCTACAAAAATCTACCCACGTAAAAGTAACAAATGCAGACAAGTTGTCACAATACAATTAAATGACTCAGTAGTACTACTTTTATTCTACTGCGAGTGAGTTCGTTCTAACTCAAACCTCAAAGTTAACAAATCGTATTTAATAGGACTTATAGAGGTTATAGCTTAAGTGTTCATTTTCATTCCGAAAAGAAGATTGAAACTAAACCTCAAAATAATCCAGATTACGGATAAGACAAAATATTATTTGAATATTACTAAAATAAATCAATATTTGTAATTTATAACTTAATGTTAATGTTTTTTCCGTTAACTATGTTTTTTGAGCAGATTCTCGAGCTGGCCTTCTGCGTTGAGTGCACGGCGCACGGTTCGTAAAGATGTGTCGAATAATTCGGCAAAATGTCTTGTCGTTTTGAAACCACTTGTTTCAAATTCGCTGAACGTGTGCCTGTTATAGGAGCTGGGGTCTTCCACTTTGCTTTCCACGGGCAAGGCTACCGCCTTCCTCGTATCTTTTCACCCACCGACTCACAGTATTTCACTAAAACAAAAAAGGGGTAATGTTAGGCTACTAAGCAAAATACACACTTTATGTGTTACCTACTATTTAGAAACAAAATTATTTAAAAGGGCAATTTCACATAAATATATAGTATAATGTTATTTTCATCGTTCTATAATCTAGGAAATAAATTTACATCGAAATTTTATATTTTTATTCTATTTAGACCACGATTTAGACATTATGATATTTATAAAACGTTTTAAAATAACTACAAGGATTAGCAGTTATACTTTAATTAAATAAATGTTTAATAAAATATTTAAATCATAATACTCACACTCAGTCCGGTTTCATCACATAGGTATTTGTGATATAGGTATTAAGTCCACTTTTATGCAGCGCAATAATATTCGCTTTCATTTCTATATTTAAATTTGCTTACATTTTAAAATAAATTAGAAGAACGCTAATAGATGAAACACACGTCACTAGCACACAATATCAACCAACACCGTTCTATAAGTCGCGGTGAATGAGTCGTAAATCATTTAAATTTATTTAGGTTTCTGTGGGTATAATGATAAAGTTTTACGAGTTTAGTGAATACGACGAACAGAACAAAAAACTATACTCAAAAGTGATTTTTAAAACAATAAAAAGACTACACAACGAGTGGGATTCGAAACCGCGACTCGCTGCGCTCAAACCCGATAATCAAGTGCGGTAACCGCTCAGCTATCATGCCATTTGCTTTAACGGTTGAATTTAGGAAATACATTCATTTGTAAACGTATGAGAGTGTGTGTGTCTATAGTATTTTAGCCTATAGAAATTGCTTATTATAAGAAGGTCGTAAGTTAAAGCGAAGTGTCAATCTATTGCTTTTTGAGATTGGGGCACCATTAGTGGGGGCTACTGTACATTGTCTCTCAGTGTGTTACTTTACTTTCTATGATAGTAAATATTGTCTGTCCGTAACAATATTAGCTTCATTCATCAAAACTTGGCGTTTTAATAACATAAGCCCCCGTCCCGCCTTAAAATACACTCGTCAAGTCCATATTCAAAGTCAATAAAAATATATAATAAATTACCAGAAGAAATAAAACAACAAAACAAAACCAGTATATTTTTAAATAAATTAAAGCAATATTTAATTAAAAAAAGCTATTACACAGTACATGAATATCTAACGGATAAATACGATAATAATATATAATTATGAATAACAGATATTTCATAAGTAAAATAGCAAAAACAAATATACTACAACACTTAATAATTAAATTATAAAAATAATAGGGAAAAAAAATTAAGCGAGTAAATAAATAAGCATTATTTAAACAAAATAAATAATAAATGAATAGATAGACTGGACATATATTACTAATATAATAAGTAAATGTATATTATTAATATAATGTAACATAAATTATTTAATAGGATATAAAATAATTGAAACGAAATTAATTAAGCGCTCTTCCTCTCTCTAGTTATTTAGTTATTTAAAAATTTGCTGTGCCCGACAGGGTCCATAATTGTTTCAATTTTTTTTCTTTACCACCTGTAAGTGTACATTATGGATTGCAATAAACGATTTGATTTGATAAAGAAAGGGGGTACCAAAGCTATTATCACCATTATTGATATTGTCATAAAGTTGTTTTTAAATAAGGACATGAAGAAAAAAAAGGTAACCAACCAGTGTTATTTTGTTACAGAACAATGCTATCAACAATGAAACCATTTTGATATTGAAGAAAATGTTGGAATGGCCCAAAGGTATGTAGAGCCAAAACATGACAAAATGCCTGAATATTTATCTGATATTCTTGCAAATAGCCCCATATGTAGCGATAGTTATAAATGTAAAGTCGCCCTTTTTTTTTTTTTTTTTTGTAAATGATTTACCACTTTTGACAAAAACTCCCAGTTAGAAAAAAGCACATTGGTCCTACACTACTCGCTACCACCTTGCCATTTAACCACGGTATGAACTATCATAAATTATTCTGTCTTTCGGTCTGAGAGAAAAGAGAAAAGAACACTTCTCTCTTCTCTTCTCTCTTTTCTTTATTGAAATATAAATATACATGTAATTTACTTTTAAGGTAATTGAATATAAAAACATTTTAAAATATAAGAAAATCGTAGGCCCACAAGTATCGGGTACAGGGAATGCTTATGTATACACATTATCAATCTTTTTTTTGTTACATTGTCTAATATTTTATTTAAACATGTTTATTTCTTTACAGAAATCCTGTTCCCCGTACTAGACGTAACTAGGTTAGCAGTTAGAAATAAAGAAATAAACGCTCAGATATTCGACACGGCTTACGGACCGTCGTTTGTAACATATTTACTGACGCTATTAGCACCAGGTATGTGTACTTTAAATGTATTAATTTAAAAGTCGTGCGAGCGGTAAGAAGCGCGTGACTTGTCATAGAAATGTGTGGGGAAATATAACGAGTGACTTTTTGTTGCGCTAGTGGACGAAATAGCATAATCTAATAAATCTGAGGGTCAATGGCTGCAATATGTTATTACTAGCTTCCGCCCGCGTGGAAGTCGGAAAATATCCCGCAGAAACGCACTACCGGGATAAAAGATCTATCTGTGTGCCAAATTTCATTCAAATCCATTCAGTAGTTTTTGCGTGAAAAAGTAACAAACATCCATACATACAAACTTTCGCCTTTATAATTTTAGTAAGGATAATATGTAGCACAAACCTATAATATTCCCACTGCTGGGACATAGGCCTCTTCTTTTCTAGAGGGAGTGGGCTACAATCTACCACGCGTGCCCACTGCGGGTTGGTAGATGTCACATGTCTTCGATTTTTTGGTTCTAGGACATGCCGGTTTCCTCACGATGTTTTCCTTCACCTTTTTGAGAGTAGCGGTGACGTCGGTTATAAAAAATCTGCTGTTTCATAGAAATTGGAATACGTACGCGGTCATAATGTATGGAAAAGCGGTTTTTTTTAAAGCAGCGATAAAACATTTACATACTTGATTAAATTACTTACAAATAAAAGTATGTCAGTACTTAAATCTTGTTCTATACTTTCAGATAACCTGCCAGCCAATCAAATGCTAGCGATGCGTGTCCTTGTCAACGCGTTCAGTGACCTGGCGGGAGAGATGCTGGTCCTGGCAGCGAGGGAGAGCGTCGTACACTCGCTCATATGTCTCACACAAGTTAATAATAATACTCAGGTAAACTGTTACACTACGTTCGCAAGGTCGTAAAAATATCGCGGCGGGATTTTCAACTTTCGGTGTAGAACCAAGCATTGATAATTCAACAAAGTACATCCCAGCGATTCGAAAAAACAATGTTTGCTTTTCAAATATTGGCGTTAAGGTGACACTTGTCCACATTTTTTCCATACAAACTTCGGGAGGGTTTTACTCCACTGTTTGACTATGTACATCAACAATTAAACATGATATGGTTTTGTCTCATTATCAATATTGTCTGTACGGAAACAGAATACTAAAATAAAATGAAAAGTTATGAGCAAAAAAAGATTCGTTTTTCTTGCTAATTTAACCTAACTTTGGGCGTGTTTAAGTAATATAAGAAGTGTAAAATCTCGAAAACCAAGTCGATACCGACAAAGCTCAATTATCTACAAGTTCAATAAACTTAATTGGTCATTGATGTCTGCAGTGGTTTTTTCAGAAAACCCGATCTTCTGAAGGACTTTTCTTAATTTTTTACGCGTCTGTTTTACTACAACTGATCCTGCAGCACACTCAATAATGTTGTGCGTGTAGACTAGCGTCCAGGCCCACCAGTGAGTTCGAGCCCGCGACTAGTGTACCCTTAAGCAGTGCGTTGAAGATTCAACGCGCAAAAACATCCGGCTGCGATATTTTTACGTTTGTGCGACTGTGAACTTATTACAGTCTACAAGATATTTTTCAATTTTAAATAAACCTTACAATAATAGTAACACGAGTTCGTAATAAATATACAGAAATATATTTAAAAAAAAAACTGCACGCCCTTCCACTAAAATTTATATACAAATTTTTGAAATGTGTATTCAACAAGAAGTGGAGGGGAGTGCAGTTGTAAAGTTAACGATCAATATAGTATATAGTGTTTTTTTTTTTTTTTTTAATATATTTGTTACCAACCCGTGTCAATATTATTATTAGGATTATTTAAAATTGAAAAATATGTGACTACACACCAGGGGGATATTGGTGGACAATGTATACTTGGGCTAACATAGTAACTTTCTCTGCCAGATTGCGGCCACGTCGCTACTGCTGAACTTGTCCGTAGCGCTGGCGCAGCACGCCGACAGCGTGGAGCTGGCCGACTGCCTGCTGCAGCTACTCACCAACGTTACTGATAACGAAGCTTATTTCAGGTAAATTATACAATGTAACTATGCTATGGCCGTAGATGATCATTTTCCAAAATTTATAATGCCATATTTACGCTCGCGTACGTATAGATAAGCAGTGGTGGCCCAGTGATATCGACCCCGGCTTACGAGTTGTAGGTCGTGGGTTCGAACCCCGGCAAGCACTTTGTGTAAATAATTTCATCACCACTGCTCTCGAAACGGTGAAGAAAAACATCGTGAGGGAACTGGCATGTCCTAGAACCAAATCTTCGAAGACATGTGACATTTACCAGCTCCGACTGGACCCGCGTGTTGGATTTCAGCCCACTCTCTCTAGAAGAAAGTAGGGTCGTGTCCCAGCAGTGGGAACATTATAGGCTGATTATGCTTGTGCTATGTACAGACACCAAAAAATAATAATTTGATAAATGAACTGTTTGTTATTAATGTACCCCCTTATTAATAAACGCCGCTTAAAGTTAAGTAATGATTAGCGGCTGATTAACCAAACATTTTTGACGTTTAAACATCTCGTAACTTTAATCATCGTTTATGAATACACCCCTTAATTTCATTCGAAAACATCCATCGGTTTCTTACAAAACTTCAACTAGGTATATCCGACGACCCTTGTTACTAATTTATTTTGGTGACAGAACGTTTAGCTGTACAAGCACCTATTATATATGTCGGAGAATCAATATTCATCTCGACATCATCATTAGTGGTCACAGGTTTAGTGGGCGTAATTGGGGTAAATGCTAGCACAAAACAAAGTACGTATTCACTGTTGCATAAAATGTAATTAAAAGTTTTACAATATTTAAAACCACTGAGCTTTGCAATTAAACGTTTTTCAAAACAATTATGTTAAAGCAGCGGGTTCGCGACACCAATCTTACTTTGCCACATAAAACAATACTCTTTCTAAACTTATGGAGAAAATCCAACTCGATCTTTTTCCACGAAAACGTCATATATTCCCGCTCCGCTAACGTCTCCCGCGCATGCGCGCAATCTGAGTCAAGATGGCGCCTCGACCCCGCTCGAGGCGTACCTCTGCTACGTAAAACTTATTACAAAATATTAACTTTTAAAGAAATTAGTACAAGTTTAGACAATATCAAAATGTATGAAAACAAATTAAATTAAATTAGGATTTAACAAATATTTTTAGTTAGCATTAGGTATTGTTGAAACCAACAATCAACTCTCCGAGTACATCCTCCGACATATACATTTCTAAAAAACAATTGCACAAATGTTTACCAACAGCGCAACCCTGTCAACATCATTTGAGGGCCAAAAGATTGTAGCAGTTTAACTGATTATTTGATACACAATTTTTTGGAAACATTATTTAAAGTCTCGGGGCTCTTGGGAGATATTAATTAGACAGATGGGCAATTAAGAGCGACGTACACCAATTAAATTGAACGCGTTCGACACATCTAATCCGCGTTCAAGAGCAGTCAGTGTCAGTTTTAATGGGCTATGGACACTAACAGGTCATGAACGCAGTTTAGATATAGTGATCGCGTTCAGTTTCATTTGTCAAATCTGCACTAAGACGTGGCGGGAAAACGAGACAATCGTACTTCTTACTCATATTATCTTAAGGTGAAAGTTTCTGTTTTCTACTCATCACGCAAAAACGGTCGAACGGATTTAGATGAATTTTGGCACACAGGTAGTTTATTATCTGGATTAACACGGTAGTACGTTACCTTGGGATAATTTCCGTCTTCCACGCGGGCGAAGCCGCTGGCAAAAGCTAGTAATACATTACACAATACATAAGACACTGACAAATAAAAATTATCTTTTGCTTTCCAGAGGTTTGGTGGCTCTCGGCACACTTCTAGCGGAATCTCCCAACAAGCTTCAAATACAAACTAGAATAGTATCCAGCGCCCAGGTCCACAATAGGCTGAAAAGAGACAGTGGCAACATTACCGACCCTAACAACGCGAAAATAGCAACACTGTCTCAGCAAATTATCAGTCTTTTATGAACAAAACCTTCTCAAGACCTCCATAAGGCTGTTATTTATATTATTAGAATTAAACGATCATTTTTGTATGTTCTTATTGATATCCGCGCATTGGATTTGAATAGCTGATCTTCGCTCCTAGTTAGCGCCTTTTTATTTATTCTTTGATTTATTCAGTGATTTACAAATAGCTGATACCACAAAAATACTGCCTCAAATAAGCAATAATACGAGTTTGCCTTTAAAGTGCATAATTTAGGATAATTCTTGCTATCTTATTCGTAAAAATAATGTATCTGTCGCTAGGCCGAACGTGCTACAATTATGCGATAATAACTATGATATAACAAAATTAAAAAGAATATCACTATACAGGAAAAGTTTTTATCCAGTGCGCAAATTGTAACCATGAATTCAGCATATCATTCTAGAAAAATTTCTGCGCTGGGGGGCCAGCGCAGAAATTTTTCGCCGGATACACAAAAAAAAATCAGCTGTTCCATACATTTTGACCGCGTAGGTATTGCACTTTTGTATGAAACAGCTGATTTTTTTTTGTACAACCGGCGGAAAATTTCTGCGCTAAGGGTTCTAGAATGATATGCTGAATTCATGGTTACAATTTGCGCACTGGATAAAAACTTACCCTGTATAATTAATATAGTACTACATTTTGTCGCAATATATGAATGAGGTAGTGAACATCTAGATTGCTAGTACGAAAAGGAATTAAATGAAATATGGTTATAATAATAAAATGTTAACACTTTGCCCTTTTAAATATATTTTTATACATATTCAGGGTTAAATAAAACCAGGAAATAGATGAAATGTATATGTATTTCATAGTTTACATGTTATCGTAACACTATACATCCGCTTGCTACCCGTCATCAATGGAAGCATGGTTTTATATCAGACATTTGCAGCAATAATAAATTGTATAAAATATTAATTAAAATAAAACTCTTTCATTTCATAACCTATGCTTTACACATACCTATATTTAACTAGATATTTCTTCATTTGTATTGACGACTAAACAGTAAATGTTTATTTTGAATGGCATTAGAAATTACAGCGTTTCTATCGATATTTGCATCTCACTCGCACGTATTTCAAGCAAGCGAAAGGCAAATAGCGCGACCGCAGTTTCTAATACTATTCATGTTACGGTTAGTTAGAACAACGGTAAAAAAGCTAGATATAACACATTCAATCACATTTTATATTACAGGGAACGGCAGAAAGCCAGAATAAAGAAAATTATAAAAATAGATACAAATTTGGTTTTACATACAGAAATCGTCACACGACGACCAGTCTTAACATATTTAATTAAAATAAAATTAAATAAAGTGATCAATTAATTACTAGAAACGTGTTCCATGATAAAAGCTTGTGACATTTGTCGATTGATTTTTAGATCATTTATGAAACAGCCGAGTGAATATTTTACTTGAATACCCAATATTAGTTCCTATGAACTAAGAGTGAATGATTGATATTATAATATTGGAGTTAAAACCTATTATAATTCATATTCAAAAGTGAGCATCGGCCAATCTTTACATAGGCCAGCAACATACTTGCGGGTTCTTTACTAAATTGTCTCACATGTAACCCATCCCGTGCAATCGAATCCATTTCTAATAAGGCCATTTCTAAAGTTTCCTAGCATTATCAAGCAGAACCGTCAATTAGATCAATATGATCAGATCTATACTCGACCTAATCCTGCTCATATATGACTAGAAACCAAGTCCACCTTACTTTTTCTTCTTCAGTTCTTCAAACCGACGGTTCAAATCATCAAAGTCGATTTCATCAGGTGCGTTCGGAGCGTTCGGCTGGTTGTTTGTGTTCGAGTTGTTGCTATGCGGCACTGAAGGCAGGATCAGGTCTGATGGTACTGATGGCAGTTCGGGTAACTCCGGGAAGTGGTTCGGGGGCACTCGGGAACGCGGCTGTGGTGTTGGTACGTGGGGCGGCATCGGTGTTGGGACATGCGGAGGCTGAAAATTTCAGAATAGATAGTTTTGATGATGGTGTTGTTTATATAATGCTTTTAATTAGACTGATGCTTGAGTATACTCAGTGACATTAGAAAATGCTTGTGATGCTTCATTTTTTCGTGTCGGTGTTACTGCAATGTGAGACATTAATTTAAGGTGAATTTCGGTGACGAAAACTCAAGAGAGACAAGAGAAACATTTAAAATTGTCTTTTAACCAGCTTCTGGAGAACATTCATAGGGGTCATTCTCGGTGAATGAATAGAGTATTTTCCATTTTTTTTTTAACTATTCTAATTTGAAGATATGTAACGAACAACGAGAAATACATTTGATTATAATCGTTTTTCATTGAGAAAATGGAAATATATAAATTTATTTTTATGTTTTAAGGTATAGTTTTTATCAAATTGGAAAATATCCTATTTCGTGTAGTGATGATGATGTTAACGAAAGCTAAAAAAATAATAAAAATAAAATAAGTACCAAATCGTGATGGATGCTGTCATAAGCAGGTGGCAGATTGCTCATTTCCTCCTGAAAAAGGAATAAGTAGGTTCAAGCATAACACACTCAGGCATGCATTAGTGACTTATGTACTTAGTAAAAATTGGAACAAGTCATCATCTGCCTAGCCTTTTCCCAACTATCTATGTTGCGGTCGGCTTCCAGTCTAACCGGATGCAGCTGTATACCAGTATTTTACATAGAGCGACTGCCTATCTGAGCTCCACAACCCAGTAACTGGGTGATATGATACCCCTTGGTAAGAATGGTTGTCAGACTTTCGGGCTTCTGACGACCCGTAACGACTGTCAAATATCCACAAATGACAGCCGGGACCGACAGCTTAATCCACCCACCCACGGACCAACCGCGGCAAGCGTAGCTTAACCTGATCGATCGACCTGTGCGGCTAACATTAATTGGCTACAAAAAAAGATTTAGTAAAAAAAACAAATTTAAAGCGTGAGATGAAAAAAAAAGCAACTAGCAACATTTAGGTTAATCTATAGACCTAATAAACTAACATAAAAATCAAGTTTGAAATTTTTACAAAAGTTTATGAAGAAGAATGTTTTCCCAACGAACGAATCGACGAACGAATGGTGTCTGCTTCCAGTCTATCCGCATGCAAATGAATACCAATATTTTGTCAAATGTCAATGTTTGTATTTTGTCCTCCTCCAGTCCACAACCCAACAATAACCCTGGGTAATACTGGTTGTAGAGCAGTAGTGGCCAAGTGGTAACAGCCGCGACTTACGAGTTGTAGGTCGTGAGTTCGAACCCAGCCAGACGCTTTACTTTGTGTAAATTATTTCATTGCTACTGCTCTCAAAACTTTGAAGGAAAACATCGTGAGGAAACCGGCATGTTCTAGAACATAAAATTCGGAACACATGTGACATCTACCAACCCGCACAGAGCCCGCGTGGTGGATTACGGCCCAATCCCTCTCACAGAGAGGAGGCCTGTGTCCCAGCAGTGGGGACATTATAGGCTGATGATGATGATGAATACTGGTTGTCAAATTTTGTTAGGGCGCTCGTAGTCGAAATTTCAAAACTTATTTCGATATTGCATAAAGCTTCGATATTTTCTTACCTGCAGGAAGCTATTGCTCAAGGACTTAGAATCAACTCCTGGAGGCAGGTGGTACCCCATAGGCGGCTCGCTTGGTCCGCCGTACGTTGCCGGCGGGGTAGCGATAAACCCACCAACTTTCCCGCCAGAGGGTTGCTAGGTGTAAATTAGTCACAAATTAGTACGGGAAGGTTAAGAGCTATTAACACTTTCAGCTGAGCAACGAACATTGAATACCCAGATGGTATTCAATGTTCGTTGCGCGGCGCAATACTTTCTCATCTATACTAATTTATAAAGAGGAAAAATTTGATTGTTTATCTGTTTGTTTGCATTGAATAGGCTCCGAAACTACTGAACCGATTCGAAAAATTAGTTCACTGTTGGAAAGCTACACTATCCCTGGGTGACATAGGCTATATTTTATAGTGCCTCTGGCATGTTTGCTCAGGCGCGCGTTCACGACTTCCACGCTATGGTATGAAGAAAAACCGCGTCACTTTTGGAGAGAACGCGGTCATGCCCTAATGGCATTCTGAGGATGTTGGTGGACAAATTTGATTCACCGATGATGAATCACTTCATGCAAGTATTGGTTAGGCAGGAGTGATTCATTACATCTGTGATTAGTATTTAGTTAAAATAACACACTAACATAGCTTTTAAGTTTTTAATTTTTTGTACCTAACATACTAACATTATAATGGATCACTGTTGTCTGAAAAATAAGTAATTTAATTTAATTTTTCATTTATCCCCGTATTCCCACGGGAACGGGAACAACGCGGGTGAAACCGCGGAGCGCTGCTAGTACAAAATAAATGACGAATAGTGACGTTCTGCTTTTCATACAAACAAAGATAATTTGCAATGTGACATTATTGTTACTACACATCGACGTTTCAGGCTCAGGTGAGCTCATTTGCGAATGTATGTGTGTGAGTAGCTTTATTAAATGTACAAAAAAACGAACGTTGAGTGGCGCTAGCAGTCCGAAAATCTTAAGTGATACGGCGCGATGACGTAGCTTGAAGAAATTGGTATAGGCCACAGCCGTTTATACACATTGTTTCAGAGACATATTTTTTGCTGACGTGATTGCTATACGTTGTGTCAATTAGCGTTTATAAAATTATACGTATTAAAACGTTGCTCCGCTCAAAGTGTTAAAGCAAGTTATAAGGCTAATTCCTCGATCGCAAATCATTGCAAAATTAAGATGGATGCCTTGAGTTAGTTCGCGAAATTCAACATTTTCTTACGTTTTTGTAATTTTCAGGTCAGTCAGACTGTATGTTGAATAAAACGTGATTCGCGATCGTGACACGTAAACCAATACAACCCTTATGTTATTTTAATCCCATTGAATGAATATTTAATGAAAACATCATTCAAAGGGATTAAATGAACTTAGGCTGCCTGTGTTGATGATTTTAGTGATAATAATTCTGTGAACTTAAGAAGCCATATTTAATTTCTTCCCGGGCTACCTTGAGCGCATCCACCTTAATTTTGCGGTAATTTTCATTAGGAAAACTGACCGTTAAAACGATTATAAATTAACTTGAAGTCAGAAATATGTGAACATCAGAAGAAAGAAGAATCGAGGAATGAAAAAAAAAGCTCTGATAACATATTATTATTGCAAAAGTACTACCTAGTTATTTTTTAAACTGTAGGTAGGTACAGGGTTTTTTGTTAATTTTGAACACACAATTTTAAAGTGCACTTTACGCTTATATTACCTTTATTTCAATATGAAATATACACAGATAAGTATCAACTTTCGATGTAAATATCCAACTCCATGATCATTATGAGTGTTTAATAAAGACTTGCCATTACATACACACCAAGCTATTTACAGTTTGGAAAGCGCTATTGATTGTTTATTTCGCTTTTGATTAAAGGCAGCAACGTACAAAACTTTATAAGCTCTGTGTGCCCGTATCTACAACATCCAAGAATAGGCAGATTTTGCCTTATGTGCACGAACATTTTGAGCAACTGTACAAATTAATTTTACTAATTTTCTGGGCGAGTGCCTTTATACTTACAGAAGGATATGAGAACGGCTGCACATTAGGAGGAGGTGGGGGTCCACCGCCCGGCGGCAGGTTGGGCATGCTCGTGTGGCTCATGGGCGGCTGTTGCGGGTAGCCGATGAAGCCGGGCGGCATCGGGGGGCCGTTGATGTCTATAAGCATGGCATCGCGACCTGCGAATCATAAATACAATAAGATTTACTGAGAAATATTTCACTGATCCTCTATAAACTTATTGACCGTTTGCTTTCTTAAATTAACCGTCACCTACCTAGCCTATGTGTGGGTCTGCTTGCAGGTAAACCAGATGCAGCTGAATACCAGTATACCATCAAACGACTGCGTATCTGAGATCTGACCTCCACAACCAAATGTTACCAGTAATATACGATGCCCCTTGGTAAGACTTGCTACGACTGTCTAAGAACCACGAATGACAACTGGGACCAACGGTATGCCGTTATGACGTGCTTTCCGAAGCACGGAGGGGTCTTGGTATGTAAAGATGATCCATCCACGGACCAACCGCGGCAAGCGTATCCTACCTAACCTTATCAATCAACCCGTGCGGCTGTAATTACATAGCCACAAGCCCCCTACGCTTGCCAAAATTAATGAACCTCTAAAACTTTTTGGGTTTTGGTTTTTTGGCCTCTTTTTAACTTTGTTGGTCGCAGTAACGAAGCTACGACCCCGACCAAATAGTTAGCGTTAGATTACTGTAACTGTGCCCAACAACGCGTAAACCGAGTTGGTCGCAGTTATGTGGCTATTTAGTATTGTTAGGACACCGTAATATGAAATAATACAGATTCACTAAAAGAGCAAAAGAGAAAACACACTCAATAAAAGTTCATTAATATTTTTAGTACTTAAAGCAAATTGGAAATCATTTGAGTTTCAAGTAATTAAATGCAATTTAAGCATGGCGATTCTCTGGCTTGCAGCTTTTATCCAAAAATAGACGTCTTTTAACTAATAACAATGATGAATCATCTTTTTTGGTCATCTACCAAGTACAATAAAAGTTTAGTTTTAATATTCTGTGTTTGA